>OY751326.1:27097218-32097218 GCA_963564715.1 Catocala sponsa | reverse complement strand
AAACTTTTTAAAGTTACAATCCAATGGGCTTGTGAAGGTACCGATTTTTCTTTACCTGTACTATCAACAAATCGCAAATTTGTAATTTTCTTAATTGCCTCAGACCAGAATTGGTGGTGTTGTGACTTCTGGGTGACAACACTTCTCAATGGTTTGCCCTTTTGCATGGCAGCAAAACTTGCTCCGTTAACACTGTCAAAGAGGTCGTCGAAGAATGTTGTAATCTCCGACGTATTTTTTAAAGTAGGGCTGACAGCTGTTCCATCCGAGTAGTTAGCTATAACACAAAAAAACTATTATGTTCATAATATACTAAATTAATTATATCATGTCGTTTGTGTTTATGAACAGTTTTACTACCCTCAAATAACCTGAACACAGGTTTACAGTAAACCAGATGGCAACTATAAATATATAAGTAATAAATTAGATTCTGAGAAATTGTGACTGTCTCGTTAGTTTCTTTGACATAAACTAGCGCCTGCGATACCGGCGATTTTGGTTTATTCCCATCTTCCCCTGAATGTCTGCCTCCGAATGGGCGAAAATGGGAATTTCTGTGTCATCTTCCCCCGAATTTGTAATCGCGGGAAGTTGGGAAGTTCTATTCCCATCTACCGCCGGATTTTTTTGCCCCGACTATAAATTCTGGGGAAGATGACACGAAAATTCCCATTTTCCCCCCTTCGGGGGCCGACATTCGGGGGAAGATGGGAATAAACCGAGATTTCGATACAACATAGTTGGCAAAAATACCAGTGTAAAATAATACACTTCTGCATACCTCTACGGGGCCACAGGCGTAACACTTATGTTTTTATGTATAGACTAGTGTCCTAAAAAGAACAATTAATCGAACAGTTAGATTACAATTAAATATTGCACACATATTTTTCTTAACTTTCGTAAACAAACAATTTGTATTATGGAGTTACATCACAAGCACTCGCTCCAGAATTTTGATGCGCTTTATCTTTGGATTTTTTATTCATTTGTTAATACAATAAATGTGTCCATTATTTTTTATAATCGAACTGATGTTCTAGAAGTGGGAGGCTTAGAAAATTAAACGAAATGATTACTTACAAAATTGAGAAGAATATGTCCGGAGTTATGCCTGTCACTAACAAACTGTCAATAACAGACAGACACACAGACCCACATAATGATTATAAGTTTATTTTGTTAACATTTAAATAATTCATGTGGTGTTTACCTATAAGTAATTGTTACACAATGTTATTTACTATAAGTTTGTATTAAGTGTAAGTAATTGTGTATACAGTTGTTGGTGAACCAAATAAATAAAATAAAATAAAAAGAAAAAAAAACTTGTAAGTCAGCTATGTCTATTTCTGTGCGCGCCCGAGGCCTTATTTCTTGCAATTTGCAGTAAAGATTGGAATCTTCTTCACTGGAATACAATAAGATAATAAATATACTAGGTGTTTGCAGCAGCTTCGCTCGTGTAAATTTCGATTTAAACTATTGACTCGCAGCGGCTCGCCGGCGGCCAGACACAATAAATCTATTATGCCTGGTATTAGAAAACCAGACTTGACGGTTGAATAAACATAATACCAAAGTCTAATATAATGAGTGTCAGGTTAATCCACCAATGGGATACATTTCCTCCCAAGTTTCACTACTCTTATGCACAAATCCATTAACACTGTTCGACTCATGAATTAATCTTGAGACCTCCTAGGTCTCGGGTTCAATTCACAACCGGAATTGCACAGCAATGATACTAACCATACATTACCGTTGCATCATCGAGGCAGGTTACATCAAGATAGAAAAATATTGATCATGGAACTGACTTTTCTAATAGTTGAAATATTTCTATGGACTTAAAACTAACAATATCAGATCAAATGATGACTTACTCTGTATCAAGTTGAATTCTATACAACAAGTTGGCATCAACACTTTGCTTTTTATCCTCACTATTCTTCCCCTCACTATTACGTTTCTTCCTCACCGCTTTTGGTGTTTTCGTAAAATATCTTGCAATACCTTTACTTCTAGTTTTCGGCGTACTGTCTCCATTATTTGTATCACTTGGAGGTTTGTTCTCCACATCACTTTCTTTGTCACAGCTTTGGTTACTATCACTATTATCAGAACTCGTAAGAGCTTCTGCATCGTTATTGGAGGTATTGTTTAAATCAGGTATGTATGGAATGTCTGGGTTGTATACTATTCTGGTAATTTTGCCTTCATGCCATGCACCTTGTTCTCTGTCCCTCATGTCTATCAAGTCACCTATGGCATACAAGGTACTCTCTGCATCTGTGGACATTTAAAGCAATTTTTAACATAACTTTGCCTTTTCTTTTTTGTTAAATGGCATATTCCGCACTAGGAATAAATCCTACATTCTGAGGGACTTTACAAATATTCAAATGAGGAATATTACGATCTAGGCAAACACAGAAACTACTGTCTTCTGTGTAGTCATCTACTGGTATTGTTTATACTTAGGCAACAAACATCCCGCATTTATAATATGAAGAAAGTGGCAACCTCTTGTATGAGGCAAGCATGTTTGTTTGAGCAATGCATTGATATGTACTAAACTATCTCTTTGCAGGTCATAGAGATAGTTTATGGGCCAGACAGTGCCATGATATTCTTTTTGTTCTGGCAAAAGCAAGGATCCTGATGGATAGTTATTTTATTATATCCACAGAAGTGGAGATGCAGTAAAAAATTGCCAGAAATAGGCTTTACGTAATCAGAAGTCTTGGTTAGCTAAAACCTGTTTAAAAAAACTGTTAATTATTAGTATTATTAATAAACAGGCAGGCAGTTGAAGCAACTGATATGTGCATGTATCCTGCTGAATTCCCACTATGTAGTTTTTGGTCATTGAAGGTATTTGTCAGTTTTAAATATTGCTTGCCAATAATATTTATGTGATATCTTGTATATTGAAAATTCGAAGATATTTATGTATGTAATGTACTCAATGGACACCCGGTCTTTTCAATAGTTATTGTATACTCAAGCAGATATATTACAACAATAGATAAGTATATACATATATGTTGACATGGATATAGCTACTACATACTGCCTTGGAGTGAGTGAGAGACTGCTATTCATGAGTTCTAGGCTTAGATCTCCGAATCGGTCAGTAATATTGGAATTTTCTCATAAGGATTTTTCAGTAGCAGTCTGAAACTCTGAACAATTATTATGTCATGCTTATGTAAGCAATGTAAGCATGACTCAAATACTCTACTTGCCATAAACAAATTTTCATCAATCATCTGGTACATAAATATACCTATAGGTATATAAGCATGACTTTTATGACAATCAATCTATGACAAATTGAACTCATGTATTAAGTATACATTATACAAAATTACATACATACATAGATTCACGCCCGTTTCCCAGAGGGGTAGGCAGAGACTACGGATTTCCATTTGCTACGATCCTGACACACTTCTCTGGCTTCACTCACTTTCATCACATTCCTCATAAATTACAAACCTTTATAATCCTTTTCCTTGTCATCAAAGGCCTTCTCACTGTCTTCAGTATTTTTCTTTTCCTTGGGACTGTCCTCAGGTTGTGCATGGACCATGAGCTGAATAACATCATTGAGCTTGATATTGTAGTCATGGAATGTGTAGCCATTTTCCAGCTAAAGAAAATGTAATTTGGAAAAATCAATATCAATGTTTACTAGGTGGTAAATAACCATATTAATAATTAATTCCAACATTCTTTATTGACACTGGAAGATTAATTTCTTGTAATTGCATGGGTAGGCCAAGGCAGAGATAATATAACTCGATACTAGTTGTGGGGCTAACATATCGCTTTTCCTTTTTCACTCACAATGTGAATAAATGTCTACAAACAGCAGTGATTCAGAATATAACAACCATTTCATTATCAATCAAGCTGTTTAAATTTTGAAAAATGCACATCGATTTCTTCCATGGATACATAATTGTCTGAAAATGCTGACATGCAGTCATCAACTCATCAGTAAACAAAATTATAATAATAATAATGTTTATTTATTTCGTCACAAAAGTATTATGACATTCAAACATTATAATCTTAGAATTTTGATATATATCTTTATTATACCTTTGTGAGAAAATTGGAGTCTGTGTTACAGATCCCCAGGCTCTCTCACACTAGACCATTTTAAATTGCAACATATTATACACAATAAAATCAAACAAAGAACCAAATTGTGTTATCAATAAAGGTAAGCTTTATATGTAAAGATTAATGTATGTCATTAACACATTATTCATGCCATATAATCCAATGCAAACTCTTGACTTTATTCATTTGATAGGGCCTAACGTGTCAATTTATACCAGCTTTTGTGTAATGGGTGGAATTCGAATCTACACCCTTTCAATTGCAAATCAAATGCCTTGTCCATTGGAATCTTATCCTTTGATGGTAAGTTGAGTTGACACCATAAGAAAATTGGAAATATAAGTTAACCAAACTTCAAAATTGTATGACTGTATATGGAATGCAAATTTTCCAATCCTGGTTTTGATTAATAAAAATATGTGCTATGAAACAGATATCATAAAAAGGAAAAGGAATTTCATAATCATTAAGGATAAATCAACTGCACAATGTAAGCATTATTCAGTTTATTGAAAACCTTCAGTAATTTCACTAAAGTATTTCACCAATGCCACATAATCTATCATGCCATTTAGAATCTTTCACAATAATTTGTTGAAAGAAATAAGGGATTCTTCTTTGTCTCTTTCTAACTTTATGATACATACATACATACATAGATTCACGCCTGTTTCCCAGAGGGGTAGGCAGAGACTACGGATTTCCATTTGCTATCCTGACACACTTCTCTGGCTTCATTCACTTTCATCACATTCCTCATACACGCCCGTCGGTTCAAGGAGCTCTTAACCTGGCCTTTGTCCAGAACGCCTCCGATCTGGTCGAGAAACGTTCGCCTAGGTTTTCCTCGTGCGACTGTTCCATTCACACTAGCCTTATAAACTTTCTTAGTTAGTCTTTCCTCGTCCATTCTTTCTAAATGTCCAAACCAGCTTAACATACCCTTTTCTATTCTTGTAACTATATCCACTTTCATGCCGCATCTCTCTCTAATCACACTATTTCTTATTCTATCTTTCAGAGTCACACCACATATGCTTCTCAACGCTCTCATTTCTACAGCATTTATTCTGCTCTCATGCTTCTTTTGCCATACCCAACTTTCACTTCCATACATAAGTGTGGGCACTAATAGTCCTCTATGAACAGCCAAACGTGCCTTTTCGGATACATTTCGACTGTTCATAAAAGCGCGTAGGGCTCCATTCACTTTGTTGCCAGCAATCGTTCTCCTTTCAATATCTCCGTCATGTTTACCATCCCTTGTAAACAAAGTACCCAAATATACAAACTCTTTCACTTGCTCCACTTTTTCTCCATCAATCATAATATTACACATTGTCACGCACTCTTCCTTTTCAAATACCATTACTTTCGTCTTGCTTACATTTATTTTCATACTTTATGATATAGTTCATTTATTAAAATTGAAGGAGATCTTGTTATATTCCTTATATCCACAAGATCTCCATAAATGTAAATAAATGAACTGGTGGAAATCTATTGTGATTGTGTGAATTCAAGTTGTTATAAAGAACTGCTGTTAGGATATACAACTAAACTTTTAGTTAAATTACAATGAAAAATTATTTCTCTATTTTTTACCTAAATCCAGGGTTTGTCTGTCGCATGACAAAATAGAGCTATGTCTGTTGGACTCTTGCTTAACACCTATATCAGAAAGACATCAAAATCCAGAAATAATATATGTATATCAGAAATACCAATGTTTGAATTAATTGTCACATGTTTTCAGATTACACACAAGAACCCAGTAGTCAAATGTTAAGCGAATCAAGTACAGAGATAAACTTAAAATGTACAATTAAATTGATTACAAACAATGCGAGGCGCGCTAGTGAAAATTCATATTTCTATACTCCATCATCATCATCATCACGGTAAAATTTTAGCAAATAATGGCAGAGCAGTCAACAAGCCTAGTATGGAGTTTATTCATAATCCTGCTATGGTAATCGAGAGGGCAGTAAGTCAATGACGGGCATTTTTTTAAATTACTGATTTGGAATGCTTCTCTACTGTAAACAACATACTTTTTCCTTTCTTTTGACATATAGAACATAAAAATCGAGTATATAGTTTTATCACAAAAGCTAAAATTGTAACAAAATCTTTGAGCACTGTTTTCTAAAACTGTCATTTCTGACGTACTGCACGCTCGATAACCATGGTAGAAATGTAGGGCATAGAAGTAGTGCTGTGCATGTGGTCTGCAAGTTGAGCATAGTGTTATTGGTTCTATCAGGCAAGACGTTAGCGAACCCTGCCTGTGACAGGTAGACGTCTATAAGGTCGGCTCTTATTACATGAGTTACATGACACATAAAATCATAGATGGCGAAAATTATGTGTAGTGCACCTCTGCCTTCCCCTTAGGGTATAAAGGCGTAAGACTACATAACAGTTACGTTACACATTAACAAACTATATTTGAGATATATATTTTAATGACTTGGCAATGCACACTATTTTAAAAGGTTTCGCTTTGCATTTAAACACATTTTTAGGTAAAAGACATAACAAACTTACTAGCTTGCCGCCGTAAAATAACCGTTGTAACTTTGGTTCAACTCCGAATTTCTCCTTCAATATGCGGCGAAACTGGTCTATTTTTGTCAATTTGGACTCGACGACCACGATTGTGTCTGGTTTACCAAAGATCCGAATACGCACATGCATATTGATGATATTACGACACTTCAAAATATTTCAAGACTCACAACAGAGGTATGGTAAGCGTTACAGACAGAATGAATTGGCGCGAAATTTGTTATAAATGGTCAGACTGTCAAAATCAAAAAAGACTGAAATTTTAACATTTCCATCAAAACCAGACGGTTTATAATGTTGCCACTAAAAAAATAACAGAACCTGATTCTATAAAGAATAAATATGAGAGCAACTACACGCTATATTATCTCATTTATTATTATAAAGATATAAAATTTAGTATTTACTCTAATCCATAACATTAAAGTAACTGCACGCCATATATAATTTACTAAGAAATAACATAAATAAATGTTTCGATGGCCTTATTTATATTATATACAGTTTTCTGCAATCAAAGAGTTGACTACTAAAGTATAGTAAAATTATTGCAAATAGTAGGTATTACAAGAAATATTAATATCAAGAAACAATAACAATATCAAGAAAAAGTAATGTGAGATTTATAAATTATTAGTTATTAGCAATGGCTTTGCCCGCGTTAATCCCACGGGATCACATACCGGGATAAAGGGTTGAGTTCTTCAGTGGATTAACCGTGAAAGTAAATCAGATAGACATAACTACTTTCGCATTTTTAATATTAGTAAGGTTTACATGATAATTGTGAGGTATTCCTAAGTTTTGTATTCTAGTACGTTAAATTGCTGTTCGAATAAGCTAGTTTAAGAAGTGTCTGTTTGTAATGTCAAAATAACAGCTTTTTATCTAATGCATATGAAAGTATATAACGTACGTATACGAAAACATCAATTTTTTTTCTTTTTGTCTGTCTGTCTGTCTGTTTGTTCCGGCTAATCTCCGAAACGGCTGAACCGATTTTGACGGGACTTTCACTGGCAGATAGCTGATGTTATAAGGAGTAACTTAGGCTACTTGGATTTTAGAAAAAAAATAGGGTTCCGCGGAGACAAACACTTTTTAGTTAAAATCTACGCGGACGAAGTCGCAGGTAACAGCTAGTAAGCCAATAATTCATCGCCACGCGATTCAACGCTTTGGGGTCGTGGAAAGTGAAATGTTAATATTAACAACGTGTGCGAATGTTTGTAGTCACTGATAATTAGAATATAGGTAATTAGGTATGTACATTTAAAGTTAGAATTCTTAAAGATCCTATGATATAGGTAGGTACTCAAATTATTGTAATATGACAATGATATTCTGACATATACATATGTAAATGTTCATGTAAAATGCCTTATCAGTTACTTTAACTAGTTTAAACTACTTGGTGGAACTACCAGGTTTTATTTTACGCAGGCCGTTATTATTAAGTTTTATGCGTCAATTAACGAAATAGATTAAATTCATTGGACGCTTATCGGTGTTGTTAAACAAATAACAATCGGAACATAGTAATATAACGACTAAAGAATTTCTAGCTTTTATTTACATTTTATTAAAAACCATGACGGTTGCTTGGTCTTTCACAATAATCTTGCTATTATTAATTACAAGAAATGCCCGTTCTAAGGTTGCGTCTTTGGTAGGTAATATAAAACATTTGAGCCACAGAGAGAATAGATAATATATAATTGAAATAGGTACTAGATTTTTAATATATTTCCTTTTCGTTATCAGCATCCAGTGCTGCTTGCTCGTTCTTCTATGGATTGGATGCCAAGCAGAGTAAATTCATTATATTCTGATGTTGGAGCTTGGAGTGGCAAATTTGTTAGTATTATTTATTTTAAAGGAGCATAATTTTTCAAGCTCATAAATTCAACTAGTAAATATATAACTTATTTATACATTTGCAGAGACCAGTAATGGATGAAATCGAATCTGATGAAGCCCTAAGGTTTTATCAATTTCTAAATTACTTAGATGGTTCTAGCTTCGGGACAGGTATAGTAGTAAAGATATTAAAATGTAGTATTTACTCTAATCCATAAAATTGAAGTTTCGTACGTTTTCTTTTTTAGGTCCTATTGATGAATTTGTGGAAGCGATGTATAGACTTGCTAATTACATGAAACAATCAAATAGTAGAGAAACACAAGCTAGAGGTATGCGGGAACTTGAAGCAATTAATGGCGAGAAAGGTACGGTCTCTCCAGTTAATTGGGGTAAAATAAATAATTTTCATATTTTCTCACGATGTTTTCTTTTTACTTAGAAAGAGTAATAAACTTGTTGTAAATAGTAATAGTTGATGAGTGAATATGCTAAATCTTTAAGGGCTTTCACATATAATTTGGCAATGAGACATCTAACATCAAACGCTTCAGTCTGATTAAAGTGTGGCATTACAAAGGTTTGTACTAACTAAAAGTTTTATTCACATCACTAGCAGTGAGAGCCGAATGTTTTAAATGTTTGTATATAATAATTAACGTAGCTAAAATTTAAGATATTTTCAGGAAATAGCATTAAAACTGTACTCGAGGTAAGCACATTAATCATGCGCAAGAAAAGAAAATTCTTTTGTACCGGTGAAGTTAAGGAACCGATAGTAAATAACAAAATTATCTGCAAGGTAAGCTGCTGTTAAATGATTATATAAAATGAAAATTACTATATCAGACTCACTTACATTAAATTTGTTTGTTTAGGATAGAATCCTTCTGCCTATCGCTGGTACTTCGTGTAGGGATGCTATAATGTACTGGCATCCTGATTTGGTAGAAGAACATTACTGTGTGGGCGCTTTAGAAGCCAAAAGTGCTGTACACATAATGGATATAGAAGGTATTTAAAAAATGGATTATGTGAAGTTATATTTTGGGCAATTATCTCATCGATAAATGTCGAAAGCCTAAGTTACTCCTTATAATATCAGCTATCCGTCAGGGGAATTCCCGTCAAAATCGGTTCAGCCGTTTGAAAGATTAGCTGGAACAAACAGACAGACAAACCGATAGGAAAACTAGATTTTAAAAATTTTTTTTTTTATAATTACCTTATATACTTTCATATGCATGAAGAAAAAAGCTGTTATTTTGACATTACAAACAGACACTTCAATTTTATTTATTTCTATAGATCATAGGTTCTCAGTCTTTTTTTCTCATAGATCACTTTAAAATTTAGCTGGTTCCGGTGGACCCCCTGTAGCTACATTTCTATAGATCAGAGGCTCCCAGTCTTTTTTTCTCATAGACCACTTTCATAATTTAGCTGGTTCCGGTGGACCCCCTGTAGCTACATTTCTACCATATTCTTTGACATTCGTACGTAGGTAGTTCATGCAATAAAAAAATTGGCTGACCTTTTTTATTTTGTAATAACTCTCTACTGAAAAATCGGTAGGTTCGAGACCACTGGTACTAAATATGGAATATGCAAGTTTTTACAAGTAACAGTCGCTGAGCTTCTTAAAATATTATCTGCCTACATTGATGGTGAAGTCATTTTTGTGGACCCCCGCTTACCAATTGTGAATCCCCATTTTTTTGTCACGCCAACGTAGTCCCCCGTCGAGTCTCCCGTGCACCCCTGGGAGTCCACCTGGACCACTTTGGGAAATAAGGGTATATATGAACGGAAATAGTTCACTATTTCATTGGTTTTAATTTCTTGCTGCAGAACCATTTTTTTTTTCAAAATAAAAGTACCCTATGTTACTCCTTATAATATCAGCTATCTGCCAGTGAAAGTCCCGTCAAAATCAGTTCAGCCGTTTGAGAGATTAGCTGGAACAAACAGACAGACAACAATTTTAAAACTTGGTTTTTTGATATTAAGTACCTTATATACTTTCATATGCATGAAGTAAAAAGCTGTTATTTTGACATTGCAATTTTATTTATTTGTATAGATTGTTGTCTACCTAGACTAATAACATACATACATACATACATATATTCACGCCTGTTTCCCAGAGGGGTAGGCAGAGACTACGGATTTCCATTTGCTACGATCCTGACACACTTCTCTGGCTTCATTCACTTTCATCACATTCCTCATACACGCTCGTCGGTTCAAGGAGCTCTTAACCTGGCCTTTGTCCAGGACGCCTCCGATCTGGTCGAGAAACGTTCGCCTAGGTTTTCCTCTTGCGACTGTTCCATTCACACTAGCCTTATAAACTTTCTTAGTCTAGACTAATAACATACATATGTATCTAAAATACAAAAATCTATTGATGTTATTTGTCTTTCTGACTACAGAATAGATGTCATAATTATGTATCGTATTTATCAAAGTAATAAAACAACCATATTAAAACAATCCTTAAATTGTATTATTTTGTTTATAGGTGAAATGTTTTGTAAGGGAGACGATTACTCAAAACGGGAATATCTTTTGGCGTGCGATTTTTATGAAGATCAGGAGGCTCCTGTAGCGGATTTGCTTCAGTATTACCCAGATCCCGATCCAGAAATAACGCCAAAACTATTCTAATAAAAAACTTAGCTTATAATGTTTAAATGATAACATTAAATGCATAATTTGTTGATACTTCATTAACAAACGTATCTATTTATCTAAAATACTAAAATATTATTTATATGTTCGTTTTATTTTTCATCGGTAATATTATAATAGTGTAGGGCTAAGACATACTAAATGAGACATCTTACGTAAACTTTTTCTGGCTCGAGTTAGTTGTGAAACGCACTTACTTTAGAATAAACATACACCAATAAAAATACAAATACTTGCAGTAATAATAATAATTTTAATAATAATCGTTTATTTCTCACCAAAACCGAGATACACATAGGAACATAATCAACGTAACATATAGAACATTAACAATAATATTTCGGTAGAGGATCGCAGAGGATCAGTCACAGCAGCCAATCTTAACGGAGACTGGCCATGTGCACAAGAGATATTATAGTGCACAAATATGTGCACAAACACAAGTGCAATCTCTGGTCCCTAACCCTCATGATCCGATGGGACGGATAATCCGACACAACCGGAGAGATCAGGCGCAGGACCAACGGCTTTACGTGCCTTCCGAGGCACGGAGGTATCTATCACCGCCAATGTCGTAACTCCGGGCTCGAATTAAGATTTCTTAACAGGAAAACCCAATAATTTTTGGTTGGCCCGACAGGGGATTCGAACCCGAGACCTCATGCACAGCAGTCGCATTCACTACCACTGCGCCACGGAGGCAGTTTTATAAATATTAATAAACTAGTCAATAAAAAACTATAATATACATTCAAATATGGTATATATATATTTTTTTTATTTAAGTTTGTTTGGTTAATAAAAAAGATAAAAGTACACAAAATTAGATGTGACACTGAATATATACGGATGTATAATTATACGTCGGCGTGCTAGAAGAGAGGTTCTAAAATTTGGTGTATCCTTTTAATAAAAGGTGACCAGACAGTTTATTATACACTGGAATCATAGACTGAATACTTAGCACTTAAGTAATACAGACCTATGAGTCGATATCATATTAATTACCTTCAACTCTCTTAAGCCAATCGCAATTGTTGTCTAACAATAGCTATTCGTTTTAATTACCTATATAAAAATCTATAAAAAATACATTAAGTATACAATTTGAAAAGTATGATTTAGAGTTTTGAACAAAAATATGACAAAGCACAGTTTATGTCAGACAACTACTTACTAAGTAAAGTACGATTCAAACTTAATGGCGGCTCGGAAGCTAGCTGCGAGTGCAGGTACGCGCAGGTACAGTCAAGTTGCAGTATACGGGCGTAACACATACACTGAAAGCAAAAACGATTGGACGAGTGCGGGTGAAAGAGAGGGCGTGCAGGGATATGCCCCGCCACGCCGCCACGTCCCTCTATGCCCCATTGATACCTAATAATGCGTTCTGCGCAGCGAAACGTACGATGTTCCGAGCCGCCATTAAGTTTGAATCGTACTGTACGTGGTCACCAAAGAGTAAAGTAATACATAGGGAAAAGAGAGCCCTCTTATGGTCAATTTCAGCCAACCCTATTTAAAACAGCGACATCTGAACTTTTGGCTCCGAACTAATCCTTCTCTACATAGCTATAGCTATTCCGTATTCTGTGCCTATAGCTATTTATATTATGTATTTTATAATCCAGAATTCGAATTTAAATTGTTTTGTATCAATCGTATTTTTGTAACATAAAAATTGCAAATAGAACAAGTAGAATGTTACAAAAATAGATCCAACCAAAACAATTTAAATACAATAAGTATAGGGTGCATATCGTAGTATAAGAATAAAACAACAACAAATAACATTTTATTATGTTTATGTTTATTAAAATATAACTATGCAGCGGACTCTAGGTTTACAGTGAAATGCGCAGCGTCTCGGCATTTTTGTAGTTGGAAAAACCGCACCACACTAAACACTAAAAGCGTCACTATCGCACACTGATAACAACCGTTTTCGATGGGAAGATTAATTGACACAAGGTGGAGGAACACAGAGCTCGACTCAACGCACTTACATAAGACCTTCACAGCCGAAAAATATACAATATAGGACGAAAAACTACAAACGTGCGCACGCGCACGGGCAAGATGCAGGCGCCATATTGTGACTGTCTTACAAATCCAATGTTTGAATCATAGTCTTTAACCGACATATTTACTAATTTGTATTTTATGACATTTTTATGATAAAACAATTAAAATGAGAATAAAATATGATTCTAGATAAATTAAAAATATAAAAGTATAGATAGGTAAGAACTGACACTAAATAATAAATTAAAATTTATTCTGCGATTGATTTACAGCACAAGTACGGGGCCAAAAACACAGATGTCAGTCCTATCTTTGGATATAGGAAAGATATTGGGCAGTGTCCCCACCCTGGTGGTCACCCTTCCAACAAAGACATGACAACTTATAGTCTGACACATCAAGTAATTAGTGATAAAAACCGTTGTATTAGTTAAAAACGCCTCATTTTAACATTTTATTCTACTAACAAAATGGTAAGATATTTAAACTTTACTTTATGTAACTATTTAATTTTGCCAGAAGGATTAATAGCGTTGATGTCAATTTGAAAAATAAATGGTATCCTTCAGAAACAGTACTTCTCCTAAGGTACCTTTCATTCAGGATACTTACCTGGTACCTTATTCTCTTTTCTGTACCCCTAACAACGTCTATGCAAAATTTCATGTTGTTCAGTCAGGTAGTTAAGGAGTGAAGGCGTAATAAATAAACGGACTCACTTTCACATTTACAATTTATGTTAGGATTCAGTTTACTTTTGTGATATTGCTTACGTAACGTAAACGTGTCTGCGATTTTAATGAAGAGTGTGAGTGTAGCTTAATAGACACAGAGTCATAGCACAGTACATAAATATACAGTAACCTATCTTCATACAAACGGTCGGAACTCGAGTCATATCTACGCGCCTCGGCGTTGGCATGCGCTCAGCATTCGGCACGCAACCAGTCGCGAATGCGCCGCAGTGACGAACGGACGGTATGTTGTTTTTTAAACAGTAACCGCGCGATTTTTTTACCAAAAATAAGTACAAGTATAGCCTATTTAATATGACAAGTAAAATATATTGTGCTGTTTTTGGTTGCATAAATTCCTCAATAACGTACCCAGAGATAACTTTTTTAGATTACCTGGAAATTTTTTATACTTCAAAATATAATAATAAAGCAATCCGTACGTCTCAGTCGAGGCGCAAATACTTATCAGTCGCAAATTTATAAGACCGATTTGTTATTAAGTCTTAAATCTAACATAAACATGTTTTTTTTAAATTAAATCTACCAATCAAAAAACAACATGCATTTTTATTGAACACTTCCTATTCCATTCACAAAGTATTTTATTTGTTTGAATAAATTAAAAAATATTTGCAATCACAAAAATAGATCAAAACTCAAAGTAGGCAGATTTAATTAAAATGCTGTAGGTGGGCAGCCTTATCGCATGTTTACGTACCGCGCGGCTGTAGGCATTTATTTCAAAGATACGGCCGAGTTACAATACTGTATATTTATGTACTGTGGTCATAGTGTGGCAAATATTAAAAAAGAATTCATTCTTATTAGACCAGTGCCGAAGCCTTTGAAAATGGTAAAAAGTAAAAAAAAAATAGGATGAAACCCATTGGAAAAGGAAGAGAATATAACAAAAAATAAAGGAAAATAATTTACGGGGAAGTCGGGAAGTGGATGGGGTGGGAGGGTAAGGGTAAAAAACGATTTATCTCGATTTCCGGCAAAACTAGAAGTCCTATGGAAAAAAGTTAAATAGCAAAGTTGTAGGTAATAAAAAGATCTACAACTTTTGTATTTACACTTTTTTCACATAACCTCAAAATTTATGTGAAAATTCAAAAAACCAAGATTTTGGTTTTTTTTTTACCTTTTGCAAAAAGATTATATTTTTCTCGAAATTTGGTGAAAGCACCTTTTTATGTCCCAAACACACAGAATTTTCTTTTATTTACATATTTATTTTTGCAGCTTCTTTTGACTTAATATCAAAAAAGCAACCTAATTTTCAATCGAAAATTCACCCGTCAAAATACCTGCTTTTTTAAAAAAATCGAGGTGGTTTTTTGTTCTTTGAAATCTCTACTTTCTGATGGTGTAAAAAAAATATACATTAGTATGGTAAATTTTCTCAGAAAATGCAAAAAATACGAAAAAAGCTCGCTTCTGAAATTTTGTTTTTAATCATCGCGTACAATTTTGAGCAATATATAGTTTTTTTTCTTTTTGCAAAAGATAAAAATAAAAAACCAAAAACTTGGTTATTTGAATTTTCACATAAATTTTGAGGTTATGTGAAAAATGTGTAAATACAAAAGTTGTAGATCTTTTTATTACCTACAACTTTGCTATTTAACTTTTTCCATAGGACTTCTAGTTTTGCCGGAAATCGAGATAAACCGTTTTTTACACATACCCCCCCACCCCCATCCACTTCCCGAGCTCAGATCGCCCGTAAATTACTTTTCCTTTAATTTTTGTTATATTCTCTTCCTTTTCCAATGGGTTTCATCCTACTATTATTTTTTTTGGTTTCAAAAATTATCGACTCTGGTCTATATCGAGCAATTATCGAGAATAACGTGTAACGAGTTGATACTTGACAGTTGCTGTCAGATACCTCTCAACTCAAGTGTTAGGTCGCGTCGCGCGCGTAAAATATCAATCACTTCACTTCGCACCACGGGTGGTAATCTCTGAAGGAAATTTTACAACGTTATGTCTATGGCATGGTCTATGGTCAAGAATTGATTTTGACAACTCTTCACCCTCCCCCGCGCCTCCTTCAAGACGCGCCATATTGTTTGTATTGGTGTACTTTCAAATTTGACAATTTGTCATTACCGTTGTAGTTTTGATCGAGTGAGTTTTGCGTTGATTAATTTCCGCAACATCCTCTCAAGCTATCTTAGCAGTAATATTGCGCAAATGTTTCTACCATGTTTAACAATTGCTGTGTCGCGGGTTGCAACAGTAGACGTGACTTCGTCAAACTGATTCAATTCCCAAAAACTGAGATAGGACGCCACAAGTGGTCAAAGTGCGCATCTAGCGGTGAACAAAAAAGTTTCAGTGATCTTCGCAAACTATACGTCTGCGTAAAGCATTTTGAAAAGCGGTTTCTTACTGCCAAATCAAGAGTTCGTCTTGGAGGTTACCCAACGCTTTTTACGGCTAGTGAAATTGCTTCTGGAGTGCCAGAAACGCTAGATAGAGACACTGGTAAGTAGATATTTTGCCTACCTATCTAATTTCATATAAGTATTAGTTACCCTAATTCTGCTAGACAAAATATTACTTAATATACGAATCACTTATTATCACTGAGATATATACATAAAATATACATTTTTAATGAGAATCTTAAGCTTGAATTGCTAATAGAGCTTTTCATGGTCATTTGTTTCATTAACATCTGTAAAATTTTGTTGTAAATTATGAGTGCACCCTTTATAGCAAAACTTTTTATGTCATAATATTATTTTGCTTATCAATGGAGAGCATAAACTTCATTTCACAGATAATTTGTTTGCTTTACCATTTAGCATACACTCATTTAAGTATTATTTACATTTTAGCTAGATATTGATGAACTGAATGCTTCTCATTATTGATATCTATTGTTAAATGACAACTATATTAATATTAATTAAATAATTAACTCTACATTGTTTCAGAAAACTTGAGCACTAATATTGATCATTCTTATTGCAAATATGTATGCAATGAGCATAATTACAGTAAAAGAAGGTCTACTACTACTCCTATGGGTAATATTATATTTTAATATACTGATATCATTTTCTTTCTTTTTTACTAGTACATAGAATATAATATATTTAGTCAATTTTATTTTAGAAGATGACATCAAGCCTTCTTGCTCACAAACTCTACAGCCACATGCTGACTCAGTTCTAGAAAATATAGCTTTAACTGGTAAGAATATTTAGATTATCATGTAACTTTCCTTTTGTCAGTGCGTCATATAATTCTCTTATTTTATTTTAGAAGAAGACATCATGTCTACTTGCTCACGAACTATACAGCCACATACTGTCTCAGCTCTAGATAATATAGCTACTCTAACGGGTAAGAATATTTACATAAATATTTTGCTAATATGTACTATATTTCCCTAATTACATTTTCAACTGCAACCGGTAATAATATTTTCACAAAAGTAAAGACAATATTATTGAAAGACAATCAGTGCTGTAATGATTACAAGGGACATTTATGTAAATGATTTTAATTTTTTTATTATGTTATGACCCAAACCTGGTTCACATTGTTTTATTGTCACTTGGCACTAAATTAAGTAACCAGACATATATCGCCACAGGCACATAATAAATCCAATACAAACCTTTATGGCAGTGTTATGATATTTTTGTGTATCATAATAATGCCACAAAATCATATTATTACATGCATGTAGCAGTCAAGTTCTTAATTTTGACTGTTACATGCAAGTAGTTAGCATCCAAAACAGACTTAAGCTATAGTGTAACTTTTTCAGTACTTAGTCAATTTTCATTATTTCAGCTATTACAAAAGATGTTGAGATGCAGCCTTCAACATCCACATCAAAAGGAAATAGTTTAATAACTCCAAGTAAGATAATATTTTTATGACATAATTAATAATATAATATAATATTCTACCACATACATACAACACCATCTAGCCCTAACTAAGCAGAGCTTGTACTATGGGTACTAGACAATGGATAAACATACATATATACTTTTTTTTTTGTAAATACATACATATTATACATAGAAATTACATTAATATTGAATGTAATGTAAAGAGAAAGCACTTTTTAAATTAAAGCTCACATTTACTATATGTACAGCTACTCAAATCTAAAATTATAATTCCAGATGTTTCAACACCTAAGAAAGGTCGTAAGCATTTGATACATAGAACTGCACAGCTGACGCCTAATTGTCGAAAATTATATAAATTATATAATAAGTCGAAAAGGAAGCTTGATTTTTGTAAGAAAGCTAAGAAATATGCTAGTTCCTTTTCTACAGAAACATCTTTTGAAAAAATTGCTGAAGGCATTCCTACAGTAGCTAGAAAACTTATTTGGATGCAAATAAAACAATCGAAAAAAAGTAATAAAGGAAGAAGATTTTATGAAGAAGAAAAACTTATTTGTTTATCTATTTTGAAACAAAGTCCAAAATGCTACAGATTTTTACGGAAGATATTTATATTGCCTACCAAAACAACACTGAATAAATTTATCTCTGAAATCAAAATGGAAGCAGGCATTAACCCAAATATCTTCGAGGCAGTTACTAAAGAGGTAAAAAAAATATTATATTACTTGAGAATCCTCTAATGCCTATATTTAAAGTTATTGAAAATTGTTTCAAAGTAATTAATATACTTTTTTCTAATTTGTTTAAGGTGAATTCATGGAATGAAAGAAAAAGATTTTGTTCCATTATATTTGATGAAGTTGCTCTAGAGTCTGGAATAACATATTATAATAAATACAAAGATGTTATTGAAGGTTTCGTGGAACTGGAACATAAAACCAATGACTTTGCAGACCATGCTTTGGTTTTTATGTTGCAGGGAGCAATTGAAAAATGGCAACAGCCTATTGCATTTTACTTTTGTAAAGGACAAACATCAGCTGTTTATCTAAAACAAATAATGAGGAAAATTATAGTTGCTGTGGCAGATACAGGGCTAATACCTGTAGCCCTCATATGTGATCAGGGTACAGCATTTTGTTCAGCCCTCAAAAGCCTCCAGGAAGAGAGTAAAAGAGAGCAAATATTAGCTGGTGGACCTATAGGTATGTGTATTAAGTTTTATTCATATGAATGTAAAAAAGGTAATTAATATTAATAAGATATTATGCTAATATCATAAGTAATATTTAACTGCCCTTCACTACCACTCTGGGAAATACCATGAGCCTTTGTATGATGTATTTATCAATGATTAGTACAAATAAGTAATAGTAGTGAGAACACTTACTGAATTTCAAAGCTACATGCATATTATATTGTAAATTGCTTCATGTTTTAGACAACATGCATGCTCAGTCATTGGTTTTGACTATCATGCACATAATATTTGACAGTAGCTTCGGCACGGTAATGTTATCTAATTACAGTGGCTTCAGAGAATAAATAAATAAGTTCCATTAATTACCAAGACCTACCTACGCTCAATTATAAAGCTTAAAATATTGCAGTTCTTGGCATATACTAAAACTGAATAAATTTAAATTTGTTTTCTCTTTTTCAGATGATGTCATTATAATCAATAACTGCCATCTAAGTGTTGTTTACGACCCACCACATTTACTTAAGGGATTAAGGAATAATTTCATAAACAAGAACATAAAGTTTGATGGAAAATTAGCAAAGTGGACAGACTTTGTAGAAGTCTACAAGACAGATGGTAGACATGCCAGTATAAGGTTGCTGCATAAATTAAACGATGAGCACATAATACCCGAAAAAATTAAGAAGATGAAGATATATATATATACGAGGGTTGATCAAAAAGTAATGATAAACGGGTATTTCTAATAAAGATAAAATTCCAAAAAAAATTGTTTTCGCTTCTTCGGTCCTTCACTACTTCCCAGCTAAAAAATTGTATAAATAGGACATCATTTGGAGGAGCTACATTCATTTGAATACCAGCAGTCGGAGCGACAACACGAAAATGGAGAAACACGAAGTGAGATGCGTCATCAAGTACCTCTGTTTGAAAAAAATGTGTACCAAAGAGATACACGCTGATTTGGTGGAGACACTGGGGGACTCTGCTCCTCCATATTCTACGGTGGCACGGTGGTGTAAAGAGTTTAAGCTGGGTAGAACATCCACAGAAGATGAACATCGCGAGGGACGCCCAACCTCGTCCCTCACTGAGGAAAACGTGAAAAAAGTCGAAGATATCGTCGTCCCTTTTCTATATCGAAAACGTGAAAAAAGTCGAAGATATCGCAGACCGAAGAGTAACCATCAGACATTTAGCTGAGGTCACAGGGATCTCATATGGCAGCATCCAAAGCATTTTGACCAGCAAAATGAATATGAAGAAGGTCTCCGCGCGTTGGGTACCGAGAATGTTAACGGACGAACAAAAGAAAAAGCGAGTTGACATTTCAAGAGCCAATCTTGCAAAGTTCCAGGCTGACCAAGAAAATTTTTTGTCTCGATTTGTGACCATGGACGAAACATGGATCCATCATTTTGATCCTGAGACCAAACAACAATCGATGACTTGGAAAAGGCCATCCTCACCGACGCCGAAGAAGTTCAAAGTCTCGAGCTCGGCGGGCAAGGTTATGGCGTCCGTTTTTTGGGATGCTGAGGGAATCATAATGGTTGATTACCTGGAAAAGGGAGCTACTATAACGGGCTCCTACTACGCTGATCAAATAAGACGACTGCGAGAAGCCATAAAGGAAAAAAGACGGGGCAAACTCCGAGCGAAAGTCCTGTTTCATCAGGACAACGCACCTGCACACAAAGCCGAAGTTGCGATGGCTGCCATTCGAGAAGCAGGCTTCGAACTGGTCGAACACCCACCCTATTCTCCAGATTTAGCCCCCAGCGACTTTTATTTGTTTCCTCGGCTCAAGGAACACCTCAGGGGCAAGAAATTTGAGGATGATAGCGAGGTTATGGCTGCTGTAGAGGCATTTTGGGAGAGCCAAGATAAAGATTTTTTTTAAAGGGTATTTTAGGCTTAGAGAAACGTTGGACTAAATGTATCGACTTGTTAGGAGACTATGTAGAAAAATAAATTAAATTTAAACTAGAATCGTTGTTTTATTATACTCATTATCATTACTTTTTGATCGCCCCTCGTATATATATATATATACATATATATATTAAGTACATACATACTTAGTCACGCCTGTATCCCCGAATGGGTAGGCAGAGTTGTATTTCTACACCCATTTTTCGCCAGATATATTTTGGTCCCATGTAATAAGGTGGTGAGACTGTCTATTGTCGTACCAAGCTCATTACCAGACTCAGTACTGCGACTGACTTAAATCAGCCTGCTATTTGAGTTTCGCTTTTTTATGTTTTTAGAATTTAGCAGTGTAAAACCAAGTCCAAATTTAATTAAAAAGAAAAAATATTTTTGTTTTAGGTTAAAAATTGTGCTCGTGTGTTTAGCAAAACAATGGCTGCAACCTTAGCATATTCTTCTCAATTTTGTAAGTAATCATTTCGTTTAATTTTCTAAGCCTCCCACTTCTAGAACATCAGTTCGATTATAAAAAATAATGGACACATTTATTGTATTAACAAATGAATAAAAAATCCAAAGATAAAGCGCATCAAAATTCTGGAGCGAGTGCTTGTGATGTAACTCCATAATACAAATTGTTTGTTTACGAAAGTTAAGAAAAATATGTGTGCAATATTTAATTGTAATCTAACTGATCGATTAATTGTTCTTTTTAGGACACTAGTCTATACATAAAAACATAAGTGTTACGCCTGTGGCCCCGTAGAGGTATGCAGAAGTGTATTATTACACTGGTATTTTTGCCAACTATGTTGTATCGAAATCTCGGTTTATTCCCATCTTCCCCCGAATGTCGGCCCCCGAAGGGGGGAAAATGGGAATTTTCGTGTCATCTTCCCCAGAATTTATAGTCGGGGCAAGAAAATCCAGCGATAGATGGGAATAGAACTTCCCAACTTCCCGCGATTACAAATTCGGGGGAAGATGACACAGAAATTCCCATTTTCCCCCATTCGGAGGCAGACATTCAGGGGAAGATGGGAATAAACCAAAATCGCCGGTATCGCAGGCGCTAGTTTATGTCAAAGAAACTAACGAGACAGTCACAATTTCTCAGAATCTAATTTATTACTTATATATTTATAGTTGCCATCTGGTTTACTGTAAACCTGTGTTCAGGTTATTTGAGGGTACTATGAACACAAACGACATGATATAATTAATTTAGTATATTATGAACATAATAGTTTTTTTGTGTTATAGCTAACTACTCGGATGGAACAGCTGTCAGCCCTACTTTAAAAAATACGTCGGAGATTACAACATTCTTCGACGACCTCTTTGACAGTGTTAACCATAGATATAATAAACAAGGAGATATGCCCTGTAGACGAAAATATATCGGAAACCTGTGTCTCCAGTTTACCCCTACCACCCGGCTACTACTACACGTGCAGTTCAGTAAAAGCAATAGAAACGCAGTCGCGCACACACTCGCAGTTTTTAAATCAGAACGTACAAAATAATCAATTATGAACCTTATCCTGTCAAACATAGCGTGTATTTACCATGCACCGTTCAACTTACTCACACAAAAACATCGGACGCTATCGTTGTACTGTGCAAAAGCAATTTATTTTACATATACACTAATGATTGACTAAATCGGAAAGTTACCGATTCTTCCATTTGTTCTTCTCTATCTTCCAATATATTTTTTAGGGTCCTGAAAATTAAAGAAATAAAAAGACGGCATGTCCAGAAAATATTATAATAAAAATAAACAAAATGATGCTAAAAATATATATTATTTAGTTAATCAAAAAATGAAGACAAAGATTCGGTTACATTGACTAGGTACTGAAACAGTAGATGTTATTGGATCCTAGACGGCAGAGCGCGAGAGGGAAATCCATCGCCCTCTCCCTAGCCGTAGGTACGGGCGTCGATGACGTCGCAATAGAGACCTGTAGGCAGTGGAGGCAGCGCCGTGTCTATGTGCGCCTCCAAAGTAGCGAGATAGTGTGTTAGACGGGGCCCGCCAGCACCAAACGGTGCGCCGAATCCCGGGCGGGGTCGCGAGACGACTCGCAGAGCTTCCACCGCGTCAACAAAAAATAGGTGTTGTTGAACCCTGCTAAGGTATTTTCTTGGGTTGAATGTTACACATTGAAATTAAACTACAGTTTATGGATTTTATCGCGATATATTGGTTTTATGATATTTCATTTAAACCGAATGATCTAGAAACAACATTATTTATTTCAATCCGATGTTTCGGCTACTTTACAGGTGCCCTGGGGCCCTATTACAAACTTTTATAAAACCTGTCAAGTTTGGGCAATTTGTAACTACAGAAGTACCTACCTAGTTACTTACTTACTTAAAACTAATGTGTATCTAACTCTAATTAGGTTTTCAAAAATCTTTGTTACTTCTATAAGTATTATAGATATTTAATATAATTATGGCGTATGTGTATTAAAGCTTTTTTAATTAATTACATTATTATCATGATAAATACTATTACTATTAATGTATTCTTTACAGCTTAGTAGATGAGCATATTTTCATTAATATTTATAATTTAATACGTGAAGCAAAAACTTTGTACCCCTTTTTACGAAAAATGCGCGGACGGTGGACGGAGGAGTATGAAATTTGTCACAGTTAAATATAAACAAAAATGAAAGCAATAATTTATGTAACTATTAAAAAAAAACATAATATGGTGCTATTTATTTAGGGAACCAGTTTGGTGACCTGCCTGTAGCATCAATCCATTCTTTTTTTAAATTCGCATCTTTTGGGAAACTGAAAAGGTACAAAAACAACTTATTTATCATTTACATATATCTTAAGCTACTTCTAAATCTTACCATGTATTAAGCAGCACCAGAATTTCGTAACACACTACCAATCAAGATCTCAATGATTTTGAAATAATGCATTGCCTCATATGCTAGAAAAATTAGTCTGCTGAACAAAGTAAATAATGTAAGAAATTTTATTGAACTGTCATAATTAATCCGATACCTGCTGTAAGTATGTTACGCAATACCCCACTTATAATAGGAATTTTTTATTAAAAAATTCTACTAAAGAATAGAACAGTTAAATATATGAAAACAAACACACACCCTTGCATGACAAACAAATAGCATAATTAATATGTTGACTTATTTTAGGCAAGTCATCTGAAACATGCTGATGACCATAACGCAATCGAAGCTTTGCCAGAAGTAAAATACAAAATCATAAAAATGTAAGAAAATAGCACGAGGATAAGGCATAGCATATATTATAATAATTCAAAGACAAAAACACTCCACCGTTTATTAACGTTAAATTAAATTTACTTACTTTACGAAAGTTGGTTACGCATTTCTATTTCTCTACTAGGCTGCAAAATGATCAAAATAAGTAAAAACATAATTATACATCGATCTTCCAACCGGGTTGAAACGGTTGACAAATTGAAAAATAAACCATTATAGCAATTAATCAATTGTTGTCGATAGCCTACGTTAGTGGATCTGCACAAGCGCATCACTAATTCGTTGCACACTCGGTGCAAGAAGCAGCGGCCGTACTACGCGATGCATTCCCTTAATAAAGTATCGTTTTGTGATGTTTACATTGCTCGTCCAGTCACTTCGCGCCAAATTTAGGTAGTGGTTAAAGAGCAATGTATGTATTGAAAAATAATACAGTCGCTGTGATATTTGAAAACAATAATAACATAATAAAAGCAAGAAATATTTTACGATTTGTTGTTTTTCATGATTTTTAAGACAAATATAGTAAAATACTTGTATTTACATATGGTAAGTGATTCCATTCTTCACAAAGTTTTGGTTTGAGCTTCGGTTTTTACAACAAACCACTGAACAAGACGGCATTCTTATAATTTGTCGCGATCACGGTCAAAAGTGTACTAGTTCGCGGAGATGGCCATTAGCTTATGACATGACCGCTTTGGGCATATCGCGCGGACACCGACACGCCCCCTTGGCACTTCTCCTCTTTTTTATATTTCTATGGTGTTAACGGAGCAAGTTTTGCTGCCATGCAAAAGGGCAAACCATTGAGAAGTGTTGTCACCCAGAAGTCACAACACCACCAATTCTGGTCTGAGGCAATTAAGAAAATTACAAAATTGCGATTTGTTGATAGTACAGGTAAAGAAAAATCGGTACCTTCACAAGCCCATTGGATTGTAACTTTAAAAAGTTTGCAAAGATTATGGCAGTTTTTGCAGACAAGGGATTTAAAATTATGCGTCCGCGCTATTTCAATTCTGATCCCATTGAAAATTTCTTTGGGCAAATGCGGGCGTATAATTACAGAAATAATAATCCAGACTGCCATACTTTTAAAAACACTTTTAAATCTTTACTGATAACAAGGTTCATAAAATTTCATTCAAATGCATTTAATTGTGAAGAGGATTCGGCTAAACAATTATTAAAATTAAAATCATTGTTTACCGGAAGTACCATACAAAATGAAGTTGCCGAATCCTCTTATAATCGCAGTTTTAATCAGATAACGGCCACTCAAGAAAGATTGAGTGTGCACTCACAAGCCTATACTACAGGGTGGGTCATTAGAAAAATATTAAAAAATATACAATGCTCCACTTGTGAATCGAATTTGACATCTAATGAAATAGAATCCGTTCACAAGTGGATCTCGGTAAGAGAGTATAAATCGATGCGAAATAAACTGACCTACCCGTCTACACGCGCAGTAAGGCTGTTTAAATATATTACTAAGGAATCTATAGAATACTTAGAAAATCAACCTGAACAACATAAAATATTGTGGCATATAAAAATGTTGATCAAATCTAAGTATCCTATAGATTTCCTTATTTGTGCGACACACAATAATGTGGCTGAAAATTTTCTGGATTACACCTTACAGTTATCAGTACATAATTGGTGTAAAAGTATAAATAGAATATTAAAAGGTACTGATATTTTCCGATTGCCTTCAGAATTGCCTCCTATGCAAAATAAAGCATTATTGAAATTTAAAACTAAATTGAAAAATAAAAAATAATAAATACCACTCGTTTTTTATTTGGTTATACCTTTCCTAACAATATAAATACATAAGTGCGTAATAAAAAATCAGCCTATATTTTTTATACATGCTTACAAGACTCGTACCCAAACTCAAATCTTCACTAAAGATTTCTGTATAATCTGTTGTCAAAATCAATACTTGAGGTTCAGAAGGTCGAAATTTCTACTTCGAAGATTGTCATCTGTCTGTAGACTCTCTGTAATCTGTGACACTGTGGCTGCAACCTTTGATCCGAATGGAATATGTCGAGATTTTGTATGGGGTATTTGCAGCAAAGGTGCGCAATGCAAATACCGCCATGAAATTAATGTGGCTTATATGAAATATATATTACGTTTCTGCCACGATTTTCAAAATAGAACAGGTTGCAATAGGCCCGGCTGTACATATTTACATACAACCAACGAAGAACAATTATTATTTCTGAGAACTGGCCAAATACCAAGGGTATTACGTGAGAGATATGCTGCCATGTCAATGCCTATTCCCGCCACAAACATGTATATAGATAATGTTTTAATGGCACCACCACCACCACCTCCGCCGCCACCGCCACGCCCCAGCACATTACCATCCGCCGGAGCGCTGCCGCCGCTACTACCAGCTCCACTACCAACACTATTGGCTCCACCACCGCCACCGCCTCCACCAACAGCAGTAACAACACCTGTTCCAATGACACCAGCCATATTTACAGGTATATATTTTTATCATAATATCTAAAATGTAAATTAAGTAGTTAGATTTTGGTGGCTATTACTCTACTATCTTGCGAAAGTTATTCATTAACAAAATTATTGTTTGTGGATTTTCTTATAGTCTAATTTGTTGACATCATATTATAATTATGAATAACACATGACCTGGCATTAAAAGGTATTACATGGTATGCAGAAAATCAATGCCTTCCATTTATTTTAGATTGCAGATATTACTAAACACCCTCATTGTTTAAAAAATACTATGATGAATTGCATATAACAATTTTTTAACTATTAGATAAATTGTAATTATTAATTTAATTTAACAAGTTCACTTTATAATTTTTTTGGTTATTGATATGTAGAAAACCAATGACTACTATGGATTTTAGTTTGCAGGTATTACTGAATACCCACATTGTTTAAAAAATACTATGATGAAATATATTATTACTTAAAATTTTAATTTAGGTATTGTTAAATTTAAACTAGTTTACCTTGTCATTTTATTGGTGAAAGTTTTAATAGTTTATTTTTAAATAAACATACTTTAAACATCATAGAAAAGAACAATATTTCAAATCTGATCAATATGATATGTATAATTATCTCACCTTTCTTAGCTATTCCTTTCATTTTATAAATATGTAAGAAAATAGATAGGTAGTACAGATAGGACTGTACTCAACATAATAAAATCAATCCAAATGAAGCTAAATTAGGATTACTTTGAAGGATACTTTGACCATGGAAATATAAAAACAAAAATATCACTTTTCCACTTTCAATATTAATTTTAGCTTATCCCTGCTTATAATATTGTGTATAATGAGTTAGGAGCAAGAATCCACACTATTGCTTCTAGCTCTTATATAAGAGCAGTTCTTGTGACAATGTGTCCTTGTCCAGTTAATGTGTGTCATTATTGAAAAATAACAAAATGGTAATAGCTTATGTAGGACTGTTTATTTATTTATTTATTATTATGGTTTATCAACAGCAAATGTTTACTGATTGATATCAATTAGGTAGATCATAAAGAAAGTATGGTGGCTGGAATATTTGCCAATTATAGATTAACCAGCGATATAATCAGTATAAATTATTACAATGTAGGTTATAATAAACAACTACATTATTATTTAGTATTTTTGTAATAAAATATTGTAGCTTGACCTTTACAACCATGTTTTCATAAAGTTGTTATTTAGAGATGTTTAGCTAAATACGGATGTCCCCTATTGATTGCCTGAGCGATTGATTTTGTGCCACTTGTGCCCAACAGCATAACATTGTATATTTTCTATATATACTAGTCTATTAGTTGGACACCAAAAGTATAAGCAAATAAAGGTTCTTGAGAGATGAGAACAAATATTTAAAGTTATCACAATTTTAAATATATAATTTGGTGCCTTTGCCATTATTTAAGATAGCTATTGTATGTTATATCAGTTCTGAATATGTTACTCTTGCAGCTCCACCACCACTTAATACATCTGCAGTATTCCCAGCCAGCCAAGCACCGCCTCCTATACCAGTGTAAGTATTGTAAAAAGTTGCAAACTGTTTTGAACACTGTCCTTGAATTATTAAGTTAAATTTGATGTTGCTTTGTTTTCTTGTTGATGACAGATTTGATGCAACAAAACCACCACCTCCACTGTCAACCACCCCAGCAACACCTAAAATTAATCTGCTCAAAAGGCCTGCAGAGTCAACTGTTGAAGGTAATTGAAATTATTTTCTTACTTATTTTGACTACAATACTTCTCATTAAATATGCTAGCGATGAAGTTAACACAATTATATTTATTTTTCTAAAATGACGGAATTATATTCTTGGGTATATTAAAAATAAGATGTGTTAGACTATATTTAGAATACCTCAAAATTGTAATGGCATTGAGCATATGTATTTTATAATAATATTAAATTTACATGTTCAATTATCATATGAGCAACTTTATTAAATTAATATGTTTATTTTAAATAAAATTCCAAGCCAATGATTTAATATATAAACAGAGCTATAGGCAAGCTTACCGAAATTTTAATATTGTTTAGTGCTAGTAGGCGAGGATAATGATTGCCCTACATAATAATATGTTAATTATAAACATTATTTCAATGCACAATACTAAAGATTGCAATGCGAATACATGTCTGAGAAAAATATTTTAATATCAAATTTTATTAATTCGAGAATTGTGTAATATTAACAAAGACTGGACTGTGAATGTTGAATATCTCAATCGTAAAAGATCCTAGTAGAGAAATTATCCTATTTAATTACTATTGCATTTCCTGCATTTGTCTATCCAGAGACAGGGTAGTACATATAAAGGCGCCAGTCGGTCCCGTAGCACCAATCTCGCAATTGCATTGCGATAACGCTGAGTTATTAGCTAAGCGACACTGCTTGTTGATTTTGTTCCCAGCTGGACCAAGCAAAGCGAGAAAACAAGAGGGTTCCAACATAGAAAACAGCCTGTGCGAAAACTGTGTCCAGCGCGAAATAAGGTTTGACATGAAAAAAATTACCTTTATAATTTGTACGCATGATATTATTCAAAATACTTGTGTAATTTTTTTCGAACAATTAGAACGGTTTAAGAATACAAGAAAAGACAGTGGTCGTAAATCTACTGTGTTTGTTAGCTCGGTTTGCGAGCGCATTATAATTATTAATAACACATTATATTATATTAAGCGAATTATTAACATTTTCACTATATCAATTAACCATTGTCACTGTTTAGACTGCTTGCCAATTTTAATTATATATCAGTTGCGCAGATTACATCTACCTGTCTATTTCAACTAATAGTTCATGCTTTTATTGTAAAATTATTACATTATTTTGTGCCATGTCGTCGCGGTATTAATTTAGATATTTTGCTGTGCGATTAATAAATATTTATTTAAAATCGGGTGCCTCAGCTAGACGTTATATTAGGCCTAGGCCTAATCAAACAGCTACCGCTGTAGCCTATTCTTAATGCTATATTTATTAAGTGTAATCAGTGCGTCGCGCTTTTAAGGATAACCGTACATAGCTAGTACCTATATTTATATTTAAAAACGTTATGATATATCGAAGCTATATATATACGAGTATAATTAAATACCGTGTTTTATTTTCTAATGTCACTAGTTATATTACACAAAGATGTCACTTAAAACAATATAATTGTATTATTTTCAAATTTAATATTAATAGTATGTCAAACATATAAGTTGTTTACAGACATCTTGTGTCTGCTCTGCGGTCAAAGCCTCGCCGACACCCTAAAAGTTTAGATTGCTTTGACGATATAATGATGGCTAAGTTTTATCTAGTAGATATCGCGTTGAGAAGAGGCTATATTTCGTTCGTTCCCACATCACGCCAGACATGCCAAAGTAATAAACCCTGTTAGTTGTATAAGTACCTATCTGTTATTTAATAGTGATTCTGGCTGTAAACCTTGCTAATGGTATTATTCATTATAAATATGGCTAGGGTCGATATCATGTAATTTATAATAGGACGGAAATTGGCAAAACGAACACAATTTTATTAAGTGTGCGAAATTATCAAATCGACACACATAATGTCATATAATATATTGCAACCGCGACATTATAATTCGCCGCTACGTGGTTTACTAGGGTCCGTTAAATCCATCGCAAAACCCATTCAACGCTCTTGGCAATATAATTATGATATTGTTATTAAATATATATTAGATGTAGTACAAGAATGACGACGTAGATAACTTTTTAGGGTTAAGGTGTTTCACAAGGAAGTGCACAAATTGGAGCGCGAGAAGGAGTGTCAAACTTTCATGTATGAACAGAAGAGACAAGCCTTTGAAAATGGTAAATTGCTGTCGAAATCTACAGTCCGTGACGAACTGTACGTGAAATTGGATAATTATATTGAGGTAACATTTGAAAACATAAATAACATTAAAAAATGCAACGATTATTTATGTTTTCAAATGTTACCTCAATATAATTATCCAAATTCACGTACAGTTCGTCACGAACTGTAGATTTCAACAGCAATTTACCATTTTCAAAGGCTTGTCTCTTCTGTTCATACATGAAAGTTTGACACTCCTTCTCGCGCTCCAATTTGTGCACTTCCTTGTGAAACACCTTAACCCTAAAAAGTTATCTACGTCGTCATTCTTGTACTACATCTAATATATATTTAATATATAGATATTTATCTAGGACCGCATTTTAAAGGCAGTATTTCTCGTAAGCAAGTTCTGATCGATTTGTTTCCTTGTTAGAAAATAGATTTAAGGCTTATTTAAGGCTTATCTCTAATTTAAATACGTATTTGCCAAATTCCGTTAGGTTTTCAAACAATCTATTTAAATGCAACGATTATTTATGTTTTCAAATGTTACCACAATATAATTATCCAATTTCACGTACAGTTCGTCACGGACTGTAGATTTCAACAGCAATTTACCATTTTCAAAGGCTTGTCTCTTCTGTTCATACATGAAAGTTTGACACTCCTTCTCGCGCTCCAATTTGTGCACTTCCTTGTGAAACACCTTAACCCTAAAAAGTTATCTACGTCGTCATTCTTGTACTACATCTAATATATATTTAATAACAATATCATAATTATATTGCCAAGAGCGTTGAATGGGTTTTGCGATGGATTTAACGGACCCTAGTAAACCACGTAGCGGCGAATTATAATGTCGCGGTTGCAATATATTATATGACATTATGTGTGTCGATTTGATATTTTCGCACACTTAATAAAATTGTGTTCGTTTTGCCAATTTCCGTCCTATTATAAATTACATGATATCGACCCTAGCCATATTTATAATGAATAATACCATTAGCAAGGTTTACAGCCAGAATCACTATTAAATAACAGATAGGTACTTATACAACTAACAGGGTTTATTACTTTGGCATGTCTGGCGTGATGTGGGAACGAACGAAATATAGCCTCTTCTCAACGCGATATCTACTAGATAAAACTTAGCCATCATTATATCGTCAAAGCAATCTAAACTTTTAGGGTGTCGGCGAGGCTTTGACCGCAGAGCAGACACAAGATGTCTGTAAACAACTTATATGTTTGACATACTATTAATATTAAATTTGAAAATAATACAATTATATTGTTTTAAGTGACATCTTTGTGTAATATAACTAGTGACATTAGAAAATAAAACACGGTATTTAATTATACTCGTATATATATAGCTTCGATATATCATAACGTTTTTAAATATAAATATAGGTACTAGCTATGTACGGTTATCCTTAAAAGCTCGACGCACTGATTACACTTAATAAATATAGCATTAAGAATAGGCTACAGCGGTAGCTGTTTGATTAGGCCTAGGCCTAATATAACGTCTAGCTGAGGCACCCGATTTTAAATAAATATTTATTAATCGCACAGCAAAATATCTAAATTAATACCGCGACGACATCGCACAAAATAATGTAATAATTTTACAATAAAAGCATGAACTATTAGTTGAAATAGACAGGTAAATGTAATCTGCGCAACTGATATATAATTAAAATTGGCAAGCAGTCTAAACAGTGACAATGGTTAATTGATATAGTGAAAATGTTAATAATTCGCTTAATATAATGTGTTATTAATAATTATAATGCGCTCGCAAACCGAGCTAACAAACACCGCAATAGGCATTGACATGGCAGCATATCTCTCACGTAATACCCTTGGTATTTGGCCAATTCATCATAGTATTTTTTAAACAATGAGGGTATTTAGTAATATCTGCAATCTAAAATAAATGGAAGGCATTGATTTTCTGCATACCATGTAATACCTTTTAATGCCAGGTCATGTGTTATTCATAATTATAATATGATGTCAACAAATTAGACTATAAGAAAATCCACAAACAATAATTTTGTTAATGAATAACTTTCGCAAGATAGTAGAGTAGTAGAGTAATAGCCACCAAAATCTAACTACTTAATTTACATTTTAGATATTATGATAAAAATATATACCTGTAAATATGGCTGGTGTCATTGGAACAGGTGTTGTTACTGCTGTTGGTGGAGGCGGTGGCGGTGGTGGAGCCAATAGTGTTGGTAGTGGAGCTGGTAGTAGCGGCGGCAGCGCTCCGGCGGATGGTAATGTGCTGGGGGGTGGCGGTGGCGGCGGAGGTGGTGGTGGTGGTGCCATTAAAACATTATCTATATACATGTTTGTGGCGGGAATAGGCATTGACATGGCAGCATATCTCTCACGTAATACCCTTGGTATTTGGCCAGTTCTCAGAAATAATAATTGTTCTTCGTTGGTTGTATGTAAATATGTACAGCCGGGCCTATTGCAACCTGTTCTATTTTGAAAATCGTGGCAGAAACGTAATATATTTTTCATATAAGCCACATTAATTTCATGGCGGTATTTGCATTGCGCACCTTTGCTACAAATACCCCATACAAAATCTCGACATATTCCATTCTGATCAAAGGTTGCAGCCATAGTGTCACAGATTACAGAGAGTCTACAGAGGCTTATATGAAAAATATATTACGTTTCTGCCACGATTTTCAAAATAGAACAGGTGTGCAACCTGTTCTATTTTGAAAATCGTGGCAGTATAGAGAGTCTACAGACAGATGACAATCTTCGAAGTAGAAATTTCGACCTTCTGAACCTCAAGAATTGATTTTGACAGAACAGATTATACAGAAATCTTTAGTGAAGATTTGAGTTTGGGTACGAGTCTTTTAAGCATGTATAAAAAATATAGGCTGATTTTTTATTACGCACTTATGTATTTATATTGTTAGGAACGGTATAACTAAATAAAAAACTAGTGGTATTTATTATTTTTTATTTTTCAATTTAGTTTTAAATTTCAATCATGCTTTATTTTGCATAGGAGGCAATTCTGAAGGCAATCGGAAAATATCAGTACCTTTTAATATTCTATTTATACTTTTACACCAATTATGTACTGATAACTGTAAGGTGTAATCCAGAAAATGTTCAGCCACATTATTGTGTGTCGCACAAATAAGGAAATCTATAGGATACTTAGATTTGATCAACATTTTTATATGTCACAATATTTTATGCTGTTCAGGTTGATTTTCTAAGTATTCTATAGATTCCTTAGTAATATATTTAAACAGCCTTACTGCGCGTGTAGACGGGTAGGTCAGTTTATTTTGCATCGATTTATACTCTCTTACCGAGATCCACTTGTGAACGGATTCTATTTCATTAGATGTCAAATTCGATTCACAAGTGGAGCATTGTATATTTTTTAATATTTTTCTAATGACCCACCCTGTAGTATAGGCTTGTGAGTGCACACTCAATCTTTCTTGAGTGGCCGTTATCTGATTAAAACTGCGATTATAAGAGGATTCGGCAACTTCATTTTGTATGGTACTTCCGGTAAACAATGATTTTAATTTTAATAATTGTTTAGCCGAATCCTCTTCACAATTAAATGCATTTGAATGAAATTTTATGAACCTTGTTATCAGTAAAGATTTAAAAGTGTTTTTAAAAGTATGGCAGTCTGGATTATTATTTCTGTAATTATACGCCCGCATTTGCCCAAAGAAATTTTCAATGGGATCAGAATTGAAATAGCGCGGACGCATAATTTTAAATCCCTTGTCTGCAAAAAACTGCTATAATCTTTGCAAACTTTTTAAAGTTACAATCCAATGGGCTTGTGAAGGTACCGATTTTTCTTTACCTGTACTATCAACAAATCGCAAATTTGTAATTTTCTTAATTGCCTCAGACCAGAATTGGTGGTGTTGTGACTTCTGGGTGACAACACTTCTCAATGGTTTGCCCTTTTGCATGGCAGCAAAACTTGCTCCGTTAACACTGTCAAAGAGGTCGTCGAAGAATGTTGTAATCTCCGACGTATTTTTTAAAGTAGGGCTGACAGCTGTTCCATCCGAGTAGTTAGCTATAACACAAAAAAACTATTATGTTCATAATATACTAAATTAATTATATCATGTCGTTTGTGTTTATGAACAGTTTTACTACCCTCAAATAACCTGAACACAGGTTTACAGTAAACCAGATGGCAACTATAAATATATAAGTAATAAATTAGATTCTGAGAAATTGTGACTGTCTCGTTAGTTTCTTTGACATAAACTAGCGCCTGCGATACCGGCGATTTTGGTTTATTCCCATCTTCCCCTGAATGTCTGCCTCCGAATGGGCGAAAATGGGAATTTCTGTGTCATCTTCCCCCGAATTTGTAATCGCGGGAAGTTGGGAAGTTCTATTCCCATCTACCGCCGGATTTTTTTGCCCCGACTATAAATTCTGGGGAAGATGACACGAAAATTCCCATTTTCCCCCCTTCGGGGGCCGACATTCGGGGGAAGATGGGAATAAACCGAGATTTCGATACAACATAGTTGGCAAAAATACCAGTGTAAAATAATACACTTCTGCATACCTCTACGGGGCCACAGGCGTAACACTTATGTTTTTATGTATAGACTAGTGTCCTAAAAAGAACAATTAATCGAACAGTTAGATTACAATTAAATATTGCACACATATTTTTCTTAACTTTCGTAAACAAACAATTTGTATTATGGAGTTACATCACAAGCACTCGCTCCAGAATTTTGATGCGCTTTATCTTTGGATTTTTTATTCATTTGTTAATACAATAAATGTGTCCATTATTTTTTATAATCGAACTGATGTTCTAGAAGTGGGAGGCTTAGAAAATTAAACGAAATGATTACTTACAAAATTGAGAAGAATATGTCCGGAGTTATGCCTGTCACTAACAAACTGTCAATAACAGACAGACACACAGACCCACATAATGATTATAAGTTTATTTTGTTAACATTTAAATAATTCATGTGGTGTTTACCTATAAGTAATTGTTACACAATGTTATTTACTATAAGTTTGTATTAAGTGTAAGTAATTGTGTATACAGTTGTTGGTGAACCAAATAAATAAAATAAAATAAAAAGAAAAAAAAACTTGTAAGTCAGCTATGTCTATTTCTGTGCGCGCCCGAGGCCTTATTTCTTGCAATTTGCAGTAAAGATTGGAATCTTCTTCACTGGAATACAATAAGATAATAAATATACTAGGTGTTTGCAGCAGCTTCGCTCGTGTAAATTTCGATTTAAACTATTGACTCGCAGCGGCTCGCCGGCGGCCAGACACAATAAATCTATTATGCCTGGTATTAGAAAACCAGACTTGACGGTTGAATAAACATAATACCAAAGTCTAATATAATGAGTGTCAGGTTAATCCACCAATGGGATACATTTCCTCCCAAGTTTCACTACTCTTATGCACAAATCCATTAACACTGTTCGACTCATGAATTAATCTTGAGACCTCCTAGGTCTCGGGTTCAATTCACAACCGGAATTGCACAGCAATGATACTAACCATACATTACCGTTGCATCATCGAGGCAGGTTACATCAAGATAGAAAAATATTGATCATGGAACTGACTTTTCTAATAGTTGAAATATTTCTATGGACTTAAAACTAACAATATCAGATCAAATGATGACTTACTCTGTATCAAGTTGAATTCTATACAACAAGTTGGCATCAACACTTTGCTTTTTATCCTCACTATTCTTCCCCTCACTATTACGTTTCTTCCTCACCGCTTTTGGTGTTTTCGTAAAATATCTTGCAATACCTTTACTTCTAGTTTTCGGCGTACTGTCTCCATTATTTGTATCACTTGGAGGTTTGTTCTCCACATCACTTTCTTTGTCACAGCTTTGGTTACTATCACTATTATCAGAACTCGTAAGAGCTTCTGCATCGTTATTGGAGGTATTGTTTAAATCAGGTATGTATGGAATGTCTGGGTTGTATACTATTCTGGTAATTTTGCCTTCATGCCATGCACCTTGTTCTCTGTCCCTCATGTCTATCAAGTCACCTATGGCATACAAGGTACTCTCTGCATCTGTGGACATTTAAAGCAATTTTTAACATAACTTTGCCTTTTCTTTTTTGTTAAATGGCATATTCCGCACTAGGAATAAATCCTACATTCTGAGGGACTTTACAAATATTCAAATGAGGAATATTACGATCTAGGCAAACACAGAAACTACTGTCTTCTGTGTAGTCATCTACTGGTATTGTTTATACTTAGGCAACAAACATCCCGCATTTATAATATGAAGAAAGTGGCAACCTCTTGTATGAGGCAAGCATGTTTGTTTGAGCAATGCATTGATATGTACTAAACTATCTCTTTGCAGGTCATAGAGATAGTTTATGGGCCAGACAGTGCCATGATATTCTTTTTGTTCTGGCAAAAGCAAGGATCCTGATGGATAGTTATTTTATTATATCCACAGAAGTGGAGATGCAGTAAAAAATTGCCAGAAATAGGCTTTACGTAATCAGAAGTCTTGGTTAGCTAAAACCTGTTTAAAAAAACTGTTAATTATTAGTATTATTAATAAACAGGCAGGCAGTTGAAGCAACTGATATGTGCATGTATCCTGCTGAATTCCCACTATGTAGTTTTTGGTCATTGAAGGTATTTGTCAGTTTTAAATATTGCTTGCCAATAATATTTATGTGATATCTTGTATATTGAAAATTCGAAGATATTTATGTATGTAATGTACTCAATGGACACCCGGTCTTTTCAATAGTTATTGTATACTCAAGCAGATATATTACAACAATAGATAAGTATATACATATATGTTGACATGGATATAGCTACTACATACTGCCTTGGAGTGAGTGAGAGACTGCTATTCATGAGTTCTAGGCTTAGATCTCCGAATCGGTCAGTAATATTGGAATTTTCTCATAAGGATTTTTCAGTAGCAGTCTGAAACTCTGAACAATTATTATGTCATGCTTATGTAAGCAATGTAAGCATGACTCAAATACTCTACTTGCCATAAACAAATTTTCATCAATCATCTGGTACATAAATATACCTATAGGTATATAAGCATGACTTTTATGACAATCAATCTATGACAAATTGAACTCATGTATTAAGTATACATTATACAAAATTACATACATACATAGATTCACGCCCGTTTCCCAGAGGGGTAGGCAGAGACTACGGATTTCCATTTGCTACGATCCTGACACACTTCTCTGGCTTCACTCACTTTCATCACATTCCTCATAAATTACAAACCTTTATAATCCTTTTCCTTGTCATCAAAGGCCTTCTCACTGTCTTCAGTATTTTTCTTTTCCTTGGGACTGTCCTCAGGTTGTGCATGGACCATGAGCTGAATAACATCATTGAGCTTGATATTGTAGTCATGGAATGTGTAGCCATTTTCCAGCTAAAGAAAATGTAATTTGGAAAAATCAATATCAATGTTTACTAGGTGGTAAATAACCATATTAATAATTAATTCCAACATTCTTTATTGACACTGGAAGATTAATTTCTTGTAATTGCATGGGTAGGCCAAGGCAGAGATAATATAACTCGATACTAGTTGTGGGGCTAACATATCGCTTTTCCTTTTTCACTCACAATGTGAATAAATGTCTACAAACAGCAGTGATTCAGAATATAACAACCATTTCATTATCAATCAAGCTGTTTAAATTTTGAAAAATGCACATCGATTTCTTCCATGGATACATAATTGTCTGAAAATGCTGACATGCAGTCATCAACTCATCAGTAAACAAAATTATAATAATAATAATGTTTATTTATTTCGTCACAAAAGTATTATGACATTCAAACATTATAATCTTAGAATTTTGATATATATCTTTATTATACCTTTGTGAGAAAATTGGAGTCTGTGTTACAGATCCCCAGGCTCTCTCACACTAGACCATTTTAAATTGCAACATATTATACACAATAAAATCAAACAAAGAACCAAATTGTGTTATCAATAAAGGTAAGCTTTATATGTAAAGATTAATGTATGTCATTAACACATTATTCATGCCATATAATCCAATGCAAACTCTTGACTTTATTCATTTGATAGGGCCTAACGTGTCAATTTATACCAGCTTTTGTGTAATGGGTGGAATTCGAATCTACACCCTTTCAATTGCAAATCAAATGCCTTGTCCATTGGAATCTTATCCTTTGATGGTAAGTTGAGTTGACACCATAAGAAAATTGGAAATATAAGTTAACCAAACTTCAAAATTGTATGACTGTATATGGAATGCAAATTTTCCAATCCTGGTTTTGATTAATAAAAATATGTGCTATGAAACAGATATCATAAAAAGGAAAAGGAATTTCATAATCATTAAGGATAAATCAACTGCACAATGTAAGCATTATTCAGTTTATTGAAAACCTTCAGTAATTTCACTAAAGTATTTCACCAATGCCACATAATCTATCATGCCATTTAGAATCTTTCACAATAATTTGTTGAAAGAAATAAGGGATTCTTCTTTGTCTCTTTCTAACTTTATGATACATACATACATACATAGATTCACGCCTGTTTCCCAGAGGGGTAGGCAGAGACTACGGATTTCCATTTGCTATCCTGACACACTTCTCTGGCTTCATTCACTTTCATCACATTCCTCATACACGCCCGTCGGTTCAAGGAGCTCTTAACCTGGCCTTTGTCCAGAACGCCTCCGATCTGGTCGAGAAACGTTCGCCTAGGTTTTCCTCGTGCGACTGTTCCATTCACACTAGCCTTATAAACTTTCTTAGTTAGTCTTTCCTCGTCCATTCTTTCTAAATGTCCAAACCAGCTTAACATACCCTTTTCTATTCTTGTAACTATATCCACTTTCATGCCGCATCTCTCTCTAATCACACTATTTCTTATTCTATCTTTCAGAGTCACACCACATATGCTTCTCAACGCTCTCATTTCTACAGCATTTATTCTGCTCTCATGCTTCTTTTGCCATACCCAACTTTCACTTCCATACATAAGTGTGGGCACTAATAGTCCTCTATGAACAGCCAAACGTGCCTTTTCGGATACATTTCGACTGTTCATAAAAGCGCGTAGGGCTCCATTCACTTTGTTGCCAGCAATCGTTCTCCTTTCAATATCTCCGTCATGTTTACCATCCCTTGTAAACAAAGTACCCAAATATACAAACTCTTTCACTTGCTCCACTTTTTCTCCATCAATCATAATATTACACATTGTCACGCACTCTTCCTTTTCAAATACCATTACTTTCGTCTTGCTTACATTTATTTTCATACTTTATGATATAGTTCATTTATTAAAATTGAAGGAGATCTTGTTATATTCCTTATATCCACAAGATCTCCATAAATGTAAATAAATGAACTGGTGGAAATCTATTGTGATTGTGTGAATTCAAGTTGTTATAAAGAACTGCTGTTAGGATATACAACTAAACTTTTAGTTAAATTACAATGAAAAATTATTTCTCTATTTTTTACCTAAATCCAGGGTTTGTCTGTCGCATGACAAAATAGAGCTATGTCTGTTGGACTCTTGCTTAACACCTATATCAGAAAGACATCAAAATCCAGAAATAATATATGTATATCAGAAATACCAATGTTTGAATTAATTGTCACATGTTTTCAGATTACACACAAGAACCCAGTAGTCAAATGTTAAGCGAATCAAGTACAGAGATAAACTTAAAATGTACAATTAAATTGATTACAAACAATGCGAGGCGCGCTAGTGAAAATTCATATTTCTATACTCCATCATCATCATCATCACGGTAAAATTTTAGCAAATAATGGCAGAGCAGTCAACAAGCCTAGTATGGAGTTTATTCATAATCCTGCTATGGTAATCGAGAGGGCAGTAAGTCAATGACGGGCATTTTTTTAAATTACTGATTTGGAATGCTTCTCTACTGTAAACAACATACTTTTTCCTTTCTTTTGACATATAGAACATAAAAATCGAGTATATAGTTTTATCACAAAAGCTAAAATTGTAACAAAATCTTTGAGCACTGTTTTCTAAAACTGTCATTTCTGACGTACTGCACGCTCGATAACCATGGTAGAAATGTAGGGCATAGAAGTAGTGCTGTGCATGTGGTCTGCAAGTTGAGCATAGTGTTATTGGTTCTATCAGGCAAGACGTTAGCGAACCCTGCCTGTGACAGGTAGACGTCTATAAGGTCGGCTCTTATTACATGAGTTACATGACACATAAAATCATAGATGGCGAAAATTATGTGTAGTGCACCTCTGCCTTCCCCTTAGGGTATAAAGGCGTAAGACTACATAACAGTTACGTTACACATTAACAAACTATATTTGAGATATATATTTTAATGACTTGGCAATGCACACTATTTTAAAAGGTTTCGCTTTGCATTTAAACACATTTTTAGGTAAAAGACATAACAAACTTACTAGCTTGCCGCCGTAAAATAACCGTTGTAACTTTGGTTCAACTCCGAATTTCTCCTTCAATATGCGGCGAAACTGGTCTATTTTTGTCAATTTGGACTCGACGACCACGATTGTGTCTGGTTTACCAAAGATCCGAATACGCACATGCATATTGATGATATTACGACACTTCAAAATATTTCAAGACTCACAACAGAGGTATGGTAAGCGTTACAGACAGAATGAATTGGCGCGAAATTTGTTATAAATGGTCAGACTGTCAAAATCAAAAAAGACTGAAATTTTAACATTTCCATCAAAACCAGACGGTTTATAATGTTGCCACTAAAAAAATAACAGAACCTGATTCTATAAAGAATAAATATGAGAGCAACTACACGCTATATTATCTCATTTATTATTATAAAGATATAAAATTTAGTATTTACTCTAATCCATAACATTAAAGTAACTGCACGCCATATATAATTTACTAAGAAATAACATAAATAAATGTTTCGATGGCCTTATTTATATTATATACAGTTTTCTGCAATCAAAGAGTTGACTACTAAAGTATAGTAAAATTATTGCAAATAGTAGGTATTACAAGAAATATTAATATCAAGAAACAATAACAATATCAAGAAAAAGTAATGTGAGATTTATAAATTATTAGTTATTAGCAATGGCTTTGCCCGCGTTAATCCCACGGGATCACATACCGGGATAAAGGGTTGAGTTCTTCAGTGGATTAACCGTGAAAGTAAATCAGATAGACATAACTACTTTCGCATTTTTAATATTAGTAAGGTTTACATGATAATTGTGAGGTATTCCTAAGTTTTGTATTCTAGTACGTTAAATTGCTGTTCGAATAAGCTAGCTTAAGAAGTGTCTGTTTGTAATGTCAAAATAACAGCTTTTTATCTAATGCATATGAAAGTATATAACGTACGTATACGAAAACATCAATTTTTTTTCTTTTTGTCTGTCTGTCTGTCTGTTTGTTCCGGCTAATCTCCGAAACGGCTGAACCGATTTTGACGGGACTTTCACTGGCAGATAGCTGATGTTATAAGGAGTAACTTAGGCTACTTGGATTTTAGAAAAAAAATAGGGTTCCGCGGAGACAAACACTTTTTAGTTAAAATCTACGCGGACGAAGTCGCAGGTAACAGCTAGTAAGCCAATAATTCATCGCCACGCGATTCAACGCTTTGGGGTCGTGGAAAGTGAAATGTTAATATTAACAACGTGTGCGAATGTTTGTAGTCACTGATAATTAGAATATAGGTAATTAGGTATGTACATTTAAAGTTAGAATTCTTAAAGATCCTATGATATAGGTAGGTACTCAAATTATTGTAATATGACAATGATATTCTGACATATACATATGTAAATGTTCATGTAAAATGCCTTATCTGTTACTTTAACTAGTTTAAACTACTTGGTGGAACTACCAGGTTTTATTTTACGCAGGCCGTTATTATTAAGTTTTATGCGTCAATTAACGAAATAGATTAAATTCATTGGACGCTTATCGGTGTTGTTAAACAAATAACAATCGGAACATAGTAATATAACGACTAAAGAATTTCTAGCTTTTATTTACATTTTATTAAAAACCATGACGGTTGCTTGGTCTTTCACAATAATCTTGCTATTATTAATTACAAGAAATGCCCGTTCTAAGGTTGCGTCTTTGGTAGGTAATATAAAACATTTGAGCCACAGAGAGAATAGATAATATATAATTGAAATAGGTACTAGATTTTTAATATATTTCCTTTTCGTTATCAGCATCCAGTGCTGCTTGTTCGTTCTTCTATGGATTGGATGCCAAGCAGAGTAAATTCATTATATTCTGATGTTGGAGCTTGGAGTGGCAAATTTGTTAGTATTATTTATTTTAAAGGAGCATAATTTTTCAAGCTCATAAATTCAACTGGTAAATATATAACTTATTTATACATTTGCAGAGACCAGTAATGGATGAAATCGAATCTGATGAAGCCCTAAGGTTTTATCAATTTCTAAATTACTTAGATGGTTCTAGCTTCGGGACAGGTATAGTAGTAAAGATATTAAAATGTAGTATTTACTCTAATCCATAAAATTGAAGTTTCGTACGTTTTCTTTTTTAGGTCCTATTGATGAATTTGTGGAAGCGATGTATAGATATGCAGCATTTTGATCCTGAGACCAAACAACAATCGATGACTTGGAAAAGGCCATCCTCACCGACGCCGAAGAAGTTCAAAGTCTCGAGCTCGGCGGGCAAGGTTATGGCGTCCGTTTTTTGGGATGCTGAGGGAATCATAATGGTTGATTACCTGGAAAAGGGAGCTACTATAACGGGCTCCTACTACGCTGATCAAATAAGACGACTGCGAGAAGCCATAAAGGAAAAAAGACGGGGCAAACTCCGAGCGAAAGTCCTGTTTCATCAGGACAACGCACCTGCACACAAAGCCGAAGTTGCGATGGCTGCCATTCGAGAAGCAGGCTTCGAACTGGTCGAACACCCACCCTATTCTCCAGATTTAGCCCCCAGCGACTTTTATTTGTTTCCTCGGCTCAAGGAACACCTCAGGGGCAAGAAATTTGAGGATGATAGCGAGGTTATGGCTGCTGTAGAGGCATTTTGGGAGAGCCAAGATAAAGATTTTTTTTAAAGGGTATTTTAGGCTTAGAGAAACGTTGGACTAAATGTATCGACTTGTTAGGAGACTATGTAGAAAAATAAATTAAATTTAAACTAGAATCGTTGTTTTATTATACTCATTATCATTACTTTTTGATCGCCCCTCGTATATATATATATATACATATATATATTAAGTACATACATACTTAGTCACGCCTGTATCCCCGAATGGGTAGGCAGAGTTGTATTTCTACACCCATTTTTCGCCAGATATATTTTGGTCCCATGTAATAAGGTGGTGAGACTGTCTATTGTCGTACCAAGCTCATTACCAGACTCAGTACTGCGACTGACTTAAATCAGCCTGCTATTTGAGTTTCGCTTTTTTATGTTTTTAGAATTTAGCAGTGTAAAACCAAGTCCAAATTTAATTAAAAAGAAAAAATATTTTTGTTTTAGGTTAAAAATTGTGCTCGTGTGTTTAGCAAAACAATGGCTGCAACCTTAGCATATTCTTCTCAATTTTGTAAGTAATCATTTCGTTTAATTTTCTAAGCCTCCCACTTCTAGAACATCAGTTCGATTATAAAAAATAATGGACACATTTATTGTATTAACAAATGAATAAAAAATCCAAAGATAAAGCGCATCAAAATTCTGGAGCGAGTGCTTGTGATGTAACTCCATAATACAAATTGTTTGTTTACGAAAGTTAAGAAAAATATGTGTGCAATATTTAATTGTAATCTAACTGATCGATTAATTGTTCTTTTTAGGACACTAGTCTATACATAAAAACATAAGTGTTACGCCTGTGGCCCCGTAGAGGTATGCAGAAGTGTATTATTACACTGGTATTTTTGCCAACTATGTTGTATCGAAATCTCGGTTTATTCCCATCTTCCCCCGAATGTCGGCCCCCGAAGGGGGGAAAATGGGAATTTTCGTGTCATCTTCCCCAGAATTTATAGTCGGGGCAAGAAAATCCAGCGATAGATGGGAATAGAACTTCCCAACTTCCCGCGATTACAAATTCGGGGGAAGATGACACAGAAATTCCCATTTTCCCCCATTCGGAGGCAGACATTCAGGGGAAGATGGGAATAAACCAAAATCGCCGGTATCGCAGGCGCTAGTTTATGTCAAAGAAACTAACGAGACAGTCACAATTTCTCAGAATCTAATTTATTACTTATATATTTATAGTTGCCATCTGGTTTACTGTAAACCTGTGTTCAGGTTATTTGAGGGTACTATGAACACAAACGACATGATATAATTAATTTAGTATATTATGAACATAATAGTTTTTTTGTGTTATAGCTAACTACTCGGATGGAACAGCTGTCAGCCCTACTTTAAAAAATACGTCGGAGATTACAACATTCTTCGACGACCTCTTTGACAGTGTTAACCATAGATATAATAAACAAGGAGATATGCCCTGTAGACGAAAATATATCGGAAACCTGTGTCTCCAGTTTACCCCTACCACCCGGCTACTACTACACGTGCAGTTCAGTAAAAGCAATAGAAACGCAGTCGCGCACACACTCGCAGTTTTTAAATCAGAACGTACAAAATAATCAATTATGAACCTTATCCTGTCAAACATAGCGTGTATTTACCATGCACCGTTCAACTTACTCACACAAAAACATCGGACGCTATCGTTGTACTGTGCAAAAGCAATTTATTTTACATATACACTAATGATTGACTAAATCGGAAAGTTACCGATTCTTCCATTTGTTCTTCTCTATCTTCCAATATATTTTTTAGGGTCCTGAAAATTAAAGAAATAAAAAGACGGCATGTCCAGAAAATATTATAATAAAAATAAACAAAATGATGCTAAAAATATATATTATTTAGTTAATCAAAAAATGAAGACAAAGATTCGGTTACATTGACTAGGTACTGAAACAGTAGATGTTATTGGATCCTAGACGGCAGAGCGCGAGAGGGAAATCCATCGCCCTCTCCCTAGCCGTAGGTACGGGTGTCGATGACGTCGCAATAGAGACCTGTAGGCAGTGGAGGCAGCGCCGTGTCTATGTGCGCCTCCAAAGTAGCGAGATAGTGTGTTAGACGGGGCCCGCCAGCACCAAACGGTGCGCCGAATCCCGGGCGGGGTCGCGAGACGACTCGCAGAGCTTCCACCGCGTCAACAAAAAATAGGTGTTGTTGAACCCTGCTAAGGTATTTTCTTGGGTTGAATGTTACACATTGAAATTAAACTACAGTTTATGGATTTTATCGCGATATATTGGTTTTATGATATTTCATTTAAACCGAATGATCTAGAAACAACATTATTTATTTCAATCCGATGTTTCGGCTACTTTACAGGTGCCCTGGGGCCCTATTACAAACTTTTATAAAACCTGTCAAGTTTGGGCAATTTGTAACTACAGAAGTACCTACCTAGTTACTTACTTACTTAAAACTAATGTGTATCTAACTCTAATTAGGTTTTCAAAAATCTTTGTTACTTCTATAAGTATTATAGATATTTAATATAATTATGGCGTATGTGTATTAAAGCTTTTTTAATTAATTACATTATTATCATGATAAATACTATTACTATTAATGTATTCTTTACAGCTTAGTAGATGAGCATATTTTCATTAATATTTATAATTTAATACGTGAAGCAAAAACTTTGTACCCCTTTTTACGAAAAATGCGCGGACGGTGGACGGAGGAGTATGAAATTTGTCACAGTTAAATATAAACAAAAATGAAAGCAATAATTTATGTAACTATTCAAAAAAAACATAATATGGTGCTATTTATTTAGGGAACCAGTTTGGTGACCTGCCTGTAGCATCAATCCATTCTTTTTTTAAATTCGCATCTTTTGGGAAACTGAAAAGGTACAAAAACAACTTATTTATCATTTACATATATCTTAAGCTACTTCTAAATCTTACCATGTATTAAGCAGCACCAGAATTTCGTAACACACTACCAATCAAGATCTCAATGATTTTGAAATAATGCATTGCCTCATATGCTAGAAAAATTAGTCTGCTGAACAAAGTAAATAATGTAAGAAATTTTATTGAACTGTCATAATTAATCCGATACCTGCTGTAAGTATGTTACGCAATACCCCACTTATAATAGGAATTTTTTATTAAAAAATTCTACTAAAGAATAGAACAGTTAAATATATGAAAACAAACACACACCCTTGCATGACAAACAAATAGCATAATTAATATGTTGACTTATTTTAGGCAAGTCATCTGAAACATGCTGATGACCATAACGCAATCGAAGCTTTGCCAGAAGTAAAATACAAAATCATAAAAATGTAAGAAAATAGCACGAGGATAAGGCATAGCATATATTATAATAATTCAAAGACAAAAACACTCCACCGTTTATTAACGTTAAATTAAATTTACTTACTTTACGAAAGTTGGTTACGCATTTCTATTTCTCTACTAGGCTGCAAAATGATCAAAATAAGTAAAAACATAATTATACATCGATCTTCCAACCGGGTTGAAACGGTTGACAAATTGAAAAATAAACCATTATAGCAATTAATCAATTGTTGTCGATAGCCTACGTTAGTGGATCTGCACAAGCGCATCACTAATTCGTTGCACACTCGGTGCAAGAAGCAGCGGCCGTACTACGCGATGCATTCCCTTAATAAAGTATCGTTTTGTGATGTTTACATTGCTCGTCCAGTCACTTCGCGCCAAATTTAGGTAGTGGTTAAAGAGCAATGTATGTATTGAAAAATAATACAGTCGCTGTGATATTTGAAAACAATAATAACATAATAAAAGCAAGAAATATTTTACGATTTGTTGTTTTTCATGATTTTTAAGACAAATATAGTAAAATACTTGTATTTACATATGGTAAGTGATTCCATTCTTCACAAAGTTTTGGTTTGAGCTTCGGTTTTTACAACAAACCACTGAACAAGACGGCATTCTTATAATTTGTCGCGATCACGGTCAAAAGTGTACTAGTTCGCGGAGATGGCCATTAGCTTATGACATGACCGCTTTGGGCATATCGCGCGGACACCGACACGCCCCCTTGGCACTTCTCCTCTTTTTTATATTTCTATGGTGTTAACGGAGCAAGTTTTGCTGCCATGCAAAAGGGCAAACCATTGAGAAGTGTTGCCACCCAGAAGTCACAACACCACCAATTCTGGTCTGAGGCAATTAAGAAAATTACAAAATTGCGATTTGTTGATAGTACAGGTAAAGAAAAATCGGTACCTTCACAAGCCCATTGGATTGTAACTTTAAAAAGTTTGCAAAGATTATGGCAGTTTTTGCAGACAAGGGATTTAAAATTATGCGTCCGCGCTATTTCAATTCTGATCCCATTGAAAATTTCTTTGGGCAAATGCGGGCGTATAATTACAGAAATAATAATCCAGACTGCCATACTTTTAAAAACACTTTTAAATCTTTACTGATAACAAGGTTCATAAAATTTCATTCAAATGCATTTAATTGTGAAGAGGATTCGGCTAAACAATTATTAAAATTAAAATCATTGTTTACCGGAAGTACCATACAAAATGAAGTTGCCGAATCCTCTTATAATCGCAGTTTTAATCAGATAACGGCCACTCAAGAAAGATTGAGTGTGCACTCACAAGCCTATACTACAGGATGGGTCATTAGAAAAATATAAAAAAATATTCAATGCTCCACTTGTGAATCGAATTTGACATCTAATGAAATAGAATCCGTTCACAAGTGGATCTCGGTAAGAGAGTATAAATCGATGCGAAATAAACTGACCTACCCGTCTACACGCGCAGTAAGGCTGTTTAAATATATTACTAAGGAATCTATAGAATACTTAGAAAATCAACCTGAACAACATAAAATATTGTGGCATATAAAAATGTTGATCAAATCTAAGTATCCTATAGATTTCCTTATTTGTGCGACACACAATAATGTGGCTGAAAATTTTCTGGATTACACCTTACAGTTATCAGTACATAATTGGTGTAAAAGTATAAATAGAATATTAAAAGGTACTGATATTTTCCGATTGCCTTCAGAATTGCCTCCTATGCAAAATAAAGCATTATTGAAATTTAAAACTAAATTGAAAAATAAAAAATAATAAATACCACTCGTTTTTTATTTGGTTATACCTTTCCTAACAATATAAATACATAAGTGCGTAATAAAAAATCAGCCTATATTTTTTATACATGCTTAAAAGACTCGTACCCAAACTCAAATCTTCACTAAAGATTTCTGTATAATCTGTTGTCAAAATCAATACTTGAGGTTCAGAAGGTCGAAATTTCTACTTCGAAGATTGTCATCTGTCTGTAGACTCTCTGTAATCTGTGACACTGTGGCTGCAACCTTTGATCCGAATGGAATATGTCGAGATTTTGTATGGGGTATTTGCAGCAAAGGTGCGCAATGCAAATACCGCCATGAAATTAATGTGGCTTATATGAAAAATATATTACGTTTCTGCCACGATTTTCAAAATAGAACAGGTTGCAATAGGCCCGGCTGTACATATTTACATACAACCAACGAAGAACAATTATTATTTCTGAGAACTGGCCAAATACCAAGGGTATTACGTGAGAGATATGCTGCCATGTCAATGCCTATTCCCGCCACAAACATGTATATAGATAATGTTTTAATGGCACCACCACCACCACCTCCGCCGCCACCGCCACGCCCCAGCACATTACCATCCGCCGGAGCGCTGCCGCCGCTACTACCAGCTCCACTACCAACACTATTGGCTCCACCACCGCCACCGCCTCCACCAACAGCAGTAACAACACCTGTTCCAATGACACCAGCCATATTTACAGGTATATATTTTTATCATAATATCTAAAATGTAAATTAAGTAGTTAGATTTTGGTGGCTATTACTCTACTATCTTGCGAAAGTTATTCATTAACAAAATTATTGTTTGTGGATTTTCTTATAGTCTAATTTGTTGACATCATATTATAATTATGAATAACACATGACCTGGCATTAAAAGGTATTACATGGTATGCAGAAAATCAATGCCTTCCATTTATTTTAGATTGCAGATATTACTAAACACCCTCATTGTTTAAAAAATACTATGATGAATTGCATATAACAATTTTTTTAACTATTAGATAAATTGTAATTATTAATTTAATTTAACAAGTTCACTTTATAATTTTTTTGGTTATTGATATGTAGAAAACCAATGACTACTATGGATTTTAGTTTGCAGGTATTACTGAATACCCACATTGTTTAAAAAATACTATGATGAAATATATTATTACTTAAAATTTTAATTTAGGTATTGTTAAATTTAAACTAGTTTACCTTGTCATTTTATTGGTGAAAGTTTTAATAGTTTATTTTTAAATAAACATACTTTAAACATCATAGAAAAGAACAATATTTCAAATCTGATCAATATGATATGTATAATTATCTCACCTTTCTTAGCTATTCCTTTCATTTTATAAATATGTAAGAAAATAGATAGGTAGTACAGATAGGACTGTACTCAACATAATAAAATCAATCCAAATGAAGCTAAATTAGGATTACTTTGAAGGATACTTTGACCATGGAAATATAAAAACAAAAATATCACTTTTCCACTTTCAATATTAATTTTAGCTTATCCCTGCTTATAATATTGTGTATAATGAGTTAGGAGCAAGAATCCACACTATTGCTTCTAGCTCTTATATAAGAGCAGTTCTTGTGACAATGTGTCCTTGTCCAGTTAATGTGTGTCATTATTGAAAAATAACAAAATGGTAATAGCTTATGTAGGACTGTTTATTTATTTATTTATTATTATGGTTTATCAACAGCAAATGTTTACTGATTGATATCAATTAGGTAGATCATAAAGAAAGTATGGTGGCTGGAATATTTGCCAATTATAGATTAACCAGCGATATAATCAGTATAAATTATTACAATGTAGGTTATAATAAACAACTACATTATTATTTAGTATTTTTGTAATAAAATATTGTAGCTTGACCTTTACAACCATGTTTTCATAAAGTTGTTATTTAGAGATGTTTAGCTAAATACGGATGTCCCCTATTGATTGCCTAAGCGATTGATTTTGTGCCACTTGTGCCCAACAGCATAACATTGTATATTTTCTATATATACTAGTCTATTAGTTGGACACCAAAAGTATAAGCAAATAAAGGTTCTTGAGAGATGAGAACAAATATTTAAAGTTATCACAATTTTAAATATATAATTTGGTGCCTTTGCCATTATTTAAGATAGCTATTGTATGTTATATCAGTTCTGAATATGTTACTCTTGCAGCTCCACCACCACTTAATACATCTGCAGTAGTCCCAGCCAGCCAAGCACCGCCTCCTATACCAGTGTAAGTATTGTAAAAAGTTGCAAACTGTTTTGAACACTGTCCTTGAATTATTAAGTTAAATTTGATGTTGCTTTGTTTTCTTGTTGATGACAGATTTGATGCAACAAAACCACCACCTCCACTGTCAACCACCCCAGCAACACCTAAAATTAATCTGCTCAAAAGGCCTGCAGAGTCAACTGTTGAAGGTAATTGAAATTATTTTCTTACTTATTTTGACTACAATACTTCTCATTAAATATGCTAGCGATGAAGTTAACACAATTATATTTATTTTTCTAAAATGACGGAATTATATTCTTGGGTATATTAAAAATAAGATGTGTTAGACTATATTTAGAATACCTCAAAATTGTAATGGCATTGAGCATATGTATGTTATAATAATATTAAATTTACATGTTCAATTATCATATGAGCAACTTTATTAAATTAATATGTTTATTTTAAATAAAATTCCAAGCCAATGATTTAATATATAAACAGAGCTATAGGCAAGCTTACCGAAATTTTAATATTGTTTAGTGCTAGTAGGCGAGGATAATGATTGCCCTACATAATAATATGTTAATTATAAACATTATTTCAATGCACAATACTAAAGATTGCAATGCGAATACATGTCTGAGAAAAATATTTTAATATCAAATTTTATTAATTCGAGAATTGTGTAATATTAACAAAGACTGGACTGTGAATGTTGAATATCTCAATCGTAAAAGATCCTAGTAGAGAAATTATCCTATTTAATTACTATTGCATTTCCTGCATTTGTCTATCCAGAGACAGGGTAGTACATATAAAGGCGCCAGTCGGTCCCGTAGCACCAATCTCGCAATTGCATTGCGATAACGCTGAGTTATTAGCTAAGCGACACTGCTTGTTGATTTTGTTCCCAGCTGGACCAAGCAAAGCGAGAAAACAAGAGGGTTCCAACATAGAAAACAGCCTGTGCGAAAACTGTGTCCAGCGCGAAATAAGGTTTGACATGAAAAAAATTACCTTTATAATTTGTACGCATGATATTATTCAAAATACTTGTGTAATTTTTTTCGAACAATTAGAACGGTTTAAGAATACAAGAAAAGACAGTGGTCGTAAATCTACTGTTTGTTAGCTCGGTTTGCGAGCGCATTATAATTATTAATAACACATTATATTATATTAAGCGAATTATTAACATTTTCACTATATCAATTAACCATTGTCACTGTTTAGACTGCTTGCCAATTTTAATTATATATCAGTTGCGCAGATTACATCTACCTGTCTATTTCAACTAATAGTTCATGCTTTTATTGTAAAATTATTACATTATTTTGTGCGATGTCGTCGCGGTATTAATTTAGATATTTTGCTGTGCGATTAATAAATATTTATTTAAAATCGGGTGCCTCAGCTAGACGTTATATTAGGCCTAGGCCTAATCAAACAGCTACCGCTGTAGCCTATTCTTAATGCTATATTTATTAAGTGTAATCAGTGCGTCGCGTTTTTAAGGATAACCGTACATAGCTTCAAATGTTACCACAATATAATTATCCAATTTCACGTACAGTTCGTCACGGACTGTAGATTTCGACAGCAATTTACCATTTTCAAAGGCTTGTCTCTTCTGTTCATACATGAAAGTTTGACACTCCTTCTCGCGCTCCAATTTGTGCACTTCCTTGTGAAACACCTTAACCCTAAAAAGTTATCTACGTCGTCATTCTTGTACTACATCTAATATATATTTAATAACAATATCATAATTATATTGCCAAGAGCGTTGAATGGGTTTTGCGATGGATTTAACGGACCCTAGTAAACCACGTAGCGGCGAATTATAATGTCGCGGTTGCAATATATTATATGACATTATGTGTGTCGATTTGATAATTTCGCACACTTAATAAAATTGTGTTCGTTTTGCCAATTTCCGTCCTATTATAAATTACATGATATCGACCCTAGCCATATTTATAATGAATAATACCATTAGCAAGGTTTACAGCCAGAATCACTATTAAATAACAGATAGGTACTTATACAACTAACAGGGTTTATTACTTTGGCATGTCTGGCGTGATGTGGGAACGAACGAAATATAGCCTCTTCTCAACGCGATATCTACTAGATAAAACTTAGCCATCATTATATCGTCAAAGCAATCTAAACTTTTAGGGTGTCGGCGAGGCTTTGACCGCAGAGCAGACACAAGATGTCTGTAAACAACTTATATGTTTGACATACTATTAATATTAAATTTGAAAATAATACAATTATATTGTTTTAAGTGACATCTTTGTGTAATATAACTAGTGACATTAGAAAATAAAACACGGTATTTAATTATACTCGTATATATATAGCTTCGATATATCATAACGTTTTTAAATATAAATATAGGTACTAGCTATGTACGGTTATCCTTAAAAGCTCGACGCACTGATTACACTTAATAAATATAGCATTAAGAATAGGCTACAGCGGTAGCTGTTTGATTAGGCCTAGGCCTAATATAACGTCTAGCTGAGGCACCCGATTTTAAATAAATATTTATTAATCGCACAGCAAAATATCTAAATTAATACCGCGACGACATCGCACAAAATAATGTAATAATTTTACAATAAAAGCATGAACTATTAGTTGAAATAGACAGGTAAATGTAATCTGCGCAACTGATATATAATTAAAATTGGCAAGCAGTCTAAACAGTGACAATGGTTAATTGATATAGTGAAAATGTTAATAATTCGCTTAATATAATGTGTTATTAATAATTATAATGCGCTCGCAAACCGAGCTAACAAACACCGCAATAGGCATTGACATGGCAGCATATCTCTCACGTAATACCCTTGGTATTTGGCCAATTCATCATAGTATTTTTTAAACAATGAGGGTATTTAGTAATATCTGCAATCTAAAATAAATGGAAGGCATTGATTTTCTGCATACCATGTAATACCTTTTAATGCCAGGTCATGTGTTATTCATAATTATAATATGATGTCAACAAATTAGACTATAAGAAAATCCACAAACAATAATTTTGTTAATGAATAACTTTCGCAAGATAGTAGAGTAGTAGAGTAATAGCCACCAAAATCTAACTACTTAATTTACATTTTAGATATTATGATAAAAATATATACCTGTAAATATGGCTGGTGTCATTGGAACAGGTGTTGTTACTGCTGTTGGTGGAGGCGGTGGCGGTGGTGGAGCCAATAGTGTTGGTAGTGGAGCTGGTAGTAGCGGCGGCAGCGCTCCGGCGGATGGTAATGTGCTGGGGGGTGGCGGTGGCGGCGGAGGTGGTGGTGGTGGTGCCATTAAAACATTATCTATATACATGTTTGTGGCGGGAATAGGCATTGACATGGCAGCATATCTCTCACGTAATACCCTTGGTATTTGGCCAGTTCTCAGAAATAATAATTGTTCTTCGTTGGTTGTATGTAAATATGTACAGCCGGGCCTATTGCAACCTGTTCTATTTTGAAAATCGTGGCAGAAACGTAATATATTTTTCATATAAGCCACATTAATTTCATGGCGGTATTTGCATTGCGCACCTTTGCTACAAATACCCCATACAAAATCTCGACATATTCCATTCTGATCAAAGGTTGCAGCCATAGTGTCACAGATTACAGAGAGTCTACAGAGGCTTATATGAAAAATATATTACGTTTCTGCCACGATTTTCAAAATAGAACAGGTGTGCAACCTGTTCTATTTTGAAAATCGTGGCAGTATAGAGAGTCTACAGACAGATGACAATCTTCGAAGTAGAAATTTCGACCTTCTGAACCTCAAGAATTGATTTTGACAGAACAGATTATACAGAAATCTTTAGTGAAGATTTGAGTTTGGGTACGAATCTTTTAAGCATGTATAAAAAATATAGGGTGATTTTTTATTACGCACTTATGTATTTATATTGTTAGGAAAGGTATAACTAAATAAAAAACGAGTGGTATTTATTATTTTTTATTTTTCAATTTAGTTTTAAATTTCAATAATGCTTTATTTTGCATAGGAGGCAATTCTGAAGGCAATCGGAAAATATCAGTACCTTTTAATATTCTATTTATACTTTTACACCAATTATGTACTGATAACTGTAAGGTGTAATCCAGAAAATTTTCAGCCACATTATTGTGTGTCGCACAAATAAGGAAATCTATAGGATACTTAGATTTGATCAACATTTTTATATGTCACAATATTTTATGCTGTTCAGGTTGATTTTCTAAGTATTCTATAGATTCCTTAGTAATATATTTAAACAGCCTTACTGCGCGTGTAGACGGGTAGGTCAGTTTATTTTGCATCGATTTATACTCTCTTACCGAGATCCACTTGTGAACGGATTCTATTTCATTAGATGTCAAATTCGATTCACAAGTGGAGCATTGTATATTTTTTAATATTTTTCTAATGACCCAACCTGTAGTATAGGCTTGTGAGTGCACACTCAATCTTTCTTGAGTGGCCGTTATCTGATTAAAACTGCGATTATAAGAGGATTCGGCAACTTCATTTTGTATGGTACTTCCGGTAAACAATGATTTTAATTTTAATAATTGTTTAGCCGAATCCTCTTCACAATTAAATGCATTTGAATGAAATTTTATGAACCTTGTTATCAGTAAAGATTTAAAAGTGTTTTTAAAAGTATGGCAGTCTGGATTATTATTTCTGTAATTATACGCCCGCATTTGCCCAAAGAAATTTTCAATGGGATCAGAATTGAAATAGCGCGGACGCATAATTTTAAATCCCTTGTCTGCAAAAAACTGCTATAATCTTTGCAAACTTTTTAAAGTTACAATCCAATGGGCTTGTGAAGGTACCGATTTTTCTTTACCTGTACTATCAACTAATCGCAAATTTGTAATTTTCTTAATTGCCTCAGACCAGAATTGGTGGTGTTGTGACTTCTGGGTGACAACACTTCTCAATGGTTTGCCCTTTTGCATGGCAGCAAAACTTGCTCCGTTAACACTGTCAAAGAGGTCGTCGAAGAATGTTGTAATCTCCGACGTATTTTTTAAAGTAGGGCTGACAGCTGTTCCATCCGAATAGTTAGCTATAACACAAAAAAACTATTATGTTCATAATATACTAAATTAATTATATCATGTCGTTTGTGTTTATGAACAGTTTTACTACCCTCAAATAACCTGAACACAGGTTTACAGTAAACCAGATGGCAACTATAAATATATAAGTAATAAATTAGATTCTGAGAAATTGTGACTGTCTCGTTAGTTTCTTTGACATAAACTAGCGCCTGCGATACCGGCGATTTTGGTTTATTCCCATCTTCCCCTGAATGTCTGCCTCCGAATGGGCGAAAATGGGAATTTCTGTGTCATCTTCCCCCGAATTTGTAATCGCGGGAAGTTGGGAAGTTCTATTCCCATCTACCGCCGGATTTTTTTGCCCCGACTATAAATTCTGGGGAAGATGACACGAAAATTCCCATTTTCCCCCCTTCGGGGGCCGACATTCGGGGGAAGATGGGAATAAACCGAGATTTCGATACAACATAGTTGGCAAAAATACCAGTGTAAAATAATACACTTCTGCATACCTCTACGGGGCCACAGGCGTAACACTTATGTTTTTATGTATAGACTAGTGTCCTAAAAAGAACAATTAATCGAACAGTTAGATTACAATTAAATATTGCACACATATTTTTCTTAACTTTCGTAAACAAACAATTTGTATTATGGAGTTACATCACAAGCACTCGCTCCAGAATTTTGATGCGCTTTATCTTTGGATTTTTTATTCATTTGTTAATACAATAAATGTGTCCATTATTTTTTATAATCGAACTGATGTTCTAGAAGTGGGAGGCTTAGAAAATTAAACGAAATGATTACTTACAAAATTGAGAAGAATATGTCCGGAGTTATGCCTGTCACTAACAAACTGTCAATAACAGACAGACACACAGACCCACATAATGATTATAAGTTTATTTTGTTAACATTTAAATAATTCATGTGGTGTTTACCTATAAGTAATTGTTACACAATGTTATTTACTATAAGTTTGTATTAAGTGTAAGTAATTGTGTATACAGTTGTTGGTGAACCAAATAAATAAAATAAAATAAAAAGAAAAAAAAACTTGTAAGTCAGCTATGTCTATTTCTGTGCGCGCCCGAGGCCTTATTTCTTGCAATTTGCAGTAAAGATTGGAATTTTCTTCACTGGAATACAATAAGATAATAAATATACTAGGTGTTTGCAGCAGCTTCGCTCGTGTAAATTTCGATTTAAACTATTGACTCGCAGCGGCTCGCCGGCGGCCAGACACAATAAATCTATTATGCCTGGTATTAGAAAACCAGACTTGACGGTTGAATAAACATAATACCAAAGTCTAATATAATGAGTGTCAGGTTAATCCACCAATGGGATACATTTCCTCCCAAGTTTCACTACTCTTATGCACAAATCCATTAACACTGTTCGACTCATGAATTAATCTTGAGACCTCCTAGGTCTCGGGTTCAATTCACAACCGGAATTGCACAGCAATGATACTAACCATACATTACCGTTGCATCATCGAGGCAGGTTACATCAAGAACAGTATCAACGATAGAAAAATATTGATCATGGAACTGACTTTTCTAATAGTTGAAATATTTCTATGGACTTAAAACTAACAATATCAGATCAAATGATGACTTACTCTGTATCAAGTTGAATTCTATACAACAAGTTGGCATCAACACTTTGCTTTTTATCCTCACTATTCTTCCCCTCACTATTACGTTTCTTCCTCACCGCTTTTGGTGTTTTCGTAAAATATCTTGCAATACCTTTACTTCTAGTTTTCGGCGTACTGTCTCCATTATTTGTATCACTTGGAGGTTTGTTCTCCACATCACTTTCTTTGTCACAGCTTTGGTTACTATCACTATTATCAGAACTCGTAAGAGCTTCTGCATCGTTATTGGAGGTATTGTTTAAATCAGGTATGTATGGAATGTCTGGGTTGTATACTATTCTGGTAATTTTGCCTTCATGCCATGCACCTTGTTCTCTGTCCCTCATGTCTATCAAGTCACCTATGGCATACAAGGTACTCTCTGCATCTGTGGACATTTAAAGCAATTTTTAACATAACTTTGCCTTTTCTTTTTTGTTAAATGGCATATTCCGCACTAGGAATAAATCCTACATTCTGAGGGACTTTACAAATATTCAAATGAGGAATATTACGATCTAGGCAAACACAGAAACTACTGTCTTCTGTGTAGTCATCTACTGGTATTGTTTATACTTAGGCAACAAACATCCCGCATTTATAATATGAAGAAAGTGGCAACCTCTTGTATGAGGCAAGCATGTTTGTTTGAGCAATGCATTGATATGTACTAAACTATCTCTTTGCAGGTCATAGAGATAGTTTGTGGGCCAGACAGTGCCATGATATTCTTTTTGTTCTGGCAAAAGCAAGGATCCTGATGGATAGTTATTTTATTATATCCACAGAAGTGGAGATGCAGTAAAAAATTGCCAGAAATAGGCTTTACGTAATCAGAAGTCTTGGTTAGCTAAAACCTGTTTAAAAAAACTGTTAATTATTAGTATTATTAATAAACAGGCAGGCAGTTGAAGCAACTGATATGTGCATGTATCCTGCTGAATTCCCACTATGTAGTTTTTGGTCATTGAAGGTATTTGTCAGTTTTAAATATTGCTTGCCAATAATATTTATGTGATATCTTGTATATTGAAAATTCGAAGATATTTATGTATGTAATGTACTCAATGGACACCCGGTCTTTTCAATAGTTATTGTATACTCAAGCAGATATATTACAACAATACATAAGTATATACATATATGTTGACATGGATATAGCTACTACATACTGCCTTGGAGTGAGTGAGAGACTGCTATTCATGAGTTCTAGGCTTAGATCTCCGAATCGGTCAGTAATATTGGAATTTTCTCATAAGGATTTTTCAGTAGCAGTCTGGAACTCTGAACAATTATTATGTCATGCTTATGTAAGCAATGTAAGCATGACTCAAATACTCTACTTGCCATAAACAAATTTTCATCAATCATCTGGTACATAAATATACCTATAGGTATATAAGCATGACTTTTATGACAATCAATCTATGACAAATTGAACTCATGTATTAAGTATACATTATACAAAATTACATACATACATAGATTCACGCCCGTTTCCCAGAGGGGTAGGCAGAGACTACGGATTTCCATTTGCTACGATCCTGACACACTTCTCTGGCTTCACTCACTTTCATCACATTCCTCATAAATTACAAACCTTTATAATCCTTTTCCTTGTCATCAAAGGCCTTCTCACTGTCTTCAGTATTTTTCTTTTCCTTGGGACTGTCCTCAGGTTGTGCATGGACCATGAGCTGAATAACATCATTGAGCTTGATATTGTAGTCATGGAATGTGTAGCCATTTTCCAGCTAAAGAAAATGTAATTTGGAAAAATCAATATCAATGTTTACTAGGTGGTAAATAACCATATTAATAATTAATTCCAACATTCTTTATTGACACTGGAAGATTAATTTCTTGTAATTGCATGGGTAGGCCAAGGCAGAGATAATATAACTCGATACTAGTTGTGGGGCTAACATATCGCTTTTCCTTTTTCACTCACAATGTGAATAAATGTCTACAAACAGCAGTGATTCAGAATATAACAACCATTTCATTATCAATCAAGCTGTTTAAATTTTGAAAAATGCACATCGATTTCTTCCATGGATACATAATTGTCTGAAAATGCTGACATGCAGTCATCAACTCATCAGTAAACAAAATTATAATAATAATAATGTTTATTTATTTCGTCACAAAAGTATTATGACATTCAAACATTATAATCTTAGAATTTTGATATATATCTTTATTATACCTTTGTGAGAAAATTGGAGTCTGTGTTACAGATCCCCAGGCTCTCTCACACTAGACCATTTTAAATTGCAACATATTATACACAATAAAATCAAACAAAGAACCAAATTGTGTTATCAATAAAGGTAAGCTTTATATGTAAAGATTAATGTATGTCATTAACACATTATTCATGCCATATAATCCAATGCAAACTCTTGACTTTATTCATTTGATAGGGCCTAACGTGTCAATTTATACCAGCTTTTGTGTAATGGGTGGAATTCGAATCTACACCCTTTCAATTGCAAATCAAATGCCTTGTCCATTGGAATCTTATCCTTTGATGGTAAGTTGAGTTGACACCATAAGAAAATTGGAAATATAAGTTAACCAAACTTCAAAATTGTATGACTGTATATGGAATGCAAATTTTCCAATCCTGGTTTTGATTAATAAAAATATGTGCTATGAAACAGATATCATAAAAAGGAAAAGGAATTTCATAATCATTAAGGATAAATCAACTGCACAATGTAAGCATTATTCAGTTTATTGAAAACCTTCAGTAATTTCACTAAAGTATTTCACCAATGCCACATAATCTATCATGCCATTTAGAATCTTTCACAATAATTTGTTGAAAGAAATAAGGGATTCTTCTTTGTCTCTTTCTAACTTTATGATACATACATACATACATAGATTCACGCCTGTTTCCCAGAGGGGTAGGCAGAGACTACGGATTTCCATTTGCTATCCTGACACACTTCTCTGGCTTCATTCACTTTCATCACATTCCTCATACACGCCCGTCGGTTCAAGGAGCTCTTAACCTGGCCTTTGTCCAGAACGCCTCCGATCTGGTCGAGAAACGTTCGCCTAGGTTTTCCTCGTGCGACTGTTCCATTCACACTAGCCTTATAAACTTTCTTAGTTAGTCTTTCCTCGTCCATTCTTTCTAAATGTCCAAACCAGCTTAACATACCCTTTTCTATTCTTGTAACTATATCCACTTTCATGCCGCATCTCTCTCTAATCACACTATTTCTTATTCTATCTTTCAGAGTCACACCACATATGCTTCTCAACGCTCTCATTTCTACAGCATTTATTCTGCTCTCATGCTTCTTTTGCCATACCCAACTTTCACTTCCATACATAAGTGTGGGCACTAATAGTCCTCTATGAACAGCCAAACGTGCCTTTTCGGATACATTTCGACTGTTCATAAAAGCGCGTAGGGCTCCATTCACTTTGTTGCCAGCAATCGTTCTCCTTTCAATATCTCCGTCATGTTTACCATCCCTTGTAAACAAAGTACCCAAATATACAAACTCTTTCACTTGCTCCACTTTTTCTCCATCAATCATAATATTACACATTGTCACGCACTCTTCCTTTTCAAATACCATTACTTTCGTCTTGCTTACATTTATTTTCATACTTTATGATATAGTTCATTTATTAAAATTGAAGGAGATCTTGTTATATTCCTTATATCCACAAGATCTCCATAAATGTAAATAAATGAACTGGTGGAAATCTATTGTGATTGTGTGAATTCAAGTTGTTATAAAGAACTGCTGTTAGGATATACAACTAAACTTTTAGTTAAATTACAATGAAAAATTATTTCTCTATTTTTTACCTAAATCCAGGGTTTGTCTGTCGCATGACAAAATAGAGCTATGTCTGTTGGACTCTTGCTTAACACCTATATCAGAAAGACATCAAAATCCAGAAATAATATATGTATATCAGAAATACCAATGTTTGAATTAATTGTCACATGTTTTCAGATTACACACAAGAACCCAGTAGTCAAATGTTAAGCGAATCAAGTACAGAGATAAACTTAAAATGTACAATTAAATTGATTACAAACAATGCGAGGCGCGCTAGTGAAAATTCATATTTCTATACTCCATCATCATCATCATCACGGTAAAATTTTAGCAAATAATGGCAGAGCAGTCAACAAGCCTAGTATGGAGTTTATTCATAATCCTGCTATGGTAATCGAGAGGGCAGTAAGTCAATGACGGGCATTTTTTTAAATTACTGATTTGGAATGCTTCTCTACTGTAAACAACATACTTTTTCCTTTCTTTTGACATATAGAACATAAAAATCGAGTATATAGTTTTATCACAAAAGCTAAAATTGTAACAAAATCTTTGAGCACTGTTTTCTAAAACTGTCATTTCTGACGTACTGCACGCTCGATAACCATGGTAGAAATGTAGGGCATAGAAGTAGTGCTGTGCATGTGGTCTGCAAGTTGAGCATAGTGTTATTGGTTCTATCAGGCAAGACGTTAGCGAACCCTGCCTGTGACAGGTAGACGTCTATAAGGTCGGCTCTTATTACATGAGTTACATGACACATAAAATCATAGATGGCGAAAATTATGTGTAGTGCACCTCTGCCTTCCCCTTAGGGTATAAAGGCGTAAGACTACATACACAAGTATGTAGAAGAAAACGGCATAGAACAGTTACGTTACACATTAACAAACTATATTTGAGATATATATTTTAATGACTTGGCAATGCACACTATTTTAAAAGGTTTCGCTTTGCATTTAAACACATTTTTAGGTAAAAGACATAACAAACTTACTAGCTTGCCGCCGTAAAATAACCGTTGTAACTTTGGTTCAACTCCGAATTTCTCCTTCAATATGCGGCGAAACTGGTCTATTTTTGTCAATTTGGACTCGACGACCACGATTGTGTCTGGTTTACCAAAGATCCGAATACGCACATGCATATTGATGATATTACGACACTTCAAAATATTTCAAGACTCACAACAGAGGTATGGTAAGCGTTACAGACAGAATGAATTGGCGCGAAATTTGTTATAAATGGTCAGACTGTCAAAATCAAAAAAGACTGAAATTTTAACATTTCCATCAAAACCAGACGGTTTATAATGTTGCCACTAAAAAAATAACAGAACCTGATTCTATAAAGAATAAATATGAGAGCAACTACACGCTATATTATCTCATTTATTATTATAAAGATATAAAATTTAGTATTTACTCTAATCCATAACATTAAAGTAACTGCACGCCATATATAATTTACTAAGAAATAACATAAATAAATGTTTCGATGGCCTTATTTATATTATATACAGTTTTCTGCAATCAAAGAGTTGACTACTAAAGTATAGTAAAATTATTGCAAATAGTAGGTATTACAAGAAATATTAATATCAAGAAACAATAACAATATCAAGAAAAAGTAATGTGAGATTTATAAATTATTAGTTATTAGCAATGGCTTTGCCCGCGTTAATCCCACGGGATCACATACCGGGATAAAGGGTTGAGTTCTTCAGTGGATTAACCGTGAAAGTAAATCAGATAGACATAACTACTTTCGCATTTTTAATATTAGTAAGGTTTACATGATAATTGTGAGGTATTCCTAAGTTTTGTATTCTAGTACGTAAAATTGCTGTTCGAATAAGCTAGCTTAAGAAGTGTCTGTTTGTAATGTCAAAATAACAGCTTTTTATCTAATGCATATGAAAGTATATAACGTACGTATACGAAAACATCATTTTTTTTTCTTTTTGTCTGTCTGTCTGTCTGTTTGTTCCGGCTAATCTCCGAAACGGCTGAACCGATTTTGACGGGACTTTCACTGGCAGATAGCTGATGTTATAAGGAGTAACTTAGGCTACTTGGATTTTAGAAAAAAAATAGGGTTCCGCGGAGACAAACACTTTTTAGTTAAAATCTACGCGGACGAAGTCGCAGGTAACAGCTAGTAAGCCAATAATTCATCGCCACGCGATTCAACGCTTTGGGGTCGTGGAAAGTGAAATGTTAATATTAACAACGTGTGCGAATGTTTGTAGTCACTGATAATTAGAATATAGGTAATTAGGTATGTACATTTAAAGTTAGAATTCTTAAAGATCCTATGATATAGGTAGGTACTCAAATTATTGTAATATGACAATGATATTCTGACATATACATATGTAAATGTTCATGTAAAATGCCTTATCAGTTACTTTAACTAGTTTAAACTACTTGGTGGAACTACCAGGTTTTATTTTACGCAGGCCGTTATTATTAAGTTTTATGCGTCAATTAACGAAATAGATTAAATTCATTGGACGCTTATCGGTGTTGTTAAACAAATAACAATCGGAACATAGTAATATAACGACTAAAGAATTTCTAGCTTTTATTTACATTTTATTAAAAACCATGACGGTTGCTTGGTCTTTCACAATAATCTTGCTATTATTAATTACAAGAAATGCCCGTTCTAAGGTTGCGTCTTTGGTAGGTAATATAAAACATTTGAGCCACAGAGAGAATAGATAATATATAATTGAAATAGGTACTAGATTTTTAATATATTTCCTTTTCGTTATCAGCATCCAGTGCTGCTTGCTCGTTCTTCTATGGATTGGATGCCAAGCAGAGTAAATTCATTATATTCTGATGTTGGAGCTTGGAGTGGCAAATTTGTTAGTATTATTTATTTTAAAGGAGCATAATTTTTCAAGCTCATAAATTCAACTGGTAAATATATAACTTATTTATACATTTGCAGAGACCAGTAATGGATGAAATCGAATCTGATGAAGCCCTAAGGTTTTATCAATTTCTAAATTACTTAGATGGTTCTAGCTTCGGGACAGGTATAGTAGTAAAGATATTAAAATGTAGTATTTACTCTAATCCATAAAATTGAAGTTTCGTACGTTTTCTTAGGTCCTATTGATGAATTTGTGGAAGCGATGTATAGACTTGCTAATTACATGAAACAATCAAATAGTAGAGAAACACAAGCTAGAGGTATGCGGGAACTTGAAGCAATTAATGGCGAGAAAGGTACGGTCTCTCCAGTTAATTGGGGTAAAATAAATAATTTTCATATTTTCTTACGATGTTTTCTTTTTACTTAGAAAGAGTAATAAACTTGTTGTAAATAGTAATAGTTGATGAGTGAATATGCTAAATCTTTAAGGGCTTTCACATATAATTTGGCAATGAGACATCTAACATCAAACGCTTCAGTCTGATTAAAGTGTGGCATTACAAAGGTTTGTACTAACTAAAAGTTTTATTCACATCACTAGCAGTGAGAGCCGAATGTTTTAAATGTTTGTATATAATAATTAACGTAGCTAAAATTTAAGATATTTTCAGGAAATAGCATTAAAACTGTACTCGAGGTAAGCACATTAATCATGCGCAAGAAAAGAAAATTCTTTTGTACCGGTGAAGTTAAGGAACCGATAGTAAATAACAAAATTATCTGCAAGGTAAGCTGCTGTTAAATGATTATATAAAATGAAAATTACTATATCAGACTCACTTACATTAAATTTGTTTGTTTAGGATAGAATCCTTCTGCCTATCGCTGGTACTTCGTGTAGGGATGCTATAATGTACTGGCATCCTGATTTGGTAGAAGAACATTACTGTGTAGGCGCTTTAGAAGCCAAAAGTGCTGTACACATAATGGATATAGAAGGTATTTAAAAAATGGATTATGTGAAGTTATATTTTGGGCAATTATCTCATCGATAAATGTCGAAAGCCTAAGTTACTCCTTATAATATCAGCTATCCGTCAGGGGAATTCCCGTCAAAATCGGTTCAGCCGTTTGAGAGATTAGCTGGAACAAACAGACAGACAAACCGATAGGAAAACTAGATTTTAAAAATTTTTTTTTTTATAATTACCTTATATACTTTCATATGCATGAAGAAAAAAGCTGTTATTTTGACATTACAAACAGACACTTCAATTTTATTTATTTCTATAGATCATAGGTTCTCAGTCTTTTTTTCTCATAGATTACTTTAAAATTTAGCTGGTTCCGGTGGACCCCCTGTAGCTACATTTCTATAGATCAGAGGCTCCCAGTCTTTTTTTCTCATAGACCACTTTCAAAATTTAGCTGGTTCCGGTGGACCCCCTGTAGCTACATTTCTACCATATTCTTTGACATTCGTACGTAGGTAGTTCATGCAATAAAAAAATTGGCTGACCTTTTTTATTTTGTAATAACTCTCTACTGAAAAATCGGTAGGTTCGAGACCACTGGTACTAAATATGGAATATGCAAGTTTTTACAAGTAACAGTCGCTGAGCTTCTTAAAATATTATCTGCCTACATTGATGGTGAAGTCATTTTTGTGGACCCCCGCTTACCAATTGTGAATCCCCATTTTTTTGTCACGCCAACGTAGTCCCCCGTCGAGTCTCCCGTGCACCCCTGGGAGTCCACCTGGACCACTTTGGGAAATAAGGGTATATATGAACGGAAATAGTTCACTATTTCATTGGTTTTAATTTCTTGCTGCAGAACCATTTTTTTTTTCAAAATAAAAGTACCCTATGTTACTCCTTATAATATCAGCTATCTGCCAGTGAAAGTCCCGTCAAAATCAGTTCAGCCGTTTGAGAGATTAGCTGGAACAAACAGACAGACAACAATTTTAAAACTTGGTTTTTTGATATTAAGTACCTTATATACTTTCATATGCATGAAGTAAAAAGCTGTTATTTTGACATTGCAATTTTATTTATTTGTATAGATTGTTGTCTACCTAGACTAATAACATACATACATACATACATATATTCACGCCTGTTTCCCAGAGGGGTAGGCAGAGACTACGGATTTCCATTTGCTACGATCCTGACACACTTCTCTGGCTTCATTCACTTTCATCACATTCCTCATACACGCTCGTCGGTTCAAGGAGCTCTTAACCTGGCCTTTGTCCAGGACGCCTCCGATCTGGTCGAGAAACGTTCGCCTAGGTTTTCCTCGTGCGACTGTTCCATTCACACTAGCCTTATAAACTTTCTTAGTCTAGACTAATAACATACATATGTATCTAAAATACAAAAATCTATTGATGTTATTTGTCTTTCTGACTACAGAATAGATGTCATAATTATGTATCGTATTTATCAAAGTAATAAAACAACCATATTAAAACAATCCTTAAATTGTATTATTTTGTTTATAGGTGAAATGTTTTGTAAGGGAGACGATTACTCAAAACGGGAATATCTTTTGGCGTGCGATTTTTATGAAGATCAGGAGGCTCCTGTAGCGGATTTGCTTCAGTATTACCCAGATCCCGATCCAGAAATAACGCCAAAACTATTCTAATAAAAAACTTAGCTTATAATGTTTAAATGATAACATTAAATGCATAATTTGTTGATACTTCATTAACAAACGTATCTATTTATCTAAAATACTAAAATATTATTTATATGTTCGTTTTATTTTTCATCGGTAATATTATAATAGTGTAGGGCTAAGACATACTAAATGAGACATCTTACGTAAACTTTTTCTGGCTCGAGTTAGTTGTGAAACGCACTTACTTTAGAATAAACATACACCAATAAAAATACAAATACTTGCAGTAATAATAATAATTTTAATAATAATCGTTTATTTCTCACCAAAACCGAGATACACATAGGAACATAATCAACGTAACATATAGAACATTAACAATAATATTTCGGTAGAGGATCGCAGAGGATCAGTCACAGCAGCCAATCTTAACGGAGACTGGCCATGTGCACAAGAGATATTATAGTGCACAAATATGTGCACAAACACAAGTGCAATCTCTGGTCCCTAACCCTCATGATCCGATGGGACGGATAATCCGACACAACCGGAGAGATCAGGCGCAGGACCAACGGCTTTACGTGCCTTCCGAGGCACGGAGGTATCTATCACCGCCAATGTCGTAACTCCGGGCTCGAATTAAGATTTCTTAACAGGAAAACCCAATAATTTTTGGTTGGCCCGACAGGGGATTCGAACCCGAGACCTCATGCACAGCAGTCGCATTCACTACCACTGCGCCACGGAGGCAGTTTTATAAATATTAATAAACTAGTCAATAAAAAACTATAATATACATTCAAATATGGTATATATATATTTTTTTTATTTAAGTTTGTTTGGTTAATAAAAAAGATAAAAGTACACAAAATTAGATGTGACACTGAATATATACGGATGTATAATTATACGTCGGCGTGCTAGAAGAGAGGTTCTAAAATTTGGTGTATCCTTTTAATAAAAGGTGACCAGACAGTTTATTATATACTGGAATCATAGACTGAATACTTAGCACTTAAGTAATACAGACCTATGAGTCGATATCATATTAATTACCTTCAACTCTCTTAAGCCAATCGCAATTGTTGTCTAACAATAGCTATTCGTTTTAATTACCTATATAAAAATCTATAAAAAATACATTAAGTATACAATTTGAAAAGTATGATTTAGAGTTTTGAACAAAAATATGACAAAGCACAGTTTATGTCAGACAACTACTTACTAAGTAAAGTACGATTCAAACTTAATGGCGGCTCGGAAGCTAGCTGCGAGTGCAGGTACGCGCAGGTACAGTCAAGTTGCAGTATACGGGCGTAACACATACACTGAAAGCAAAAACGATTGGACGAGTGCGGGTGAAAGAGAGGGCGTGCAGGGATATGCCCCGCCACGCCGCCACGTCCCTCTATGCCCCATTGATACCTAATAATGCGTTCTGCGCAGCGAAACGTACGATGTTCCGAGCCGCCATTAAGTTTGAATCGTACTGTACGTGGTCACCAAAGAGTAAAGTAATACATAGGGAAAAGAGAGCCCTCTTATGGTCAATTTCAGCCAACCCTATTTAAAACAGCGACATCTGAACTTTGGCTCCGAACTAATCCTTCTATACATAGCTATAGCTATTCCGTATTCTGTGCCTATAGCTATTTATATTATGTATTTTATAATCCAGAATTCGAATTTAAATTGTTTTGTATCAATCGTATTTTTGTAACATAAAAATTGCAAATAGAACAAGTAGAATGTTACAAAAATAGATCCAACCAAAACAATTTAAATACAATAAGTATAGGGTGCATATCGTAGTATAAGAATAAAACAACAACAAATAACATTTTATTATGTTTATGTTTATTAAAATATAACTATGCAGCGGACTCTAGGTTTACAGTGAAATGCGCAGCGTCTCGGCATTTTTGTAGTTGGAAAAACCGCACCACACTAAACACTAAAAGCGTCACTATCGCACACTGATAACAACCGTTTTCGATGGGAAGATTAATTGACACAAGGTGGAGGAACACAGAGCTCGACTCAACGCACTTACATAAGACCTTCACAGCCGAAAAATATACAATATAGGACGAAAAACTACAAACGTGCGCACGCGCACGGGCAAGATGCAGGCGCCATATTGTGACTGTCTTACAAATCCAATGTTTGAATCATAGTCTTTAACCGACATATTTACTAATTTGTATTTTATGACATTTTTATGATAAAACAATTAAAATGAGAATAAAATATGATTCTAGATAAATTAAAAATATAAAAGTATAGATAGGTAAGAACTGACACTAAATAATAAATTAAAATTTATTCTGCGATTGATTTACAGCACAAGTACGGGGCCAAAAACACAGATGTCAGTCCTATCTTTGGATATAGGAAAGATATTGGGCAGTGTCCCCACCCTGGTGGTCACCCTTCCAACAAAGACATGACAACTTATAGTCTGACACATCAAGTAATTAGTGATAAAAACCGTTGTATTAGTTAAAAACGCCTCATTTTAACATTTTATTCTACTAACAAAATGGTAAGATATTTAAACTTTACTTTATGTAACTATTTAATTTTGCCAGAAGGATTAATAGCGTTGATGTCAATTTGAAAAATAAATGGTATCCTTCAGAAACAGTACTTCTCCTAAGGTACCTTTCATTCAGGATACTTACCTGGTACCTTATTCTCTTTTCTGTACCCCTAACAACGTCTATGCAAAATTTCATGTTGTTCAGTCAGGTAGTTAAGGAGTGAAGGCGTAATAAATAAACGGACTCACTTTCACATTTACAATTTATGTTAGGATTCAGTTTACTTTTGTGATATTGCTTACGTAACGTAAACGTGTCTGCGATTTTAATGAAGAGTGTGAGTGTAGCTTAATAGACACAGAGTCATAGCACAGTACATAAATATACAGTAACCTATCTTCATACAAACGGTCGGAACTCGAGTCATATCTACGCGCCTCGGCGTTGGCATGCGCTCAGCATTCGGCACGCAACCAGTCGCGAATGCGCCGCAGTGACGAACGGACGGTATGTTGTTTTTTAAACAGTAACCGCGCGATTTTTTTACCAAAAATAAGTACAAGTATAGCCTATTTAATATGACAAGTAAAATATATTGTGCTGTTTTTGGTTGCATAAATTCCTCAATAACGTACCCAGAGATAACTTTTTTAGATTACCTGGAAATTTTTTATACTTCAAAATATAATAATAAAGCAATCCGTACGTCTCAGTCGAGGCGCAAATACTTATCAGTCGCAAATTTATAAGACCGATTTGTTATTAAGTCTTAAATCTAACATAAACATGTTTTTTTTAAATTAAATCTACCAATCAAAAAACAACATGCATTTTTATTGAACACTTCCTATTCCATTCACAAAGTATTTTATTTGTTTGAATAAATTAAAAAATATTTGCAATCACAAAAATAGATCAAAACTCAAAGTAGGCAGATTTAATTAAAATGCTGTAGGTGGGCAGCCTTATCGCATGTTTACGTACCGCGCGGCTGTAGGCATTTATTTCAAAGATACGGCCGAGTTACAATACTGTATATTTATGTACTGTGGTCATAGTGTGGCAAATATTAAAAAAGAATTCATTCTTATTAGACCAGTGCCGAAGCCTTTGAAAATGGTAAAAAGTAAAAAAAAAAATAGGATGAAACCCATTGGAAAAGGAAGAGAATATAACAAAAAATAAAGGAAAATAATTTACGGGGAAGTCGGGAAGTGGATGGGGTGGGAGGGTAAGGGTAAAAAACGATTTATCTCGATTTCCGGCAAAACTAGAAGTCCTATGGAAAAAAGTTAAATAGCAAAGTTGTAGGTAATAAAAAGATCTACAACTTTTGTATTTACACTTTTTTCACATAACCTCAAAATTTATGTGAAAATTCAAAAAACCAAGTTTTTGGTTTTTTTTTTACCTTTTGCAAAAAGATTATATTTTTCTCGAAATTTGGTGAAAGCACCTTTTTATGTCCCAAACACACAGAATTTTCTTTTATTTACATATTTATTTTTGCAGCTTCTTTTGACTTAATATCAAAAAAGCAACCTAATTTTCAATCGAAAATTCACCCGTCAAAATACCTGCTTTTTTAAAAAAATCGAGGTGGTTTTTTGTTCTTCGAAATCTCTACTTTCTGATGGTGTAAAAAAAATATACATTAGTATGGTAAATTTTCTCAGAAAATGCAAAAAATAGGAAAAAAGCTCGCTTCTGAAATTTTGTTTTTAATCATCGCGTACAATTTTGAGCAATATATAGTTTTTTTTCTTTTTGCAAAAGATAAAAATAAAAAACCAAAAACTTGGTTATTTGAATTTTCACATAAATTTTGAGGTTATGTGAAAAATGTGTAAATACAAAAGTTGTAGATCTTTTTATTACCTACAACTTTGCTATTTAACTTTTTCCATAGGACTTCTAGTTTTGCCGGAAATCGAGATAAACCGTTTTTTACACATACCCCCCCACCCCCATCCACTTCCCGAGCTCAGATCGCCCGTAAATTACTTTTCCTTTAATTTTTGTTATATTCTCTTCCTTTTCCAATGGGTTTCATCCTACTATTATTTTTTTTGGTTTCAAAAATTATCGACTCTGGTCTATATCGAGCAATTATCGAGAATAACGTGTAACGAGTTGATACTTGACAGTTACTGTCAGATACCTCTCAACTCAAGTGTTAGGTCGCGTCGCGCGCGTAAAATATCAATCACTTCACTTCGCACCACGGGTGGTAATCTCTGAAGGAAATTTTACAACGTTATGTCTATGGCATGGTCTATGGTCAAGAATTGATTTTGACAACTCTTCACCCTCCCCCGCGCCTCCTTCAAGACGCGCCATATTGTTTGTATTGGTGTACTTTCAAATTTGACAATTTGTCATTACCGTTGTAGTTTTGATCGAGTGAGTTTTGCGTTGATTAATTTCCGCAACATCCTCTCAAGCTATCTTAACAGTAATATTGCGCAAATGTTTCTACCATGTTTAACAATTGCTGTGTCGCGGGTTGCAACAGTAGACGTGACTTCGTCAAACTGATTCAATTCCCAAAAACTGAGATAGGACGCCACAAGTGGTCAAAGTGCGCATCTAGCGGTGAACAAAAAAGTTTCAGTGATCTTCGCAAACTATACGTCTGCGTAAAGCATTTTGAAAAGCGGTTTCTTACTGCCAAATCAAGAGTTCGTCTTGGAGGTTACCCAACGCTTTTTACGGCTAGTGAAATTGCTTCTGGAGTGCCAGAAACGCTAGATAGAGACACTGGTAAGTAGATATTTTGCCTACCTATCTAATTTCATATAAGTATTAGTTACCCTAATTCTGCTAGACAAAATATTACTTAATATACGAATCACTTATTATCACTGAGATATATACATAAAATATACATTTTTAATGAGAATCTTAAGCTTGAATTGCTAATAGAGCTTTTCATGGTCATTTGTTTCATTAACATCTGTAAAATTTTGTTGTAAATTATGAGTGCACCCTTTATAGCAAAACTTTTTATGTCATAATATTATTTTGCTTATCAATGGAGAGCATAAACTTCATTTCACAGATAATTTGTTTGCTTTACCATTTAGCATACACTCATTTAAGTATTATTTACATTTTAGCTAGATATTGATGAACTGAATGCTTCTCATTATTGATATCTATTGTTAAATGACAACTATATTAATATTAATTAAATAATTAACTCTACATTGTTTCAGAAAACTTGAGCACTAATATTGATCATTCTTATTGCAAATATGTATGCAATGAGCATAATTACAGTAAAAGAAGGTCTACAACTACTCCTATGGGTAATATTATATTTTAATATACTGATATCATTTTCTTTCTTTTTTACTAGTACATAGAATATAATATATTTAGTCAATTTTATTTTAGAAGATGACATCAAGCCTTCTTGCTCACAAACTCTACAGCCACATGCTGACTCAGTTCTAGAAAATATAGCTTTAACTGGTAAGAATATTTAGATTATCATGTAACTTTCCTTTTGTCAGTGCGTCATATAATTCTCTTATTTTATTTTAGAAGAAGACATCATGTCTACTTGCTCACGAACTATACAGCCACATACTGTCTCAGCTCTAGATAATATAGCTACTCTAACGGGTAAGAATATTTACATAAATATTTTGCTAATATGTACTATATTTCCCTAATTACATTTTCAACTGCAACCGGTAATAATATTTTCACAAAAGTAAAGACAATATTATTGAAAGACAATCAGTGCTGTAATGATTACAAGGGACATTTATGTAAATGATTTTAATTTTTTTATTATGTTATGACCCAAACCTGGTTCACATTGTTTTATTGTCACTTGGCACTAAATTAAGTAACCAGACATATATCGCCACAGGCACATAATAAATCCAATACAAACCTTTATGGCAGTGTTATGATATTTTTGTGTATCATAATAATGCCACAAAATCATATTATTACATGCATGTAGCAGTCAAGTTCTTAATTTTGACTGTTACATGCAAGTAGTTAGCATCCAAAACAGACTTAAGCTATAGTGTAACTTTTTCAGTACTTAGTCAATTTTCATTATTTCAGCTATTACAAAAGATGTTGAGATGCAGCCTTCAACATCCACATCAAAAGGAAATAGTTTAATAACTCCAAGTAAGATAATATTTTTATGACATAATTAATAATATAATATAATATTCTACCACATACATACAACACCATCTAGCCCTAACTAAGCAGAGCTTGTACTATGGGTACTAGACAATGGATAAACATACATATATACTTTTTTTTTTGTAAATACATACATATTATACATAGAAATTACATTAATATTGAATGTAATGTAAAGAGAAAGCACTTTTTAAATTAAAGCTCACATTTACTATATGTACAGCTACTCAAATCTAAAATTATAATTCCAGATGTTTCAACACCTAAGAAAGGTCGTAAGCATTTGATACATAGAACTGCACAGCTGACGCCTAATTGTCGAAAATTATATAAATTATATAATAAGTCGAAAAGGAAGCTTGATTTTTGTAAGAAAGCTAAGAAATATGCTAGTTCCTTTTCTACAGAAACATCTTTTGAAAAAATTGCTGAAGGCATTCCTACAGTAGCTAGAAAACTTATTTGGATGCAAATAAAACAATCGAAAAAAAGTAATAAAGGAAGAAGATTTGATGAAGAAGAAAAACTTATTTGTTTATCTATTTTGAAACAAAGTCCAAAATGCTACAGATTTTTACGGAAGATATTTATATTGCCTACCAAAACAACACTGAATAAATTTATCTCTGAAATCAAAATGGAAGCAGGCATTAACCCAAATATCTTCGAGGCAGTTACTAAAGAGGTAAAAAAAATATTATATTACTTGAGAATCCTCTAATGCCTATATTTAAAGTTATTGAAAATTGTTTCAAAGTTATTAATATACTTTTTTCTAATTTGTTTAAGGTGAATTCATGGAATGAAAGAAAAAGATTTTGTTCCATTATATTTGATGAAGTTGCTCTAGAGTCTGGAATAACATATTATAATAAATACAAAGATGTTATTGAAGGTTTCGTGGAACTGGAACATAAAACCAATGACTTTGCAGACCATGCTTTGGTTTTTATGTTGCAGGGAGCAATTGAAAAATGGCAACAGCCTATTGCATTTTACTTTTGTAAAGGACAAACATCAGCTGTTTATCTAAAACAAATAATGAGGAAAATTATAGTTGCTGTGGCAGATACAGGGCTAATACCTGTAGCCCTCATATGTGATCAGGGTACAGCATTTTGTTCAGCCCTCAAAAGCCTCCAGGAAGAGAGTAAAAGAGAGCAAATATTAGCTGGTGGACCTATAGGTATGTGTATTAAGTTTTATTCATATGAATGTAAAAAAGGTAATTAATATTAATAAGATATTATGCTAATATCATAAGTAATATTTAACTGCCCTTCACTACCACTCTGGGAAATACCATGAGCCTTTGTATGATGTATTTATCAATGATTAGTACAAATAAGTAATAGTAGTGAGAACACTTACTGAATTTCAAAGCTACATGCATATTATATTGTAAATTGCTTCATGTTTTAGACAACATGCATGCTCAGTCATTGGTTTTGACTATCATGCACATAATATTTGACAGTAGCTTCGGCACGGTAATGTTATCTAATTACAGTGGCTTCAGAGAATAAATAAATAAGTTCCATTAATTACCAAGACCTACCTACGCTCAATTATAAAGCTTAAAATATTGCAGTTCTTGGCATATACTAAAACTGAATAAATTTAAATTTGTTTTCTCTTTTTCAGATGATGTCATTATAATCAATAACTGCCATCTAAGTGTTGTTTACGACCCACCACATTTACTTAAGGGATTAAGGAATAATTTCATAAACAAGAACATAAAGTTTGATGGAAAATTAGCAAAGTGGACAGACTTTGTAGAAGTCTACAAGACAGATGGTAGACATGCCAGTATAAGGTTGCTGCATAAATTAAACGATGAGCACATAATACCCGAAAAAATTAAGAAGATGAAGATATATATATATACGAGGGTTGATCAAAAAGTAATGATAAACGGGTATTTCTAATAAAGATAAAATTCCAAAAAAAATTGTTTTCGCTTCTTCGGTCCTTCACTACTTCCCAGCTAAAAAATTGTATAAATAGGACATCATTTGGAGGAGCTACATTCATTTGAATACCAGCAGTCGGAGCGACAACACGAAAATGGAGAAACACGAAGTGAGATGCGTCATCAAGTACCTCTGTTTGAAAAAAATGTGTACCAAAGAGATACACGCTGATTTGGTGGAGACACTGGGGGACTCTGCTCCTCCATATTCTACGGTGGCACGGTGGTGTAAAGAGTTTAAGCTGGGTAGAACATCCACAGAAGATGAACATCGCGAGGGACGCCCAACCTCGTCCCTCACTGAGGAAAACGTGAAAAAAGTCGAAGATATCGTCGTCCCTTTTCTATATCGAAAACGTGAAAAAAGTCGAAGATATCGCAGACCGAAGAGTAACCATCAGACATTTAGCTGAGGTCACAGGGATCTCATATGGCAGCATCCAAAGCATTTTGACCAGCAAAATGAATATGAAGAAGGTCTCCGCGCGTTGGGTACCGAGAATGTTAACGGACGAACAAAAGAAAAAGCGAGTTGACATTTCAAGAGCCAATCTTGCAAAGTTCCAGGCTGACCAAGAAAATTTTTTGTCTCGATTTGTGACCATGGACGAAACATGGATCCATCATTTTGATCCTGAGACCAAACAACAATCGATGACTTGGAAAAGGCCATCCTCACCGACGCCGAAGAAGTTCAAAGTCTCGAGCTCGGCGGGCAAGGTTATGGCGTCCGTTTTTTGGGATGCTGAGGGAATCATAATGGTTGATTACCTGGAAAAGGGAGCTACTATAACGGGCTCCTACTACGCTGATCAAATAAGACGACTGCGAGAAGCCATAAAGGAAAAAAGACGGGGCAAACTCCGAGCGAAAGTCCTGTTTCATCAGGACAACGCACCTGCACACAAAGCCGAAGTTGCGATGGCTGCCATTCGAGAAGCAGGCTTCGAACTGGTCGAACACCCACCCTATTCTCCAGATTTAGCCCCCAGCGACTTTTATTTGTTTCCTCGGCTCAAGGAACACCTCAGGGGCAAGAAATTTGAGGATGATAGCGAGGTTATGGCTGCTGTAGAGGCATTTTGGGAGAGCCAAGATAAAGATTTTTTTTAAAGGGTATTTTAGGCTTAGAGAAACGTTGGACTAAATGTATCGACTTGTTAGGAGACTATGTAGAAAAATAAATTAAATTTAAACTAGAATCGTTGTTTTATTATACTCATTATCATTACTTTTTGATCGCCCCTCGTATATATATATATATACATATATATATTAAGTACATACATACTTAGTCACGCCTGTATCCCCGAATGGGTAGGCAGAGTTGTATTTCTACACCCATTTTTCGCCAGATATATTTTGGTCCCATGTAATAAGGTGGTGAGACTGTCTATTGTCGTACCAAGCTCATTACCAGACTCAGTACTGCGACTGACTTAAATCAGCCTGCTATTTGAGTTTCGCTTTTTTATGTTTTTAGAATTTAGCAGTGTAAAACCAAGTCCAAATTTAATTAAAAAGAAAAAATATTTTTGTTTTAGGTTAAAAATTGTGCTCGTGTGTTTAGCAAAACAATGGCTGCAACCTTAGCATATTCTTCTCAATTTTGTAAGTAATCATTTCGTTTAATTTTCTAAGCCTCCCACTTCTAGAACATCAGTTCGATTATAAAAAATAATGGACACATTTATTGTATTAACAAATGAATAAAAAATCCAAAGATAAAGCGCATCAAAATTCTGGAGCGAGTGCTTGTGATGTAACTCCATAATACAAATTGTTTGTTTACGAAAGTTAAGAAAAATATGTGTGCAATATTTAATTGTAATCTAACTGATCGATTAATTGTTCTTTTTAGGACACTAGTCTATACATAAAAACATAAGTGTTACGCCTGTGGCCCCGTAGAGGTATGCAGAAGTGTATTATTACACTGGTATTTTTGCCAACTATGTTGTATCGAAATCTCGGTTTATTCCCATCTTCCCCCGAATGTCGGCCCCCGAAGGGGGGAAAATGGGAATTTTCGTGTCATCTTCCCCAGAATTTATAGTCGGGGCAAGAAAATCCAGCGATAGATGGGAATAGAACTTCCCAACTTCCCGCGATTACAAATTCGGGGGAAGATGACACAGAAATTCCCATTTTCCCCCATTCGGAGGCAGACATTCAGGGGAAGATGGGAATAAACCAAAATCGCCGGTATCGCAGGCGCTAGTTTATGTCAAAGAAACTAACGAGACAGTCACAATTTCTCAGAATCTAATTTATTACTTATATATTTATAGTTGCCATCTGGTTTACTGTAAACCTGTGTTCAGGTTATTTGAGGGTACTATGAACACAAACGACATGATATAATTAATTTAGTATATTATGAACATAATAGTTTTTTTGTGTTATAGCTAACTACTCGGATGGAACAGCTGTCAGCCCTACTTTAAAAAATACGTCGGAGATTACAACATTCTTCGACGACCTCTTTGACAGTGTTAACCATAGATATAATAAACAAGGAGATATGCCCTGTAGACGAAAATATATCGGAAACCTGTGTCTCCAGTTTACCCCTACCACCCGGCTACTACTACACGTGCAGTTCAGTAAAAGCAATAGAAACGCAGTCGCGCACACACTCGCAGTTTTTAAATCAGAACGTACAAAATAATCAATTATGAACCTTATCCTGTCAAACATAGCGTGTATTTACCATGCACCGTTCAACTTACTCACACAAAAACATCGGACGCTATCGTTGTACTGTGCAAAAGCAATTTATTTTACATATACACTAATGATTGACTAAATCGGAAAGTTACCGATTCTTCCATTTGTTCTTCTCTATCTTCCAATATATTTTTTAGGGTCCTGAAAATTAAAGAAATAAAAAGACGGCATGTCCAGAAAATATTATAATAAAAATAAACAAAATGATGCTAAAAATATATATTATTTAGTTAATCAAAAAATGAAGACAAAGATTCGGTTACATTGACTAGGTACTGAAACAGTAGATGTTATTGGATCCTAGACGGCAGAGCGCGAGAGGGAAATCCATCGCCCTCTCCCTAGCCGTAGGTACGGGCGTCGATGACGTCGCAATAGAGACCTGTAGGCAGTGGAGGCAGCGCCGTGTCTATGTGCGCCTCCAAAGTAGCGAGATAGTGTGTTAGACGGGGCCCGCCAGCACCAAACGGTGCGCCGAATCCCGGGCGGGGTCGCGAGACGACTCGCAGAGCTTCCACCGCGTCAACAAAAAATAGGTGTTGTTGAACCCTGCTAAGGTATTTTCTTGGGTTGAATGTTACACATTGAAATTAAACTACAGTTTATGGATTTTATCGCGATATATTGGTTTTATGATATTTCATTTAAACCGAATGATCTAGAAACAACATTATTTATTTCAATCCGATGTTTCGGCTACTTTACAGGTGCCCTGGGGCCCTATTACAAACTTTTATAAAACCTGTCAAGTTTGGGCAATTTGTAACTACAGAAGTACCTACCTAGTTACTTACTTACTTAAAACTAATGTGTATCTAACTCTAATTAGGTTTTCAAAAATCTTTGTTACTTCTATAAGTATTATAGATATTTAATATAATTATGGCGTATGTGTATTAAAGCTTTTTTAATTAATTACATTATTATCATGATAAATACTATTACTATTAATGTATTCTTTACAGCTTAGTAGATGAGCATATTTTCATTAATATTTATAATTTAATACGTGAAGCAAAAACTTTGTACCCCTTTTTACGAAAAATGCGCGGACGGTGGACGGAGGAGTATGAAATTTGTCACAGTTAAATATAAACAAAAATGAAAGCAATAATTTATGTAACTATTAAAAAAAAACATAATATGGTGCTATTTATTTAGGGAACCAGTTTGGTGACCTGCCTGTAGCATCAATCCATTCTTTTTTTAAATTCGCATCTTTTGGGAAACTGAAAAGGTACAAAAACAACTTATTTATCATTTACATATATCTTAAGCTACTTCTAAATCTTACCATGTATTAAGCAGCACCAGAATTTCGTAACACACTACCAATCAAGATCTCAATGATTTTGAAATAATGCATTGCCTCATATGCTAGAAAAATTAGTCTGCTGAACAAAGTAAATAATGTAAGAAATTTTATTGAACTGTCATAATTAATCCGATACCTGCTGTAAGTATGTTACGCAATACCCCACTTATAATAGGAATTTTTTATTAAAAAATTCTACTAAAGAATAGAACAGTTAAATATATGAAAACAAACACACACCCTTGCATGACAAACAAATAGCATAATTAATATGTTGACTTATTTTAGGCAAGTCATCTGAAACATGCTGATGACCATAACGCAATCGAAGCTTTGCCAGAAGTAAAATACAAAATCATAAAAATGTAAGAAAATAGCACGAGGATAAGGCATAGCATATATTATAATAATTCAAAGACAAAAACACTCCACCGTTTATTAACGTTAAATTAAATTTACTTACTTTACGAAAGTTGGTTACGCATTTCTATTTCTCTACTAGGCTGCAAAATGATCAAAATAAGTAAAAACATAATTATACATCGATCTTCCAACCGGGTTGAAACGGTTGACAAATTGAAAAATAAACCATTATAGCAATTAATCAATTGTTGTCGATAGCCTACGTTAGTGGATCTGCACAAGCGCATCACTAATTCGTTGCACACTCGGTGCAAGAAGCAGCGGCCGTACTACGCGATGCATTCCCTTAATAAAGTATCGTTTTGTGATGTTTACATTGCTCGTCCAGTCACTTCGCGCCAAATTTAGGTAGTGGTTAAAGAGCAATGTATGTATTGAAAAATAATACAGTCGCTGTGATATTTGAAAACAATAATAACATAATAAAAGCAAGAAATATTTTACGATTTGTTGTTTTTCATGATTTTTAAGACAAATATAGTAAAATACTTGTATTTACATATGGTAAGTGATTCCATTCTTCACAAAGTTTTGGTTTGAGCTTCGGTTTTTACAACAAACCACTGAACAAGACGGCATTCTTATAATTTGTCGCGATCACGGTCAAAAGTGTACTAGTTCGCGGAGATGGCCATTAGCTTATGACATGACCGCTTTGGGCATATCGCGCGGACACCGACACGCCCCCTTGGCACTTCTCCTCTTTTTTATATTTCTATGGTGTTAACGGAGCAAGTTTTGCTGCCATGCAAAAGGGCAAACCATTGAGAAGTGTTGTCACCCAGAAGTCACAACACCACCAATTCTGGTCTGAGGCAATTAAGAAAATTACAAAATTGCGATTTGTTGATAGTACAGGTAAAGAAAAATCGGTACCTTCACAAGCCCATTGGATTGTAACTTTAAAAAGTTTGCAAAGATTATGGCAGTTTTTGCAGACAAGGGATTTAAAATTATGCGTCCGCGCTATTTCAATTCTGATCCCATTGAAAATTTCTTTGGGCAAATGCGGGCGTATAATTACAGAAATAATAATCCAGACTGCCATACTTTTAAAAACACTTTTAAATCTTTACTGATAACAAGGTTCATAAAATTTCATTCAAATGCATTTAATTGTGAAGAGGATTCGGCTAAACAATTATTAAAATTAAAATCATTGTTTACCGGAAGTACCATACAAAATGAAGTTGCCGAATCCTCTTATAATCGCAGTTTTAATCAGATAACGGCCACTCAAGAAAGATTGAGTGTGCACTCACAAGCCTATACTACAGGATGGGTCATTAGAAAAATATAAAAAAATATTCAATGCTCCACTTGTGAATCGAATTTGACATCTAATGAAATAGAATCCGTTCACAAGTGGATCTCGGTAAGAGAGTATAAATCGATGCGAAATAAACTGACCTACCCGTCTACACGCGCAGTAAGGCTGTTTAAATATATTACTAAGGAATCTATAGAATACTTAGAAAATCAACCTGAACAACATAAAATATTGTGGCATATAAAAATGTTGATCAAATCTAAGTATCCTATAGATTTCCTTATTTGTGCGACACACAATAATGTGGCTGAAAATTTTCTGGATTACACCTTACAGTTATCAGTACATAATTGGTGTAAAAGTATAAATAGAATATTAAAAGGTACTGATATTTTCCGATTGCCTTCAGAATTGCCTCCTATGCAAAATAAAGCTTTATTGAAATTGAAAAATAAAAAATAATAAATACCACTCGTTTTTTATTTGGTTATACCTTTCCTAACAATATAAATACAGAAGTGCGTAATAAAAAATCAGCCTATATTTTTTATACATGCTTAAAAGACTCGTACCCAAACTCAAATCTTCACTAAAGATTTCTGTATAATCTGTTGTCAAAATCAATACTTGAGGTTCAGAAGGTCGAAATTTCTACTTCGAAGATTGTCATCTGTCTGTAGACTCTCTGTAATCTGTGACACTGTGGCTGCAACCTTTGATCCGAATGGAATATGTCGAGATTTTGTATGGGGTATTTGCAGCAAAGGTGCGCAATGCAAATACCGCCATGAAATTAATGTGGCTTATATGAAAAATATATTACGTTTCTGCCACGATTTTCAAAATAGAACAGGTTGCAATAGGCCCGGCTGTACATATTTACATACAACCAACGAAGAACAATTATTATTTCTGAGAACTGGCCAAATACCAAGGGTATTACGTGAGAGATATGCTGCCATGTCAATGCCTATTCCCGCCACAAACATGTATATAGATAATGTTTTAATGGCACCACCACCACCACCTCCGCCGCCACCGCCACGCCCCAGCACATTACCATCCGCCGGAGCGCTGCCGCCGCTACTACCAGCTCCACTACCAACACTATTGGCTCCACCACCGCCACCGCCTCCACCAACAGCAGTAACAACACCTGTTCCAATGACACCAGCCATATTTACAGGTATATATTTTTATCATAATATCTAAAATGTAAATTAAGTAGTTAGATTTTGGTGGCTATTACTCTACTATCTTGCGAAAGTTATTCATTAACAAAATTATTGTTTGTGGATTTTCTTATAGTCTAATTTGTTGACATCATATTATAATTATGAATAACACATGACCTGGCATTAAAAGGTATTACATGGTATGCAGAAAATCAATGCCTTCCATTTATTTTAGATTGCAGATATTACTAAACACCCTCATTGTTTAAAAAATACTATGATGAATTGCATATAACAATTTTTTTAACTATTAGATAAATTGTAATTATTAATTTAATTTAACAAGTTCACTTTATAATTTTTTTGGTTATTGATATGTAGAAAACCAATGACTACTATGTATTTTAGTTTGCAGGTATTACTGAATACCCACATTGTTTAAAAAATACTATGATGAAATATATTATTACTTAAAATTTTAATTTAGGTATTGTTAAATTTAAACTAGTTTACCTTGTCATTTTATTGGTGAAAGTTTTAATAGTTTATTTTTAAATAAACATACTTTAAACATCATAGAAAAGAACAATATTTCAAATCTGATCAATATGATATGTATAATTATCTCACCTTTCTTAGCTATTCCTTTCATTTTATAAATATGTAAGAAAATAGATAGGTAGTACAGATAGGACTGTACTCAACATAATAAAATCAATCCAAATGAAGCTAAATTAGGATTACTTTGAAGGATACTTTGACCATGGAAATATAAAAACAAAAATATCACTTTTCCACTTTCAATATTAATTTTAGCTTATCCCTGCTTATAATATTGTGTATAATGAGTTAGGAGCAAGAATCCACACTATTGCTTCTAGCTCTTATATAAGAGCAGTTCTTGTGACAATGTGTCCTTGTCCAGTTAATGTGTGTCATTATTGAAAAATAACAAAATGGTGATAGCTTATGTAGGACTGTTTATTTTTTTATTTATTATTATGGTTTATCAACAGCAAATGTTTACTGATTGATATCAATTAGGTAGATCATAAAGAAAGTATGGTGGCTGGAATATTTGCCAATTATAGATTAACCAGCGATATAATCAGTATAAATTATTACAATGTAGGTTATAATAAACAACTACATTATTATTTAGTATTTTTGTAATAAAATATTGTAGCTTGACCTTTACAACCATGTTTTCATAAAGTTGTTATTTAGAGATGTTTAGCTAAATACGGATGTCCCCTATTGATTGCCTAAGCGATTGATTTTGTGCCACTTGTGCCCAACAGCATAACATTGTATATTTTCTATATATACTAGTCTATTAGTTGGACACCAAAAGTATAAGCAAATAAAGGTTCTTGAGAGATGAGAACAAATATTTAAAGTTATCACAATTTTAAATATATAATTTGGTGCCTTTGCCATTATTTAAGATAGCTATTGTATGTTATATCAGTTCTGAATATGTTACTCTTGCAGCTCCACCACCACTTAATACATCTGCAGTATTCCCAGCCAGCCAAGCACCGCCTCCTATACCAGTGTAAGTATTGTAAAAAGTTGCAAACTGTTTTGAACACTGTCCTTGAATTGTTAAGTTAAATTTGATGTTGCTTTGTTTTCTTGTTGATGACAGATTTGATGCAACAAAACCACCACCTCCACTGTCAACCACCCCAGCAACACCTAAAATTAATCTGCTCAAAAGGCCTGCAGAGTCAACTGTTGAAGGTAATTGAAATTATTTTCTTACTTATTTTGACTACAATACTTCTCATTAAATATGCTAGCGATGAAGTTAACACAATTATATTTATTTTTCTAAAATGACGGAATTATATTCTTGGGTATATTAAAAATAAGATGTGTTAGACTATATTTAGAATACCTCAAAATTGTAATGGCATTGAGCATATGTATGTTATAATAATATTAAATTTACATGTTCAATTATCATATGAGCAACTTTATTAAATTAATATGTTTATTTTAAATAAAATTCCAAGCCAATGATTTAATATATAAACAGAGCTATAGGCAAGCTTACCGAAATTTTAATATTGTTTAGTGCTAGTAGGCGAGGATAATGATTGCCCTACATAATAATATGTTAATTATAAACATTATTTCAATGCACAATACTAAAGATTGCAATGCGAATACATGTCTGAGAAAAATATTTTAATATCAAATTTTATTAATTCGAGAATTGTGTAATATTAACAAAGACTGGACTGTGAATGTTGAATATCTCAATCGTAAAAGATCCTAGTAGAGAAATTATCCTATTTAATTACTATTGCATTTCCTGCATTTGTCTATCCAGAGACAGGGTAGTACATATAAAGGCGCCAGTCGGTCCCGTAGCACCAATCTCGCAATTGCATTGCGATAACGCTGAGTTATTAGCTAAGCGACACTGCTTGTTGATTTTGTTCCCAGCTGGACCAAGCAAAGCGAGAAAACAAGAGGGTTCCAACATAGAAAACAGCCTGTGCGAAAACTGTGTCCAGCGCGAAATAAGGTTTGACATGAAAAAAATTACCTTTATAATTTGTACGCATGATATTATTCAAAATACTTGTGTAATTTTTTTCGAACAATTAGAACGGTTTAAGAATACAAGAAAAGACAGTGGTCGTAAATCTACTGTTTGTTAGCTCGGTTTGCGAGCGCATTATAATTATTAATAACACATTATATTATATTAAGCGAATTATTAACATTTTCACTATATCAATTAACCATTGTCACTGTTTAGACTGCTTGCCAATTTTAATTATATATCAGTTGCGCAGATTACATCTACCTGTCTATTTCAACTAATAGTTCATGCTTTTATTGTAAAATTATTACATTATTTTGTGCGATATCGTCGCGGTATTAATTTAGATATTTTGCTGTGCGATTAATAAATATTTATTTAAAATCGGGTGCCTCAGCTAGACGTTATATTAGGCCTAGGCCTAATCAAACAGCTACCGCTGTAGCCTATTCTTAATGCTATATTTATTAAGTGTAATCAGTGCGTCGCGTTTTTAAGGATAACCGTACATAGCTTCAAATGTTACCACAATATAATTATCCAATTTCACGTACAGTTCGTCACGGACTGTAGATTTCGACAGCAATTTACCATTTTCAAAGGCTTGTCTCTTCTGTTCATACATGAAAGTTTGACACTCCTTCTCGCGCTCCAATTTGTGCACTTCCTTGTGAAACACCTTAACCCTAAAAAGTTATCTACGTCGTCATTCTTGTACTACATCTAATATATATTTAATAACAATATCATAATTATATTGCCAAGAGCGTTGAATGGGTTTTGCGATGGATTTAACGGACCCTAGTAAACCACGTAGCGGCGAATTATAATGTCGCGGTTGCAATATATTATATGACATTATGTGTGTCGATTTGATAATTTCGCACACTTAATAAAATTGTGTTCGTTTTGCCAATTTCCGTCCTATTATAAATTACATGATATCGACCCTAGCCATATTTATAATGAATAATACCATTAGCAAGGTTTACAGCCAGAATCACTATTAAATAACAGATAGGTACTTATACAACTAACAGGGTTTATTACTTTGGCATGTCTGGCGTGATGTGGGAACGAACGAAATATAGCCTCTTCTCAACGCGATATCTACTAGATAAAACTTAGCCATCATTATATCGTCAAAGCAATCTAAACTTTTAGGGTGTCGGCGAGGCTTTGACCGCAGAGCAGACACAAGATGTCTGTAAACAACTTATATGTTTGACATACTATTAATATTAAATTTGAAAATAATACAATTATATTGTTTTAAGTGACATCTTTGTGTAATATAACTAGTGATATTAGAAAATAAAACACGGTATTTAATTATACTCGTATATATATAGCTTCGATATATCATAACGTTTTTAAATATAAATATAGGTACTAGCTATGTACGGTTATCCTTAAAAGCTCGACGCACTGATTACACTTAATAAATATAGCATTAAGAATAGGCTACAGCGGTAGCTGTTTGATTAGGCCTAGGCCTAATATAACGTCTAGCTGAGGCACCCGATTTTAAATAAATATTTATTAATCGCACAGCAAAATATCTAAATTAATACCGCGACGACATCGCACAAAATAATGTAATAATTTTACAATAAAAGCATGAACTATTAGTTGAAATAGACAGGTAAATGTAATCTGCGCAACTGATATATAATTAAAATTGGCAAGCAGTCTAAACAGTGACAATGGTTAATTGATATAGTGAAAATGTTAATAATTCGCTTAATATAATGTGTTATTAATAATTATAATGCGCTCGCAAACCGAGCTAACAAACACCGCAATAGGCATTGACATGGCAGCATATCTCTCACGTAATACCCTTGGTATTTGGCCAATTCATCATAGTATTTTTTAAACAATGAGGGTATTTAGTAATATCTGCAATCTAAAATAAATGGAAGGCATTGATTTTCTGCATACCATGTAATACCTTTTAATGCCAGGTCATGTGTTATTCATAATTATAATATGATGTCAATAAATTAGACTATAAGAAAATCCACAAACAATAATTTTGTTAATGAATAACTTTCGCAAGATAGTAGAGTAGTAGAGTAATAGCCACCAAAATCTAACTACTTAATTTACATTTTAGATATTATGATAAAAATATATACCTGTAAATATGGCTGGTGTCATTGGAACAGGTGTTGTTACTGCTGTTGGTGGAGGCGGTGGCGGTGGTGGAGCCAATAGTGTTGGTAGTGGAGCTGGTAGTAGCGGCGGCAGCGCTCCGGCGGATGGTAATGTGCTGGGGGGTGGCGGTGGCGGCGGAGGTGGTGGTGGTGGTGCCATTAAAACATTATCTATATACATGTTTGTGGCGGGAATAGGCATTGACATGGCAGCATATCTCTCACGTAATACCCTTGGTATTTGGCCAGTTCTCAGAAATAATAATTGTTCTTCGTTGGTTGTATGTAAATATGTACAGCCGGGCCTATTGCAACCTGTTCTATTTTGAAAATCGTGGCAGAAACGTAATATATTTTTCATATAAGCCACATTAATTTCATGGCGGTATTTGCATTGCGCACCTTTGCTACAAATACCCCATACAAAATCTCGACATATTCCATTCTGATCAAAGGTTGCAGCCATAGTGTCACAGATTACAGAGAGTCTACAGAGGCTTATATGAAAAATATATTACGTTTCTGCCACGATTTTCAAAATAGAACAGGTGTGCAACCTGTTCTATTTTGAAAATCGTGGCAGTATAGAGAGTCTACAGACAGATGACAATCTTCGAAGTAGAAATTTCGACCTTCTGAACCTCAAGAATTGATTTTGACAGAACAGATTATACAGAAATCTTTAGTGAAGATTTGAGTTTGGGTACGAATCTTTTAAGCATGTATAAAAAATATAGGGTGATTTTTTATTACGCACTTATGTATTTATATTGTTAGGAAAGGTATAACTAAATAAAAAACGAGTGGTATTTATTATTTTTTATTTTTCAATTTAGTTTTAAATTTCAATAATGCTTTATTTTGCATAGGAGGCAATTCTGAAGGCAATCGGAAAATATCAGTACCTTTTAATATTCTATTTATACTTTTACACCAATTATGTACTGATAACTGTAAGGTGTAATCCAGAAAATTTTCAGCCACATTATTGTGTGTCGCACAAATAAGGAAATCTATAGGATACTTAGATTTGATCAACATTTTTATATGTCACAATATTTTATGCTGTTCAGGTTGATTTTCTAAGTATTCTATAGATTCCTTAGTAATATATTTAAACAGCCTTACTGCGCGTGTAGACGGGTAGGTCAGTTTATTTTGCATCGATTTATACTCTCTTACCGAGATCCACTTGTGAACGGATTCTATTTCATTAGATGTCAAATTCGATTCACAAGTGGAGCATTGTATATTTTTTAATATTTTTCTAATGACCCAACCTGTAGTATAGGCTTGTGAGTGCACACTCAATCTTTCTTGAGTGGCCGTTATCTGATTAAAACTGCGATTATAAGAGGATTCGGCAACTTCATTTTGTATGGTACTTCCGGTAAACAATGATTTTAATTTTAATAATTGTTTAGCCGAATCCTCTTCACAATTAAATGCATTTGAATGAAATTTTATGAACCTTGTTATCAGTAAAGATTTAAAAGTGTTTTTAAAAGTATGGCAGTCTGGATTATTATTTCTGTAATTATACGCCCGCATTTGCCCAAAGAAATTTTCAATGGGATCAGAATTGAAATAGCGCGGACGCATAATTTTAAATCCCTTGTCTGCAAAAAACTGCTATAATCTTTGCAAACTTTTTAAAGTTACAATCCAATGGGCTTGTGAAGGTACCGATTTTTCTTTACCTGTACTATCAACTAATCGCAAATTTGTAATTTTCTTAATTGCCTCAGACCAGAATTGGTGGTGTTGTGACTTCTGGGTGACAACACTTCTCAATGGTTTGCCCTTTTGCATGGCAGCAAAACTTGCTCCGTTAACACTGTCAAAGAGGTCGTCGAAGAATGTTGTAATCTCCGACGTATTTTTTAAAGTAGGGCTGACAGCTGTTCCATCCGAATAGTTAGCTATAACACAAAAAAACTATTATGTTCATAATATACTAAATTAATTATATCATGTCGTTTGTGTTTATGAACAGTTTTACTACCCTCAAATAACCTGAACACAGGTTTACAGTAAACCAGATGGCAACTATAAATATATAAGTAATAAATTAGATTCTGAGAAATTGTGACTGTCTCGTTAGTTTCTTTGACATAAACTAGCGCCTGCGATACCGGCGATTTTGGTTTATTCCCATCTTCCCCTGAATGTCTGCCTCCGAATGGGCGAAAATGGGAATTTCTGTGTCATCTTCCCCCGAATTTGTAATCGCGGGAAGTTGGGAAGTTCTATTCCCATCTACCGCCGGATTTTTTTGCCCCGACTATAAATTCTGGGGAAGATGACACGAAAATTCCCATTTTCCCCCCTTCGGGGGCCGACATTCGGGGGAAGATGGGAATAAACCGAGATTTCGATACAACATAGTTGGCAAAAATACCAGTGTAAAATAATACACTTCTGCATACCTCTACGGGGCCACAGGCGTAACACTTATGTTTTTATGTATAGACTAGTGTCCTAAAAAGAACAATTAATCGAACAGTTAGATTACAATTAAATATTGCACACATATTTTTCTTAACTTTCGTAAACAAACAATTTGTATTATGGAGTTACATCACAAGCACTCGCTCCAGAATTTTGATGCGCTTTATCTTTGGATTTTTTATTCATTTGTTAATACAATAAATGTGTCCATTATTTTTTATAATCGAACTGATGTTCTAGAAGTGGGAGGCTTAGAAAATTAAACGAAATGATTACTTACAAAATTGAGAAGAATATGTCCGGAGTTATGCCTGTCACTAACAAACTGTCAATAACAGACAGACACACAGACCCACATAATGATTATAAGTTTATTTTGTTAACATTTAAATAATTCATGTGGTGTTTACCTATAAGTAATTGTTACACAATGTTATTTACTATAAGTTTGTATTAAGTGTAAGTAATTGTGTATACAGTTGTTGGTGAACCAAATAAATAAAATAAAATAAAAAGAAAAAAAAACTTGTAAGTCAGCTATGTCTATTTCTGTGCGCGCCCGAGGCCTTATTTCTTGCAATTTGCAGTAAAGATTGGAATTTTCTTCACTGGAATACAATAAGATAATAAATATACTAGGTGTTTGCAGCAGCTTCGCTCGTGTAAATTTCGATTTAAACTATTGACTCGCAGCGGCTCGCCGGCGGCCAGACACAATAAATCTATTATGCCTGGTATTAGAAAACCAGACTTGACGGTTGAATAAACATAATACCAAAGTCTAATATAATGAGTGTCAGGTTAATCCACCAATGGGATACATTTCCTCCCAAGTTTCACTACTCTTATGCACAAATCCATTAACACTGTTCGACTCATGAATTAATCTTGAGACCTCCTAGGTCTCGGGTTCAATTCACAACCGGAATTGCACAGCAATGATACTAACCATACATTACCGTTGCATCATCGAGGCAGGTTACATCAAGAACAGTATCAACGATAGAAAAATATTGATCATGGAACTGACTTTTCTAATAGTTGAAATATTTCTATGGACTTAAAACTAACAATATCAGATCAAATGATGACTTACTCTGTATCAAGTTGAATTCTATACAACAAGTTGGCATCAACACTTTGCTTTTTATCCTCACTATTCTTCCCCTCACTATTACGTTTCTTCCTCACCGCTTTTGGTGTTTTCGTAAAAAATCTTGCAATACCTTTACTTCTAGTTTTCGGCGTACTGTCTCCATTATTTGTATCACTTGGAGGTTTGTTCTCCACATCACTTTCTTTGTCACAGCTTTGGTTACTATCACTATTATCAGAACTCGTAAGAGCTTCTGCATCGTTATTGGAGGTATTGTTTAAATCAGGTATGTATGGAATGTCTGGGTTGTATACTATTCTGGTAATTTTGCCTTCATGCCATGCACCTTGTTCTCTGTCCCTCATGTCTATCAAGTCACCTATGGCATACAAGGTACTCTCTGCATCTGTGGACATTTAAAGCAATTTTTAACATAACTTTGCCTTTTCTTTTTTGTTAAATGGCATATTCCGCACTAGGAATAAATCCTACATTCTGAGGGACTTTACAAATATTCAAATGAGGAATATTACGATCTAGGCAAACACAGAAACTACTGTCTTCTGTGTAGTCATCTACTGGTATTGTTTATACTTAGGCAACAAACATCCCGCATTTATAATATGAAGAAAGTGGCAACCTCTTGTATGAGGCAAGCATGTTTGTTTGAGCAATGCATTGATATGTACTAAACTATCTCTTTGCAGGTCATAGAGATAGTTTGTGGGCCAGACAGTGCCATGATATTCTTTTTGTTCTGGCAAAAGCAAGGATCCTGATGGATAGTTATTTTATTATATCCACAGAAGTGGAGATGCAGTAAAAAATTGCCAGAAATAGGCTTTACGTAATCAGAAGTCTTGGTTAGCTAAAACCTGTTTAAAAAAACTGTTAATTATTAGTATTATTAATAAACAGGCAGGCAGTTGAAGCAACTGATATGTGCATGTATCCTGCTGAATTCCCACTATGTAGTTTTTGGTCATTGAAGGTATTTGTCAGTTTTAAATATTGCTTGCCAATAATATTTATGTGATATCTTGTATATTGAAAATTCGAAGATATTTATGTATGTAATGTACTCAATGGACACCCGGTCTTTTCAATAGTTATTGTATACTCAAGCAGATATATTACAACAATACATAAGTATATACATATATGTTGACATGGATATAGCTACTACATACTGCCTTGGAGTGAGTGAGAGACTGCTATTCATGAGTTCTAGGCTTAGATCTCCGAATCGGTCAGTAATATTGGAATTTTCTCATAAGGATTTTTCAGTAGCAGTCTGGAACTCTGAACAATTATTATGTCATGCTTATGTAAGCAATGTAAGCATGACTCAAATACTCTACTTGCCATAAACAAATTTTCATCAATCATCTGGTACATAAATATACCTATAGGTATATAAGCATGACTTTTATGACAATCAATCTATGACAAATTGAACTCATGTATTAAGTATACATTATACAAAATTACATACATACATAGATTCACGCCCGTTTCCCAGAGGGGTAGGCAGAGACTACGGATTTCCATTTGCTACGATCCTGACACACTTCTCTGGCTTCACTCACTTTCATCACATTCCTCATAAATTACAAACCTTTATAATCCTTTTCCTTGTCATCAAAGGCCTTCTCACTGTCTTCAGTATTTTTCTTTTCCTTGGGACTGTCCTCAGGTTGTGCATGGACCATGAGCTGAATAACATCATTGAGCTTGATATTGTAGTCATGGAATGTGTAGCCATTTTCCAGCTAAAGAAAATGTAATTTGGAAAAATCAATATCAATGTTTACTAGGTGGTAAATAACCATATTAATAATTAATTCCAACATTCTTTATTGACACTGGAAGATTAATTTCTTGTAATTGCATGGGTAGGCCAAGGCAGAGATAATATAACTCGATACTAGTTGTGGGGCTAACATATCGCTTTTCCTTTTTCACTCACAATGTGAATAAATGTCTACAAACAGCAGTGATTCAGAATATAACAACCATTTCATTATCAATCAAGCTGTTTAAATTTTGAAAAATGCACATCGATTTCTTCCATGGATACATAATTGTCTGAAAATGCTGACATGCAGTCATCAACTCATCAGTAAACAAAATTATAATAATAATAATGTTTATTTATTTCGTCACAAAAGTATTATGACATTCAAACATTATAATCTTAGAATTTTGATATATATCTTTATTATACCTTTGTGAGAAAATTGGAGTCTGTGTTACAGATCCCCAGGCTCTCTCACACTAGACCATTTTAAATTGCAACATATTATACACAATAAAATCAAACAAAGAACCAAATTGTGTTATCAATAAAGGTAAGCTTTATATGTAAAGATTAATGTATGTCATTAACACATTATTCATGCCATATAATCCAATGCAAACTCTTGACTTTATTCATTTGATAGGGCCTAACGTGTCAATTTATACCAGCTTTTGTGTAATGGGTGGAATTCGAATCTACACCCTTTCAATTGCAAATCAAATGCCTTGTCCATTGGAATCTTATCCTTTGATGGTAAGTTGAGTTGACACCATAAGAAAATTGGAAATATAAGTTAACCAAACTTCAAAATTGTATGACTGTATATGGAATGCAAATTTTCCAATCCTGGTTTTGATTAATAAAAATATGTGCTATGAAACAGATATCATAAAAAGGAAAAGGAATTTCATAATCATTAAGGATAAATCAACTGCACAATGTAAGCATTATTCAGTTTATTGAAAACCTTCAGTAATTTCACTAAAGTATTTCACCAATGCCACATAATCTATCATGCCATTTAGAATCTTTCACAATAATTTGTTGAAAGAAATAAGGGATTCTTCTTTGTCTCTTTCTAACTTTATGATACATACATACATACATAGATTCACGCCTGTTTCCCAGAGGGGTAGGCAGAGACTACGGATTTCCATTTGCTATCCTGACACACTTCTCTGGCTTCATTCACTTTCATCACATTCCTCATACACGCCCGTCGGTTCAAGGAGCTCTTAACCTGGCCTTTGTCCAGAACGCCTCCGATCTGGTCGAGAAACGTTCGCCTAGGTTTTCCTCGTGCGACTGTTCCATTCACACTAGCCTTATAAACTTTCTTAGTTAGTCTTTCCTCGTCCATTCTTTCTAAATGTCCAAACCAGCTTAACATACCCTTTTCTATTCTTGTAACTATATCCACTTTCATGCCGCATCTCTCTCTAATCACACTATTTCTTATTCTATCTTTCAGAGTCACACCACATATGCTTCTCAACGCTCTCATTTCTACAGCATTTATTCTGCTCTCATGCTTCTTTTGCCATACCCAACTTTCACTTCCATACATAAGTGTGGGCACTAATAGTCCTCTATGAACAGCCAAACGTGCCTTTTCGGATACATTTCGACTGTTCATAAAAGCGCGTAGGGCTCCATTCACTTTGTTGCCAGCAATCGTTCTCCTTTCAATATCTCCGTCATGTTTACCATCCCTTGTAAACAAAGTACCCAAATATACAAACTCTTTCACTTGCTCCACTTTTTCTCCATCAATCATAATATTACACATTGTCACGCACTCTTCCTTTTCAAATACCATTACTTTCGTCTTGCTTACATTTATTTTCATACTTTATGATATAGTTCATTTATTAAAATTGAAGGAGATCTTGTTATATTCCTTATATCCACAAGATCTCCATAAATGTAAATAAATGAACTGGTGGAAATCTATTGTGATTGTGTGAATTCAAGTTGTTATAAAGAACTGCTGTTAGGATATACAACTAAACTTTTAGTTAAATTACAATGAAAAATTATTTCTCTATTTTTTACCTAAATCCAGGGTTTGTCTGTCGCATGACAAAATAGAGCTATGTCTGTTGGACTCTTGCTTAACACCTATATCAGAAAGACATCAAAATCCAGAAATAATATATGTATATCAGAAATACCAATGTTTGAATTAATTGTCACATGTTTTCAGATTACACACAAGAACCCAGTAGTCAAATGTTAAGCGAATCAAGTACAGAGATAAACTTAAAATGTACAATTAAATTGATTACAAACAATGCGAGGCGCGCTAGTGAAAATTCATATTTCTATACTCCATCATCATCATCATCACGGTAAAATTTTAGCAAATAATGGCAGAGCAGTCAACAAGCCTAGTATGGAGTTTATTCATAATCCTGCTATGGTAATCGAGAGGGCAGTAAGTCAATGACGGGCATTTTTTTAAATTACTGATTTGGAATGCTTCTCTACTGTAAACAACATACTTTTTCCTTTCTTTTGACATATAGAACATAAAAATCGAGTATATAGTTTTATCACAAAAGCTAAAATTGTAACAAAATCTTTGAGCACTGTTTTCTAAAACTGTCATTTCTGACGTACTGCACGCTCGATAACCATGGTAGAAATGTAGGGCATAGAAGTAGTGCTGTGCATGTGGTCTGCAAGTTGAGCATAGTGTTATTGGTTCTATCAGGCAAGACGTTAGCGAACCCTGCCTGTGACAGGTAGACGTCTATAAGGTCGGCTCTTATTACATGAGTTACATGACACATAAAATCATAGATGGCGAAAATTATGTGTAGTGCACCTCTGCCTTCCCCTTAGGGTATAAAGGCGTAAGACTACATAACAGTTACGTTACACATTAACAAACTATATTTGAGATATATATTTTAATGACTTGGCAATGCACACTATTTTAAAAGGTTTCGCTTTGCATTTAAACACATTTTTAGGTAAAAGACATAACAAACTTACTAGCTTGCCGCCGTAAAATAACCGTTGTAACTTTGGTTCAACTCCGAATTTCTCCTTCAATATGCGGCGAAACTGGTCTATTTTTGTCAATTTGGACTCGACGACCACGATTGTGTCTGGTTTACCAAAGATCCGAATACGCACATGCATATTGATGATATTACGACACTTCAAAATATTTCAAGACTCACAACAGAGGTATGGTAAGCGTTACAGACAGAATGAATTGGCGCGAAATTTGTTATAAATGGTCAGACTGTCAAAATCAAAAAAGACTGAAATTTTAACATTTCCATCAAAACCAGACGGTTTATAATGTTGCCACTAAAAAAATAACAGAACCTGATTCTATAAAGAATAAATATGAGAGCAACTACACGCTATATTATCTCATTTATTATTATAAAGATATAAAATTTAGTATTTACTCTAATCCATAACATTAAAGTAACTGCACGCCATATATAATTTACTAAGAAATAACATAAATAAATGTTTCGATGGCCTTATTTATATTATATACAGTTTTCTGCAATCAAAGAGTTGACTACTAAAGTATAGTAAAATTATTGCAAATAGTAGGTATTACAAGAAATATTAATATCAAGAAACAATAACAATATCAAGAAAAAGTAATGTGAGATTTATAAATTATTAGTTATTAGCAATGGCTTTGCCCGCGTTAATCCCACGGGATCACATACCGGGATAAAGGGTTGAGTTCTTCAGTGGATTAACCGTGAAAGTAAATCAGATAGACATAACTACTTTCGCATTTTTAATATTAGTAAGGTTTACATGATAATTGTGGGGTATTCCTAAGTTTTGTATTCTAGTACGTTAAATTGCTGTTCGAATAAGCTAGCTTAAGAAGTGTCTGTTTGTAATGTCAAAATAACAGCTTTTTATCTAATGCATATGAAAGTATATAACGTACGTATACGAAAACATCCATTTTTTTTCTTTTTGTCTGTCTGTCTGTCTGTTTGTTCCGGCTAATCTCCGAAACGGCTGAACCGATTTTGACGGGACTTTCACTGGCAGATAGCTGATGTTATAAGGAGTAACTTAGGCTACTTGGATTTTAGAAAAAAAATAGGGTTCCGCGGAGACAAACACTTTTTAGTTAAAATCTACGCGGACGAAGTCGCAGGTAACAGCTAGTAAGCCAATAATTCATCGCCACGCGATTCAACGCTTTGGGGTCGTGGAAAGTGAAATGTTAATATTAACAACGTGTGCAAATGTTTGTATTCACTGATAATTAGAATATAGGTAATTAGGTATGTACATTTAAAGTTAGAATTCTTAAAGATCCTATGATATAGGTAGGTACTCAAATTATTGTAATATGACAATGATATTCTGACATATACATATGTAAATGTTCATGTAAAATGCCTTATCAGTTACTTTAACTAGTTTAAACTACTTGGTGGAACTACCAGGTTTTATTTTACGCAGGCCGTTATTATTAAGTTTTATGCGTCAATTAACGAAATAGATTAAATTCATTGGACGCTTATCGGTGTTGTTAAACAAATAACAATCGGAACATAGTAATATAACGACTAAAGAATTTCTAGCTTTTATTTGCATTTTATTAAAAACCATGACGGTTGCTTGGTCTTTCACAATAATCTTGCTATTATTAATTACAAGAAATGCCCGTTCTAAGGTTGCGTCTTTGGTAGGTAATATAAAACATTTGAGCCACAGAGAGAATAGATAATATATAATTGAAATAGGTACTAGATTTTCAATATATTTCCTTTTCGTTATCAGCATCCAGTGCTGCTTGCTCGTTCTTCTATGGATTGGATGCCAAGCAGAGTAAATTCATTATATTCTGATGTTGGAGCTTGGAGTGGCAAATTTGTTAGTATTATTTATTTTAAAGGAGCATACTTTTTCAAGCTCATAAATTCAACTGGTAAATATATAACTTATTTATACATTTGCAGAGACCAGTAATGGATGAAATCGAATCTGATGAAGCCCTAAGGTTTTATCAATTTCTAAATTACTTAGATGGTTCTAGCTTCGGGACAGGTATAGTAGTAAAGATATTAAAATGTAGTATTTACTCTAATCCATAAAATTGAAGTTTCGTACGTTTTCTTTTTTAGGTCCTATTGATGAATTTGTGGAAGCGATGTATAGACTTGCTAATTACATGAAACAATCAAATAGTAGAGAAACACAAGCTAGAGGTATGCGGGAACTTGAAGCAATTAATGGCGAGAAAGGTACGGTCTCTCCAGTTAATTGGGGTAAAATAAATAATTTTCATATTTTCTCACGATGTTTTCTTTTTACTTAGAAAGAGTAATAAACTTGTTGTAAATAGTAATAGTTGATGAGTGAATATGCTAAATCTTTAAGGGCTTTCACATATAATTTGGCAATGAGACATCTAACATCAAACGCTTCAGTCTGATTAAAGTGTGGCATTACAAAGGTTTGTACTAACTAAAAGTTTTATTCACATCACTAGCAGTGAGAGCCGAATGTTTTAAATGTTTGTATATAATAATTAACGTAGCTAAAATTTAAGATATTTTCAGGAAATAGCATTAAAACTGTACTCGAGGTAAGCACATTAATCATGCGCAAGAAAAGAAAATTCTTTTGTACCGGTGAAGTTAAGGAACCGATAGTAAATAACAAAATTATCTGCAAGGTAAGCTGCTGTTAAATGATTATATAAAATGAAAATTACTATATCAGACTCACTTACATTAAATTTGTTTGTTTAGGATAGAATCCTTCTGCCTATCGCTGGTACTTCGTGTAGGGATGCTATAATGTACTGGCATCCTGATTTGGTAGAAGAACATTACTGTGTGGGCGCTTTAGAAGCCAAAAGTGCTGTACACATAATGGATATAGAAGGTATTTAAAAAATGGATTATGTGAAGTTATATTTTGGGCAATTATCTCATCGATAAATGTCGAAAGCCTAAGTTACTCCTTATAATATCAGCTATCCGTCAGGGGAATTCCCGTCAAAATCGGTTCAGCCGTTTGAGAGATTAGCTGGAACAAACAGACAGACAAACCGATAGGAAAACTAGATTTTAAAATTTTTTTTTTTTATGATTACCTTATATACTTTCATATGCATGAAGAAAAAAGCTGTTATTTTGACATTACAAACAGACACTTCAATTTTATTTATTTCTATAGATCATAGGTTCTCAGTCTTTTTTTCTCATAGATCACTTTAAAATTTAGCTGGTTCCGGTGGACCCCCTGTAGCTACATTTCTATAGATCAGAGGCTCCCAGTCTTTTTTTCTCATAGACCACTTTCAAAATTTAGCTGGTTCCGGTGGACCCCCTGTAGCTACATTTCTACCATATTCTTTGACATTCGTACGTAGGTAGTTCATGCAATAAAAAAATTGGCTGACCTTTTTTATTTTGTAATAACTCTCTACTGAAAAATCGGTAGGTTCGAGACCACTGGTACTAAATATGGAATATGCAAGTTTTTACAAGTAACAGTCGCTGAGCTTCTTAAAATATTATCTGCCTACATTGATGGTGAAGTCATTTTTGTGGACCCCCGCTTACCAATTGTGAATCCCCATTTTTTTGTCACGCCAACGTAGTCCCCCGTCGAGTCTCCCGTGCACCCCTGGGAGTCCACCTGGACCACTTTGGGAAATAAGGGTATATATGAACGGAAATAGTTCACTATTTCATTGGTTTTAATTTCTTGCTGCAGAACCATTTTTTTTTCAAAATAAAAGTACCCTATGTTACTCCTTATAATATCAGCTATCTGCCAGTGAAAGTCCCGTCAAAATCAGTTCAGCCGTTTGAGAGATTAGCTGGAACAAACAGACAGACAACAATTTTAAAACTTGGTTTTTTGATATTAAGTACCTTATATACTTTCATATGCATGAAGTAAAAAGCTGTTATTTTGACATTGCAATTTTATTTATTTGTATAGATTGTTGTCTACCTAGACTAATAACATACATATGTATCTAAAATACAAAAATCTATTGATGTTATTTGTCTTTCTGACTACAGAATAGATGTCATAATTATGTATCGTATTTATCAAAGTAATAAAACAACCATATTAAAACAATCCTTAAATTGTATTATTTTGTTTATAGGTGAAATGTTTTGTAAGGGAGACGATTACTCAAAACGGGAATATCTTTTGGCGTGCGATTTTTATGAAGATCAGGAGGCTCCTGTAGCGGATTTGCTTCAGTATTACCCAGATCCCGATCCAGAAATAACGCCAAAACTATTCTAATAAAAAACTTAGCTTATAATGTTTAAATGATAACATTAAATGCATAATTTGTTGATACTTCATTAACAAATGTATCTATTTATCTAAAATACTAAAATATTATTTATATGTTCGTTTTATTTTTCATCGGTAATATTATAATAGTGTAGGGCTAAGACATACTAAATGAGACATCTTACGTAAACTTTTTCTGGCTCGAGTTAGTTGTGAAACGCACTTACTTTAGAATAAACATACACCAATAAAAATACAAATACCTGCAGTAATAATTAGAGAACATGTTTATGTTTTATGGTAATAGTACCCAAATCGTAAAAACGAAACGTTTTAGAGCCACAGTTGCTTATCTTAGCAAATACTAATGCTACTAACTTGAAATTTGAATTAAGTATAAATAATGTCCTCCAACCTGAATTTCAGTCACAGCAGCCAATCTTAACGGAGACTGGCCATGTGCACAAGAGATATTATAGTGCACAAATATGTGCACAAACACAAGTGCAATCTCTGGTCCCTAACCCTCATGATCCGATGGGACGGATAATCCGACACAACCGGAGAGATCAGGCGCAGGACCAACGGCTTTACGTGCTTTCCGAGGCACGGAGGTATCTATCACCGCCAATATCGTAACTCCGGGCTCGAATTGAGATTTCTTAACAGGAAAACCCAATAAGTTTTTGTTGGCCCGACAGGGGATTCGAACCCGAGACCTCATGCACAGCAGTCGCATTCACTACCACTGCGCCACGGAGGCAGTTTTATAAATATTAATAAACTAGTCAATAAAAAACTATAATATACATTCAAATATGGTATATATATATTTTTTTATTTAAGTTTGTTTGGTTAATAAAAAAGATAAAAGTACACAAAATTAGATGTGACACTGAATATATACGGATGTATAATTATACGTCGGCGTGCTAGAACAGAGGTTCTAAAATTTGGTGTATCCTTTTAATAAAAGGTGACCAGACAGTTTATTATATACTGGAATCATAGACTGAATACTTAGCACTTAAGTAATACAGACCTATGAGTCGATATCATATTAATTACCTTCAACTCTCTTAAGCCAATCGCAATTGTTGTCTAACAATAGCTATTCGTTTTAATTACCTATATAAAAATCTATAAAAAATACATTAAGTATACAATTTGAAAAGTATGATTTAGAGTTTTGAACAAAAATATGACAAAGCACAGTTTATGTCAGACAACTACTTACTAAGTAAAGTACGATTCAAACTTAATGGCGGCTCGGAAGCTAGCTGCGAGTGCAGGTACGCGCAGGTACAGTCAAGTTGCAGTATACGGGCGTAACACATACACTGAAAGCAAAAACGATTGGACGAGTGCGGGTGAAAGAGAGGGCGTGCAGGGATATGCCCCGCCACGCCGCCACGTCCCTCTATGCCCCATTGATACCTAATAATGCGTTCTGCGCAGCGAAACGTACGATGTTCCGAGCCGCCATTAAGTTTGAATCGTACTGTACGTGGTCACCAAAGAGTAAAGTAATACATAGGGAAAAGAGAGCCCTCTTATGGTCAATTTCAGCCAACCCTATTTAAAACAGCGACATCTGAACTTTTGGCTCCGAACTAATCCTTCTCTACATAGCTATAGCTATTCCGTATTCTGTGCCTATAGCTATTTATATTATGTATTTTATAATCCAGAATTCGAATTTAAATTGTTTTGTATCAATCGTATTTTTGTAACATAAAAATTGCAAATAGAACAAGTAGAATGTTACAAAAATAGATCCAACCAAAACAATTTAAATACAATAAGTATAGGGTGCATATCGTAGTATAAGAATAAAACAACAACAAATAACATTTTATTATGTTTATGTTTATTAAAATATAACTATGCAGCGGACTCTAGGTTCACAGTGAAATGCGCAGCGTCTCGGCATTTTTGTAGTTGGAAAAACCGCACCACACTAAACACTAAAAGCGTCACTATCGCACACTGATAACAACCGTTTTCGATGGGAAGATTAATTGACACAAGGTGGAGGAACACAGAGCTCGACTCAACGCACTTACATAAGACCTTCACAGCCGAAAAATATACAATATAGGACGAAAAACTACAAACGTGCGCACGCGCACGGGCAAGATGCAGGCGCCATATTGTGACTGTCTTACAAATCCAATGTTTGAATCATAGTCTTTAACCGACATATTTACTAATTTGTATTTTATGACATTTTTATGATAAAACAATTAAAATGAGAATAAAATATGATTCTAGATAAATTAAAAATATAAAAGTATAGATAGGTAAGAACTGACACTAAATAATAAATTAAAATTTCTTCTGCGATTGATTTACAGCACAAGTACGGGGCCAAAAACACAGATGTCAGTCCTATCTTTGGATATAGGAAAAATATTGGGCAGTGTCCCCACCCTGGTGGTCACCCTTCCAACAAAGACATGACAACTTATAGTCTGACACATCAAGTAATAATTAGTGATAAAAACCGTTGTATTAGTTAAAAACGCCTCATTTTAACATTTTATTCTACTAACAAAATGGTAAGATATTTAAACTTTACTTTATGTAACTATTTAATTTTGCCAGAAGGATTAATAGCGTTGATGTCAATTTGAAAAATAAATGGTATCCTTCAGAAACAGTACTTCTCCTAAGGTACCTTTCATTCAGGATACTTACCTGGTACCTTATTCTCTTTTCTGTACCCCTAACAACGTCTATGCAAAATTTCATGTTGTTCAGTCAGGTAGTTAAGGAGTGAAGGCGTAATAAATAAACGGACTCACTTTCACATTTACAATTTATGTTAGGATTCAGTTTACTTTTGTGATATTGCTTACGTAACGTAAACGTGTCTGCGATTTTAATGAAGAGTGTGAGTGTAGCTTAATAGACACAGAGTCATAGCACAGTACACAAATATACAGTAACCTATCTTCATACAAACGGTCGGAACTCGAGTCATATCTACGCACCTCGGCGTTGGCATGCGCTCAGCATTCGGCACGCAACCAGTCGCGAATGCGCCGCAGTGACGAACGGACGGTATGTTGTTTTTTAAACAGTAACCGCGCGATTTTTTTACCAAAAATAAGTACAAGTATAGCCTATTTAATATGACAAGTAAAATATATTGTGCTGTTTTTGGTTGCATGAATTCCTCAATAACGTACCCAGAGATAACTTTTTTAGATTACCTGGAAATTTTTTATACTTCAAAATATAATAATAAAGCAATCCGTACGTCTCAGTCGAGGCGCAAATACTTATCAGTCGCAAATTTATAAGACCGATTTGTTATTAAGTCTTAAATCTAACATAAACATGTTTTTTTAAAATTAAATCTACCAATCAAAAAACAACATGCATTTTTATTGAACACTTCCTATTCCATTCACAAAGTATTTTATTTGTTTGAATAAATTAAAAAATATTTGCAATCACAAAAATAGATCAAAACTCAAAGTAGGCAGATTTAATTAAAATGCTGTAGGTGGGCAGCCTTATCGCATGTTTACGTACCGCGCGGCTGTAGGCATTTATTTCAAAGATACGGCCGAGTTACAATACTGTATATTTATGTACTGTGGTCATAGTGTGGCAAATATTAAAAAAGAATTCATTCTTATTAGACCAGTGCCGAAGCCTTTGAAAATGGTAAAAAGTAAAAAAAAATAGGATGAAACCCATTGGAAAAGGAAGAGAATATAACAAAAAATAAAGGAAAATAATTTACGGGGAAGTCGGGAAGTGGATGGGGTGGGAGGGTAAGGGTAAAAAACGATTTATCTCGATTTCCGGCAAAACTAGAAGTCCTATGGAAAAAAGTTAAATAGCAAAGTTGTAGGTAATAAAAAGATCTACAACTTTTGTATTTACACTTTTTTCACATAACCTCAAAATTTATGTGAAAATTCAAAAAACCAAGTTTTTGGTTTTTTTTTTACCTTTTGCAAAAAGATTATATTTTTCTCGAAATTTGGTGAAAGCACCTTTTTATGTCCCAAACACACAGAATTTTCTTTTATTTACATATTTATTTTTGCAGCTTCTTTTGACTTAATATCAAAAAAGCAACCTAATTTTCAATCGAAAATTCATCCGTCAAAATAACTGCTTTTTTAAAAAAATCGAGGTGGTTTTTTGTTCTTTGAAATTTCTACTTTCTGATGGTGTAAAAAAAATATACATTAGTATGGTAAATTTTCTCAGAAAATGCAAAAAATACGAAAAAAGCTCGCTTCTGAAATTTTGTTTTTAATCATCGCGTACAATTTTGAGCAATATATATTTTAAATTAAAAAATAACTGTGTGTTTGGGACATAAAAGGTAAGTTTTCACCAAATTTCGGGAAAAAATCATCTTTTTGCAAAAGATAAAAATAAAAAACCAAAAGCTTGGTTATTTGAATTTTCACATAAATTTTGAGGTTATGTGAAAAATGTGTCAATACAAAAGTTGTTGATCTTTTTATTACCTACAACTTTGCTATTTAACTTTTTCCATAGGACTTCTAGTTTTGCCGGAAATCGAGATAAACCGTTTTTTACACATACCCCCCCACCCCTATCCACTTCCCGACCTCAGATCGCCCGTAAATTACTTTTCCTTTAATTTTTGTTATATTCTCTTCCTTTTCCAATGGGTTTCATCCTACTATTATTTTTTTTGGTTTCAAAAATTATCGACCCTGGTCTATATCGAGCAATTATCGAGAATAACGAGTAACGAGTTGATACTTGAAAGTTGCTGTCAGATACCTCTCAACTCAAGGGTTAGGTCGCGTCGCGCGCGTAAAATATCAATCACTTCACTTCGCACCACGGGTGGAAATCACTGAAGGAAATTTTACAACGTTATGTCTATGGCATGGTCTATGGTCAAGAATTGATTTTGACAACTCTTCACCCTCCCCCGCGCCTCCTTCAAGACGCGCCATATTGTTTGTATTGGTGTACTTTCAAATTTGACAATTTGTCATTACCGTTGTAGTTTTGATCGAGTGAGTTTTGCGTTGATTAATTTCCGCAACATCCTCTCAAGCTATCTTAGCAGTAATATTGCGCAAGTGTTTCTACCATGTTTAACAATTGCTGTGTCGCCGGTTGCAACAGTAGACGTGACGTCGTCAAACTGATTCAATTCCCAAAAACTGAGATAGGACTCCACAAGTGGTCAAAGTGCGCATCTAGCGGTGAACAAAAAAGTTTCAGTGATCTTCGCAAACTATACGTCTGCGTAAAGCATTTTGAAAAGCGGTTTCTTACTGCCAAATCAAGAGTTCGTCTTGGAGGTTACCCAACGCTTTTTACGGCTAGTGAAATTGCTTCTGGAGTGCCAGAAACGCTAGATAGAGACACTGGTAAGTAGATATTTTGCCTACCTATCTAATTTCATATAAGTATTAGTTACCCTAATTCTGCTAGACAAAATATTACTTAATATACGAATCACTTATCACTGAGATATATACATAAAATATACATTTTTAATGAGAATCTTAAGCTTGAATTGCTAATAGAGCTTTTCATGGTCATTTGTTTCATTAACATCTGTAAAATTTTGTTGTAAATTATGAGTGCACCCTTTATAGCAAAACTTTTTATGTCATAATATTATTTTGCTTATCAATGGAGAGCATAAACTTCATTTCACAGATAATTTGTTTGCTTTACCATTTAGCATACACTCATTTAAGTATTATTTACATTTTAGCTAGGTATTGATGAACTGAATGCTTCTCATTATTGATATCTATTGTTAAATGACAACTATATTAATATTAATTAAATAATTAACTCTACATTGTTTCAGAAAACTTGAGCACTAATATTGATCATTCTTATTGCAAATATGTATGTAATGAGCATAATTACAGTAAAAGAAGGTCTACTACTACTCCTATGGGTAATATTATATTTTAATATACTGATATCATTTTCTTTCTTTTTTACTAGTACATAGAATATAATATATTTAGTCAATTTTATTTTAGAAGATGACATCAAGCCTTCTTGCTCACAAACTCTACAGCCACATGCTGACTCAGTTCTAGAAAATATAGCTTTAACTGGTAAGAATATTTAGATTATCATGTAACTTTCCTTTTGTCAGTGCGTCATATAATTCTCTTATTTAATTTAGAAGAAGACATCATGTCTACTTTCTCACGAACTATACAGCCACATACTGCCTCAGCTCTAGATAATATAGCTACTCTAACGGGTAAGAATATTTACATAATTATTTTGCTAATATGTACTATATTTCCCTAATTACATTTTCAACTGCAACCGGTAATAATATTTTCACAAAAGTAAAGACAATATTATTGAAAGACAATCAGTGCTGTAATGATTACAAGGCACATTTATGTAAATGATTTTAATTTTTTTATTATGTTATGACCCAAACCTGGTTCACATTGTTTTATTGTCACTTGGCACTAAATTAAGTAACCAGACATATATCGCCACAGGCACATAATAAATCCAATACAAACCTTTATGGCAGTGTTATGATATTTTTGTGTATCATAATAATGCCACAAAATCATATTATTACATGCATGTAGCAGTCAAGTTCTTAATTTTGACTGTTACATGCAAGTAGTTAGCATCCAAAACAGACTTAAGCTATAGTGTAACTTTTTCAGTACTTAGTCAATTTTCATTATTTCAGCTATTACAAAAGATGTTGAGATGCAGCCTTCAACATCCACATCAAAAGGAAATAGTTTAATAACTCCAAGTAAGATAATATTTTTATGACATAATTAATAATATAATATAATATTCTACCACATACATACAACACCATCTAGCCCTAACTAAGCAGAGCTTGTACTATGGGTACTAGACAATGGATAAACATACATATATACTTTTTTTTTTGTAAATACATACATATTATACATAGAAAATTACATTAATATTGAATGTAATGTAAAGAGAAAGCACTTTTTAAATTAAAGCTCACATTTACTATATGTACAGCTACTCAAATCTAAAATTATAATTCCAGATGTTTCAACACCTAAGAAAGGTCGTAAGCATTTGATACATAGAACTGCACAGCTGACGCCTAATTGTCGAAAATTATATAAATTATATAATAAGTCGAAACGGAAGTTTGATTTTTGTAAGAAAGCTAAGAAATATGCTAGTTCCTTTTCTCCAGAAACATCTTTTGAAAAAATTGCTGAAGGCATTCCTACAGTAGCTAGAAAACTTATTTGGATGCAAATAAAACAATCGAACAAAAGTAATAAAGGAAGAAGATTTGATGAAGAAGAAAAACTTATTTGTTTATCTATTTTGAAACAAAGTCCAAAATGCTACAGATTTTTACGGAAGATATTTATATTGCCTACCAAAACAACACTGAATAAATTTATCTCTGAAATCAAAATGGAAGCAGGCATTAACCCAAATATCTTCGAGGCAGTTACTAAAGAGGTAAGAAATATATTATATTACTTGAGAATCCTCTAATGCCTATATTTAAAGTTATTGAAAATTGTTTCAAAGTAATTAATATACTTTTTTCTAATTTGTTTAAGGTGAATTCATGGAATGAAAGAAAAAGATTTTGTTCCATTATATTTGATGAAGTTGCTCTAGAGTCTGGAATAACATATTATAATAAATACAAAGATGTTATTGAAGGTTTCGTGGAACTGGAACATAAAACCAATGACTTTGCAGACCATGCTTTGGTTTTTATGTTGCAGGGAGCAATTGAAAAATGGCAACAGCCTATTGCATTTTACTTTTGTAAAGGACAAACATCAGCTGTTTATCTAAAACAAATAATGAGGAAAATTATAGTTGCTGTGGCAGATACAGGGCTAATACCTGTAGCCCTCATATGTGATCAGGGTACAGCATTTTGTTCAGCCCTCAAAAGCCTCCAGGAAGAGAGTAAAAGAGAGCAAATATTAGCTGGTGGACCTATAGGTATGTGTATTAAGTTTTATTGATATGAATGTAAAAAAGGTAATTAATATTAATAAGATATTATGCTAATATCATAAGTAATATTTAACTGCCCTTCACTACCACTCTGGGAAATACCATGAGCCTTTGTATGATGTATTTATCAATGATTAGTACAAATAAGTAATAGTAGTGAGAACACTTACTGAATTTCAAAGCTACATGCATATTATATTGTAAATTGCTTTATGTTTTAGACAACATGCATGCTCAGTCATTGGTTTTGACTATCATGCACATAATATTTGACAGTAGCTTTGGCACGGTAATGTTATCTAATTACAGTGGCTTCAGAGAATAAATAAATAAGTTCAATTAATTACCAAGACCTACCTACGCTCAATTATAAAGCTTAAAATATTGCAGTTCTTGGCATATACTAAAACTGAATAAATTTAAATTTGTTTTCTCTTTTTCAGATGATGTCATTATAATCAATAACTGCCATCTAAGTGTTGTTTACGACCCACCACATTTACTTAAGGGATTAAGGAATAATTTCATAAACAAGAACATAAAGTTTGATGGAAAATTAGCAAAGTGGACAGACTTTGTAGAAGTCTACAAGACAGATTGTAGACATGCCAGTATAAGGTTGCTGCATAAATTAAACGATGAGCACATAATACCCGAAAAAATTAAGAAGATGAAGGTATATATATATATCCGTGAATTTGTAGTCGTTTTGGAACCGAAAATCCTATACTCTATATCAATCATAGAATCGATAAAAGTGATTATTTTAATAAAATAAAAATATATTTATTTATAAACATTAAATTTAATGTCGTTTACGAAAAATAAATGAGAACTCGTGGTAACGCCACTCAATTTCACGTACTACGATTACGCGTGTCACTACGATCGATATCATTCATCTTTAACTAAGCGGTAAAACATTTGCCAATAACAACACAGAAACCGCCGCGCCCGCGCCGCCCGCCAATCCGCGTTCACTAACTACCCTAATGTACCCCAGACGCGAGGCGCCTAGGCACGGCGGCGAGCGCTCCCGACCCCGCATCCCCCCGCCCGCCCTTCAGTACCGCGGCAACCGACGCGCGAAATGGTTGCATAATGCATTGTTTATTGTCACGCGAAAATTACATAGTCGTCAGTACGAAAACTCTTTGACTACTTGGTTCAGCTGTATGCTGTTGCCAATTCCAATTTGGAAGAGGCCAGACGGTTGTACTCCCAGCTGAAGCATTTGAACGGCTACGAGGGATTAAAAGTCCTCAAGTTCCGACCACTCCCACCATCTTAGCTGCAACTCAGGGCCTTCTCGACCATGGACAATTCCGTACGCCGACTCATGCGCAAGGCCGAGGACTCCTGAATGACCCCCGGAGATCGAAGAGGATATTAGAGCGGGATCCACGGCGAAGCACGAGAATGGCGGCTCGAGAATTTAATATTAGCCAATACTTTGTATGGAAAACATTAAATACTAATAGATAACACCCTTATCATTTTTGTCGGGCTCACGTAGTTAACAACAACGATGCACCAGCAAGGATCGCCATGTCAGTGCAGTGGTTGTTAAATAATACGAATGCGAACATACTGTGGACAGATGAGTCATTGTTTACTCGAGTGGGACTGTAAAACGCTATAATCGCAACGCTGTAAACCCTCACTTAATACAGGAAGACCACCTCCAAGTGAGGTTCAGTGTGAATGTTTAGGCCGATATTATAAACGACCATTTAATAGGGCCTGTTTTTATTGAAGGTCATCTAACGGGCAGCTCGTATTTAGAAATGTTACAAACTAATATCCGAGCTATTGGAGGAAGTGCCATTATCAATACACGATATGTACTACTAGCACAACGGCTGTCCCACTCATTATGCAAGTGCAGTACGTGCCTATCTCAACAATCAGTTTGGTGATACGTGATACCTATCACATAGGTACACAATAGGCCGCGGCGGTCCCGTGGTTTGGCCACCGAGAAGCCCAGACAAGCCTCAATGTCGGAAATAAAAAGACTTGTGTATTTTCGTGAACGTGAAAGTCGTGAGGAGCTACGTAGTGCAATAGTGGAGGCCTTTAATAAACTGTCCATAGGTATGTAAGTTAATTATTTTGTAAATAGCTCCAATTTTTGAAATACGCCCGAAATACTCACAGTTCATTCACCTGTGTTTATTTTATTACATAATAAATAAAGTTAGCTATTTATCGAAAAGTAATGTTCAGATAAAGTATTTCCGACGGTCCTAAGCCCGTGTAAAGTATGAAGGAGAAATTGGAGTATCCATTTACGTATTAATTGTGATGTTTCACAATGCAGAAATTACATAGTAAAAAGAGAAAACGTATTGCCTCGTATCAGCTGATACTGAACTGTGCTAAGCCTATTATCAATTTCGTCGCTATTGCATTTACCTAATTTTATAATACTTGTGTAGCTTCACTAGTTTTTAAATGACGCATAGGACTCGGTCGTGGTACACGAGGTTCTGGATAGGTATCAGCTGATATACGTAGTTACCTATCGTGCGTCGTTCATAACTTCGACTGTGCGCGGCGGCGCGGCGCGGCAACGCGGACGCCGCGCCGGTGACGTATGCATGCGTTAATGAATTAATTGTCCGTGCGTTACTACGATCAAACTCGAATAAGTGAAAAATATTATTTATATTCCAACTTTTTTATTATACGCAGTACAATTATTTTACTATTTTTTATTGATACTACTAATTATCCTAAGTTACCACGTTTCGGTTCCAAAACGACTACAAATTCACGGTGTATATATATATACATATATATATTAAGTACATACATACTTAGTCACGCCTGTATCCCCGAATGGGTAGGCAGAGTTGTATTTCTACACCCATTTTTCGCCAGATATATTTTGGTCCCATGTAATAAGGTGGTGAGACTGTCTATTGTCGTACCAAGCTCATTACCAGACTCAGTACTGCGACTGACTTAAATCAGCCTGCTATTTGAGTTTCGCTTTTTTATGTTTTTAGAATTTAGCAGTGTAAAACCAAGTCCAAATTTAATTAAAAAGAAAAAATATTTTTGTTTTAGGTTAAAAATTGTGCTCGTGTGTTTAGCAAAACAATGGCTGCAACCTTAGCATATTCTTCTCAATTTTGTAAGTAATCATTTCGTTTAATTTTCTAAGCCTCCCACTTCTAGAACATCAGTTCGATTATAAAAAATAATGGACACATTTATTGTATTAACAAATGAATAAAAAATCCAAAGATAAAGCGCATCAAAATTCTGGAGCGAGTGCTTGTGATGTAACTCCATAATACAAATTGTTTGTTTACGAAAGTTAAGAAAAATATGTGTGCAATATTTAATTGTAATCTAACTGATCGATTAATTGTTCTTTTTAGGACACTAGTCTATACATAAAAACATAAGTGTTACGCCTGTGGCCCCGTAGAGGTATGCAGAAGTGTATTATTACACTGGTATTTTTGCCAACTATGTTGTATCGAAATCTCGGTTTATTCCCATCTTCCCCCGAATGTCGGCCCCCGAAGGGGGGAAAATGGGAATTTTCGTGTCATCTTCCCCAGAATTTATAGTCGGGGCAAGAAAATCCAGCGATAGATGGGAATAGAACTTCCCAACTTCCCGCGATTACAAATTCGGGGGAAGATGACACAGAAATTCCCATTTTCCCCCATTCGGAGGCAGACATTCAGGGGAAGATGGGAATAAACCAAAATCGCCGGTATCGCAGGCGCTAGTTTATGTCAAAGAAACTAACGAGACAGTCACAATTTCTCAGAATCTAATTTATTACTTATATATTTATAGTTGCCATCTGGTTTACTGTAAACCTGTGTTCAGGTTATTTGAGGGTACTAAACTGTTCCTAAACACAAACGACATGATATAATTAATTTAGTATATTATGAACATAATAGTTTTTTTGTGTTATAGCTAACTACTCGGATGGAACAGCTGTCAGCCCTACTTTAAAAAATACGTCGGAGATTACAACATTCTTCGACGACCTCTTTGACAGTGTTAACGGAGCAAGTTTTGCTGCCATGCAAAAGGGCAAACCATTGAGAAGTGTTGTCACCCAGAAGTCACAACACCACCAATTCTGGTCTGAGGCAATTAAGAAAATTACAAAATTGCGATTTGTTGATAGTACAGGTAAAGAAAAATCGGTACCTTCACAAGCCCATTGGATTGTAACTTTAAAAAGTTTGCAAAGATTATGGCAGTTTTTGCAGACAAGGGATTTAAAATTATGCGTCCGCGCTATTTCAATTCTGATCCCATTGAAAATTTCTTTGGGCAAATGCGGGCGTATAATTACAGAAATAATAATCCAGACTGCCATACTTTTAAAAACACTTTTAAATCTTTACTGATAACAAGGTTCATACAATTTCATTCAAATGCATTTAATTGTGAAGAGGATTCGGCTAAACAATTATTAAAATTAAAATCATTGTTTACCGGAAGTACCATACAAAATGAAGTTGCCGAATCCTCTTATAATCGCAGTTTTAATCAGATAACGGCCACTCAAGAAAGATTGAGTGTGCACTCACAAGCCTATACTACAGGGTGGGTCATTAGAAAAATGTTAAAAAATATACAATGCTCCACTTGTGAATCGAATTTGACATCTAATGAAATAGAATCCGTTCACAAGTGGATCTCGGTAAGAGAGTATAAATCGATGCAAAATAAACTGACCTACCCGTCTACACGCGCAGTAAGGCTGTTTAAATATATTACTAAGGAATCTATAGAATACTTAGAAAATCAACCTGAACAGCATAAAATATTGTGACATATAAAAATGTTGATCAAATCTAAGTATCCTATAGATTTCCTTATTTGTGCGACACACAATAATGTGGCTGAAAATTTTCTGGATTACACCTTACAGTTATCAGTACATAATTGGTGTAAAAGTATAAATAGAATATTAAAAGGTACTGATATTTTCCGATTGCCTTCAGAATTGCCTCCTATGCAAAATAATAATAATAATAATAATATTCTACCACATACATACAACACCATCTAGCCCAAACTAAGCAGAGCTTGTACTATGGGTACTAGACAATGGATAAACATACATATATACTTATTTTTTTGTAAATACATACATATTATACATAGAAACACCCAGACCAAGACAAACACCCATGTTCATGCACACAAATGTTTGACTTGTGCGGGAATCGAACCCGCGACCTCAGGCGTGGCAGTCGGTTACACTAACCACTACGCCATCGAGTCGTCAAAAAGCATAAAGCATTATTGAAATTTAAAACTAAATTGAAAAATAAAAAATAATAAATACCACTCGTTTTTTATTTGGTTATACCTTTCCTAACAATATAAATACATAAGTGCGTAATAAAAAATCAGCCTATATTTTTTATACATGCTTAAAAGACTCGTACCCAAACTCAAACCTTCACTAAAGATTTCTGTATAATCTGTTGTCAAAATCAATACTTGAGGTTCAGAAGGTCGAAATTTCTACTTCGAAGATTGTCATCTGTCTGTAGACTCTCTGTAATCTGTGACACTGTGGCTGCAACCTTTGATCCGAATGGAATATGTCGAGATTTTGTATGGGGTATTTGCAGCAAAGGTGCGCAATGCAAATACCGCCATGAAATTAATGTGGCTTATATGAAAAATATATTACGTTTCTGCCACGATTTTCAAAATAGAACAGGTTGCAATAGGCCCGGCTGTACATATTTACATACAACCAACGAAGAACAATTATTATTTCTGAGAACTGGCCAAATACCAAGGGTATTACGTGAGAGATATGCTGCCATGTCAATGCCTATTCCCGCCACAAACATGTATATAGATAATGTTTTAATGGCACCACCACCACCACCTCCGCCGCCACCGCCACCCCCCAGCACATTACCATCCGCCGGAGCGCTGCCGCCGCTACTACCAGCTCCACTACCAACACTATTGGCTCCACCACCGCCACCGCCTCCACCAACAGCAGTAACAACACCTGTTCCAATGACACCAGCCATATTTACAGGTATATATTTTTATCATAATATCTAAAATGTAAATTAAGTAGTTAGATTTTGGTGGCTATTACTCTACTACTCTACTATCTTGCGAATGTTATTCATTAACAAAATTATTGTTTGTGGATTTTCTTATAGTCTAATTTGTTGACATCATATTATAATTATGAATAACACATGACCTGGCATTAAAAGGTATTACATGGTATGCAGAAAATCAATGCCTTCCATTTATTTTAGATTGCAGATATTACTAAATACCCTCATTGTTTAAAAAATACTATGATGAATTGCATATAACAATTTTTTTAACTATTAGATAAATTGTAATTATTAATTTAATTTAACAAGTTCACTTTATAATTTTTTTGGTTATTGCTATGTAGAAAACCAATGACTACTATGGATTTTAGTTTGCAGGTATTACTGAATACCCACATTGTTTAAAAAATACTATGATGAAATATATTATTACTTAAAATTTTAATTTAGGTATTGTTAAATTTTAACTAGTTAACTTGTCATTTTATTGGTGAAAGTTTTAATAGTTTATTTTTAAATAAACATACTTTAAACATCATAGAAAAGAACAATATTTCAAATCTGATCAATATGATATGTATAATTATCTCACCTTTCTTAGCTATTCCTTTCATTTTATAAATATGTAAGAAAATAGATAGGTAGTACAGATAGGACTGTACTCAACATAATAAAATCAATCCAAATGAAGCTAAATTAGGATTACTTTGAAGGATACTTTGACCATGGAAATATAAAAACAAAAATATCACTTTTCCACTTTCAATATTAATTTTAGCTTATCCCTGCTTATAATATTGTGTATAATGAGTTAGGAGCAAGAATCCACACTATTGCTTCTAGCTCTTATATAAGAGCAGTTCTTGTGACAATGTGTCCTTGTCCAGTTAATGTGTGTCATTATTGAAAAATAACAAAATGGTGATAGCTTATGTAGGACTGTTTATTTATTTATTTATTATTATGGTTTATCAACAGCAAATGTTTACTGATTGATATCAATTAGGTAGATCATAAAGAAAGTATGGTGGCTGGAATATTTGCCAATTATAGATTAACCAGCGATATAATCAGTATAAATTATTACAATGTAGGTTATTATAAACAACTACATTATTATTTAGTATTTTTGTAATAAAATATTGTAGCTTGACCTTTACAACCATGTTTTCATAAAGTTGTTATTTAGAGATGTTTAGCTAAATACGGATGTCCCCTATTGATTGCCTAAGCGATTGATTTTGTGCCACTTGTGCCCAACAGCATAACATTGTATATTTTCTATATATACTAGTCTATTAGTTGGACACTAAAAGTATAAGCAAATAAAGGTTCTTGAGAGATGAGAACAAATATTTAAAGTTATCACAATTTTAAATATATAATTTGGTGCCTTTGCCATTATTTAAGATAGCTATTGTATGTTATATCAGTTCTGAATATGTTACTCTTGCAGCTCCACCACCACTTAATACATCTGCAGTATTCCCAGCCAGCCAAGCACCGCCTCCTATACCAGTGTAAGTATTGTAAAAAGTTGCAAACTGTTTTGAACACTGTCCTTGAATTGTTAAGTTAAATTTGATGTTGCTTTGTTTTCTTGTTGATGACAGATTTGATGCAACAAAACCACCACCTCCACTGTCAACCAGGCCTTTTGAGGACATTAATTTTAGGTGTTGCTGCTGGGGTCCAGCAACGCCTAAAATTAATGTGCTCAAAAGGCCTGCAGAGTCAACTGTTGAAGGTAATTGAAATTATTTTCTTACTTATTTTGACTACAATACTTCTCATTAAATATGCTAGCGATGAAGTTAACACAATTATATTTATTTTTCTAAAATGACGGAAATATATTCTTGGGTATATTAAAAATAAGATGTGTCAGACTATATTTAGAATACCTCAAAATTGTAATGGCATTGAGCATATGTATGTTATAATAATATTAAATTTACATGTTCAATTATGATATGAGCAACTTTATTAAATTAATATGTTTATTTTAAATAAAATTCCAAGCCAATGATTTAATATATAAACAGAGCTATAGGCAAGCTTACCGAAATTCTAATATTGTTTAGTGCTAGTAGGCGAGGATAATGATTGCCCTACATAATAATATGTTAATTATAAACATTATTTCAATGCACAATACTAAAGATTGCAATGCGAATACATGTCTGAGAAAAATATTTTAATATCAAATTTTATTAATTCGAGAATTGTGTAATATTAACAAAGACTGGACTGTGAATGTTGAATATCTTAATCGTAAAAGATCCTAGTAGAGAAATTATCCTATTTAATTACTATTGCATTTCCTGCATTTGTCTATCCAGAGACAGGGTAGTACATATAAAGGCGCCAGTCGGTCCCGTAGCACCAATCTCGCAATTGCATTGCGATAACGCTGAGTTATTAGCTAAGCGACAGTTGATTTTGTTCCCAGATGGACCAAGCAAAGCGAGAAAACAAGAGGGTTCCAACATAGAAAACAGCCTGTGCGAAAACTGTGTCCAGCGCGAAATAAGGTTTGACATGAAAAAAATTACCTTTATAATTTGTACGCATGATATTATTCAAAATACTTGTGTAATTTTTTTCGAACAATTAGAACGGTTTAAGAATACAAGAAAAGACAGTGGTCGTAAATCTGCTGTGTTTGTTAGCTCGGTTTGCGAGCGCATTATAATTATTAATAACACGTTATATTATATTAAGCGAATTATTTACATTTTCACTATATCAATTAACCATTGTCACTGTTTAGACTGCTTGCCAATTTTAATTATATATCAGTTGCGCAGATTACATCTACCTGTCTAGTTCATGCTTTTATTGTAAAATTATTACATTATTTTGTGCGATGTCGTCGCGGTATTAATTTAGATATTTTGCTGTGCGATTAATAAATATTTATTTAAAATCGGGTGCCTCAGCTAGACGTTATATTAGGCCTAGGCCTAATCAAACAGCTACCGCTGTAGCCTATTCTTAATGCTATATTTATTAAGTGTAATCAGTGCGTCGAGCTTTTAAGGATAACCGTACATAGCTAGTACCTATATTTATATTTAAAAACGTTATGATATATCGAAGCTATATATATACGAGTATAATTAAATACCGTGTTTTATTTTCTAATGTCACTAGTTATATTACACAAAGATGTCACTTAAAACAATATAATTGTATTATTTTCAAATTTAATATTAATAGTATGTCAAACATATAAGTTGTTTACAGACATCTTGTGTCTGCTCTGCGGTCAAAGCCTCGCCGACACCCTAAAAGTTTAGATTGCTTTGACGATATAATGATGGCTAAGTTTTATCTAGTAGATATCGCGTTGAGAAGAGGCTATATTTCGTTCGTTCCCACATCACGCCAGACATGCCAAAGTAATAAACCCTGTTAGTTGTATAAGTACCTATCTGTTATTTAATAGTGATTCTGGCTGTAAACCTTGCTAATGGTATTATTCATTATAAATATGGCTAGGGTCGATATCATGTAATTTATAATAGGACGGAAATTGGCAAAACGAACACAATTTTATTAAGTGTGCGAAAATATCAAATCGACACACATAATGTCATATAATATATTGCAACCGCGACATTATAATTCGCCGCTACGTGGTTTACTAGGGTCCGTTAAATCCATCGCAAAACCCATTCAACGCTCTTGGCAATATAATTATGATATTGTTATTAAATATATATTAGATGTAGTACAAGAATGACGACGTAGATAACTTTTTAGGGTTAAGGTGTTTCACAAGGAAGTGCACAAATTGGAGCGCGAGAAGGAGTGTCAAACTTTCATGTATGAACAGAAGAGACAAGCCTTTGAAAATGGTAAATTGCTGTTGAAATCTACAGTCCGTGACGAACTGTACGTGAAATTGGATAATTATATTGAGGTAACATTTGAAAACATAAATAATCGTTGCATTTAAATAGATTGTTTGAAAACCTAACGGAATTTGGCAAATACGTATTTAAATTAGAGATAAGCCTTAAATAAGCCTTAAATCTATTTTCTAACAAGGAAACAAATCGATCAGAACTTGCTTACGAGAAATACTGCCTTTAAAATGCGGTCCTAGATAAATATCTATATATTAAATATATATTAGATGTAGTACAAGAATGACGACGTAGATAACTTTTTAGGGTTAAGGTGTTTCACAAGGAAGTGCACAAATTGGAGCGCGAGAAGGAGTGTCAAACTTTCATGTATGAACAGAAGAGACAAGCCTTTGAAAATGGTAAATTGCTGTTGAAATCTACAGTCCGTGACGAACTGTACGTGAAATTGGATAATTATATTGAGGTAACATTTGAAAACATAAATGACATTAAAAAATGCAACGATTATTTATGTTTTCAATTTCACGTACAGTTCGTCACGGACTGTAGATTTCAACAGCAATTTACCATTTTCAAAGGCTTGTCTCTTCTGTTCATACATGAAAGTTTGACACTCCTTCTCGCGCTCCAATTTGTGCACTTCCTTGTGAAACACCTTAACCCTAAAAAGTTATCTACGTCGTCATTCTTGTACTACATCTAATATATATTTAATAACAATATCATAATTATATTGCCAAGAGCGTTGAATGGGTTTTGCGATGGATTTAACGGACCCTAGTAAACCACGTAGCGGCGAATTATAATGTCGCGGTTGCAATATATTATATGACATTATGTGTGTCGATTTGATATTTTCGCACACTTAATAAAATTGTGTTCGTTTTGCCAATTTCCGTCCTATTATAAATTACATGATATCGACCCTAGCCATATTTATAATGAATAATACCATTAGCAAGGTTTACAGCCAGAATCACTATTAAATAACAGATAGGTACTTATACAACTAACAGGGTTTATTACTTTGGCATGTCTGGCGTGATGTGGGAACGAACGAAATATAGCCTCTTCTCAACGCGATATCTACTAGATAAAACTTAGCCATCATTATATCGTCAAAGCAATCTAAACTTTTAGGGTGTCGGCGAGGCTTTGACCGCAGAGCAGACACAAGATGTCTGTAAACAACGTATATGTTTGACATACTATTAATATTAAATTTGAAAATAATACAATTATATTGTTTTAAGTGACATCTTTGTGTAATATAACTAGTGACATTAGAAAATAAAACACGGTATTTAATTATACTCGTATATATATAGCTTCGATATATCATAACGTTTTTAAATATAAATATAGGTACTAGCTATGTACGGTTATCCTTAAAAGCTCGACGCACTGATTACACTTAATAAATATAGCATTAAGAATAGGCTACAGCGGTAGCTGTTTGATTAGGCCTAGGCCTAATATAACGTCTAGCTGAGGCACCCGATTTTAAATAAATATTTATTAATCGCACAGCAAAATATCTAAATTAATACCGCGACGACATCGCACAAAATAATGTAATAATTTTACAATAAAAGCATGAACTATTAGTTGAAATAGACAGGTAGATGTAATCTGCGCAACTGATGTATAATTAAAATTGGCAAGCATTCTAAACAGTGACAATGGTTAATTGATATAGTGAAAATGTTAATAATTCGCTTAATATAATATAATGTGTTATTAATAATTATAATGCGCTCGCAAACCGAGCTAACAAACACAGCAATAGGCATTGACATGGCAGCATATCTCTCACGTAATACCCTTGGTATTTGGCCAGTTCTCAGAAATAATAATTGTTCTTCGTTGGTTGTATGTAAATATGTACAGCCGGGCCTATTGCAACCTGTTCTATTTTGAAAATCGTGGCAGAAACGTAATATATTTTTCATATAAGCCACATTAATTTCATGGCGGTATTTGCATTGCGCACCTTTGCTGCAAATACCCCATACAAAATCTCGACATATTCCATTCTGATCAAAGGTTGCAGCCATAGTGTCACAGATTACAGAGAGTCTACAGAGGCTTATATGAAAAATATATTACGTTTCTGCCACGATTTTCAAAATAGAACAGGTGTGCAACCTGTTCTATTTTGAAAATCGTGGCAGTATAGAGAGTCTACAGACAGATGACAATCTTCGAAGTAGAAATTTCGACCTTCTGAACCTCAAGAATTGATTTTGACAGAACAGATTATACAGAAATCTTTAGTGAAGATTTGAGTTTGGGTACGAGTCTTTTAAGCATGTATAAAAAATATAGGGTGATTTTTTATTACGCACTTATGTATTTATATTGTTAGGAAAGGTATAACCAAATAAAAAACGAGTGGTATTTATTATTTTTTATTTTTCAATTTAGTTTTAAATTTCAATAATGCTTTATTTTGCATAGGAGGCAATTCTGAAGGCATTCAGAAAATATCAGTCTTTTAATATTCTATTTATACTTTTACACCAATTATGTACTGATAACTGTAAGGTGTAATCCAGAAAATTTTCAGCCACATTATTGTGTGTCGCACAAATAAGGAAATCTATAGGATACTTAGATTTGATCAACATTTTTATATGCCACAATATTTTATGTTGTTCAGGTTGATTTTCTAAGTATTCTATAGATTCCTTAGTAATATATTTAAACAGCCTTACTGCGCGTGTAGACGGGTAGGTCAGTTTATTTTGCATCGATTTATACTCTCTTACCGAGATCCACTTGTGAACGGATTCTATTTCATTAGATGTCAAATTCGATTCACAAGTGGAGCATTGTATATTTTTTAATATTTTTCTAATGACCCACCCTGTAGTATAGGCTTGTGAGTGCACACTCAATCTTTCTTGAGTGGCCGTTATCTGATTAAAACTGCGATTATAAGAGGATTCGGCAACTTCATTTTGTATGGTACTTCCGGTAAACAATGATTTTAATTTTAATAATTGTTTAGCCGAATCCTCTTCACAATTAAATGCATTTGAATGAAATTTTATGAACCTTGTTATCAGTAAAGATTTAAAAGTGTTTTTAAAAGTATGGCAGTCTGGATTATTATTTCTGTAATTATACGCCCGCATTTGCCCAAAGAAATTTTCAATGGGATCAGAATTGAAATAGCGCGGACGCATAATTTTAAATCCCTTGTCTGCAAAAAACTGCCATAATCTTTGCAAACTTTTTAAAGTTACAATCCAATGGGCTTGTGAAGGTACCGATTTTTCTTTACCTGTACTATCAACAAATCGCAAATTTGTAATTTTCTTAATTGCCTCAGACCAGAATTGGTGGTGTTGTGACTTCTGGGTGACAACACTTCTCAATGGTTTGCCCTTTTGCATGGCAGCAAAACTTGCTCCGTTAACACTGTCAAAGAGGTCGTCGAAGAATGTTGTAATCTCCGACGTATTTTTTAAAGTAGGGCTGACAGCTGTTCCATCCGAGTAGTTAGCTATAACACAAAAAAACTATTATGTTCATAATATACTAAATTAATTATATCATGTCGTTTGTGTTTATGAACAGTTTAGTACCCTCAAATAACCTGAACACAGGTTTACAGTAAACCAGATGGCAACTATAAATATATAAGTAATAAATTAGATTCTGAGAAATTGTGACTGTCTCGTTAGTTTCTTTGACATAAACTAGCGCCTGCGATACCGGCGATTTTGGTTTATTCCCATCTTCCCCTGAATGTCTGCCTCCGAATGGGCGAAAATGGGAATTTCTGTGTCATCTTCCCCCGAATTTGTAATCGCGGGCAGTTGGGAAGTTCTATTCCCATCTACCGCCGGATTTTCTTGCCCCGACTATAAATTCTGGGGAAGATGACACGAAAATTCCCATTTTCCCCCCTTCGGGGGCCGACATTCGGGGGAAGATGGGAATAAACCGAGATTTCGATACAACATAGTTGGCAAAAATACCAGTGTAAAATAATACACTTCTGCATACCTCTACGGGGCCACAGGCGTAACACTTATGTTTTTATGTATAGACTAGTGTCCTAAAAAGAACAATTAATCGATCAGTTAGATTACAATTAAATATTGCACACATATTTTTCTTAACTTTCGTAAACAAACAATTTGTATTATGGAGTTACATCACAAGCACTCGCTCCAGAATTTTGATGCGCTTTATCTTTGGATTTTTTATTCATTTGTTAATACAATAAATGTGTCCATTATTTTTTATAATCGAACTGATGTTCTAGAAGTGGGAGGCTTAGAAAATTAAACGAAATGATTACTTACAAAATTGAGAAGAATATGTCCGGAGTTATGCCTGTCACTAACAAACTGTCAATAACAGACAGACACACAGACCCACATAATGATTATAAGTTTATTTTGTTAACATTTAAATAATTCATGTAGTGTTTACCTATAAGTAATTGTTACACAATTATTTACTATAAGTTTGTATTAAGTGTAAGTAATTGTGTATACAGTTGTTGGTGAACCAAATAAATAAAATAAAATAAAAAGAAAAAAAAACTTGTAAGTCAGCTATGTCTATTTCTGTGCGCGCCCGAGGCCTTATTTCTTGCAATTTGCAGTAAAGATTGGAATCTTCTTCACTGGAATACAATAAGATAATAAATATACTAGGTGTTTGCAGCAGCTTCGCTCGTGTAAATTTCGATTTAAACTATTGACTCGCAGCGGCTCGCCGGCGGCCAGACACAATAAATCTATTATGCCTGGTATTAGAAAACCAGACTTGACGGTTGAATAAACATAATACCAAAGTCTAATATAATGAGTGTCAGGTTAATCCACCAATGGGATACATTTCCTCCCAAGTTACTACACTTATGCACAAATCCATTAACACTGTTCGACTCATGAATTAATCTTGAGACCTCCTAGGTCTCGGGTTCAATTCACAACCGGAATTGCACAGCAATGATACTAACCATACATTACCGTTGCATCATCGAGGCAGGTTACATCAAGAACAGTATCAACGATAGAAAAATATTGATCATGGAACTGACTTTTCTAATAGTTGAAATATTTCTATGGACTTAAAACTAACAATATCAGATCAAATGATGACTTACTCTGTATCAAGTTGAATTCTATACAACAAGTTGGCATCAACACTTTGCTTTTTATCCTCACTATTCTTCCCCTCACTATTACGTTTCTTCCTCACCGCTTTTGGTGTTTTCGTAAAATATCTTGCAATACCTTTACTTCTAGTTTTCGGCGTACTGTCTCCATTACTTGTATCACTTGGAGGTTTGTTCTCCACATCACTTTCTTTGTCACAGCTTTGGTTACAGAACTCGTAAGAGCTTCTGCATCGTTATTGGAGGTATTGTTTAAATCAGGTATGTATGGAATGTCTGGGTTGTATACTATTCTGGTAATTTTGCCTTCATGCCATGCACCTTGTTCTCTGTCCCTCATGTCTATCAAGTCACCTATGGCATACAAGGTACTCTCTGCATCTGTGGACATTTAAAGCAATTTTTAACATAACTTTGCCTTTTCTTTTTTGTTAAATGGCATATTCCGCACTAGGAATAAATCCTACATTCTGAGGGACTTTCAAATATTCAAATGAGGAATATTACGATCTAGGCAAACACAGAAACTACTGTCTTCTGTGTAGTCATCTACTGGTATTGTTTATACTTAGGCCACAAACATCCCGCATTTATAATATGAAGAAAGTGGCAACCTCTTGTATGAGGCAAGCATGTTTGTTTGAGCAATGCATTGATAAAACTAAGATAAGACTAAACTATCTCTTTGCAGGTCATAGAGATAGTTTATGGGCCAGATAGTACCATGATATTCTTTTTGTTCTGGCAAAAGCAAGGATCCTGATGGATAGTTATTTTATTATATCCACAGAAGTGGAGATGCAGTTAAAAATTGCCAGAAATAGGCTTTACGTAATCAGAAGTCTTGGTTAGCTAAAACCTGTTTAAAAAAACTGTTAATTATTAGTATTATTAATAAACAGGCAGGCAGTTGAAGCAACTGATATGTGCATGTATCCTGCTGAATTCCCACTATGTAGTTTTTGGTCATTGAAGGTATTTGTCAGTTTTAAATATTGCTTGCCAATAATATTTATGTGATATCTTGTATATTGAAAATTCGAAGATATTTATGTATGTAATGTACTCAATGGACACCCGGTCTTTTCAATAGTTATTGTATACTCAAGCAGATATATTACAACAATAGATAAGTATATACATATATGTTGACATGGATATAGCTACTACATACTGCCTTGGAGTGAGTGAGAGACTGCTATTCATGAGTTCTAGGCTTAGATCTCCGAATCGGTCAGTAATATTGGAATTTTCTCATAAGGATTTTTCAGTAGCAGTCTGGAACTCTGAACAATTATTATGTCATGCTTATGTAAGCAATGTAAGCATGACTCAAATACTCTACTTGCCATAAACAAATTTTCATCAATCATCTGGTACATAAATATACCTATAGGTATATAAGCATGACTTTTATGACAATCAATCTATGACAAATTGAACTCATGTATTAAGTATACATTATACAAAATTACATACATACATACATACATAGATTCACGCCCGTTTCCCAGAGGGGTAGGCAGAGACTACGGATTTCCATTTGCTACGATCCTGACACACTTCTCTGGCTTCACTCACTTTCATCACATTCCTCATAAATTACAAACCTTTATAATCCTTTTCCTTGTCATCAAAGGCCTTCTCACTGTCTTCAGTATTTGTCTTTTCCTTGGGACTGTCCTCAGGTTGTGCATGGACCATGAGCTGAATAACATCATTGAGCTTGATATTGTAGTCATGGAATGTGTAGCCATTTTCCAGCTAAAGAAAATGTAATTTGGAAAAATCAATATCAATGTTTACTAGGTGGCAAATAACCATATTAATAATTAATTCCAACATTCTTTATTGACACTGGAAGATTAATTTCTTGTAATTGCATGGGTAGGCCAAGGCAGAGATAATATAACTCGATACTAGTTGTGGGGCTAACATATCGCTTTTCCTTTTTCACTCACAATGTGAATAAATGTCTACAAACAGCAGTGATTCAGAATATAACAACCATTTCATTATCAATCAAGCTGTTTAAATTTTGAAAAATGCACATCGATTTCTTCCATGGATACATAATTGTCTGAAAATGCTGACATGCAGTCATCAACTCATCAGTAAACAAAATTATAATAATAATAATGTTTATTTATTTCGTCACAAAAGTATTATGACATTCAAACATTATAATCTTAGAATTTTGATATATATCTTTATTATACCTTTGTGAGAAAATTGGAGTCTGTGTTACAGATCCCCAGGCTCTCTCACACTAGACCATTTTAAATTGCAACATATTATACACAATAAAATCAAACAAAGAACCAAATTGTGTTATCAATAAAGGTAAGCTTTATATGTAAAGATTAATGTATGTCATTAACACATTATTCATGCCATATAATCCAATGCAAACTCTTGACTTTATTCATTTGATACCAGCTTTTGTGTAATGGGTGGAATTCGAATCTACAACCTTTCAATTGCAAATCAAATGCCTTGTCCATTGGAATCTTATCCTTTGATGGTAAGTTGAGTTGACACCATAAGAAAATTGGAAATGATAACAAGGTTCATAAAATTTCATTCAAATGCATTTAATTGTGAAGAGGATTCGGCTAAACAATTATTAAAATTAAAATCATTGTTTACCGGAAGTACCATACAAGATGAAGTTGCCGAATCCTCTTATAATCGCAGTTTTAATCAGATAACGGCCACTCAAGAAAGATTGAGTGTGCACTCACAAGCCTATACTACAGGGTGGGTCATTAGAAAAATATTAAAAAATATACAATGCTCCACTTGTGAATCGAATTTGACATCTAATGAAATAGAATCCGTTCACAAGTGGATCTCGGTAAGAGAGTATAAATCGATGCGAAATAAACTGACCTACCCGTCTACACGCGCAGTAAGGCTGTTTAAATATATTACTAAGGAATCTATAGAATACTTAGAAAATCAACCTGAACAACATAAAATATTGTGGCATATAAAAATGTTGATCAAATCTAAGTATCCTATAGATTTCCTTATTTGTGCGACACACAATAATGTGGCTGAAAATTTTCTGGATTACACCTTACAGTTATCAGTACATAATTGGTGTAAAAGTATAAATAGAATATTAAAAGGTACTGATATTTTCCGATTGCCTTCAGAATTGCCTCCTATGCAAAATAAAGCTTTATTGAAATTTAAAACTAAATTGAAAAATAAAAAATAATAAATACCACTCGTTTTTTATTTGGTTATACCTTTCCTAACAATATAAATACATAAGTGCGTAATAAAAAATCAGCCTATATTTTTTATACATGCTTAAAAGACTCGTACCCAAACTCAAATCTTCACTAAAGATTTCTGTATAATCTGTTGTCAAAATCAATACTTGAGGTTCCATCTGTCTGTAGACTCTCTGTAATATGTGACACTGTGGCTGCAACCTTTGATCCGAATGGAATATGTCGAGATTTTGTATGGGGTATTTGCAGCAAAGGTGCGCAATGCAAATACCGCCATGAAATTAATGTGGCTTATATGAAAAATATATTACGTTTCTGCCACGATTTTCAAAATAGAACAGGTTGCAATAGGCCCGGCTGTACATATTTACATACAACCAACGAAGAACAATTATTATTTCTGAGAACTGGCCAAATACCAAGGGTATTACGTGAGAGATATGCTGCCATGTCAATGCCTATTCCCGCCACAAACATGTATATAGATAATGTTTTAATGGCACCACCACCACCACCTCCGCCGCCACCGCCACCCCCCAGCACATTACCATCCGCCGGAGCGCTGCCGCCGCTACTACCAGCTCCACTACCAACTCCACTACCAACACTATTGGCTCCACCACCGCCACCGCCTCCACCAACAGCAGTAACAACACCTGTTCCAATGACACCAGCCATATTTACAGGTATATATTTTTATCATAATATCTAAAATGTAAATTAAGTAGTTAGATTTTGGTGGCTATTACTCTACTACTCTACTATCTTGCGAATGTTATTCATTAACAAAATTATTGTTTGTGGATTTTCTTATAGTCTAATTTGTTGACATCATATTATAATTATGAATAACACATGACCTGGCATTAAAAGGTATTACATGGTATGCAGAAAATCAATGCCTTCCATTTATTTTAGATTGCAGATATTACTAAATACCCTCATTGTTTAAAAAATACTATGATGAATTGCATATAACAATTTCTTTAACTATTAGATAAATTGTAATTATTAATTTAATTTAACAAGTTCACTTTATATTTTTTTTGGTTATTGATATGTAGAAAACCAATGACTACTATGGATTTTAGTTTGCAGGTATTACTGAATACCCACATTGTTTAAAAAATACTATGATGAAATATATTATTACTTAAAATTTTAATTTAGGTATTGTTAAATTTTAACTAGTTAACTTGTCATTTTATTGGTGAAAGTTTTAATAGTTTATTTTTAAATAAACATACTTTAAACATCATAGAAAAGAACAATATTTCAAATCTGATCAATATGATATGTATAATTATCTCACCTTTCTTAGCTATTCCTTTCATTTTATAAATATGTAAGAAAATAGATAGGTAGTACAGATAGGACTGTACTCAACATAATAAAATCAATCCAAATGAAGCTAAATTAGGATTACTTTGAAGGATACTTTGACCATGGAAATATAAAAACAAAAATATCACTTTTCCACTTTCAATATTAATTTTAGCTTATCCCTGCTTATAATATTGTGTATAATGAGTTAGGAGCAAGAATCCACACTATTGCTTCTAGCTCTTATATAAGAGCAGTTCTTGTGACAATGTGTCCTTGTCCAGTTAATGTGTGTCATTATTGAAAAATAACAAAATGGTGATAGCTTATGTAGGACTGTTTATTTTTTTATTTATTATTATGGTTTATCAACAGCAAATGTTTACTGATTGATATCAATTAGGTAGATCATAAAGAAAGTATGGTGGCTGGAATATTTGCCAATTATAGATTAACCAGCGATATAATCAGTATAAATTATTACAATGTAGGTTATAATAAACAACTACATTATTATTTAGTATTTTTGTAATAAAATATTGTAGCTTGACCTTTACAACCATGTTTTCATAAAGTTGTTATTTAGAGATGTTTAGCTAAATACGGATGTCCCCTATTGATTGCCTAAGTGATTGATTTTGTGCCACTTGTGCCCAACAGCATAACATTGTATATTTTCTATATATACTAGTCTATTAGTTGGACACCAAAAGTATAAGCAAATAAAGGTTCTTGAGAGATGAGAACAAATATTTAAAGTTATCACAATTTTAAATATATAATTTGGTGCCTTTGCCATTATTTAAGATAGCTATTGTATGTTATATCAGTTCTGAATATGTTACTCTTGCAGCTCCACCACCACTTAATACATCTGCAGTATTCCCAGCCAGCCAAGCACCGCCTCCTATACCAGTGTAAGTATTGTAAAAAGTTGCAAACTGTTTTGAACACTGTCCTTGAATTGTTAAGTTAAATTTGATGTTGCTTTGTTTTCTTGTTGATGACAGATTTGATGCAACAAAACCACCACCTCCACTGTCAACCAGGCCTTTTGAGGACATTAATTTTAGGTGTTGCTGCTGGGGTCCAGCAACGCCTAAAATTAATGTGCTCAAAAGGCCTGCAGAGTCAACTGTTGAAGGTAATTGAAATTATTTTCTTACTTATTTTGACTACAATACTTCTCATTAAATATGCTAGCGATGAAGTTAACACAATTATATTTATTTTTCTAAAATGACGGAATTATATTCTTGGGTATATTAAAAATAAGATGTGTCAGACTATATTTAGAATACCTCAAAATTGTAATGGCATTGAGCATATGTATGTTATAATAATATTAAATTTACATGTTCAATTATGATATGAGCAACTTTATTAAATTAATATGTTTATTTTAAATAAAATTCCAAGCCAATGATTTAATATATAAACAGAGCTATAGGCAAGCTTACCGAAATTCTAATATTGTTTAGTGCTAGTAGGCGAGGATAATGATTGCCCTACATAATAATATGTTAATTATAAACATTATTTCAATGCACAATACTAAAGATTGCAATGCGAATACATGTCTGAGAAAAATATTTTAATATCAAATTTTATTAATTCGAGAATTGTGTAATATTAACAAAGACTGGACTGTGAATGTTGAATATCTCAATCGTAAAAGATCCTAGTAGAGAAATTATCCTATTTAATTACTATTGCATTTCCTGCATTTGTCTATCCAGAGACAGGGTAGTACATATAAAGGCGCCAGTCGGTCCCGTAGCACCAATCTCGCAATTGCATTGCGATAACGCTGAGTTATTAGCTAAGCGACAGTTGATTTTGTTCCCAGCTGGACCAAGCAAAGCGAGAAAACAAGAGGGTTCCAACATAGAAAACAGCCTGTGCGAAAACTGTGTCCAGCGCGAAATAAGGTTTGACATGAAAAAAATTACCTTTATAATTTGTACGCATGATATTATTCAAAATACTTGTGTAATTTTTTTCGAACAATTAGAACGGTTTAAGAATACAAGAAAAGACAGTGGTCGTAAATCTGCTGTGTTTGTTAGCTCGGTTTGCGAGCGCATTATAATTATTAATAACACATTATATTATATTAAGCGAATTATTAACATTTTCACTATATCAATTAACCATTGTCACTGTTTAGACTGCTTGCCAATTTTAATTATATATCAGTTGCGCAGATTACATCTACCTGTCTAGTTCATGCTTTTATTGTAAAATTATTACATTATTTTGTGCGATGTCGTCGCGGTATTAATTTAGATATTTTGCTGTGCGATTAATAAATATTTATTTAAAATCGGGTGCCTCAGCTAGACGTTATATTAGGCCTAGGCCTAATCAAACAGCTACCGCTGTAGCCTATTCTTAATGCTATATTTATTAAGTGTAATCAGTGCGTCGAGCTTTTAAGGATAACCGTACATAGCTAGTACCTATATTTATATTTAAAAACGTTATGATATATCGAAGCTATATATATATACGAGTATAATTAAATACCGTGTTTTATTTTCTAATGTCACTAGTTATATTACACAAAGATGTCACTTAAAACAATATAATTGTATTATTTTCAAATTTAATATTAATAGTATGTCAAACATATAAGTTGTTTACAGACATCTTGTGTCTGCTCTGCGGTCAAAGCCTCGCCGACACCCTAAAAGTTTAGATTGCTTTGACGATATAATGATGGCTAAGTTTTATCTAGTAGATATCGCGTTGAGAAGAGGCTATATTTCGTTCGTTCCCACATCACGCCAGACATGCCAAAGTAATAAACCCTGTTAGTTGTATAAGTACCTATCTGTTATTTAATAGTGATTTTGGCTGTAAACCTTGCTAATGGTATTATTCATTATAAATATGGCTAGGGTCGATATCATGTAATTTATAATAGGACGGAAATTGGCAAAACGAACACAATTTTATTAAGTGTGCGAAAATATCAAATCGACACACATAATGTCATATAATATATTGCAACCGCGACATTATAATTCGCCGCTACGTGGTTTACTAGGGTCCGTTAAATCCATCGCAAAACCCATTCAACGCTCTTGGCAATATAATTATGATATTGTTATTAAATATATATTAGATGTAGTACAAGAATGACGACGTAGATAACTTTTTAGGGTTAAGGTGTTTCACAAGGAAGTGCACAAATTGGAGCGCGAGAAGGAGTGTCAAACTTTCATGTATGAACAGAAGAGACAAGCCTTTGAAAATGGTAAATTGCTGTTGAAATCTACAGTCCGTGACGAACTGTACGTGAAATTGGATAATTATATTGAGGTAACATTTGAAAACATAAATAATCGTTGCATTTAAATAGATTGTTTGAAAACCTAACGGAATTTGGCAAATACGTATTTAAATTAGAGATAAGCCTTAAATCTATTTTCTAACAAGGAACCAAATCGATCAGAACTTGCTTACGAGAAATACTGCCTTTAAAATGCGGTCCTAGATAAATATCTATATATTAAATATATATTAGATGTAGTACAAGAATGACGACGTAGATAACTTTTTAGGGTTAAGGTGTTTCACAAGGAAGTGCACAAATTGGAGCGCGAGAAGGAGTGTCAAACTTTCATGTATGAACAGAAGAGACAAGCCTTTGAAAATGGTAAATTGCTGTTGAAATCTACAGTCCGTGACGAACTGTACGTGAAATTGGATAATTATATTGAGGTAACATTTGAAAACATAAATAACATTAAAAAATGCAACGATTATTTATGTTTTCAATTTCACGTACAGTTCGTCACGGACTGTAGATTTCAACAGCAATTTACCATTTTCAAAGGCTTGTTTCTTCTGTTCATACATGAAAGTTTGACACTCCTTCTCGCGCTCCAATTTGTGCACTTCCTTGTGAAACACCTTAACCCTAAAAAGTTATCTACGTCGTCATTCTTGTACTACATCTTATATATATTTAATAACAATATCATAATTATATTGCCAAGAGCGTTGAATGGGTTTTGCGATGGATTTAACGGACCCTAGTAAACCACGTAGCGGCGAATTATAATGTCGCGGTTGCAATATATTATATGACATTATGTGTGTCGATTTGATATTTTCGCACACTTAATAAAATTGTGTTCGTTTTGCCAATTTCCGTCCTATTATAAATTACATGATATCGACCCTAGCCATATTTATAATGAATAATACCATTAGCAAGGTTTACAGCCAGAATCACTATTAAATAACAGATAGGTACTTATACAACTAACAGGGTTTATTACTTTGGCATGTCTGGCGTGATGTGGGAACGAACGAAATATAGCCTCTTCTCAACGCGATATCTACTAGATAAAACTTAGCCATCATTATATCGTCAAAGCAATCTAAACTTTTAGGGTGTCGGCGAGGCTTTGACCGCAGAGCAGACACAAGATGTCTGTAAACAACTTATACGTTTGACATACTATTAATATTAAATTTGAAAATAATACAATTATATTGTTTTAAGTGACATCTTTGTGTAATATAACTAGTGACATTAGAAAATAAAACACGGTATTTAATTATACTCGTATATATATAGCTTCGATATATCATAACGTTTTTAAATATAAATATAGGTACTAGCTATGTACGGTTATCCTTAAAAGCTCGACGCACTGATTACACTTAATAAATATAGCATTAAGAATAGGCTACAGCGGTAGCTGTTTGATTAGGCCTAGGCCTAATATAACGTCTAGCTGAGGCACCCGATTTTAAATAAATATTTATTAATCGCACAGCAAAATATCTAAATTAATACCGCGACGACATCGCACAAAATAATGTAATAATTTTACAATAAAAGCATGAACTATTAGTTGAAATAGACAGGTAGATGTAATCTGCGCAACTGATGTATAATTAAAATTGGCAAGCAGTCTAAACAGTGACAATGGTTAATTGATATAGTGAAAATGTTAATAATTCGCTTAATATAATATAATGTGTTATTAATAATTATAATGCGCTCGCAAACCGAGCTAACAAACACAGCAATAGGCATTGACATGGCAGCATATCTCTCACGTAATACCCTTGGTATTTGGCCAGTTCTCAGAAATAATAATTGTTCTTCGTTGGTTGTATGTAAATATGTACAGCCGGGCCTATTGCAACCTGTTCTATTTTGAAAATCGTGGCAGAAACGTAATATATTTTTCATATAAGCCACATTAATTTCATGGCGGTATTTGCATTGCGCACCTTTGCTGCAAATACCCCATACAAAATCTCGACATATTCCATTCTGATCAAAGGTTGCAGCCATAGTGTCACAGATTACAGAGAGTCTACAGAGGCTTATATGAAAAATATATTACGTTTCTGCCACGATTTTCAAAATAGAACAGGTGTGCAACCTGTTCTATTTTGAAAATCGTGGCAGTATAGAGAGTCTACAGACAGATGACAATCTTCGAAGTAGAAATTTCGACCTTCTGAACCTCAAGAATTGATTTTGACAGAACAGATTATACAGAAATCTTTAGTGAAGATTTGAGTTTGGGTACGAGTCTTTTAAGCATGTATAAAAAATATAGGGTGATTTTTTATTACGCACTTATGTATTTATATTGTTAGGAAAGGTATAACCAAATAAAAAACGAGTGGTATTTATTATTTTTTATTTTTCAATTTAGTTTTAAATTTCAATAATGCTTTATTTTGCATAGGAGGCAATTCTGAAGGCAATCGGAAAATATCAGTACCTTTTAATATTCTATTTATACTTTTACACCAATTATGTACTGATAACTGTAAGGTGTAATCCAGAAAATTTTCAGCCACATTATTGTGTGTCGCACAAATAAGGAAATCTATAGGATACTTAGATTTGATCAACATTTTTATATGCCTCAATATTTTATGTTGTTCAGGTTGATTTTCTAAGTATTCTATAGATTCCTTAGTAATATATTTAAACAGCCTTACTGCGCGTGTAGACGGGTAGGTCAGTTTATTTTGCATCGATTTATACTCTCTTACCGAGATCCACTTGTGAACGGATTCTATTTCATTAGATGTCAAATTCGATTCACAAGTGGAGCATTGTATATTTTTTAATATTTTTCTAATGACCCACCCTGTAGTATAGGCTTGTGAGTGCACACTCAATCTTTCTTGAGTGGCCGTTATCTGATTAAAACTGCGATTATAAGAGGATTCGGCAACTTCATTTTGTATGGTACTTCCGGTAAACAATGATTTTAATTTTAATAATTGTTTAGCCGAATCCTCTTCACAATTAAATGCATTTGAATGAAATTTTATGAACCTTGTTATCAGTAAAGATTTAAAAGTGTTTTTAAAAGTATGGCAGTCTGGATTATTATTTCTGTAATTATACGCCCGCATTTGCCCAAAGAAATTTTCAATGGGATCAGAATTGAAATAGCGCGGACGCATAATTTTAAATCCCTTGTCTGCAAAAAACTGCCATAATCTTTGCAAACTTTTTAAAGTTACAATCCAATGGGCTTGTGAAGGTACCGATTTTTCTTTACCTGTACTATCAACAAATCGCAAATTTGTAATTTTCTTAATTGCCTCAGACCAGAATTGGTGGTGTTGTGACTTCTGGGTGACAACACTTCTCAATGGTTTGCCCTTTTGCATGGCAGCAAAACTTGCTCCGTTAACACTGTCAAAGAGGTCGTCGAAGAATGTTGTAATCTCCGACGTATTTTTTAAAGTAGGGCTGACAGCTGTTCCATCCGAGTAGTTAGCTATAACACAAAAAAACTATTATGTTCATAATATACTAAATTAATTATATCATGTCGTTTGTGTTTATGAACAGTTTAGTACCCTCAAATAACCTGAACACAGGTTTACAGTAAACCAGATGGCAACTATAAATATATAAGTAATAAATTAGATTCTGAGAAATTGTGACTGTCTCGTTAGTTTCTTTGACATAAACTAGCGCCTGCGATACCGGCGATTTTGGTTTATTCCCATCTTCCCCTGAATGTCTGCCTCCGAATGGGCGAAAATGGGAATTTCTGTGTCATCTTCCCCCGAATTCAAACAAACAAACTCAATCATACATAGTTATAATATGAAACCTTATTATATACTAAACATATTTATACAATGCATTATCACACACCACACAATGTCATACTCGCAAAGAATGCCACTTTTATGTAGTTACATATCAAGCCAGTATATTTTGAATACATTAATGCAACATACTATTATTATCAGGCACAAAACCAAGTCACACTTACAAACAAACTGCCTTCTACATACATTAATTTATGTTTTATTATTATGTTTAGGTTATAATATACATCACTTTAGTAGTTTTACTTCCTATATAATCACACACACTCTGCAGTCATGTACTCAAATATACTTACACATACTTTTCACGTGTTATTGCACTGAACTTGAATATAGTAGATGGCAGTGTTCAGAGGAGCTGGTTTCACTGAGATATGGATTTATATCATTCAAATGTTAGACATAAATAGTATATCCGAAGAGATAGATACTATAGGTACAAAAAGGGCTATGCTGTGTGATCCAGAGAAATGCCTCTCTTATCTTCCTAATATTTGGAACTATATAAAAATATTACACCTTAATATACGAAGTGTTAACCGAAACATAGATGAACTTAGAATGTTCTTAATTACTATTAAAATGACTCCAGAAATATTAATCTTATCGGAATGTTGGCTGAGTAAAGCTCCCGTAGTTCCAACAATGGATGGATACTTAGTCTATCATACGCAAAAAAACCATAACCAAAATGACGGCATCATTATTTACATTAAAACAAGCCTAGCACACACAATTACAGAACCAATATTCTCTGATGCAAACTGTTTGACATGTAGGTTACAATCACATAATCTGGTAATTGTTGCACTGTACCGATCACCGAGTATCCACAATACTGACAAATTTCTAGACAGCTTAAATAATATTTTAACATCATTTGCAAATATTAGTAATATAGTGATAATGGGTGACATCAATATAAATATTTCCCCTCAGAGTCAAAACTCGCAGGCCCGTGAATATCTGACACTAAATGCTATACATGGTTTAGTACCTACACATATGCTACCCACTCGCGAAAGTAGCTGTCTGGATCATGTTTTATTAAAATCTAATCTGCAAACAACAACCTTAATCTTTAACACCAGTATAACAGATCATGCACCGGTCCTGCTTAGTATGGAAGGTAAAATACAGTCTACCAAACAAAAATTAACTCGTGTTTCTATAGATTATAAATCACTTTACGCAACTATATCAAACACCGACTTTTGTCAAGTATATAACACTACCGACGCCAACATAGCAGCCGAGATTCTGGTATCTAAAATTGGTCTAATTATTCAAAAACACTCCATAATTAAGCACATCTCCAGTAAAAATAGATTGATTAAACCTTGGATTACTCTAGGATTGCTTAGGTGCATTCGTAACAGAAATGCTATGAACTGTAAACTAAAAAATGATCCAAATAACTGCACTCTAAAAATAACTTATATTAGATACCGTAATTTTTGTAACAAATTACTAAAAAAATTAAAACTTGAATATGAAAAACAAGAATTTTGCAAAGCCAAAAATAATCCAAAAGCTACGTGGAAACTTATTAAAAACATAAATACAGATTGTACGGTAAACTCTACTACGGATTTGCTTAATCTAGACAAAGATAATGTAACATCGGTTAATAAAGTTAATGACTTTTTTACTAACATAGGTGGCTGGCTACTACTCTGGCTCTACAGCATTGTACTCAAGCTTCAAACTCACTCGCAGATAATATTCCCCCGCTAAATTCTCTTACACTACTTCCAACAGACGAAACTGAAGTTGCAAATATTATATCCGGCATGCGTAGAGACGCATCTGCTGGATGGGATGGAATTACCACCACGCTACTGCAACAATGTGGCAGTACACTGATTCCAGTTATTACTTACATCTGTAATATCTCTATTTCAACTGGCAAATTCCCCAAAGTTTTTAAAAAGGCCATCGTCCACCCCATATTTAAAACCGGAAACAAAGATAGCATAAACAATTACAGGCCAATATCAGTCCTACCGGCATTATCTAAAGTTCTAGAGAAACTCCTTAATGCTCGCCTTGTCAACTACCTAGAACGACACAACATTTTAGCTCCAAATCAGTTTGGTTTTAGACATGGGAAATCCGCGGAGGACGCAGTGGCATCGCTTGTCGATGATATTGTGAGTAAGTTAGATACTCAAAACAAGTGTATTGGAGTCTTTTTGGACCTCACCAATGCCTTTGATACCGTCTCTATTCCCCACCTCCTGAATAAACTCGAAAGGATGGGAATACGTGGACACGCACTTGAGATGTTCAAAGATTATCTGTCTGATAGAACGCAATGTGTCAAAATCGATTCTATGGTGAGTGACGAGAAGACTCTAACATTTGGAGTTCCGCAAGGTTCAATATTAGGCCCTACTCTTTTTCTGACATATATTAATGCCCTTTGCAAGCTCTCTCTTCTTAATTGCTCTATATATACATACGCCGACGATACAGCCCTCCTTGTCCACGGTCGTACCTGGCCTGCTACTTTTAGATTGGCGGAGCAGGCACTTAATAATGTAATGAGATGGTTAACTGCTAACCTATTAACCCTAAATGTCTCAAAAACAAGTTATCTGACGTTCTCGATGTCATCTTCGAGCCAACCCTCTCTAGAATCTTTCCAATTTAAGGCTCATTCCTGCACAAATAACCACTTTTCTACCCTGTGTGATTGCCCATGCCTGTCTAAATCGAGCTGTGTGAAATATCTCGGCGTTTATATAGACAATAAATTAAACTGGAAAACTCACATAGACAAGCTTACTGCCCGTGTGCGTAAACTAATATACGTTTTTAAAAAGTTACGTTACTCTGCAGAAAAGCAGACTTTAAAAACAGTTTATTTTGCTCTATGCCAGTCAATTCTAAGCTATTGCATATCAGTATGGGGAGGAGCCGCAAAGACTTACTTTTTGGAACTGGAACGGGCACAGAGAGCTGTACTCAAGGTTATGACCTGTAAACCATATAGATACCCGACGTTTACACTCTACAGGGAATGTAAAATACTTACCGTGAGGCAGCTTTTTGTATTCCATACAGTTATTAAAAAACACGCCTCTCTAAATTATGACCATAGCAAACTACAACGACGACGGTCTAAGCAAATATGCCCAGTACAGAAATTCAGAACCACACTTGCGAGGAGACATTATCAGATTGTCGGGGGTCACCTCTATAACGTCATAAACAAGGCTTGCAACATATATCCTCTATGCAAATACGCCTGTAAATCTGCTGTAATCAAGTGGCTTCTGACCAAAAATTACACTGAAACTGAAGATTTATTAACCTTATCTATCTTGTAGGTAAAGGGTCACCATCTAATGTACATAGACGCACTCACATACATACGCACACACGCATACACATACACACACGCACACACACACACACACACACACACACACACACACACACACACACACACACACACACACACACACATGCATGCACAGACACACACACCCACAACACATGTGAACACAAACACGTACGTGCGCGTACTCGCGCACAGCTATAGCAAGTACTCCCAATTGCATGTCTGCCACGTTCGTTGAACAAAAATGGGAAATTCTTTGTGAGGGCGCTGGTACCCATAACACAAGTTTAATCTTATCTTGGGTACCTGAGTTCAATGAAACAGTAATATATAGAAATTGTTTTTATTGTATTTATGTCATTGTATTGTGGCTATTTTTGAAACAATAAATTTATTATTATATTATTATATTATTTATTATTATATTATATTATTATTATATTATTATATTATATTTGTAATCGCGGGCAGTTGGGAAGTTCTATTCCCATCTACCGCCGGATTTTCTTGCCCCGACTATAAATTCTGGGGAAGATGACACGAAAATTCCTTCCTTCGGGGGCCGACATTCGGGGGAAGATGGGAATAAACCGAGATTTCGATACAACATAGTTGGCAAAAATACCAGTGTAAAATAATACACTTCTGCATACCTCTACGGGGCCACAGGCGTAACACTTATGTTTTTATGTATAGACTAGTGTCCTAAAAAGAACAATTAATCGATCAGTTAGATTACAATTAAATATTGCACACATATTTTTCTTAACTTTCGTAAACAAACAATTTGTATTATGGAGTTACATCACAAGCACTCGCTCCAGAATTTTGATGCGCTTTATCTTTGGATTTTTTATTCATTTGTTAATACAATAAATGTGTCCATTATTTTTTATAATCGAACTGATGTTCTAGAAGTGGGAGGCTTAGAAAATTAAACGAAATGATTACTTACAAAATTGAGAAGAATATGTCCGGAGTTATGCCTGTCACTAACAAACTGTCAATAACAGACAGACACACAGACCCACATAATGATTATAAGTTTATTTTGTTAACATTTAAATAATTCATGTGGTGTTTACCTATAAGTAATTGTTACACAATTATTTACTATAAGTTTGTATTAAGTGTAAGTAATTGTGTATACAGTTGTTGGTGAACCAAATAAATAAAATAAAATAAAAAGAAAAAAAAACTTGTAAGTCAGCTATGTCTATTTCTGTGCGCGCCCGAGGCCTTATTTCTTGCAATTTGCAGTAAAGATTGGAATCTTCTTCACTGGAATACAATAAGATAATAAATATACTAGGTGTTTGCAGCAGCTTCGCTCGTGTAAATTTCGATTTAAACTATTGACTCGCAGCGGCTCGCCGGCGGCCAGACACAATAAATCTATTATGCCTGGTATTAGAAAACCAGACTTGACGGTTGAATAAACATAATACCAAAGTCTAATATAATGAGTGTCAGGTTAATCCACCAATGGGATACATTTCCTCCCAAGTTTCACTACTCTTATGCACAAATCCATTAACACTGTTCGACTCATGAATTAATCTTGAGACCTCCTAGGTCTCGGGTTCAATTCACAACCGGAATTGCACAGCAATGATACTAACCATACATTACCGTTGCATCATCGAGGCAGGTTACATCAAGAACAGTATCAACGATAGAAAAATATTGATCATGGAACTGACTTTTCTAATAGTTGAAATATTTCTATGGACTTAAAACTAACAATATCAGATCAAATGATGACTTACTCTGTATCAAGTTGAATTCTATACAACAAGTTGGCATCAACACTTTGCTTTTTATCCTCACTATTCTTCCCCTCACTATTACGTTTCTTCCTCACCGCTTTTGGTGTTTTCGTAAAATATCTTGCAATACCTTTACTTCTAGTTTTCGGCGTACTGTCTCCATTACTTGTATCACTTGGAGGTTTGTTCTCCACATCACTTTCTTTGTCACAGCTTTGGTTACAGAACTCGTAAGAGCTTCTGCATCGTTATTGGAGGTATTGTTTAAATCAGGTATGTATGGAATGTCTGGGTTGTATACTATTCTGGTAATTTTGCCTTCATGCCATGCACCTTGTTCTCTGTCCCTCATGTCTATCAAGTCACCTATGGCATACAAGGTACTCTCTGCATCTGTGGACATTTAAAGCAATTTTTAACATAACTTTGCCTTTTCTTTTTTGTTAAATGGCATATTCCGCACTAGGAATAAATCCTACATTCTGAGGGACTTTCAAATATTCAAATGAGGAATATTACGATCTAGGCAAACACAGAAACTACTGTCTTCTGTGTAGTCATCTACTGGTATTGTTTATACTTAGGCCACAAACATCCCGCATTTATAATATGAAGAAAGTGGCAACCTCTTGTATGAGGCAAGCATGTTTGTTTGAGCAATGCATTGATAAAACTAAGATAAGACTAAACTATCTCTTTGCAGGTCATAGAGATAGTTTATGGGCCAGATAGTACCATGATATTCTTTTTGTTCTGGCAAAAGCAAGGATCCTGATGGATAGTTATTTTATTATATCCACAGAAGTGGAGATGCAGTTAAAAATTGCCAGAAATAGGCTTTACGTAATCAGAAGTCTTGGTTAGCTAAAACCTGTTTAAAAAAACTGTTAATTATTAGTATTATTAATAAACAGGCAGGCAGTTGAAGCAACTGATATGTGCATGTATCCTGCTGAATTCCCACTATGTAGTTTTTGGTCATTGAAGGTATTTGTCAGTTTTAAATATTGATTGCCAATAATATTTATGTGATATCTTGTATATTGAAAATTCGAAGATATTTATGTATGTAATGTACTCAATGGACACCCGGTCTTTTCAATAGTTATTGTATACTCAAGCAGATATATTACAACAATAGATAAGTATATACATATATGTTGACATGGATATAGCTACTACATACTGCCTTGGAGTGAGTGAGAGACTGCTATTCATGAGTTCTAGGCTTAGATCTCCGAATCGGTCAGTAATATTGGAATTTTCTCATAAGGATTTTTCAGTAGCAGTCTGGAACTCTGAACAATTATTATGTCATGCTTATGTAAGCAATGTAAGCATGACTCAAATACTCTACTTGCCATAAACAAATTTTCATCAATCATCTGGTACATAAATATACCTATAGGTATATAAGCATGACTTTTATGACAATCAATCTATGACAAATTGAACTCATGTATTAAGTATACATTATACAAAATTACATACATACATAGATTCACGCCCGTTTCCCAGAGGGGTAGGCAGAGACTACGGATTTCCATTTGCTACGATCCTGACACACTTCTCTGGCTTCACTCACTTTCATCACATTCCTCATAAATTACAAACCTTTATAATCCTTTTCCTTGTCATCAAAGGCCTTCTCACTGTCTTCAGTATTTTTCTTTTCCTTGGGACTGTCCTCAGGTTGTGCATGGACCATGAGCTGGATAACATCATTGAGCTTGATATTGTAGTCATGGAATGTGTAGCCATTTTCCAACTAAAGAAAATGTAATTTGGAAAAATCAATATCAATGTTTACTAGGTGGTAAATAACCATATTAATAATTAATTCCAACATTCTTTATTGACACTGGAAGATTAATTTCTTGTAATTGCATGGGTAGGCCAAGGCAGAGATAATATAACTCGATACTAGTTGTGGGGCTAACATATCGCTTTTCCTTTTTCACTCACAATGTGAATAAATGTCTACAAACAGCAGAGTGATTCAGAATATAACAACCATTTCATTATCAATCAAGCTGTTTAAATTTTGAAAAATGCACATCGATTTCTTCCATGGATACATAATTGTCTGAAAATGCTGACATGCAGTCATCAACTCATCAGTAAACAAAATTATAATAATAATAATGTTTATTTATTTCGTCACAAAAGTATTATGACATTCAAACATTATAATCTTAGAATTTTGATATATATCTTTATTATACCTTTGTGAGAAAATTGGAGTCTGTGTTACAGATCCCCAGGCTCTCTCACACTAGACCATTTTAAATTGCAACATATTATACACAATAAAATCAAACAAAGAACCAAATTGTGTTATCAATAAAGGTAAGCTTTATATGTAAAGATTAATGTATGTCATTAACACATTATTCATGCCATATAATCCAATGCAAACTCTTGACTTTATTCATTTGATACCAGCTTTTGTGTAATGGGTGGAATTCGAATCTACAACCTTTCAATTGCAAATCAAATGCCTTGTCCATTGGAATCTTATCCTTTGATGGTAAGTTGAGTTGACACCATAAGAAAATTGGAAATGATAACAAGGTTCATAAAATTTCATTCAAATGCATTTAATTGTGAAGAGGATTCGGCTAAACAATTATTAAAATTAAAATCATTGTTTACCGGAAGTACCATACAAGATGAAGTTGCCGAATCCTCTTATAATCGCAGTTTTAATCAGATAACGGCCACTCAAGAAAGATTGAGTGTGCACTCACAAGCCTATACTACAGGGTGGGTCATTAGAAAAATATTAAAAAATATACAATGCTCCACTTGTGAATCGAATTTGACATCTAATGAAATAGAATCCGTTCACAAGTGGATCTCGGTAAGAGAGTATAAATCGATGCGAAATAAACTGACCTACCCGTCTACACGCGCAGTAAGGCTGTTTAAATATATTACTAAGGAATCTATAGAATACTTAGAAAATCAACCTGAACAACATAAAATATTGTGGCATATAAAAATGTTGATCAAATCTAAGTATCCTATAGATTTCCTTATTTGTGCGACACACAATAATGTGGCTGAAAATTTTCTGGATTACACCTTACAGTTATCAGTACATAATTGGTGTAAAAGTATAAATAGAATATTAAAAGGTACTGATATTTTCCGATTGCCTTCAGAATTGCCTCCTATGCAAAATAAAGCTTTATTGAAATTTAAAACTAAATTGAAAAATAAAAAATAATAAATACCACTCGTTTTTTATTTGGTTATACCTTTCCTAACAATATAAATACATAAGTGCGTAATAAAAAATCAGCCTATATTTTTTATACATGCTTAAAAGACTCGTACCCAAACTCAAATCTTCACTAAAGATTTCTGTATAATCTGTTGTCAAAATCAATACTTGAGGTTCCATCTGTCTGTAGACTCTCTGTAATATGTGACACTGTGGCTGCAACCTTTGATCCGAATGGAATATGTCGAGATTTTGTATGGGGTATTTGCAGCAAAGGTGCGCAATGCAAATACCGCCATGAAATTAATGTGGCTTATATGAAAAATATATTACGTTTCTGCCACGATTTTCAAAATAGAACAGGTTGCAATAGGCCCGGCTGTACATATTTACATACAACCAACGAAGAACAATTATTATTTCTGAGAACTGGCCAAATACCAAGGGTATTACGTGAGAGATATGCTGCCATGTCAATGCCTATTCCCGCCACAAACATGTATATAGATAATGTTTTAATGGCACCACCACCACCACCTCCGCCGCCACCGCCACCCCCCAGCACATTACCATCCGCCGGAGCGCTGCCGCCGCTACTACCAGCTCCACTACCAACTCCACTACCAACACTATTGGCTCCACCACCGCCACCGCCTCCACCAACAGCAGTAACAACACCTGTTCCAATGACACCAGCCATATTTACAGGTATATATTTTTATCATAATATCTAAAATGTAAATTAAGTAGTTAGATTTTGGTGGCTATTACTCTACTACTCTACTATCTTGCGAATGTTATTCATTAACAAAATTATTGTTTGTGGATTTTCTTATAGTCTAATTTGTTGACATCATATTATAATTATGAATAACACATGACCTGGCATTAAAAGGTATTACATGGTATGCAGAAAATCAATGCCTTCCATTTATTTTAGATTGCAGATATTACTAAATACCCTCATTGTTTAAAAAATACTATGATGAATTGCATATAACAATTTCTTTAACTATTAGATAAATTGTAATTATTAATTTAATTTAACAAGTTCACTTTATATTTTTTTTGGTTATTGATATGTAGAAAACCAATGACTACTATGGATTTTAGTTTGCAGGTATTACTGAATACCCACATTGTTTAAAAAATACTATGATGAAATATATTATTACTTAAAATTTTAATTTAGGTATTGTTAAATTTTAACTAGTTAACTTGTCATTTTATTGGTGAAAGTTTTAATAGTTTATTTTTAAATAAACATACTTTAAACATCATAGAAAAGAACAATATTTCAAATCTGATCAATATGATATGTATAATTATCTCACCTTTCTTAGCTATTCCTTTCATTTTATAAATATGTAAGAAAATAGATAGGTAGTACAGATAGGACTGTACTCAACATAATAAAATCAATCCAAATGAAGCTAAATTAGGATTACTTTGAAGGATACTTTGACCATGGAAATATAAAAACAAAAATATCACTTTTCCACTTTCAATATTAATTTTAGCTTATCCCTGCTTATAATATTGTGTATAATGAGTTAGGAGCAAGAATCCACACTATTGCTTCTAGCTCTTATATAAGAGCAGTTCTTGTGACAATGTGTCCTTGTCCAGTTAATGTGTGTCATTATTGAAAAATAACAAAATGGTGATAGCTTATGTAGGACTGTTTATTTTTTTATTTATTATTATGGTTTATCAACAGCAAATGTTTACTGATTGATATCAATTAGGTAGATCATAAAGAAAGTATGGTGGCTGGAATATTTGCCAATTATAGATTAACCAGCGATATAATCAGTATAAATTATTACAATGTAGGTTATAATAAACAACTACATTATTATTTAGTATTTTTGTAATAAAATATTGTAGCTTGACCTTTACAACCATGTTTTCATAAAGTTGTTATTTAGAGATGTTTAGCTAAATACGGATGTCCCCTATTGATTGCCTAAGTGATTGATTTTGTGCCACTTGTGCCCAACAGCATAACATTGTATATTTTCTATATATACTAGTCTATTAGTTGGACACCAAAAGTATAAGCAAATAAAGGTTCTTGAGAGATGAGAACAAATATTTAAAGTTATCACAATTTTAAATATATAATTTGGTGCCTTTGCCATTATTTAAGATAGCTATTGTATGTTATATCAGTTCTGAATATGTTACTCTTGCAGCTCCACCACCACTTAATACATCTGCAGTATTCCCAGCCAGCCAAGCACCGCCTCCTATACCAGTGTAAGTATTGTAAAAAGTTGCAAACTGTTTTGAACACTGTCCTTGAATTGTTAAGTTAAATTTGATGTTGCTTTGTTTTCTTGTTGATGACAGATTTGATGCAACAAAACCACCACCTCCACTGTCAACCAGGCCTTTTGAGGACATTAATTTTAGGTGTTGCTGCTGGGGTCCAGCAACGCCTAAAATTAATGTGCTCAAAAGGCCTGCAGAGTCAACTGTTGAAGGTAATTGAAATTATTTTCTTACTTATTTTGACTACAATACTTCTCATTAAATATGCTAGCGATGAAGTTAACACAATTATATTTATTTTTCTAAAATGACGGAATTATATTCTTGGGTATATTAAAAATAAGATGTGTCAGACTATATTTAGAATACCTCAAAATTGTAATGGCATTGAGCATATGTATGTTATAATAATATTAAATTTACATGTTCAATTATGATATGAGCAACTTTATTAAATTAATATGTTTATTTTAAATAAAATTCCAAGCCAATGATTTAATATATAAACAGAGCTATAGGCAAGCTTACCGAAATTCTAATATTGTTTAGTGCTAGTAGGCGAGGATAATGATTGCCCTACATAATAATATGTTAATTATAAACATTATTTCAATGCACAATACTAAAGATTGCAATGCGAATACATGTCTAAGAAAAATATTTTAATATCAAATTTTATTAATTCGAGAATTGTGTAATATTAACAAAGACTGGACTGTGAATGTTGAATATCTCAATCGTAAAAGATCCTAGTAGAGAAATTATCCTATTTAATTACTATTGCATTTCCTGCATTTGTCTATCCAGAGACAGGGTAGTACATATAAAGGCGCCAGTCGGTCCCGTAGCACCAATCTCGCAATTGCATTGCGATAACGCTGAGTTATTAGCTAAGCGACAGTTGATTTTGTTCCCAGCTGGACCAAGCAAAGCGAGAAAACAAGAGGGTTCCAACATAGAAAACAGCCTGTGCGAAAACTGTGTCCAGCGCGAAATAAGGTTTGACATGAAAAAAATTACCTTTATAATTTGTACGCATGATATTATTCAAAATACTTGTGTAATTTTTTTCGAACAATTAGAACGGTTTAAGAATACAAGAAAAGACAGTGGTCGTAAATCTGCTGTGTTTGTTAGCTCGGTTTGCGAGCGCATTATAATTATTAATAACACATTATATTATATTAAGCGAATTATTAACATTTTCACTATATCAATTAACCATTGTCACTGTTTAGACTGCTTGCCAATTTTAATTATATATCAGTTGCGCAGATTACATCTACCTGTCTAGTTCATGCTTTTATTGTAAAATTATTACATTATTTTGTGCGATGTCGTCGCGGTATTAATTTAGATATTTTGCTGTGCGATTAATAAATATTTATTTAAAATCGGGTGCCTCAGCTAGACGTTATATTAGGCCTAGGCCTAATCAAACAGCTACCGCTGTAGCCTATTCTTAATGCTATATTTATTAAGTGTAATCAGTGCGTCGAGCTTTTAAGGATAACCGTACATAGCTAGTACCTATATTTATATTTAAAAACGTTATGATATATCGAAGCTATATATATACGAGTATAATTAAATACCGTGTTTTATTTTCTAATGTCACTAGTTATATTACACAAAGATGTCACTTAAAACAATATAATTGTATTATTTTCAAATTTAATATTAATAGTATGTCAAACATATAAGTTGTTTACAGACATCTTGTGTCTGCTCTGCGGTCAAAGCCTCGCCGACACCCTAAAAGTTTAGATTGCTTTGACGATATAATGATGGCTAAGTTTTATCTAGTAGATATCGCGTTGAGAAGAGGCTATATTTCGTTCGTTCCCACATCACGCCAGACATGCCAAAGTAATAAACCCTGTTAGTTGTATAAGTACCTATCTGTTATTTAATAGTGATTCTGGCTGTAAACCTTGCTAATGGTATTATTCATTATAAATATGGCTAGGGTCGATATCATGTAATTTATAATAGGACGGAAATTGGCAAAACGAACACAATTTTATTAAGTGTGCGAAAATATCAAATCGACACACATAATGTCATATAATATATTGCAACCGCGACATTATAATTCGCCGCTACGTGGTTTACTAGGGTCCGTTAAATCCATCGCAAAACCCATTCAACGCTCTTGGCAATATAATTATGATATTGTTATTAAATATATATTAGATGTAGTACAAGAATGACGACGTAGATAACTTTTTAGGGTTAAGGTGTTTCACAAGGAAGTGCACAAATTGGAGCGCGAGAAGGAGTGTCAAACTTTCATGTATGAACAGAAGAGACAAGCCTTTGAAAATGGTAAATTGCTGTTGAAATCTACAGTCCGTGACGAACTGTACGTGAAATTGGATAATTATATTGAGGTAACATTTGAAAACATAAATAATCGTTGCATTTAAATAGATTGTTTGAAAACCTAACGGAATTTGGCAAATACGTATTTAAATTAGAGATAAGCCTTAAATCTATTTTCTAACAAGGAACCAAATCGATCAGAACTTGCTTACGAGAAATACTGCCTTTAAAATGCGGTCCTAGATAAATATCTATATATTAAATATATATTAGATGTAGTACAAGAATGACGACGTAGATAACTTTTTAGGGTTAAGGTGTTTCACAAGGAAGTGCACAAATTGGAGCGCGAGAAGGAGTGTCAAACTTTCATGTATGAACAGAAGAGACAAGCCTTTGAAAATGGTAAATTGCTGTTGAAATCTACAGTCCGTGACGAACTGTACGTGAAATTGGATAATTATATTGAGGTAACATTTGAAAACATAAATAACATTAAAAAATGCAACGATTATTTATGTTTTCAATTTCACGTACAGTTCGTCACGGACTGTAGATTTCAACAGCAATTTACCATTTTCAAAGGCTTGTTTCTTCTGTTCATACATGAAAGTTTGACACTCCTTCTCGCGCTCCAATTTGTGCACTTCCTTGTGAAACACCTTAACCCTAAAAAGTTATCTACGTCGTCATTCTTGTACTACATCTTATATATATTTAATAACAATATCATAATTATATTGCCAAGAGCGTTGAATGGGTTTTGCGATGGATTTAACGGACCCTAGTAAACCACGTAGCGGCGAATTATAATGTCGCGGTTGCAATATATTATATGACATTATGTGTGTCGATTTGATATTTTCGCACACTTAATAAAATTGTGTTCGTTTTGCCAATTTCCGTCCTATTATAAATTACATGATATCGACCCTAGCCATATTTATAATGAATAATACCATTAGCAAGGTTTACAGCCAGAATCACTATTAAATAACAGATAGGTACTTATACAACTAACAGGGTTTATTACTTTGGCATGTCTGGCGTGATGTGGGAACGAACGAAATATAGCCTCTTCTCAACGCGATATCTACTAGATAAAACTTAGCCATCATTATATCGTCAAAGCAATCTAAACTTTTAGGGTGTCGGCGAGGCTTTGACCGCAGAGCAGACACAAGATGTCTGTAAACAACTTATACGTTTGACATACTATTAATATTAAATTTGAAAATAATACAATTATATTGTTTTAAGTGACATCTTTGTGTAATATAACTAGTGACATTAGAAAATAAAACACGGTATTTAATTATACTCGTATATATATAGCTTCGATATATCATAACGTTTTTAAATATAAATATAGGTACTAGCTATGTACGGTTATCCTTAAAAGCTCGACGCACTGATTACACTTAATAAATATAGCATTAAGAATAGGCTACAGCGGTAGCTGTTTGATTAGGCCTAGGCCTAATATAACGTCTAGCTGAGGCACCCGATTTTAAATAAATATTTATTAATCGCACAGCAAAATATCTAAATTAATACCGCGACGACATCGCACAAAATAATGTAATAATTTTACAATAAAAGCATGAACTATTAGTTGAAATAGACAGGTAGATGTAATCTGCGCAACTGATGTATAATTAAAATTGGCAAGCAGTCTAAACAGTGACAATGGTTAATTGATATAGTGAAAATGTTAATAATTCGCTTAATATAATATAATGTGTTATTAATAATTATAATGCGCTCGCAAACCGAGCTAACAAACACAGCAATAGGCATTGACATGGCAGCATATCTCTCACGTAATACCCTTGGTATTTGGCCAGTTCTCAGAAATAATAATTGTTCTTCGTTGGTTGTATGTAAATATGTACAGCCGGGCCTATTGCAACCTGTTCTATTTTGAAAATCGTGGCAGAAACGTAATATATTTTTCATATAAGCCACATTAATTTCATGGCGGTATTTGCATTGCGCACCTTTGCTGCAAATACCCCATACAAAATCTCGACATATTCCATTCTGATCAAAGGTTGCAGCCATAGTGTCACAGATTACAGAGAGTCTACAGAGGCTTATATGAAAAATATATTACGTTTCTGCCACGATTTTCAAAATAGAACAGGTGTGCAACCTGTTCTATTTTGAAAATCGTGGCAGTATAGAGAGTCTACAGACAGATGACAATCTTCGAAGTAGAAATTTCGACCTTCTGAACCTCAAGAATTGATTTTGACAGAACAGATTATACAGAAATCTTTAGTGAAGATTTGAGTTTGGGTACGAGTCTTTTAAGCATGTATAAAAAATATAGGGTGATTTTTTATTACGCACTTATGTATTTATATTGTTAGGAAAGGTATAACCAAATAAAAAACGAGTGGTATTTATTATTTTTTATTTTTCAATTTAGTTTTAAATTTCAATAATGCTTTATTTTGCATAGGAGGCAATTCTGAAGGCAATCGGAAAATATCAGTACCTTTTAATATTCTATTTATACTTTTACACCAATTATGTACTGATAACTGTAAGGTGTAATCCAGAAAATTTTCAGCCACATTATTGTGTGTCGCACAAATAAGGAAATCTATAGGATACTTAGATTTGATCAACATTTTTATATGCCACAATATTTTATGTTGTTCAGGTTGATTTTCTAAGTATTCTATAGATTCCTTAGTAATATATTTAAACAGCCTTACTGCGCGTGTAGACGGGTAGGTCAGTTTATTTTGCATCGATTTATACTCTCTTACCGAGATCCACTTGTGAACGGATTCTATTTCATTAGATGTCAAATTCGATTCACAAGTGGAGCATTGTATATTTTTTAATATTTTTCTAATGACCCACCCTGTAGTATAGGCTTGTGAGTGCACACTCAATCTTTCTTGAGTGGCCGTTATCTGATTAAAACTGCGATTATAAGAGGATTCGGCAACTTCATTTTGTATGGTACTTCCGGTAAACAATGATTTTAATTTTAATAATTGTTTAGCCGAATCCTCTTCACAATTAAATGCATTTGAATGAAATTTTATGAACCTTGTTATCAGTAAAGATTTAAAAGTGTTTTTAAAAGTATGGCAGTCTGGATTATTATTTCTGTAATTATACGCCCGCATTTGCCCAAAGAAATTTTCAATGGGATCAGAATTGAAATAGCGCGGACGCATAATTTTAAATCCCTTGTCTGCAAAAAACTGCCATAATCTTTGCAAACTTTTTAAAGTTACAATCCAATGGGCTTGTGAAGGTACCGATTTTTCTTTACCTGTACTATCAACAAATCGCAAATTTGTAATTTTCTTAATTGCCTCAGACCAGAATTGGTGGTGTTGTGACTTCTGGGTGACAACACTTCTCAATGGTTTGCCCTTTTGCATGGCAGCAAAACTTGCTCCGTTAACACTGTCAAAGAGGTCGTCGAAGAATGTTGTAATCTCCGACGTATTTTTTAAAGTAGGGCTGACAGCTGTTCCATCCGAGTAGTTAGCTATAACACAAAAAAACTATTATGTTCATAATATACTAAATTAATTATATCATGTCGTTTGTGTTTATGAACAGTTTAGTACCCTCAAATAACCTGAACACAGGTTTACAGTAAACCAGATGGCAACTATAAATATATAAGTAATAAATTAGATTCTGAGAAATTGTGACTGTCTCGTTAGTTTCTTTGACATAAACTAGCGCCTGCGATACCGGCGATTTTGGTTTATTCACATCTTCCCCTGAATGTCTGCCTCCGAATGGGCGAAAATGGGAATTTCTGTGTCATCTTCCCCCGAATTCAAACAAACAAACTCAATCATACATAGTTATAATATGAAACCTTATTATATACTAAACATATTTATACAATGCATTATCACACACCACACAATGTCATACTCGCAAAGAATGCCACTTTTATGTAGTTACATATCAAGCCAGTATATTTTGAATACATTAATGCAACATACTATTATTATCAGGCACAAAACCAAGTCACACTTACAAACAAACTGCCTTCTACATACATTAATTTATGTTTTATTATTATGTTTAGGTTATAATATACATCACTTTAGTAGTTTTACTTCCTATATAATCACACACACTCTGCAGTCATGTACTCAAATATACTTACACATACTTTTCACGTGTTATTGCACTGAACTTGAATATAGTAGATGGCAGTGTTCAGAGGAGCTGGTTTCACTGAGATATGGATTTATATCATTCAAATGTTAGACATAAATAGTATATCCGAAGAGATAGATACTATAGGTACAAAAAGGGCTATGCTGTGTGATCCAGAGAAATGCCTCTCTTATCTTCCTAATATTTGGAACTATATAAAAATATTACACCTTAATATACGAAGTGTTAACCGAAACATAGATGAACTTAGAATGTTCTTAATTACTATTAAAATGACTCCAGAAATATTAATCTTATCGGAATGTTGGCTGAGTAAAGCTCCCGTAGTTCCAACAATGGATGGATACTTAGTCTATCATACGCAAAAAAACCATAACCAAAATGACGGCATCATTATTTACATTAAAACAAGCCTAGCACACACAATTACAGAACCAATATTCTCTGATGCAAACTGTTTGACATGTAGGTTACAATCACATAATCTGGTAATTGTTGCACTGTACCGATCACCGAGTATCCACAATACTGACAAATTTCTAGACAGCTTAAATAATATTTTAACATCATTTGCAAATATTAGTAATATAGTGATAATGGGTGACATCAATATAAATATTTCCCCTCAGAGTCAAAACTCGCAGGCCCGTGAATATCTGACACTAAATGCTATACATGGTTTAGTACCTACACATATGCTACCCACTCGCGAAAGTAGCTGTCTGGATCATGTTTTATTAAAATCTAATCTGCAAACAACAACCTTAATCTTTAACACCAGTATAACAGATCATGCACCGGTCCTGCTTAGTATGGAAGGTAAAATACAGTCTACCAAACAAAAATTAACTCGTGTTTCTATAGATTATAAATCACTTTACGCAACTATATCAAACACCGACTTTTGTCAAGTATATAACACTACCGACGCCAACATAGCAGCCGAGATTCTGGTATCTAAAATTGGTCTAATTATTCAAAAACACTCCATAATTAAGCACATCTCCAGTAAAAATAGATTGATTAAACCTTGGATTACTCTAGGATTGCTTAGGTGCATTCGTAACAGAAATGCTATGAACTGTAAACTAAAAAATGATCCAAATAACTGCACTCTAAAAATAACTTATATTAGATACCGTAATTTTTGTAACAAATTACTAAAAAAATTAAAACTTGAATATGAAAAACAAGAATTTTGCAAAGCCAAAAATAATCCAAAAGCTACGTGGAAACTTATTAAAAACATAAATACAGATTGTACGGTAAACTCTACTACGGATTTGCTTAATCTAGACAAAGATAATGTAACATCGGTTAATAAAGTTAATGACTTTTTTACTAACATAGGTGGCTGGCTACTACTCTGGCTCTACAGCATTGTACTCAAGCTTCAAACTCACTCGCAGATAATATTCCCCCGCTAAATTCTCTTACACTACTTCCAACAGACGAAACTGAAGTTGCAAATATTATATCCGGCATGCGTAGAGACGCATCTGCTGGATGGGATGGAATTACCACCACGCTACTGCAACAATGTGGCAGTACACTGATTCCAGTTATTACTTACATCTGTAATATCTCTATTTCAACTGGCAAATTCCCCAAAGTTTTTAAAAAGGCCATCGTCCACCCCATATTTAAAACCGGAAACAAAGATAGCATAAACAATTACAGGCCAATATCAGTCCTACCGGCATTATCTAAAGTTCTAGAGAAACTCCTTAATGCTCGCCTTGTCAACTACCTAGAACGACACAACATTTTAGCTCCAAATCAGTTTGGTTTTAGACATGGGAAATCCGCGGAGGACGCAGTGGCATCGCTTGTCGATGATATTGTGAGTAAGTTAGATACTCAAAACAAGTGTATTGGAGTCTTTTTGGACCTCACCAAGGCCTTTGATACCGTCTCTATTCCCCACCTCCTGAATAAACTCGAAAGGATGGGAATACGTGGACACGCACTTGAGATGTTCAAAGATTATCTGTCTGATAGAACGCAATGTGTCAAAATCGATTCTATGGTGAGTGACGAGAAGACTCTAACATTTGGAGTTCCGCAAGGTTCAATATTAGGCCCTACTCTTTTTCTGACATATATTAATGCCCTTTGCAAGCTCTCTCTTCTTAATTGCTCTATATATACATACGCCGACGATACAGCCCTCCTTGTCCACGGTCGTACCTGGCCTGCTACTTTTAGATTGGCGGAGCAGGCACTTAATAATGTAATGAGATGGTTAACTGCTAACCTATTAACCCTAAATGTCTCAAAAACAAGTTATCTGACGTTCTCGATGTCATCTTCGAGCCAACCCTCTCTAGAATCTTTCCAATTTAAGGCTCATTCCTGCACAAATAACCACTTTTCTACCCTGTGTGATTGCCCATGCCTGTCTAAATCGAGCTGTGTGAAATATCTCGGCGTTTATATAGACAATAAATTAAACTGGAAAACTCACATAGACAAGCTTACTGCCCGTGTGCGTAAACTAATATACGTTTTTAAAAAGTTACGTTACTCTGCAGAAAAGCAGACTTTAAAAACAGTTTATTTTGCTCTATGCCAGTCAATTCTAAGCTATTGCATATCAGTATGGGGAGGAGCCGCAAAGACTTACTTTTTGGAACTGGAACGGGCACAGAGAGCTGTACTCAAGGTTATGACCTGTAAACCATATAGATACCCGACGTTTACACTCTACAGGGAATGTAAAATACTTACCGTGAGGCAGCTTTTTGTATTCCATACAGTTATTAAAAAACACGCCTCTCTAAATTATGACCATAGCAAACTACAACGACGACGGTCTAAGCAAATATGCCCAGTACAGAAATTCAGAACCACACTTGCGAGGAGACATTATCAGATTGTCGGGGGTCACCTCTATAACGTCATAAACAAGGCTTGCAACATATATCCTCTATGCAAATACGCCTGTAAATCTGCTGTAATCAAGTGGCTTCTGACCAAAAATTACACTGAAACTGAAGATTTATTAACCTTATCTATCTTGTAGGTAAAGGGTCACCATCTAATGTACATAGACGCACTCACATACATACGCACACACGCATACACATACACACACGCACACACACACACACACACACACACACACACACACACACACACACACACACACACACACACACACACACACATGCATGCACAGACACACACACCCACAACACATGTGAACACAAACACGTACGTGCGCGTACTCGCGCACAGCTATAGCAAGTACTCCCAATTGCATGTCTGCCACGTTCGTTGAACAAAAATGGGAAATTCTTTGTGAGGGCGCTGGTACCCATAACACAAGTTTAATCTTATCTTGGGTACCTGAGTTCAATGAAACAGTAATATATAGAAATTGTTTTTATTGTATTTATGTCATTGTATTGTGGCTATTTTTGAAACAATAAATTTATTATTATATTATTTATTATTATATTATATTATTATTATATTATTATATTATATTTGTAATCGCGGGCAGTTGGGAAGTTCTATTCCCATCTACCGCCGGATTTTCTTGCCCCGACTATAAATTCTGGGGAAGATGACACGAAAATTCCCATTTTCCCCCCTTCGGGGGCCGACATTCGGGGGAAGATGGGAATAAACCGAGATTTCGATACAACATAGTTGGCAAAAATACCAGTGTAAAATAATACACTTCTGCATACCTCTACGGGGCCACAGGCGTAACACTTATGTTTTTATGTATAGACTAGTGTCCTAAAAAGAACAATTAATCGATCAGTTAGATTACAATTAAATATTGCACACATATTTTTCTTAACTTTCGTAAACAAACAATTTGTATTATGGAGTTACATCACAAGCACTCGCTCCAGAATTTTGATGCGCTTTATCTTTGGATTTTTTATTCATTTGTTAATACAATAAATGTGTCCATTATTTTTTATAATCGAACTGATGTTCTAGAAGTGGGAGGCTTAGAAAATTAAACGAAATGATTACTTACAAAATTGAGAAGAATATGTCCGGAGTTATGCCTGTCACTAACAAACTGTCAATAACAGACAGACACACAGACCCACATAATGATTATAAGTTTATTTTGTTAACATTTAAATAATTCATGTGGTGTTTACCTATAAGTAATTGTTACACAATTATTTACTATAAGTTTGTATTAAGTGTAAGTAATTGTGTATACAGTTGTTGGTGAACCAAATAAATAAAATAAAATAAAAAGAAAAAAAAACTTGTAAGTCAGCTATGTCTATTTCTGTGCGCGCCCGAGGCCTTATTTCTTGCAATTTGCAGTAAAGATTGGAATCTTCTTCACTGGAATACAATAAGATAATAAATATACTAGGTGTTTGCAGCAGCTTCGCTCGTGTAAATTTCGATTTAAACTATTGACTCGCAGCGGCTCGCCGGCGGCCAGACACAATAAATCTATTATGCCTGGTATTAGAAAACCAGACTTGACGGTTGAATAAACATAATACCAAAGTCTAATATAATGAGTGTCAGGTTAATCCACCAATGGGATACATTTCCTCCCAAGTTTCACTACTCTTATGCACAAATCCATTAACACTGTTCGACTCATGAATTAATCTTGAGACCTCCTAGGTCTCGGGTTCAATTCACAACCGGAATTGCACAGCAATGATACTAACCATACATTACCGTTGCATCATCGAGGCAGGTTACATCAAGAACAGTATCAACGATAGAAAAATATTGATCATGGAACTGACTTTTCTAATAGTTGAAATATTTCTATGGACTTAAAACTAACAATATCAGGTCAAATGATGACTTACTCTGTATCAAGTTGAATTCTATACAACAAGTTGGCATCAACACTTTGCTTTTTATCCTCACTATTCTTCCCCTCACTATTACGTTTCTTCCTCACCGCTTTTGGTGTTTTCGTAAAATATCTTGCAATACCTTTACTTCTAGTTTTCGGCGTACTGTCTCCATTACTTGTATCACTTGGAGGTTTGTTCTCCACATCACTTTCTTTGTCACAGCTTTGGTTACAGAACTCGTAAGAGCTTCTGCATCGTTATTGGAGGTATTGTTTAAATCAGGTATGTATGGAATGTCTGGGTTGTATACTATTCTGGTAATTTTGCCTTCATGCCATGCACCTTGTTCTCTGTCCCTCATGTCTATCAAGTCACCTATGGCATACAAGGTACTCTCTGCATCTGTGGACATTTAAAGCAATTTTTAACATAACTTTGCCTTTTCTTTTTTGTTAAATGGCATATTCCGCACTAGGAATAAATCCTACATTCTGAGGGACTTTACAAATATTCAAATGAGGAATATTACGATCTAGGCAAACACAGAAACTACTGTCTTCTGTGTAGTCATCTACTGGTATTGTTTATACTTAGGCCACAAACATCCCGCATTTATAATATGAAGAAAGTGGCAACCTCTTGTATGAGGCAAGCATGTTTGTTTGAGCAATGCATTGATAAAACTAAGATAAGACTAAACTATCTCTTTGCAGGTCATAGAGATAGTTTATGGGCCAGATAGTACCATGATATTCTTTTTGTTCTGGCAAAAGCAAGGATCCTGATGGATAGTTATTTTATTATATCCACAGAAGTGGAGATGCAGTTAAAAATTGCCAGAAATAGGCTTTACGTAATCAGAAGTCTTGGTTAGCTAAAACCTGTTTAAAAAAACTGTTAATTATTAGTATTATTAATAAACAGGCAGGCAGTTGAAGCAACTGATATGTGCATGTATCCTGCTGAATTCCCACTATGTAGTTTTTGGTCATTGAAGGTATTTGTCAGTTTTAAATATTGCTTGCCAATAATATTTATGTGATATCTTGTATATTGAAAATTCGAAGATATTTATGTATGTAATGTACTCAATGGACACCCGGTCTTTTCAATAGTTATTGTATACTCAAGCAGATATATTACAACAATAGATAAGTATATACATATATGTTGACATGGATATAGCTACTACATACTGCCTTGGAGTGAGTGAGAGACTGCTATTCATGAGTTCTAGGCTTAGATCTCCGAATCGGTCAGTAATATTGGAATTTTCTCATAAGGATTTTTCAGTAGCAGTCTGGAACTCTGAACAATTATTATGTCATGCTTATGTAAGCAATGTAAGCATGACTCAAATACTCTACTTGCCATAAACAAATTTTCATCAATCATCTGGTACATAAATATACCTATAGGTATATAAGCATGACTTTTATGACAATCAATCTATGACAAATTGAACTCATGTATTAAGTATACATTATACAAAATTACATACATACATAGATTCACGCCCGTTTCCCAGAGGGGTAGGCAGAGACTACGGATTTCCATTTGCTACGATCCTGACACACTTCTCTGGCTTCACTCACTTTCATCACATTCCTCATAAATTACAAACCTTTATAATCCTTTTCCTTGTCATCAAAGGCCTTCTCACTGTCTTCAGTATTTTTCTTTTCCTTGGGACTGTCCTCAGGTTGTGCATGGACCATGAGCTGAATAACATCATTGAGCTTGATATTGTAGTCATGGAATGTGTAGCCATTTTCCAGCTAAAGAAAATGTAATTTGGAAAAATCAATATCAATGTTTACTAGGTGGTAAATAACCATATTAATAATTAATTCCAACATTCTTTATTGACACTGGAAGATTAATTTCTTGTAATTGCATGGGTAGGCCAAGGCAGAGATAATATAACTCGATACTAGTTGTGGGGCTAACATATCGCTTTTCCTTTTTCACTCACAATGTGAATAAATGTCTACAAACAGCAGAGTGATTCAGAATATAACAACCATTTCATTATCAATCAAGCTGTTTAAATTTTGAAAAATGCTCATCGATTTCTTCCATGGATACATAATTGTCTGAAAATGCTGACATGCAGTCATCAACTCATCAGTAAACAAAATTATAATAATAATAATGTTTATTTATTTCGTCACAAAAGTATTATGACATTCAAACATTATAATCTTAGAATTTTGATATATATCTTTATTATACCTTTGTGAGAAAATTGGAGTCTGTGTTACAGATCCCCAGGCTCTCTCACACTAGACCATTTTAAATTGCAACATATTATACACAATAAAATCAAACAAAGAACCAAATTGTGTTATCAATAAAGGTAAGCTTTATATGTAAAGATTAATGTATGTCATTAACACATTATTCATGCCATATAATCCAATGCAAACTCTTGACTTTATTCATTTGATACCAGCTTTTGTGTAATGGGTGGAATTCGAATCTACAACCTTTCAATTGCAAATCAAATGCCTTGTCCATTGGAATCTTATCCTTTGATGGTAAGTTGAGTTGACACCATAAGAAAATTGGAAATGATAACAAGGTTCATAAAATTTCATTCAAATGCATTTAATTGTGAAGAGGATTCGGCTAAACAATTATTAAAATTAAAATCATTGTTTACCGGAAGTACCATACAAAATGAAGTTGCCGAATCCTCTTATAATCGCAGTTTTAATCAGATAACGGCCACTCAAGAAAGATTGAGTGTGCACTCACAAGCCTATACTACAGGGTGGGTCATTAGAAAAATATTAAAAAATATACAATGCTCCACTTGTGAATCGAATTTGACATCTAATGAAATAGAATCCGTTCACAAGTGGATCTCGGTAAGAGAGTATAAATCGATGCGAAATAAACTGACCTACCCGTCTACACGCGCAGTAAGGCTGTTTAAATATATTACTAAGGAATCTATAGAATACTTAGAAAATCAACCTGAACAACATAAAATATTGTGGCATATAAAAATGTTGATCAAATCTAAGTATCCTATAGATTTCCTTATTTGTGCGACACACAATAATGTGGCTGAAAATTTTCTGGATTACACCTTACAGTTATCAGTACATAATTGGTGTAAAAGTATAAATAGAATATTAAAAGGTACTGATATTTTCCGATTGCCTTCAGAATTGCCTCCTATGCAAAATAAAGCTTTATTGAAATTTAAAACTAAATTGAAAAATAAAAAATAATAAATACCACTCGTTTTTTATTTGGTTATACCTTTCCTAACAATATAAATACATAAGTGCGTAATAAAAAATCAGCCTATATTTTTTATACATGCTTAAAAGACTCGTACCCAAACTCAAATCTTCACTAAAGATTTCTGTATAATCTGTTGTCAAAATCAATACTTGAGGTTCAGAAGGTCGAAATTTCTACTTCGAAGATTGTCATCTGTCTGTAGACTCTCTGTAATATGTGACACTGTGGCTGCAACCTTTGATCCGAATGGAATATGTCGAGATTTTGTATGGGGTATTTGCAGCAAAGGTGCGCAATGCAAATACCGCCATGAAATTAATGTGGCTTATATGAAAAATATATTACGTTTCTGCCACGATTTTCAAAATAGAACAGGTTGCAATAGGCCCGGCTGTACATATTTACATACAACCAACGAAGAACAATTATTATTTCTGAGAACTGGCCAAATACCAAGGGTATTACGTGAGAGATATGCTGCCATGTCAATGCCTATTCCCGCCACAAACATGTATATAGATAATGTTTTAATGGCACCACCACCACCACCTCCGCCGCCACCGCCACCCCCCAGCACATTACCATCCGCCGGAGCGCTGCCGCCGCTACTACCAGCTCCACTACCAACTCCACTACCAACACTATTGACTCCACCACCGCCACCGCCTCCACCAACAGCAGTAACAACACCTGTTCCAATGACACCAGCCATATTTACAGGTATATATTTTTATCATAATATCTAAAATGTAAATTAAGTAGTTAGATTTTGGTGGCTATTACTCTACTACTCTACTATCTTGCGAATGTTATTCATTAACAAAATTATTGTTTGTGGATTTTCTTATAGTCTAATTTGTTGACATCATATTATAATTATGAATAACACATGACCTGGCATTAAAAGGTATTACATGGTATGCAGAAAATCAATGCCTTCCATTTATTTTAGATTGCAGATATTACTAAATACCCTCATTGTTTAAAAAATACTATGATGAATTGCATATAACAATTTTTTTAACTATTAGATAAATTGTAATTATTAATTTAATTTAACAAGTTCACTTTATAATTTTTTTGGTTATTGCTATGTAGAAAACCAATGACTACTATGGATTTTAGTTTGCAGGTATTACTGAATACCCACATTGTTTAAAAAATACTATGATGAAATATATTATTACTTAAAATTTTAATTTAGGTATTGTTAAATTTTAACTAGTTTACCTTGTCATTTTATTGGTGAAAGTTTTAATAGTTTATTTTTAAATAAACATACTTTAAACATCATAGAAAAGAACAATATTTCAAATCTGATCAATATGATATGTATAATTATCTCACCTTTCTTAGCTATTCCTTTCATATTATAAATATGTAAGAAAATAGATAGGTAGTACAGATAGGACTGTACTCAACATAATAAAATCAATCCAAATGAAGCTAAATTAGGATTACTTTGAAGGATACTTTGACCATGGAAATATAAAAACAAAAATATCACTTTTCCACTTTCAATATTAATTTTAGCTTATCCCTGCTTATAATATTGTGTATAATGAGTTAGGAGCAAGAATCCACACTATTGCTTCTAGCTCTTATATAAGAGCAGTTCTTGTGACAATGTGTCCTTGTCCAGTTAATGTGTGTCATTATTGAAAAATAACAAAATGGTGATAGCTTATGTAGGACTGTTTATTTTTTTATTTATTATTATGGTTTATCAACAGCAAATGTTTACTGATTGATATCAATTAGGTAGATCATAAAGAAAGTATGGTGGCTGGAATATTTGCCAATTATAGATTAACCAGCGATATAATCAGTATAAATTATTACAATGTAGGTTATAATAAACAACTACATTATTATTTAGTATTTTTGTAATAAAATATTGTAGCTTGACCTTTACAACCATGTTTTCATAAAGTTGTTATTTAGAGATGTTTAGCTAAATACGGATGTCCCCTATTGATTGCCTAAGTGATTGATTTTGTGCCACTTGTGCCCAACAGCATAACATTGTATATTTTCTATATATACTAGTCTATTAGTTGGACACCAAAAGTATAAGCAAATAAAGGTTCTTGAGAGATGAGAACAAATATTTAAAGTTATCACAATTTTAAATATATAATTTGGTGCCTTTGCCATTATTTAAGATAGCTATTGTATGTTATATCAGTTCTGAATATGTTACTCTTGCAGCTCCACCACCACTTAATACATCTGCAGTATTCCCAGCCAGCCAAGCACCGCCTCCTATACCAGTGTAAGTATTGTAAAAAGTTGCAAACTGTTTTGAACACTGTCCTTGAATTGTTAAGTTAAATTTGATGTTGCTTTGTTTTCTTGTTGATGACAGATTTGATGCAACAAAACCACCACCTCCACTGTCAACCAGGCCTTTTGAGGACATTAATTTTAGGTGTTGCTGCTGGGGTCCAGCAACGCCTAAAATTAATGTGCTCAAAAGGCCTGCAGAGTCAACTGTTGAAGGTAATTGAAATTATTTTCTTACTTATTTTGACTACAATACTTCTCATTAAATATGCTAGCGATGAAGTTAACACAATTATATTTATTTTTCTAAAATGACGGAATTATATTCTTGGGTATATTAAAAATAAGATGTGTCAGACTATATTTAGAATACCTCAAAATTGTAATGGCATTGAGCATATGTATGTTATAATAATATTAAATTTACATGTTCAATTATGATATGAGCAACTTTATTAAATTAATATGTTTATTTTAAATAAAATTCCAAGCCAATGATTTAATATATAAACAGAGCTATAGGCAAGCTTACCGAAATTCTAATATTGTTTAGTGCTAGTAGGCGAGGATAATGATTGCCCTACATAATAATATGTTAATTATAAACATTATTTCAATGCACAATACTAAAGATTGCAATGCGAATACATGTCTGAGAAAAATATTTTAATATCAAATTTTATTAATTCGAGAATTGTGTAATATTAACAAAGACTGGACTGTGAATGTTGAATATCTCAATCGTAAAAGATCCTAGTAGAGAAATTATCCTATTTAATTACTATTGCATTTCCTGCATTTGTCTATCCAGAGACAGGGTAGTACATATAAAGGCGCCAGTCGGTCCCGTAGCACCAATCTCGCAATTGCATTGCGATAACGCTGAGTTATTAGCTAAGCGACAGTTGATTTTGTTCCCAGCTGGACCAAGCAAAGCGAGAAAACAAGAGGGTTCCAACATAGAAAACAGCCTGTGCGAAAACTGTGTCCAGCGCGAAATAAGGTTTGACATGAAAAAAATTACCTTTATAATTTGTACGCATGATATTATTCAAAATACTTGTGTAATTTTTTTCGAACAATTAGAACGGTTTAAGAATACAAGAAAAGACAGTGGTCGTAAATCTGCTGTGTTTGTTAGCTCGGTTTGCGAGCGCATTATAATTATTAATAACACATTATATTATATTAAGCGAATTATTAACATTTTCACTATATCAATTAACCATTGTCACTGTTTAGACTGCTTGCCAATTTTAATTATATATCAGTTGCGCAGATTACATCTACCTGTCTAGTTCATGCTTTTATTGTAAAATTATTACATTATTTTGTGCGATGTCGTCGCGGTATTAATTTAGATATTTTGCTGTGCGATTAATAAATATTTATTTAAAATCGGGTGCCTCAGCTAGACGTTATATTAGGCCTAGGCCTAATCAAACAGCTACCGCTGTAGCCTATTCTTAATGCTATATTTATTAAGTGTAATCAGTGCGTCGAGCTTTTAAGGATAACCGTACATAGCTAGTACCTATATTTATATTTAAAAACGTTATGATATATCGAAGCTATATATATACGAGTATAATTAAATACCGTGTTTTATTTTCTAATGTCACTAGTTATATTACACAAAGATGTCACTTAAAACAATATAATTGTATTATTTTCAAATTTAATATTAATAGTATGTCAAACATATAAGTTGTTTACAGACATCTTGTGTCTGCTCTGCGGTCAAAGCCTCGCCGACACCCTAAAAGTTTAGATTGCTTTGACGATATAATGATGGCTAAGTTTTATCTAGTAGATATCGCGTTGAGAAGAGGCTATATTTCGTTCGTTCCCACATCACGCCAGACATGCCAAAGTAATAAACCCTGTTAGTTGTATAAGTACCTATCTGTTATTTAATAGTGATTCTGGCTGTAAACCTTGCTAATGGTATTATTCATTATAAATATGGCTAGGGTCGATATCATGTAATTTATAATAGGACGGAAATTGGCAAAACGAACACAATTTTATTAAGTGTGCGAAAATATCAAATCGACACACATAATGTCATATAATATATTGCAACCGCGACATTATAATTCGCCGCTACGTGGTTTACTAGGGTCCGTTAAATCCATCGCAAAACCCATTCAACGCTCTTGGCAATATAATTATGATATTGTTATTAAATATATATTAGATGTAGTACAAGAATGACGACGTAGATAACTTTTTAGGGTTAAGGTGTTTCACAAGGAAGTGCACAAATTGGAGCGCGAGAAGGAGTGTCAAACTTTCATGTATGAACAGAAGAAACAAGCCTTTGAAAATGGTAAATTGCTGTTGAAATCTACAGTCCGTGACGAACTGTACGTGAAATTGGATAATTATATTGAGGTAACATTTGAAAACATAAATAATCGTTGCATTTAAATAGATTGTTTGAAAACCTAACGGAATTTGGCAAATACGTATTTAAATTAGAGATAAGCCTTAAATCTATTTTCTAACAAGGAACCAAATCGATCAGAACTTGCTTACGAGAAATACTGCCTTTAAAATGCGGTCCTAGATAAATATCTATATATTAAATATATATTAGATGTAGTACAAGAATGACGACGTAGATAACTTTTTAGGGTTAAGGTGTTTCACAAGGAAGTGCACAAATTGGAGCGCGAGAAGGAGTGTCAAACTTTCATGTATGAACAGAAGAGACAAGCCTTTGAAAATGGTAAATTGCTGTTGAAATCTACAGTCCGTGACGAACTGTACGTGAAATTGGATAATTATATTGAGGTAACATTTGAAAACATAAATAACATTAAAAAATGCAACGATTATTTATGTTTTCAATTTCACGTACAGTTCGTCACGGACTGTAGATTTCAACAGCAATTTACCATTTTCAAAGGCTTGTTTCTTCTGTTCATACATGAAAGTTTGACACTCCTTCTCGCGCTCCAATTTGTGCACTTCCTTGTGAAACACCTTAACCCTAAAAAGTTATCTACGTCGTCATTCTTGTACTACATCTTATATATATTTAATAACAATATCATAATTATATTGCCAAGAGCGTTGAATGGGTTTTGCGATGGATTTAACGGACCCTAGTAAACCACGTAGCGGCGAATTATAATGTCGCGGTTGCAATATATTATATGACATTATGTGTGTCGATTTGATATTTTCGCACACTTAATAAAATTGTGTTCGTTTTGCCAATTTCCGTCCTATTATAAATTACATGATATCGACCCTAGCCATATTTATAATGAATAATACCATTAGCAAGGTTTACAGCCAGAATCACTATTAAATAACAGATAGGTACTTATACAACTAACAGGGTTTATTACTTTGGCATGTCTGGCGTGATGTGGGAACGAACGAAATATAGCCTCTTCTCAACGCGATATCTACTAGATAAAACTTAGCCATCATTATATCGTCAAAGCAATCTAAACTTTTAGGGTGTCGGCGAGGCTTTGACCGCAGAGCAGACACAAGATGTCTGTAAACAACTTATACGTTTGACATACTATTAATATTAAATTTGAAAATAATACAATTATATTGTTTTAAGTGACATCTTTGTGTAATATAACTAGTGACATTAGAAAATAAAACACGGTATTTAATTATACTCGTATATATATAGCTTCGATATATCATAACGTTTTTAAATATAAATATAGGTACTAGCTATGTACGGTTATCCTTAAAAGCTCGACGCACTGATTACACTTAATAAATATAGCATTAAGAATAGGCTACAGCGGTAGCTGTTTGATTAGGCCTAGGCCTAATATAACGTCTAGCTGAGGCACCCGATTTTAAATAAATATTTATTAATCGCACAGCAAAATATCTAAATTAATACCGCGACGACATCGCACAAAATAATGTAATAATTTTACAATAAAAGCATGAACTATTAGTTGAAATAGACAGGTAGATGTAATCTGCGCAACTGATGTATAATTAAAATTGGCAAGCAGTCTAAACAGTGACAATGGTTAATTGATATAGTGAAAATGTTAATAATTCGCTTAATATAATATAATGTGTTATTAATAATTATAATGCGTTCGCAAACCGAGCTAACAAACACAGCAATAGGCATTGACATGGCAGCATATCTCTCACGTAATACCCTTGGTATTTGGCCAGTTCTCAGAAATAATAATTGTTCTTCGTTGGTTGTATGTAAATATGTACAGCCGGGCCTATTGCAACCTGTTCTATTTTGAAAATCGTGGCAGAAACGTAATATATTTTTCATATAAGCCACATTAATTTCATGGCGGTATTTGCATTGCGCACCTTTGCTGCAAATACCCCATACAAAATCTCGACATATTCCATTCTGATCAAAGGTTGCAGCCATAGTGTCACAGATTACAGAGAGTCTACAGAGGCTTATATGAAAAATATATTACGTTTCTGCCACGATTTTCAAAATAGAACAGGTGTGCAACCTGTTCTATTTTGAAAATCGTGGCAGTATAGAGAGTCTACAGACAGATGACAATCTTCGAAGTAGAAATTTCGACCTTCTGAACCTCAAGAATTGATTTTGACAGAACAGATTATACAGAAATCTTTAGTGAAGATTTGAGTTTGGGTACGAGTCTTTTAAGCATGTATAAAAAATATAGGGTGATTTTTTATTACGCACTTATGTATTTATATTGTTAGGAAAGGTATAACCAAATAAAAAACGAGTGGTATTTATTATTTTTTATTTTTCAATTTAGTTTTAAATTTCAATAATGCTTTATTTTGCATAGGAGGCAATTCTGAAGGCAATCGGAAAATATCAGTACCTTTTAATATTCTATTTATACTTTTACACCAATTATGTACTGATAACTGTAAGGTGTAATCCAGAAAATTTTCAGTCACATTATTGTGTGTCGCACAAATAAGGAAATCTATAGGATACTTAGATTTGATCAACATTTTTATATGCCACAATATTTTATGTTGTTCAGGTTGATTTTCTAAGTATTCTATAGATTCCTTAGTAATATATTTAAACAGCCTTACTGCGCGTGTAGACGGGTAGGTCAGTTTATTTTGCATCGATTTATACTCTCTTACCGAGATCCACTTGTGAACGGATTCTATTTCATTAGATGTCAAATTCGATTCACAAGTGGAGCATTGTATATTTTTTAATATTTTTCTAATGACCCACCCTGTAGTATAGGCTTGTGAGTGCACACTCAATCTTTCTTGAGTGGCCGTTATCTGATTAAAACTGCGATTATAAGAGGATTCGGCAACTTCATTTTGTATGGTACTTCCGGTAAACAATGATTTTAATTTTAATAATTGTTTAGCCGAATCCTCTTCACAATTAAATGCATTTGAATGAAATTTTATGAACCTTGTTATCAGTAAAGATTTAAAAGTGTTTTTAAAAGTATGGCAGTCTGGATTATTATTTCTGTAATTATACGCCCGCATTTGCCCAAAGAAATTTTCAATGGGATCAGAATTGAAATAGCGCGGACGCATAATTTTAAATCCCTTGTCTGCAAAAAACTGCCATAATCTTTGCAAACTTTTTAAAGTTACAATCCAATGGGCTTGTGAAGGTACCGATTTTTCTTTACCTGTACTATCAACAAATCGCAAATTTGTAATTTTCTTAATTGCCTCAGACCAGAATTGGTGGTGTTGTGACTTCTGGGTGACAACACTTCTCAATGGTTTGCCCTTTTGCATGGCAGCAAAACTTGCTCCGTTAACACTGTCAAAGAGGTCGTCGAAGAATGTTGTAATCTCCGACGTATTTTTTAAAGTAGGGCTGACAGCTGTTCCATCCGAGTAGTTAGCTATAACACAAAAAAACTATTATGTTCATAATATACTAAATTAATTATATCATGTCGTTTGTGTTTATGAACAGTTTAGTACCCTCAAATAACCTGAACACAGGTTTACAGTAAACCAGATGGCAACTATAAATATATAAGTAATAAATTAGATTCTGAGAAATTGTGACTGTCTCGTTAGTTTCTTTGACATAAACTAGCGCCTGCGATACCGGCGATTTTGGTTTATTCCCATCTTCCCCTGAATGTCTGCCTCCGAATGGGCGAAAATGGGAATTTCTGTGTCATCTTCCCCCGAATTCAAACAAACAAACTCAATCATACATAGTTATAATATGAAACCTTATTATATACTAAACATATTTATACAATGCATTATCACACACCACACAATGTCATACTCGCAAAGAATGCCACTTTTATGTAGTTACATATCAAGCCAGTATATTTTGAATACATTAATGCAACATACTATTATTATCAGGCACAAAACCAAGTCACACTTACAAACAAACTGCCTTCTACATACATTAATTTATGTTTTATTATTATGTTTAGGTTATAATATACATCACTTTAGTAGTTTTACTTCCTATATAATCACACACACTCTGCAGTCATGTACTCAAATATACTTACACATACTTTTCACGTGTTATTGCACTGAACTTGAATATAGTAGATGGCAGTGTTCAGAGGAGCTGGTTTCACTGAGATATGGATTTATATCATTCAAATGTTAGACATAAATAGTATATCCGAAGAGATAGATACTATAGGTACAAAAAGGGCTATGCTGTGTGATCCAGAGAAATGCCTCTCTTATCTTCCTAATATTTGGAACTATATAAAAATATTACACCTTAATATACGAAGTGTTAACCGAAACATAGATGAACTTAGAATGTTCTTAATTACTATTAAAATGACTCCAGAAATATTAATCTTATCGGAATGTTGGCTGAGTAAAGCTCCCGTAGTTCCAACAATGGATGGATACTTAGTCTATCATACGCAAAAAAACCATAACCAAAATGACGGCATCATTATTTACATTAAAACAAGCCTAGCACACACAATTACAGAACCAATATTCTCTGATGCAAACTGTTTGACATGTAGGTTACAATCACATAATCTGGTAATTGTTGCACTGTACCGATCACCGAGTATCCACAATACTGACAAATTTCTAGACAGCTTAAATAATATTTTAACATCATTTGCAAATATTAGTAATATAGTGATAATGGGTGACATCAATATAAATATTTCCCCTCAGAGTCAAAACTCGCAGGCCCGTGAATATCTGACACTAAATGCTATACATGGTTTAGTACCTACACATATGCTACCCACTCGCGAAAGTAGCTGTCTGGATCATGTTTTATTAAAATCTAATCTGCAAACAACAACCTTAATCTTTAACACCAGTATAACAGATCATGCACCGGTCCTGCTTAGTATGGAAGGTAAAATACAGTCTACCAAACAAAAATTAACTCGTGTTTCTATAGATTATAAATCACTTTACGCAACTATATCAAACACCGACTTTTGTCAAGTATATAACACTACCGACGCCAACATAGCAGCCGAGATTCTGGTATCTAAAATTGGTCTAATTATTCAAAAACACTCCATAATTAAGCACATCTCCAGTAAAAATAGATTGATTAAACCTTGGATTACTCTAGGATTGCTTAGGTGCATTCGTAACAGAAATGCTATGAACTGTAAACTAAAAAATGATCCAAATAACTGCACTCTAAAAATAACTTATATTAGATACCGTAATTTTTGTAACAAATTACTAAAAAAATTAAAACTTGAATATGAAAAACAAGAATTTTGCAAAGCCAAAAATAATCCAAAAGCTACGTGGAAACTTATTAAAAACATAAATACAGATTGTACGGTAAACTCTACTACGGATTTGCTTAATCTAGACAAAGATAATGTAACATCGGTTAATAAAGTTAATGACTTTTTTACTAACATAGGTGGCTGGCTACTACTCTGGCTCTACAGCATTGTACTCAAGCTTCAAACTCACTCGCAGATAATATTCCCCCGCTAAATTCTCTTACACTACTTCCAACAGACGAAACTGAAGTTGCAAATATTATATCCGGCATGCGTAGAGACGCATCTGCTGGATGGGATGGAATTACCACCACGCTACTGCAACAATGTGGCAGTACACTGATTCCAGTTATTACTTACATCTGTAATATCTCTATTTCAACTGGCAAATTCCCCAAAGTTTTTAAAAAGGCCATCGTCCACCCCATATTTAAAACCGGAAACAAAGATAGCATAAACAATTACAGGCCAATATCAGTCCTACCGGCATTATCTAAAGTTCTAGAGAAACTCCTTAATGCTCGCCTTGTCAACTACCTAGAACGACACAACATTTTAGCTCCAAATCAGTTTGGTTTTAGACATGGGAAATCCGCGGAGGACGCAGTGGCATCGCTTGTCGATGATATTGTGAGTAAGTTAGATACTCAAAACAAGTGTATTGGAGTCTTTTTGGACCTCACCAAGGCCTTTGATACCGTCTCTATTCCCCACCTCCTGAATAAACTCGAAAGGATGGGAATACGTGGACACGCACTTGAGATGTTCAAAGATTATCTGTCTGATAGAACGCAATGTGTCAAAATCGATTCTATGGTGAGTGACGAGAAGACTCTAACATTTGGAGTTCCGCAAGGTTCAATATTAGGCCCTACTCTTTTTCTGACATATATTAATGCCCTTTGCAAGCTCTCTCTTCTTAATTGCTCTATATATACATACGCCGACGATACAGCCCTCCTTGTCCACGGTCGTACCTGGCCTGCTACTTTTAGATTGGCGGAGCAGGCACTTAATAATGTAATGAGATGGTTAACTGCTAACCTATTAACCCTAAATGTCTCAAAAACAAGTTATCTGACGTTCTCGATGTCATCTTCGAGCCAACCCTCTCTAGAATCTTTCCAATTTAAGGCTCATTCCTGCACAAATAACCACTTTTCTACCCTGTGTGATTGCCCATGCCTGTCTAAATCGAGCTGTGTGAAATATCTCGGCGTTTATATAGACAATAAATTAAACTGGAAAACTCACATAGACAAGCTTACTGCCCGTGTGCGTAAACTAATATACGTTTTTAAAAAGTTACGTTACTCTGCAGAAAAGCAGACTTTAAAAACAGTTTATTTTGCTCTATGCCAGTCAATTCTAAGCTATTGCATATCAGTATGGGGAGGAGCCGCAAAGACTTACTTTTTGGAACTGGAACGGGCACAGAGAGCTGTACTCAAGGTTATGACCTGTAAACCATATAGATACCCGACGTTTACACTCTACAGGGAATGTAAAATACTTACCGTGAGGCAGCTTTTTGTATTCCATACAGTTATTAAAAAACACGCCTCTCTAAATTATGACCATAGCAAACTACAACGACGACGGTCTAAGCAAATATGCCCAGTACAGAAATTCAGAACCACACTTGCGAGGAGACATTATCAGATTGTCGGGGGTCACCTCTATAACGTCATAAACAAGGCTTGCAACATATATCCTCTATGCAAATACGCCTGTAAATCTGCTGTAATCAAGTGGCTTCTGACCAAAAATTACACTGAAACTGAAGATTTATTAACCTTATCTATCTTGTAGGTAAAGGGTCACCATCTAATGTACATAGACGCACTCACATACATACGCACACACGCATACACATACACACACGCACACACACACACACACACACACACACACACACACACACACACACACACACATGCATGCACAGACACACACACCCACAACACATGTGAACACAAACACGTACGTGCGCGTACTCGCGCACAGCTATAGCAAGTACTCCCAATTGCATGTCTGCCACGTTCGTTGAACAAAAATGGGAAATTCTTTGTGAGGGCGCTGGTACCCATAACACAAGTTTAATCTTATCTTGGGTACCTGAGTTCAATGAAACAGTAATATATAGAAATTGTTTTTATTGTATTTATGTCATTGTATTGTGGCTATTTTTGAAACAATAAATTTATTATTATATTATTATATTATTTATTATTATATTATATTATTATTATATTATTATATTATATTTGTAATCGCGGGCAGTTGGGAAGTTCTATTCCCATCTACCGCCGGATTTTCTTGCCCCGACTATAAATTCTGGGGAAGATGACACGAAAATTCCCATTTTCCCCCCTTCGGGGGCCGACATTCGGGGAAAGATGGGAATAAACCGAGATTTCGATACAACATAGTTGGCAAAAATACCAGTGTAAAATAATACACTTCTGCATACCTCTACGGGGCCACAGGCGTAACACTTATGTTTTTATGTATAGACTAGTGTCCTAAAAAGAACAATTAATCGATCAGTTAGATTACAATTAAATATTGCACACATATTTTTCTTAACTTTCGTAAACAAACAATTTGTATTATGGAGTTACATCACAAGCACTCGCTCCAGAATTTTGATGCGCTTTATCTTTGGATTTTTTATTCATTTGTTAATACAATAAATGTGTCCATTATTTTTTATAATCGAACTGATGTTCTAGAAGTGGGAGGCTTAGAAAATTAAACGAAATGATTACTTACAAAATTGAGAAGAATATGTCCGGAGTTATGCCTGTCACTAACAAACTGTCAATAACAGACAGACACACAGACCCACATAATGATTATAAGTTTATTTTGTTAACATTTAAATAATTCATGTGGTGTTTACCTATAAGTAATTGTTACACAATTATTTACTATAAGTTTGTATTAAGTGTAAGTAATTGTGTATACAGTTGTTGGTGAACCAAATAAATAAAATAAAATAAAAAGAAAAAAAAACTTGTAAGTCAGCTATGTCTATTTCTGTGCGCGCCCGAGGCCTTATTTCTTGCAATTTGCAGTAAAGATTGGAATCTTCTTCACTGGAATACAATAAGATAATAAATATACTAGGTGTTTGCAGCAGCTTCGCTCGTGTAAATTTCGATTTAAACTATTGACTCGCAGCGGCTCGCCGGCGGCCAGACACAATAAATCTATTATGCCTGGTATTAGAAAACCAGACTTGACGGTTGAATAAACATAATACCAAAGTCTAATATAATGAGTGTCAGGTTAATCCACCAATGGGATACATTTCCTCCCAAGTTTCACTACTCTTATGCACAAATCCATTAACACTGTTCGACTCATGAATTAATCTTGAGACCTCCTAGGTCTCGGGTTCAATTCACAACCGGAATTGCACAGCAATGATACTAACCATACATTACCGTTGCATCATCGAGGCAGGTTACATCAAGAACAGTATCAACGATAGAAAAATATTGATCATGGAACTGACTTTTCTAATAGTTGAAATATTTCTATGGACTTAAAACTAACAATATCAGGTCAAATGATGACTTACTCTGTATCAAGTTGAATTCTATACAACAAGTTGGCATCAACACTTTGCTTTTTATCCTCACTATTCTTCCCCTCACTATTACGTTTCTTCCTCACCGCTTTTGGTGTTTTCGTAAAATATCTTGCAATACCTTTACTTCTAGTTTTCGGCGTACTGTCTCCATTACTTGTATCACTTGGAGGTTTGTTCTCCACATCACTTTCTTTGTCACAGCTTTGGTTACAGAACTCGTAAGAGCTTCTGCATCGTTATTGGAGGTATTGTTTAAATCAGGTATGTATGGAATGTCTGGGTTGTATACTATTCTGGTAATTTTGCCTTCATGCCATGCACCTTGTTCTCTGTCCCTCATGTCTATCAAGTCACCTATGGCATACAAGGTACTCTCTGCATCTGTGGACATTTAAAGCAATTTTTAACATAACTTTGCCTTTTCTTTTTTGTTAAATGGCATATTCCGCACTAGGAATAAATCCTACATTCTGAGGGACTTTACAAATATTCAAATGAGGAATATTACGATCTAGGCAAACACAGAAACTACTGTCTTCTGTGTAGTCATCTACTGGTATTGTTTATACTTAGGCCACAAACATCCCGCATTTATAATATGAAGAAAGTGGCAACCTCTTGTATGAGGCAAGCATGTTTGTTTGAGCAATGCATTGATAAAACTAAGATAAGACTAAACTATCTCTTTGCAGGTCATAGAGATAGTTTATGGGCCAGATAGTACCATGATATTCTTTTTGTTCTGGCAAAAGCAAGGATCCTGATGGATAGTTATTTTATTATATCCACAGAAGTGGAGATGCAGTTAAAAATTGCCAGAAATAGGCTTTACGTAATCAGAAGTCTTGGTTAGCTAAAACCTGTTTAAAAAAACTGTTAATTATTAGTATTATTAATAAACAGGCAGGCAGTTGAAGCAACTGATATGTGCATGTATCCTGCTGAATTCCCACTATGTAGTTTTTGGTCATTGAAGGTATTTGTCAGTTTTAAATATTGCTTGCCAATAATATTTATGTGATATCTTGTATATTGAAAATTCGAAGATATTTATGTATGTAATGTACTCAATGGACACCCGGTCTTTTCAATAGTTACTGTATACTCAAGCAGATATATTACAACAATAGATAAGTATATACATATATGTTGACATGGATATAGCTACTACATACTGCCTTGGAGTGAGTGAGAGACTGCTATTCATGAGTTCTAGGCTTAGATCTCCGAATCGGTCAGTAATATTGGAATTTTCTCATAAGGATTTTTCAGTAGCAGTCTGGAACTCTGAACAATTATTATGTCATGCTTATGTAAGCAATGTAAGCATGACTCAAATACTCTACTTGCCATAAACAAATTTTCATCAATCATCTGGTACATAAATATACCTATAGGTATATAAGCATGACTTTTATGACAATCAATCTATGACAAATTGAACTCATGTATTAAGTATACATTATACAAAATTACATACATACATAGATTCACGCCCGTTTCCCAGAGGGGTAGGCAGAGACTACGGATTTCCATTTGCTACGATCCTGACACACTTCTCTGGCTTCACTCACTTTCATCACATTCCTCATAAATTACAAACCTTTATAATCCTTTTCCTTGTCATCAAAGGCCTTCTCACTGTCTTCAGTATTTTTCTTTTCCTTGGGACTGTCCTCAGGTTGTGCATGGACCATGAGCTGAATAACATCATTGAGCTTGATATTGTAGTCATGGAATGTGTAGCCATTTTCCAGCTAAAGAAAATGTAATTTGGAAAAATCAATATCAATGTTTACTAGGTGGTAAATAACCATATTAATAATTAATTCCAACAGTCTTTATTGACACTGGAAGATTAATTTCTTGTAATTGCATGGGTAGGCCAAGGCAGAGATAATATAACTCGATACTAGTTGTGGGGCTAACATATCGCTTTTCCTTTTTCACTCACAATGTGAATAAATGTCTACAAACAGCAGAGTGATTCAGAATATAACAACCATTTCATTATCAATCAAGCTGTTTAAATTTTGAAAAATGCTCATCGATTTCTTCCATGGATACATAATTGTCTGAAAATGCTGACATGCAGTCATCAACTCATCAGTAAACAAAATTATAATAATAATAATGTTTATTTATTTCGTCACAAAAGTATTATGACATTCAAACATTATAATCTTAGAATTTTGATATATATCTTTATTATACCTTTGTGAGAAAATTGGAGTCTGTGTTACAGATCCCCAGGCTCTCTCACACTAGACCATTTTAAATTGCAACATATTATACACAATAAAATCAAACAAAGAACCAAATTGTGTTATCAATAAAGGTAAGCTTTATATGTAAAGATTAATGTATGTCATTAACACATTATTCATGCCATATAATCCAATGCAAACTCTTGACTTTATTCATTTGATACCAGCTTTTGTGTAATGGGTGGAATTCGAATCTACAACCTTTCAATTGCAAATCAAATGCCTTGTCCATTGGAATCTTATCCTTTGATGGTAAGTTGAGTTGACACCATAAGAAAATTGGAAATGATAACAAGGTTCATAAAATTTCATTCAAATGCATTTAATTGTGAAGAGGATTCGGCTAAACAATTATTAAAATTAAAATCATTGTTTACCGGAAGTACCATACAAGATGAAGTTGCCGAATCCTCTTATAATCGCAGTTTTAATCAGATAACGGCCACTCAAGAAAGATTGAGTGTGCACTCACAAGCCTATACTACAGGGTGGGTCATTAGAAAAATATTAAAAAATATACAATGCTCCACTTGTGAATCGAATTTGACATCTAATGAAATAGAATCCGTTCACAAGTGGATCTCGGTAAGAGAGTATAAATCGATGCGAAATAAACTGACCTACCCGTCTACACGCGCAGTAAGGCTGTTTAAATATATTACTAAGGAATCTATAGAATACTTAGAAAATCAACCTGAACAACATAAAATATTGTGGCATATAAAAATGTTGATCAAATCTAAGTATCCTATAGATTTCCTTATTTGTGCGACACACAATAATGTGGCTGAAAATTTTCTGGATTACACCTTACAGTTATCAGTACATAATTGGTGTAAAAGTATAAATAGAATATTAAAAGGTACTGATATTTTCCGATTGCCTTCAGAATTGCCTCCTATGCAAAATAAAGCTTTATTGAAATTTAAAACTAAATTGAAAAATAAAAAATAATAAATACCACTCGTTTTTTATTTGGTTATACCTTTCCTAACAATATAAATACATAAGTGCGTAATAAAAAATCAGCCTATATTTTTTATACATGCTTAAAAGACTCGTACCCAAACTCAAATCTTCACTAAAGATTTCTGTATAATCTGTTGTCAAAATCAATACTTGAGGTTCAGAAGGTCGAAATTTCTACTTCGAAGATTGTCATCTGTCTGTAGACTCTGTAATATGTGACACTGTGGCTGCAACCTTTGATCCGAATGGAATATGTCGAGATTTTGTATGGGGTATTTGCAGCAAAGGTGCGCAATGCAAATACCGCCATGAAATTAATGTGGCTTATATGAAAAATATATTACGTTTCTGCCACGATTTTCAAAATAGAACAGGTTGCAATAGGCCCGGCTGTACATATTTACATACAACCAACGAAGAACAATTATTATTTCTGAGAACTGGCCAAATACCAAGGGTATTACGTGAGAGATATGCTGCCATGTCAATGCCTATTCCCGCCACAAACATGTATATAGATAATGTTTTAATGGCACCACCACCACCACCTCCGCCGCCACCGCCACCCCCCAGCACATTACCATCCGCCGGAGCGCTGCCGCCGCTACTACCAGCTCCACTACCAACTCCACTACCAACACTATTGACTCCACCACCGCCACCGCCTCCACCAACAGCAGTAACAACACCTGTTCCAATGACACCAGCCATATTTACAGGTATATATTTTTATCATAATATCTAAAATGTAAATTAAGTAGTTAGATTTTGGTGGCTATTACTCTACTACTCTACTATCTTGCGAATGTTATTCATTAACAAAATTATTGTTTGTGGATTTTCTTATAGTCTAATTTGTTGACATCATATTATAATTATGAATAACACATGACCTGGCATTAAAAGGTATTACATGGTATGCAGAAAATCAATGCCTTCCATTTATTTTAGATTGCAGATATTACTAAATACCCTCATTGTTTAAAAAATACTATGATGAATTGCATATAACAATTTTTTTAACTATTAGATAAATTGTAATTATTAATTTAATTTAACAAGTTCACTTTATAATTTTTTTGGTTATTGCTATGTAGAAAACCAATGACTACTATGGATTTTAGTTTGCAGGTATTACTGAATACCCACATTGTTTAAAAAATACTATGATGAAATATATTATTACTTAAAATTTTAATTTAGGTATTGTTAAATTTTAACTAGTTTACCTTGTCATTTTATTGGTGAAAGTTTTAATAGTTTATTTTTAAATAAACATACTTTAAACATCATAGAAAAGAACAATATTTCAAATCTGATCAATATGATATGTATAATTATCTCACCTTTCTTAGCTATTCCTTTCATATTATAAATATGTAAGAAAATAGATAGGTAGTACAGATAGGACTGTACTCAACATAATAAAATCAATCCAAATGAAGCTAAATTAGGATTACTTTGAAGGATACTTTGACCATGGAAATATAAAAACAAAAATATCACTTTTCCACTTTCAATATTAATTTTAGCTTATCCCTGCTTATAATATTGTGTATAATGAGTTAGGAGCAAGAATCCACACTATTGCTTCTAGCTCTTATATAAGAGCAGTTCTTGTGACAATGTGTCCTTGTCCAGTTAATGTGTGTCATTATTGAAAAATAACAAAATGGTGATAGCTTATGTAGGACTGTTTATTTTTTTATTTATTATTATGGTTTATCAACAGCAAATGTTTACTGATTGATATCAATTAGGTAGATCATAAAGAAAGTATGGTGGCTGGAATATTTGCCAATTATAGATTAACCAGCGATATAATCAGTATAAATTATTACAATGTAGGTTATAATAAACAACTACATTATTATTTAGTATTTTTGTAATAAAATATTGTAGCTTGACCTTTACAACCATGTTTTCATAAAGTTGTTATTTAGAGATGTTTAGCTAAATACGGATGTCCCCTATTGATTGCCTAAGTGATTGATTTTGTGCCACTTGTGCCCAACAGCATAACATTGTATATTTTCTATATATACTAGTCTATTAGTTGGACACCAAAAGTATAAGCAAATAAAGGTTCTTGAGAGATGAGAACAAATATTTAAAGTTATCACAATTTTAAATATATAATTTGGTGCCTTTGCCATTATTTAAGATAGCTATTGTATGTTATATCAGTTCTGAATATGTTACTCTTGCAGCTCCACCACCACTTAATACATCTGCAGTATTCCCAGCCAGCCAAGCACCGCCTCCTATACCAGTGTAAGTATTGTAAAAAGTTGCAAACTGTTTTGAACACTGTCCTTGAATTGTTAAGTTAAATTTGATGTTGCTTTGTTTTCTTGTTGATGACAGATTTGATGCAACAAAACCACCACCTCCACTGTCAACCAGGCCTTTTGAGGACATTAATTTTAGGTGTTGCTGCTGGGGTCCAGCAACGCCTAAAATTAATGTGCTCAAAAGGCCTGCAGAGTCAACTGTTGAAGGTAATTGAAATTATTTTCTTACTTATTTTGACTACAATACTTCTCATTAAATATGCTAGCGATGAAGTTAACACAATTATATTTATTTTTCTAAAATGACGGAATTATATTCTTGGGTATATTAAAAATAAGATGTGTCAGACTATATTTAGAATACCTCAAAATTGTAATGGCATTGAGCATATGTATGTTATAATAATATTAAATTTACATGTTCAATTATGATATGAGCAACTTTATTAAATTAATATGTTTATTTTAAATAAAATTCCAAGCCAATGATTTAATATATAAACAGAGCTATAGGCAAGCTTACCGAAATTCTAATATTGTTTAGTGCTAGTAGGCGAGGATAATGATTGCCCTACATAATAATATGTTAATTATAAACATTATTTCAATGCACAATACTAAAGATTGCAATGCGAATACATGTCTGAGAAAAATATTTTAATATCAAATTTTATTAATTCGAGAATTGTGTAATATTAACAAAGACTGGACTGTGAATGTTGAATATCTCAATCGTAAAAGATCCTAGTAGAGAAATTATCCTATTTAATTACTATTGCATTTCCTGCATTTGTCTATCCAGAGACAGGGTAGTACATATAAAGGCGCCAGTCGGTCCCGTAGCACCAATCTCGCAATTGCATTGCGATAACGCTGAGTTATTAGCTAAGCGACAGTTGATTTTGTTCCCAGCTGGACCAAGCAAAGCGAGAAAACAAGAGGGTTCCAACATAGAAAACAGCCTGTGCGAAAACTGTGTCCAGCGCGAAATAAGGTTTGACATGAAAAAAATTACCTTTATAATTTGTACGCATGATATTATTCAAAATACTTGTGTAATTTTTTTCGAACAATTAGAACGGTTTAAGAATACAAGAAAAGACAGTGGTCGTAAATCTGCTGTGTTTGTTAGCTCGGTTTGCGAGCGCATTATAATTATTAATAACACATTATATTATATTAAGCGAATTAATAACATTTTCACTATATCAATTAACCATTGTCACTGTTTAGACTGCTTGCCAATTTTAATTATATATCAGTTGCGCAGATTACATCTACCTGTCTAGTTCATGCTTTTATTGTAAAATTATTACATTATTTTGTGCGATGTCGTCGCGGTATTAATTTAGATATTTTGCTGTGCGATTAATAAATATTTATTTAAAATCGGGTGCCTCAGCTAGACGTTATATTAGGCCTAGGCCTAATCAAACAGCTACCGCTGTAGCCTATTCTTAATGCTATATTTATTAAGTGTAATCAGTGCGTCGAGCTTTTAAGGATAACCGTACATAGCTAGTACCTATATTTATATTTAAAAACGTTATGATATATCGAAGCTATATATATACGAGTATAATTAAATACCGTGTTTTATTTTCTAATGTCACTAGTTATATTACACAAAGATGTCACTTAAAACAATATAATTGTATTATTTTCAAATTTAATATTAATAGTATGTCAAACATATAAGTTGTTTACAGACATCTTGTGTCTGCTCTGCGGTCAAAGCCTCGCCGACACCCTAAAAGTTTAGATTGCTTTGACGATATAATGATGGCTAAGTTTTATCTAGTAGATATCGCGTTGAGAAGAGGCTATATTTCGTTCGTTCCCACATCACGCCAGACATGCCAAAGTAATAAACCCTGTTAGTTGTATAAGTACCTATCTGTTATTTAATAGTGATTCTGGCTGTAAACCTTGCTAATGGTATTATTCATTATAAATATGGCTAGGGTCGATATCATGTAATTTATAATAGGACGGAAATTGGCAAAACGAACACAATTTTATTAAGTGTGCGAAAATATCAAATCGACACACATAATGTCATATAATATATTGCAACCGCGACATTATAATTCGCCGCTACGTGGTTTACTAGGGTCCGTTAAATCCATCGCAAAACCCATTCAACGCTCTTGGCAATATAATTATGATATTGTTATTAAATATATATTAGATGTAGTACAAGAATGACGACGTAGATAACTTTTTAGGGTTAAGGTGTTTCACAAGGAAGTGCACAAATTGGAGCGCGAGAAGGAGTGTCAAACTTTCATGTATGAACAGAAGAAACAAGCCTTTGAAAATGGTAAATTGCTGTTGAAATCTACAGTCCGTGACGAACTGTACGTGAAATTGGATAATTATATTGAGGTAACATTTGAAAACATAAATAATCGTTGCATTTAAATAGATTGTTTGAAAACCTAACGGAATTTGGCAAATACGTATTTAAATTAGAGATAAGCCTTAAATCTATTTTCTAACAAGGAACCAAATCGATCAGAACTTGCTTACGAGAAATACTGCCTTTAAAATGCGGTCCTAGATAAATATCTATATATTAAATATATATTAGATGTAGTACAAGAATGACGACGTAGATAACTTTTTAGGGTTAAGGTGTTTCACAAGGAAGTGCACAAATTGGAGCGCGAGAAGGAGTGTCAAACTTTCATGTATGAACAGAAGAGACAAGCCTTTGAAAATGGTAAATTGCTGTTGAAATCTACAGTCCGTGACGAACTGTACGTGAAATTGGATAATTATATTGAGGTAACATTTGAAAACATAAATAACATTAAAAAATGCAACGATTATTTATGTTTTCAATTTCACGTACAGTTCGTCACGGACTGTAGATTTCAACAGCAATTTACCATTTTCAAAGGCTTGTTTCTTCTGTTCATACATGAAAGTTTGACACTCCTTCTCGCGCTCCAATTTGTGCACTTCCTTGTGAAACACCTTAACCCTAAAAAGTTATCTACGTCGTCATTCTTGTACTACATCTTATATATATTTAATAACAATATCATAATTATATTGCCAAGAGCGTTGAATGGGTTTTGCGATGGATTTAACGGACCCTAGTAAACCACGTAGCGGCGAATTATAATGTCGCGGTTGCAATATATTATATGACATTATGTGTGTCGATTTGATATTTTCGCACACTTAATAAAATTGTGTTCGTTTTGCCAATTTCCGTCCTATTATAAATTACATGATATCGACCCTAGCCATATTTATAATGAATAATACCATTAGCAAGGTTTACAGCCAGAATCACTATTAAATAACAGATAGGTACTTATACAACTAACAGGGTTTATTACTTTGGCATGTCTGGCGTGATGTGGGAACGAACGAAATATAGCCTCTTCTCAACGCGATATCTACTAGATAAAACTTAGCCATCATTATATCGTCAAAGCAATCTAAACTTTTAGGGTGTCGGCGAGGCTTTGACCGCAGAGCAGACACAAGATGTCTGTAAACAACTTATACGTTTGACATACTATTAATATTAAATTTGAAAATAATACAATTATATTGTTTTAAGTGACATCTTTGTGTAATATAACTAGTGACATTAGAAAATAAAACACGGTATTTAATTATACTCGTATATATATAGCTTCGATATATCATAACGTTTTTAAATATAAATATAGGTACTAGCTATGTACGGTTATCCTTAAAAGCTCGACGCACTGATTACACTTAATAAATATAGCATTAAGAATAGGCTACAGCGGTAGCTGTTTGATTAGGCCTAGGCCTAATATAACGTCTAGCTGAGGCACCCGATTTTAAATAAATATTTATTAATCGCACAGCAAAATATCTAAATTAATACCGCGACGACATCGCACAAAATAATGTAATAATTTTACAATAAAAGCATGAACTATTAGTTGAAATAGACAGGTAGATGTAATCTGCGCAACTGATGTATAATTAAAATTGGCAAGCAGTCTAAACAGTGACAATGGTTAATTGATATAGTGAAAATGTTAATAATTCGCTTAATATAATATAATGTGTTATTAATAATTATAATGCGTTCGCAAACCGAGCTAACAAACACAGCAATAGGCATTGACATGGCAGCATATCTCTCACGTAATACCCTTGGTATTTGGCCAGTTCTCAGAAATAATAATTGTTCTTCGTTGGTTGTATGTAAATATGTACAGCCGGGCCTATTGCAACCTGTTCTATTTTGAAAATCGTGGCAGAAACGTAATATATTTTTCATATAAGCCACATTAATTTCATGGCGGTATTTGCATTGCGCACCTTTGCTGCAAATACCCCATACAAAATCTCGACATATTCCATTCTGATCAAAGGTTGCAGCCATAGTGTCACAGATTACAGAGAGTCTACAGAGGCTTATATGAAAAATATATTACGTTTCTGCCACGATTTTCAAAATAGAACAGGTGTGCAACCTGTTCTATTTTGAAAATCGTGGCAGTATAGAGAGTCTACAGACAGATGACAATCTTCGAAGTAGAAATTTCGACCTTCTGAACCTCAAGAATTGATTTTGACAGAACAGATTATACAGAAATCTTTAGTGAAGATTTGAGTTTGGGTACGAGTCTTTTAAGCATGTATAAAAAATATAGGGTGATTTTTTATTACGCACTTATGTATTTATATTGTTAGGAAAGGTATAACCAAATAAAAAACGAGTGGTATTTATTATTTTTTATTTTTCAATTTAGTTTTAAATTTCAATAATGCTTTATTTTGCATAGGAGGCAATTCTGAAGGCAATCGGAAAATATCAGTACCTTTTAATATTCTATTTATACTTTTACACCAATTATGTACTGATAACTGTAAGGTGTAATCCAGAAAATTTTCAGTCACATTATTGTGTGTCGCACAAATAAGGAAATCTATAGGATACTTAGATTTGATCAACATTTTTATATGCCACAATATTTTATGTTGTTCAGGTTGATTTTCTAAGTATTCTATAGATTCCTTAGTAATATATTTAAACAGCCTTACTGCGCGTGTAGACGGGTAGGTCAGTTTATTTTGCATCGATTTATACTCTCTTACCGAGATCCACTTGTGAACGGATTCTATTTCATTAGATGTCAAATTCGATTCACAAGTGGAGCATTGTATATTTTTTAATATTTTTCTAATGACCCACCCTGTAGTATAGGCTTGTGAGTGCACACTCAATCTTTCTTGAGTGGCCGTTATCTGATTAAAACTGCGATTATAAGAGGATTCGGCAACTTCATTTTGTATGGTACTTCCGGTAAACAATGATTTTAATTTTAATAATTGTTTAGCCGAATCCTCTTCACAATTAAATGCATTTGAATGAAATTTTATGAACCTTGTTATCAGTAAAGATTTAAAAGTGTTTTTAAAAGTATGGCAGTCTGGATTATTATTTCTGTAATTATACGCCCGCATTTGCCCAAAGAAATTTTCAATGGGATCAGAATTGAAATAGCGCGGACGCATAATTTTAAATCCCTTGTCTGCAAAAAACTGCCATAATCTTTGCAAACTTTTTAAAGTTACAATCCAATGGGCTTGTGAAGGTACCGATTTTTCTTTACCTGTACTATCAACAAATCGCAAATTTGTAATTTTCTTAATTGCCTCAGACCAGAATTGGTGGTGTTGTGACTTCTGGGTGACAACACTTCTCAATGGTTTGCCCTTTTGCATGGCAGCAAAACTTGCTCCGTTAACACTGTCAAAGAGGTCGTCGAAGAATGTTGTAATCTCCGACGTATTTTTTAAAGTAGGGCTGACAGCTGTTCCATCCGAGTAGTTAGCTATAACACAAAAAAACTATTATGTTCATAATATACTAAATTAATTATATCATGTCGTTTGTGTTTATGAACAGTTTAGTACCCTCAAATAACCTGAACACAGGTTTACAGTAAACCAGATGGCAACTATAAATATATAAGTAATAAATTAGATTCTGAGAAATTGTGACTGTCTCGTTAGTTTCTTTGACATAAACTAGCGCCTGCGATACCGGCGATTTTGGTTTATTCCCATCTTCCCCTGAATGTCTGCCTCCGAATGGGCGAAAATGGGAATTTCTGTGTCATCTTCCCCCGAATTCAAACAAACAAACTCAATCATACATAGTTATAATATGAAACCTTATTATATACTAAACATATTTATACAATGCATTATCACACACCACACAATGTCATACTCGCAAAGAATGCCACTTTTATGTAGTTACATATCAAGCCAGTATATTTTGAATACATTAATGCAACATACTATTATTATCAGGCACAAAACCAAGTCACACTTACAAACAAACTGCCTTCTACATACATTAATTTATGTTTTATTATTATGTTTAGGTTATAATATACATCACTTTAGTAGTTTTACTTCCTATATAATCACACACACTCTGCAGTCATGTACTCAAATATACTTACACATACTTTTCACGTGTTATTGCACTGAACTTGAATATAGTAGATGGCAGTGTTCAGAGGAGCTGGTTTCACTGAGATATGGATTTATATCATTCAAATGTTAGACATAAATAGTATATCCGAAGAGATAGATACTATAGGTACAAAAAGGGCTATGCTGTGTGATCCAGAGAAATGCCTCTCTTATCTTCCTAATATTTGGAACTATATAAAAATATTACACCTTAATATACGAAGTGTTAACCGAAACATAGATGAACTTAGAATGTTCTTAATTACTATTAAAATGACTCCAGAAATATTAATCTTATCGGAATGTTGGCTGAGTAAAGCTCCCGTAGTTCCAACAATGGATGGATACTTAGTCTATCATACGCAAAAAAACCATAACCAAAATGACGGCATCATTATTTACATTAAAACAAGCCTAGCACACACAATTACAGAACCAATATTCTCTGATGCAAACTGTTTGACATGTAGGTTACAATCACATAATCTGGTAATTGTTGCACTGTACCGATCACCGAGTATCCACAATACTGACAAATTTCTAGACAGCTTAAATAATATTTTAACATCATTTGCAAATATTAGTAATATAGTGATAATGGGTGACATCAATATAAATATTTCCCCTCAGAGTCAAAACTCGCAGGCCCGTGAATATCTGACACTAAATGCTATACATGGTTTAGTACCTACACATATGCTACCCACTCGCGAAAGTAGCTGTCTGGATCATGTTTTATTAAAATCTAATCTGCAAACAACAACCTTAATCTTTAACACCAGTATAACAGATCATGCACCGGTCCTGCTTAGTATGGAAGGTAAAATACAGTCTACCAAACAAAAATTAACTCGTGTTTCTATAGATTATAAATCACTTTACGCAACTATATCAAACACCGACTTTTGTCAAGTATATAACACTACCGACGCCAACATAGCAGCCGAGATTCTGGTATCTAAAATTGGTCTAATTATTCAAAAACACTCCATAATTAAGCACATCTCCAGTAAAAATAGATTGATTAAACCTTGGATTACTCTAGGATTGCTTAGGTGCATTCGTAACAGAAATGCTATGAACTGTAAACTAAAAAATGATCCAAATAACTGCACTCTAAAAATAACTTATATTAGATACCGTAATTTTTGTAACAAATTACTAAAAAAATTAAAACTTGAATATGAAAAACAAGAATTTTGCAAAGCCAAAAATAATCCAAAAGCTACGTGGAAACTTATTAAAAACATAAATACAGATTGTACGGTAAACTCTACTACGGATTTGCTTAATCTAGACAAAGATAATGTAACATCGGTTAATAAAGTTAATGACTTTTTTACTAACATAGGTGGCTGGCTACTACTCTGGCTCTACAGCATTGTACTCAAGCTTCAAACTCACTCGCAGATAATATTCCCCCGCTAAATTCTCTTACACTACTTCCAACAGACGAAACTGAAGTTGCAAATATTATATCCGGCATGCGTAGAGACGCATCTGCTGGATGGGATGGAATTACCACCACGCTACTGCAACAATGTGGCAGTACACTGATTCCAGTTATTACTTACATCTGTAATATCTCTATTTCAACTGGCAAATTCCCCAAAGTTTTTAAAAAGGCCATCGTCCACCCCATATTTAAAACCGGAAACAAAGATAGCATAAACAATTACAGGCCAATATCAGTCCTACCGGCATTATCTAAAGTTCTAGAGAAACTCCTTAATGCTCGCCTTGTCAACTACCTAGAACGACACAACATTTTAGCTCCAAATCAGTTTGGTTTTAGACATGGGAAATCCGCGGAGGACGCAGTGGCATCGCTTGTCGATGATATTGTGAGTAAGTTAGATACTCAAAACAAGTGTATTGGAGTCTTTTTGGACCTCACCAAGGCCTTTGATACCGTCTCTATTCCCCACCTCCTGAATAAACTCGAAAGGATGGGAATACGTGGACACGCACTTGAGATGTTCAAAGATTATCTGTCTGATAGAACGCAATGTGTCAAAATCGATTCTATGGTGAGTGACGAGAAGACTCTAACATTTGGAGTTCCGCAAGGTTCAATATTAGGCCCTACTCTTTTTCTGACATATATTAATGCCCTTTGCAAGCTCTCTCTTCTTAATTGCTCTATATATACATACGCCGACGATACAGCCCTCCTTGTCCACGGTCGTACCTGGCCTGCTACTTTTAGATTGGCGGAGCAGGCACTTAATAATGTAATGAGATGGTTAACTGCTAACCTATTAACCCTAAATGTCTCAAAAACAAGTTATCTGACGTTCTCGATGTCATCTTCGAGCCAACCCTCTCTAGAATCTTTCCAATTTAAGGCTCATTCCTGCACAAATAACCACTTTTCTACCCTGTGTGATTGCCCATGCCTGTCTAAATCGAGCTGTGTGAAATATCTCGGCGTTTATATAGACAATAAATTAAACTGGAAAACTCACATAGACAAGCTTACTGCCCGTGTGCGTAAACTAATATACGTTTTTAAAAAGTTACGTTACTCTGCAGAAAAGCAGACTTTAAAAACAGTTTATTTTGCTCTATGCCAGTCAATTCTAAGCTATTGCATATCAGTATGGGGAGGAGCCGCAAAGACTTACTTTTTGGAACTGGAACGGGCACAGAGAGCTGTACTCAAGGTTATGACCTGTAAACCATATAGATACCCGACGTTTACACTCTACAGGGAATGTAAAATACTTACCGTGAGGCAGCTTTTTGTATTCCATACAGTTATTAAAAAACACGCCTCTCTAAATTATGACCATAGCAAACTACAACGACGACGGTCTAAGCAAATATGCCCAGTACAGAAATTCAGAACCACACTTGCGAGGAGACATTATCAGATTGTCGGGGGTCACCTCTATAACGTCATAAACAAGGCTTGCAACATATATCCTCTATGCAAATACGCCTGTAAATCTGCTGTAATCAAGTGGCTTCTGACCAAAAATTACACTGAAACTGAAGATTTATTAACCTTATCTATCTTGTAGGTAAAGGGTCACCATCTAATGTACATAGACGCACTCACATACATACGCACACACGCATACACATACACACACGCACACACACACACACACACACACACACACACACACACACACACACACACACACACACACACACACACACACATGCATGCACAGACACACACACCCACAACACATGTGAACACAAACACGTACGTGCGCGTACTCGCGCACAGCTATAGCAAGTACTCCCAATTGCATGTCTGCCACGTTCGTTGAACAAAAATGGGAAATTCTTTGTGAGGGCGCTGGTACCCATAACACAAGTTTAATCTTATCTTGGGTACCTGAGTTCAATGAAACAGTAATATATAGAAATTGTTTTTATTGTATTTATGTCATTGTATTGTGGCTATTTTTGAAACAATAAATTTATTATTATATTATTTATTATTATATTATATTATTATTATATTATTATATTATATTTGTAATCGCGGGCAGTTGGGAAGTTCTATTCCCATCTACCGCCGGATTTTCTTGCCCCGACTATAAATTCTGGGGAAGATGACACGAAAATTCCCATTTTCCCCCCTTCGGGGGCCGACATTCGGGGGAAGATGGGAATAAACCGAGATTTCGATACAACATAGTTGGCAAAAATACCAGTGTAAAATAATACACTTCTGCATACCTCTACGGGGCCACAGGCGTAACACTTATGTTTTTATGTATAGACTAGTGTCCTAAAAAGAACAATTAATCGATCAGTTAGATTACAATTAAATATTGCACACATATTTTTCTTAACTTTCGTAAACAAACAATTTGTATTATGGAGTTACATCACAAGCACTCGCTCCAGAATTTTGATGCGCTTTATCTTTGGATTTTTTATTCATTTGTTAATACAATAAATGTGTCCATTATTTTTTATAATCGAACTGATGTTCTAGAAGTGGGAGGCTTAGAAAATTAAACGAAATGATTACTTACAAAATTGAGAAGAATATGTCCGGAGTTATGCCTGTCACTAACAAACTGTCAATAACAGACAGACACACAGACCCACATAATGATTATAAGTTTATTTTGTTAACATTTAAATAATTCATGTGGTGTTTACCTATAAGTAATTGTTACACAATTATTTACTATAAGTTTGTATTAAGTGTAAGTAATTGTGTATACAGTTGTTGGTGAACCAAATAAATAAAATAAAATAAAAAGAAAAAAAAACTTGTAAGTCAGCTATGTCTATTTCTGTGCGCGCCCGAGGCCTTATTTCTTGCAATTTGCAGTAAAGATTGGAATCTTCTTCACTGGAATACAATAAGATAATAAATATACTAGGTGTTTGCAGCAGCTTCGCTCGTGTAAATTTCGATTTAAACTATTGACTCGCAGCGGCTCGCCGGCGGCCAGACACAATAAATCTATTATGCCTGGTATTAGAAAACCAGACTTGACGGTTGAATAAACATAATACCAAAGTCTAATATAATGAGTGTCAGGTTAATCCACCAATGGGATACATTTCCTCCCAAGTTTCACTACTCTTATGCACAAATCCATTAACACTGTTCGACTCATGAATTAATCTTGAGACCTCCTAGGTCTCGGGTTCAATTCACAACCGGAATTGCACAGCAATGATACTAACCATACATTACCGTTGCATCATCGAGGCAGGTTACATCAAGAACAGTATCAACGATAGAAAAATATTGATCATGGAACTGACTTTTCTAATAGTTGAAATATTTCTATGGACTTAAAACTAACAATATCAGGTCAAATGATGACTTACTCTGTATCAAGTTGAATTCTATACAACAAGTTGGCATCAACACTTTGCTTTTTATCCTCACTATTCTTCCCCTCACTATTACGTTTCTTCCTCACCGCTTTTGGTGTTTTCGTAAAATATCTTGCAATACCTTTACTTCTAGTTTTCGGCGTACTGTCTCCATTACTTGTATCACTTGGAGGTTTGTTCTCCACATCACTTTCTTTGTCACAGCTTTGGTTACAGAACTCGTAAGAGCTTCTGCATCGTTATTGGAGGTATTGTTTAAATCAGGTATGTATGGAATGTCTGGGTTGTATACTATTCTGGTAATTTTGCCTTCATGCCATGCACCTTGTTCTCTGTCCCTCATGTCTATCAAGTCACCTATGGCATACAAGGTACTCTCTGCATCTGTGGACATTTAAAGCAATTTTTAACATAACTTTGCCTTTTCTTTTTTGTTAAATGGCATATTCCGCACTAGGAATAAATCCTACATTCTGAGGGACTTTACAAATATTCAAATGAGGAATATTACGATCTAGGCAAACACAGAAACTACTGTCTTCTGTGTAGTCATCTACTGGTATTGTTTATACTTAGGCCACAAACATCCCGCATTTATAATATGAAGAAAGTGGCAACCTCTTGTATGAGGCAAGCATGTTTGTTTGAGCAATGCATTGATAAAACTAAGATAAGACTAAACTATCTCTTTGCAGGTCATAGAGATAGTTTATGGGCCAGATAGTACCATGATATTCTTTTTGTTCTGGCAAAAGCAAGGATCCTGATGGATAGTTATTTTATTATATCCACAGAAGTGGAGATGCAGTTAAAAATTGCCAGAAATAGGCTTTACGTAATCAGAAGTCTTGGTTAGCTAAAACCTGTTTAAAAAAACTGTTAATTATTAGTATTATTAATAAACAGGCAGGCAGTTGAAGCAACTGATATGTGCATGTATCCTGCTGAATTCCCACTATGTAGTTTTTGGTCATTGAAGGTATTTATCAGTTTTAAATATTGCTTGCCAATAATATTTATGTGATATCTTGTATATTGAAAATTCGAAGATATTTATGTATGTAATGTACTCAATGGACACCCGGTCTTTTCAATAGTTATTGTATACTCAAGCAGATATATTACAACAATAGATAAGTATATACATATATGTTGACATGGATATAGCTACTACATACTGCCTTGGAGTGAGTGAGAGACTGCTATTCATGAGTTCTAGGCTTAGATCTCCGAATCGGTCAGTAATATTGGAATTTTCTCATAAGGATTTTTCAGTAGCAGTCTGGAACTCTGAACAATTATTATGTCATGCTTATGTAAGCAATGTAAGCATGACTCAAATACTCTACTTGCCATAAACAAATTTTCATCAATCATCTGGTACATAAATATACCTATAGGTATATAAGCATGACTTTTATGACAATCAATCTATGACAAATTGAACTCATGTATTAAGTATACATTATACAAAATTACATACATACATAGATTCACGCCCGTTTCCCAGAGGGGTAGGCAGAGACTACGGATTTCCATTTGCTACGATCCTGACACACTTCTCTGGCTTCACTCACTTTCATCACATTCCTCATAAATTACAAACCTTTATAATCCTTTTCCTTGTCATCAAAGGCCTTCTCACTGTCTTCAGTATTTTTCTTTTCCTTGGGACTGTCCTCAGGTTGTGCATGGACCATGAGCTGAATAACATCATTGAGCTTGATATTGTAGTCATGGAATGTGTAGCCATTTTCCAGCTAAAGAAAATGTAATTTGGAAAAATCAATATCAATGTTTACTAGGTGGTAAATAACCATATTAATAATTAATTCCAACATTCTTTATTGACACTGGAAGATTAATTTCTTGTAATTGCATGGGTAGGCCAAGGCAGAGATAATATAACTCGATACTAGTTGTGGGGCTAACATATCGCTTTTCCTTTTTCACTCACAATGTGAATAAATGTCTACAAACAGCAGAGTGATTCAGAATATAACAACCATTTCATTATCAATCAAGCTGTTTAAATTTTGAAAAATGCTCATCGATTTCTTCCATGGATACATAATTGTCTGAAAATGCTGACATGCAGTCATCAACTCATCAGTAAACAAAATTATAATAATAATAATGTTTATTTATTTCGTCACAAAAGTATTATGACATTCAAACATTATAATCTTAGAATTTTGATATATATCTTTATTATACCTTTGTGAGAAAATTGGAGTCTGTGTTACAGATCCCCAGGCTCTCTCACACTAGACCATTTTAAATTGCAACATATTATACACAATAAAATCAAACAAAGAACCAAATTGTGTTATCAATAAAGGTAAGCTTTATATGTAAAGATTAATGTATGTCATTAACACATTATTCATGCCATATAATCCAATGCAAACTCTTGACTTTATTCATTTGATACCAGCTTTTGTGTAATGGGTGGAATTCGAATCTACAACCTTTCAATTGCAAATCAAATGCCTTGTCCATTGGAATCTTATCCTTTGATGGTAAGTTGAGTTGACACCATAAGAAAATTGGAAATGATAACAAGGTTCATAAAATTTCATTCAAATGCATTTAATTGTGAAGAGGATTCGGCTAAACAATTATTAAAATTAAAATCATTGTTTACCGGAAGTACCATACAAAATGAAGTTGCCGAATCCTCTTATAATCGCAGTTTTAATCAGATAACGGCCACTCAAGAAAGATTGAGTGTGCACTCACAAGCCTATACTACAGGGTGGGTCATTAGAAAAATATTAAAAAATATACAATGCTCCACTTGTGAATCGAATTTGACATCTAATGAAATAGAATCCGTTCACAAGTGGATCTCGGTAAGAGAGTATAAATCGATGCGAAATAAACTGACCTACCCGTCTACACGCGCAGTAAGGCTGTTTAAATATATTACTAAGGAATCTATAGAATACTTAGAAAATCAACCTGAACAACATAAAATATTGTGGCATATAAAAATGTTGATCAAATCTAAGTATCCTATAGATTTCCTTATTTGTGCGACACACAATAATGTGGCTGAAAATTTTCTGGATTACACCTTACAGTTATCAGTACATAATTGGTGTAAAAGTATAAATAGAATATTAAAAGGTACTGATATTTTCCGATTGCCTTCAGAATTGCCTCCTATGCAAAATAAAGCTTTATTGAAATTTAAAACTAAATTGAAAAATAAAAAATAATAAATACCACTCGTTTTTTATTTGGTTATACCTTTCCTAACAATATAAATACATAAGTGCGTAATAAAAAATCAGCCTATATTTTTTATACATGCTTAAAAGACTCGTACCCAAACTCAAATCTTCACTAAAGATTTCTGTATAATCTGTTGTCAAAATCAATACTTGAGGTTCAGAAGGTCGAAATTTCTACTTCGAAGATTGTCATCTGTCTGTAGACTCTCTGTAATATGTGACACTGTGGCTGCAACCTTTGATCCGAATGGAATATGTCGAGATTTTGTATGGGGTATTTGCAGCAAAGGTGCGCAATGCAAATACCGCCATGAAATTAATGTGGCTTATATGAAAAATATATTACGTTTCTGCCACGATTTTCAAAATAGAACAGGTTGCAATAGGCCCGGCTGTACATATTTACATACAACCAACGAAGAACAATTATTATTTCTGAGAACTGGCCAAATACCAAGGGTATTACGTGAGAGATATGCTGCCATGTCAATGCCTATTCCCGCCACAAACATGTATATAGATAATGTTTTAATGGCACCACCACCACCACCTCCGCCGCCACCGCCACCCCCCAGCACATTACCATCCGCCGGAGCGCTGCCGCCGCTACTACCAGCTCCACTACCAACTCCACTACCAACACTATTGACTCCACCACCGCCACCGCCTCCACCAACAGCAGTAACAACACCTGTTCCAATGACACCAGCCATATTTACAGGTATATATTTTTATCATAATATCTAAAATGTAAATTAAGTAGTTAGATTTTGGTGGCTATTACTCTACTACTCTACTATCTTGCGAATGTTATTCATTAACAAAATTATTGTTTGTGGATTTTCTTATAGTCTAATTTGTTGACATCATATTATAATTATGAATAACACATGACCTGGCATTAAAAGGTATTACATGGTATGCAGAAAATCAATGCCTTCCATTTATTTTAGATTGCAGATATTACTAAATACCCTCATTGTTTAAAAAATACTATGATGAATTGCATATAACAATTTTTTTAACTATTAGATAAATTGTAATTATTAATTTAATTTAACAAGTTCACTTTATAATTTTTTTGGTTATTGCTATGTAGAAAACCAATGACTACTATGGATTTTAGTTTGCAGGTATTACTGAATACCCACATTGTTTAAAAAATACTATGATGAAATATATTATTACTTAAAATTTTAATTTAGGTATTGTTAAATTTTAACTAGTTTACCTTGTCATTTTATTGGTGAAAGTTTTAATAGTTTATTTTTAAATAAACATACTTTAAACATCATAGAAAAGAACAATATTTCAAATCTGATCAATATGATATGTATAATTATCTCACCTTTCTTAGCTATTCCTTTCATATTATAAATATGTAAGAAAATAGATAGGTAGTACAGATAGGACTGTACTCAACATAATAAAATCAATCCAAATGAAGCTAAATTAGGATTACTTTGAAGGATACTTTGACCATGGAAATATAAAAACAAAAATATCACTTTTCCACTTTCAATATTAATTTTAGCTTATCCCTGCTTATAATATTGTGTATAATGAGTTAGGAGCAAGAATCCACACTATTGCTTCTAGCTCTTATATAAGAGCAGTTCTTGTGACAATGTGTCCTTGTCCAGTTAATGTGTGTCATTATTGAAAAATAACAAAATGGTGATAGCTTATGTAGGACTGTTTATTTTTTTATTTATTATTATGGTTTATCAACAGCAAATGTTTACTGATTGATATCAATTAGGTAGATCATAAAGAAAGTATGGTGGCTGGAATATTTGCCAATTATAGATTAACCAGCGATATAATCAGTATAAATTATTACAATGTAGGTTATAATAAACAACTACATTATTATTTAGTATTTTTGTAATAAAATATTGTAGCTTGACCTTTACAACCATGTTTTCATAAAGTTGTTATTTAGAGATGTTTAGCTAAATACGGATGTCCCCTATTGATTGCCTAAGTGATTGATTTTGTGCCACTTGTGCCCAACAGCATAACATTGTATATTTTCTATATATACTAGTCTATTAGTTGGACACCAAAAGTATAAGCAAATAAAGGTTCTTGAGAGATGAGAACAAATATTTAAAGTTATCACAATTTTAAATATATAATTTGGTGCCTTTGCCATTATTTAAGATAGCTATTGTATGTTATATCAGTTCTGAATATGTTACTCTTGCAGCTCCACCACCACTTAATACATCTGCAGTATTCCCAGCCAGCCAAGCACCGCCTCCTATACCAGTGTAAGTATTGTAAAAAGTTGCAAACTGTTTTGAACACTGTCCTTGAATTGTTAAGTTAAATTTGATGTTGCTTTGTTTTCTTGTTGATGACAGATTTGATGCAACAAAACCACCACCTCCACTGTCAACCAGGCCTTTTGAGGACATTAATTTTAGGTGTTGCTGCTGGGGTCCAGCAACGCCTAAAATTAATGTGCTCAAAAGGCCTGCAGAGTCAACTGTTGAAGGTAATTGAAATTATTTTCTTACTTATTTTGACTACAATACTTCTCATTAAATATGCTAGCGATGAAGTTAACACAATTATATTTATTTTTCTAAAATGACGGAATTATATTCTTGGGTATATTAAAAATAAGATGTGTCAGACTATATTTAGAATACCTCAAAATTGTAATGGCATTGAGCATATGTATGTTATAATAATATTAAATTTACATGTTCAATTATGATATGAGCAACTTTATTAAATTAATATGTTTATTTTAAATAAAATTCCAAGCCAATGATTTAATATATAAACAGAGCTATAGGCAAGCTTACCGAAATTCTAATATTGTTTAGTGCTAGTAGGCGAGGATAATGATTGCCCTACATAATAATATGTTAATTATAAACATTATTTCAATGCACAATACTAAAGATTGCAATGCGAATACATGTCTGAGAAAAATATTTTAATATCAAATTTTATTAATTCGAGAATTGTGTAATATTAACAAAGACTGGACTGTGAATGTTGAATATCTCAATCGTAAAAGATCCTAGTAGAGAAATTATCCTATTTAATTACTATTGCATTTCCTGCATTTGTCTATCCAGAGACAGGGTAGTACATATAAAGGCGCCAGTCGGTCCCGTAGCACCAATCTCGCAATTGCATTGCGATAACGCTGAGTTATTAGCTAAGCGACAGTTGATTTTGTTCCCAGCTGGACCAAGCAAAGCGAGAAAACAAGAGGGTTCCAACATAGAAAACAGCCTGTGCGAAAACTGTGTCCAGCGCGAAATAAGGTTTGACATGAAAAAAATTACCTTTATAATTTGTACGCATGATATTATTCAAAATACTTGTGTAATTTTTTTCGAACAATTAGAACGGTTTAAGAATACAAGAAAAGACAGTGGTCGTAAATCTGCTGTGTTTGTTAGCTCGGTTTGCGAGCGCATTATAATTATTAATAACACATTATATTATATTAAGCGAATTATTAACATTTTCACTATATCAATTAACCATTGTCACTGTTTAGACTGCTTGCCAATTTTAATTATATATCAGTTGCGCAGATTACATCTACCTGTCTAGTTCATGCTTTTATTGTAAAATTATTACATTATTTTGTGCGATGTCGTCGCGGTATTAATTTAGATATTTTGCTGTGCGATTAATAAATATTTATTTAAAATCGGGTGCCTCAGCTAGACGTTATATTAGGCCTAGGCCTAATCAAACAGCTACCGCTGTAGCCTATTCTTAATGCTATATTTATTAAGTGTAATCAGTGCGTCGAGCTTTTAAGGATAACCGTACATAGCTAGTACCTATATTTATATTTAAAAACGTTATGATATATCGAAGCTATATATATACGAGTATAATTAAATACCGTGTTTTATTTTCTAATGTCACTAGTTATATTACACAAAGATGTCACTTAAAACAATATAATTGTATTATTTTCAAATTTAATATTAATAGTATGTCAAACATATAAGTTGTTTACAGACATCTTGTGTCTGCTCTGCGGTCAAAGCCTCGCCGACACCCTAAAAGTTTAGATTGCTTTGACGATATAATGATGGCTAAGTTTTATCTAGTAGATATCGCGTTGAGAAGAGGCTATATTTCGTTCGTTCCCACATCACGCCAGACATGCCAAAGTAATAAACCCTGTTAGTTGTATAAGTACCTATCTGTTATTTAATAGTGATTCTGGCTGTAAACCTTGCTAATGGTATTATTCATTATAAATATGGCTAGGGTCGATATCATGTAATTTATAATAGGACGGAAATTGGCAAAACGAACACAATTTTATTAAGTGTGCGAAAATATCAAATCGACACACATAATGTCATATAATATATTGCAACCGCGACATTATAATTCGCCGCTACGTGGTTTACTAGGGTCCGTTAAATCCATCGCAAAACCCATTCAACGCTCTTGGCAATATAATTATGATATTGTTATTAAATATATATTAGATGTAGTACAAGAATGACGACGTAGATAACTTTTTAGGGTTAAGGTGTTTCACAAGGAAGTGCACAAATTGGAGCGCGAGAAGGAGTGTCAAACTTTCATGTATGAACAGAAGAAACAAGCCTTTGAAAATGGTAAATTGCTGTTGAAATCTACAGTCCGTGACGAACTGTACGTTACGTAACTCCATAATACAAATTGTTTGTTTACGAAAGTTAAGAAAAATATGTGTGCAATATTTAATTGTAATCTAACTGATCGATTAATTGTTCTTTTTAGGACACTAGTCTATACATAAAAACATAAGTGTTACGCCTGTGGCCCCATAGAGGTATGCAGAAGTGTATTATTTTACACTGGTATTTTTGCCAACTATGTTGTATCGAAATCTCGGTTTATTCCCATCTTCCCCCGAATGTCGGCCCCCGAAGGGGGGAAAATGGGAATTTTCGTGTCATCTTCCCCAGAATTTATAGTCGGGGCAAAAAAATCCGGCGGTAGATGGGAATAGAACTTCCCAACTTCCCGCGATTACAAATTCGGGGTAAGATGACACAGAAATTCCCATTTTCGCCCATTCGGAGGCAGACATTCAGGGGAAGATGGGAATAAACCAAAATCGCCGGTATCGCAGGCGCTAGTTTGTCAAAGAAACTAACGAGACAGTCACAATTTCTCAGAATCTAATTTATTACTTATATATTTATAGTTGCCATCTGGTTTACTGTAAACCTGTGTTCAGGTTATTTGAGGGTACTAAACTGTTCATAAACACAAACGACTTGATATAATTAATTTAGTATATTATGAACATAATAGTTTTTTTGTGTTATAGCTAACTACTCGGATGGAACAGCTGTCAGCCCTAGTTTAAAAAATACGTCGGAGATTACAACATTCTTCGACGACCTCTTTGACAGTGTTAACGGAGCAAGTTTTACTGCCATGCAAAAGGGCAAACCATTGAGAAGTGTTGTCACCCAGAAGTCACAACACCACCAATTCTGGTCTGAGGCAATTAAGAAAATTACAAATTTGCGATTTGTTGATAGTACAGGTAAAGAAAAATCGGTACCTTCACAAGCCCATTGGATTGTAACTTTAAAAAGTTTGCAAAGATTATGGCAGTTTTTTGCAGACAAGGGATTTAAAATTATGCGTCCGCGCTATTTCAATTCTGATCCCATTGAAAATTTCTTTGGGCAAATGCGGGCGTATAATTACAGAAATAATAATCCAGACTGCCATACTTTTAAAAACACTTTTAAATCTTTACTGATAACAAGGTTCATAAAATTTCATTCAAATGCATTTAATTGTGAAGAGGATTCGGCTAAACAATTATTAAAATTAAAATCATTGTTTACCGGAAGTACCATACAAAATGAAGTTGCCGAATCCTCTTATAATCGCAGTTTTAATCAGATAACGGCCACTCAAGAAAGATTGAGTGTGCACTCACAAGCCTATACTACAGGGTGGGTCATTAGAAAAATATTAAAAAATATACAATGCTCCACTTGTGAATCGAATTTGACATCTAATGAAATAGAATCCGTTCACAAGTGGATCTCGGTAAGAGAGTATAAATCGATGCAAAATAAACTGACCTACCCGTCTACACGCGCAGTAAGGCTGTTTAAATATATTACTAAGGAATCTATAGAATACTTAGAAAATCAACCTGAACAACATAAAATATTGTGGCATATAAAAATGTTGATCAAATCTAAGTATCCTATAGATTTCCTTATTTGTGCGACACACAATAATGTGGCTGAAAATTTTCTGGATTACACCTTACAGTTATCAGTACATAATTGGTGTAAAAGTATAAATAGAATATTAAAAGGTACTGATATTTTCCGATTGCCTTCAGAATTGCCTCCTATGCAAAATAAAGCATTATTGAAATTTAAAACTAAATTGAAAAATAAAAAATAATAAATACCACTCGTTTTTTATTTGATTATACCTTTCCTAACAATATAAATACATAAGTGCGTTATAAAAAATCACCCTATATTTTTTATACATGCTTAAAAGACTCGTACCCAAACTCAAATCTTCACTAAAGATTTCTGTATAATCTGTTCTGTCAAAATCAATTCTTGAGGTTCAGAAGGTCGAAATTTCTACTTCGAAGATTGTCATCTGTCTGTAGACTCTCTATACTGCCACGATTTTCAAAATAGAACAGGTTGCACACCTGTTCTATTTTGAAAATCGTGGCAGAAACGTAATATATTTTTCATATAAGCCTCTGTAGACTCTCTGTAATCTGTGACACTATGGCTGCAACCTTTGATCAGAATGGAATATGTCGAGATTTTGTATGGGGTATTTGCAGCAAAGGTGCGCAATGCAAATACCGCCATGAAATTAATGTGGCTTATATGAAAAATATATTACGTTTCTGCCACGATTTTCAAAATAGAACAGGTTGCAATAGGCCCGGCTGTACATATTTACATACAACCAACGAAGAACAATTATTATTTCTGAGAACTGGCCAAATACCAAGGGTATTACGTGAGAGATATGCTGCCATGTCAATGCCTATTGCTGTGTTTGTTAGCTCGGTTTGCGAGCGCATTATAATTATTAATAACACATTATATTATATTAAGCGAATTATTAACATTTTCACTATATCAATTAACCATTGTCACTGTTTAGACTGCTTGCCAATTTTAATTATACATCAGTTGCGCAGATTACATCTACCTGTCTATTTCAACTAATAGTTCATGCTTTTATTGTAAAATTATTACATTATTTTGTGCGATGTCGTCGCGGTATTAATTTAGATATTTTGCTGTGCGATTAATAAATATTTATTTAAAATCGGGTGCCTCAGCTAGACGTTATATTAGGCCTAGGCCTAATCAAACAGCTACCGCTTTAGCCTATTCTTAATGCTATATTTATTAAGTGTAATCAGTGCGTCGAGCTTTTAAGGATAACCGTACATAGCTAGTACCTATATTTATATTTAAAAACGTTATGATATATCGAAGCTATATATATATACGAGTATAATTAAATACCGTGTTTTATTTTCTAATGTCACTAGTTATATTACACAAAGATGTCACTTAAAACAATATAATTGTATTATTTTCAAATTTAATATTAATAGTATGTCAAACATATAAGTTGTTTACAGACATCTTGTGTCTGCTCTGCGGTCAAAGCCTCGCCGACACCCTAAAAGTTTAGATTGCTTTGACGATATAATGATGGCTAAGTTTTATCTAGTAGATATCGCGTTGAGAAGAGGCTATATTTCGTTCGTTCCCACATCACGCCAGACAAGCCAAAGTAATAAACCCTGTTAGTTGTATAAGTACCTATCTGTTATTTAATAGTGATTCTGGCTGTAAACCTTGCTAATGGTATTATTCATTATAAATATGGCTAGGGTCGATATCATGTAATTTATAATAGGACGGAAATTGGCAAAACGAACACAATTTTATTAAGTGTGCGAAAATATCAAATCGACACACATAATGTCATATAATATATTGCAACCGCGACATTATAATTCGCCGCTACGTGGTTTACTAGGGTCCGTTAAATCCATCGCAAAACCCATTCAACGCTCTTGGCAATATAATTATGATATTGTTATTAAATATATATTAGATGTAGTACAAGAATGACGACGTAGATAACTTTTTAGGGTTAAGGTGTTTCACAAGGAAGTGCACAAATTGGAGCGCGAGAAGGAGTGTCAAACTGTCATGTATGAACAGAAGAGACAAGCCTTTGAAAATGATGTAGTGAAAATGTTAATAATTCGCTTAATATAATATAATGTGTTATTAATAATTATAATGCGCTCGCAAACCGAGCTAACAAACACAGCAATAGGCATTGACATGGCAGCATATCTCTCACGTAATACCCTTGGTATTTGGCCAGTTCTCAGAAATAATAATTGTTCTTCGTTGGTTGTATGTAAATATGTACAGCCGGGCCTATTGCAACCTGTTCTATTTTGAAAATCGTGGCAGAAACGTAATATATTTTTCATATAAGCCACATTAATTTCATGGCGGTATTTGCATTGCGCACCTTTGCTGCAAATACCCCATACAAAATCTCGACATATTCCATTCTGATCAAAGGTTGCAGCCATAGTGTCACAGATTACAGAGAGTCTACAGAGGCTTATATGAAAAATATATTACGTTTCTGCCACGATTTTCAAAATAGAACAGGTGTGCAACCTGTTCTATTTTGAAAATCGTGGCAGTATAGAGAGTCTACAGACAGATGACAATCTTCGAAGTAGAAATTTCGACCTTCTGAACCTCAAGAATTGATTTTGACAGAACAGATTATACAGAAATCTTTAGTGAAGATTTGAGTTTGGGTACGAGTCTTTTAAGCATGTATAAAAAATATAGGGTGATTTTTTATAACGCACTTATGTATTTATATTGTTAGGAAAGGTATAATCAAATAAAAAACGAGTGGTATTTATTATTTTTTATTTTTCAATTTAGTTTTAAATTTCAATAATGCTTTATTTTGCATAGGAGGCAATTCTGAAGGCAATCGGAAAATATCAGTACCTTTTAATATTCTATTTATACTTTTACACCAATTATGTACTGATAACTGTAAGGTGTAATCCAGAAAATTTTCAGCCACATTATTGTGTGTCGCACAAATAAGGAAATCTATAGGATACTTAGATTTGATCAACATTTTTATATGCCACAATATTTTATGTTGTTCAGGTTGATTTTCTAAGTATTCTATAGATTCCTTAGTAATATATTTAAACAGCCTTACTGCGCGTGTAGACGGGTAGGTCAGTTTATTTTGCATCGATTTATACTCTCTTACCGAGATCCACTTGTGAACGGATTCTATTTCATTAGATGTCAAATTCGATTCACAAGTGGAGCATTGTATATTTTTTAATATTTTTCTAATGACCCACCCTGTAGTATAGGCTTGTGAGTGCACACTCAATCTTTCTTGAGTGGCCGTTATCTGATTAAAACTGCGATTATAAGAGGATTCGGCAACTTCATTTTGTATGGTACTTCCGGTAAACAATGATTTTAATTTTAATAATTGTTTAGCCGAATCCTCTTCACAATTAAATGCATTTGAATGAAATTTTATGAACCTTGTTATCAGTAAAGATTTAAAAGTGTTTTTAAAAGTATGGCAGTCTGGATTATTATTTCTGTAATTATACGCCCGCATTTGCCCAAAGAAATTTTCAATGGGATCAGAATTGAAATAGCGCGGACGCATAATTTTAAATCCCTTGTCTGCAAAAAACTGCCATAATCTTTGCAAACTTTTTAAAGTTACAATCCAATGGGCTTGTGAAGGTACCGATTTTTCTTTACCTGTACTATCAACAAATCGCAAATTTGTAATTTTCTTAATTGCCTCAGACCAGAATTGGTGGTGTTGTGACTTCTGGGTGACAACACTTCTCAATGGTTTGCCCTTTTGCATGGCAGTAAAACTTGCTCCGTTAACACTGTCAAAGAGGTCGTCGAAGAATGTTGTAATCTCCGACGTATTTTTTAAACTAGGGCTGACAGCTGTTCCATCCGAGTAGTTAGCTATAACACAAAAAAACTATTATGTTCATAATATACTAAATTAATTATATCAAGTCGTTTGTGTTTATGAACAGTTTAGTACCCTCAAATAACCTGAACACAGGTTTACAGTAAACCAGATGGCAACTATAAATATATAAGTAATAAATTAGATTCTGAGAAATTGTGACTGTCTCGTTAGTTTCTTTGACAAACTAGCGCCTGCGATACCGGCGATTTTGGTTTATTCCCATCTTCCCCTGAATGTCTGCCTCCGAATGGGCGAAAATGGGAATTTCTGTGTCATCTTACCCCGAATTTGTAATCGCGGGAAGTTGGGAAGTTCTATTCCCATCTACCGCCGGATTTTTTTGCCCCGACTATAAATTCTGGGGAAGATGACACGAAAATTCCCATTTTCCCCCCTTCGGGGGCCGACATTCGGGGGAAGATGGGAATAAACCGAGATTTCGATACAACATAGTTGGCAAAAATACCAGTGTAAAATAATACACTTCTGCATACCTCTATGGGGCCACAGGCGTAACACTTATGTTTTTATGTATAGACTAGTGTCCTAAAAAGAACAATTAATCGATCAGTTAGATTACAATTAAATATTGCACACATATTTTTCTTAACTTTCGTAAACAAACAATTTGTATTATGGAGTTACATCACAAGCACTCGCTCCAGAATTTTGATGCGCTTTATCTTTGGATTTTTTATTCATTTGTTAATACAATAAATGTGTCCATTATTTTTTATAATCGAACTGATGTTCTAGAAGTGGGAGGCTTAGAAAATTAAACGAAATGATTACTTACAAAATTGAGAAGAATATGTCCGGAGTTATGCCTGTCACTAACAAACTGTCAATAACAGACCGACACACAGACCCACATAATGATTATAAGTTTATTTTGTTAACATTTAAATAATTCATGTGGTGTTTACCTATAAGTAATTGTTACACAATGTTATTTACTATAAGTTTGTATTAAGTGTAAGTAATTGTGTATACAGTTGTTGGTGAACCAAATAAATAAAATAAAATAAAAAGAAAAAAAAACTTGTAAGTCAGCTATGTCTATTTTTGTGCGCGCCCGAGGCCTTATTTCTTGCAATTTGCGGTAAAGATTGGAATCTTCTTCACTGGAATACAATAAGATAATAAATATACTAGGTGTTTGCAGCAGCTTCGCTCGTGTAAATTTCGATTTAAACTATTGACTCGCAGCGGCTCGCCGGCGGCCAGACACAATAAATCTATTATGCCTGGTATTAGAAAACCAGACTTGACGGTTGAATAAACATAATACCAAAGTCTAATATAATGAGTGTCAGGTTAATCCACCAATGGGATACATTTCCTCCCAAGTTTCACTACTCTTATGCACAAATCCATTAACACTGTTCGACTCATGAATTAATCTTGAGACCTCCTAGGTCTCGGGTTCAATTCACAACCGGAATTGCACAGCAATGATACTAACCATACATTACCGTTGCATCATCGAGGCAGGTTACATCAAGAACAGTATCAACGATAGAAAAATATTGATCATGGAAATGACTTTTCTAATAGTTGAAATATTTCTATGGACTTAAAACTAACAATATCAGATCAAATGATGACTTACTCTGTATCAAGTTGAATTCTATACAACAAGTTGGCATCAACACTTTGCTTTTTATCCTCACTATTCTTCCCCTCACTATTACGTTTCTTCCTCACCGCTTTTGGTGTTTTCGTAAAATATCTTGCAATACCTTTACTTCTAGTTTTCGGCGTACTGTCTCCATTACTTGTATCACTTGGAGGTTTGTTCTCCACATCACTTTCTTTGTCACAGCTTTGGTTACAGAACTCGTAAGAGCTTCTGCATCGTTATTGGAGGTATTGTTTAAATCAGGTATGTATGGAATGTCTGGGTTGTATACTATTCTGGTAATTTTGCCTTCATGCCATGCACCTTGTTCTCTGTCCCTCATGTCTATCAAGTCACCTATGGCATACAAGGTACTCTCTGCATCTGTGGACATTTAAAGCAATTTTTAACATAACTTTGCCTTTTCTTTTTTGTTAAATGGCATATTCCGCACTAGGAATAAATCCTACATTCTGAGGGACTTTACAAATATTCAAATGAGGAATATTACGATCTAGGCAAACACAGAAACTACTGTCTTCTGTGTAGTCATCTACTGGTATTGTTTATACTTAGGCAACAAACATCCCGCATTTATAATATGAAGAAAGTGGCAACCTCTTGTATGAGGCAAGCATGTTTGTTTGAGCAATGCATTGATATGTACTAAACTATCTCTTTGCAGGTCATAGAGATAGTTTATGGGCCAGATAGTGCCATGATATTCTTTTTGTTCTGGCAAAAGCAAGGATCCTGATGGATAGTTATTTTATTATATCCACAGAAGTGGAGATGCAGTTAAAAATTGCCAGAAATAGGCTTTACGTAATCAGAAGTCTTGGTTAGCTAAAACCTGTTTAAAAAAACTGTTAATTATTAGTATTATTAATAAACAGGCAGGCAGTTGAAGCAACTGATATGTGCATGTATCCTGCTGAATTCCCACTATGTAGTTTTTGGTCATTGAAGGTATTTGTCAGTTTTAAATATTGCTTGCCAATAATATTTATGTGATATCTTGTATATTGAAAATTCGAAGATATTTATGTATGTAATGTACTCAATGGACACCCGGTCTTTTCAATAGTTATTGTATACTCAAGCAGATATATTACAACAATAGATAAGTATATACATATATGTTGACATGGATATAGCTACTACATACTGCCTTGGAGTGAGTGAGAGACTGCTATTCATGAGTTCTAGGCTTAGATCTCCGAATCGGTCAGTAATATTGGAATTTTCTCATAAGGATTTTTCAGTAGCAGTCTGGAACTCTGAACAATTATTATGTCATGCTTATGTAAGCAATGTAAGCATGACTCAAATACTCTACTTGCCATAAACAAATTTTCATCAATCATCTGGTACATAAATATACCTATAGGTATATAAGCATGACTTTTATGACAATCAATCTATGACAAATTGAACTCATGTATTAAGTATACATTATACTAAATTACATACATACATACATACATAGATTCACGCCCGTTTCCCAGAGGGGTAGGCAGAGACTACGGATTTCCATTTGCTACGATCCTGACACACTTCTCTGGCTTCACTCACTTTCATCACATTCCTCATAAATTACAAACCTTTATAATCCTTTTCCTTGTCATCAAAGGCCTTCTCACTGTCTTCAGTATTTTTCTTTTCCTTGGGACTGTCCTCAGGTTGTGCATGGACCATGAGCTGAATAACATCATTGAGCTTGATATTGTAGTCATGGAATGTGTAGCCATTTTCCAGCTAAAGAAAAAGTAATTTGGAAAAATCAATATCAATGTTTACTAGGTGGTAAATAACCATATTAATAATTAATTCCAACATTCTTTATTGACACTGGAAGATTAATTTCTTGTAATTGCATGGGTAGGCCAAGGCAGAGATAATATAACTCGATACTAGTTGTGGGGCTAACATATCGCTTTTCCTTTTTCACTCACAATGTGAATAAATGTCTACAAACAGCAGAGTGATTCAGAATATAACAACCATTTCATTATCAATCAAGCTGTTTAAATTTTGAAAAATGCACATCGATTTCTTCCATGGATACATAATTGTCTGAAAATGCTGACATGCAGTCATCAACTCATCAGTAAACAAAATTATAATAATAATAATGTTTATTTATTTCGTCACAAAAGTATTATGACATTCAAACATTATAATCTTAGAATTTTGATATATATCTTTATTATACCTTTGTGAGAAAATTGGAGTCTGTGTTACAGATCCCCAGGCTCTCTCACACTAGACCATTTTAAATTGCAACATATTATACACAATAAAATCAAACAAAGAACCAAATTGTGTTATCAATAAAGGTAAGCTTTATATGTAAAGATTAATGTATGTCATTAACACATTATTCATGCCATATAATCCAATGCAAACTCTTGACTTTATTCATTTGATAGGGCCTAACGTGTCAATTTATACCAGCTTTTGTGTAATGGGTGGAATTCGAATCTACACCCTTTCAATTGCAAATCAAATGCCTTGTCCATTGGAATCTTATCCTTTGATGGTAAGTTGAGTTGACACCATAAGAAAATTGGAAATATAAGTTAACCAAACTTCAAAATTGTATGACTGTATATGGAATGAAAATTTTCCAATCCTGGTTTTGATTAATAAAAATATGTGCTATGAAACAGATATCATAAAAAGGAAAAGGAATTTCATAATCATTAAGGATAAATCAACTGCACAATGTAAGCATTATTCAGTTTATTGAAAACCTTCAGTAATTTCACTAAAGTATTTCACCAATGCCACATAATCTATCATGCCATTTAGAATCTTTCACAATAATAATTTGTTGAAAGAAATAAGGGATTCTTCTTTGTCTCTTTCTAACTTTATGATACATACATACATACATACATACATAGATTCACGCCTGTTTCCCAGAGGGGTAGGCAGAGACTACGGATTTCCATTTGCTACGATCCTGACACACTTCTCTGGCTTCATTCACTTTCATCACATTCCTCATACACGCCCGTCGGTTCAAGGAGCTCTTAACCTGGCCTTTGTCCAGAACGCCTCCGATCTGGTCGAGAAACGTTCGCCTAGGTTTTCCTCGTGCGACTGTTCCATTCACACTAGCCTTATAAACTTTCTTAGTCAGTCTTTCCTCGTCCATTCTTTCTACATGTCCAAACCAGCTTAACATACCCTTTTCTATTCTTGTAACTATATCCACTTTCATGCCGCATCTCTCTCTAATCACACTATTTCTTATTCTATCTTTCAGAGTCACACCACATATGCTTCTCAACACTCTCATTTCTACAGCATTTATTCTGCTCTCATGCTTCTTTTGCCATACCCAACTTTCACTTCCATACATAAGTGTGGGCACTAATAGTCCTCTATGAACAGCGAAACATGCCTTTTCGGATACATTTCGACTGTTCATAAAAGCGCGTAGGGCTCCATTCACTTTGTTGCCAGCAATCGTTCTCCTTTCAATATCTCCGTCATGTTTACCATCCCTTGTAAACAAAGTACCCAAATATACAAACTCTTTCACTTGCTCCACTTTTTCTCTATCAATCATAATATTACACATTGTCACGCACTCTTCCTTTTCAAATACCATTACTTTCGTCTTGCTTACATTTATTTTCATACTTTATGATATAGTTCATTTATTAAAATTGAAGGAGATCTTGTTATATTCCTTATATCCACAAGATCTCCATAAATGTAAATAAATGAACTGGTGGAAATCTATTGTGATTGTGTGAATTCAAGTTGTTATAAAGAACTGCTGTTAGGATATACAACTAAACTTTTAGTTAAATTACAATGAAAAATTATTTCTCTATTTTTTACCTAAATCCAGGGCTTGTCTGTCGCATGACAAAATAGAGCTATGTCTGTTGGACTCTTGCTTAACACCTATATCAGAAAGACATCAAAATCCAGAAATAATATATGTATATCAGAAATACCAATGTTTGAATTAATTGTCACATGTTTTCAGATTACACACAAGAACCCAGTAGTCAAATGTTAAGCGAATCAAGTACAGAGATAAACTTAAAATGTACAATTAAATTGATTACAAATAATGCGAGGCGCGCTAGCAAAAATTCATATTTCTATACTCCATCATCATCATCATCACGGTAAAATTTTAGCAAATAATGGCAGAGCAGTCAACAAGCCTAGTATGGAGTTTATTCATAATCCTGCTATGGTAATCGAGAGGGCAGTAAGTCAATGACGGGCATTTTTTTAAATTACTGATTTGGAATGCTTCTCTACTGTAAACAACATACTTTTTCCTTTCTTTTGACATATAGAACATAAAAATCGAGTATATAGTTTTATCACAAAAGCTAAAATTGTAGCAAAATCTTTGAGCACTGTTTTCTAAAACTGTCTTTTCTGACGTACTGCACGCTCGATCGCTCGATAACCATGGCAGAAATGTAGGGCATAGAAGTAGTGCTGTGCATGAGGTTTGCAAGTTGAGCAAAGTGTTATTGGTTCTATCAGGCAAGACGTAAGCGAACCCTGCCTGTGACCGGTAGACGTCTATAAGGTCGGCTCTTATTACATGAGTTACATGACACATAAAATCATAGATGGCGAAAATTATGTGTAGTGCACCTCTGCCTTCTCCTTAGGGTATAAAGGCGTAAGGCTACATACACAAGTATGTAGAAGAAAACGGCATAGAACAGTTACGTTACACATGAACAAACTATATTTGAGATATATATTTTAATGACTTGGCAATACACACTATTTTAAAAGGTTTCGCTTTGCATTTAAACACATTTTTAGGTAAAAGACATAACAAACTTACTAGCTTGCCGCCGTAAAATAACCGTTGTAACTTTGGTTCAACTCCGAATTTATCCTTCAATATGCGGCGAAACTCGCCTATTTTTGTCAATTTGGACTCGACGACCACGATTGTGTCTGGTTTACCAAAGATCCGAATACGCACATGCATATTGATGATATTACGACACTTCAAAATATTTCAAGACACAACAGAGGTATGGTAAGTGTTACAGACAGAATGAATTGGCGCGAAATTTGTTATAAATGGTCAGACTGTCAAAATCAAAAAAGACTGAAATTTTAACATTTCCATCAAAACCAGACGGTTTATAATGTTGCCACTAAAAAATAACAGAACCTGATTCTATAAAGAATAAATATGAGAGCAACTACACGCTATATTATCTCATTTATTATTATAAAGATATAAAATTTAGTATTTACTCTACTCCATAACATTAAAGTAACTGCACGCCATATATAATTTACTAAGAAATAACATAAATAAATGTTTCGATGGCCTTATTTATATTATATAGGTACAGTTTTCTGCAATCAAAGAGTTGACTACTAAAGTATAGTAAAATTATTGCAAATAGTAGGTATTACAAGAAATATTAATATCAAGAAACAATAACAATATCAAGAAAAAGTAATGTGAGATTTATAAATTATTAGTTATTAGCAATGGCTTTGCCCGCGTTAATCCCACGGGATCACATACCGGGATAAAGGGTTGAGTTCTTCAGTGGATTAACCGTGAAAGTAAATCAGATAGACATAACTACTTTCGCATTTTTAATATTAGTAAGGTTTACATGATAATTGTGGGGTATTCCTAAGATTTGTATTCTAGTACGTTAAATTGCTGTTCGAATAAGCTAGCTTAAGAAGTGTCTGTTTGTAATGTCAAAATAACAGCTTTTTATCTAATGCATATGAAAGTATATAACGTACGTATACGAAAACATCTATTTTTTTTTTTGTCTGTCTGTCTGTTTGTTCCGGCTAATCTCCGAAACGGCTGAACCGATTTTGACGGGACTTTCACTGGCAGATAGCTGATGTTATAAGGAGTAACTTAGGCTACTTGGATTTTAGAAAAAAAAATAGGGTTCCGCGGAGACAAACACTTTTTAGTTAAAATCTACGCGGACGAAGTCGCAGGTAACAGTTAGTAAGCCAATAATTCATCGCCACGCGATTCAACGCTTTGGGGTCGTGGAAAGTGAAATGTTAATATTAACAACGTGTGCGAATGTTTGTAGTCACTGATAATTAGAATATAGGTAATTAGGTATGTACATTTAAAGTTAGAATTCTTAAAGATCCTATGATATAGGTAGGTACTCAAATTATTGTAATATAACAATGATATTCTGACATATACATATGTAAATGTTCATGTAAAATGCCTTATCAGTTACTTTAACTAGTTTAAACTACTTGGTGGAACTACCAGGTTTTATTTTACGCAGGCTGTTATTATTAAGTTTTATGCGTCAATTAACGAAATAGATTAAATTCATTGGACGCTTATCGGTGTTGTTAAACAAATAACAATCGGAACATAGTAATATAACGACTAAAGAATTTCTAGCTTTTATTTACATTTTATTAAAAACCATGACGGTTGCTTGGTCTTTCACAATAATCTTGCTATTATTAATTACAAGAAATGCCCGTTCTAAGGTTGCGTCTTTGGTAGGTAATATAAAACATTTGAGCCACAGAGAGAATAGATAATATATAATTGAAATAGGTACTAGATTTTCAATATATTTCCTTTTCGTTATCAGCATCCAGTGCTGCTTGCTCGTTCTTCTATGGATTGGATGCCAAGCAGAGTAAATTCATTATATTCTGATGTTGGAGCTTGGAGTGGCAAATTTGTTAGTATTATTTATTTTAAAGGAGCATACTTTTTCAAGCTCATAAATTCAACTGGTAAATATATAACTTATTTATACATTTGCAGAGACCAGTAATGGATGAAATCGAATCTGATGAAGCCCTAAGGTTTTATCAATTTCTAAATTACTTAGATGGTTCTAGCTTCGGGACAGGTATAGTAGTAAAGATATTAAAATGTAGTATTTACTCTAATCCATAAAATTGAAGTTTCGTACGTTTTCTTTTTTAGGTCCTATTGATGAATTTGTGGAAGCGATGTATAGACTTGCTAATTACATGAAACAATCAAATAGTAGAGAAACACAAGCTAGAGGTATGCGGGAACTTGAAGCAATTAATGGCGAGAAAGGTACGGTCTCTCCAGTTAATTGGGGTAAAATAAATAATTTTCATATTTTCTCACGATGTTTTCTTTTTACTTAGAAAGAGTAATAAACTTGTTGTAAATAGTAATAGTTGATGAGTGAATATGCTAAATCTTTAAGGGCTTTCACATATAATTTGGCAATGAGACATCTAACATCAAACGCTTCAGTCTGATTAAAGTGTGGCATTACAAAGGTTTGTACTAACTAAAAGTTTTATTCACATCACTAGCAGTGAGAGCCGAATGTTTTAAATGTTTGTATATAATAATAAACGTAGCTAAAATTTAAGATATTTTCAGGAAATAGCATTAAAACTGTACTCGAGGTAAGCACATTAATCATGCGCAAGAAAAGAAAATTCTTTTGTACCGGTGAAGTTAAGGAACCGATAGTAAATAACAAAATTATCTGCAAGGTAAGCTGCTGTTAAATGATTATATAAAATGAAAATTACTATATCAGACTCACTTACATTAAATTTGTTTGTTTAGGATAGAATCCTTCTGCCTATCGCTGGTACTTCGTGTAGGGATGCTATAATGTACTGGCATCCTGATTTGGTAGAAGAACATTACTGTGTGGGCGCTTTAGAAGCCAAAAGTGCTGTACACATAATGGATATAGAAGGTATTTAAAAAATTGATTATGTGAAGTTATATTTTGGGCAATTATCTCATCGATAAATGTCGAAAGCCTAAGTTACTCCTTATAATATCAGCTATCCGCCAGTGGAATTCCCGTCAAAATCGGTTCAGCCGTTTGAGAGATTAGCTGGAACAAACAGACAGACAAACCGATAGGAAAACTAGATTTTAAAAATTGATTCTTTTTATAATTACCTTATATACTTTCATATGCATGAAGAAAAAAGCTGTTATTTTGACATTACAAACAGACACTTCAATTTTATTTATTTCTATAGATCATAGGTTCTCAGCCTTTTTTTGTCATAGACCACTTTCAAAATTTAGCTGGTTCCGGTGGACCCCCTGTAGCTACATTTCTACCATATTCTTTGACATTCGTACGTAGGTAGTTCATGCAATAAAAAAATTGGCTGACCTTTTTTATTTTGTAATAATTCTCTACTGAAAAATCGGTAGGTTCGAGACCACTGGTACTAAATATGGAATATGCAAGTTTTTACAAGTAACAGTCGCTGAGCTTCTTAAAATATTATCTGCCTACATTGATAGGTGAAGTCATTTTTGTGGACCCCCGCTTACCAATTGTGAATCCCCATTTTTTTGTCACGCCAACGTAGTCCCCCGTCGAGTCTCCCGTGCACCCCTGGGAGTCCACCTGGACCACTTTGGGAAATAAGGGTATATATGAACGGAAATTGTTCACTATTTCATTGGTTTTAATTTCTTGCTGCAGAACCATTTTTTTTCAAAATAAAAGTACCCTATGTTACTCCTTATAATATCAGCTATCTGCCAGTGAAAGTCCCGTCAAAATCAGTTCAGCCGTTTGAGAGATTAGCTGGAACAAACAGACAGACAACAATTTTAAAACTTGGTTTTTTGATATTAAGTACCTTATATACTTTCATATGCATGAAGTAAAAAGCTGTTATTTTGACATTGCAATTTTATTTATTTGTATAGATTGTTGTCTACCTAGACTAATAACATATGTATCTAAAATACAAAAATCTATTGATGTTATTTGTCTTTCTGACTACAGAATAGATGTCATAATTATGTATCGTATTTATCAAAGTAATAAAACAACCATATTAAAACAATCCTTAAATTGTATTATTTTGTTTATAGGTGAAATGTTTTGTAAGGGAGACGATTACTCAAAACGGGAATATCTTTTGGCGTGCGATTTTTATGAAGATCAGGAGGCTCCTGTAGCGGATTTGCTTCAGTATTACCCAGATCCCGATCCAGAAATAACGCCAAAACTATTCTAATAAAAAACTTAGCTTATAATGTTTAAATGATAACATTAAATGCATAATTTGTTGATACTTCATTAACAAATGTATCTATTTATCTAAAATACTAAAATATTATTTATATGTTCGTTTTATTTTTCATCGGTAATATTATAATAGTGTAGGGCTAAGACATACTAAATGAGACATCTTACGTAAACTTTTTCTGGTTCGAGTTAGTTGTGAAACGCACTTACTTTAGAATAAACATACACCAATAAAAATACAAATACTTGCAGTAATAATAATAATTTTAATAATAATCGTTTATTTCTCACCAAAACCGAGATACACATAGGAACATAATCAACGTAACATATAGAACATTAACAATAATATTTCGGTAGAGGATCGCTGGTGCCTGTGGTAGGTATAAGAATACCTGTATTACAGGTCACCAGGTCTCCGCATGGAACCACGTTATACAAACATAAACGAAGACAAAACATAAAAAGGGTAACTAAAAGCTAAAACTAAAAAAATCAAAAAACTAAAAAGACATGGTTTTGTGTGTGTGTATGTGTGTGTGTGTGTGTGTGTGTGTGTGTGTGTGTGTGTGTGTGTGATTGTGTGATTGTGTGTGTGTGATGTGTGTGTTGTGTGTGTGTGATGCGTGTGTTGTGTGATGTGTGTGTTGTGGTTTTGTGTGTTTGTGTGCTGTGTGTGCATGTGTGTGAATATGCGTGTGTGTACGTGTGCGCGTATGTGTGTGTGTGTCAGAGGCCGACAGCGCCAATGATTATACCAGAACCGTCAAGAGATCTTCAGTTTCATTATAAGATAGCTTTAGGAGCCATTCAAGAACAGTAATGTTGCATTGATAAGTGTTAAGAGGGTAGATACACAGAAATTTTTAACTTTTTTATATATGTAGGGCCCGAGAAAAATGAAGAATTTACGACTAAAAGACGTTCTAATTTGCGATGACATGACAACTGGATTATTGCGGCGTGTATTTATATTTCCTCGCTTGTAAAGAGTTAGTGCATGTTGCTTAAGAATAGTAGCTTGCACAAATAGTTGCCTGACAGTAGGAACTTGACAATATTCATAGAGCTTAGTCGTAGGAAACAAGCGAGGCTTAAAACAGCATACTTTGAGCACCGCTCTTTGGGCGCGCTCAAGACTTATAATGTTTGTTTTAGCCGCACCGCCCCAGGTGGTGACGCAGTAGCTTAAAATGGATTGACACAAAGATTGATAGACCATTTTCATTATTTGAGGATCGGCTGAGTGTCGTAGTTCTCTAAATACATAAATAAGTTTACGTGTTCTACTTGACAAATACTCAATGTGGTCTTTAAAGTTTAAGTTATTGTCGATGACTATACCAAGATACTTTATCGAAGATACTTTTTCAATGCAATAAGACTTGTTACCTATTGCACTGTTTGGTACAGTTGCGGTAATTTGTAGCGAACTGTCTATTTTTATTGGAGCGCGTATATAAAAATCCATTACTTTTGTTTTATTTATATTTATCGTGAGCAGGTTATCAGTAAGCCACTTACTAACCACATCGAATCCCCTTTGAGCTAAACCATAGGTATCCATCCAGGTGTCAGATGAAAAAACTAGTGCAGTATCATCCGTGTAAGAAAAAACTGTACCATGGTCAAGTAGAAGATTACAAAGTTCATTAATGTAGATCAGAAACAAACTGGGGCCAAGAATACTGCCTTGAGGCACGCCGTATGTTATGGGCGATTCGGCACTGGCATAGGAACCAATCCTAACCAACTGAGACCTGCCCGTTAAGTAACTTTGGAATAGGGATAATTGAGTACCTCTTATTCCAAGTGACTCCAGCTTCTTCACAAGGATAGGAACCGAAACCGCATCGAAAGCCTTTTTGAGATCTAGGAACAAGGCTACACATTTTTGACCTACATCAAGTTTCCCAACAATATGTTCAACCAAGTCGTGAACAGCATCATCTGTGGATAGTTTTTTCTAAAGCCAAATTGGTTAGGTGATAACAGGTTGTGAGATTCTAAATAGGTTACTAGTCTAAGGTTGATGATTTTTCAAGAATCTTTGAGATTGCTGGGAGAACCGATATAGGTCTATAATTTTCGATACACTTACGGTCCCCAGATTTATGAATTGGATGGAGAAGAGCTTTTTCGAGAGGATCGGGAAATATGCCAGTACCAATGCTCAAGTTACAGATATATGTCAGAGGAGGGACGATGATAGTAGAATATTTCTTTAGAAAATTAGATGAAATACCGTCCCACCCAACTGCACAGTTGGTTTTTAAAGACATAATAATACCCCTGACTTCAGATTCATCCATTTCTAACATTACAAAGGAATCTTTTGATTTAGATTGGATATTTATGGGTAAAAGAGAGGAGGATGCAATAATAGCCTCCGCAAGCTGTCTGCCTACACCTGCAAAGTATGCATTGACACCATTAATTAATAGTTGCTTGTCATTGTTGGACTCTAATAGATGACTCGCAGAAGATTTGGGATTATTCCTGTTTGTAACAGATTGCTCTTTTAGCTTTTCGAAAGATTGTTGTACAAAAATTGCGGTATCTTTTATAAGACAATGATATTATTTCATCCGAGGGGTTCTTTTTATATTTTTTGTATAGATTGTCCCTATGGCGCATGCACTTTAGCAATCCTGGGGTGATCCAAGCTTTGATAGGACGCCGCCTTCGAGATAATTTAATAGTAATTATACTTTTGCTAACGCAGAGAGAATTGGCTCAAGGAATAGTTTCGTGGCTAGATTGGGATCGACTACTTCATAAACTGGTTTAAAACTAATATTACACAGCTCAACAGACAGCTGGTCTTCATCGATTTTGGTTACAGTGTGATGTCTTTTATGAATATTATTTTTTAAGGACATGGCAAGCAGTACTGCAAAATGGTCTGTAATGGTTGTTTCGAGCACAAGTATTTTAGATGGTAGTATGGTCTTCAAGTTGATATGATCAAGGCACGTAGAACCGTGAGTTGGGAAATTATGACCGAGAAAAAGCCCATGATGAGCAAGAAGATCGAGATAGTCGAAAGTGTAAGTAGCTGTGTGACCCTGGGCAACATCAATGTTAATATCTCCAACTAGTACTAAATTTCTATAAGACTTCAGGTTGGTGAAGAGTCTATCCAAAGATTGAATAAAATTTGATGGGTCATTGAAGGCATATGGTCTATAAATTGCAACGACTGCTAATTCCGAACCCATGGTAATTAATAAACAACTTGCGTCAGATATATCCGGCTCAATTACTTTAATATTAGCCAGAGTTGTCTTGATATAGACAATGACTCCGTCATTTTTATTGTGCGTTTTTAGTGTTTTATAGACGAGATATCCCTCTCTTTCAGGTATTATTGGATTACAAGAAAGCCAACACTCGGATAATACGACAAGGTCGATGGGAACATTTATTCTCTCTAACAGTGTCAGCAATCCCAAGAAATTTGCCTTAATACTTCGTATGTTTTGTGACAAAACGGAAATGCAAGAGTTCGATGTAGGGAATAAAGCATTACAATCCTCCGGGTCGCAAATTGACGAGTCACAAAAGGAAACGTTACCTATGTTATCCAATAAGTCATTAACAGCTGCGAATTATAGTAAGAGAAGCTATTAATGGGCAAACGCGCGTATCTATAATTATAATAATAACAATCTCTAAGCGAACGTATTTAAGTGCGAGAGTATGTAAGTTTTGTACGCTTATACACAGCACTATTGTGCTATTGAAAAAATATAATATAAGTAATGTGTGCCGCATATTATTGTTTATGTTCAAATAAGTCACATATATTTTAGACTTAAGCGCTAATGTAATGGTGTTGTATTGTATGGATGATGATAAATTAATGTTTATGTGGAAAGTGTAAGTGTTTGGTATATTAGTGTAGTTAAACAAGTACAAACAAGATACAAAAGTATAAAAAACAGAGGTGGGTAACTTAACAAAAATTAGTAACACGGAAAAAATAAACATCAACGGCTTAGCTTCTAGAAATATCGCACGGCCAGTGGTACACTGAGAGCATGGATAGTGCAAATAAGTTAATAAGCCTATATTCGAGATGAGTAATACACAAAGCAATAATGAGATTTTACCTAGTCATTTAGTCTTCAACATGGATAAATCATCTTCATTCCTAATCGTCAATCGTTTTTCTTCATATAGATATTTCCTCTTCTTGTCCAGCAATGTTTATACTGAAGTGTTTTTGCTACGTCACGGGCCATGGCGTATAGCTTTCTGTCTTTATTTGTGAGGCTCTCAACTACATAGACCGATTTCACGGGACCCGGGAGTCCTATGGTCTGTGAAGAAAGTTTATTATTGGGGTTGATCTGGTTGAATTCCTTCGCGCCATTCAGTATTCTATTTTTTGTTAAAACGGAGGCCAAGTCCGTTATGACTGCAGAGGTTCCCGACTTAGTTGTGATCCTATATATGTCCTTTATCTCGAAAGACTGCACTTCAGTGCTAAATGATTTGCACGTTTTTTGCACAAGATCGCATAAGTCTTGTTGTGTCTCTTGCTTTACTTGTTGCGGCAGATTGCGGAACTCGATGACTGTGGACTTAAGCTTTTTTTGCATGTCGTCAATTTTTTCCTCTAATGTAGTTATATAGCTAAGATTTTTTTGACGTTCGCGTTCCATTTCCACAAGTTTTTGTCTGATGTCTTCGTATTGTGACGACATAAATTTGATGGACTTCTCCAATTCATCGCTGGTCGCTTTAATACTGGAATTTTGCTTCTTTACTTCGGCCATGTCTGAGCATAACTTGTTCAAAGTGGCATCCTGGTCTTTCTTCCAGTCCAATAGCATAGCCAAAAGTTCCTCCTTAAGGGACGATTCTACAGACTTGCCTTCGTCTTCATTCCGAGGTCTTTTCGGTCTTCTACCGACGAAACTAATGGGACTTTCGGGGTCAAGATTGGCGATGTCACTTTCAGATGAAACTTGGAGTGGGTTACTTTGCTTACCGGGAGGTGTTCTCATCGGTGGTGCCATCTTATTTTATTTTCGTTGATTTAGGTTCACAGTTACAGTGGTCGAGTTGTGTCCAGTGTAGCTTGAACTCCGCGCACAGTAAACATAGGCGATAACGACGGCCTGGGTAGGATGGGCGCTTAGACAAAAGCGAGCTGCGACCGGTTTGTAAAAATGAATATTAGAAATAATATTTAACCGTAGCGTAGTGCACACGACTAATCACTTCCGTGGTAATAATTAGAGAACATGTTTATGTTTTATGGTAATAGTACCCAAATCGTAAAAACGAAACGTTTTAGAGCCACAGTTGCTTATCTTAGCAAATACTAATGCTACTAACTTGAAATTTGAATTAAGTATAAATAATGTCCTCCAACCTGAATTTCAGTCACAGCAGCCAATCTTAACGGAGACTGGCCATGTGCACAAGAGATATTATAGTGCACAAATATGTGCACAAACACAAGTGCAATCTCTGGTCCCTAACCCTCATGATCCGATGGGACGGATAATCCGACACAACCGGAGAGATCAGGCGCAGGACCAACGGCTTTACGTGCTTTCCGAGGCACGGAGGTATCTATCACCGCCAATGTCGTAACTCCGGGCTCGAATTGAGATTTCTTAACAGGAAAACCCAATAATTTTTTGTTGGCCCGACAGGGGATTCGAACCCGAGACCTCATGCACAGCAGTCGCATTCACTACCACTGCGCCACGGAGGCAGTTTTATAAATATTAATAAACTAGTCAATAAAAAACTATAATATACATTCAAATATGGTATATATATATTATTTTTTATTTAAGTTTGTTTGGTTAATAAAAAAGATAAAAGTACACAAAATTAGATGTGACACTGAATATATACGGATGTATAATTATACGTCGGCGTGCTAGAAGAGAGGTTCTAAAATTTGGTGTATCCTTTTAATAAAAGGTGACCAGACAGTTTATTATATACTGGAATCATAGACTGAATACTTAGCACTTAAGTAATACAGACCTATGAGTCGATATCATATTAATTACCTTCAACTCTCTTAAGCCAACCGCAATTGTTGTCTAACAATAGCTATTCGTTTTAATTACCTATATAAAAATCTATAAAAAATACATTAAGTATACAATTTGAAAAGTATGATTTAGAGTTTTGAACAAAAATATGACAAAGCACAGTTTATGTCAGACAACTACTTACTAAGTAAAGTACGATTCAAACTTAATGGCGGCTCGGAAGCTAGCTGCGAGTGCAGGTACGCGCAGGTACAGTCAAGTTGCAGTATACGGGCGTAACACATACACTGAAAGCAAAAACGATTGGACGAGTGCGGGTGAAAGAGAGGGCGTGCAGGGATATGCCCCGCCACGCCGCCACGTCCCTCTATGCCCCATTGATACCTAATAATGCGTTCTGCGCAGCGAAACGTACGATGTTCCGAGCCGCCATTAAGTTTGAATCGTACTGTACGTGGTCACCAAAGAGTAAAGTAATACATAGGGAAAAGAGAGCCCTCTTATGGTCAATTTCAGCCAACCCTATTTAAAACAGCGACATCTGAACTTTTGGCTCCGAACTAATCCTTCTGTACATAGCTATAGCTATTCCGTATTCTGTGCCTATAGCTATTTATATTATGTATTTTACAATCCAGAATTCGAATTTAAATTGTTTTGTATCAATCGTATTTTTGTAACATAAAAATTGCAAATAGAACAAGTAGAATGTTACAAAAATAGATCCAACCAAAACAATTTAAATACAATAAGTATAGGGTGCATATCGTAGTATAAGAATAAAACAACAACAAATAACATTTTATTATGTTTATGTTTATTAAAATATAACTATGCAGCGGACTCTAGGTTCACAGTGAAATGCGCAGCGTCTCGGCATTTTTGTAGTTGGAAAAACCGCACCACACTAAACACTAAAAGCGTCACTATCGCACACTGATAACAACCGTTTTCGATGGGAAGATTAATTGACACAAGGTGGAGGAACACAGAGCTCGACTCAACGCACTTACATAAGACCTTCACAGCCGAAAAATATACAATATAGGACGAAAAACTACAAACGTGCGCACGGGCAAGATGCAGGCGCCATATTGTGACTGTCTTACAAATCCAATGTTTGAATCATAGTCTTTAACCGACATATTTACTAATTTGTATTTTATGACATTTTTATGATAAAACAATTAAAATGAGAATAAAATATGATTCTAGATAAATTAAAAATATAAAAGTATAGATAGGTAAGAACTGACACTAAATAATAAATTAAAATTTCTTCTGCGATTGATTTACAGCACAAGTACGGGGCCAAAAACACAGATGTCAGTCCTATCTTTGGATATAGGAAAGATATTGGGCAGTGTCCCCACCCTGGTGGTCACCCTTCCAACAAAGACATGACAACTTATAGTCTGACACATCAAGTAATTAGTGATAAAAACCGTTGTATTAGTTAAAAACGCCTCATTTTAACATTTTATTCTACTAACAAAATGGTAAGATATTTAAACTTTACTTTATGTAACTATTTAATTTTGCCAGAAGGATTAATAGCGTTGATGTCAATTTGAAAAATAAATGGTATCCTTCAGAAACAGTACTTCTCCTAAGGTACCTTTCATTCAGGATACTTACCTGGTACCTTATTCTCTTTTCTGTACCCCTAACAACGTCTATGCAAAATTTCATGTTGTTCAGTCAGGTAGTTAAGGAGTGAAGGCGTAATAAATAAACGGACTCACTTTCACATTTACAATTTATGTTAGGATTCAGTTTACTTTTGTGATATTGCTTACGTAACGTAAACGTGTCTGCGATTTTAATGAAGAGTGTGAGTGTAGCTTAATAGACACAGAGTCATAGCACAGTACATAAATATACAGTAACCTATCTTCATACAAACGGTCGGAACTCGAGTCATATCTACGCGCCTCGGCGTTGGCATGCGCTCAGCATTCGGCACGCAACCAGTCGCGAATGCGCCGCAGTGACGAACGGACGGTATGTTGTTTTTTAAACAGTAACCGCGCGATTTTTTTACCAAAAATAAGTACAAGTATAGCCTATTTAATATGACAAGTAGAATATATTGTGCTGTTTTTGGTTGCATGAATTCCTCAATAACGTACCCAGAGATAACTTTTTTAGATTACCTGGAAATTTTTTATACTTCAAAATATAATAATAAAGCAATCCGTACGTCTCAGTCGAGGCGCAAATACTTATCAGTCGCAAATTTATAAGACCGATTTGTTATTAAGTCTTAAATCTAACATAAACATGTTTTTTTTTAAATTAAATCTACCAATCAAAAAACAACATGCATTTTTATTGAACACTTCCTATTCCATTCACAAAGTATTTTATTTGTTTGAATAAATTAAAAAATATTTGCAATCACAAAAATAGATCGAAACTCAAAGTAGGCAAATTTAATTAAAATGCTGTAGGTGGGCAAGCCTTATCGCATGTTTACGTACCGCGCGGCTGTAGGCATTTATTTCAAAGATACGGCCGAGTTACAATACTGTATATTTATGTACTGTGGTCATAGTGTGGCAAATATTCAAAAAGAATTCATTCTTATTAAACCAGTGCCGAAGCCTTTGAAAATGGTAAAAAGTAAAAAAAAAATAGGATGAAACCCATTGGAAAAGGAAGAGAATATAACAAAAAATAAAGGAAAATAATTTACGGGGAAGTCGGGAAGTGGATGGGGTGGGAGGGTAAGGGTAAAAAACGATTTATCTCGATTTCCGGCAAAACTAGAAGTCCTATGGAAAAAAGTTAAATAGCAAAGTTGTAGGTAATAAAAAGATCTACAACTTTTGTGTTTACACTTTTTTCACATAACCTCAAAATTTATGTGAAAATTCAAATAACCAAGTTTTTGTCTTTTTTTTTTACCTTTTGCAAAAAGATAATTTTTTCTCGAAATTTGGTGAAAGCACCTTTTTATGTCCCAAACACACAGAATTTTTTTTTTTTTACATATTTATTTTTGCAGCTTCTTTTGACTTAATATCGAAAAAGCAACCTAATTTTCAATCGAAAATTCACCCGTCAAAATACCTGCTTTTTTAAAAAAATCGAGGTGGTTTGTTCTTTGAAATCTCTACTTTCTGATGGTGTAAAAAAAATATACATTAGTATGGTAAATTTTCTCAGAAAATGCAAAAAATACGAAAAAAGCTCGCTTCTGAAATTTTGTTTTTAATCATCGCGTACAATTTTGAGCAATATATAGTTTTTTTTCTTTTTGCAAAAGATAAAAATAAAAAACCAAAAACTTGGTTATTTGAATTTTCACATAAATTTTGAGGTTATGTGAAAAATGTGTAAATACAAAAGTTGTAGATCTTTTTATTACCTACAACTTTGCTATTTAACTTTTTCCATAGGACTTCTAGTTTTGCCGGAAATCGAGATAAACCGTTTTTTACACATACCCCCCACCCCCATCCACTTCCCGACCTCAGATCGCCCGTAAATTACTTTTCCTTTAATTTTTGTTATATTCTCTTCCTTTTCCAATGGGTTTCATCCTACTATTATTTTTTATGGTTTCAAAAATTATCGACCCTGGTCTATATCGAGCAATTATCGAGAATAACGAGTAACGAGTTGATACTTGACAGTTGCTGTCAGATACCTCTCAACTCAAGTGTTAGGTCGCGTCGCGCGCGTAAAATATCAATCACTTAACTTCGCACCACGGGTGGTAATCTCTGAAGGAAATTTTACAACGTTATGTCTATGGCATGGTCTATGGTCAAGAATTGATTTTGACAACTCTTCACCCTCCCCCGCGCCTCCTTCAAGACGCGCCATATTGTTTGTATTGGTGTACTTTCAAATTTGACAATTTGTCATTACCGTTGTAGTTTTGATCGAGTGAGTTTTGCGTTGATTTATTTCCGCAACATCCTCTCAAGCTATCTTAGCAGTAATATTGCGCAAGTGTTTCTACCATGTTTAACAATTGCTGTGTCGCGGGTTGCAACAGTAGACGTGACGTCGTCAAACTGATTCAATTCCCAAAAACTGAGATAGGACTCCACAAGTGGTCAAAGTGCGCATCTAGCGGTGAACAAAAAAGTTTCAGTGATCTTCGCAAACTATACGTCTGCGTAAAGCATTTTGAAAAGCGGTTTCTTACTGCCAAATCAAGAGTTCGTCTTGGAGGTTACCCAACGCTTTTTACGACTAGTGAAATTGCTTCTGGAGTGCCAGAAACGCTAGATAGAGACACTGGTAAGTAGATATTTTGCCTACCTATCTAATTTCATATAAGTATTAGTTACCCTAATTCTGCTAGACAAAATATTACTTAATATACGAATCACTTATTATCACTGAGATATATACATAAAATATACATTTTTAATGAGAATCTTAAGCTTGAATTGCTAATAAAGCTTTTCATGGTCATTTGTTTCATTAACATCTGTAAAATTTTGTTGTAAATTATGAGTGCACCCTTTATAGCAAAACTTTTTATGTCATAATATTATTTTGCTTATCAATGGAGAGCATAAACTTCATTTCACAGATAATTTGTTTGCTTTACCATTTAGCATACACTCATTTAAGTATTATTTACATTTTAGCTAGATATTGATGAACTGAATGCTTCTCATTATTGATATCTATTGTTAAATGACAACTATATTAATATTAACCTCTCAAACCCCGCGCCCCGCGCCGCCCGGGCACTCAAGGACACTTGAGCGGTAGTCGAGTGGGTCGGCAGATGTTTATAATTTAGAACGCAAAGTTATGATAACAAAGCTTGTGTTTCTTAGAAGTATACATTGTAAGCTACGATAAGTGTTATGAATCATCGCATTTACGTGTATATTTTAGTTTATACATCTGGTTAAAGTAACCGAATTGGAAATATGAGATGATATTATTATATCTTTATTATATAGATTATTTGATTTGTCTAATCAGATGTTTTACTTTTCTATTTCCTAGTTAAATACTCTTTATAGGTAAAAAAAAGTATTTATAATGTCTGTGAGAAAAAAATAAGATATTTGCATTTGAAAGTGCGTGACGAGTACATTTTAGAGCGAGAAGAAAGTAAATATTGAAAAAATTGTAAAAAAAATTCTGACGTAGCCTTGTGCGTGTTTTTTACATATTTTATAGAAATACTAATAAATAACACTATCATAGTGATTAAAACCTGAAATACGATATAATAAAATAATAAAAAAATAAAATATCAAAAAAGGCGGGAAATCTGAGAAATGGTAATAGGTTATTTTGGGCTTCAGTTTGTTATACAACAATAACAATAGTCACTATTGTTTTTATTGTGTCTAAAAATAGAAAGAATAAGCTTTCCAATAATGTGTTATACTTACATACTTGCCCTATAAAAACTACAGATAACAGCGGAACAAATAACATAGACGTCCCGTTACGTCACGTGACGTCACGTGACATGACAAAAAAAATATTTAGAAAAATATTATTCAGTTGATAAATATTAATTCGAAAAGCTGGGTTCATTCTGAGAACATTGATATGCAACACAATATTTTAAATACAGGCCTTATAATAAAAAAACGGCAAACAAAACACGTCCCAACGCTTCGACCCCATATAGCGTCACCGGGGTTTGAGAAGTTAATTAAATAATTAACTCTACATTGTTTCAGAAAACTTGAGCACTAATATTGATCATTCTTATTGCAAATATGTATGCAATGAGCATAATTACAGTAAAAGAAGGTCTACTACTACTCCTATGGGTAATATTATATTTTAATATACTGATATCATTTTCTTTCTTTTTTACTAGTACATAGAATATAATATATTTAGTCAATTTTATTTTAGAAGATGACATCAAGCCTTCTTGCTCACAAACTCTACAGCCACATGCTGACTCAGTTCTAGAAAATATAGCTTTAACTGGTAAGAATATTTAGATTATCATGTAACTTTCCTTTTGTCAGTGCATCATATAATTCTCTTATTTTATTTTAGAAGAAGACATCATGTCTACTTGCTCACGAACTATACAGCCACATACTGTCTCACCTCTAGATAATATAGCTACTCTAACGGGTAAGAATATTTACATAATGATTTTGCTAATATGTACTATATTTCCCTAATTACATTTTCAACTGCAACCGGTAATAATATTTTCACAAAAGTAAAGACAATATTATTGAAAGACAATCAGTGCTGTAATGATTACAAGGGACATTTATGTAAATGATTTTAATTTTTTTATTATGTTATGACCCAAACCTGGTTCACATTGTTTTATTGTCACTTGGCACTAAATTAAGTAACCAGACATACAAGGGACATTTATGTAAATGATTTTAATTTTTTTATTATGTTATGACCCAAACCTTGTTCACATTGTTTTATTGTCACTTGGCACTAAATTAAGTAACCAGACATATATCGCCACAGGCACATAATAAATCCAATACAAACCTTTATGGCAGTGTTATGATATTTTTGTGTATCATAATAATGCCACAAATCATATTATTACATGCATGTAGCAGTCAAGTTCCTAATTTTGACTGTTACATGCAAGTAGTTAGCATCCAAAACAGACTTAAGCTATAGTGTAACTTTTTCAGTACTTAGTCAATTTTCATTATTTCAGCTATTACAAAAGATGTTGAGATGCAGCCTTCAACATCCACATCAAAAGGAAATAGTTTAATAACTCCAAGTAAGATAATATTTTTATGACATAATTAATAATATAATATAATATTCTACCACATACATACAACACCATCTAGCCCTAACTAAGCAGAGCTTGTACTATGGGTACTAGACAATGGATAAACATACATATATACTTTTTTTTTTGTAAATACATACATATTATACATAGAAAATTACATTAATATTGAATGTAATGTAAAGAGAAAGCACTTTTTAAATTAAAGCTCACATTTACTATATGTACAGCTACTCAAATCTAAAATTATAATTCCAGATGTTTCAACACCTAAGAAAGGTCGTAAGCATTTGATACATAGAACTGCACAGCTGACGCCTAATTGTCGAAAATTATATAAATTATATAATAAGTCGAAAAGGAAGCTTGATTTTTGTAAGAAAGCTAAGAAATATGCTAGTTCCTTTTCTACAGAAACATCTTTTGAAAAAATTGCTGAAGGCATTCCTACAGTAGCTAGAAAACTTATTTGGATGCAAATAAAACAATCGAAAAAAAGTAATAAAGGAAGAAGATTTGATGAAGAAGAAAAACTTATTTGTTTATCTATTTTGAAACAAAGTCCAAAATGCTACAGATTTTTACGGAAGATATTTATATTGCCTACCAAAACAACACTGAATTTAATCTCTGAAATCAAAATGGAAGCAAGCATTAACCCAAATATCTTCGAGGCAGTTACTAAAGAGGTAAGAAAAATATTATATTACTTGAGAATCCTATAATGCCTATATTTAAAGTTATTGAAAATTGTTTCAAAGTAATTAATATACTTTTTTCTAATTTGTTTAAGGTGAATTCATGGAATGAAAGAAAAAGATTTTGTTCCATTATATTTGATGAAGTTGCTCTAGAGTCTGGAATAACATATAATAAATACAAAGATGTTATTGAAGGTTTCGTGGAACTAGAACATAAAACCAATGACTTTGCAGACCATGCTTTGGTTTTTATGTTGCGGGGAGCAATTGAAAAATGGCAACAGCCTATTGCATTTTACTTCTGTAAAGGACAAACATCAGCTGTTTATCTAAAACAAATAATGAGTAAAATTATAGTTGCTGTGGCAGATACAGGGCTAATACCTGTAGCCCTCATATGTGATCAGGGTACAGCATTTTGTTCAGCCCTCAAAAGCCTCCAGGAAGAGAGTAAAAGAGAGCAAATATTAGCTGGTGGACCTATAGGTATGTGTATTAAGTTTTATTCATATGAATGTAAAAAAGGTAATTAATATTAATAAGATATTATGCTAATATCATAAGTAATATTTAACTGCCCTTCACTACCACTCTGGGAAATACCATGAGCCTTTGTATGATGTATTTATCAATGATTAGTACAAATAAGTAATAGTAGTGAGAACACTTACTGAATTTCAAAGCTACATGCATATTATATTGTAAATTGCTTTATGTTTTAGACAACATGCATGCTCAGTCATTGGTTTTGACTATCATGCACATAATATTTGACAGTAGCTTCGGCACGGTAATGTTATCTAATTACAGTGGCTTCAGAGAATAAATAAATAAGTTCAATTAATTACCAAGACCTACCTACGCTCAATTATAAAGCTTAAAATATTGCAGTTCTTGGCATATACTAAAACTGAATAAATTTAAATTTGTTTTCTCTTTTTCAGATGATGTCATTATAATCAATAACTGCCATCTAAGTGTTGTTTACGACCCACCACATTTACTTAAGGGATTAAGGAATAATTTCATAAACAAGAACATAAAGTTTGATGGAAAATTAGCAAAGTGGACAGACTTTATAGAAGTCTACAAGACAGATTGTAGTCATGCCAGTATAAGGTTGCTGCATAAATTAAACGATGAGCACATAATACCCGAAAAAATGAAGAAGATGAAGGTATATATATATACATATATATATTAAGTACATTCATACTTAGTCACGCCTGTATCCCCGAATGGGTAGGCAGAGTTGTATTTCTACACCCATTTTTCGCCAGATATATTTTGGTCCCATGTAATAAGGTGGTGAGACTGTCTATTGTCGTACCAAGCTCATTACCAGACTCAGTACTGCGACTGACTTAAATCAGCCTGCTATTTGAGTTTCGCTTTTTTTTGTTTTTAGAATTTAGCAGTGTAAAACCAAGTCCAAATTTAATTAAAAAGAAAAAATATTTTTGTTTTAGGTTAAAAATTGTGCTCGTGTGTTTAGCAAAACAATGGCTGCAACCTTAGCATATTCTTCTCAATTTTGTAAGTAATCATTTCATTTAATTTTCTAAGCCTCTCCCACTTCTAGAACATCAGTTTGATTATAAAAAATAATGGACACATTTATTGTATTAACAAATGAATAAAAAATCCAAAGATAAAGCGCTTCAAAATTCTGGAGCGAGTGCTTGTGATGTAACTCCATAATACAAATTGTTTGTTTACGAAAGTTAAGAAAAATATGTGTGCAATATTTAATTGTAATCTAACTGATCGATTAATTGTTCTTTTTAGGACACTAGTCTATACATAAAAACATAAGTGTTACGCCTGTGGCCCCGTAGAGGTATGCAGAAGTGTATTATTTTACACTGGTATTTTTGCCAACTATGTTGTATCGAAATCTCGGTTTATTCCCATCTTCCCCCGAATGTCGGCCCCCGAAGGGGGGAAAATGGGAATTTTCGTGTCATCTTCCCCAGAATTTATAGTCGGGGCAAGAAAATCCGGCGGTAGATGGGAATAGAACTTCCCAACTTCCCGCGATTACAAATTCGGGGGAAGATGACACAGAAATTCCCATTTTCGCCCATTTGGAGGCAGACATTCAGGGGAAGATGGGAATAAACCAAAATCGCCGGTATCGCAGGCGCTAGTTTATGTCAAAGAAACTAACGAGACAGTCACAATTTCTCAGAATCTAATTTATTACTTATATATTTATAGTTGCCATCTGGTTTACTGTAAACCTGTGTTCAGGTTATTTGAGGGTACTATGAACACAAACGACATGATATAATTAATTTAGTATATTATGAACATAATAGTTTTTTTGTGTTATAGCTAACTACTCGGATGGAACAGCTGTCAGCCCTACTTTAAAAAATACGTCGGCGATTACAACATTCTTCGACGACCTCTTTGACAGTGTTAACGGAGCAAGTTTTGCTGCCATGCAAAAGGGCAAACCATTGAGAAGTGTTGTCACCCAGAAGTCACAACACCACCAATTCTGGTCTGAGGCAATTAAGAAAATTACAAATTTGCGATTTGTTGATAGTACAGGTAAAGAAAAATCGGTACCTTCACAAGGCCATTGGATTGTAACTTTAAAAAGTTTGCAAAGATTATGGCAGTTTTTTGCAGACAAGGGATTTAAAATTATGCGTCCGCGCTATTTCAATTCTGATCCCATTGAAAATTTCTTTGGGCAAATGTGGGCGTATAATTACAGAAATAATAATCCAGACTGCCATACTTTTAAAAACACTTTTAAATCTTTACTGATAACAAGGTTCATAAAATCTCATTCAAATGCATTTAATTGTGAAGAGGATTCGAGTAGTGTAAAAATGGGGGACCTGGATCAAAGATCCAGGATCCCCCATTTTTACAATTCTTTTCATTCATTCACAGCAACATAATTTTACTTACTTTACCACTCATATAATGTACATCTTAATTATTTTTTCGCTCATAAAATTAAATGATTAATGTATCTAGTTCTGAGTATTTGATAACATAGTAAACATCGAATGAACAGTGCACGTTAATTCACTATCCTCACGTAATATATCTATTCAAACACAATTTGACAGAGATTGATTTTAATAATTAACAAAACCAGTAGTTCTTTGTCTGCACACTGTACAACTTCATGTTTTGCAGCACAGATTTGCTCAGGTTTTCGTTTTCGCTGGCTAGTAACCTTGGCGATTTTCTCCCGAAGCAGCTGTATTACTTGATCCTGCAGCTGCATAATCTTTAAAAGATCAGCTACTCTTGGTTCTTTATTTTCTTTTAGAATGTTTATCTGTTGTTCAAGATCTAATAAGACATCATTTTTATTGTGTTCATACTTTTTGATGGACCGAAATTTTTTGTCTACTTCATTCATTTTAAAAACCAATTAGATTAAGAATTATAATTAAAGCAATAGTAGTTTTCTGAATTATTTTATGTATTTATGATAAGTGTATAATAAAAAGATAGTCTATATTATTACAATTATGAGAGTGTAATGAAATCAATGTATTCTTTAATAGGTACTTAATGAACGCTATGGAGAAAACGTCCGTTCTCCCTTTCAACGTAGTACACGACTGGATCAAAGATCCAGGATCCTCTAATTTTACAATAAATTTTATTCTACTCATTCATTCACGGCATAATTATGTCAAACAGCAAAAATTTTAATATTTTATTTTTTAAGTAGATATTACTAGGTATTCGTTATACACACATGTGAGTCCTATGAATTGTTCGTTATTATGTATTCAAATGGTTAAATGCGTTCATTTTACACTATATTCAAATAGAGTTTAAGTTTAGGGTTTAAAATATTCTTCTATTCAGATTATCATGTAAAATAAGAACACAATTTCATTTAATTTAAAAAAAATTATTATCAAAGCACCATGTTTTTAAACACAAAACATTTTTTAAAGCACATATTGAGTCATGATACATACAACTATACAAATCTTTAGAACATTTATATCGATCATACAGACTTAACAGATTAGGACAATTTTTATTTTCTAAATTAATTACATTATTATGATTTAAAATATTTTTTAACCATTTTACTTTTTCAAGACCTTTAGTGTAAACATACTTATCTCTTAAGAAATCTAAAATTAAATACTGATAATTGGAATAAGGTATAAATCCTTCATTCCAGTATATTTTCCTATTACGCTCAATCCAGTCAACTTGTCTTCTTTCTTGATTTGTTAAATCATAAAAGGGAAATGGTGGCTTAATTAAAAATACTTGCAATGTATTATTACACCATATAGCAATTTCTTTTATTATAAATTCGTTTGCTTCTGTTTTAAAACCCTGAACGTCTACAATGGCAGTCATGACAATCTGCGCACAATGTTGCTCAAAGGTTTGTATTCCACAAGACGATCGTTAATAATCAAGCAATATGCAGTCGTTTTATCTGGTATTGTTGTAGAAGTTTCAATTTCTAACCTCACGTCTACTGGACCTGTTTTTAGACTATCGTTTTGTCTTGAACAGTCTAAGATAAAGAGGGGTGCTTTTTCTTTGAAGTCCCATAAATCGAGCAATGGGTCAGCTTGACAGTTATAATATGACTGACGGAATTTCACATACATTTCGTATAATATACTGTATTTGCTCTCAGAAAACTTTAAATTAAAAGGTTCATATGGATAATAGTGTGAATTCAAAAAAAGCGTTACGTTTGTAACATCACAATGGTCAAACAGTGAACTGTCCTTTGTTTTATTATTTTTTCTATTAGTTTGTAAACAAAAGATGACATATCTGGGCTTCTCCAATTGTGAAGCAGTCTTAACCGACCAAGAATGCCTTGTGGTTTTAGGTAGTAAAGGGTATTCATATAAATCCCAATTTCTAAATGCCATCTGAATAGGTTTATCTCTTTCTAAATGCTTTAAAAGTGTTAATCGTTCCCGATCTGAAACTTTTATATGTGGCACTCTCCACTGAACCCTTTGTATATCAATTTGACATTGAGCGACATCATCAGTAAGAACAACACTGTTTAAGTTCGAGTTACTTCTATTCAATATAAGTTCGTGTTTACAATTTATCACAATTTTATTATAATCCTCTGCAAACCCTAAAATCTTATTTAATGGTATCACAGCACTAAAATACCCATCACTTTCGAATCTATTTAAGTTCCAACCCCATAATGCAGCAACTTTATTTTCTGCTTGATTTAATGATATATATGATTTTATTGTTGACGTTATCACTGAATTTTTTATACGATCTATTTCAATACCATTCATTTCGTATCTGATATCTTGAAACAAATACATAACAGGGTTATTAGTGAACGCAACAGTTTTCTTGATCGGATTCCCATCTTTACCGAACAGCCTTGCCTGACCTTCGATGTAAATTGAACTGGCTGATGGTAGCACGTATATGTCTTGTTGGTGTATGGGGATTCTGATTTCATCGTTTTCTCTAAAGCTGTTATTATAGGGATTGTATGAATGGACTTCATAACTTTCGATTGAAGTATCGAAGTGCGGTAATTCATTAATTTGTAGTATATTCATACTTTAAAACCTAGAGCTTTAAGAAAATCTTTATTTCGTTCAGTCAATTTCTTCACTATTTTCTTACGTCTATGCACTTTGGTGGTTGTACATGGAATAAGATGTTTTATTTTTATTGGAGTGTTTTTATAATAAACTATCATTTTATTTTTCTTAAATGAATACGTATTTCAATATAATGATTTTCTCCAAAGTTAATATAGCGACCGAACTGATCAACAATTCTTATAGATATAGATGGAATTATATTTTTGTTTATTGGAAAGTAAATAACACTTCGTGGTATTTCTATGTAACAGTGACCTGGAGCAGTATCAGATACAATCATGAATAAAATGAGTTGGTAAGCCGTTGCAATATGAACTGTTTACAAGATCACATTCGATTCTGATTACAGATAGATTGCTGTTGTTGACTGTCACATTTGGTCTTGAATTTAGCACTGAAAAGTATAGCAAACCGCACTCATATTGATCAGATAAATGCAGTGGTGGTTGAAAATATGAAATTAATTCTGATGTATTTCCAGAGATGGTAGCTGTTGTAGACATGCTAACATAATGAACGCATTTTGAAGATCCTATTTATTTTATTCCTTGATTACACCAGAATTTTTGTAAAAAATTTAAGCAGAGATGACCACAATTGAATGGATGATCACGCTGTATATTATCATAATTATATTGGACTTTAGAACCTACGTATTTTATGAATTCCTTTGGAGGCTTAAGATTGCCGTAACTGTCGAAATACTCAATGTAATCTTTATTTTTTGCATAGGCTACCCAATGAGAACCAGGATTTTTAGAACTATCTAAATTAATAATTCCACATTCTTTTTTAAAGGGATATTTAGGGAGCTCATCTCTCATAAATACACCTCTAAAGTAAGGTATACTGTTTCCATACTTTAAAATATCAAAGTTAGTTAAGGCTCGTTTGGGTAGCCGATATTTTAGTTTTTTTCTTTCGATACAAAAATTCCAAGTCCATCTTTCTTTATGCGGTTTAAGGTGTAATCCTTTCCCAATACATAGTGCTTCCATTTTTTCATTATGTCTCTTCGACTCAATCAACATCTTTTTAGCCATCTTCAATTCATTAATGGTTTTAGCAATACCAGCTGAACCGCCTGCTAAAGCTCCCGCCGCTGATAGTCCCGCGAAGATAGGAATCAAAGGTAATAACACCACCAGTTTTTGGTATAGGAATTACACGAGGAAGTTTAAGGGATGAATTATCAGCTAATTCTCTGGCAGCGGTAATAGCTAATTCGATAGCTAATTTCTTGGTCTTTGGTCTTAATTTTTTAATGTGTTTTTTAGTTTTAGTAATCACATTTTTCAATTTACTTTTTAATCCTTTTCCAGGTGTAATTTTTTGAGAATACTTTTTGCTACTTGTTTTTAGGCCAGAACCAGTTTTAATTTTGGTGGATATAGCCTTGCTTACTAAGCGTGCCGCAATTTTTTCACCTACACTCGCATCTGTAGCAGCTTCTCGCTCTTTCGCCATTTTTAATAGAATTAAATCAGCCTTGTGCCGATCTCTTAAATCTATTGATTTGTGATAGGCAATATCGTGGTTTTTGCAATATTCGTCTAATTTGTTAATACCGTTATCCCCACGTGTGTCTTTTAATTAATTTTGTACCTGGACCGCAATAATTGTATCCAGGTAAATGTAATTCAAATGGTAAATTGTTAATAAGCCAATTGAGAAGACTACTCTCCCCAAAACACATTATAAGACTGATAAAACTAGATTGAACATATTAATAAATACTTAAACGATTCATTCATGATTTGTTGTTAGGTTAATATTATAGTAATATATTCGTTTTGTCAATCCAACTATTTTCAGCTGACGATAAACCTAACCATTTTACTAAAACCTTGTTACCTTTTCTTCTAAGAACTTTCTCGACTAGATATATATTAGGATGTTTTGTTTTTTGAAGCTCTTGCGTATAAAATGCACCTAAAATAGGCTGACCTTTGATAGTATCTTCAATTAAGTAAGTTACGGGAGTTGTATTTTGTATTTTACGAATTTTAAATATTTCTGTTGACCAGTTGGGAGTGTAACCTTTTTCAAATGTTCCTTTGTATTTACTGATACGCACATAATCACCTACTTTATACTTAGTTTTTAAATTATCATTTTTTAGCAACTTTAAATACCTTTCTAATATCATTTTTTTATTAATGTTGTCCACATTAGCAGGTATTTCATTAATAGTTCGATGATAAGTGTGATTGTATTTGTAAATAACATTATTAAGGGTATTATTAACCCAATTGTAGTTGCCTTGTAAACTAAATTCCTTATAGATTTTAGATTTCAATGTCCTGATAAATCGTTCAACTATTGAAGCCTTTTTTGTTGAGAAGGTTGAATAATGGTTAATATGATACAATTTCATAAGCTTCTGAAATTTGTTATTATAAAATTCTGTTCCATTATCCGTTTGTAGATTTTTAGGAACACGTCCTTTATCCAACAAAATTTTGAAAGAGTTACACATATCTTCTTTAGTTTTACTTCTTATAGGAAAGGTCCAGGCATATTTCGAAAATGTATCAATAACAGCGAGAATATATCGGTAATTTTTATTTTCTTTTGAAATTGATTGCATATCAATTAAGTCTGCTTGCCACAAGTCGTCTATATCTTTCATGATAACATGTCTTCGTGGATAGTTCACCCTAGCATTTTTATGAATTTCGTTTACCACGTCAGCTTTGCTCATGTTCACAATTCAGTATAATTGTCTTGACTTCAGCTATAGTACTGAATAAAAAGCATATTATTATGACTATTTATTATTTAATTATGTCAGCTTCTTTTAATTCTTCGATGATTGATAAAATTTCATTGTCATATTTGTATTACCAGCATCTCTGGAAGCAATTAATAGTTTCAATCTATCAACCAGTTCGTTAGGATCATCCCAATATACCAAGTCAGTGTTATTTTTGTATTTCTTTAGCGTTGGTAAACTTCCTCCAAATTTAGTGATTGTATTATCGTTTAACGATTCGGAAAACAAAGGTTTGATTATTTCACGATATTTTATACCTTTATCGCCTCTAATTTGCCCATTAGGACTAAAATCTCTCTTATGTGCATTTGTATAATGCAACATGTCCTTATAGACAAGTTTGTCTTTGTTCGATATTAGTTTTAAATCAGGTTTTTTTCGAAGTAAAAGTTCTTTTAAACCAGGAGTTAAATTGTAGGTTTTGTCACCTATTTTAATTAAAATGACAGTATCGTCATTCAAACTATCTATTTTAGAAAATGAAACTATTGAATTACCCATTAATAATTTTTTGTTTACACTTCTTATTCCGAATGGTATATTTACACCACCATAAATATCATGGATATCACGACTCTCTAATGATATTTCTAAATCTTCAAGTAATTCCGTTGTAGGAGACTTTTTAACCAACTGTGCAGAATTCAGTTTTGGATCGTAGCAGTCTTCAAACTTCATAGATGAGCTAGTATTAATGTCAGCCAATTCAATGTCGTCAGAGTTATGATGTGTGTTTTCTAAATTTTGTATTTTTTTCATTGTTTTATTCGAATCAATTAGGGTTTTAAGGGGATCTGTGACAGGTTTTAACATTTTATCAAGTGACAAGTTCATTGAGTGTTCCTGGTTTTTCATTTGTTTCATTTTATTCTTTATAGAGTTTACAGACTTCATTAATTCTATTTTAATATTTTTCTCCATGTTATATTAAAACAACTGCCTTTAGTTAAAGAAAAAATAATAATGATTTATTTTTATGTGTTTATTGCTTATATAAACTATTAGTCAAATTTAAAATATATATCAAAATTCTGTCTATACCGTCCATTATTCAATGATGATTCTTTGTTAATAAGTAAAAAATTGTAAGGTTTACTCCAAACAGTTTGACAAATGTTTCTGAACTGTTTCCATTGTAGATCAGAACTAACATGCTCTTCATAAATATGTTTTAAATTCACATCGTCTTGTTTAAATACAATAATCAAATTAACATTGTCACGTAGCAGTTGTTTCGGCATTTTAGAATAGGTTTGAGATAAATAGAAACAATCGATTTGTTTATGTCGACCCATACAGAAATAATTACGGATATTAACTTGATTTTCACACGCAACATCATCAAATATAAACACTGAATTTGTTAAAGCTTCACTTGGAGAAATGACATCTTTTTCGTTATTAAACTCATAGAAATTAACCTGTGGTACTCTTTTTAATACTTCGGTCAAGAAACGGTATTTAGGTTGAAAAAAAGTTTTAGAGTAAAGATATAGATTTCTAAATTTGAGCCCATTTTCATGCAGCAGTAAACTAATCATAACATTCGTTTTACCACAGTTTGATGGGCCACATATTATAAGCGAATGGTATTCGGTAATAAAGTGCTATGTCTAATGTGGTGAGCAGAGTCAGTTAACCTTATATTATTAACATTTAAGGATATGGGTTGCTTGATCAACTTCATCTTGTCGATTAATTCAAATGCTATTTAACATTAACATATATACATATGCAAAATATTATTATATACAGAGCTAACTTACAGGTTTGCATAGCAGGTAAATGCTCGAGTTAGGTTTGTTGAAATAAAAGCGTTCATTTTGTATATTCTTATTTATTAATTCTTGTTTAACATAATACACATTTTGTACTATACTTATATGCTTATTAACTATATTGTATTCATATATCAAATAAGTATACATAGCTACTCTAGTAAACATATATTTTGAAATGAAAATGTTTAATTCAAATAGTCCACAGTTACACTTGCAGTAATTAATAATAGTAATGCTATTGTCGAAATAACGAAGTATTGTAAAATACTGATTCAGAACATTGCATCAAAATATCCCCAAGGCAAGGTATGAATCTGATCTGGAAGTATCTGAACCTTGTCATCGTTTCTATTTAATGTCTGCTTACTCACTTGTTGAGAGTACAATACATGTTTGATAGATCTTATAATATTCATTTTAAACGATTGACTTTTATCTAATAACAACGAGCCATTATAATCACTTAATTGTAAATGCTTAGTAACAGACTTAGACATACCTTTTGCTTTAGTTATCTGTGTATTTAAACTATTAATACAATACAGTTTTGCCCTTAATCCTGTATATTCTGTAATAACCTCACCTCCCATTTCATCTTTAAATAGGCCAGGGATTTTGGAGTTTACTCTAGGTAAATTATATTTATTATCCACTGGAAAGTTACTAGTATCAAAATACGATAAATCGTCATGCATGTCATGATAAAAGTCTTCTGTATGAAGTAAGTAAAGTAAACTATCGGTATCAATATAACATAATTCAACATTGTCTCTATATTTTTTTTTTTCATAAAATCGTAATGAAATTGATACAGATGCTGCTTGGCATATTCTAAAACTGTAAATCCGACATAAATTGGTCGGTCTAATAATATTTTATCACGATTTAATTGTATAGCTACAAAATCCTTAGAAAATATTGATACACTTTTAAAGTTAGGTTTTGAAATCAATTTTTGTGCACAAAGTTTTTTATTCGTGAAATTCTCCTTATCGTCCCATTTAGTAACTAATTTTATGTCCACCTGTTTTCTTCTATTTTCTATAGTTTTACCAAAAATTGCATTATTGAGAAGCTTAAAAAAATCTTTTTCAAAGGATGTTTTAGATGCTATACGTAGATTGGTATTAAGATCTATATATTTTTTTAAAGTCATCTTGTTTGAATGTGAGAATACGATGAATTCTTTTAAAAATCAGACCATTTTTTATACATTGTTTTAAATGTACGTAATGTATGACGTAATTTAATTTATCGTGCAAGTTAGCAATTAACTTAGCAGATTTACCACCTGGGGGTACGAATTTCTCTGCAGCGAATGGTAAATCCTTATGCTGATCATGAATACTATCCGGGTAAGATAGATCCACTTCTAAAATAAAACCGTACAAGTTGTCATCAGATACTTTTAAATCATTAAAACTGTCCATTTCACATTGAGTTAAAAATCTGAACTCTGAAACAGGTAACTTTTTAGTCATTGCATAACCATAAAGGTTATTGCAATCCAGATATATCAAATAATTTGGGGGTTTTAAGTCATTATAATGAGGTAAATATTTATTGTTAGCTTTTGCATGACGCAGAAAGCACTGTGCTAAGCCCCCACGTATACCTTTTTCAATAAATGTATAAATTTCTAAATCGCTAATGAGCTCTAGTTCAGCATTCGTGTAAAGAAGCATAGCATCCCAGCTCAAACTTGGCGATGTCACATAGTGAGCCGGATCCAGTTTGTAAAAATTTAAACTCGTCTCCCAAAATTTTTCAAAAATGTCACATAATAATAAAACATCACATTTCAAATACCTACAGATCACTGTATTCACCTAGTGATTTAATATTAAATTTTTTCCAAATATTTTGAGCATGAGCATACTCGTCATTTGTAATAGATTCCATTGTTAAACTATTATAAAAATTGGCTTTTGACGGTAGTTGCTTTTCGTTAAATTTTGACCAATCGTCTATGTACTCATAAGGATAAATGCCTTTCTTTCGTAATAAATTAAGTTTACTTTTATCGATAAATTCTCTTGACAAATTGACAAAATCTTTTTCTGATAAACTTTTACTTAAAGAATCTAGGCTTGAGCTTAGAAAATGAAAGGAATCAATAAATTTTATTTGTATTGAACGAGTGCCTTTGTTTGTTCTAATTAGTTTAGTTATCGAAAGATATTTTTCTTTTGTTTTTGCTATTATTCTGATTGAACCTTCATATTTAGCCAACTCTCTAATAAATATTTGTAACCACTTAAATTATGAAATACTACCGGTATGAATGGACACACTTTGTACATTATATTACAATACGAGTGCGCCGCCCCTCTATACTCGCTAGTAATATGATCATGATCATGAACTTTATCTCCAGACAATAGCTGATTGCATATGTGACACTCAGTTGCATTTTGATATTCTCTTTCTTGATCATGAGTTAAAGGTTTCATTGGTAAATTAGTATATAAAACTTTGGTTATTCACTTGACATCTTTTATTAAACGTTTAATAAAAACTTCAACGCAATCTATACCTCTGTGAGTAACAAACTTATTGAGATTGCTGTTATGAGAACAGCATATGATGATGCACTTTTAGTGTTGTGGTATTTTTAGAACTATTATCATTACAATTGATTAACAAACTTTCGAAATCAGCATAAATAATAAAATTAATTTTAAGTTTTCTTTCATAATGTTTAAATTTCAGTATAGTATGTTTTTCCGGTAGTATAGTCAGAATTTTAGAACATGTATGAGAGACATATTTATTTTCATTAGTAAAAAATTGTAAACATAAATCACATAAGAAAATTTTACCATGATGATGAGTAACCTGACGTCGTACTAATCGTATGAGATCTTTTATTAAACAGTAATGTCCTTTATCGTTCTTTTCTATATATAATAAATTTACATGATTTTCTCTTTTCTTATTTGTTATGTATAACGGTCCAGTGACAACACTTTTCTTGTCTAAACCGTATACGGTAATGCTTATTGTAGGATTTATCTGTTCAAAAAAATTTATGTCTCTATATGAAGGAGGTAATGACATTCCTTGAATATTAAGTACTTTGCTGTAATGAGGATAAGATGTCGTTCTGCACACATTCTTTTTACAAGGAAATAATGCAGCTACGATACTCCATAAGAAACAAGACTCATCATTATTATGTAAATTCAAACAACTTTTAGTATTTTTTATTATTGAAGGTAACTGTATGTACGTGCCACCACGCATGGGGCAGTATTTACATATATTTATCTCAATATGACTTAGCGAAAGGTATGTCCAACCTGACTGTACATGCTCAAATTCTGAAAATTTTTGCATCAAGATATGTATTTTATTCGAGAAAAACTCATGTATATCAGTATTTTTATAAATTATATCATACTTGGTGATAAAAGATTTCATTTCAGTTTCTTCATGATCAGATTTAATGAGAAGAAACTTAGCAAAAAGCTCAAAATTTACTTTTATAGTCATATTTTTTAAGTATTATAATTATTAATTTCTCAATATCAGAATGTACAGAATTCAAGATCGTCTCAGGAACGAGGTACTTGTGATTCTGATTTGTATGTATATTACTCGGGATCGCCTCATAAGTGAGGTGCTCGTCATCCCGAGCTAATTGTAATTCACAGATATTTGAATGCATAGAATTCAAGATCGCCTTACGGATAAGGGGCTCATTATCTTGACCTGTACGTGTCTGGCTATTACTCGGGATCGCCTTACTTATGAGGTGCTCGTCATCCCGAGCTAAGTTCAGACGAAAAGATACAATTCTATTTTTAAATGCTGTTGCTACAATAGAAACATTTTTAAATTCGGTACTCAATAAGCTATTTGTCTTATGTATATTAGTTCTGTTATGATATGCATATCGATTTTGCGGTATTTCACTTTTACATTCGGGACAAGTTCTCGTTCTGCAGTTGTCGGACTGTGGAACTGTGAAATAAAACATTAGTTTTGTATGCTTACTATTATATATTTTATTTAGTCATTGTTTATATTCAGTAACAAGTGAATTATAATAATAATAGTAATAATAAGCCTTATGTATAGGGTACAAGTAGATATTATATTTATTATCTTAATATAAACATAATTGATGTACGTATAATTTTAATTATACTATTTAATTATAGTATGAATTTATAAGGGTGACTGGACAGTTACTAAAATCTTTGTTAACTGATGACATGAACTTTTTCAAATGACGCCACATTTCTGTATCAGTACCTAGCTTAGTTTTAATTGTAGCGATTGAGTGACGCCACCTATTTACTGGTGGTATAGATTTAATTTCATCACAATTATACACCTTTACTTCTATATAATAGGGTCCTTCTTTGGTCTCGGAAATTTTTCGGGCATAGCCTTTTGCGACTCGTTTAGTGTAGTACGAATAAAGAGGAGCCGGTTCTTTACCCGTCGACGTAGACGCCTTCGTAGATGTATCTTCCCCCTCGCTATCACTACCGAAGAGATCCTTTGCCGTTAACTTATTGTCAGCTAAAGGCACTGGGTTTATTCGAGGCTTCTTAGTTACATGCGCTTTAGATCCCTCAGCAGGCTTGGAGCGCTTGCTTACAGCCGGCTTTGGGGACGATTGCCGCTGCTTCGGCTGCTTTTCAACATCTGAGTCTTCATCGGATGAGAACAATTGAGGCATTGACTTGGGCCTGGAATAATAAATGAAATTGGAATTAATAATATTTAATATATTCTATCACATACACACATCACCATCTAGCCCAAACTATTTTTATTTTTATATACGTTACGTCTAACCATAAATTATCATGTACTTAAGTATGTACAATGTTTAACCAGTCACCCTGTATACTTTTTTGTAAATACATACATATCATGCATAGAAACACCCAGACCAAGACAAACATCCATGTTTATGCACACAAATGTTTGACTTGTGCGGGAATCGAACCCACGACTTCAGGCGTGGTAGTCGGTTACACTAACCACTACGCAATCGAGGATTAATATTCAATCAAAGATTTACCAATGTAAGATACATGCTTAATGTAGAAATTCAACATAGGTATCTTATAATACGAAACGTTTAATTCATATGCATAAGTAGGTGTCAGTTAGAACGCCGTACAAGCTTGATGAGATTGTTATTTGATATTAATCATCATACATGATGGCAAGAATACTGAATGATGAATGAATGAGACCTATGATTCTTAATCATTTTAACTAATATAATGATTGAGAATTATGGTTCTCATTCATTTTACTATTCAAATCACTTGAATGACGAGCGATCAAATCGTTTGAATGACTAATCATTCAAACGATTGCAAGATTTAAATAATTAATAAAAGGTGAGAGAGAATAATATAAAAAATGGTTTACTTACATTTTGTTCTGGTTGAAGCGTTGCTGTCTAGGTGAAGATCCTTTCTCTCGTGGAGAGCTGTTTGTGAATTAGACAACATCGATACGCTTTATATACAGCCCATCCAGACGATATTCCTCCAAATATGTCCTTAATTTGCTTAAAGTGTAAAATAAGATATGTACCCATTTAACCTTTTAAAATCATACAACCCAAATACCATGTCTTCGCTTATGACAAATACTTACTGAACACATGTTTTGTTCATATAAAAAACTGTACCGAACATACAAACAATCCGATACTAAAACAATATAGTGACTTACGAATATAAAACATGGTTGTAGAGCTCTGTCAGCACTTTGTCTAAATAAGTTACCTATCATAAGGATGATGGTACACTGTTACTCATGTTGTATTGGAATCTTATCTTTATTGATTGAGATTGTTTCATGTACGATGTTGTATTCTGAATGGTGTATACACTCCCTTAAGCTTTAAGTGGAACGTACTATTTAATACTATGGATGTACTTGTAAATTATATAAATAAGGGACACTTAATGTCCACCAATGAGACGTCTATTCTTACTACACAAATAACACGGGTTTGCTCGTACTAAATATGTGCATAGTCTGCATAAATTTTTTATAGTACATGTAACGCAATAATGATTTCAACGATACCTCGTTCATCAAAGACAGGGCATTGCTATGATTGAACATCTTTAATAAAAAAAATATTACTTTTCTTGCTAAAACCATTCAACCTTTTTACGTAGTCGGTTAAAACAGCAACGGACATAAAAATATGTTCATAGTATTACAATACAATGACATACGTTTGGGATCAAATAGCTGTAAAGCTCTGTCAGCATTTTAATTCGAGTCTCATTAGGGTTATGATACACTGTTGTTACTTGGATAGTAAATAAATCTAATTTTATAATAAAATATATGAGTAGTATGCTACATTGTGAACAGTAGGTTTTAAACCTTAAATTTTTTAGATATACACGCTAATTGATTCCTATGGATTTGCTCGTGTTAAGTATTTATTATAGGCATGTTAGTATAATAAGGCATTAGCAAGAAAATCAAATTTACAACGAACAAACATACCTTCACATTTTATAATATTATGTTACACCTGATCTTATATTACAAATGAATATTCATTTTACAATACAAAATATCGTTATATAAGATCGAGAAAAAAATAAAATAAAATTATTTAACTTTATCACTTCTTTTGACGTGCACCTATGGAATACTATAATGTCGGTCAGTATATTAACTATACATAATTTGTTTTTTTTTTAAAGTTCATAGGATAAATTAATATAATGTTCTATAAACTAAATATAAACGAATAATATGTTTCAGCTACCCACTTGGGCTTATTCACCGGTTTCACCTCCGCTGATGATAGACCCCGATGTGGTTCAAAACGTCATTGATTATTTGGATGAGGAAGAACGGACGAACAATGCGGATAGCAGACAGTTGTTGAATTTTTATAAAACTGTTTCAAAGGGCTCTAAAGTAATTCGGGTCGAGGTTTATAATGCAAACCAGTTTGAAAGCATTGAATCATCCGTCTGTCGGTGCAGTGCTGAGATATGTTTTCAGCATATTGTAAAAGACATTTACACTGATAGCATCTACTTGCGAGTTAAAGATATGTTACATTATTTGAACAATACGTTTTACCAGTCTTTGTAAAATAAATGTTATTAAATTATTATCAATAAACACTTATTATTTGCAAATGAATTGTATTTTTATTTAAAAAGATGTAAAGTTGAAACATAATTAGATACCTATATTTTAAATAGTGTATTAAGAGAAACAGATATAAATAGCACGAGTAATAATCTGCGTCCCTCAGTGATGAGATCATTATTACATTGTACGGGTCAGATATCAGTGTTCATTCGATGTTTACTGTGTTATCAAATACTCAGAACTAGATACATTAATCATTTAATTTCATGAACAAAAAATGATTAAGATGTTCATTCAGTACTTAAAGAATACATTATATGAGGGGTAAAATAAGTAAAATTATGTTGCTGTGAATGAATGAATGAAAAGAATGAAATTAATTGTGAAAATGAGCGAAAAAAAATTATTAAGATGTTCATTCGTACCTATTAAAGAATACATTATATGAGTGGTAAAATAAGTAAAATTATGTTACTGTGGATGAATGAAAAGAATGAAATGAATTGTAAAAATGGGGGATCCTTGATCTTTGATCCAGGTCCCCCATTTTTACACTACTGATTCGGCTAAACAATTATTAAAATTAAAATCATTGTTTACCGGAAGTACCATACAAAATGAAGTTGCCGAATCCTCTTATAATCGCAGTTTTAATCAGATAACGGCCACTCAAGAAAGATTGAGTGTGCACTCACAAGCCTATACTACAGGATGGGTCATTAGAAAAATATTAAAAAATATACAATGCTCCACTTGTGAATCGAATTTGACATCTAATGAAATAGAATCCGTTCACAAGTGGATCTCGGTAAGAGAGTATAAATCGATGCAAAATAAACTGACCTACCCGTCTACACGCGCAGTAAGGCTGTTTAAATATATTACTAAGGAATCTATAGAATACTTAGAAAATCAACCTGAACAACATAAAATATTGTGGCATATAAAAATGTTGATCAAATCTAAGTATCCTATAGATTTCCTTATTTGTGCGACACACAATAATGTGGCTGAAAATTTTCTGGATTACACCTTACAGTTATCAGTACATAATTGGTGTAAAAGTATAAATAGAATATTAAAAGGTACTGATATTTTCCGATTGCCTTCAGAATTGCCTCCTATGCAAAATAAAGCATTATTGAAATTTAAAACTAAATTGAAAAATAAAAAATAATAAATACCACTCGTTTTTTATTTGGTTATACCTTTCCTAACAATATAAATACATAAGTGCGTAATAAAAAATCACCCTATATTTTTTATACATGCTTAAAAGACTCGTACCCAAACTCAAATCTTCACTAAAGATTTCTGTATAATCTGTTCTGTCAAAATCAATTCTTGAGGTTCAGAATGTCGAAATTTCTACTTCGAAGATTGTCATCTGTCTGTAGACTCTCTATACTGCCACGATTTTCAAAATAGAACAGGTTGCACACCTGTTCTATTTTGAAAATCGTGGCAGAAACGTAATATATTTTTCATATAAGCCTCTGTAGACTCTCTGTAATCTGTGACACTATGGCTGCAACCTTTGATCAGAATGGAATATGTCGAGATTTTGTATGGGGTATTTGCAGCAAAGGTGCGCAATGCAAATACCGCCATGAAATGAATGTGGCTTATATGAAAAATATATTACGTTTCTGCCACAATTTTCAAAATAGAACAGGTTGCAATAGGCCCGGCTGTACATATTTACATACAACCAACGAAGAACAATTATTATTTCTGAGAACTGGCCAAATACCAAGGGTATTACGTGAGAGATATGCTGCCATGTCAATGCCTATTCCCGCCACAAACATGCATATAGATAATGTTTTAATGGCACCACCACCACCACCTCCGCCGCCACCGCCACCCCCCAGCACATTTATCATAATATCTAAAATGTAAATTAAGTAGTTAGATTTTGGTGGCTATTACTCTACTATCTTGCGAATGTTATTCATTAACAAAATTATTGTTTGTGGATTTTCTTATAGTCTAATTTGTTGACATCATATTATAATTATGAATAACACATGACCTGGCATTAAAAGGTATTACATGGTATGCAGAAAATCAATGCCTTCCATTTATTTTAGATTGCAGGTATTACTAAATACCCTCATTGTTTAAAAAATACTATGATGAATTGCATATAACAATTTTTTTAACTATTTTCGTGGTACCTACATCAATAAAAAGTAGCCTATATCCTTCCCCAGGTTTTAAACTATATCTGTACTAAATGTCATCTAAATTAGTTGAGTGAATTAGCCGTGTAAAGGTAACAGACAGACAGACAGATAGACAGACAGTTACTTTCAAATTTATAATATTAGTAAGGACTTACAAAAAATATTGTAGACAGTTTAAAGCCAAAGATATTTTCTCGTTGGAAATTGCCACCCACTTGTATAAAATAAGCCTGTTACTTTGAAAGTAAACAGCACTAAACAGGAGCCAACTAGCGGGTGAGCTCACGTAAGTAGGCACGTCTTTAATATTGTTACAAGACTCAGCGTAATTACAGACTTTATGGACATTTAGACACCAATAAGCAAGTACTGATGCCGAACCCGCTTCAAAGTTCAGTGATGTCTAACGATCCGTTAGTTAGCTTTGGTTTCCTCCAATAGCAGTGCGGGTCATTTAAACTACGATTGCCTCCAAAAGCAGTGCCCTGACTTAAATTTTGCTTTCCTCTAATAGAGGTACCGTCATTTAGCGGTCGCTGTATAGCCTCGCACGATGTCATTGACATAGCCAACAGACTATAGGTCAAGGCGGCGTGGTTTTCTAGAGAGCGTTGCTTGACACCGTAACGTCAAATAGTGGTGCCGCCATTTGCTTGATGGCTATCTGAATGTTTTTCTAATAGCGGTGAACAATTTATTTCAATATGCATTCCAACTGAAGCAGCGAAGATGACGAAACTTGAATAGATAATGAGCGGGTTTTTAAATCCTTACTAATATTATAAATTAGAAAGTAACTCTTGTCTGTCTATCTGTCTGTCTGTCTGTTACCTTTTCACGGCTAAACCACTCAACCGATTTAGATGAAATTTGGTACAGATATAGTTTAAAACCTTGGGAAGGACATAGGCTACTTTTTATTGATGTAGGTACCACGCGGGCGGAGCCGCGCGCAAAAGCTAGTACTATATAATGTTAAGAATAAAGACCACAGAAATTGTGGTGCAATGTGGTGCACCGTGCAGTTAATCTTATGTGATATAAAGCATCAACTTCTCATCAATGCAGTATACACCAATATTTTAGAAGCACCTTCGGTAGGACGCGTTCTTGTTATAAATGATTACTGCCGTGCCATTATTTTCTTCTGCCAGTCTGATCTTCTAAATATATTAGTAACACTAAATCAAAGTCGTCTATTTGCCATCGTTGACAGGTACTGTTTGTTCCGTTTTAACTTATCAAAAATACGTGACAACTAGACATAGGCACGACGCGCTTGGCTCTTTTTGATATACGCCAATGTCTTTAGCACATAATAACACAGCTCTTGGAGATACGGGGTGGTCATAACGTCATTTAGCGTAGATTTGTAAGTAAGATCAAATGCAGTAGTAAAAATGAATCACATGATAAAACATTATATATAAGTTAATCGTCACGTAGACCATACAAAACGTTTGACGACAACGCCACTTAAGATGATGGTATGAGATGACAAGATGACTTACCGTAACAAGCGACGATATCTGATTAAACTGCGACATCACGTCAGGAATTTGAAACTGCGGTGCCGATTGCTGAAAATTAAATATGGCGTTATAATACACTGAAACTGATGCTAATACACTGACGATAACGTTAATACTTTATACATTCCCTTATTTTGTAAGAAATAATAATAAATTATATGACTGGCGAAATTGCATCAGTAATACCTCAAAAAGCCTGCCAGGGCCTCATCTCAAACTTGCCTTAGTCGTCCAGTCAAATGAAGGTCGTATAGCTTGCTACACCTAGTCGCACACACGGATGTTGCTACTTATAGGCTAAATAAATACCATTATCTATAATATTGTCTTCTGTTTACGCGAATGTTATTCATTGAAATTAAACTACTATATACGGATTTTATCGCGTTGTTTATTTGACAGTGCTACAAAATTTTGAAAAACCGTTACACTACTATAATCACTATTAAACTTTACAAATTTTTAAGCTAATTAAATTATTGTAACTATTAAAACTATTTATACTATTACTATACTATTATACTATTTAGATTTATTTTTACACTTTCCACGACGTTTCGGTTGCTTTTCAGCAGCAATGGTCAAGGGGAGACCATGGTGTGGTAACTACGAACAAATGTACGGGTACGTTTTTCGACACGCGCGCCTCTAGTAGCAGTATCATGAAATAATTGTGTTTAATTGTGTTACTATATAGTTTTCAATAGATGGCGATATTACAAAATTTTGCTGCGGTCGCGTCTACTTTAGTGTGGCAAAGTAAAAAATCCAGTAGGATATTTTCTTTTAGTCTACAACAACTTAAATCAATGAAGATGATAATTTGTATAAAGAATATCTAAAATCTCAGTAATAATGCCATGTAAAAGTGCAATAGAGCTAAGCAGATAATATCAATGCAGATTAAAATATTTAACTGAATAAGATTTAGTAGAAATAGTGAGATCATCTAACAACACTTTGTGTATAATCTATCTATGGATTTTAACAAGAAAATTTTTGATATAATATGATTATGCGTCACAAATTTTGTTAATTTCTTGTTTTCTGTGTTTTTGTGGTTTTTCTCAACCTAGTACAAGTTTGAGTTGAAATTAGTTCCTCCGGCCAGGCATCGAGAGTACCTAAAAACGCTAAAGGCTTCTATTTCGTGGTGAATTTGGTTAATTTTGTCACCATGACTCAAAGATCATGTTGTGTACCAGGATGTTTGGTGAAGCTTGGAGACGGTAATTATAATATAATATACCATAGCCATCAACAGCTTACAGTTAAATCACACAAACAGATAGGTACTTCAGCCAAATTTATACAAATATTTTTTAACAACTAATGTGGGTATGGTGGTATTCTGTACAATGTACAGTGTACTTTGAAATAGAAGCATATCAAATGATGTAAAATCCTGTATATATTTCATGATGTGTTAAGTGAGCAATTAAGAGACATTTATCTGTTACTTAGTATATTACCAACACCTGGGCTAATTTATTTAAGGTACTAAATGGTCAGTTTAAATTATAAAAAAGATTTTCTGTGGCTTTTTGATATCAGTGTTACTGATATCAAAAAGATATTAAAACTATGTCTAAGCACAAATTAAAATAAGTTTTCTATACATTTCAGATGAGCGGAGATGTGGCCTCAAGCATCTTGAGACACAGACTGCTGAAGTACCTGTCGCTAAGTGCCCTTCAACAAGTGCTGTACAAACTGGTGTAAAGATGTAAACCAATTACTCACTGGTATGACCACTTTTTGGAACTGTGATGATGCTATTAAAGTCGCAGCGCATAAATATTGCATAACAAATAAAAAATATACACATTATATTTGATTAATATGCTGCCTATATTTGTATGCATACAAATATAGGCAGCATATAAATTACTATAAAAATTCTTAAGGAATAATGTCTATATACGTATACACACTTATATATGTATAGGTATAGGTTGCTTTGTTTGACGTCTTCAGATTAGATCATGATACTGATACTTGGCGGCAGCACTTATGCAGACCTCGAGCGAGGCTAGAGTTACCCATCTATAACAGGTATACTAATCTATGGGGGAGACTAAGATGGTAGTTGTCTCAATGTTCCAGTGTAGTTATTTCAAAGTACCCGAACATAATTTAATCATGGGTGTTTCTATTTACGCAGAATGAACTCAAAGTACCATGAAGTCTAGCTGTGGTTTTCTTCTTCTTGGGTTTGACTAGTTGAATTACTGGATCCCAAGCTGGTGGTACATTCCAACCATCTTCTCTATTGAAATTAGGATGTTTCTTGATTTCAATAGCCTCGCGAAGCATCCTTGGTAGGAATCGGTGTTCTTTAGCGAGCATCTGTGGTTTGTCAAATCTCAGGTAGTGGTTGGTCCCCTGTTGACTTGTTGTTGTTGTTGTTGTTGTGTGAACATGTGCAACAGGGGACCAACCACTACCTGAACGCAAACGCTACTACAAACGATTTTTCTCCCGGTTTATTCTGCGTGATTTTAAATTAGCACTGTAGGTATATTTATAATATTTTGTTCAATGGTTCTTATGTGGTTCGTTGATTTATCAAAGAAAGTTTCAGCTCCTTTAAAATTGTATTATAGGTGCCTACGAACCACTCTCTCTCTCTTATGTGACGCAGACGAAGTTGCGCAGGTCAGCTAGTATTCTATATATTCTACCATATACACACAACACCATCTAGCCCAAACTAAGCAGAGCGTGTACTATGGGTACTAGACAATAGATAAGCATACATATATATGTTTTTTTTTTTTGTAAATACATATGTACATATATAAACGTTTTTTTTGTAAATACTTACATATTATACATAAAAACACCCAGACCAAGACCAACATCCAAGTTCAAACCAACAAAAAAAAAGAAATTTCATGCACGCAAATGTTTGACTTGTGTGGGAATCGAACCCGCGACCGCAGGCGTAGCAGTCGGTTACACTAACCACTACGCCATCGAGGCCGACATTCCATTCCGTTTGAAAGTTTAATTATAACAGAACATAATCAATTTTATAGCTATATAATACATTCAACAAGATTAATTTATAGGAAAATATCTACTTTTGTAAATGTTTACTCTTTCCATATTTAAAAACTGAGTACTTATTACAAAATAAGGAAAATATACAATTAAATTTAATCTATATTGAAAGTTAAGACGAACTTATTATTTACAATATCGTAATAAAGTGTTACTCTGCCTTTATCTACCCCCGACATTTTAGATTGCCATATTTTAAAATATTTGCATCAATTTATAAGCATATCGCACTGATAACTTAAATGGTTATATTTATTCTTTATTCTTTCGAGAGAAGGGGACAGTTTAAAGTATTTACATCGCCCAATCTCGGGTAGAGGTACCTTTACATAAGCCCAAAAGCTTGGCTCGCCTTGCTGAAATTAACTTATTATAATTCAATTTAGCAGTAACCTACTTTGACTTTGCTTTAATGAGCTCATACACGATGTGTAAGAGAAAATACAGAATAACGAGTGAATGAAATCGATCACATTTCACTTGCTGATAATAGAACATACCGGCCTTGCTTTTCTCTAATATGGCACGTGAATAAGCAAAGGTTTTTAAGGCACTTTTATGTTAGAAATACTGCCTTTAAAATGCGGTCCTAGATAAATATCTAGGACCGCATTTTAAAGGCAGTATTTCTCGTAAGCAAGTTCTGATCGATTTGTTTCCTTGTTAGAAAATAGATTTAAGGCTTATTTAAGGCTTATCTCTAATTTAAATACGTATTTGCTAAATTCCGTTAGGTTTTCAAACAATCTATTTAAATGCAACGATTATTTATGTTTTCAAATGTTACCTTAATATAATTATCCAATTTCACGTACAGTTCGTCACGGACTGTAGATTTCAACAGCAATTTACCATTTTCAAAGGCTTGTCTCTTCTGTTCATACATGAAAGTTTGACACTCCTTCTCGCGCTCCAATTTGTGCACTTCCTTGTGAAACACCTTAATCCTAAAAAGTTATCTACGTCGTCATTCTTGTACTACATCTAATATATATTTAATAACAATATCATAATTATATTGCCAAGAGCGTTGAATGGGTTTTGCGATGGATTTAACGGACCCTAGTAAACCACGTAGCGGCGAATTATAATGTCGCGGTTGCAATGTATTATATGACATTATGTGTGTCGATTTGATATTTTCGCACACTTAATAAAATTGTGTTCGTTTTGCCAATTTCCGTCCTATTATAAATTACATGATATCGACCCTAGCCATATTTATAATGAATAATACCATTAGCAAGGTTTACAGCCAGAATCACTATTAAATAACAGATAGGTACTTATACAACTAACAGGGTTTATTACTTTGGCATGTCTGGCGTGATGTGGGAACGAACGAAATATAGCCTCTTCTCAACGCGATATCTACTAGATAAAACTTAGCCATCATTATATCGTCAAAGCAATCTAAACTTTTAGGGTGCCGGCGAGGCTTTGACCGCAGAGCAGACACAAGATGTCTGTAAACAACTTATATGTTTGACATACTATTAATATTAAATTTGAAAATAATACAATTATATTGTTTTAAGTGACATCTTTGTGTAATATAACTAGTGACATTAGAAAATAAAGCACGGTATTTAATTATACTCGTATATATATAGCTTCGATATATCATAACGTTTTTAAATATAAATATAGGTACTAGCTATGTACGGTTATCCTTAAAAGCTCGACGCACTGATTACACTTAATAAATATAGCATTAAGAATAGGCTACAGCGGTAGCTGTTTGATTAGGCCTAGGCCTAATATAACGTCTAGCTGAGGCACCCGATTTTAAATAAATATTTATTAATCGCACAGCAAAATATCTAAATTAATACCGCGACGACATCGCACAAAATAATGTAATAATTTTACAATAAAAGCATGAACTATTAGTTGAAATAGACAGGTAGATGTACCTAATCTGCGCAACTGATATATAATTAAAATTGGCAAGCAGTCTAAACAGTGACAATGGTTAATTGATATAGTGAAAATGTTAATAATTCGCTTAATATAATATAATGTGTTATTAATAATTATAATGCGCTCGCAAACCGAGCTAACAAACACAGCAGATTTACGACCACTGTCTTTTCTTGTATTCTTAAACCGTTCTAATTGTTCGAAAAAAATTACACAAGTATTTTGAATAATATCATGCGTACAAATTATAAAGGTAATTTTTTTCATGTCAAACCTTATTTCGCGCTGGACACAGTTTTCGCACAGGCTGTTTTCTATGTTGGAACCGTCTTGTTTTCTCGCTTTGCTTGGTCCAGCTGGGAACAAAATCAACAAGCAGTGTCGCTTAGCTAATAACTCAGCGTTATCGCAATGCAATTGCGAGATTGGTGCTACGGGACCGACTGGCGCCTTTATATGTAGGTAGGTACTACCCTGTCTCTGGATAGACAAATGCAGGAAATGCAATAGTAATTAAATAGGATAATTTCTCTACTAGGATCTTTTACGATTGAGATATTCAACATTCACAGTCCAGTCTTTGTTAATATTACACAATTCTCGAATTAATAAAATTTGATATTAAAATATTTTTCTCAGACATGTATTCGCATTGCAATCTTTAGTATTGTGCATTGAAATAATGTTTATAATTAACATATTATTATGTAGGGCAATCATTATCCTCGCCTGCTAGCACTAAACAATATTATGATTCCGGTAAGCTTGCCTATAGCTCTGTTTATATATTAAATCATTGGCTTGGAATTTTATTTAAAATAAACATATTAATTTAATAAAGTTGCTCATATCATAATTGAACATGTAAATTTAATATTATTATAACATACATATGCTCAATGCCATTACAATTTTGAGGTATTCTAAATATAGTCTAACACATCTTATTTTTAATATACCCAAGAATATAATTCCGTCATTTTAGAAAAATAAATATAATTGTGTTAACTTCATCGCTAGCATATTTAATGAGAAGTATTGTAGTCAAAATAAGTAAGAAAATAATTTCAATTACCTTCAACAGTTGACTCTGCAGGCCTTTTGAGCATATTAATTTTAGGTGTTGCTGGGGTGGTTGACAGTGGAGGTGGTGGTTTTGTTGCATCAAATCTGTCATCAACAAGAAAACAAAGCAACATCAAATTTAACTTAATAATTCAAGGACAGTGTTCAAAACAGTTTGCAACTTTTTACAATACTTACACTGGTATAGGAGGCGGTGCTTGGCTGGCTGGGAATACTGCAGATGTATTAAGTGGTGGTGGAGCTGCAAGAGTAACATATTCAGAACTGATATAACATACAATAGCTATCTTAAATAATGGCAAAGGCACCAAATTATATATTTAAAATTGTGATAACTTTAAATATTTGTTCTCATCTCTCAAGAACCTTTATTTGCTTATACTTTTGGTGTCCAACTAATAGACTAGTATATATAGAAAATATACAATGTTATGCTGTTGGGCACAAGTGGCACAAAATCAATCGCTTAGGCAATCAATAGGGGACATCCATATTTAGCTAAACATCTCTAAATAACAACTTTATGAAAACATGGTTGTAAAGGTCAAGCTACATTATTTTATTACAAAAATACTAAATAATAATGTAGTTGTTTATTATAACCTACATTGTAATAATTTATACTGATTATATCGCTGGTTAATCTATAATTGGCAAATATTCCAGCCACCATACTTTCTTTATGATCTACCTAATTGATATCAATCAGTAAACATTTGCTGTTGATAAACCATAATAATAAATAAATAAATAAACAGTCCTACATAAGCTATTACCATTTTGTTATTTTTCAATAATGACACACATTAACTGGACAAGGACACATTGTCACAAGAACTGCTCTTATATAAGAGCTAGAAGCAATAGTGTGGATTCTTGCTCCTAACTCATTATACACAATATTATAAGCAGGGATAAGCTAAAATTAATATTGAAAGTGGAAAAGTGATATTTTTGTTTTTATATTTCCGTGGTCAAAGTATCCTTCAAAGTAATTCTAATTTAGCTTCATTTGGATTGATTTTATTATGTTGAGTACAGTCCTATCTGTACTACCTATCTATTTTCTTACATATTTATAAAATGAAAGGAATAGCTAAGAAAGGTGAGATAATTATACATATCATAATGATCAGATTTGAAATATTGTTCTTTTCTATGATGTTTAAAGTATGTTTATTTAAAAATAAACTATTAAAACTTTCACCAATAAAATGACAAGGTAAACTAGTTAAAATTTAACAATACCTAAATTAAAATTTTAAGTAATAATATATTTCATCATAGTATTTTTTAAACAATGTGGGTATTCAGTAATACCTGCAAACTAAAATCCATAGTAGTCATTGGTTTTCTACATATCAATAACCAAAAAAATTATAAAGTGAACTTGTTAAATTAAATTAATAATTACAATTTATCTAATAGTTAAAAAAATTGTTATATGCAATTCAAATCCAAAACAATTTAAATACAATAAGTATAGGGTGCATATCGTAGTATAAGAATAAAACAACAACAAATAACATTTTATTATGTTTATGTTTATTAAAATATAACTATGCAGCGGACTCTAGGTTCACAGTGAAATGCGCAGCGTCTCGGCATTTTTGTAGTTGTAAAAACCGCACCACACTAAACACTAAAAGCTCCACTATCGCACACTGATAACAACCGTTTTCGATGGGAAGATTAATTGACACAAGGTGGAGGAACACAGAGCTCGACTCAACGCACTTACATAAGACCTTCACAGCCGAAAAATATACAATATAGGACGAAAAACTACAAACGTGCGCACGCGCACGGGCAAGATGCAGGCGCCATATTGTGACTGTCTTACAAATCCAATGTTTGAATCATAGTCTTTAACCGACATATTTACTAATTTGTATTTTATGACATTTTTATGATAAAACAATTAAAATGAGAATAAAATATGATTCTAGATAAATTAAAAATATAAAAGTATAGATAGGTAAGAACTGACACTAAATAATAAATTAAAATTTCTTCTGCGATTGATTTACAGCACAAGTACGGGGCCAAAAACACAGATGTCAGTCCTATCTTTGGATATAGGAAAGATATTGGGCAGTGTCCCCACCCTGGTGGTCACCCTTCCAACAAAGACATGACAACTTATAGTCTGACACATCAAGTAATTAGTGATAAAAACCGTTGTATTAGTTAAAAACGCCTCATTTTAACATTTTATTCTACTAACAAAATGGTAAGATATTTAAACTTTACTTTATGTAACTATTTAATTTTGCCAGAAGGATTAATAGCGTTGATGTCAATTTGAAAAATAAATGGTATCCTTCAGAAACAGTACTTCTCCTAAGGTACCTTTCATTCAGGATACTTACCTGGTACCTTATTCTCTTTTCTGTACCCCTAACAACGTCTATGCAAAATTTCATGTTGTTCAGTCAGGTAGTTAAGGAGTGAAGGCGTAATAAATAAACGGACTCACTTTCACATTTACAATTTATGTTAGGATTCAGTTTACTTTTGTGATATTGCTTACGTAACGTAAACGTGTCTGCGATTTTAATGAAGAGTGTGAGTGTAGCTTAATAGACACAGAGTCATAGCACAGTACATAAATATACAGTAACCTATCTTCATACAAACGGTCGGAACTCGAGTCATATCTACGCGCCTCGGCGTTGGCATGCGCTCAGCATTCGGCACGCAACCAGTCGCGAATGCGCCGCAGTGACGAACGGACGGTATGTTGTTTTTTAAACAGTAACCGCGCGATTTTTTTACCAAAAATAAGTACAAGTATAGCCTATTTAATATGACAAGTAGAATATATTGTGCTGTTTTTGGTTGCATGAATTCCTCAATAACGTACCCAGAGATAACTTTTTTAGATTACCTGGAAATTTTTTATACTTCAAAATATAATAATAAAGCAATCCGTACGTCTCAGTCGAGGCGCAAATACTTATCAGTCGCAAATTTATAAGACCGATTTGTTATTAAGTCTTAAATCTAACATAAACATATTTTTTTTAAATTAAATCTACCAATCAAAAAACAACATGCATTTTTATTGAACACTTCCTATTCCATTCACAAAGTATTTTATTTGTTTGAATAAATTAAAAAATATTTGCAATCACAAAAATAGATCGAAACTCAAAGTAGGCAGATTTAATTAAAATGCTGTAGATGGGCAGCCTTATCGCATGTTTACGTACCGCGCGGCTGTAGGCATTTATTTCAAAGATACGGCCGAGTTACAATACTGTATATTCATGTACTGTGGTCATAGTGTGGCAAATATTAAAAAAGAATTCATTCTTATTAGACCAGTGCCGAAGCCTTTGAAAATGGTAAAAAGTAAAAAAAAAATAGGATGAAACCCATTGGAAAAGGAAGAGAATATAACAAAAAATAAAGGAAAATAATTTACGGGGAAGTCGGGAAGTGGATGGGGTGGGAGGGTAAGGGTAAAAAACGATTTATCTCGATTTCCGGCAAAACTAGAAGTCCTATGGAAAAAAGTTAAATAGCAAAGTTGTAGGTAATAAAAAGATCTACAACTTTTGTATTTACACTTTTTTCACATAACCTCAAAATTTATGTGAAAATTCAAATAACCAAGTTTTTGGTTTTTTTTTTACCTTTTGCAAAAAGATTATTTTTTCTCGAAATTTGGTGAAAGCACCTTTTTATGTCCCAAACACACAGAATTTTTTTTTATTTACATATTTATTTTTGCAGCTTCTTTTGACTTAATATCGAAAAAGCAACCTAATTTTCAATCGAAAATTCACCCGTCAAAATACCTGCTTTTTTAAAAAAATCGAGGTGGTTTCTTGTTCTTTGAAATCTCTACTTTCTGATGGTGTAAAAAAAATATACATTAGTATGGTAAATTTTCTCAGAAAATGCAAAAAATACGAAAAAAACTCGCTTCTGAAATTTTGTTTTTAATCATCGCGTACAATTTTGAGCAATATATATTTTAAATTAAAAAAAAACTGTGTGTTTGGGACATAAAAAGGTAAGTTTTCACTAAATTTCGGGAAAAAATAATCTTTTTGCAAAAGATAAAAATAAAAAACCAAAAACTTGGTTATTTGAATTTTCACATAAATTTTGAGGTTATGTGAAAAATGTGTAAATACAAAAGTTGTAGATCTTTTTATTACCTACAACTTTGCTATTTAACTTTTTCCATAGGACTTCTAGTTTTGCCGGAAATCGAGATAAACCGTTTTTTACACATACCCCCCCACCCCCATCCACTTCCCGAGCTCAGATCGCCCGTAAATTACTTTTCCTTTAATTTTTGTTATATTCTCTTCCTTTTCCAATGGGTTTCATCCTACTATTATTTTTTTTGGTTTCAAAAATTATCGACCCTGGTCTATATCGAGCAATTATCGAGAATAACGAGTAACGAGTTGATACTTGACAGTTGCTGTCAGATACCTCTCAACTCAAGTGTTAGGTCGCGTCGCGCGCGTAAAATATCAATCACTTCACTTCGCACCACGGGTGGTAATCTCTGAAGGAAATTGTACAACGTTATGTCTATGGCATGGTCTATGGTCAAGAATTGATTTTGACAACTCTTCACCCTCCCCCGCGCCTCCTTCAAGACGCGCCATATTGTTTGTATTGGTGTACTTTCAAATTTGACAATTTGTCATTACCGTTGTAGTTTTGATCGAGTGAGTTTTGCGTTGATTAATTTCCGCAACATCCTCTCAAGCTATCTTAGCAGTAATATTGCGCAAGTGTTTCTACCATGTTTAACAATTGCTGTGTCGCGGGTTGCAACAGTAGACGTGACTTCGTCAAACTGATTCAATTCCCAAAAACTGAGATAGGACGCCACAAGTGGTCAAAGTGCGCATCTAGCGGTGAACAAAAAAGTTTCAGTGATCTTCGCAAACTATACGTCTGCGTAAAGCATTTTGAAAAGCGGTTTCTTACTGCCAAATCAAGAGTTCGTCTTGGAGGTTACCCAACGCTTTTTACGGCTAGTGAAATTGCTTCTGGAGTGCCAGAAACGCTAGATAGAGACACTGGTAAGTAGATATTTTGCCTACCTATCTAATTTCATATAAGTATTAGTTACCCTAATTCTGCTAGACAAAATATTACTTAATATACGAATCACTTATTATCACTGAGATATATACATAAAATATACATTTTTAATGAGAATCTTAAGCTTGAATTGCTAATAGAGCTTTTCATGGTCATTTGTTTCATTAACATCTGTAAAATTTTGTTGTAAATTATGAGTGCACCCTTTATAGCAAAACTTTTTATGTCATAATATTATTTTGCTTATCAATGGAGAGCATAAACTTCATTTCACAGATAATTTGTTTGCTTTACCATTTAGCATACACTCATTTAAGTATTATTTACATTTTAGCTAGATATTGATGAACTGAATGCTTCTCATTATTGATATCTATTGTTAAATGACAACTATATTAATATTAATTAAATAATTAACTCTACATTGTTTCAGAAAACTTGAGCACTAATATTGATCATTCTTATTGCAAATATGTATGCAATGAGCATAATTACAGTAAAAGAAGGTCTACTACTACTCCTATGGGTAATATTATATTTTAATATACTGATATCATTTTCTTTCTTTTTTACTAGTACATAGAATATAATATATTTAGTCAATTTTATTTTAGAAGATGACATCAAGCCTTCTTGCTCACAAACTCTACAGCCACATGCTGACTCAGTTCTAGAAAATATAGCTTTAACTGGTAAGAATATTTAGATTATCATGTAACTTTCCTTTTGTCAGTGCGTCATATAATTCTCTTATTTTATTTTAGAAGAAGACATCATGTCTACTTGCTCACAAACTATACAGCCACATACTGTCTCAGCTCTAGATAATATAGCTACTCTAACGGGTAAGAATATTTACATAATGATTTTGCTAATATGTACTATATTTCCCTAATTACATTTTCAACTGCAACCAGTAATAATATTTTCACAAAAGTAAAGACAATATTATTGAAAGACAATCAGTGCTGTAATGATTACAAGGGACATTTATGTAAATGATTTTAATTTTTTTATTATGTTATGACCCAAACCTGGTTCACATTGTTTTATTGTCACTTGGCACTAAATTAAGTAACCAGACATATATCGCCACAGGCACATAATAAATCCAATACAAACCTTTATGGCAGTCTTATGATATTTTTGTGTATCATAATAATGCCACAAAATCATATTATTACATGCATGTAGCAGTCAAGTTCTTAATTTTGACTGTTACATGCAAGTAGTTAGCATCCAAAACAGACTTAAGCTATAGTGTAACTTTTTCAGTACTTAGTCAATTTTCATTATTTCAGCTATTACAAAAGATGTTGAGATGCAGCCTTCAACATCCACATCAAAAGGAAATAGTTTAATAACTCCAAGTAAGATAATATTTTTATGACATAATTAATAATATAATATAATATTCTACCACATACATACAACACCATCTAGCCCTAACTAAGCAGAGCTTGTACTATGGGTACTAGACAATGGATAAACATACATATATACTTTTTTTTTTGTAAATACATACATATTATACATAGAAAATTACATTAATATTGAATGTAATGTAAAGAGAAAGCACTTTTTAAATTAAAGCTCACATTTACTATATGTACAGCTACTCAAATCTAAAATTATAATTCCAGATGTCTCAACACCTAAGAAAGGTCGTAAGCATTTGATACATAGAACTGCACAGCTGACGCCTAATTGTCGACAATTATATAAATTATATAATAAGTCGAAACAGAAGTTTGATTTTTGTAAGAAAGCTAAGAAATATGCTAGTTCCTTTTCTACAGAAACATCTTTTGAAAAAATTGCTGAAGGCATTCCTACAGTAGCTAGAAAACTTATTTGGATGCAAATAAAACAATCGAAAAAAAGTAATAAAGGAAGAAGATTTGATGAAGAAGAAAAACTTATTTGTTTATCTATTTTGAAACAAAGTCCAAAATGCTACAGATTTTTACGGAAGATATTTATATTGCCTACCAAAACAACACTGAATAAATTTATCTCTGAAATCAAAATGGAAGCAGGCATTAACCCAAATATTTTCGAGGCAGTTACTAAAGAGGTAAGAAAAATATTATATTACTTGAGAATCCTCTAATGCCTATATTTAAAGTTATTGAAAATTGTTTCAAAGTAATTAATATACTTTTTTCTAATTTGTTTAAGGTGAATTCATGGAATGAAAGAAAAAGATTTTGTTCCATTATATTTGATGAAGTTGTTCTAGAGTCTGGAATAACATATAATAAATACAAAGATGTTATTGAAGGTTTCGTGGAACTGGAACATAAAATCAATGACTTTGCAGACCATGCTTTGGTTTTTATGTTGCAGGGAGCAATTGAAAAATGGCAACAGTCTATTGCATTTTACTTTTGTAAAGGACAAACATCAGCTGTTTATCTAAAACAAATAATGAGTAAAATTATAGTTGCTGTGGCAGATACAGGGCTAATACCTGTAGCCCTCATATGTGATCAGGGTACAGCATTTTGTTCAGCCCTCAAAAGCCTCCAGGAAGAGAGTAAAAGAGAGCAAATATTAGCTGGTGGTCCTATAGGTATGTGTATTAAGTTTTATTCATATGAATGTAAAAAAGGTAATTAATATTAATAAGATATTATGCTAATATCATAAGTAATATTTAACTGCCCTTCACTACCACTCTGGGAAATACCATGAGCCTTTGTATGATGTATTTATCAATGATTAGTACAAATAAGTAATAGTAGTGAGAACACTTACTGAATTTCAAAGCTACATGCATATTATATTGTAAATTGCTTTATGTTTTAGACAACATGCATGCTCAGTCATTGGTTTTGACTATCATGCACATAATATTTGACAGTAGCTTCGGCACGGTAATGTTATCTAATTACAGTGGCTTCAGAGAATAAATAAATAAGTTCAATTAATTACCAAGACCTACCTACGCTCAATTATAAAGCTTAAAATATTGCAGTTCTTGGCATATACTAAAACTGAATAAATTTAAATTTGTTTTCTCTTTTTCAGATGATGTCATTATAATCAATAACTGCCATCTAAGTGTTGTTTACGACCCACCACATTTACTTAAGGGATTAAGGAATAATTTCATAAACAAGAACATAAAGTTTGATGGAAAATTAGCAAAGTGGACAGACTTTGTAGAAGTCTACAAGACAGATTGTAGACATGCCAGTATAAGGTTGCTGCATAAATTAAACGATGAGCACATAATACCCGAAAAAATTAAGAAGATGAAGGTATATATATATATATATATATATATATATATATATATATATATATATAACGGGTGATTTTTTTGCTGGTATCTTTTTGGCAACACTGTTTTTGACAGACCACGCGTGAATCGTGTCTTGTGTCATTGTCAAACTTGTTCAGTTTGGTCTATAATTTAACCATGAATCGACTTACGAACGAACAACGCTTGCAAATTATTGAATTTTACTATCAAAATGCATGCTCGGTTAAGAGAGTGCATCGCGCACTTCTTCCAATTTATGGGCAGTTTGGTCGGCCTACTGAGGCAGCTATTCGGAAGCTTGTGACTAAATTTCGAACCCAGTTTACATTATTGGACATTAAACCACGAACACGCATACGTAGAGTGAGGACCGAAGAAAATATTGCGGCTGTATCCGCCAGTGTTAGTGATGACCGTGAAATGTCGATTCGCCGCCGTTCGCAGCAATTGGGCCTCTGTTACTCCACTACGTGGAAAATTTTGCGAAAGGATTTGGGTGTAAAACCTTACAAGATACAGCTGGTGCAAGAATTGAAGCCACACGACCTCCCACAACGTCTAACATTTGGTGAATGGGCATTGGCAAAGTTGGAGGAAGATCGACTTTTTTATCGAAAAATTGTGTTCAGCGACGAAGCCCATTTCTGGTTGAATGGATATGTCAATAAGCATAATTGCCGCATCTGGAGTGAAGACCAGCCAGAAGCATTGCAAGAGCTACCACTGCATCCCGAAAAATGTACTGTTTGGTGTGGATTATGGGCCGGTGGCATCATCGGGCCGTACTTTTTCAAAGACGACAATGGACGTAACGTTACTGTGAATGGCGAGCGCTACCGTGTGATGATTGGCGATTTTTTTTTGCCCAAAATGGAAGAATTGGACATGCCTGACATGTGGTTTCAACAAGACGGTGCCACATGCCACACGGCACGCGAAACAATGGCCTAATTGAGAGCCGCCTTCGGTGAACAGTTTATCTCACGTTTTGGGCCCGTCAATTGGCCGCCTAGATCGTGTGATCTAAGGCCTTTGGACTATTTCTTGTAGGGCCATGTTAAGGCTCATGTCTACAGGGATAAACCAGCAACGATTGACGCACTGGAAGCCAATATTGAAGCATTTATTCGTGATATACCGGCTGATATGTTGGAGAGAGTGTGCCGAAATTGGGCCTTGCGAATGGGCCTTCTAAACCGGAGCCGCGGCCAGCATTTGCATGAAATCATCTTCAAACATTAAATTATATTGATCGTTCTATCGATTCCAATAAAGATTTCATCAAATTTTTCAAATTTTTTGTTTTTTTTGAAAATCAAATCCTATACCTCTTAAAAAATCACCCGTTATATATACACCGTGAATTTGTAGTCGTTTTGGAACCGAAACGTGGTAACTTAGGATAATTAGTAGTATCAATAAAAAATAGTAAAATAATTGTACTGCGTATAATAAAAAAGTTGGAATATAAATAATATTTTTCACTTATTCGAGTTTGATCGTAGTAACGCACGGACAATTCATTCATTAACGCATGCATACGTCACCGGCGCGGCGTCCGCGTTGCCGCGCCGCGCCGCCGCGCACAGTCGAAGTTATGAACGACGCACGATAGGTAACTACGTATATCAGCTGATACCTATCCAGAACCTCGTGTACCACGACCGAGTCCTATGCGTCATTTAAAAACTAGTGAAGCTACACAAGTATTATAAAATTAGGTAAATGCAATAGCGACGAAATTGATAATAGGCTTAGCACAGTTCAGAATCAGCTGATACGAGGCAATACGTTTTCTCTTTTTACTATGTAATTTCTGCATTGTGAAACATCACAATTAATACGTAAATGGATACTCCAATTTCTCCTTCATACTTTACACGGGCTTAGGACCGTCGGAAATACTTTATCTGAACATTACTTTTCGATAAATAGCTAACTTTATTTATTATGTAATAAAATAAACACAGGTGAATGAACTGTGAGTATTTCGGGCGTATTTAAAAAATTGGAGCTATTTACAAAATAATTAACTTACATACCTATGGACAGTTTATTAAAGGCCTCCACTATTGCACTACGTAGCTCCTCACGACTTTCACGTTCACGAAAATACACAAGTCTTTTTATTTCCGACATTGAGGCTTGTCTGGGCTTCTCGGTGGCCAAGCCACGGGACCGCCGCGGCCTATTGTGTACCTATGTGATAGGTATCACGTATCACCAAACTGATTGTTGAGATAGGCACGTACTGCACTTGCATAATGAGTGGGACAGCCGTTGTGCTAGTAGTACATATCGTGTATTGATAATGGCACTTCCTCCAATAGCTCGGATATTAGTTTGTAACATTTCTAAATACGAGCTGCCCGTTAGATGACCTTCAATAAAAACAGGCCCTATTAAATGGTCGTTTATAATATCGGCCTAAACATTCACACTGAACCTCACTTGGAGGTGGTCTTCCTGTATTAAGTGAGGGTTTACAGCGTTGCGATTATAGCGTTTTACAGTCCCACTCGAGTAAACAATGACTCATCTGTCCACAGTATGTTCGCATTCGTATTATTTAACAACCACTGCACTGACATGGCGATCCTTGCTGGTACATCGTTGTTGTTAATTACGTGAGCCCGACAAAAATGATAAGGGTGTTATCTATTAGTATTTAATGTTTTCCATACAAAGTATTGGCTAATATTAAATTCTCGAGCCGCCATTCTCGTGCTTCGCCGTGGATCCCGCTCTAATATCCTCTTCGATCTCCGGAGGTCATTCAGGAGTCCTCGGCCTTGCGCATGAGTCGGCGTACGGAATTGTCCATGGTCGAGAAGGCCCTGAGTTGCAGCTAAGATGGTGGGAGTGGTCGGAACTTGAGGACTTTCAATCCCTCGTAGCCGTTCAAATGCTTCAGCTGGGAGTACAACCGTCTGGCCTCTTCCAAATTGTAATTGGCAACAGCATACAGCTGAACCAAGTAGTCAAAGAGTTTTCGTACTGACGACTATGTAATTTTCGCGTGACAATAAACAATGCATTATGCAACCATTTCGCGCGTCGGTTGCCGCGGTACTGAAGGGCGGGCGGGGGGATGCGGGGTCGGGAGCGCTCGCCGCCGTGCCTAGGCGCCTCGCGTCTGGGGTACATTAGGGTAGTTAGTGAACGCGGATTGGCGGGCGGCGCGGGCGCGGCGGTTTCTGTGTTGTTATTGGCAAATGTTTTACCGCTTAGTTAAAGATGAATGATATCGATCGTAGTGACACGCGTAATCGTAGTACGTGAAATTGAGTGGCGTTACCACGAGTTCTCATTTATTTTTCGTAAACGACATTAAATTTAATGTTTATAAATAAATATATTTTTATTTTATTAAAATAATCACTTTTATCGATTCTATGATTGATATAGAGTATAGGATTTTCGGTTCCAAAACGACTACAAATTCACGGTGTATATATATATACATATATACGAGGGTGCGTTTTTAAGTTCGCGGAATGGAATAGAAGGGGATGAAATAATATTACAAAATTATTTTTCCTTTTCAATATATTCACCTGAAACCCTAATACATTTCTCAGATCTATGAATTAACTTATGAATACCTTCATAAAAAAATGTTTTGTCTTTCTCTGAAAAATACGCCGAAACTGCATCCTTCACTTCTTCATCGGTTGAAAATTTCTTTCCTCGAAGCTCTTTTTTCAGATTTGGAAAGAGATAATAGTCGCTGGGAGCCAAGTCTGGGCTATAAGGTGGGTGATCAATGATATCGGAGCCCACCTTGTGCAAAGCAGCCAACGCAACTCGACTCTTGTGAACAGGAGCATTGTCGTGCAAGAGCAGGACACCTTTGGTCAATTTTCCTCTTCTTTTTTCTCTGATTGCCTCTTTTAACTGCTCTAAAATTGAAGCGTAGTGTTCTCCGGTTATGGAAACACCTTTTTCTTTGTAATCAACCAACAAAATTCCTTCTGTGTCCCAAAAAACTGTCGCCATGAGCTTTCCCGCCGATTGCGACACCTTGAATTTCTTAGGCGGTGGTGTACCCTTTTTATGCCACTGCATGGAATCTTGTTTAGACTCAGGTTCATAGTGATGAACCCAAGTTTCATCCCCAGTAACAATTCGCTCCAAAAAACCATCCTTGTCTTCATTACACTGGCTCAAAAACGCACGCGAACACTCGACGCGCTTCTGTTTTTGAGGCGGTGTGAGCATTCTAGGCACCCATCTTGCACTGACTTTTGTCATGCCGAGATGATCATGGAGAACCTTGAAAATGGTCGTTTCAGATACTCCAACCATCTCTGCGATTTGTTTTTTCTTCAAACGTGCATCCTCCAATATTAATTTTTCGATTTTTTCGATAAGATCTGGAGTGGTGACCTCAACAGACCGCCCAGGCCGGGAATCGTCTTCAATTGATTCCCTGCCTTGCTTAAAGAGGTTGTGCCACTTGTATACCATGGTTTTTCCTGGACAAGAGTCCCCGTATACAGATGACATCTCTTCCAAAATGGTTTGAACATTTTTTCCTTGCTTGGTAAGGAACTTTATAACGGCGCGGAACTCGATTTTCTCCATACTTCACAATTTCTTCCAGATTGAGTTGCTTGAGGGACGATAGTTCAAAGACTAATGACCTCATTATGATAATACTCGGTATATATACTAATTATTAGTTGCTAAACACGTTAGTGACTAAACAAGCACCCCCACCACCTTCCATACCCTCCATTCCGCGAACTTAAAAACGCACCCTCGTATATTAAGTACATACATACTTAGTCACGCCTGTATCCCCGAATGGGTAGGCAGAGTTGTATTTCTACACCCATTTTTCGCCAGATATATTTTGGTCCCATGTAATAAGGTGGTGAGACTGTCTATTGTCGTACCAAGCTCATTACCAGACTCAGTACTGCGACTGACTTAAATCAGCCTGCTATTTGAGTTTCGCTTTTTTATGTTTTTAGAATTTAGCAGTGTAAAACCAAGTCCAAATTTAATTAAAAAGAAAAATATTTTTGTTTTAGGTTAAAAATTGTGCTCGTGTGTTTAGCAAAACAATGGCTGCAACCTAAGCATATTCTTCTCAATTTTGTAAGTAATCATTTCGTTTAATTTTCTAAGCCTCCCACTTCTAGAACATCAGTTCGATTATAAAAAATAATGGACACATTTATTGTATTAACAAATGAATAAAAAATCCAAAGATAAAGCGCATCAAAATTCTGGAGCGAGTGCTTGTGATGTAACTCCATAATACAAATTGTTTGTTTACGAAAATTAAGAAAAATATGTGTGCAATATTTAATTGTAATCTAACTGATCGATTAATTGTTCTTTTTAGGACACTAGTCTATACATAAAAACATAAGTGTTACGCCTGTGGCCCCGTAGAGGTATGCAGAAGTGTATTATTACACTGGTATTTTTGCCAACTATGTTGTATCGAAATCTCGGTTTATTCCCATCTTCCCCCGAATGTCGGCCCCCGAAGGGGGGAAAATGGGAATTTTCGTGTCATCTTCCCCAGAATTTATAGTCGGGGCAAGAAAATCCAGCGATAGATGGGAATAGAACTTCCCAACTTCCCGCGATTACAAATTCGGGGGAAGACGACACAGAAATTCCCATTTTCCCCCATTCGGAGGCAGACATTCAGGGGAAGATGGGAATAAACCAAAATCGCCGGTATCGCAGGCGCTAGTTTATGTCAAAGAAACTAACGAGACAGTCACAATTTCTCAGAATCTAATTTATTACTTATATATTTATAGTTGCTATCTGGTTTACTGTAAACCTGTGTTCAGGTTATTTGAGGGTACTATGAACACAAACGACATGATATAATTAATTTAGTATATTATGAACATAATAGTTTTTTTGTGTTATAGCTAACTACTCGGATGGAACAGCTGTCAGCCCTACTTTAAAAAATACGTCGGAGATTACAACATTCTTCGACGACCTCTTTGACAGTGTTAACCAGGAGCAAGTTTTGCTGCCATGCAAAAGGGCAAACCATTGAGAAGTGTTGTCACCCAGAAGTCACAACACCACCAATTCTGGTCTGAGGAAATTAAGAAAATTACAAAATTGCGATTTGTTGATAGTACAGGTAAAGAAAAATTGGTACCTTCACAAGGCCATTGGATTGTAACTTTAAAAAGTTTGCAAAGATTATGGCAGTTTTTGCAGACAAGGGATTTAAAGTTATGCGTCCGCGCTATTTCAATTCTGATCCCATTGAAAATTTCTTTGGGCAAATGCGGGCGTATAATTACAGAAATAATAATCCAGACTGCCATACTTTTAAAAACACTTTTAAATCTTTACTGATAACAAGGTTTATAAAATTTCATTCAAATGCATTTAATTGTGAAGAGGATTCGGCTAAACAATTATTAAAATTAAAATCATTGTTTACCGGAAGTACCATACAAAATGAAGTTGCCGAATCCTCTTATAATCGCAGTTTTAATCAGATAACGGCCACTCAAGAAAGATTGAGTGTGCACTCACAAGCCTATACTACAGGATGGGTCATTAGAAAAATATTAAAAAATATACAATGCTCCACTTGTGAATCGAATTTGACATCTAATGAAATAGAATCCGTTCACAAGTGGATCTCGGTAAGAGAGTATAAATCGATGCGAAATAAACTGACCTACCCGTCTACACGCGCAGTAAGGCTGTTTAAATATATTACTAAGGAATCTATAGAATACTTAGAAAATCAACCTGAACAACATAAAATATTGTGGCATATAAAAATGTTGATCAAATCTAAGTATCCTATAGATTTCCTTATTTGTGCGACACACAATAATGTGGCTGAAAATTTTCTGGATTACACCTTACAGTTATCAGTACATAATTGGTGTAAAAGTATAAATAGAATATTAAAAGGTACTGATATTTTCCGATTGCCTTCAGAATTGCCTCCTATGCAAAATAAAGCATTATTGAAATTTAAAACTAAATTGAAAAATAAAAAATAATAAATACCACTCGTTTTTTATTTGGTTATACCTTTCCTAACAATATAAATACATAAGTGCGTAATAAAAAATCAGCCTATATTTTTTATACATGCTTAAAAGACTCGTACCCAAACTCAAATCTTCACTAAAGATTTCTGTATAATCTGTTGTCAAAATCAATACTTGAGGTTCAGAAGGTCGAAATTTCTACTTCGAAGATTGTCATCTGTCTGTAGACTCTCTGTAATCTGTGACACTGTGGCTGCAACCTTTGATCCGAATGGAATATGTCGAGATTTTGTATGGGGTATTTGCAGCAAAGGTGCGCAATGCAAATACCGCCATGAAATTAATGTGGCTTATATGAAAAATTTATTACGTTTCTGCCACGATTTTCAAAATAGAGCAGGTTGCAATAGGCCCGGCTGTACATATTTACATACAACCAACGAAGAACAATTATTATTTCTGAGAACTGGCCAAATACCAAGGGTATTACGTGAGAGATATGCTGCCATGTCAATGCCTATTCCCGCCACAAACATGTATATAGATAATGTTTTAATGGCACCACCACCACCACCCCGCCGCCACCGCCACCCCCCAGCACATTACCATCCGCCGGAGCGCTGCCGCCGCTACTACCAGCTCCACTACCAACACTATTGGCTCCACCACCGCCACCGCCTCCACCAACAGCAGTAACAACACCTGTTCCAATGACACCAGCCATATTTACAGGTATATATTTTTATCATAATATCTAAAATGTAAATTAAGTAGTTAGATTTTGGTGGCTATTACTCTACTACTCTACTATCTTGCGAAAGTTATTCATTAACAAAATTATTGTTTGTGGATTTTCTTATAGTCTAATTTGTTGACATCATATTATAATTATGAATAACACATGACCTGGCATTAAAATTACTATGATGAAATATATTATTACTTAAAATTTTAATTTAGGTATTGTTAAATTTAAACTAGTTTACCTTGTCATTTTATTGGTGAAAGTTTTAATAGTTTATTTTTAAATAAACATACTTTAAACATCATAGAAAAGAACAATATTTCAAATCTGATCAATATGATATGTATAATTATCTCACCTTTCTTAGCTATTCCTTTCATTTTATAAATATGTAAGAAAATAGATAGGTAGTACAGATAGGACTGTACTCAACATAATAAAATCAATCCAAATGAAGCTAAATTAGGATTACTTTGAAGGATACTTTGACCATGGAAATATAAAAACAAAAATATCACTTTTCCACTTTCAATATTAATTTTAGCTTATCCCTGCTTATAATATTGTGTATAATGAGTTAGGAGCAAGAATCCACACTATTGCTTCTAGCTCTTATATAAGAGCAGTTCTTGTGACAATGTGTCCTTGTCCAGTTAATGTGTGTCATTATTGAAAAATAACAAAATGGTAATAGCTTATGTAGGACTGTTTATTTATTTATTTATTATTATGGTTTATCAAGAGCAAATGTTTACTGATTGATATCAATTAGGTAGATCATAAAGAAAGTATGGTGGCTGGAATATTTGCCAATTATAGATTAACCAGCGATATAATCAGTATAAATTATTACAATGTAGGTTATAATAAACAACTACATTATTATTTAGTATTTTTGTAATAAAATATTGTAGCTTGACCTTTACAACCATGTTTTCATAAAGTTGTTATTTAGAGATGTTTAGCTAAATACGGATGTCCCCTATTGATTGCCTAAGTGATTGATTTTGTGCCACTTGTGCCCAACAGCATAACATTGTATATTTTCTATATATACTAGTCTATTAGTTGGACACCAAAAGTATAAGCAAATAAAGGTTCTTGAGAGATGAGAACAAATATTTAAAGTTATCACAATTTTAAATATATAATTTGGTGCCTTTGCCATTATTTAAGATAGCTATTGTATGTTATATCAGTTCTGAATATGTTACTCTTGCAGCTCCACCACCACTTAATACATCTGCAGTAGTCCCAGCCAGCCAAGCACCGCCTCCTATACCAGTGTAAGTATTGTAAAAAGTTGCAAACTGTTTTGAACACTGTCCTTGAATTGTTAAGTTAAATTTGATGTTGCTTTGTTTTCTTGTTGATGACAGATTTGATGCAACAAAACCACCACCTCCACTGTCAACCACCCCAGCAACACCTAAAATTAATATGCTCAAAAGGCCTGCAGAGTCAACTGTTGAAGGTAATTGAAATTATTTTCTTACTTATTTTGACTACAATACTTCTCATTAAATATGCTAGCGATGAAGTTAACACAATTATATTTATTTTTCTAAAATGACGGAATTATATTCTTGGGTATATTAAAAATAAGATGTGTTAGACTATATTTAGAATACCTCAAAATTGTAATGGCATTGAGCATATGTATGTTATAATAATATTAAATTTACATGTTCAATTATGATATGAGCAACTTTATTAAATTAATATGTTTATTTTAAATAAAATTCCAAGCCAATGATTTAATATATAAACAGAGCTATAGGCAAGCTTACCGAAATTCTAATATTGTTTAGTGCTAGTAGGCGAGGATAATGATTGCCCTACATAATAATATGTTAATTATAAACATTATTTCAATGCACAATACTAAAGATTGCAATGCGAATACATGTCTGAGAAAAATATTTTAATATCAAATTTTATTAATTCGAGAATTGTGTAATATTAACAAAGACTGGACTGTGAATGTTGAATATCTCAATCGTAAAAGATCCTAGTAGAGAAATAATCCTATTTAATTACTATTGCATTTCCTGCATTTGTCTATCCAGAGACAGGGTAGTACATATAAAGGCGCCAGTCGGTCCCGTAGCACCAATCTCGTAATTGCATTGCGATAACGCTGAGTTATTAGCTAAGCGACACTGCTTGTTGATTTTGTTCCCAGCTGGACCAAGCAAAGCGAGAAAACAAGAGGGTTCCAACATAGAAAACAGCCTGTGCGAAAACTGTGTCCAGCGCGAAATAAGGTTTGACATGAAAAAAATTACCTTTATAATTTGTACGCATGATATTATTCAAAATACTTGTGTAATTTTTTTCGAACAATTAGAACGGTTTAAGAATACAAGAAAAGACAGTGGTCGTAAATCTGATGTGTTTGTTAGCTCGGTTTGCGAGCGCATTATAATTATTAATAACACATTATATTATATTAAGCGAATTATTAACATTTTCACTATATCAATTAACCATTGTCACTGTTTAGACTGCTTGCCAATTTTAATTATATATCAGTTGCGCAGATTACATCTACCTGTCTATTTCAACTAATAGTTCATGCTTTTATTGTAAAATTATTACATTATTTTGTGTGATGTCGTCGCGGTATTAATTTAGATATTTTGCTGTGCGATTAATAAATATTTATTTAAAATCGGGTGCCTCAGCTAGACGTTATATTAGGCCTAGGCCTAATCAAACAGCTACCGCTGTAGCCTATTCTTAATGCTATATTTATTAAGTGTAATCAGTGCGTCGCGCTTTTAAGGATAACCGTACATAGCTAGTACCTATATTTATATTTAAAAACGTTATGATATATCGAAGCTATATATATACGAGTATAATTAAATACCGTGTTTTATTTTCTAATGTCACTAGTTATATTACACAAAGATGTCACTTAAAACAATATAATTGTATTATTTTCAAATTTAATATTAATAGTATGTCAAACATATAAGTTGTTTACAGACATCTTGTGTCTGCTCTGCGGTCAAAGCCTCGCCGACACCCTAAAAGTTTAGATTGCTTTGACGATATAATGATGGCTAAGTTTTATCTAGTAGATATCGCGTTGAGAAGAGGCTATATTTCGTTCGTTCCCACATCACGCCAGACATGCCAAAGTAATAAACCCTGTTAGTTGTATAAGTACCTATCTGTTATTTAATAGTGATTCTGGCTGTAAACCTTGCTAATGGTATTATTCATTATAAATATGGCTAGGGTCGATATCATGTAATTTATAATAGGACGGAAATTGGCAAAACGAACACAATTTTATTAAGTGTGCGAAAATATCAAATCGACACACATAATGTCATATAATATATTGCAACCGCGACATTATAATTCGCCGCTACGTGGTTTACTAGGGTCCGTTAAATCCATCGCAAAACCCATTCAACGCTCTTGGCAATATAATTATGATATTGTTATTAAATATATATTAGATGTAGTACAAGAATGACGACGTAGATAACTTTTCAGGGTTAAGGTGTTTCACAAGGAAGTGCACAAATTGGAGCGCGAGAAGGAGTGTCAAACTTTCATGTATGAACAGAAGAGACAAGCCTTTGAAAATGGTAAATTGCTGTCGAAATCTACAGTCCGTGACGAACTGTACGTGAAATTGGATAATTATATTGAGGTAACATTTGAAAACATAAATAACATTAAAAAATGCAACGATTATTTATGTTTTCAAATGTTACCTCAATATAATTATCCAAATTCACGACACCCTGTCGGCGAGGCTTTGACCGCAGAGCAGACACAAGATGTCTGTAAACAACTTATATGTTTGACATACTATTAATATTAAATTTGAAAATAATACAATTATATTGTTTTAAGTGACATCTTTGTGTAATATAACTAGTGACATTAGAAAATAAAACACGGTATTTAATTATACTCGTATATATATAGCTTCGATATATCATAACGTTTTTAAATATAAATATAGGTACTAGCTATGTACGGTTATCCTTAAAAGCGCGACGCACTGATTACACTTAATAAATATAGCATTAAGAATAGGCTACAGCGGTAGCTGTTTGATTAGGCCTAGGCCTAATATAACGTCTAGCTGAGGCACCCGATTTTAAATAAATATTTATTAATCGCACAGCAAAATATCTAAATTAATACCGCGACGACATCGCACAAAATAATGTAATAATTTTACAATAAAAGCATGAACTATTAGTTGAAATAGACAGGTAGATGTAATCTGCGCAACTGATATATAATTAAAATTGGCAAGCAGTCTAAACAGTGACAATGGTTAATTGATATAGTGAAAATGTTAATAATTCGCTTAATATAATATAATGTGTTATTAATAATTATAATGCGCTCGCAAACCGAGCTAACAAACACAGCAATAGGCATTGACATGGCAGCATATCTCTCACGTAATACCCTTGGTATTTGGCCAATTCATCATAGTATTTTTTAAACAATGAGGGTATTTAGTAATATCTGCAATCTAAAATAAATGGAAGGCATTGATTTTCTGCATACCATGTAATACCTTTTAATGCCAGGTCATGTGTTATTCATAATTATAATATGATGTCAACAAATTAGACTATAAGAAAATCCACAAACAATAATTTTGTTAATTAATAACTTTCGCAAGATAGTAGAGTAATAGCCACCAAAATCTAACTACTTAATTTACATTTTAGATATTATGATAAAAATATATACCTGTAAATATGGCTGGTGTCATTGGAACAGGTGTTGTTACTGCTGTTGGTGGAGGCGGTGGCGGTGGTGGAGCCAATAGTGTTGGTAGTGGAGCTGGTAGTAGCGGCGGCAGCGCTCCGGCGGATGGTAATGTGCTGGGGGGTGGCGGTGGCGGCGGAGGTGGTGGTGGTGGTGCCATTAAAACATTATCTATATACATGTTTGTGGCGGGAATAGGCATTGACATGGCAGCATATCTCTCACGTAATACCCTTGGTATTTGGCCAGTTCTCAGAAATAATAATTGTTCTTCGTTGGTTGTATGTAAATATGTACAGCCGGGCCTATTGCAACCTGTTCTATTTTGAAAATCGTGGCAGAAACGTAATATATTTTTCATATAAGCCACATTAATTTCATGGCGGTATTTGCATTGCGCACCTTTGCTGCAAATACCCCATACAAAATCTCGACATATTCCATTCTGATCAAAGGTTGCAGCCATAGTGTCACAGATTACAGAGAGTCTACAGAGGCTTATATGAAAAATATATTACGTTTCTGCCACGATTTTCAAAATAGAACAGGTGTGCAACCTGTTCTATTTTGAAAATCGTGGCAGTATAGAGAGTCTACAGACTCGACCTTCTGAACCTCAAGAATTGATTTTGACAGAACAGATTATACAGAAATCTTTAGTGAAGATTTGAGTTTGGGTACGAGTCTTTTAAGCATGTATAAAAAATATAGGGTGATTTTTTATTACGCACTTATGTATTTATATTGGTAGGAAAGGTATAACTAAATAAAAAACGAGTGGTATTTATTATGTTTTATTATTCAATTTAGTTTTAAATTTCAATAATGCTTTATTTTGCATAGGAGGCAATTCTGAAGGCAATCGGAAAATATCAGTACCTTTTAATATTCTATTTATACTTTTACACCAATTATGTACTGATAACTGTAAGGTGTAATCCAGAAAATTTTCAGCCACATTATTGTGTGTCGCACAAATAAGGAAATCTATAGGATACTTAGATTTGATCAACATTTTTATATGTCACAATATTTTATGCTGTTCAGGTTGATTTTCTAAGTATTCTATAGATTCCTTAGTAATATATTTAAACAGCCTTACTGCGCGTGTAGACGGGTAGGTCAGTTTATTTTGCATCGATTTATACTCTCTTACCGAGATCCACTTGTGAACGGATTCTATTTCATTAGATGTCAAATTCGATTCACAAGTGGAGCATTGTATATTTTTTAATATTTTTCTAATGACCCACCCAGTATAGGCTTGTGAGTGCACACTCAATCTTTCTTGAGTGGCCGTTATCTGATTAAAACTGCGATTATAAGAGGATTCGGCAACTTCATTTTGTATGGTACTTCCGGTAAACAATGATTTTAATTTTAATAATTGTTTAGCCGAATCCTCTTCACAATTAAATGCATTTGAATGAAATTTTATGAACCTTGTTATCAGTAAAGATTTAAAAGTGTTTTTAAAAGTATGGCAGTCTGGATTATTATTTCTGTAATTATACGCCCGCATTTGCCCAAAGAAATTTTCAATGGGATCAGAATTGAAATAGCGCGGACGCATAATTTTAAATCCCTTGTCTGCAAAAAACTGCCATAATCTTTGCAAACTTTTTAAAGTTACAATCCAATGGGCTTGTGAAGGTACCGATTTTTCTTTACCTGTACTATCAACAAATCGCAAATTTGTAATTTTCTTAATTGCCTCAGACCAGAATTGGTGGTGTTGTGACTTCTGGGTGACAACACTTCTCAATGGTTTGCCCTTTTGCATGGCAGCAAAACTTGCTCCGTTAACACTGTCAAAGAGGTCGTCGAAGAATGTTGTAATCTCCGACGTATTTTTTAAAGTAGGGCTGACAGCTGTTCCATCCGAGTAGTTAGCTATAACACAAAAAAACTATTATGTTCATAATATACTAAATTAATTATATCATGTCGTTTGTGTTCATAGTACCCTCAAATAACCTGAACACAGGTTTACAGTAAACCAGATGGCAACTATAAATATATAAGTAATAAATTAGATTCTGAGAAATTGTGACTGTCTCGTTAGTTTCTTTGACATAAACTAGCGCCTGCGATACCGGCGATTTTGGTTTATTCCCATCTTCCCCTGAATGTTTGCCTCCGAATGGGGGAAAATGGGAATTTCTGTGTCATCTTCCCCCGAATTTGTAATCGCGGGAAGTTGGGAAGTTCTATTCCCATCTACCGCCGGATTTTCTTGCCCCGACTATAAATTCTGGGGAAGATGACACGAAAATTCCCATTTTCCCCCCTTCGGGGGCCGACATTCGGGGGAAGATGGGAATAAACCGAGATTTCGATACAACATAGTTGGCAAAAATACCAGTGTAAAATAATACACTTCTGCATACCTCTACGGGGCCACAGGCGTAACACTTATGTTTTTATGTATAGACTAGTGTCCTAAAAAGAACAATTAATCGATCAGTTAGATTACAATTCAAAAAGAAATCACCCGTTATATATATATATATATATATATATATACCTTCATCTTCTTAATTTTTTCGGGTATTATGTGCTCATCGTTTAATTTATGCAGCAACCTTATACTGGCATGTCTACAATCTGTCTTGTAGACTTCTACAAAGTCTGTCCACTTTGCTAATTTTCCATCAAACTTTATGTTCTTGTTTATGAAATTATTCCTTAATCCCTTAAGTAAATGTGGTGGGTCGTAAACAACACTTAGATAACAGTTATTGATTATAATGACATCATCTGAAAAAGAGAAAACAAATTTAAATTTATTCAGTTTTAGTATATGCCAAGAACTGCAATATTTTAAGCTTTATAATTGAGCGTAGGTAGGTCTTGGTAATTAATTGAACTTATTTATTTATTCTCTGAAGCCACTGTAATTAGATAACATTACCGTGCCGAAGCTACTGTCAAATATTATGTGCATGATAGTCAAAACCAATGACTGAGCATGCATGTTGTCTAAAACATAAAGCAATTTACAATATAATATGCATGTAGCTTTGAAATTCAGTAAGTGTTCTCACTACTATTACTTATTAGTACTAATCATTGATAAATACATCATACAAAGGCTCATGGTATTTCCCAGAGTGGTAGTGAAGGGCAGTTAAATATTACTTATGATATTAGCATAATATCTTATTAATAGTAATTACCTTTTTTACATTCATATGAATAAAACTTAATACACATACCTATAGGACCACCAGCTAATATTTGCTCTCTTTTACTCTCTTCCTGGAGGCTTTTGAGGGCTGAACAAAATGCTGTACCCTGATCACATATGAGGGCTACAGGTATTAGCCCTGTATCTGCCACAGCAACTATAATTTTACTCATTATTTGTTTTAGATAAACAGCTGATGTTTGTCCTTTACAAAAGTAAAATGCAATAGACTGTTGCCATTTTTCAATTGCTCCCTGCAACATAAAAACCAAAGCATGGTCTGCAAAGTCATTGATTTTATGTTCCAGTTCCACGAAACCTTCAATAACATCTTTGTATTTATTATATGTTATTCCAGACTCTAGAGCAACTTCATCAAATATAATGGAACAAAATCTTTTTCTTTCATTCCATGAATTCACCTTAAACAAATTAGAAAAAAGTATATTAATTACTTTGAAACAATTTTCAATAACTTTAAATATAGGCATTAGAGGATTCTCAAGTAATATAATATTTTTCTTACCTCTTTAGTAACTGCCTCGAAGATATTTGGGTTAATGCCTGCTTCCATTTTGATTTCAGAGATAAATTTATTCAGTGTTGTTTTGGTAGGCAATATAAATATCTTCCGTAAAAATCTGTAGCATTTTGGACTTTGTTTCAAAATAGATAAACAAATAAGTTTTTCTTCTTCATCAAATCTTCTTCCTTTATTACTTTTTTTCGATTGTTTTATTTGCATCCAAATAAGTTTTCTAGCTACTGTAGGAATGCCTTCAGCAATTTTTTCAAAAGATGTTTCTGTAGAAAAGGAACTAGCATATTTCTTAGCTTTCTTACAAAAATCAAACTTCCGTTTCGACTTATTATATAATTTATATAATTTTCGACAATTAGGCGTCAGCTGTGCAGTTCTATGTATCAAATGCTTACGACCTTTCTTAGGTGTTGAAGCATCTGGAATTATAATTTTAGATTTGAGTAGCTGTACATATAGTAAATGTGAGCTTTAATTTAAAAAGTGCTTTCTCTTTACATTACATTCAATATTAATGTAATTTTCTATGTATAATATGTATGTATTTACTAAAAAAAAAGTATATATGTATGTTTATCCATTGTCTAGTACCCATAGTACAAGCTCTGCTTAGTTAGGGCTAGATGGTGTTGTATGTATGTGGTAGAATATTATATTATATTATTAATTATGTCATAAAAATATTATCTTACTTGGAGTTATTAAACTATTTCCTTTTGATGTGGATGTTGAAGGCTGCATCTCAACATCTTTTGTAATAGCTGAAATAATGAAAATTTACTAAGTACTGAAAAAGTTACACTATAGCTTAAGTCTGTTTTGGATGCTAACTACTTGCATGTAACAGTCAAAATTAAGAACTTGACTGCTACATGCATGTAATAATATGATTTTGTGGCATTATTATGACACACAAAAATATCATAAGACTGCCATAAAGGTTTGTATTGGATTTATTATGTGCCTGTGGCGATATATGTCTGGTTACTTAATTTAGTGCCAAGTGACAATAAAACAATGTGAACCAGGTTTGGGTCATAACATAATAAAAAAATTAAAATCATTTACATAAATGTCCCTTGTATGTCTGGTTACTTAATTTAGTGCCAAGTGACAATAAAACAATGTGAACCAGGTTTGGGTCATAACATAATAAAAAAATTAAAATCATTTACATAAATGTCCCTTGTAATCATTACAGCACTGATTGTCTTTCAATAATATTGTCTTTACTTTTGTGAAAATATTATTACCGGTTGCAGTTGAAAATGTAATTAGGGAAATATAGTACATATTAGCAAAATCATTATGTAAATATTCTTACCCGTTAGAGTAGCTATATTATCTAGAGCTGAGACAGTATGTGGCTGTATAGTTCGTGAGCAAGTAGACATGATGTCTTCTTCTAAAATAAAATAAGAGAATTATATGACGCACTGACAAAAGGAAAGTTACATGATAATCTAAATATTCTTACCAGTTAAAGCTATATTTTCTAGAACTGAGTCAGCATGTGGCTGTAGAGTTTGTGAGCAAGAAGGCTTGATGTCATCTTCTAAAATAAAATTGACTAAATATATTATATTCTATGTACTAGTAAAAAAGAAAGAAAATGATATCAGTATATTAAAATATAATATTACCCATAGGAGTAGTAGTAGACCTTCTTTTACTGTAATTATGCTCATTGCATACATATTTGCAATAAGAATGATTAATATTAGTGCTCAAGTTTTCTGAAACAATGTAGAGTTAATTATTTAATTAATATTAATATAGTTGTCATTTAACAATAGATATCAATAATGAGAAGCATTCAGTTCATCAATATCTAGCTAAAATGTAAATAATACTTAAATGAGTGTATGCTAAATGGTAAAGCAAACAAATTATCTGTGAAATGAAGTTTATGCTCTCCATTGATAAGCAAAATAATATTATGACATAAAACGTTTTGCTATAAAGGGTGCACTCATAATTTACAACAAAATTTTACAGATGTTAATGAAACAAATGACCATGAAAAGCTCTATTAGCAATTCAAGCTTAAGATTCTCATTAAAAATGTATATTTTATGTATATATCTCAGTGATAATAAGTGATTCGTATATTAAGTAATATTTTGTCTAGCAGAATTAGGGTAACTAATACTTATATGAAATTAGATAGGTAGGCAAAATATCTACTTACCAGTGTCTCTATCTAGCGTTTCTGGCACTCCAGAAGCAATTTCACTAGCCGTAAAAAGCGTTGGGTAACCTCCAAGACGAACTCTTGATTTGGCAGTAAGAAACCGCTTTTCAAAATGCTTTACGCAGACGTATAGTTTGCGAAGATCACTGAAACTTTTTTGTTCACCGCTAGATGCGCACTTTGACCACTTGTGGCGTCCTATCTCAGTTTTTGGGAATTGAATCAGTTTGACGACGTCACGTCTACTGTTGCAACCCGCGACACAGCAATTGTTAAACATGGTAGAAACACTTGCGCAATATTACTGCTAAGATAGCTTGAGAGGATGTTGCGGAAATTAATCAACGCAAAACTCACTCGATCAAAACTACAACGGTAATGACAAATTGTCAAATTTGAAAGTACACCAATACAAACAATATGGCGCGTCTTGAAGGAGGCGCGGGGGAGGGTGAAGAGTTGTCAAAATCAATTCTTGACCATAGACCATGCCATAGACATAACGTTGTAAAATTTCCTTCAGAGATTACCACCCGTGGTGCGAAGTGAAGTGATTGATATTTTACGCGCGCGACGCGACCTAACACTTGAGTTGAGAGGTATCTGACAGCAACTGTCAAGTATCAACTCGTTACACGTTATTCTCGATAATTGCTCGATATAGACCAGGGTCGATAATTTTTGAAACCAAAAAAAATAATAGTAGGATGAAACCCATTGGAAAAGGAAGAGAATATAACAAAAATTAAAGGAAAAGTAATTTACGGGCGATCTGAGCTCGGGAAGTGGATGGGGTGGGGAGGTATGTGTAAAAAACGGTTTATCTCGATTTCCGGCAAAACTAGAAGTCCTATGGAAAAAGTTAAATAGCAAAGTTGTAGGTAATAAAAAGATCTACAACTTTTGTATTTACACATTTTTCACATAACCTCAAAATTTATGTGAAAATTCAAATAACCAAGTTTTTGGTTTTTTATTTTTATCTTTTGCAAAAAGAAAAAAAAACTTACCTTTTTATGTCCCAAACACACAGTTTTTTTAAAATTTAAAATATATATTGCTCAAAATTGTACGCGATGATTAAAAACAAAATTTCAGAAGCGAGCTTTTTTCGTATTTTTTGCATTTTCTGAGAAAATTTACCATACTAATGTATATTTTTTTTACACCATCAGAAAGTAGAGATTTCAAAGAACAAAAAACCACCTCGATTTTTTTAAAAAAGCAGGTATTTTGACGGGTGAATTTTCGATTGAAAATTAGGTTGCTTTTTTGATATTAAGTCAAAAGAAGCTGCAAAAATAAATATGTAAATAAAAGAAAATTCTGTGTGTTTGGGACATAAAAAGGTGCTTTCACCAAATTTCGAGAAAAATATAATCGTTTTGCAAAAGGTAAAAAAAAAACCAAAAACTTGGTTTTTTGAATTTTCACATAAATTTTGAGGTTATGTGAAAAAAGTGTAAATACAAAAGTTGTAGATCTTTTTATTACCTACAACTTTGCTATTTAACTTTTTTCCATAGGACTTCTAGTTTTGCCGGAAATCGAGATAAATCGTTTTTTACCCTTACCCTCCCACCCCATCCACTTCCCGACTTCCCCGTAAATTATTTTCCTTTATTTTTTGTTATATTCTCTTCCTTTTCCAATGGGTTTCATCCTATTTTTTTTTACTTTTTACCATTTTCAAAGGCTTCGGCACTGGTCTAATAAGAATGAATTCTTTTTTAATATTTGCCACACTATGACCACAGTACATAAATATACAGTATTGTAACTCGGCCGTATCTTTGAAATAAATGCCTACAGCCGCGCGGTACGTAAACATGCGATAAGGCTGCCCACCTACAGCATTTTAATTAAATCTGCCTACTTTGAGTTTTGATCTATTTTTGTGATTGCAAATATTTTTTAATTTATTCAAACAAATAAAATACTTTGTGAATGGAATAGGAAGTGTTCAATAAAAATGCATGTTGTTTTTTGATTGGTAGATTTAATTTAAAAAAGACATGTTTATGTTAGATTTAAGACTTAATAACAAATCGGTCTTATAAATTTGCGACTGATAAGTATTTGCGCCTCGACTGAGACGTACGGATTGCTTTATTATTATATTTTGAAGTATAAAAAATTTCCAGGTAATCTAAAAAAGTTATCTCTGGGTACGTTATTGAGGAATTCATGCAACCAAAAACAGCACAATATATTTTACTTGTCATATTAAATAGGCTATACTTGTACTTATTTTTGGTAAAAAAATCGCGCGGTTACTGTTTAAAAAACAACATACCGTCCGTTCGTCACTGCGGCGCATTCGCGACTGGTTGCGTGCCGAATGCTGAGCGCATGCCAACGCCGAGGCGCGTAGATATGACTCGAGTTCCGACCGTTTGTATGAAGATAGGTTACTGTATATTTATGTACTGTGCTATGACTCTGTGTCTATTAAGCTACACTCACACTCTTCATTAAAATCGCAGACACGTTTACGTTACGTAAGCAATATCACAAAAGTAAACTGAATCCTAACATAAATTGTAAATGTGAAAGTGAGTCCGTTTATTTATTACGCCTTCACTCCTTAACTACCTGACTGAACAACATGAAATTTTGCATAGACGTTGTTAAGGGTACAGAAAAGAGAATAAGGTACCAGGTAAGTATCCTGAATGAAAGGTACCTTAGGAGAAGTACTGTTTCTGAAGGATACCATTTATTTTTCAAATTGACATCAACGCTATTAATCCTTCTGGCAAAATTAAATAGTTACATAAAGTAAAGTTTAAATATCTTACCATTTTGTTAGTAGAATAAAATGTTAAAATGAGGCGTTTTTAACTAATACAACGGTTTTTATCACTAATTACTTGATGTGTCAGACTATAAGTTGTCATGTCTTTGTTGGAAGGGTGACCACCAGGGTGGGGACACTGCCCAATATCTTTCCTATATCCAAAGATAGGACTGACATCTGTGTTTTTGGCCCCGTACTTGTGCTGTAAATCAATCGCAGAAGAAATTTTAATTTATTATTTAGTGTCAGTTCTTACCTATCTATACTTTTATATTTTTAATTTATCTAGAATCATATTTTATTCTCATTTTAATTGTTTTATCATAAAAATGTCATAAAATACAAATTAGTAAATATGTCGGTTAAAGACTATGATTCAAACATTGGATTTGTAAGACAGTCACAATATGGCGCCTGCATCTTGCCCGTGCGCGTGCGCACGTTTGTAGTTTTTCGTCCTATATTGTATATTTTTCGGCTGTGAAGGTCTTATGTAAGTGCGTTGAGTCGAGCTCTGTGTTCCTCCACCTTGTGTCAATTAATCTTCCCATCGAAAACGGTTGTTATCAGTGTGCGATAGTGACGCTTTTAGTGTTTAGTGTGGTGCGGTTTTTCCAACTACAAAAATGCCGAGACGCTGCGCATTTCACTGTGAACCTAGAGTCCGCTGCATAGTTATATTTTAATAAACATAAACATAATAAAATGTTATTTGTTGTTGTTTTATTCTTATACTACGATATGCACCCTATACTTATTGTATTTAAATTGTTTTGGTTGGATCTATTTTTGTAACATTCTACTTGTTCTATTTGCAATTTTTATGTTACAAAAATACGATTGATACAAAACAATTTAAATTCGAATTCTGGATTATAAAATACATAATATAAATAGCTATAGGCACAGAATACGGAATAGCTATAGCTATGTATAGAAGGATTAGTTCGGAGCCAAAAGTTCAGATGTCGCTGTTTTAAATAGGGTTGGCTGAAATTGACCATAAGAGGGCTCTCTTTTCCCTATGTATTACTTTACTCTTTGGTGACCACGTACAGTACGATTCAAACTTAATGGCGGCTCGGAACATCGTACGTTTCGCTGCGCAGAACGCATTATTAGGTATCAATGGGGCATAGAGGGACGTGACGGCGTGGCGGGGCATATCCCTGCACGCCCTCTCTTTCACCCGCACTCGTCCAATCGTTTTTGCTTTCAGTGTATGTGTTACGCCCGTATACTGCAACTTGACTGTACCTGCGCGTATCTGCACTCGCAGCTAACTTCCGAGCCGCCATTAAGTTTGAATCGTACTTTACTTAGTAAGTAGTTGTTTGACATAAACTGTGCTTTGTCATATTTTTGTTCAAAACTCTAAATCATACTTTTCAAATTGTATACTTAATGTATTTTTTATAGATTTTTATATAGGTAATTAAAACGAATAGCTATTGTTAGACAACAATTGCGGTTGGCTTAAGAGAGTTGAAGGTAATTAATATGATATCGATTCATAGGTCTGTATTACTTAAGTGCTAAGTATTCAGTCTATGATTCCAGTATATAATAAACTGTCTGGTCACCTTTTATTAAAAGGATACACCAAATTTTAGAACCTCTCTTCTAGCACGCCTTCTATGACGCCGACGTATAATTATACATCCGTATATATTCAGTGTCACATCTAATTTTGTGTACTTTTATCTTTTTTATTAACCAAACAAACTTAAATAAAAAAAATATATATATACCATATTTGAATGTATATTATAGTTTTTTATTGACTAGTTTATTAATATTTATAAAACTGCCTCCGTGGCGCAGTGGTAGTGAATGCGACTGCTGTGCATGAGGTCTCGGGTTCGAATCCCCTGTCGGGCCAACAAAAAATTATTGGGTTTTCCTGTTAAGAAATCTCAATTTGAGCCCGGAGTTACGACATTGGCGGTGATAGATACCTCCGTGCCTCGGAAAGCACGTAAAGCCGTTGGTCCTGCGCCTGATCTCTCCGGTTGTGTCGGATTATCCGTCCCATCGGATCATGAGGGTTAGGGACCAGAGATTGCACTTGTGTTTGTGCACATATTTGTGCACTATAATATCTCTTGTGCACATGGCCAGTCTCCGTTAAGATTGGCTGCTGTGACTGAAATTCAGGTTGGAGGACATTATTTATACTTAATTCAAATTTCAAGTTAGTAGCATTAGTATTTGCTAAGATAAGCAACTGTGGCTCTAAAACGTTTCGTTTTTACGATTTGGGTACTATTACCATAAAACATAAACATGTTCTCTAATTATTACTGCAGGTATTTGTATTTTTATTGGTGTATGTTTATTCTAAAGTAAGTGCGTTTCACAACTAACTCGAGCCAGAAAAAGTTTACGTAAGATGTCTCATTTAGTATGTCTTAGCCCTACACTATTATAATATTACCGATGAAAAATAAAACCAACATATAAATAATATTTTAGTATTTTAGATAAATAGATACATTTGTTAATGAAGTATCAACAAATTATGCATTTAATGTTATCATTTAAACATTATAAGCTAAGTTTTTTATTAGAATAGTTTTGGCGTTATTTCTGGATCGGGATCTGGGTAATACTGAAGCAAATCCGCTACAGGAGCCTCCTGATCTTCATAAAAATCGCACGCCAAAAGATATTCCCGTTTTGAGTAATCGTCTCCCTTACAAAACATTTCACTTATAAACAAAATAATACAATTTAAGGATTGTTTTAATATGGTTGTTTTATTACTTTGATAAATACGATACATAATTATGACATCTATTCTGTAGTCAGAAAGACAAATAACATCAATAGATTTTTGTATTTTAGATACATATGTTATTAGTCTAGGTAGACAACAATCTATACAAATAAATAAAATTGCAATGTAAAAATAACAGCTTTTTACTCCATGCATATGAAAGTATATAAGGTACTTAATATCAAAAAACCAAGTTTTAAAATTGTTGTCTGTCTGTTTGTTCCAGGTAATCTCTCAAACGGCTGAACTGATTTTGACGGGACTTTCACTGGCAGATAGCTGATATTATAAGGAGTAACATAGGGTACTTTTATTTCGAAAAAAAAAATGGTTCTGCAGCAAGAAATTAAAACCAATGAAATAGTGAACAATTTCCGTTCATATATACCCTTATTTCCCAAAGTGGTCCAGGTGGACTCCCAGGGGTGCACGGGAGACTCGACGGGGGACTACGTTGGCGTGACAAAAAATGGGGATTCACAATTGGTAAGCGGGGGTCCACAAAAATGACTTCACCTATCAATGTAGGCAGATAATATTTTAAGAAGCTTAGCGACTGTTACTTGTAAAAACTTGCATATTCCATATTTAGTACCAGTGGTCTCGAACCTACCGATTTTTCAGTAGAGAATTATTACAAAATAAAAAAGGTCAGCCAATTTTTTTATTGCATGAACTACCTACGTACGAATGTCAAAGAATATGGTAGAAATGTAGCTACAGGGGGTCCACCGGAACCAGCTAAATTTTGAAAGTGGTCTATGAGAAAAAAAGACTGGGAGCCTCTGATCTATAGAAATGTAGCTACAGGGGGTCCACCGGAACCAGCTAAATTTTGAAAGTGGTCTATGAGAAAAAAAGACTGAGAACCTATGATCTATAGAAATAAATAAAATTGAAGTGTCTGTTTGTAATGTCAAAATAACAGCTTTTTTCTTCATGCATATGAAAGTATATAAGGTAATTATAAAAAGAATCAATTTTTAAAATCTAGTTTTCCTATCGGTTTGTCTGTCTGTTTGTTCCAGCTAATCTCTCAAACGGCTGAACCGATTTTGACGGGAATTCCACTGGCGGATAGCTGATATTATAAGGAGTAACTTAGGCTTTCGACATTTATCGATGAGATAATTGCCCAAAATATATATAATATATAATATTCCACCACATGCACACAACACCATCTAGTCCAAACTAAGCAGAGCTTGTACTATGGGTACTAGACAATGGATAAACATACTTATATACTTTTTTTTTTGTAAATACATACATATTATACATAGAAACACCCAGACCAAGACAAACATCCATGTTCATGCACACAAATGTTTGACTTGTGCGGGAATCGAACCCGCGACCTCAGGCGTGGCAGTCGGTTACACTAACCACTACGCCATCGAGGCCGACATAATATAACTTCACATAATCAATTTTTTAAATACCTTCTATATCCATTATGTGTACAGCACTTTTGGCTTCTAAAGCGCCCACACAGTAATGTTCTTCTACCAAATCAGGATGCCAATACATTATAGCATCCCTACACGAAGTACCAGCGATAGGCAGAAGGATTCTATCCTAAACAAACAAATTTAATGTAAGTGAGTCTGATATAGTAATTTTCATTTTATATAATCATTTAACAACAGCTTACCTTGCAGATAATTTTGTTATTTACTATCGGTTCCTTAACTTCACCGGTACAAAAGAATTTTCTTTTCTTGCGCATGATTAATGTGCTTACCTCGAGTACAGTTTTAATGCTATTTCCTGAAAATATCTTAAATTTTAGCTACGTTTATTATTATACACAAACATTTAAAACATTCGGCTCTCACTGCTAGTGATGTGAATAAAACTTTTAGTTAGTACAAACCTTTGTAATGCCACACTTTAATCAGACTGAAGCGTTTGATGTTAGATGTCTCATTGCCAAATTATATGTGAAAGCCCTTAAACATTTAGCATATTCACTCATCAACTATTACTATTTACAACAAGTTTATTACTCTTTCTAAGTAAAAAGAAAACATCGTGAGAAAATATGAAAATTATTTATTTTACCCCAATTAACTGGAGAGACCGTACCTTTCTCGCCATTAATTGCTTCAAGTTCCCGCATACCTCTAGCTTGTGTTTCTCTACTATTTGATTGTTTCATGTAATTAGCAAGTCTATACATCGCTTCCACAAATTCATCAATAGGACCTAAAAAAGAAAACGTACGAAACTTCAATTTTATGGATTAGAGTAAATACTACATTTTAATATCTTTACTACTATACCTGTCCCGAAGCTAGAACCATCTAAGTAATTTAGAAATTGATAAAACCTTAGGGCTTCATCAGATTCGATTTCATCCATTACTGGTCTCTGCAAACGTATAAATAAGTTATATACATATTTACCAGTTGAATTTATGAGCTTGAAAAAGTATGCTCCTTTAAAATAAATAATACTAACAAATTTGCCACTCCAAGCTCCAACATCAGAATATAATGAATTTACTCTGCTTGGCATCCAATCCATAGAAGAACGAGCAAGCAGCACTGGATGCTGATAACGAAAAGGAAATATATTGAAAATCTAGTACCTATTTCAATTATATATTATCTATTCTCTCTGTGGCTCAAATGTTTTATAATACCTTCCAAAGATGCAACCTTAGAACGGGCATTTCTTGTAATTAATAATAGCAAGATTATTGTGAAAGACCAAGCAACCGTCATGGTTTTTAATAAAATGTAAATAAAAGCTAGAAATTCTTTAGTCGTTATATTACTATGTTCCGATTGTTATTTGTTTAACAACACCGATAAGCGTCCAATGAATTTAATCTATTTCGTTAATTGACGCATAAAACTTAATAATAACGGCCTGCGTAAAATAAAACCTGGTAGTTCCACCAAGTAGTTTAAACTAGTTAAAGTAACTGATAAGGCATTTTACATGAACATTTACATATGTATATGTCAGAATATCATTGTCATATTACAATAATTTGAGTACCTACCTATATCATAGGATCTTTAAGAATTCTAACTTTAAATGTACATAGCTAATTACCTATATTCTAATTATCAGTGACTACAAACATTCGCACACGTTGTTAATATTAACATTTCACTTTCCACGACCCCAAAGCGTTGAATCGCGTGGCGATGAATTATTGGGTTACTAGCTGTTACCTGCGACTTCGTCCGCGTAGATTTTAACTAAAAAGTGTTTGTCTCCGCGGAACCCTATTTTTTTTTTCTAAAATCCAAGTAGCCTAAGTTACTCCTTATAACATCAGCTATCTGCCAGTGAAAGTCCCGTCAAAATCGGTTCAGCCGTTTCGGAGATTAGCCGGAACAAACAGACAGACAGACAAAAAAAAATGGATGTTTTTGTATACGGACGTTATATACTTTCATTTTGACATTACAAACAGACACTTCTTAAGCTAGCTTATTCGAACAGCAATTTAACGTACTAGAATACAAAACTTAGGAATACCCCACAATTATCATGTAAACCTTACTAATATTAAAAATGCGAAAGTAGTTATGTCTATCTGATTTACTTTCACGGTTAATCCACTGAAGAACTCAACCCTTTATCCCGGTATGTGATCCCGTGGGATTAACGCGGGCAAAGCCATTGCTAATAACTAATAATTTATAAATCTCACATTACTTTTTCTTGATATTGTTATTGTTTCTTGATATTAATATTTCTTGTAATACCTACTATTTGCAATAATTTTACTATACTTTAGTAGTCAACTCTTTGATTGCAGAAAACTGTATATAATATAAATAAGGCCATCGAAACATTTATTTATGTTAATTCTTAGTAAATTATATATGGCGTGCAGTTACTTTAATGTTATGGATTAGAGTAAATACTAAATTTTATATCTTTATAATAATAAATGAGATAATATAGCGTGTAGTTGCTCTCATATTTATTCTTTATAGAATCAGGTTCTGTTATTTTTTTAGTGGCAACATTATAAACTGTATGGTTTTGATGGAAATGTTAAAATTTCAGTCTTTTTTTATTTTGACAGTCTGACCATTTATAACAAATTTCGCGCCAATTCATTCTGTCTGTAACACTTACCATACCTCTGTTGTGAGTCTTGAAATATTTTGAAGTGTCGTAATATCATCAATATGCATGTGCGTATTCGGATCTTTGGTAAACCAGACACAATCGTGGTCGTCGAGTCCAAATTGACAAAAATAGACGAGTTTCGCCGCATATTGAAGGATAAATTCGGAGTTGAACCAAAGTTACAACGGTTATTTTACGGCGGCAAGCTAGTAAGTTTGTTATGTCTTTTACCTAAAAATGTGTTTAAATGCAAAGCGAAACCTTTTAAAATAGTGTGTATTGCCAAGTCATTAAAATATATATCTCAAATATAGTTTGTTCATGTGTAACGTAACTGTTCTATGCCGTTTTCTTCTACATACTTGTGTATGTAGTCTTACGCCTTTATACCCTAAGGGGAAGGCAGAGGTGCACTACACATAATTTTCGCCATCTATGATTTTATGTGTCATGTAACTCATGTAATAAGAGCCGACCTTATAGACGTCTACCGGTCACAGGCATTGAGGCTTGTCTGGGCTTCTCGGTGGCCAAGCCACGGGACCGCCGCGGCCTATTGTGTACCTATGTGATAGGTATCACGTATCACCAAACTGATTGTTGAGATAGGCACGTACTGCACTTGCATAATGAGTGGGACAGCCGTTGTGCTAGTAATACATATCGTGTATTGATAATGGCACTTCCTCCAATAGCTCGAATATTAGTTTGTAACATTTCTAAATACGAGCTGCCCGTTAGATGACCTTCAATAAAAACAGGCCCTATTAAATGGTCGTTTATAATATCGGCCTAAACATTCACACTGAACCTCACTTGGAGGTGGTCTTCCTGTATTAAGTGAGGGTTTACAGCGTTGCGATTATAGCGTTTTACAGTCCCACTCGAGTAAACAATGACTCATCTGTCCACAGTATGTTCGCATTCGTATTATTTAACAACCACTGCACTGACATGGCGATCCTTGCTGGTACATCGTTGTTGTTAATTACGTGAGCCCGACAAAAATGATAAGGGTGTTATCTATTAGTATTTAATGTTTTCCATACAAAGTATTGGCTAATATTAAATTCTCGAGCCGCTATTCTCGTGCTTCGCCGTGGATCCCGCTCTAATATCCTCTTCGATCTCCGGAGGTCATTCAGGAGTCCTCGGCCTTGCGCATGAGTCGGCGTACGGAATTGTCCATGGTCGAGAAGGCCCTGAGTTGCAGCTAAGATGGTGGGAGTGGTCGGAACTTGAGGACTTTCAATCCCTCGTAGCCGTTCAAATGCTTCAGCTGGGAGTACAACCGTCTGGCCTCTTCCAAATTGTAATTGGCAACAGCATACAGCTGAACCAAGTAGTCAAAGAGTTTTCGTACTGACGACTATGTAATTTTCGCGTGACAATAAACAATGCATTATGCAACCATTTCGCGCGTCGGTTGCCGCGGTACTGAAGGGCGGGCGGGGGGATGCGGGGTCGGGAGCGCTCGCCGCCGTGCCTAGGCGCCTCGCGTCTGGGGTACATTAGGGTAGTTAGTGAACGCGGATTGGCGGGCGGCGCGGGCGCGGCGGTTTCTGTGTTGTTATTGGCAAATGTTTTACCGCTTAGTTAAAGATGAATGATATCGATCGTAGTGACACGCGTAATCGTAGTACGTGAAATTGAGTGGCGTTACCACGAGTTCTCATTTATTTTTCGTAAACGACATTAAATTTAATGTTTATAAATAAATATATTTTTATTTTATTAAAATAATCACTTTTATCGATTCTATGATTGATATAGAGTATAGGATTTTCGGTTCCAAAACGACTACAAATTCACGGTGTATATATATATACATATATACGAGTATATTAAGTACATACATACTTAGTCACGCCTGTATCCCCGAATGGGTAGGCAGAGTTGTATTTCTACACCCATTTTTCGCCAGATATATTTTGGTCCCATGTAATAAGGTTGTCGTACCAAGCTCATTACCAGACTCAGTACTGCGACTGACTTAAATCAGCCTGCTATTTGAGTTTCGCTTTTTTATGTTTTTAGAATTTAGCAGTGTAAAACCAAGTCCAAATTTAATTAAAAAGAAAAATATTTTTGTTTTAGGTTAAAAATTGTGCTCGTGTGTTTAGCAAAACAATGGCTGCAACCTAAGCATATTCTTCTCAATTTTGTAAGTAATCATTTCGTTTAATTTTCTAAGCCTCCCACTTCTAGAACATCAGTTCGATTATAAAAAATAATGGACACATTTATTGTATTAACAAATGAATAAAAAATCCAAAGATAAAGCGCATCAAAATTCTGGAGCGAGTGCTTGTGATGTAACTCCATAATACAAATTGTTTGTTTACGAAAGTTAAGAAAAATATGTGTGCAATATTTAATTGTAATCTAACTGATCGATTAATTGTTCTTTTTAGGACACTAGTCTATACATAAAAACATAAGTGTTACGCCTGTGGCCCCGTAGAGGTATGCAGAAGTGTATTATTACACTGGTATTTTTGCCAACTACGTTGTATCGAAATCTCGGTTTATTCCCATCTTCCCCCGAATGTCGGCCCCCGAAGGGGGGAAAATGGGAATTTTCGTGTCATCTTCCCCAGAATTTATAGTCGGGGCAAGAAAATCCAGCGATAGATGGGAATAGAACTTCCCAACTTCCCGCGATTACAAATTCGGGGGAAGACGACACAGAAATTCCCATTTTCCCCCATTCGGAGGCAGACATTCAGGGGAAGATGGGAATAAACCAAAATCGCCGGTATCGCAGGCGCTAGTTTATGTCAAAGAAACTAACGAGACAGTCACAATTTCTCAGAATCTAATTTATTACTTATATATTTATAGTTGCTATCTGGTTTACTGTAAACCTGTGTTCAGGTTATTTGAGGGTACTATGAACACAAACGACATGATATAATTAATTTAGTATATTATGAACATAATAGTTTTTTTGTGTTATAGCTAACTACTCGGATGGAACAGCTGTCAGCCCTACTTTAAAAAATACGTCGGAGATTACAACATTCTTCGACGACCTCTTTGACAGTGTTAACCAGGAGCAAGTTTTGCTGCCATGCAAAAGGGCAAACCATTGAGAAGTGTTGTCACCCAGAAGTCACAACACCACCAATTCTGGTCTGAGGAAATTAAGAAAATTACAAAATTGCGATTTGTTGATAGTACAGGTAAAGAAAAATTGGTACCTTCACAAGGCCATTGGATTGTAACTTTAAAAAGTTTGCAAAGATTATGGCAGTTTTTGCAGACAAGGGATTTAAAATTATGCGTCCGCGCTATTTCAATTCTGATCCCATTGAAAATTTCTTTGGGCAAATGCGGGCGTATAATTACAGAAATAATAATCCAGACTGCCATACTTTTAAAAACACTTTTAAATCTTTACTGATAACAAGGTTCATAAAATTTCATTCAAATGCATTTAATTGTGAAGAGGATTCGGCTAAACAATTATTAAAATTAAAATCATTGTTTACCGGAAGTACCATACAAAATGAAGTTGCCGAATCCTCTTATAATCGCAGTTTTAATCAGATAACGGCCACTCAAGAAAGATTGAGTGTGCACTCACAAGCCTATACTACAGGATGGGTCATTAGAAAAATATTAAAAAATATACAATGCTCCACTTGTGAATCGAATGTGACATCTAATGAAATAGAATCCGTTCACAAGTGGATCTCGGTAAGAGAGTATAAATCGATGCGAAATAAACTGACCTACCCGTCTACACGCGCAGTAAGGCTGTTTAAATATATTACTAAGGAATCTATAGAATACTTAGAAAATCAACCTGAACAACATAAAATATTGTGGCATATAAAAATGTTGATCAAATCTAAGTATCCTATAGATTTCCTTATTTGTGCGACACACAATAATGTGGCTGAAAATTTTCTGGATTACACCTTACAGTTATCAGTACATAATTGGTGTAAAAGTATAAATAGAATATTAAAAGGTACTGATATTTTCCGATTGCCTTCAGAATTGCCTCCTATGCAAAATAAAGCATTATTGAAATTTAAAACTAAATTGAAAAATAAAAAATAATAAATACCACTCGTTTTTTATTTGGTTATACCTTTCCTAACAATATAAATACATAAGTGCGTAATAAAAAATCAGCCTATATTTTTTATACATGCTTAAAAGACTCGTACCCAAACTCAAATCTTCACTAAAGATTTCTGTATAATCTGTTGTCAAAATCAATACTTGAGGTTCAGAAGGTCGAAATTTCTACTTCGAAGATTGTCATCTGTCTGTAGACTCTCTGTAATCTGTGACACTGTGGCTGCAACCTTTGATCCGAATGGAATATGTCGAGATTTTGTATGGGGTATTTGCAGCAAAGGTGCGCAATGCAAATACCGCCATGAAATTAATGTGGCTTATATGAAAAATTTATTACGTTTCTGCCACGATTTTCAAAATAGAACAGGTTGCAATAGGCCCGGCTATACATATTTACATACAACTAACGAAGAACAATTATTATTTCTGAGAACTGGCCAAATACCAAGGGTATTACGTGAGAGATATGCTGCCATGTCAATGCCTATTCCCGCCACAAACATGTATATAGATAATGTTTTAATGGCACCACCACCACCACCTCCGCCGCCACCGCCACGCCCCAGCACATTACCATCCGCCGGAGCGCTGCCGCCGCTACTACCAGCTCCACTACCAACACTATTGGCTCCACCACCGCCACCGCCTCCACCAACAGCAGTAACAACACCTGTTCCAATGACACCAGCCATATTTACAGGTATATATTTTTATCATAATATCTAAAATGTAAATTAAGTAGTTAGATTTTGGTGGCTATTACTCTACTACTCTACTATCTTGCGAAAGTTATTCATTAACAAAATTATTGTTTGTGGATTTTCTTATAGTCTAATTTGTTGACATCATATTATAATTATGAATAACACATGACCTGGCATTAAAATTACTATGATGAAATATATTATTACTTAAAATTTTAATTTAGGTATTGTTAAATTTAAACTAGTTTACCTTGTCATTTTATTGGTGAAAGTTTTAATAGTTTATTTTTAAATAAACATACTTTAAACATCATAGAAAAGAACAATATTTCAAATCTGATCAATATGATATGTATAATTATCTCACCTTTCTTAGCTATTCCTTTCATTTTATAAATATGTAAGAAAATAGATAGGTAGTACAGATAGGACTGTACTCAACATAATAAAATCAATCCAAATGAAGCTAAATTAGGATTACTTTGAAGGATACTTTGACCATGGAAATATAAAAACAAAAATATCACTTTTCCACTTTCAATATTAATTTTAGCTTATCCCTGCTTATAATATTGTGTATAATGAGTTAGGAGCAAGAATCCACACTATTGCTTCTAGCTCTTATATAAGAGCAGTTCTTGTGACAATGTGTCCTTGTCCAGTTAATGTGTGTCATTATTGAAAAATAACAAAATGGTAATAGCTTATGTAGGACTGTTTATTTATTTATTTATTATTATGGTTTATCAAGAGCAAATGTTTACTGATTGATATCAATTAGGTAGATCATAAAGAAAGTATGGTGGCTGGAATATTTGCCAATTATAGATTAACCAGCGATATAATCAGTATAAATTATTACAATGTAGGTTATAATAAACAACTACATTATTATTTAGTATTTTTGTAATAAAATATTGTAGCTTGACCTTTACAACCATGTTTTCATAAAGTTGTTATTTAGAGATGTTTAGCTAAATACGGATGTCCCCTATTGATTGCCTAAGTGATTGATTTTGTGCCACTTGTGCCCAACAGCATAACATTGTATATTTTCTATATATACTAGTCTATTAGTTGGACACCAAAAGTATAAGCAAATAAAGGTTCTTGAGAGATGAGAACAAATATTTAAAGTTATCACAATTTTAAATATATAATTTGGTGCCTTTGCCATTATTTAAGATAGCTATTGTATGTTATATCAGTTCTGAATATGTTACTCTTGCAGCTCCACCACCACTTAATACATCTGCAGTATTCCCAGCCAGCCAAGCACCGCCTCCTATACCAGTGTAAGTATTGTAAAAAGTTGCAAACTGTTTTGAACACTGTCCTTGAATTGTTAAGTTAAATTTGATGTTGCTTTGTTTTCTTGTTGATGACAGATTTGATGCAACAAAACCACCACCTCCACTGTCAACCACCCCAGCAACACCTAAAATTAATATGCTCAAAAGGCCTGCAGAGTCAACTGTTGAAGGTAATTGAAATTATTTTCTTACTTATTTTGACTACAATACTTCTCATTAAATATGCTAGCGATGAAGTTAACACAATTATATTTATTTTTCTAAAATGACGGAATTATATTCTTGGGTATATTAAAAATAAGATGTGTTAGACTATATTTAGAATACCTCAAAATTGTAATGGCATTGAGCATATGTATGTTATAATAATATTAAATTTACATGTTCAATTATGATATGAGCAACTTTATTAAATTAATATGTTTATTTTAAATAAAATTCCAAGCCAATGATTTAATATATAAACAGAGCTATAGGCAAGCTTACCGAAATTCTAATATTGTTTAGTGCTAGTAGGCGAGGATAATGATTGCCCTACATAATAATATGTTAATTATAAACATTATTTCAATGCACAATACTAAAGATTGCAATGCGAATACATGTCTGAGAAAAATATTTTAATATCAAATTTTATTAATTCGAGAATTGTGTAATATTAACAAAGACTGGACTGTGAATGTTGAATATCTCAATCGTAAAAGATCCTAGTAGAGAAATTATCCTATTTAATTACTATTGCATTTCCTGCATTTGTCTATCCAGAGACAGGGTAGTACATATAAAGGCGCCAGTCGGTCCCGTAGCACCAATCTCGTAATTGCATTGCGATAACGCTGAGTTATTAGCTAAGCGACACTGCTTGTTGATTTTGTTCCCAGCTGGACCAAGCAAAGCGAGAAAACAAGAGGGTTCCAACATAGAAAACAGCCTGTGCGAAAACTGTGTCCAGCGCGAAATAAGGTTTGACATGAAAAAAATTACCTTTATAATTTGTACGCATGATATTATTCAAAATACTTGTGTAATTTTTTTCGAACAATTAGAACGGTTTAAGAATACAAGAAAAGACAGTGGTCGTAAATCTGATGTGTTTGTTAGCTCGGTTTGCGAGCGCATTATAATTATTAATAACACATTATATTATATTAAGCGAATTATTAACATTTTCACTATATCAATTAACCATTGTCACTGTTTAGACTGCTTGCCAATTTTAATTATATATCAGTTGCGCAGATTACATCTACCTGTCTATTTCAACTAATAGTTCATGCTTTTATTGTAAAATTATTACATTATTTTGTGTGATGTCGTCGCGGTATTAATTTAGATATTTTGCTGTGCGATTAATAAATATTTATTTAAAATCGGGTGCCTCAGCTAGACGTTATATTAGGCCTAGGCCTAATCAAACAGCTACCGCTGTAGCCTATTCTTAATGCTATATTTATTAAGTGTAATCAGTGCGTCGCGCTTTTAAGGATAACCGTACATAGCTAGTACCTATATTTATATTTAAAAACGTTATGATATATCGAAGCTATATATATACGAGTATAATTAAATACCGTGTTTTATTTTCTAATGTCACTAGTTATATTACACAAAGATGTCACTTAAAACAATATAATTGTATTATTTTCAAATTTAATATTAATAGTATGTCAAACATATAAGTTGTTTACAGACATCTTGTGTCTGCTCTGCGGTCAAAGCCTCGCCGACACCCTAAAAGTTTAGATTGCTTTGACGATATAATGATGGCTAAGTTTTATCTAGTAGATATCGCGTTGAGAAGAGGCTATATTTCGTTCGTTCCCACATCACGCCAGACATGCCAAAGTAATAAACCCTGTTAGTTGTATAAGTACCTATCTGTTATTTAATAGTGATTCTGGCTGTAAACCTTGCTAATGGTATTATTCATTATAAATATGGCTAGGGTCGATATCATGTAATTTATAATAGGACGGAAATTGGCAAAACGAACACAATTTTATTAAGTGTGCGAAAATATCAAATCGACACACATAATGTCATATAATATATTGCAACCGCGACATTATAATTCGCCGCTACGTGGTTTACTAGGGTCCGTTAAATCCATCGCAAAACCCATTCAACGCTCTTGGCAATATAATTATGATATTGTTATTAAATATATATTAGATGTAGTACAAGAATGACGACGTAGACATGTAAATTGCTGTCGAAATCTACAGTCCGTGACGAACTGTACGTGAAATTGGATAATTATATTGAGGTAACATTTGAAAACATAAATAACATTAAAAAATGCAACGATTATTTATGTTTTCAAATGTTACCTCAATATAATTATCCAAATTCACGACACCCTGTCGGCGAGGCTTTGACCGCAGAGCAGACACAAGATGTCTGTAAACAACTTATATGTTTGACATACTATTAATATTAAATTTGAAAATAATACAATTATATTGTTTTAAGTGACATCTTTGTGTAATATAACTAGTGACATTAGAAAATAAAACACGGTATTTAATTATACTCGTATATATATAGCTTCGATATATCATAACGTTTTTAAATATAAATATAGGTACTAGCTATGTACGGTTATCCTTAAAAGCGCGACGCACTGATTACACTTAATAAATATAGCATTAAGAATAGGCTACAGCGGTAGCTGTTTGATTAGGCCTAGGCCTAATATAACGTCTAGCTGAGGCACCCGATTTTAAATAAATATTTATTAATCGCACAGCAAAATATCTAAATTAATACCGCGACGACATCGCACAAAATAATGTAATAATTTTACAATAAAAGCATGAACTATTAGTTGAAATAGACAGGTAGATGTAATCTGCGCAACTGATATATAATTAAAATTGGCAAGCAGTCTAAACAGTGACAATGGTTAATTGATATAGTGAAAATGTTAATAATTCGCTTAATATAATATAATGTGTTATTAATAATTATAATGCGCTCGCAAACCGAGCTAACAAACACAGCAATAGGCATTGACATGGCAGCATATCTCTCACGTAATACCCTTGGTATTTGGCCAATTCATCATAGTATTTTTTAAACAATGAGGGTATTTAGTAATATCTGCAATCTAAAATAAATGGAAGGCATTGATTTTCTGCATACCATGTAATACCTTTTAATGCCAGGTCATGTGTTATTCATAATTATAATATGATGTCAACAAATTAGACTATAAGAAAATCCACAAACAATAATTTTGTTAATTAATAACTTTCGCAAGATAGTAGAGTAATAGCCACCAAAATCTAACTACTTAATTTACATTTTAGATATTATGATAAAAATATATACCTGTAAATATGGCTGGTGTCATTGGAACAGGTGTTGTTACTGCTGTTGGTGGAGGCGGTGGCGGTGGTGGAGCCAATAGTGTTGGTAGTGGAGCTGGTAGTAGCGGCGGCAGCGCTCCGGCGGATGGTAATGTGCTGGGGGGTGGCGGTGGCGGCGGAGGTGGTGGTGGTGGTGCCATTAAAACATTATCTATATACATGTTTGTGGCGGGAATAGGCATTGACATGGCAGCATATCTCTCACGTAATACCCTTGGTATTTGGCCAGTTCTCAGAAATAATAATTGTTCTTCGTTGGTTGTATGTAAATATGTACAGCCGGGCCTATTGCAACCTGTTCTATTTTGAAAATCGTGGCAGAAACGTAATATATTTTTCATATAAGCCACATTAATTTCATGGCGGTATTTGCATTGCGCACCTTTGCTGCAAATACCCCATACAAAATCTCGACATATTCCATTCTGATCAAAGGTTGCAGCCATAGTGTCACAGATTACAGAGAGTCTACAGAGGCTTATATGAAAAATATATTACGTTTCTGCCACGATTTTCAAAATAGAACAGGTGTGCAACCTGTTCTATTTTGAAAATCGTGGCAGTATAGAGAGTCTACAGACTCGACCTTCTGAACCTCAAGAATTGATTTTGACAGAACAGATTATACAGAAATCTTTAGTGAAGATTTGAGTTTGGGTACGAGTCTTTTAAGCATGTATAAAAAATATAGGGTGATTTTTTATTACGCACTTATGTATTTATATTGTTAGGAAAGGTATAACTAAATAAAAAACGAGTGGTATTTATTATGTTTTATTATTCAATTTAGTTTTAAATTTCAATAATGCTTTATTTTGCATAGGAGGCAATTCTGAAGGCAATCTGAAAATATCAGTACCTTTTAATATTCTATTTATACTTTTACACCAATTATGTACTGATAACTGTAAGGTGTAATCCAGAAAATTTTCAGCCACATTATTGTGTGTCGCACAAATAAGGAAATCTATAGGATACTTAGATTTGACTTTTACTTGACATTTTTATATGTCACAATATTTTATGCTGTTCAGGTTGATTTTCTAAGTATTCTATAGATTCCTTAGTAATATATTTAAACAGCCTTACTGCGCGTGTAGACGGGTAGGTCAGTTTATTTTGCATCGATTTATACTCTCTTACCGAGATCCACTTGTGAACGGATTCTATTTCATTAGATGTCAAATTCGATTCACAAGTGGAGCATTGTATATTTTTTAATATTTTTCTAATGACCCACCCTGTAGTATAGGCTTGTGAGTGCACACTCAATCTTTCTTGAGTGGCCGTTATCTGATTAAAACTGCGATTATAAGAGGATTCGGCAACTTCATTTTGTATGGTACTTCCGGTAAACAATGATTTTAATTTTAATAATTGTTTAGCCGAATCCTCTTCACAATTAAATGCATTTGAATGAAATTTTATGAACCTTGTTATCAGTAAAGATTTAAAAGTGTTTTTAAAAGTATGGCAGTCTGGATTATTATTTCTGTAATTATACGCCCGCATTTGCCCAAAGAAATTTTCAATGGGATCAGAATTGAAATAGCGCGGACGCATAATTTTAAATCCCTTGTCTGCAAAAAACTGCCATAATCTTTGCAAACTTTTTAAAGTTACAATCCAATGGGCTTGTGAAGGTACCGATTTTTCTTTACCTGTACTATCAACAAATCGCAAATTTGTAATTTTCTTAATTGCCTCAGACCAGAATTGGTGGTGTTGTGACTTCTGGGTGACAACACTTCTCAATGGTTTGCCCTTTTGCATGGCAGCAAAACTTGCTCCGTTAACACTGTCAAAGAGGTCGTCGAAGAATGTTGTAATCTCCGACGTATTTTTTAAAGTAGGGCTGACAGCTGTTCCATCCGAGTAGTTAGCTATAATACAAAAAAACTATTATGTTCATAATATACTAAATTAATTATATCATGTCGTTTGTGTTCATAGTACCCTCAAATAACCTGAACACAGGTTTACAGTAAACCAGATGGCAACTATAAATATATAAGTAATAAATTAGATTCTGAGAAATTGTGACTGTCTCGTTAGTTTCTTTGACATAAACTAGCGCCTGCGATACCGGCGATTTTGGTTTATTCCCATCTTCCCCTGAATGTCTGCCTCCGAATGGGGGAAAATGGGAATTTCTGTGTCATCTTCCCCCGAATTTGTAATCGCGGGAAGTTGGGAAGTTCTATTCCCATCTATCGCTGGATTTTCTTGCCCCGACTATAAATTCTGGGGAAGATGACACGAAAATTCCCATTTTCCCCCCTTCGGGGGCCGACATTCGGGGGAAGATGGGAATAAACCGAGATTTCGATACAACATAGTTGGCAAAAATACCAGTGTAATAATACACTTCTGCATACCTCTACGGGGCCACAGGCGTAACACTTATGTTTTTATGTATAGACTAGTGTCCTAAAAAGAACAATTAATCGATCAGTTAGATTACAATTAAATATTGCACACATATTTTTCTTAACTTTCGTAAACAAACAATTTGTATTATGGAGTTACATCACAAGCACTCGCTCCAGAATTTTGAAGCGCTTTATCTTTGGATTTTTTATTCATTTGTTAATACAATAAATGTGTCCATTATTTTTTATAATCGAACTGATGTTCTAGAAGTGGGAGGCTTAGAAAATTAAACGAAATGATTACTTACAAAATTGAGAAGAATATGCTAAGGTTGCAGCCATTGTTTTGCTAAACACACGAGCACAATTTTTAACCTAAAACAAAAATATTTTTTCTTTTTAATTAAATTTGGACTTGGTTTTACACTGCTAAATTCTAAAAACATAAAAAAGCGAAACTCAAATAGCAGGCTGATTTAAGTCAGTCGCAGTACTGAGTCTGGTAATGAGCTTGGTACGACAATAGACAGTCTCACCACCTTATTACATGGGACCAAAATATATCTGGCGAAAAATGGGTGTAGAAATACAACTCTGCCTACCCATTCGGGGATATAGGCGTGACTAAGTATGTATGTGCTTAATATATATATGTATATGTGTATATATATATATATATATATATTCATCTTCTTAATTTTTTCGGGTATTATGTGCTCATCGTTTAATTTATGCAGCAACCTTATACTGGCATGTCTACAATCTGTCTTGTAGACTTCTACAAAGTCTGTCCACTTTGCTAATTTTCCATCAAACTTTATGTTCTTGTTTATGAAATTATTCCTTAATCCCTTAAGTAAATGTGGTGGGTCGTAAACAACACTTAGATGGCAGTTATTGATTATAATGACATCATCTGAAAAAGAGAAAACAAATTTAAATTTATTCAGTTTTAGTATATGCCAAGAACTGCAATATTTTAAGCTTTATAATTGAGCGTAGGTAGGTCTTGGTAATTAATTGAACTTATTTATTTATTCTCTGAAGCCACTGTAATTAGATAACATTACCGTGCCGAAGCTACTGTCAAATATTATGTGCATGATAGTCAAAACCAATGACTGAGCATGCATGTTGTCTAAAACATAGAGCAATTTACAATATAATATGCATGTAGCTTTGAAATTCAGTAAGTGTTCTCACTACTATTACTTATTTGTACTAATCATTGATAAATACATCATACAAAGGCTCATGGTATTTCCCAGAGTGGTAGTGAAGGGCAGTTAAATATAACTTATGATATTAGCACAATATCTTATTAATATTAATTACCTTTTTTACATTCATATGAATAAAACAATAAACATACCTATAGGACCACCAGCTAATATTTGCTCTCTTTTACTCTCTTCCTGGAGGCTTTTGAGGGTTGAACAAAATGCTGTACCCTGATCACATATGAGGGCTACAGGTATTAGCCCTGTATCTGCCACAGCAACTATAATTTTACTCATTATTTGTTTTAGATAAACAGCTGATGTTTGTCCTTTACAAAAGTAAAATGCAATAGACTGTTGCCATTTTTCAATTGCTCCCTGCAACATAAAAACCAAAGCATGGTCTGCAAAGTCATTGATTTTATGTTCCAGTTCCACGAAACCTTCAATAACATCTTTGTATTTATTATATGTTATTCCAGACTCTAGAGCAACTTCATCAAATATAATGGAACAAAATCTTTTTCTTTCATTCCATGAATTCACCTTAAACAAATTAGAAAAAAGTATATTAATTACTTTGAAACAATTTTCAATAACTTTAAATATAGGCATTAGAGGATTCTCAAGTAATATAATATTTTTCTTACCTCTTTAGTAACTGCCTCGAAGATATTTGGGTTAATGCCTGCTTCCATTTTGATTTCAGAGATAAATTTATTCAGTGTTGTTTTGGTAGGCAATATAAATATCTTCCGTAAAAATCTGTAGCATTTTGGACTTTGTTTCAAAATAGATAAACAAATAAGTTTTTCTTCTTCATCAAATCTTCTTCCTTTATTACTTTTTTTCGATTGTTTTATTTGCATCCAAATAAGTTTTCTAGCTACTGTAGGAATGCCTTCAGCAATTTTTTCAAAAGATGTTTCTGTAGAAAAGGAACTAGCATATTTCTTAGCTTTCTTACAAAAATCAAACTTCCGTTTCAACTTATTATATAATTTATATAATTTTCGACAATTAGGCGTCAGCTGTGCAGTTCTATGTATCAAATGCTTACGACCTTTCTTAGGTGTTGAAGCATCTGGAATTATAATTTTAGATTTGAGTAGCTATTACACACTACTATTACATATAGTAAATGTGAGCTTTAATTTAAAAAGTGCTTTCTCTTTACATTACATTCAATATTAATGTAATTTTCTATGTATAATATGTATGTATTTACTAAAAAAAAAGTATATATGTATGTTTATCCATTGTCTAGTACCCATAGTACAAGCTCTGCTTAGTTAGGGCTAGATGGTGTTGTATGTATGTGGTAGAATATTATATTATATTATTAATTATGTCATAAAAATATTATCTTACTTGGAGTTATTAAACTATTTCCTTTTGATGTGGATGTTGAAGGCTGCATCTCAACATCTTTTGTAATAGCTGAAATAATGAAAATTGACTAAGTACTGAAAAAGTTACACTATAGCTTAAGTCTGTTTTGGATGCTAACTACTTGCATGTAACAGTCAAAATTAAGAACTTGACTGCTACATGCATGTAATAATATGATTTTGTGGCATTATTATGATACACAAAAATATCATAAGACTGCCATAAAGGTTTGTATTGGATTTATTATGTGCCTGTGGCGATATATGTCTGGTTACTTAATTTAGTGCCAAGTGACAATAAAACAATGTGAACCAGGTTTGGGTCATAACATAATAAAAAAATTAAAATCATTTACATAAATGTCCCTTGTAATCATTACAGCACTGATTGTCTTTCAATAATATTGTCTTTACTTTTGTGAAAATATTATTACCTGTTGCAGTTGAAAATGTAATTAGGGAAATATAGTACATATTAGCAAAATCATTATGTAAATATTCTTACCCGTTAGAGTAGCTATATTATCTAGAGCTGAGACAGTATGTGGCTGTATAGTTCGTGAGCAAGTAGACATGATGTCTTCTTCTAAAATAAAATAAGAGAATTATATGACGCACTGACAAAAGGAAAGTTACATGATAATCTAAATATTCTTACCAGTTAAAGCTATATTTTCTAGAACTGAGTCAGCATGTGGCTGTAGAGTTTGTGAGCAAGAAGGCTTGATGTCATCTTCTAAAATAAAATTGACTAAATATATTATATTCTATGTACTAGTAAAAAAGAAAGAAAATGATATCAGTATATTAAAATATAATATTACCCATAGGAGTAGTAGTAGACCTTCTTTTACTGTAATTATGCTCATTGCATACATATTTGCAATAAGAATGATCAATATTAGTGCTCAAGTTTTCTGAAACAATGTAGAGTTAATTATTTAATTAATATTAATATAGTTGTCATTTAACAATAGATATGAATAATGAGAAGCATTCAGTTCATCAATATCTAGCTAAAATGTAAATAATACTTAAATGAGTGTATGCTAAATGGTAAAGCAAACAAATTATCTGTGAAATGAAGTTTATGCTCTCCATTGATAAGCAAAATAATATTATGACATAAAAAGTTTTGCTATAAAGGGTGCACTCATAATTTACAACAAAATTTTACAGATGTTAATGAAACAAATGACCATGAAAAGCTCTATTAGCAATTCAAGCTTAAGATTCTCATTAAAAATGTATATTTTATGTATATATCTCAGTGATAATAAGTGATTCGTATATTAAGTAATATTTTGTCTAGCAGAATTAGGGTAACTAATACTTATATGAAATTAGATAGGTAGGCAAAATATCTACTTACCAGTGTCTCTATCTAGCGTTTCTGGCACTCCAGAAGCAATTTCACTAGCCGTAAAAAGCGTTGGGTAACCTCCAAGACGAACTCTTGATTTGGCAGTAAGAAACCGCTTTTCAAAATGCTTTACGCAGACGTATAGTTTGCGAAGATCACTGAAACTTTTTTGTTCACCGCTAGATGCGCACTTTGACCACTTGTGGCGTCCTATCTCAGTTTTTGGGAATTGAATCAGTTTGACGAAGTCACGTCTACTGTTGCAACCCGCGACACAGCAATTGTTAAACATGGTAGAAACATTTGCGCAATATTACTGCTAAGATAGCTTGAGAGGATGTTGCGGAAATTAATCAACGCAAAACTCACTCGATCAAAACTACAACGGTAATGACAAATTGTCAAATTTGAAAGTACACCAATACAAACAATATGGCGCGTCTTGAAGGAGGCGCGGGGGAGGGTGAAGAGTTGTCAAAATCAATTCTTGACCATAGACCATGCCATAGACATAACGTTGTAAAATTTCCTTCAGAGATTACCACCCGTGGTGCGAAGTGAAGTGATTGATATTTTACGCGCGCGACGCGACCTAACACTTGAGTTGAGAGGTATCTGACAGCAACTGTCAAGTATCAACTCGTTACACGTTATTCTCGATAATTGCTCGATATAGACCAGAGTCGATAATTTTTGAAACCAAAAAAAATAATAGTAGGATGAAACCCATTGGAAAAGGAAGAGAATATAACAAAAATTAAAGGAAAAGTAATTTACGGGCGATCTGAGCTCGGGAAGTGGATGGGGGTGGGGGGGTATGTGTAAAAAACGGTTTATCTCGATTTCCGGCAAAACTAGAAGTCCTATGGAAAAAGTTAAATAGCAAAGTTGTAGGTAATAAAAAGATCTACAACTTTTGTATTTACACATTTTTCACATAACCTCAAAATTTATGTGAAAATTCAAATAACCAAGTTTTTGGTTTTTTATTTTTATCTTTTGCAAAAAGAAAAAAAACTTACCTTTTTATGTCCCAAACACACAGTTTTTTTTTAATTTAAAATATATATTGCTCAAAATTGTACGCGATGATTAAAAACAAAATTTCAGAAGCGAGCTTTTTTCGTATTTTTTGCATTTTCTGAGAAAATTTACCATACTAATGTATATTTTTTTTACACCATCAGAAAGTAGAGATTTCAAAGAACAAAAAACCACCTCGATTTTTTTAAAAAAGCAGGTATTTTGACGGGTGAATTTTCGATTGAAAATTAGGTTGCTTTTTTGATATTAAGTCAAAAGAAGCTGCAAAAATAAATATGTAAATAAAAGAAAATTCTGTGTGTTTGGGACATAAAAAGGTGCTTTCACCAAATTTCGAGAAAAATATAATCTTTTTGCAAAAGGTAAAAAAAAAACCAAAAACTTGGTTTTTTGAATTTTCACATAAATTTTGAGGTTATGTGAAAAAAGTGTAAATACAAAAGTTGTAGATCTTTTTATTACCTACAACTTTGCTATTTAACTTTTTTCCATAGGACTTCTAGTTTTGCCGGAAATCGAGATAAATCGTTTTTTACCCTTACCCTCCCACCCCATCCACTTCCCGACTTCCCCGTAAATTATTTTCCTTTATTTTTTGTTATATTCTCTTCCTTTTCCAATGGGTTTCATCCTATTTTTTTTTTACTTTTTACCATTTTCAAAGGCTTCGGCACTGGTCTAATAAGAATGAATTCTTTTTTAATATTTGCCACACTATGACCACAGTACATAAATATACAGTATTGTAACTCGGCCGTATCTTTGAAATAAATGCCTACAGCCGCGCGGTACGTAAACATGCGATAAGGCTGCCCACCTACAGCATTTTAATTAAATCTGCCTACTTTGAGTTTTGATCTATTTTTGTGATTGCAAATATTTTTTAATTTATTCAAACAAATAAAATACTTTGTGAATGGAATAGGAAGTGTTCAATAAAAATGCATGTTGTTTTTTGATTGGTAGATTTAATTTAAAAAAAACATGTTTATGTTAGATTTAAGACTTAATAACAAATCGGTCTTATAAATTTGCGACTGATAAGTATTTGCGCCTCGACTGAGACGTACGGATTGCTTTATTATTATATTTTGAAGTATAAAAAATTTCCAGGTAATCTAAAAAAGTTATCTCTGGGTACGTTATTGAGGAATTCATGCAACCAAAAACAGCACAATATATTTTACTTGTCATATTAAATAGGCTATACTTGTACTTATTTTTGGTAAAAAAATCGCGCGGTTACTGTTTAAAAAACAACATACCGTCCGTTCGTCACTGCGGCGCATTCGCGACTGGTTGCGTGCCGAATGCTGAGCGCATGCCAACGCCGAGGCGCGTAGATATGACTCGAGTTCCGACCGTTTGTATGAAGATAGGTTACTGTATATTTATGTACTGTGCTATGACTCTGTGTCTATTAAGCTACACTCACACTCTTCATTAAAATCGCAGACACGTTTACGTTACGTAAGCAATATCACAAAAGTAAACTGAATCCTAACATAAATTGTAAATGTGAAAGTGAGTCCGTTTATTTATTACGCCTTCACTCCTTAACTACCTGACTGAACAACATGAAATTTTGCATAGACGTTGTTAGGGGTACAGAAAAGAGAATAAGGTACCAGGTAAGTATCCTGAATGAAAGGTACCTTAGGAGAAGTACTGTTTCTGAAGGATATCATTTATTTTTCAAATTGACATCAACGCTATTAATCCTTCTGGCAAAATTAAATAGTTACATAAAGTAAAGTTTAAATATCTTACCATTTTGTTAGTAGAATAAAATGTTAAAATGAGGCGTTTTTAACTAATACAACGGTTTTTATCACTAATTACTTGATGTGTCAGACTATAAGTTGTCATGTCTTTGTTGGAAGGGTGACCACCAGGGTGGGGACACTGCCCAATATCTTTCCTATATCCAAAGATAGGACTGACATCTGTGTTTTTGGCCCCGTACTTGTGCTGTAAATCAATCGCAGAAGAAATATTAATTTATTATTTAGTGTCAGTTCTTACCTATCTATACTTTTATATTTTTAATTTATCTAGAATCATATTTTATTCTCATTTTAATTGTTTTATCATAAAAATGTCATAAAATACAAATTAGTAAATATGTCGGTTAAAGACTATGATTCAAACATTGGATTTGTAAGACAGTCACAATATGGCGCCTGCATCTTGCCCGTGCGCGTGCGCACATTTGTAGTTTTTCGTCCTATATTGTATATTTTTCGGCTGTGAAGGTCTTATGTAAGTGCGTTGAGTCGAGCTCTGTGTTCCTCCACCTTGTGTCAATTAATCTTCCCATCGAAAACGGTTGTTATCAGTGTGCGATAGTGACGCTTTTAGTGTTTAGTGTGGTGCGGTTTTTCCAACTACAAAAATGCCGAGACGCTGCGCATTTCACTGTGAACCTAGAGTCCGCTGCATAGTTATATTTTAATAAACATAAACATAATAAAATGTTATTTGTTGTTGTTTTATTCTTATACTACGATATGCACCCTATACTTATTGTATTTAAATTGTTTTGGTTGGATCTATTTTTGTAACATTCTACTTGTTCTATTTGCAATTTTTATGTTACAAAAATACGATTGATACAAAACAATTTAAATTCGAATTCTGGATTATAAAATACATAATATAAATAGCTATAGGCACAGAATACGGAATAGCTATAGCTATGTATAGAAGGATTAGTTCGGAGCCAAAAGTTCAGATGTCGCTGTTTTAAATAGGGTTGGCTGAAATTGACCATAAGAGGGCTCTCTTTTCCCTATGTATTACTTTACTCTTTGGTGACCACGTACAGTACGATTCAAACTTAATGGCGGCTCGGAACATCGTACGTTTCGCTGCGCAGAACGCATTATTAGGTATCAATGGGGCATAGAGGGACGTGACGGCGTGGCGGGGCATATCCCTGCACGCCCTCTCTTTCACCCGCACTCGTCCAATCGTTTTTGCTTTCAGTGTATGTGTTACGCCCGTATACTGCAACTTGACTGTACCTGCGCGTATCTGCACTCGCAGCTAACTTCCGAGCCGCCATTAAGTTTGAATCGTACTTTACTTAGTAAGTAGTTGTTTGACATAAACTGTGCTTTGTCATATTTTTGTTCAAAACTCTAAATCATACTTTTCAAATTGTATACTTAATGTATTTTTTATAGATTTTTATATAGGTAATTAAAACGAATAGCTATTGTTAGACAACAATTGCGGTTGGCTTAAGAGAGTTGAAGGTAATTAATATGATATCGATTCATAGGTCTGTATTACTTAAGTGCTAAGTATTCAGTCTATGATTCCAGTATATAATAAACTGTCTGGTCACCTTTTATTAAAAGGATACACCAAATTTTAGAACCTCTCTTCTAGCACGCCTTCTATGACGCCGACGTATAATTATACATCCGTATATATTCAGTGTCACATCTAATTTTGTGTACTTTTATCTTTTTTATTAACCAAACAAACTTAAATAAAAAAAATATATATATACCATATTTGAATGTATATTATAGTTTTTTATTGACTAGTTTATTAATATTTATAAAACTGCCTCCGTGGCGCAGTGGTAGTGAATGCGACTGCTGTGCATGAGGTCTCGGGTTCGAATCCCCTGTCGGGCCAACAAAAAATTATTGGGTTTTCCTGTTAAGAAATCTCAATTCGAGCCCGGAGTTACGACATTGGCGGTGATAGATACCTCCGTGCCTCGGAAAGCACGTAAAGCCGTTGGTCCTGCGCCTGATCTCTCCGGTTGTGTCGGATTATCCGTCCCATCGGATCATGAGGGTTAGGGACCAGAGATTGCACTTGTGTTTGTGCACATATTTGTGCACTATAATATCTCTTGTGCACATGGCCAGTCTCCGTTAAGATTGGCTGCTGTGACTGAAATTAAGGTTGGAGGACATTATTTATACTTAATTCAAATTTCAAGTTAGTAGCATTAGTATTTGCTAAGATAAGCAACTGTGGCTCTAAAACGTTTCGTTTTTACGATTTGGGTACTATTACCATAAAACATAAACATGTTCTCTAATTATTACTGCAGGTATTTGTGTTTTTATTGGTGTATGTTTATTCTAAAGTAAGTGCGTTTCACAACTAACTCGAGCCAGAAAAAGTTTACGTAAGATGTCTCATTTAGTATGTCTTAGCCCTACACTATTATAATATTACCGATGAAAAATAAAACGAACATATAAATAATATTTTAGTATTTTAGATAAATAGATACATTTGTTAATGAAGTATCAACAAATTATGCATTTAATGTTATCATTTAAACATTATAAGCTAAGTTTTTTATTAGAATAGTTTTGGCGTTATTTCTGGATCTGGGTAATACTGAAGCAAATCCGCTACAGGAGCCTCCTGATCTTCATAAAAATCGCACGCCAAAAGATATTCCCGTTTTGAGTAATCGTCTCCCTTACAAAACATTTCACCTATAAACAAAATAATACAATTTAAGGATTGTTTTAATATGGTTGTTTTATTACTTTGATAAATACGATACATAATTATGACATCTATTCTTTAGTCAGAAAGACAAATAACATCAATAGATTTTTGTATTTTAGATACATATGTTATTAGTCTAGGTAGACAACAATCTATACAAATAAATAAAATTGCAATGTAAAAATAACAGCTTTTTACTTCATGCATATGAAAGTATATAAGGTACTTAATATCAAAAAACCAAGTTTTAAAATTGTTGTCTGTCTGTTTGTTCCAGGTAATCTCTCAAACGGCTGAACTGATTTTGACGGGACTTTCACTGGCAGATAGCTGATATTATAAGGAGTAACATAGGGTACTTTTATTTTGAAAAAAAAAATGGTTCTGCAGCAAGAAATTAAAACCAATGAAATAGTGAACAATTTCCGTTCATATATACCCTTATTTCCCAAAGTGGTCCAGGTGGACTCCCAGGGGTGCACGGGAGACTCGACGGGGGACTACGTTGGCGTGACAAAAAATGGGGATTCACAATTGGTAAGCGGGGGTCCACAAAAATGACTTCACCTATCAATGTAGGCAGATAATATTTTAAGAAGCTCAGCGACTGTTACTTGTAAAAACTTGCATATTCCATATTTAGTACCAGTGGTCTCGAACCTACCGATTTTTCAGTAGAGAATTATTACAAAATAAAAAAGGTCAGCCAATTTTTTTATTGCATGAACTACCTACGTACGAATGTCAAAGAATATGGTAGAAATGTAGCTACAGGGGGTCCACCGGAACCAGCTAAATTTTGAAAGTGGTCTATGAGAAAAAAAGACTGGGAGCCTCTGATCTATAGAAATGTAGCTACAGGGGGTCCACCGGAACCAGCTAAATTTTGAAAGTGGTCTATGAGAAAAAAAGACTGAGAACCTATGATCTATAGAAATAAATAAAATTGAAGTGTCTGTTTGTAATGTCAAAATAACAGCTTTTTTCTTCATGCATATGAAAGTATATAAGGTAATTATAAAAAGAATCAATTTTTAAAATCTAGTTTTCCTATCGGTTTGTCTGTCTGTTTGTTCCAGCTAATCTCTCAAACGGCTGAACCGATTTTGACGGGAATTCCACTGGCGGATAGCTGATATTATAAGGAGTAACTTAGGCTTTCGACATTTATCGATGAGATAATTGCCCAAAATATATATAATATATAATATTCCACCACATGCACACAACACCATCTAGTCCAAACTAAGCAGAGCTTGTACTATGGGTACTAGACAATGGATAAACATACTTATATACTTTTTTTTTTGTAAATACATACATATTATACATAGAAACACCCAGACCAAGACAAACATCCATGTTCATGCACACAAATGTTTGACTTGTGCGGGAATCGAACCCGCGACCTCAGGCGTGGCAGTCGGTTACACTAACCACTACGCCATCGAGGCCGACATAATATAACTTCACATAATCAATTTTTTAAATACCTTCTATATCCATTATGTGTACAGCACTTTTGGCTTCTAAAGCGCCCACACAGTAATGTTCTTCTACCAAATCAGGATGCCAATACATTATAGCATCCCTACACGAAGTACCAGCGATAGGCAGAAGGATTCTATCCTAAACAAACAAATTTAATGTAAGTGAGTCTGATATAGTAATTTTCATTTTATATAATCATTTAACAACAGCTTACCTTGCAGATAATTTTGTTATTTAGGTACTATCGGTTCCTTAACTTCACCGGTACAAAAGAATTTTCTTTTCTTGCGCATGATTAATGTGCTTACCTCGAGTACAGTTTTAATGCTATTTCCTGAAAATATCTTAAATTTTAGCTACGTTTATTATTATACACAAACATTTAAAACATTCGGCTCTCACTGCTAGTGATGTGAATAAAACTTTTAGTTAGTACAAACCTTTGTAATGCCACACTTTAATCAGACTGGAGCGTTTGATGTTAGATGTCTCATTGCCAAATTATATGTGAAAGCCCTTAAAGATTTAGCATATTCACTCATCAACTATTACTATTTACAACAAGTTTATTACTCTTTCTAAGTAAAAAGAAAACATCGTGAGAAAATATGAAAATTATTTATTTTACCCCAATTAACTGGAGAGACCGTACCTTTCTCGCCATTAATTGCTTCAAGTTCCCGCATACCTCTAGCTTGTGTTTCTCTACTATTTGATTGTTTCATGTAATTAGCAAGTCTATACATCGCTTCCACAAATTCATCAATAGGACCTAAAAAAGAAAACGTACGAAACTTCAATTTTATGGATTAGAGTAAATACTACATTTTAATATCTTTACTACTATACCTGTCCCGAAGCTAGAACCATCTAAGTAATTTAGAAATTGATAAAACCTTAGGGCTTCATCAGATTCGATTTCATCCATTACTGGTCTCTGCAAACGTATAAATAAGTTATATACATATTTACCAGTTGAATTTATGAGCTTGAAAAAGTATGCTCCTTTAAAATAAATAATACTAACAAATTTGCCACTCCAAGCTCCAACATCAGAATATAATGAATTTACTCTGCTTGGCATCCAATCCATAGAAGAACGAGCAAGCAGCACTGGATGCTGATAACGAAAAGGAAATATATTGAAAATCTAGTACCTATTTCAATTATATATTATCTATTCTCTCTGTGGCTCAAATGTTTTATAATACCTACCAAAGACGCAACCTTAGAACGGGCATTTCTTGTAATTAATAATAGCAAGATTATTGTGAAAGACCAAGCAACCGTCATGGTTTTTAATAAAATGTAAATAAAAGCTAGAAATTCTTTAGTCGTTATATTACTATGTTCCGATTGTTATTTGTTTAACAACACCGATAAGCGTCCAATGAATTTAATCTATTTCGTTAATTGACGCATAAAACTTAATAATAACGGCCTGCGTAAAATAAAACCTGGTAGTTCCACCAAGTAGTTTAAACTAGTTAAAGTAACTGATAAGGCATTTTACATGAACATTTACATATGTATATGTCAGAATATCATTGTCATATTACAATAATTTGAGTACCTACCTATATCATAGGATCTTTAAGAATTCTAACTTTAAATGTACATAGCTAATTACCTATATTCTAATTATCAGTGACTACAAACATTCGCACACGTTGTTAATATTAACATTTCACTTTCCACGACCCCAAAGCGTTGAATCGCGTGGCGATGAATTATTGGGTTACTAGCTGTTACCTGCGACTTCGTCCGCGTAGATTTTAACTAAAAAGTGTTTGTCTCCGCGGAACCCTATTTTTTTTTCTAAAATCCAAGTAGCCTAAGTTACTCCTTATAACATCAGCTATCTGCCAGTGAAAGTCCCGTCAAAATCGGTTCAGCCGTTTCGGAGATTAGCCGGAACAAACAGACAGACAGACAAAAAAAAATGGATGTTTTCGTATACGGACGTTATATACTTTCATTTTGACATTACAAACAGACACTTCTTAAGCTAGCTTATTCGAACAGCAATTTAACGTACTAGAATACAAAACTTAGGAATACCCCACAATTATCATGTAAACCTTACTAATATTAAAAATGCGAAAGTAGTTATGTCTATCTGATTTACTTTCACGGTTAATCCACTGAAGAACTCAACCCTTTATCCCGGTATGTGATCCCGTGGGATTAACGCGGGCAAAGCCATTGCTAATAACTAATAATTTATAAATCTCACATTACTTTTTCTTGATATTGTTATTGTTTCTTGATATTAATATTTCTTGTAATACCTACTATTTGCAATAATTTTACTATACTTTAGTAGTCAACTCTTTGATTGCAGAAAACTGTATATAATATAAATAAGGCCATCGAAACATTTATTTATGTTAATTCTTAGTAAATTATATATGGCGTGCAGTTACTTTAATGTTATGGATTAGAGTAAATACTAAATTTTATATCTTTATAATAATAAATGAGATAATATAGCGTGTAGTTGCTCCTATATTTATTCTTTATAGAATCAGGTTCTGTTATTTTTTTAGTGGCAACATTATAAACTGTATGGTTTTGATGGAAATGTTAAAATTTCAGTCTTTTTTGATTTTGACAGTCTGACCATTTATAACACATTTCGCGCCAATTCATTCTGTCTGTAACACTTACCATACCTCTGTTGTGAGTCTTGAAATATTTTGAAGTGTCGTAATATCATCAATATGCATGTGCGTATTCGGATCTTTGGTAAACCAGACACAATCGTGGTCGTCGAGTCCAAATTGACAAAAATAGACCAGTTTCGCCGCATATTGAAGGATAAATTCGGAGTTGAACCAAAGTTACAACGGTTATTTTACGGCGGCAAGCTAGTAAGTTTGTTATGTCTTTTACCTAAAAATGTGTTTAAATGCAAAGCGAAACCTTTTAAAATAGTGTGCATTGCCAAGTCATTAAAATATATATCTCAAATATAGTTTGTTCATGTGTAACGTAACTGTTCTATGCCGTTTTCTTCTACATACTTGTGTATGTAGTCTTACGCCTTTATACCCTAAGGGGAAGGCAGAGGTGCACTACACATAATTTTCGCCATCTATGATTTTATGTGTCATGTAACTCATGTAATAAGAGCCGACCTTATATACGTCTACCGGTCACAGGCAGGGTTCGCTTACGTCTTGCCTGATAGAACCAATAACACTTTGCTCAACTTGCAAACCTCATGCACAGCACTACTTCTATGCCCTACATTTCTGCCATGGTTATCGAGCGTGCAGTATGTCAGAAAAGACAGTTTTAGAAAAGAGTGCTCAAAGATTTTGTTACAATTTTAGCTTTTGTGATAAAACTATATACTCGATTTTTATGTTCTATATGTCAAAAGAAAGGAAAAAGTATGTTGTTTACAGTAGAGAAGCATTCCAAATCAGTAATTTAAAAAAATGCCTGTCATTGACTTACTGCCCTCTCGATTACCATAGCAGGATTATGAATAAACTCCATACTAGGCTTGTTGACTGCTCTGCCATTATTTGCTAAAATTTTACCGTGATGATGATGATGATGGAGTATAGAAATATGAATTTTCACTAGCGCACCTCGCATTATTTGTAATCAATTTAATTGTACATTTTAAGTTTATCTCTGTACTTGATTCGCTTAACATTTGACTACTGGGTTCTTGTGTGTAATCTGAAAACATGTGACAATTAATTCAAACATTGGTATTTCTGATATACATATATTATTTCTGGATTTTGATGTCTTTCTGATATAGGTGTTAAGCAAGAGTCCAACAGACATAGCTCTATTTTGTCATGCGACAGACAAACCCTGGATTTAGGTAAAAAATAGAGAAATAATTTTTCATTGTAATTTAACTAAAAGTTTAGTTGTATATCCTAACAGCAGTTTTTTATAACAACTTGAATTCACACAATCACAATAGATTTCCACCAGTTCATTTATTTACATTTATGGAGATCTTGTGGATATAAGGAATATAACAAGATCTCCTTCAATTTTAATAAATGAACTATATCATAAAGTATGAAAATAAATGTAAGCAAGACGAAAGTAATGGTATTTGAAAAGGAAGAGTGCGTGACAATGTGTAATATTATGATTGATAGAGAAAAAGTGGAGCAAGTGAAAGAGTTTGTATATTTGGGTACTTTGTTTACAAGGGATGGTATGACGGAGATATTGAAAGGAGAGCGATTGCTGGCAACAAAGTGAATGGAGCCCTACGCGCTTTTATGAACAGTCGAAATGTATCCGAAAAGGCACGTTTGGCTGTTCATAGAGGACTATTAGTGCCCACACTTATGTATGGAAGTGAAAGTTGGGTATGGCAAAAGAAGCATGAGAGCAGAATAAATGCTGTAGAAATGAGAGCGTTGAGAAGCATATGTGGTGTGACTCTGAAAGATAGAATAAGAAATAGTGTGATTAGAGAGAGATGCAGCATGAAAGTGGATATAGTTACAAGAATAGAAAAGGGTATGTTAAGCTGGTTTGGACATGTAGAAAGAATGGACGAGGAAAGACTGACTAAGAAAGTTTATAAGGCTAGTGTGAATGGAACAGTCGCACGAGGAAAACCTAGGGCGAACGTTTCTCGACACGATCGGAGGCGTTCTGGACAAAGGCCAGGTTAAGAGCTCCTTGAACCGACGGGCGTGTATGAGGAATGTGATGAAAGTGAATGAAGCCAGAGAAGTGTGTCAGGATAGCAAATGGAAATCCGTAGTCTCTGCCTACCCCTCTGGGAAACAGGCGTGAATCTATGTATGTATGTATGTATGTATCATAAAGTTAGAAAGAGACAAAGAAGAATCCCTTATTTCTTTCAACAAATTATTATTGTGAAAGATTCTAAATGGCATGATAGATTATGTGGCATTGGTGAAATACTTTAGTGAAATTACTGAAGGTTTTCAATAAACTGAATAATGCTTACATTGTGCAGTTGATTTATCCTTAATGATTATGAAATTCCTTTTCCTTTTTATGATATCTGTTTCATAGCACATATTTTTATTAATCAAAACCAGGATTGGAAAATTTGCATTCCATATACAGTCATACAATTTTGAAGTTTGGTTAACTTATATTTCCAATTTTCTTATGGTGTCAACTCAACTTACCATCAAAGGATAAGATTCCAATGGACAAGGCATTTGATTTGCAATTGAAAGGGTGTAGATTCGAATTCCACCCATTACACAAAAGCTGGTATAAATTGACACGTTAGGCCCTATCAAATGAATAAAGTCAAGAGTTTGCATTGGATTATATGGCATGAATAATGTGTTAATGACATACATTAATCTTTACATATAAAGCTTACCTTTATTGATAACACAATTTGGTTCTTTGTTTGATTTTATTGTGTATAATATGTTGCAATTTAAAATGGTCTAGTGTGAGAGAGCCTGGGGATCTGTAACACAGACTCCAATTTTCTCACAAAGGTATAATAAAGATATATATCAAAATTCTAAGATTATAATGTTTGAATGTCATAATACTTTTGTGACGAAATAAATAAACATTATTATTATTATAATTTTGTTTACTGATGAGTTGATGACTGCATGTCAGCATTTTCAGACAATTATGTATCCATGGAAGAAATCGATGTGCATTTTTCAAAATTTAAACAGCTTGATTGATAATGAAATGGTTGTTATATTCTGAATCACTCTGCTGTTTGTAGACATTTATTCACATTGTGAGTGAAAAAGGAAAAGCGATATGTTAGCCCCACAACTAGTATCGAGTTATATTATCTCTGCCTTGGCCTACCCATGCAATTACAAGAAATTAATCTTCCAGTGTCAATAAAGAATGTTGGAATTAATTATTAATATGGTTATTTACCACCTAGTAAACATTGATATTGATTTTTCCAAATTACATTTTCTTTAGCTGGAAAATGGCTACACATTCCATGACTACAATATCAAGCTCAATGATGTTATTCAGCTCATGGTCCATGCACAACCTGAGGACAGTCCCAAGGAAAAGAAAAATACTGAAGACAGTGAGAAGGCCTTTGATGACAAGGAAAAGGATTATAAAGGTTTGTAATTTATGAGGAATGTGATGAAAGTGAGTGAAGCCAGAGAAGTGTGTCAGGATCGTAGCAAATGGAAATCCGTAGTCTCTGCCTACCCCTCTGGGAAACGGGCGTGAATCTATGTATGTATGTAATTTTGTATAATGTATACTTAATACATGAGTTCAATTTGTCATAGATTGATTGTCATAAAAGTCATGCTTATATACCTATAGGTATATTTATGTACCAGATGATTGATGAAAATTTGTTTATGGCAAGTAGAGTATTTGAGTCATGCTTACATTGCTTACATAAGCATGACATAATAATTGTTCAGAGTTCCAGACTGCTACTGAAAAATCCTTATGAGAAAATTCCAATATTACTGACCGATTCGGAGATCTAAGCCTAGAACTCATGAATAGCAGTCTCTCACTCACTCCAAGGCAGTATGTAGTAGCTATATCCATGTCAACATATATGTATATACTTATCTATTGTTGTAATATATCTGCTTGAGTATACAATAACTATTGAAAAGACCGGGTGTCCATTGAGTACATTACATACATAAATATCTTCGAATTTTCAATATACAAGATATCACATAAATATTATTGGCAAGCAATATTTAAAACTGACAAATACCTTCAATGACCAAAAACTACATAGTGGGAATTCAGCAGGATACATGCACATAACAGTTGCTTCAACTGCCTGCCTGTTTATTAATAATACTAATAATTAACAGTTTTTTTAAACAGGTTTTAGCTAACCAAGACTTCTGATTACGTAAAGCCTATTTCTGGCAATTTTTAACTGCATCTCCACTTCTGTGGATATAATAAAATAACTATCCATCAGGATCCTTGCTTTTGCCAGAACAAAAAGAATATCATGGCACTGTCTGGCCCATAAACTATCTCTATGACCTGCAAAGAGATAGTTTAGTACATATCAATGCATTGCTCAAACAAACATGCTTGCCTCATACAAGAGGTTGCCACTTTCTTCATATTATAAATGCGGGATGTTTGTTGCCTAAGTATAAACAATACCAGTAGATGACTACACAGAAGACAGTAGTTTCTGTGTTTGCCTAGATCGTAATATTCCTCATTTGAATATTTGTAAAGTCCCTCAGAATGTAGGATTTATTCCTAGTGCGGAATATGCCATTTAACAAAAAAGAAAAGGCAAAGTTATGTTAAAAATTGCTTTAAATGTCCACAGATGCAGAGAGTACCTTGTATGCCATAGGTGACTTGATAGACATGAGGGACAGAGAACAAGGTGCATGGCATGAAGGCAAAATTACCAGAATAGTATACAACCCAGACATTCCATACATACCTGATTTAAACAATACCTCCAAAAACGATGCAGAAGCTCTTACGAGTTCTGATAATAGTGATAGTAACCAAAGCTGTGACAAAGAAAGTGATGTGGAGAACAAACCTCCAAGTGATACAAGTAATGGAGACAGTACGCCGAAAACTAGAAGTAAAGGTATTGCAAGATATTTTACGAAAACACCAAAAGCGGTGAGGAAGAAACGTAATAGTGAGGGGAAGAATAGTGAGGATAAAAAGCAAAGTGTTGATGCCAACTTGTTGTATAGAATTCAACTTGATACAGAGTAAGTCATCATTTGATCTGATATTGTTAGTTTTAAGTCCATAGAAATATTTCAACTATTAGAAAAGTCAGTTCCATGATCAATATTTTTCTATCGTTGATACTGTTCTTGATGTAACCTGCCTCGATGATGCAACGGTAATGTATGGTTAGTATCATTGCTGTGCAATTCCGGTTGTGAATTGAACCCGAGACCTAGGAGGTCTCAAGATTAATTCATGAGTCGAACAGTGTTAATGGATTTGTGCATAAGAGTAGTGAAACTTGGGAGGAAATGTATCCCATTGGTGGATTAACCTGACACTCATTATATTAGACTTTGGTATTATGTTTATTCAACCGTCAAGTCTGGTTTTCTAATACCAGGCATAATAGATTTATTGTATCTGGCCGCCGGCGAGCCGCTGCGAGTCAATAGTTTAAATCGAAATTTACACGAGCGAAGCTGCTGCAAACACCTAGTATATTTATTATCTTATTGTATTCCAGTGAAGAAGATTCCAATCTTTACTGCAAATTGCAAGAAATAAGGCCTCGGGCGCGCACAGAAATAGACATAGCTGACTTACAAGTTGGGCATACAGTTATGATAAACCATAATACTGACGATACACTAGAAAAAGGATTCTGGTAAGAACCTCATTATATTATAATAACGTCGATACGTAGCATTTTTGTGGGTTCTAATAACCTAGCTGAAAATACGTTATACGAGTCTACCTTTTCGACAATATACAAGCTGGAGCGTAATTACTTAATACTAATTAATATTGACATCATGTTTGCTCAAAGTCCGACTAATTGTTTAGGTAAAAGGAAAAATAAGATAAGGGGTAATTCTATTTGAAGGGAATAAAAACAACATTCAAATTTATTTGTGTTATTAACCTCCGAGTCTTCTTCGAAGAGGTTAATGAAAACACTATGTGGGTCTGTGTGTCTGTCTGTTATTGACAGTTTGTTAGTGACAGGCATAACTCCGGAACCACTGGACCAATTGACTTTTAACTTGGTGTGCAGACACCCTGGGGTTATACCTCGGTCGAGTTTGAATATGAGCCCTGTGGGACAAAAGACCCCCGAGATATAGGAGTCATTTCTTTTCATTACTTTTACATTTAAGATGAAGAGGTTGAATCCTGGGCTTTTACACCCATCTCGTTTTTTGAACTATATACAAACCTAAACTATAGTTTCCTTGTAATTTAATATTTCATTTATTTCATGGTATTCTTACATCAGAAATGGCAAACAGTCATGTTATCAGATAGCTATTCTGGTTCTACAGAGCTAGTGTAAAACTTCATTAATTCATTCTTCAACTTAAACTTCAAAGTATATCAATGTGTATGAAAGGGAAAGGTCTTTCTTTCTATGTTCTCACGTTTCTCCTTACTATAGGCACTTATTTGTGCCCATATCTATTGGGTACTTATAAAAAATTCTCGTTGAAATCTTTATATGATACAAAGCAGTAAAGTAAAGCATCTTCACCTATGCTGAATTTATTAAGCCGTGTTTTGTAGCAGTAATAGTAACCTATGGATATGGATTGCAATTATTATACTCGCTGTATCATCGTTGATAACATTTTATTGCTTTGTTAAAACTCTTGAGCTGCCCCAAAATGTAAAATATTACAATTAGATTGTTCTTTTTTGCAAATATCTTCGACTGTTAAGCTATTCTAATTTGTACACAGGTATGATTTCAAAGTCTCGGAGATAAAGAAAATGAGATCAAATTACGAGCTGATAGGAACACTTTACCTCGGCCCGGATGCCGTGCCACAGAATGATACCAGAGTGCGAGTGTTGGACAAGATATTCGCGATAGAAACCGTCATACCGCTAGCGCAGCGGACCGATGAATACAAGAAGTTCATAGCTAATTTACCTGAGAAAAGTAAGTGGCCCTTGTGTAACCTAGCAGCATGCCGGAGTGGATTCATATTTTATAATTTATGTAGCTCTAGTGATGTAAAGCGATCCGTCCGCCATGCTGCCATGGAAACCTGGACGAAAATATATTCTTTTTACTGTTTCGGTTGCACACGTACTACAAATTAATTCCTATTTAGGTATTTTCAATTAAATTAAAAAATTAAAGCCGCAGCGATAGCTCATGGGGGAGATCAACTGACTGCAATGTAGAGGGTCTCGGGTTCGAACCCACGTCGCGCACCTCTGACTTTCGGAAGTTGTATGAATTTTCGAAATTATGTGCGTATTGATTGACAATTATCGCCTGCCTCGGAGAGCACGTTAAGCCGTCGGTCTCGGCTGCCATGAACATCTATGGCAGCCGTTATCGGGAAGTCAGTGCTCTGTAATATCCTGACACTTGTCTAGCCTTAGGGTATCGTTAGCATTCGGGTTGCGGAGGTCAGGTGGCAGCCGGTCCGTGTTAAAACTGATATCCAGTCAAATCTGGTTAGACTAGAAAGCCGACCCCAAGTGACTTGGGAATAATAAAGGCTAGGGAGAAGGAGAAGAGATATTTTTAATAACTGAGTGTGTAACAATTGGTATCAGAAGAGCAGTAGTTAGGCAACCGAAAATTCGAAAGTATCCATCACATTCCCAGTCAAAAATGTTAAAACCGGTTCGGTAGTACATATATAGCTGCACTCCTTAACAAAAACCTAGCACAAGTATTTATCTTCGGAGTATGTGACGTAGTTTAGTTTGCTGTAAAGCTGTTTAATCACAAGGTCCAGGAGCATGTCTTGGTTCCGGCCTTGGAGGTAGATGCAAGACCATCGTACCGATGTACACAAAGCAACAGCATCGTGACAGCCCCAGACAAATGCGAAGCGAAACAAAACTCATTCGATTCGTAGATAAAACGGCATCAAACACTGTAGGAACCCGAAAAGAACGGATGGGTAATGCCGTCTCGCATTACATTAGAGTGATGCACTGACTCTCAAGAAAACCTTGTTCTAAAAGGTCGAGAGACTGTGCTACATTTGCAGCTAAGGAGACTGTAGCTGTGAGGATATAATTGACAAACCTTAGTGGATCAGGGAAACGCTAAATAATCATAATTAGAAAGAAGAAAGAAAGAAAAATTATTTATTTGACACATACCACAAACACATAATAACAAGTATAAAATAAAAAGAAATACTTAGATACAAACATAAACTTAGCGAAACGAAACCAAAACATAAAAATAAACAAAATACATAATTAAAGTGTCAACAGTAGTGTCAAAGAGGGCCCAGTTCAGCATGTGTCAGACGAAAGCCTGACGCTGGTTTTTTTTTTTAAATTAAGTCTATCTTTGCAGGGTTTTAAGGTTCTGCGTTTAAATCTAAATGGAGAGATATTGCTGCTAACGCAATTCGCAGTAAAGGGAAGTCTCCCGAACTGCAGGCCATATAGGATGGACCTACCGTTTAAAAGATGGAAAGCGTATCGTACATACTATATTAGGGCTGAGCGTGCGTTGAAAGAGTGCAGTATTGTAACTTTAACAGGTTTCTTGTAGGTATCGTCTCATAGATTTACCTGTATGAATTAATGATTTTTGACTTTACTTGACAGGAAGTGATAGGATTTGTCTAAATACCCTTAGATAAATAGTTCAAGTCGATGAGATGCGCTCAAACGAACAGTTTTATACTTGTGATACAAGGTGGCGCAGCGGTAGTGAATGCGACTGTTGTGCATGAGGTCTCGGGTTCGAATCCTGGGTCGGGCCAACAAAAAGTTATTGGGTTTTTCGGTTAAAAAATCTCAATACGAGCCTGGAGTTAGGAAATTGGCGGTGTTAGACATCCCCGTGCCTCGGAAAGCACGTAAAGCCGTTGGTCTTGCGCCTGATCTCTCTCCGGTCGTGTCGGATTATTCGTCCCATCGGATCATGAGAGTTAGGGAACAGAGAGTGCACTTATGTTTGCGCACACGCTTGTGCACTATAATATCTCCTGCGCAGATGGCCAGTCTCCATTAAGATTGGGCGCCGTGACCGAAATTCGGTCTGGAGGACATTACAACAGAGAATATCAAGCAGCATATACAAAAGTAATATGTTCAGAGGAGAATCAGTGTTTAAATCCGTTTAGGGAATTTAAAATTATTACCAGTGTTGTATTTAAATAAGTGTGTATTATTTATAGGTTGATTTTAGTTATGTTTGATTCCAACCAAGAGAGTTAATTTAGTACTAATGTGATTGTTCATATTCGTAGGATCTGCCCCACTGAATTGTCTGACCTGCCGGGATGACGAGGACACTCCGTGTAAGGATTGCGGCTGTTACTTGTGCTCGGGGAAGGAGTTTCCAGAGAAAGTAAGTGTTGATATTACAATTTTTTTTATTCCCGAATTTGACCGCGTGAAGCCTAAATTATTGATTCTTTTGTTCGTTAACGATTCCTTGTATAGTCACCAATCTGCCTTTTTCTCTAGCATCAATCGCTCGGGTTTTATTTTATTTGAGACAGTACTCGTAACCAGTGCAAGGTCACTGCCTGTCTTGAATCTATTCAGAACTGTCACGTCATTTAAAGTCAGCCAAAATCTATTCTTACTTTTTCTTTGAAATCAAACTACTATATATGGATGCGCGTTGTTTTTTCCGTCAGAACAGAAGACAATATTACTTTTTCTTTTTAAAGAGCGTATTCACAAAATATAGGAGATTAGATCAATCAACATCTGATTACGCTTATGTTGTGATCTCCGTCTTCAAGTGCCTATTTTTAGTTTCTAGTCTGTCATAACAATGTCAATAGCATATCGATAAATTTAATAGCTCTTGCACGAGGGCTTTTGCGCCGCACTATAATGCTAAAAACGGCACTATTTTAGTACTTCATCATGTCAGCCAAAAGACGTCCACTGCTGGACATAGGCCTCCCCCAAAGTTTTCCACACAGACCGATCTTGGGCCACCCGCATCCAACCGCTTCCCGCGACCTTTACCACTTTTAGTACTTACCTAAACTTATATATTTCAAATTAAACAAAAATATTTGCTATAACAACTGAAAGTGTAACTATACATATGTATATATCATGCGTTTCGTATACATGTGTAGGACTGGCTTCACTCGTTTTCCTGTAAAATAGTCTCGACGTCGTAATTTTTGAAGTGAAAACTTCTTTAGCGGCGTTGTGCACTTTTTTTGTGATGGGTAAAAAATGTTAAACTCGCGTCAGGACACGTGACCTGATCGAAAATTCGTAAGACAGAGGGAGAATTGTTAAACTCGCGTCAGGACACATGACCTGATCGAAAATTCGTAAGACGGAGGGAGAATTGTCATGTTTGTGTACGATAGCGCAATAAATGATTATTGTATTTTACCACATAAATGATAGTACTTTTATACTGATAATAATTAAAGCAATTCGTGCAAAATTATTCCCTAACCATTCCAAAATATCAAAATGCACAACGTTAATATTCAAGTTTTCACTTCTGCCGGCACTCCCGGAGTGCAACCCGTTGATATTTTTGTCAGCTGTTCTTCGATCATTTCAATATTCCATCGTAGCTTACAGCATATTTAATTTGACAGATAGTGTTGTGTGACGAGTGCAACAATGGCTACCACATGATCTGCCTCGAGCCGCCACTTACGGAGCTGCCAGATGAGGACTGGTACTGTCCGTCGTGCAAGCGGGACCCCAATGACGTCATCGCACCCGGCGCCGGCAAGCAAACTAAGAAGACAACCAAAACCAACAGGGACTGGGGGCGTGGTATGGCCTGTGTCGGTAAGGATCCACCTAAACGCTTGGTCTAAAAGTAATCTGATGATATATTTTATAAGTTTTCCATTACCATTAAACTATATGTTACTACTAGAACAGCGACACAGAACAATATTTGAGTAGTTTAGTTTCAAAGACCTCTAAAATACTTTTCACAAAATAAAATCCTTACTTATCCTTACTTAATATTATAAATTCGAAAGTAACTCTGTCTGTCTATCTGTCTGTCTGTCTGTTACCTTTTCACGGCTAAACCACTCAACCGATTTAAATGAAATTTGGTACAGATATAGTTTAAAACCTGGGGAAAGACATAGGCTGCTTTTTATTGATGCAGGTACCACGCGGGCGGAGCCGCGCGCAAAAGCTAGTAGAAAATAAATCTCAAAAAACCATTTAAGACATAATATAAATGGACTATTTTAGCGGTGTTTGCAACAAACTGCTACTTTTGTGGGCTGATTTAATATAAATTGAGTGGGTTTTGTTGAAAACTATCAGTGCTATGCGATAGAAGCAACGAAGGAGCTTCATATTCAATCGGAACATTATTTTTGTTCTGATATCGTTTTGGCGGGTTTTGAAACTATACTCCTCATTTATGTCCCACTCATCTGCGGTGCACGCACCGCACCTCAATGAACACAATAGTTCTGTATCACTTCAACTTATCGTTAATAAAAGTTCCATTCGACGATATATGGTCTTAACTTTTATTATGTGCTACCTATTTTGTTTTATACGAAATCATATTTTCTTAAACCATTGACATTAATGTCAAATTTGTCCCAGCTCATCGAAAAATCTGCCATATTACCTCTTAGCTATGTTTAAACAAGGGCCCGCCGGTGTTTAGATTTCGTTACTGTTTAGCTATTGATTTTAACTAGCTCTTAACGCTAACTTACGTTTATAAGTAAGATTTTTCTAATCAGTCGCTATAACTATAATAGTTAATTAACTACATCAGGTCATTTATGTTCGTCAAATATTTAAGATGGGTTTCTATTATAAGTAAAGCTGTTTTATATTTATTTGTTTTAGTACGCGTTTCAAGCGCTACTACGTTTGCGGGAATCGGAACGTAACCTCCTGAGTTTATAGTTTATGGTACACCATCTTGTTTTTATAATGTTGGCACTCCTAGTAATGACAGATGAGTTGCTCTTTCTTAAAGCTGTAACACACGCTCGAATTTGGTGCGAACAGACCACGAATTTGGTTCGCGTCCGAACCAAATCTGACCGTCTGTAGAGTAGTCCTGCGAACATAATAATTATTAATTGAGTCCGCCTCGGTCCGCTAGTTTGCACATCGGATATGGTTTGCTCCGTACCGAATCCGGACGTGTGGACGGTTGCGCCGAACAAACTACGACTAGTCGTGTTCGGAACGCCAAGAAGGACGGCCGCGCGTGCGCTCATTTTACATTATGGAGGAAATCGTTACCGAACGCAATGTATTAATTGAAGTTCTTCAATTATTCAAAGATTTTCCATGTTTGTGGGATACATCTCATGAGCTTCATTGCAACCGAGATGCTCGAAAGCAAGCATTTACAATACTTAAGAGTGTTACCCAAAATTTGAAATTTTATATACTGTTTCGCCCTTTCTCTTCTCTTATTCCGCTTTTTATGTGGTGGCTGTAACGTTGCTGCTAGTGTTGCCGCTAGTGTTGCCACTACCACCATAATTTTCGTGTCCAACGACATGATGACAACCGTGTGCACTTGAAGGCGTACGTGAAGCAACTGTCCGATTCGGTCGTCTGTAGCGAGAACGGATTTAGTAGGCGGATTTGGTTCGCCGGACCAAATTCGAGCGTGTGTTAATAGCATTAGTTATGTATTTTCTTTTTTCGGTGCCGGTTGCCCATTGGTATGACGTACGTCAGTGAGCGCCGCGAAAATATTCGAAATACAGTGCATAACCGTCTAATAATTATTTAAAAAGTAAATCACAAGTTAGGCAGTGGAAAAGTGATAATTACAAAGTGATTACAGCGGCACATAAAGTGAAAAATCAACACTCAATTATTATTGAGTGTGGTTTATACGCTTTATATCGTTTATATTGTTCATTACCATTAGCCTAATTATTTATTTGTGGTACAGGTAAAACGAAAACATGTTCCATGCCTGCAAACCACTTTGGCCCGATCCCCGGCATCGAAGTTGGCATGTGCTGGAGATTTAGAATACAAGTAAGTGATACCATAGGATCTATTACCTACCTACCTACCTACTTTACTTTATATTATATAGTTTACCCTCATTTTTATTCCGTACCTTTAGTTTTAATATTAATAGTACACATGTATGTTAAATGTATAATTTAACGGAACAAAACTAACGTCTATGACACAGGCTCGGCCTTGTTTAGACGTTAGGGTTCATTGAATATTGTATACATACAGTTATTGTATTGTAGCTTAAGAAGTTGTATGTATGTATGTATTGTCATCTATTTGGTATCAATAAAGAAATTATTATATATTTATATTTATTTATTCCTAAGTTTTATTTTATGTACCTACCTTTAGAGGATTTATACATTACTAGCTGTGCCCCGCGGTGTTACCCGCGGTTTATTAGGGAAAATAAATTGTGTATTAACAGTAAAAATAATAACTATTCACATTTTTAGAAGCAAAATAATTTAATTTTGAGCATCGGAAAGATCAATTTACAAAATTTTATGTCTGACAGAACTGGAGAGTTGATTATGCTGTCTTATGTAATTGTTTTATGTCTCGGGTTGTAGAGAGCTAGAAATCATTTTACTGCAGCACATCCCGGTAAACAACATTGCGGGACTTATTGTTTTCTGCGTAAATAAAACGATTTCTTGCTCTCGACACACGCGAGCAACCCACGTACAGTTGTCCGTGGGAGAAGCAGGGGGTGCCCAGGTGAATGCCGGCTACTTTTAGAGTTTGTCCTTGACTTTTATTTATCGTGATAGAGAAAGCCACTTTTAAAGGAAATTGTAGGCGTTTGAACTGGAAGGGTAAGTTTGTGGGTATTATAGGGATTCTCAGTATCAATACCGTCTCTCCTTTGGCCCTTCCAGTAGGAATGGTGGCCTGGAGGATGTGCCGTCTCAGCTCTGTGATGCGTAACCTAGTGCCGTTGCACAGTCTGGGCGCGTCTATGTTACGCATCAGTATGACAGGCACACCAACTTTGAGTTCCAACTTGTGGGAGGGTACCCCTGACAGGTCGAGGGAATTTAAGAACTCTACAGGGTATATAGTTGCGTCGTCAGTTGTCATCACCGTGTCTATTGACATGTAGGTCCTCACCTCACCTGGAACTTGCTCTAATATTCTTTTATTAATTTTTCCTACCAATTCATTTTTGGGCGCCATGATAGCTCTTTCGCACAACCACTCCTCGTTAGCCAGGTTTTCTTGTAAACTTGGAAATATCTCATTAATAAGGTTATCTTCCGAGCTAACAACATTGCTAAATAGGCTGTCAAAGGTTATTTGGCCGTTAGTATCCGTCGGCATGCGACCTTCGCCGACCTCGAGAAGCGTTTGTGCGAAGAGTCCAGACTCTGATCATTGAAGAGCTGGACCCTCACGTTAGTATTAAGCTGTAACCGCTTTACCTTAGCCCACAACGGCGAAGCCTTGAGGCATGCGTTTATTTCGTCTGCCGCAGTACCTCGCTCGATAACCGGCAACGTCTGCCGGAAATCACCTGCCAGCAAGACGACCACTCCCCCCATCAATATCCGATTGCCCCGAATCCAGTGCTTCAATCGCTCGCTTGTGCGACATTGTGCATTCGTTACACAGGATCAATTTGCACCATTGCAATAGAGCACCGCGACTGCTACTTTTGCTGATGTTGCAAATGGGCGTTTCTTCACTTGCAAGGTTCAGCGGGAGCTTGAATACTGAGTGTGCGGTTCTGCCACCACTCAGCAAGGTTGCGGCTATTCCGGAGGATGCAACAGCCAGCGCAACCACTTTGTCTTTGCGCAACTGTGCCAGCAGCAAGTTCAGTAAAAAAGTTTTGCCGGTGCCCCCTGGTGCGTCCAAGAAAAACAGACCCTCTTGTCCGCTAGCTACGCGGTTTGTTATTAAATTGCAAATTTGTCTTTGCTCCGGTAGTAACAGGGGCTCTGTTTGGGTGACATGAACCCCCAAAGCAACAGTATCATAACCAAGCTCTCTGACCAAATCAGTGGACAGCTCTTCCGTTCTTTGTGGGGCAGGCATACTGAAATTGGGCAGTAATTTTCCAACCATCGCAAAAATGTTATCCTCGGTAAGTTTCAGCGCTTCGTTAAAAATTATGTCATCGTTGGCTAGTGTTATGCCTTGGTATCGGCGAGCAATGTCTTCTGACAAAGCGTTTTTTTATTCCTGGTCCCACAATTGCCGGGGGTTGGAGAGTCCGCAGGTGCTTATCGTAATCGCAAAGAGCTCTCTCAACGTAGTCGCTGACCGGCACAACATGGCGTCCTCCATCGTTGCGTCACAGTGGCCGTCGTCTTCAAGCAGCCCCATCGCCTCACATGCTTCTCGGAAAGTGGCCTTTTCCTGCCCATCGACGATTTTGAGCGCTTGAAACCTGGTGGGGCCTCGGATTCTAGTCAGCAGCAACCGTACACAATAACACTCAAAGTGTGTTATGTGTACGGTATAAATTGTACCCAAGGCATCTGAGGCTTTCACACCAGGCCAACCGTCAACGGGTGCGCTCTGCACGCGACGTTTCCATTCTTTTCGTGACGCATTCCACGTGTAATACCTTGGCACTTCTACATAGAACAACGTCCGAGCAAACTCGTCTCCCTGGCACAGGCGGAAAATGGTAACTTTTTGGGGGTGCCAAAAAAAGCCATATATGACTTGGTACAGCCAACGAAGCTTGCTGAATCCTTAAGTATCTTATCGCACGAAATAAGTATTTTGCATCTCCAGTAAAATGAATCATACTAAATTAAAGCAACAATTGGTGTGTCAAAGTACTATCTACATTTCACGATCCTCTGCTCACTCCTTATGGGAATTGGGCGTAATTTTAAGTATTGTGTTTTAATTTTCTATTTAAAACAATTTTTTGAAAAAGTTATGTACAAAGTTCCCCATACATTATCCGCGAATTCATTTTCATCGATTTTCCCATGGGAATAAGATATTTTTCCGCAGTAAAACGTAGCCTATGTGTTAATCCAGGGTGTCAGCTAACTCCATACCAAATTTTATTAAAATCGCTCCAGCCGTTTAGACGTGAAGAAGTAACAAACATACACACTCACACACTCACAAACTTTCGCCTTTATAATATTAGTGTGATTAGAATTTGCTCGCGGATACGCTCGCCTAAATGTAGGTTTTTTTACTTTTATCACTCGGCTACAGCGCTTTTTCTGGTTGAAAGATATCTAATATCCGCATATTTCATATTTTATTCGCACGCGCCGCGTTAGTTATCTTGATCTGCCGAGAATTCGTACGAATTACGGTAAAACCATGATAACATATGAAGAAACGCACTTTTAAACAAGATACCCTCAGATATAAAAAGTTTTAACTTGTATAATTCACCTAAAAAGAGACTTTCTTATTATATTCTAACAAATAAATCATTATTTTAATTAAATTATATTGTGGATTGATTTTAGTTATTGAACGGGTATCTGTAAATACATTATCTATTTAAGTTCAATATTGCAATTATAATACTATTATTAATTATATTTTATTGTTATTTTTGTGGCGACGAACACTCTTACTTTTATTAATCATGTTCTCATGGAAGTGATGTAAGTCTTATATGAGGATAAAACCTAAACCTATCTTTTTCTGTACCGCTGACGTGAATGCGCAATTGTATGATGATTGGCCAAGTAGTTAATGTGTAAAATAACCAAACGAATTCATACTTATGACATTAGTTACGATGTTTTTACTATATTATTTGGTTTCAGTTGTCAGAGACTGGTGTCCACCGGCCGCCTGTATCTGGCATACATGGGCGAGATGTGGAAGGAGCATACAGCATTGTATTATCAGGTATCACAATCTTGATGATAATACTTGTCTATTGTGTGCCACATACAATTATATTTACTAGTGTTCATGTACACTCAATGGTAAACATTCGACCACAATCATTATTGAAAATTTAAGGAAAAGATACACATACAATATAACATAAACGACAAAGGAAAACATAGTGAGGAAACCTACATGTCTAAGAGTTATTCATAATGTTCTCGAAGACGTTTGATAGCTGCCAATCTGCACTGGGCCAGCATGGTAGAAGGCCTAACCTTTTTCACACTGATAAGAGGCCGTGTGCCCAGCAGTGGGGCAGTTTCATACAGGGCTAAAACACTATACAGTGTGTGTCTGAGGAATGTGATGAAAGTGAATGAAGCCAGAGAAGTGTGTCAGGATCGTAGCAAATGGAAATCCGTAGTCTCTGCCTACCCCTCTGGGAAACAGGCGTGAATCTATGTATGTATGTACAGTGTGTCCGGTCATGGACTAGCGATATTCTAATTACTTATATAACAACTATTTTAATACACAAATACACTCTTAATTTGGGTCCATTCCACTTCCTCGCTATGTGGCAGCCATTTTGATTTTTTGTTGAAAATTTTCTGTGTTTACAAAAAAAAACATATCTCTCAAAGTTTTGATCATATTGAGATAAAAATTGGCTTATTCGGAGGGCAACAATACTGTCTATCGTCTACAATACAAAACAATGTGTTCACATGTCCATAATTTTTAAAAAACATATGTAATTCAATAAATAGCATCTGAAAATTATGTAAATTAACACATTATTGTAAATTACTGCAAAAACATCCCATATGCCTTTTCATTTTTGTACTAAATCGACAGATGATGAGCTAAGCTATATTTACAACATAAATTTACAACTGTGTGTCTAATACTTTAAAGTTACAGTCGTTTGAACATAGCGTATGCGCAAGCACAAAAGGTCTTTGTGGAAACCCAAAACAGAAAACATAAAAAACACTTAATATTCATATTAGATTTTATTTCATGGGATTACAATATTAAACTGCAGCAGTTGGATATATTAATATCACTGCAAGTTATAAATGTACATATAATAATTGTCAGGTGGCTACGAAGACGATGTTGACTACGGCAATGAGTTCACATACACGGGCAGCGGTGGCCGAGACCTCTCGGGCAACAAACGGACTGCTGAACAATCTTGCGATCAGACTCTCACTAGGGAAAACAAGTAAGTTCATTCAAGTGTACTCGACACCCTTATTCCACTAGTACGATTTTGCCTCCAGCTTCGTCGCATTAATATAGATTTTGTCAATAAATTTCGATATCTCAGCACAGTACTTTTTTTCTGGATGAGTGGTACCCTATTTCATTTTTTGTAGCCCGTGTATCAGATAAGTCGAGTAGTTAAGGCGTGGAAGCGTAACAAACAAAAAATAAACAGACATATGTGCATTGATAATATTAGTCGGCCTCGATGGCGTAGTAGTTAGTGTAACCGACTGCCACGCTTGAGGTCGCGGGTTCGATTCCCGCACAAGTTCAACATTTGTGTGCATGAACATGGATGTTTGTCTTGGTCTGGGTGTTTATAATATGTAAGTATTTACAAAAAAAAAGTATATTATGTATGTTTGTCCATTGTCTAGTACCCATAGTACAAGCTCTGCTTAGTTTGGGCTGGATGGAGTTGTATGTATGTGATAGAATATTTATTAATACTAGCGGTCGCCTAGTGCTCGAAATTCGACCAAAGTTTGCCTGTAAGATATTGCTGATATAATATGTCATTATATGTTGACATATGTAACCATAGTTACGCGCTTCGACTGCGTGTGTTAAATGCATGGTTGTGAGTGTGTAGTGGTTTTTCATTAATTTATTGTATATCTATTGAATTTTTTTTTTAAATATGATTTGTCACTCCTTCTCCATATAAACTAACTGTGCCAAATTTCATACTCCTCGGACCGTGCAATTTTCGTAAAAAGCGGTACAAAGTTTTTGCTTCACGTATTAATATATAGATTAGTTAGGATTACAGTGTTGAGTACTCGCTAAATGTGTAACGTATGTTCTGAGCAGGGCGCTAGCTCGCAACTGTGCTGTGAAACAGATCAGCGAAGAGGGTGGTGATGCGGGCGATGATTGGAGACACGGGAGACCCGTCCGCGTAGTCAGATCTTACAAGATGTTGAAGCATTTTCCAAAATACGCACCTAAGGAAGGAATTCGGTAAGCTTAATATTACTAGCTTTTGCTCCCTTGCTCGTGAACAAGATTTTTTACCGGGATGGAAAGTACCTTATGACCTTTACTGTACCCTTGACGTGTATGCGAAATATATCAGGATGATTGATTTAGTAGTTAGGGCGTCCAAGCGAAACACCCAACTGACATTATGAATACAACTCACATTTGTATTTATAATGTTAGTTGGGATAACTTGATGAAATTCTGTATGGATATAAATTGTGGAGCCCCTTACACAGCTGGGTTACAGCGATGCTTTGCATTACAAGGAGATCGTCTACATAATTATACAATGTACCAATTTCAGCATTTGATCAAGTATGTGTATGACATCATCATCATCAGACTATAAAAGTCCACTGCTGCACATAGCCCTCCCCCAAAGAGCGTCATAGCGCCCTGTCTTCAGCTTGCCGCATCCAGCATCTGCCTGCAGTCTTTCGCACGATAATAACATAATATATAAAAAAATATTACCTCTTGTTTAGGTATGACGGTATCTACAAGGTAGTAAAGTATTACCCAGAGAAGGGCTTGTCGGGGTACCGCGTGTGGAAGTACCTTCTACGGCGAGACGACCCCACGCCTGCGCCCTGGGAGCCCGGCGCTAAGGAGTATTCGATCATTGTTAGTATTTTGGTTTCATTTTTGTTTATATACAGATATCTATATCTATGTATACTATAATAAAATTCAAAGAGCACTCTGCCTGTACATTGAATATTTTCGCGAAATTTGAATTAGAATGTATCATAGTATCGATATAGAATACAAAATATATTTTTTGAATTTTTGTCTGTCTGTCCGTATGTCTGTTTATCTGTTTATTTGTTATACTATCACGCAAAAACCCTTGATTTTGATTTTGATCGGGTTTTCGCCAATATGTTACCTGAAGGCCCGACCATAATCTTAGATAACAATCATGACGCTATGACCTATAGGAGCCGAGCAGTAGGTAGTTTATTGAATGGTAGGGCCACGCTGCTTACAGCATGAATGAGCCGGCTCGACCAGGGAAGTACCACCCTCTCACAGAAAATCGACGTAAAATAACAGTATCTGTTATGTTTCGTTCGGTGAGTGAGAGCGCCGGAGGCCCAATCACCCTTCCGTTCCTAAACTCCATCCTGCTCCATTCCACTTTTCCTACCGGTAGGCAGTGACTTGGTTGTGTTTTTTTTGACATTGCTTCTGTAATGCTAAGAAAACACAGCCATGTGTATGAGCCACGGTTCTCGCTTACTATCAGGTGGGCCGCTGGCTCGCCTGTCACCGAAGAAAGCAATAAAAACAAAACTCTGGCTAACCTTTAGTCTTTATTTCATGAAATCCTTTATTTCTATCTAAACTTATCACAATTTATTATTATTTTGATAATATTAAAAAACTGTTTATAGTATCAAGTAATAAAAAAAAACAGAAAAATAAAGCTAAACATTTTTGCCATAATTATATTATATACATACATACATAGATTCACGCCTGTTTCCCAGAGGGGTAGGCAGAGACTACGGATTTCCATTTGCTACGATATTATATTATTTGCGAAGAATCTTAACTTTGGCTTTTAAAAATGAGGTCATTTGGTCACTGCCATCTAGCGGTAATAATTTCAACCAGTCCATATATGTTTTGAATTATATTCGCTACACTAGATGTCGCTCACTAAATGACGTTACTTTTTAAAAGTCGATGTTAACATTTTCAGTATGACAACAGTTACTCGGCGTCGATTAGGTGGATTGGATATCTTGGTTGTTTCGATCTGATTTGAGATTATTGGTTTCGTGTGTTGTCTTCGATTTCGTCGTTGTTGTTTGTTGATGTTGGTTGTGTGGTCGGCTGTCGTTGTGTAGTTAGGGAATTCGAGGTCTTCACAGATCACTATCGAAAGCTCTTGCTCTGCGGAATTTCATGGTGTTCATGCCGATAGACACACTAGGAACTTACCTAATAGTTTCTGTCATCATCTTACTAACTTCGTTGCATTATTGTTTAATAAATTAGTTCCATATTATTAACTGTTCAGTTTACTATAAAGAATCGGTACCTATATTATCTAAGGCCATTCAGAATTAGAATAAGGTAATATTGATACTAGGTATATCATCATCATCATCATCATCATCAGGCTATAATAGTCCACTGCTGGACATAGCCCTCCTCCAAAGAGCGCCATAGCGCCCTGTCTTCAGCTTGCCGCATCCAGCATCTGCCTGCAGTCTTTCGCAAATCGTCATCCCACTAGGTATATAGATACTTAAAATTAAAAAGCTTTCCCGAAAAAAATGAAATTTATCGCATGCTTCTAGAACTGCTAAAAAAATGAGACTACAAATGTTCCAAGAGACCGATGACGAGCGTGAGGCTCGCTTAACTGCTGTGCGGAAAAGAGGCTAAGCATCTCGCTGCACCGAAACTCTTACTCAACGCGAAAACCGACTGAGCGTTGTCAGGGAGCGACAGTCTTCATCCCGTGCCGCTGAAACATTTAGTCAGCGCGAGGCACGACTAACAGGTGATCGGAATCGCCATGCAGCATCTCGGGCTTCAGAGACATTTACGCAACATGACATGCACTCACGTCTGACCGAGAAGCGTATTTCCTTTCCCGTGTACTACAGGAGGCAGTACTGCCTTGAAACGCGCACGGGTTTGTTACGCTAATTCCCTTTCCAAACTCGTGTTTAAACTCAAGGCACGTGTCCATCAATCTTGCACGGTTTTGTAACGCAACCTGTTCTTAACACGTGTTCAAGGCGATGCATGGAACTTGGCCGTGAAGTTCGCACGTAACAAACTGCACCGCTCGCGTCTCACAGCTTCGCCAGTTATACCATTGTGAGTTATATCATTCGTTTGTGTTTTCACTGTGCAGCGTTTGAGACTAGCGTGCTTTCAAATAATTAAATACATACTAAATTATAGAACTAGAAGATATATTGATAACGCCCCGAGTCCCGATTCTTAGGACTCCGACTTGGATAGGTTAGGTTAGAAGGCGGGAGGCGAGAGCTGTGCTCCCGCCGTATCCTGCGTGGTTATTTTTTTATGTGTTCACCCAGAAATAGGAGCCTGTATAGATATTTGTTCTAACACGCTAATAGTTCCAACGATTACTTTGGCTCTGGCTTTAAAAATACTTACATTTAATAGCCCAATTCTTGGGGCAGTCTAAATACCATCACGCTACAAGCCACAGGAGCGGAGCAGTAGTCGTGAACGTGGGTGAAACCACGGGAGACAGCTAGTCTATAATATCTTAGCTCAAATTATTTCCTCCCTATAATATTATTAAGTTATTATTGTTATTATCTTTAGTTTTTATAGTCAATAGTATATGGCATAATGGCTGTAACACCTTGTTAATCTGAGTTGTAAAATACTGAAATTATATTTAACTGACGATTCCAAAGAGTGGCCGTGAGTTTCTTGCAGGTTTCTTCTCATAGGCTCTACCCTTTGCCTGAACCTAGCAACTAACCTAAATGTAGCTTCAGTATCTTAGTAAACTCACTAACCTATATACTTTGACGTTCATAAGTGTTACTTTGTGACCTAAATGAATAAATGATTTTTGACTTTGACTTTGACAATATTCAGGTAGCCAGAAACTTGTAGTGGCAAAGTGGTGTTTAAGGTCATCCGGCCAAGATTCCAGTTGTGGAAAATTTGTCTAGCGAATAAAACTAATTGACACTAGTCTACATGTTTTTATTGATATCTAAATGTAAAATCGTTTGTTTATTTAACACGAGGTTTGATATTATTTACAATCTAACAGAGGACTATACTATAAGGAATATGTCTATTCAAAGATTTGCCATTTACTGCAAGTGATATACTAGTAAGCCGCAAAGATAAACTTAAACAGAACTTCGTCCCCTAGCCTTCATTCCCAAGTCACTTGGGGTCGGCTTTTTAGTCTAACCGGATTTGACTGGATATCAGTTTTTACACGGAGCGACTGCCATCTGAACTCCGCAACCCGAAGGTTAACGATACCCTAAGGCTAGACCAGTGTCAGGATATTAGAAGGCACTGACTTCCCAATAACGACTACCATAGATGTTCATGGCAGCCGGCACCGACGGCTTAACGTGCTCTCCGAGGCACGGAGCAGGCGATAATTGTCAATCAATACGCACATAATTTCGAAAAGTCATATAATTTCCGAAAGTCAGAGGTGCGCGACGTGGGTTCGAACCCGAGACCCTCTGCATTGCAGTCTGTTGGTCTCTCCACTGAGCTATCGCTGCTAAACTTAAACAGAACTATTAAATATTAATATATATCTGATTATTCTTACAGTATCCAGACGGTTACTTAGAAGCCGAAGCTGAGAAGAAAGCACTCAAAGAAAAGAATAAAGGCAAAGGAGCGAATAAGACGAAAGGCAATAAGAAGCGGGCGCTGAGAGAAAGCAATCAGACAGAATCAGAAAGCGACGCTTCACCGCCGGTTAAAAAACGCAAGACTTCGCTTAAAGGAGGTAGGGATTTAGACAGATTTGGTTTCAGTTTGTATGTTATTCGAAACATTGTTACTTAAGGAGTATATTGGAATTATGTATATGTTTCCTAGTTCCATGTTCCATAAGAAAGGTGCCTCTGTAGCACTCATACTGTCAAACGATTTTGCGAAGTGTCTCAATGTCTATGAATGATCAATGAATCAAATGGTTTATTATGTCAATCGTTCCTTTATTCATTTTGTGTAATTATAAACTGTAGCTGAGTGTTTTCTTAAATTTAAAAAAAATATATTCTTAACTTATTTGAGACAATATTGGACATCCATTAACATCTCCAAAATCCTAACTAATATTATAAATGCGAAAGTGAGTTTGTTTGTTTGTTTATTACGCTTTCACGCCGTAACTACTCAACCGATCAACATGAAATTTTGCATACACGTCAGGCGTACAGAATAGGACATAGGGTACATTTCATCCAGAAAAAATAACTGTTGCAAACCTAACCTAACGTACATTTACGCGAGCGAAGGCGCGGATGAAAACTAGTATAATATAATTTATTATTTAGGAATATTTTAACATATACTTATACTCGTTTCAAATCAAATCAATCAAAGGTGGACCGACGACCTGGTAAGGGACGCGGGAAACAATTGCATGCGGGTAGCCCAATAACACTAGGTGTGGAAAACACTAGGTGTGGAAAACACTAGGTGTGGAAAACACTAGGTGTGGAAAACACTAGGTGTGGAAAACACTAGGTGTGGAAAACACTAGGTGTGGAAAACACTAGGTGTGGAAAACCTGGGGGAGGCCTATGTCCAGCAGTCGCTGCTTCCGGCTGAGATGATGATTTAATCCCGAAATATCAGCATCATCTTTCTAACAGACATAAGATGTCGATGTATAAATGTGCTTAAAGTATAAATGCACATTTTATGTTAATTATGCATTTTGTATTTTAGCATCAAAGAAAAAGATAGCACCAATAGAGAGTCCAAAAGGGAAGATCGCCAGTATATTCATAATAAGTCCAGGAGCTAAAAAGAAAAATAATACCAAACCAGAGGGCGAGAGTGCCCTTACTGCAGAGGAAAGAGAGGTGATCCAGGCAGATACACTGAACAGCAAGATATGGGACGAGTGCCTCATTGTGTGCGATACTAGAGGAAAGAAGGTTCTGTATATATATTATTTAATGTAATCACTCCAAGTATACATAATATGTCGTATTGTATATAATATATTCATGTGTTTTTTCTTCCAGGAGTTCGTAGAATACGTCACGCAAATGTTCCTTTGCATCATTTGTCAAGAGGTAGCGGTTAGCCCCGTGACGACGCCATGCTTGCACAACTTCTGCGTAGTGAGTTGTGACCCTTTACGCTTTAATCATACATACATACATACGTAGATTCACGCCTGTTTCCCAGAGGGGTAGGCAGAGACTACGGATTTCCATTTCCTACGATACTGACACACTTCTCTGTCTTCATTCACTTTCTTCACATTCCTCATACGCACCCGTCGGTTCAAGGAGCTCTTAACCTGACCTTTGTCCAGAACGACTCCGATCTGATCGAGAAACGTTCGCCTAGGTGTTCCTCTTGCTTTAATCACAATATTCATAAAGTACCATTTTATCGTTACTGTATAATATAGAGTGACGATGCTTCTTAATATGCTGCATGTATGTTAACAGTAATAAGAACAATGTGTGCTTTATCCTAGGCGTGTATCAAGCTGGCCTTCAAGTCTACGGGCGCGCAGTGTCCCTGCTGCCGCCAGAGCCTCGCTAAGTACGAGGTGGAACCTAATGAGCAGCTTAAGACTGCGCTGCGCAGTATTATGGCGGGTTACGATGCTGGCAAGAAATAATAAGGTGAACCGAGCCAAGTGTGACATAAGTAATTGGAATAAATCTGTTCTGTTTTGTAAATAATCTGATTAAATATTTTTAAGTCTCCATTAATAACTGATAGGTATTTCATTTTATAAAATATGTATTTTTCTTAACAATAAATTAAGTAAAAATTATATAATAACCTTTCGAAGGTAAACGATTGTCACACTTTCACCTTTCTGGGTCAAGTGTAACACTCAACTTTTTTTACTATATGATTCGTCCTTCAACGCCTGTAGTTTGCTACAAAATTTGTCGAAATGTATGTGAACATCTTATTTTATCACTAATATCAATGATCCTAATGTCTATATCTTTGCTCTATGGATATTTTTTTGTATACCTGGGGTAAATGTGACGGTGTTTTGCTAAAATATTGTTGTTTTTGTTTCATCGATAATAATGGCAAGGTCGACGTGCGATGTCGGGTGTAGGTTCAATGAAATAAATGATGTTTCTATGTCCAGTAATAAATATGTAATGCTCCATTATAGTGCTTACTTGATATATATAAAGGAAGGTGCGTCATACACTATAATAAAATCAAATTGTTTATTACACTTTCATGACCAAAAACTTGTTTTGTCCAGATTCTATATTAGGTCACCTTCTAATTTCTAGTTTTTTATAACATTCTAGCATAACATAGGATTCGTTTACTAGAAACGGCACAGCCGCTTTTTTTTCAATCTTCACACCTTTTTTATGGATAGGTTGTTTCTTTTTCTAAAACCTCTTATCCATTCTGCGCTAGAAATCTCATCTTTAAAAGGAGTTCCAATATTATTCCGGCGTACAAAGCAATTTCTATTAAAAAATAATTACACCTGATAGCCAGTTACATCACTAATCCTGTAGTTCTCATGCATTAAAGGTGGTAAAAGTGTGACATTGTCACACTGACACGTATCTTAAGTTATCAAAGAGGTAAGTGTGAGAGCAGCAATATTTCAAGAACTGGCGTGCCTTAGGACATTTAAATAATTAAAACTATAAGCTCTAATATTATTGTATATAACTTATCTTTTATATTATCGTTTAAGCTCTGCAATTGCCAAAATATTTAAAAAAGCAACCCTTACTTTTGACGTGTGACTGAACATTTATTAATACTAGCGGTCGCCTAGTGCTCGAAATTCGACCAAAGTTTTCCTGTAAGATATTGCTGATATATGTCATTTTATATTGATATATGTAACCATAGTTACGCGCTTCCACTGCGTGTGTCAAATGCGTGGTTGTGTGCGTGTAGTGCTTTTTCATTAATTTAATGTATTTCTAATGCATATATTATAAAATATTAGGATTCGCCCCTCCTTCTCCTTATAAACTTTAACTATGCCAAATTTCATACTCTTCCGTTCGCGCAATTTTCGTAATAAGGGGTACAAAGTTTTTGCTTCACGTATTATTATATAGATGTTTACAAAATCGCGTCTGTCGGTAAAACAGTACAATCTATGGACCTCAAACCAAAACTGCACGGCAGTTTAAAAGTTCGAGCATTATTGTATAGATGGCAATTAAAAAATAATGTGCATTAGGCGCGTAATTTAAATTCGTCACACTTCCCTCAGTGTCACACTTGCTTCGGTTCACCTTAGCTGTTGGAATAACTGTTGTATAAGTTAATCCATTTTATATCCTTCAATATTTAAACAATTACATCTCACTTATTTCAATTCTTTAGAACAGATTATTTTTAGAACGTACACGAGAATATGTATTACTAAGTCTTAGACACGTATTGGTGTATATATATAATATGTAATATATAATTACTGTTGTGATATTCTTTAGTATATGTTTAGTATAATTACATGTATGTGTCACGCTACTGTATTCTTACTTCTTTTTATTTCTGCGTGATCTTAAGGTTGACTGCTAGAATGCCCTTGGCATTAAGTCCGCTATTGTACTTTTTTATGTATAAAGTATAATAAAAAAAATAAAAGAAATACACATCATGGAACAAGGAAAATTATAATACAGTGGTTCCAATTGTGGGTGTTATATTGTGTCAGTTGTTCCAATATTTGCAAAGCTCCCCGTGATACAGGCGCAGAAACATGTGTCCAACATTAGTTTCTAATTGACTTAACTGAAATATGGCTATAAATATTGTAGTAAATAATAATACTCGCGGAAATTCAAACAATCATCACTTTTATTGATTTCAAAATATTGTTGGAAGCCGTAGTGCCTTATAATACAAACAAAATATAGATAGTCCAGTTAGTGTGTAAGATATTGCAATTTAGAGAAATTTGTATCCCATTATTGTAATGTAAAATAAATTAAGCGACGCTATATTTTTAAGTAATGACTACCTCATTAGCTACTCTAATATTAGTAAGCAAATGTTGTTTAATGATGCCGTAGATATAAAAGAATGCTTTTGCTGCAGTTCACATCCTCCATTAATTTATAATTTTCAGCAACAGAGTGTAGGTAATAATTAACTGACGCCATTTACTGACAAGCTTTCTTCATGTTGACATATTTTATATTAACGGGTGAATGAATCACATATGATACATAACAATAGATTTTCTATTGTGTCTATCACGGGATAGCGAATGGGTTAATCTGTCAAGTTTTGGATACCAAAAATATTAAACAATCTTCTGTCTGACCAGTGTGTGCTCGATCAATCAATTCAATAGGTTGAATTAGGGTAATACAGTATTTGCATGGTAGATTAAGGTTTAGGTGTATGTTGAATCTTCTTTTAGCCAATAAGTATTTAGTGTTCGCTTGTAGCGTACAACATGCAGAAGCTAGTTCTACCTACATTTCCGTCTACAATGTTTCGATTAGCTGGCGCTTGGAGCATACCCACGCTGCATGATATAACTTAAAAGAGTCTAGCAATAAACCAAAACAACTTTCTTATATTCTCATATAAAAATAGCTTTGATAATTCGACGGAAATGAGAACTACTACATTTCAAATAATATTGCTTTCTACAAAGTTTGTTGTATACTTTTATTGTAACGCTTATTATGCAGCGTGTATGGTCGTTAAGTGGGCGAATGGAGATGGCGACAATATATGCTGTTGAAAAGTGGAGATAAAATCTATAAGATTAATATATATTGGTGCCAATTCTGTTGTCACAAAATTCTCTAAGCTTAACTAAAAATCACTAAAATTTAGTTAGTCCTTTCAAATGACATTTCGTATTCGTGACCACAGAATTGGCACCATTGTTTTATAAAATTTTGGCTTCATATACTGGGTTTTATAGTATTATAAATGATGTTGGTCATAAGGCAAAATTATGAAATAACTTTGATCTTTAAATTTGTCGCATTTTTGTTATTTTGTTGAGACATGTGCCTTGGTTCCAGATATTAAACCTTATATAGTACAAATAGTTTAAGTTTAGTTCGCTTTAGAATACTGACTTTAAATATAGAGCTGCACCAATGTTTGTTAGTTTACTTAACTACGAATGATTTGATAAGTCGTCATCGTATGGTAATGTTGCCACTATCTCTACATGCCTTAACAACATTGTAAGCCTAGCGAGTAGTCACGTACTCGCTAGTCTTATAATGTTGTTGTCTTTTATGACTATAAATTTTTTATATATGGCATGATTCTTAGTAACTAATTATGTTGAATTTAAATAAAAGCATGTAAAATTTTATAGATTTGTTTTATTTATTACTAGCGATCCGCCGCAGCTTCGCACGGATAGTACAAAACCTTACAAAATTACGAGTAAACCTTTCTCATGAATCAATCCGTCTATTGGTGAAAGCAGTTTATCGCGAACAAACAGATAAACGCGGCGAGGGGCCTTTATTTTATAATATGTTGTGATGATTCCTGCTCGAGATGTTCTATTTGTTTTTTATTTTATTATTTTTATTAGGGTAAATAAAATAAACAGTTAAGTACTTACACAATAATAATTTTCTTAATCTAGAGCAGTGGTTCCCAGACTTTTTGTCTCTTAGACCATTTTCAAAATTATCTGGTTCCGTTGGACCACCTGCAGCTAAAAAAGTTCAAATATTTGATAAAATCTCTACAGGCCGACCTTTTTTTTTAAGAAATTCTCGGGACTGAACCTACCACGATAGGCGGGCTAACCTTAATTTTTAGTAATTCTCGGGACTGACCTTATTATTTTGTAATTCTCGGGACTGATCCCACTACGGTAGGCGGCTGACCTTTTTTAGTTTACTAATTACTCTAAAAATCGAAAAGTCCCTGGTACTGCATATGGAATACTTATGCAAGTTTTTACAAGTAACAATCGCTGAGCTTGTCTAATAATCGTGGATCCCCGCTTACTAATTGTGAACCCCCATTTTTTTGTCACGCCAACGTAGACCCCCGTCGAGTCTCCCGTGGACACCTGGGGCTCCACCTGGACCACTTTGGGAACTAATGATTTAGAGTATTCACATTATTATTTAGGTGTGTAATTGTGCATGCCAATGTTATGTTATGATTATAGTAAGACATCTCATGTTTAAGTAGTTACAAACCTACATTGGCTGACACCGTCTCCATTAATAACAATAATTTAATTATTCACAAGAATACGCAATTATTTTTTAACTTTTTAGTGCATTTTTTGTTTTAGAATATTCTTTTTTGAAGTCGGTTTTCTTTTTGTTGAAATTGTATTTATACAAAGGCTGAAAAGTGTCCCCATCGTTTGGTGTTGTTCGAGCAGAGTACGGCAGTAGACTGATATAATATGTTCAATGTTGATACAGTTTAAAATATTGACGTGAACAATTTGAATAATATAAAATATATTACATATTAACTTGACATAGGTACTTCATATTTAATTGTCGAATAAACAAATATCGCCACGCCGCGCCGCCTCCCAGTCATGCCGCATTATACTGTCAAACCAAGTCTCACTCAAAATCGCATCGAATTATACTCTGGCAGTTCCATTGTAACAAGTTAATAGTGTGATAGGCTTGATAATCTATTTCGTAATTATGATTGAAACACGAGCCACTCAGAGAATCAACTCGCAATTAAATGCATAACCCGTTTCCATACCATCCAACCGCAGCTCTTCATCTTTTAACCAAAACTTATATTTTGAATAAAATTATATTTTTAATTTTCTGTATTAATTGTTGAGAATCGAACTCCTTTGTATATTCTTCTTGTGTCCGATTTGGTGCGTCCTCCTTTCCTACATCATCAGCATTATCGATGCAACTTGTGCGTGCTGTTCCTTCTTCTAACAGATTATTATCGTATCCGTAATTTTGTTTACTTGATCTCTTATTAGTAGCTCTCTGTATTAAAATTTCTGATTTAGGTGTTGAACTCTGTTCATTCTATATCTCAGATGGAGCCTTCACCTCTGCGCATATGTTGAGCTACGGTCTAATTGAGTTGAGGCTCCTTATATGTTATCAGTTATCTCATAGGATTTTGGTTGTGAGAAAGGTGGAACATACAACGTGATTGCCGCTTAACGTGCAGTGAAACTCCGCCATTAAGGCTGCCTGTCGAGCGGAGCGAGGCTGCGGAGCGAAGACACGTAGAAATATTAACCAATAGGATTGCATAAAAAGTCCACTCCGCTCCAGTATGCAATCCTAATATTTTTCCGTTTCTTCGCTCCGCAGCCTCGCTCCGCTTCAATGGACAGGCAGCCTAATTCCCGGCTATTATACCGTAGAATACCTAATCTCGTTGAATGGCAATAAGTACTTACTTATTCTTTGTGCAAAGAAAATACCTGCCCTCTGGCACGGTAATAATATCTATACAGTATTTTATCTTCATACAAACGTTTGGAACTCGAGTCATATCTATGCGCCTCGGCGTTGGTATGCGCTTGGTACGCAACCAGTCGCGAATGCCTCGCAGTGACGAACGGACGGTGTGATTGTTTTGTAAGCAGTAAGCGTGTGATTTGTGAATATTTTATTGAAATAACTGAAAGTACGTATGTACCTACATAATAATTATGTCAAAGTGCAATTTTTATAGAATATATTGTGCTGTTCATGGTTGCTGGAATTCTTCAATAACGCACCCAGAGATATAATTTTTGAAATTACCTGAAGACTGAATGTATTTTTAATTAAACTTTTTATCCGAATGCGTATTTTTTATACTATTAAATTTAACAATAAAGCTTTTCGTACGTCTCGGTCGGTATAAGGATGTTTTTTATTAAATATAGAAATAAAAAAATACAATATGCTTTTTATTGAACAATTTATATTTCATTCCCTACGAATCTCATTTTTTATAATATAATATAATATTTACAATCACTAAACTAGAAAGAAACTCAAGTAGATAGATAAATTTAAAATACTGTAGGCGGGCAGCCCTAACGCGTCTCTACGAACCGCGCTGTTGTAGGTAATTATTTCAAGGACAGGGCCGAGTTACAATACTGTATAGATATTATTACCGTGCCTCTGGTCACGCGAAGCGTCGATCAGCCGCTTAGACTGATTAGATACATAACTACCAAATGATTAAAGCATCTGAAACCGAGCTAGGCTAGTCCTGTATTTCGGCTATCAGTGCAAAGCCAGGTAGTTTCTAATATATTATGCTCGGTCCGACGCTATTCCTTCTGTATCTTAATGATTTAGCTTCCCTAACAATACAAAAAGCAAAAATTGACTGTTATGCAGACGATACTGCAATAATAGTTCATGGCTCAACATGGAGCGAGTGTCTACGGCAATCAGAACAAGGAATGGCGTTGGTAACTGAATGGCTTGTTAATAATCTTTTAACTTTGAACACAAGCAAAACAAAGTTCCTCTGTTTTCATAAATCTAGCGCTTCATCCCCGGTATGCAGTCCTAACTTAACAATTTGTAAATGTAACCAATAGCAGTCTAATGCCAACACCTGCTGTGACTGTAGTGAAATTCAAAGATCCAAATCCATAAAATATCTCGGCGTAATCATCGACGAGAAACTAAATTTTAATGAGCATATAGCTGCTCTCTCGACGAGGTGCATGAAACTCATCTACGTGATGAAAGAACTAAGAGACGTCGCCAGTATCGAGCTTCTTAAAACTGTGTACATCTCACTCTGCCAGTCCATCTTGACATACTGCCTAAGCGTTTGGGGGAGGCTCAGCCACGTCTAATCTCATACAATTGGAGAGAGCGCAGAGGTCGATACTTAAAGTCATGTTCAAAAAATTATTAACTTTTCCAACAGTTGACCTCTACAAAGCAGCTGACTAGTTAAGCATACGACAGTTATACGTTCAAAATGCGGTCATCCAGATGCATAAGTCGGTTCTGAATTCCCCTTATTATAAGGATATGTTAAGTGCAAGAGTTTTCAAGATTCCCATCACAAAATGCAAGACTACGTTTGCCAAAAGGTTTAGAAAGTATTTGCATCCCTACTTATATAATAAAATAGTAAAACATTGCGATCTTAAGCACAGCACTATGCGGGAAGTCCAAGTTAAAGTTAAAGAATTTATAGCTAACCTAAATTACCACGACACGGAAACAACTTCTTAAAACCATTATTTAAATGTACGGCTCTAGGCGTTCTGCAACTCTTTATAAAATTTCTCTACTCATTTACACACACTCACACATACACACACACACACACCATACATCACGCACTATCATACATACTCACCATAACTAAGCCAAACATTCACTCACTCACACCACTCTCACATCTATTTATTTATGCATGTTAGTTATTTGTAAAAGTTAAGTGCTAGGTATATGTTAATCCGTATAGTTTGATGGCCACGACACAGGCTGTGCCTAGTGTGGCTGTCACAGTAAATGTTAATATATGTGTAACTTACCTGAAATAAACATTATTATTATTCTCTTTATTACTTATTTTCTCTAATAATTACATTTTTAAATATAAATATAAAAATTATATATATTTAAAAATATAAAAACTGAAATGACCCACCGATATCGGGTGCAGGGACCAAGCTATCGGTGGTTAGGACTCCAGAGAAAGGAACCTCCGCACTATGCGCGCCGTGTCGAGCAATACTGCCTTCTGAATCGAGGACTTGACCCAGCTATTCAACGCGAGCCTCTTAAGATGGTGGTCGAGGCTCTTGGCAATTAACCCGTTTACCGAAACGACTATCGGTACAATGATCGCCGAGCCTACATCCCACATGTCGACAACCTCGCGAGCCAAGTCCAGATATTTAATTTGTTTATCTTTTTCAGCTTTCACGAGGTTCTCGTCATGAGGGATGGTGACATCGATGATCATTGCAAGGCGCTCTAATCGATCTATCACCACAATATCTGGCTTGTTAGCCACAACGGTTCTATCAGTGATGATAGATCGATCCCAGTACATAGTGACACGACCATTCTCGAGAACTGGATCGGGCACATACCTGTAGTACGGTATCTCTGAATCCACAAGATTGTACTTTAAGGCAAGTTGCTGATGGATTATCCTGGCCACTTGGTTGTATGGTGTAAGACAAATAGAGATAGGATGATGTCATGTTATTCCTAGATTAAGACTATATAATCTATGTATTCATTAGAATTAGAGAGTAATAAATCATACTTCATGTTAGCAAGTTGTGTTTATTAATTCACCCGAATCGAACCCTTATATGGCGACCCTGCCAGCGCGACGCGATGTTACGTAAAAGGAATCGCTATTATAAACATTGAGTGATTTGTGCACTTTATAGAACTAATTATGATTTCATTACTTGGGAACGTTTTGTTACTATTTAACGCAACTTTCGTTGGTTTGAACTGTTTTTCGCGAGTTTCTCATTTTGAAATACATCAGTATGGGCAAGCAGCAGTCTAAGGAGCAAGAAGTCATAATAGCGCAAAACGGAGCCGGGAATTCGGCTGCTACGGACCAGCTGCTACAGCATGCGAGTAACACAAATTATATATTGATAGCTATCTGCATTGTTTTGGTTGTTGGAGGAGCGATATTGCTGTTGCGATATTATAGAAAATGTCACGGCAAATGGATCGAAAGAGGCATTAATAACTACGAGTTGCGAAGGTCGTTGAGCTTGTTTCGTAAACAGGCCACGGGTGTTGCTGCGGCAGGAAATTCTCCGGCGTGAGTGCGTTGTGGTTAATAAGTGCCAAAATAAGTGCGTGCGGTAACAAGTGCGGCTAATGTATCCATATAATATAATAGTCAGGTATTCGATTAATGTTAATCATAAAATGTGTATGTGTACCTATCTTAAAAATATTCTATAGCAATTTTACTCGTATACCGTAATGATTATTTTCTTTTTAGATTGATCAGGTACATGGTCGTATTTATTTTTTCTCGTTTTTCTTTTCGTTATAATGTCATGGTATCATGAAAAATATATAATAATCTAGATTAAAGTAATATGTTATGGCGAATGAGGTTAAAGAGATTTTTAATAAATTAAAGTATATTAAAGATTACCTCATCAAATTGGGCCCGAAGCGAAGGTCACCTACTATAAGGGAAACTAAATTAAATGAGACGAATGACATATACAAGCAATTTTGTTCTTTGCAGAAGGTAATTGATATTAAGATAAAAAGTAAAGAAATCGAAAGTAGTGAAATTAAAATTTTGTCAGATTTGGTTATAAATATACATAAATTGTATTCAAAAATTGTTCAGCTTTGTTCGGATAGTACAGAGGATACGATAAACACCATGGAGAAATTTGAGCTAAAAACTGCCAATGCGTTATTTGAGCTAAAAACTGCCAATGCGTTATTTGAGCTAAAAACTGCCAATGCGTTATTTGAGCTAAAAACTGCCAATGCGTTATTTGAGCTAAAAACTGCCAATGCGTTATTGCCAATTATGACAGGTGATGTTGATACCACCAAACGTTTAATCTCAAATATCGAGATGTATGACTCCATGATTGATGATAGTGGCAAAAAGCAACTTATACAATTTGTTTTAATGTCCCGTATATCGGAAAGTGCCAAGCTGCGCATGCGTAATAATTATTTATCTGTTGCAGATTTAATTAGTGACAAAATCAGACACAGCGATCCAGAGTAAGCTGCACCATGCGAGGCAAAATAACAAGAGTATTGAGGAATATGGTAAGGAGCAGGAGCAATTATTTGTCGATTTGACTATTACCCAGGCTAACGGTGATTCTAGTGCACATCAAACTTTGAAGCCAATAAATGAGCGTATGGCGATTAAAAGATTTGCTGACGGCCTCCGTAACAGTCGACTCAGTACAATAATTGCAGCACGAAATTATAGCACTTTCAAGGATGCCATTCAGGGTGCGTTGGATGAGATGGCTCCGAATGCAGAAGAAGAACGAGTGATGAGCTTTCATCAAAACCGAGGTAGGTCAAGCCGTTATCAACGTGGTAATTATCATAATAATTTTAATAGGCCCTCCTATGCGTTTAGAGTATTTTCAAATTCTCAAAATTATAATAATCGCGGTCGTGGTAATAACGGTGGTGCAAGCGGAATACGTAACTTTAGTAAATCGTCTTTTTATCGCGGTCGCAGTGGTTTTCGTGGCCACACAACATTACGTCACCCTGCTCGACAACATCAAGTTAACATAGCTGATTCAAGTAACAGCAGTAATAGTACTCAAGGTATCCGAAATCCCGAAATAAGGGCTGAAACTGAAAATCGTAATTTGTTTTTTCGTGCATGAACACTTTTACTGCCAAAATATTAACTCAATTAATTTTAATGTTTTTCAAGTGTCGCATAGTTGGTTACTTGATACCGGCGCGTCATTATCCATAGTTAGACACGACATATTAGAGAACTGGAATATTCCATTCCATATAGAGCGCATAAAGATAAATGGTATAGCAGGCCATGTGTATTGCGATGGCTTTGTTTATCTGAAATTAAGTTACAATAGTTATGAGTTTGAGCATAAGTTTTATGTATTTAAAAACTTTTCTTGTAGAACTGATGGCATCTTAGGACAAGATTTTTTGAGTAAATTTAATTGTATTTTAGATTTTGAACAAAATGTTCTGACAATAAACCATAATGTACCCATTAGTATCCCCTTACAAATGGGGCAACTTGGCAAAAACAGTTACATAACAATACCGGCCAGATGTGAAGTTACATATTTAGTGCAGACACACTTACAAGATGAATGTGTTGTCATGCCTAAACAATTATGTGAAGGTTTATTTTTAGCTTCCATCTTAGTAAAGCCTAAGAATGGTACAATACCGCTTAAGTTTTTGAATACTAGAGAGACAGACGTTTGTTTAAGTTATTTTACACCAGATGTTGTAAGTTTAAATTATTATTTTTTGTGTTCTTTTGATAGTAATAATTTAAATGCTGACCGTGTGAAGTGTTTGTTTTCCATTTTGAATTTTAAACATTTAAGTAGGGAGGAACAAATTTCAATTGAAAACATTTGTGCAAAATACTCTGATGTGTTTTTGCTGCCAGGCGATAAGTTAGGTGTTACCAACTTGTACCAGCAGTCAATTCAATTAAAAGATAATACCAGTCCGGCGTACACCAAACCATACAGACTTCCTAAAAGTCAAAAAACTGAAATTGATAGACAAATTAGCGAAATGTTACGTAATGACATCATAGAAGAAAGTAGAAGTGAATGGTCGAGTCCAGTTCTACTGGTACCAAAGAAAACCGATAGTAGCGGTACTAAGAAATGGCGTGTTGTTATTGATTATAGGAAATTAAATGACAGCCTAAAAGATGATAAATTTCCGTTGCCTAACATATCTGATATTCTCGATTCTTTGTCAGGGGCAATATATTTTAGTCATTTAGATCTTAGCCAAGGCTATTTTCAATTAGAATTAAGCCTTGAAAGTAGAAAGTACACAGCATTTACTACAAGCAAACAATATCAAATGAAACGACTGCCAATGGGTTTAAAAATCAGCCCTAGTGCTTTCAGTCGCCTAATGACAGTAGCAATGTCTGGTTTGAACCATGAAAAGTGCCTTATATATTTGGATGATTTGATTTGTATAGGCAGAAGCTTAGAAATTCATAATAAAAACTTAATTGATATTTTTGAAAGACTTAGAAGCGTAAACTTAAAAATTAACCCCGAGAAATGCCAATTTCTAAAGAAAGAATTGTTGTATTTAGGGCATATTGTTTCTGCTAGTGGCGTTTCACCTGACCCTGAAAAGACCCGAGTAATACAGAGTTATCCTGTACCGAGGAGTAGTGACGAAGTTAGGCGATTTGTAGCTTTCGTCAATTACTACCGTAAATTTATACCGCATTTTGCTGAAATAACAATCCCTTTAAATAAACTTTGTAGAAAAGGTGCTCAATTTATTTGGAACATAGAATGTGAAAATTCTTTTCAGTTGTTACGGCAATCTTTAGCCAATCCGCCAATATTACAATATCCAAATTTTGACGATGAGAATGAATTTATATTGCATACAGATGCTTCTGGATTAGCCGTAGGTTCCGTATTATGTAATAAAAACGACTTGCCAATTGCTTATGCCAGCCGGCCATTAAATAAATCAGAATTAAATTATCCAACGATAGAAAAGGAACTCCTTGCTATTGTTTGGTCGGTTAAATATTTCAGGCCCTATTTATTTGGTAAAAAGTTTATAATAAAAACGGATCATAAACCACTACTTTATCCGTTTAGTTTCAATAATCCGTCTAGTAGATTGCTAAAGTTTCGCTTATTACGTCTGATGAATTAAAAAGTATTCATCAAAATGTTTTAAATATCATGACTAGGAGTATGTCTAGAAATCAATTGAGTAGCAATTCTTTAGTCGATAAGAACAAAACAGATGATCGGTCTGATCAACCGAAAGTCGTTGAAATTCTTAAAAAACCGAATAATTGCACCGAATTAATAATTTCTACTTGTGCTTTAAAATCCACTACTAAACATGTCCAAGTAAATGATTTTATTTATGTACCATCTAAGATGTCAATTTATATAGACCCAATTTCTCGATCATGCTCAGCGCGAGACGCTTTCGTGAGAGATTTGGAATCTATCTGTAAAAAACTATTAATAAATGAAATTTATATTATGAAGAATGACAAAAGTGAGAAGTATATAAAATGGTTAACCAAATTTTGTGGAAATAATAATTGGACCGGTCCACGAATATATATTTTAAAAAGTTTAATTAGAATTTATAAGTGATGATGACAAGCGTGTAGTACTTAATGACTTTCATTTGCTTCCCACGACTGGGCACGCAGGTACTAGACGTATGATAAATAATATAAAGAAATACTACTTTTGGCCAAACATGTCTGAGGACGTGGCAGAATTTGTAAGGAGATGTGACAAATGCCAGAAACAAAAGCATTCGTTACATACTAAGCAACCCATGGTGATTACTACGACTGCGCAGTCGGCCTTTGATAAAATATATTTAGATATAGTTGGGCCCTTAGATAAGGATTATTATGATAACTCTTATATACTCACATTGCAATGTGAATTAAGTAAGTATGTAGAAGCATATCCATTAGTTAAGAAAGATAGCGTGAGTGTGGCTCGAGCGTTCGTCAACAACTTTATATTAAGGTATGGTATCCCACGTGAAATTGCGACAGACAGGGGAACTGAATTCATCTCGAATACTATGACCGAGGTATGTAAGTTATTAAATATCAAACAAACAGTCGCTTGTGCCTATCATCATGAGTCAATTGGATCCTTAGAAAATTCCCATAAATCATTAAATGCATTTTTAAGAATTCAATCAGATAATAATAGTAGGTATTGGAGTGATTGGCTCCCATATTGGTGTTTCTCTTATAATACCTCTGTACATTCTTCAACAAATTATACACCTTATGAACTTGTATTTGGCAAATTATGTAATATCCCCAGAAATTTACAAAATTGTACTGTTGAGCCGTTGTATAATGTAGAAAGTTATCCCTTAGAATTAAAATTTAGGTTACAAAAAGCGCAATGTGAAGCGCGGCAAAATTTGGTAAGAACTAAATTGTTAAGAAAATGTAAATTTGATAAATAGTTGACACCTATTATGTATAAAAAAGATGACTTATTGTTGGTTAAAAATGAAACTGGAAATAAGTTTGATAATGTGTATCATGGTCCTTTCAAAGTTTTAGATGATCTTGATCCTAATGTTAAAATTTTGCGTAATAATAAAGAAGAAATTATACATAAAAATAGAACGAAATTATATAATGTTTAAAAAAAAAGCTACTACTTTATTTATTTTTTCTGTTTTGGTAGGGCGTATGGTGTAAGACAAATAGAGATAGGATGATGTCATGTTATTCCTAGATTAAGACTATATAATCTATGTATCCATTAGAATTAGAGAGTAATAAATCATACTTCATGTTAGCAAGTTGTGTTTATTAATTCACCCGAATCGAACCCTTATAGTTGTGTCTGTGCAAATATTCGCCGTTGGCAAGACGGGAACACCCAGAGACAATATGCCTGAGAGATTCACCGGGCTGGTGACACGCCCGACACATGTCGACCGTCCCATCCTTCAGGATATGCCGCCGGTAGTTATTCGTCATAACAATTTCGTCCATTATTGCAAAGACAAAACCTTCTGTTTCGGCAAAAATATCGCCGAAACGTAGCCAGGCCACAGAAGATATTAAATCAACATCGGGCCCGTGTAAGGCCCGATAGAAGCATCCATGCAGCTCTTTACCTTTCCATACATCCCTGCGGTCATCAGTACTGAGTACCACAGGTTTGCGCCAGTTCTCCTTAGCCAGAGCCAGCGGGGTAAGGCCATTGTCCACTGAGACTACAGCCCGATGCACACCCGAGCCGGTCTGGAGAAAATATTCTCTAAGACTGCACACCTCACGATTATGGAGGGTCTTGGCACTTAGGAAGCTACGACCCCCGCATTTCCGCGGGATGTACAGCCTCATTACAGACGAGCGCGGGTGATGCATCCGGTATGCGGTCAACAGTGTACGGACCTTTCTATCCAAGGCCTCCAGTTCAGTATGAGTCCATCTGAGTATGCCGAAGGAATACATTAAGACCGGCATGTCCCAGCCATTATAAGCACGCACCCTATGACCGCCCGACAAATAACTTTTGAGTATCTGTCAGGCGGCCAAAGAAGCGATCCCGCAATGTCTGTTTCATGCCAGTCTCTGAAATGCCCAACGCCTGCGACATACCCAGATATTTGTATGTTTCGTTTGCAGAGAGAGTCCTAAGTCTTGAGGAATCCGATAGTTCCATCCCATCAGATTCCACAATCCCACCTCGCTTTACATACATTACCGCACACTTGTCCACACCAAACTCCATTCTGATAGAATTACTAAAGTTTTCAGTTACCTTTAGTAACTCTGTCAGCTGAAGATGGGTGGGGGCAAATAATTTAAGGTCATCCATGTAAAAAAGGTGAGATATGACCTGGCCTCTACTCTGCAAATGGTAGCCTAGCTCCAAATTCTCCAGTAAAGTACTAAGAGGGTTTAGAGCCAGGCAAAACCACAGTGGACTCAAACTGTCACCCTGGAATATACCCCGCTTGATCATTATAGGCATACCATCACTCTGGATCTGCCGACATCCCGGATAGCGAAGGACAGTCCTCCATTGCCCCATACACGTCTTCAAGAAAGTGCATAAACTTGTATCTATTTTGTACAACTCCAGCACCTTCAAGAGCCATGTATGGGGCACAGAGTCATAGGCCTTCTTATAATCTATCCAACATGTCGCCAAATCCCTTCGGTGACGACGTACCTGTTGGCAAATGGTCATGTCAATAAGGAGTAGCTCTTTGGTACCACGAGCCCCATTTCTACATCCATTTTGAGATATGGACATGATATGGTTAGTATTTATGTGATGTGATAATTTTGTTCTCAAAATGGATGTAAAAAGTTTGTACACAGTCGGCAGACACGTAATAGGTCTCTAGTTTTGGGGGTCCGTGGTACACCCTGACTTAAAGAGCAGGTGGGTTATACCAGTGGTTAAAAAGTCTGGCAACGACTCCGATTCCAGAGCCAATTGGAACTGGGACGCCAATCGATCGTGAGTACTGCGTAACCACTTCAGCCAGAAGTTGTGCAATCCATCCGGTCCCGGTGATTTCCAATTCGGGAGCGAACGGGCCGCACAAGATACATCTTCTGGCCTAATGGTTACAGGCTCCATTTGAGTTAATGGCTCACACGCTCGCTTGACATCCCTGAACCAATCGCCCTCCGTGTGGCTGGTGGGCGCCGACCAAATATTACGCCAAAAATTATTTGTAATTTCAACATCTGGTCGACGTCCATCATCCACACTTGAATTGGATCGTTCCCACACTCTGTACACACACCTCTCGTTTTTTTGGAATGCACGGTTCTGGGTATATCGGTCCACTCTTTTTTTGTATCGTCTAATTCGGTTTGACCACGCATAAACCTTCTGCTTCAGGAAGTCAATGCGTTGTGACCCGTGAAGCATATTCGTGAGGCTCAATGCCCGTTCCCACAAATGCCCGGGTCACAAAACGCATCACTCTCGGGCGTGTATTGCCCGACCTGAAGCAGATTAGCTTGCCAATGAGTGCCCTAGATTCGGCGATACGCCGCTTAATCCTACACTGCCAGGCCGGTACGGTATTAGTTCGAGTAGCAGTTTCACTATTGTATGTAAATTTAATACCTGCTACTCGACACACCGCAACAGCCGCACAGTACAAAATTGAGTGCGTATCACCAAGATCTTCACTACTGTCTAAATAAATAGACAGTAGCGAATCCAGGGCACAGACTAGCGCCATATTTTTCTTATGCATGGGCAACCGGGGTAGGCGAGGTCTATTTTCTAAACTTGTGTACCTATATTCCCGAACAGCGCACTCCAAGGCACTCCTTAGTTTATCGATGCACCGGGTACTTACGTGTGTATCCCTACTATCCACTTCTTCAACACCGTTTGTATGTGGTACAGGTGTTATACAGTTTATTTGAGTTATATTTTGTGTGGTAGAAAGGATAGGAGGGTTACCACGTACGTCAGAGCGAAGCCTCTCAAGTGCAGCTTCATCCAACAGGTGACAACGTTGGATAGCCCGCACTTGATCGGACAGTCGTTGTGCCGAAACGTTGACAGCTGGCTCCAAGTCCTGAAACACAGGCAGCATACGATCACGGTAGGAAGTGAGGTTGATTCCTCCCTCTGTCGCCATAAAATATGCCCGCATGACATTTATTATTATTATTATTATTCTCTTTATTCATTTTCTTTCTAATAGTTACATTTTTAAATATAAATATAAAAACTATACATATTTAAAAATATAAAAACTGAAATGACCCACCGATATCGGGAACAGGGTCCAAGCTGCCGGTGATTAGGGCCCCAGAGAGAGGAATCTCCTCATAATACGCGCCGTGTCGAGCAATACTGCCTTTTAGATCAAGGACTTGATCCGGCCATCTAACGCAAGCCTCTGTAGGTGGTGGTCGAGGCTTTTAGGTATTAAACCATTGACTGTAATGACTATCGGCACAATGATCGCCGAGTCCACACGCCACATGGCGACAATCTCGTGAGCTAGGTCCAGGTATTTCAACTCTTTTTCTTTTTCAGCTTTCACAAGATTCTCGTCATGCGGAATGGTGACATCGATGATCAATGCTCGGCGCTCCAATCGGTCTATCAGTACAATATCTGGCTTGTTCGCCACAATTGTCCTATCAGTAATGATAGACCGATCCCAGTACAAAGTAGCACGACCACTTTCGAGAACTGGATCGGGCACATACCTGTAATACGGACCTTCAGATTCCACAAGGTCATACTTCAAGGCAAGTTGCTGATGGACAATCCTGGCTACTTGGTTGTGTCTATGCAAATACTCTCCATTGGCAAGACGAGAACAACCGGAGACAATATGTCTAAGAGATTCTCCGGGCTGGTGACATACCCGACACATGTCAACTGTCCCATCCTTCAGGATATATCTTCGGTAGTTGTTCGTCATGACAACTTCGTCCATAATTAGACAGACAAAACCTTCGGTCTCAGCGAAGAGATCGCCGAAACGTAGCCAGGACACTGATGACTGGAAATCTATGTCAGGCCCATTCAGGGCTCTGAAAAAACGTCCATGCAGCTCTTTTCCTTCCCATATATCCCTGCGCTCGTCAATTCCAAGTATAACAGGTTTGCGCCAGTTCTCTTTAATCAGAGCAAGCGGGGTAAAGCCCGCATCCACTGCGACTACATCGCGATGCACGCCCACATCGGTTCGGAGAAAATATTCTCTGAGATTGCACACCTCACGGTTTTGGAGAGTCTTCGCATTTAAAAAACCCCGACTCCCACACTTCCGCGGGATGTACAATCTCATTACCGAGGAGCGCGGGTGGTACATTCGGTAGGCAGTTAACAGTGTACGGACCTTTCTATCCAGGGCATCTAATTCCGTTTGCGTCCATCTGAGTATACCAATGGAGTACATAAGGATCGGCATGGCCCAACCGTTACAGGCGGGCACCCTGTTGCCGCCTGATAAAAGACTTTTCAGTATTTTTTTCAAGCGGCTAAAGAAGCGCTCCTGCAACGCCCGTTTCATACCGTCCTCAGTGATACCTAACGCCTGTGACATACCCAGATATTTATTGGTTTCGTTTGCAGAGAGAGATCTAAGTCTAGTGAAATCTGATAGTTCAATGCCATCAGATTCCACAACCCTGCCTCGCTTTACATACATAACTGCACGTTTGTCAACACCAAACTCCATCCTGATAGAGTTACTGAAGGTTTCCGTTACCTTAAGTAACGCTGTCAGCTGGGGTCTGGTGGAGGCAAATAGTTTTAAGTCATCCATGTAAAGAAGGTGGGATATAACTTGACCATCTCTCCGCAATTGATAGCCTAGCCCTGAACTCTCCAGTAAAGTACTAAGAGGGTTTAGTGCTAGACAGAACTATAAGGGACTCAAACTGTCGCCCTGGAATATACCCCGCTTGATCTTCAGAGATACACCGCTTTCCCCGATCTGGCGACATCCTGGATAGCGTAAAACCGTTCTCCACTGCCTCATACATGACTTCAAGAAAGTGCAAAGAGTTGTATCAACTTTATACAACTCCAGCACCCTCAAGAGCCATGCATGTGGCACAGAGTCATAGGCTTTCTTATAATCTATTCAGCATGTCGTAAGATTTTTCCTAAGGCGGCGTACCAGTTGACTGATGGTTATGTCAATTAGGAGTAGCTCTTTAGTACCCCAGGCCCCATTTCTACATCTATTTTGAGATGCAGACATAATGTTGTTTGCTGTAATATGCAGAGAAAGTTAAGATCTCAAAATGGATGTAAGAACTTTATAGACCGTCGGTAGGCATGTTATCGGTCTATAATTTTTTGGGTCCGTGGCACTACCTAATTTGTAGAGCAGATGGGTGGTGCCAGTGGTCAAAAAGTCAGGCAGCGATCCTGATTCCAAAGATGACTGGAATAGGGATGTCAAGCATGCATGCGCACTGCGGAACCATTTCAACCAGAAGTTGTGCAGTCCGTCCGGTCCCGCTGCTTTCCAGTTTGGTAACGAACGAACTGCACAAGAAACATCTTTTGGTTGTATGTTAATTGGCTCCATTTGTGGTATATTGTCACATGCCCGCCTAACATCCCCAAACCAATCCCCCTCTTCGTAGTCGACGGGCGTCGGCCAGATACTACGCCAAAAAGCAGTCGTGGCTTCTGTATCTGGTAAACAACCATCTCCACTAGAATCAGGTCGCTCCCACCTTCTGTACACCCACCTTTCATCTCTCTGGAACGCACGATTTTGGGAATATCGATCAGCTCTTTTTTTGTAGCGTCTCACTCGGCTCGCCCACGCACAAATTCTCTGCTTCAGGAAGTCGATGCGTTCTGTAACCCGGGCGAAATAATCTTGGGGACATACGTCAGTCCCTGCGAACGCCCGAGTTACATAACGCATGACTTTCGGTCGGTTATTACCCTCCCTGAAACAGATAAGCTTGCCGATGAGTGCCCTGGACTCAGCGATACGACGCTCAATCCTGCACTGCCACGCTGGCGTAGTATTTCTGGGTCGAGCAGCTGTCATTATGTCTGGATTTTTAATACCAGCCACTCGACAAGCCGCAGCAGCCGCACAGTACAAGATTGAGTGTGCATCGCTAAGATTTTCACTGTCGAGTCCAAGGCACACACCAGCGCTAATTTTTTTTTGTGCATTGGCCACCTTGGTAGGCGTGGTCTATTTTCTGAATAAACATGTCGATATTCCCGCAACGTGCACTTCAAAGTACTCCTTAATTGTTCATTGTACTGGGTACTTACGAGTGCAGCCCTGCTATTCACCTCTTCACTAATATTATTATCATTTGGCCTCGGTGCCTCATGAAGTCTTTGAGGCTGGACAGAAGAAGTGACGGGAGGGCTACTTCGTACGTCGGAGCGTAGCCTTTCAAGTGCGGCATCATCTAGCATCCGACAACGCTGGATGGCACGCACTTGGTCCGATAGTCTTTGAGCCGAGACGTTGACGGCCGGTTCCAAGACCTGAAACAGAGGCAGCATTCGATCACGGTACGCACTGAGATTGATTCCCCCTTCTGTTGCCACAAAATATGCCCGCATGACGTTTTCGTTTATCGATCTTGTCCATCTCTCATCCACATTACCACCGACAGCGGGGGCCCTGTTGGAGGCCGGTGGGCCTCGGGGTCCCAAGCAGGACGGTGGCCGGCGTCTCCCCTGCCGACGTACAGGTGTTGGCGACGTCGGCGGGGAGAAATACTCGTCGCTTGATGAGCTCGACGGCTCACTGCCCGTCGGAGTCGCGGGTGCAGGTGCCGACGGCTGCGAGGCGGAGTTGAGCAACGAGTCCGGGGGCCTTCCTTGTGCTGCTGCCCTGGCTCTTGTTAGCATTCGTGTATCACGTTACTATTGCATAATAAAATGTATGTTTTCATTTTGACATGTTTTGTCATAATAATCTGTCTGATTTTTCTTGTTTGTTGCTTGATATTTTTCATTATGAATAGGTATTTTAAAATTGAGACTTTTTATAATAAAGTAGTGGCCAAATTATTATATAATTTACGGAAAATTGAATATTAATGGAAAATTATTATATATTTTTACGTAAGAGCTAACAATTTTGCAGTGACACACATGCTGGTGTTGCCATATTTATTATTATTATGATTAGGAAAATCCCTGGCTCTTTGGGAGGCTTACACGGAGACTTGGGTCCAACGTGAAGATGCCCTTCGAGAGTATTTATCAAAGGTGGGATGGAACACTTACAGCGGCACTAGCCGCAACAGGCGTAAGACTTGCTATGTATGGATTCTAGTATATGGGCTATGGTTAGGAGTGTTTGATGAGTCGGTATATTGGTAACTATGATTGGAAAACAACATAATCGATTATTATTATTATATTATTTATACCCATAATTGAGTCAACAAAACTAGTGTGGGATACAAGTTTCTGCGTCTGTATCGCGGGGAGCTTTGCAAATATTGAAACAACTGATAGAACACCCACACTTCGAACCACTATACCATAGCCCAGGGCAAAACAATATTTTTGTTTCGTGTTTAGGAAACTGCTATTACCGATGAAATAAAAACGTTTGACCTTGTGGAGACATCATTGCGGTTTCCACAAGGTCAAATATTGGAGTACGCGAGCCACATCTCGTCACGTCATCGGTTTGTTCTAGTATCTCCTAAATAAAATGATTCCTAATGAAACGTTTTCCTTCTTAATTTGATTCATATAACACTTATGAAAAGTAGATATTATACGAAATCATTAAAAAAATAAGATGTTTTAAAAAAAAATTAGGCTAACCCCGTCCTAGTTATAGTTCATGTATCACGGGGAACTTTACAAACGTTCAAACAACGGACACAAAGTACACCTAAACTCAGTACAATCATTTGTGGATCACATATTGTCCCGTGTGGGATTTGAACCCACAACACTCTGCGCAGAGGCAGTGGTGACGCGACCACAAACCACTACGATATCCGTATAACTCGCATTAGGTACCTTCTTCATTGATGTGTGCGTGATTATTTTAATGCTAAAAGATTATCTGGAAATCGCTTTAGGCTACAACTAGGTCGAGATTAAGTCACATAATTCTGTGTCGGACGTCAAGCATTTTTATTATTGCATTTGGCCACCACTGGTGGTCGTTGGGACAAAATTTTATGTGTGATCCTACCCAACACGACCACGGATGATAACCTTAATTTTAATGCGGTACATATTCATGAAAAAAAGTGTACTTAATTGTACTTATGAGTTTAAAATTTGTACTCACATATTTTCGCTGTTATAACATATAGGTCGTGGTCGTGCTTCCTGGCACGACCACTATAAATTTTAGGTATTTTTGTAAACTTTAAGATGGAGAATAATGTAAATAAATTGTACTGAATTGTACTCCATTTTATAGATAATTTTGAGCAGTCTTTGTACCGTTTTAAACGTTTTTTTCTGCGGTACATCAAATAGCACAATTTTCTTCTAAATAGGGAAAGCTAAATAAAATTACGTTTTGTATGGTTACATATAACGTTTTATTATACGAACGTATTATAATCCTGTAATAATTATTAAATAGCGGCATACATTAATAAAACCACATTTATGTCCTTAATATCACTGGATTTTATGACTTTCTTTTCTAAATCATCGTAAGTGTTCCACTGATGCGATTGCTTACAGTGGACCCTAAAATGGCCTGGAATATGTTCAACAATAGCAAAAACTGCATATTTTTTGGAGTGTACTATAAGCTGAATGGGTACATTTTTAAGCGAGATGATCATATCTATATCGAAAAAAATTACATCGTTCATGTCATGTACATTGGTTGTATTAATGTTACAGCATTGCGAATATACCGATCTTTCGTAATCCTCAATTGACGAAACAGATTCTTGTAATGCTATAATTCCTTTATCTGATAAAACAAGTTCGTCTAAGGGAATATATTGACACCGCCTTTCTTTCTGGCGGCTGCATATCGAACACGAATTTTTTACTTTAAAACTTATTAACTGACCATTGAAAACAGTTTGTAAAACAAATGCTACTGTGGATGTGCAATCAATAACTTTTATATTATTTTGCACTGTGGTGTCGCAATGTATCATTAATATGCGAGTCCTCAATACATAAACATCTTTGGAATAATCTTTAGTAGCTAATATTTTTATTAGTTCTGCAAAAGTATTTGAAAGGTTATCTATGGTTTTTTTTACAGAAGCAAATTCAATGTAATCCACAACCAAACCTTGTGAAACAGAATCAAATGCGCATGTGTTTTTTAAAATGACGTTACAAACACCAGATCGGCATAGATTGCCATTTTTGAGGAAATCCACTGTTTTTCTTTTTTTTTGGTTTGATTGTTTCCAGTAAATTCTTTTTAGTGTTTTCGTCCTTATTTTTGTTTCGCCAGTTTTCCTGCAAACTGGGTATTTGAGAAAATACAGAACTATCAAAAAAAATATTTGTATCCTTAACGTGATGCTTTACATCAACCAATATTTTTTTTGAATTTTGTACTGGTAATTTCGTAGCTTCCTTGCCAAAATGTTTACAAGACGCAGATTTTATCTCTCCTGATAAGTACTCTACATGCCTCATTATGAAGTCATCAACTCTGATCAGTTTATTTACATTTCCCAGAAGTAATTGCTTAATATTTTTAAAGTAGCTCTCGACATTACTATTACTAGGTATATCACAATCAGATTTAAAATATTTAGACATACAATTTGACCAAAGTGGTAACTTTACTAATATTTGTCTGAAACAATTTATAAAACTTGGCAAATAGTAAATGTTTTCGTATTCAGTTTCATCACACAAATCAGCAAAAACTGTTTCCCTAGAAACACAATCATCAAACCATGACATAAAAGTATTTTTCATTTGGTTCTCATTATCGTTACAAAAAATAGAAGTAGCAGCATCATAGTGTTCATATAATTGCTCATTTTCTTCATTAAATGTTGCCTTTTCAATATGTATAAGCTTTTCTTTCGCAAGCTCACATCTTGTCATCTCGCCATTGCAATCTATTCGATCATATCTTTGTAAAGCAACCGTTATTAAACTTTTAACAATAACTTTAGCATTGATAATATCATCACTAGATTTCAATGTGTATAAATATTTTATGTAATATTTCTTTATTCTTTCATCAACAAATTTGAAACAAGATAAACCATACAAACATTTAATAAAGTGAGAAGTATCCAATCTTAAAAAACATTCAGGAGCTACAGTTTCTATCCCTTCTAATACTAGAAAGCATTGATTTATGTAGTCATTTGTACATAGTTTTATAACCCGTAAAAGCCTTTACAATTGCACCGATAAGAGCTGACGAATCATCAGTGATAACACTATTTGGTACCTTCAAATTTTTGTTTTTCCAACATTCCAACCAATGCCATATATTGTGCATAATATGATTTCCTGAAATCATTTGGAACATAGGAGTAGACGTTCCATCCAGTTTTAAAACTGCCACGTATAAAAATAAATGTTTTGCATTATATTTTTGAATAGATTCTTTAGGTGGATATATATTCTTAAAAATAGACCCCGTTGCGTCGATGCTTAATGTAACATAGTGCAATTTAGAATACTTTTTGTAAATCAGTGCAATAATGAACAAAAAATGGGTTAATCGAAACTGAACGAATAATCTCATCATACGGAGGTGTAATAGCCATTATCCATAACGCTAAGACAACATTTGGATGATACAATTTGGATGCTAATATACTATCTTTTATGTTTTGTAGCGATTTTAGAGATGGAATGTACGCAGGCTCATGATTTTCGTCACCTTTTAATGCGTGGTTAAGTATTTTATTTCTTACAACAACAGGATATTCACACTTTAACTGCAATGCTAATTCCTGTTTGCGGAATGATGTGAGTCTTATCTTTTGTGACTTGTGATTTACACATTTATTTCCTGGATGTACGTAGCATTTGAACGATACTGAGTCACTTTTTTCTTCTGTTTGTATTTTAATTGTAGCTTGACATTGTTTGCAATTTCCATAAATAGTCACAGAATTTTCATGAACGTCGTGCTTTTTAAATGTCCAAATACATATACAAGGCGTCCATGTATTCCCAAGCGCCAGGACTGGGGGCGGTTGAGAACAGATGTAATAAATAGAACGTACCTACCTAAGAATTTTGTCTTGTGGTCTAAAACAAAAATATAGATTCACTTGAATTATTTTCTTACGTATGTATATCTTTTTATTTGGAATGTAACTCCTTAATTTAAAACATGATAACAGACATAATTACTTTATGGGATTAAATATAATGACCACCAAAAATACTAATTGCACAGCAAAATATGGTTAATAAAATATATCATAACGAGCACCTATAGATACGCTTCAAATCACTGCATTCTGTCTCGGAAGTATTAGGTTATGTCGGGGCTCCATCGACTTAGTTTGATCTTTTTAAAATATTTTAGTAAGTATATTTTGCTGTGCAATTAGTATTTTTGGTGGAACAAAGGCAAAAAATTGAGGAACAGTTACATACTACCCATACTTTATTACCCTTTCCTGTGCAATTGGTGATTCGTATCAATGGTTTTAGGCAATAATATTAATATGATTAAAAGCTGTGATGATTTTCCTAATATACAAATACGGATTTTATAGATTGTTTTATTTACAACAACTATAGGGGCCGTTGGGACAATATTTAATATTTTGTTCTAACTGCCACCGCTGGTTTCAGTGGTGGCCGTTGCGAATAAGCCATTTTTAACAGAATATTGTCAATAAGAAGTCATTGCCTTTAAATTTTCAAGTCTATTTGTAGTCATAATCTTTGAAAAATGCTGTGGTTATTGCATTAATTACTAAAAAGGCAAATGTACTATCAAGACATTTCTACGACAAAATGATTATAACAATCGTATGACATTAATTCACAGATATTTTATTTATATAACTCCGGTATAATACAGACGTAGGGCAATATTTTAATAACTTTACCACTGGGACAATAAATCGAAGTTTGTTAAACGTTGCATCACAAAGCCACGTTTCTTTGGCGGCACCGTTTTATCCTTGTCACTGTCTTCTTCTTTCCTTACTTCAGTTCTTTTGAGATTTTTAGTTGGTTTTTCAAGTGATTTCATTTTCTGTATTTCACATTCCATGTCGAAAGGACACTGATCGGCTGGATATATCGGCATCAAGATTACTGGTACATAATTTGACGTCATGCCCGAATTCTGAAATATCCTACTGATTCTATTAATTTTATTAAACAAGTACTTGGACTTGAAATTATGTAAGTATAGCAGTCCAATAACAATAGTCTATATTAATACATTTAAGATTCTGTTACATTCATACCTATTTAGTAAAAATCGGCAAGTGTTCGTAAAACGAAATAAAGATAACGTAGTAAATTGAATTACTAAGGAAAGAATATCTTTGTTTGCATAACTTGTATATAATAATAAATGGTAAAAACGGTACTAGTCATTACCTTTTGCGGTTTGCCCATCGGTCATAGCACTATACTAATTGATCAAATTTAGATGATATGTAGGTGAGCCGCGAGTACAAAAAATTTGCATATAATAAAGAATTATAAATGAGGAATAAAGGGAATGCCAGACATCAATTGAAAACCATAACAAAATAAAAGCACAAACCTTATTATCCTGAGCACATTGACAACAGTAGCTTTGGGCCGCTGAAATTGTTTTAGAATTAACCAAATATTCAACAACGGCTTTCAAGCGTTGTTCATCTAAAGCATCTGGCTTTTTGTTCTCCCATTGACCGTCAGGATTCGATTGCATGATCACAGGAGCTGCTAAGCCCAAGGCATCGAAGCCCGGCTTCGCAATAGGACTGAACAAGAAAAAAGAAATAAAAATGAGCAATAGCATAAAATAAATAATAACAAAGAAATATATAATTATAATCGATAAATTATAGATAGAATCCTTGTGATCAAATGTTTTGTGACTTGTAATCTCTCTTGCACAGAAATGCGTTTGATTAATAGAACCAAATCTAATCAAAAATCAAAAATTCTTTATTTTAAGCTATTACAAGGTAATATTAATAGGGGGTTTGGGAACTCTTCTGTTAAGTTAAAAATCTGTCTTAGAAGAGTCCCCTCTTGTCCATGGCATGAACCATGCTTACAGGTGTTCTGTCGTTACAAACACTCTGGCGACACCATACAAAAAGTACCTACAATCCTCTATTAGGCTAATTGAAAGAAATGCCTACTGGTAGTTACTTTAGGACACCGATCCACTTTCTATCAGCACAGCGTCTCCTTATTGAATACTTAATCTACTTTTTGTACAACTGTTCAATAGATCTACCTTTTAACATATTGCTCTTAGGTTGTTACTATAAATATAAAAACTTCCTATCCTTAATATTGATATAATACGGTGACGAATAAGCGAAGAAATCCTATGAATTTTTAGATGGTAGGTGATACCGAAATAAACTGTAGAACCAAGTAATAGCCAAAATAAAAGGCTAGTTTATAAAATCATCCTGCTAGAGCTATTACAATGTTTTTTATATAAACCGTTCAAAATCTTTCAGTGAAAAGCTGGGCTGGCTGGGGAAAAGGATGACAATACGTTGAATGTTATAATACTTACATATCTGCAAGTTTTTTATCAGTCATCTTTATTAAAAACCAACTTATTATTGAATATTATATTCGATTTTATATAGTGAATTATTTTTATATTTTGCCTGATCTTTCAACTTTAATTTTTTAATAAAACTGACATTTTATTCGCAAAATATGATAGTGGTATTTGTGTCATCTTGTGCTGGAAGTTTTATAGATGGACAGTAATTTTCGCATTCGAAATAAATTGTATAGGTATAGTGTTTGCTTATTGCCTGCTTTGGTCTTTAAGGGCCCCATATACGGTACGATTCGTCTGTACGATCCGTCTGTACAATCCATCGCTTCAGAGCGATCGAAACGACGAATCGGTAGTGTATGTCAAGATCGTTAACGATTTACTTCATCGAAGACGATGCCGGAAATCGCAACGAAAACCCATGCAATCATGAATATCGTAACGATGAGTCGACAGTGTTCAAACAAGTTTCAAACAAGTAAATGATGGATCGTTACGACCAATCGTTTCGTGTATGGGCGTGATTTTTGATACGATCAATCTTCACGATTTTCTTTAGATCAATCGTACAGACGAATCGTACCGTATATGGGGCCGTTTAGATAGCCGTGCCGATTCCGGATGTTACAAAATTCTTTAATCTTACCAATAGGCAAACAGTGTTAGGTAAGGCAAATATGTAAATTCATTTGTTAAACTATTTAACCGAGCAATAATAAAGATACTGCGTGCAAAAACAAAATTTAAACCAAATACATTCAAAGGTATGCTAGATTTCAACATTGAAATTAAATAAACACTACAATAACAGACCTATTCCACAGAAATTGGCCCTTATAATAGTAGGAATTAAACAATATAAGCAAAGACATTATACTCTTATAATGCCTTGGAATATAGACATAGAATATAATTTATTATACAGTTTATTATCAAGATACTTACTTGGTAGCGCGGTACTCTTCTACGTATCTAGAGTTATTTTCTATGGCGGACCTGGCTACTGTCAGATCGAGGCAGATTCTGGGCTAGAGCAACATCCAAGTAAGGCGGCTCCCTAGCTTGTTTCTGTTTAATTTTTCTTACAATTGAGGCGCGGCTAGCGTTCCAGCATTAGGTGCCTGAGGCGGCCGCCCCGTTCGCCCTATAGTAGGGGCGCCATGGCCCTGCTACTATAATGATCCATCTGATACTCTGGCCAACCAATAATCCTACAATTTTGAGCTGAAACCTATCAACCTGGTGTGGACATCAGACAGCACAGCCCACCTAACCTTCCTTACATTCACTAATCGTTGTATCAATTCGGTAGCAAATACAACTGCTTTGCATGAGGTATTGCCAGTGCCGGATTAAGCAAGCGCGGGGCCCGTAGCAAATTCTTTCAGGTAGGAGTGCTTGCATACGTCAAACTTTTTGTAGAGCTGATTATTGAGCCGGCTGAAATTCTACACATTTATACGAGCGACTTTTTGTAGAACTTGTGCGTTTACCGTATGAAATTCGGTGTTTTATTTAGGTACGCTAAGGAAATAGTCGGTTACCGATTGTCTGACGTGGATTGTCTTAGTTGGAAAACTTGTAACATTTCACGTTTTTATGACATCAAGTAAATTCAATATACCAAATCTTAAGTAATAAGTTTCACTCAAAATATTACGCTCAGGCAGAGATGAGTGGGTTTAAATATGCGGGGCCCCCTTTCGCGCGGGGCCCGTAGCATTTGCTACTCTTGCTACGTGGTTAATCCGCCACTGGGTATTGCATTGTTTTCCCGGGTCGAACAAATTGAATTAATGATTTTCTATCAAAAAAATCTCAATAGCAGCCCAGTCTAGACCCGTGCTTGGTAGACGACAATATGTTCGTCCCATAAATGTGTATGACGAAAAGTGATTTTTATACACCTTGTAGATACATCCATGCCGAGGTGTATAAAAATCGGTAAAAAATTTTAGAATATAATCTGAATAGGTCATCATTATTTGATGAATACGCGCGGGTGAATGCACTGTACGTCATACAGTATTTATACATATACCTAAATTAGGTATTCTGAAATTTTTTACCGTTTTATGTACGATTTATTGTTGTTGTGCAACCTGCTCGGTTGTGCTTGGTTTCGCAGTAAGTATCGTAACTTGGTGACTGAGATGATGCCGGTGAATTTTATTAGTTGTCTTCTCTTAATAATAATAATAATATAATTTATTTTTCTCACCACAATATTACAGCAATTACAATGAATAAAAACAATATACTAATGGAATTTGTACTGTGGGAGACTGGTGCCTAAGCTCTTTAAAAACAAGTGATTGGAACATCGCATTTCTATTAGTAGGTTTTATGTTCTATGCGAATTTTGTGAATTGTAATATTGTATTTTGTGCTTGCATGCGTGTGTGTGTTTGTTTGTGTGTGTGTGTGTGTGTGTGTGTGTGTGTGAATGTGTGTGAGTGCTTACGTGTGTGTGTATGTGCGTTTGTGCGTGTGGGTGTATTTGCGTGTTTCTTTTTGTGTGTATGTGTATGAGTCATGCTGTATGTGCGTGAATGTTTATTTGTGGGTGTATGTATGTGAGTGATACTGTATGTGCGTGAGTGTTTATTTGTGGGTGTATGTGTCTGCGTGTGTGCATGCGTTTGGCGTAGTACCACTACTCCGGGATATTGAATATTTTTTCTGTCTCATTATAATTCAGCTGTTGGAGCCAATTCGTTACTTTCATTTTACAATATTTTTTTGTTAGGTGAAATATGCCTAGAGAGCTGTTTATTTTATTGTAAAGGAAACCTCCTAGATGACAGAAAAAATCTTGTCAATGGAGATGGAGATTGATCTTTCCTCCATGCTTTCTCGAAAATAAGTTTTCACATAAGGTAACACTTCTTGGTCTTACCGAAGTCGTTCCAGATTCTAATACATTTATACGACGGCGGATAGTCTGAGATCTTACGCTCCATCCCTTATTTGAAGTTAACCATATTTGCCATAATCTCCCTCTGAACCGCAAACAATTCAACAACAGTACTCATTTTGGTACTTAGTGAGTACTGGTAGTACAGTAAAAAGGAAAGATCTTACTTGAGTTGCCCTGGTAACAGGTAACCTGTTATGACTAGGGCATCGAAACCCGGACATATTTTAGGAACCGGTTTTTTCGATTCCTAACGCAAGCTAGAAACGGGTACCCGGTAATTTCGGTACCTTGGATTTAATAATAGTAGGTAAGGCCTATAATAAAGGTTTTTCTAAAGGAAGGATAATAATTGAAACAGTTAATTCCAAATCACAAATATAATTTTAATATTAATCAGTCTTTTTTGTTAACAATCAGTTTTTATTAATTAGGGAATACTAAGTCTTCTTCCTAAACTAAATTAGCCTTATAACAAGTAGTTTAAAATAAAAATCACAAAACAAGTAATTACGATTGCACATAAACAACATAACTTTAATGTAGTGAACACTGAAAACAATATTAAGTATCGATTAGCTATAAAACTTTAACTTTTACAATAAAATAAGAAAATAATGGATTTTGCTTTAGCTAAAACCTATTATAGACTCTTCTTTTTACTCAAATAATATGAACGCAAAAAAATTAAGGCGTTCAATGTTTTGTCACTCAAGGACGATCGCAGTCTATTACAAACTATACCAGCTGAAGAAAATATTCGTTCCAGTTCTATACTAGTCGGTGAAATGGTTTTTAAATACTCATAGGCCAGCGATTGGTAACGGCCCCGTTGTCTTTGACCACTATACTCAAACAGAGCCATTTTTACTCTAGCAGTGGTACTCAAGTCATTTGATGTATGATATGTCGATTTAGTAGCTGTAGCAACAGCTTGGCTCAGCTCTCTATTTAGTTGCTCTTCATTAGATAAATAAGTTTGTAAGTTAACTTCATGCAGATTGTCTCTTCCAAGATCTGGCGTAGCCTGAGCCTTTTAACTAGCCCACCCGCATTATTAAAATATAACGCATAGTGAATAATAATAATAATAATAATAAATAAATAAATAATAAACCCCTCTGGGACAGTCGTTATCTCCTCATGAGACTAACGCGATACCGGAGGGCATAGTATACTAGCTTTTAAACTAACACATTTGCCTTGTGATATAAACAAAAAATGTATCACCAGGTTAAATAAAAGCGCACAAACCGCAGGGTAGCTTGTGGCGAGCTGAATGTGAGTGGCGATACTGCGGTCCTGAATGCCTCAGAGAGTCGGTGAGGGCCTCGTCCCCAGTTTGCCGTTACTGGTTGGCTGGGGTGGAACTTCACGTGCGCCCGTAGGACTCTCAACCCTGGCTTGCCTTGATCGGGCCAGAGGGGGGCCGCTAGAGCTACATGCTTGGGGGTGGAAGTGTCATTTTCAAGGGCATAACTACGCGGAAACCCGCTCCGGGTCTCCGTTTTCACGAGACCCGTGATGGCGAAACCAGCGCCGCACCGCTCGACATCCCTAGCCGCTCGCACCGGTGTTGCCCTCTGCTGCTGGCTTGTATGCCTATAGTGGCTATTTAGGGGGCCCATCTAGTGAGTTGGCGAGTCACCGTCTGTCCATTCGATTGATGCTATTAGAGTATTCAGGGCAGACGTCGTTTTATCATCCATAGTTACCAATTTACCAGTCCATCAAAAACCCATACCCATAGCCCATATATTAGAATCCATACGTAGCAATAGTCCTACGCCTGCTGCGGCTAGTGCCGCTGTAGGTGTTCCATCCCATCTTTGATTAAAACTCTCGAAGGGCCTCTTCACGTTGGACCCATGTCTCCGTGTAAGCCTCCCAAAGGGCCGGGTATTTTCATAACGTATTAGGAATATACCCGTGAAAGAGAAACAAATAATAATAATAATATCAATTTTTAAAAAAAAGTTACATTTAGCATGAACACAGTACATAATAAATCAAAACATGTTAATACAGAATTTGTTGTACTCTGGTACCCAATGTAAGATTTAACTTGTGTTTTGGGTACCAGGTCCCTCGCAGTATTACATTTACTTTACAGTTAAATCATAATATAATATTAGGTGTTCGTGTAAGCAGCTATGAAAATATGTGTAATATAGTGATACTTATTAATAAATTTTGCAAAAGACCGAATAATCCGAAAAACCGGATATTGATATTTTAGAACCGCTTTTTCAGACCCTCAGAACCGGGCAGAACCGATTCTTTTGGAACCGGGAAAACCGTTTCCGATGCCCTAGTTATGACTGGTGAATCTGCGATCGATGTTGTATGAGATTCCCCTGAAGGTTGATTACACTATCACTGGTCACAATTTGGCAAAACGATAGTCACTGACAAGAATACAAAGTACAACACGCGGCAGATCCCACCGTAACGAAGGCTCAAAGGACCAAAGGAGACCGACCACCTTGTATGGGACCATGGCCTGGACGTGAACAATTTTATATTGTAATAACAATATTAGTTTTGAGTAGCTTAAACTAAGTAGAAAACATTATTCTTTGAAGTTTAGTATCAAGTTCGTTAAATAATAAAATAAAACACATTGTTTCAAATAATATTTATTTTCATGTGTCACCATCACCTTTATAAGTTATTAAAATATTTTCCAAAAACTGGGCTGGTGGAGTGACATTTTCATATCTTGCCCAGCTTAGGTACCATATTACAGACATTATGTGAGCGCAGCAACCAACAGTCCTTCGGCCGACTATGCAGTTGCAGTAATACTGCCTTATTGCTTCCAGGCTGTGTGTATTATTTTGATATAATATATAAATAAAATACGTCAATTTCATACTACTGGATGGTAACCAATATTTATTATATATTAAAACAAAACTTTAATATTTTATTTTGTTTATAAGACGATTGTCCACGTGCAAGCCGAATATGGACGGTCTCCTTTGTCGGGTGTAAATTCGACAACTTAATGAGAAATTCATACACTGAATTTAGTATTATCAAAAATATGGTAAAATGGTACGAGGATGTGTGGTGTGATCGTACGTGAACTGACTTAAATTAATAAAAATGATTTACGAAGTTTTGCTATATTCTTAATGTAGGTAGATAGGTACTGATAAAATCTTAGTCACTTAATATTCTAAGGCTAAATCCACGTGGCCATATTTTATATACATCTATGATGGGAGATTCCTGCTTCGTGTCTTGCAATACGAAGGTATTGTGCTTTAGTAGTTTAGCTTTAGAAACCGAAGCAGCGGGCAAAATCTAGTAGGTATAAGAACAGTCCTGGTATAAACTGTACCACTATTGGAAACGGGCCTCTTCTGAGTGAGAAGGGTTCAGTGCAGGTAGACTTCACATATCTTCGAGAACATTAGGTATGGAGAACTTTCAACTATGTAAATAAAAAACTAAAGAAGTGCGTGTGTGCGTGTGTGTCTCCCCCTAGACAACCACTACACCATTAGGAAATAAAATAAAACCAATTGCATCGCATTGTCATTCTATTTTTAATACATTTTTAAATAGTAAGATATCTAAGTATAAGTCGTTTTTATTACCTAATCAATATCAGTAGCTGTAATTTTAAATAAGAATGTCAGTTGCTTTAAATATTACCATTGTGATAATAAGTCGAAATCTGTGTGCCGACTCAGTAACCACGGTTTCGGCTTGTTTAAAGGTCCACCTCCTCTTTTTGGTTCACTACTTTGGTCCTTTGTAGGTTTCTTACATGAATGCCATATAAATCTATGGAAGGAGGTTTTACATGTTTAATTTCCTTATAAACTCTAAATTCATAGATGGACGTAGGTACACATATTATTATGACTTGACTTATTATTATTATTGAGTGTTTTGTTTGGTCAATGGTATCGGGAGATTAGTATAGGACTAATCCCCCGACACTATTGACCAAACGAATGGCTAATTAAATCCCATTTATTGGTAAATGCTCTTTGTTTTAGAATTCTTCAGTAAAAAATGATTATATACCTAGGTATTGCATAGTTATCTCCAACAGTAAAAATATGGCGCTATTGTAAAATGAAATTAGGACCATCAAAGACGCCAACAATATGAACTTGTACGTGATGCTACCAAAAAAGAATAGATGGCATTAAAAGCAACATGGTCGTCGTCTGTCACATAATTGTTATTTAGTTAAACTAGATGGCGCTAGAAGCATCGTTAGACTATATCATTAGTTCCCAAATGGTCCAGGTGGACCAAAAAAGAATAGATGGCATTAAAAGCAACATGGTCGTCGTCTGTCACATAATTGTTATTTAGTTAAACTAGATGGCGCTAGAAGCATCGTTAGACTATATCATTAGTTCCCAAATGGTCCAGGTGGACCAAAGAGTAAAGTAATATATAGGGAAAAGAGAGCCCTCTTAAGGCAATTTATAGCAAACTTGTTCGACAACTAGCAACATCTGAATTTTGGAGAACGAACTATTCATGCTATACATACCTATAGCTGTACTATCAATATTAGTGTTTCGAGTTATGTACGCAGATACAAGTAGATAGTATTCGGGTATGCGTTAATCTCATTATTTATTTGATGTTCTAAGAAATAATGAGAAAATTGCATACCTGAGCACTACCCACTTGTATCAAAATTTTTAAAAAGTAAATCGAGTGATAGAATAGTAGTAGGTACCTAATAAAAATAAAACTCTTGTTTATCACATCATTTTTTATTTTTATAATGTTTATTTTTATTATAATATTGAAAAATTACATTTAGTGAAAAATGAAGTTGTTTTGTTTTGGTTTTCAAATTTTTTAACGTTGACGTTTACAGTGTTACCAAGGCAAAACTTTTTATTATCTACGAAAATAATTAAAATCTTCGAATTTAGTGTATAGTATTGTTATTATACAATAATCATTTCATAATTTTAAAAGATTTTGTGTAAAAATTATACATAAAATATGCTGTACAACATCTTTACGGGTTTCGTAAGCAAAGTCAGAAATATTTGATTATTCATTTTGCCTAGCTTGTTGTAATTAAATTGTTAATTGCAGCACTGTAAGAACATTGTAAGGGTTGCTATAAATCTGCTTTATAATACTTCGAAGATATTTTTGTGTAACAAAAATTTATTTATTATAATGAGTCAGTATTTTATTCAATTATTTGTCTATAAAGATATATTTAAAGTATTAGAAAATGGTATGATTAATTTTCATCATATATTGAATCAGTGACTTTAGCGTCATCTATATAGAAATGATTAGTACTAAATGGTGAGTACTTATTTTATTCTCCAAGTAATAGATGGCGCCTCTATTTTACTGAAACGTCAATTTAAGGACACTGTCACCCCCCTGAGGTGGACCCCCAGGGGTCCACGGGAGACTCGACGGAGGTCTACGTTGGCGTTACAAAAAAATGGGGATTCACAATTCACAAGCGTAAATTTATTTGCTTTCGACAGTGCAAAAAAAATGTTGGCTTGACTTCACCTATCAATGTAGGCAGATAATATTTTAAGAAGCTCAGCGGCTGTTACTTGTAAAAACTTGCATATTCCATATTCAGTACCAGTGGTCTCGAACCTACCGATTTTTCAGTAGAGAATTATTATAAAATAAAAAAAGGTCAGCCAATTTTTTTATTGCATGAACTACGTACGAATGCCAAAGAATATGGTAGAAATGTAGCTACAGGGGGTCCACCGGAACCAGCAAAATTTTGAAAGTGAGAAAAAAAGTCTGGGAATCTTTGGACTATATCATACACATTAAAGGACTGTATAGAACGGCTTACCTAGGAGTTCTTATGGTTTCTTGGTGAACCGGACATTTGTATTCCCAATCAGGTAATTGTAAAATGTAAACTATTTCTTCCTCTTTTGAAGCTTGTTTATGTTTTTCGGTTTCAGTTTTTGCATATGGCTGTTGTCAAATAAAAAATGTTATTAACTATTTCAATTAATATTTAAAAAAGATCTATACAGTAGGTACTTTAATGACTAGGTATTATAGCGGAGGCATACCTACAAATATGTCATCTGGCTCGAGTTAAACATAATTAAATTAATAGGCCTTATGCCATGTTTGCAGGAGGAATAATAGTGAAGTCACGAATCATTGGGCTTAACGAATGAATCAACTAGCATTAGCTGAATATAATTGGACGTACTTTCTGAAAAACGTGCCAGCCAACGCTCGGGTCAAAATCGAGTTATTATTAGCAAATTAGTCACGGCGTTACTATTTACTAGCTGGAAAAATTTGGTAGCTCTACTATCACTCTAAATATGAAATCATGACTTAGTATACGGGATTCAACTTCAATCACGATTATTTCAAAATGTTAACTTTGTGGGTTGGAACGTTTTTCAGAAAGTACGTCCAATTATGTAACCGTCATCAAAGGATAGAAAATAGCAGTAAGTGACTAATTTCATTCCGCTGCCAGCCAGCTGAATGAAACGTAAAATACCGATTACAGTTGAACTATTTGATAAATTCGGTGGCGTACAAGCAGGTACCAACCGCTTGTGTTATCCCGTGTAAACATACGCACAATAATATTTTGCATGACTTGGCAATCAAACTCGGTCTATAGAGCCAGACGTATTAAATGCCGAGCGTCTACCATGAGGTAAAGTTTTCGACGCATCTCTACAAATTAAAATATTTTCCATACATTTATTAATGGCTAATCTAGCGCCACATTGAATGACTATAATATAGTTCAGAAAAACATGGTTATCAAGCGTTCGACAGTTATAAAACTTATGATAATTTCATGAGTTTTAAGTACCTTCGTAGCACTTACCTACGAAGGTACAGCAGAAAACTTTACTGTTACAATTAAGACAAATGGAAATCAAATGAGACTCACTTTGAGTTAAATCTGTACAAATATTATATAGGGGGCAAGATTTATTTTTCGGTATTTTTGTTTGCGATAAATAAATTCAAAACCGCTGAACCGATAAATTAAAATACAGGTTGACCGAGTCAGACACGTGTCCATCTGACCATGTTGGACTCGTGTCTGACTCGGTCAACCTGTATTTTTTCAAAAAGGCAAATATCTAGATGTAGATCGGGAAAGACAGGATCTACTAGATCCTGTCTTTCGGCACGCATTATTAGCAACATTGAGCTTGCCTGTAATTGTACTGAGTATCTATTCATTCTATGATAAAACTTCATAATGGAAGAAGATTGCTTATACTTATTGAACATTTGTTAATCTATTTTAAACATGTGGTGTAAATAGTACTCACAAAAACACTGGGAGCAGAAATAGCTTCATCTTTATCTAAAAATCCGTCGAGTATTTGTTGGTTTATCTTAGTTTTACGCGCCAAATTGAAATTGGTAGAATTTTCTCGACCCATGGGGAATGTAATGAGCGGGCGTCTGGAACCGAGATAGGTAATTAATAAGTAACATAAAATTGTATTATATTGCCAAGTTGTGTAAAAATTTAAATTTTTTACATTTACTATTGATATTTTTAAATATTACCTACCAGCAACCCGCACTGGCTTCGCACGGGCTAGTATAAAACCTTAACAAATTATATACCTATCCTAAACTTCCTCATGAATTATCTATTGGTGAAAACTGCATGAAACTCCGTTTAGTAGTTTTTGAGTTTATCGCGTTCAGACAGACAGACGATGACGAAGAAGATTTATTACGAATTTTTTAATAGTAAATTAAAGATTTCATAATAATATTTAGATATTGTTAAATCATAAAAAGCTAGTTAGGTATATATTGTAATTAAACATTACTGTTTGTCTACTCTCGAGACACTGGAGCTTTGACGCTCAAGAAAACTACGTTTTTATCAAAGGACGAATTTAATCCTATTTTTGGTGTTACAATAATGTTAACAATTCATTGCATTCGTATAGAATGTCGATAGCAAGTCTTATATAAAAGTAGGTAGAAAATTTTCTTTACTATAATAATTAATTATTTTCATGTACCGCCATAACGGAAACGCCTACACCAATATGTTTAGCAATAACGCTACGTTACAATAGTTATTACTGTCGGGCGTTAACATCATCCCCCCGGTTAAAAGTATCCGACTTTTAACCTTCTATGAGATGCTCCGTCGCTGGTAGAGGGCAGAGTCGTGTGAAAGGCCTTCGGTAAGTTCCATGGGTGGTTTGGACATCTGCGACGCGGCACACTCCATCAGGACCAGGAAAGAGTTTCGTGATTCGACCCGTGCGCCAACACAATGGTGGCAGGTTCACCTCCTGCAGCAAAACTAAGTCACCCTACCTTTCAATGGAGTATCACTGGTGCGCCATTTTGTTCTTTATTGGAGTTCAGACAAGTATTCCTTCTGCCATCTTCGCCAGAAGTGTTGTCGGATTTGCTCCAGCCGTTCATACCGCTTCAACTGAGTGGACTTGCAGTCATTCGTCGAAGGTAGCGCAGTTAGTGGCCGCCCAATTAGGAAGTGTCCTGGAGTGAGGAAAAGGAGATCATTCGGGGACGAGGACATAGGGTAAAGCAGACGGCTATTTAACAAGGCTTCTACTTGTGCAAACAGTGTGGATATTTCCTCAAACGTTAAATGCGTGTTACCCATTACTCGTCTAATGTGAAACTTAGCGGATTTTACCCCGGCCTCCCAGATCGCCACCAAAGTTTGGAGCGTAAGCGGGAGAAAATGAAAATTTAACTTCTTTTTCGTTTGAGAACTCTGTTATGGCTTTGTGATTACATTTTAATAAGTCACCAATATCTTTAGCAGCGGCTACAAAGTTGCGGCCGTTATCGCAAAAAATCTCGGCAGGTTTACCACGACGGGCAATGAATCTGCGTAAGGTAAGTATGAAAGTGTCCTTCGAGAGATCACCTACTGCTTCTAAATGTATGCATTTATATCTCATACAAACGAAAATGCATAAATAGCATTTTGTAATCCTGGATCCACGACCCTTTTTATTTAATACAAATAACGGTCCAGCAAAATCTATGCCAACACTTCTAAATGGGAAATCCACCGTAACGCGCTGAGAGGGCAAGTTCACCATAATGGGTGATAAAGACTTGCCTTGTACCCTTCTGCATTTGATGCAATTGTGTACAGTCCTCCTAGCCAAGTGTCGACCATTGATAGGCCAAATGTATTGCCTGACGCTGGCCAGGAGGAGCTGCGGGCCAGCATGTAATTTATGTAAATGTTCCCGTTCAAAGATAAGTTTGGTGAGAAGATGGGAGGAATGTAGTAAGATAGGTTGTTTGCTATCAAATGCGATGGCTGAAGCATCCAAACGGCCTAAGAGGTTTGCCTTTGGACAACAAACCGTATTCAACAAAAAAAGATTCCTGTTGCGCCATGCGACATAAAAGCTGAAATTAATTCTTTAATTCTTCTAAACTAAGCGCGCCAAAATGTCTAAGCGTTGTAGGTTTACGCAAATTGTGTAAATATCTTAGAACATATGCATAAACCCGTTTAATTTGGTGCAGTTTACTATATTTTTCAAATGGAACTATTGACTGATTATCGATTTTAGCAGCAACGATAGATTTTATTTTAGGAATTTCAGACTCCTGCGGGGTCCCATTAGGTAATGTAGGCCAAGAAGAATCATCTTGGATTAAAAATTGGGGTCCTGACCACCATAAATCATGATTTTTATTTAAGTTCTTCAGGATAAACGCCACGCGAGATGAGATCAGCGGGATTATCCAGGGTAGGTACATAATGCCAGCAAGAAATATCCGTTAATTCAAGTATTTCTGCTACCCTGTTCGCCACGAAAGTTTTTAGCTTTCTGGAGCTGGTATGAAGCCATGCAAGGACGACACTAGAGTCACACCAATACACTTTACGTGCAATTGGGAACCTCAGCGAATCAACCACAGCACTGCAGAGCTGCGCGGCTAGTAATGCAGCAGAGAGCTCCAAACGTGGTATAGTGCATGCCTTTATTGGCGCCACCTTTGACTTAGAACATAAAAGTTTAACATGTACAGTGCCTGTGTTATCCATGGACCTTATATAGATGCAAGCGCCATAGGCTTTTTGGGAGGCGTCACTGAACGTATGCAGCTCGGTCACGACAGGTGAGTCACATAGAACCTGCCTCGGTAGTGTTATAAAGGTTAGTTGAGATAGACCGTTAGAAAACCTTTGCCAAGCCTTTTCGACATCTTTTGAAACTGGGTCGTCCCAACCGACTTTGTCAAGCCAAAGTTGCTGCATAATTAATTTAGGTATAATAATACAGGGGCTAACAAACCCGAGAGGATCAAACATTTTAAATGAGGTAGATAATATATAGCGCTTAGTAATATTTTCTTTGACAGGTGGAATTTCGAAAGAATAATGTAAACGGTCTGTTTTGGAATTCCACTCTAAGCCAAGAGTATTTGATGACTCACTGATGATGAGAGTATCATTAGAGCCTGCCGAGCAAGATTCGAGAACGCTTGGCAAATTGGATTTAAACTTTCTTAAGTTAAAACAGCCTTTTTTTAAGGCGTCCGATAATGAATTTTTAATACGTTTTATGTCGCTTTGACCATCACAACCTGTAATGATGTCATCAACGTACATGTCATGCTGTATTATAGTTTTTATTGAGTGGATCGTCGCACTCCTCGCCTAACTGCCAAAGGCACCTTGTGCTTAAATAGCTTGCACTGGAAAGCCGTAAGTCACAGTATTTAAACGTAATATTTTAAGGCGCTTATGCTCCTCTTCTCTCCATATAATAAGTTGAAGCTGTCGATCTGATTCATCGACTAATATTTGACGAAACATTTTTTCTACATCACCTGTTAATATATACTTGTAGAAACGAGCTCTAATTAATATGGCAAAAAGAGAGTCTTGAATTTGAGGCCCAATCATCTGGATGTCGTTGACAGAGAGGCCGGAGGATGTCGTTGACAGAGAGGCCGGAGGATGTGCGTGCCGATGCATCGAACACTATTCTTATTTTTGTCGACTCACTGCTTTGCTTAAACACGGGATGATGAGGTAAGAAATAGCAAATTTTTGATTGTAATTCATTTAATGAAATTTCAGATAAATGACCTAATTGTGAATACTCTCTTATGAATTGAATATATTGCGATTTAACTTCGGGTTGTCTTCTAAACCGTTTTTCTAAACTATAAAACCTTTTCTTGGCCATATTCAAGGAGTCACCGAGACAATCAGGGGAATCTATAAGAGGTAGATTAACGGAAAATCTTCCATTTTCTAAGCGAGAGGTGTGTTGTAAAAAATGAGTTTCACATGCCTGCTCGCTTTCGCTTAGGTATGATTTGGATGGCATTTCTTCTAACTCCCAGAATCTATTTAGATTTTATTCAATATTTTCATTATGATAAACATTAGTAATGACAGGATTGCATTTAATATTAAGTTTGGGTTGTTTATGTTGCAAGGGGCCTCCAATCAACCAGCCCAATTTTGAGCTGTGTAACTTAGGACAATTTAAGCCTAGTGACCGCTGCTTACAACCTATAATATCCCAAAATAAGTCTGAGCCTATGAGCATATCTATTAAAGCAGGTTGATTGAAATTGGGATCTGCTAGAATGATATTACTGGGAATATTAAATGATCTAATATCAATAAATACACTGGGTATGGAACCTGTTAGTTGTCCCATTACATAAAAGTTAGAAATAACAGTAAATGGTGAATTTATTGATTTTAATTGTGCAATGCAATATTCAGTTATAGTACCTGAATCATTGTTACCAAAACCGATAATATTAGTAGCATCAATAGGACAATCCTCTAATGATAACCTTTGTTTCAGATTTTGACTTATGAAAGAGGACTGACTGCCACAATCGAGTAGGGCGCGTACTGTTTCAGATTTTTTAGTCTTGGGATTGACTACTGTAATTAAAGCAGTTGAAAGAAGAGCTTGTTTGGTACCTTGGTTGTTACAGTTGGTCAAAGTCTCGGCTGAACTGTTGACACTGTTTGTGTTATCAGCTGTACCAGTAGGAAGGTGCAACATGCTGTTGTGTCTTTTGTTACATTCGCGGCAATGACCTAAGCGACATTTAAAAGTAGGATAACCAAATCTTAAACAATTGAGACAAAATCTTAATTTACTTGCCTCTGCTATACGTTCGCGTATGTCTTTGGCCTTAAATGATGGGCAATCATATATTCTATGATCAGCATTGCAGCAGGGACAGAGGTATGATAATGAAGATGATTGTGGTTGTAACTGGTTACTACCGCTAGTAGATGCATGCGACTTAGGGTGCGTATGCTTCTTATTTATAGAATAACCCTCTGAACGTTTGTTGTGAATGGGTTTTAAGACGTTACCTGATTTACCACGATGCAAAACCTCGAGCACGGCTGCACGATCGTTTAGAAATTTGTGAAAATCTTTAAGTGTAGGTGTATCAGTTGACAGTGCGCTACGGTGTTCCTCCCATTTAGTTAAGGTTTGATTGTCTAGCTTAGAAGCTACTAAGTGGATTATTATGACGTCCCAATGCTCAGTGGCTTGTCCTAAATTAGAAAGAACACGCAGATTTTTAGTCACGTGATCAACTAAGAAGCGCAATAACGCACTGAGGTAATAACTTATTAATAAACGCTTATTATCGTAACGTTCAAGTAATAGGTTCCAAGCTTCCTGGTAATTATCAAAAGACACTTCTAGGTTTGAGATGATTCGTGCTGCTTCGCCTTCTAGATATGAAATTAAATAGTGAAATTTATTAACTGAACTAATTCTACCATTTTCATGAACTAAAGATCGAAATGTGTCACGAAATTCCATCCAACAAAAGTATGATCCATCAAATTTGGCTATTTGAATCAAAGGTAGCTTGAAACCCATTTCATTATTTTCATGAACACAATGAGTTGTATTATGAGGGCTACTTGAGTCGTGGACGTCCTCATTCTTGCTAAGTAATTGTAATAAATTTTGTGCAGTTACAATATTACTAATGAACTCCTTTTCTATGTTTTCTCGTTCTTCGAGCTCATTGTCTAACAAACTAGAATTATAAATTTCAATTTGACTTTGTAAGTCATCAAACTTTGACGATAAAGTTTCAAACTTGCTCAATTTAAACGTAAGTTCTGCCCTATGTGTGGCAGTAAAACAATCGAGATGCGATAATTTTTCTAAATAATTTCTAAACTTTTTTACTTGGCCTTTGACGGAGCTACGTCTAACAGACAATTCCGCCAAGCTCCTTGCATCGTCCCCTGAAGCCATTATTATTATTTGTTTATAATACGGCTTAGTAACGTAATTAGTTAAACCTCACAGAGAATTCTCACGAGCAAGAAATTAAATTTTCTTGCTCGTGACAAGGATTAACGGAGTTATGTTAAAATTGAAAACAAAGAAAAATACGCTCACGCCCCTCGTTGGTGGTGTCTGCCGCACGGAAGGCCGAACTAGCAGCTGTGCTCAGCGCGGAGCCGCGTGCTGCGCGGGCGCTGACGACGCTCTGCGACGTATGGGTAATTTGCTGCCCAGCTGGAATGTTCGGCGGAAATAATCACTATAATGCAAATTATAAGGCGCGGCAGGCTTTTGTAAGGTTTTGCTATGAGAAGAATGAAATAACGATGAAAGTATAATAATAAAAACCGTTATGAGTAAACGAGAGGTGAAATTTCGAAAATCCGCTTGAAAATTTAATGAACGCTTTTATATTTTGAAATATGCAGTAGAAATATTCGTATGAATTGTAAAGAAACAATATATAATAACGAACTTGTAAGAATATAACGATAAAATTATGTATGACGTAATATTGTAACCTTGACGAGTTAATCCGTAATTTAATAGATTTACACGTAGTTTGCACAGTTATGAAACCAAATTAATAGGTAGGCAATAGATTACATGAGATAATGGTAAGTTTAGGAGCAAAGAAAGCCACTTAGCTGCAATGATATTGCTGTGCTGCGGTATGACGTTGCATATAACGTCTATGTCCGGCGATGCTGGTGTTTCCGATACCCGTGTAGGCTGCTTGTTCCAAAGATCTAGATGCGGCGCGGTGCTGACCGACTGATGGCTGCGGCGCTGTGCTGACCAACTCCAGATAGACTTTGATGCTGCAAACTCCCTTCAGATTTTCGTCCTGTCACGGTCGCCAATATGTCTACTCTCGAGACACTGGAGCTTTGACGCTCAAAAAAACTACGTTTTTATCAAAGGACGAATTTAATCCTATTTTTCGTGTTGCAATAATGTTAATAATTCATTGCGTTCGTATAGAATGTCGATAGCAAGTCTTATATAAAAGTAGGTAGAAAATTTAAAAAATATATTTATCACTCAATGAAACTATACTTCGCGAAAATAAATTCATCGCTTCGTTAAGTTTTAGCCCAAAAATAGAAATAAATAAAATTCATACCTAAAAGGGTCCAGGTATAAAGGTCTTTCTGATAGCTTGAAATGCTTCTTGATATAGTTTTTATCAAGAAGTCTGAAGTTGCCTGACTCCGAGGGCCCGGTGCGTGTTGGCTCTGGCCTGCTGCCGCCCTGCTTTGGCGAGCGCCCCGCTTCAGCGCGGGGCACCATGCATATTAGCGGCAAGTTGGTTTTGTCTGCCCTGCTTTTGCTGGCATCGCAGTGACAAGAGCAACACCTGGATAATCAAATAGGTACATTTTAGATGACGAATCAGATTGACCGTTTTATGGATAATCATGATGATCTTAGGATAAACATGAATATCCATTAGCATAAATTTCAACAAATCAGACATTGGTATCTAATTTGTATGCTTCATCTTATGTGTATGAATTGGTTAAATAGCTATTATCGAAAAGAAATCCATGCAGAGTGAAAGTACCTATGGATTTTATTAACATTTTCTTTTAATCACATCACTAGCATATCTATAATCTATATTGCTATTCCTTACACCAAATTACTTTTCATACAAATGACACAAAAAAGCTAAAATAAGTAAAACCTAGAATACCAGAATCTCGTCTAAATGCGTTTTTTTACAAGATGAATTACTGACCTACTTCCAGAGAAGAACTAGATTTTTCTCTGCAAGTGGGCAAGTTCTTTAAACAAGAATGTTTCGGTCCGCTCTTTTGTAGCGAAGATCCCGAATTTGAGTCAGATTAATGTCGATTTCTTTGACTATGACTATGAGTGGCGGTTACCATTAACTATCGTATTGGCGTCATGTCAACTGAGTTTTTCACCTAGTTGCGAGGCTTTTTAAGTCTTCCTTGACAGTGCGGTTGAGAAGTATTTATTCTAAGTACAATCAGTTGTGTTTTTAAATTAATATTTGGTATACAGGTAGGCCTGCTTCTTCTGTCACTAAAGTGTATCTTATCTTATCTTATGTGTGGGGGCCAGTCAGTGCAGACCGGCGACACTTCGACCCAGTGGGATCTTTTGTGTCGGTCCCAAGATTTAACCGTTAGCTATCTCCTTATGAATGTACTGCATAAGCCGCAGTGTACAATTCAGAGGGAGAAGCCTGAAGTCTTCAGGGTTTGGATATGCCAATCCCATCAGACCCATCCTCAGTCCAGCCAACGCGTTGCATTCACACAGTAGGTGCGATATGGACTCGTCCTGTTCACCACAGGCTCTGCAGATCGAATTGTGTGCCAATCTCAATCTGCACAGGAAGTCGTTGGTGCCAAAGTGTATTAAAATGTCGGGAACATATTTTCAGTTATCAACGCTTAAAATTTGCATATGGCACCAGGATTGGTGTTCATTCAGCCATGTATTTAAACGCTACAGAGCCTCGCGCTCCTATATATCGCACGAGTACGTACGGGCAAGAGAATCCAACGCTATGGTCTACAGAGAACTAGGGATGGCAATTCGTTCTGAATAATCAATGTTTGATTTGATTTCAATCGATACCTTTGATTCTCGATAAAGAGTTAAATCGAGCAACAGAAGATTGTTCTTAAATTATTATTAGAAGCGTCGTATAATTACGGATTGTTTCGTAGATGACGGCTGACCGGAGCAATAAGAAAACGGGATGTGTAAGCTAAAAAAGAAGGTCACCACAAGTTTGTATAGAATTGAGTTATCACTTGATTTGATTGGTGTTCAGAAAGATCGATTCAATGTTTCATCGATCTATAGAAATCTAAACATCACCTTTGATTTTTGATGAATCGGTTTCAGATCGTCATACCTACTTCGTATTACTGCTACAGTAAGTACTTTAATAAATGGATAGCGGGCGTCGATACTTAGGACTTTACATGCCCATCGCACAAGTTATACCGTACAATCACCGTCAGTCCACGGCGGCGTTTTGTTTTTCTTTTAGTCGTATATAATATATTTGTTTGCTGTATTTGCATTAAAACTGAACAATGAAACGTACACATTGTTTACCCGAAGCTATGAAACAGACGAAGTTGCACGGTTCAGCTGGTGACCGATAAATGCGAACGTTGCAAAGCAACCATTTCCACCAGATCAAAAGTTAGATCGTTCTTGTACCTAACCCAGTTGTAGTTGCATGTTGGTGTGCGAGTTAAATAATTCAAAGCGATTGGTTATGGGGATCGAGTTTCGAACAATGAGCAAGTCGCGGCGTTGTATAAAGCAGGAGACGAGCAAACTTAGATGCGCACACAAATGAGCACGGATTAAACTGCACGAGTACAGGCGAATAGGCAGTCGCTTAAGCTTTCATTCCATGTTTGCATTCGTGTGTACTTCACGGATAATGAAGAAAAAGTTATAGATAATTAGTTTAGAACTTTTCTGTACTACCATTACCCTAGTGTAAGCCAGTATAATATAATACGTATTCTCGTTTCAACAAAAGGAACAGAGATTATGAATTTAACGGAGTAGTGGCTTAAAGTTGAGTCGTTTCCATCTTTAGTATATTAAAAGTATCATAATTTTTGGTACTTATAGAAAATAACAAAGGAAAAGAATAGGTATCAGCAATAGATCTCGTGTAAAAAGGCTTCATCTTTAATAATGCGATTTTTACAATATTTTCTACTACAGTTTGTTCATATTAAATACAATCGTCCTTTCCTATGTATAACCTGCGCGTCGCATGCAATCGCAGAAACGTTTGTTTACCAAATGATACAAAGAGCAACTCAACACCAGTCGAGTTTTCAACTCGAGAACGGTTTACAATCCTTTGTCCAAAACTCTATACTGGAATGCACTTTAAAAAGCATGATAGCGATACCTTCTCCCGTCCGTATCAGAAATAAGACAGGCTTCGATTTTTCTATCGTGACAGTTTTCGTAGCAGTACTGAGCGAGCACAGTTTACCGGGCACAGTTCCATCTGCCCGGTAAAAGGCGCTAAGCCTCACCCACTATTAGGTACGCAGGGGTTGAAACTTTACTTGACAAAACGTGCATATAGGTATGTAGATTCTATATGCCAGAGAAATTAGGCTGAGCCTTATGGTACTTAGCCTACCCTTTCGGAAATGTATGCGTAATACTATGCATGTATATGAATGTAATTTCACTGGATTAGTTCACCTAAGCATAGTTGATTGATTGAGTATGCTAGTTTCATTGAACATAATAATTTATTTTAATAGGACAAGTCGGGCTTTTAGGAGTAACAATAAAAGTACCGCTATTATGCACGACTTTATAATTAACTCATCATCAGCGCACATACGTCTGACTGTTACCTGGCAATACGGATAACCGTTTGCGGCGCACATCACCGAGAGGATGGCCCAAAGAATTGACCACAACAATATACGCTCACAGTTACGTTGCGTTTAACTAGCCGTAACCGCGCTGATGATTAAAAGCCTGTCTATAAATGTTGACGTACGTCTACGGTTGGTTTGACGGGGATACTATGCCGAGCTGATAGTACTTATGTATGCCAACAAGCTTACAAGCCGCTGCATTTCTATATCGATTTACGTAGCACAGAGTGTGCTGTGTTTGTTTAATGAAGTTCGACTTACGCTATCGTAGTTTTATAGAGTAAAATAATTGTCTGTTGTGTAATATGTAGATATACCTAGCATAATAGATACACTTTGTTATTCACCATTCTCGACATATTTACAAAGGTAATAGTAATGTTTCTTCTAACCATGTAGTATCAATGGAAAATCCAAATCTTGACATTTCATTTTCATATTATGCAGTATCTAATAATTTTATATGGTTAAATATAATCTGTTACTATGTGTTCCCAAAATGAGGCGACTTAGCAGACCAGCTCTTCGTATAATGTGCATAAACCATTTTAAGTGTAGAAATATATCTACTATTCTTTTGTTATTAATATGTTCATAATGCCTTAACATCAATTAATGATTCTGCGTCTAGCTACCCAGAAAAAAAGTTGGTTGAATAGGACTCAAATTATATATTTTCAGAGACTTATGTTTGTTCCAATTTATATTATAGCGTGTTAACGAATCTATAACAGTTTGCATATGGTCACGAAAGTTAAAGAGTCCATATATTAAAAAGTTGATTGTTTAACTTATCACCAGATATAGTAAAATATAACAGTCAAAAATAGTAAATGATCACCAAATTGCACAGCAAAATAAATTTAAAGAGATCAAAATAAGTCGACGGAGCCCCGCTTCGCGGGGATCCTGTTTTTGGGTGGGTTTAAGAAGGAACCTAACATAACCTAACCCTTCCGAGACGGAGTGCAGTGATTTGAGGCGTATAGGTGCTCGTTATTATTATTTTAGTAAGCATATTTTGCTGCGCAATTACTATTTTTGGTGGTCATTATATTTAATCCCATTAAAAAGTTTATTATAAAAGGCAAGTACACGATTAGGATTAATAATTTATATACACTACTACTACTTTAAGAACACTCTAAATAACGGCTACAAGGAACCACCCGAATATGTCAAACAATAGGTTAACAACCACAAACAAATAGGTGTGTGGGATTGAACCTATGGCTAAAGGACTATATGAGAAAAGAAATTTGGAGAAAAGGACATTATGCGCTGAGACGAAACCATTGCTCCATCCATGCAGCCATATAATGGTGACACCTTATTCATGAAGATCATAAATAATTATTTTGACTTACGAAGCCATTATACTGCACCAGTGTATTTCCAAAAAACCAAAACCTATAACTTATATTTTTTGTTTATATAAGTTTCATTTTATTTATTCATTATTTTTAAACATTTTAATCTTTTTAGAAAAAGACAAAATTTTATGCGTTACTTATGACAACACAAAGAATACTGTTTTTATCTTTTATTTATGGTTTTCGTTAATGGTTTTTAAGGTTTTATTTTATTGGGTGATCATATTAAAGCGAATGAATGTAAAATGAGTTCAGCTTTCTCGCGCTAACCATAGACACTCATATCAATTGGAAAGCGCACGTGAAAAAGGTGAGAGCAAAAATATCAAGCTTTACATATTATGCCCTACGCGAAGTGAAAAAGACCACGGATCTAACTACTGCGCTTGTCACTTATTACGCCTACGCTTATTTTTAGCTCAGCTATGGCGTAATTTTGTGTAAAATAGTACCGATGCACCCACTATCTTTACTCAGCAAAAGAAATTAATAAGAATTTTAGTTAATGTACAAAATACCAACACATGTAAACCACACTTTCAAGAACTCAAAATTCTAACATTACCATGCATTTATATCTTAGAAGTATGTAAATTTGTCCGTAAATATCCAGAACACTACACCAAACGCGAATACATCCAAACCAAAATATCTCTAAGACACAAAAATAGATTAAACCTTGCAAATTCACGATTAGCAACGCATTCCTCCGGCCGATTGGTCGTGTCAATTAAATTATATAATAAGCTACCAAATGACATAAAAAAAATTGTTTGTCTGTAAAGTCGGTTTACGGACGATAGTTTAACGTGACAACGTCATAACGTGCCGTTCGCTCGCTCGTGTAGCGCTCTCGCTCCGATCGTAACGTTACAATGAGCGTAACGGAACAATGAGCGTAACGAGACAATGAGTCATCCTTTTTCGTGCGTCCAGCCGGCGTTCATCGATTATTAGACGTTGTCACGTCAAAATGAAAATAAATTCAATACATTTGTTAGAAACTTAAAAAATCTTCTAATAAATAAAAGCTATTACAGTATCAAAGAATACCTAAAGAAATAATTTATAAATTCTAAACAGCTAAAGCACCTACATAATAATAATTAACTAATATATTACAAACATATACAGGTATACATAAAATTAATTAATATGATTTAAAAATAATAAAATTATAGGACAGGTAGAATCCACTTGACTTGTCTAACTCCACTTATTCATATTACCAGTTATTAATAACTACGAGTATGTAATAAAATAATCCTAATCCTAACTTCCTAATCCTAATCCTAACTAATATTATAAAAGCGAAAATGAGTTTGTTTGTTTGTTACCTTTTCACGCCTAAACCACTGAACCGATCATCCTGAAATTTTGCATATACGTTGACAGGTGTACAGAAACGGACCTAGGCTACCTTTCATCCCGAAAAAAATTACTGTTCCCGAGGAAACAATAATAATGTTCTCATGATAATAGATGGCGCCACGTGTCTTTCGAATCATGATTGAATTATATTATTACAAGCAGAGTACAACCCGAATTGATTGTCAAATTCTAAATTAACGCGAGCGAAGCCGCGGACAAAAGCTAGTTTTTTAATAAAGCGTGTTTTTTTTAGTTTTCAAACTATTATTTATTAATATAAATAATTTTGTCTTACGTTTACGCGAATACATTGAATTATACATTGAAGACATTGAAGGTGCTGGTAAGTCTTCTGTTATGGCAAATACAGTGTTTATTTAAGAATAGACTCACTCTTGAATATCCTCGATGACTTTGGTAGATATGTATTACAGCCACATTACGTTAATTAGGCTTCAGGTCTTATTGTGTGTTCGGTACACTATACACAGCTATTTAGTTTTTAGTTTTTAAAGATATCACTCGCAATGTGAACGAATCCTGTGCTGTGGGGAACTTTATAATTTTTTGTTTTACTTTTTTTTATTTTGCTCGTCAAAATGACCACACTTCACCTGATGGTAAGCAGTCGTGTGGTCTAAGAGCAGTGGCCTCCACACCGCCCTCATAGCAGCCGAGGGGATGTTGAGGTCTCTACTTTGACGGCCTGAGAAGGTGCTTTTTCACGCCCCGCTTAAAGGACCCAGGATTGAAGGAAGAAGGAAACACGTGCCTTTGCAAAGAATTCCATGCCTTGGTCGTTCGGCAGAGGTATGAGGTATCTTTCAAACAACTAACACAAAGAACACCCAGAATCGTAATAAGTTGGTGTGATTTTGTACCGTCCCCGTGGTAAAGACTGCGCCGAGCGTAAGACAGGTAATGACAGAGCTCGTGCGGCGCATATTCAAATCGCCGCGCGGCCGTCATAGTAAAATTGTTTGGAGGATTTGAAGTGCTTTTTTGATAAATATGTATCTTTATTGTCAACCGATAACTTAAATATTTGGGACGGACAAATTGGAATATAACTATTTATGTTTCGTTTATGCTGTAGAATAGGATAGATTTCTACTGTTATAATCTAAAAATCACGTAATACGGGCTACGTTTTTGCATTTATCGTGCAAATTTACGTAATTTTGTAAGCGAAAATATTAATTATTTTAAGGTTTTACACGGAGTAATTGTAGACAAATTCATTGTTATGGTAAATGTATATTTTATATTTGTATTAAACAAAAAGTGTTGATTTTATTCACTTAACTGTGACCGCCTGTTTTGGCTCATTTCGCTCGGCGCAGTCTCAAAAACTAAAAAAGAAAACCTCCTATATTTAGCTTTCTTGTTTTATAGTATTTCTGATACCTGTGATGTCACTCGCATTTTTGAGCAAGGCATAGAGTAATGTAATACGAGGGGAGAGCAAGGCTTCTATGGCTGTTGAACTTCATTTATATCTAGATAAGTAAGCTATACTGTGTGCCTGAGATGAGTAGGTTATCCAATAAATACCCTTCAAGGAGTCGTTAGGCTGTCAGTGCAAGAAGCCTAGATAACTCGTCCTCTGAGAGGTTAGCAAACATTTGTTTTTAAATGTTAGCGCAGTGCGAAGGATTTGGAAGCATCCATAGATTATGGCAACGTTACCATCAAACGGACCGATAATTTATTACGGATGGCGTAGTGGTCGCCTTACCACTGCCGCCGCACCGAATGTTGTGGGTTCAATCCCCGCATGGGACAAAAATTTGTGTGATACATTTATATTTTATTTATTTCTATACAATTTTGATAATATATAAATTGAGATATTAGGTGTTCTCTGTATCCGTTGTTTGAATGTTTGTAAAGTTCCCGTGACACAGGAATTATTCGTAGTGAGGGAATTGACATTATTAAAATAAAAATAAATAAATAAAATATTATTGCCTCATCGCTCAATATATAGTACGACCTTCGGTGTAAATAATATATCACGAGCTATTACTACGCCCGACATATTCAGGCGAATTAAATATAATACCCTACACGACAGTCAGCCAACCCCAAGGTAATTAAATGGGGAACACTATTGACTCGTCAAAGAAAGTTAAACAGTCAGTAATCCTCGCTTTAACACAATAAAGATGGTCGATGGTTTAGGGATAAAGGGACGTAAGCGCCTCGCTTTTTTACGAAACCGATTTATGATGTCAGTATATTAAGGGTGAATCGTAGATTAGTGTCAAAACTCATGATAAATATGTACCAGAGGGAAAATACCATCCATGAAGCAGGGCTTGAGCCAGTGATCTCTACAAACCGTGGCGTCGCTCTGCCAACTGAGCTATTCATGGTCCTACATCGAGGATTGAAATGTATCTTTGTCTTTTGTATCTAAGGCGAAGGTATGTCATCTATCATATAGTTATAGAACTATGCGATCAACAAGTATCTACATATAACGAGTGTATAAATTGCTGTTCAAGATGAACTCTGCCTAATGTCTAGTAAATTTTGATTTATTTATAGTTCATGATAAATAGTACGGGTAGCATAAAAATCATTAACAGGTATTTTCTTACCACGGCTGTTAAAAAATAAATAAACTTGTTTTGATAGCCTATACTTATATAATTGTTACTCAAAGATACACAACATCTAGAGAACAGAATATTGTTCTGTGCAATAGGAAGTTATCGTGATACGTTCTTTGTAATACAGTTATAATATTACAGTCTAGTGTTACAAGTACCGGAGACCTCTACATACTAGCATGTCATTCAGACACACATTAATACAAGAGAGGTATTTTACAGTTTGTTTTTGGATACGTCTTATAGCATTATCGTCTAGATCGATATATTTTGTTTCTAATAAATTATTATATACAAGTGGTCACAACTTGTATATAATGATAATGGTATAAATAGATAGGCATGATACATTTGACGTGACTTTTTGATAGACTAGCGGTAAGAAATAATCTAGTGGAAAACCTACGTGTTTTCTTCACAAGTAATAACAAATCTTTCGTTGCATATTTCACTAGTTGTCAATACATGTATGTCATCATCATCATCATCATCAGGCTATAATAGTCCACTGCTGGACATAGCCCTACCCCAAAGAGCGCCATAGCGCCTTGTCTTCAGCTTGCCGCATCCAGCATCTGCCTGCAGTCTTTCGCAGATCGTCATCCCACCTGGTCGGAGGGCGTCCTACACTACGTTTGCCGAGTCACGGTCTCCACTCAAGAACACGCTTACCCCAGCGGTTGTCTGTTCTTCGCGCGATATGGCCAGCCCACTGCCACTTCAGCTTGCTAATTCTCTGAGCTATGTCGATGACTTTGGTTCTCTGTCGGATGTATTCGTTGCGAATCCTATCCTTCAGAGAAACTCCGAGCATAGCTCTCTCCATAGCTCGCTGAGCGACTTTGAACTGGTGGACCAACCCTACCGTGAGTGTCCATGTCTCGGCTCCATAGGTCATGACGGGTAGCACGCACTGATTGAAAACTTTCGTTTTCAAGCATTGCGGTATGGATGACGAGAAGACTCGGCGTAGTTTCCCAAACGCTGCCCAGCCCAGCTGGATCCTCCTCCTGGCCTCCCTCTCGAAATTGTTTTTACCTAACTGCAGAATCTGCCCGAGGAAAGTGTATTCGGAAACGATTTCGAGAGGGTGACCATGTACGACGATCGGTCCTGGATCAATGTGGCCATTGATCATGACTTTGGTTTTATCCAAATTCATGCCAAGACCGATATGTCGCAAGGCTGCAGCTAGGCCGTCCAGCATCCGGTTCAGCTCCTCCAGCGACTCCGCCATTAAGACTATGTCAGAGATGTAGTCGCCGTTTATGTTAATGCCCTTTCCTTTCCAGTCCAGCGTTGTAAACATATCTTCCAACGCGCTTGTTAACAATTTCGGGGATATAACATCCCCTTGTCTCACTCCTCTGCGCAATTGGATGGGTTTAGACTGCTGGCCCTGTACTTGGACACTCATGGTGGCGGCTTCGTACAGACATCTGAGTACCTCGATATAACGATAGTCTACTTGGCATCGCTGTAGGGATTCCAGAATAGCCCAGGTTTCGACAGAGTCAAAGGCCTTCTCATAGTCCACAAAGGCCAGACACAGGGGCTGATTATACTCTTCGGACTTCTGTATAATCTGCCTCACTGTGTGAATGTGGTCTATGGTGCCATATCCTACGCGAAACCCGGCCTGTTCCGGCGGCTGAAACTCGTCGAGTCTTCTGGCGAGACGGTTCGTGACCACTCGTGAGAACAGCTTATAGACATGGCTCAGGAGCGAGATGGGTCTATAATTTTTAAGGAGGGTTTTGTCACCCTTCTTAAAAAAGAGCACCACCAAACTCCTGCTCCACGCCTTTGGAGTTCTCCCACAGTGAAGAACGGCGTTGAAGAGGTTCTGTAATTCCTGTATAACAGGGGCTCCACCAGCTTTTAGAAGCTCTGATGTTACTCCGTCCTCACCGGGGGCTTTTCCATTTTTAAGCTGCTTCAGAGCTAACACGATCTCGTTTTGACTGATGTCTGGCAGTTCGTCGGTGTAGTGGCGTATCAGGGTAGCTCTGGAATCCTGGTCGTCTCGTCTGGGATGAGGGGCATGTGCAGCGTATAATCGGCCATAGAAATCCTCTATCTCGGCGGAGATCTCCGGTTTTGACAATACGGGCGTGCGTTTTAAGCTTCGTCAGGTGGCTCCTGCCAAGCTGCTGAGTGAATACTTTAGACCCTCGGTTTCGTTCTATCGCCTCTTCAATGAGGCGTGTGTTGGAACTCCGAAGGTTGCGCCGTACCATTTTCGCAATTCGCTTGTTCAGGTCTGACCTCTCAGACGAAGTCGCTTGGGTGGTTTCCCGTCTTTTTGTCATCAACCCGAGAGTCTCAGCCGAGAGTTTTGATTTTTTGCCAGTCCGCTGCGTTCTGCAGAATTTGATGCCCTCTTCCCTCAGAGTTTTGACCAGATTGTGTAGGGTCTCATCAGCGTTATCAGTGGGTTCCAAGGCAACAAATCTATCCCCGAAAAGCTGCTGGAACTTCTCGGTACCCGCCATGATTTGGATTGGGTTAGGTCGGAGCGTGGACTTCATCAGGCGGTTTCTTTCAAGTTTTAAGTTGATATTCAGAGAGCCTCGGAGGAGTCGGTGATCAGATGTGGTATTGAACCTTTCTTAAAGAAGAAGTCCCTCTTTCTCAAGGAAGTTGACAAGCATTTGCCCCCTGTGATTCCTAACTCCATAACCATGCGAGCCTATCTGGGATTCGTTGCCAGTCTGGATTCCCACTTTGCCGTTTAAGTCCGCCATAACAACATTGAAGTGAGCCTTAGTGGTGTTGTGTAAGGCTTTGGATATGTCTTCGTACATATCCTCCACTTCATTATCCGAGTGTGTCGAGGTCGGTGCGTAAAGCTGTATGACCTTCACGCTGTAGCGCTTGGGCAGCCGAAGGATCAGGTACGCTACCCTGGTCGACACACTTGAGATTTCTTCAACGTTGTTAGAGAGGGCCTTATTGACGAGGAAACCTACGCCACCCTGGGATGTTTTATCATCCTCGCGAAAGTAGAGAAGATGGCCCGAGTCTAGGGTTACGGTGTCCTCCCCCTCTCTACGGACTTCACATAATCCCAGAACATGCCATTTAATGTTCTCTAACTCCACTTCCAACTGCGCTAGATGGTGGTCAAGCCTCAGAGTGCGTCCGTTAAACGTAGCCAGGGTCAAATTTAGTAATGAATGGCAGCCTAATGTAGCCCGGGGATTCTTAGCACCCGCTGCCCCACCGTTACCGTGGCCGCTGCCATGGTCAGGAATAGCGAGGCGGCCGGGAACTGGGGGCCATTTTCTTTTGGCGTGTGCAATCATTAGAGGGTAATGCCCATAATCCCCACGCTGGGCATGCGGGTTGGGGATCGCAGTTCAGTGGTGGATTTGTATTGCAGGGAACGCTGCTGCCCGCTCCCTGGTTTGTGTCTCTTAGTCGCCTTTTACTACACCCACGGGAAGAGTTGGGTTGGTGCTATTCTATTTGGCCGACACCACACAGCCACGTATGTAGTTTCCTGATATTAATATAAATCTCAATCACTTTTAATCCTCATAAACTACGCCACGGATGGTCAGAATCAGAATCAGAATCATTTATTATTTGTAAAACATAGGTAGACAAAAATACAGTTCTTGTAAATACGTCTACAGAGCGCTATGTTTTTTCTATGGTAAGACATACAAATATACGTGGTATATATAAATCTTAAATTAATACAATATTAGAGAAAATATAACATAGATAATAGAATGTATTGAGATTAGTTAAAGAATTCGTCAACTGTGTAATAACATTTATCAATTAGAATTTATTGTAAAGCTTTTTTGAACTTGGTGAACCAATGGCACGCGTGCCAGTCCTGGGACGCGACTCACGCGACAAAATAATTGCGGCACGCCAGTTATTGTCATTTTCAACAAATTAAATCAGCTTGATTGGAAAATAAAATATGCTTTTTGTTTCTTTGATGGCACATTAAATACGAGTTATTATTTTTATAAATAATGGCACAGATACAGGTGGTATAAGATTTAGCATGATTCACTACGACATTCCCATAGGATATTTAATTCATAAGAGTTACTTTACCGTTCATTATTGTTAATTTTTGCTGGATACACAAAATATGTCTCGAAATCGTCTTGACTTAATCCATCACAGTTAAGTTACAGTATATACATCATAAATATGTATAACATGTATAAACTGTAATTTTGGCATTAATGAGTAGAAATTGATAATTGCTTTTTAAATTTATCCCTTATGACCTTGTGGCTTACACATTGAGATACTATATAATACAACTTTGATATTCATAAGTGTTACTTTTTGACTTACTTTTAAATTATTATACACTTTGAATTGCCTTTGGCCGGAACATCCCGTTACTATATAATTATACTAGTTTGATATCAGAAATAAATGGTGTTTAAGTCTTTTTGGTTGTTTCTATCGCCGTATTGAATACAAGGAGGCCACGTGGTGGCCACGTGCCGTGCTCTAGCGACGATAGATTTACCGTCGCGTTGTCTGCTCAGGGTGTTTGCCAACGATTCGGTATTTATCCATCACCCCAGGCGACGAGTTTATTGCTTTCTATGTGCTCGCCACGAAATTTTCTAGAAACGGAACGTATTTTTTTAAATCCATGTTTGTTGGATCGCTGTATTATGTACTACATAGTACATAGCACAGTGTTATAATGTTAGATCTTCAAAATATAAATAATAAAGTTTCATTATAGTCTAGCCGCATCAATTATGGAGGCACGTTATTCCAAAGCTTAAGTGAACTCTCGACCTGTACACTAATGTTCTAGAGGTAATAGTTCTTACACTACTTGAAAGCGTGCCGACTTATCCTAGCGTGGCGTAGTTAACTATGGTTGGTTGTCACGGCTATTTACCTGTACATGATTCTTGAATAGTAATATTACGTTTCACAAAGTTATTAGTGAGGTATTAGAGAAAGCTTTTGAATATAATTAAAACTATTTATTATTATGAATATGAAAAAGTGAATAGTGCAGCATAGCAGTCATTGGGTCTTTGTAGTAAGTCAAGGCAGTATTTTCTTACTACAGAAGATTGTAATAATCCAAATTATAACTGAATAATTTGAATCCACGGATGACGTAGTGGTTTAAGTGGTCGCCTCGCCACTGCCACTGCGCCGAGTGTTGTGGGTTCGAATCCCACGCGGGACAAAATTTTGTGTGATCCACAAATGGTTGTTTCGAGTCTGGGTGTTCGTTGTGTCCGTTGTTTGAATTAGTCCCCCGCAACACAGGGTTTATTTCAAATCCAAGAAATGTCTTTAAAAAAATGTATTTAGGCAACGTCAAAACAGATATTTTTCTAATACGAGGACTTTACAAACTAAAACTAAACAACGAAGACAAACAAGTGAGAAACGGCAATGAATTGCCGTAAATGTTAGAGTTCGAAAAATGGTTCAAATAATATGCAAAGGTGACCTTGAGGTCAGAGGTCAAAGGTCATAGTCATTTCGGGGGTATATCGACTATGCTGAGTCGAATGGCGTTGACCGCGAGTCTCTAGCTCTTACGGTTCTTGAGTTGAAAGTTGTATAACAAACAGACGGACGGATGGACAAAGCTGTTGTATAAGATTTTTTTCGAACTCTAAAAGCAAGACTCGGGCGAATAATTTGTACACCATACAATTTATTGGCTTAGTCGCAGTGGCGAGGTGCTTAATAGTTACTTGCTACGCCATTCCTGCAGTCATATTACATTAGATTGTGTCATTTTCTTAAGCGGTATTCATACACACATAGATTCACGCCTGTTTCCCAGAGGGGCAGGCAGAGACTACGGATTTCCATTTGCTACGATCCTGACACACTTCTCTGGCGTCATTCACTTTCATCACATTCCTCATACACACCCGTCGGTACAAGGTGCTCTTAGCCTGGCCTTTGTCCAGAACGCCTCCGATCTGGTCGAGAAACGTTCGGCTAGGTTTTCCTCTTGCGACTGTTCCATTTACACTAGTCTTATAAACTTTCTTAGTCAGTCTTTCCTCGTCCATTCTTTCTACATGTCCAAACCAGCTTAACATACCCTTTTCTATTCTTGTCACTATATCCACTTTCATGCCGCATCTCTCTCTAATCACACTATTCCTTATTCTATCTTTCAGAGTCACACCACATATGCTTCTCAGCTTCTCATTCATTCTGCTCTCATGCTTCGTGCTTCTAGCGGTATTCAGGGTTGTTAAAGCGTCTTTATGGATTTGGATCTTCCTTTACGCTGTTAAAAAGAGTTTAATATTTGACTTTTGTACTCACTTCACTAGAAATAAAGATGAAGGTATTAGTTATGGTCGACCATAACTAACTAACACATATCAATAGTGTATAATTAAAATATCTTAAATTTACGCTTAAGTTAATGAGTTTTGATGGATAATAAAAGGAATGTCAAAGATTTATCGGAATCTATAGAGTCCGTATTGGCAATAGCATATTATTATGTAGCAATGTATTTTAGAGAGACGATGCGATATTTCATCTATACTAACATTGTAAAGAAGAAAGACTTGATATTTTATTTGTATGTTAGTTTGTTTGTAACGATTTAACTTAAAAACTATTCAACCAATTTTGAAAATTCTTTCAACGTTACAAAGCTAATATTATCACCGAGTAACATCCTAACTTCCTAATCCTAATCCTAACTAATATCCTAACTATCCTATCCTAACTAATATTATAAAAGCGAAAATGAGTTTGTTTGTTTCTTTGTTTGTTATCTTTACACGCCTAAACCACTGAACCGATCATCCTGAAATTTTGCATATACGTTGACAGGTGTACAGAAATGGACATAGGCTACCTTTCATCCCGAAAAGAATTACTGTTCCCGAGGAAAACAATAACGTTCTTATAGATGGCGCCACGTGTCTATCGAATCATGATTGAGTTATATTATTACAAGCAGAGTACAACCCGAATTGATTGTTAAATTCTAAATTAACGCGAGCGAAGCCGCGGGCAAAAGCTAGTTATACAATATAAATGATGGAGTTTTTTTGCTTTATTATCTGAAGTTACGAAATATTATAGCAGTAATAATATACAGTACCTAGAGTAGTAATTGAGTGCTGAAATACTTTTTAGCTAAAGAATTGCTACACTGGAGAGAATACTCGTATCACTGGGATTTTAGATATAATAATAATAATATAATATTCTATCACATACACACAACACCATCTAGCCCAAACTAAGCAGAGCTTATACTATGGATACTAGACAATGGATAAACATACATATATACTTTTTTTTTGTAAATACATACATATTATACGTAGAAATACCCAGACCAAGACAAACATCCATGTTCATGCACACAAATGTTTGACTTGTGCGGGAATCGAACCCGCGACCTCTCACGTGGCAGTCGGTTACACTAACCACTACGCCATCGAGGCCGACAATATTGAAACAACGGACACCCGTTTTTGTACCTACTATCATAGTATGACGCGTATGTCTTTATAGGGGTAGGCAGAAATGCTACCTCTGACTTTCGCACTGCTATTGTACATAATAAGTAACGACCCTATTTACAACTATGGGGCACCGTTCCAGACTCTACTGTACAGAAAATTTCTCGATACAAAACGTCAGTAACATTTTACTTGGGAATCGATTCCGAGACCTCATGCATTATTCTCCTTCAATGTCACTGTGCTACATCACCACGTGAAAATCATTTGTGTATTAGATTTTTTATTCATACGAGAGTCGAGCCCACGTCACCGTTCCTGTCGAGGCAGCCCCGTATAACATTGCATAATCCATGCATCTTATTTATAAGTACACACGTATATTTATCTTTGCTTTATAATTGCAGTATTTTGTAGGTATTTCGGCTTAGCCCCTCGCTCCCTCGGCGCGAGTTAAGAACACCCCTGTTTGTGTAGGCGGCTGACGACAAATTGAACGTCAGTGAAAACGCATTATTGCCGACCAGTGGCGCGAGATCACATTGTTAGTTGACGCATAGCTGCGGATTGTCACCCAAAATTAATAATTAATCTGTTCATTATCCCTGGATTGAAGATTGTTTATGAAAATTTAGTTCTATCTTATCTTATGTGGGGGCCAGTCAGTGCAGACCGGCGACACTTCGACCCAGTGGGATCTTTTGTGTCGTCACTCTCGCAATAACGACTGCCATAGATGTTCATGGCAGCCGGGACCAACGGCTTAACGTGCTTTCCGAGGCACGGAGCAGGCGATAATTGTCAATCAATACGCACATAATTTCGAAAAGTCATATAACTTCTGAAAGTCAGAGGTGCGCGACGTGGGTTGGAACCTGAGACCCTCTGCATTGCAGACTGTTGGTCTCCCCACTGAGCTATCGCTGCTCTTAAATTTAGTTCTAACTGTCGATTAAAGATTTAATTCTAATAACGTGGTCGTTTCTACTTTGAAACAGCAATAGCAGAACGTTCAGACCGCCATTTTAATATTAACCTTCCAGGATTAGATTAAAGGGTTTTAGGTTCGTATACTGCATTTTACTTGAACTTAGTAGGACTTAGCAAGTTTTATTTCCCATTTTCTTTTTTTTAAAGACTTCTTGTGGACTGGTATTAATTATTGTATCGCGGAGGACTCCACAAACATTCAAACAAGGAACACAAAGAATATCTAGACTCGTAACAACCATTTGTGGTGCCGTGTGGGGTTCAATCCTACAACACTCGGCGCAGTGACAATACTCCACTAAAACCACTAAGTCATCCATTACTAAATTACATCATAACGAGCACCTTTACGCCTCAAATCACTGCATTCCTTCTCGGAAGGGTTAGGTTTTGTTAGGTTCCTTCTTAAACCCACCCAAAAATAGCGGGGCTCCGTCGACTTAGTTTGATCTCTTTAAAATATTTTAGTAAGCATATTTTGATGTGCAATTAGTATTTTTGGTGGAACAAATGCAAAAAATTGAGGAACAGTTAAATACTACCCTTAATGATTTACTTAATATTTTCGTTTGTCATAAAAAAGGAGTGTGAATTGGTGAATCTACCGTGTTTAATATATGCGTTTAATATAAAACTTATTCAAACGAGCTAACTCAGTCGAGCTAACCTATATGTCGTACTTACCGTTTTTTTATATTGTAGATATACCTAATTTATCTATTATTTACTGTCCATTTTCTTCAAAATAAAAAAGTTAAAATAAAGTAATCTATTCTAATGGCTTATAATTATTCAAATAATAAAGCTAAAACGAACGTGCCCATTAATATAAACGATAAATGTTCTATAACTTGTCAACTAGTCGAAAAGACTACAAGGACCTTTTACTGCCTATGAACAATTTTCATGGTAGTACATTCCTTTTCCCTGCGGTCGGTACCCGTGGCATACCGATGTATACCCGTGGCATTGCAGGTGATCATAAGTTACACTAAAGACTTTCCATCAGGCGGATTGTCTTCTACATAGATTGTTATATTCTTATATAAAAAAGCACTACCGTTCAAGTGCAAATCGGCTTTGTGCACCTAGGGTTCAATTATGCAAGGCAAATCTGCTCATAATTAAAATACCTCATTTGCCATATAAAAATATTTTATAAATACAAATATTTAAATATTTTATATCATCTTTTAAATTATTATCTTGCCTAGAAGATACCTATTCATTCTTGACTTGAAGACATCAGATTGCACTCATCAAGAAACACAGACTTGGGTAGTAAGTTCCAATCCTTTGCGGTACGCATTATAAAAGTGGAAGCAAACATTTATTACACGTTAACATATAGTTAGAACTAGAACACTTACACAAGTTCTTTTAAGTTATACACACTTTGACCACGGGTACTTTAACTTTATTTTGATTAAGTATCTTGTCGAATTACAGTGTAAACAGTTCGTTTGCTGCAATAAAAAGTCTACCAAATCGATTTGAAAATTATTTATGTACATGTTTCTCAGCTGAACATTTGTTCAGGCATGAGACAGCAAGGTGTGAAACTTTCCAAAGAGTTTACTATAGAGCGTGGAAGATATTAGACTAGATAGTCTATTTTAAAAAGGAATGTATATATATACTAGCTGTCCCGACAGACGTTGTCCTGTACACAAGATAAAAAAAAACATATCTAAACCATTCTCGAATCCACTTGAACACACACAAAAAGTTTCATCAAAATCGGTCCAGCCGTTTAAGAGGAGTTCAATGACATACACACGTACAGTAGAATTATATATATAAAGATATATCAATACGTAAAGAAAACTGTAATGTACGATTCTTAAATAGCAGAAAGTGAAATAGATCTTAGAAAACCAATAAATAATGACTTTCGAATTAACGACAGTTACACTTAGCCCTACCGTTAGTGATAAGTATTAAAATATTAACGATGGGAATAACTCGTAGGGCTATGTCGTATACTTCAATTTTAAACGGATAAGCAGAGCAATGTTAAGCGTGTTCATGAGTGGAGACCGCGACTCGGCAAACGTAGTGTAGGACGCCCTCCGACCAGGTGGGATGACGATCTGCGAAAGACTGCAGGCAGATGCAGGATGCGGCAAGCTGAAGACAGGGCGCTATGGCGCTATTTGGGGGAGGGCTATGTCCACCAGTGGACTTTTATAGCCTGATGATGACGATGATGATGATGAAGCAGAGCAGAAAGCCGAATATAACAAAAATAAAAAAAATATAATAACTGCTCAAAGCTTTGATATAGGCATATGCCAGAAAACAATGCGTTATAGCACCCAGTCTAACACCTGCCGAAACAAGAGTATTAATTTGAAGTGTTATTATACAGTAAACTGCGTCTTCAATCTAAAATGATTATTTATAAAGTAATTTACTGATTGTTAAAGTTAATTGTCAAAACACATTTTGTGATACTTATATGCATGTTGTGATAAATACTTTAAATGGATATTACCTCGTGAAACGATCCTGTCGTCGCACGATCTTGCTTTAATCACGTCACTTGGTATTCTCAGAACGGCCTTTCTCTAGGATACGTATAGTCTCGCTTATATGCCCGGTAATGGTACCCAGAAGTTTTGAGTAACCACATTTCGCCAGCTATGATATTGCCGTCTACCGAGCACGGTACCAGACTTTGTGTTGTTACTGCGACTTTCGAGTCTCAGGCTCTATTTAAAAAAAGAAAGTCGCTTTCTCTCGAACCGGTATCCCACCCCGGAACCTCATGCAGAGTATACGCACTCTCTATTATTGCAGGATGTCTAGACTCTCTTACAAAACGAGATGGGTGTAAAAACCCAGGATTCAACCTCTTCGTCTTAAATGTAAAAGTACTGAAAAGAAATGACCCCTATATCTCGGGGGTCTTTCAACCCACAGGGCCCATATTCATCAAACTCTACCGAGGTATAACCCCAAGGTGTCTGCATACCAAGTTACAAGTCAATCGGTTCAGTGGTTCCGGAGTTATGCATGTCACTAACAAACAGACACACAGACACCCACATATTGTTTTCATTAACCTCTTCGAAGAAGACTCAGAGGTTAATAAAAGTGTTCCCTTATCCTGGTTTCTTCTATAACAGTAAGAAGTGCCTCGTCTATATTTTACATCGATCTGCAGTAAAGTGTAAAGTTATCTCCAGAATTTGTTTACATGGCGAATATCCGACACCTGTTGAACGAATAGATCAAACACTCGTTATCACTCTACGATGCTTCTGTTTTGTTTGCACACTTCTGCGCGTTGACACTGTTACTTCTTTTAAACGGTGCTCAATTTGTACCACCGAACTTTGAGTTGTTCGGTAAAAAGTTGAAGTATCCTTTGAAAGAATTATGTTAAGCGTTATTCGTACAGTACACGCGTATTTTTGCAAATATTTACAATAACTGTCACCAAATATCTTAAAAACCGTTTATATTACCTTTAGGTAATGATATCCTGAAAAGCGTTAGTTTTGCGTCAATCATTGATCATGATTGTATAGGCAGTTGGGGATGTGAGGTAAAAACCTTAATGATTCTACATAGAAAATCCCCAAAGTTCTGTATTAAAAACTATATGCAAGCAAGTTTTTAGGCATTCCATTACACAAATTTTGCGATCGAAGCCGCGGGCAAAATCTAAGTAGTTCTTTCATAAAACCATTAGCCAATAAAACAAGTGCAATATAATACAAGTAGATATGATGTAAATATTGAAAATTAGGGATGGAAGTATTCATCCCAACAACAAAGAGTTACTCACCAGATCCAGATAATCTATTACAAATGTTATTTTGTAATTGCAAAAAGGGATATGACACATAATAACAATTTACAATTTTACACTAATTATTATATAATGGCAATTATCATTTTATTTAAATTATTTTTTATTTCTTGTGTAGGGACACACACACACATACATACTATGTAAGTGCACGTGCATGGTTGTGTGAGTGCAGAGTGGCATCTACACGATTCCCCGCCTTCCCGTTTTTATATAGCCAGTCCGTTTTAATTGATTGTTAAGTTAGCACGTAATAGGGAAATAATAATAAGAGTACATTGTGGACCTTGAAAATATACATATAAATTTCGGTATCGTTCCTCTTTTATTTTATATCTTTCAATTGGACTCAACTGACAATAACCCTATAATTGGTGACCCCGACGTGATTGTCAAGGCCACAGTGTTTTTCGGTGTAAAGTGAACTTTTGTGATAGTGACTTTTAGACTTTGTAAAAATGACGACCGGTGTTCCCCACGGCGCGCAAATACCATCCGCAGATATAATGGCCGTCACACTGTCCTCGCGTATCCCAGAATTTTGGGTAGACCAACCACGGGTATGGTTTATCCGCGTCGAGGCCATCCTGGCTCCGCAGAAGATGAGTGATGACTCCAAATTCGACTTGGTCGTCGCGAAGCTGCCTAAAGACGTCATCATTCAATTATCAGATTTTTTGGCTAAACCTCCGGAGTCGGGCAAGTTCCAAGCTTTGAAGACCAAAATGTTGACGCTGTTTGAAGATTCTACAAATAGACAAATAGAGAAACTCATAGGTGAGATGGAGCTTGGTGACCAGAAGCCGTCACAACTCCTCCACCGAATGAGAGATTTAGCACGCGATAAGATCCCCGACGACACGTTGCGCGTGCTATGGCAAGGACATTTACCGACGACAGTACGAGCAGTGTTGACTGTTTCGGAGACGAAAGGACTTGACAACTTAGCGGTGATCGCGGATAATGTTGCGGAGGCCACACGCGTTTCGCAAGTTTCTGAGGTATCGCAGAAGCCCACCTCAGCAAATAACCAACCCAACGTTACGCAAGAGATAGCACAGTTGACTGTTGAACTTGCGAAGATAAATGCAAAGCTGACAAACATGGAGCGTAGTAGGTCGAGGTCAAGGCAAAAAGCGCGTTACCCGAGACGTCCTTCAAGGTCGGCGTCGAGATATCGTACTCCAGAGTCGCCAGACTGGCTGTGCAGTTATCATTTCCGGTACCGCCATAGAGCTCATCGCTGCGTACCTCCTTGCGCGTGGAAGCCAAGGGATAATAGCAGAAAAGATACTGCCAGTCCTTCGCAGTCGGGAAACTAGTTGGTGAGGTACAGCCTTCGGCGGAGGTCTGTGCCGTGATACCCTGCAGCCGCCTAGCAGTGATGGACTACAACTCCGGCTTACGTTTCCTCGTAGACACCGGCGCGAACGTCTCTATACTTCCGGTAACAAAAAGACTTTTTAAAAATGTACAGTGCGCCGATTACAAATTGTATGCTGCTAACGGTACCGAAATTGCCACCTATGGCACTAAGACAATAGTATTAGACCTTAAGCTTCGTAGGCCGTACCGTTGGGAGTTTATAATAGCCGATGTACGACAACCTATCCTCGGTGCAGATTTTTTGTCTTACCATAATATTTTAGTAGATATGAGTCAGCGTAAGCTTATAGACCAGGTTACGACATTAAATGTAAATGCATCAGTAGTACAGATAAATCAATCTTCGGTTAATTCTATTACCGAGAATCACCCATTTTACGATTTGTTGTCTATGTATCCCGATATCACAAAACCAGCGTCATTCAGGGAAACTCCGCCACATAATGTGTTGCATTATATCGAAACGACGGGACCTCCCGTCTATGCTCGCGCTCGCCCTTTACCTCCAGACAGATATAACAAGGTTAAAGAGGAATTCAGAATCATGCAGGAATTAGGTATCTGTAGGCCCTCTAAAAGCGCTTGGGCCAGTCCGTTGCACGTGGTGCCGAAGAAAAACGGCGAATTAAGACCGTGCGGCGATTATCGCCGTCTAAACGCGATTACGAAACCTGACAGATACCCAATTCCGAGGTTGCATGACTTTACATATGTATTAGCTAATAAAAAGATTTTTCAAAATTAGACATTAACCGAGCTTATTGCATAAGCATAGCTCCCGAAGACATAGAAAAGACCGCGATTATAACCCCTTTCGGTCTTTACGAATTTCCCCGTATGACGTTCGGTTTGCGAAACGCAGCACAGACATTTCAGCGTTTTATGAATAATACGGTGTTACAAGGTTTGGATTTCCTATTTAATTATTTAGATGATGTCATCATTGCCAGTGAAAATAGCGACGTACACAAGGAGCATTTAAGGTTGGTATTCGAACGTTTCAATACTTACGGTATTACAATGAACTTGAATAAGTGTTGTTTTGGACAGTCGCGTATAGAGTTTTTAGGGCACAAAGTTACTACAGATGGTATTAGACCTCTCGAAGAAAAGATTCAGACAATAGTGAATTTTCCTAGACCTGAGAACGTAGCGGAATTACGACGATTTTTGGGAATGTTGAATTTTTATAGGCCTCATTTGCCTAACCTAGCGTCATATCAGTGCGAACTTAATAGGTATTTGGTTAGCGCGAAAAAGAACGATAAAACTAAAATTATTTGGACTGTTATTTCTGATAATGCGTTTGTGCAATGTAAGACAGGACTGCAAAAAGCCGTTACGTTGTCAGATGCGCTTCCTAATGTTCCCCTATCCTTGATGACCGATGCTTCTAATACTGCTATGGGTGGAGTATTACAGCAAAAAATGAACGGTGTATGGCATCCGTTAGGTTATTTCTCGAAGAAATTTACATCTACAGAACAGAAATATTCAACTTACGATCGAGAGTTGCTTGCTATATACAGATCTATAAAACATTTTCGCAAATTGTTTGAAGGTCGACCCCTGACGGTGTATACAGATCACAAACCGTTATGTACTGTTTTTTCAAAATTAAGTAAGGAAGATAATGAATTACCTAGAAGGACGCGGCAACTCCTTTTTATTAGCGAGTTTACGATCGACATTCAACATATTAGCGGCAAAGATAACGTTGTAGCCGATACATTGTCTCGTTTGGAAACAATTTTCTGTCCGACTGTACTCGACTACAATGCACTTGCTGACGTGCAATTGCAAGACGAATGCTTATCACGCATGTTGAAACAAGCGAGTGACGATAATAGAATTAAATTCAAACAAATATTATTACATGAATGTAACAAGCCCATTTATTGTGAAGTTTCTACGGATTTTATTAGACCGTATTTAACCGAAAAATTTAGAAAAATCGCTTTTGACAGTGTACACAACTTAAGCCATCCGGGTATAAGAACCACTAGAAAAATGGTTTCAAAATATTTCTTTTGGCCTCATATGAATAAAGACGTGGGTTTGTGGGCTAAAACCTGTTTGCAATGTCAGAAATGTAAGGTTAGCCGCCACGTAATATCGGGTGTAGGGGAATTCACAGAGTCTGGACGTTTTGAACACATCCACGTGGACATTGTTGGTCCTCTACCAACGTCTCCACAGGGATTTAGGTATTTGGTTACAGTTATAGATAGGTGTACTCGTTGGCCAGAGGCGTACCCCGTTCAGGAAATATCTGCTGATATTGTCGCGAAGTGTATATATGAGGGATGGATCGTTCGATACGGTTGCCCTACTCGGATAACTACTGATCAAGGTCGTCAATTTGAGTCGTTTTTATTTAGGAAGTTAATGCAATTTCTAGGAATTCACAAAATTAGAAGCAGCCCCTTTCATCCCCAGGCGAACGGAGCTGTAGAGAGGTGGCATCGATCACTAAAAACTTCCCTTAGAGCACGTTTGCATGATAGCACAACATGGGTTGACGAATTAGCTACCGTGTTGTTGGGACTCAGGGCAGCAGTCCGCACGGATAGTGGGGTGAGTGCCGCGCAATTAGCGTTCGGCAGGACATTGCGTTTGCCTGGTGAGTTTTACGAACGCTCGAATGATAGAGTTGATAGCGACCCACATCTCTTAATTAGGAAAATTCGAGAAACTATCAGCAGATATAAGCCTACACGAAATAAACTTAGTTCTAAGAAAATATTTGTGTACACTGATTTACAGAATACAGATTACGTTTTCGTGCGCGATGATTCCGTTCATAGGTCGCTTAAACCGCCTTACGATGGGCCTTTCAAAGTATTAAATCGAAATTCTAAAGTTTTTAAAATACAGTTACCAGATCGTGAAGCTCGTATATCAATTGATGGATTGAAACCAGCTTTCACGATACAAGAGCAAGACACTCCTGCGTACGACAAATCTGTAGTTAGGGGAAATGATAGTCGCGTTGTTCCATTTCCAGAAGCGCAGCAAAATTTGCAACATGAGCCGCAAGTGTCGAGAAGCGGCCGGGTAATACGACGACCTGTAAGGTTCACAGATTAGGTATTCCCACACTGTAAAGTAAAATAAGATAGGTAGATAGTATTATAATGTAGTGTAGGTTTTAAATAACGTGGGAATAATATACTTTAGTAGCAAAGTGCTTTATGTTACGCACATAGCACTTGTTAGTTTATGATTAGAAATATTAAGCTCTATGTGGTAGCAACTAGGTCTATAGTAACATATTAGATACGTATTTCATCTATGAACTTATTAACTAAGACTGAAATGATTATGTGATTGTATTTGGTACGTGATACATAAACAATAATGATCAGTTTAGTTTCAAATAGTGAATAGCTGGATTTATATTAGTATATTTCAATACGTGATGATTGTTTAGTATGAATGAAAGTTAAAGATTAAAATATGGTATAATAACAATATATAATTAGATACCCTAAGTTAGCGTAATTTTATTGTTCCATACCTATTTACCTGTCTGATTAGCATAAGTTGTATTCTTTGTAGTAACCTACATAAATCGTTGACATAGCGATTAGCCAGTTTGTAATGTTTACAAATAAATTAGTTAATTAAGCTATTGTAGGTGATGCAACCAAATTATTTTTAATAATTAAATTGTATTTCACCAATTTCATTTATTCTTTTGGGAACTTTTGTTACCGTTAGTCGGGTATATGTTTTTGAGTAAAATGGGCAGTGCGGCATCTCACGACAATGTGGCAGTGGTACAGGCCCAAGTCAACGTTGGCGAACTGAGCCAGAAAATTAACTCGCTAGGAGTTATTTTAATCATCTTGGCAGCTTGCATTACGGCTGTAATCATTTATGGCATTAGGCTGCAGTGCCATCGCAACGCTAAAAACTGGCTTCGAAGGGAGATGGCGAACGTGAGCGTGTTGAGCCCGCCGCCGGTGGTTCGCGTGCATCCAGTTCCACAACAGCCCGGTGCCTCCGCCACAAGTGGCGTGAATGCCTCTGCCTATATGTAGTAAGATTTATTTTCATAAGAGTAACTTTAAATTGTTGATAGATATGTGATTGTATAATAAAATTTTGGATAGACTCAATGGCGTACGAATTTTTATTAATTATATAAATTATAATTTTTAACTTGTTAATTTTAGAATTATTTTAATTTTGGAAATGTTGATTTGTATAATTTTATGAGCATATAGCTCAAAACTATTTTTGTTTCTTTACTGTATTTTTGTAGTGATTAAATTTCCTTTTTTTTTGAAGCGGGGAATGATGTAGGGACACACACACATACATACTATGTAAGTGCACGTGCATGGTTGTGTGAGTGCAGAGTGGCATCTACACGATTCCCCGCCTTCCCGTTTTTATATGGCCAGTCCGTTTTAATTGATTGTTAAGTTAGCACGTAATAGGGAAATAATAATAAGAGTACATTGTGGACCTTGAAAATATACATATAAATTTCGGTATCGTTCCTCTTTTATTTTATATCTTTCAATTGGACTCAACTGACAATAACCCTATATCTTGTATAAAATAAAAGTAGAATTCATGTCACGTCACATCTGTTTTTTTGTGTCAAGTGTTTTAGTTATGAAGTTTTAAGATTTTGTAAATAACAAGTTATTTCGATATCGGCAAGCAATGAAACCGTTGATTGTAATCGTCACAGTACCCACAAGAAGGGCTTACAAGTTTGGGCCACTTGATAATATCTAACATTGTTATAAAATAAACAGTTTTTGTAATTTTATTTGTATTATTTTCGTAATGATCGACAGACTACTGTAAAAATTAAGTAATTATTACTAACAAAATATGGATTTAAATCTGAAATAAATGTTTATTATTATTATTATTTTAAAGGTAATTTTAAATTTCATGTTACCTACTTCTTCTCCTTAGCCTTGATTATTCCCAAATCACTTGGGGTCGGCTTTCTAGTCTAACCGGATTTGACTGGATCGGTTTTTACACGGAGCGACTGCTATCTGATCTCCGCAACCCGAAGGCTAACGATACCCTAAAGCCAGACCAGTGTCAGGATATTAGAGGGCACTGACTTCCCAATAACGACTGCCATAGATGTTCATGGCAGCCGGGACCGACGGCTTAACGTGCTCTCCGAGGGACGGAGCAGGCGATAAAATATTCACATAATTTCGAAAAATCATATAATTCCGAAAGCCAGAGGTACACGACGTGGGTTCGAACCCGAGACCCTCTGCATGGCCAGGCACGATAGATTATAAATTATCTCTGGTATTCTAAGATTTGACAGATTAATAGTAACACTTACACAAACATCTGCTTGATTTTATCAAAGACTAGTGATCATGAGTTGAAAATAATATAACGCATAATTATGTCCACTTCGAATAAAGTACCTTTCCAACTGAAAGAGTTATTTGTATGTTAAATCAGTTGAATAGATTTATACATTATCTCCTAAATACATCCAAACTTTCTAACAATCTCTTTACAATATTAGTAAATATGTTTAAATCTATTAAATTACAAAGGATTCATTAAGAGTTGTAAACTATTATGAACACATGTCTCCAGGGAGACAAGATATAAAATTAGAACTACATAATTATGCTCCTAGCCGAACATGCACTAATAGGTGTGTTGATAGGTATACCGACCTCCAATAACCCTTCTGAATGTTAATCTTGGTGACACTTTAGCGTAATATGTAATGTCATCGGTTTCTTATAAAGGGGTACCTACTGGAGATGACCGGCTTGTTGATCCAACAGTGTATATGAGCATTTGTCGATAGTGAGGCATTAAATTGAGCAATATATTATGGGTTCTTGCCATCTGCGTACAAAGGTGACGCCTGCTCTTTTAAATTATGCCTGTGTTGTGCAGATCCTTAAAAACATTAAAACAATGGCCAGACAGTCCCGGAGTAATTATTGGTAGATAACACATCTATGTGTCTCTTATATAGATCTAAGCCACGTCGCACTGGCAGGAGGGGACCAGTTCACTGTTACGCGATTTCTGTAGTATATTATCGATCTTGTTCAGTTACATATTAGGTAGAAAAGCATATTTGGTTTAATACAAAAGCATATATACAAATTGAACAACATACACACAAATAAACAAAGCTTAAAGAAACCAGTCACCGCAGTAATAGAATACAAGGTTGTGATCTTCTGTAGGGTAAAGGTATGTGAATAATTTCATTTAAATTATAATCGAATGTAAGGTAGGTACATAGTTGCCTGGCTTTTTGAGATAGTGTGCTGTCAGCAAGGAAACCAATATGATCTGTTATTTGCGCTAGCAGCACGGCTTTCTATTTAGAACGTTCAGCATCACACAAATTCTGCTCATGTTACTCAATACTTTACTATACAAAGTAAGTATCACGTTAAGCATAATAATTGTCTTTCAATATCATTCGATTGCACTTACATTGCACTTACACGCTTCAGTTGCTGTGGTAAGAACGAGATACCCAGTTTATATGAGACGTCTGATGCCTAGAATTTGTTTTTGTAAAAGGAATTCACGCACAAGATTATTGTTGGAATAATGTATTAGCCGGTGTGTGTGGAAAACCTTGGGGGAGGCCTATGTCCAGCAGTGGACGTCTTTCGGCTGAGATGATGATGATGAAATATATTGACTTGATGAGCTTATGCTGGAAGATTTGGACTGATACACTTTTCGATCAAGCTGCGTAATTAACATAACTAGCGGTCGCCTAGTGGTCGAAATTCGACCACAATTGATTTAAATTTTAAGTTTGATAGTTATTAAGGTTTTATTGCCTAGAACCATACCCTTATAATCACATTTTATTTAGATTTCGATCTATACAGGTTATTTTACCTATCTTTTTAATTATAAGTGATATATGTAACCGCAGTTAGGTACGAAGAAATCAGCCGAACAATGCCGAAATACTACGAACGCGATTTGACTGCGTGTGTCAAATGCATGGTTGTGTGCGTGTAGTGTTTTCCATTAATTTAATTTATTTCTAATGCATATTTGATATAAGTATTAGGATTCGTCACTCCTTCTCCATATAAACTTTATGCCAAATTTCATACTCCTCCGTCCGCGCAATTTTCGTAAAAAGGGTACAAAGTTTTTGCTTCAAGTATTTAATATATAGATGTCATCTTATACAACAACACATTTTTTTTGTAATCGAATGCAGTGAAAGCTCGTAATAAAACATTGAATAAAAGAAACAATATTGTATTACCTTTGTATCTCGTGGAAACAAATTTTTGGCGATAATGAAAACCCATCCACACGAAACAATAAAACAACAGGCTGAATAGGCTTGATTGTGTCGGAAAAATCAATTGGACCGATTTTATCACGATCAGCACTCGAGTGGTGCGATATACGACGATAAAAAGCTGCGATAAAATGCGATATCGCTGTACAAACTGAGTTTACTCGTATCGATAGCGTGTGGTACTTAAGCTTCGTGCGACGGCCTGGATGTGAAAACGTAAACTATTGAAGTAACCATGAGTTTTCATTGCCCTTGGTACACGTGTGATAAAGATATTGTACAAAAGTTTTAAAGCGGCGTTGGACCATTGGATGCATTATACATGGACATTTAAGATCGAGAATTGGGATCTAATTCTACCCTAACGACCACTTATGACATACCTGAACCCACCCCTAACACCAGCATCCTAGTATTAATTTGTACTCGTCTTCTTAACTTAAATAATATATAATAGGTGGAATAACTCTGAAGAGTTATTCCACTTCCGCTCCCCTTTCCTATCCAGAACAACGCGTGCTGGGCTCAGGTGTCATCCTTACACGGTAGCGTCGACTAGAGCGCGTACCAACAAGTTTTGGTCCTCATACCTCTGCCGAACGACCAAGGCATGGAATTCTCTGCCAAGGCACGTGTTTCCTTCTTTCTTCAATCCTGGGTCCTTTAAGCGGGGCGTGAAAAAGCACCTTCCCAGGCCGTCAAAGTAGAGACCTCAACATCGCCTCGGCTGCTATGAGGGTGGTTTGGAGGCCACTGCTCTTAGACCACACGACTGCTTACCATCAGGTGGAGTGCGGCCATTTTGACGAGCAAAATAAAAAAAAAATAAAGCTCTCAAGCTATTTTAGCGATGGACTATTTTACTTTATTTATTTGGGGCAAAAAACAGTTACATTTAAATATAAAAAACGTATAATCCCAACTTTTTCCACGAAATTACAAGTTGAGTAGAAAAGATAACGGACGTGTATAATGCAAGCTAGGAAAATTATATTTAAACAAGATAATTAAAAAATATCATTATTGATCAGATAGAAACTCAGTAGCAATTTTGTTAAATTTAGTAAGAGTGTGATTGTAAATTTCTGTATACATAAAATGTGAGTTGTACGTTTAATAGGCGAAGAGGCGTACATTCTAGCTGGATAATTAATATTTTCTTCTTAAAGCCTCAAATGCGTAGGTACTCACTTATGCCTTCGTTGTATACTTTATATATTACTAATATATTGCTTTGCAAAAAACACCAATATATCATCTGATTCTGAATAGTATCTTTGCGGGTTCTAAAACCGTTTAATTTTCACTGGCGTTTCTCGCTAACACATCACTACTACAACTAAGCCACACAAGTGTGATAAGCTCTAATAAGGAATTAGAGTCCCTAATACAACCAGAAGTACTAGAACTATATACTGCGGGATACTTCATTTTCCTGAAACTTAGCACTGGCAATTTCAGAAACAATATATTTAATATTGAAACTGACTGTTAGAAGATCGTTCTCTCTCATCAAAATAGATGGAAGATGTATACTGATATATGAGATGCCATCTGTAATACGAATTTAAGAAATTGATTTGTCTGCCTACCTCGACGAGCATTGTAATATGTTTCATTTGTTGGCAGAATACCGATCTATGAAAAAATGACATGTCAATTTTTATATTAATCCAAAACTTTAACAAATGTACCTATATGATTGAACTTTATTTACAGGGTAATTTGCATTACTGCAGTAGAATATGCTCCGAGTGGGCGCTAGGGCTGCGCCAATATGTTGCATGTCACCGAGGGCGGCGGCCCGGAGGGTGGCAGACGACGTCACGGCACAATAGCTAGTTGGAATTTATGCGTCTACTAGGGTGGACCGTCGCACGTGCGTCAGTGTAGGGTGACCACGTTTTGAATCCTGAGGCGCTGATTAACAAAATGTGCTTGTGCGTCAAAATATTTTACGTAATATCATGGTAAACAAATTTCGCGAGGATACATTCAGTGATATCTTGTAAATTATAATATCTTTGTGATTAATTATTATTGATGTAATTATAATACCTCTATTAAATTAAATTATAGTGCAATAATTGTTACTCTTTTAGTTATTTACATTATAGAATAAAATTTGGATGACTATTATGTAAGGTTGAAAATAATTATACGAATGATAAATTTATCAAATATTTTATATTAATGGTGTTACTAAAATTATATTATGTACCGAAACAAAGCATTTATACACATAATGCCTCAGAATACAAACACAAAAAGTTCATAAGATACCGAATGCTCAAAACTAATTTGAGCGCTAATTTTACTATATCTTCTGTAAATCAACTTTATGACGTGTGTTTAAGATCTTATTTGTGTTTGGTCAAGTAGAAATTATCATTCTTTATTTTAAAATATTTCGTTAACATCTCTCTCTCTCTTTACGTCTTATTTATACACATTTATAAAAAAAATGCATAAATCTTTACTTCCTTACTAATATTATAAATTCGAAAGTAACTTTGTTTGTCTATTTGTCTGTCTGTCTGTTACCTTTTCACGGCTAAACCACGCAACCAATTTAGATGAAATTTGGCACAGATATAATTTAAAACTTGGGGAAGGACATAGGCTACTTTTTATTGATATAGGTACCACGCGGGTGGAGCCGCGCGCAAAAGCTAGTAGGAAAATAAAAGAAAATACTTATTATCAATTCACGTTAAAACGCTGGTAGATCTTAAGAGGCAATGAACATAATATAGATTTTGGTTGCCAAATAAATATTACCCATCAAACGCATGAACCATGGCTACCGGAGCGCTGTCCACCTGTCGCCTGACGCGCCTGGAGCGCGACAAATGCGACGCGTTAGAGATGTTCCACCGATCTAACACTAAGCAGTTGCAGTTACCCTTCACCTGTTGGCGTGGACTATCGTCATGATAACCTACAAATGTATCATCTCTATTTACTTGCCTATTACTGCTAGGCACGAGCTTCTTCTTAGTGTGTGAAGAGCCAGGCCATAGCCTACCACGCTGGTCCAAAGCGGGTTAGTAGATTCGGGCACATTATCTTAGTCATGCAGGTTGCCTCACTACATTTTCTTTTCTCTGTTAAAAAGCTAATACGTCTTGTTCTGTCTGTAATTAATTTATTTAGGCTTGATATTAACCCTTTCGCTATCCCGTGATATACACAATAGAAAATCTATTGTTATGTATCATATGTGATTCATCGGACAGGGAACCTGTTAAAATTATTTTAAATACACTTTAGGCTAAAGTTAAAGTGCTTCAGTGATAGAATATAATTATATATTTTGTATTGCCATGTAATCATTGGATCGTAATGTTTAGATGCGTAATGTGCACTTTTACTTAAGTCTACAGAGAGTATTAGCATAAATAAATAACGTTAAAAACCTCACTTTCAGACACTTATTTACGATATTGCTATTTGGAACAGGCGACAAGGCATAAACGCTTTTATAGCGAGCGATATTAAGCTTTATAATAATAAAAAAAAATAATAAATAATTTAATTAATATTAATTACAACATAATAAACGCTTATTATTAATTTACATGTTATACATGCCACGGTTGTACAATTTGCAACTACTTCTAATATAATTAACTAGGTCCTATACAAAGCAAAGCTTGTAAATATTGTAAGCTTGTAAATAATATAATTATATTTTAAATATACATAGAACATACAGGATGTTAGGTACACGGTTCTCCAAATGAAATAGAGATCTGGTTTGGGCTATTGCCAACGCGTTGGACTCAGGCAAATTAAATTTTATCTCACAGTTTCGGCGATATGGTTATTTTTAATTATTAAAATAAAAGGTCGGAAATTTGGACTAAAACTGTAAAAATTTTAAACGAGTATGGATTTAGCTGTAATAATTATATCTTTTATTTTAGTTAACTATTGCTACATTTCATTAAAATTATTATTTCCTATAGACACCTTGTAAAAAATTATAACAGGCTGTCAAAGTTTCAGAAAGAGCTGAAAACAAAACAAAGTTCGACATTGCATGATTGCAAAAAAAAAAAAATAATTTGGCTGAGTCCAACACGTTGGCAATAGCCCAAACCAGATCTCTATTTCATGTGGACAACCGTGTGCCTAACAACCTGTATATTAACTTAAAATGAACATTAACAAAATACTATAAAATCCATACGAAACCTACGTATTATTTTTGCACATAGCTACGCAGCTATGAGTGGCATTTATTAGTGTAATAATAAATGCCACACAGGAAATACGTGATAACAACCATTAAGTCACAGTCTATTGTTGATTATTGAGCTTGATAGTAAAGTATCGGTTTGTTCATAATTTAGAGTAAGTAACCAATTGGTTAATTTCGCTTAATTTTATGTTTGTTTTGGCGGTAAATGGAGTATTTATAAGTAAGTGTGTGCCGGTCGCGTCGAATTGAACTCGACAAATCTCTCAAGAATTCGAGATTCGAAGAATATGACCGCGTGACTGTTCAACCTGTATGCTTATTGTTTACCATTGTTGTATTATATAAGTAAATATCGTACAATTTTGGGCAAATTAATCGAGTATATAAAATAACGATATTGTAATTGCATGGCTAATGAAAAATAGCCGTGAGTATCTTGTAGGTATCTTCCCATAGTCGCAAACTAGTAACTAATATAAATGGGACTTCAGTAACTTGAGAAACCTTACAACAATTACACTTTATCGTTCGCAAGTGTTGCCAGATTTAAAAAAAATATTTGTTTTGAAATTGTGTAGTTAATAAGTAAGACTTTTTACGTCACTCTACAGTCAGTCGCAATTTAGCTTGTGACTAGGCCATATATTATGTCAAGAGCTTTTTAAGATCGTGGTCGTGACTGAACGTTCTTAGTACGATTATATATGACGGCAATTTATGTAGGCACGGCAGAAATTAAAGATAGAGATGAGTTAAACAAGATACTGAGATTCTATTATTATTAATACCAGTCTTATTTATAAGCTGTCTCTTCTGCTCAGTGCTGGGTACAGGCTTTTCCTCAGAATGAAAATTATGATTTTTTATCTGTATCACGCTCTGGGCACGGGGCACCTTTATGGACATACAATTATGTTACACCAAATACTGGGTATACTTAGTGTCCGATAACATAGACCAATTATTTGGGATCAATCTATGTATGTATAGTTTTGCTATGGATGTCAGACATAGAGTTGTACAAAGAAAAATATCAAATCACTAGAAACTTGTCAACACCGAATGGAAAGACAAAATTACATAAAATCAAAAGACAAAATTAAGTTAAAAGCAATCAGAAAACAAACCAAGATTATAGATATAAAATACAAAATCAAACAAGTGAAATGGAAATGGGCAGGACACCTAACAAGAAGTAAGACAGAAAAGTGGACGAACAAAGTGATGGAATGGTGCCCTAGATATAAAAAGAGAAGTAAAGGCAGGCAACATCGAAGATGGGAGGATGATATCAAGGAGGTAGCAGGACCATGCTGGATGAGGATAGCAAGGGAGAGATCATGGTAGAGAACACTTGGGGAGGTCTATGCCAAAGAGTAAGACAATCACGAAACCGGTGTCTAATACAAATAATAACATTTAATTAAATTGCTTTCATAAAAAAAAACATGTTTAATATTAGTAGTATATACATACATACATACATACATAGATTCACGCCTGTTTCCCAGAGGGGTAGGCAGAGACTACGTATTTCCATTTGCTACGATCCTGACACACTTAGACTGACTAGTAGTATATAAGTAGTTATAAGATAAAATGTAACATATAAGATTGTTAATAAAGGCTTTTATTATATTATATTATACTAGCTTTTGCTCGCGGCTTCGCTCGCGTTAATTTAGAATTTAACAATCAATTCGGGTCGTACTCGTCCAGAAGTGAGAAAATTTTCATACAAACTTTATCCCCTCTTACGCTCCTTTAGGAGAGAGTTTTATCCATTTCACCTACACAGATATTTTTCAATTGTAATCGAAAACTTATGTACCAATTTTCATACTGCTAAGTCCAGAAATGAGAAATTTCGTTACAAACTTTACCCCCCTATTTCACCCCCTTATAGGTGGAATTTCAAATAATCCTTTCTTAATACACCCTACAAATTAAAACACACATGCTCTCCAAATTTCAAGTTGCTACGACCAGCGGTTTAGGCTGTGCGTTGTCTGTAAATCAGTCAGTCAGGACATTTTCCTTTATATATATAGATAGATGTATGCATAGTATTGATATAATAATATGTATATGGGCGTACAGATGTATATATTTTTTATCAGTTACCAATTTGTGTGTGTTAACCCCTCCCGCTTTGTTAAAAGTGCTTAAGTTAGAAGTAGCATCAAGTCAGTGGCGTAATTAGTATCAAACGAATTTATTACTTCGCAGTGAATATAGTTTGTCCAAAGTCTTAAATTCTGAGCTACCGACGCTTCTTCTCAAAGTGTTGTAAGTTTGAACGTGATTGTGAGGTTCCAGGCTCGATTCCTTGGTCGAGCAAAGAGTTATAGAGTACTAGCTGTACCTGCGGTCTCACCCGCGTCATTGGTATTTGTGGTTACTGCGCCGCTTCCGAGAGCCGTAATGTGATGTTATATAGCTTATGTCCTTCCCAGGGTCTCAGGCTATCTTCAGTCCAAATTTCATCTAAATCGGTTCAGCGGATTGAGCGTGAAAAGGTAACAGACAGACAGACAGATATACAGACAGACCGACAGACAGAGTTACTTTCGCGTTTATAATATTAATAAGGAAGTAAGGATTATTGTCAGAAAATTCTCAATAGCAGTACAGAGTATCTCTTATATAAGTAATATAATATAATATTCTACATAATATATACATACCAATAAACATATTATATAAACTAAATAAAATATATACTCATATATATATGTATTCATATAGACATACAAGACAAGTTAGAATAACTGGTCTATATCTATACTAATATTATAAAGCTGAAGAGTTTGTTTGTTTGTTTGAAGGCGCTAATCTCAGAAACTAGGTACTGGTTCGAATTGAAAAATTACTTTAGTGTTGGATAGCTTATTTATCGAGGAAGCCTATAAGCTATATAACATCACGCTACGACACACGGGGGCGGCGCAGTAACCATAAACGCGGGTGAAACCGCGGGAACATCTAGTATATATATATACGAGTGTATATGTATTATGGTAGAGTTTGTTTGTTCAAGAATGTGATTAACAAGATATAGAAACATATCGGCATAGTTTAGGTGACGTAATCATACGTACGGTGTGTGTGATGTCGCGTTGCCGACATACATACGTCATGCTTCAAATGTTCCGCATAGTTCGCCGTTCGCCATGCACACTCAACGTAATATCGTACTTCATGCCGTTGTACTGGCTGTTTGACCTATTTAGTTTTATTTCATAGACTAGCTTTGTCTCGCGGATTTACTCGCATTATTGGTGTTTAGGTACAGTTGCAGTTCCGCCCGGTCTTCAGGGATTGGGAATGGTACTAATATGGCTGCCGTTTCTTGGAAGTATTCTTCTTTTGGCTACGGTTCTGGTTTCAATGAATCGGTGCCTAATAAAGGTTCCATTATGCAAATTATTTAAATGTTTTTAAGATAGAGATTGTTAGAGGTTATGGGTTAAATAACACACTGTACAAACACTTTATCTATTTATTTTATAGTTTTAAACTTTGACACAAGGAAGTTTTATTTGTCCGTTCACTTACAGCTCACATCAAGAAGTGACAGATAGCAGTATTGCTACGCCTTTTATAGCTAATCAAACTGTATAGTATTTGACTACTATTTATATTCTATGATGTTAAATTATACAATTACTAAGGTGAAATTATTCTAAATAGTTAAATATAATAGTTAATTAATTTTTGCACATATAAATGTATATAATTCAACAGAGATGATAGTTAGTCATTTAAAGAATTAGGATGATGATCTACTAAAACATACTACTCCAAAATCTAGAAATTCTACGCCCACTGGGAGCCACCATCGCACTTCACCACTATTGTACAAAGTTGAACGGCTCCGTGTTGTATGAACTCAAACAACATCGGATTCGGTTTGAAGAACCAGTAAAATTCACGTTCTTAAAGGTTCTAATTTAGATTCCATTTCACACTTTCGCAGTAAGGATGCTACTATCGCTTCGCTAAATATTAGTTCTTTATGGGTATTTTAGGAACCTTTTTAAACCGTGTCCATTGTAGCGAAATGTTATAAAGATTACTAGCGGTCGCCTAGCGCTCGACATACGACCAAAGTTTGCCTGTAAGATATTGCTGATATATGTCATTATATATTGATATATGTAACCATAGTTACGCGCTTCGACTGCGTGTGTCAAATGCATGGTTATGTGCGTGTAATGTTTGTTCATTAATTTAATGTATTTCTAATGCATATTTTATATAAATATTAGGATTCGCCTCTCCTTCTCCATATAAACTTTAACTGTGCCAAATTTCATACTCTTCCGTCTGCGCAATTTTTGTAAAAAGGGGTACAAGTTTTTGCTTCACGTATTAATATGTAGATAACCTGGCTTAAGAAATGTGATTTTTTTGATCGTAATATGTTTTTCGAGGAATTCTTCTCAGTGTAATTTTATACTTTTAGTACCGATTATGTTATTTCCCTATTATAGAAAGCTCTAACATAGCTTTAATACAGTTATGTGGCTCTAAATCCTTCTGACAATCTGTCCGGCACAGGTGGGACACTAGTAAGACGCCTTAACAATCCAGAAAGGAACAATAAGCAAGTTCTCTCTACAAGTGGTCTTGAAATTAAGACCACTTGTAGAGAGAACTTGCTTATTGCAATTAAATGCAATTTATTGAAATCCTGGTGGATTTCAATAAATTGTCTTCTATATCCATTAGATATCTTAGAGCTTAGATCTTAACCAATATAAACTTTAAATTTTACGGTCGTATTTTTACTGTTTCTTCTCTGTAATTTTATTGTATATTAATTCTACTACAAGCTCAAGTAAGTGATATATCTGCATTGTAATGAGCGCCTTTTTGCTATACTTTCATAGCCTGTTATGTATACGCGATTTATATATATCTGGAGGTTAAGGGGATGGTTTAAATCCACATTTTGCTAGCTATGAATTTTAGATTAGACATTTCACAGATTAGTGCCGGAGCGAATTATCGTCGATCGGTCACAGTTCCAAATGCCATGTTGCTTCTGAAAATATCTTGTCAGAAATAATATAAACAAGTTTGCTTAACTTGGAAGAGGAACCCGAGACCGGCACAGCAATTGCATTCAACATTGTCCGTGATTCTATTACATAATTGTGTATGATTCGTTAGTGTCTCGTATATCAAAACAAATTAATAAATTGAAACGGAACAATATTGACACAACACAGTTTCAAATAAAAAAAGGAATTGCACAATTTGGCTGTAAAAGTACTGGTGATATATTGTTACAAACATTTGAAATAACAGACGAAACAAAAACATTTGAATTGAGAACTACTTTTTGCTGTACGTTGTTTTTTGAGTCTACGTGTTCTCGTCATTTCAATGGGTGTAAAGTGCAACGTGACAAAAAGTGCATCTCTAGTGCGGGAGAGGTGTCTTTAATTTTTTATATAGCGTCACCCGCCTTTAATATAGGCAGGCGTGATTTTATGTATGTATTTGTAATAAGTAATAACAGAATGATTACTGTTTATTCAAAAGATTACAAACATTAGCCTACCGAAAGTGTACCTACACCCACATTTCGCCTATAGGTTTAGACCCTGGTAAAAACAAATCCAAAACCTCAGGCGCTGTGATCGCTGAAGCACAAGCCCGAAGTAGTCAAATTAAATGAAAACAAAGGTGTCATGCAGAGCAAAGGAGCGTTCATTGTGTATCAGTCTGTCCTGTCTTTTCAAATTCAGTAAATCGATGTATATCGGTTAAACAGTCTCCATACCAAGTTTTCTTAAATTGCGGTTCAAGATCAATGTTAGGTTCGTCCGTGCTATTTTCGATATTATAATACTAATTGTGTTATAGTTGTTAATTTCCTAAATACTTGATCAGAGAAACCTTTTTATTCATCTGAATCTTAAACGGTTATTAAAAATGATGCTAGCATTATGCAGTAAGTAAATATAAATCACGTGGAGATCATAATGAGAAACTAAATTAGTCAGGCTCACCCGAAAACATCATCATGGTAACAATTGTGTGGCTACTCACGAAAGTTATTATTAAATTTAATACAATAAAACTCACATATATACAATCGAATGTTTAATTTTCATTTGCTTAGATAATTTTATACATGATTGTTTATGTTTCTTTTTCAACCAAAGTAGTTAATCATTTACACAAAGTCACTATAAAATTAAAGAGAAACATATAATAATTTAAAACCACAATGCCTCGCATACAATTTCATACAAAAACATCCACCTGACTCAGATATTCGCAACAAAAAATCAAACGTGAACATTAAACACCCCCAATGCAAGCTTCGGCACCAAAACTGTCATACAATCATAAATTACGGAGCATTTAAACGCTGTAATGAATCGTGTAGCCCCTGCTCCCGCAGCATCGTGACTAGGGTTGAGCTGTTTACGAGGCAGGAGGCGCCGTCGTCAGGGTAGTCAGGCGTAGCGCCGCACCGCAACTGGCGAGAAGCGGCGCGTGCGCGTCGCCAATCGACTGTCAACCCGTGACATTGCGTGTTATGTGCGCTTGTGTGGCTATAAAGTGCGCTGCTGGAACAACGCGCGGTGATTACACTTTCGGTCTATAATAAAGAATAGGTAACTATTATTCTCCTCCGCGATGGCACTCCCGTAGTCATTGCGATTGCTGTGAATCAGGTTTTGGCCTAGATGCCCGGGCCGAGCAATGTGATATTGGAGATATTCGATTAATGTACTACTGCGTGGTGGAGAAGCCGTATTAATTACGAATGCTGTATATGATACTTCAGGTTAGACGCCCGTGTCGGGCAAATTGTTGCTAAGTATTTCTATAGGTAGTAGAGCCTCGCTGATTTCAGCTTGAATGAATGAAATTCAGCTCGACCGAGGAAGGACTACCCTCTCACAGAATATCGACGTGAAATAGCAGTATTCCTACTGTTGTGTTTCGTTCGGCGAGTGAGAGTGCCGGAGGCCCAATCACCCTCATTCCCCCTTCCCGCTCCTTCTCCTTCCCACTTCCTTTCCTAAAGGGTTGGCAACGCGCAAGTGAAGCTTCTGGAGTTGCAGGCGTCCATAGGCTACGGTGACCACTTACCATCAGGTATGCTTGTTTGTCACCATAGTCGTTGACGTTGACCAAAAAAGTTGACGCACTGTTAGAACTTCGCAGTATTGGTACAGCTCTTTTGTAGGAAATGTTGACTTTTGTAGGAAATGTTGATAAAATACAGTATCCTAACAGGGATTGGCACAAGGCAAAATACACAATTTTAAGGATTGCTGATTCGGCAACATATCTTAGATTTTTTAAAATAAGAATGAGTTTGCGAATCCTACCAGTATTTCAATATGTGGTAGGAAATTTAATTTCTCGTTAATAATCAAGCCCAAATATTTAGTGGTTGGAGCATTATTTAATACGGAGCACCTGCATTTCAGGGCACAGTCAGTTCCACGGTTATGAGCGGTGATAGATCTATTTATATTTAAGTCATTAGATTTTTTTATATATAATTTAATGTAATTAGTTTTGGCAATATTAAGTGATAATGTGTTGTCTGCTAGCCATTTTGTTACTATCCGATTTGTGCCGCATCGAAAACTTGGTCCCACGTTTTCCCTGTAAAAATAAGTGCCGTATCATCAGCAAATGCCAACAGTTTACCATTCGTTATGTCCAACTTACACATTTAATTTATATAAACTAGGAAAAGCGTGGGTCCAAGAATACTTCCCTGCGGTACACCGAATTCAATAGGCAGATCTTTACTGACATATTCACAAATGTTGACGCGCTGAGTCCGGTTTGTCAAATAGCTTTCGAATAGTTTTAATTGTTGGTCCTTTACACCAATATGTTCTAATTTAGCGACAAGTTTGGGCATGGAGACCGTGTCAAGTGCCCTAGACAGGTCTAAAAAGATTGCAACGCTTTTGTTACCTCTATCCAAAGCCTGAACAATATGATGTGTAAGTTCAAAAACTGCGTCATTAGTGGATCTGTCATTCCTGAAGCCGTATTGATTGTTTGAAATTAGGTTATTGTCTTCTAAATATTTTTTTAAATAATTGTTTATTATGTTCTCTAGAACTTTTGACAAGGAAGGTAATACAGATATTGGCCTGTAATTATTAGCACGATCTGCATCCCCAGTCTTATATATAGGATGAACCAGAGCCTTTCTAAATTAATCGGGAAGTACCCCTGTTTTAATGCATAAGTTGAATATGTATGTCAATGGTCGAATGAAAAATTTCCTATACTGTTTAATTACATTAGGTGATATACCATTAATGCCTATAGCATAATTAGCACGCAATGTTAAAATCATTTGTTCCACTTCCAATTCATCAGTTTCCTGAAGAACTAGAGAATCACGAGAGACTTTTATAATTGTATTATTATGCTCGTTGGCACTAACTTCAATATCTTTGAAACCTTGTCAGCTACGTTTTTCCCAACTTTAGTAAAAACTTATTTACCTCATCGATAGAATCTTCATTCGATCTTTTGATAGTTAAGTGCCGACTAGCGTCGATATTTGTTTCATTAGTATGTGTTACGTTCCTTATTACTTGCTTTTTTGGGATTACATCTAGCTTTGTCTAACTCAGCCTGCACATACTGTGTTTTAAATTTTTTTAGAATAATGTTGCAGTAATTTCGATATCTTTTATAAGTAATACAAATAGTAGTAGTAGTAGTAGCTAATACTTGATCAAAAGAGGAAAGGAAGTTCGTTATATCTTTAAATGATGTTGGCCTGTACAGTATACCACCGCCTCTTTCTATTTTTATTTGTATACAATTGGCACCCGCGAATACAAATTCAGTTGCAGTAACATTAACCATATTACTTTTAATATACACTACTACACCTTCATTTTTGTTCGGGGAAGAAGGCGAGCCATTTAAAAGAGTTTTTGGCTCTTAACTGTCAACGCCTCAGATACATATACAGGCTTAGTCTGGCCTGTGATCCCAAGGTGCTAGTATTCAATTTGTCGCAATTAGCCTTGTTTTTATTGAACTGTTTCACTGCTTCTATTATTTTATCTTGTTGTTATGACGCTGTTTAACTCGATTATTATATTGGCTTAATGTTTTCTTTATAAGTAGATACTCTATCGAAAGGATGACTTTATATCTAAATCGATAAGATTCACGTTCACGGATTTCGCCAAGCATTGCACTATACCACATATATCTTCCTTTGTTTCCTTTTATTATTACCATGCAAGTTGGTAGGCACGTTACGTATCTTCAATCCCGTAGGTTTAGTTTTACGTTCCATGGACTCTAATCTCGCCTCCAACTTCATAATCAGCTTTTATCCTCAGCCCTGTCCTCCACTATTTTACTGAGTGATTTGAGAAGAGTGTCGTATTTATCGGGCATAAACTGTAAATTGTCCTTAAGCTCGGCATTTTGTTGTTTCAGTTCCGATAAATGTTGGTCTAGTTTGTTGGATAGCGTTGTAGATAAGTTCGACATTTCGTTCCTAATTTGTCTATAGTCATCGTCGCTACGCTTCTGTCGCGTGCTGACATATCCACCTCGTTCAAAAGGAGTATCAGATTCATACGCTTGTTGAGGCACAGACACAGTACTAGATGAGGCGGGCGGAGAACGGCGAAGTGGCATGACGTTAGTAAAGTATCGTTTAGTTGTTCACTGTATGCACCAAGCAATCATAAATACAAAACAAGTCGCGTTCTTGTAGTTTGTATCCTGGTGGGTGACGGTGTAACAAGGTCGGCTCGATGTGTGCGTGTGGGCAGAGAGGAGCTTCCGAGTGCGTTGCCGTTTGTATGTGTGTGTATCCTACAAAATAGCTTTGTAGTGCTGAGCTTCTTTGCTATTATGTGCTCCTGTTGTCTTTGGTGATTTTAAATTTATAAATACGAATTTATTTATCGATAATATAAAAGAGTACAATAATTTCTTGGCACATCTACTCGTAACCGAGGTCCGGGGGCAGGCGTTCATAATCGCTAGAATCATGGCCTTGTGCAAATGCGTTGCGGCTAGTTAGCAAGCCCCTCGGGCACTGTGAGTTCCGCGACGAATTTATTTGACAAATCGCGAGGTAGATGTGAGTACAAAGTAGAACTAGAGTCAATCCTAACAGTACTTTTTCTGGATGAATGGTACCCTATGTCCTTTTCTGTACCCTTGACAACGTGTATGTGACATGATGGTCGATCGAGCAGTCGAGGCGTAAAATCACACTCATTTTAACAGTGTTGTAGTGACATTAGTATCTAAATAAAAAGGCCCTGTTACAAAGACGGAAAGACGTGCACAACGAAATTCTTAAGATTCCATTTTAAGATTTCCCAATGGATCCTTGAAAAGAAGTCGCGTCGGTCTTGGTGCAAGTCGTGTCTAACTGCCACACAATTTACGACACAAGAGCACTTGAAGTCACACTCAGTAAAGCAACACGACTCTTACCTAGCTGCGATTTTCTTTAGGTTAGAAGTTTGCAGACTGTATAAGTTTACGAGATTACAATGTGCTGTATTTGTCAAGAGGACGGTAGAATGCTGGCATTTTAGTCCTCATAAATAAACCGACAGGGTATATAACATTGTCGGTTTAACTTTTATAAACTACGTCTGTTTTAAACGTTTGGGCTATCTCGCATACGATTAAATTCGCAGATGCAAATATGTATCCCTACGTTCCGTTAACTATGTATTTTATTATGGTGTGTTGTAAACAAATTTCAGCTTTTTTATCAGCATTCTAAAATATTGTAGCTTTAAAATTAAGCTGTAAAGTTGTAGAGTATGTGATATTTTGTAAATATTTTCAACGCGATTTCGTATAATTTTCACGACGTCTATAACTATTACAATAATATATGTATAAGTGGTATGATATTTCAGATTCTCCCTGCGGAAAAAATAAGTAAGACAGTGAGACATACGTTGCACAGTATGCTCACTTAGTAGTAAAAATAGACGAAGAAAGAGTATGATGTAAGAATGAAATAAACATGGAAGGGTAACGTTCTCAGATCAAATCTGCCAACGTGGAGAAAGCTGGCTTTAAAAATAAACTAAACTGGCGAACGTATGCAAAAATGAGCTAGACGTGAACCAGGCACAAAAGGTATGCAGTAAGCAAAGTTTAAATCTCCGACTACCCCTCTTAAGTTACCGACAGCCCAATTGATGTATTATAAAAGCCTACTTTACAAACAGATTTATAAAGCCCTTTTATATCTATTGATTTCACAATAGTCTGCATTAGTTGTCTAAGTTAAAATACGACCATTTAATTCTTCTTGTCTTCTTCCCTAGCCTTTATTATTAGTCCCAAGTCACTTGGGGTCGGCTTTCTAGTCTAACCGGATTTGACTGGATATCAGTTTTTACACGGAGCGACTGCCACCTGACCGCCGCAACCCGAAGCCTAACAATACCCTAAGGCTAGACATGTGTCAGGATATTATAGGGCACTGACTTCTCAATAACGACTCCCATAGATGTTCATGGCAGCCGGGACCGACGACTTAACGTGCTCTCCGGGGCACGGAACAGGCGATATTTGTCAATATGACCATTTAATTATCTGACAGTTTTTATAACTGACTGCACAGGTGGCATAGTGGTTTAAATGGTCGCCCTGCCACCGTCGCTTCGCCAAGTGTTGTGAATTCGAGGGTAGATCTGGCTTACCTCCGCCTTTGCTTTCTGTTCATCTCATCTTTAATGCTTTTCACGTTGGGTCGGCAACGTGTAAGCGATAGTCCTGGTATTGCCCATAATTATTCACAGGCTACGTTAATCCTTTGTAGTATAAGTAACCCGCCTTTGTAGTATAAATAAAGTTATAAAACCGGACCATCTATAACGAAGTCAGATGTACAAAGACATCGTTTACGCACTTTGGTACGTTACTTAATATTTATCATTTATCAGACTGGTCGCTTGTGATATTAGGCCATATGTGAGCGGCCAATCTGATCGATGTCAACAGATCAAAATTGAAAAGTAAGTTTCATTTTCAAACAATCGTGTATGTAAACGTTGTTAAACTATATACATGTAGATTCTATCATTACTCTAGGTATGTCGTAGTTTAGAACTTACGCGACTGACGAGCGAATCTTTTATCTAGTCATTTTGTATAAATACTCTATGCCAAAAATGTTTAGTTTTATTTAGTACTAGCACGAGGGATCGCAATTCCCGGTGATTAGATCACCAGCTAGCTAGTCAACAATGAAGTAGGAAACTGTACACTTGTATTTACAAATAAAGCGTGACATAGTTGGAATTTATTAATTACAGTACCCGCGAAATTGAATTATACTGTTATTGAATGTATAGCAATATGGTTGTTCATATTGTTATGCACCCTTGTGCATGCACCCATGCATCCATGCACCCCACAATAAGCGAGTGGTTACGGACGCATTCCGGGGCACACGTGTTGCTCGCTGACTTAAGGGTGAAAGATGAATCATTATGATGTTGATCATGGAATATTAATGTGTATCTTCTAAAGAAATTATTATAAAATTGTAATATCAATACTTGAATTTTAATTGTATTTTTATTTAAGACTGCGCCGAGCGAAATGTGCCAAAACAGGCGGTCACAGTTAAGTTGATAAAATCAACACTTTTTGTTTAATATAAATATAAAATATACATTTACCATAACAATGAATGTGTTTACAATTACTCCGTGTTAAAAACTTTATTTAAATAATATTTTTGCTTAGAAAATTACGCAAATTTGCACGAAAATGCAAAAACATACCTACTCGTACGTAAACGTAAGCTCGTATTAAGTGATTTTTTAGGTTATAACAGTAGAAATCTATCCTATTTTACAGCTTAAACGAAACATACTACAATTTGACCGTCCCAAATATTTAAGTTATTGGTTGACAATAAAGATACATATTTATCAAAAAAGCACTTCAAATCTTCCATACAATTTTACTATGGCAGACGCGCGCCGATTTGAATATTTCTGTCATTCAGTACAACCGTGTCTTACGCTCGGCGCAGTTTTAAGCAAATCTTAGTAGTTGGTAGCTTCACTCTTTTCTATCGGTAGTAGTAACTTACTACGAGAGCGACAGTATATCGCTCTCGTGAATCTAGGCTCCACGTGGAATCTACACACAGCAGCGCTATGCAGACATGATACATTTTATGCGAATTTTAGAGGTAACAATTTTCTATTTACACGTAATCTCGTCAACGCAGCAGTATTACGTTTAATTTTTTTAGGTAATTATTTTATTTCCCAAAAGCATATACAGACGTTTCCTTAAACAATAGACTTTAGAATGTACATAAAGTATAAAAATTACCAAAATATAACAAAATCGCTCATGAACTCAACACTAGGTCAGACCTATATCGTGGAGTCCTTGTGTGGTTCCAGTACAGAGTTAAAAAAATTACATTTTAAGCAAGTATTAGGTAAGTAAGTATAGAAAAATTGAGGCAACAAAACAGATAACGTTATTACATATCATATCTAAATAACATATTTTATATAGTTTTTTTCAATACCGATGCTTTTCAGTTGGCATTGGTATTTTCTGTGACGCGCAAATTGTTTATGTCCTTACACTGTTAGAGCACAGTTACTTAATAGCAGCACGGCAACCGGCTTGGCCCCTGAGACCTTAAACCATAGCTAGCGAAATGTAATTCCTCCTTTAGAAATAAAGACATGATATTATGATTATAAAAATAATAATATCAGCCCTGTATTAAACTGTCTCGCTGCTGGGCACGAGCCTCTTCTCAGTGTGGGAAGGGTTAGGCTATAGTCCACCACGCTGGCCTAGAGCGGGTTGGGAGATTTTACATATCTTCGAGAACATTATGGAGAACTCTCAGACATGCAGGTTTCCTCACGATGTTTTCCTTCGCCGTTTATTATGATATGATTATTTGTTAATATTTATTTTATGTGGGTAACTTTCATAAATAATATTTTATAAAGGTCTCAATAAATGTTGATAATAAAATCAGTGAATACGTAAATCTAATTATTTATTAATGCTATTCAACCTTATCTTTTGATCTTAACATTGTTATTTATTTAATATTTTATAAATATATTAGTCGACACGGATGGATCAAAAACTACTAAAGGGATTTTAATCAAACTTGGTACAGTTATAGTTTTAATCCTGGGCGGGTTATATGATACTTTTTATACCAGAAAAGTAATTGGGATTCGAGGTATTCGTGCGAAATGTACTAAAATATTAAAAAGATCGTATTATACATAGCTGAATCTTCACAATATTCTCACGATCAAAAAGAAGACTTTAATATGTAACTAATAAAAAAAGAATTATAGAAATTGGTTTATAAAAACACAAGATTATCATGAAATAAAATGTCATGTAATTACGGTGTGGTAGGTGATTTGAGATTTGCGAGTGTATCAACGTGCAATATGTATGCTATAGGGTTGATTTTTGTATGATAACGCTGGTTTTTATTGACATTTTGCCATCGTAAACAAACCGTCCTTATCAGTGCGAATTTTATTCTTCAGATAATGATTATTTTCTTAAATTTAAATATAATTATAGACAAATACATGAGAACTTATTGCCGTTAGGAATTTTGGGAAAATCCACGCAAGCGTCAAAATCAAAAATCAAAATCAAACATAAATTTATTCAAGTTAGGTTATAAGGTAACACTTATGAATGTCAAAGTTACACTAAATTTTTCTGTGAATTTACATTTATTGCCACGTTCAGCAAAGCAAGGGTGTAGGGCTCATGAGAAGAACAGGCAAGAAACTCATGGCCACTCTTTTTAATCGCCAAGTTTACAATAAAATTTTGTTAACAAAATATCATGACTGTAAGGTGCTGTCGCGGGCAGTAGCTATGACAAATAATATGTATAATCGTCTTTAAAAAGAAACGGTGTTTATAAATTAAAATTCACGCGGACGAAGTTGCGGGCAACAACTATATAATATTTTTTAAGCATTTTGTGTTATTTAGGTCGTTTAATAGACAATCATTTATACCTGGACGACTACCGAATTCGTTCGCTTCTGCTTATAATTACACGTTGCTGTTTTTATCAATACTAGCGATCGCCTAGTGCTCGAAATTCGACCAAAGTTTGCCTGTAAGATATTGCTGATATATGTCATTATATATTGATATATGTAACCATAGTTACGCGCTTCGACTGCGTGTGTCAAATGCATGGTTGTGTGCGTGTAGTGTTTTTTCATTAATTTAATGTATTCCTAATGCATATTTTTAAAAAATATTAGCAATAGTCACTTCTTCTCTGTATAAACTATAAGTGTGCGAAATTTCATACTCCTCCGTCTGCCCAATTTTCGTAAAAAGGGATCCAAAGTTTTCGCTTCACGTATTAATATATAGATAAAACAAACCGTACTTGGTTTAAATTTAAGCAAATATACATGTAAAATATAAAAGATATAGAACTCGCCATATAAAAATCGAAATAGTTTGTGTGAAAAACTCAACACTACCAATTTTCTTCACTTAAAACGAAAACTTTAGAAACTAATGTATTATTTTCAATTGTTTTCTCGCTATATTTCAAGTTTCTAAAATAAGTTAGTATAAAATTAAAATGTCCAAAACTAGCTATAAATATATTAAAAACATAAAATAACTGCCTCTCCTCACAAGATCTGCTTTTTCATCTTCCAAAATATCCAACCCTTACCAAGGCACGCCCACCTGACTGCTCACTGATTTTCGGCTCACGGGGTCCCAGGGATGTCGGCGGGTGTTGTGCGGTGCAAGGGAGGAGGGTGGTCGTATTTCACAATTAAATTTTTCTGGCGCGATCTCGCCGAGTGTGTACGCCAAGGAACGCCGCCGCTCTAGCTATGGGGTGGGGTTCATAGGCTCTCAAACTTTCAAAACGTTTACTGTTTGTTACGCTGTTACAAGTATCCAAATTGCGGTACGTATCCAAGCGAGTATCAAGGTCTATTTGTGAATCAGACAGACGTCGCGAAATTAAGTGCAATTTGCTTGCCTGGAACTTTATACTAATGTAGCATTTTATGCCGTATTTTGAAACAAAGTATTTTAATGTTTAGTCTGAGTTTAATTCGATCGGAACACTCAGTTTTGATTTTCAATGTAGGTGTAATTAGGGTTGCCTGACTATAAATTTTAGTAGCTCAGCATGGGATCTGGGACTGTGCCTGTCACAATAGGCTCATGACTTATTATATCAGACCGAAAACTATATCTGAAAAAATGTAAACTGTGTAATAGGCGCCTACCTACTGTCCTATTCCTTCGGGTACGTAGGCGTGACATACATGTATATAGGTATGTGTTTTATTTTGAGAGTTTCGTATCACAGAGAAATATATTAGGTTCAATACAGTACATACATAAATAGAAGATTTATTTATTTATAAAACAAATCACATATGTCATTACAGGAAAACCTAATGCGACATAGTGGACATTAATACATAATAAAAGTAACTATACATTTTGTGACAGATATTGTAATGTCACCCTCTCAAATTCCGCCAACGTACAGCAAAAATATCTAGACGTTGTGCAACTATATTCAGCATCCTACCAGCACGCACCACCGTGCACCGGTGTGTATTTTAAGACATCTGTGCGAAAAACTGGCAGATCTAACAGCCTTCCCCGTGGCCCGTGTCGTAACCTGGACTTAGGTACAAGAAACTGGAGCGATGCTAATATTGTTGGGTTGTTCAATTTACCTGTTATGATAAGGTAAATGTATTTAAGCAAAGCGTAGTTCGGTCTTACCTCGAGTTTATAATATCCTAACATTCGTAACACAAAAGGCTTGAACATATAAGAGAATAGAAGGGGTATACTCCGTATTATTTCAACTAAAGGTACCGGGTGAACTTGTTTTGTATTTTCTCTACCATTAGGCTGTACTTAGTTTCGTAGGGATTCCAGATTATAGCACTCTTTTCCAGATTACTTCTTAAAGATAATTATGTTATTAATGCACGTAATGTGTAGACTGAAAAATGTACTGGGAATTTTTTGTATAGCTAACAAGACAAAATCGGTTCAATAAAATACCTTGCAAAGCAGTTAAAACGTAATTGTTCAAATGGCAGCTATCGCTCTCACGTAAACTCTTTTGTTATGTACTACTTACTAAAATATTTGCATACCTTACTTATAAGTAAAACAAAATAAAAAGGAATGGCATGAAATAAATAAAATGGTTGGTTAAAACCGCGTCGTTAAATTCCTGAGGATCACTGTTGACTTGAAAAGTGCCCCGAAGACTGGCAGCATTTAAATGTTCAAATGTATGCATTAATTTAAAAGTTAAACACAAGTGTAGTTATTAATAACAAAATAGCCTGGATTAGATTTGATAGAGTTTCATATCTAATGTGTAATATAATTAGTTAAATATCTCACATTATACAAAGTTTGAGAGCCGCTGTCACCTAGTTTAATATCGCAGTGGCGACGACACGGCGTCACGTGCTCTCGCAAAGATACACTTACACACATATCGGTGAGCACACACACAAACGCACACCGTGCCTGTGTTCGTGCGGACCGTCCGATATCATTGGCCTGTCATAACAGCTGAAGCCGGCTGCCGAACTTATTAATGCTGGAACTGGACATCTTATTTTTGTGATTTTCCTTCAGACCCTTCTCTGAACTTAGGTATTTAACGTTGAGTTTATTAAAGAAACCAAAACTGTGGTTACTGGACAGAGTAGGAGTGTATAGACAGTTTTGTTAAATAAAAAATGTTAGTTATGTTGAATGCTGTGTTATTTATTATGCGAAGTTTAAACAGACAGTCTGTTAAAAGGCGCTTCCTTTTGAAACACTACCTACCACGGGTATCTGACATTGAGCTGTTTTTAACTGCGATTTTCTTCCCATTTCTGTCCTCAGATATAGCCGTATTAAACGTTTTTACATAGAAAAAGCCGTACCTGATTATGCTTAAAGTGGTAAGCAATGCTGTATAACAACCGCTAGTTAATTTTTTATAGATATGTTTTAGGTACCATCTAAGGTCTAATACCATATAATGGATATCTTGAGAATTACTTAAAACAAAAACTGTATGACACTTGTCTGAACCAGGTATCGACTCGTCAAGATATGTACCACTTTTCGATACGTATGAATTAAACGAGTAGTGAAAATATGAAAAGGAACAACATAGCGTGGGTGTGCTAAAAATTGTGGTCCACTGGTAATTGTTCTGATTCTGCGTACATACGAGTACATATTATGTATCTCTAAAGAGCAGCGATAGCTCAGTGGGGAGACCAACAGACTGCAATGCAGAGGGTCTCGGGTTCGAACCCACGTCGCGCACCTCTGATTTTCGGATGTTATATGAATTTTTGAAATTATGTGCGTATTGATTGACAATTATCGCCTGCTCCGTGCCTCGGAGAGCACGTTAAGCCGTCGGTTCCGGCTGCCATGAACATCTATGGCAGTCGTTATTGGGAGACTGTCGACACAAAAGATCCCACTGGGTCGAAGTGTCGCCGGTCTGCACTGACTGGCCCCCACATAAGATAAGATAAGATAAGATACGTATTGAAAACTCTTAACGTAAAAGAAGAATAAAAATAGATCTCGCTTGCAGGCTTAAGTACATAAAAGTAGTTTAAATTCCAATTAATCAAAACTTGAACAGCTCAATCGGCTTTAATATTTGTTGGGATTGATTAAGTTGCTTGTGTTACGTCAATTGAGTAGTTTGACGTGAAGTTCTAACCATGTATCTCCTATACGGAATATAGTGGAGAAAGGATATTATGACATATAACTACCATGCGTATGCTAGTTCTGGGCAAAAAGGCTCTTTTTTATATTTTTGTCGATTTGCTCTGAAAGTGGTAAACAAACATTAGATAGCAGCATCGCTGTGTTGCTGGCGTTACGGGCTATCGATCAACATTTCCAGTGAAAGCTAGGTAGCTACATGTTTGCCAATAAGGACACTGTTATATATCTTTTAGAATGCTTTGAGGTACGGTTCGATTTTCAGGTCGGGCAAAGTGTTGCTGGGTTTATTGTCAAGATATTCTTAGTATCAGCACAGGGCTTGTACTACGTAGGTCCTAAAAGTATAGTAGCAAATATGAGTTTAATACTTTTCTGCCCTCCCCTTCGGCGATATAGGCCTGAAAGTATGAACAACTTCAACTAATAACTTATAAAATTGACTCAATTTTGACAATACTGCGGCTTCATATTTATACATACAACACCAGATATGAATAAATTAATAATAAGCCTCGTGCTTGTTGTTGAAATGTCCTTATTTGTCAGAAGTCTGGTTGTAAGTTTGTTTAAATTAATAAATAAAATATACATTATATATTGTACCATGTTATTATTTATTTATTATCATATCAAACGTCCAATCAAATAATTGTTCAATTATGTTAAGCGATATACGCTAACTTCGCCATGTTGCCTCTCTACGCCATGCTCTTCTTGTGCGTATGTTTGAGTTATGAGTAGATAGATGATCGTTGATTAATTGGCAGGAACTAGTTATTGACACAAAGACCGAACTATCCAGCAATGTGCACATTATGCTTGGAAACTGTTGAGTACTTTCAAGCTCCGTTCCATAGCCCGTAGTTTAAAACCTTTGCAAATTTACAGTCAAATTGACTGCATTGTTCTGTGATATAAAGGCTCGGATGCGACGGTTGCTACGCTCTTTTGGCAGACTGAACGTGTTAGCACGGCGTGTGAGGAATCAACTTTTTATTCAGTCTAAGCGTATTTTCATGTGCGAATTCTAATTTCAAATTCCATAACAGCAGATTTAGTTTTTCTGTAAGGAATTTTTCAGACAGCATGGAATTGGAGACTCACGTTGCTGGTCAATAATGGCCTCGCTTAATATTATTTAGGTGAGTGAGAATTAGAGAGATTGGGACTATGGTTGTCGACATCATCTTTGTATTACAAAAATACCTAATGAAAATACAGCTTCTTTTGGCACTTTAAAATAATTTCATTTCTTTGTTGTTTAATTGACTTTAGGGTGTCCAGTAGACAATTAATTTCTCAACGTCAAGGCGCCCGTTAACTTTTTCTCCGCTGTTTTGTCATTAAATTATTTCAACCCAAAATAAAGAAAACTTTGGGTTACTACTAGTAATCTTGTTAACCTCAATAGCTACGTTAGTATGCTTGTTTTAGGAGAGCGTTTACGTCGATAATGCAAAGGTTGAGATTTAAATTCCACGAACTCTCGCAATACCTTATTGATTGATGTAGCGAAACTGTATTGTTATATTCTATTAAATCTGGGAATGTACCCGCTGCATGGAAAAGGACTATTACGTAGCTTCTATAAAGTATAGCGTTGGAGTGATCCAGATAATTTTTGCTAAGTATAACATATCATTGGCTGAGGGGAACCGCAATATATCAGTGGCTGAGGGCAGCCGAAATGTCACGTTTCTAGGTCACGTTCCCGATCGGCACTGCGAGATCGAACGCTCTATTAGAGTAGGGAAATAGCATGTGTCTCGTTATAGAAGTATAAACAAACAGCCAGACTGTCGTATGTTATTAAAAAGTCAACTTATCAAAGCGTATGGTGGTTTGTGTTTATGTGAAGTAATCTGTCTTAGCGCATCATTCTTATTGACCCACTTATTACCGGTACTGCTAGTTGCTTATGCAGGTTATTACAATGTTATTGTTGAATAATTGTAGTTATGTAAATTTATATTGGTAAAATAGTTCGAAAGCACTTCTTCGCCCGAGCCACAGGTTCAATCTATTTCGGGCAAATAACAACAAATGTATTTTATAACTTAAGGAGTCATTATACATTCGAAAGTAACTCTGTCTGTCTATCTGTCTGTCTGTCTGTTTGTAAAGTTTTCACTTCTATCGGCAGTCCCCAAAGCCTACCCTAATTTTTTTTTACTTACACGCAACTACATCTAGCCCAAACTAAGCAGAGCTTGTACTATGGGTATTAGACGATGGATAAACATACATATATACTTTTGTTTTTTATAAATACATACGTATTATACATAGAAACACCCAGACCAAGACAATCATCCATGTCCATGTACACAAATTTTAATGTTTGACTTGTGCGGGAATCGAGCCCGCGACCTCAGGCATGGCAGTCGGTTACACTAACCACGACACTACTATACTGTAACTGCTCTGTATGATGTCTCAGTGTCGGTGTTCTCTTCGGGTAAAGTCTTCTGTCCGGATATTTTCAGTAGCCGCGCCCAGTCCGGCATTGCGACTGGTAGAAAACAGTACGCTCGCCACTAATACTTACGAAATGTGTCGAAATGTAGGTATAATATATGTCTCGCTGCATTTATTGAGGATACTATCTATACTAATATTATAAAGCTAAAGAGTTTGTTGTTTGAACGCGCTAATCTCAGGAACTACTGGTCCGATTTGAAAAATTATTTTAGTGTTGCTTAGCTCATTTATCGAGGAAGGTTATAGGTTACGACTGACCCACGGGGGTGGCGCAGTAATCATAAACACAGGTGAAACTGCGGGCACATCTAGTGTATAAATAAAATCAGTAAGACTTCTGCTATTGTTTCTAAAATAGCTAATAAAGCTATGTAACCACGACCACCAATTAAAATAGATGTAATTATCTCTCTCTTAAGTAAGCAGCGATAGTCTAGTGGAAAACCGTTGGACTGCCACGCAGAGGTCTCGAGTTTGAACCCAAGGCGCGCATCTCTTACTTTTCGAAGTTATATGCGTATTAAATAGTTAATTGTCGCTTGCTTTAACTGTGACGGTGGACTATGGCCTAACCATTCTCACACTGAGAAGAGGCCCGTGCCCAGCAGTGGAACAGTTTAATACAGGGCTTATGTTATTATATTTATATATATCTCTCTCTTTTCAATAGTTTGTTTCGAGTTTGAACCCAAGGCGCGCATCTCTTACTTTTCGAAGTTATATGCGTATTAAATAGTTAATTGTCGCTTGCTTTAACTGTGACGGTGGACTATGGCCTAACCATTCTCACACTGAGAAGAGGCCCGTGCCCAGCAGTGGAACAGTTTAATACAGGGCTTATATTATTATATTTATATATATCTCTCTCTTTTCAATAGTTTGTTTCGAGTTTGAACCCAAGGCGCGCATCTCTTACTTTTCGAAGTTATATACGTATTAAATAGTTAATTGTCGCTTGCTTTAACTGTGACGGTGGACTATGGGCCTAACCATTCTCACACTGAGAAGAGGCCCGTGCCCAGCAGTGGAACAGTTTAATACAGGGCTTATGTTATTATATTTATATATATCTCTCTCTTTTCAATAGTTTGTTTCGAGTTTGAACCCAAGGCGCGCATCTCTTACTTTTCGAAGTTATATACGTATTAAATAGTTAATTGTCGCTTGCTTTAACTGTGACGGTGGACTATGGGCCTAACCATTCTCACACTGAGAAGAGGCCCGTGCCCAGCAGTGGAACAGTTTAATACAGGGCTTATGTTATTATATTTATATATATCTCTCTCTTTTCAATAGTTTGTTTCGAGTTTGAACCCAAGGCGCGCATCTCTTACTTTTCGAAGTTATATACGTATTAAATAGTTAATTGTCGCTTGCTTTAACTGTGACGGTGGACTATGGGCCTAACCATTCTCACACTGAGAAGAGGCCCGTGCCCAGCAGTGGAACAGTTTAATACAGGGCTTATGTTATTATATTTATATATATCTCTCTCTTTTCAATAGTTTGTTTCGAGTTTGAACCCAAGGCGCGCATCTCTTACTTTTCGAAGTTATATGCGTATTAAATAGTTAATTGTCGCTTGCTTTAACTGTGACGGTGGACTATGGGCCTAACCATTCTCACACTGAGAAGAGGCCCGTGCCCAGCAGTGGAACAGTTTAATACAGGGCTTATGTTATTATATTTATATATATCTCTCTCTTTTCAATAGTTTGTTTCGAGTTTGAACCCAAGGCGCGCATCTCTTACTTTTCGAAGTTATATGCGTATTAAATAGTTAATTGTCGCTTGCTTTAACTGTGACGGTGGACTATGGGCCTAACCATTCTCACACTGAGAAGAGGCCCGTGCCCAGCAGTGGAACAGTTTAATACAGGGCTTATGTTATTATATTTATATATATCTCTCTCTTTTCAATAGTTTGTTTCGAGTTTGAACCCAAGGCGCGCATCTCTTACTTTTCGAAGTTATATGCGTATTAAATAGTTAATTGTCGCTTGCTTTAACGGTGAAGGAAAACATCGTGAGGAAACCCTACATGTCTGACAGTTCTATATAATGTTCTCGAAGATATGTGAAGTTTGCCAACCTGCACTAGGCCAGCGTGCTGGACTATGGCCTAACCATTCTCACAATGAGAAGAGGCCCGTGCCCAGCAGTGGGACAATTTAATACAGGACTGATATTATTATATTTATATATATCTCTCTCTTTTCAATATGCTGCAATGTATGATCATGATGTTAAACATCTTTTCTTCAAGTATACAAATTTTATTTTTATTTGTTGTAAATTAGAGTCCCGGGTTTAAACTGAAAACAAGCGCTTGGCAATGTTTTACGGAAATAAGCATAAGTTGATGCACCTATTCATTTTGGGTATCCATATATAGATAAGCAAAGATAAAACAGTTCAGTATCTTTTACTTGACTGTGTGCCTTATTTTGATTGGTAACTATTGACAAACTTTTGTATTAAAAATAACAATTCTGAAACGGTTTTTGATAAATATTTTCTGTCCTGTTTGTCAACCGAATTTTTGTTTGGTAGCTATTGAGGAATGAATGTAAAAGATAATGAATGTTGTTGATCAAATTCATTGCTTACAAATTTAAGCTAATGATTATACCTACCTACTCGAGTTACGAATCTTTGGGTGAAAACTAAGCTTAGTATATACTAATTACTGTTACAAAAACAAACTTCCATTTTATTTTCTGAATTATATTACTTATTACTTTAAGTATAAGTATAATCACATTTATCTACCTGTTAAATATTATATAACCTATAATCTCTCTCATTATACATGTGATAGACATTAGGCAAAAGATGAGCTAACATTAGAATGACTAGATAAGTAGTGCACGATAATCTACGCAGCTCATGTCCTCACACGTAAATATTGTTCTCAAAATCATCCCTAAAAATTAGGTTTGATCAGTCTCGCGTATTACACCACCTGTTACGACCCTCCAAAGTATACCCCCTATCGGATTTAGATAATAAATTATTTTAGACACATTCGTTACGACAGTTAAAAATCGACCTTATAATTGAGAGTTAGAGTAGGTTTCAGCTTTGAAATATTAAGTTTGTGTTTAGTTTTAATTTAATCTGTCTAATACGATTTAAATGTGCAATAAAGGTAATCAAATAGTACATGTGTTAAGTCAGCAAGTTTCTTTGTAGTACTGATATTAGTGCACGGTGCACGGTGTGCTTATGCGCTTATTCAGTTCATTAATTTTATTTAATATTAGCTACCGCCCGCGGCTGCACTCACGTATGGAAAGCTCGATATATGTTTTAAAGAAGACCGTCCATATTCGGCTTACACGTGGAAAATCGTCTTATAAACAAAGTAAAATATTAAAAGTTTTGTTTTAATATATAATAAATATTGGTTACCATCCAGTAGTATGAAATTTACGTATTTTATTTATATATTATATCAAAGTAGTACACACAGCCTGGAAGCAATAAGGCAGGATTACTGCAACTGCATAGTCGGCCGAAGGACTGTTGGTTGCTGTGCTCACATAATGTCTGTAATATGCTAACTAAGCTGGGCAAAGTATGAAAATGTCACTCCACCAGCCCAGTTTTTAGAAAATATTTTAATAACTTATGAAGTTGACACATGAAAATAAATATTTATTTTAAACAATATGTTTTATTTTATTATTTAATGAACTTGATACTAAACTTCATAGAATAATGTTTTCTACTTAGTTTAGGCTACTCACAATTAATATTGTTATTACAATATAAAATTGTTCACGCCCAGGCCAGGGTCCCATACAAGGTGGTCGGTCTCCTTGCCTGGACAGTCCAAAACTCTGCGCTGTGCCTAAGAATTTATTGACAGGAAAACCTAAAACTCTTTGCCCGACCCGGCAATTGCAACTGCGATGCACAGCAGTCGCAGTCAGTACTGCTACGCTACTCATATACCTATTCCAGGTCGAACACTTTAGTAGAGCGATTCGGACGAGTCGAGCTATTTATATGAAGGTATTGCCACTGGATATCTTATAGAAACATAACACGTTTCTCAGAGAGAAAGTATCTTTCTAATAGTGAAATATTTTAGAATCGAACCCGTAGATTTACAATTGAATTCGAATAGAATTTATCTTCTTATACTTAATGCTAGTTTAGGTAAGGTTGAGACTTCATTTGCTTCGTGTCAGTACAACATAATAAGTACGCATATGCACTTGATGAAAATCTTTAAATTCCGTGTGAGAATGTTAAGATGGCGAGATATTACGTTAGTGGGATTTTCAGATACAGAATATTGAGTATAAGCACTTAGTTTGACGCTGTGTTTTGTGGATACCCTAATCCCAACTAAGTTTATACATGCGATTGTGAGTTTGTTTGTCAGGTATGCTTTCTCGTCTTAACTACTCAGCCGACCATCATGCAATTTCGCATACACGGTGTCGGGAGAACAATATCTTTTTCTGTTCCCCTACCTACCTACCGGGTACTATTCATCCTGAAAAAAGTTCTGTTACTAATGTAACCTACATTTACGCGGGCGAAGCCGTGGGAAATTAGTATATAAATATTATAGTAAGCAAGGCACTTGCGACGGTATACGGTATCGAGGGATATTGCGGTATGGCTATCACACGGAATTTAAATTAAAAGAGTTTGTTCCTACTGATTCTTCTTTATGGTATTGTGTTAAAGGTATCTGGACGTGGATATTATATTTATAACGAAAAATATACGCAGTTAGCTATATTTATGGTTGCGATCGATAGCATTAATAGCAACGTGCATGATAATATAAAACTAAGCAAGAAACGTGATATTGATAAGCGAAAATCTGTTTAAATAAATATTTTAATTACCTATGTGAAAAATGTATTTTTGTGAAAAAATAAAAATATGTTTAATACAATTCAAGCAATAGGTACCAAGAAAAGTATCAAAACGTAAGTGTAGACACGGTCGCACTATACCACGACGCTCCTAGACGCATCGTACTGTCTCGATCGTTCGGCGAGTCGGAATTTACCTACACTTCACTTGCGTAATTTTGTGAAATGGCTCTTAATCACGGCTGAACGGATTATGATAAAATTTAATGTTGGAAACTTGAACCACAGGGAGAGACTTTGGTTACTTTTTATAGAAATGCGAGATTTTATAAAATGTAAGGTGACTTACTTATACCACATTGAATGTATTGTATTAGATGGAAGCTGAATAGATGATAGAATTATTTATTTTGTTATATACTCGATTTTACCCGCGGCTCTGTTCGTGTAAATATAGTTTAGGATAGGTTATGTTGTAACCGGTTTTTTTTTGGATGAAAGATACCCTATGTCCTTTTCTATTCCCCTGGTAACGTATATGCGAAATATCCTGGTGATAAGCTGTTGGTAGGTTAACTCGTAAAAGCGTAACAAACAAAAACAAACAAGCTCACATTCTCATTTATAATATTAGTTAGGATAAGTAATTAAATTAGTGTCGTGTGTCCGTCCCCCTTCAAGGGGACAGTAGGGTTAAGTGCGCAAAGTGTCTTTCCGCGAGTGGCCTGTCGTTTCTTACGGCGGGCCGAAACCTCGGCGGGGTCGCGATTGCATGTGAAAGTAATTCGCGCGACCCCGCCGAATATGGTGGTTATGTCGAGGAACACCGTGGTAGTAGTCGGCATTCCGGGAGGTTCATTTTCATCGTTTCAACATCTTTCTTTTACCCCGGTGAGTCCGACATAACCCCTCCGGCCGCCCCCGCGGAGGGGAATGCGTCAATGCATTCCCACAGGTAAAAAAAAAGTAGTTAATGACTTTATTATTTTTACGTAGGTACATAAAACCAATCGAAATCATGTCAATACCTATTGCGTAATAAAAAAAATATTTTCTGCTTGAAGTAGAAATGTAGACTATTCAAGACGCTTTAGTTATTAGTTTCAACGTTTGAATGTGAAGCGAAGTTGAACAGTACACCACAAGTATTATATTATTACTATTATATTTTTGAAAGTTTTCAAGGGTGATAGGAGAGATCCTGTACTAATATTCAATAGCACACTGAAAGAGAGCAACAATTGCTTTCTATAATTAATGTGTCCTAAAGCTAAGCCCGAAGCTAGAAACAAATTTAAAAATTTTCATACATTCTGCTGTTTTAAAATGACCTCGGAAAATGATCATCCAGTTTAAGCTGAAAGCAGCTACTAAATTTAAGATTGAATTTGTGTTTAGGTTATCGAACTTGGCGGTTTTTGTCTTAATATTTGACTGTCTCAATGATTATACTTTCTTCCTCGAAGAATAGTCATGATTTTTTATTTAGTTACTGTTCTCTTTATTTATATTATTATAAACTTTAGCTATACCAAAACCATGAAACAAAAAGTCTGTTGCAGGCCCGAAACTCTCACACTTATCTGCGCGCAATATGCTTAAAAAGGGATACATAGTTTTTCCTGTGTGATGTAAAAAGTAATAACTGTTTACCTTAGATTACAGCGAAATATAACAGACAAACGAAGTGACTTATATGGTCCTATTAACACCTAGTTTATAATCCTTTGAATTTTTACCAAATCATAATGATCACAGTGAAATTAGAACGGCAAATTTGACAGCAAATTAATGGGTCGTTCCCCTTGCGCGCGCACAAGTGCACGGGACGTGCGCGCGAATGCGCACACGCTCATCAATTACACCGAACATATTAGTGTCACGCTTTGTCTCCCGCCAACCCCATTCGATGCGATTTTGTTTAATACAATTGTTACGTTCTATGGTTCAACTCTTTGTATGAAAAGTCAATAAAATTGCATTCAAGGTCACACAGATGAATTGTTCTCCTTTAGATTGTTTTGTCGCTACCAGCAAAAAGTTATTGAGTTTTTAAGATATATAAGATATCAATAGTAGCTCGGCGGTAGAAATACCTTGTTTCTTGTTCAAGCCCTTCAAGAAGCATGTAAAACTGTTGGTTATTGAACAATGTTATAACATACATACGTGTAACGCCATATGTACCATCACATCGGTTCAATTCAATTACATGCACGTGGCTTAACTACCAAACTGCATCCAAAACCCGATGAATGGTTTTAGATTTACTTTCTTCTAAAAACACGGAATGGACATTACAGAATGTACGGGTGATTTGCCCGTACACTTATTATTAGTTTAGTTCATAATAGTGTATAATATTTTTATTAAATAAATCGTACATCGAATTTCGATTATAAATAAAACTAAAGCAATGATACTGATACATGCTCAGTCGGGGACAGATGCAGTTAATCGGATTACGAGAGCCGGCTTGAGGACATCGCAGACACGACCGTGTCATCTGTGACCGTGGGGCGATCTGTCCGCGGTACAACACTACACCCTATGTTAAGAGTCCCGCTAGTATTTGAGCTGTAAGTAATAACCTGCAATTTAATCCTTGAGTATCTATTGTTGTAAAAGTGTTATGAATCTGTACTTCGAATATATAAAAAAAAATAACTGTGTCTATATTTACATTTTTCTTTATATATGACGAGATTTTGTCCGCGGTTTCACTCGCGTAAATGAAGGTTAGGTTTAATTGGCAAAAGTACTTTTTTCTGGATGAAAGATTCTCTATGCCCTTTTCTGTACCCCGAACAAAGTGTGTGCGAAATTTCATGATGATTGGTCAAAGAATTAAGCCGTGAAAGCGTAAGAAGCAAAAAAACTCATATTCGCATTTAAAATACTAGAAGTTAATGTAGATTTATGCTATGATAGATTTTTAGTAGCCTATATGTTTTTCTGATGTATCAACAATAAAGATTTATCGAAATCTGTTCAGTAGTTTTGCGTAAAAGAGTAACAAACATTCATCCATCCACACAAACTTTCACGTTTATAATATCATCCTTGGTGTATGGACCATTTATCATATTTGTCCGTACATCAAATTTGGTCCTTTAAGCTTTTATCTATCGTGCGGTTTGGTTTGAAGCAGGATCTTCGCGTGTCGGGAGTGATCAATAACAATATCAAACAATTTTGAACATAGTGTGTGCTAGTGGTGGGATATTCTTACAAGTGAATAGATCCATAAAGTCTTTCTTGGCGGACAAGAGAGCTCCGTGGGCAGAACTTCAAACGAGCAAGGGTTTGCAGTTGTATCAAGTAAGACCTTTCCAATTTATCTAGCATATCAAGATGGCGCAAATCGAAACCGTCGTTGCTAACCAAGAGCAACTTGTCAAGGAGTTGGAACGTCTCCTGACGTCTTTCAAGAAATCTGGACTAGATTTAGAGAAAGCCGACAGCGGACTATATCAAGAGAAAGCTGGACGCTTTGGAGAACTATTGGAATGAATTCCAAGGTAATCACGAGCGGTTGCGTAAGTACGACTTAGACGGGGCCCCTTATTTCGAACACAGCTATTACGAAAGTCCCGCAGAAGTTTACGATAAGGTAAAAACGTACTTCAAGCAGTATCTAGCTAGAACGCCGAGACCATCACCGAAAATGGAAACTAGTTCCAGATTGTCTGAGTTAATAGTCGATTATGCACATAGCTTACAAGTTACATACCATAGAGGTGCGCGATTAACAACAGCGTTTATTAGAAGAAAATATTGGATACTCGACGGTAACCGATATATCAAGAAATGTCTAGCCCATTTTCGCAAGTTAAACCCTCCTGACTTCAACAAATCCATAAGGTCCTTTTGTAGGCTTTTTGCTGCTAATAAATTGTGCTCTCCTTGCAATAAATCGTCCATATAAAATGAGTGTTGTAGTGTTTGTATAACTTTGTTTTTATAACAATTTTGTGAGTCATGTGCCAGTTGTTGTAATATCATCATTGCAAGGAAAGGTGCCGATTTGGTACCGTAAGTGACAGTGGCAAGCTGGTATTCTTGTAATTGTTTAGTTGGCGAGTCACGCCAAATGATTTTTTGGTACCGATGATCATCGATATGGACACAAATCTGCCTGAACATTATTTTGCACTAACTTTTGCCCGCGGCTTCGCTCGCGTTAATTTAGAATTTGACATTCAATTCGGTTTGTAATCTGCTTGTAATAATATAATTCAATCATGATTCGAAAGACACGTGGCGCCATCTATTATTACAAGAACGTTATTATTGTTTTCCTCGGGAATAGTAATTTTTTTCGGGATGAAAGGTAGCCTATGTCCCTTTTTGTACACCTGACAACGTATATGAAAAATTTCAGGATAATCGGTTCAGTGGTTTAGGCGTGAAAAGGCAACAAACAAACAAACAAACTAGTTAGGATTATATTATGATGTACACAAATACTCTTTACCTGTGCACACTGCAGTTGCTTTTTGTGGAGAAAATACAACATGATAACATTATGTAACATTCTTTAACTTTTGCGACTGTTTGTTGTTTTTTTATTGAATGTTTCTTTCGCATCTATATTGTCAGTAAAATATAGTAAGATAGAGTAAATAACAAAGAGTAACCTTTAGATACAAGTGAGGTGCACGACACATGTTTACAGGCTTTTGCACGCAACAGACGTGTACCTCCTACCTATAGAAACGTTACGTATTTCACGGCAGATGAAGAAGTGACTATTGCAAATTGTTAGGAAACATTCTGTAACAAATGTTGTCGATTATTACCATTTGTTGCCTGTTATCAGAAGTTAGGCAACATAACTGCAACATCTACTAAACAGCAAATAACTTTTGACGTGACAACGTTTAATAAATCGATGAACGCCGGCTGCACGCACGAAAAAGGATGACTCATTGTCCCGTTACGCTCATTGTTCCGTTACGCTCATCGTCCCGTTACGCTCATTGTAACGTTACGGGAAATAAATTTTGTTATGACGTTGTCACGTTAAACTATCATCCGTAAACCGACTTTACAGACAACCAATTTGTTTTGTTATCGGATGTTGTCCACTAACATTTAAAAACGTTGCCCCACAAAAATGGTTACTGCGGTGTGGATGCACCTTAAGAGGCACATGCTCTAAGCGTTGCATTCAACATCGAGTTACAATAATAAGTAGTAATAATTTCAGGTGTCTGAATGGACCGTTAAAATGAATGGTAATTAATTATTAATACGAATAGTCTTATGAACGTGACGTAGATTAAAAGCCAAGAGTAATGGCACGATAATCAAATCACATCAAAATGAAATGAGGCTCTTCAACTCGTGTATACTGTGTTACCTACCGCAATGATGCTGGGTTTATACAAAGAGGAACAATACAAGTAATGGCTGAGAAGCAGACCACCATACTCCGTTGGTTTGTAAAGTATTAGATATGTGCTAGTTTCGGAGCACGACGTCCTTTTTGTTTAATTTAATGTAGAAAGCACGAGGTTTAGAAATAATTACTGTATAGCAAGCCCACTGGTTTGTAAGTCTAGTAGCTTGTGTAATCTGTTGCAAGTCATGAGATCCATCATTAACACATGGATATGTACGTTAGACCAGCGCCGTCTAGAAAACAGTTTTACAGACACCAAACTGCTACTAAAATATCTCAACAAACCAGTGAAAGGAACACGGAACCTCACGATCGCACGTAAATAAACGCATGCTAATGCCAGAGTCAGACTATCTGAGACATCTCTCACTCTTAATCCTAGGTCTTGGAATAACTTCCATCATCACGCGGGAATTAATAAACATTTAAACAGTGGACACAAGGAATACACAGTATCGTAACAACTATTTGTTAATCACACAAATTGCCTGTGTGCTGCAATGGTAGAAGCGAAGAGACCACCAAAGTGGTCCAGGTGGACCTCTACGTCCACGGGAGACTCGACGGAGGTCTATATTCGCGTGTCAAAAAGATAGGGGTTCACAAATCGTAAGCGGGGGTCCACGAAAATTTTTTTGCTTTCGATATTGAAGAACAAGCTCAGCGACTGTTACTTGTAAAAATTTGATATCCAGTATCAGTGGTTTTTCAATTTTCCGATAGAGAATTACTAAAAAAAAATTCAGCTCGCCTACCGTGGTAGGTTCGGATCAGAGAATTTATTAAAAAAATCATGGTCAGCCGGTAGAGATTTGATCAAATTTTTTATTTGCATGAACTTGCTTAGCTGCAGGGGGTCCACCGGAACCAGCAAAATTTTGAAAGTGGTCTGTAAAGAAAAAAGTCTCTGACCTAATGACCTAAAGCAATATGCACGTGCAGTGTTCTTATGAATGTTCTTTTGAATCCCACGGGATTGTGTTCTGGGATAAAATGCATTCTATGTCTTCTAAGATATGGGTTATCGGTTCACTAAGATTCACCCAAATTCGTCCAATAGTTTACGCGTGGTTGATTAACAAACATTAAAACCTCCGAACTTTACTGTAGTATTTTTTTTTATTTAAGTACGATACAGTGGTAATTCAGTAACATTATACATAATACTCGCCAAACGTTAAGTTTAACGGCGAGACACACTCTTAAATTCTAGTACAAATTATCACCATACATTAAAAAATAGCTCAGCTCACAATAGTTTAAAAAAAAAGGAAACAATATTTAAAGTTGAAAACAAAATAACATATGACAGACTTTACATACAATTTATATATTTTTATATATACTGACTGAAAGTTGCACTGCTGGACGACACATACACCATCCAGCAATACATCCATCAGTCTTTTATTGAAAGACAATATTGAAATTCCGATTCCTAACTTAGATTTACTCAGAAACAGTAACGTTTATATAACGCCTTTAATTTTCAACTCATAGACAAAAACATTAACGCTACTACCTCTTCAATAGCTTTGTATCGTACTGCTTAGCTGATTGTTACAAGAATGATAAAATATATTTCGGGGACAAATGAAACTTTTACTTCCTATCTTGCCCCGATTACAAGTTCGGGGAAAGATGACACAAACATTCCCATTTTCCCCCATTCGGAGGCAGCTATTCGGAGGAAGATGGGAAATATCATTAGGTTGAGGAGTTCTTATAAAAATATCCAAGCAAGTTTTATAATTTGGAACGTTTATTCAGATAATAACCCTAATAAATCTATAAACTTAAACTGTTGTGTATTTTTATAAAAATGTATTTTAAACTCCGTGGCGCAGCGGTAGTGAATGCGACTGCTGTGCATGAGGTCTCGGGTTCGAATCCCGGGTCGGGCCAACAAAAAGTTATTGGGTTTTTCAGTTAAGAAATCTCAATAGCAGCCCGGAGTTAGGAAGTTGGCGGTGTAAGACACCCCCGTGCCTCGGAAAGTACGTAAAGCCGTTGGTCCTGCGCCTGATCTCTCTCCGGTCGTGTCGTATTACTGTCCCATCGGATCATGAGAGCTAGGGAACAGAGAGTGCACTTGTGTTTGCGCACACACTTGTGCACTATAATATCTCCTGCGCAGTTGGCCAGTCTCCGTTAAGACTGGCCGTCGTAGCCGAAATCGGTCTGGAAGATATTATTATTAGTATTGTTATTATATTATAACGTTCTAACATGTAAAACAAAATTGTAACACCTCTATACCATATACATTTTACGCAATAAATTATATTATAATTTAACACACATAGTCTTAGGCCTATTATCTACCTACTATCAAAAGAAGCAAACGCTTGAATTCATAAAAGAACATACAACTAATCTAAGTCACCAGCGCCCACCACCTAAATTATACAATAAGACACCATTAGCTTTAAGAAATGAAAATAATAATAATCTATTTAAAAAGAAGTTAAAACATCTACTTGTAACGAAAACTTATTACTCTTTGTTTGAATTTTTGAACTACACAAACATTTAATTTAATTTAATTTAGTTTTGACATAATTTTATTACTTATTGAAAATTATTAAGATTGACTGAATAGTTTTTATTTTTAGTAACTTTGTATATTCATTTATTATTAATATTGTGATAAAATTTTAATATAGCAAATTTTTGCATGCTGGACGGCTGAATATGGCGATACTATTATTAATGTTGTAATATCTATTGTTAAACCCATATTAAGCAAATAAATAAATTGAATTGAATTGAATTGAATTCGGTGTTGAAGTTGTACAACAGGAGACCAACCTTTACTCAACCAACAGTACTCGTAAAAGGGCACCGGTTCCTAAAAATATTGCTACGATAGAGAATATTGTTGATTAAAGGAAAATAAACTCAACGGTCACAACAAAAGGTTCAATTTCGGTATCGCTAAATATTTTTGGCGACTCTGACTTTTCTGACGTGCCATAGTTTAATCATTGCCAGCTAGACTGCCAGCAAATATAATCAACTTAGTTTTATAACTCCAAGTAGTCTGCAGAAAACTATTTCTGCTAACAAGGTTTCAACTTGACAAGAAGCAAGGAAGTGCACTTGCGTCAGTATCTCGTTCGGAGTAAACTTAATTCCCATTTATTTTATTTCTTAAGAACCTAGATCATGCAATACAGTGTTTCTGGTTAAGTGTGTCTCTGTGACTTAATTTTTAAGATTTTAGAGTCTTATCAAAGTCTAGCGTTTGCCCGTGACTCTATCCGCGTTGAATTTAGTTCCCAAATGATTTTTATTTTGTCAGTCATGGCAATTTCTGGAAGCTGTTATTAGTAATTACAATTATCTAGTCGTTATTCGTGACTTCAATGTGGACCAAGTCGTCCGCAACATCATTCAGGCGGATCACTTTCTGCCCAATATCTTCGATTCGAAACAACGGCAGCGGATAAACAGTCGCGTTGACGCTGTCGTTACGCAGTGTTGTCATGGAGAAAATCCTCATGGAACAATTATTAATGTGATCCAATCCAAATTAAATAGTTGTTCTATAAGTCTTGCTGTAATTTGTGCCCGTTACTTGAATGCTTATAATGTCCTTCGCGACACCAGCTTCGATAACCAATACAGGAGTGAAATGTTAGTAATTCTAACTTAATATTTTAAATGAAATTGTTAGTTTGTTTGTATGTTACGCTTGCACGTCTTAACTACTCGTCCAACCATCGTGCAATTTCGCATACACGTTGTCAGTGGTCCAGAAAAGGACATAGGGTACCTTGCATCCAGTAAAACATACAATATGTTTTCTCTCCTTGAGGAAGCTAATAAAAGATGAAAGGTATTTACCTCACCCTTATCTTATCTTATGTGGGGGCCAGACCGGCGACACTTCGACCCAGTGGGATTTTTTGTGTCGACACTCTCCCAATAATGACTGCCATAGATGTTCATGGCAGCCGGGACCAACAGCTGAACGTGCTTGACGAGGCACGGAACAGGCGATAATTGTCAATTAATACGCACATAATTTCAAAAAGTCATATAACTGCCGAAAGTCAGAGGTGCGCGACGTGGGTTCGAACCCGAGACCATCTGTATTGCAGTCTGTTGATCTCCCCACTGAGCTATCGCTGCTCTACCTCACCCTTAGTCCCCAAATGTCATCCTGCTACTTTTCTTACAGTTGTTTTGATAAATCGATAAGGTATTGTTTGACATCGCAATTGAACGGCCTCTACGATGGCATAGATAAGTTTAAACTTATTACTAACTTATTTACTTAAAAGCTGTCCATAGATGAGTTTAAACTTATTAATAACTTATTTATTTAAAAGCTTGCTTACGATTGGTCGGATGGCATTGTGGTTTATATAGTCGCCTTGCTACAATCGCCTCGCCGAGTGTTGTGTTGTAAGTTCGACCCCTACATGGCACAAAAATATGTGAGGTTCATAAATAGTTGTGTCATACACTTCTGCATACCTATTCAACGATAAATAAGCGTGAAACTGTATATGTAGTTACGAGCAGCGATAGCTCAGTGGGGAGACCAACAGACTGCAATGCAGAGGGTCTCGGGTTCGAACCCACGTCGCGCACCTCTGACTTTCAGAAGTTATATGACTTTTAGAAATTATGTGCGTATTGATTGACAATCATCGCCTGCTCCGTGCCTCGGAGAGCACGTTAAGCCGTCCGTCCCGGCTGCCATGAACATCTATGGCAGTCGTTATTGGGAGAGTGTCGACACAAAAGACCTCACTGGGTCGAAGTGTCGCCGGTCTGCACTGACTGGCCCCCACATAAGATAAGATAAGATATATGTACTTAGTTAATATAAATAAGATCTACAAAATATCTCATATTCTGTAGTTTAAATAACACATAGCTGCAAGCGGAAACTAACAAAGACACCATTAAAGACCGCCAATAATAATAATCTTATGTATACAACTTATAACCATTGTTGGAGGAGACTTGGCCTAGATATATTTCATGACCATTCTAAGAATTTTAAATATAAAATAACTAATAGCAATAACGTATTATAAGTTAGTAATTTTCATATAAATATTGTTTTCCCTGTTGTTGATTTTATTTGTTGTATTTTCTTTTGTATTTTTATTTTATTTAATTTTTTGCATACCTTTTACTTACTCCTTTCATGTAATAGAAGCCATCTAAAATGGGCAGATATCCGATATTAGAGTTTTATGTTTAGCTTCTATCCAATGATGTAGCCTGCGATGTTTTTATAATACCCGAATTTCGCCAGCCACGGTTCTGGTTTCCCCTGGGTAATTGGATCCAGTGCAGTCAACCACACAGTTTCACACCCCATACACTTAAAAACACTGATGGATTCGAAAAATCGAACCCAAGATCTCTTACACAGCACATGTTAACTACCGCTGCGATACTAAGACTATCTATCTTTACTTTCGGCCTCGGTGGCGTAGTGGTTAGTGTAATCCACTGCCACGCCTGAGGTCGCGGGTTCGATTCCCGCACAAGTCAAACATTTGTGTGCATGAACATGGATGTTTGTCTTGGTCTGGGTGTTTCTATGTACCTATAATATGTACGTATTTACAAAAAAATATATGTATGTATGTTTATCCATTGTCTAGTACCCATAGTACGTACAAGCTCTGCTTACTTTGGGCTAGATGGTGTTGTGTGTATGTCGTAGAATATTATTATTATCTTATACGTATATAAGTTTTAAAATAGTATGGGAAAATGTCGTATTCAGTTGAAATTACCCAAGAGATTTACGATAGTAAATATGATACAATGAATAAAATACGTGGAGGTATGACAGTTGCGCCATTCGTCATAGTCATTTCGTATTATAATGACACACGACAGTTAGGTGCTACGGTATACCTTACCTTACAATACGTCCTTATGACCATATCAATACGGCCTTACAATGATGTAACGTGAAGTATTAAAACTCTCATGTATATTCATACGGGCTAGTGTATGGTAACTTTCAATTGAAATAGTATTTATACTTATTACAGATATTATTATGCTAGCGATGAGTAACTGCAATATGAAAAATAGAAACCGGTATCGTTTTCACTAATAATATTGAAAGTTTTGATATATTGGGTATTTTTTAAAACGCCCCGTTATATTTATATATGCTCATAGCCAGTTGCATTAATGGATCGGTAAACGATTAGCGAGGCTAAGCAACGTTGGGTGTGGTCAGTCTATAGATGGGTGATGGCTTAGTGGTATTTCATCTGAGCGTCTCCGAACCTCGGAGGGCACGTAAAAAGCCGGTCCCGGTTGTTGTCAAATTGACAGCGTTAAGCCATGTCAGAAGCCTAGGGCCGCTTGAACAACTCTTGACAACAGAATATTGTCTTCTGTTTACGCGAATGTATTCATTGAAATTAAACTAATAATAATAACTAATAATTTAATTAGCTTAAAATAAGTAAAGTATAATAGTGATTATAGTAGTGTAACAGTTTTTCAAAATTTTGTAATAAAGTGTCAAATAAACAACGCGATAAAATCGAGATTTAAAGAGAGTATTACTATCGCGGTAGGCAGCGTTTTGGCTATGAACCATTAATATTGCCGAAATCTAGCTCGCTTGCCACCTAAATGCAATAAAACAAAGGAAAAAGAAAGAGTAAAAGTATTTGGTTTTCAAATTACTGGTACTCTTGTTACCCACTTAAGCTAAGTTAATATCCTTGTAAGAGATGGTTCACGTCAGTGTAGTGCAATGGGTGGGTTCGAACCCATGATCTCTTTTCGTCAGTTTATTCGAATTATAATCATATATTTTATTACGATTTAAATTATAACATAATCCTAATTTCATGTTGCGACGATTGCTAGATACGAATAAAAAAAAAGTGTCTCTCGACATGTTTAGTGTAGTCTCGGTTCAGAGCCTTTTTTAAGTCTTCCTTAGTATTTCTGTATACTCTACGTCAATCTTATTAAACAACGATGTTCTCTTACATACTCGTACATGGCCGGCCATCGCATTCGTCTTGTTCTAGACTGAGTATGCTTATACCCACTTAATCAAATAATAGATAGATATCAAAGTATTCAGCAATTAGATATTTAGACTGCACGGAGGGCCTAGTGGTTTAAGTGGTTGCCTCGCCACTGCCACCGCGCTGAGTATTGTGGGTTCGATCCCCAGACGGGGCAAAAAATATTGTGATCCACATATATGAGTTGTTTCGATACGGGGTGTTCTTTGTGTCCGTTGTTTGAATGTTTGTAACGCTCCCCGCGATACAGGAATAATTCCTAGAGCAGAAGTTGTCTTTTTAAAACACAACACACGACACAATTGACAATTTCTAACAAAGTCGGCCTCGATGGCGTAGTGGTTGGTGTAACCGACTGCCACGCATGAGGTCGCGGGTTCGATTCCCGCACAAGTCAAACATTTGTGTGCATGAACATGGGTGTTTGTCTTGGTCTGGGTGTTTCTATGTATAATATGTATGTATTTACAAAAAAAATGTATATATGTATGTGTATCCATTGTCTAGTACCCATAGTACAAGCTCTGCTTAGTTTGGGCTAGATGGTGTTGTGTGTATGTGGTAGAATATTATTATTAATTTAGAAGTTTTATCAATAATCACTACGAGTACCTAGAGAGTAGTATTTTACACTTGTGGGTAACAGCGTCAGTTCTGCACTCACAAAGTAACGCGAAATAATATAATATTAACTTTTTAACATTTACAGAATGTTTGCTGCTACTGACCATAGAAACTGGGATCTCATCGACGCATGCAAGCTTTAAGCAAAATTTTGCTAAGACTGAATTAAAACAAATTATATATTTTTACGCCTGTTTAAAATAATTGACATTAATTCTCAACAAATTCTTCATGCACATGCTAATAGTACCTACCTATATTATGTATGAGATCGTCCATAAATATACTATTAGTAATGTTGCCGAAAGGTTCATTTAATAGTAATAAGTAGTTTCAATGTAACATATATCTATCTAATATTCGCTCGAAATCTTTCGCTCATACTTTTAGGAGCGTAGACTAAAGCAAAGGCGGATTATTTAATAAGTTATCGCTTCTACTGGAAAGAGAACGATTTCCATTTTATTAATTCTGAGATGTTAATTTTATTGAAATAAATTAATGAGATTCGTAAGGAATGAGATCAAAATGAGACTGAAACGTTTTAATTCCTGATGATTAAACATGAAGTGGACATTTTTGCATTGAAAGCTAAGAGACCAACTTCTAAGGCTTCTTATAAACTTACTTTGCAGAGATTCTCTAGTTGGATAGTATTTTATAAGGTCTTCTTTGTTGCGAGGAAAACCGTAAATATTCACGAGTATTGACATTGTCAGTAGGTCCGCGGTAACCGATAGGGTAGAATGTTAGATCGCTGATTGACTCACGGGTCTCAAGTTCGATCCGACGACACGCACCTCTAGCTTTTAGAACTTATAATAATAATAATAATAATATTCTACCACATACACACAACACCATCTAGCCCAAACTAAGCAGAGCTTGTACTATGGGTATTAAACAATGGATAAACATACATATATACTTTTTTTTTGTAAATACATACATATTATACATAGAAACACCCAGACCAAGACAAACATCCATGTTCATGCACACAAATGTTTGACTTGTGCGGGAATCGAACCCGCGACCTCAGGCGTGGCAGTCGGTTACACTAACCACTACTATCTGAGAACCTGTGTTGCAGGTGACTTTACAAACATTTAAACGACGGATTAGAGAACTCCTACACTCGGTGCAACTATTTGTGCATCATCCTATTTTGCCCACTCGGGGATCGAACCTACAACACGTGGCGAAGTGGTAATGACGAGGCGGCCACTTAATCCACTACGCCACCCATGCAGTCGAATTTTAGACAAGCTGAAAAGAAAGAAAGTGGCAAGATAACGTTCTACACTCTTCATTACCATAGCGAGAGCTAGAAAAATCTATATATTAATACGTGAAGCAAAAACTTTGTACCCCTTTTTACGAAAATTGCGCGGACGAAATTTGGCACAGTTAAAGTTTATATGGAGAAGGAGGATCGAATTTTGATATTTTTATAAAATAAGCATTACAAATACATTAAATTAATGAAAAAACACTACACGTACACATCCATGCATTTGGCACACGGAGTCGAAGCGCGTAACTATAATAATAATAATAATAACTATTATTATTATAGTTAATATTTAATATAATTATAGTTAATATTTCATTTAACGTGCCATGCTTGGTCTTGGCCCGCATGACACGCCTTTACCCCTTCAAAAAAGGGAGTTAAAAATTTTTTCAATAATAATAATAATAATATTCTACCACATACACACAACACCATCTAGCCCAAACTAAGCAGAGCTTGTACTATGGGTACTAGACAGTGGGTAAACATACATATATACTTTTTTACTATGGTTACATATATCAATATATAATAACATAATATATCAGCAATATCATACAGGCAAACTTTGGTCGAATTTTAAGCACTTGGCGACCGATAGTACCTATTTCATTTAATTCATTTAATTCCTTTAGGTCACAAATTAACACTTATGAACGTCTTAAGATATTGCTAAGAAAGATTACTAAGTTACTGAAGATATATTTAGATTAGTTACTAAGTTCTGGCAAAGGTTTGAACTTATGAGAAGGTGCCTGCTAGTAAACCACGGCCACACTACTGAAACACCGCCGCCGGTCTTGCGATGGTTACCTGTAAAAATGCAATATAGTGTCTATACAAATAAATAAAATTGAAATGTGTTTGTAATGTCAAAATAACAGCTTTGTATCTAATGTATATGAAAGTATATAAGGTACATAATAATATAAGAAAACATCAATTTTTAAAATTTTTGTCTGTCTGTCTGTCTGTTTGTTCCGGCTAATCTCCGAAACGGCTGAACCGATTTTGACGGGACTTTCACTGGCAGATAGCTGATGTTATAAGGAGTAACTTAGGCTACTTTGATTTTGGAAAAGTAGGTTTCCGCGGAGACAAACACTTATTAGTTAAAATCTATGCGGACGAAAACAGCTAGTAGTATAATATTATCTGTTATGGTGGTACTACCGTAGATATGCGCACGCGTGCAGTCACCAAATAATTGGAAACAGCTGACACGTGTGGCATGTACCAGCGATAGCCTAGTGGGAGACCCTGGGACTGACACGCAGAGGTCTCGAGTTCGATGCCAAGGCGCGCATCTCTGACTTTTCAAAGTTATGTGCGTATTAAAATTAATTATAACATCATCTGTCGGCCTCGATGGCGTAGTGGTTAGTGTAACCGACTGCCACGTGAGAGATCGCGGGTTCGATTCCCGCACAAGTCAAACATTTGTGTGCATGAACATGGATGTTTGTCTTGGTCTGGATGTTTCTATGTATAATATGTATGTATTTACAAAAAGAAAGTATATATGTATGTTTATCCATTATCTAGTACCCATAGTACAAGCTTTGGTTAGTTTGGGCTAGATGGTGTTGTGTGTATGTGGTTCTACCACATACACACAACACCATCTAGTCTTATATTATATTATATCATGATTATAGAGTAGTAGAGCCTTCCTGATTTCAGCATGAATGGGCCGGCTCGACTGGGTAAGGACTACCCTCTCACAGAATATCGACGTGAAATAGCAGTATTCCTACTGTTGTGTTTCGTTTGGTGAGTGAGAGAGCCGTAGGCCCAATCAACCCCTTTCCCTCTTCCCACTCCTTATACTTCCCACTTCCTTTCCTAAAGGGTCGGCAACGCGCAGGTGATGCCTCTGGTGTTGCAGACGTCCATAGGCTACGGTGACCACTTACCATCAGGTGGGCCGTAGGCTTGTTTGCCACCAAAGTTATATTAAAAAAAAATAATGAGGAAACCTGCATATCCCAGAGTTCTCCATAATGATCTCGATGATATGTGACTGTCTATGGCCTAACCCTTCTAACAGTGAGAAGAGGCCCGTTCCCAGCAGTGAGACAGTTTAATACAGACCTGATATTATAACACGTGTGGACACAAAGAAAAATATCTCGCATGTATCTCGGATGTATCAACGAGCTTTTGGCTAGTACTACACGGTGTGAACTTCGTATTAAAACGTTAGCCAACCGAACGTACCGTAAGACTTGTTCATTTTATATTTCTTTAAAGGAAGCGTAGGCTTTTTATTTTAGTTTTTTTTTTATAATATCTCCCCGAGGGTAAAACCGCCCCGGAGAAGAGTTTATTGCGACAAAGTGCGCTCTGCTATTTGATACCGAGTTTAAGATAGGAATTTAAGTTATACTTTTACAGAGTTTGTAATAATTTGGTTACCGTACCTCAAAATACGTTTGGAGCTGTGAAAAGTAACCTTCTAAATCGACTCAATAAAAAAAGGTACGCTATATTCTCGCTCGGAAATTAAAAATTTCGTTGTTCTAGAATCTTGAAAGTTGGCAAGAATCAGTGTTTTATATCATAAGTAAAAGCAAACATTCGAAAGCCTGTATTAGTAAAGGCTATATATCACGCTATGAGCCAGGGTAGAAGAGCAGTAACCACAAATGTGGGTGATACCACGAAAGACAGCATTTCACTGGTAAGACTAGACGAGAGTTTGAACTAACACATACTACAAACCGTATAACAAGCTTAGTCAATTCTTACTTACTGTCAAGTACCGAACAACTCTACAAAAGACATTAATATTAATAATATTTACTAGACTTACGGCCAGTTTCACCACTATCTAGTAAAAGTTATGCGAAAGATAAATCGCATGATGTTTCACTTTTGTTAGGTTAAAGAAGAGCGATAGCGAGAGGAACAGGCCCGTAAGGGCTTATAAGACTTTTATTGGACTTATACTTCGGCCAAACCACTATCTGCTCTTTTGAGCACTGGCGTAAATGCGTGAACGCACATGAATCTGATATTACAATACTCCAGCGCTCGATGAAGTCTGTGAATACGTACAAGTATACATATGTTAGTCTCTCGTTGTCTCTTGAGATTTGATAAACCAAAGTCAGTCGTAAAAGAACACCGATTCTTAAAAACGTTGTTACAATAGCAAAGATTGTTGGAATGGTTTGGTTTCAACATACATAAATATTGTCACGCCTATATTCTCGTAGGAGTGAACAGAGGTATTTTACTGCAAGGTTTCACCAACTATATGTAGTTTTAGGTCACGTACGTCTATACAGCTTCAGCTTGCTGCTACAGAGTATTTGATTTGACAGTAAAACCCGATATCACTGCCCATCCCGAGAATAGGAACTGAGACTTCATGCGCAGAAGTAATAATCACTATCACTGTGCCACTGAGACAGTTTAAATGCTATAAATAATAACGAGATAATATAAAACACCTTTACGCAGAGTCCAGAGTTGTATATACGCATCTTTAGTGTTACAATATTAGATCGTATCTCCCTTTTATTGAAGTCGGGGCTATATTTAAATGGCAGAAGGATTAATAAGCAGTACGGTGACAAAATCATTACTTGCCTTGTGGCGTTGCAGTCGGTTTTCCCACCATCCGCATAATGCTGTAATAAATAATTCATACACTAGGTGACAATGTTAAGCCATTAAACAGCTTCCATTTAATTTGCGGTGCGGCACCCCACTGAGAATTTATATATAGCATTGCTTTAGAGTAAATAATGATAAATTACTATGCAGCCTTTTACTTTTTAACTATTGATAGATAAAGTAGAGTATGACTTTAAGTATGGCAATATATGTAGGTGCTATTATGCTTGACTTGAATATGGAACAATATGTATTTTTAATTTGTTCTTATTTTAAATATCTATTAACGTTAAAACTATTTACAGTGCTTAAGTACGCATATCAAATAGTTAAGACTGCGCCGAGCGTAAGACAGATAATGACAGAGCTCCTGCGGCGCATACTCAAATCCGCCATAGTAAAATTGTATGGAGGATTTGAAGTGCTTTTTTGATAAATATGTATCTTTATTGTGAACCAATAACTTAAATATTTGGGACGGACAAATTGTTTAAGCTGTAAAATAGAATAGATTTAGTTCTACTGTTATCATCTAAAAATCACGTAATACGAACTTATGTTTTTGCATTTTTCGTGCAAATTTACGTAATTTTGTAGGCGAAAATATTAATTATTTTAAGTTTTTTACACGGAGTAATTGTAAACACATTCATTGTTATAGTAAATGTATATTTTATATTTGTATTAAACAAAAAGTGTTGATTTTATTCACTTAACTGTGACCGCCTGTTTTAGCACATTTCGCTCGGCGCACTCTTAATTATTATCAAATTCAAATTCAATTCAAATTCAAATTCAAATTATTTTTATTTGTTAGACACAGGTTTATAAAAAAGATCTTACAAAAAACAAATGAAAGTACAAACTGTGTCTTGCCAATACAATCGGCGTACAAAAATATTATAAGAAAAACATAAACACAAAAACAAAATCAAAGTATAAAATTTAACAAAACGTGTCATTTAGAAAATCTTTGATAGAGTAGTAGCATTTATTATACAAAAAAATATTTAGCTTTTTTCTAAAGTGTTTTAAATTTAATTGTTTATATTCCTCCGGTAGCTTATTATAGAGTTTTGGAGCTAAACAGAATATACTGTTCCACATAAGGGTAGTTTTAGCTCTTCTTATGCATAAATTATTTTTGCGCCTATTACGTAGAACAACATCGGATTGACTAGGAAACAAATGAGGATTTGTTTTAACAAATATTGCGACTTCAAATATATATAAAGACGGAAGCGTTAGAATTTTATGTTTGATAAAGTGAGGTTTACAACTGTCAGTTACTTGAAGCCCAAACATAGCCCTTATGCATGTCTTTTGTAATTTAAATGCGATCTCCTTATGTGTAGAGTTGCCCCAAAAAATTATTCCGTATCTGAGTACGGATGCAACAATGCCATGATAAGCAGTTAGTAGAAATTCCATGTTGACTATATGTTTCAGTTATCGCTCGCTATAACGCACTTAAAACGTGTGGTAGCCTGTTTGAGAGTTCTCCGCAATATTTTCGAAGATATGTGTAGACTGCCAACCCGCACTTTGCCAGCGTGGTGGACTATTTGCTCTTCATACTGAGTAAAGGCCCAGCTGTGGGACAGTTTATACAGGGTTACTGGTAACTCGACGTATTCCCGGATTGCATTTAAGCTCCTCTATCTATTATTGCCGGGAATACGTCGAGTTTAGAATTTATTTATTTATTCAGATGGTTAGTTTGATCTGAATTTCGATTTGGCTATTAAATTTATTTACGTGGACTTCTGTTTAAAGGGTTTGCCTTGTGCTATATTACAGTGAGGTAATACAGGACATTGTGTGACGATCTGTGGCACGTTGTGTACTTCTCCTGGAGCATTAAGCACCTTTAGACAGCTTTTGTCCACGGCTGGTGTATCCTGGTCGAAACGTCAGTCCTCATTATATAATATTATATGTATATAAAGATAACGATAGCCTTGTAAGGCATTCTTCTTTTCTTCTTTTTCGTGTGGTTAGTGGCCAACTTGTTGTCAAAAGTTGTTCAAGCCGCCCGTAGGCCTCTGACATAGTTCAATGACTGCTGTCAATTTGGCAACAACGGGGACCGACTTGTTACGTGCCCTCCGAAGCACGGAGACGCTCAGATGAAATATCACTAAGCGGTCACCCATCTATAGACTGACCGCACCCTGCGTTGCTTAACCTCGTTAATCGTTTACCGATCAGTTAGTGCAACTAGCTATGAGCATATAAGGCATATAAGGCATTAGACTATTATGATGTGATCTATTATGATGAGACGTACCTATGCCTTTTCTAAGTTCCATATAAAGGAATTTAAATACCGTTAATCGATTTTAAAAATGAATTACTAACCTCTGAAACGTCCATGACTCCTACGGTGGAGTCATGGACGTTGACGTCGTTGCGCGTCCGTGACCCCTACGGGGGAGTAAAATATTTTTGGTATTTCGCAACCAATCGCAACGAGTTTTCTTGAATCCCCCGTAGGGGTCACGGACGCGCAACGGTAGTGTTTTTTTTTATGAGTCATGGTACATTTCTAAGGCTAGCCTTCTTCATCCAGAAGTAACATAAACACGCTACAAGCAACGGGGGTGGAGCAGTTGTCGTAGACGTGGGGGAAACTGCACGGGGCACTTCAAACCATAGTCGACAAAATCTAGGTATAATAAATGAGAAGCGATAGCTAAATGACTGCCAAGTCTAACGGTCTCCAATCATTTGTCTTGGCACCGAGGTCTCGAATTCAATCCCAAGTCACGCACTTCTTACTTTTCAAAGTTATGTGGGTATTATTTAGTTAATCATTGCTTACTTTAAAGAAGAAGGAACACATCCTGAGGAAACCTGGAGTCTAAGAGTTCTTCATAATGTTATCGAACATATGTGAAGTCTGCCAACGCGCTGTGTGCCATAGTCCACCACGCTCGCCCAGTGTGGGTCAGGAACCTTCTCACACTAAGAACAGGCTCATGCTTAGCAGTGGAACAGTTATGTGTAGGGCTGATATGAAATACACATCAGTCATTATATAGGCATGAGCCTACGTACGTATATCAATAGCAAACTACATGTAAGATTAGCTAGATTATTAACCTCTGAGTCTTCTTCGAAGAGGCTAATGAAAACACTATGTGGATCTGTGTGTCTGTCTGTTAGTGACAGTTTGTTAGTGATAGGCATAACACCGGAACCACTGGACCGATTGACTTATAACTTGGTGTGCAGACACCTTGGGGTCATACCTCGGTCGAATTTGAATATGGGCCCTGTGGATCAAAAGACCCCCGAGATATAGGGTCTCAAGGTCACATGATGTACATTTAAGACGAAGAAATTGAATCCTGGGTTTTTACACCCATCTCGTTTCTTCTACAGTATCTATACTAGTATCCATAATATACATAGAACATGCCGAAATGATAGCGTTCAATCTTCGAATTAAGTACGCGACAATATGACTCAATTATAAATAATTTTATTAGAACCATCCTTCAAGCTGATTTAAACCTTATATCTATACGATAAAGTTGACATTCGTATGTAGAGATATAACATTTAAAATTAAGGCAGCTACGCAGTTACCATGGTAACGGTTAGCTTTGGATAATTGTCAAAGGACGAAAATCATGAGCTATTACCGAACATGCCGAAAATGTAGTGCTCGCCGTATAGATCACTTGATTATTAAATGTTTTCATATTTCATGTCGTAATAATTGAAATAGGTATGTAGGTACATAATGTACCTACAACTCGACTAATACTGATAATAACTAACTTAGGTACATAAGTAAGTTATATAAAATTTGAGATTTATTTTTGGTATAAACCTAAAATGTTATGTACCAGAAATAAATTATGAATTAAAAAATGGGTATTTACGTAAAAGTATTTATTTGTTTATTTAATAAGCCACACAAAACAATCCATAGTATAATGTTTAAAATTTTAAAGGTATTAAACAGTTTCGTTTTAAGCTATGATTCTAAAAGATCAGTGCAAGATAATGTTGCTTGACCCAGTATCAATCATAATTATTTTCTAACTTATAACAGATAGACTAATAATAACAAAACACTTAATCCACTGTCATAGAATTCCTCTGCATCACAATCAACTTATAGTGTGCCCAAAAGACTGACAGCATTGTCACGTTGAATAGCAATGCCTTGTCGCGAAATAAAGACCAGCCCTCTGGTCACAGGAAGCGTCGAACAGCCTTCTCGCTATTTCTCTATATAGAGCACAAGCACTGAGAACCCATGACCGTAGCGCTTCGACACCAAACGGCTCAAAAACATAATGCTCTACTAGGTTTTAGTATTTGTTTGATAGTCGCCGCGGATGCTACTGCAGCGCCGGCGTAACCCTACCTCGAAGATGTATAGGTATGTTATATAATTAATCAATCTAGCTACCCACGATTATGTTCGGGTATTAATCCCTTAAGACCCGGTATCGAGACACAATGGAAAATGCTTTGTGTCTGGACTACAGCGGCCGAGCGTTGACCAAGTTAATAAAAGTAGCCTAGTAATCCTACAGCTCAAGTCCTTTCTTAGGGTGCGGACTAACGCAATACTAAACTACCAAATTAGTTCAATAGTTTACCATGGAATCATAACAAAGACTTATATTTCGGCCTCGATGGCGTAGTGGTTAGTGTAACTGACTGCCACGCCTGAGGTCGCGGGTTCGATTCCCGCACAAGTCAAACACTTGTATGCACGAACATGGATGTTTGTCTTAGTCTGGGTGTATCTATGTATAATATGTATGTATTTACAAAAAAAGTATATATGTATATGAATGTTTATTCATTGTCTAGTATCCACATAGTACAAGCTCTGCTTAGTTTGGGCTAGATGGTGTTGTGTGTATGTGGTAGAATATTATATTATTATTTAATTAAGGATGCCTTTTATAATAAAATTACTAAAATGATTGGGTTCCCAACCCAATCATTTTAGTAAGTTTTCTTCTCAGAAATCATGCAGATTTGTGACAATGAAGGATTTGAAAAACCTTTTATTATTATCAGAGATTGACCTCTACATACAGATTGCGTTTCACGGGAATTGCTCAGAGAACGGAAGATAGGTGAAATATTTACCATTTAGGTTTAACGCGTTTGATAGGCGTGGCAGTCAGTTACACTAACCACTACGCCATCGAGTAGTAGGTAGAATTACACCTACATTTGCCTAACTATAGTTTTAAATTGGACGTATTCGGGCGCGTGCCTGTAGCAGCTGTCTCCTAGACACAGTTCCAGATTCTAATACTAATAAGAAGGTCAGGTGCAACATAATATAAAAAAATGGGATTCATAAAGTTGAATAATTTTAAACTACTTTAATATTCGAATATCTTAACTACACTTTATGACTTATTGAACGTGCCACTATACTGGATGTAAGCCATACGATGTATTTGATCACTCATGAATATTATGTTATAATGCTACTTACAATATAACAGTCTAATAGAAACTCACCCTTTTGTAGAACGTTTGAGTTGTTAAGCGATGCGCCGGGCGACGCGTGTCGCCTGCGGCGCGTCGTGTGCACGCACCCTTAAGCCGTCGCGAACGTCGCCCGCCACTAAACGTCAAACGGCGATTGATAAGTCGGCTGGTGTACACCCGCCCTTGTTTGCTCGCGTTTTATTGCCCCGTGGGATGTTGCCTATTGTTGCTCACAATAAATACTGTGTCAATTGACGGCCTATGGGAAAATGTTTCGTCTGTGATTTTAGAGTTTTGTAAACACTGACTTTCTGTATTGAATGTTAATATAAGTTTTTGTCTACATTGCTAATGTTGTAGGAATTATCTTATCTTATCAATAGCATACATACATACTCTCGTTTGTATAGTACCTGTAGTCATACTCCATAGTACTACACCTAAATATTGCCAGTTTTTAGTATTCGTTGAATAGGGTCCGACTCTATTGCCGCCTGGCGGACCCGACTTCGTGGTGCTTTTGATAATTTCCTAACCGCAAAGCCATATAGCGCTATGTTCATAATCAAAACCTATAGTCCTAATATCTCTGCTGAACGATCAAGTCATGGAATTCTCTGCCAAGGCACGCGTCTCCTTCTTCCTTCAATCCTAGGTCCTTTAAGCGGGGCGTGAAAAAGCGCCTTCTTAGGCCATCAAGTTGGGGAGCTCAACATCGCCTCAGCTGCTATGAGGATGGTGTGGAGGTCACTGCTCTTAGACCACATAATCGTTTACCATAAGGAGGAATGTGATCATTTTGACGACGAGCAAAGAAAAAAAGTTTCTAATTATATCTAATCTATCTATCAGGCCTATTTATAAATTGTCCCACTGCTAGGCACGAGCTTCTTCTCGGTATGAGGAGTGTTAGGCGATAGCCCACCTTACTGGTCCCAGTGTGTGTTGGCAGACTTCAAACATTTTCGAGAACATTATGTAGAACTTTCAGATATGTAGCGTTCCTCACGGTGTTTTTCTGTACTATTAAAGCTAGCGATAATTAACGTGAAAATTATAATATGTTGATCAATTAAAACGCGAAAATTAGCAGGCGATAATGAAATTATTTAATACGTACATTTGAAAAGTTAGAGGTGCGTGTCGTGGGATCGAACTCAAGATCTTGCGTGGTAGTATGTTATATTAAAGATTAAAATATATTCAAATGCTCCGTTTCTATCTAGTTAGCCGTGTATTCCCTGGTTGTCTAAAAATTATTGGATTTCGAATAGTCATATAACTTCCGAAAATCAGTTTATAAAAAATAAACAACAATAAACCCAATAAACGCAATAAAATCAGTATAAGGTAGTTTAATTTCAATATAGATATATAATAATATAGATATATAATAATATAGATATATAATAATATAGATATATATATATATATTTAATAGATATTGCTCGCGGCTTCGCTAACGTAAGTGTAGGTTAGGTTGGTCGGCGGGGTCGCGATTGCATGTGAAAATGATTCGCATTCGCGCAGCCCCTCAAACTCAGATAATGTTGGGAAACACCGTGGTTTAGTCGGTATGACTGGGATGTCGCCATCTTTCCCCGGGTGAGTCCGACATAGCTCCTTCGCCCCCGTAGAGTGACTTGCGCCAAATAGTTTTGTTTTTATGAAATGTATGTTATGATGATCGCGTATTCAAGGCGTGAAAGCGTAACAAACAAACTAACATTCGTAATATTTGTCGAAGAAAAGGACGGCAACTCGCTTTTGAGATGATGAAGCAACAAAATATAGGCGTAGTACTTCGTACGTATACTAATGATAGGCAAAAATACAAGAGAAATAAAACAATAAAGATTGACTGTGATTATCTCTGATTTGATCCGTACGTAGCGAGTACACACCGAATGTGTCCGCGCACAAGTGTCCGGAGCTTATATAATGTCAATATGACACTGACAGTTATAACTGACACATTGGCTATATGGCGACCTCACTCAAGCTTATGCTTGACAAACCAATAGATGGTGCTTTATTCAACTCCAATTACACAAATAAATTACATTCCAATGATTATTTTCTTGACGCTCCGAAATATTAGTTAGTATGGCTATGGGCTCTGTCATATTTTTTTATTTTTTTATTTCATTTTATATTGTGATATACATAAATTATATTCCAAAAAGTACTAACATCTAGTAGATACTCAAATACAGTTGTGCAAAATCCATATCTACATTACATGTATTAATAGTTATGTAGTGTTGTCAACACATTCCGATCTAATTTAAATACAATTGTGCAAGTCAATAGTACTGGCTCATCAAGCGGTTAACCACTTCGGCTATAAACACAGCTGACAAGATATGTGAAACTTTCAGGACGGTTTGGTTGTATCGCACGAATCTTTACCCACACGTTATATTTTTTTTTTGGAGTTGTCGATTCGCACTAATATAAATACATAATTCGAGTGCAAGACGACCCCGTCTGCTCGCAATATTACATCGTCTGTGAATCGATAAATAAAAATATATTATTTTTTAAAACTATCGGTTTGCTTCCATACAGATTCGTGCGAAACTACCACTAAGTCCCCGGGACAGCTATTTACAGACAGTAGTCAACACAGTATAGTATTATCTTTTTGCTGTGCATTACTGAACACAGATAAAGATCGGAGATCGGACTTCATTCTGCATATTTGCAGATGTGAGTAAAAGCGTAGCGAAGCAGGGGATGAAGATGCCTTCTACTCCGCAGAACAAATGCACCAAAAAGTTTAAAGCTCTACAGTTGATCAGTTGTGCTTTATTTCATTGTAGCACTCATAAAGCATTAAATATTTATTAATTCGCATGTAAAGTTAAATAGCATTGGGAATTAGTTTTGTAATTTTTTATCTGCGAGTACCTGTGGCGTCCCGGGTTCGATTCCCGGATTGAGCCCGTCATTATGAAGTATCTTGCATACGAATATCTCAGAAGTAACACAGAGTTTGGAAATGTGCCTAGTAAACGATGATATGATTGCCCCTTATAAGGTGGATCCTAAAAACACACCTGGCGAAACGTGAGTATAATTAATCTCTGTCATCTCTTTCGGATATATACTGGACTGATAGATGAGACCAGGCAACATGGAGACTGGAGAAAATGTGTCCGTGGTGAACCTACTATCGTCTATATTAAGCTCGATTTCTATTTATCGATATCTATACTAATATTATAAAGAGGAATGATTTCATTTTTTGTTTGTTTGTTTACAAATATTTATCTCAAAAATTACTTAACCGTATATAAAAACTCTTTTACCACTAGAAAGCTATATTATCACCGAGTAACATAAGCTATAATTATTTTTTTTTAAAAGTACTTCTTGATACTAACATAACCTAACCAACTAAACTGCTTTTACTCGAGCGAAGCTGCGGGCAAAAGCTGGTTAAGATATAAAAAGTAATTGGCATGATGTAAATGTAAAACATTTCTATTATTTTTATTTCTAATATTTTTATTTCCTTTTGGGAATAGAAAGGTAAATAGTTTTTCACCTTCTCTTTCTTTCCTGCTGCCAGCAAATCTAGCTATCTACAACAATAGTTACGAGAATAAGGTAGAAAAGGCATACATGCAAAAGACTAAGCTCTGCTCTGTGTAGATTACTTGCCGCAACGTCTTAAGTACATGTGAGCAAATGCGCAAGTTGAAGCACTTGCATGCGTTACTTGCATCATGTAAACCATCGACAAAACACCAGTATAGTTAGGCCCACATAGTCACATGTATAATAAGACTACACAATCAAACTTCGTGAGTACCATTTGAAAATTAATATTTTCTTTATCCGAAACAATAAACTTGATAAAGGCACCTGTGCAAACAGGTGGAGTATGTTGTATATCGACCCTAAGCAAATAGTTATTCGGATTCGGCGCGAGCTGATAACAAACCTATAACAGACATTGGTCAGAGCATGGCACGTGTCTATTTCCACGGTCATAGTAAAACTGCACCGTAAAAAGTAAAGATAGAAATAACATTTTTAATGCATAAAGTTTATAAATGACTGATAGCATACCACGTCGAGGTCTTGAGTTCAAACCCAAGACACACATTTCAAAGACAGTTCTAAGTTTCGTGCGTAGTATGGACACAAAAATAAGCAGCTGCTGTTTTTTTTTTATTGCCATTGGTGGCAGACGAACAAGTGGCCCACCTGATGGAAAGTGGTAACCGCTGCTCATGGACTTCAGCAATGTCAGGACACAGCAAAGCCGCTGCCTACCGTGAAAGAAGAACTCTCTTTAAACCTCGTTTGAAGAAGGACATATCATAGCGCTCGGAAAACACCGAAGCTGGCAGTTCATTCCAGAGCTTGCACGTACGTGGGAGAAATGATCGCTGATAGCGTACTGTCTTAGAATTGAACGCTTCCAGGTGATATGGATGAATCCTGCTTCGGTGTCGAGTGGTACAGTGATAGAAAGGGGCCGCTGGTACCAAATGTGTTAAATAGCCTACCCCTTCGGAGATGGCCAGGCTTGATTTTATATTAATTTATTTTAAAAAAATTGGTTATCTGTAAAGTCGGTTTACGGACGATAGTTTAACGTGACAACGTCATAACAAAATTTCTTTCCCGTAACGTTACAATGAGCGTAACGGGACAATGAGCGTAACGGGACAATGAGTCATCCTTTTTCGTGCGTGCAGCCGGCGTTCATCGATTTATTAGACGTTGTCACGTCAATAATAAAAATATCAGCCTTGTATACAAAGTCCCACTGCTGGGCACGGTTCTCTTCTCATTGCGAGAAGGGTTAGGCCATAGTCCACTAGACTTTAGATATTGACGTGACAACGTCTAATAAATCGATGGACGCCGGCTGCACGCACGAAAAAGATTGACTCATTGTCCCGTTACGCTCATTGTCCCGTTACGCTCATTGTCCCGTTACGCTCATTGTCCCGTTACGCTCATTGTCCCGTTACGCTCATTGTCCCGTTACGCTCATTGTAACGTTCTCATCAATGTTTTGTTATGACGTTGTCACGTTAAACTATCGTCCGTAAACCGTCTTTACAGACAACCAATTTCTTTTTTTAAAACATTTTGGAATGATTTCAGACATGCAGGTATCCTCACGATATTTGCCTACACAGTTAAAACGAGCGATAATTATCTATTTAGTTAACACATATAACTTCGAAAACTCAGAGGTGGCCTTTGTATGACAGTCCTATGGTCTACCTATTTTACTCTGAAAATTGGCAACACCCGCTCTATGTCTAATTTCTATGTCTTGAGGTACAACAAACATGTAAACAACAGACACGAAGAACACCCAGACTCGGAGCAACAATTTACTGATCACACGAAATTTTGTACCGTGTGAGCATCGAACCCACAACATAAAGCACCTTCTCAGGTCGTCAAAGTAGAGACCTCAACATCGCCTCGGCTGCTATGAGGGCGGTGTGGAGGCCACTGCTCTTAGACCACACGACTGCTTACCACCAGGTGGAGTGTGGTCATTTTGACGAGAACGATAAAAAAAATAAAAAAAGGCGCTGTGGCGATGGCAAGGAGATCATTTAAGCCCCAACGCGATCCCTGTCAGAATATATGTATATACAGCATATACACATTATGATAGATACATCAACCCCTAGGCAGCGAGAAGAGAGCCCAACTAACAGTGTTGACGGTGTTGCCACATTACATTAATAGACAAGAGTACTCTAGTGTTGCTTTAAGGTTACTGTGGGTGAGTTTTAGATTGAGATGTAATACTTCAATTGACCGGAGAATACATATAAAATTAGATCGATACATACTAAACCTGAAGACGTGCATAACGTGAAGGTAAGTGCACACATAAGCCTCTGATTCCAATGTAAGAGTACTAGACTCTATTTTTTTTTAAATATACAAGTCAAAAATTAATGCTTATAGTAAGCATATTATATTCCAAGATTACTTAAAACAAAATATTATGTGAATACACCAATCCTCCAATGATTCCACACATATAACGGCGGGTACAGACTGCTGTATCGTAACATGCAATGTAACATGAAAGAAGCATTTCATAAATGTGAACGCAGCGCGCGCACGAACCGAACATGTACCTACACGCATCTGTTTCCGGCATGCGCGCGGCATACATAGCTCAGTCTGCCGAGAACACGCGATCCGCAGTACTTACACACACACAACCCGTCCACACTGGCGCTCCGTGCACACTGCGCGCCCCTTTGTGTTCGGCGAAAGAACCGACAAATGGCGGATCGCGGCGCGCACGTATTGAAATGCTCTGTTCGTGCGGGTAGTGTGCACGGTTCGTGCGCGCAAGGCGTCCATACTATGGAAATTCTGTTACATTGCATGATACATTGCGACAATGTGGTCGGCAAATTCTTTCATTGCGTGTTACATTACATGTTACGTTACAGCAGTGTGTACCCGCCTTAACGCGGACAAGGAATATGTATTTCTCTGAAAACACCACAACCTTCAAAGCTGTAAAGTTTAAATTTAAATTGCAGCACATTATAGTGGTTTCTATAAATGGTTAACCATACGAATTCAGTGTAGTTTCGCTGCTAAACGCGATAATTATTTAATGAAGTGCATTTTATAGAAAAACAATAATGGTAGAAATGCGAAATGGCACACATTAAGAACTAAAAATACACACGGAATTTTATTAAGCGGTTTCTTCATGTGTTTGAACACGAGAGTTATCCCCTCGCGTTGCATCGCAAGGAATAACACACAAAAGCCCTCGGTTCCGAGAAAAAATGTTAAGCTCACCTACTTCCAAGTTATGCTGCGTTCCACGTTTTCACTCCGTAGAGAGAGCCCGTATCGCTTTGTACGCTCTGCACCTTTTAATTTAATCTTCTCTTTGTAGTAACGTGCAATTAGGCACGCGAAACGTTTGAAATATGATTCGGTTTTCATGGTAAATATTTGCAAGTACCGCGTTAGCTTTGAATATTGCATTCTTTGAAGCTATGCTGCAAGATTTCTACCTTAACTAGATAACTGCATTCTACACAAAAGCTACAAATATTTCTTACACTATTCTTTGATTAAGTTCGGGTAATACTGAGCTAAATATTTTAGTTTTGTTTATTCGAGAGTATATTTGACGCATTCACGATTACTATTTTGACAAAGAATAATTAAAGTAATATATTATGTACATACAGACATCTATATAAGTATATTGATACGCAGATTATGCTATTATCCTAACTAATATTATAAATCCAAATGTGAGTTTGTTTGCCATATTGTCAGGGGTGCAGACAAGAACATTGTGTTTCATCCAGAAAAATGTACCTACTGTTCCCGAGTGATAGCAATATATTGACAAAATCTAGATTTACGTAAGTGAAGCCGCGAGCGCGATTTTAATTAAATATATCAATTACTTGACAACTAAAATTAGTCCGTGACTATATTAGGTACATGATTTTATAATATAATATCAGCCCTGTATTAAACTGTCCCACTGCTGGGCATCATCTCAGTGTGAGAAGGATTAGGCCATAGTCCACTCCGCTAGCCCAGTGCGGGTTGGCAAACTACACATATCTTCGAGAATTTTATGGAGAACTCTCAGTCATGCAGGTTTCCTTACGAAGGTTTTCTTCACCGTTAAAGCGGGCGATAATTAACTATTTAATACGCACATAACTTCGAAAAGTCAGAGACGCGTACCTTGGGATGGATCTCGAGACCTCTGCGTGGCAGTCCTACGGTTTCCCACTAGGCTATCGCTGCTGTTCACATGATTTTATGGATCTTCTATAATAGCAGTATTCTTCAAAAATTTTTTTGTACGCTTTATATAATATATAAAATATTTAATAGGTTACCAAAACAAATCATTTTTAGTAAATGTATGAATGAATTTAAACATAAATTATTTGGACTATTAGTTAACAAGGCATATTACTCTATTAATGAATTTTTAAATGACATATTATTACAGTAAGACCTATCCTTTACTTAGCGTTGTGACATTTTTAATTGACATATCTTTTTAAATATTGTGACATTTTAAAATTGACATTTCTAATTCATTATTTTTGTAATTGCATGCAATATTAAAATTTAATCTGAAATTGAATATTATCTCTATAACATATTATATTTTAATGTTGCCATCTAATATTTTGTATGCCTATCGGCGGGACATGGAGCGCACTATATAAACGATTGTATAACATCTTGTAAACCTGTGTTCACAAAATAAAATTATTAGAATTTGAATTTGAATTTGAATATTTTGCTGCATGTTGATTTTCTACATGCATGTAAGAATTCAACTGTCTCCTTGTTAATCTTGTGTTAAAATATACATACGTACATACATAAAGGAAAATGTTGCAAAATTCTAACTTTATACAGATTGTAACTATGTATACCTGTGGAGGGTTACACCCTATCTGTCAAAGAGTGTTAATATTCAAGTTTTCATTTGATTAACCCCAGTCAAAGCGACGTAGATGGCATCACTATCACAATGAGACAAGTGCCAATATAGATGATATCAGTGCGCGGGCGCGTTCCCACGCGTGCCGGGTGCGTGCGCCCCGGTCGGGCAGCCCCGACGCGACGCGCGCACGCTTTACCTGTACTGATTAAAATATTGGAAACAGACGGGTCGTACTCGTGTAGGCAGAAATACTGAACAAACCAAATTACTCCATTCTTATAGTATTGTCGTAAAATTTCTAGACGCAAGGTGCAATTTCGGTTATTATAATTGCAATGTTTTTATTATAATAATTTATCAGAACAAATCAAATCCTATGCTTAAAATTATTAAAAGATATCATAGCATTTTATTTAATGTAATTAATATTGATATCTTGCATCAAAACAATCGAAATTAAGTAATTTTATGCACAAAATATTATTATTTCGCTTGCCTATCTATAAAAGTTCTAAAGTGCTTTTATGTATGGTTATACTCTTTTACTCAAAACTATAGACGACAGTAAATTTTATCACTTAGTAACATAATATTATTAAAATCGTAAACACTTAGTATAATTTTATAAATTTCGGTATATTTAAATAACTTAAACATTACCATTATTTTACACTGTATTTTAAATACTATTTTACCTACTACGTAGCCTGTCACGTCTACATGATAATAAAGATAACCTATGAACGATTGTGTCCTATTATTTGTACTGCAAAATATCACAATAGTACATCGTATGGGAACTGGTTTACACTTGTGACGGTCACATAATCTCTATTTGTATTTAACCAATAAACTGTGCGATACGATTGTCGAATTTTATATTGTTAAATTGCTCGTGAAATATTTTGTTGGTAACAAATGATTTTGCTGTTTGCGATACTCGTTTATTAAGATCCGCGACTGCATTGATATTTGAAACGTTAGGTATTGATAAAATTGTCTTTCAAAATTAGCTGACTGTGATTGCCTATCTATTTCATCTTGCCTCACATCTAATAATAATAAAACCATCCAGACCGTATCCGGCCACGGCGACCTGAAACTGATTATTGAGGGCTTCGCTGGTGTGCTCTCAAGTGACTGACATACCCGATTTTTGCCATGAACGTACGTCCACAATCACTGCAAGTCAGCAGCCCTCCGACATAATTATAATGTATGGCCGCAGATAGTCGGGTCTTGAGCTCGTCCCGTTTGGCATCGAGCCCTTCTTTCCGTCGCCTTTCGAACTCAAACACCTTAGTGTGCACAGTACTCCTCCACAGTGGCCTGTCCGCCGCCGCTGCCTTCCACTGCGACGGGTCAAGTTCGCAGCGCTTCATGTGACGCTTGAGCACATCTTTGTAGCGCAGGAATTGGCCGCCTTGTTTTCGCTTGCAATCCTGAAGTTCTGAATAGAAAATGCGCTTAGCCAGTTAGCCACTCTGTCGTCACACCCGGAAGACATGGCCGCTCCACCGCCGCTGCATTAGATATGACTCTATTCCGCCGACATTTACTCGTCGTAAAACTTCCGTGTTTCGTACGCAGGCCGACCAGTGGATATTCATAATGTTGCGTAGGCATTTAAGGTGGAATCTATTTAATGTGCCACAATACATAAGACGTCTGCATACATCATCTCGGTATAGGTTGCATGAGATACTTTGGTATAAGCTTTAAGTCTAGATAGATTAAAGACTCCACCGACATCGGTCCTATATCGAATACGATTGCAGTCAGACAAATCGTTCAAGACCTCTTTTACTACAACTGCAAAGTACAGAGCGAAAAGAGTTGGAGCGAGCACGCAGCCTTGTTTTACGCCGCAACTCACTGAGAAGAACCCTGAATCTTCACCCTGCACACTGACACAGCATCGCATCTCATCATGCAGGAGTTGGATCATTCTTACAAATTTATCCGAGGATCCAAGTTTCTTCAGGACTACCCATAGAACTTCGCTAGGCACGCTGTCGAAAGCTTTTTCAATGTCAACAAAACATAGACAGGGGTTGTATCTATTTTTGTGCTTTCGACCACGTTATGATGATGCAAAGATAGTCGTGGTTACTACCTCCAAATATGATGGGTTAAGCCTTTTTAGGACACCTTTTCAAGCCTCCCCGGATTGGGAGAAGCAGTGTCTCTCTGAATAGAGCTGTTTTGCCACCCAGAGAGACTCACGGGAGTGAGGAATGTGACACCAGCAGCTAGAGCAGTCCGGGGTAGCATATCCTATTAGTACAGTTATCGGACAAATAACCGACAGAACCACTTTCTGCCTCACATCTATCATAGTCTTAAATCTATCTACATATAAATAAGCTAAGACGAAACTCGTCAGTACCTGTAACGCCTGTCACTCGTCAATAGGTATCTGTTTGTCAACCGATTTTCCGCTTTTTGTTTTGTTAAGTTACTTGTGTACTGAACACAAGTAACCTTGACTGATAAATAACCTTTTAGGTTAGGAAATTTTACATTTGACTAAAACACTTGAAATTCATTTTAAATATAACTTGAATAGTGTCATTAATAATTATTTTGAATAATATTGTCTTCTGTTTACGCGAATGTTATTCATTGAAATTAAACTACTATATACGGATTTTATCGCGTTGTTTATTTGACACTATTACAATTTTTTGTTTTTTTTTTTTCAAAAAAAAATTTGTAATAGTGTCAAATAAACAACGCGATAAAATCCGTATACAGTAGTTTAATTTCAACATTATTTTGAATTTTTAAACAACAGCTCTCCCCCTGTGCATAATTTCTGTGTCAAGGGGGACCTTATGAACATTCAAACAACAGACACAAACAACATCCAGACTCGGAACAACCATTTGCCAATACAAAAGTTTTCAAAGTTTTGTCCCGTGTAGGATTCGAACCCACAACACTCGGCGCAGTGGCAGTGGCGAGGCAACCACTTAAACCACTGCATCATCCGAGCAGTCAAAGTCAAAATGATCAACATCATCATATTTAATAAAAATAATGAGGTTTATTTACGAAATTGTTTATTAAAAAGTATCACATTGCTGATAACGTACTACATAAACGTACGACTTATCGATTATTATCTAAAAAGAAAATCAACGGGTTGCAATCCGGGAGTGCCGGCATAAGTGAAAACTTGAATATTAACGTTGTGCATTTTTGATATTTTGGAATGGTTAGGGAATAATTTTGCACGAATTGCTTTAATTATCAGTATAAAAGTACTATCATTTATGTGATAAAATACAATATTCATTTATTGCGCTATCGTACACAAACATGACAATTCTCCCTCCGTCTTACGAATTTTCGATCAGGTCACGTGTCCTGAGGCGAGTTTGACAATTCTCCCTCCGTCTTACGAATTTTCGATCAGATCACGTGTCCTGACGCGAGTTTAACATTTTTTGCCCATCACAAACACAAGTGCACAACGCCGCTAAAGAAGATTTTACTTCAATAAGTAACAATACTAATGTTTACGCCTGCTACTCATTGCCATTATTCGGCGCTATATATCAGAATAGAAAAATAGAAAACAAACATTTAAAACAAATTGCATTGCATTTACTTAATATTCTGCCTCCATGGCGCAGCGGTAGTGAATGCGACTGCTGTGCATGAGGTCTCGGGTTCGAATCCCGGGTCGGGCCAACAAAAAGTTATTGGGTTTTTCTGTTAAGAAATCTTAATACGAGCCCGGAGTTAGGAAGTTGGCGGTGTTAGACAACCCCGTGCCTCGGAACGCACGTAAAGCCGTTGGTCCTGCGCCTGATCTCTCTCCGTGTCGGATTACCGTCCTATCGGATCATGAGAGTTAGGGAACAGAGAGTGCACGTGTATTTGCGCACATACTTGTGCACTATAATATCTCCTGCGCAGATGGCCAGTCTCTGTTAAGATTGGCCGCCGTGGCCGAAATTCGATCTGGACGACATTATTATTAGTTTCAAGATTAGTTCATTTATTGTATAAATAGCTTACAGTGTTTTTTTTTGTATGATTTGTGGCTAACCTGTTGTCAAGAGTTGTTCAACCCGTAGTTTCACCCGTAGGCCTCTGACATGGCTTAACGACTGTTTTCAATTTGGCAACAACCGGGAATCGACTTTTTACGTGCCCTCCGAAGCACTGAGACGCTTAGATGAAATACCGCTAAGCGGTCACCCATCTATAAACTGACCGCACCCAACGTTGCTTAACCTCGCTAATCGTTTACCAAACAGTGAGTGCAACTGGCTATGATACATGTCGTATAACATATACAGGAGTCTTAAATAACAACTAATTAATAAGTAAACACTGCATGCATTAATTATAATACTTGAATAACCTAGTGATCTTTTAAAAATAGATTAAATTTAATTAAATACACTTAGTGCCCGAGGTCTGAGTGTTTGAGGTCGCGGGTTCGATTCCCGGACAAGTCAAACATGTGTGCATGAACATGGATGTTTGTCTTGGTCTGGGTGTTTCTATGTATACTATGCATGTATTTACAAAAAGAAATTATATATGTGCTTATGTTTATCCATTGTCTAGTACCCACATAGTACAAGCTCTGCTTAGTTTGGGCTAGATGGTGTTGTGTGTATGTGGTAGAACATTATTATTTATATAAAAATAAACAAGACCTATTATTAACCTATTATTATTAACCTATTATGGACCTATTATTGAGCTATTATTGAACTCCTAACTAACATTATACATGCGAATATGAGATTGTTTGTTAGTTACTCTTTCACACCATATCTACTTTACCTATCATGAAATTTCGCATACACTTTGTCAGGGATACTTATGTATCCCCTTTATAGGCCCCCATATACGGAACGATTTGTCGTTACGATCCGTCGTTTCAGACCGATCGCAACGACGAATCGATGGTGTATGTCGAAATCGTTACGATTTACTTGATCTTGATATCGTGATCGCAACAGAAACCAATACAATCATGAATATCGTGAAGATAGATCGAAGGTGTATGGCGCTTTGCGATCGACGATTCGATTTTTGCCTCAGTCTCAGTCTGCTTAAACGAACGATCGCAACGACCAATCGTTTCGTGTGTTGAGTGGCAATTCGACGCAATGGATCGTCACGATTTTCTTCAGATCAATCGTTACGACGAATCGTTCGGTATATAAAAGAACATATTCCGATTCACTTGGCAAATTTTGCAAAATAATTAGTATCCATATATAAAATTACTTTTCATTTCCTTTTTTTTTATTTTTGTAATATTTGTGTTTAGATTTTAATTCTTTCGGTTGCATTTTGTTATTCTAGTTATATTTTTCATTTTATATTTAAATCTATACTAATATTATAAAGCTGAAGAGTTTGTTTGTTTGTTTACTTGAACGCGCTAATCTCAGAAACTACTGGTCCGATTTGAAAAATTCTTTCAGTGTTAGATAGCCCATTTATCGAGGAAGGTTATAGGCTATATATCATCACGCTAAGATCAATAGGAGCTGAGCACCAATGAAGAATGTTTCAGAATCGGAGGGTTTTTTTTCCTTTTGAGAGCTTCCGCCGCGTGCGCTGCGTAAACAGTTAAAGTTTCGCAAAAATGATATATGACAGAATTATTCCTCTTTAAAAGTTCTAAAAAGAAGTTTGCGACAGCATATCTATCTTTTAAGGTTCTCTCACTATAACCATTTTTATGCTAACCAAATTTGTTCTAAAATAATGCATTATTTGTGAAGGTATTATTATAAACATGATATTAATCCTTATCCAAATAAATACGTTATTCATCACAAGTATTTAATTTAAAACAAAATTGCCCTTTACATCATTCGATTTCAATGAATATCTTAGGTGATATCGCAGTTTTAAAATAAAATTGCAGCAAAATAATTACCCATTACAGACATAGTACAAACGATGTTTCTCCTGGTTTATTCTGCGTGATTACTACTGGTTCGATTTGAATAATTATTTTAGTGTTGGATAGCCTATTTATCGAGGTAGGCTATAAGCTATATAACATCACGCTACGACCCACGGGGGCGGCGCAGTAACGATAAACGCGGGTGAAACCACGGGAACATCTAGTGTATATATACTTATACAGTGCTGTTGTAAACATATTATTGTATTTTGTACATGCGGTGCTAACCTATAAGAGATTGTTACACTAGTCTAAGTAATTAAGTGAACTGTTTATTATAAACGTTAAGTGTAAACAATTGTTGGTTGGCCAATAAAGATAAAAAGGGTACCTTTCATCCGATAAAACGTACTGTTACTAACCCAACCTACACTTACGAGGGCAAAATCTAGTAAATTATAAAATGTAAAACATAAATCGAAAAAAAGTAATTCGCAAAGTCACAAAAGAGTGCCAGCACTTTTATGAAAATCTATAAAAGAATAAAACTCAAAAAGAACAATTGTAGAGCGCTGGACTCCAACACGTACCATGAATATTCTAGAATAACGAATAATTTCAAAATTACTCGATGTCAGTTTTATTGAAACTGTTGCTGTCAAAAGCTACATCAATGCTTTGACGATTGCCAAATTTCAATGAAAAAGCAAATGGCTGCCTTTGTTCTTTGCGCACACGTGATCCGTATTCATTTTTACAGTTCCGTGCCTGTGAAGGCTAAATGCTGTATTGGATCACTTTGCTGTCCGTGTGTCAATCCAAACGATTTCTCTCAGGAATGGTGAAACACATCATGCCGGATTTGGACAACAAAGGTGGCAAGCGTTCACCTGCAATGCTACGAGCGCCATACGCGCGTCGTCGACTCCGGACCAAAGGGTAGTATTCGTAGAATTAGGCACGTGAGATCTCGGCGCTTTGACCGGGCGAAATACAGTAACAGATTCAGGAAAATAGAAAAAATTAACATATCTCCATTTTCAGAATACGATTGAGTTACCCTTTCGTTCAACTGCGACGTCATTTAAACTACTTCGGTGCAAGAAATTAGATGAGACGTCGTATCGTCGTAGATTTTTAGTAACTTACTTACTTATCATAAATCGTTTCGTAGTTTTAGTGTGAACCTCCTGGCTGAGGCTAAGAGACAAAGAAACACGATGAAAAGTAATGAGATAAGATGATAGTTTCAAATTGAGAAAAACTTAAACCGTTTATTTTTTTTATTCCCTTCCGCGATGACCAATGGAGCTCATATAATTGAGTCCAATACCAAAGGCCACCATATCAAATAGACAGTTGCGCAAGTGTGACAGTAGTGCTTACTTTGACAACTCTAATGCCCGCTTTCCACTGCAAGCGGAACGGACTCCGCACCGAGTCCGCTTAACTCGCAATGGCAAACTGCATAGAAGTGCTTCCACTGAATAATCTATGCAGTTTGCCATTGCCAGTTAATCGGACTCCGTACGGAGTCCGTTCCGCTCGCAGTGGAAAGCGGGCATAAGAGGCGATTGTTTACCCTACACATTAATAAAAGTTAGATTTTAAATATGTTCAATGTAAAGTCATTGATATAATTATTTGCAGATTCAGAGATATTTATAGACGCCTCGTTATATCATGTAAACTAAATGGAATAGAAAATAAGAAGTAGATGCGCTATCACTAAATAAATTTGGTGATATATAATCAACAAATCTTAAGAATATCGTAAATGTCTTAGAGAATATAATTCATGTTTTTAAGTTTAGGCCGAACAATTTCAAATTCTGACGATCAACCTACCAGTATTGAAGGTCATCTTTTTACCAATTGTATAGGTAAGTATTTTGTAAACACGATACACGATCTAAAACGCAATACCCAAGAGCAGCTTCGTAGCTCAATTAGCGAGTAACGTGATGTAAAAGGATGCCAGTGAATCATCTATTCGATCATAAAAAGAGCTATTCTACTGTGGGTATTTTCTTCTTCCTTGAATCCTGGGTCCTTTAAGCGGCAAAAAATCACCTTCTTAGGTTGTCAAGGTAGGGACCTTAACATCGCCTCAGCTGCTATGAGGATGGTGTGGAGGCCACTGCTCTTAGACTACATGTTCGCTTACCATCAGGCGGAGTGTGGTCATTTTGACAAACAAAATAAAAATAAATAAAAATATAAGGTACGGAATTAGGACCGTTACTGTCACACAGCGGCATTATATCCTTCACATGTTGCCGTGATGAAAATGTTGAGATCGATGTGAATTATTATGTAGCCTGAGAGTCAGCGACATAGCAGAGAAGCTGCAGGAGAGTAGCATATCATCTTATCGGCATATTAGAAGACCACTCTATTAATTTAGCAACCAGGTACAAGAACGATCTGTTCTCGGAACAATGCCTAGAGGAAGAGCCAAGACCACGAGGGCAAATTTGTTGCGCTTAGATATGAAGGTATAAAATTTCTAAAGGCCGCGTCAAGAGCACGTTGGAGTGGTACGGCTAAGTATAGCAAGAGCCAAATGCGCCTGCTCACAGGAGCGTTCACTGGCCATTTTGGCAACAAAGACTTCCTGTGCAGATTGAGATTGACACACGATTCGATCTGCAGAGCCTGTGGTGAACAGGACGAGTCTATATCGCACCTCCTGTGTGAATTCGACGCGTTGGCTGGACTTAGGATGGCTCTGATGGGATTGGCTTATCCAAACCCTGAAGACTTCAGGCTTCTCCCTCTGAATTGTATACTGCAGCTAATGCAGTACATTCGTAAGGAGATAGCTAAGGGATGAATGAAATCTTGGGGCTGACACAAAAGATCCCACTGGGTCGAAGTGTCGCCGGTCTGTACTGACTGGCCCCCACACATAAGATAAGATAAGATAAGTATACAAAAAGGGGTTGATCTCGACCACGTGGAATGAAAAGGCGGCAAGAGCGAGAAACACTAATTCGTTTACCATTTTATTATAAAATATTCATTAAACTTACATATTTTTTATATCTGTTATATTTTCTTGTTAAATAGTAAAATAGTTCTATTAAAAGATTTTTATTTGGAACACATAGTTTTTGCACTAGAATCAATTTCTCTTTTTAATAAAAGTTGACGGTAAGGAACCATGCAGGTACGATTGTTACGTAAACAAAACAGCTGCTATAATGAATATATCAAATCCAAAAATGTTCATTAATTAAAAGTAGCATTTATGTATGAACGTCAAAGTTGCATTGCGGTAATTAGTTCTATCTGTAATTATACAGTATCGAGACAGATTGGCGTCACTTTATTAACCCCTCTCAGGCACAGTTTCAAACTATGTGCAGTTATTGTACATTACTGACCGAATAACCCTCCAATCTCAAGTATTTAAGTGCTTCCGATTGGCATACTGACATTTCCGCCATCACAGCTACGAGGTGGTCAATGTATACACCAAATCAAAATTAAATTCTGCTTCACCAAGTTAACTTGAACATTCAGTGCTTAAGCAGTTACAATATACCTACATGTAAAGTGTGTTAACGAGTAATTCACACAAAGAACCGCTATTACTTTAATATTTTATGACGGTAATAATATTTCTTTAACATTGGTGTGCATACATTTCGCAATATCGGCTAGTATCTTTAGAGTACCCGAATATCGCATCGACTCATAGAGTGTGACCGAACAATATTGTTTGTACGTGCCCGGCGTAAATTAGCCTTTGAATATATTCTCTGGTTTGGTCATTTCACGTCTGTTTCTCGCTTTAATTGTAAGACAAGCGCCCTTTGATCGTGCTTTCCTACTAATTTGGCTAGCACGAATCAATCTGTACAGAACTAAATATTAGTTTTCACAAACTAGCAATGTAGAAACAAGGATACATACATGAAACAAATGTAAGGCCTGGATATGTGTTAAATAAATAAATCATGATAGGAAAAGTCTTCATCAATCATCAGGCAACAACATATAATCAATTATATAACTATATCCTAACTTTAGATTTCATTCGTTAAACGGATTATGCAAATATATAATATCTCCCAATAAAAATAAATTCAAGACAAAAACTTTCGGAAGCCGTAAGGCCCATTTAATACACGCATAGACCACTTAAATATTGCAAGCGACCCCTTTTTGTTTTACATTATTTTATATTTAAGTTCGTCTTAAAAATCAAGGTTACTTACCCTAATTTTAAAATAACACACACATAAACAATAACAACTTAATGATATCTACCACGGAACCACCAACACAATTGTATAATTGCGTTTATTGATAGATCCCTATACATAATGTTCTGTGCTTTTACCTTTTACTGTAGGACCGCTAGTTCAATACGATAAACTTAGCGGCATTCAGCAAAGATATATCTACTAATGTTTACTCAAATTTTCAAATACAAGGAATCAATAAAAATTTAAGGTTCCTTACTGAGATTTTAAAACCAATACCAGGGAAATGCAATATTAAGAGTCGTTGTTTGTTTTCAAAAGATTCCAGTCAGTGGGCCCCACACATATAGGGTGGGGCTCTAGAAACCGCGCCGTGCCACCTTAAGCCTCAACACCAGTCGCAAAGTATACTTTCTTTGTTATTTGTTTGTCAGTAAATGATTTAATACTTCTTTGAAGGTTGAAGCAGATTTAATTTTGCATAATGTAATTTATTCTTACGTCTTAAAGTCTGTGCTACTGCAGTTTACTGAATAAATGTTTATACGCCCTTGAACTTTTTGGAAACCGAATAGTGCTTTTACTCTTTAAACTTTGTACCCAAATGCTGCTTTGAGAGCACGACAAAATCCAATTAAATAAGTGTACCTATACTTTGATTTGTCTCAAACGTATTTCTTTGCTTTGGCGCCAGGTTAAAAAAGTTAATGCAAGCTCTTGGCGCTTATGCATCTAAGCGGTGCAAATGGCGCGCAACGAGTTAAAGAGAAAGGAGGTAAAGCATAGAAATAGGAGACTGCTTGACTATCAATTACTACTTCTTGACTTTAAATACGTTCATGATGTATCAAAATAAAAAAGAAAATGCTTGAAATCTATATTCCTCGAAAGCAACAAATATTTCTTAACAAACATTAGGTTTATAGAATCAAAGTCGCCTTCATTAGCTTATAAATAAGGGAAACGGTGAGCCCCAAGCTTCGGGGCCCTGTTCATATTGGTACTAAAGGCGGCGCCCCACCGTTCAATTACCTCTCGATTGCTGGAGCAACCGTCGCGTGCCGTGAGTATCTACACTACTTTAGAGCTACGTAACACGACTTAATGGATGAAGGGCAGCTACCTCCTGATATTACACGTCCTCGGCTTGAGAACACAGAAAACTTAATAAAAGAACTTACACGTAGCTTGCATCCAAATTAAGTGCGTGTACTTTTGGGACTGATTTTGAGAAAGATCTAGACTTCTAACTTTTTTTTTTATTATAAGAATTTACTTCATAAATAATACTTAATGTGATAATTGAGCAATAATGAAAATCTGAGCCCAAAATAGATGTCGTAGTTTTTGCTGTATATATTTGGTCTATATTCAAATATTTTGTACAGTTGCAATACCCTATACTGTAGAAAATCAGGACATAACATTTACATATCAATATCAATATGATGCAAAGTAAACATAAATTTTAACAAAAAAGAAGACCGGCTTCAAAGGTTCAATCTAAAATAAAAAATGCACTGTAAAGGAAAAAAAGTAATTGTGTATTCTTTTTTTCTTATCTACAGCAATATAATTTTATTTTACAATATAATGAATGATATAATAGAATTATATAATGTACGAATATTATTATTTTTGGAGTCGGTGTCAGCCAAGGAAAAACAACTCATATCTTGAATATTCCTATATTCAAGATATAAGTTGTTTTAGCTACGGGTAACATTTTAATATATTTTGCATAGTAACGTTCTCCAGACCGAATTCGGTCACAGCGGCCAATCTTAACAGAGACTGGCCAACTGCGCAGGAGATATTATAGTGTTTAATGTGTGCACAAACACAAGTGCACTCTCTATTCCCTAACTCTCACCGGGCTTGAAAGAACGAATTTAAGTAATTACTTTCGTCTGTACTATAAATGCGGCCTGCTGTATTCCATGTATTATCAACTATTTACAATAATAAAGTATCTACTCAATCACTCACTCTCAACCGAATCAGAGAAGTGTGCGGTGATTATCTTCTTAATATAAGACTCATCATACATAACAAACTTTATTTGATTAGACATTAGTAAATCAAAGGGAGTGCGCACATCAAAAAAGCAATTTAAACACAAGGGCGCGCTCGAAATTATATTGCGATATTGAATAATGTCACTAATTAATATTGCAGGTATTATTATATACACACACATAGATATATTGTCGTCTGCATGTCATTATACATACATAGGGGTGTAAAACATCTATATAACGCCAGCTAGGTTTTTCTAGGACCTAATTACATGGGCGTAATACGACTCGTGGAAGCAGCGATAGCGTAGTGTGGAGTGTTGGACTGCCTCACAGAAATCTCGAGTTTTATTCTAAAGCACATATTTCTGACGTTACGAATTTATGTGCGTATCAAATAGGTTTTCATCGCTCACTTTACCGGTTAAGAAAAACTTCATGAGAAAACTTGCATGTCTGAGAGTTCTCCGTAATGTTATCAAAATCAAAATCAAAAATAAATTTATTCAAGTTAGGTTACAAGGTAACACTTATATTCAAAGTTACACTAATTTTTCTGTGAATTTACAATTAATTTACATCGAAGATCTGAGAAGTCTGCCAGCACTGAGTCGAAGAGGTCCGCTCCGAACAGTAGGCCAGTATATCACAAGGGCTGATATTATTCTTGTTATTGGCATGAGCCTACTGCCGTCTATCACGCCAGGATAAAAATTTGAGCGTACATATACGTAAACTATAGCTCTGCGAGGAAGATAATACTTATTTGAAAATATATACTAAATATTGCCTGGTAGAACGTCCACGTGTGCTACAGTTCATCAGTGCAACGACGTCATTTATATAAGTCATGGTCTGTATGTGTATGTCTATAGCCGGTTGTACTAAACGGTATTTGATTAAACTCGGCTGTACATGTACGAGCTAAAACCTAAATTGGGCGAACTGTTTTAAAATCACAATATTCAGGTGCGATCTGTGATATTCAGCTCTGTTACAGTTTGATTTCATTTCATTATTGTAATTAGTAATTTGCAAAACTTATATATTTTCCTCCTACCTTAATCTGAATAGGAAAGAATCTAGTATTTTTTCAGCTGCATCTTGGTATCCAGTAATTTCTTAAGTTAAGTCTGAGACTATACTATCATAGACAATATTTTAAGCGCATTTCGTAACCAATAAACATACAACGTTAGAATACTTTACAATAATTTCTCACCTTTCAGATTAAGACGTGACCATGGTTGTTGAATTGCAGTCGAAATGCTGCAAAAGTGTAATAAATAAATTAATCATTTATTTCCCACTCACAATAGGCTGTGTTATGAAACACGAGTATATGTTTACATTAATACTGCCACAATATAACCTGTGATTGTAAGAGACTGATGCCTGATGTTTTAAATAAAACCTACCCTTAGATACACAACAACTCACGACAGCGCTGGATAGGAGGGCAATAAAATACTATAAAATGTACTTTAAACAATCATTATTACAACTCTGTAAAATATATGCTGCAGCTGAGCTTAGATATACATGTACGCCTTCACAATGCCTTTTCACTCTCATTTAGGCGTTCAATCTAAAAGAGAAAAACAAGCTTAAAGTCTCCTTTGTCCATTGAATCTTTGACTAGCGTGTGTTTGCGGACATGTCATAGCAATGACCTCTCAGCCTGTCAGATTCCAATCAAGCCAACTGGTCAATCTGGTGAAGAGCTCAGCAGGCGGCCGGGCCCCGTCCCTCGCCGACATCAAGTGGCTACTACTGCGATATTTTTGGATAAATGCAACCGAATAAAATTAAAAATAATTTAACATACCCGCAGAATTGACGCAAATAGAAGCCCATGTTTCGAGGAGGTTATTAAGTATAAGTAGAAAAAGAAGTATCATTGCCTGCCAGACAGATATGGCGGCTAGTATTACAGACAAAATATAAAGAAAATAGGAATAATATAGTCTCAAGCTTATATATCCCCAAAGAGTTCTCATCTAATTTTTGGTCCCACATTGTTAGGGCGACCCTTTCACACAGCCAAACACCAAGCTCCTTCAGAGAATTTCCTGTCAGAAAACCCAATAATACTTTGCCGGACCTGAAAATAGAACCTGGGACCTCACGAAAAAATTGTAAGTACACTTGACTTGTTTCACTTGTTTTATATCATGCTTCTACCGGAGAAATTTCTTTTTAGCTTAGTAATATTATTTTAATGTTATTACACATTGTTAATAGCTGTAAGTTTTCCATAACCGAATTAATATTGCAATCTTACGCCATCTACGAGGCAGTCAATAAACGTTAAAAGAAAAGTAATAAGAGGAGAATAGTAAGTCCCATTCATAGAAGCAGAGAAATAATGGGCGCTCGGTATACTGCAGTGTAATCATATAGGCACAACTACGCAGCGCAGTTATTCTGCGACAACATAACTAGTTACTTTTAAATGATAAAATCCAAACTAATATTGTAAATGTTAATGGGAGTTTGTATGTTACGCTTTAACGCATTAACGACTCAACCGATCATCTCACTACAGTGCAACTCTTGTATTAGTATATTTGATAGCGCCAATGCAAAGTTACTTGCCTTCGCTTAAATAAGCGGACATCTGCACATAGTCTTTATGTATATAATAATAAATTAACGCTGTATAAAAACTGTCCATCTGCTGGGTACGGGTCTCCTTTTAGTGTGAGAAGGATTAGGCCATAGTACACCACGCTGGACCAGTGTGTCTCCACAATGTTCTTGAAGATATGTGAAATCTGCCAACCAGATTTCACATACATATTTTCAAGAACATTATGGAGAACTCTCAGACATGCATGTTTCGTCACGATGTTTACCCTTAAAGTTAAAGCGAGCGATAATAATTAACTATTTTATACGCACATACATTGACAATATATTATGGACAAATTCTAATCTATTTCATTTCAAAATGTTAACTAAATACAACACGTTTACGTATTTCCAATATTGGCTATCATTGCAAATAATACATATTTGCAATACCTGCATATTAGTTTATCAAAACACGTATATGAAATAAATCGTTTTACCGCCGCTCTGATATGTCATTCCATAGATATAAATTTTCACATTGTTTTGCCTACTGCCTTTTTGGTATAACTGTGAGTAATGAATGATCTCGGGTTCGATTACCGATTCAGAATAAGTGCTATTGAATTCTACATTTGAGTATTTATTCACAATTGATCAGTAGAAAACGTGGAACAAGTGCTGGTAGCCCAATGGATAAGACATCGGACTTAATCCAGATTTAATCCAGAGGCAAATTTCAATCCCTGACACAGAACCATGAATAGCTCCGATAGCACAGCAACGACACCGTTTTCGAGGTTGATGGTAAAAAAGATTATCCGTGAATACTGAAAGTATTGCAGTACGAATCGTCTGTTACGTCATTTAAAATATACATTCTAAGTTAGCATAATGGAATGCTTGAAATAAATCATAAATACTAGATAAACTTTCATAATTCTTAGTAGGATGACAGGCCGTATCAACAACCCATATAAATGTGAACTTATCTTTAACGTGCAAGCATACGACCTTCTTGGTGGCAAGCAGTGATTTGTAGCCAATACAGCGTTATAAGAGAACTGCTATTGAGTATAGTTCAGCGCTTCCCTAAGAGGAAATGCGGGCGTTTGGTCCATACAAACGTATTGTACCGTTTTCTCGCTGAATAACAACACTAGAGCAAACATTTATAAGATATAACTACCACTGTTACGTTCCTATGTACCTACAGGTTTATTTTCAAAATTAATATTGAATACGAACCTTTAAAAATTACAAAATTTGCTCGGTATAATAGCTCTATTCAGGCGTCCGTATATCGATTTTAATTATAGATGTTGAAACGAGATGGTATTTTCAAAGGTATAATCAGTCCGAACTGTACTTATCTCTTTTGCTCTTTAATATTTCATTCAGAATTAGCGCGACAGCAATAGATCTCTTAAAACTTTTTTTTTATGTTTTGGTGCTGGAATTTGATCTAAGGCCCGGTTACTATATAAAAAAATGTATCGTTTTAGATACAGACACTTAAATTTTGACATATTTTTCATAAAATGTGTAATTTTGTCTTGCGTTTACGTGAATGTAACACATTGAAACTACTTTAAAAGGCCGGCAACGCACTTGTAACTCCTCTGGTGTTGCGGGTGTCCATGGGTGACGGTTATCGCTTACCATCAGGCGATCCGTCTGCTCGTTTGCCCACAAATTCACTACGATTCAAAGTTATTATTCGAAGAGCATATTAATAATATAGTTAAAAAAGCATCTCAGACCCTTGGCTTTGTAATGCGTATGTCAGCTGACTTCACAGAAGCTAAAACCTTCAAACTACTTTACTGTACTTATGTTCGTAGCTTATTAGAGTACGGCAGCCAGGTATGGAATCCCCGTTATGAGATATATACTAAACGCATCGAAAATATACAAAAGAGATTTTTTAAATATATGTGTTACCGCATAAAATGTATGTATAAGTCTGATGATTATTTTAAGCTTTGTTCCAAATTTCATTTTCTACCTTTATCTATGCGTAGACAGATAGCGGATATTATATATATTCTTAAAATTATGTCAGGTTCAGTGGACTGTCCTGAGCTTCTTTCCAAGATAAGCTTCAATATACCAAACAAAATGACGCGTCACTATGTACCTATTTCCCTTGATATAGTGAACACTAATTATAGGCAAAATTCTTTTCTATGGCGAGCGTCTCGATCTCTCAACTTGGCATGCAAATTACACAACACATTAGACATTTTCAATACAAATATAGCTATAGTCAGAAGGCTGCTGAGCCGGGAGTTCTTCGATTCTCATTAATAGTACTAAATAATAGTAATAATATGTAATGTGTACTTACTGCCCACATAAGGCACTTAAATAATTTGTATGAAAACATTTAGACGTGAGAACCTGTAATTGGCATTGGCTGTAATTGTAAAATAATGTCTAATAGCTGTTGGTTCTCCATAAGAATAAATAAATAAATAAATACATTTAAAAAAACTTTATACGTATTTTATCGCGTTATTTATTGTATTGCATATTTTTGAAACTATTACACTACTATTGTTAAACTTTAGTACTATTTAGGCTATTTAAATTATTAAAACTATTTATATTGAAGTTTACACTTTATTTGACGTTTCGATTGCTTTTCAGCAGCCTTGTTCACGGAGAGACTCTCACGCTCACGGAGAGAAAGAATATGTGTGAAAGTTAACGTCATATCAATGTATTTAATACATACACATTATGTAATCAATATGTATTGTTTAATAGTTCAACGGTCTGAACATAAAATTTATATTATTATAACACAAAGTTCGTCACGGTCGCCATTTTCTGTAGTGTTATCCAATTTATTCATTCATTTTGTACCTGCCTCCACCGTGCTTTACGTTTCTATGTCTGTATATTAATATACATGCATCGATTCGATTTCCTGGTCAGGGATAATGTTATTTGAGGTCTGTTAGGAAAATTTCAGTAGCATCAGTCACGGAAGACCCAATTGGTTAACAACCAGCCTCTGCCTTGCTCTACTTTTCTATTTGTGTCTGTAATATACATGCATCGATCCGATTCCCGGGTCGGGCATTATATGGTTCGAGTTGTGCCAGGCCAGTACATAAAGATAGATAGAAAGCCCTACTGTCTCCTCCCCTTGAGGGGAGACGGACAAGACACAGAGGCGCGCGTGGGAACACGCACGCGCCGCCTCTCGGACCAGGTGCTGATCGGGTGGAGGGCAGGCCCATGAAGCCCACCACCCCCAAGTCAAACCTCAGGGTGGCTGGAGGTGATCTCGCGCCCTCCGGCACCCGGTTCTGAAGTTGGGGAGAGGGTTTAAGCGCTCCCTCTCCCGCTCCGCCGCCTCATTGATGGACATGACTTCCTCACAGAAGGAGTCGACGGCGTTCCACGACTTCTCGCTCCGGATCATAGACCGAACCACGGCCGGGAGCGAGAGGGCAACCATACCGACTGCCGCGATCCACCCACGGCGCTGCGATGCCCAGGCGTGACAATCCGCCAAAGTATGCAGCGCCGTGTCCTCAACAACGTCGCGGCAGTCGCCACAGTGGTGACAACCGGGCCGGCAGAAACTGGCCAAAGCAACCGTGGCCAATCATTACCTGTGTCAGCCGGAAGGTGAGGGTGCCATGCCGCCTCACCAGCCACTCCTCAAAAACGCGTCTGACCGCCACTATTGTGGCGTACCTATCCTAACCTACATTTACGCGAGCGAAGCCGCGGGTAAAATCTAGTAACTTATAAAATGGAAGTTTAAGGAAATGCATGTAAAGATAAAATTTATAAAAAAAAACTGAATCAAAATATGTTCACGATTCGATAAAACACTCGAGAACTCAAAACAGGCCAATCGAGTCGGAAACATTTAATCATCGTGTGATGAGCGTGAACCTTCATTAAACTACGAAAGAGAGGGTGGTAGGGTTCTGTATACTCACAATAATATATTACGATAGTTCGTGTTGACGGCAGCTTTGTGCATTTCACTAGCTTGTTAAAATTTAGGTGAGTAAAGCTTGACTTTAGTTGTGAACGAACCGACGCGCCAATTGTTGGTAACTAGTCGCCCATGACGTCACAACTTTTTGCTGTCGATCCAAACGTTGCCTATCGTAAGACAAAGACTAACTAACTGCTGTGCCCGTGGGAATGCCGGCACCGTCTGTGGGCTGATATTTTTACTATGCGAAATATCATACCCATCCGTCCGCGCAATATACTTAAAAAGAGGTGCAAAGTTATCCCTCACATATTTATTTATTTTGTTTTGCTAACAAACGTAACAATAATACAAATGCACAATTATAAACAAGCTCATGGCAAACATATGCATATTAATATATAAGTACATTCATATTGGCGCCGGACTGCCAGTATTTTGAGTTAAATGTTAATCAACACAAAACTATGGTATCGAGTTAGTACGTACCTACAAACATGTTAATAGCACATTCTTGCATGCTTATAAATATGGAGCCTGCAACGAACGAATTCTATAAAATATAATAGACTTTTGTTCATTTCATTTGCATTTAAGTGCAGCAATTATAGCTGTGTGGCATATTAAGATATGTTGATGCGTCAGATAATCTATGGTAATATTATAAAGCTGAAGAGTTTGTTTGTTTGTTTGAATTCGCTAATCTCAGGAACTACTGGTTCGATTTGAAAAAAATATTTTAGTGTTGGATAGCCTATTTATCGAGGAAGGCTATAGGCTATATAACATCACGCTACGACCCACGGGGGCGGCGCAACAACGATAAACGCGGGTGAAACCGCGGGAACATCTATTTGCTATATATCTGAGCTGTTTTGACTGCGAATCGAAAAAATGGTTACAGATGTTAATAACACCTCCTAAGGGACAAGCAGAATGTAATCTATAGGTAGATAGTTGTACGGGGGGTACCAAACCGCCGAACTAAATTGACTGCACGGATGGCTTAGTGGTTTAAGTGGTCGCCACTGCCATTGCACCGAGTGTTGTGGGTTCGAATCCCACATGGGACAAACCTTTGCGTGACCCACTATTGGTTGTTCCAAGTCTAGGCGTTCTTTGTGTATGTTATTTGATAGTTTGTAAAGTACTCCGCAACACAGGAATTATGTCTAGTGTCTCGGGAGTTGCCTTTAAAAAAATCTCTTTTAAAAAACGAACTACATAAATATTTTGTGTGTCTTATTTATTTCTAAACGTAAAGACATCCAAACATTTTTAAAAAGGTAACTCAACAAATGTATTTTTTTAAATAGGGTTGTTTTACAAGGAAAGAACAGCGAAATTTAATTATACTCTCGCTGTCTATTATGCGGTACTGAAAACATTGTTGAGCTTTTTTGAAATTAATAAAAACATATTATATAGTCTTATCTTTAATAATGTGCTCACTATAGCTCCGTATATGTTTTATAAGAGATTTTTATAAAATCCTCCTTTTGTCTCTTGTGTCCAGCTGTGATCCTTTTTAATTTCGTCGCGTTATGGCGTCGTCTGACCTCACGCTGTGCCGACACCCTCCTGAATCATAAGCGGTAACCCGGGAGGAAACGGAGGCGAATTACTCTATTAAAAAGCTTGCGAATCTAGCTAAACTTTAAAAGGTATTTAGCCAATAATGTATTTATTTTTTACACCCATGCCAAAAGAAAGTTGAACTCTTCGGGGGAGTTTAGGATAGAACTCTGTGAAATTACTATTGTAGACGCAATGATCGTAATTAATTTATTTGGGTTGCCCCAAACTATTTTAAAATGATTGATATTAAAACAAATAATTGATATTTTGATAGTTTATTGATTAATCCTAACTTCCTAACTTCCTAATCCTATCCTAACTAATATTATAAAAGCGCGAAAATGAGTTTGTTTGTTTGGGTGTTACCTACTGGTATTTCACGTCGATATTCTTTGAGAGGGTAGTCCTTCCCCGGTCGAGCCGGCCCATTCATGCTGAAATCAGCGAGGCTCTACTACTTTATATATGCATAGACATAACGACATATACTACTACACAAAAAGATATGCGAGTTACTTAGAATATGCTATGTTTCTGATTTAATTACATTTCTCATTATAATTAACATTAGTGAGGCTAGTTGATTGGCAGTGCTTAATATTAATTACTGAACACTTTTAATTAGGTATGGGTATAACGTCATAGTAACTCCATTTGATTGCCGTCTTGACGTGCTAAGAAAGGAGCTGAAATTCAGATACGTAAGTTTTTATATAAAACTAGCTGTCCCGACAGACATCAAAATTGGTCCAGCCGTTTAGAAGGAGTTTAATTACAGACACACGCACAGAAGATTTATATATAAAAAGGTAATACTGTTTGTTGTAAATATCTTATAGGTATAATGACTATAATACCAATAAGCAATACTGCAACGAGTTTGACGTAAAGGTTTATTAAAAATCTTTGTTTATGTTTGAAAGGAGGTAATCTGTCGATTGCTGGCATGCTAGACTTTGAAAATTAAAAAGTATGTAATATACAGCTGAAGACGTTAAAAGTTATAGTAATAACTATTTGATAAAATATATTGAAATTTGAAAATAAACTTATTTTAGATATTTTAGCGCAGTATGTATACTAAAATTAAAATTTTTGACTGATCATCACAGCCGAAAGACGTCTACCTCTACCAAGGGTTTCACTTACATACCTCGGCTCTAGCCAGGTCGGCATTCTATTTTGTACCCTACCCATGCTGCGCCTGCCTAAATGATGACTATTTATCATTAGTATAAAATTAATAATCATTACACTTTTGTCGAGATTTCGACTGCTTCTTAGCAGCTATCAATAAGTTTTAAAACAATATAAAGTAGTATTATTTCAATATTAAGTAACATTCTTATAAACATACTAGCTGTTACCTGCGACTTCGTCCGCGTAGATTTTAACTAAAAAGTGTTTGTCGCCGCGGGACCCAACTATATTTCTCTGCCCAAGTTACTTAAATGGCGTAGTTTTTATAGTGTAAAGCTAGATAATAGCATGGCTTACTCAAAAACAACATTTAAATATGCGTCGTTAGATTACACGCTGTCACAGAATGCGTAAGAAAAATAAAGATTCACAGCTCCTCCCCCGTAGGTGATAGCGTGATAATATGTAGCCTATATGTTGACCCGACCTGTTAGTAATATTCATGCAAAATTTGAAGTAAATCCATGCAGTACTTTTTGAGTTTAGCCCGGACATACATACAGATAAACAGACAAACACAAAAATTCAAAAAACTATATTTTTGGCTTCGATATCGATTGTAGATCACGCCACAAGTATTCTTTTAAAAAATATTCAATGTACAGTTTTGACTTTCCTACGATTTTATTATATGTATAGATAAGATAATAAACTTAATAAAAAATACATACATACATAGGTTTATGCCTGTTTCCCAGAAAGGTAGGCAGACTACGGATTTCCATTTGCTACGATCCTGACACACTTAAATAGTAATATACATACTTCAATATCAGATAAGCCTTTATACAGAATAGAGAGACGGACGATTAGTTTTTATAGACCTCAATGCGAGGCAACACATTTGAGTATTGGCATATCCTTCCATAGAAAGCTACATACTCTTATGCTTATATCCCAAAAAGAATGTGGCAGTGCTTGATTACACCCACTTTTAGCTAGGCTAGCCTACTGCCGTCCGGCGTCTACCGGGCAACCTAGTAAAACATTGCCCGAGCAACTTCACTACCCCTGCGCTACTGAATAAATAAGTACAATATATTTATTACATTCTGCTTAAGTTCACAGAGTGGGCCTGTGAAAATTTCGTGCTGATAAAAGACTCTTCAAAGTCAAAGAGATTAGTTATATTTTTGACTAAACAAACAGGTGCTACTCACATCAAAACAAGAACGATCACTGTCTGTCGTATTTAACATGAAAGAGGACAGTTTTTAGTTAAATCGCGGCACGTGACCGCCGCGTGCGCCCACCCCGCCCCGCCCCGTGGGGCGCGACAGCTTTGTGATCGCTATTCGATTGAAGGGGCCACACCGCCGTTGCCAATCTGTGAAATGTATCTTGGGAAATTAGGCAATCAACAAATTTGATATAACACAATTTGTACTGGTTATTTAACGTACTCTATACTTTAGTCTGCTCTACGTACTGTATTATTTAATAGACGAAGACGTAGATAAATTCGGGATTAAATATAATGACCACCAAAAATAGTAATTGCGCAGCAAAATATGCTTAATAAAATATATCATAAAGAGCGCCTATATGCCTCAAATCACTGCATTCCGTCTCGGAAGGGTTAGGTTATATTAGGTTCCTTCTTAAACCCACCCAAAAATAGTCCGTCGACTTATTTTGATCTCTTTAAATATATTTAGCTGTGCAATTTGGTGATCATTTACTATTTTTGACTGTTATATTTTACTATATCTGGTGATAAGTTAAACGATATAACCCGATAAATTCATATAAATAAAATTGATATTTTTTTATTGCACTCAAATTTCTAAATCCCAATTGCTAAGTAATTTTCCTACTGTAGGTTAGGCGTATTGACGAACACCGTCTTGCTACTTCTACACTTCAGGCCTGTAAATGAAACCCAAGTCTTCATGACCGTGTACGAACATATGCTATGGAAGTAATGAGGCAGTCTACGTTAATAATGAGTTACTTCTAGTCAATGGCTTTATTTAAGCCTCTGACAAGTATTGGGATACAAAACGTAATTAAAAACCTATTGTGTCTAGCCGCCCGCCGGTGTGCTCCTGCAACTCAATAGGTTAATATGAAATACAGTTTAAATGCCTACAGGGCAAAGCTAAAGGGTGTTTTTGCCATATGTCCTGTTCCTAGAGTCAAAATCGCAATTCAATACAATTATGAGGATTTTAAATGTAATTGATCAATAAACGATATAAAAAGCAAAGACTCGATAAATATGTAATATACTAGCTGTCCCGACAGACATTGTTCAATAGACACGAAAAGAAAAATAAAAAAAAACAAATCTAAACCATTCTCGAATCCACTTGTACACACACAAAAAATTTCATCAAAATCTGTCCAGCCGTTTAGGTTTACAACCACACGCACAGAAGATTTATATATGTATATGAAGATGGCTAGAGGCAGCGTCGTAAAAAAGTGCACAGAAGATAAGCAGCATAATGTATATTTACTATAACTATTATTTTCTTTAATTTTTAGCACTGTAAATATTATGTTTTATTCGTAATTAATTGTTGTCATATGATTAAAATGTTTTAAATAGAGACTAGTGTGAGAACTGTATCATAGATATCAGGTAACTACATTTGTAGTCATCAAAGCGTCGGCAATTCCAGGTAAAGTATATCTTTGATACACTTTTTTAATGTAGTCTTTAGAGATACAAATTATTTTTTTATATAAGTCTCACATTAATTTAACAAATTTAAAATTATATAAATGTAACGTTGCCACTTCGAACAGGTTATATGGCATAAACGTTTTTAATAATCTTATTTATTTATTTATTTAAAATAAATAAATAAATAATAATCTTGTCCACTACATATCTCTACTCACCGTCCAGCGTGATTTCATCCTATGTTCTGTGGTGATATGTTATATTAATGCTAATACTGCCGTTCGCGTCATAAGGAAAAAAGACGTATCTAACAGATTTTTTAGAAATTAAGATCTTTACATATTTGGAATCAGGAAAACAAGACCAATCTGCCAGTATATTTATAAAATGTTTTTTTTTGGCATATACGTCCTTTTTCCTTATGACGGCAGAATTAATATCCAATACCAATTAATCCGTAGCCAACTTGCTTTACCTAAAAACCTTTTAGTGTCTGTTTCCGTAGGTATACGTTTGCATTTTGTACTTCGGAGAAAATGCAAACGTATTACTAACAATAAAAGTAAAGTAAACTTTAGGTGAAACATTTTATCATGTTAAACAGTGTAAGTTTCAGTTAAATTGAATTAATTGGAATAGATAACATAATTAAAATGAAGTGGTTAATAAAACGCGTCTTTTAAATCTAATTTTCAACTCTGTTCTCGATTTTTATATAGGTACCTATTTTTATATGTCCTAGTTTCGATATTACTCGGTGAGAAACGTAGATAGCTTCAAGATTGAGAATGAGATATTTCCAATCTACTGGTATTTAATAAAGAATTTGTAACGCTCGACGTTCAGACGATATTACCTTTAGGTACTTTGTTAGTGGCGATATCTTGTCGCAATATAAGGAACTCAATTGTATTTCGATGTACGATGCAGGCTTTCTTTAAAACAAATCAAAACATGTATTGTATTATATCTATAAACCTCTTCTATGTATCTATAAAACTCTTCATAAACATATTGCACGCACAGACGAGTATCAGATTTGGTATAAATAAAGCTAATACAGATGAGAGCAGGCAATTCAAAATGACCATACTAGATTTTGTCCGCGGCTTCGCTCGCATAAATGTAAGGTTAAGTTAGACCCCAGGTTTTTTAGTGGGTATACCAGTTATTTTTCCTGGGTACAAAAAAAAACAAAAAAAAAGAAAAAAAAAAAGTTTAGTAACAGTACTTTTTACTGGATGAAAGGTATTCTATGTCCCTTACTGTTTTCCTGAAAACGTGTATGCGAAATATCATGATGATATGTCGTGAAGAAAAGGTGTGAAGGCGTAACAAATAAACAAAAAACTCACATTGACATTTACAATATTAGTTATGATTTATGCTTGATAATCGAGATGCGATGACTACGTAAACTCGCAGCTCTTCATTAGGTATCCAAAATTGATCCATCTAATAGTTGCTTTCAGTTTAAGAAAAATCACCTACAATCCTTCTTATGTCTACTGCGCTTACTAATGATAATATCCTTTGCTATACGAATATTCTCTATATTTTAATCTTCGGATACGGTGAATGAGGACAGACAGTTGTTGAGAACCATAGATACCAGAGGTAAAGTTAATTTGCCACTTGACACAAAGAATTTTAAAACAATCTGAAAAGAAATTAAGAAAGGAGAGGGAGGGACCCGAGTGCTATTCTTACCCAAAATGAAGGAAAATGTGGGAGTTTAGTCTTATCAAGAGGTTAAAGGAAAGCTAAAGATAGACTTATTACTCCACCGGTAACAACTACACACACACATCCACAGTGTCACACGCACGAGGACTAAGTATATACCTAAGTATATCAAGGCAGAACAATATCACTAACGTAAAAGTGGTTATTTATACTGCCAGATTGACCATATACCAGGAGTAGTAAATTCTGCGGACCCCGCGCATACGTGCACTCCAGCTAACAAATTCAGAGTTCAAGTCAATCCAGCAAAAGTAAAAAACACTTGGCAAGTCATTCGAAAACCACACAAATATGTATCTATTCGTTCTTTACGTATGAAATTACATCCTTATCTAGGAAATCGGTAATGTTATATTTTCAAAGTAATAATTGCTTAAATGGCAAGCGCGAATTCGTTAATATTTATATGTATAGTTGCTAATCTAGGGAAAGTATTGTTAGTATCAAATTAGCAAAATCAGCAATTTTCGTGAAATATGGCAGCAATCATGTAGATCATAGAAAAACTTAGAAATCACAATTTTCTACCTCATATTTGACTGTCGTGGAACTCTGTAATTGGCTTCGAGTTAGTCTTAAAATAAATAAATAATATCAATGTTTTGGCTATTTATAAATAAAATATACCTAAGTATATTCTTTCCAATTCATTTCTTAAGAAAATACTTTATTTTCGAAATAACCGTCGTATTCTATACAAAAATAACTAAATTATTGGCAGGCAAAATAGACAGTTTTATAAGTAAACTAGATGTTCCCGCGGTTTCACCCGCGTTTATCGTTACTGCGCCGCCCCCGTGAGTCGTAGCGTGATATTGTAAAGCCTATAGCCTTCCTCGATAAATAGACTATTATGAGATTAGCGCGTTCAAACCAACCAACAAACAAACAAACTCTTCAGCTTTATAATATTAGTATAGATAGCTGACCCGCGCAACTTCGTCTGCGTCACATAAGAGAGAGAGAGAGGGTCGTAGGCACCTATAACACAATTTTAAACGAGCTGAAACTTTCTTTGTTAAATCCATGAACCACATAATAACCATTGAACAACATTTTATAAATATACCAACAGTGCTAATTTAAAATCACGCAGAATAAACCAGGAGAAACATCGTTTGTATGTCTGTAATGGGTAATTATTTTGCTGCGATGTTATTTTAAAATTGCGATATCTCCTAAGATATTCATTGAAATCGAATAATGTAAAGGGTAATTTAGTTTTAAATTAAATACTTGTGATGAATAACGTATTTATTTGGATAAGGATTAATATCATGTTTATAATAATACCTTCGCAAATAATGCATTATTTTAGAACAAACTTGGTTAGCATAAAAATGGTTATAGTGAGCCAACCTTAAAAGATAGACATGCTGTCGCGGATTTTTTTTTAGAACTTTTAAAGGGGAAGAATTCTGTCATACATGATTTTTGCGAAACTTTAACAGGACTCTCAAAAGGAAAAAACCCTCCGAATTTGAAACATTCTTCATTGGTACTCCGCTCATTCGGATTGATCTTAGCGTGATGATATATAGCCTATAGCCTTTCTGGATAAATGGGCTATCTAACACTGAAAGAATTTTCAGATCGGACCAGTAGTTCCTGAGATTAGCGCGTTCAAGTACACAAACAAACAAACAAATAAACTCTTCAGCTTAATAATATTAGTATAGATACCTAATATTTGTGTTCAATGAGTGGTGAAAACTACATGTGTTGTTTTAATGTTGATTTTACATGCGTTTATTTAATCATTTATTAAAAAGGTCACAACAACTCTGCCAATAGGTTAATCGAAATAATAAACCTATCAAAATTTAAAAACGTAGCAGTTTATTAATGACATTCAAAGATTGTCGACAGGTGAAAATAATATGGGTTTCTACAATTATCAAGAAAGTGGAGTCGTTTTACCTACGGACAGAGTCTATGAAAAATATGTCAACCTAACTGTCTAACTGTATCTAAAATGACTCGCATCTTGCTATATGAACCGAGTCACATATAACAGTTAGCTGGTACTTGCCTGTCTTGCCCACAACGATTATTTCAGAACAAACCTTAGTAGACAATAATTAGTATTCTATCGAACAATGCTACATTTCAATCATACAAATCATTTCCATGTTAGACATAATTAAGGTATATTGGCACTGACATGATCATAAACAAACAATTAACAGGACTATTTCGCCTAGTGATGGACGATCGTTCAAACACATTCTTATTGATACAGAACTTGTTGGCTTATGTTCTAATGATTCGAGAGCCTATCGCATTTTTGGCACGTTTCCTTAGGCTCCCTTTTAAAAATGCCAATGATAGTAGCACGTATTGGTTAACATAAATATAATTACGTTATAATTCTACCTCTTAATATATAGTATACGTAACCCTTTATATAACAAAAATATGAATAGTATTAATTGTTCTTTCTACGACCAGAATCATTTCTTTTTCTTTTTTCTTTTTTCTTTCATCTTGTACATAGCTTGAAATTAATCGATATAAATGTTCCTTGTAAAAAAAGCCGCAGTTTCGAACACCAGTAAAATATAATAGTATTCTTTTTCTATTATTAAAAGGTATCTCCCGCACTGCAAGTTTTTCCTGTGTCGCGGGCAGCTTTAAAAACATTTAAATATTGGACACAAAGAATACTGAGATTGAGTCCAATCATTTGTGGATCACACAATGTTTTGTGCCGTGTGGGGATCGAACCTACAACACTCGGCGCAGCGCCAGAGGCGATGCGACTACTAATACCGGAACACCATCCGACAAAATAAAGTAAAACGTTAGTGAAAAAAGTAATAAGAAACTTCTTGTCTCTTGACAAAATCTACATGATTTACACCACACGCAATATTTACTTGATTGTTAGGTACCCATTAATGTAATCAAAACTAGCTCTAAGAAAAATAAAATATACGAAATTTGGAATGGCAATGCTGCCAGTCTTCTGGGCACGTTACCAGTTGACAGCGATGCTGAAGAATTCTACGATGCCTAAACCTTTTCTGTAAATATTTAGTAGTATAATATTTGTGTTTTTGTAATTATGTTACCCTTTTTAATACGTTTGTAAATATATATTACGTTAATTCGTTTTAAAATTAATAATGTAATTATTTGTGTCAATGTTAAATAAAGAATTCTATATACGAAATAATAATAATTCTGGCAACTATGAAATGAGAGCATTAGTTCTACTGTGACTGAAGAACTAATGCTCTCATTTCAAAGTTGCCAATCAAACATGTTCCGGTGACCCAGCGAGCAAAGTCCACACAATACCGCCTGCATCCCGCTCGATTGTTTCATTTTATTGTATTCTTTACTTTCGCCAAAGATCAAACTGTGATTTGGTGGTTGTTTTAACTCAAGGTTTAGCTCTCGAAGATTGAAAATGCTTTTTTCTTTTAACGTAAATACGTTTCGAATCTGATGTTGAATTGAAATGGAGGTGTAGAGCAGGTGAAAGTGCCACTTATTTTTTATATTATTGTTATTTGCAATATTTTATTTGTTTTCTATCTGTAATGCAACGTTTTGAGGTCAATGCGAAATTATTATTGATCGTTATCAAGGAAATTGTTTGCGTCTGCGACATCCAAAACCGTTTTGATCTGGAGTAAGGTAGTTAGTGGATAATAACAATTCAAGTTTATGGTATAATGCTGCAGATTCTTTTAATGTTACCCACTGTCTATGTACGAGCGACTGTAAGCGACTGTAGATTTAGGTTAAGGTTTTTGATTTGCGATTAATTAGTTGTGTATAATATTAGTATAGATATGTGGAGGGCTGGACAAAGCTGAAGAGTTTGTTTGTTTGAACGTGCTAATTTCAGGAACTACTGGTCCGATTTGAAAATTATTTTAGTGTTGGATAGCCTATTTGTCGAAGAAGGTTATAGGCTACATCACGCTATGACCCGCGGGAACATCTAGTTTATTATATTAGTAGATTATTATCATTTTATCATTGGATTATCATTGAGTTTGAGATGGAAACTTTTATAGTGGGTATAATACGACTATACTAGCAATTTAGTGACGAATATAATACACTAGCTGATCTACGCAACTGCAATTTGCGCGTTTTTGCAATATTTTCCATTGATGCACCGCTCCTGTTGGTTGTAGCGTGATGTGATATATAGCCTATAGCCTTCACCGATAAATGGGCTATCCAACACCAAAATAGTTTATCAATTCGAACCGGTAGTTCCTGAGATTAGCGCGTTCAACCAAACAAACAAACAAACGCTTCAGCTTTATAATATTAGTGAAGATAAAAAAGATACCAGCAGAAATAGCCTACCGGGAAACATTTGTACAGCCACTCAGATGTCTCGAAAACGATCTCGTAGCCTCAGACTTTTTGAAAAATTTCGTAATATATAATAGTTAGTTATCGCTTACTTTCATGGTGCAGGAAAACATCGTACGAAAACCTGCGTATCTGAGAGATCGCCATAATGCTCTCGAAGATAAGTAAAGCCTGCCTACCGACACTGAGTCGCCATGATGCCCAGCGGTGGGACAGTTTACGATTTTTATATGCCTCATATTATTTTTATATTATTTTGTTTATAATGCAGCTTGCCGCGGTAGTACAGCGGCACTAAATGCATTTGCTTTGCATTAGGTCGCAAGTTCGACTTCCAAGTAGGTACGACAAAACTTATTTTTTTCTTAGAAAGCTCTAGATACAGCACGGATTCACCCTATTAAATCTGACCCAAACCTACAGGTGGCAAAATGTGAGTCCAATACACTTCTTCCTATTCCTTGTCAGATGTAGGCGACAAACTATATGTAAGTTTATTATGCATCATACGTGAATTTACGAGTAATTCGAACCATTTAAAACGAGGAGAAAACATGTTCACGATACGTTTAATGAACTACTGAAAGATCGTTCATTAAAAGCATTTCCATTCAAAGTACTGGCCATTTATATTAACTGCAATTTATAATGCAATATAGCACCTTGTTTTCAAGTACTGAGGTAAACCCATTTTTCGATCGTGCTTCGTTTGAGCAATATTCGTTATCGATTGTAATTGCACCGGCCTAATTTAAAATACTATATTTTTGACGTTGATTTAAATAAAAGTGAAAATATCTGCTCAGCCTTGTTCAATGCTTAGTTAGTTAGTTAGTTAGTTAGTTGGACATGTGTTAACCGCACTTAGCCCCACAATTGGGCCATTGTGCGTAAGTAACCGACGCAAAAATTTGTTCGGTCACTCATACCACCTCAGCTCCGTCCAGAAAGACAACAAGGGACCGGTATTGCGCAGCGCCTCCTGCATCGTCTCTGGACTGTTCAGCAGTTTCGTCCGTTGGTTGCTCACGCTTTTGCTGGTTCAATGCTTAATCTTAGCTTTTACTCTACTTTGTTAGTTTGTTTAGGTTTTGCAAATAAGCTCTTGACCAATTCGACTAAAATTTTACGCTAAAATCTTCTTCTTCTTAAATAAAAATTCGATTTCAGTGACAATGTGACAACTATCGTTAGCTTAAAAACTTGTAATGATAGATTACAAGTTGAAAACATATAAAACTACTGTACGCACAAAGGTAAAGGCGCAGTGGTAGTGAATTCATCTGCAATTCTTGAAGTCTCAGATTCGATTCCTAGAGCGGATAAAGTTTTTTTAGAGTTATTTGTCAAGAAATTTTCTGTAGCACCACGGAGAATGAACCTATGCTTAGATAATAATAATAAAGAGTATTCAAGACAGACGCCGTTTTATCATCCATAGTTACCAATATACCAGTCCATCAAACACCCATGTGTTATACCAATATACCAGTCCATCAAACACATGGGTGTTTTATGGACTGGTATATTGGTATGGACCCATAGCCCATATATTAGAATTCATACGTAGCAATAGTCCTACGCCTGCTGCGGCTAGTGCCGCTGTAGGTGTTCCATCCCATCTTTGATTAAAACTCTCCAAGGGCCTCTTCACGTTGGACCCATGTCTCCGTGTAAGCCTCCCAAAGGGCCGGTTATTTTCCTTACGTAATAGGAATATACCCGTGAAAGAGAAACGAATAATAATAATATTCTATCACATACACACAACACCATCTAGCCCAAGTAAGCAGTGCTTGTACTATAGGTACCAGACAACGGATAAACATACGTATACACTTTTTCTTTTTTTTGTATATACATTCATATTATACATAGAAACACCCAGACCAAAACAAACATCCATGTTTATGCACACAAATGTTTGACTTGTGCGGGAATCGAACCCGCGACCTCAGACGTGGCAGTCGGTTACACTAACCACTACACCATCGAGGCCGACAATAGGTTCGCTTTAACTTTGTGGGATCTAAAAACGTGTGTAAGAAGTGGATATAGCTAATACTTCAATGCCAAGCCCCTCAAGGATATGATAATGCGCAATACTATGGATGTCTCTATAGACATCTATAGTATTGACTATTATTATATGTGACTATATTTAATTACATTTAAATTAAATAGCCGTCGTTTATTTTAAACACAATGACAGATTTTACGAACACATATAATTAGGTACTTATATTACTTTTAATTTTATATAAAATTTCCTTTTCATGTATTCATTTAGTTTAAGTTTACTTTTAATGATGCCTATATAATGTGAATGTTGTGTACACTTTTAATAGGCATACATATATACCCACGATTATATCCATAGTGTAAGTGCTTATATTTGTAACATTTGTATGTCTTACTGTAAGTGTACCCATTATAAATAAATAAAGTATTTTTATTTTGTTCTGACATAGTTTGTTGTTAGAGTAATAAGTGACAAGATACAACTGGCCTTAACACGTTCATCGCCACGTGTATATGTGCAATTCTCACAGGCCAGTGTATATCTGGTTATACAGCTTGAGTAGTCAACTTTAGAGGCCAGTGTATCATTGAATATACACCGCGCGCGCCGAACATTTTGTAAGTATATAACTTTGTAGCCCTGGCCCTCACAAATCATTTGGTGTACATAATGTTCGGCGCGGTGTATATTCAGTGATACACTGGCCTCTGAAGTTGACTACTCGAGGTGTCCAGATATTCACTGGCTTGTAAGAGTTGCACTAGGACATATACACGTGGCGCTGAACGTGTTAATCTAGGCAAACTTCCTGAGCTAAAGCAGCAGTTACTTCCATCACCCACATTCAGTTACGCACAATAATATTGATGATTCTACTAGGTTGGTATTACATGCATCTTTAATTTACATACTATAATAATAATAATAATATTCTAATAATAATAATATTTTATTTCCAAAATCAATGATTACAAATATTAAACTAGTAGAAAGGTCACCCATCCCTGTACTAGTTAAGAACTGTGACACAGGTGACGGGACCTTACAATGCAACAAATTCAATAAACTAACGTAAGGAACAGACTTAAGATATATTCAAATATAGCACTATTTTATATATACATAGGTAAAAACTTAAATACTAAATTAAATTAAAATACCGCCGAAATAACAAATTTCGTAAACAAAGTATAGGTAAGAAACTAGGTTATTATCTTATTCATTATTAAAAACAGTACATTGTTCGTGTTGTAATAATAGTTGTAGGTGTGCATTTTTGTGTGTTAGCGACATAAAACCGCGCATCAGCAAATCGCAACACTGGGTCACTGTCTGTTATGTAACACTCGTATTCAATTTATAAATAATTGTTTAATAAAGAGGTCGGATCATTCACTAAGTAAAGCAGAAATAATATGATAATTATTTAATACGGGGTCTTTAGGCGCCTCCATAATCGATCGAGTTTAAATACCTTTTCTCGGTCATGAGTCTCGCCGGGCAATCAGCAGCGCCTGTAATGTGATTGCTAGGTTTTTTAAAATGTAAGCAAGTTGCGCATTTAGGTCCCTCTCGCTTCGCGCAGTCCTTAATAGAATGACCTTGATCACCACAATGGCCGCAAGTATAACTGCTCTCGCGACATGTCTTCGCCGCGTGCCCATACTGCTGGCACTTGTAGCAGCGTGTTACTAGAGTAAAATCCCTCACAGGACAGGACGACCAATTTATAAAGACTTTGTCATTAACGATGAGAGCCTTTCGTATTGCGCCAGAAACTTCAAGGACGTAATTACATGTCTCGGCGTTCTTTTTGCCTGATTTATGGCTTAATTTAATAAACCTTAGAAACGTCTCGAGGTTGGTATCCTGAAGTTTGCCGGCAATATTTTGATTATAGAGGCAAGTATAAACTTCAGTATCCTGCATGGACGAAGGAACTCCTATAACTACCACTCTAGGCTTACATTTAAAGGGCTCGTCAATTGTAAGACCCATGTTCATGGTCTGGACCTGCTGTTTAAGCCTCTCCATGTCATCCTTAGTATCAGTACTGATAATTATACCGCCGTCTCTTGTCTTTCGTAGTCCCCGGACGTGCAGATTCATTTGTTCAGGACGTACTATCTTCTGGACAATAGATTTTGTCTCCTCACTCGACTTTGATTTATCGCTGGGATACCATATGGTATTGGTACCAGTCTTCACCATGTCTGCGAACGAAAGGCCTGTGATAGGTTTTGTAGATTCTTCTACAGTTCGCTTCAAGTCCTGAAGTCGCCGTGATACATCAAGCTGGTCTTCTAGAGTTTTCACAGAGGAGTTTGCATGTACGGCTTTCATTTTGAGTGATTGGTATTCTAGTGCCAGCTGCGAAGTCCCGTGTCCAACTTTACGGCATAAAGTATTGATCCTTAATTTTGCTCAGAGTTCATTTTGCCCTCTGATACAATAGAACACACTTCATTTAGACACTTTTCAATGGACGTCATCCATGACTGAATTTCAGGCGTTGTTATTATTTCAAGTTCATCTTCTTTACCTGAGGCTTCAGGTCTCGGTGAGGTCATGGGTGTCTTATCAGCCATAGGAGGTGGCGTGCAAGTGGTCCTGCTACTTCTATTAAAGGGACTGCCCTCCATGTTATTAGTTACTTAATATTTATACAGTAAACATTTTCACTAATAAATTGCACATATTTATTGTACGGAAGCATAATAATGACACAGTTTGCGTTGCGCCGGCTAGCGCTAAAACGAGGTCACAATTTCTAACTTATTAATTGTTATTCTACTAAATAATTGGTCAACGCGTCTGTTCTCAATGAAGACTATAACATGTAAATATTGCTTTTTTGTCATCCAAAATAGTTACATCGTAATTAGTTTATCTAGTAAATAAAGAATATTTAAACGCTTTTAAAATATAAAATTCTAAGATACAGAATATGTCACTCGAACACATTACTATGATTGCTTTAGCTTCTCGTACAACAGCGGTATTCCAATATGGCGGTAGTACTCCATGAATATTATTTAGATAGTAGTCGAATCAAAGTTTCATTAAGTACATTATTAAAGCATGATCACAACGGGGTTCACATTTTATTCAATATTCCCGCACCTATAAAGTTAATCCTCAGAGCATTACTGGTTATCCGGGGTACGTGCTAGGGGATTTCCGTTTCATTAAGATTTATATATTTAAAAAATAACGTGGATTGAAGTCCGCAAGCCGGCGCGTGGAGCCGATCCGTTTAAAATGCTTACGGCCGTTTAGCAGTTCAAAGATCAGACCGTCTGTTTAGTAGTAAGGTTTTTAGTTACGCAAGCTGAGCCTCAGTGCGGACGGATTGGAACAATAATTTATCCTTTCCTCAAATAATCAAATAGCATAATCGTGTTTGTTGTTTTCATAACATTGATTCATAATGCGATTTTGAAAGGGATAGCTAAAATAGCTGGGTAACATAATGATTTGTTTAGGAAAATAAATACACGTAAATAATGAGATGTTGCACTTGATTACAATATATTATCCTAATTTGTATATTATGTGAATGTGAGTTTGTTTCTTATTAGACCGATCATCATGAAATTTCGCGTACACATTGCCAGGGTACAAAAAAGTATTGCTCCCAAGCGAAGCAGTAGAAGAAAAGTTAAATCACCTATTGCTACATATTAAAATAAATAATTTATAAGATTAAATTATTTATTTTAATATGTAGATAAAGGCGATTTAACTTTTCTTCGCGAAATTTATATTTAGTAGACAATTTGAGGTTGTTTAGCCTCTTGCCGTTATCGTTGTGATTATATAAAACTTTAAAACTAATTAGGAAGTACACTTACATCAAAAGAACTATATCAAAAGATTGTCTAAAGATTGCTTAAAGGTAACATCTTTTCGACACCTTGATTTGGTCGCCTTGCCGTGAAATCGGCGGATCTATTTCTAGAGTTGTGGGTCAGTCAGACTATTTAAAATTAAACAAAATATGTATGAAAAATAGACACCAAAACAACTTCTTCTAAAAATCGCTTCTACAAACCACGGATTCATAATCTACAACAAAATACAGCCCTGTGTTTACGATGGGGGAAACCGGGTCCCTTTCCGCTTAAGATTCTGACCTCTCTATTCGAAATACACTCTTATATTCTACAGTTTAAGGTTTGAAATTACGTGTGTCATAGAAAACACCCGGAATTTTCCGTATCGATGGCACGTGTGGTTCACGTCCTTTATTGATGATTTTGCTCCTCCCACGTAGGGAGACAAATGAAATACCACCTGCTCTAAATACTTGCCCCCACTTTATTGGTATGCAAAAACGTCAGTAGGCCTTACATCTGTAATAGTATTCAAGATGTGAATTTTTGTTTCAATTCTCTTACATGTGAGACGCAAAAGAAACCATGGAAATATCAACTTACTGGAGTCAAGTCAACATTAATAATAATATCAAGTCCTTATATAAACGCTTCTTAGTTAGTTAGTTCTTGCTTAGTTTGGGCTAGATGGTGTTGTGTGTATGTGGTAGAATATATTATTATTATTATTATTCTAATCTTGGGCCTCTTCTCGGTATTGGAAGGAATAAGCTGAAGTGTGGCTTTGTAGACTTCATAATAGATATATATCTGCATAAAACATTATTGACAACTTGGAAACATAGAAATTTTCTCACAACCATTACTGCAACCAATAATTAACAATTTAATATGCACATAACTTTGAAACATCAGAAATGCAGCATGAAAGTTCAATCATCAAGTTAGATACTTGAGACCGGAGACCATTGGACTGCCACATAGATGTGGCAGTTCCACGGTCTCCTCACAAGCCTGTTGCTGTTTTATTCCGATATAAACCCTTGATGTAACATTATTCATTATTTACATATATAATACGTACTTTGTATTATGTATTATGTATGTACATAATGAACGCGCAATACTTAATATTCAATGTAGTTAAAAGACGTGTGTCCTGATATACTTGTATATACCAGGACACATATCTATTATTTTTTCGTTACTTTGAGAACTATAATATGTGATGAACCTCCTACCTATAATTTATTTATTTTTATTAAGAAAACCAACAGCGATACAGTTTGTTTAACAAATCGAGTATAGTACAATTTTATATGGCCAATAACAGGTTTCCCTAAATAACTTAATATACTTAAACAAATTCAGCGTATAAAGGTCACTACTTACAACCTCTTATATAAACATGGAATATAATACAAACTTTGTGAGTTTAGAAATATAAAAAATAAACACATTGGTCATACACATAAGAATAGCAGTAGATGAAATTAAGTTGGGCGTAGTTGCCTATCTTTTAATATCTTTATTAATTGTGATTTAAAAGATTTCTTAGAACAGCAGAAGGGATCAACCTCTTGGAATATAGTGTTATAGGTGCGAGCAAAGCGGGTGAGCACACAGTTACCAGCGCGGTTGGTTGAATGTCGGGGAACATGTAACAATGATGTTTGACGGGTGCGACGTATTGGAGCATTAAATGTAACCTGCGAGACCAATTCAGGACAGTTCAGATGCTCCGTTTAGTATATCATATAAGACACACATATCTATTAGTTTACGCCTATCATTTAAAGTAAGAAAATCGTACCTCTCACAATTGTGTTGATACGACAAGGCAGGATTACGGAATCGATAATTAAGATGATTAAGAAACTTTTTTTGTATGCGCTCAAGTTAATTAATGTATAGGAAGTAAAAAGGAGACCAAATTGGAGAAGCATACTCAAGTGTGCTGCGTACATAAGAAAAATATACGGTTTTTAGTGCTGTTATAGTATTAAACATTTGGCAAAATCTCAGGACAAATGCAAGATTTTTAAAAGCATAGCTTTATAATACGTATATGTAATCTTAGTACATAGAAAACTATCATATAGACCTTTGAACGAACCGCATCAAGCCTTGTTATTTACACCACACATTGCAGAACCTTTCTGTTACAAAGGGAATAATTAATCACTGACTAAATTTCTTATATCAGTTTCTACTTCGTCGCACGCTCACATAGTCTTCCCCTCTATTGCTTATAGGAGGAGCTCCGTCCCCTCTATTCTATGAAAGAGAATTCACCATCGATTCAAAAACTCGCTTTTGCATATTGTATTTGTTGCATGAATTTTGATTACACGGGTAGCGTAGTGTTTAACGGATGTATTGACTTTCGGACCAAGAGGCACAATGCTATTTTCGTTGCGTCTAGATATGACTTTGTTGACTTATTAAATGACCACCATACCACTGCTAGATTTCCGAGTTTGTTAATTAAATTTCTAGTCAAATAAATAAGCAAGATGCCACGATATACAAGATAACTCGAACCCGAAGCCAGGTAGCCGGAGGCTTAAGCTTTTTTTTATAAATTCAAAAATACCAGCTACAGTTTTATGACAGTTTTATAAAAAATAATATCAGTCTTGTTTTAAAGCAGTACCACTGCTGGTTCTTAGTATGAGAACGGCTAGGCTATAAGTTTGATCCAGTTTGGCTTGACAGCCATCAAATTATCGGATGCACATTGGCGATCTTTAGATATGCAAGTTCACTCTATATTTTTACCTTAACTGATAAAGCAACCTAAATTTGTATAACACGCAAACCAAAAAGTTACATGTATGTACTTATGTACCGTGCGTGTATCTACTCAATATACATATAATCGACCGCCCTATCGGCTATCGTTGTTGAAGAAAAGTGTCCTTTATTGAATAGCATGTTCCTTTTTATATGTCCTAGGTAATAAAATAGCCTTTATTATACTTCATATATTCTTCGTGTCCCTTTTAAAAGTCACTCAGCTTTTTGCATGTGAGCAAAGATCAATTTTCTCCATAGACTATGAAATATTTATATTTTAATGAGGATACGATCTTGTTTACGTGTTACTTGTCGAGCTGCTTACTACTAGGACAGGACCTAATTGTCATTACGTCACGGGACATAACCCTATGTTATAAGTATGTTGAGTACTGATTGAGAGGTTTGAAATCCCGTGGCCGACATAATGAACAGAGTCAAAACTTAAAATGACTAAGTTTATTCATCTAGATCAGAGGTTCCCAAACTTTTATTTCGTAGACCACTTTCAAAATTTAGCTGGTTCCGGTGAACCCTCTGCAGCTACATTTCTAAAGCAATTAAAAAATTCGATCAAATCTCTTTTTTTTAGTAATTCTCTTCTGAAAAATCGCTAGGTTCGAGACCACTGGTACTGAATATGGAATATGCAAGTTTTTACAAGTAACAGTAGCTGAGTTTCTTAAAATATTATCTGTCTACATTGACAAGTCTCCCGTGGACCCCTGGGGGCCCACCTGGACTACTTTGGGAACTAAGGGTCTAGATCTCAAAGCTACTGATATGATAGTACGGATGAAGCGAGGTAAGCGCCGCTCTAAAGTAGCTGTGCTGAGTTTTGTGGGATTGGATTCCACACGGTACAAATATTTCATGATCAACAATTGATCGCTTTAACTATATTTTGAGTCTGCTAATAATACATTTGTGCGGCAGAAGAATAGACATAATATTTTATTTTCTGTTTAAAAAAACTCATTGCTTCAAAGTAGTATACTGCCGTCATAAAGAAAATACGTACCTGCCAAAAAAAAAAACATTCTTTAATATACTGGCAGATTCGTCTTGTTTTACTGATTCCAAGTATGTAAAGATCATAATTTCGAAAAAATCTGTTAGATACGTCTTTTTTCCTTATGACGGCAGTATAGCTATATAATATAAACTTAAATGCATGATGCATTTAAGTTCATCACTCGCTCGGTGAAGGAAAACATCGTGAGGAAACCTTCATGTCTGTAAGTTCTCCATGATGTTCTCGAAGATATGTAGAGTCTGCCAACCCGCACTAGACCAGCGTGGTGGACTATGGCCTAACCTTGCTTACAATGAGAATAGGCCTTTGCCCAGTAGAAGGACAGACAGGGCTGATATTATATACTTTTTTATTCTATTTTCTTTTCATTGGTTAATTCTGGATATTTAATCTATATATTAATACGTGAAGCGAAAACTTTGGATCTCTTTTTACGAAAATTGGGCGGACGGAGGAGTATGAAATTTCGCACACTTAAAGTTTATATAGAGAAGAAGTGACGAATGCTAATATTTATATAAAATATGTATAATAAAATAAATACATTAAATTAATTAAAAAACACTACACGCACACAACCATGCATTTGACACACGCAGTCGAAGCGCGTAACTATGGTTACATATATCAATATACGAGTATAATGACATGACATAAAATATATCAGTTGGGCGAATTTCGAGCACTAGGCGACCGCTAGTATATATTAATATACCTACACAATTAGTAGTCTTTGCCTAGCTTTCAGAAAAACATGCACTAGAATTTGTATATACCCATATAAAAGGGAGTCTGCCTATTGCTTGCCTATACAGGGCAGTGCCTGTACCGGAAAAACCCTCAACAAAAAATAAGCACATAAAAGTACCGGTCAAGGTTGGGTCATAGTCCCGCGCCTTAGGTTTCGTAGACCTTATGAAAACAAACTTAACTTTGCAGTTAAAAGTCACGTCTTCTGATAGAATTTGACTGCATGGATGGTGTAGTGGTTTATTTGCTCTCCTCGCCATTGCTGTCGCGCCGAGTGTTGTGGGTTCGATCCCGCACAAGGAAAAAAATAGTGTATCTAGGTATTCTTTGTGTCCATCGTTTGAATGTTTGTAAAGTCTACCGCGACACAGCATCTATCCCGAGAGCGGGCGCTGTCTTTTTAATAAAAAAATAAATACACAACTTCATGATTATAAATGAACGAGGATTTATTAAGTATATATACGGATGTGTATCTTTTGATAACGTTGATTAGGAAGCTTTTGTACAATTTCAGAGGCTGACAGACTAAGGACACAGTCTTACTACATTTTAAATGGAAAATTACATCACACTCTAGGCCATTACCATTGTGCTGGGTATTGTATTTTATTATACTAGCGGTCGCCAAATGGTCGAAATTCGCCCATAATTTATTTAAATTTTAAATTTGATCGTTATTAAGGTTTTGTTGTCTATAACTAATACCCTTATATTCACATTTTATTTAGTCACCTACTCCATATACATTATGTATGTAACCATAGTTACGAAGCATTCTACGAAGTCAAACGAACAATGCCGAAATACTACGAACGCGATTCGACTGCGTGTGTCAAATGCATGGTTATGTGCGTGTAGTGTTTTTCATTAATTTCATGTATTTCTAATGCATATTTTATAAAAACAATTGGATTCGCCCCTCCTTCTCCATATAATCTTTAACTGTGCCAAATTTCATACTCCTCAGTCCGCACAACTTTCGTAAAAAGGGGTACAAAGTTTTTGCTTCACGTATTAATATATAGATTATCCTATGCGAGACAAACATTTGTTATATCCACGAATAATTATGCCAAGTCTGGCGTTATTTTTGTCCGTTATTCGGTGTTTGTAAAGTTTACCGTGACACAGAAGGTACAGGTAAGTTGTCGTCGTAAAAAAATATATATGTATTGACTTGACGAACAGACGAACCACGAAATAACAGAAAGAAGTGAGGGTCCTAAAAGAGCACCGATTTTTATTCTAAGGCAGAACAAAACAATGCATTTAACCCAGTACCGGATCAAATATTTCCATTACGTACTTACATCACTGCGTGTAGCATTCATTGATCGCCAAATGTGTTGGGCAGTCCGAATAGCGACCTTTTGTGAGCCGTCCGTAGCGTTATTCTCTGTTGATTAAATTAAATGCTGACAGACCAGAGGTTTCGAACCAACCCTTTCATGCCGCCTAGCCAGTAACGTGGAATGTTGAGTGACATTTTTCGCGTTAGTTATCGATGTCAGTAAATGTAATTATTAAAAGGCGTAGACCTTATTTGATGTAGGTTGTTAATGTATTAAACCTATGTACATACCTATTGGTAAGAAGTGTTTTACTACAAAGGTCATTAAAAGCATACCGCTCGGATAGTAAGACAGTGAAAAGTTATTTACAGTGTGGTCAACATTGCTAGATTATTAAGTATATAGCTATTCCCCTATTATGTTTGGGTCCGTTACAAGCTTTAATAATCGGGGAAATAAAAGCGCACCGACTCCGTTGGATTGATCACGTTGAAAGAATGACAGAGGATTGGGACTTTAAGAGAACCTATCTGGGCCGGTCGACAGAAAGAAGTCCTGTCGGGCGTCCTAGATATAGACCTAGTGGTACAGAAGAAGCAGATCTGCAAGAGCTTCAAGCCAACGACCGGCTGGAAAAGTTTAAAGTCCGAAGACAATGGCGTTCTCTCGTATTGGCGGACAAGACACACTTTGAATCTCTGAGCTTCTCAGCCAACAGACGAAGTGAGTTACTAACTTTGTACCCTTTTTCAAGAAGGAGAGCTCTGTTAGTATTTTACAAAATAATATATAAAATGAAATACTTAAAGTAATTGTTCAAAATTAATTAATTACGACAGAATTTTGGCCACTGAGCGACCATTAAGTACTCTATGCAGAGCAGCGATAGCTCAGTGGGGAGACCACCAGACTGCAATGCAGAGGGTCTTAGGTTCGAACCCACGTCGCGCACCTCTGACTTTTGGAAGTTATATGACTTTTCGAAATCATGTGCGTTTTGATTGACAATTATCGCCTGCTCCGTGCTTCGGAAAGCACGTTAAGCCGTTGGTCCCGGCTGCCATGAACGTCTATGGCAGTCGTTATTGGGAGAGTGTCGACAGAAAAGATCCCACTGGGTCGAAGTGTCGCCGGTCTACACTGACTGGCTCCCACATAAGATAAGATAAGATAAGTACTCTATGCAGATCTTGATTATTATGAGAATCAGGTTTATGTTCAGTATTTTCTTTTATAAAGCATGATTATGATGGCTTGTAGTTGTTGTAGCCTATAGGCGTTTGAAACATCAACAAAGAATTTATTCGTGTAAAACCAATTTTTCAAGGTGCATTCCGTCTTCTAAAGGAGCATTTAAACCCTTAATATCGAAACAACATAAGGCAGCAATCTTCTTTAAATTGGAATTTAGATAGAACTTACCTGGTAATGTTGCCACGGTTCGATCGAATGCCCACTAAGACTCAGTTCCTATATCAAGAAACGATTCGTTTTAACTAAGGCAGTAAAATTTCAACATATTTTTCATAGAATATGTGTCAAAAGTTTACTGATGGTAAGTAAAACGACTCGTTTTTTGATATATGAATCGGGCTTATGTGGAAATTTCGCAGTACCTACCCCGTTTCTCTAAAATTATGATACTATGTCAAAACGAAAATGAAGGCAATTACATACACGTCTTAGGCGCGTGCCACTATGCTAGTCAGTTGACTTAATCTATAAGAATACCTTACAAGCAAATGGTATCGTCGTCTCAGCCAAAAAACGTCGACTGCTGGACATAGGCCTCTCCCAAGGTTTTCAACAAAGACCGGTTTCGGGCCGCCCGCATCCAACCGAAAAATGGTATACACATCGCCTTAATTCTGTGGCTCTACAATATTCGATTATAAATCGATTCGATATTTCGATTATGGTCTGATATTTTGATTATTGTCTGGTACATTACGGGATGTACAAACGAGAATAAAATTTCTACTATTTTTATCGTTTCTGCAACCCATGATTATCAGATTATAAAATCCAATACAAAAAGCAAGTCCGCCAGCACTATCTTCAAGCTATTCCTGTATAATATAAACAGCACTTAAGTGTAATAAAGTTCAATAATGTGCAACTTCTTGTAAAGGCTCAGTTTTCTACTCGGTTTAAAGTTGAATTACCTAACAGAAATCTACGATCTAGGTACGCTTCAGCAGAACTAAGGTTGGAACTTAGCTCCGTAGATGATAGCTCATCTTGTATTGCCTACGAACCAACCTTGTTGCCTGCCTACTTTCCAACTCACCACGATGTGTGTATGACTAACTGTGATACTCATTAAGTTACTGTCTGCGGACAAACAGGCTACGTAACCAATAGCATGTCCAATGTATATAGCCATGGACATGCTATCGAGGGATCGTTGGTTCGATCGCAACAATTCTATTAACGAACTGAATCCACCTCTAATCTTGTATCATTCTAGCTTTATTATTATTTGGGATTAAATATAATGACCACCAAAAATACTAATTGCACAGCAAAATATGCTTACTAAAATATATCACAACGAGCACCTATACGCCTCAAATCACTGCATTCCGTCTTGAAAGGGTTAGGTTATGTTAGGTTCCTTTTTTTTAAACCCACCCAAAAATAGTGATCAAACTAAGTCCACGGAGCCCCGCTTTGCGGGGCGCCGTCGACTTAGTTTGATCACTTTAAAATATTTTAGTAAGGATATTTTGTTATGCAATTAGTATTTTTGGTGGAACAAAGGCAAAAAATTGAGGAACAGTTAAATACTACCCTTATTATTTGTTATAATAAAGCTAGATAAAAAAAGCTGTCCTACTACTAGGCACAGGCCTCTTCTCTATATGAGATGGGTTAACTACCACGCTAGCCCACTGCAGGTTGTCAGACTTCACATATCTTCGAGAACATTATGAAAAACTCTCAGACATATAGGTTTCCTTACAATGTTTTACTTTACAGTTAAAGCGAGCAATAATGAAGTATTGAATACGCACATAACTTCGAAAAGTCAGAGATGCGCGCTTTGTGACCGTACTCGACATCTATGTGTGGCAGTCTAATGGTGTCCCACTAGTCTATCGCTGCTATTTTAAATAGTGTAATAGTTGATAAACCAAACTGCTAGCGATCTTAATAAAAATATGTAATAGACTCTCTTGGACAAGTGCGATTAACCGAAACGATACGAGTCGTTTCTTAGTTAATTATCAAACATTGGATATTTTTGTTGATTTATAAAAGGCGACTGCCGTACTAGGATTCATTCCTGTATCGCAGAGTTACTTTACAAACATTCAAACAACGGACATAAACAATAGCCAGACTCGGAACTATTTGTGGATCACATAAACTTATTCCGTATGGGAATCGAACCCACTACACATGACGCAGTGGCAGGGACGAGGGGACCATTTAAACCAATACGCCATCACAGATTTCTATGAATGCGTATTTTATACAAAGAATAACTGAAACTGTCAATTTTAACGCCATGCAACCCGTATTTATATGTATCCTACAGCAGTACTCGTTTGAAACACTTCAAGCTCATGACCTTAGAGAATCGATGATTGATTTTAGGTCATTTTTTCTTATACAAAATTTATAATATTGCCATTCACCATATTGACATATTGCCCTCATTTACTTGGTCAAATAAATATGAATGTGCCATATAAACTCCGTCGCTCCTCTAGATACCAGCCTTTCAAAGCCAAAACCTCTAAAACAAATCTAGGGCATATCTCACCATCAGCAGACTACAAGTACAGCCGACTAGCCTGTCACGCTTACGTGATCACAATATCCTTGTCCAAGTTCAAATTATTATTTGCCGATAAATTTACGTAATTGTTTCATAATTCAAATTAATTTGATTTAATTTAATTACCTTATCTAGTTTAATTTAAATTATAATAATTATTGTTTTATAATTTTTTATTAATTTGACATAAGTTTTGTTAACACCATTATTTGTTTGCAAGTTTATTAAATGTAATTATTAGTCTTAACACTTTTTCATCATTTATTTGTTTTTTACACACAAGCATAGATTATAAGTTTTTTTTAATACATGTTGTGGCAGCCTATAATTGAGGCAGCACTATATAATGGATTTCTGTGTATGTATCATTACAATGTTTTAGTATATGTTTTGTTGGTTATAATTTGTGAACCAACAACAATATCATTGGCACGAGAAATACGACATCCCGGGTGATGTTATTTCCTTATTTACTTTATAAAATTTGCATTTAATAATATTATTTGTAAATGCCGCAAGGCACTGAAAAACAGCATAATTATTTAAACAGTAAATCGCTTGAGGCAGTGTTTAATATGTGACACGAAAATATACTAGCAGCGAATATAAATTCGCTGAAATACTAGCTTTTGCACGCGGCTCCGCCCGCGTGGTACCTACATTAATAAAAAGTAGCCTATGTCCTTCCTCAGGTTTTAAACTATATCTGTGCCAAATTTCATCTAAATCGGTTGAGTGTTTTAGCCGTGGAAAGGTAACAGACAGACAGACAGATAGACAGACAGAGTTACTTTCGAATTTATAATATTAGTAAGGATTAATTAATATTAAGGACTTATGTTCCGATACACTTTTCAAGTCGAGAGCGTATAGTAGAGTTTACCCATTCTTGATTATTTTGGAGACGAAATCGGTCGCAATTCTGTAAGAACTTACTATCGTTATTACTTCAGAATTCGAACCTTTATCATTATATTGCTACTATGATTGTCAAAATGAGAGATTAAAGCTTTTAATGAATCATACGTGATTTTATTTCATTCATCGGCGTATAGACGCCGGCGTCTTGACACAAAAGTTTTATCATTATTTCGATGAATTGATAGTTAAATACATAGCTGCAAACATTATTAGCAGCATTCAAAAACTATTTCGGTAACTTAATGCAGCGTCAGCACTATTTAAGTTTACTACGAATTCTTAAACGGGTGTCTAAATCTCTTGGCAACTTCGATGCACTCGCTAAACTCGCTATTTTAAATATGTCGTGTGAAGGCATCCTGCTCAAATAAGTTCAATAAATGCTTCGATGGCACCGCAGAAGTGAATGCGACTGTAGTGCATGAGTTCTCGGCTTCGAATCCCGGGTCAAGTCAACATAAAGTTATTGGGCTCGCCTGCCAAGATATCTCATTGCAGCCCGGAATTAAGAAATGGCATGTAAGACACCTTGGCGAGCACGTAAAGCCGTCCTGTGTCTGATCTTTCTTCGGTCGTGTTAGATCGTGTTTACGCACGCACTTCTGCAATATAATATCACCTGTGCAGATGGCCAGTCTTTATAAAGATTTGCCGCCGTGACAGAAATTCGGTTTGGAGTAGAGATGTTATGGATATGATATTTTGGATCTGGATACGGATATGGATATAGGAATAAAATTATATCGGTTTCGGATACGGTTTCGGATACGGTTACGGATATGTAATTATTTCAGATTATCCGTTAGTTTCGGATAGTTTCGGTTACGGATATTAGATTGAAGTAAAATTATAAAATATAAATTATAAACACAAATAGTATGTAAAAATTTGGTTTTATTTATAGGTTTTATCTAGTCTAGGTTATCATTTGGTATTATAATCAGTCATATAAGTAAGTAATTATTATATACCTACTCAATTTTAAGTTTTATTTATTAAAATAATTATTTAGACTCCGCCCTTATACGAAACTATCCGAAACTTGTGAAACGGATACGGTTACGGTTACGGATATATTTTTATTTCGGATATCCGATAGTTTCGGTTACGGTTCTGGAGCTCCATAACATCCCTGGTTTGGAGGATATTATGACAAGTGTAATAATTTGACAACCAATCATCTGGTCTCTATCTTAAAGAATAAAAAGATAACAATACTCATGTGCTTGAGTACATATTACAAATATAATATTAACCAGACTTATATAAATACATGATGACGCTTCAACTCTTCTACAATAGTAAATTCAAAGAGCTAAATTTAGTTGGTAATGATTGGTTTTCGAATCGATTCTGAACTGTAGTTTCAGTTGGTGGAGTGTTGGTGGCTAGTGGTTCTACAATTCCCTGTAAGTAGGCTACATAAGACCAGAGTGAGATACGTTATATTTTAATGTCATACTCGCGAAAGAAGTTGCGAACGAAAGCTAGTATAAAATAAAAAAACTGCTATTCAATGTCAACTTAAATTCAATACATCGCGTAAAGAACCTCAATCTGCAACCCATTGATATTTTTTTGAAATGTTGCCAGAACTGTCAATACGAATCTCATTTGTGTTGCTAAACCACAATCGTACTGGGTTATTCGAGGCATATTTCCTTTTTTACTGGTAACCCGTCAACCGCTTACTATTTTTCTTGATCAGTATAGCGTTTGACTTGAAGTGGTGAACCCAACGGTGCACAATGGCGGATAAAAAATGCACGCAGCGCCATTCATCGAATTTGAGCAATGAAAACACAATAATAATTCTATGTGAATGAGCATGGAGCTTCGACAAATGGATGTGGCATCGTGTTGTCTATTTAATATTGTACATTTAGGTCTCTAACTAAATTCACACAAACTAACTTTGTAAACTTTAAACTACTGTTATCGCATATTTGAACTATCTTAGATTTTACGTTCAAATCGTTTAAATACTGTTCTGTAGCTTAATAACTGGAATTGATATTTCGAGCCTTATAATATATCGACGATTTTGTGCTGCTTGATTTGATGAAAATAAATTGGGTAGCTATAGAAATGCTGATATTTTTCAAGGTAATGATTGAAACTAATGCCACATTCAGAATGATATATTACTCAGTATAACAATAGATAAAAAAACAACATGGCATAGGATAGGTACTACATTATTACATTTTATATAACTTAGCAAGATATTAATGTTAATAGTTTTAAAGGATAAATGCCTCAAGGCGCCATCGTATAGTTAAAAGCTTTTTACCTAGTACCGTTTACAGTACCGTAATTTTCCTGCCATTTATAATTTAAAGGCAAGAATTCGCGTTGTTCAATTTCAAAATATTCTGCAGCATAGATGATAATTGCAAGTTACTGTATTAAAAATTCATTTCATTAGTTAATAGCTGGCTGATTTCTAAATACATTTTAATAAAAATTTTCAGAAGTATTCAAATGTTGAATTCCTTTAAAAATAATATTGTTTTGTAGAGCAACTGTCATATTCATAAGTGTGCTCAGCTTCATCGGAGATCGTGGATGTTTACACGACGGATGGTGCAAGTATGGGTTCAATGGGAGAATTGGCCCACTTGAAGCACAATAGCCTCCGCAGGCCCCTGTCGAGATACCTCTCGTGTCTACCAACCGACCAATAACATGTTTTATTCTTTTAATAACGTAATGATGGATAGAGGCGGACGGGAGCGGTTTACGGTTGTATCACTGAATAGATATTTGACTTATGTTTGGTAAAGCTCACTGTACATTATTGTTCTATACTGTTTTAATAATAAATAAATATGTTTTTACATCTCTTTCTTTCCTAGGTAAATGGGTCAGGAATGTAAAAAGATAGAAGATTACAGTGATACGGTTACATTTATATTTTACTAAGAACCTGTTTTAGCCGACGTTTAAGATACAAGCAATATTCACAAACGTCAAAAGGCACAAATGACTCGACAGATCTTATCTGAACATTAAACAAAAAATAATAATAAATTATATAAACTATTGTTAATACAAATTATTGTTTTATTAGTAATAATATAAGATCTACTTAGATCAAAATAAGACTTACCTAATTTAGATAATTCTGGCTAAAAACCGTACACCAAGACTTAAAGATTTTTATAATACTTATTCATTATAGAGTTTCATTACCTACTACATTTATTCACTTTTTGCGATCTAAATATAATATATCCTTTGCTTCGCATACTCGTATTGAATAAACTATAGTTAATCAAAATTAATTAAACCTTTTATCCCTACATGAGTAAAAGTAAATAAAGTCATAGACAAACAATTGATTAGCAGAACACTGGATCGGATGTTTGCGCTAGTTACATAACCGATTAGCCATATCGACTCCTTGTCGATTTGAACAGTTAAATAATCGCAATCGCAATGCTTGGACGCACACCACTGGGATGTGTATGGATAAATCTATCGTGATATTCATCATGCTGCTCATAGACATTTAACACCGATGCGAATTTAAACTTTAGCCCCAAGAAAACTAGGCTTACAATCAATTGGCTCTCTAAATTGTTTATACGGACACTACCTCTATCTGCCAGTCATATGTATGCGACCAAACACACAGCATCCAAATGATTCTGAATTATTTCTGATAAGTAGCTACTGTAACATTAATAACTGTTCACATAGTTACGAATTACGGAAAAATGAAATACAAAAATGATTTTGGCATTTCAAAATTCAATAATGAAAATGAGCGCTCGCGCCGACCGACGACCGTCCGCAGGATTTTTTTTAACGAAAAAACACAATTTGCTGCCGTTTCAGCCAAGTGGCGAAATATCATCGCTTTGATCTGTATAATAGGTAGGTTGGGTCACGGGAGGATGGGGCGGGGCTGCCTAAGAAGTGGGCCTTGCCATTGGCGGATAGAGCAGAAGGGGATAGCACGAGCCGTGGTGGCGTCGGGCGCGGGTAGCACGCTGCTCCTGCACCATTGTATGGTCGCGCGGCGCGCTGGTAGTGTCTTGCGGCAGTGATCAGTGACTCGTATGACACAATGTTAGAATTTTACACGAACATTAACTCAGGATTGATGCAGGAGGGCATGCAGCCACCGCTCAGCTGCAACGGGAGAACAGGTCAGTCCAATACCGTCCTTTAAGATTTTTATTTGACAAATTTTCAAAGTCATTGAATAAGTGCATAAACATTATTACCAGTTTCGCAAAAAAAAATCTTATTTAATTTTGTTTTTATAATATTTCTAGTAAATGTGAAACTTTGTCAAATAAGAATTTTAACTCATTTAAAGTGCCTTTTGTGATCTAATAATATTGCGACAGTAAACAATTAAATACACGTGTAAAACTAAAACTTATTTTGTTTGGTGTTTAATTTTAAAATATAAATATTCGTTAATATTTACAATATTTATATTATTATTAGGCATAAAAATAGTATTCGTTGACGTCAAAAGCCATATTAGATATTTCCTTGTTCCTAAAAATACCTACTTGTATAAGTTAGGTAACTGACAGTATTTTCCTGTTGAATTCCCCAAAAGTGATAAACCGTTAATTAATAAAATAACTACAGAGCATGTGCAAAAATCATACGCTATAAATTGTCAAAAATATGTTGAAACTTTTTCAAACAATTATCAGTCCGCAAACAATTACAGACTTCATCAAAAATTTAAATCTTTGCATTTTATGATGTACCTATATTAAATATATAATTATTTATAATCAGGCACAGTAATTATGAATCAATTATAATTAAACTACATAAAATAAATGATAACGATTTAAATGTACCGCTGTATTTCTCATGTAAAACATACTTACTAACAATAGTGGTACGCCACATATCAACGTTAAATGTGAAAACGGCAGAAACGTTAAGCGTGCCAGCAAATCGTTTTGTACCATAACATTTCAGTAACACATAAACACGGCTATTGTCATGTGTCAAATGGATATTTAAAATACGTAATAATAAAAAACTTTACTTTATTTTTGAATTGATGAAAATAAATTCGATTCCCGCACAAGTCAAACATTTGTGTGCATGTTGGTCTGAGTGTTTCTATGTATAATATGTATGTATTTACAAAAAATAAAGTATATATGTATGTTTATCCATTGTCTAGTACCCATAGTACACGCTCTAGGCTGCTTAGTTTGGGCTAGATGGTGTTGTGTGTACGTGGTAGAATATTATTATTATTATTCTCTTTATTAATTTTGTTTTCTAATAATTACATTTTTAAATATATATATATAAAAACTATACATATTTAAAAATATAAAAACTGAAATGACCCACCGACATCGGGAACAGGGCCCAAGCTGCTAGTGGTTAGGGCCCCAGAGAGAGGCATCTCCTCACAATACGCGCTGTGTCGAGCAGTACTGCCTTTTGTATCAAGGACTTGATCCAGCCATCTAACGCAAGCCCATGCAGGTGGTGGTCGAGGCTCTTAGGTATTAAACCATTGACTGTAATTATAAGTACTGTATTATAAATTATAAGTATTTGTTGTTAAAACCACATACAACTCGTTGTTACATTCGTACAACACTTGGTTTACGTTTCGTAACATTCATAAGGTCACGGATAGTCTCACCGGGTCGGATAATAAGAGTTCTGCTTAGAAAATATTAAGTAGAGGCACAGTGTCTAGGAATTTGCTTTGTGAACGACAAGAGACGCCATTTTCGAGTGGGATTGGTCGTACACAGAAGTGTAGGCAGAAGCCTAGTCTGCCGTGGAAGCGGGCGTAATACTACGCTCTAGATATTCTACAATAGATTCACCCCCGATGGTACGAGAAATGGTGCCACGTATTACGTAGCTATTTCTAGCTATGTCGGTGCGATGCCCTACAATCCTTTCGTAATGTATGCGTAAGTGTGTATATTATTTCACTCGGTATAATATTAAAACTTGTACTTGATTCGTAGTACTGTCTATTCAAATGATTATAAGTTGTACCTACTTTAGAAGAAGGGATAGACTTCTGTGGAGCAACGGTACTGAATTCGAAAACGTCTGTGAGTTTCCGGGTTCGAGTTTGATTCGCGAGTTGAGCAAAGTGTTATTAAGATTTTTGTCAAGAATATATATTTGGTGCAGTCTGAAACTATGCTCGAGGATAATACATTAGGCTCGCCTGCTGCGACGGTTGTGCATCCACAGAATAGGGACACAATACCGTACTTAGCGTAATGTAGGTGTTTTAAACATTTTCCTATGCTTTGCAACTACGAATGTATGTATATGAAGTAGATACAGTCAATTTAGAAGATACTGCAAGCATCCGATTATGTATGGCGTTGCTCGTTTATAATAATGGAACCGTATTGAACTATAAAATAGCCTGTATATTTTATAAATATCGTAAACAATATAAGCGTTAATCTAATGAACGATTTCTAATGTAAGCGCCCCTTTGTCAACAACGCATTATTCAAATTTTAAAATATTTTCCTCTGATGAGGAAATCGTTGAAGGCTGTTCATGCATCATACACACGAGGACAAATATTAAAAAGAAAACTCGTTCACTAATGTTCTAAAATTCACCGTCATATGCTCGTGTTTAAAAATGGCCGCGTTTTACAAAGCGGCATACGTGTAGGTAATCAGACAAAATTAAAACAGCACGGATCCAGCGAACAAATTATATATCAATAATATATCTACATTTAAATCTGAAAATTCGTTTTAAAATGTTTGAAGCAAAATTTGATACATATTATTTACACGTTGAATGTTGGACTTTTACAAAATATAAAATAGACGCCGGCAGTGGCCTCGCAATTGTGTAACTTGTCAAAACTACCGTGTATGTACATTTCACCATCTTATTTACATTACTTTGTGTTATTTACTCTTTGCAAGCGCAGATTGCCAGGTAATATTTGCGTCTATTAAAAAAGCTTAAAGTAAAAAATACACATGATTTTTAACAGCCTACAATTCTGTTTGTCAACGTTGTTTTGTTTCGGATATAAGTTTGAAATCCCTGTAAACATTAAATTTATAAAGCAATAATTAAATAAATTAACGGATGAAGTTTTATAGTATTCTGGCTTAGACGTTTATTTATTTTGATTCAATATTTCTCAAGGCATAGACGTTGCATTCGTTGCGATTATATGAAGCAGAAATTTGCTCCCTCGGCGGCTTTTTTTGGCTATCCATTCGATCTGATTTATCTATAGCTATTTACTTACACGTCAGTTGCCAAGGGAGGCAAGTACGTCTAATAGCTATGGAACTAAGATTAGTTCCATAGCTATTAGACGTACTTGCCTATTACATATAACAAGAATAAATGAAGCAAATTACTTATCTTAGTAATTTGCTGCTACTATTATAAGTGTAAAAGTTTGTGAAGATGTTTAGATGTTTGTTACTTAAACACGCGTGAAAAGTTAAACAGATTTGGAAGATATATTTTTTTATTTAGATACAATATAGTGGTAATTTAGTAACATTATACATAATACTCGCCAAACGTTAAGTTTAACGGCGAGACACACTCTTAAATTCTAGTACAAATTATCACCATACAGTAAAAAAATAGCTCAGCTCACAATAGTTTAAAAAAAAAGGGAACAATATTTAAAGTTGAAAACAAAATAACATATGACAGACTTTACATACAATTTATATATTTTTATATATACTGACTGAAAGTTGCACTGCTAGACGACACATACACCATCCAGCAATACATCCATCAGTCTTTTCTTGAAAGTATTAATACTTATTTTAGGTGTTTTTCTTAATTCATCTATATCATTAAAAATCTTGGGAACTAAATACCTATTTGTTTTTTGACCGTAGTAGTTCTTTACTTTTGGTTGAATTAGCTTTTGTTCTCTAACCCTTCTAGTGTTGTATATATTTGGCACATAGGTAGATCATGGCTTGGATTAACACATACGATATTTTATTCCAGCAAGGTATTTCGTGGGATTCACGCAAGCGAAGTTGCGAGCAGATTCTAGTACATTATGTTATATATTCTATAAGTGACGTCTGTTTAGGACACTTTTTAGTTTGCCTTTGACCAGAGTGTCTATGATTTGATCAGATAGTATTCATTACTAGATATACCCGCGGTTTCACTCGCGTTTATGGTTACTGCGGCCCCCATGGGTCGTAGCGTGATGTTATATAGCCTATAGCCTTCCTCGATAAATAGGCTATCCAACACTAAAATATTTTTTCAATTCGAACCAATAGTTTCTGAGATTAGCGCGTTCAAACAAACAAACAAACAAACAAACTCTTCAGCTTTATAATATTAGTATAGATATAGCGTAATTTATAATACTATCTAATAACAACAATTATTTATTTATATCTGTAAATAGTACCTAGTAGGTATATACGTTTATAAAAATATTTAGGTACACAAAATCCTAACTAATATTATAAAAGCGGAAATGAGTTTGTTTGTTACCTTTTCACGCCTAAACCACTGAACCGATCATCCTGAAATTTTGCATATACTTTGTCAGGTGTACAGATACGCACATAGGCTACATTTCATCCCAAAAAAAATTACTGTTCCCGAGGAAAATAATAATAACGTTCCTATGATAATAGATGGCGCTACGTGTCTTCCGAATCATGATTGAATTATATTATTATACTAGCTGTTACCTGCGACTTCGTCCGCGTAGATTTTAAAAAGTGTTTGTCTCCGCGGAACCCTATTTTGTTTCTAAAATAAAAGTAGCCTAAGTTACTCCTTATAACATCAGCTATCTGCCAGTGAAAGTCTCGTCGAAATCGGTTCAGCCGTTTCGGAGATTAACCGGAACAGACAGACAGACAAACAAAAATTTTTCCTATGTTCCTTATATACTTTCATATGCATTAGATAAAAAGCAGTTATTTTGACATTACAAACAGACACTTCAATTTTATTTAATTGTATAGACAAGCAGAGTACAACTCGAATTGATTGTCAAATTCCAAATTAACGCGAGCGAAGCCGTGGAAAAAATCTAGTATTATATAAACAGGAGTTTAAAACTATAAATGCTAGTTGTGCTTATGTAATACTCCACGTATTCGACATGAGGTTTATTATTTGGAATATTTGCAAACTATTAGGTATATTTGTAGACGTTGTTGTATTTAATTAATAACAAGGAAAAATGTATAGGTAGTCTAATTTAAAGAGCAGTGATAGCCTAGTAGGGAAGTCATTGAATCTCGCATCCCTAACTTATCGAAGTTATGTTCGTACATAATAGTTAATTTATCACACGTTTTAATATTAAAAGAATTATTTATGTGGAAACCTGCATGTCTGAGAGCAGTAAGTTTTGAACTTCGTGATCTCGTAGCTACTGTGGCAGCGCGGAGAACTGTCCAACCATTCCAATACTGAGATGGGGCCCGTGTCTAGAAGCAGAGCAGTTTTCAAATAGGGCTAACCTTATTATTGTATTTAAGTTTAAACGCTCGGACCTCGGCTTTAGGCACAATACTTTTTTCATAGCGTGTTCTCTTCGGCTAATTAACGAGTTAACAAGATGATATAGTTATAAAGATATCCATCCACATATATAGCTATCTATACTAATATTATAAAGCTGAAGAGTTTGTTTGTTTGTTTGAACGCCCTAATTTCAGGAACTACTGGTTCGATTTGAAAAATTATTTTAGTGTTGGATAGCCTATTTATCGAGGAAGGCTATAGGCTATATAACATCACGCTACCACCCACGGGAGAGGTGCAGTAACGATAAACGCTGGTGAAACCATGGGCACATCTAGTAATTTATAATGTAGAACAACGTTTGGTGGGTCAGCTAGTAATATTATAAATTCGAAAATAATTCTGTCTGCTTATTACCTATTCAAGGCTAAACCACTCAACCGATTTAGATGAAATTTGATATAGAGGTTGTTTGAAACCTTAGAAAGGACATAGGCTACTTTTTATTGATGTAGGTACCACGCGGGCGTAGCCGCGCGCAAAAGCTTGTATTTTATAAATTTAAATGTATGTGTATATCTAATCAAAGTATTTCAACAAACGGATGATGATGACATTTTTTGCGGAGATCTCTTGCAGCACTGGCAAGGATAGTCATTTAAAGTAATATGAACTAAGTTGTGCGTCTTTCCTAGTTAGGTATAAAAGCGGTAATGACTTTGACAACTTGTTACGTTATCTACACATCTATACAAATAAATAAAATTTAAGTGTCTGTTTGTAATGTCATAATAACAGCTTTTTATCTAATGCATATGAAAGTATATAATTAAGGTACCTAAACGAAAACATCTATTTTTTAAATTTTTGTCTGTCTGTCTGTCTGTTTGTTCCGGCTAATCTCCGAAACGACTGAACCGATTTTGACGGGACTTTCACTGGCAGATAGCTGATGTTATAAGGAGGATTGCATATTAGAAAATCAAATATTTTCTGAGCAAATTTCAAAAGAACAACGTACAAATCAACAAAGTTTAAAATAACGATGGTTATTTGATCAAAAGTTTAGCTGACCAAAGTCTGGAATATCAATGTTTATATTATTTATTACACTATTGACCAAATCGTTTAAAAGTCAAAATGGATTACTGGATAAATTAATTGCCGATAGCCGTTATATCGAAACATAAAATACCGATGTCCGAATGCCCGAAAGGATGAAACCCCTATTGGACGAAATCCCGAATGGACGAAATACCGAAATAATATATGAAATAAACATTTAATAAACTGGCTGGCTAATACTTAGGCCATCCGTACGATTCCGACTCGGAAGCGGTAGGTTGTGTTAGGTTCTCTTTTGTAAACCCACCCAGAAATAGGAGCCCCGCGTAGCGGGGCTCCGTCTAAAACTCTCATTAGTTAATTAATTCTTCGGGATTTTTAACCGCGGGATATGGGATATGGAAATAAATATAAGTATACCTACATTTAAATTAATAATTCTTAATAAGAAATCATTTGTGAAGATTTGATTAGTTATGATTTGATATTTTAAAATTACATCTAGTAACTTTTGATCAGTCGTTCATTTGATGTCACATACATTGGGATTCTAAAATTTTTCTAAATAAAACATTTGGTCATTTAAAATTTTTTATTTCGTTTATTGTTCTTTTGAAATTTGCTCGAGAAAGTTTTGATTTTTTGATATGCAACCATAAGGAGTAACTTAAGCTATTTTGATGTTAGAAATAAAATAGGGTTCCGCGGAGACAAACACTTTTTAGTTAAAATCTACGCGGACGAAGTCATAGGTAATAGCTAGTCTATACTAATATTATAAAGCTGAAGAGTTTGTTTATTTGTTTGAACGCGCTAATCTTAGGAACTACTGGTCCGAATTGAAAAATTCTTTTAGTGTTGGATAGCTCATTTATCGAGGAAGGCTAAAGGCTATATAGCAGGGGCGGCGCAGTAACGATAAATGCGGATGAAACCGCGGGCACATCTAGTCATAGATATATAAAGAAGCTGCAAACGTACTTGCACCATTTCTATTGAGTGTTGTGCGTAGTAACTCGACTACAGTAGCACATAGTGGGCTCTAGCGACTAACTGTGGTCTCATCAATACATAAACATATTATGTGGTCTCAATCGGTCAATTTATTCTAAGTTACAAGGTGTACAAAAATACGCACTAACAAATTATTTATTCAATTTAAGACTTGATTCAGCCTACGGTTACGCTCGCGTGAACCCAACAGAAACGATAACCGAGTTGAAAAGTATCCTATATGCTAATCGAAGATATGGTCTATTTGTGTATAAAGTTTCATCCACAAGTGCTTAGCGCTTTACGCGTGACTAATTAATAAATATGTAAATATCTATAGAAATGGATGGATGCCGGTGGCCCAAGACCGGTCTGTGTGGAAAACCTTAGGAGTGGCCTATTTTCAGCAGTGGACGTCTTTCAGCTGAGATGATGATGATAAAAACTTGCATGTTTATAGGTAATGTGCGTAGGATTTAACCTACTTAGTCCTTCAGGAATATACCAATATGATGTGCGTAATGGGATGCTTTTATTTAGTCATGCAACTGACAATATGAATATGAAATTGATTAGAAACTTGATCATCTTATTTGTAAAGGTATATATTACGCAAAAGACAGTTAAAGGGCTTTTTAGAGCATAAAGCATACTACAATGTAACCGAGTTCCTCATTGATAAAATAATGTAAACTGGACTACATTTTCTGTATTTCTTTTATTTTCTGTTGTAGTATATTATTATAAATTTTGTGACTATGTATTTTTTATAATTTGAAATATTTGATTTGCTAATGATTCCAATTAAATGCTAATGACATATGCACGCCTGTGGGTGGAATGTGGCAGAACCTACATATAATCTGAAACAACTAAAATGTAAACCCATGTTCACATAAATAAATGAATTTGAATTTGAATTTGATTTGAATTTGTATTTCTTCTTCTTTTCTTTGCGCTCACGGAGGTGGGTGACATTTGATATATTCAAAGGAATGCAGAAAGATATAATAAGACAAATAAAGAGTTTTGTTTATTTAATGAGTTTCCGTCGCATTTCTTCCATTGGGTGAGCAATGTTCATAAGTACTATGTTGCAGTTTAGTATGAAGATACACATTTAATTGCTCGTTATACCTACCTAAATGCTATTTATGCCGTATCAGTACCTATTTGATATCAACGTGTACAATTTTGTTATAAGATGTTATCTTATAACAAAATTGTACACGTTGATACGACAACGCAAGCTTTACAGAAAGCGAAATCAAAACTGCATTTTGATCACATTTTATTACGAGAACTGCGTTATAAAATTTGTTCAAAATTGAGTTTCGATCTTGTGGAGTGTAAACTGAAATGCAATTTATGATCATATATTAAGACATTTATTTTAATTTAGAACAATACTATTTCTGTCTGTTATTACATTGAGACTAGATACTATATTTAATACTATATATAATAGGTTTATGACAAGATAAATTGGCACTCAGATAAAATGAAGCTGCTTGATCGGGAAAACGTTTAATTAATTTATCATCGTTTAAAGTATCATTTATAAAATTAAGTTCATTTTCACTGCAATCGGGCTATTTAAAATGTAAATTCACAGTTAAAATTTCGGGTCTGAAGTTCACATTTTCACGTTCATAAGTGTAACCACAAATGAATTGACGAATGGTATTTCGATTTTATTTTATGGGTAAATCGGCTCTAGGCTTTGTTCGGCCGTGAGCATTATCTACATCAATGGTTCTGCCTAGTCAAGCATATAAAACCGTGATATTTGTGAATATAATATGATATTGGATAACTAAACCAACGATTCAATAACGTTTGAATATGAATTGTTGCTAACGTACATGTTTAAAGCGTCATATTTGAGGTCTGAGTTCCACAAATCAGCGTCAATCAGCTATTATTCGGCGTTTTATGTGGTTACTGATAAATGCAACTGTTGTTGTAATTTCCATCGATGGTTCCTCCTTTGTTTTGATATTTGTAGAGTACATCACAAAAGCCACATAGACATTCTGCGTGTATTAAAATTTAGCTAGGCTTATTTCACACGCATCATATTTATATAAACTGCGCTGTAGCACTTGTAAATGTTTTGTCAACCGATCTAAATGATAAGTATTGAAAACACATCCGAGTTGGTTCAGCCTTATTCTATGCGCATCAAACGTACAGACTAACAAAAAAAGCCCTTTTTTGTTTAATTACCTGTATATCTTGTTGTGTGTTTATTTCTTAACTAGTTTTCACCCGCGGATTCGCTCGCGTAAATGTAGGTTAGGTTTGGTTAGGTTTGCAACAGTTCTTTTTTCTGGATGAAAGGTACCCTATGTCCTACTCTGTACCCCTGACAACGTGTATGCAAAATTTCATGTTGATCGGTTGAGTAGTTAAGGCGTGAAAGCGTAACAAACAAACAAACTCATTTTCGCATTTATAATATTAGTTAGGATTCTTATAACACATTTTTACCTCCACCATTGCCTCTTTAATGTAAGTACTCATAGGAAAGAAAACCTCTTTTCAAAGTATTTTTATGGATTTAAAAGCAAAGACAAGCATTTGTAATGCCATGGCTATTATATATCATCATATTTATTATTATATACTTGATGAGGTGCCGTTAACTGCAACGAGATGATGTGAAATATAAATTTAAACACATAATACACATAACTGTGGATATATACTAAATAAATGTCAATATATAATACGCTATTTGTATGTCATTACGATTATTTAACAGTCCGCCTGCACATATTTTTAGGTTAGGTAATTATTGTAACCCAACATAAAACTAAGTAAGCTATATCTTGTACTGGCTTTCTTCTGCAAACGCGTGGAATTTGGAAGTAGGCGCCTACATATAGGTATTTATATATTTGCATATGACTGACACCGACTCCAAAAATAATAATAATTACTTATAGGCCAATTAAGGTAACTATTGGTTGAGTAGTTATAAATGAATACGAAACAAAAAGAGTTAATTTCGCAATTATATTAACAACTAGCTGTTACCTGCGACTTCGTCCGCGTAGATTTTAACTAAAAAGTATTTGTCTCCGCGGAACCCTATTTATTTTCTCAATTCAAAGTAGCCTAAGTTACTTCTTATAACATCAGCTAGCTGTCAGTGAAACTTCCGTCAAAATCGGTTCAGCCGTTTTGGAGATTAGCCGGAACAAACAGACAGACAGACAGACAAAATTTTAAAAATAGATGTTTTCGTATAGGTACCTTATATACTTTCATATGCATTAGATAAAAAGCTGTTATTTAGACATTACAAACAGACACTTCAATTTTATTTATTTGTATAGATAAAAGCGGTATTTTTATACTAGCTCCAAAAGCCCGACTGCCAAAAATACATGCAAAGTATGAGGCCTATACTTCCGAAGGGGAAGGCAGAAATATTATACATATTTCGCTACTTATACGTTTTGGTCCCACGTAATAGGGGTCCAACCCATAGCCGACTATTGGGCACAGTATCAGACAAACTGCTGCTATAGATTTTCATGACAGTAAAGCCTCATAACACTTTCGGATCAGGGCATCGAATCCGAGACCTCATACACTGCTATGCATGAGATGCGCCAACGTGGCAATCTCTATAGATGCACCACCAAGGCAGTCATTCTTAACATAGCTTATTATTTGAAATATGGCACCAGCTTGCTTTGAGTGTGCTTTAAGGAGCTCCTTTAAGCGTTCTAGTGCTCTGAAGAGCTCTGATGCTCTGATGAGCTAATCATCAGAGCATCAGAGCTCTTCAGAGCACTAGACCAATAAAGAAATATATCAAAATCGCTTTAAGCTACACACACTACTGGTATAGCTAGGAACATAAAGATAAAGTAATATCCTACAATAAAACACGAAATTAAATAGTACATAAATTTAATATTTTTTTATTGAAATTTACTACGATTAATTTCTGTGTCACGGAACGGTTACAAAGATTAAACAAGGGATTAAAAGAACACCTAGACTGAACAAGCATTTGTGGATCAGATTCAAACCGCCAACATCGGCGTAGTCACTACGCCAATGTAGCCAGTTCGAAGCGACCAATACGCCAGTTAATATAAATATTTTTACATTAGTGTTAGCTTATAAATATAATTTAAGTATATGAACCTAAAAAACTAAGCTAACGAGCCTAAAAACTAATTTAACCCACCGTTAAACTATATTGATTAATTTTCAAAGCATTTGAGTTTCAAGAGTAAATTAATCTAATATATGGAACAAAAGTGAGTTTGGCAATATCTCAATTATATACGAATTTCTGTTTTCAGTATTTATGTTTACTAGCGGTCGCCTAGTGGTCGGAATTCAACTATAATTGATTTAAATTTTAAGTTTGATAGTTATTACCTAAGGTTTTATTCTCTAAAACTATATAATATAAATATAAATGAAATGTGATTATAAGGGAATACCCTTATAATCACATTTCATTTATATTTCGATCTATACAGGTTAATTTACCTATCTTTGTCAAACAAATTATTATATTGATATATGTAACCATAGTTACGTAGAATAATACATACATCAGCCGAACAATGCCGAAATACTACGAACGCGATTTGACTGCGTGTGTCAAATGCATGGTTGTGTGCGTGTAGTGTTTTTCATTATGGATTGTTTTGGATTGATATGGATTATTTCGGATGATGCTATGATAAGTCTTACTGACTCTATAGTATAAAAACATAGATAATAAGCGCAAATGTGTTGGGATATTCCTAGATCTATCAAAAGCCTTTGACACTGTGTCTGTGCCTATTCTTGTATCAAAACTGGTGAAAGTTGGAGTGAGAGGTATAACCTTGGACATTTTTAAAGATTACCTGACTGGACGCACGCAGTGTGTGAAGATAGGTGGTTTTACCAGCGGAGATAAATCGCTCCTGTATGGCGTGCCACAAGGCTGTATTTTTGGGCCCAACTCTCTTTCAAATATATTTAAACCAACTTTGTCAACTAAAACTGCCAAACTGCGAGGTGATTGCATATGCAGATGATACCGCTTTAATACTATCTGGTAAAGATTGGGCTGAAACTAAAAGTAATGCTGAAGCAGGGCTCAGAGTAGTAATGGATTGGCTTTACAGAAATCTTCTTACAGTTAACCTAACAAAAAACAAAGTTTATTACACATTCAAATTCGGCATCGTATAGTCCACCGCAAAATTTCGTTTTGACAGCACATGCGTGTCACTTTGTTACTCTTGGAAATGATTGCTCATGTGTTACATTGTCTCGAACCACCGAAATTAAATATTATTAAATATCAATGTCTGACCTGGCAACTACATGTAAAGTCAGTTGCTTCTAAAATAAGAAAAATAATCTATACCTTCAAAAAATTTCGTCAATCAGCAAATGCACACACGCTAAAGATGGTCTACCTTACACTATGTAAATTTCTTCTAACATACTGTGCTGTGGTATGGGGAGGAGCATCAAAGATTGTATTTATAGAACTTGAAAGAGCCCAAAGGGCAGTGCTGAAGGTTATGGCATCGAAACCGTTTCGATACCTTACTACTGACCTCTACAAAGAATGCCAAGTTCTTACTGTTTGGCAACTTTACATCCTTCGCACTGTATTAAGAAAACATAAGACGTTGACACATAGACCGGAACAATTAAAAGATAAACACAGAAGCCATACTGTTTGTAAAGTAGTAAAGCACAGAACGACTGGCGCGAGCCACCAATACTACATCTTGAATGCACGCCTATACAATAAAGTCCATAAAATATACGCACATATAATAAACAAACACACATACACACACACACACACACACACACACACACACACACTCACACGCACACACACACGCACTCTTACACAATCCAATTACGTACTTAATTACCTACTAACAAAATACCATAGTAAAAAAGGGAAAGAAAATATTGTTCAAACATTGTTACAGAATAGTCCGTAAAATATGAGTGCATGTATAACACTGTAAATGTCCGCCAGGGGGGCAGACCTGGTGTCCTGAAATACAGGCCTCAAGCCTAGTTTAGGCACCAGTCTCCCACAATATACAATTATTTTTATTTGTTAATGAAATGTTACTTATGATGACTATACCAATGTAACTATATTGTGGAGGAAATAAATAAAATTATTATTATTATTATTATTATAAAACCTGGGGTATTCACTCACTGATTTACAGGGAAGTCAAATTTAAGATGACAAAATGATTGATGTCTGCACTGAAACTCTTCTAAACAGTATGTTTTACACACAATGACCCATTTCAACATCACTCTGCCAATATAAATTAAACAAACACACATACACGTGTATACATAAACGCACACGCACATACACACACATATACACACACGTATGAATACACACACTGACACATATATACCCACACATACACATACACACACACACACATGCACACACACACACACACACATACACACCCTCTCGACACACACACACACATATACACCCTCTCACACACACACACATACCCTCTCACATACACACACACTGAATTAGTATAGATTCTGTATTGTAACTAAATTTTAAGTGCAATGTATACTTAGGAGGAACATTGACTCCCACAATATAGGTTATTACCTAGTTTGAAAAGCAGCGGTTTCAACATTTTGTTATTAATTTGCCAGTCTGTATGTACCTTTTAAGAATCTATGTACATTGTGCCTTATCTGGTATGGAAATAAATTATTATATGATTAATTTAATGTATTTCTAATGTATATTTTATATAAATATTGGGATTCGCCCTTCCTTCTCCACATAAACTTTAACTGTGCCCATTCTCCTCCGTCCGCGCAATTTTCGTAAAAAGGGGTACAAAGTTTTTGCTTCACGTATTAATATAAATATAGAACTAAAATCTAGCTCGTTGACGCTACGGTAACAACTATGATCGGTAGTCGGCAATGTCTAACTTGATCTAACAAAACCAAAGGTGCCGAAATATGAGTGTAATTCACCTCTGCTTACCCCTTTAGAGACGGAGGTGTGAGGCTATGTAACAAACATTACATAGTCTTACACATTAATATATGTATATATAACACTTAGGTACGATCGATTATTCGCTAAAACTTACCTACATTTTGGAATATACTCCACTTTTAGATTCGTTTTAGTAATTATAGAATATGCAGACAAGTAGAAATGGTACTAGCGCACGTAAAGTGAAGTCAAAAACTAAAATGGAATCAGTAATCTAAACAAAATCAATTCAACAAGGAATTCCTTGCAAATCATTTAAATCGCAATTGTTTAAATGCTAGCTATCTCTTTCACGTAAGTCCTTTCTATATTACGCAACACCTGTGCATTAAATAAGAACTAAATATTCTGAATAACAGATTTTCAACGTACATTATGAAAGAAACTGGTATATACTTTGTGCCTTTATTTTATATTTAGTTTAGGCTATATAGTTAACTATATGGTATCATATATTTTATTATAATAGACCTCATTAACTCCTACTACATAGGCTAATTAAGAATGAGTCGAGGTATCGGTCTTGCAAAAAATGGCTGCTACATAACTCAAATTGCTTGAAATATATCTTTTTATAAAATATTTTATTTCAATATTTAATGTGTCGACGCTGCGCCGCCGTTAATGAAACGTTGAAAGTTTCAAATTGTGAAACGTTTTTCAATAGGATTTTCATTTATTCACAATTTTAAAATTAAATGACATTCTGATGGCCAGCATGCGATATATAAAACCTTCATACATTTTAATTTTTTTCGGAAGCCACCTTCCGTGCTATGAATAATTCCTGTATCACGGGGTACTTTACAAACATTCAAACAATGGACACAAGGAACATCTATATCCATACTTACACAGTCTCACGTTTTAATCCCCGAAATGGTCTGCAGAGGTTTAACATCCAGATTTTCCAACTATAGTTTAAGATACCACTTAATAGGGAGCAAACCTATTGCCTCCTACCAGATAAAGTTACAGACTCCGTGCTGCCACTGGCCTAGGGCGTAAGGCTTTATTTCTTTTACGTGTTACCGAAAATCATAGCTAACAAAATATGTGTATAAAACATCTCTGCCTATTCCCTCGGGGACATAAAAACGCGAGCCCATGGTACGCTATGCACTAGTTTAAAAAATATCGATATTACAGATCTTTATAATAACATTAACTTTATTAACGGCTCAGCGCCGAGTTACACATAGTTCTGTAACTCAGCGTTGAACTGGTTCAATAAACAAATAGCGTGAACTAGAGCTGCAGAGAGTTTGATTGAAGGTTATAAAAGTTTATATTTTAAAACCCTATATCAAAAGTAAGGCGAAGGAAATCTATATATGCCACTTTCTACATAACGATATTTAATCCTTTACTTCCGAGATTATTTGGTGAGTGATCGACAGAATAGACACCAACCTGCTTTGGGCAAGCATTAAGTAAGAAATCGTAAAGCAGATTCAACCATTACTTATAAAAGAGAAAGCAATATTCTAATACCACGAATAGAGTTGCTATGTCAATCTATACTAATTGAAATTAAACTACTATATACGGATTTTATCGCGTTGTTTATTTGACACTTTATTACAAAATTTTTGAAAACTGTTACACTACTATTACTATTAAACTTTACTAATTTTTAAGCTAATTAAATTATTGAAACTATTAAAACTATTTATACTATTACTATACTATTATACTATTTATATTTGTGTTTACACTTTCCCCGACGTTTCGGTTGCTTTTCAGCAGCCATGGTCACGGGGAGAATAACATTCGCGTAAACAGAAGACAATACAATCTATACTAATGTTATAAAGCTGAAGAGTTTGTTTGTTTGTTTGAACGCGCTAATCTCAGAAACTACTTGTTCGAATTGAAAAATTATTTTAGTGTTGCATAGCCTATTTATTGAGGAAAGCTAGGCTATATAACATCACGCTACGACCCACGGGGGCGGCGCAGTAACGATAAACTCGGGTGAAACCGCGGGAACATCTAGTGATATATAAGTCAGGATATTGTACCTCATTCCCTTGTATTGCAATCGAACCGAACACTCATATAGCACTAGCATCGTACACGCGGAAACGGGACAAAATATTCACGCTATAACGCGTTGTCTCGATCTTCACGTATACAATGACAATACTTTAGAAGACGGTGATAAGGTTCGAAATCCTTACTCAGGAACCTTTATTTCATTGAATGTATGATGAAAACGTATCGCAGAAGCCAGGATACGATAGGAATTAATAAAACGGACACCATAGAAACATTTTTAATATAATCGTAAGGAATAAGTATCTTAAACTGCATTGTTTTATTTTTTAATAGTTGTTTCATTTATTACTAGCCGTTACCTGCGGTTTTAACCACGTGTATGATTGCTGCGCCACTCCCGTAGCTCATAGCGTGGTATTATATAGCCCATGGTACACCGTGTGAAGTAGATTTCTACAGCTGAAAGCAGTTTGAAGATCAGTCCAATAAATACAAATCTTTTCTGTTCATAATAAGTGAACAGCTCTTTAGTCTGGCCAAAATTAATAGTGTCAATCAACTCAATTAAAATACTTTATATACAATTATGGGGGTGGAATCCCCTCATAGTGTGGGAGAATGGAATGGTATATTTCCAGTTTGCTACAACAGAATGTAGCGGTGCGTAGAGACCGCTACGGTTGCCGCGTAGCGAGCCGTAGACGCGTCGTAATCGATAGCGCGGATCGCTTTGTTGACGAACTGCGATAAACACAAGAGATAACTCGTAACGATATGAGCGTCACGTTATCGATACAGCACCTATAATTCCGTTTATTTATTAAGTATACGTAATAAAATAAAACTAGTAAGAAGAAGTACCTACTAACACCTATTTATGGCAAGAAACTATGGATTTGTAGAGTAAGTTATTGCCCGTGAACCGGTGACGAGCTTTCTCAGGAATGAGGAAATGTAGTTTTATTTAATTAATCGATAAATGTTAAACAGATTTTCATGTTTAGAGAGCTATTAAACATTTTTTCGCAATAGCAACGGTTGAATTGAATGGTCTTACAGAAAATCAGAGAAGCTTTGCGTTATTTAACAAAGATCTAAGAGATACTTAAACGCTTTAATTTATATATAGACAATTTATTTTTCAAGTGTCAGAAACTTTGAAGCCTTACCTTAATTTTTAAAATACCTGTTCCATGGTATTTATAAGTACGTACAACTAAGTACTTATTAATTCCATGACGTAGGCTTTCCTTACTTATCTAATAATACTAGTTTTCGCCTAGTAATTAATATTTGACCATAATCTCTTTTGTCATATTCTATCTATATAAAAGAACTAACAACTTCCAATTATTTTTATTATAAAAACTTCGGTTGACAAACACGAGAAAAATATATTTAACTATATTGTATTTGCCTATGTTATAGCTCGCTAAACATGACAATCTGTTTAGTCTTCAATGAATTCTATGAAAGCTATAGTGAATGAGGAACCTTGGTTGACTGTTTCACGGGCAATAAAATCCATAGTATATCTCAATGTAAACCGTTATGTATAGAGAAGATTATATATAGAAGGTTATACCTTCTTATTATCACTAATCGCTCGCTGCAATGGATGAAATCAGAGGGGAGCGAACCGCGGGCGCGGTGGACCGTTCGCTTACTACTTTAAACGACGCTAAACGCTTCGAGCTCGAGATGACTCCACATCGAGCATACATACCTATATACTATACCATCTACCGAATACTGCCACGAAAGAAAAGGATGGAGAATACTAACTGACTATTAGTTAACGTGTTAACATTGTTTTTCATCTCATCTTTTTTTACTTTTCTACGTAATTAATGCCTTCACACGTTTAAACAATACTGTAGTCGACACATGAAGCGTCTATGTTTCTTTAAATAAGTAGCAGTCCTCTTTTAAACTTTATACTCGAAAAAATCAATACTTTTTGGTGCTTACCGAGTTTGGCTAGAAGGCACGAGTTAGTCCGTTTAGTCTATGCTTATGTAGGTGTTGGTCACAATGCGGCGCATTGCCGAAGGGATGTTTAGGTATAGAGGGCAAAGTATTTGATCGTAATTTCGGCCATCGATTACCCATCACAATGACGGTTGTTTAAGGGCAATATTTCGTCGGGTAACTTTGATCGCCATGACCCAAGTGACGGGGCACGCCCTCTCCCCCTCCTCGGGGGGCGTGTCGTCTCCCCGCGGCCGACAGTCTTAGGAGCGCGGTGAGGCGCCTTATTTTCCTTCCAAAGATTTCGACTGAGTGACTATACATCGGTGTATGGAGACGTTGACTTCATGGGTGCTAACTCTACCTATGTCTGCGTAAACGTTCGAGCTCGCTTTAATCAATAGTTGCTTATGGCCCAAACGTGCGTCTACTTAGCTATAGCATTTATTTAGCAGCGCCATTTTTTTATTCAGTGAGATCGTGAGTTTGTGACTTTTAGCTGTCTGTGCGTTTTATAGATACGAAATTTACGTTCGGATTTAAATGAAACATCTTATTTAAGAAATTATATTTTTTATAGTAATATTTTTCGACAAAACAATACAAACAGTACAAAACAAAAATACATTTTATGTTTCAGTTTTAATCAAGTTACAAATGAATCTATCTAACATAGAGTCTGAGCCGAATAATATTTCTGCTACAGGAAGTTGTTGATATTATTAGATATTATAGTATTCATATACATATATTTATTTTAATATCTGAAGTGGAAACATATATAAGAACACATTTACTTTGGCGTTTTACTTACATTTAAGGCGTTGTTTTATACTAAATTTTCAGTGATGTTCAGGACATGTAGGAACGTATAATTATTGAATAGTTTATTAGTTAAAATATACCAAAGGTTGGACACTTAAACAATATTTAAAATATACTACCAATTGTGCCCTTTTAATCCGTATCAAAGAAACATATAAAAATTTAAAAACTGCGTCGTTTACTGGACATCCTTCATCTTGGTTAAAATTAATCTTAATAGAGAATAAAATTTTTCGTAAATGGCGCACACTAAAATTACAAATAGCAATGTATTTTTTCAGCATGGATTATGAAAAAAATATATTTTCATTATTTAAAAGAAAACATTAAAGAACATCTTAATATATTTTTAGGATGAATAAATTAGCTATAACATTTTGATTAAACTATACGTTTATTAATCTTACATATTAAAATATAATTAAAATAAACATAAACGTTTTTAAAACATATATTATTTCAGGGAGCAGGCCGGCCATGTTTCAAAAAGCACTTCGTTCACTGTTGCAGACATTATCTTTAGAAAATCACTTTTAACAGACATTTACCATTTCTTTGCACATTATTTATAAACCATAACATAAAAAATAACCAAAAAGTATTTCTAAAATTTTAATTAACATGTTGCCTTTGCGAATTTCTTTTATTTCTTATTGTGAACATTATACAGTCGTTCTAGGCCTCAAATACATATACTACATATTAAACGATTTAAAAACCTAGCGTATGCGCTATAGCGCATATTAAAATTGCGTGATGATTGTAATACAAGCATAGTATATGTATATCAGGCCTTATTATAATTATTTGTAAGACACATCTGCCTACCCTTGCCGTGATACACAGATGTATGTAACACGGTATGTCGTATGTATGCAAGTACATTTATATATATTTGAGAAGAACAGATTTCAACTCTGAAATAACCTAAACCCGAAAATTTATCACAACAGAAAGTTATTAATATTTCAACATAAAACTCGTTCACTTGTCATTAAATTTACGGATTCATTTTTCTGTGAACAATGCTAACGGTGTCAACAAATCTGTAATGAAAAATATTGGAAAATATCTGAATAACGCACTACAATATAGGTCGTGTAGCGTCCGTTCTATATAAAATACTGGTGCTTTGTTAAGTGAACGGGCTTTTACTTATTTATAACATGTTAATATTTACACCAGATATATATATTTTTACTGAACTATGGCTTTTAAAAAGTGTGTAACAAAAATTTGTAGTTATATTTATATTATATGAACCTTATATTTTTATTGCATTCTATTAAATTTCTACCATTGCATTCGAACAATGTCTAAATTCATTTAAAGAATTTGAAAATTATCTTTTCTTTAATAAGAGCAATTGTCGTGACGTAACTATAAGTAATAAACTCAAAATATATTGTTGTCATATCAGGGTTATTGCTTATAATGTCGATTAAATCAAGGACATTACAATAATGAAGAAATACAATTATTGCAATTAACATGAGAAATGCCGTTTAGATTGTCATAATCATTTTGAGATATTGATCATTTTATGTTACGTCCTTAATATAAAATATTATTACATAAATTTGTTACACTCTGTTAAAAATATATATTTAATGCTAGATACTGATTGATGTTACAACGACCACATGCTACTAACCATAGCCTTTTTGACTACAGAGCTCAGCGCGAGCATCAAACGAGAGAAGATAGTGGAGATCTGTGAAGGATGCGGGCAGAAGATACAAGACCGCTACCTGATGCGCGTGGGGGAGCTGTCATGGCACGAACACTGCCTCAGCTGCTGCGTCTGCGGCTGCCCCTTGGCGCACACCTGCTACACCAGAAATGCCAAACTGTACTGCAAGCCGGACTACGATAGGTAATACAAACATAAACTCGCATTTGATCACAAAACTTGTATAGTTTTGTTATCAAAGGCCGAACTACTACGCATTAAGTTATGCTATCAAAATTGTTGATGAAAGTTACGGTAAGGTTATCAGAATTGCAGTTGCGATTGTTCGATTGCTTAATAACGCTAGCGAATAGCAATGCGAGTAGCTCTGCGCTTGTGTTCCAATATTATTGTGATATTCTTCTTCTATAGATTGTTCGGCGTCAAATGCACCAGGTGTGGGGATCGGCTGCTACCCCAAGAAATGGTCATGAGAGCCCAGCAGTACGTATTCCATATCCAGTGTTTCGTCTGTGTCATGTGTTGCCAACCGCTTCAGAAAGGCGAACAGTATGTGATCAGAGCTGGACAAATCTTTTGTCGTCAAGATTTTGAAAAAGAAATGTATTTGATGCAACATGCTGAAGATGATATGATATTAGATGATTCTGAACGCCCACGAGACGGCAGAAGGGGACCTAAACGTCCTCGCACTATACTTACATCGGCTCAACGCAGGCAATTCAAGGCTTCGTTTGAAGTAAGTCCAAAACCTTGTAGAAAAGTACGGGAGGCATTAGCAAAGGATACTGGACTGAGTGTACGAGTCGTGCAGGTGTGGTTTCAGAATCAGAGAGCCAAAATGAAGAAGATCCAGAGGAAGGCGAAGCAAGAAGGTGAGAAGAATAATGAAAAAGAAAAAGATAAGGATGAAAAGAGCATTAAGCAGGAGTCTCCGTCGAGCGAGCACGGAAACTATCTAGGGCTAGATGGTACCTACTCAGCATCGAGCCAGCCGCTTAATCCCAATCTTCCATATTCCCCTGATGGTAAGATATCATATTCGTTTACATTAATTATTCTCCATAAAACAACCATTCAAAAACCAAACAACTAGTAGCAGTTGTCATACTGCATCCAACACCGTTTGGGATGATACAATTAAATTAGAAAAAAATTGCCAATTTCTTCAGGTTATAAAAGCCTTCCAAAGGACACGGGATTTTTTAAAGTCACCTAACAGAAAATGCCCGTAAAAAATACAGATAAATATAATTCATATAAAATAAGATAATTTAAAACGAAATACTATCCCGCGTTTCTTGCGTTGCATCCAGGAACTTTATTTTACATTTTACTTGGACCACACGCAGTATTCTTAGAATTTCAAGTACAGGAAACTACTTTAAGGCAACTAGAACATTTTTTTATTTTTGTCCTGTTCTTAGGTCACGTTGACATTGACATGGGATCAGATATAAACGATAACTTTTATTCATTTTAGATTACCCGGCGCACTCTGGCGACAGCTTCTGCAGCTCAGACATATCGCTGGACGGCAGCAACTTCGACCAACTGGATGAGGGTGCCTCCGACACCATGAGCCTGCAGAACTTGGAGGTGCAGCATAACTCGCACCCCCACGCTGCGCACTCAGCCCACGAACCACTTAACCTCGGCACTGGCTCCGTGGTCAACCCCATAGACAAGTTATACCTTATGCAGAATTCATACTTCAGTACCGATCATTGATTCACCACCAGACGTTGCGCTGTGGGACGACCGAGGTCTTCGCAGCGACTACGTCTGCCTACCGCCACGGACTTATCCGTGCATTGTCCTGAGACAAAAGCTACACACACGTTCACATACAACGACCCTAATGCTCACGTTTCTGCTTTGAATTTTCACAACTACTACGCTGATTCATATAAAACGTCGTAAGTGACACAACAGGAATGTTGTGGATATAATTGATTGACGACATCATGCATATGAGACTGCGGATTGTTGGATATTTACATAATTAAATAAGGATGCGGATGTGAAAATTTAAAAGTATAAATTTCATTATTGATGGTGACTAGGTATATGAACAGTGAGTTGCAATATCAAGATTTCATCAAATGAATATGTGATTAAAAGTGGTTATGAAGGGACAGCTTGAAGTAGTCATGACTGACCGCTTTTAGCAGCGACTACATCGTGAAATACAATCTTCCTTTTATTAACATACACGAGACCTTTTAAATGAATGCGCGCATTTAATTGCAAGGTAAAATCTCGTCGTTACATCAAGCCCAACACATAATTATGTTTGTTCTCCGATGTCTTGACCTATCTGCTGCCCTTGTACAACTTTCAGAATTGCGGGTGGTGAGCGGTTTTATTATCATCTGTCATCTGGACAACGGTTAGTGGCAATATGGTACCAGGTAGCTAGCTACAACGAGAACCCAATCCATAGACTTGTCGACAAGACATATCTGTAGCAGGTCCCTCAAGGTGCTTTCAGAAAATACAGCGGCCCTATGTCATACTTGTACTCTTGAATAATGATGGAAAGGATGCTCTTTTGCAATTATTTTGCCCCTGCTGTGATGATCACCACCCGTTTTGCCGATGTATGCCGATTATCGGATACTATGGAGAAAGTTTTATAACTTTGATAGCAAAGCGCTATTCGGGAAAAAAATCTGAACCATTTTATGAGAACTCATAACTAAAAGACCATAGTGACAGTTACTTCATTTGCATTGTACTCGGCAATCAACAATGACTCCTCAAGAGGTCTTGTGTACATCACCTAATCAACTTTAAGAGTTAGTTGTTCAGAATGTAGTTTCAACATTTTATATTATAGTTTGTAAATATGTACAACGAGTAATGTAAAGAAATGGCCATGTTAAGAGTTGTACATGTTTAAATCACCAGTTTTCAATACTGAACAGAATATAATAAAGAGATAAAGATGAAAATCTGGCATGAATGACGTATTGTCCAGCTGTCCTGAGCCATTGCCAGTAATAAATATTACAACTATGTACCTACTATAATATATGTATATGTTCTTAAAGATATGCTGAATTACATTACATTCGAATATATCGTCAACGCTATACATACAAAGTATGTATCGTGTTGTACATAATTGGGTAGTTGCCATTTTTAATTTTCTACATTATTTTACAAACAATAGCAAATAGCAATCACAAGAAATTGAATTTATTATTATTATTATTTTTGAAAAATATCATCAATATTGGTTGCAAAATATGTCAGTGTTAATAATATAAGATAAAGTGGGTTATATCGAGGACATTTTGCTATCTCCCTCGGACAGCTGCGTTTAATAGCCGTTATGTCAGTTTGTATCGTGCATCTTTTTACTGTAATTTGACAATTACCTCCATTTTTAAGTAATATATAGTAAATAGTTACCTTACTCAAACGCTTAAACGTTTGAGTAAGGTAACTAATTGTATTAAATAATTTGAAAAAAAATTGGTATGTAACTACCTTATCGTATTTGAATGTAATTATAATGAAATTTTGCCATCTGTTACAAATGAATCTATTCACGATTTAGTCAGAACAGAAGCACCAGGTAGATTTAAATTGTATTATTAACAACACATATTAATTACTTTACTTGATTAAAACCGAACCTGTCTGTTACACCTCGTGTTCTTTTATTTATTAGGTGGTTGAATAAATAATGATAAAGATGTAAATAATGTACAGAAATAAGTATTTATAAAGTTAAGAAAATTAGACACTCCTAGTACTATTTGGCCGTGATTCGAAAATAGTTTATACTAGATTTATGTTTAAAACGTTGATGTAATGATTGTAGGCGTATATGATATGTACATAGTATACTTACCTATAATAGATGTATGAGTAGTGGGTGTCTAAATATGTATATTTTAAACATATTTCAAACGGTTATGCAGATCGCACCGATTGTAATTAAATTATGGTAAGGGTCTGTCTTCAAAGGCATTCAAGATCGCTGTACTACCGCGAAGATATCTAAGTATTGCTTATCATATCTGTAGGAAACAGAAGTAAATATAATGATTTGCTATATTACTTTAACCAAACCAACTGGACATTCTATTGTATAATCTGCTATTAATATACAATAGAGACCAACAAAAAAAGGTAGACGGAGCGCTGCGAACATCAAAAGTGAAGCCACCTTTTTATCTATGTGTGTGTAAAAAGGGTTGCCATTTGTTTAAGTTTTTCCCTATAATTTGGGGAATAATATTTTGGGTAGGATAATATTGTACCAGTAAGATATTGTTGAGTATGGTATTGTACCTCAATTGTTACCTTCACCATTCACCTTTTTTTGTTGGTCTGAGCTATATCTATTAATAATCATAGGCTACAACCCAGTTACTTTGACCCGTTTCACGCTTTCTTTCACTTCAGCAACATGCCTAGAATAAGAATTAGTACAGCGGTCAAACAAAAACATTTACTTTGAAGATCGTCCCATAAGCTATCTTGCATTATATAACAATCTATGTTGTATCGTTTACAAACTGTAATAGTAGTATAAAAATACGTGTCATTAGAAAACATTTCAGTAGAAGTAAACACCCATTCCTTTTAAAAACTTGTATAAATCTATGTACAGTAAGTAATTTAGCTCCTATGCTCCGTTTGCAGACTAAACTACAGGAAAACCTAGTCATGTTAGTACTTATAATTTAAGTATAATTTGTTAAAAATAGTTCAATAGGTTTATTAGAAACTACTTTTTTGTAAGTTATTAAAATCTGTTTATGTAATGTATATTAATGCGAGACAAAACTATCCGAACAATTCTAGTCAAATTTACTTAAAGTTGTGTCCAATATGACAACATCACAATTTCAACAATCACTTCGTGGACTTGGTAATTTTAATGCGGTCATTTTATAAATTGATGTAAATTAAAACAATATTATGAGAAACTTGTTTTATTGCAAGATGTTAAATATTTGTTGTTTATTACCTATCGATCCATAGCTTGTAATATCACACTTCTACCAGCTCCGTTCTGGTGCCGTCTTCATTTGTATGTACACTCTAACAGTGAGCGCTATGTTCACTGTCATTGGTAATAATTAGATTAAGATTATTTAATACTTTTTTATTTTCAGGTCTTTTTTATTTTAACCATAATATATCAGCCCCATCGGTCCCTAACCTAGCCTCAAATAGAAATAATTTGTGCAAAAACATGTTATAAATAGCTACAGCTGGTTTTGATGTAGGTTCAGCTAAAACACTTGATAATGCTCCAATATCTTTTATATTTATTTCAAACTAGCTTTTGCGCGCGGCTCAGCCCGCGTGGTACCTACATCAATAAAAAGTAGCCTATGTCCTTCCTCAGATTTTAAACTATATCTGTACCAAATTTAATCTAAATCGGTTGAGTGGTTTAGCCGTGAAAAGGTAACAGCCAGACAGACAGATAGACAGACAGATAGACAGAGTTACTTTCGAATTTATAATATTAGTAAGGAGTAAGGATTAGTAAGGAAGTACTGAAGGATAATTGCACAAATGAGTTTCTCTGCCTCTGATATCTCTCACACTCAGCTAGCAAGTGTTGGACATCTTCAATGATTCCACACACCTCACAATTAGGCAAATTAGAGTAAGATAAACAAAACTGAAGAAATATTGGGTATATACAGTAAGTAAAATAACGAAAGGCGTTCCCTTAAAGCGGTTATTATACATCATTAATAGATGCAAATGAACATATTTGCATAGAAAAATAAGCATTAAAATAGCAAGCATGAAAAATAAATTAAATGTAAAACTAATTAAAAAGTAATTTAATTAAAAATTCATAACTAAGTAAAAAGCGACGTTGCCATTTTGCATTGGTAGTTACTTTTGTGCGTATGCAAAGAGTGTTTCGTTTTCGTGTCTGTTTATAATTTTTTATTGAATATTTTTAAAGTTATTAAAATAAAATACTTTTTGTTTTTTTATGGAAACAATTTTTTTAGGATCTACGCTCGCCATCATATTGCCAGTTTAAGGGAACGCCTTTCGTTAGTTAACAACTGTATAATTGTCAGTTCTCAATCTTTATAGTAGTTAGGTAGTTCAGTTTTAGTAATCGATACGAATATTTAACAAAATCAAGGCAATGAATGTATAAAATTAAGCCTGACTGAGACTGCAGGTGCATAGTTGGGGTTGGAAGAATGTAGTTAAAGTTTTGTAGTTTTGTAGCTTTTTAGTAGTTGTTCGTGTGTGGGGGCCTGTGTTCTTTGCCGTCCACCGCACCATCGCTACATAGAGAGAAACATAGAGAAGTAAATTGTAAGAATTTATTATATATACACATATTGATATAACTATTAACCCCTCCGTTACATTACGTGCATAATAGGCCTTTTTATCGAGGCTGTGCGAGACGGGGATATGAAAACGAAACAAATATATGCCTAAAAGAAGAACCCAAGAACACTTTGACCGCACGATAAGTTTATGCACTACGAATGAACTCGGTGGTCGATAACAACCACCTTACAGGCTAAAAGATCCGATCCGAATTTCCGATCCAAGACCGATCTAAAAGCGGACGGAACGCAGTAACTTTGTTACTACACGGTTACTGCGTTCCGTCCAAAAAATAACAGTTCCAGAGGTTTACTTACTTATCCTATCTTTCCTAATCCGAACGATCATCGCTATTATAGTAACAGCTTCAAATGTTTGTGAGTGAAAGCTTCTTCTAGAAGCAAGTCCATCACTTTGAAATCAAATCAATAAAATCCTAATCCTAACTTCCTAATCCTAATTAATATTATAAAAGCGAAAATGAGTTTGTTTGTTTGTTTGTAAGGTAACAAACGCCTCACGCCTAAACCACTGAACCGATCATCCTGAAATTTTGCCTATACGTTGTCAGGTGTACAGAAACGGACATAGGCTAACTTTCATCCCGAAAAAAATTACCGTTCCCGAGGAAAACAATAATAACGTTCTTATAATAATAGATGGCGCCACGTGTCTTTCGAATCATGATTGAATTATATTATTATATATTAGTACAAGCAGACTACAACCCGAATTGATTGTCATATTCTAAATTAACGCGAGCGAAGCCGCGGTCAAAAGCTAGTATAATATAATATCAGCCCTATATTAAATTGTCCCACTGCTGGGCACGGGCCTCCTCTCACTATGAGAAGGGTTAGGCCATAGTCCACCACGCTGTGGCCTAGTTTCCTCACGATGTTTTTCATTCACCGTTAAAGCAAGCGATAATTAACTATTTAATACGCATATAACTTCGAAAAGTCAGAGATGCGCGCCTTGGGTTCGAAATCGAGACCTCTACGTAGCAGTCTAACGGTTTCCGGTTTCCGCTGCTTCAATCAAATCAAATCATTTAGTGTTTCAGACGTAGATAAATACCTACATAGTTTAACGCTTATAACACCGAAGAGATAAGTAAGGAGTTGTGTTCCTACCTACAATTCGTCAATCATGTTTTAGATCTCAAGGTTACGTGAAACCAAAAACATGTTTAGCAAAACATTTAGGCGTGACCTTAAACATGCAAAAAACTCGCCTCCTTTAAGGGGGTGAGCCTATTGCTGTCTACCGGATATAGTTGCAGGCACCGTGCTGTAACTGAGATATCTTTTATGGAGATATACCAATAGTCTTTTGCTTAACCCAAGAATCAAACCCGGGATCTCATGCACAGCAGTCGCATTCACTACTGCTGCGCCACGGGCTGGAATAATAGTATTTGAGTAAGAAACTTATTTTGACACGCGTAGTTTTAGTAGATTACATTCTGGGTAGGTGTTAGCGACGTAACTGTAGTGTGCGATGTGCGCGCGGCTCTCGGGGGTAGCGGGACGCGGGGAGGAGGCGTGCCGCGAGCGCATTGCATTTCCGCGAGGTAGTGAATATATGGGCCCCACGCACGTCGCCCGCTACTTCGTTTTGTACTGTACATCTTCAATACACGCAGTTTTCGGATTTCGTTGTATTATTTCATTTCTTAGTATTGCCCACGCCCACATCATTAACAAAGTGGTCCTTCGAGCCGGATTGATACTTATCGTGAAATAAATACTTACCCACGCGTCGCCTACGACGACTCTCTGCCACGACGATGTTCAGCACTCCTCCACCGTCACGCACGCACCGCCTTGAAAACACGGTTCGCACACGTAGCGCCTGGAAGAAAGAACATGCGATCACAAAGAAGGGAGAACCGTCACACGACGTGCAGTCCGAAGCGTTACCAGCATAACTTGAAATGTGCGATGTTGCAAAAAGACCACAGACTGACATTGGAAGCACGAAGAAAAGTATACATACCAGAGTTTCCTCGGGCTCCAAAAAAAGTTCTATAGAAGCCCGTAAAAAACAATTGTTATATAAAGCGGCGAAGGAAAAAGCGGAAATAGCGAAGAAGGAAGCTGAAGCTCAGAAGCAACTGGTAGACATGAAACTAGCTGCCGAATTAGCTGCTCTCGAGGATCAACGAAGCAGCCGCCTAAGCTCTAGACATCAGCCCAGCGAAGGTCACTCCGTAAGGACCATGGACAAAGTGCAAGAGTGGCTCGAGCGTAGTCATATTTCTGAAAAAAACTGTAGCCACAATCATCAAGCTGAAAAAGAAGTCGGCCACAGTGGTGATGTTGAAATGAAGAATTTAGTTAGTGCTATTCACCTTGCTACCTCACAAAATCAGTTGATGTCACGATTCGCTACCTCAAAGGATTTACCGCAGTTCTACGGCGATGCACTCGAGTGGCTCGGTTTTAAACAGGCGTATGACGAGTCTACTAAATTCTGCAAGTATAGTGACACAGAGAACATGCGGAGGCTACGCAAAGCCCTTCGTGGAGAGGCAAAAGAAACAGTGTTGTCACTTCTCAACGGAAACACGTCGCCGCAATCAGTCATTGAAGCACTCGAACTCCGCTTCGGTAGGCCCGAAGTAATAATCAATAAAATTACATATCAATTAAGAAAAATGTCACCTTTACCACAAAATTATCATCGAGATATTGTTTCCTTCGCAATTAAAATTAAAAACTTTGTTGCCGCAGCGCAAGCAGTGAATCAAACCGATTATTTAAGGAGTCCGGAACTAATATCATCAGTATTGGCAAAGTGCCCCAGTGCTCTTATCAACAAATGGGCTGACTATTATAGCACTTATTACGAAAATGAAACATCCAAATTAGTAATGCTCGCCGAGTTTTTGTACGACGAAGCCAGTAAAATATCTACCGCCGGATTAACTTATATTCATAGTCAATCTGAATATAAAAGGAAACATGAAGATAGAAAGCATCATGCGCTATTGTTGAGTGATAAACAAGAATCTACTTCTAAGTGCAAATTTTGTCGTGGCGGTAATCATAAACTAACCGAATGCGCACGGTTCAAACGCGCTATGACCAAGGACCGATGGCGCTTTGTGCGCGCTAACAAACTATGCCACAAATGTTTGCTGGCATCACACAATCGCGACACCTGCTCAGCGCCTGCATGCGGCGTAGGCGAATGCTCGCTACCGCATCATCGTTACCTGCATTGGAAAACAAAAAACAGTGATATAATAACCAGTGAAAATAAACTGTTAACGGAAAGTGATAAAACCACGGACCAGAACAATATAGTGCCTAGTGACTGTTCAGAAATTGTGACATACACGAACAATATGGAAAACGCCTCAGTGTGTCTAAAAGTAGTTCCTGTAAAAGTGTATGGCCCGCGCGGTGTTATAAGTACATACGCGCTATTAGATGACGGCGCGACGATATCGTTAATATCTAGTGAAGTTGCCGAGTTCGTAGGCTTACGAGGCGAGAAACAGACATTGTCCGTCCGTGGAGCATGGGACTCTAAATTAACATGTACAAGTGAAGTGATAACGTGCAAAATTACTAATCAAAACAATGAGTCGTACGAACTATGTGCAAAAAAAATCTACCATTACAAAAATTATCGGACATTAATATAAAAAACTATAAACATTTACATCAAATAAGTGATAAATTTACGTGTCTTAAGGATGTGAAACCGACATTATTAATCGGACAGCATAATTGTCATTTAATTTCGCCAATAAAAGTGATAATGGGTCATAATAAGAAAAGTGAACCATGTGGCACCTTGACCCCATTAGGATAATAATAATAATAATAATACTCTACCACATACACACAACACCATCTAGCCCAAACTAAGCAGAGCTTGTACTATGGGTACTAGACAATGGATAAACATACATATATACTTTTTTTTTTTTGTAAATACATACATATTATACATAGAAACACCCAGACCAAGACAAACATCCATGTTCATGCACACAAATGTTTGACTTGTGCGGGAATCGAACCCGCGACCTCAGGCGTGGCAGTCGGTAACACTAACCACTACGCCATCGAGGCTGCATGGTGCATACATGGCGCGCACCGCAACCAACGTCAACCAATATCATCCGAATGTGTTATGATAACGGCGGCAGAACAAGAAGCAAGCACCGTCGCGCTCGCCGGTCGTCCTTCTGCTCACGTTTGCATCGGCGTCCCTGTCGCCACTACATCGACAGCTACGCACACATGCACCGGAAGCGACGCGCCGCTTCATAGTATACCTACGAGCGCGAACTCAGCGAGCGATTGTGCACTTCAAATTCCCGTCAATAATTCCTGCACCGCTATACACACGGACCTAAAGTTCGACGCACAAATTCACGAACTTGTTCGCAAGTCATTTATGTTTGAAAGCATCGGTGTTCACAATAAAGCAAGACAAAATAAAAGCGATTTAACGGCAATAAACAAGGTGAATAAATCTGCTAAATTGATAGAAGGAAGATGGGAGGTGGGCTTACCCTGGAAAGATGACAATGCTAAGATGGTGGATTCTTATCCAAACGCTTATAGAAGATTAAGAAGCGCCGGAAGAAAAATGATGGCTGATAAAGATTATAATTCAAGATATAAAGAAAGAATAGATCATTTATTTACTAGCAATTATGCTCGTGCCATAGAGCCCAATGAGAACCCACAAGATGTTAAAAAATATGGTATCTTCCCCACTTTGGAGTTGATAATCCCAATAAGAAGAAATTAAGACTTGTTTACGACGCTGCTGCAAAATCTTATGGTCAGTCACTGAACGATTATTTATTGCCAGGACCGAACTTATTGGAGTTACTTCTTGGCATTATGTTCCGATTTCGAGAGAAGCCGATCGGTCTCACAGGCGACATTAAAGATATGTTTCTTCGCATAAAAATAGGTCGAGAAGACCAACATGCTTTAAGATTCCTATGGCGTGACAACCCAGATGAAGAAATAGAAAAATTTGTTATGGCGTCACTTATATTTGGAGCCAACTGTTCACCATTTATTGCTCAACATGTTAAAAACTTAAATGCTCAGCGATACTCGAACACAATGCCGGAGGCAGTTCAAGCCATAATAAAAAATCATTTTACGGATGATTACATCGATTGTTTTGATGATACTGATACAGCAATAAAAACAATGAAAGAAGTGTCATACATTCATCAACAAGGAGGTTTTGAAATTAGAAACTGGACGTCGAACGAAATGTCCGTGTGTCACGGCATGCCTACCGATACTTTGAGTCCGGCCGTTGTTAACTTTAAGAGCGAAGTGAACGACATGTACGAGCGTACTCTCGGCCTGTTGTGGTACCCGAACAGTGACACCTTTGGCTTCAACTTATCACTAGACAACATATGTAAAGAAATATTATCGGGCGAAAGGATATCTACAAAACGAGAATTATTACGCATAGTGATGTCTATATTTGTTATATGATATATATATGGCTTCCTGGCGCCATTCACTGTTAATGCGAAAATTATAATGCAAACTTCATGCAAGATAAACCTGCAATGGGATGAAGAGATAAAACATACACAATTTGAGATATGCCGTGAATGGATTGTTCAATTACAAAAATTGAAAGACATTGGAATACCAAGATGGTACTTTCGTATGCCTACTGAGAAAGATAATACGAACGGAAATAATTTTTATTCCAAGAGTAATACGGCGTGTACGAGCGAGACGTTACAATTACATGTATTTTGTGACGCGTCGCTGACAGCGTATGCGGCGGTTGCATATTGGCGTGTGCATAGTAACAACAATGCGTGCGTGTCCTTCATAGCCAGCAAGAGCAGAGTTGCGCCGCTGAAGCCGGTCACAATTCCGAGGTTGGAATTACAAGCTGCTGTACTTGCATGCCGTCTCGCAGATACCATACAAAAGGAACATAGACTTCAACCAATAAAAAGATATTTCTGGTGCGATTCAACGACCGTACTGCATTGGATTAAGAACGAAAATCGAAACTACAAAGTGTTCGTCGCTAATAGACTTGGTGAAGTGGACGAGTTAAGTAATACGCGCGAGTGGCACTATATACCTACAGAGAAAAATATAGCAGACGTAGCAACAAAGATAAATACATATGAGTTACACCCGGAGTGCGAGTGGTTCCGCGGCCCGAAGTTCTTATACGGAAGCGATTGGTTTACATCAGCACCTGTAACAGAAAAAACACAGATTAACGAAGAAATATGTGACGTCATGCATTACGTATGTGAAACAGAAAATACCATACCGGTTGCTAATCCCGAAAGCGCATCATCATGGCTCCGTTTAAAAAGATCAACTGCAAATATGTTATTGTTTATTGAGAATTGTAAAAAGATCAACTGCAAATATGTTATTGTTTATTGAGAATTGTAAAAAGATCAACTGCAAATATGTTATTGTTTATTGAGAATTGTAAAAAGATCAACTGCAAATATGTTATTGTTTATTGAGAATTGTAAAAAGCACTACACAAAGATTGACACGATAATTATGAAACGTGCAGAAATATTATTATTACGCTTCTGTCAAATGGAAACGTTTGCGTCGGAAATTGAATTACTGAAAAATATAAAAGCCTATTTTAATTAACAGCAGACTTCGTATGTTGAGCCCGTACCTAGATGGAGAAGGCCTACTGCGAGTAGGCGGGCGAGTTGGAGCTGAATCTCGCGTATCACCTGAAGTGAAAAACCCAATTATATTGGCCAACCCAATTATAAGGCACACCATCGCTAGACTTATAACAAAAGAATTACATATAAAAAGTGCACACGGGAATAATGAAACAGTAGTCAATGAACTTAGACAAAAATATTGGTTGCTGAACCTACGACCCACAGTGCGTACTGTTGCTTCTCGTTGTTTACTGTGCCGCATAAGAAAGGCTACACCGTGCGCTCCGAGAATGGCCGACTTACCTGAAGGAAGACTAGCGCATCATAATAGGCCATTCACTCACTGCGGCGTAGATTTATTTGGCCCGATCGAAGTTACGGTGGGGCGTCGGTCGTAGAGAGCAGCGGTATGGAGTATTGTTTACGTGTATGACTGTGCGCGCTATACATATTGAAACAGTACCATCACTGACAGCTGACTCATTTATAATGGCCTTGAGAAGAATGGCTTCCCGACGTGGTTGGCCGCAATACATGTATTGTCGGCCTCGATGGCGTAGTGGTTAGTGTAACCGACTGCCACGCCTGAGGTCGCGGGTTCGATTCCCGCACAAGTCAAACATTTGTGTGCATGAACATGGATGTTTGTCTTGGTCTGGGTGTTTCTATGTATAATATGTATGTATTTAAAAAAATATATATATATATGTATGTTTATCCATTGTCTAGTATCCCTAGTACAAGCTCTGCTTAGTTTGGGCTAGATGGTGTTGTGTGTATGTGGTAGAATATTATTATTATTATTATTATTATTCCGACAATGGTACTAACCTGCGCGGTGCAGACGTCGAGTTAAGAAAATCGTTCCTGGAATTACGTCAGAGTAAGGTGAAAGATGAACTGACTAATCTCGGTGTAAATTGGATTTTTAACTCACCTGTCAGTCCTCATAAAGGTGGGGCCTGGGAGCGTTTAATTAGAACTATGAAGACCGCCCTGAAAATAACGCTAAAAGAAAGAGCACCGCGGGAAGAAGTACTCACAACTTTACTTACCGAAATAGAACACATAGTTAATAATAGGCCGCTTACGTACGTGTCAGTGGACCCCAAATGTGCAGAAGCCCTGACACCCAACCATTTTTTGATTAGTACATCATCAAACTTACCTGTACCTGGAGTTTTCGACGACAGCGACATGTACCTGCGTAATAAGTGGCGAACCGCTCAAAGACTCGCCGACATGTTTTGGCGACGATGGGTCAAAGAAGTGCTGCCTACCTTAATACCACGTAAAAGGTGGTACTTAGATAAAGACTCCCTAAAGGTAGGGGATGTAGTTGTGGTGGTCGACCCTAATTTAGGTAGAAATACCTGGCCGAAGGGAGTGGTGGCTATCGTTTACCCGGGGAAAGATGGACGAGTTCGAACAGTGGACGTGAAGATGAAAACTGGAATATTAACTCGTCCAGTCACCCGAGTGTTAGACCCGAGTCCAGTTACTTCCCGTTGCTGATTAGTGTCACCAGGACACTGGGCGGAGATATGTTAGCGACGTAACTGTAGTGTGCGATATGCGCGCGGCTCTCGGGGGTAGCGGGACGCGGGGAGGAGGCGTGCCGCGAGCGCATTGCATTTCCGCGAGGTAGTGAATATATGGGCCCCACGCACGTCGCCCGCTACTTCGTTTTGTACTGTACATCTTCAATACACGCAGTTTTCGGATTTCGTTGTATTATTTCATTTCTTAGTATTGCCCACGCCCACATCATTAACAGTAGGTAAACCTTGTAGGGAGGGTTGCAAGGAGACGAAAATATCGATATAAATATCGATATTTATATCAAAGGCCTGAAAATATCGATGATCGATAATATCGACAGTTTCAATGCGATATTATCGATAATTCAGAACTTTCAAGTTGGTAGTAGAAGTAGGTAAATAAGAAGCAAATAATAAATATCGACGGCCTGAAAATATCAATGATCTGAACTTGAGTAAAATTGAAATCCTACTATTTTCTGTGGAAAGTACTATTCTGAACGAAGGAACAAATACAAAGAAGACCATAGACCATAGATAATCTTAAATTTAGGCAATGGTTACCAAATATTATTTTTAATATTTTGATATCGATATTTTTAGGGTCGATATTATCGATATTATCGAATATTCGATATATCGTGGCATCGCTACTTATAGGTATTGTCTACTTAAAGGTCATTTATGCCAGTGAGCCCATATTTAAAGGGGTTAGTCCCATTCGCCACCCTGGGGGTGACGCCTCCAGTGGCGAATGGGATATTTTTTTTGGAAAATGTCCCATTCGCCACCGGAGGGGGCAATGCTGGGGTTGGCAAATGAGACTAACCCTATTTAAAGTAGAAAAACATCGGTTGAATCGATTGTGTGGTTTAGCCTTGAAAAGGTAACAGACAGACAGATAGACAGACAGAGTTACTTTCGAATTTATAATATTAGTAAGGATATTAATAAGGTTAAGGATGGTAGATGAATTGCGCTTAACAGCGCCATCTAGCCACCTGGTGATGAACTACCCACATAAAGTCTTTTAAAGGGAGCGTGCCGCGGCAGAAATTCTCCAGACATGACACAGGTGGCGCTAGTAACTATGGAGTGTTATAGTATAATTATTGTATTTCTCAAAGGCATAGTTCCTGAAAAAATTTGGTTCTAATATGTATATAGCATTAAAAAAAGATTTCTCGCAATGTTGGTTAACAAATTACTAGTATTCTTATTGATGTAACCTAGAATACTTTTATCAGGATTATGTTCACGTCGGTAATTGGTATGGAATACTAAAATATAGTATTGTATTATCTGTAGTATGGAATAATGGTTGGTATGAGTGGGATTCGAACCAGCAACCTTTTAATCAGAATCTAATGCCATATACTATAATGCCTCTTTATTTTATACTTATCATTATCTTATCGTTACTGCCATACTGTGCACCATAACATTTCTATAAACTATAATCACGCACATACCAAAATCCTCGAAATATGAGCAGAATTGTATTACATTCACATGTTGTCATGTATGTTTTATAATACTTTAATGTTTGGTTTTTGCTACCCAGTAATAGGGAGACTTCACACTGTTGCTGAGAATATCCGATTCAAACGAGATGGGTGTACAAACCCAGGATTCGACCTCTTCGTCTTCATGTGATCTTTTTTTTATCTGCTTTTGTATTTTCCCACTGCTGGGCAAAAGCCTCTCACTTGGACTTCCAAATCACTCTGTTGGTAGATATCCCCTGACCTGGTCTTTTGACCCACAGGGCTCATATTCAAACTCAACCGAGGTATGAACCCAAGTGTGTCCGCACACCACTACAAGTTACAAGTCAATCGGTCCAGTAGTTCCGGAGTTATGCCTGTCACTAACAAACTGTCACTAACAGACATACACACAGACCCACATAGTGTTTTCATTAACCTCTTTGAAGAAGACTCAGAAGTTAATAACACACGCGACTGATCGATCAATCCTGACGCCTCATGATCGTATAGTACAGTAGAATAAATTGCGAAAGCCTTACTTCAAAATTGATTGAATTAGGTCGTTTCCTATCACAAGAAATGGATGCACGGGTAGCGTAGTCGTTTGAGTAGTCGCCTCACCACTGCCGCCGCGCCGAGTGTTGTGGGTTCGATACCCCACGGGACAAAAATTTGTGTGATTCTTGTGAAATTATTGTTCAGTCCGGGTGTTCTTTGTGTCCGTTGTTTGAATGTTTGTATATATCCCCACGACACAGAAATTATACCTACCTACTGCGGGCGTTGTCTTTTTTAATATAGGTATTTCAAGCGAATCGTGGCTTGAACCTAAGACCGATAGAAAATCTATATCTACTAATATTATAATAGCTGAAGAGTTTGTTTGTTTGTTTGCTTGAACGCGCTAATCTTAGGAACTACTAGTCCGATTTGAAAAATTATTTCACTGTTAGATAGCCCATTTATCGAGGAAGGCTATAGGCTATATATCATCACGCTAAGATCAATAGGAGCTGAGCACCAATGAAGAATGTTTTAAAATCTGTGGATATTTTTTTATTTGAGAGCTTCCGCTGCGTGCGCTGCGTAAACAGTTAAAGTTTCGCAAAAATCATGTATGACAGAATTGTTCCCCTTTAAAAGTTCTAAAAAAAAGTCCGCGACAGCATATGTCTATCTTTTAAGGTTGGGTCACTATAACCATTTTTATGCTAACGAAATTTGTTCTAAAATAATGCATTATTTGCAAAGGTATTTTTATAAACATGATATTAATCCTTATCCAAATAAATACGTTATTCATCACAAGTATTTAATTAAAAACAAGATTGCCCTTTATATCATTCGATTTCAATGAATATCTTAGGAGATATCGCAGTTTTAAAATAACATTGCAGCAAAATAATTACCCATTACAGACATAGTACAAACGATGTTTCTCCTGGTTTATTCTGCGTGATTACTACTGGTTCGATTTGAAAAATTCTTTTAGTGTTGGATAGCCCATTTATCGAGGAAGGCTATAGGCTATATAACATCACGCTGCGACCCACGGGAGCGGCGCAGTAACGATAAACGCGGGTGAAACCGCGGGCACAACCTTTTAACCGCCCCACTTCATAACAGTTGTCGTGCCAACTGTTATGAAGTGGGGCGGTTAAAAGGTTAAAAAATTGCGTAAATGTAATAAATTATAAGTGCACTGGCGCCATCTGTTAAACAATTACCGAACTTCTCGGGGTCGACATAGTGGCTATCGTTTTTATGCGCCGCAGTCAGCGCCACTAGCGATTATCCTGTCAATCCTGTCAAAGCTGCTGTCAAAAGCAGTATTGGGCGGTAAAAATACTACGTAAAAATATTATTATCAGTTTCTATGGTTACTGTTGTGTGTGTTAAGGGCCCCATATACGGTACGATTCGTCTGGACGATCGATCTGATAAAAATCGTGACGAATGATCGCATCAAAAATGACGCCCATACACGAAACGATTGGTCGTAACAATCCATAATTTACTTGTTTGAACACTGTCGACTCATCGGTACGATATTCATGATTGCATAGGTTTTCGTTGCGATTTTCGGCATCGTCTTCGATGAAGTAAATCGTTAACGATCTTGACATACACTGCCGATTCGTCGTTTCGATCGGTCTGAAGCGACGGATCGTACAGACAAATCGTACCGTATATGGGGCCCTTTATAACTATCAAAGATATTGTAGATAACTATTGAGTACGAGGTCTACAGACCCAACTATCCGCTAGTGGTGGATTAAGGCGCCATACCTCCAATAGTAGAATCAGGGTGAAATTGTCGAAGACTTATGTCTGACAAAATTACTCCTAGATAGTGCTGGTCTCTGGCGAAAACGGTTGGTCTGGTGTTACACGAAAGAACAATAGTTGTCACGGTTCAATTTGAAATATAAACTTCAGCATTAGTGCTGGTTTACCAATAGATAATTCTCTGATTTTACGGGTAATATCAGGACTATGCTTGTTTTATGGTATCTCTTTAAACATATGCAAAAACCGTGTTCCACAGTTCATCCAAAAAGTTCTCAGAAAAACAAAGTATATAAAATAGTAAATAGGCATAATTTCAAAGGTAATATTTTGTTTTATTTTTCCTAAAGATTCATAGAAGCGCCATCTATTGTCCACCAGTATTAAAGAACAAGTACAATGCCATCTAGCGGTACCGGTACACAATTTTTATATCTGATTCAAGAGTTATTTATACTCAGTTATCATTACTAATATAAATGTGAATATGGGTTTGTTACGATTTCACGCCTTAACTACTCAACCGATCATCCAGAAATTTGTATACTCATTGTCAGGGGTGCAGAAAAGCACATAGGGTACCTTTCATCCAGAAAAAAATCACTCGCTGCAGGCAAAATCTAGTATATTTTATTCCTGAATTATAATATAGTGTTTTAACTATGAGTGGTATTACTGGTACAACTCAGACGCCATCTTTTAGAAAATAGCTTTGCTACTATAACTAGGCGCCATCTATTAGTGGATAACTGAAACAGAGGTACTAGACTGGATTGGCCATCCGTTTGTGAATAACTAAAGCTCTATTACTAGCCCGCAGGCGCCATTTGTTATTCAATTGCGGTAATACTGTCAGGATGCCGATATAGGTCGTGTTTATCACTAGTTACGAAATAATAGGTATCGATGAGAAAGGAGGTAGGTAAGTGCCAGGCTTAGGTACATACTTATGCTTTCGTCTCATATTTTATACTTTTCTTTGGCATCTAGCCAGTCAAGCGATCATTGGATATGATAAATGCAAGCAGACGGGCTGTATGCTTTTTGACCATTTTCTTTGTATGTCTTTGCCAAGACCGGTCTGTGTGGGACGCCTGTCAAGCAGTGGACGTCTTTTGGCTGAGATGATGATGTCTTTGTGCAGTAATTGGAGTATTATTACTTTTCTTTTAGTTATATGGCGTGTTTTACCCAATAGCGTGTTCGGAGCTCGTCAAAAATATTACGTTATCCATGGGTCACTAAGGAAACTCTCAGTTGTTGGAATGTGAAGTCTGGAAGTGAGACCAAAAGACTCGTCCCATATTATGCTGACGAAATATGAGTATGATTACCTTTTTGCCTAAATTGAGATACGTGAGTTACGGCCACGTATGTTTATCAGCGTCTCACGTACTTCAGTTGGTTCGATAATAGTGAATTTGCACTATTTATACCATAGTCCCCCTGTAGAGTAAAGGTTGCCCCTATCTTACTTTACATCTTCATGTTATGGACTATTTAGTTGGTCTCGTAGAATCGTATGTAGCAGGTATTCAGTGAGGGGAATAATAAAAATAAAACAAGTTTTTTCCTTAATATATACACTAAGTTTATTTACATTATTTACATCTTATCACCTAAACTTATGTTACCATGGTTATTTCGCAAGATTTTTGCAAAATTGAGAGACTTTAATGCTACCTTATGTTACATAATTAATTCTAATCTGTCTAAACTAAATTTCTGCTATAGCCTACATCTAAGTTATTACGCCTAGGAGAAGACTGTTGATTTATATTTATATGTATCTATATATACAATTTCCATATTATAGTCATCATCATCATCATCATATTATAGTACTTAATTATATTTACATTTAACATTATTCATATAGACCCACCTAACATTACGTTTACAATGTAACGTAAGGTTGATTATACTACTTATTTTCTACAGTGTGCAAGCAAATGTTAGGACCTCTCTTCAATCGATAATATTTACATTTATACATTCTAATTATACGATATAACAAGAACAAATTATGTCAACAATACTGGAGATATAATGTAGACATAATTTGTTATACAGACGTCGAACATCTAATTATATATATTTAAATGCACGACGTCGTACATTAGGATAACATAATAATGTTGATAGTGTGTGTTGAAACTCAATACACACTAACAATCCTGATACGGCACGTTACTTTAGACTATTTGAACCTACGATTGCTAATTTTCTCGGTAAATCTGTTATGCTGGCAGTGTGTATACTAATAATGTGAAATCTTTACAAAGGCATTTACTCCAAAATGGAGAAAAATGAGGTATATATTTTGATAATATTGCTACTATGAGACCAACAAGTTTTAAGCAAAAAAGGTGATTGCCTCCACAAAGTATGTGATACAGATACAGCAGCCCCTAGGCGCAGGTCACACAAGCGTCTTAAGACGATGCGAGGACGCGCGGTGGACGGAGAACACGCTAGGACCAAACGCCGCATGATCCTCGTCCAGACCCCGTTCACGCCCCAGTCACAACGCGCCCACGCCGCGTCTTAAAACACCTCAACGTCACCTGCGCCCTAGCACTTCCCATAATCTCTCAGCTACGTCTTGAAACGACGTTGTGCCATACACTTTCTAAGTGTACCTCTGACACTGAAAATGCATGCAGACGAGGCACACGCACGCTCAAGGCAATTGAAAGCTATGACAACCTCGTACTAGACCGCTTGTATAATGGCTCACTTACACTATCTCAACATATTCGACTTCGGCTGGCAGCCTTAGTCGTACTTTATAGATGACTACCTATTTGAAGTTTTAATGAGAAAATGTGTCACACGATCGTCGAAACAATTAGTGACTGTGCCAAAGCATACACTGTAGATGGGGTAGGTGTACACTAACACACGGCTCGCACGCAACCGACGGGATCTACAGATAGAGACCGTGGGTGTGGTGCTTACCGGCGCTTCAGTGATCCCATTCAAGATGTTAACATGCCCTTCACATTGTCACTCCAAGCTTCGGTAGTCATACAAGATGTTAAAATTACCCACGGTTTTACAAACTTCCCAGATGTTATCACAACCACCCTTAAGCCTAAAATTATTGCTAGTGTAAAACGCATACAATTCATTTTTTTAAATAATACCATTAGCAATTAAGTCTCTACTCCTTTACAAGTATAAACAATCATGTAATACAACTCTGTGATAATATAAGCCCGCATCATGTTATTTATTATATATGAGACATTATATTTTAGTATCATAAAGGCCGAAACGTATAAGCACAGCGTTGCCTAACAAAATGTTCTATTCAAGATTGTATGCATAGATAATATAGATCCTGCATGCACTCTCGTGAACAAATCATTATTACAAAGCATCACGCCTAACGTGTCTTGGCTTTTATTGATGTAAACATATCTGCAACATAACAAGAAATACTACAATCATTGCACTTTGCGAACTAGTTGGAACTTAATCGTCGTTGTATAATGTGCCTGTAAATTTTTGTTTATATTAATTATTTCATGTTGGGAATATGTTTTCTGTATGACGGTAAAATTTAATTATCAATTTAATCTAAATCATTATTGATCCGAAATAAAACTTTAGTACACGACCAAATTTTTGATTTTGGATCTGGATTATAAATTAACATGACAATTAAATTGCACCATTCAAGGAATGCCAACTATTTAATAATTAACGACTCTCCGAATCTTGTATTATCAAGAGAACAAAGATTGTTTAATATTCTAAATTAGTGAGACAAAATTGAGTCAATATTTTTTAAATATATGAATAGTATACGTTTCTTATAATTAACGAGGTAAAGCGACTGTTGATGGTATGTCGCAATTTCGCCTACTGTCTATCGATTAAAAATAAAAATGTTACGAAAATATAAGTATATCTATAATATATATAACATACAGCATTACAACAAGAATAAAAAATATGAAGAAGCGCCCGCGTCCAAGCTGAATAGCGTCTCACGAAAGTCAGTCTTATAGCCAATCGTAAACTCACTCCATAGCAGCCGCCCAGCCTCCGGAAGGACAATCTCGACGATCCATTAAAAACTAATAGTGCGGCGCATTCATGCCCGGACGACGAGTAAGCTTAACAACAATACGATCGCATCTTTGTTGAGTAAGTGCAAAATTAATCTAGGGGTTGAAGCAGCGGCACTGAATTACCCAAGTGAGTCTGTGAGTAAACCAGTTGAATGCCTAAAATTATTTACCTTAATTGGCGGTGTTAACAACATTACTAGTAAAACTCCAGAATACTCAGATTGCCAGTAATCTTATTAAGACCAAAACAACAGTAATATAAACGACAATTAATGGCAACCTTGTCAGATATAAAATAATAGAAAATTCAAAATAAATTAATCAAATTAGTAAAATAACCAATGAACTACTGATACTTAACTAAAGGAACGGACAAAATATAATCAAAGATCAACTAAATGTTTTGTAATTGAAACCAAAAACTATATAAAATACAACTGAAGGAGACCTTGCCAATGAAGGCAGATATTAAACAAAACTCAAATAACCTAGTCCGAAAATATGGAAAACAAAAATCAATTTAAAAACAGATTCTGGAACTGGAGACATAGGAACGAATATCATAAAACTAAAGAAATATACTTAAACATATACAAAACCAATAACTCAAGGTGCCATGTCGGTGCAAATTATTAATAACACAGTAACTCATTTTCGGAATTGAATAGAATTGGACGAAGAATAACATACTATAATTACTGCAACCGAAACTTGAAGATATAGAAGAGATGAAAGAGATCTCATATAAGATCTCAAGAAACTTATACAGAATAACAATAGGAAAACCAATAGTGACGATAGAAATCAATAATGAGGACCAAAAATGCATGAACCTAAATTTACCAACTGATTGTAGAACAGAAAACATCATAATCCGCATAATTACAAGAACTCAAGGTACCATGTCATTGCAGATTATAAATAATACAACTAATTTCGGGGATCGAATAGAATGAATTATACCAAAAATATAAAGACATTAACAAAATTTAGAAATTGATCTAAAGAAAGAGGAAAAAGAGATCTTATACAAGATCGCACAGAAAATTGCGAATTGAATAAAGTCAAATGCAGATCCACAAAATACATTGAAATTGAAACCTAATGAACCATACGACATAAAAGAGATGATCTCAAACCTACGTAGAATAATAAGAGATGAGCCTAAGCCATGGCTCATCTAAATAATATGAATTAAATAATCAAAACTAAACATATAGAAAACCAACATTAATATAACAACTGATTGTGCAACAGAAGACAGAGGAATTGATATCGACAAACTGAAGAAAATCCATTTCAAAATTAATTTAGGAATTGAACAGAATTAAATGACTATCAAAAAATTTAAAATGGAACCGAATGAAACATATGACATTAAGAGATCATCTCCAACCTATGCAGAATAACAAAATAGAGCCTGGGCGCCAGCTCATGTAAAATATAAGGCAAAAACTGATCAACCATATAATTAGCTAAAACATTACTCAACACTATATAGATGCGAGCGTATCTATTTCGACAATAGAATAGTCGAGGTAAAGTTACACTTGCGCCGACACAAAGCTAAACTTAGGACTGGAAGCCCGAAATGAGACAATTAAAATAATGATTGCAAACTTATAAGAAAATCTCGTAAATTTAACTTTGTGTCTGACACACCCTTCGGCGTATTTAGTAACAACACCAAAATTTAAAATGAACTGTTAATATAGGAGTAGGAATAATTAGTACTCAAGTTACAAATCAAGTGGATTATTCTTAACATAAACCACATACATGAAACCATAGGCAAAGTAATAAAATCCTTATTCAAAATAACAACATCAAACTTGTAAATCATACGAGATAAAGCCCACTGGAGCGGTACCGGTGGCGGATATTTTGTATTGACCGAATTAGTATGAAACATTTCACACAAGATAACTCGGATCGCGAGTGCAATGTTTCATACAAATTTGAACAATACAAAAATGAAGCCCACCACACACAAACAGCGGAGGCGAAGTAGTGACGGTGACAGATGTTTGTTGTTCGAATTAGTATGAAACATTACATGCACGATTGCTTCGGATCGCTCCGGATCGTGTGTGGTGTTTCATACAAATTTGAACAATACAACAAAATGGTCACCGGTACCGATCCGCGTCCGCTGTCTGTGTTCTGAGGCTTGACGCCACATGTGCCGCTCCGTTTCCGTCTGTTTGTGGTAGGCTTTAGGTGGGGACTAATAATAATTACATACGCCTCAGGGAGGTATATATATATAATACACACGACATTAAAACATTCGGTGAGTCGAACTGTTATGGTGTATATAAAAACATATGGCCCGGCAGTATTCAGTAACGGTTTTATTTACTACAACAATAAAATCTACTTTACAATAAATATAATTCCCTATATAATGCAGTTTGGTTAACAGCCATAATAGAATATATATAGACTGCCGGGCTCGTGGGCACTTGCGTAAGATATATCCGAATCATAAGGCAGTTTCAAAACAGTAAAATAGCATAACAGGATTAACTCAAAATAATCTAAACCGAATGCAAATATTGTGAAATTAAAAAAATTACAATTAATATAAAAATTAATCCTAAACTTCTGTAAATAATACTTGAATTGAAACTAAAGCCATGGTAATAATATTACGAAAATTAAAAAAATGCTACAGCCTAGAAGAGGCTTGTGCATGGTTTTGACCCTGATATTGAATCAGGGTCAAGGAAAATGTAATAAATAACAAACATAAACCAATCCTATACTTCGAGCAAAGACGCATATTTATAGGGTGCCCTGTACGCATTGGTGAGCTAGATATGTTCATATCACCGGGCGATGTTATCCCAAATAGCGTGATGTTACGACTTATTCAATATATATATGTATATATATATATATATATATAATTATAACAGTTCGACATCTACCGTAACAAAATACATATAACAGTAACTTAAGAGAAAGTAAACAGATTTCAGGTGGCTACCTCTTCATTAGTGGCTTCGAACTCCAGCTTCACTTCTCCGCTGAGCCCCTCAACGTCGACTTCATTCTCTGGAGCATTTAGCATATTCAATGTCACCTGTGAGCAAAACCTTGTATTACCAATTGTTACCTTTACCTGAGACAATACGCTATATAAGTTAACGTTTATAGCATCAGAGCTTTAATTGTATGGCTGTCATCATGTCGACATCCCAGTATATAATAACATTCATCATGTTTTCAAATACCAAAATTACCATTGTGTTGTTTGTGTTACCTTTATAAGGACTACTAGCGGCAAAGAATTCTACGTAAACTAAATGCAAAAAAAAACATAAATAAAAGAATTTTGTATTTTCTTTCAGTGTTCTCATCAGGGCTTGGAAATGCAGTAAGTAAATAATCCACAGTATGAATGATTTCAATCTCTAACAGCAAAAGGCTAAATTCGATAGGATTATTCTAATGAAAGCTAACTACTACCTTTCTACCAAGCTGCAGCTTACCGATACCTTGTTCTGGACTTAACCATGTAAATCCGCAAGCAATTTGCTTTACTAATTGCGTATGTACATAGTTAAGACAAAAAAAAAGGGTTAGTCCCATTCGCCACTCCCAGCATTGCCCCCTCCGATGGTGAATGGGATTATTGTTTTGGAAAAAGTCCCAGTCGCCACTGGCGAACCGGTGTCAATTGGGACATTGTTACATAGAAATGTCCAGTCACTTTATCATAATATTTTATAAAGGCTTTTTCCTTTTTTTTCATACCTTAGCCATACCTACTTCAAAAACTATAAATGTCATTCCAAATACAAGTAATTGCCTCATGATTAAGTGTGGCAACTGAGATTTTTTGTAGGCAACATCCCATTTGCCACCCGTGGTGGCGAATGGGATTCTTTCTATTGAAAATATCCCTTTCGCCACCAGAGGAAGGAATGCTGGGGGTGGCGACTGGGATTAAACTCATCCCAATTGCCACCTCCGGTGCGGTGGCGAATGGGACATTCTTTTTGGAAAATGTCCCATTTGTCACCGGAGGGGGCAATGCTGGAAGTGGCGAATGAGACTAACCCAAAAAAAAAGATAGAATTGGTTCCAGCTTTGCTTGTTAGTAACTAATATCTTTCTTTATAGATTATTTAAACCGGACATTATTTAAAAGAAAGAGAAAGAAAACACGGCACAAGACAACATATAACACAAATTACATAACAGTTTACAATATCATGTGATATCGTAAACTGTTATAGTACCATATTCCTATTCAGTTTATTTATTTGAAGCAAATTTACAAATAAGCCTACGAGCCATAAAAAATAAAAGAAATTGAAAATTAGAGAATTAGTCGAATTTTCATTAAGCTCATCTTCTTTGTATCATGGCCGGTTGCAATCCAGGTGATTCTTATTTTACGGTTGGCGCCGAGCTCTGCGGTTATTCAACCGTATTTGATTACTCGTGTGATTCCATATTTGTATCACGTCCATTAGCAAGTGTCGCAATATGTGTTCTGATAGATCCTGAAAATGATTACGACTGTATTCTTATTATCCCGTAACATAGTTGTTTTTGCGTCTATGAGAGTGAGGAAATAACTCTATTTCCTGTGGGCATTTGTATTCTTGCACACATGCACACGCTACTTCCGTATTCATATGTTCGCTGCTGCATCCAAATTTATTAATCCATACAACATTCATATATTATAGTCGTCAAACACATATTCATTATATGTACCTATAGATAAACATGGGCTTGGCTTATGTTGGCGTCGCTTTTTCAAGTTGAAGGTTCTTTTGAACCATTGCTCGTATATTTTTAGTGCTGGTGTCGATCATATCCATCTATTTTGTCTCATTAGGCAGCTGCACGGTCAATATAACATGTTCAGGCATTCTTCCTTCTTTAAATTTGACGACATTCGACGCGATCTTTCCACTAGTTGAGATGCCGACGATCCTACTCAAAACGGTATGCCACTCCGTAATGAGACATCTTTTTGTGATCAGGATTTCCCTTCGGCTATTTTAGTTGTTCTGGTCTTTCACCAACAATTTTAAAATTAAAATCGCTGCTGAGGTCATCACTCGCCGGGATACCTAAAACAATTACCACTGGTTATACCCAATGTTCGTACAACCTTACAATCCTGACACCGATTACGATTACCAATTACCATAAAATTATTTAAAATATTAATAAAAGATCATGGTTGACCGAATATTATGCATCTACAACATCATTGATTAAATATTACGATTATACATGAATGATTAAATGGTAATTTTATGAACTAATCTATAGTAGTATATAAATAACACTGATTCTATAATATAAGCGATTGAATAAATATGCTGCTAATGAAAAAAGCTTCCAGTATTGTATAAATATGTAAGATTGTCTTTAGCTGTCCGAAAATCGATTTCTTTATGGTACCGTGCACGTCCGGCTACGCAAAGGGATTTTATAGTTCTCTTGGTTCGATTCACTCAGGACGGAGTCCACGGCTTTCATCCTCTGCTATCACAAGACCCTCATCTTCGTCATCATCGGTTATAACGTCAGTAGCTGGTTCGATGGCAACGTAGAACTTTATCGAATCGTCATCATCTACTCCGCCGACATGGCCGCTACCACTGACACCGCTGTGACCACCACTGTTGCCGCCGCCGATACCACCTCCATCACCGCCGCCGATACTGCGGACGCCATCTGAAAAGAAAATAGGTTAATACCTGCCCTACCGCTAAAAAACAAATAACTATATCGTGATAAGTGAGTTTTAAATACTTACCTTTATGTCTATACCTGTGTGGTCTGTGTTGCACTTTAAAACCTTTTATTTGCACGGCACGGAACACGGCGTAAAAACACAATTTTTCAAACAAAAAATGACATGTGTCTCAAGTCGATATCCCGCGATTAGTCGGTAACTGGCATTAGGTACTAATTACGTTTATTGCGTGTTCACATCGAGCGAAAATATAATCAGTCTCAATAAATCAATCAATATAACACGTCCCAAAATTCTTCTTACATTGTTAAAAATTCCAAAGATAAAACTTTTGATCTGCCGAATTTTAACTATTTCATCTCAGGGATGTTGCGGATGTAGATTTTTTGACATCCGCGGATGCGGATACGGATATTTGAAGACTCACATCCTCGGATGCGGATGTCCAAATCGATGCAGAAGCTCCGCAAATGCGGATGCGGATGTTGACGAAAATTGTTCATCTTATTTAATAAAAAGTATCTAATATCACCACCTTCGCAGGTTTAAGTTTGTTTTGCAAAGGTTCATAAATTAAATACGTACTACTGAACAACTGATTTCTTTTTTATCGTAACCTACACTATATCTGGATCCGCATTAACATCCGCGTTGATTATTGCGGATGCGGATGCAGATGTCAGAATCGATGGGGAAGGTCCGCAATTGCGGATGCGGATGCAAATATTCACAACATCCCTGTTTCATACACATCTGAAAAGCCAGACATGTGTATCGTAGGAACGTATCGTTTTAAATATAATATACTTCAGGCTGTATATAAACGCACAAATGGGTCATCTATGTTAAAACATATTTTTAATATACGTATTATTCATTATAAAACGATAATAACCTCACGTGAGAATTACTTTTCTTTATGCCACAAAATGGCGGCTACGACGGGAGACAAGATAAAAAGAAATGTCTTAATATTGATGAACCATATTTGTAAAACTATACTACGTACTTTATAAATCTATGAAGCTGATAAAATAAAAGGTATATTCTAAAACTGAGCAGCCGTTTCAATTATCATAAAAAAAGCAATTAAATGCATCGAAATGAGAACAACAGAAAATGTTGGAATAAGCAAATCATCGGTGGATGAAAACTTAAAAAAATATTGACTACGATTATAAGTGCGCTTATACGTCGTAATAATAATAAAATTGACTCATGCAACCAGTCGTCAGTGTTCATTCAAGCTATAAAATTCAAACTTCACTAACCACAAAAAAAAACCGCAACTAACAAAAAAATGTGTGCTATTGGTTGCTTATAGTTAGTGAATGTTTGAACCTCTGCGTTTTTTCCTATAACCGTCTGCGTGTTGATGACGCTCAGTGTAGAAGCTACCTGGGGAGGAGCCTGCGGCGCATGGCTGGTCACCGTACTGCTTACCTGACGCACGGGTATACCTGCGTCTTCAAAGGCTTTTTTCTTCAAGGTGGTACGAATCTGGCTCCTGCAACAAGGAAATATTCATCATTAATATCGCTGAAAGCGTAGGTATAATACATGATGAATTCGATTTATTTTAAGAAATTTATATTTAGAAGTAGCAGTCGTTTAAAATCTCGATTGTCAAAAGTTAAGATATTTAATACGCAGTTAGTTTATTTGCCAATGTTTATAATTAGCAGATAGGGCTGTTCAATGTTAAATACATATGTTAAAGTCCATTCTACCATAGTAAATCATTATTTTATTTTATTTTATTTTATTCGGAAAACAAACAGTTTCTATTACTATTTTACAAATCTTATAAATTATCTATAAACCATTTATATGTTTTCGCATGTGATTAACTAAGGCTTGATAGATTTTACTTATATTGCTATACAAAATTAACATTGATATAATAATTTTAAACAATTACAATGCTGATGTAGGGAAAATTAATTACAATGATTGAGAAAACGTTTAAGGCACCGATTGAAACCATTGATTGGAAAGCGTGTTGATATATTTGGATGGACGTGTGTTAAATAAATCAAGTTCATGGCAGTCAACCAGTGTGTTGATAAGATTTGCTGATCTTACAAAAAATGAGTTGTCTCTATAGTTAGTGGTACCGTGAGGAACATCGAGGAGAATAGGTTTTCTAACCGATCTGGTGGGCACTCTGAGGTGTAACATAGAAAGAAGGTAGGGCGAATCTATTTTAGATTGGGCAATTTTTACCAATAATGTTATATCTGCAATTTTTCGCCTCTCATATAGTGGTAGTAAGTGGTGTCTCTTACACCTCCCGAGATAGCTATTGTCATATTTCTGGCATTTGTATTGAAGAAATCTTGTAAATTTGCGCTGTATATATTCTAATCTATTTATATAAACATCATACTGTGGATTCCAAATTTGGGAACAATACTCGAGGATACTACGAACATAAGAACAATAAAGTATTTTAATAATTTTTTAATTTGTAAATTGATAACATGATCTCATAATGAAACCTAAGGTTTTGTTGGCTTTTTTGGCGATGCTATTTACGTGCTTTTCATAAGTCAGTTTTGTGTCATGTGTAACACCTAGGTCTCGAATTTCATTTACTCTATTAAGTAACGTATCTTTAAGAGTATATTTATAATCTAATATTTTAGGTTTCCGACTAAAAGATATTAAGAAACATTTTCAGGTATTTATAAATAAATTATTCTCTCGACAATAGTTTTCGAATCTGGCAAGATCTTGTTGTAATAGGAGACAGTCATTAATAGTCTCAATTTTCTTAAAAATTTTCATATCATCTGCATACATTAAAAATTGTGAGTTTGTGAAACAAGAACTAATATCATTAATAAATAAATTAAATAATAAAGGGCCAATTAAGGAACCTTGCGGAATGCCAGAAGGGATGCTATTCCATGTAGATATAGCACCGTTCACTGCGACCGCTTGAGATCTATTCTGAATATAGGAAGTAAACCATCTAAATAAATTGCCATGTATTCCCGCACGTAATAGCTTCTGAAAAAGTATTTTATGATCGATCCTATCAAATGCCTTACTATAGTCAGTAAATATAGAGTCTACTTGTCCACCTGATACCATATTAGTTGTAGTAAAATCGATAAAAGACAATAAGTTAGTTGCCGTAGATTTATTTTTTACAAAACCGTGTTGTTCGGGTATAATTGTGTTCGATAGTGTGTTGTAAACCTGACTATAGACCAGCCGCTCGAGTAGTTTTGCAAATATACATAATTTAGATATAGGTCTATAGTTAGTTACATGTCCTCTGTCACCACTTTTATGAACAGGCGTGATTAAGGCCGACTTCCAAATATTGGGTACAATACCTTCTGATATTGAACGCCGAAATAAAATAGTAAGCGGTCCAGCCAATTGATCAGCACAGTTTACAATCAATCTTGGTGCTATGTTAATAAATCTATTATTGACGGTATATATGTAGTAATAATTATATACGAGACGATTTCGAATCTTGCCTGCAGTTTTCGTTTAGCCGAAAATCGAAATCATAACTTCAATCTGAGAAGTAGGTGTATCATACATTAACCGTTCTTGAATGAAAAGATGGTAACAACTTCACCTACTGAGAGTTATTTGCACCTAACAAATGTCACCATGTTCGCGGTGCACTATTACAATGCAAGTGCAGTTTGAAGGCCCTCTACACCTAAGTCACCGAGCGGCAAGGTCAACAACGCATTACTAGGCTATACCGAAGCATCAAATTTATATAGCATTGCGGCGGAAAATATTTATTTGAACGTCCTAATTTTGTTTGTTACGACTTCAAAAATGCTCCTAATATAGTCTTATCAAAAGCCAGCTTAAAAAAATAATCAAATATTGTTAGTTGGCTACCTAAACTAGCTTTTGTGTGAAGTTCAATGGTTTGTAATTGAATTCAATCAATCAAGTTCAATCCTTGAAGCTACCACTACTAACTACTACTAAATAATGGGCCCATAAATCTCTGTTACCGATAAAACATAACCGAGCGCAGGGATGTAGCAAAAGTATATCTTATTTCATTGGACGATCTGTATTCAGTAAAAGAGGAGTAAGGGGTGGGCGCAGGGTGGGCGCAGGGTGGGCGCAGGGTGAGCACTCGCGGAGCCCAACGCGTTGCAACGCGCTATAACTTCCAGCTCTCTCTCCGCCTGGTCTAGATTAATCGATGCAGCCACACCCATCCCTCATCTCGGCCAAGCGAGAGAGCACTAAATCAATACAGGTAAGACATACCCCGGATACATAAATTACGAAAAATCATTGATATATGCGGCAATACCGCGATATACACAGGTATACTATACAAAATATATACAAAGTTCACTTCACTCCTATGATAAATAACTATAAAAGTGCCCGACTGACTAAACTGCAATTCCTAATGAAAGAATGTATCTATCTAGACCCAGCAATAAATCAATATAGGAAACGGAGGCTTTGCAACCCACCACATCAACCACAACAGCCTCTACCGGGAGTGAAATTTGTTAAATAATGCTTAAAATGGACTTGTAGAGATATAATAAAATGTTAAGGATAACCATGATCACACAGTACTGGCTAGTGCACATCCACGCAAGTGTAGTTTTTGCTCCCCTCTCCTATCGAGAAGAAAAGCTATGCTGTACCAACGCCCTAAATCAATAACAGGGTATATGCTTGTAAACGTCTTGATTAAATAGGCTTCTTTGATCTAGTGCCGTACTTATTAGTAGCTATGCATTAAATAATTAATCCGAAACTTAAGTTTAAAACGAACGAAAAGCGGCAATTATAGACCCAACCGTAATAATATGTAAAACTCTTATACGAATATATTTACCTCTATATATCCACCAGACTCACTAAGATAGTATGCACTCAATTTACAACTAAAGTAAAACGATAATTAAGGCCACACAAAAGCGCACTAACTATTCACTAAGAAAAATAAAGTTATAAGTTCACAAGCTGATAACGAGGTAGATACGTTTGCACGTCTGCCATCTAAGGCTCGACTGCATTTACTGACGTCAAGCGCATCGCGGCGCATTGCGCAGTGCAACGCCCAGGACGTAACATCCCACCCCCTCACGCCCCATCAGTGCCTGGCGATAAATCAATACAGCCACACCCAAGCACTAACTAGCCTCCCTAACGCTCTCTCACCACCACCCACTCTCAATCTAGAGCGTACCATTTAATCAATATTGCACTCGCAGGACGTGCATCCCATGTACTGAAATAATATCTGCCACACCCAGTAGTACCTAGCACTAGACTAAGCAAGTGACAGACTACACCAGAAGTGTCAGTCCTGCGTTGCCAACTTTGTGTAACAAGTAGCTGAGCACGGGACAAAGATCTTTCTCTTTGCCGACGACACAGCGCCTTCCTAAGAGTTCTGGTAACATTATTACGAATTAAAACGACTAATTATAAAATTTTACCGGTAGTTAGAGCATTTTATATCAAATGTCAAGCTAAACGGAACTTAATACTATTGTATTCAACGAGTATCCGTCATGTTCGTGGTGCATTCTTGCCTAAATTTTAAACCTGCAGCAACTTCCTATACGAGTTAATAACGAGACCAAGATTTTAAATGAATGTATCCTTTGACGAATTAGTCAATACGAATCCTTACGGCAGTTAACATAATCTCGAACTGATTAGTTATAGTTTACGATAATAGAAATGAAATCAAACAAAAAGGTAATTTGTCTCAGAAGAAGGATAAATATAAAGTATAGGTAGTTTATCTTTCAACGGACTTAATTATTTACGTAAAAGGCTTGCGAGTCCCTACGGAAGTTGGGTAGTGCACTCTTGCGTAAATCAAGTTCCCCGCACATCCTTCTTGCCTTTCGCTATCAGGGAGAAAGTTGCAAAACTAAGAAAGGAAATCTAGGCTATACCAACGCCCTAAATCAATAACGCGGTTTAAAGGAAATAAGCATTTCAAAGTAACAGCATATGCATTAAAAAATCAACCGCAGTGCAAGTTTAAATCTAACAAAAAGCGATAATTATTGACCCGACCGTACGAATATATAACACGTATTTAGAAAAATATTAACCTCCATATATCCACCAGACTCACTAAGACAGTGGTCACTCAAATCTAATTTACAATTCAAAGAAAACAGTAATTAAGGCCACGTCAAAAGCGCATTAATTTAGCACCGAGATAAATAAGGCACTAATTATCGAGGTAGTTACAATGCTCGTCCGCCATCTGAGGCTCGACTGCACTTACTAACGTCAAGCGCATCGAGGCGCATTGCGCAGTGCAACGCCCAGGACCTAACTCTTCCTCTGCCCCCGTACACTCCACCTGTGCCTGGCTATAAATCAATACAGCTACATCCAAGTACTACCTAACCCGCACGAGCAACTACTGAACCGTGCAGACTGTACTTCCGGGGTCCTATTTATGCCTAAAGCTATTTGCTGAAGCACAATGTACCTAACAATCTTGTCGAGAGCTTTGAGTTACAACGGGTGAGGACAGTACCGGCTAAGCGCTTGATTAGCTGATACCCTCTATCCTCAGCAAAACGACATGACCAGTCATTAAGACTGCTTGCATTCAATTTAATTAGGCTGTATCTCTGCGTACGACCTGGTCGAAAATTAACACTGGAATTTAATAGTCAATTGCAAAGATATGGTGTCTGATTGACTTCGGTAAGGTTGGGTAGCATTGTTAAATAATCGGCAAATAACAATATTGAACCGTTCATGGAATATTATGCGTTTAAGTGTTTACGCGTCTATAAGCAACGTGCGAGAAGCGGATTCTTTTGAAGATCAAACTCCGTTCATACTAAGGTAGCTCGCCTAGGGAAGGATGTCCGTCCTAAATCAAGTAACAGCTAAGCTATGTTACATAATATTGTGTGTCTACGAAATAAATGTTTTCCTAAACAATAATGTAACTTCATTACGAGAACAAAATCACGATTGCCACAATTTATATGCAACTAACGAAAGCCGCCATATTCGCGGTGCACATAAGTGCAGTTTGGTGGCCCAACTCCCCAACCCCACACTAAGCGGACAGGGAGGCTTACAACGCACATCTAGTTTGTACCAACACCCTAAATCAATAACGCGGTGTAAAGGGTAGAATATGCCTTTAAAGTCCTGATTAAATACGTGGGCTATAATCTATCTCATTGATCTAGCGACTTTATTTAAATATCCGAATATCATGCTCATTCGATATGCATTAAAGGGTTCACCTGACACTTAAGTAGAAAAATCTAACTAAAATCGACGAATTAATTTATTACCCGACCGTAATAAAAAAAATATGCCAAACATATTTACCTCTATATATCCACCAGACTCACTGACAGTAGTCACTCAAATCTAATTTACAATCAAGGCCACTTAAAAGCGTATCAACTATTCACTAAGATAAATAAGGCACTAGCTATCCAGATACATAGTTACAGTGCACGTCCGCCATCAAAGGCTCGACTGCACTTACTGACGTCAAGCGCATCGCGGCGCATTGCGCAGTGCAACGCCCAGGACCTAACTTCCCACCCCCCGCACACCCCGTCTGTCTGGCGATAAATCAATACAGCCACACCCAGATGCTATCTAGCCCGAGCGAGAGAGTACTAGACCGTGCAGACTGCACTTCCGGGGTGATATTTATACCTAATGCTATATGCCAAAGTCGTGCGGACTTCACTTCCGGGGTCCTGCTTATACCATAAACCTGGCAAACAGTCCAGTTGACACGAATTCATAGTTTGTGAAAAGTAGCCACTTATCACTTCATAAGTCGGTACTCCCTGTCCTATGCCAACGATCACTGACAATCTTTGACATTTTGCATGGGTAAGCATTAGCATAGACCATGCTGGTACCAGAAATATATCTGCTTGTTTTATCATAGACGGTAGGTACTCTTGTTGAAGCTATGCAAAAGCTCATAAGTGAGTTGGAACCTTAAGTTCACAAATCTCCACTTAAACTTGGGATTTCGCTCAAAGAGCGGCAGCCCGTCTAAGTACCATCATCTTACTAAATACTGCAGCCAAGAAACCGCGTATTGTGCTCTTGCTATCGGTAGGGTTAAGAGGCTTCATGAGCAGACGGCGTGCTCTCAGCCGAGCGACTAATATGACAATTGCCCCTTGCGCTGACAGCACAACGACAAATGCCTTTAGGCTATGATAACAGCTAATCAACAGACCTTGTTTGCCAAGTTGGTAGGAAATAAAGCACACATGTGCGCTCTATAATGTGTGACATAAAAGGCGTGGTCAAATTGGTTAAGGATCGTGAAGCTTAGCACGTTAAACATGTTAACCTGGGACTCAGAATGTCTAGCAACAATGACACGCTCAGCAGCACTTTAACTTGTTACAATTGTATTCAATAAGCGTGCACCATGTTCGCGGTGCATTCTTACTCAAGTCCAGCATTGGAAAATCTAGCCATTACTAAACACCCAATTTAACAAAAAGACGAAAAGGGCAAATACATATGTTTCAAAGTCCTTCCCTAAGCCGTTATGTTGATCCTGTGACTTAAATCAGACGCACAGCTTAAACATTTGCGATGACCCATATAAAGCATCCTAATAAGTTCGGCATGTGCATAAATAAAGCATGGTAGACTTGACGTAAAGTACCAACGTTATAACGACCTCGATGGCGTAGTGGTTAGTGTAACCGACTGCCACGGCTGAGGTCGCGGGTTCGATTCCCGTACATGTCAAACATTTGTGTGCATGAACATGGATGTTTGTCTTGGTCTGGGTGTTTCTATGTATAATATGTATGTATTTACAAAAAAAAAGGTATATATGTATGTTTATCCATTGTCTAGTACCCATAGTACAAGCTCTGCTTAGTTTGGGCTAGATGGTGTTGTGTGAATGTGATAGAATATTATATTATATTATTATTATTATATGAAAAAAGCATAAAAGAACACGCTTAGCTCTATACTAATACTAATACCTATATCCGCTAGGCGCACTTCAAATAATTATTTAAATGTTAATTCAAATAAAATATTAATATTGATGTGATATGCATTGCTCGGCCGTAAAAAGCCTACAAGTAATTCTTGTATATCCGAGCTATAGATAAAAATATTGCAGGAAAACTCAATCTATCGATTTATTATGTCTGAATATGATGTGCCTATTGAAAGAGGATGCGTCGCGAGTTCTATTGCGTTCCGCCACTGCGCAGTGCAACGGGCGCTAGCTTGCGCTCAGTCTAGATAAATCGATGCAGCCACACCCAGGCCTCGCCTAGGCTGAGCATGAAAACGTAATTTTAAGTAAGGCAAGGTGCACATTAGCGTATGTGCCGCTAGTCCCCCTAATCTAACGAGAAAGAAAAATGTGTCTAAAACATGAAAACCTATAATGTATCGATGAGCTAAATCAGTACCGCGATGTAAAGACGAGATTTATCAAATGTCCAAACCTAAAGCTAATCAGTAAGTTTAAGCTGAACGTAAAGCGATAATAATTAATTAACCCGACGTAAGATGCTTAGAACGTTGGCACTCAACGTGATTGTAGATTAGATTTGAGTGACTACTGTCACTCAAATCTAATCTACAATCAAGGCCACTTAAAAGCGTATCAAATTTTCACTAACTTTACAAACATTCATCCAACTTACACAAGATAACGCACATTCAAAACACATTTTTGATCCGTGTGAGATTCGAACCCACAACATTTGGCGGATGGCAGTGGCGACCAACAAAATCACGTCCGACATTGGTCCACTCACGTCGAGTTAATTGAGTTAGGGATGCGACTTTAAAGACAGTGATCATTTGTTTGTTTACTGTCTTTTCAAAAAGAACAACCAAAATGAAATATCTATAGGTAATCGCCTATGTGTATTTCTTGGCAATCATAATAATTTCAGATTGTCTAAATCTGAAAACTTTTTTAAGCTATCCACAATGCTACTTATTACACGACCCATTAATATGACCACATCTATTCGTTACTCGGTATTTGTTACTCGGTATTTGTTTCGTTGATCCTGTGACTTAAATCAGACGCTCAGTTTAATCATTCGCGATGAGCCATATAATGCATCCTAATGAGTATGGCATATGCATTTATAAAGCATGGTAGACTTGACGTAAAGTACCAAAGTTATATGCAAAAAGCATGAAAGGACACGCTTAGCTCTATACGAACACCTATATCAGCCAGGCGCACTGATAATATTCACTCAAATATTAATTTAAATAAAACAGAATTAACGGCCACTGTGCTTATGAAAACATGTTTAACTTAAAGTGCTTCTAAACGGGCATAAATGTTACGACAATGTATGGTTGCAATATAATGTACATACATACATACATAGATTCACGCCTGTTTCTCAGAGGGGTAGGCAGAGACTACGGATTGGCATTTGCTACGATCCTGACACACTTCTCTGGCTTAATTTACTTTCATCACATTCCTCATACACGCCAGTCGATTCTCTTAACTTGCCCTTTGTCCGGAACGCCTCCGATCTGATCGAGAAACGTTCGCCTAGGTTTTCCTCTTGCGACTATTCCATTCACACTAGCCTTATAAACTTTCTTAGTCAGTCTTTCCTCGTCTATTCTTTCTACATGTCCAAACCAGCTTAACATACCCTTTTCTATTCTTGTCACTATATCTATTTTCATGCCGCATCTCTCTCTAATCACACTATTCCTTATTTCACCAATATAATGTATACATAGATATCTTTTGTAAAAGGTGAATCCTGCTCTCGTAACGATTTTTATCGCGGGGGCTTACAAAGAACACCTAGACCCGAAACAATTATTTGTATGTCCCTGAATTGAACAGTCAGGATCGAACCCCCAACACTCAACAAAGTGGCAATGGCCAGGCGACCACTTAAACCACTACGCCATCCGAGCGAAATATATATTTTGTATAACCTGGCAATACAGCCCAACATATTTCTTAATCAAAAATTCTTTGACGTCGTTATCTTGTTATATACCATAAGGTTATCCTTTTTCTGACTTGAGGAACGTTTCAAGGTTTGTTTCTATTTAAATTTTTATTTATTTTGATAACTTTCTTCGTTAATATTATAAATTACTTTAATAAATATTATCCAAGCTCAATTGAGCTATAATAATTTACCAAAGGTATTACCGCCCTAGAAGTATGACTGGTACCAAATTATTCCCGTTTCATAGATTTGAATTTATCTTTAAAATAATAATAGTTATCTAATATATAAAATTCTCGTGTCACGGGGTTCGAACTTGAACTCCTCCGAAACGGCTCGACCGATTTTTGTGATCCTTAGCGTGATTGTCGGCCAGGGTGGAGAATCGGCCAACATCTACATATTTTTCATCCCCCTAAATGTTAAGGGTAGTCCACCCCTAAATTTTTATTTTTATTTTTTAGGCAATTTTTTTGTTTTTATTTTTTTATGACACAGCATACAAAAATACATACAACCCTAAATTTTCACCCCTCTACGATCAAACCTTATATTTTATTTGTTAATTAAAATCTTTAATTTTTTTTGGTAATTTTTATTTTTATTTTTTGATGACTTACAATAAAAAATCTCATACTACTCTCAATTTTTCACCCCTCTACGATCAACTCCTATTTTTTATTTGTTAATTATAAACTTTAATTTTTTGGCAAAATTTTTTTTTTAATTTTTTGATGACTTACAATAAAAAAATTCATAATACTCTCAATTTTTCACCCCTTTCCGATCAACCCCTATTTTTTATTTGTTAATTCCTATCCAGATATTATAATTTCAAGTTCCTTTAATTATGTTTTTTTTTTAAATTCAATTTGATCTCCCGCCCTCACCGTTCGACTACTGATCAACTATAAATCGACCAGTTATCCCCGCCAAGTGTCACCACTTATCCAGCAAACATTACGTAGTAGGGATGAGGACGAAGCCGGTCTCCTGTCTTACTCACTATACATTTTTCAGCCATGTTTTTTTAGTTTTATTTGTGTATCAATCGTAGCAGTGACTGTTATACCTATTATTTTAATTTTCCTTTGCAACTCTCATATTAATTTTACTGTCATCGTAAAATTATCATTAATTTCCAGTGCAATAATTTATTTACTATATATAAATATATAAATACTTATAATCATTCCCACAAAGTCGTCCCTAGCTTAAATTTAATGTGAAAGCTTAAAGATCACATCTTCTGAAAAGTGCACTGCCTAGAAAATATTAAAATGATATTACGTTAATTTTCGTGATTTAAGGAGCATATCAGAGTAGCTACATTCTTTTTTTTATGTCGTTGTTTTCAATTACGCATTAGCTAAAACATTTTTGGAATACCATCAAAAAGTTTTAAGCCGGTATTTTATAGACATTAGGGCTAAGGGATACTACAGAGGGTTTATGCCACAAATCCGTAGGACGCTATATTGAACTAGCATCCGACTGTGGCTTTGCTCGCGTGATGTGACAATTATGACATTGAAACATAGCCAGTTGCATTCACTGATCGGTAAACGATTAGAGAGGTTAAGCAACGTTGGGTTCGGTCAGTCTATAGATGGGTGACCGCTTAGTAGTATTTCATCTGAGCGTCTCCGTGCTTCGGTGGGCACGTAAAAAGTCGGTCACGATTGTTGCCAAATTGACGTTGGCCACTAACCACACGAAAACATAGCTTATATTAGTCAGAAATAGTGTAGCTTTTTATGTGTAATTTTCTTAGAATGAGTTTAGTAGTTCCATAGACATACATAGAACCAGATGTATCGTTGGCGCAGCGCTAATGAAAGCAACTGCTGTATATGACGTCTCGGGTACGATTAATTTCCAGTTCGGGTAAAATTTGTTGGATATTTCTGTCAAACATTTCTCACTAACAGTGCGGAGTCTCTTTGATGACGGATTGATCAGCATTTTTCGAATACGGGATTGTATGTGTTTGGAATGTTGGATTCCTTTCTTCCTAGCATTTTTAAATTACTAATGTAACACATCTACCTTTTCGGCATATAAAGTAGGTATGTATATATAAAAAACCAAATTTGATAATCCTAATCCTAACTTCCTAACTAATATTATAAAAGCAAAAATGAGTCTGTTTGTTTGTTACCTTTTCACGCCTAAACCACTAAACCGATCATCTTGAAATTTTGCATATATGTTGTCAGGTGTATAGAAACGGACATGGGCTACCTTACATCCCGAAAAAAATTACTCTTCCCGAGGAAAACAATAATAACGTTCTAATGATAATAGATGGTGCCACGTGTCTTTCGAATCATGATTGAATTATATTATTACAAGCAGAGTACAACCCGAATTGATTGTCAAATTCTAAATTAACGCGAGCGAAGCCGCGGGCAAAAGCTAGTATATGTATATAAATTGCTGCAAAGTGTCTATGCTGTCAGCCATTCTCGTCCAGTTATATATTGAAGATGAAGTTTACTAGCAATTTGGTTTACAAATATCAAGTATTCTAGTTAACCCTTCCAGCTAAGATATTATGCTAGTGTTAGACATGGGTTACGTCAGTAGTGCTAATAGAGAGATTCGAACCCAATCAGATGCAAACTTCTAACCGCAATATAATGTATATGTATTTGCAACATATTTTTCCATTTTGTTGGGCAATAATACACCATATTGTTCTTTAATGGTCGAGCTATAGGTAAAAATATTGCAACCATAAATTGCTGTTGAATTATTGACCGTTTAGAACACCGTTTGGATAACTTAGGTTATAAGGAGATTAGCGGCTATTAATCAAGAAAGTAACACTGCAGGTCCTCCATTACGTCTCGAAACTCAATCTATCGATTTATTCTTTCTCAATATTATATGCCTATTTAGCGAGGACGCGTCGCGAGCTCTATTGCGTCGCGCCGCTGCGCAATGCAACTAGCGCCATCTTGCGCTCGGTCTAGATAAATCGATGCAGTCGCATCTGGGCCTCGCCTAGGCTCGTATGTACTGTTTGCCCCTCTCACCTAACTAGGAAATCAAGAATGTACCGATGAGCTAAATTAATACCACGATGTGAAGAAAAGATTTATCAAACATCTAAACTCAACGTTAATCAGTGGACTTTTAGACAGCTCGTTGACGCGGTGACTTAATTAAGTCACAAGTCGTAATACTGTAATCATTAGTATGTATAAAACTTCTTATCTCAAACTAAAGTCTAAGCTAAACGTAAAATGATAATGACTAACCCGACTTAAGTTGCGTATAACGTTGGCACTCAATGTCATAAATTGTAAAAAGAATATACAAACATATTTACCTCTATATATCCACCAGACTCACTAAGACAGTAGTCACTTGAATCTAATTCACAATTAAGGCCACTTATAAGCGTATCAACTTTTCACTAAGATAAATAAGGCACTAGCTATCCAGATACATAGTTACAATGCACGTCCGCCATCAAAGGCTCGACTGCACTTACTGACGTCAAGCGCATCGCGGCGCATTTTGCGCAGTGCAACGCCCAAGACCTAACTTCCCACCCCCCACACACCCCGTCTGTCTGGCGATAAATCAATACAGCCACACCCAGATCCTATCTAGCTCGAGCGAGATAGCACTAGACCGTGCAGACTGCATTTCCGGGGTCCTGCTTATACCATAAACGGGTTCTGGCAAACTGTCCAATTAACATGAATTTATATAGTTTGAGATAAGTTCCGCCTTATCGCTTGATAAGTCGGTCCGTCCCTGTCCTATGCTAACGATCTATTGATATGCCAGTTCGAGCTTGATTCATCTCTTACGCATACCTATATTTCAATTGGTGGTTTCAATGTTTTGATGTAATGTTCGTTTTTTGTCTTGTTTTGTTAAAATGCTGGATACTTCTCAATCAATACGATCTTCAGGCGATAATTGTCATTCAATACGCATATAATTTCGAAAAGTCATATAACTTTTGAAAGTTAGAGGTGCGCGATGTGGGTTCGAACCCGAGACCTTCTACATTGCAGTCTGTTGGTCTCTCCACTGAGCTATCGCTGCTCTAAAACGAAGACATACCATAACCATGGTACACTTTGCATAATTACAATAATTTACCTACTTTCCTCCTCCCCTAACAAAACGCAAAGGGCCACCCTATCCTTACAAAGTAAAACAAAGATCTAGGCTTTTCCAATGCGCTAATCAATACTGCGACGTCCTAGCTAAGTACTAATTAGTAGACATTAAACTGTCAATAATGTTCCAGTGACGTACGTGAGATGCCTTTATGCCGTACTCGTTAGTATGTACCAAAATTCTTATGTTAAATAGAGAAGTGAATAGAACAAAACTGAAAACGATTAACCCTTCGAAATGCCAACGTTATAATTATACAAAACGCATAAAAAAAACATCGTATATTCTTAACTTCACTAGCCGCTAATGTTTTTAATGTCGAAGCTAGTCTACTATCTAAGGTTTGACTGCAAGTGCAGTCGAGAAAAGTTGACGTCAGTAAGTACTGACATCAAGCGCATCGCGGCGCATTGCGCAGTGCAACGCGCAGGACCAAGCCCATTTAATTTTGCACTAATAGGAGGAAGTGGATCTGATCGACATGAATTGTCCAAAAGTAATAGCTTCTAGTTTGTTACTGGCAATTTCAGATAAAGGACCCCAAATACGCTTCTTCTTTTAAAAAATACGAAATGGATGTGGTTTTTGGTAACCTAGTCTACACACTAAAACCTAAACAATCCAATCCTACACGCCAAAAAAATAACGTGTCCACGATTTTAATGTTCGTATTTAATTTTCGGCTATCAATACGATAACTTAAGACTGCGCCGAGCGAAATGTGCCAAAATAGGCGGTCACAGTTAAGTGAATAAAATCAACGCTTTTTGTTTAATACAAATATAAAATATACATTTACTATAACAATGAATGTGTTTACAATTACTCCGTGTCAAAAACTTAAAATAATTAATATTTTCGCCTACAAAATTACATAAAAATGCAAAAACGTAAGTTCGTGTTACGTGATGTTTAGATTATAACAGTAAACATCTATCCTATTTTACAGCTTAAACGGAACAGAAATAGTTATATTACAATTTGTCCGTCCCATATGTTTAAGTTATTGGTTGACAATAAAGATACATACTTATCAAAAAAGCACTTCAAATCCTTCATACAATTTTACTATGGCGGCCGCGAGCCTATTTGAATATGCGTCGCACGAGCTCTGTCATTATGTCTTACGCTCGGCGCGCAGTCTTAGGGCAATTAGCATCTAAGCTGCGTCGGAGATGTTCACAAAAATCTCAGTTGATATTTTAGAAAACAGTACATTAAGTTCACTTAACACAATTGCATTTAGAGATAAATAGACATGGACATCTGAGATTGATTAGTCGAGCGATGGATATTGATTTGGATAATTTACTCCATCGAATTGTACCACTTATAAGCGTAGATGGTGTTTAATGAGATTACTGGGATTACTAGTCATTTATGTTAATTACTACGTTAAAGCAAACGGTGGGCTATAAGAAGTACCTGTAAAATGTTCAATCATAACCACGATCTATTGATTTCATATTTTGAATTATGACATGCCTACTAACCTAACTAGTTGCGAATTCTGTTGCATCGCTGCGCAATGCAGCTCGCGCTATCCTCTAGATCAGAGGTTCCCAGACCTTTTTTCTCATAGACCACTTTCAAAATTCAGCTGGTTCCGGTAGAACCCCTGCAGCTACATTTCTACCATATTCCTTGGCATTCGTATTTATATTGGTGAAGAATCAAACAAGTTCAAGCAATTTAAAAAATTTGATTATATCTCTATGGGCTGATGTTTTTTTATTAAATTCTCGGGACTGAACCGAACCTACCACGGTAGGCGGGCTGACCGTTTTCAATAATTCTCTACCGAAAAATCGGTAGGTTCGAGACCACTGATACTGATTATGGAATATGCAAGTTTTTACAAGTAACAGTCGCTGAGCTTCTTAAAATATTATCTGCCTACATTGATAGGTGAAGTCAAGCCAACATTCGAACGCAAATAAATTTTCGTGGACCCGCATACGAATTGTGAACCCTAATTTTTTTGTCACGCCAACGTAGACCCCAAGGAGTCTCCTGTGGATCCCTGGAGGTCCACCTAGACCACTTTGAGAACTAAGGCTCTAGATAAATCAATACACTCGGATCCCGTCTATGCTGAGCAATAGCGCGCTATTTTAACAACAGTAAGGTGCATTGTCGCATAAGTGCCGTTTCTCCCCCTCCCCTAACGAGATGGACATAGGGTGGCGAACAAAGGAAATATCTAGACTGCACCGATGCACTAAATCAATAATGGCACGTGAAAAATGATTTTCATCCAAACTTAATACCAATGAGTGGCGTCCAAGCCATCTCGGTGACGCAATGATTTTAGTTACAGGCCTTGATCATTTTGAAAATTGCTCATAGTAAAACGATAATTATTAACCCGGCGTATAGCGTATAACGTTGGCACTCGAAATAATAATATGTTTATACAAAACACATGAACAAGCATATTTACCTCTAGGTATCCACCTGATGCACTGATACTTATTCACTTAATTCTAATACTTAATCAAATGAAACATTATTTAAGGCCACACAAAAGCGCATTAACTTATAACTAAGAAAAATAAGGCCATAATATTCATAAGTTTACTAGCGGCTAATGACGTAGTTTCGGAGCACGTCCGCCATCTAAGGCTTGACTGCACTCACTGACGTTAAAGTGCATCGCAGCGCATTGCGCAGTGCAACGCCAAGCACCTAACTTCCCACTCCCCACACACCCCGTTAAGGCCTGGCGATAAATCGATACAGCCACACCCAGATCTAGCCCGAGCGAGAAAGTACTAGACCGTGCAGACTGTACTTCCGGAACACTTCCGGCACTCTCGCCTCATTTAGACTTTGACAGGTTGCATAGGTTTAGATTAGTAGATTGTACAGTATGGCGAAAGCAGAAATATTTTTGCTGATTATACCACAGACTATGATGCCGTGCCGTAAATAAATACCGCATTTTAATTATTTAGTTGTAGCTTGTCAGTAGGATTTAGATATTTTAAGTAGACGGCATGTTGCACGCAGAGAAACCAATATTATTATTACCCCGTAAGATGGCAGCAAAACAACTCCTATTTTGACTCCTTTTTGCTTGTTTGCCAGCTTGGTAGTAAATATTGCACAAATTTGCGTTCTATGTGTAACATAAACTAATATGACCACGCCAGTCATATTAGTTAAGTATCGTACAATTATTAGAGTTGCAAATGACTACAGGCTATGTTAAATGCTTAGCATCGGACGAGCCCTGTGCTTGTTTGCCAGCTGGTTAGAATAATAGAAAATCCCAACAATATACGTTCTACGGCTTGTTATATAAAAGACATGGTCATTGTAGGTTTTGCAGTAAAATTGTAGGCTGAGTTTTGTATCTGTTTCCTCTTATTACATTTCTTCGTAATGGATACTTTTTATAGCCTGCCGCTCTTCTAGTCTTCTTGGAACTGTCGTAAATGGCATATGTGGACAAATGCATTTTATTTTTGTAACTTAGTATCTAAATTTGGGCGTTGCGAATATGTCCAATGCGTTCAATAACTATTTAGGCGGGCTCTATCCTTGTTTAGTAGTATAAAAAAGATTCCAAACAGTGGGCGCTCTAAGGCGTGCAACATAAAGGTATATAGGCATATTAATTAAAGATCTTGTGATTCAGCCCATGAAAAAACTAAACGCCATACCTACATTTCGCGCAAATACGAATTCTTTGGCAATTTCACGAACAGCAGTTTTAGTAGTAGCCTCTAGATATTTACTGCAAAGTTCAGATTTGCATTTTGTGTCTTTTTTATTTGTTAATTGTAAAAGACACAAAAATGCACTTGGCATAAATCGTGTGCGAGGTGGGGTAGCTTTACAAGCATTCAAACGTCTGACATAATAAATACCTAGAATCGGAAACTATAATATGTGACACACACAATTTCTTTACGGTCGGGATCGAACCCACAACACAAAGTCTTTGTGATATGTACTTGGTAAAAATTATGTCATTATATTTTATCTTCATGCTAATGTCGAATAACAAAGTATACTCCATTTTGCTTCTTTGTCAACTCGGTATTTCTGCTCTATTTTGACTGCCTAGCCCACAATAGAAAAAGCCTATATACGCTTGCAACACCAACAACTATTTCTGAACCAAAGAATGGACGAGGAAAGACTGACTAAGAAAGTTTATAAGGCTAGTGTGAATGGAACAGTCGCAAGAGGAAAACCTAGGCGAACGTTTCTCGATCAGATCGGAGGCGTTCTAGACAAAGGCCAGGTTAAGAGCTCCTTGAACCGACGGGCGTGTATGAGGAATGTGATGAAAGTGAATGAAGCCAGAGAAGTGTGTCAGGATCGTAGCAAATGGAAACCCGTAGTCTCTGCCTCCCCTCTGGGAAACAGGCGTGAATCTATGTATGTATGTATGTATGAACTATAAAAAATCAATACTATGTAACTCGTGAGAATGATTGAAACTAATTTCAAATTATTATTTACTGACACAGTCAGACAGACATAAGTTATCACAAGCAGCATATTATCATGCTGAAATAATGAATGATAACAAATAAAACTTTGAATATTTAATAGATCGCATATAAGGTATTCTCTTAGTACTATACTGTGCACAGTTAACATTTTATAAATATATCTTTAATCGTTACTGCAATGTTATTTTTTTACGTGGAAGTTCGTCACGTCTGTTGTTACCTTACTATAAGGGAAATGGGAATATGAGATTGAATGGCTACGATGAGTAAATGCGAAGCAAGAACCCTTTTCAGTTGCCCCCTGTACCCGATCTCTATATAACCTGTTGAGTGGCTGTGGCACACCGACGGCCAGACACAGGTCTTCAATTATGTTTGGCATTCCAACAATTAACAGGTTAATTGTTGGTATTATATTATTAGGTATACTATATTTTAAGAAAAAATTCTAAATTTAGAATGACCTCAACGTATCTTTAAGTCTTGTTGTGCTTTTCTTCACCTTGGGTTTGCATAAATAAATTACTGGATATCAAGCTGGTGACACTTGCCAACGATGTTCTCTATAGGGACAAGCGTGTTATTTTTTTAATGTCCATACTTTTCCGGCTCTTCCTTTTAACAGGAAAGATGTTGTATATGAGTACCTGTGTTTTGTTACGCGTATTCACACTGAGTAAATTTCATAGAGAGTTGTTGTTTATGTTAATAGTGATTTTTAATGATTATCATTATTTTATTGTTTTTAACTAATTCGCAATTTAAATAAACCGTAAATAAATCCGTATAAACTGCTCTAATTATGTGACGTTCCAAAATCAATATGAATATTTGAGGCATTTATCATTGCGTTTAGAATGCGTCAATATTGTTTACTAAAACATCAGTTAAAATCAGACTAACTAGCCTCTCAAAAAATAAATTGGGTATAATCTATCACTGTGTCAACTGCAGTCAGTGAAAACAGTCTATGTCGATATGAAACCGATTAATCAAGAAACCTATACTTTAGGATAAATCTGTAGTTTTTAATTAATCTAGACTGACCCATTTTTGCACGCAAATGCAGGGCATATTTACAATTAAATATCATGAGAAGCTTTTTTCAGCTTCAGTCTTCGAGTACGTAATATTATATATATATATATATATATATATATATATATATATATATATATATATATATGTGTGTATTTTATAGTTTCTGGAATAGATAAACAAAATATCGGCCATCTAATAACTCATTTAATTATTTAATTAAGTATCGATTCCTTTAGTTTTAGTTGGAATCGAGCCGAATCCCAATTGCTTATTCAGAACTAATCTATATGCCCTCTAAAGATGACTGTATCTTACTGCGCAATGCAAATGCGCCCGGTCTAGAAAATCAATACAGCCACACCTAGATCCTGCTTAGGTTCAAATAAAGCTATATTAAGGTATATAATCGTAGGGGCTAATCGCACAGGTGCAGTTTTCCTACCCCTCCCCTAAAGCGAAGCAAGGGTGGCTAACAAAAAACATCTAGAATGCGTGATGAAAAATATTTTATCAATGTCCACAATTAATATTTACTAGATGTTCTCGCGGTTTCACCCGCGTTTATCGTTACTGCGCCGCCCCCCTGGGTCGTAGCGTGATGTTATATAGCCTTCCTCCATAAATAAGCTACCCAACACTAAAAGAATTTTTCAAATCTAACCAGTAGTTACTGAGATTAGCATGTTCAAACAAACAAAAAAACAAACAAACTCTTCAGCTTTATAATATTAGTATAGATTAATCAGTGGATATTAAACCGTCTCGTTAACTCAGTGATTAAGTTAGATGCTTTAATGCCGTAATCTTTAGTATATGTATATTAAATGGCTCAGCTTAAAATCAAGTTCCAATTCAAATAAGAGCCGACAATTAATAACTCGTCGTAAAGTGCCAACGTCATACGCAAAACGCATATACTAAGGTACTTACCTATGTATCCCCCAGACTCACTAAGAAGTAGTCACTCAAAACTTATTTACATTTCAAGTACAACAATTATAAAGTTCACTCAATAGAGCATTAAAATCTCACTCAAAAATTTATAAAATCACTAGCCGTTTAGAGGTAGTTACGTTGCACGTCTGCCTCTAAGGCTCGACTGCAATCAATGACGTCAAAGCGCATCGCGACGCACTGCGCAGTGCAACGCCCAGGACCTAGCTTCCCACCCCCTCACTTCATCTGTGCCTGGCGATAAATCAATACAGCCACACCCAGATTCTATCTAGCCGGAGCGAGTGTACTGGACCGTGTACACTGTTCTCCCAGGTAAAAGCAGGACGCTTTTACCATAAACCGGTTACTGGCAATACAGTCCAGTTAACGTCCATTCATAGTTTTAGAAAATTACAGACAAAACGCATGGTAAGTAGTCCTGAGTCAATGTAAAGCTTTTAAGTGAGTAAGGTCCTTAAATTTAAAAATCTTCATTCAAACGCAGAATTTCGAACTGAATAAGTGCTATCACCCTACAAAAATTGTAAACAAGAAACCGTGTATTATGTTCTTGTTATCAGTAGGATTTGAAAGCTTCATGAACAGATGGTGTACTGACAGCAGAATGACTACGATGATAATTGCCCCTTGTGTTGGCAATACAACGACTCCTATTTTGAAGGATTGACAACTATGAGGAAGGACTTACTATAACGCAAATTTATCCTTACTAGCGTCCGCACTATTCATCTCAGGCGAAACACGTTCACTGCCAGACATAGACCCCATACCAGGTCGTCGGTCTACCTTGTGGCCTACACTTGATGCGTATTCCGTGGCCTCCTTTCTAGAACTTTCTGCCCCAACGGCCATTGGTTCTGCGCGCTATGTGCCCTGCCCACTGCAACGTCAGCTTGGCTATCCTGAGAACTATTTCGGCAACTTTGGTTTGCCTACGGATCTCCTCATTTCTGATATGATCCTACAGGGAAACTCCAAGCATAGCTCTCTACAGCGCCCTCTGAGTGGCCTTGAATCTTCTGACAAGGCCCATAGTGAGCGATTACGTCTCTGATCCGTAAGTCATCACTGGTCAAAGACTTTCGTCTTGAGACACTGCGATATATTAGACAGCTTAAAGCTTCCCGAACGCTGCCCAGCTGAGTTGGATTCGACGTGTTAATGATCCAGTTAGGTCCAACTTTAAGAAAGAGGTCTTTCTTGAAGTTGGACCTAACTGGATCATTTGTCCCAGGTATAGCCATTCTTGTCGACAACTTCGAGAGTAGAGTTACTCTTAATAAGAGTAGGTATATCATGGACATTGGACATGATTTTCATCTTGTCTATATTCATTTTAAGACCTACTATTTGGGAGACTCTACAGAGGCCATCAAGCATTATGCCAAGGTCTTCCATGGTCTCAGCCATCACCAAGATATCGTCAGCAAATCATAGGTCTTGTACTCGCCGTTGATATTAAAGCCGAGTCCTTTCCAATCCAAAAGCTTGAAAACATCTTTCAACACGGTGGTGAACAGTTTCGGAGATATAACGTCTCCCTGTCTCAACCCTCGCTGTAGTTGTATAGGTTTGAGCTCTGGTCTTGGAGATGGAGTGACATGGTCGCGTTTTTAACAAACATTTTAGCTCATCGACATACTGGTAGTCAATCTGGCACCTTTGGAGAGACTGCAGCTCTGCCCAGGTTTCAATCGAATCAAAGTTCTCATGGTTCACAAACGCCACGCATGAAGGCCGCTTATACTCTTCAGATTTTTGTATAACTTGCCGCAGCGAATGTGTGTGGTCTATGGTACTACAGCCTTTACGGAAAGCAGCTTGTTCGGCAAGTCGTCTAGCCTACTCTTGAGATGATTCGTGATGACCCTTGAAAACAACTTGTAGACGTGGCCCAGAAGTGAGATGGGTCTCTGTAGTACTTTAAGAAGGTTTTATTGCCCTTCTTATAAAAAAATTGCACCACCACACACCTCCGTGCCTGTGACGTTTTACTCACGAGTGTGACGGAATAGAAAATTTTCCCCAGAACTGCTATAGCGGTTTGTTGTTTTTGAGCTGTTTGAGGCCCCATGCTAATCTCATGCAGGCTGACGTCCGCGATATATTCGGTGTAGTGTTGGCCATCTCCAGCTCTAGAGTCTGCTGCTGAATTGGTAACAGGTGGTCGGGTAGTCGTGTATAGCTGTCCATAAAACATCTCGATTACTTTTAAACGCTCAGATTTGGTCAATAGTATACTGCCATCCTCCGTCGTCAGCTTTGTCATTTGGTTTTTCCTAATAGACAGATCTTTTGCGAACACTTTGAAGCATTTATTCTGCTCAATCGCCTCACGGACACAATTTGTGTTGCTTTGACGACGGTCGCGAGTCAGAGATTTAGAAATCTGTCTTTGAGGCCGGTATTCTGCCATATCCTCGGCGGATTGCCCTCAATAACGTCTAAATGCATCGCGGCGCACTGCACAGTGCAACGCTTAAAACCTAGCATCCCCAGCTGCACCCTTCTTAGACCCCTCTTAGCCTGGCATATAATCAATACAATATACCAATGTCCTATCTAGTCTTGAATCGGTTAACCTTACCGGTATAAAACTTGTCTGGCATGACCTATTTATAGTTTAAACAGGATCCCGGCAGACAGTTTCAGTAATACTTATTTATACTGGTAACGTCCGCTTTCACGCATCTCATCTGCCCATATTATTATTAACTATGGGGACAAAATACTAGCAATTGAGTCTTGTTGCACCTGGAAAGACCGGGTTGACTTTTTTTAATAAATCAGCGTAGTCCTATTATGTGAATTAAATGCACAGTTTATTCGTGCATTATTAGGATGCTAAATAATGCACATATTATGATTTTCACAATGAAGTACAAGAAGTGGGCACGTCTAAACGTGCGTAGCATAGCAACCAATTATTATTGGGTTGATTAGGGATTGACTACGCTCGAGTAAATCTTCTATAATTACGAATACCCAAAGGCTACGGTAACAGCGTACCATCAGGCGGACGCTACCAGTAGTAACAACTGGGAATAGACGTATGCTTATTGACTATTGTAGCAGTATAAAAAAGGTAGCAAGTGTCTTCTAAGGTAACGAAGAGAATATATGTCCTTGAAAAGGTTAAAGCCCGTACCTAAATCACATGAAAATTAAGACGTCTGCGCACAGACAACAGACAAGATTGCACTTATTTAGATTTGTTGATTATGAGATCAAAATATAGAATACTGGCCATGGCACAATCGCGTAGCACTTGCTTTGAGAACTGCTGTTCCACTCAGCACAACCAGATATGCCAAAGGGAAATATTTATTTTACAACGCACGACCCTTTAATATAACTACATCTTTTTGCAAAACGGTATCTCTGTTATTTTTAAAATTAGCTCATATACGTACACTGTATAATGCAACGCTTAAGGCTTTACTTCTTCTCTCGCTGTCATAATCTAGTTAAGTCATGAATTTGTTGCAGTACCTTCACGCTTTTTGCGATTACTTGTAAATGGGTAATCATTGCCGCAACTACCTATACGCTTTTTGCGATCGTTTTTAAATAGCTAATCGTTGCCGCATCTATCTATACGCTATTTACGATTACCTTTCTATGGTTAGGTAATCTTTGCCGCACTTACCTATATGCTTTTTGCGATTACTTTTAAGTGGGTAATTTTTACCGCACTTACCTAAACGCTTTTTGAGCTTACTTTTAAATGAATAATGGTTACCGCACCTACCTATGCGTTTTTTGCGATTACTTTTAAATGGGTAATCGTTACCGCACCTATCTATACGCCATTTGCGAGTACTTTTAAATGAGTAATCGTTAGCGCACCTTCCTATACGGTTTTTGCGATTACTTTTATATGGTTAATCATTACCGCACCTACCTATATGCTTTATGGGATTCAATGTATAATATGTATAATCTGACTCTCCCTAAATATCTGATTTTCCCTAAAACATCGTTATACACAAGAACATACGTTGAAAATGTATCATAATATAATAAACAAGTTAAATGTTATTTACAGCACACAGTACACATATCGCAATATGACCGTCGCTGGGAATCCGCCCAAAGCGCTCCATCGTCATTAAAACTCTAAAGTCGCAATAAAAATCCACACAGCCTTAATTCTAAAATACACACGTGCATGTCAAATGTCAAAATATATACAGAGTGTCGTTTTAATCACCTGCTATAAGTATAGCAATAATTTTATTATGGTGTAGTACGGATTTAATTTAATATTTGTATCGCTAAAACACGAGATAAAGTAGTGGCCAAAAGAGACAAAGACAAAACTTGCTCCTTGCCAGCACGAAAATTATCGTATGATCAGTGGAGATCATCATAATAGTTATTTTAATAAAAAGATAGGATATTTTTGTTTCTGATATCGGTAGTACCTACATCTAGTTCTGATTCACCTCCTTCAATAATGCAGATAATTAAATCGGCACTCTGTATAAATATAAACAGATATCAGAAGTCAGCTGTAATAAATTCAGAATGTATTTTAATATAGGGCACATTGTACCTAGCGTCTTTAAAAACAAGTATACACAAACAACACCTAACAAACGACAACCAAATCCAATCTGTTCACTTCGACTCTTTGTTTAAATCTAGGCATAAACTAATGACATCTGAACGTAACCAATAAAAGAAAAGGTACCTTACACTTTATTGACCAGCTTATTATACAATTATATTCGCAAGCGACAAATAAACCTAATTGCTATCAAGTCATATCAGAATATTGCTGGTACATTACTAGACAAGTAACTCTTTAGTGTCATCATCTTTTAAACGAGCGTGTAACATTGAGGTGTGGTCATTTTTATCAATAATATTTTCATAGTATAATTCCGTACGATAGTCCAATGCAGATGAATGTTGCAAATATTCAACCCATCTTCGCGCTTTAAAAACAAGATGTTAATTACAGAATTAACTTAAAAAATAAAATACTAAGAGTAGCTACCCAATTTAGAGCAGCGATAGCTCAGTGGGGACACCAACAGACTGCAATACAGAGGGTATCGGGTTCGAACCCACGTCGCACACCTCTGACTTCCGGAAGTTATATGACTTTTCAAAATTATGTATACGGATTTTATCGTGTTGTTTATTTGACACTTTATTACAAAATTTTGAAAACTGTTACATTACTACTAAACTTTACTAATTTTTAAGCTAGTTAAATTATTGAAACTATTAAAACTATTACTATACTATTATACTATTTATATTTGTGTTTACACTTTCCCCGACATTTCAGTTGCTTTTCAGTAGCCATGGTCACGTGGAGACTAAGATGGTAGTTGTCTCAATGTTCCAGTGTAGTTATTTCAAAGTACCCAAACATACATGGGTGTTTCTATTTACGCAGAATAAGCTCAAAGTATCATGAAGAATTTCTTTATAATACTTTGAGCTCAGTCTGCGTAAATAGAAACACCCATGATTAAATTATGTTCGGGTACTTTGAAATAACTACACTGGAACATTGAGACAACAACCATATTAGTCTAATTAAAAATACTTTTGTTTGCAATTGCACTTTGCTATAACTTTTATGTAAGTACTTGTACTTATTTCAATCAAATATTCACAAATTGCACGCTTACAGCTTATAAAACCTTTACACCATCCGTTCGTCACTGCGGCGCTTTCGCGACTGTTTGTGTACCGAGTGTATAGGTACTATACTGTGTATACCGAACTCGAGGCGCGTGGGTATGACTCGCGTTCCGACCGGATAGATTACCGTTTAATAGATAATAGGTATTACCGTGTAAAAATGAACAGTATAATTTACGTTGTAATCAATTAACAATCGCAAAAATCCCCTATATAATTATAATAGAATTATGACGTTGCCGAATAAAACTTGGAACATTTTTATGGAAATATAGGTAATATTTGGATTTAAATTTAAGTGTATTACATTCCATGTGTCATGTACATCACATAAATATTCGTTTCCTTTTTCGCAAAGTATAACTGATATTTTAAACTCTATGTTAATACTGGAAATATCTTTGTACAATCAAGAACTACCAAGAAATACTCAAAAAATCTAGTTGCTGGAATTACCAGTTTTATCAGTGAAATCTCTTCTAAATTAATAAAGGTGAAAATACATTGAATATGGCATAATTAAATACTGTGTTAGGATTTGTTTATCTTCGTAATTAAAGGTTTTAGGCTGACATATGCTGTACACATCTTGGCTCTTATTTATATAATTACACAATAATGTTACACGCTGTTTATAAAAACTATAACCAAGACGGGACGTGACAGTACACAATAGAAAATAGCATAACGCCGATCCAACTGAAACAAAAATATTAAAACACACCTAAATCAAATGACACTGCGCCTGCAGTACCAACAACTTAGAGAGACCAACCTAAGCGGTTCAATCTAATTTTCGTACTTAAGTTTCAGGACGAGGAGGTACATATGTCGCGGGCAATTTGTATGATTCCGCGTTTTATAAACGGCGTCGTCCGTTTAAAAACGCTCGCTGTTTTGAAATATGCCGAAGACAAAATGTAAATTGCCTTGTCACTTTATAATATGCCACAACATTTGATAGATAATTCAACAGCATAAGGAGCACATTTACGCCTCAAATCACTGCATTCCGTCTTGGAAGGGTTAGGTTATGTTAGGTTCCTTCTTAAACCCACCCAAAAATAGGAGCCCCGCCAAGCGGGGCTCCGTTGACGGTCACCCTACTATAACAATCAACGAGCGTTTTTAAACGGACGACGCCGTTTGTAAAACGCGGAATCATCACGACGCCGTTTGTAAAACGCGGAATCATACAAATTGCCTGCGACATATATACCTCCTCGTCCTGAAACTTAAGTACGAAAATTAGATTGAATTAATTAATAACAATACCTACAATTAGAAGATACACATCACCTATGCATTAAGATAATAAGTTTGCTTACAGAATTTTTGGATTGTATTTGTGCATACTAATCTCCATTATTACGTACCATGCGATTTTATAATTACTTTTGTGTATATAATTAACATTTTGTATTTGTTGCATTTAAAATAATTAGTTATTGTTTATAAATTATAACTTGGAACCTGTGACAGCTCTCAGAGTAATATGGCTAGGGCTAGGACAATTTTGATCAGATATGATTTTAAAATTATAGATCAATATTATTGATCACATTGATATTTGCAAAATAATTGTACCTGAATTTTTCTACACTTAGTTATTCACACTTTTAATTATTTCGTGTTGTGTTATGTTATCCCAGTAATAAAAAATGCAAATCTCGATGTATAATTTGAGAAAAATTCTAATTTTAATTATTAAGTTAAGATAACGCAAAGATCGTCATTATTGCACTTCTATCAAAAAAATATGATATTGATTTTCTAACATTTTTTCGTCATTAAATACAGAACTTGATGGGCGTCATTTGGATGACGCCTGTTACAGGACGCTTGCAATATTTTATGGACTATAAACTAGATAATACCAGGATTGTTTTATCCTGTATGTACGTCTACAAACTTCAAAGCATTTTCCAAGTCATATAGCTGTAATTTTCTTGGTATGCCTAAAACCAGCAATTTACTACTTTTTTTTTATTGGCATTTTTAAATGATCCATTTAAAAAATTAATGTTATTGATTTCTCGTTTAATTTAATTTTACACGTATTAGTTCCAACTATTTTACGATATAACATGTTTTTTGGCGTTAGTTTTTATATCTGCATCTATTTATATAAGCGATACTTATTAATTTTTAAGAGACATATACTGTATTATTTACGAAAATGAAACTCTACTCTTGTAACGAATTAGTTGAAAGATTTTTTTAAAACTGCTACCACTTAACTATAATCTACTTTATAAATGCCATAAACAATAATTAGCAAAGATTATAAATATAAACACCGGTCAAGTACCGTATCTAAGAAGAAAATTGTCTTATTTAATAAACAAATATGCTCTTACCAAAAACAAAACCCCGAGATAGTAAATTATGAAATAATTGACTGAATCGTTTATATTATGATCACGATTATAGAATCTAAATGAAAAGAAAATATATGAATCAAGTTGCCCTTAGATACTTTTACAACACGGCGGAAACGCTGTAACGATTCATCGACGCTCGACCCTTTTTAAATATATGATACATATTAGGGTGTGTAGCATCTGATGCAACATTTCTTAAATTTGCAAGCTGCACCACTTTAGGGATAAGTATATTAAAACTTAAATTTTTTTAACAACTTTTGATGTGTCTGTATTTCATGTTCAAATGTCAAAAAGGCGCGTAACACAATAATACGCATAAAATACTTGCTTATCTTTTAATCATTCATTAGAACGTCATCTCTAAAATCAATGCTTAATTGGCATTTCAACATGTCATTGCCATGATCATTGTTTGTCTGTTATAATATTTACATTTTAACAAAATTAACGAGTTTAAATTGTTAATTTGAAGTAGTTTTAGTTGTTTCATGTCTTATGAGTTTCGTACAAAAGCAATGTATGATTTTTGTTAATTGTCGTGATTTTCATAAGAGTAATATTTGTTATCAGATAAGGCAAGTAAGACGTCGGGCACAGCGCCTAAACGTCGTACTGTTACAAAGAATGTTTAATTTTCCTTACTTTTATATTATTTTCATAAATTTCTACCAATACCTAATAATTTTTTTTATTTCCCGTAGTAAACTTTGTAGACGATAGAAATGGTATTTTATGATAATTTTCCGTCATAAATCGAAAACTATGCAGCATAAAAATATTATGTTGGAAGTCTACAAGTATTTCATATGACATCCTGTTTGACCCAGCAATCTTACATTTTTATAAATACCTTTCCATCCCATTCACAAACAACATTTTAGAAGATTGTTTAATTTTCATTAACATTTATAATAAAGCATTGTAAATTTTAAATCAAAAGCATTAATAGTTGCTAAAATAAGCAGCTGTGACAAACAAATAGACGGCCTGATATTGGCAACAAGGGTTACGTGTTCCTATTTTAGTACGGCACCCTAATTTTAGAATATTCTAATAAATTATAGCAGCTCTGAGCTATAAATGTGTCAGTTAATTACTTGAGGCAAAGGTTTTAGAAAAGGTTAAATGTAACAAGTTATTTTAAGAACCGCGTTTATTTAAAAAAATCGGTTTGATCAGATTTGATTTCGATTAGAATTGAATTTGAATTTGATTAAATTTTATTTTCGATATGTAATTTTTAACGATTAAAGACATTTATTTTCTCAAAAGATTTACAATCACTTACAGAAAAAATACAATAAAGAATTACAAAGTAATTACTAAAAGTTACAGGCCGATCATCGTATTGTTAGTAATAAATGATAATATGTAGGTATATTTAGAAAAAGTGTTCATTTTAGCGCGACCGCGCATCGGGACTCAGGCAAACGTTTGTTAGTACAATACAAACCCATGTTTATTAAGGCCTATGACACGGTGACAATAATACTATTGTACACAATAATACACATAAAATACACTAAGTACCGTACTTAGCATGAATTATTATTTACGATGTATTTATTTTTTATTTTTTAGTGGTTATCTAGTTATCATTATGGCTTTATATTATAAAACAAATTCGGTGTATAGTTTGCGCAAACAAGTTATGTGTATATAGGTGTAGTATATTATGATTATAACATAGCAGTTAATGTGTAACATTTACTGGTAAAACAATACTGTATTCACTACATAGTGAGTATGGTATTTTGTACCTAATATATGATGTGTATTATGCACGTTACATAATTATATGTAGTTATTTATATGTATGTGTTATTTTATGTTTTAGTAAGAGTTAGAAAAATATTAAAGGTAGTGTAGGTTAGTTAAGAAAAATCCTTCAAAACGTGGCATTTTAACAATTTTAGAGTTTGAATTTAATTAGATTTGAATTTGAATTTAATTATATTGGATTTGATTATTATTTGTTTCTCTTCCACGGGTATATTCCTAATACGTTAGGAAAATACCCGGCCCTTTGGGAGGCCTACACGGAGACATGGGTCCAACGTGAAGAGGCCTTTCGAGAGTTTTAATCAAAGGTGGGATGGAACACCTACATCGGCACTAGCCGCAGCAGGCGTAGGACTATTGCTACGTATCGATTCTAATTTCTAATATACGGGCTATGGGTATGGGTGTTTGATGGACTGGTATGATGATTATTATTATTATTATTACGTACTAGTGTGAAAACGGGTCTTATGTTCATATTGACTGCATTTCTATAAACAAACTTTTCTAATATGCATAGGGAGATAACCTGCAACAGAGATCCCTAAACGTTCAACCTGTAAAAACACATCAACTGAAAAGTTCCTATTGACAGCGATCTTTATAAAACGAGAGTTCAAGTTGATTATCTACACATAATAAAAATGCATAGGTACCTACATTTCACATCACCATTCATAGGAATTCTTCAAGTTCGCCAGCAAAATGTTCGCAAAGCAATAATTTTAAAACGCTTGTGGTAATAATTATAATTTACTGGATCTGAAACACATCACTCATAGGCAACCGATTTATACACCAACAGTGCATATTAACTTGATTAATTTCTGATGTCAGAGAGTGCCGTACTTGTGAACATACAAGATTGCCAACTAACTACATTAAGTGCAGCAAAACTCATGTCTAAACGCATCGAAGGATCTTTAAAACTAATTTGATAAGCCTGAGAAATATAAATGCACACTGCGGCTTTGCAATTTTAACACCAAATAAGGGATAAGACACCACGAAGAAAATCTGCTTTTTAAACTAACCCATAATTCATTGATTTGCATTGTCAAAAAATCTAAAACAGTCACAGTCATAGTTGTAATATTGAAAACCGTATAATATGGTGCGGCTCCTAAAGCACAACGCAATGCACCTCAAAACACCACCCACTCAATCAAAATAAATCAATGCAGCCACACCCAAACCCAATTCAGACTAAGCTAGGGATAACTAAATCAATACAATTCTGAAACATGCCTAATACCAACATAAGACGCTGCCGGTGTACCTACCCTAGACGGATAAAGACAACGGACACTGACAATCAATATATTTCGGCAATATCTCGATGTAAAAAGGTATACAGGTAGAGAATACGTACCTTAATAAATTCAGCAGGTGCACCGACATTGCTCACAAATAACGAACTGCCAATGTTTGTTAATTAATATGGAAGATACTAAACTGTAACCACAATTCATATGAATATTAACAACTATGAAAGTAGGAACACTGCACGTCTGTCGCCATCGGCGCATCTGCACTTACTGATGCCGGAGAGAGCTTGAGGCGACGCATCGCGGCGCATTGCGCACTGCAACGCCTAGGACCTAACATCCCATCCCATCTAGAAACTAGCGTTGAATCAATACTGCAGCTGCAGTTACTGCTCCCCTACCTAACAATAAGCCACATTGGTGCAGAATTTTATTTTTCTTTGTGTTAATAATGTAGCAATACCTTAAGAGGATATACTGAAAAAATGCACTAACTTTCATCGAATAGGTAGTATAGGACTATGAGAAGACCAATTAATCTAGAATTTTGATATAGGTAAATTGATGTCTTTAACTAGAATTTCTTAGCTCAAAAACACGATATTGTGATTTTGGCTCGATCATAATTATTTTCGAAAACACCTCTGAAAATTACTATTTTTGAAATTACAAGGAAGTTACACTATCATTATGCTTAGGAATTACTCAAATATATTCGTAACATCAATATTAGTAATTTGCTAGCTCATTATATCCATAACTATAACCAATCATTTTTAAATAATATTTTAAGATTTTAACAAACAATTTCTAAGCACTCTCGATCATTGCGGGCGCGTCGCAATTTTAGACCTTATGACCGCTCTTTAACGATTGATACAGAATGAGTGTCAATGAGTACGGGCGTCGCGTTTCGCGGTGTCCCCTTAAACAGGATTTTCTTTTTGTGCAACAGTCCCTAACCCTTTTAAACATATTATAACGATATTATTACTGACCAGTACGCAATACAAATTATGGGTTTCGAGTTTATCGAATGGTCTAGTAATTAATCTAGAGAGCATTTAATCGCTGAAGTTAAATTCTCATAGTCCACATTTTATTAGTAAAGTCAACCGCGTGACTATACTAAAATTTATAAAGCTGAAGTGATTGATTTTTGTTTGAACGCGTTAACCTCTAGAAGTACTAGTGTTTACTATCGAATGACTATGATAGGTATGTAAAATTACGCTAACTAGCCACGGTAGAGAGATAGTATTCACAAATTTTACCGATGTATCTAGTTCAAAAGATTATTGAAATATTCACAATAATACTTAATTATTGGTCGTTATGAAAAATTATAAACTTTAATAAACACTATATTATTGCTTATTAAACGAAATATCGCATTACAATTTTGGTCAACAAATAAGTTTGTTCTAAAAGCGAGGTTTTAGGGTTCCGTAACAAAGGGATGCAGCCATAGTCAATCTGTCTGTCCAACTTGTAAAAGGCTTTATCTTATAAACCAAAGTAATAGGTAGCTCTCTGAAATTTCCACAAAATATGAACAACCTTACTCACAAATAAGAAAAAATATAAAACGTTGATATTTAATGGAGTTTTTTTTTTTATTTCAGCTCCATCGTATAAACGATAATACATATACATACTTGTAGTAATTATACTGTACAGTCTAATTATAGACAACACTTACGAAATTAGCGTAAACGATCGAATATAGACAAACACGCTTTTTTAATTTTGGACGTCCAGGTTTATTTTTCCGTTGTTCTCGTAATTTAAAAAGTTTTCATTGTTGCGAATGCTTAATCATATAACTAAATTAACAGATGCGTAATTATAGCCTTAAAATTTAAACAGAGATATCGTTAGTGAATTAGAGTATATTTTAAGATTAGTATTAATTTATAGCTATTTAACTTCCTTATAGTTTTAATTTAAATTTACTTAAATTTAAGACACCGGAACAAACAATATCTATCGGCTTGCTACGTTAGTATTTGATGCCTATTGTAAGTAACCAACTATATAAATTATAGTTGGCTATAATATGATGAGCTGACACCCATGCATTGTACGGAAACCTCAGTTTGCTAATTTGACTCGCACTTACTGGATCTAATTACATTGTATTATTAAAAACATGATTTGGCAATGGATGTGTGTTATTTTTTTAATTACAAATTTACTTTTTAATCTTCTGCAGATGTTACTTTAGGCGTGATCCAGTTATTTGAGCAGTATAAAAATAATTAAGTTTAACCTAACTGATGTTTTTTTATTATTTGGCTACAGATTTGTTACCTATTGGTCAATTGGGCAAAGATGGTCTTCTTAAACAATTCAAATATTATATAAAATATTAAACAAGAAAAAATTATTGTATAGAAATCAACAAAAGATTTTCTTTAGGTTAGAGGCGCAGCAGCACTTCAACGCCCAAATCCAATAAGATTTCAATTATCTCTGGTATTCCATAAACTGACAAGCTAAAATTCTGCTCGTATCACCCGATCCCCAAATATGTTTGCTTCTTATGCCTTGTAATAGTGAGGCAGATAAAAAATTCAATTGCTATCTTTTTATATTATGCCTGCTCTTGCAATATCGCCTTGCTTTACAAAGCATTTGATATTATATATTTGTAATTATAGATAATAGTTAAATGGTAATAATTGGTAAATATAAGTAATTTCATTGCCGGAAAATAAATTCGTCCACCAAAACGTTGAAAATTCGTCACTGAGCGACGCAGGCAACAGGCTACGTCAAACTTTGTTGTCACGTCTCGGTACTATGGAATTTTTTCATTACTAGTATCCCAATTATATCCAAATTAGCATTGAATTGCTACCTATATGTTAATATAGTGGCCTCACATACGCTTATATATGTATATTAATAGTTTAGAGTTACCAAGCCAATGGCTTCATGAAGAATAATGATGAGCTTAGAAAGTTATTTGCAGCCATTTATTTTAGAACAGTCTTTATATACAGTTGCTTCTTTTCTAACAGAGTATATCTAGAATGTCAGGAACTCGTTCTTCTTCATGTCCCTTTATGTACGGTTGCTTCTATTCTAACAGAGTATGTCAGGAATGTCCAGAACTAGTTCTACTTTATGTCCTTTTATGTACCTATCCTCTTTTGAAAGAGTATATCAAGAATGTCCAAGACTCGTTCATCTTAATGCCCCTTTGTGTACGGTTGCTTATCTTTTAACAGGGTATGTCAAGAATGTCCAGAACTCGTTCTTCTTTATGCCTTTATGTACGTTTGCTTCTCTTATAACAGATTATTTTACCAGATATCGTTCATCTTTATGCACCTTTTTGTACGGTTTCTTCTCTTCTAACAGAGTATATCAAGAATGTCCAGAACTCGTTCTTCTCTATGTCCCTTTAAGTACGGTTGGTTCTCTTCTAACAGAGTATGTCAAGAATGTCCAGAACTCGTCCTACTTTAAGTCCCTATATGTACGGTTGCCATAACAGCAGCGATAGCTCAGTGGGGAGACCAACAGACTGCAATGCAGAGGGTCTCGGGTTCGAACCCACGTCACGCACCTCTGACTTTCGGAAATTATATGACTTTTCGAAATTATGTGTGCATTGATTGACAATTATCGCCTGCTCCGTGCCTCGGAGAACACGTTAAGCCGTCGGTCCCGGCTGCCATGAACAGCTATGGCAGTCGTTATTGGGAAGTCAGTGCCCTCTAATATCCTGACACTAGCCTATCCTTAGGGTATCGTTAGCCTTCGGGTTGCGGAAGTCAGATGGCAGTCGCTCCGTGTAAAAACTGATATCCAGTCAAATCCGGTTAGACTAGAAAGCCGACCCCAAATGATTGGGAATAATAAAAGGCTAGGGAGAAGATAGATTGGAATGTATTGGACTGTTGTATAACCTCTATAAAATTTATTTGTAAAGATATCTGATGCTAGACATTTTTATTTCAATATGCACAGCCTACTGTAAGCACTTATTAGGCTAGTATAGATAAAGCAGGTACGTTTTCTATACAAAGTTTCACACCCTACTTTCCCATGTTTATACGTGTTTTTTTTTCTATATCTAACTGCGAAAATAAATACTGACTTTTATGTATATAACTTCAAAATTTATGGAATGTCCATACACACTTTAATTACCTATTTTACCCCGTAACAGACAAATTTTATAAAACCCGTGTTTACGTGATTTTATATTTTTAACTGAAAGGCTACATACCAACTTTCAAGTACGTACCTAACTTTAATATTTACAGGATTCTCACACAAACTTCGATCGCTATTATAGTTCTCTCCCCTCCCCTCCTTCCCCTTTCTTGATAATCCAAATATTGAGAAACTCTGACATACGTTTTTTTTATTATTAACTAGCTGCTACCCGTGACTTCGTCCCCGTGGATTTTTTTTATCTCACGGGATCCTAATTTTTGTCTTAAATATAAGTAGTTACTCCTTATAACATCAACTATCTGCCAATGAAAGTCCCGTTAAAATCGGTCCAGCCGTTTCAGAAATTAGCAAGAACAAACAGACAGACAGACAAAAATTTTACAAATGGTTTTTGTTATATGTAAGTACCGTATACTTTCAAATGCATTTAGTAAAAAGCTATTATTTTGGCATTACAAACAGTCACATCAGTTAATTTTTTTTGTATTGATTGATATGCACAATACAGTCTTCATGTCTGTCTCTTCTTTAGATTGACAGAATTTAAGACATATCTACCTATTCTACGTACCTATTATAAATTGTGCAGTTCAAAAAGCCTGTATCTACAGGCTTTTTATAAAATAATAATGTGTATATACACTATACAGATTTATTTTTATAAAAGCTTGCAACGTGCTAATAGATAACTATTGGTAATAATTATCAAGGATTCTTAAAATTTGAATCAAATTAAATATTACAATAAATATATAAATATAGTCTCTACCTTTAACGAATTTAATATTTATTTTTTAATCGGTTTATGTTTTAGTTCAACCGAATAGACTTGCTAAAACACGTAAATACATATTATGTCATATTTTTTTAAATAAGTGTTTTATAATCTCAGAATAATACCGATGCTCGAGATATTGATTATAAAAAATACTTGTTTTTTGTCTGGCTGTCTGGTTTATCTGCATTTATGTCCAAGCTTTACGACTGCATATATCTAATGGTCAGTATCCTTTTTCCTCCATGAACGGGCTAGCATTAAGATTTTAAATTATCACGCTTTTAGCCGTGTGACTGAGCTATAAAGCGTGTCTATGTACTTAAAATCCGCATGAAAGCTAGTTTTGTATACATAATATACGAGTAGATATATAGATAACTTCTAAATCTAATCGGATTTAAAAAGATAAATCTCGCCTTAGTAATAAATGCTGTGTCGCGAGTGATTTTACAGAAGGTCTTCCTTATATTGGTATATAGAGAAAAACCTTCATTACCATTTTAGGATGTCATCATCTTTTTTAATTATTGTAGGCAATTATAGAAGGCTGGATTAAACTTAATTGGATCTGTCCTAAAGCGAATCTGTCATAAAGAGAACAAGGCGTAGGTATAGCTCAGCTCATCTCAAGATTTTCCCAATTCTGCAAGTTTCCTCGCTGTTCACTTGTTATTATAGTTCAGTATCCTTAGGATTGACCAATAAATGCAATCGAAGTCGCTGTATCGATTTAAAATCAACCAAGATGGCGTCTATCCTTATTGCAAATGCACCAGTCATCCTATGAGTAAGACTGCAAGCGATCAAAATGAAACTTCCTTTTATAACAGTAATATAATTATGTAAACTGCCAACATTAATAGTAAAATCTTATATATAATCAGAATAGGAATATTGCAACTAATTGACATCGCTGAAGATCCACCATGTTGTTGGTGCACTACTGCGCAAATCGAGCTTCCTGCACCGCCCCGCCCTCCCTCACCCCCTCTACCCTTCAGGAGTAATGGCGTCGGTGAAAAGACAAAGAAAATCTGATGCGGCATAAATAAAATTACACTAAATAAAAAACGCGATATGATGAATGATCAACCAGGCTCAATACCAATTGCAACAAATTGACATGACTGAAGATCCGGCATGTTGGTGGTGCATCACTGCACAACTCCAGCTTCCTGCATCGCCCCTGCCTCCCCCACCCCCTCTACCCCTCAACAAAAAAGGCGTAGGGGAAGACAAAGAAAATTTGAAACAGCATAAATAAAATTACACCAAATCAAAAACGCGACATGATGAATGGAATTTATCGACCAGGCTCAATAAATACCAATTGCAACTAATTGACATCACTGAAGATTCGCCATGTCACTAATCCAGCTTCCTGCACCGCCCCTGCCTCTCCCACCCTCTCTACCCCTCAACAAAAATGGCGTTGTTGAAGACAAAGAAAATTTGAAACGGCATAAATAAAATGACACCAAATCAAAAACGCGACGTGATGAATGGAATTTATCGACCAGGCTCAATAAATACCAATTGCAACTAATTGACATCACTGAAGATTCACCATGTCACTAATCCAGCTTCCTGCACCGCCCCTGCCTCTCCCACCCTCTCTACCCCTCAACAAAAATGGCGTCGTTGAAGACAAAGAAAATTTGAAACAGCATAAATAAAATGACACCAAATCAAAAACGCGACATGATGAATGGAATTTATCGACCAGGCTCAATAAATACCAATTGCAACTAATTGACATCACTGAAAATTCGCCATGTCACTAATCCAGCTTCCTGCACACCCTTGCCTCTCCCACCCTCTCTACCCCTCAACAAAAATGGCGTCGTTGAAGACAAAGAAAATTTGAAACAGCATAAATAAAATGACACCAAATCAAAAACGCGACATGATGAATGGAATTTATCGACCAGGCTCAATAAATACCAATTGCAACTAATTGACATCACTGAAAATTCGCCATGTCACTAATCCAGCTTCCTGCACACCCTTGCCTCTCCCACCCTCTCTACCCCTCAACAAAAATGGCGTCGTTGAAGACAAAGAAAATTTGAAACGGCATAAATAAAATGACACCAAATCAAAAACGCGACGTGATGAATGGAATTTATCGACCAGGCTTAATAAATACCAATTGCAACTAATTGACATCACTGAAGATTCGCCATGTCACTAATCCAGCTTCCTGCACCGCCCCTGCCTCTCCCACCCTCTCTACCCCTCAACAAAAATGGCGTCGTTGAAGACAAAGAAAATTTGAAACGACATAAATAAAATGACACCAAATCAAAAACGCGACGTGATGAATGGAATCAATCGACCAGGCTTAATATAAATCGCTGCATGTAAAAAAGGGAAAAACAGTTCATACAAAAGATTTTTAGACTATGCACTTACCTGCCATTTTTTCACACTGGTTTTCATTCCACACCAGCCGTCGCCGCGAGAGTAGCCACCATTAATCACATAAAAGTCTTATAATATAATAAATAAGGCACTATCATAGTCCTTATTGGATATCACGAGGTAGTTACAGTGATGCACATCCGTTATTGCCGGCGGGTATGCACTCAATGACGGACGGCGCATGGAGCTCACTGCGCACTGCAACGCCCTGGACCTAGCCTCCCGCACCCTTCGGCCTAGGTCATAGATTGAATCGATAATGCAGCCACTCCCTAATATTATTGAGCTGCGTCGAGCATGAAAGATTCCAGAACGACTACCTAGCGCCATATCTAGACTAAGCGTGCATTTATATCACTGTATAGATGCACGCATAGTATATATCTATATAATAGGAATTATATAGGAAATTCAAAATCAATCACATTCTTATTTTAATGTATGATGGCAAGACTTTATACATCAGAGCACAAGTGCATTGTGCATATACAAAATCTACAACCGCATCCTTCTTGTCCTCCGTAAGGCGCCATGATGAGCTAATATAATGCTAAAAACACAAAAATAATGCAGCCATCGATGTGGGTATAAACGGACAAATATTTTAAAAGATTGTTTTAAATAATAAAATGTTAAATTCAAAACTGATGTCATATTTATATATTAAAGTCGGTGATAATAAGCACTAAATACAAAAGCGCAATAGAGTAATAAAATTTATAATGGCATGGCAGCAAAAGTAGCCAAATTTAAATATCGATAAATCCCTTATACTAATCCCTATCCCTTCAGATAAATCACTTATACTCTTAAAATAGATCTCGGATAATTTGAAATAGACAATAAGAAAACCCGATTTGTCCATTGAAACAATACCTCGTGCTAGCACTTCTCCCAAATCCCCAACCACGAATCCTAACTAATAATATTATAAAAGCGAAAATGAGTTTGTTTGTTTGTTTGTTACCTTTTCGCGCCTAAACCACGCCTAAACGACCAACTCACGGCGCTGCCAAGCCCAGGCAGGGCAATCCGCCAACGTGTGCAGCGCCGTGTCTACAACAACATCACGGCAGTCGTCGCAGTGGTGACAACCGAGCATTTCTTGCCGGCCTATGCGACACAGGAACTGGCCGAAGCTACCGTGGCCAGTCATTACCTGTGTCAGCCGGAAGGTGAGAGCGCCATGCCGCCTCTCCAGCCACTCCTCAAAAACGGGACTTACCGCCACGGTCGTGGCGTGCCCGATAATTAATACTAACTTAAGATAATATTATTAATCACTACTTATTTTCTAGTAAGCCAATCAAAACCTAATTATTCAAACAATTAATAAGTCATATAATAATGTTAATGATAATACTATATTAGTATAATAAAACTTAACTATATATGAAATCTTTAGGTACTTATACCTAAACTTACTTAAAAGCAATCTTAATTATTTTAATATAAAATATTATTATTTTAGCCATAACTTAAAAAAATATTTTAGTAATATTTAATATAAATAAGTAATTTGTATTATTTTGTTGTATTTAAATGTTGTTTATGTATATTATCTGTATATTGTCTTATAAAAACCAAAACTTAAAAATAATGTTTATGGTAATGAAATATATGTTATCTAGATTTCTATGAGTAGAAGTAAATATACTTTGCTTGCCATTAATTATTGCAACCAAACTGGAAAATTTTATCATAGACCCGGGTTTACTTTTGTAATTGCTATTAAAATTTGAAATCTAGATATGCGGTATTTACAAATTGCTCATATATGGTCTTGTATGCTCACCAACAATAATTTATACTGTTAAAAGAGGTCTTATTATTTTCTTTGCATATGATATATGCCCATTGAATACTCTGTAAATAAATAGACACCGTGATGCTAATGTAAAGGGGCAAAGTGATGCTTCTTTGTAGCTTAGCATTGTTTTGAAACAGCTTTACAAACCCATTCATTGTAGGTAACTAATAAGCTTATTTAGATTCTATAGGATCCATAGTCTGGACTAGGGCTGGTTTGAGATAGTATATCCAGTTACTTTGCTGTGACGTATTTCTCATTCTATTATAAATTATAACACAATACTTGCTTGACTAACCTGGCACATATATATATTTATTATAAGTTACTCGAATACTAAATCAAAAGTGCCTGCAAATGTCACTATATAGAGATCGCATATAATGCAGATGAGATTATGTTAGTTACCATCCTCAGAAACTAGAAGCTGCCAATAATCAAAAATTGGGAACAAAAAGCGACAACATATCATTGATTCTTGCAAAATAAACGTGATAATATTAAAAATAATACTGGAAATAGGCCAGTAAAATGACACAGCAAAGACAATATCTGTAATTAGAACCAGTTCGCAACCAGCTTAATAAATTGAAAAATGAAATATGTAATACTAAATGTTGTGCTATGTTAGACCTAGTTTTATAAAAAAACGATCTCGGGCACACCTGTTTTCTTAAATACAAATGTAACTATCTTAATGCTCTTGAGTTTAAATATTGCTTTGAATAAAAGCATGAGTACTCATTAATTGCATGAGCTCTTTTGAGTTTGGTTTTTCTAAGACTGGAATCAGTGTACTATAAGCTGATTCTAGAAATTTAATTCTTGTATCTATATATTGTGCGTGTTCACGTAGTATAGCCGTGTCTTTAATTGAAAAACTTTGTATGTAATATGTTCAATTGATGTGGGGCCCTTTATTCTGGTATTTTATCTTCTTTTTGCCAGTTGGTCGGCTGATGTAATCTGATTCTTCGATGCAATACTTTGCAGTTCATTGTGACACTCCAGGATGAGGCGATAGTGATTGATGATATTGCTACGTAGACCTGATGTGAGAACTTGAAGTGCCAGCTGCATTATCGAAGATTTCAGTGGTAGTTACGCACTGACATCTCTGATAATGGGACTGGAACGACAAATGAAATTGAGTTCTTTGAAGCCTTGATGTTGAGGTTTTAGACTGAGATGTTGAAGTCTTGATTGGAGATTACTTCTGATTCCATTTTCGACTTAGTTGTGGATCCATCTTTGTCTCTGCTTCCATTTTCGACTCAGTTGGGTGTCAGTGTGGTCCTTTTCTTACCCAGAATGTTGGAAGATTGAAGAAATTTCCAGTTAAACAAATGTTTTTTGGATAATGTAATATGTTGCTTGTATCATTGGGAGTTTATAGACAATTTTCTAATTTGTGCACGAGGTATACTGTTAAACCATTTTCAAATAAAATGATGGAGTTTACAGTGAACTACATGCTCCGTCGCTTTAGGCATTGATCAATCAAGCCATAGATTGTTAGGTCGGTTCTGAGTGTGCTGGATGTTTGTTGTCAAATATTTCTTTTATATGAATATAATCTAATTTGTGTGGTAGGTGTATTGTGTTCCTATTACAAAGTGCAGCAACAATTTCTGATACCTTTAGTTTGTGATGAATTTTACATTCTTCCTGCTTAAGATTAGAGGGACAATAAGGTCCGTAACACTTAAGCCAGTGCAATCCAACAATATTTTGAATTGCACTGAATTTTCAGCAGGAAGAAGGAAAATGTATTGATCTGTATGAATTTCTTTATGCATTGTGAAGTTGGTCCAGTTTAAATATGAATTCTGCATTGACTTTTCTCCCTGGTGAGTATACTCTTACAACTACAGCTAAAATGTGCAATTGCTTATGATTTCAGGAAATATGAAAGCCTAGGTTGCAAGTGTTGCAACTACATGAGAAGAGAGATAGTGCACCTACACTCAAATATACAACCATCTGAATGAGGTAAGCCTTATATTCCACAAAGGCTTGCAGGTCTCTAAGTTGACCAATACGAATATCCTGCCAGGAACGAGCTTTGATGTCTTTATTCCTTACACTGACAATCTATTTATGAATATAATAATGATGGAAAGAGATTTGCTCAACCCTAAGCAACTGTATACCCCAGCCAGCTCATTTGTACTGCCACCTAGTATTTGGTAATTTTCACTTGTATTACACTAGCTAGCCCCAAGAAGACATACTATAAGCTAGTTCGCTTTATGGTATATATATCATCCTGAGGTTAGCTAGTTTGCCTTCGACAATTGTAATATGAGTGAAAATTACCTATTTATTGATGTCAGAACAAATGAACCAGCTCACCCAGGAAAGTACCAACGTCATATTCATCCTTGTTGTTGCAGCAATTTGCCGAGTTATAATTACCGAGGCCCATATATTTTGATTGACTTTGACTACCTATTCCAAATGGAAATCATAGACCATGATAATAGGATACAAAATTACCAAATATACACTACTATTTTATACCATTTATAGCCCTCATCGATATCTGCTATTATAAAAATAGGGTACTTACACAGTCCTCGTCTTGATGTGCTGACTCAGCTTGTTGAGGTCCACAGCAAATCGGTGAACACATGCCCGCAGCATCTCGATCTCTTCCTCCGTCCATTTGCCTCTGTAAGTACATAAAAACATCAGCTATATTTTATTTTATAATAGGTACCAAAACATGGGTTTTATGTGTATTAGGCTCCTAAATAAACTAAATAATTGTTGCAGTGACCAAAGTGATCATACTGGTATAGTTTCATACTAGAGTTGAACTACTTAACCAATATTCACCTACTTACCAAGAAAAATGTCAGCCAATAATAACAAAAACTAGTCTGGGCCTGATTTATTAACTGAATACACCAAAACATTGTAGAAATATATCTCTGTTATAAAAATATACTAAATATAAAACAATAACTATGCTATCTATTGGCAGTGCTAGTAGCTAGTGACAAAAGCGAATGCGTTATTGATTTGGGCGCGATCACATCGGACATGCGCTATTGCGAATGTCATCGGTCATGCGCGCCAGTATCTAGTACTTCGTCCTTTACTAGAGACATATATGTAACTAGATAGATATGATGAGATATATTATTAAATGTATAATTGTTGCGCATCTATTTTAAATTACAAAGTTAGTCAAAATTACTATATTACGATACTAACCCAGGCTGAGAATCTCCCATGGGATGCAAAAGCATAGTCATCTCTGACAGCTTATTGAAAGCCGTCCCAGCTTCACGAAATATTTCACCAACCTGTTTAGAAAGAAAATAAGTTAGAAACTAATTGAAACTTTATTTCTGGTTAGAATATCAACAAACAATAATAATATCATACTTACTTTAGCAGCAGAATTATTCATTGTTGATAGTGTTGAAACCCACCAACAAACTTTACCAAAAGGACAAATACACACGCACACAGAGCACACTCGATAATCAATTAGAATCTTTAGGATGTTCAAAATATTTATTTCCAGAGCGGTTCCTAGATATACGCTATGTACTTATTACCCAAACCCAATGAAATGAACAATATATTATGAATTCCATCATTAATTCTACCAATACAGATTAAACAAGCTGTCAGAATAATTTCGTTCAGCAACATGTAAAATCTAATAAAACAATCTGATGCTATTCTCGATATATTTACCAACCACACTTTAATATCGACTTGAGCGACGGTTAACCATTTCAGAAAAATTTTCGCTTGCCCATGTTGACCAGTTGAGTTTGTATCGCCTTAGAATCAGTAAACAAATGTAAAAAAACTCAAACAAAAGAAGGGGCGTGTCACGGTTCGGGTACCAAGTGTTGGCCTGCTATGCGATTTTAACCTTAGGAGTGGTCATCCGTCGCTCAAGTCGATAGTACGTCAAAAAATGATCGATATAATTTTGTTATTAAATAACCGTAGCCAGAGTTTAATTACTGTAATTATTGTATTAACAATTTTCAAACAATCAAACAACCTTTCTAAAATAAATGTGATTATTATCTATGTATCATTGAAAATATTGTTTTATCTATATTATCTACATAAATCTCCACTCCAAGACATAATATTTGCTGCAACAGTTTTCAATACTACTGCAGATAATTAATTAGTCAACAGCGGTCATCTGAGTTTGCTTATTCTGGGAGCCACGTCGACAACGGTTTTGGTCCTTTGACCAAGATTAATAATTGCCTCGTTAGATCTCGGTTTCTGCATATTCCTTGATTGGTTTAACCAATGTACTTATGTTGTAAGTTCTCTCATTAATGACTGTCTTTTTTTGAATAAAATTATATAAATAAATGAAAGCGAAAGTAGTATTCAGCGGATCGTACCAAGCAAAAATATTGCGTTTCGAGGTTACCGTATTGTAATGTAATGAACAGTAACAAGCTTAAGGTACAAAACATAGATGACTATTTTAAATAACATAGAATCTATAATAATTTTATATTTAATAACATCATTTTGAGAAAATCTAGTCAGTAATTTAAAATATGTCGATTGTAAAATAAATGCTAAAGTTTGCAATACTTGGTAAAATGTGTACGTTTTTGAAGAAACAATAGTTGAAGCATGTTTTGCTTCATTGATATTTGTATGGCAGAGCAAAATGTAATAAAATCTAATCTAAACTACATTGACGCGAGCAAAGCCACGGTCATAATCTAGTACTATTTATATGCCAATTTGAGTTAAAGTTTAAGATGGTAAGAATTAAAATGTTTTAATCTCAAGTTTTAGTATAAAATCATATAAACCCTGAAACCGTTTACTCATGATCAGGTATGTCTGCGGAGTACGGCAGACATACCTGATCATGAGTAAAATAAAAACCTTTTTATTAATTGATGTCTAACTGCTGACAACACTTAATTGAACGAATGAAAGATGCGATCTCATGATTGTAAGAATGATTGTAAATTGATGTAAATTGAAAAATGAACGAACTATACTCTCAGCGCCAGACAGATGAAATAATAATAATTTTACATTGCACAATTTTTATATGAAAACAAAAGACTATGCTTACTAAAAACAAAACTTATTGTACCGGGATTATTTTTGGACAAATAAAACATGTCTGTTGATTAATGTTTTGTCATATGTTTACGATGCATTATTCCGTAAGGACGCCACGCCTGCTGTGTTGTTGACTCGTGAAATGTCCTCGGAGTTATTGAAAAGACAGTTATTCCTTTTAATTTCGTGTACTATATGAGGGCCGTTGCGATAGTGATTATTTACCAGTTTGATGTTGTTTAAGTTGTGACTTCACTTATAAAAATGGAGCTTATTCTAATTTTAACATTTATTTCGTTGGGGCTGGCCTACGATAAAGGTAAGCAACAGATATTATTATAAAGCATCTATTTGTAAATTGTGTTCATACAGAAATGTTACTAATATTACTAGATGAAAATTATTTCTATGGCTATTGTTGTCAAGACATAGATGTATCATTCGGCTCATACACAACAACTTAATATCATCTTAGGTAACCTGGCTCCTTGTAAGGTGACAGTATTTACAGTCAGCCCTTATTGAGTTACATGCTTAGGAACGTGACATATTCAGCAGATGGTGATATCACTAGTCACAGGAATAAAAAAAGTTGTGTAAATAAAACTAAAGTATTACTAACAAGTAGTACTATGCTACTAGTATTACATCATAGTTAATGATTAGTTGCTGCATAGTGTATTAAATCTCTTGCTCAACACACAATCTGATGCAAATGCAATATCCTTTTCTTTTGAGCCTGGTTTCTGGATAATTGATAAAAGCACCCCAGAAATGTACTGGCTTGTTTATTTAATGCCATTGTTCTCAATATATTGTTGACATTTTGATCCATCTTCAAATTAGCAGTATCATATATTTGTTTATAATTTATATCAATTGTTTACGGAACAAAGGATAATCAGTATATACAAATATGATTACAACCTAAGTAGCTTAAAAGTACAGTCTAGTAGGGTTGAAAGGAAGTACATACATGGTAAAATGTATGAAATACATATTATGGTTCATAGACTTTAATTAGTGAACCTGCATCCACTTGCCGGATCTTTGAAACATATGACAAAGTAATTGTTCTAAATGTCAACTTTTCACATGGTTATGAACACATAAAATACACATTCAATGTATCACAAACAAATGCATCATGAAAAATTTATCAAGATTATGAACTGTAAACAATAACACTCATTGTAAGAATATTTTTTTATGTTTATTATTCACTTCATAAATATATCTACATATTGTAAAAGTAAGTAGGTATACTACTTATATTATATATGTACTATAAGTAAGTACTTAAGGGGTCTAAAAGCAGTAGTTTACTAAATAAGACAAAGTAATCTTTTTATAGGTACATTTTATAGATTTGGGTAGAGGTGTATTCATTCATATTTTCAAGGTCCAACAACATATTATTGTTCCATAAAAATATTAATTATTCATGAGCTTATTGTCATTTGGTAGTCTCATATTATACTGCTGAGACCCATCCATTAATAAATGAATCTCCTTATTTTATGACACATGTGCCAAAACTTGTTTGTCAAAAACAGATTACAACAAGACCAACTAGTCGATAGCCAATTGAATATCATCTTAGTTAACTTTAGAGGCAACAAGGGTTTTACAAAAGTTTCTCATAGCTTCGTCTTGGTCTCTAGTTGTCAGAAATCTGATTTTTTTGTATTAAATAGGCTGCAATAAGAGTCGTACATTTGATATCACCCAAGATCTGTTATGTATATTGCTTGCAACCTATGTATAGAATTTAGAGGAAATAAATATACTGAAGATTGCAGAACTAAAAACCAGGTTGTAACTGAAACATATATAAGAAAAAACAATATGTTAGGAGCAGACCAATAAATAATTTAATTACAGGCTATAAATTTTCAATATTGCTATTTACTATTTTAATTAATATGTATATCATTTTGATAAAAGTCACTACTTTTGTACTTTCTTTGTTGTTTAAATTGCCATGGCTGAAGCACTAAACAAATTTTCAATGATTTGAATGGAGGTTGCTTCATCTGTGATTGGGGATATGGTAGGTCTTTAAAGATTTTTCGTCACATCTTTGTCTATCAGCAGCCTTAAAATTATTTTTTCGGTGAGCTAGTTCTCTAGCTCTTAAAGCTGAAATTATTTTCTGACACTATGATGAAAGTATAGTGGCATATTTTTAATAAATACATCTTACTATAATTCACTCACTTATGTTGTGTAGGTAAGTGCTACTTACGTAGTATTATACCTCTAAACATATTTTATTCCTTTGTATTGCTCTCGCAGAAACGACTTCACTACTGCGATAATTACTTTTTATTTATAGTTAGGCAAATAATTATACTTGATTTGATTCACATGTTACAATTTGAAATGTTAATCATGTCGGATAATAGTTTATTGCGGTTTAATCATAAATCAAATTTAAAACAACTATAAATTCTTTTTCCTATTATTAGATTTAACCACAAGAATAGAGAATGTCTATGAAAAATTTACTGCTTGCGTTAATATTTATAGAAAATAGAACTTTCCTACTGCCATGTATCTTTAGAACTACAAACATTAAAACAGTGGACAATATTGTATATTAATTGGTGTAACTTAATAGTAGTGCAAATTCTAGGAAGAATAATTGTTGACATTGCCAATTCTTAAGCAGTGACTGCAATATGTTACATACACTGCACAGAGTACTTTATATACAACTGAAATAGAGGTGTATCTCAGAGACCAAACTGGGAAACGTCAAGTGTCGCCTCTGAACGCGGGTTTTGGAACTAATGCCAATATAGACATAACTAAGTATAGCTACGTCTTTTACATAGTTAGCTACTTAGTTATATTTTATGTTGTACGATGGTAGCTATATATTATTTATATAGCTACTTACTGTTATTTTCTTAATTATTATTTATGTTTACAAAAAATAAAACAATGTTATGTATCGATTTAATTATTTATTTCTTTCTTTTAAAACATTTCATAAATAGTTTTTTGGCTTTTACTTTATGCAAATCCGTATCATCGTCACACTCTCTCTTATTAATTAATATTTTATTGATGTAAACCCATGTATTAAACAGCTCCTTATTCTTAGCTGGATTAGGGAATTTATGCAAATTCACCTGGGTTTCTGAAATAGAAGCATAAGTGAGTTACTACTTTACATCTTTATATTTATTCGAAAACACCTCTCAACTGTGGCATATCCAAAATTTAGTAGCAAACAAATTTATGGACTTTAGTTCAGCTATTTGGGGTGCCCGCCAGTTGGTATTGTTTTGGATTGGATTGGTAAACAATAAGTGCAGTATGCAACGTTGGCACTGCACACTGGTCATTCCATAGATAGGATAACCAACTGATCACTTTGTGTTGTTCTATCTGAGAGTCTTCATGCTGTAGAGAACATGTTGATCTTGGCTGTCATGAAGATCTTTGAAAGTGGCTATTCTATTCTTTAGGGCTGCAGAACATTGCTATTCTTTAGGGCTGCAGAACCCAGATGTTGTCACTCCGTGAAAAAGTAGTTATTCATCGAATCTCATTAGACTAGATAGCGGAACCCGGGCTACAAAGCACGCTTTGGATGTAACCGCTAATAAAGCTAGGATGATGATGACTTACGTAAGCTACTTACACATCCTGGGACGCAACACTCTCTGTTAGTCATGATAAACGATATTACCACAGACAGCACCAAACGGGTATTCAGTCCTATCTCAAATACTTAGATTTCTATCATTGCAAACACAAAATCGACACAGCTGGAGGAACAGAAGCTCAACTCAACGAAATAGGTATTTCCTCAGATTCCTTTTTGAGGCACAGAGTACTTTATATACAACTGAAAATCTAAGGGTATTTCAAATGTGATTTCAAATATTATATTAGACGGTAATGTCAGAAAATACTACACAGCGTTGCCTATGAATTAAATTTTTATTAAGATTTTTTCCGTTTATTATAAATTAATTATCTACACGTAAAACAATATTTTTTTATTATATTTACTAATTATTTATGAACCTATATAATTAAAAAAATTAAAATATTAAGCAAATTAAACTTAACAACAGTAGCGGCATCTAGCGTGTTGTAGTGTAATTACGTGGGCACACAACATCATAAAATTGTGGATACTGCCATCTCTGAAGAGGTTTCATAACTACATCTTGATATAATGATACCAAATTAAAATGTTCGATAAAATGTATAGATGGGAACATTTTAGTCTCCAACTTTATATTTAGTACGTTTATATCAGAATAATTACTCGGTTGCCTCTACTAAGATTGTCAACCCTGATACACTGGGCAATAGCGTCAAGATTTATTAAGTCGTTAACAACTTACTCAGAGTTAATATTAATAATAATGATGAATGACGTCCTGACCGAAATTTGGTCGCGATAGTCGTTTCATTGAAGACTAGCCATCTGTGCAGGCAATATGACAGTGCACAAAACATGAGCGCTAATATAAGTGCACTGTCTATTTCCTCCCTTCCGACTAGATCAAAGGTGGCATTCCAACTCGAGCTAAGAGACATAGGATCAATTTTATACGCTTTACAAAGTAGGCGCGGGAGTGTGCAGCATCGCCAACTTTGTAATTACAGAATGCTATTGAAAATTTTTTGATAGATCGAAAAATACCTTTTTCTTATTAGCATAACGCACATAACTGTGCGTCAGCAATTTATGTATAATATTATTTTACGACAACATTCGCTTCTTCACTATAATCCTTTAAATGTCAATGATAAAAGACAAAAACATGCAATTTGTACTAAAGGCAGAGTCCACACAACCTTCGCTCAACGTCAATTTAGCTACCTTGGAGGCTCTATATATAGTAAAGCTAATAAAGTACTGTCTATATATTCTAAGCCTAAGGGTAAATTTTAAAGAAATGGCCTCAAGAACTTGATTATGATACTACCTAACAATTGCTCAAAGTCTCCAGATAAGGTCTTGTCAGCACTATTCAGACACACATATACACACACACACACACACACACACGCACGCACATACGAACACACACACACACACACTCACACAAAGACCTACATAGACATACATACACATACATCACACGCCCAACACACATTCCTCTTAAAATCGTACATACATATTGTATAATATTGCTTAATTTTTATTTTTTACCGTTTGGTTTTTTTAATTTTTCCTAAAAAGTTTTATTTTTCATCATATTTTATCTAGTTTTGCTTTGTTTTAATTAATTAATTAAATAGTCTTCTAAATGTCATGTATAAGTCTATACCCAATATGTTATTTAATAGGCAAATACACCTACGAGTTCCAGGTGGGGGCCTGGTGTTTCGTCACACAGGGTCTCCCTAGTACGGACTCCAGTCTCTCACATAGGATCTTTATTACCACCTATTTATTTTATACTGTATGATGCACATGTACGTGAACCTTTGTGATGAGAGAAATAAAGTTTATTATTATTATTATTATCATCACGAGGTCTGGAACTGTAGGTCCTACATAATATAGTAAAAGGTACGTCCCTGAAACGTAGGATCTAAAATGATCATAGCTGGCAATATGGGTCATACACCTCTGGCCACTTCTTTGAGGTTATATGTGTGAGATTAGTATATTATGTACGTATTTATCTGCTAATTGATATGAAATAAAATACCTACTGAAGTTACGATATGCCTACTTATTTAAACTTTTACTTATTGTTGTATGTATTTTGACTTACGTCATAGTTTGGTGTCATTATAGCATCAGGACTATACAATATTGTGCTAAGAATACTATTTATTTCGGTAATAATGCCACTAGAATAAAGAAAATAAATAAATAGCAGCCAAACATGTTCAATGATGCAAGCAGAGTATTCGCAATGCTCTGTAGCTAAGACCTAGGGGTTATCTCTAGAGCCAGATCTGTTTTATCAATATAATAAGTAGTAAAAATCATTAGTTGTCGAGAAACTCGAATTGTAGCTTTTGTCGACTAGCTGAGAGCGATAGTTATGGAAAAGCCATTACAAGAATGTAAATTTAAATCTTTATTGACTATAGCTTAATACATCATTAATGTTTGATATACTGTTTTAAATTATATAAGATGTTTAATAATATACTAATTTTATTGTTAATAATACTAATTTTATCCATGATCGTATCTTGTGCATATTGTCTAAGTGAATGCAACTTAGATAGCAGACCAAATTTCCTATTAGGTGCATTCCTTTGCTTATACTGCAGAGTATGAGTTGCTTTATTACGAAGGAATGATTGTAAGAAATATCCGTATTCGTAGCCTGGAAGTATCACAGGTATTTTAATATTACGCCAGCTGCGACGGCCGCTGCATGTCAGAGCCATTTCATCTTCCATCTTATAACCGGGACTATGCTTGCGCATCGGGGCTACAGTAAATAAATTTACTGCAGACAGTAGGTACAGTAAATAGGCAATGACTGGAACAAACAATATGAATATTAAGTCTTTAGGCTGACGAAGTGGTCTCCTCGACAATATTTATGCGCATAGGTAGAGTATATTTTATGCTGTATCATGTTATAATTGTGTAATGCTCGCTTAGATCTATCGTGCCAGGTCGCAGGTATAGACTGTAGATAGACTCTACCCGGTATGGTGAAATAGAGTTTTGCCTACTTGGTTGGATTGACAGTGGTCTATCACATTGGTTCATAGCCGTTTATAAACTTGTTATCAGAACCAAGAACTCTCATGGAAAATTCATTGCAAGCCAAAGAGTCGAGACCAACGAGGCAGGCTATAATTGCATCCGCAGTTTAAATGTAAAGATACTGCAACACAGCAAGGTCACTAGTCATGCGCATAATTATTGTATTCAAATTATATTCAAATACAGTTGTGCACAACGCGTTACACCTTTGCATGGTCAAGGACACGACTCAAGGACTATTAAGTTATTAACACGCAATTGGATTCGAATATCTTTCGAATTCATGTAAATTGTGCACGTATACGGCGACGGTTGTCTTAATAAGGAGTAGTTAAACAATAGTAAGTGGTCTCATCGTTCTGCTAAAAGGGTTTACGGTTATATTCAGCCTGTGGCGGTCTACTACTTGACACGAACTTCTTCTGTAGTACGATAAATAACATGTCTTTTTTAGAAATACACGTTAAAAGCTAAGCTATAATACTACGACTAAATGTATGTAAATAAGCATGAGAGTTCGCTATACTTATTGTCTTCAATAAATGAAAAAAAGAAAGAATGACTTCGATAACGACTTCAGGATTCGTGCTGGGTTTACTGGTCAAACAATCGGTGTCTATCTTTTGGAGTGTCTGACCGTAACGACTATAAAAATTTATAAGCTAGAAGATCCAAATCGCGTTTTTGTAAAAGGATAGATTACTTACATATTGTAAAATACATTGTTTATTAGTTATACACATATACTCATATACTTGTAAAGTAGCGTGGATACTGAATCGAAAACTTACAGATTTTTCTATTTGTAACTATAAAAGCAATAATCATACATTTGATTCGCACGCTACCATTTCAAGCTTAATTAATTTGAATAATCATGTGCCGCATTTTAATTATAAATCTCATTAAAATTAGAAAGAATGTCCTATACCGAATTAATTCATTTTAAATCACAATTTTTACTAACACATCTGTATATTTACAAGGTGTGTATACAATAGGCAAAGTTTTATGTAGTTTTTCTTCGCACACATATTTTTTTGGTTCGGTAGGTAAAACGAAAGCAATAAAAAAAGACAAAGACCCTCGATGATCTGCTCACAGCCAGCGCTTCCGTAGATAGTAACAAAATTAAAAATAACACTCATCTCTCCTGTTCTGCAGCAATAGTCTTACGTCAGTAGATAGGTACACAATGTGCAAGAAAATGCTAATAGACCAAAATTCCAAAAGGAAAACGTGCATAATCAAAATGAATAATTCGAAAGTTTCTAGGAGGATTTTATGTAGGCCACAAAGTGATACTTTTCGTCGAAGTTAAAGCTATAACCGTGAATTTACATTTATGTACCAGATGCCACATTCAGCAAAGGTCTTTTCGGTAACAGTGAGCCGAACTTATACTCTGTAACTTATAAATGAAATTAAGTTGATTATCATAAAATAAGTATTTAACAAGAATGTTCGCGATAAACAATATCTGCGTAACGTCTTTGTTAGTCTTTTGCATAATGTTATGAAAATGTCTTATAAGAAAGCGTTTAGCGAATGAGTGATACAATCCAGTACTGGTTTCTAATTTATTTTGACCCAACAATAGCTAAAAAGTATATACTCTCTACATGAACTTCTTATACGTCTTTTTAAGTTGGTACATTTCAACTTTTATTAGCTTAACCGTTACTCAATCTCCAGGAGATACATAACAATAGATTTTTTTATTGTGTCTATAAAATGACAGACGATGGGATATTTAATATTTTGTTTTTCCTGACTGGCTTCGAACCTAATCGGAGTTTTTAATCATGATTGACGTGCTGACGGAGTCAGGCAAACCCAATTACCATTGATAAGTACCATTCACAAAAGTTTCTATAATACGTTCTTGTATGTTGTTCCAGCATCCTTCTATGGGGCCAGCTACATTTCGTACCCACTACAAGAAGCTAAAGGTGTTACCGACATTAGTTTCCGTTTCCGCACCCATCTATCTGACGCCCTTCTTCTTCTGGCTGCTGGTAAAACCGATTACTGCATGGTAAGCGTTTTGTATCTAGACTTAAGCTTACTTTTGATGTTACTAAGGTCACAAATTATATCGATACAGATTGCCAGCTTTTGGCAAATGCGTAAAGCGATTTTATACTGATGCCAGATATTATCTTACTTACAGATTCGTCTTGAAAGTGGTAGACTGAAACTCCACATCAATCTTGGCGCGGGAGAGAGTGAGCTATCTTCCACTAAAGGCATTCACCTCAATGATACCCAATGGCATCACGTCAGCATCATTCGTCGAGAGGCAAACCTGACTATGAAGGTAAAATCTTAGTCATGTTACAAGGATGGATATAAAGATACGACTGTTATTTCACATATGATATACTTCTTATTAAATTCTAAAGTGATTGCACGGATAGTATCGTGGTTTACGTGCCTCACCGCTGCGCCACCACGCCAAATGTTGTGGGTACGGATCAAATGGGACATAATTTGTGTTATCGATATATCGTTATTTCGAGTTTGGGCGTTCTTTTTTTTCATTGTTTGAATGTGTGTATAGTTTCCCGTAATACAAGAATGATTTCTAGTAAGTTTACTGAAAGAAAGCGTGAAGAGAATTTTGCCTGGTCTTCAGAACTCCGTGTTATCCATAGTCACCACTGCTAAACATGGCTATTTCTATGCTCCAGTGGTTGTAGATAGAATGGTTAAGTGTACCATATAAAAACAATGTGATATTTGTATTAGCGTAAATATAGGCTATGATTCCACGTAATAGCAGGCAACCCTATTGCCTTTAACTGAGCACATTGGCTGAGGTGGGTGTCGTACCAGAGACCCTGTACATGAACACAGCAGTCGTTTTCACTATCGCTGCGCCATCGAGGCAGCTACAAAACAAATTATATTTTTATATTTGCTATTACCTAGTATGGCAAATATAAAAATGCAATTTATGGGATAATGGATTTAATAAATTATTTCTAAAGATTTAGCATCACTCAGAAGCGTCGTTATTGGTTTTTACAGGTGGACGAGACCATAGTAAAGAAAAGGTTGCCGGGTCGATTTTTCGAACTAAATATACATTTTGGCATTTTCCTCGGTGGACAAGGAGATTTTTCGGAGTTGTTTTTGGGCCATATGGAAAACTTCCGCGGTTGTATGGAAGATGTAAGTATTTTTATACGGAGTAATAGCAGATACAACATTCTGCTTAATTGCGTGAATATTGAGTTGAAAATAATATTTTTGTGATGATATTCAACTTTTTGATACTATTAAAAGTTTGATGAGAAAAAATTGCATACTTTGACATGGTGACAAAATAATATAATACCTTATTATTTATAAGGCAATGTAGAACGTAATATACACTTGTCTGTATATAATGATACCAGATATGTTTAATCAACTGTCCTACTGTAAGTCATGGGTCTCGCCTCTCCATGAAAAGGGGCTATAGTTCAGTATAGTTAAGTAGACTTTACTCTTCTTCGGCGACATTGGAACGAACTTAAAAGACACCATGAAGCCCCACAGTGCTTTTCTTTATTTTTTAAAACATAGGTTTTGAAATGACTACGAAAAATCAGTGCAAAGCTCAAGCCGAGTCAAGATCTCTACGTGGTAATCCAACGATCTATCTAGCGCGCAGAGGTCATTAGTTTGATTTCAAGCCTATTCAAGGTCATATTAAATAGTTTATTATCGCTCGGTTTGACTGTAAAGGTAAAAAAATCGCAAGAAAACCTGTTAGTTCTCCATAATGTTCTCGAAGATGTGTGAAGTGAGCCACTGGGCCACCGTGGCGGATTATGGCCTAACCCTTCTCACACTAAGGAGCCCGTGCCCGTGGACAGTAAATACACCACCAAGATATCACTGCTATTTTAAGTGATCATATACTATATATTAAAACTTGCAGGTATACTACAACGGTGTGAAGATAATAGAGAAGGCACGCAGCCGCTCCGGTTCAGTTCACGTTGAAGGTGTCACATGGAACTGTGCGCCAGAGTTTGACGCCGACCTTAATTCAGACATCAGTTTTGTTGACGAAGGAGCCTATCTTATACTACCAAGGATTAATTCTAGAGCTGGTGGCAAGTGAGTATCCATATACTTCTTTTAGGATGATTGTAGCTCCTCAGTGTAAGTTACGTTTTGGAGAATATACGGTGAAGTTAATTTCTTCGCTTCCTTGTATGTAAAAGTAATTGTAGTATGGTTTCATATAGCCTATATCTATATCCTACACTAGATGTTCCCGCGGTTTCACCCACGTTTATCGTTACTGCGCTGCCCCCGTATGTCGTAGCGTGATGTTATATAGCCTATAGCCTTCCTCGATAAATAGGCTATCTGACTCTAAAAGAATTTTCAAATCGAACCAGTAGTTCCTCAGATTAGCGCGTTCAAACAAACAAACTCTTCAGCTTTATAATATTAGTATAGATGATAGATGCAAATACGAAATTCAATAGGGAAATGTTATGTATTTGTTTTACCATTTTCTTGAGATTAAATTTTTGTTAGTATATGCTATAAAATAGTATTTTAGGAATAATAAATATTTATATTTTTGTAGTCTTTGAGTTTAGTTTACATTCATATGTTATGTTTGTCTTGTCAGAGTAAAATATTGGTATTAATGACAAATGGAATATTATAATTTCAGATGGCAAATAGAGTTCAAAACAATAGCACAGAACGCGATTATATTATACAATGCTGGCGGCGGTCGAGGTTCTGATTTTCTGGCTGTAGAGATCTTGGAAGGTGTCGTTCGCGTAAAAATGGCTAGAGGTCAAATAGTTCACACTGTGAGAGTCAACGATGGCCAGTGGCACAAGATGCACCTTTCGTTCTATCCGTCTATGATTGAGGTAATATACATTGTTCTTACTTATCTTTATTTGTGTTATTAAGTTATGCGTTGTTATATTTAAATTTCGAATAAGAAGGTTCCTTGTCTAAAGTGTAGCAACAAAACCCGACACGTGCGATTCCTTTTTATATTATGAAGCTGTGCGTTATGTTCGTACTGCGAACTGCGGGTCAATATGCGAAGAATATTTAATTGTGCAAGAAAAGGTTTTAATATCAAGTTGCCTTACGAATTGCTGTGCGTTTCTACCTCTTTCGTGTCAGTTACTGAGCACTCTTTATTATTAAGTCATTATAATTTTTTTAAGTGGTCCCATTTAAATTCATCTTATATTGCTTTTATTTTTTGCCAAAGTTCACATTGAAAAATAAGTATTTATAGTAAGTAGTAAACTAAAGTGTTATTCTTTCCTGGTCATTAGGAGTCTGATCTAAACTTCCCTGTCAATATAGCTACAGAAAAGTAAACTGTGAAGAATTCTGCTAAAACTAGCTAAGCGTAATGAATCCTTAAATTTTAATTGTTAAATTCAGTGCATCTCTCTCTCCTGACTCTATCCTGACATAAATTGTTGTAGTAAGCAGTAATAGGTCAATCTGAGAACGAACAATTAAATATTTAGAAAAGTAAAAAGGGGTTGAAGAATTCGATTCTCACCAATACACGAATATTTCACTTAGTTTAAAGTATTCACGGATGTTATTTCTTTAAACTTTCATGTTACTTGGATAGTCAAAGATTGGTAAAGGCTTTGCTAACTTTTTTAATCAATGATGCTTGTATATGATTGCAACACAAAAGTATATAGCTTGGCAGCGATATAAAAATGCATTTGCGAAGGATATCAGCGAATATATATATATATATATATAAAGATACCTCAATTATGTTATTCGTGGTCGGAACTCTTTCATTGAAGTAGTGGCTCATCCTAAATCTAATAATTCGACGATTCAAAAGATATTTATAAGAGACTTTAAAAGGCGATGCTACGAAATATTTTGCCAATGAATAACAAACGCGTTGAATCTGATTGCTTGTTCAAGCTTTCTGATAGATATTTTTGGCTTCAAAGGCGTACGTCTTGTTTCGATAACAACGTAGTTCAGTGTACAGATGAGCGCAGTCTATTGTGCCGGAAATCTTACGCGTATCATTTCATGTACTCAAATCATCAGATAATTTTTTTTTTTACTTTGAAACCATTATTTGATGTTTGCCTGTAGATAAATACCAATAGAAAGATAAATATGAAAACGCAGTTTTGCTGGTGCTATTCATGATATGCATTTGCGTATTTTTTTTGCTGCTTTGGTCGAATTGATTTATATTAAGTATTCAAGATGTGTTCTACGCCTTTATTTACTATCCTTTGGCTAATAGCGTAATATTTAAAATCGAATTGATAGTTCCTTTCACGAATATGTTCAGACGTATAGATTTATTTCAGCTTTATAGTAATAGCATACATCTTAACAAAGACCATTCAAAAACCGTACTTTCTTCATAATACTGACAACATCAAAATTAAAAAAAATTGTGTTATACGTTAATCATTCAATAGTGCACTGACAGCGTAGATGGCAATCGGTTGCCTAACCAATATCAGTGCGCTGAGTGTTGTGGGTTCAAATCCTATAAGTGACATCTATTTGTATAATCCATAAATTATTGCTCTAAATCTGGTCGAACTTTGTTTATGTTTGTATAACTCCCGCGACACAGCTCTTGAAAAATAACACAGGAGTTGCGTTTAAATAATAAAATCATAGCAAATATACTCACATTATTCGCTATTCACCTCTAGATGCCGCACGCGAAATATCAAATGTCGTCCTATCAAATCAGATCCTTCTAGCCCTTCCTTGCACACGTCAATATAAATTTGTTTAAAAACACATATGTATGTATTATTTACTACACAATTGCAGTTGTCCGTGGACAACATTGCGATGCACACACGTATCGAGAGTGGCGGCACGCGATACCTGGACCTTTCCGATTCGTTCTACCTCGGAGGCATCGAGAGCGACAAGCAACAAAGAGCCTTCACCAAAGGAATTAAAGCTGCCGACTCCAGTATTATGGTAAGAGATGTACATTTATTGTTATTAGGAGCTGATGAGCCAGTGTTATACTTTAGGCTGTGACAGCTTTTTAGGAACATGTTTCTGTTTTCTTGATATCATAAACGCATTTTTAATTCAACACAATTAAGACGAGAAGTACAGTAAATGACGTAGGATTACGCGAATGTTGTATATTGAAGTTAATCAATGTTATACGGTATTTATTGCAGTTTATTTGAATATACTACTTTTAGATCATTTTGAAACTATTAAACTCCACTACTCTTAAACTATTTAAATTATTAAACTATTTAAATTTCCATTCTTACTGTCGTTTCGGTCGCTTTTCAGCAGCCGTGATGTTTCTCCCGTGATCTTCACGGGGTGAAACAACACGACTGCTGAATAGCAAACAAGAAAATATCTAAAACACTACGTTTTCAAATAAACCGCGATAAAATACGTATATCTAAAGTAGTTTTATTTTAACCACATAATATATGTGTCAAACATGCACACGGCCGATCTGATGATAAGAAGTCATGTGAAGGGAATAAGTAAGGGAGTATTAGAAAGAAAGGATCGTGGGACCTATGCGTGTCATTGGCTCTTACCCGCCGAAAAACACGCAATAGTATGTACATACATACATACATAGATTCACGCCTGTTTCCCAGAGGGGTAGGCAGAGACTACGGATTTCCATTTGCTACGATCCTGACACACTTCTCTGGCTTCATTCACTTTCATCACATTCCTCATACACGCCCGTCGGTTCAAGGAGCTCTTAACCTGGCCTTTGTCCAGGACGCCTCCGATCTGGTCGAGAAACGTTCGCCTAGGTTTTCCTCTTGCGACTGTTCCATTCACACTAGCCTTATAAACTTTTTTAGTCAGTCTTTCCTCGTCCATTCTTTCTACATGTCCAAACCAGCTTAACATACCCTTTTCTATTCTTGTAACTATATCCACTTTCATGCCGCATCTCTCTCTAATCACACTATTTCTTATTCTATCTTTCAGAGTCACACCACATATGCTTCTCAACGCTCTCATTTCTACAGCATTTATTCTGCTCTCATGCTTCTTTTGCCATACCCAACTTTCACTTCCATACATAAGTGTGGGCACTAATAGTCCTCTATGAACAGCCAAACGTGCCTTTTCGGATACATTTCGACTGTTCATAAAAGCGCGTAGGGCTCCATTCACTTTGTTGCCAGCAATCGTTCTCCTTTCAATATCTCCGTCATGTTTACCATCCCTTGTAAACAAAGTACCCAAATATACAAACTCTTTCACTTGCTCCACTTTTTCTCCATCAATCATAATATTACACATCGTCACGCACTCTTCCTTTTCAAATACCATTACTTTCGTCTTGCTTACATTTATTTTCATTCCTTTACTCTCAAAAGCACCATGCATAATAGTTACCATCGCCTGCAACTCTTCCGCCGATGACGCAAGTATTACTTGGTCATCGGCATAAAGAAGACATTTGACAAGTAACTCATTCATTCTTAATCCCCATTCACAATCTTTTAAATCTTTCAATCAATAGTATGTATACTGCTATTTGTCGATATTCTGTTACGGGGTCACTTCACTTGTCGAGCCAGCCTATGTTGAAACCAGCAAGGCCCTATTACTCTAATTTTATATGGAACTAGCTGTTACCTGCGACTTCGACCGCGTAGATTTTAACTAACACGTGTGTTTGTCTCCGCGGTTCCCTATTTTTTTTCTAAAATCAAAGTAGCCTTAGTTACTCCTTATAACATCAGCTATCTGCCAGTGTAAGTCCCGTCAAAATCGGTTCAGCCGTTTCGAAGATTAACCGCAATAGACAGCCAGACAGACAGAGAGACAACAATTTTAAAAATAGATGTTTTCGTATAGCTACCTTATATACTTTCATATGCATTAAATAAAAAGCTGTTATTTCGACATTACAAACAGACACTTCAATTTTATTTATTTGTATAGATGAAATAATCCGTAGAAGATCAACAACATGAGTGAGGCCTCTATCAACGGCTATTATCAACGGGATAGATTGCTGTATGAGATCCAACTTTTTGCCACCCTTAGACAATTCAATCCGTAGTTTCAATGTTTGCTAACTTTTCTTCGATGCTGCAATTACACCTGCGAGCAACAGAATCGGCTCAAGCACTAAGCACATAAAAGTTATTTATCAAGCAAATCACTTTACTTAGCTGTATATAATATTTTACATATTTAAAGCTTTACAGCTTTAAAAATATATAATAATAATAATTTTAATAATTAAATCAATATTCTTCTTAAAAATGCAACCGAACACAATTTTCGTAAAATGTGCTCTGCGCTCTATGTACAACTTACGCTATTCAACCCTATAAAAACCCCTGTAACGATATTATGATGATGATTTCAATCAACTGCTTATCAAAAGTTGCCCTGAACATATCGCCGCAAACTAAATTCGTTGTTTTAAGAAAATAATGGATACTGCATCTCAGGAGGCCGCTCAAGCCAGACAAGGTCCCAATCAGCGAGGATTTGGTCGTTGGCTAAAAATTAGTCAGTCAGCTATCTTAAAGAGTGTACAGAAGGTTTCAAGAGACTGCGGCTCTTACCCAAAGGCCTAACGTCAGCCGACGTCGGTGCAACTTAGAGAGTGACGACTGATTTATTGCCTCGACCTCACTATGAGATCGGCACCTTATCGTTGTGGATGGGCAGCAGGAACTGAGTCGACTTCAAGGGGTGACTTTCCATCGATGACAGGTGACAGTTAGTAATGTCCTCCAGAACGAATTTCGGTCACAGCGGCCAATCTTAACGGAGACTGGCCATCAGCGCAGGACCAAGAGAAGAGGCTTAAAGAATGCCAACGTAACTCCTAAACGACCCGTTATAGGCTTGAAATTAACCACGGCAGATCAAACGCGCCTTCATTTGGCTCGAGCGCAGCTTAATTGGAGCACAGACAGGCAGGCAGTCCCGTCCACCGATGAGACTCGAATGTGTCTACATGGTAGCGATAGAAGAGTTTGGGTGTACCGGCTATTTGGTGAAAGATTTTTCAGTGCTACTTTGCTACAGCCGTGTTTCTACGGCTACGGTTCCTTCATGATGTGGGATTTCCCTAGAAAGAAGATCTTGTTCGTGCATGAGGCAGGATTGGAGTTCTGACCAGTGAACGATAAATCGAAGACATTCTACTGAATTATACCGTTCCCTAACAAGGTTTCATTGGGGATCAATTCATGTAGATGACAATGTCCGATGTCATGCGAATTTTGTATGAGCGCTAAGGATTGCTCAGCGCTCAGTTAAATCCTATCAAATACATTTAGGACGAGCTTAATAGAAGGCCTATAGCAAAAATATAGCGCCAGCAGATATTATCGATCTTAAGACGGCGATAGTAGAAGAATGGGAAGAATATTTCCACCATCTATAAAAAGATGATCTGATCCATGAAGAATCACATAAGAGCAGTGATCAGGTGTAGGAGAGAGCATTCTAAATATTTACACAAAAGAACTTCTTGCTATACACATTTATGATTTATTTTATTAATTATTCTTACCCCAGCGAAGTTATATAAATTTATAATATTTTCTGCAATTTTATTCATAACACTTTACTTAGAAAAAATTCTGAAAAGATGAATATTATACTATTTAAAAGCCTAAACACAAGGCATCCATCATGTAAAACATTATATACAGTTGTAATCTAGTGTTTTTTGAGATAAATCGCTTTAAATTTACATTTGTATGTTTGATAAATAATTTGTTACTTAAGGAACGGCGTATTTTGGACAGTGGCAGTACTTAGACTTATTGACGATCGATTGATCTCTGCTCTTATTCCCGGATCGAGAGTAGTATTATTAGTTTTTTCTGTAAGAAACCTGAAAAGCAGCATGAAGTTTAGAACTGTAACGCTCGAAGGGAAGACTCGAGCCTTATCTCGTGGAACTTAAACATAAATAATGAAACGCAGGTTAGTTAGGTTAGTTAGTCTATACCCGTTTGAATAACAAATAATTAATCCTTTTAATATTCTCAGTTGTGATGATCTATCTGATTTGAATTGTACGATAAGTATACTGAATAGATTACTTTCAGACGAGACTAACAGTTCAATTGCAATCTAGATATGACTATATGTGGAGTGGTATTAGCCAAATCGTATACGCACATTTTTTTAATAATTAGGTGGTCATCGTCCAGTCTTTGTATTATATTTGACAGATGCACCAAAGGCTATATTATTATATAAAACCGACCTAGAAGCTCTATTAAAAACCACATTTTCATGAATTCCTTAAGAATTACCTACAGTTTCAAATGGTTTCAAAGCATAGTTGTTATATATTTTGTAAAATAAATTAAATATTTGGCTTAATTAAATAGTGCCGGTAAATCTATCGTAAAATGGCCAATTTAATATTAATCTGGAAAATCTAACAAGACTAAAACTACACAAGGTATGATAATGCGCTGTGGCATTTTCTTTTAAATTAATGAAAGTATTGCTAAAAAATCGCGACTAATATGTACCCAGACACACTTTTCATAACTATTTACTGATACTGTATTGTATGTAACTCCATATCCCGTAAGATTTTGAAAGTAATTGGAGAACGTTTTATATTCAACTGTATTCTATTTTAATTATGATAAAGTTTTCATATTAAATGATTATAAATGTAATCTGTATAGCACAATAGTATGGACCACTCGCAGTGTGTGTTTCTTAGTCATTTTTGGAAAGGAAATAGAGTGTTTGGTAAGCATATCTTAACATATCACTTCATAATAATTGGAAGTTATTTAGTTACGGTTTGCTAACATATATATTTAACAACTTCTTAACTGCGTAGTCTGAACGGTATAGTTCTCATCATTGAGACTATAGCAAGAGTTTAGAGTAGTAGAGCCTCGCTGATTTCAGCATGAATGGGCCGGCCCGACCGGGGTAGGACTACTCTCTCACAGAATATCGACGTGAAATAGCAGTATTCCTACTGTTGTGTTTCGTTCGGCGAGTGAGAGTGCCGTTGGCCCAATCACCCTCTTCCCCCTTCTCGCTCCTTCTCTTTCCCACTTCCTTTCCTAAAGGGTCGGCAACGCGCAAATGATGCCTCTGGTATTGCAGGCGTCCATAGACTACGGTGACCACTTACTATCAGGTGGCGCCGTATGCTTGTTTGCCACCTTAAAAAAAGACTGCTGTATCACACAGATTACCTCAGCTTTAATTAGCGCCCAAGTATTAGTAAGTGTGCTCATTACTGTGTACCGCGAATAATTCAAAACTTCATGTTGCTAAGGCAAGATCCTAAAGAACAGGAAAATCTAATAAATTGTTCGATTATGGGATCAAGTAGGGCACTTCACAATCCATAGTTACTTAAGTGGGTAGTCAAGAATGGTTAACATACATATGTTTAAATTTAATTTATGTTTTTCTTCAGGGCTGCATCAAACCAATAGAAGTAGACGAGAAAATCTATGGTCTGCCGAACGCAGTGGTCACTTATGGTGTGAGCCCCAAATGCGTATGGTGGTACCCCTGCCATTCAAGTCCAGGCAATCCACCGTGCGTCTCTCAAGCCGTCTGTGAACAACATGGAGTGGACCACTTCACCTGCAAATGTGACTCCGATCTTTGCATCAATCCGGATTATGCTGAGAAATATAAGGTTGGTTTCTTTATTCTAGCACTAGCTTTTGCCCACGGCTTCGCTCGCGTATAAGCAGGGTAGGTTAGGTTAGTAACAATATCTTTTTTTTAAATAATAGATACGACTGACGTACTTACTTGATATGAACTGTTATTTGTAGAATTTATTTGTTATCGTATCTAATACTAGCTTTCGCCAGTGGCTTCGCTCGCGTAAAAGTAGGTTAGGTTAGGCTATGTTAGTTCTTTTTCAATAAAATGTAGCCTATGTTACCCATTGATTATATAGGTTTTTAATACTGAAAAAAATTTAAAATCGTATCTAGGTTTTGTGTTAAATCCTTACAAACAAACAATCAAATCGTTCCTCTCAATAATATTAGTATAGATAATGTCAATGCCGGTGGATTATCTAGAGATGTCCATAATTATATATTTATTATACTTGAGCACATGTTGTTCATAACGGGATAGTTACTTTGCAAGGTCAAGGACGCAGTGCAAGTACTTATGTGTATAGATAGGCCAATTAGCCAAGATAAAGAATGTAAACGACCGGTCAGTGGTTATAAACATTTGCTATATTCAAAATATTTACGTGTATAATTTTTACTGACAATGAAAAATGTCACAACTTAGTTTCAAACACTAAACAAATGAGAATCTGACATCTCGAGGACTAATTGGATGCTGGTAGTTACATTGACACGACGACAGCCACTTCTGTTACTTCTTTCGCTTTATTGCGTGTGAATGAAAAAGGATAGACATAATAATTATCTCTCACGTACCTTAATAAATGGATGTTTGCTTAGATATTTTCTATCGTTTCGATCGCCTTACTTTAGTTCTGTTATTACATCGGAACATAATTAGAATTTAACTGTGTGTCTAGTTACGGTTATATTGCAACTCATTCATGCAAATATTTAACTTAGTTGGTGCAAAAGGAATACTAGTAATGTTTTAATCACCTTTATTAATTATATTATCTGACCTTTGATGTTTTCTTTGTAGGTATTTTCCAAATCTAGCAGCGAGTTGGAATTGGTTGCGCTTTACCCTCTCACCGTCCAAGAAGGAGGCGTTTCGGTCATCACTACCCAAAACATCGACGTCATACTAGATCATCATAAGTATGGTGTACGTCCTTCTGGGGTAGTTCTCCACGTGGCGCAGTCCCCTCAGCATGGGAGAATAGCCATCGATTTATCGCTACAGAGAAATTCACAGCAATACAACTTTATTGAAGGAGAAACCAAGTCTAAACAATTTTTCACGCTGCTTGACCTTTCTAGAGATAAGGTAAGTTATGATTGATTTACTTGAGATATAAATATATCGGAGAGTTTGGACGGCAAATTCACTTTTGACATGATGTAGCAACAAAATATAGGCGTGGTATTATACTTCGTACGTATACTAATGATAGGCAAATATAAGAGAAATAAAACAATAAAGGTTTACTGTGATTATCTTTGATTTGACCTGTAACGCAGCGAGTTCGTCAACTGAATGTGACCGCGCTCGAGTATCCGGCGCTTATATAACGTCAATATGACACTGACAGTTATAACTGTCACTTCAACTGACACATTGGCTCTATGGCGACCTCACTCAAGCTTACGCTTGTCGTTCCGTAACAAACTAATAGATGGCGCTTTATTCAACTTCAATTACAGAAATAAATTACATTCCAATGATTATTTTCTTGACGCTCCAACAAATATATTTTCAAAGTAAACTATTATATGTTATTGTTATTTTCTAGTAAACATGTATTGTTATTAGAATTTTTAAAGTAAAATCTTTGCGTTCGGCTGTATTCATACCTTTATTTTAAGCCTTCTATTTTAATTTTCTGTAGGGTAGTAGTGCTTCTTCAACGAGGTTATTCCCATTTAAGCAAATATTTTTGACTATGCCGCCGGTGACAATATTCATTTGTCCATCAGGTCCGCTATGTCCACGATGGCTCAGAGAATCATCAAGACGCGATAGTACTGGACATGGAACTGATTCCGGAGACAAAGTTTACACTGCCGAGTTATCTTCAAGGAAGGAATACCTTCGTACTGCATGTCAACATCACTCCGGTCAACGACCCTCCGGTCTTGAATCTGTTGCCGGGCAAAGTGCTCAGGCTCACACAGGTTGGTTATTAAGTTTTAGATACAAGTATTGTATAACTCAAAGTACATCAATGTTTTATTATAGTCTAGCTAAAGCTAAGTCATACAGTTTACTCACGAAAATAAATAGTATAATTGCGGGAGGGATGCTGGGGTAACACAGCTGTGATAGGTTTTGCTTATTAAGACTGCGCCGAGCATAAGACAGATACTGACAGAATAATGCGGCGCAGCTTCAAATCGGCGCGCGGCCGCCATAGTAAAATTGTATGGAGTATTTGAAGTGATTTTTTGATAAATATATATCTTTATTGTCAACCAATAACTTAAATATTTGGGACGGACAAATTGTAATATAACTATTTATGTTTCGTTTAAGCTGTAAAATAGAATAGATTTCTACTGTTATAATCTAAAAATCACGTAACACGAGCTTACGTTACTGCAAATTTACTTAATTTTGTAGGCGAAAATATTAACTATTTTAAGTTTTTTATACGGAGTAATTGTAAATACCTTCATTGTTATGGTAAATGTATATTTTATATTTGTATTAAACATAAAGTGTTGATTTTATTCACTTAACTGTGACCGCCTGTTTTGGCACATTTGGCTCGGCGCAGTCTTAAGCGGGTAGCAGATATTTTCTATACTCTGAATTAGGAAGTTATCAGCATTAGCTATACTTTAGTATTACTTTGATTTAAAAGTATAGGTATTACTAATAACATAATGTTTGCACTCAATGTACTTATCGTGAAACAAAATAACTGTTGTTTGAATCCTGCATGATTTTAGCTGTCTAAAGCATGGTTAATTTTTTTTGTGATGTAAGTCAGTATCCCGCCGTATTGGCGAAAATTAAATTACTAAAGTAAAATCAGTATAAAGACAGGACCAATCTATCTATATATATAAAACTCTTCCGTTACTGTGTTACTGACAGACAACGCACAGCCGAAACTACTGAACGCAAGAAGCTGAAATTTGGCATGTATGTTCCTTGGGTACTGTAGGGGTACACTAAGAAGGGATTTCCCAAAATTCCCACGGGATTGGGCAGTAATGGATAAATAAAAAAATATGTGCGGGATAATATAGCTGCGGGCATCCTCTAGTATATTATATATGTTCTATATATGCGACCGTCGTCGTGAGTACTTATTTGGCGGCATCCATGCTACTCGAGTATGTTGCCTCTCAAGGCTCATGTACACGATGACAGTTTTAAAGCGAGTGTATTGCTGTCTTTGTTTAGCTAACGATAAAAACATAGATAGCATGAAGCTTTAAACAACTTGCTTCAGGCTGCAACCTTGTTAAAAGTTGACCGATGTAGTATTCAGCTTATTATAATTTTGTGAGATTTCTCTTAGTACACTTTTTGATAATATTTCATTATAATGAAGAACCATGGAATGTCATTCTTCTATAGAAATAGTGTAATTGATAAAAGTAAGCATCAGCAACCGCTGCTAAAAGTGTTAAAAATGAATTAAATATGTCGTTATGTAGACAACACTTATCATATTGAGAAAACCGTGTTGGTGGACTTGTTTTAATTCAAAGTAATAATAAATAATCAGTCAAAAATCGAGAAAATTCGATTGTCATTCGAATACATTTGATCCAATTGATTAATTTGTAAGTATACTAAATTCCAAATAGTCTTTTACCCAGTAATAATTTAAAGCAACTAAACGTTGGATTGCGCAGCAAACGTAATAATAATTATATTTTTCATAAGCCTTAAAAGTGTTATTTTACATAACAATTGTGTGTTTATAAGAAACAATAAAAAGTTATGCTTACATATATTATTTGTCATTTTGTTATTTATGATTTTTGTTATTTTCAGAATGTATCCAGAGCTTCAAATATTTTTTATGATTTGCTTTTCTGTAGTTGCATGTATTGTTTGGCACGTCAAAGTCGCAAGCACAGCAGATTAACATTTAATATTACGCGTAAGTATTTTTGCACGATGTTAAAAATAATACATTAACCAAATGAATCTGTGAACTCTTGAGGTTAGTTACGTTCATCAGATAAGTCACATCTATGTGTGTTTGAATAAGTTGAAGCGAGAATTGTACTTATAGCTTACGGCCGCTCAATAACGTACTATCTAGTTATACATCTCTTATGTCGGTTTAAAACTTTATAATATAGAATTTGTCACAACTAAAACTAGTCGCTAATAAACATTCAATCGAACACCACGTATATCGTCTTTTAATACAACGCCAAACAAAATTGAACCTTAACACAAGCATCATAATAATAATAATAACGTGTGTGTTAGGATTGTGTTCTGTAGGAATAAACAATAAGTTATAATAATGTGAAAAGACAGCCCATAACATAATAATGATTATTATAATATAGTAATTATTTCAAATGGGATGTAAGTGTCAGCCACATCATACATTCGATTAAAAAGGTCTGTTGATGTGCTACACTGGCATGTTACTCGCTCAAATACCTACATTAAACAGGGTCTGAAGCTCCATATGATATTAAACTAGCTGTTACCTGCGACTTCGTCCGCGTAGATTTGAACTAAAAGTCTTTGTCTCCACGGAAACCTGCTTTTTAAAAAAAAAACAAAATAGCCTATGTTACTCCTTATAACATCAGCTATCTGCCAGTGAAAGTCCCGTCAAAATCGGTTCAGCCGTTTCGGAGATTACCCGGAACAAACAGACAGACAGACAGACAGAAAAAATTTAAAAATATATGTTTTCTTATAGGTACCTTATATACTTTCATATGCATTAGATAAAAAGCTGTTCGACATTACAAACAGACACTTCAATTTTATTTATTTGTGTAGATATCGCCTGTAGTAGATCTTCATGATAATTTTATACGCTGTCAGAATGGCGCAGATAGAAGCGACTTCTCCCTCTCTAATTTTATGTTGTTACAGACATTATTCTTTTATTTTCGAATATATAAATCTCTTATTTAAATATTCATAGTATTCTTTCCTAATGCTATATGTATTGTTTTAATATAACAGGGCACTCGTAAAGCAATCACTTCAGACATATTGAAGGCAGAAGATCCAGATACTCTGCCCGAAGATTTACTCTACACTGTGTTGCATGGAAAGAATGAAGCAAATAGGTAAGTGGTAAATTAGCAATACGTTATCGATATCTATACTAATGTTATAAAGCTGAAGAGTTTGTTTGTTTGTTTGAACGTCTTAGGACTTTTCAAATCGAACCAGAAGTTCCTGAGATTAGTCTCACGAACTACTGGTTCGATTTGAAAATTCTTTTAGTGTTGGATAGCCTATTTATCGAGGAAGGCTATAGGCTATATAACATCACGCTACGACCTACGTGGGCGGCGCAGTAATGATAAACGCGCGTGAAACCGCGGGAACATCTAGTTGTAAAATAATTAAGTAATAATTAACAATACTACAAAACTTGCAGTTGAATGTCAAATAATTCATTATCGTTCAATAATAATCGAATTATAACCGAATGCAATTTGAACGCTTTCTTCACCGGACTGGTGTCAACGCTTCTACTGCGTACCCAGTAGAAGCGTTCTCTTTCATCAAAGTATTTTATCTTGAAGTATCCACGGGTGTTCACTTTGTGCATGAACCTAACGAGTAAAGCGATTCTACTCTTGGGGATGTCTATTGGCGGGAGCTGCTTTTTTATCGATCTTCTGCTGTTAAGCTGTTGGGTTTGGACTTGAAGTTAATGCTCCAGAGTCCTACTTGACCTTGTGATTCCATTTTATTAAAGTCCTTGACTTCTTTCTGAGCATTGCTTATTTTTATTTCCTCTACGATTTATCTAACTCCAAAGTATAATCTTTACTTCGCTTTCAGTTTTATGTATACGGTTTTCTTGATATAACTTTTGCATCTAAGAGTCTGCCCGCTTCGGTGCTATATTATAAAGTTGTACTCCTGTAGCTGTTCGCTAAATTTGGCCTTTGGGATTATAAATTTGCAGTAGCCACTTAAGCGCTTCATGATCATTGTGCCGAGTTCGTTTTCTTTCCGCCACGCATTTTCTGTTTAGTTTAGGGTCCTCACAACAGCTAATCCTATCTAAATTACGGCAATAGGCTGCTGTATGTATAGCATTGAATAATAAATAACTATTTTTACATGTATCATTCCGATCATAAAAGTCGAATTCAGTGCCCGTTATCAACAAACCAAAATAATTCCAAACATATTTCTAAAGTGCACTATATTTTCTTTCTACAGTGGACACATAGAGATGTCGGGTCAGCCAGTAGATTCGTTCACGCAGCAGGACATAGACTCTGGGGTCATTTCATACGTGCACGGCTCAACGAACGACAAGCAGCTTAACAAAACTTCACTCAGATTAACTTTACAGGTAGGTTATGGCTATTTTGTTTAACAAAAGACATGTTTGGCATAAGGACATCCCTTTTGCTGCGGAGGCCTTAACTTAATTATGGTAAGACTCCAAACACAAAGTGTACGACATATGTACATACAGCGACACATCAACCTAGACTGTTTGGACTTTGAACTATTAGAAGTTGAACGCTGCGAATCGTGCGAGAGTGTGCGGCTTTATCATTACATCGACACCACTATGCACTGTTCCTTTCCGACAATTCTCTATATTGTATGTAGCGTAGTTATGCGTATATACGGTATATCTAATTTGATGTGTAGTCGTGTGTACGTGTGCGAGTTCACTTCAAAGAAGTACACTTGTCTTATAGCGCTTCAGTCTCAAGATGTAACTCACCGTGTTGTTCAGGGTAAAGAAATTATATTGTTACGTGCTGGGTTCGAGAGATAGGAATTTAAACAATATTACCAACTAAAACACGTTTTATTGTAGCTAAATTTAAAACACTACACACACTGCCACGGTCTTCATAAGACTCGTGAGAAGTTAAACACTTTTCCACTCTAACTGCTTCAAACTCCGTGGTATTTTCGCTTGCTCCGATAAACTTGACCGCTTACAATTGTAAACTGCCTTGGCGCTGCGCTCGCTCCGTTATATAAAGTGGTTAAAAGTATTTCTGGAATTTTCTAGAAGCGCCATCTCCGGGGTATTCCTAAAAGCAATAAGAGAAAGTGCTAGAACACTTAGCGTACTGACAAGATCGGGGCGCTTCCTCACAGTGCTGAGAGATGGCACTGGCTGTAACAATATTTACATTACATAGTCTCACGCCCGTAAATCCCATGACGGTTAGGTGAGATGTACAGGCATGACATCTAACCGGGCCCACGCCAAAATAAGTCAACATAAGAGTTAACTTTATGCCAACATTGCATTCTTTAAATATAAAAAAGGGCTTTTATAATCTAGCATTTATTGATGGCAGCAAGTTCATATATAAGAAATGATAGTTCGGGGAATCCTTGCTCAAATTTAGTAATAGAATCACAAACATATTGTTATATTGCTAGTAATACCGCTGTAGCATTTGACGTCAAACATATATATATTATATATCGCATTTAAAGTATAATTTTCTTTAATAGGTATCAGACGGCATAGAAACAAGTGGACCAGGGATACTGCGTATATCTATAGTGCCGCTTCAAGTCCGGCTTGTTAACAACACTGGTTTGCAACTGGTTCACAACTCGTATGCTGTTATCACCGCCGACAACCTCACATTTACTACGAACGCTGATGAAACTAACGTACAAGTCAAGTAAGTAAACTACCCTACTAATATTGTCTTCTGTTTACGCGAATGTTATTCATTGAAATTAAACTACTATATACGGATTTTACCGCGTTGTTTATTTGACACTTTATTACAAAATTTTTGAAAACTGACAACTACTATTACTATTAAACTTTACTAATGTTTAAGCTATTTAAATTATTGAAACTATTAAAACTATTTATACTATTACTATACTATTTATATTTATGTTTACACTTTCCCCGACGTTTCGGTTGCTTTTCAGCAGCCATGGTCACGGTTAGACTAAGATGGTAGTTGTCTCAATGTTCCAGTGTAGTTATTTCAAAGTACCCGAACATAATTTAATCATGGGTGTTTCTATTTACGCAGAATGAGCTTAAAGTATCATGAAATCTAGCTGTGGTTTGCTTCTTCTTGGGTTTGACTATTTGAATTACTGGATCCCAAGCTGGTGGTACATTCCAACCATCTTCTCTATTGAAATTAGGATGTTTCTTGATTTCAATAGCCTCGCGAAGCATCCTTGGTAGGAATCGGTGTTCTTTAGCGAGCATCTGTGGTTTGTCAAATCTCAGGTAGTGGTTGGTCCCTGTTGCACATGTTCACACACAGCAGACTACCCTACTAATGTTATGAATATGTTTGAATGTTTGTTATTTGAACACGCTTAAACAGTTAAATAGATTTTTGTGTAACTTGGCATGCAGATAAGACTAGTATGAATAAAACTTAAGAGCCATTTCACAAAATTACGCAAGTGAAGTTTAGGTAAATTCCGACTCGCCGAGCGATCGAGACAGTACGATGCGTCTAGGAGCGTCGTGGTATAGTGCGACCGTGTCAACAGTTACGTTTTGATACTTTTCTTGGTACCTATTGCTTGAATTGTATTAAACAAACTTTTGCATTATGTAAGTTTTCAAAACAAATAACGTATTTGTATTAATTTTAGATAAATATTATCTTTTTTTTTGTTAAAAAGACAATTCCCGCATTAGGACTAAATCCTGTGTCGCGGGGGACTTTACAAACATACAACTAACGGACACAATGAACACCCTGACTCGAAACAACAATTTATGAATCACACTTAGTGTTGTCTCGTGTGGGGATCGAACCCACAACACTCGGCGCAGTGTCAAGCGGCGAGGCGGCCGCTTAAACCACTACGCCAACCGTGCAGTCAGTATAAATAAAAAGTCTAGATTATTTAATTTTTAGTTTTATAATAAAACATAGTATAGGAAAATATAAGTTTATAACGTTATTTTTGTTTAGTGCAAATTTCTTAGCGGGTGATTATACTCATTTTTATAAACAACAAGACGTGGCCCGCAGCTCCACCCGTGTTAAATTATACATCTAAACCTTCCTCAGGAATCAAATTTTTAACATGTACTAAGTACATTTACAAAATAACTTTTGACTTCTTGAAATAAAATATAGCTTACAGTTTATTTTACCGAATCTGATTGTTTATTAGATGTACTCAACATGGCGTCGCATCCAGAAGTACTTTGCTCCTCGTCACAATTTACTATCTCAGCGTGTAGTTTAAGTGGCCGCTTTTCCTTTGAATTTAAATCAAATAATTATATAAATTTTATATTATTTGAATGAACTATGACTGATGTACAATAAAACTGTTACGTTTACATAAACTCACATTTTCTGTTACCGATTTTATTACAGACTCTGATCGAGTAATCTTACTTCTCCATCTAAAATTAAAAGTATCTTGACAATCCACACAAAAAGTTTCAACAAAATCAATGCAGCCTAAGAAATATACAAAGTTATTATTTTAGTATTTTATCTTTAGTGCAAAGCTCTTAGGGGGTAACTTTCGTTGTGGGATTTTGGAAAAGTCATGAAAATATAATCACCTGTTCCATATAAAATTGAACTATGACACTGGCAAAATATATGAAACAACTGATAGGTATTTATTTCGCGTTTTCGGCAAAGTCTTAGGACTAAAGTAGTCCATAATGACGGGTACAGTTAAAGAAAAATAACGTTGTATCATTTATACAGGTTGTTTTGTAGGTGATCCCACGAATTTTCGTGTTAGATTATAGTTATCTTATCTTATGTGGAGGCCAGTCAGTGCAGACCGGCGACACTTCGACCCAGTGGGATCTTTTGTGTCGACACTCTCCCAATAACGACTGCCATAGATGTTCATGGCAGCCGGGACCGACGGCTTAACGTGCTCTCTGAGGCACGGAGCAGGCGATAATTGTCAATCAATACGCACATAATTTCGAAAAGTCATATAACTTACGAAAGTCAGAGGTGCGCGACGTGGGTTCGATCCCGAGACCCTCTGCATTGCAGTCTGTTAGTCTCCCCACTGAGCTATCGCTGCTCTAGATTATAGTTACAAAGTAATAAAAACATAAAGCCTTAATTTTAAAAAATAATGTGTAGGGGAGATATGGGAAGAAATGGATAAATAAAAAAACATGTGCGGACGTAGCTGCGGGCATCCTCTAGTTCAATATAAAGAAGGAAAACCCATCATACGCAGTGTCCCTCCCCCACTCTATCTTCTAAACTGCAATACTTAGGTATGTATAAATTATGCTAAATAGACATATATACCTAATTAAAACAGTGGAAAATCTGACGCCCGCCGTCCCCGACGTAAACATTGCGCTCCGTATTTAAATAAAATTTAAAATAGTTAAAGTATGTAAATAACGATAAACGCCGTGTTAATTTGTAATTTATATCACAGTTCATCATCGATAGTGTTATCTCAGTGTAAAAACTTATATAAATAAAGTTACAAAAAGAATATATATATATACATATCTGTGAACTATTGAATAAACAAAAGTGAAGTGCTAAAAACATTAAATTAACAAGACCTAATAATTAGTAACTCTTAAAACAGTGATCTATCAACAATATAATAAAAATAAATGATCAAAAAAGTGAAATAAACAATTACGTACAAAAGTGAACAGTGATTTGCAAACTTCTAATAAATTTTTGCAGCATGAGTCACTCTTTGGTATTTTATTAACACGAGACGATTAAGAACACCTATTTCGACGACCCCGTAACAATACTCGGTAGCGTGTGTTACAAAGCTTGTGGCTGCGTGCGACGCTGTAAGGGTACTCGGGTTCGAGCCTCACTACAGACTTGACTTTTTGGATATTTATCAAAATGGATTTTTCAAATAATATTACGTTCCGAAAAGCATTACGCTCGACATCTATGACAAATATATCGATTGACGACAACCATACTGCTTACAATAATTCAACACTAGATGGCACCACTACCAGCCTAGCGAGTTTATCGGACGACGAAAATGATATACAAATAAAGAAACTACGCAGTGTGATCGAAAACCTTAAAACTGAGCTAAACGCAGCACACTGTGAAGTTAATAATCTTTCGTTAGAAAATATGGAACTTAAGAAAACAATAAAGGATATAAATACAAAATACGAAATGTTGAAATGTGCGACCAAAAAACTTACTAGTGAGAGATGCACACCGAACAAAATGGCTAAGAATTCTCGTACACCACTAAAGAACAAACATCAAATGACAAAGATAACACAAGAGAATAATATCACTACACCTAAGGCACAAAATAACAAACCGCTTTCAAAATCAACACCTATTAACAACAAAATAAACAAAACGCAGACACGTAAGTTATGTATTATAAGCAGCAATAAGTATAACAATATCCTTTCCATAGCACAAGATAAGTTCAACATGTTTCAAATATGTCATTACCTTACTCCATACTGCGGTATAGAAAAGCTTACAGAAGGCATTCAGGCAAAACTTATCAACTACACCGCGGAGGACTATTGCATAATTCATATAGGAGAAGAGGATTTTCGATCAACTAATAATTACTGTGATATAATTATGCAACTTAGACAAAACTTAAAAACCGTCCAACATACCAACGTCACTTTATGTCTGCCAACGTTTAAATTTACCCATTATACAATGATGTTTAACTGCCGAATTGAGATGTTCAATAATATGCTATATTTAGACAACCTTACGCACAACTATGCTGTACTTTTAGATTCAAATATGAACCTGACATATGATAGTAGCATGTTTCTTAAAAGCACTGGCCGGTTAAACAACAATGGAATGAAGAATATATACCATCAATTACGTACTTTAGTGAATGAATTTTCGAATGAAGGGCACTATAGCGTGTGTGAAGGAAAGGTAGAAACAATAACAAATAATACTAATAAAGAAACGGCAACTTCAGATCTTTTTCGTGCAGAATAGTTTATATATTCTCCATCAGAACATTGCTGGACTCCTAAACAAATCAGATATTTTGACTGTTCACCTTGAAGAGTTGTCTGCGAAACAGAAACCTGTAAGCATTTTATGTATAACGGAACATTTTATTATGCTAGGACAGGAACAATTTCTGAATATTCCAAACTACAAACTTGCAGCATGTTACGCAAGAAAAGATTCAAAGCGAGGAGGAGCTTGTATTTTAGTGAAGAATGATCTGGAATTCATAGAACTAAAACAGATAAAAAATCGTTCAATAGCCGGAACTGTTGAATGTTGTGGTATTGAGCTTCCAAAACAACAGTTAATTATCTTATGTATCTACAGGCCGCCTAAACTAAGTACTTTGTCTGTGTTTTATGAAAATTTACATATTATTTTGAAAGCTTTATGTATAAAAACTAATAAGCGTATTATTCTTTGCGGAGATTTTAACGTAGATATTCTAAAAAGAAACAGAGTTTCTATGGACTTTGAGCACTTTTTCTTGGGCTATAATCTTCATTTAAACTTAAGACAACCAACAAGATTATGCGGTAACAGTTGTATAGATAATTTTATTCTAAGCTCTAATTTAAAATGTAACAGTGAAATCTTAGATCTTGCCCTTTCAGACCATACCGCACAAATTCTGCCTGTAAAAGTTAATGTCACAACTAAAATGAAATATTTTTGTGTACAAAGACGTGATATATCCAGAGAAAATTTAATTAAATTTAAAGGTTATCTTGAACGTCTAACTTTCTCAGATTTATATAGTACAGATAATGCCAGCGATGCATATGATACTTTCTTAGAACACTTTCTTTTATTATACAAACTTTGCTTTCCTTATAAGTTAATTACTATCAAAGCTAATAAAAAAATAAAATGGGTCTCCAAAGGCATACGTGTCTGTAGTAGAAACCAACGAAATTTATTATGGCAATACAGACGTAATCCTTCCTCAGACAACAAAACAACCTTTAAAAAATATTCTAAAACATTCCGTAAAATAATCAAATTAACTCAAAAAGTGCAAAATAACTATTTTATCAACAGCTCGAAAAATAAATGCAGGGCGTCTTGGCGAGTAATAAATAATGAAACAAAACTTAAAGAATCTATTTCCATTCTCAAAGTCGAAAATACAATCATTACAAGCCCATTAGAGATTGCCAATGCCTTCAATAATCATTTTATTGATCGGATTAAGGAGTCAAATTTGGTAACGCCTACAGCTGATTTAACTTACAGCCCTCACACGATGTTTATGTACCCGGTACTACCACAAGACGTCTGTAGAGTAATTAGGTCATTAAAAAATACACGTAGCGTCGGATATGATGGCATAGCGACGAGGGTTGTCAAATTTGTATCGGATAAAGTTGCTACTCATCTAAGCAGAGTTATAAATTTATCTATTAGCTCAGGCATATTTCCGGAAAAATTGAAGACGGTTATAATAAAACCACTTTTCAAACAAAACAATAGGGAAAATATAACCAATTATAGGCCGATTGCATTACTTCCAGTATTTTCCAAAGTTGTAGAAAAGGTTATCTATGAATCAATTAATCATTTTTTGTCTAAATATAGTATTCTATGTAACGAACAGAAGGGTTTTAGAAAAAACAAAGGTATTAATTTGGCGATTTTTGATTTATTGACAAATTTGTTGAAATGTGTGGATAAAAAGACACCAGTCTGTGCTTTGCTAACTGATATGTCAAAAGCTTTTGACTGTGTCCGACATAATACATTACTACACAAACTAAACGTTTATGGTATCAGGGGAAATGTGCTGAAACTAATAGAATCATACCTTAGTAATCGTGTACAGTATACTGAGATCTCTAGCATATGTCAGAAAACTAAACGTGAGGTGACATACGTATCCGATGGTAGAATAATTAAGTATGGTGTACCACAAGGTAGTGTGCTCGGCCCACTTTTATTTCTACTATACATTAACGACCTGCCCAAACATGTTAAGCACCCAATGGTTCTGTTTGCCGACGATAGCACGGCTATAATAAAATGTTCTAATATTACTAACTATGAAAATGACATAAATAATACAATTTCTGACATCGTACAATGGCTTATGAATAATAATTTAGTTATTAATTTGGGGAAAACAAACATAATCCAATTTTACCAACGTTTGACACCACAGAACCTGACAATACAATATAACGGTACCACTATAGGACAGACACAAATGGCAAAATTCTTGGGCATAATAGTGGATAGTCAGTTAACTTGGAAAGCTCATGCAGAACATGTGTGCAAAAAATTAAGTTCATCAGCGTATGTTTTACATAGTCTTCATAACAAAGTAAACATTAATACTGCATTGGTAGCCTATCATGGTCTGGTGGCATCCGTGTTGCGATACGGTGTTATATTTTGGGGCAATTGTAGCCTTCGAGGGGACGTGTTCAGAGCTCAGAAACGATGTGTGCGAGCAATATGTGGCATTAAGTCTACAGATAGTTGTGTTCCTAAATTTAAGTCACTAAAAGTACTAACTTTCCCATGCTTGTACATTTATGAAATGGCTGTTTTTGTAAAATGCAACAAACACTTATTTACTCATGTTTCACAACTAAGAAAAGGTCCTTTAAGAAGCCAGTATAAGAATAAATTATATAATGTACCTTATAACACAACTTTGTTAAAGAAAAATGTTTTAGGTATGGCTACAGTAATTTATAATAAAATACCCGATGCTCTAAAGGATGAGAGAATACATATTTTTAAAAAGAAACTGTCAGAACTTTTAATTACAAAATGTTATTATACACTTACAGACTTTCTAGGGGACGATCAAATATAATAATTACCTTTTGTCATTGTTTAAATAATTAATAATTTATTATTGTAATCATTATTATTATATATTACATTGATATTAATTTCATTTTCTTCTTTGTTCTCTCCTGACACTTTTATATTATGACATTATTTTAAATCATTAATTATGACATGAACTATTTGTACCATTTAATTCATTTGCAATCTAATAAAATCTATTAATGTATAAAATTTGCATGCTTACTGAAGGCAGAATGTAGCAGATCACTAATGTATGTAACATCTAATGTATGTACCTATATTCAATGCAAATAAATGGATTATTATTAATTTCAAATGAAAATTATAACGGCTCATTAGACTTTACTTAAACTTCTTAAACTTAAACTTCTACTTGAAAACGATAAAATGCACATTGTGCTTGAGCCCAGTAGGGCTCAAGCACAATATGCATTTTAGGTAGATATTTTTTATTTGCAGTTCATAATTATATACAGTTGTCGATCACATAAGTACCTACATATCGACATAAACTAACTAAGGATTAATCCTTAGTTAGTTTATGTCGATATGTAGGTCGATATAAGTACCTACATATCGACATAAACTAACTAAGGATTAATCCTTAGTTACTTTATGTCGATATGTAGGTACTTATGTGATCGACAACTGTATATAATTATGAACTGCAAATAAAAAATATCTACCTCCCTTCCGTTGCTTTCTTTACGGCTGCACAATTTTTGTTTTTCCTTTTTTTGATACAATGGTATACAGAACCCTTACGCCCCATTGCTAAAACGAATAAAATAAAAATATAACATTATACAAACTACTTAAATAATACACTTGGTAGTAAACAGTTAGTAGTTTTAAAAATATATAAACAGTCGAAAAATGCTTACTGTTTGGTTATGTTCAAGCTGTATAGACAACAGGTTAAACATTTCATTAATATGGCTTATAAAAATTATATATTACGAGCAGAGGCGGATATAAAATCAGAACCAAAGCGATTTTGGTCATTTGTGCAAGAACAAAGATCGTCTAGGAATACCTGTCAAGATTATGAGTACGATGGGAGAGTTGTGACTGGAGTGGAAGCTGCAAATGCATTTGCCAATTTTTTTAAGTCTGTATTCAACACTGACGGGCCGGCAGGGTCTCATGACATGGCCGAGCAACTCGTTACTAATAGGTCGTTTCCCAGCATCACACTGGATAATATAAATAGCGTCGACTTAAAACATGCAGTAAGTAGATTAAAGGCTCATTCATCTACTGGCCCAGATGGAATTCCTCCATTTCTGGTGAAAGATTGTATATCTGTGCTTCAGAAACCATTGCTGCATATCTATAACCTGGCCTTGCAAATAGCTTCATATCCAACGCTTTGGAAGGTATCTCGAGTTACACCTATACATAAGGATGGCCCAAAATCAGACGTCACGAACTATAGGCCCATTGCCGTTCTCTCGGCATTCGGTAAGGTCTTTGAATCCATTATAAATCGCCATATAACAAATCAGGTGCGGGACCAACTGTCCGAATGCCAGCATGGATTCAGATCAGGTAGGTCAACTACCACTAATCTAATTAATTTTATTGATTATTCCGTCACAGAAATTGATCAAAATAGGCAAGTGGACGCGGCATACTTTGAATTCAAAAAAGCTTTTGACCGCGTCCGAAATTATGTACTTTTAAGAAAGTTTGCAGCTGTAGGGTTTGCTCCTAGCTTATTACGATTGTTCCACAGCTATTTTGACAATAGAAGACAATATGTTCAAATGTTAGGATCTCAGTCGGAACCCTATGTGACAAATTCTGGCGTGAGTCAGGGAAGTACGTTGGGCCCGACACAATTCTTGATTATGATCAATGACCTGCCGGAGGTAGTGAGTTCGGCATGGTGCCTTATGTTTGCTGATGACTTGAAACTGTTTTTAGGTGTTAAAAGCGCGCATGACTGCTAAGCGCTTCAGCGAGACATTAACAGTGTTGTAGCGTGGGCTGAGCGCAACCACCTAGAGTTTAATGTATCAAAGTGCAAAACCATCACACTTACTCGCTCACCTGCACCAATCTGCTTTGTGTATACACTCTCAGGCGCTGCGCTGGAGCAAGTAGCGGAAATCCGCGACTTAGGCTTGGTTATTGATATAAAGTTAACACTTAATGGCCATATAACTACGATATGCAGTCAAGCCTATAAGTCGCTCGGCTTTGTTATGAGACAGTCTGCTCGCTTCAGTAGTAGGGAAGCGATTACTGCATTATATTTTACATTTGTTCGTAGCAAGCTCGAGTATAACTCTGCCATCTGGGACCCGCACGAAATTAAATATAAGTTATTGGTGGAACGGGTGCAGCGAAAATTCGCCCGTTTTCTTTATAAAAAACTGTACGGATATTATCCATACTTGTACCCGTCTCTGTTTGTGTCGGGTATGGTGGGAATTGATACTCTCGAACTGAGACGAAAATTGAGCCTTATGGCTCATTACTATTTGTTGCTCAATGGCAAGATAGACAATCCTGAAGCGTTATCACGTTGCGGATTGTCTGCACCGAATCAGTACTTGCGACTGCGCTCGCGCCGTTTGCTCGCGGCGCCGACTGTGCACACGTGCACCGCACAATTCGCTCCTACTTGTCAGGCCATTTCTACACTCAATGCTCTGATCCACTCTGATCGCTAACCAACCAAGTGTTGACTTATTTTTTAATCGAATGCATCAATTTTTAAAGTATTGCTATGAATTTTTAATTCGTTTTATGTAATGAATTATTATTAATATATTTATTATTTTATTATTATTTTGAACCTGTTATTATTTGCGATTAATTTTAATGTATATATTTATTTTCTTATCCATGTAATAATGTGTAATTGTTAAACCTGACTCTCTGCACGTGTTGGGAAAGCAACCTGTTAGTGCAGAGAGTAACTGTTATAAAATAAATAAACAAAACAGTAATACAGTTTACTGTAGTAAAAAAAACAAAGGATCAAAATGTTGTAGTCGTAGTATAATAATGCGTTTACGATACGGACGCTCGAAGTTCGGCACGCGAGACAAAATGGCACAGGTCCTTCCTCAACGGGCGCTCGCGCCGTACTAATCGGTGCATGCTTGTGCATCGTAATTTATTCTAAATTAGAGTGATATTCATATACATTTGATGATAAATTTCATGAAGGGATTTTCATCAAACTTTGAAATTAGATTTCTTGAAGAACATAGTTTATTTTGACATGGTTTTATATATGTAATTACACTTTATTTAAACCAAAAAATCGCTATAAAATAGGGATATAAAACGTAAAAAATGGCCTTGGATTTTATTTTTTTACGAAATAATGTTATTATGATCGAATGAATAAATAAATAAATAAATTAATAATCGATATTCTAGTTTTATTTATGGCAACAAAATTATATTTCTGATAAGATACGTATTTTTCCAGTCAAATTTATAAATATTAGTGATAGATATGAGAGCATGAAATTAACTCTGCGTTGTTTTTCCAGTAAACTTGTTGTGGGAGATTAATTACCACAAAGTAAACAAATATTTTTTTTGTAAATGTGTCTCTATAATTGTTAATACGAAAGATCGGCCTATTTTTTACATGTATTTAGAAATGTCGGAGTTTTACCTAAGATGGTCAATTAGGCGACTGAAATCTTAGATATTCGCGCGAAAACGTGAAATGGCTCTTAAGCAAATTCTTTTCCTATGTGTTTGTAGGAAGAAACTAGAAACGAAAAGAAAATGTTACATAAATGGTTTTATTTGATTTCATTCGATTTCAACCAGTTTTACTTGGCGAGATCTATACATTCATTCAGACACGACAAAGTAAATGGTTTCCTATAAAAAAATCGACGAAGAATATACAATTACTTACTTTAATCGAGCCCATCAGTATTGTGAGATTAAGTTTAATATAAAATTAAGATGATCCCTACTTAATATTTATTCTCTTTTTCTTTCTAAAGGTACGACATTGTGAAACCGCCTCAGTTTGGTGTGGTTGAACGCTTACGTGTCTTAGACGGCACTTGGCAAACCGTGGACTCATTCACCAGCGAAATGGTCAACTTCGGCCGGGTCCGGTATATGCATCTACTTGGCAACCCGTCACACGACGAATTTAAGGTATAAAACAACATTACTACTGACAATATAGATGATTCAAATGAATGTCAATAATAACATAACGTTTTACATCATAATGTACAATAAATAATGATGAATGATGATGATGAATGAGCTGTGTGAATCCTAAACAGTCACTATATCTTTACTTTCTTGACACTTTGAATAAAAGCTTGCACGATTGTGTTTTCTACGGACAACGTGCTTGATGCATAGGTTCAGATGGTGAATTTTCCGTAGCTCGATGTTTTAATTTTTTGTTAGGCTTATAAGTGTGGGCCTTCAGCAGGCTGCTCTAGAAACAAGTGGTGCAGATGCTTATCACGCATTATTATTGTAAACGAATAAACTAATATTTTATATATATCCTGTAATTATCGTATTATTTTCTTTGTCTCCAGTTTAAAGCGTCTGTCGGCACAATACGAACGAACACACTCTACGACTTTCGATTGACATTCATAAAACTCGAACTGTACCAATCAGTGAATGAAGAATTAGTACTAAACAATACTAGAGAGGCTTTTATATCGTCACAGCACCTGAAGTTTAAAACAAAACCTCTCTCGTTGGCTAACGACCGCGTAGTGTACACAATACTGAGACCGCCTAAGTATGGTATACTACACTTATCTTCGGGAAAACATCACCTCCAAATGCATAGCATCTTCACACAGCAGAACATCGACACAGATCAACTGTGGTACAGATTGCATAGAAGAGCGTACTCACATATTCAAGATGAATTTTCATTTGTCGTTGGTGCTACAGAGTGTGAGAATATCACTGGCGTAATGACCATTCGTCACACGCCAAGTTCTATAACATCGGACCGTTTAGAAGGGCGCGTTCATACGACCCTAGAGCGTCTTCAAGTAACGGAAGGTTCTAGAATGGTCATCCCAGCCACACACCTCAACTTCCGAACCGATGCAGTTACTAACCTAATCTTCAACATCACTCATTTGCCTCGACACGGTAAAATCGAAGTGATATATAACGATAATCGAGAAAAGATCATGAGAGATAACACTACATACTTTACGCTTGAGGAATTAAATTCTGATAGAGTTTACTACGCCCACGATGACTCAGAAAGTCGGCACGATTCTTTCCATTTCATGGCTTTGAGTCCGGAACCTGAAGACTTCCAGTACGTCGGGGTGTTTCATATTGATATTATATTGAAGAACGATAACAGTCCTGTGCGTGAGAACGATAACGTATTCCATATCGTCCATGGCGGCACGAGACTGATTACTGCAAGAGATTTGAGTTATACCGACGCCGACTTGGATACTAAACCCTCTGATATCATATACACGGTACAACGATACATAAAGGATCCTCCTAACGGCGGCATATTCAGGGCTGACAATCCATCAGAACAAATAGCCCAGTTTTCGCAAGATGATATAAATAAGAACTTAGTTTTATTCCGGCATCAAGGTAAAGAGTATGGGAAGATGGCTTTCTGGATATCCGATGGTCTGTTCGATGTTAACGGCAATCTGGAAATACAGGCGTCCCCGCCGTTTATTAGAATGTACCCATCAAATGGTTCTATAGTGGAGAATGGAAAAGCTGTAGTCATTACTACTAGAGATATGCAGGTATGTATTCAATATAATTTTAAAAGATTTTAGACTTTCGCGATGTAGTATGGTATACACATACTTAAGATAATGGAAGACTACAGGTCTTCAGCGCGTTGATAGTTATTAAAATTATTTAAACATCTATTTATTATTGTCTATTTATCCCAACGTTTCGACCGAATTCCATCGATCGTTGCTACGGGTTGACTGACTATCTGAGATATATTTAAATAACTACTAACGCGATTAAGACGCGTTGTCTAATATTATAATATCATACATTTGTCGGCCTCGATGGCGTAGTGGTTAGTGTAACCGACTGCCACGCCTGAGGTCGCGGGTTCGATTCCCGCACAAGTCAAACATTTGTGTGCATGAACATGGATGTTTGTCTTGGTCTGGGTGTTTCTATGTATAATATGTATGTATTTACAAAAAAAAAAAGGTATATATGTATGTTTATCAATTGTCTAGTACCCATATTACAAGCTCTGCTTAGTTTGGGCTAGATGGTGTTGTGTGTATGTGGTAGAATATTATATTATTATATTATATTATTATACATACATACATACATAGATTCACGCCTGTTTCCCAGAGGAGTAGGCAGAGACTACGGATTTCCATTTGCTACTATCCTGACACACTTCTCTGGCTTCTTTCCCTTTCATAATAATTATAATATCAATAATAATATAATAATAATTTATTATTAATATTATAATTATATTGTATTATAATATCAATATAATTTTATTTGAATTAGTTATTCAAATCCATTATGCTTGCTGTCGTTTCAAGTTAAGCTAAGTTTATCCATTTAAAAGAAACTATCGAAACATGGATATTCTTGATATGGGTACATAATATGCAATGCACATCAAGCATAGATGTCATTATAACACAGTAATAACATGAAAACAAGAAAGTATGACAATGTAACAGTAGTCCAATCGATGGTTTATCATTTTTACACTCTTTTAATGCAGGCAAAAGTTGCATTGTCTTCTCCTGTATTGCTAAAATAAAACTGTCAACATAGCCTACATAAAACACATGAACTGCTTTATCGAGATTACAGTGAACCCTCTCTTAGAAATATATTAATAATAATTTCCTTTGAATAGGTGGATACGAACATGAATTGTTTGGAGGAGGATATTCGGTACGAAGTGACACTAGAGCCGAAGCACGGCGCTATTGAAGTCGGCGAAGGACAAGGCGCGTACACATTCACACAGCTCGATGTGGCAGCCGGCAGAGTCGCGTATAGACACCGGGAACCTAAGACACCTACTGATCAATTCAGGTAAGAAATACATATTTATGTCCTCTATGTAATAAGTAGATTTTATCTGCAAGATTGTGTCTATGGTACTCGATAAAATAGGATTTTAAAAGAAAACCTGCGCTAACTGATGTGTCATTTTGTTTTTCTTTTTTGCGTAATTGTCTGTTATGCATTGTGAGCTGCTGCAATACTCTGCTGCTCAGTATGTTTATAGTGACGTCGTTCTTTTATTCTTAAGTAAGTTTTTTATCCTTGAGTGGCAGCGAAGCACTGGTAGTCAGACACTATCGGTTTTCAATTGGACGTACTTTCTGTTAAAATCGAGTTATTATTAGCAAATTAGTCACGCGGTTACTATTTACTAGCTGGAAAAATTTGGTAGCTCCATTATCACTCTAAATGTGAAATCATGACTTAGTAGCCCAACCCACATGTATGAAGAAGCACTACGGGATTGAACTTCAATCACGATTATCTCAAAATGTTAACTTTGTGGGTTGGAACGTTTTTCAGAAAGTGCGTCCAATTATGACTTAAATTCTAATAATAGACAGGTTAATTGAAGTTATTCGGAGTCAGCATAATATATTGTGTTCTATTCATTTCTTGAATTAGTACAACTATTAACACAAAAATATGTTTGTCAACAGATTTAAAGTTATGTGTCTTGACACGTGGGGTGAGGGTGTTTACACTATCAAGATCTTCCCATCCAGCTTTTGGGAGCCGCTTCGGGTGACCACTAATAAGCCACTTATCGTAGAAGAGTCCACAAGTGTTAATATTACCAGGGATATTTTAGAGGCAAGTATTTATTTATTTATTTATAAGCACAACCACATCATTCATATTAATACAATATTAAATTTAATTTCATAGTATTTTGTCTGATTTATATGACACTTACGGTGTACATAACATTGGCGGGTTATAGAGAAGTTAGGTGTTTAGATTTGTATATTATAACTTAATCTATTTAAAAAAAAACGTAGTTGGTATTGATCATTGCTTTATGTACCTATATCTTATTGATCATATATTTATGTACCTATATCTTATTGATCATATGCTTGGTATACACGGTAATGACCTATAATTAACCTTTAATATTGGGACAGCGTACGTTCAAGAAAATCAAATTAGGAATTTATATTTTAAAGTCAATTCTATCGCACAGGTTATGCATCCACAAATCGAGCCTTCAAACATCGTGTACCAAGTAACAGACGGCCCCTACCACGGATGGCTTGAAATAACCACATCACCGGGAACCCTCGAACTAGAAAACTACAACGAGGAACCAGTCCATATAAAAATGTTCGACCAGTCGATTATTAACGCAAACAAGCTGGTTTACGTTCAATCGGGCGTTAATCGAACACGAGATAGAATACGTGTAGACGTTACAAATGGAATAGTGTGGTTACGTGACGTGGAAATCAATGTTGTCATAATTCCGGAACATTTTTACGTGTTGGCTGCAAACTTGACTGTGGTTGAAGGCGAGGCTGTCAGCGTGAAACCAGATTTGTTCAGAACAATCACCGAGTACTATAAAGGAAGAGTCGTGTCGTACAAAGTAGTCGATAAACCGAAGTATGGCAAAATCGTAACGGGGGATCAGGAGTTGAATTTGTTACCAGTGTTAAAATTGAATTCTGGTAATATTCAGGTGTGTATGTTTTGTTAATATTAAAACTGTTACATATAATCATTTCTGCCTACGGCTTGGCGTGCAGTCATCCCACGGGAGCTCTTACTGGAATAAAAAAGAATTGGATAAGATAACATAAAATTCGACACGAATTGTTAGAATTGAGTGAAACATCACTCAATTCTAACAATTCGAGTCGAATTTTAATACATTCACAATAGGTAAACATTAATAATATCTCTTCAGTAATATAAATAACATATATAGAATTATATTCTGTCAACATCAAAACACGGGTTTCAACAGATTAAACAGTAGCTTTAAAATCTCGACTGCGCGGCATAGTCGTTAAAGTGTCTCGCTACTGCGTGCGCCGAGTGTAGTGAGTTCGATCCCTACACCGGGCAAAATTTCTGTGATCTACAAAAAGTTGTTCTGAATCTAGGTGTATTTTGTAGCTGGAGGCTCAATCACCCTCTTTCCCTCTTCCCGCTCCTTCTCTTTCCCACTTCCTTTCCTAAAGGTTCGGCAACGCGCAGGTGATGTCTCTGGTGTTGCAGGCGTCCATAGGCTACGGTGACCACTTACCATCAGGTGGGCCGTATGCTTGTTTGCCACCTTAGTCGAATAAAAAATCCTCTGTTTCAATGTTTGTAAATTCTCCAATGACCATCGATCAAACATACTATAGATGTACGATCGTCGCTCGAAAAACGGCTCCAACAAAACTGCATAAATCAGTCGTATGCGCTATATTATGCACCTGTCCCACTCACTCTTGCGTGCGCTGCCCGTAAGCGAGAGCGAATCGACACCACTACTACGGTGGAGACCGTACCATACATAGTACGCTTGCGTGTCGCGAGTAACACACTTGGGACGCTTTACATTGACGCGTTTTAACTAAACTATTACAAAATGTTTCTCAGTGGGCGTTCAATGGTTATTCCGGTTTATTTCCTGGATTGCATAATAAATGCAGACACTTATAAGTAAGTAGTACTGGTCAGTGCCACATATTGACGCGGTTTTTGTATGAGAATGTGCATCTATGGTATATTTAATCGAAGCCAATGACTCATGAATTAATTCTAGTGCGAGAGTTGTCTTATTATAAAAAGAAAACTGTTCTTTCTATTACAGTACATAAACGATGGCTCAGAGGAATCTACAGACATGTTCAAATTAGTCGCGATGACCGAGAGCAGTAGAGAGAGTGAGCCGTTCAACGTGTATATCAACATCGTTCCCGTTAATGATGAGCCTCCGATTGTCGCAGCAAACACGGGACTTTGCGTCTGGGAAGGCGGCACTTTTACGTTTACTACCAAAGAACTTTGTAAGTTGTCTGGTTTTAATATATTGTCCATGATGGTGTAGTGGTTTAAGTGCTCGTCTCGCAGCTACCACTGCGCGGAGTGTTGTGGGTTCGAATCTTACACGGGACAAAAATTTGTGTGATCCATAAATAGTTGTCCCAAGTCTGGAAGTACATTGTATTCATAGTTTGAAATAAAAGATTTTGTTATCCTAGTACACTGTAAGGTCGAAAAGGTTTTGTATTTTGCAATGAATAGAGTAAAACTGGTGTTATTTATTTATTTATTTTTATTTTTACATAATAGGTATAGTTACATACAATAGATCAGTAATCACATAGTAATAAATGGGTGTTATTTAAATGGTTAGCATAGTAATGGTATTTTTGTGAGCAGAAAAATATAATCTGTGAGCAGAAATAGCTAATTGATCAGCAACTCATGGCCAGCAAACTTTAAAGACATCAAACTAAGTCGACGGCTCCTATTTTTGGGTGGGTTTAAAAAAAGGAACCTAACATAACCTAACACTTCCGAGACGGAATGCAGTGATTTGAGGCGTATAGATGCTCGTTATGCTGTGCAATATTTGCTGACCAATTAGTATTTTTGATTATCATTATATTTAATCCCGTAATAAATTGAAAACAGTACAGCTTGAAATCTGCAGTCCACTTAAAACTAAACACATCGTTCACAAATAAAGTAATAGAGCTCGAGTTAAACAATAAACAGTAATAAATAATCAAATATAGGCAATATATAATTGAATACATATATGGTATTACTAATTGGCCATAAATAAACGTTTTGAGACCTGAAAGATTTGTACATATTGTTTTTAAAAGAGAGCTTTTAAATACATTCATACTACTATTGAAAATGTCTACTTTATTTATTAGCACACAGTCACAGAAAGAATCTATGTCATTTTTATTTATTTATTACGGTTCACCAACAATTGTTTACATTAACACTTACAACTCAAACTAGTCTAAAATACAAGCGACAATGCAACAATCACTTACAGGCAAACACCGCTTGAGCATACAAAAAAGTAATTGAAATCCATCATCAAATCTTACTCGTAGTTACATATAGTTATACATACGGATTTAGAAACACAACAAATGTAAATATATTATGTAAACAGTTACATAACATATTCACATTCACTGTGTTTCCAGATCCGTTCTTTTAAGGAATACGGACTTAATTTTCCTAATACTAAAAAAATGCAGATCTGTTAGGTCGCTCAAACCATTTAACACTTTACACATTCTTGCGTAAGGAGAATTAGCACCAAGAACTGTTCTTCTTAACGGTGGACATAGTGGTGTGGTTGATTTGCGTGGCAGTCTAGCAGGAACGCGAAACTTAAAGAGCCAACAACTGTGGGCAGTCTATTTGCTGCTTGAGGATTTTAACAGCAAACATTGCGTCATTAATATTCCTACGATTTGCTAAAGAATTAATGCCAAAGTGCTTCAATCTAGAATCGTAAGAGCGTTTTTTTTTTATTCCGTTGGAGAACGCCAAATGCCATAGGAACCGTTTCTGAATACGTTCAAGTCGTAATGAGTGGATCGCATAATGTGATCGCCAGATTACGCTGCAGTATTCCAGTAAGCTACGGATTAACGTATTATAAAGTAGAACCTTGGTGTTATTATTGTGAAACGTTTTACAATATCGCAGAACGAAACCCAACATTTTAGATGCTTTCTTGTTAATGTTATCGAGGTGTGGCTCAAAAGAAATTTTTTATCATTATAACACCAGGTCACGAATTGTTTCCACCTCATTAATTTTACTTTGGTTTATGTAATAATTAAAGTTTAATTTAATTGATTCTGCTTTCGCGTGAACTTTACATGATAACATTTATTGCAATTTAGAAGCATATTGTTGTTTATACACCAAAGTATAAGTTTGTTCAGGTCTTCTTGTAGAAGTATGGCATCTTCATTTGAATCAACTTTACGTACGAACTTTAAATCGTCATAATAAGTTATCATGAAACCAATGCCTTCTTTAAATTTAGATGTGAACGACATCGACACGCCGCCAGAAAACGTGACGGTGCGAGTGGTGGACATAGTGTCGGGATACATCGCGATGAAGGGTGAACTCGACACCGCAGTGCATCACTTCACGCAGGACGACATTGATCATGGTCGAGTAGTGTTCGTGCATAAGAGTGAGTATTACAATTTCTTCTCACTATATCCACTACTAATAGGTACAGTCGGCCAAAATGTGGTCTACCACCTTAGGGTTGAGATTCATTTGACGGCCTCGATGGCGTAGTGGTTAGTGTAACCGACTGCCACGACTGAGGTCGCGGGTTCGATTCCCGCACAAGTCAAACATTTGTGTGCATGAACATTGATGTTTGTCTTGGTCTGGGTGTTTCTATGTATAATATGTATGTATTTACAAAAAAAAAGTATGTATGTTTATCCATTGTCTAGTACCCATAGTACAAGCTCAGCTTAGTTTGGGCTAGATGGTGTTGTGTGTATATGGTAGAATATTTGAACATCATAAAACAACAAGGTCGATTTCTCCTTGCAGTAATATCATGACAGTGACCATTGCTCTCATTATCCTGTATTATATGTCGAAATTCTGCGCCACGATGGTTTTTCAACAGGTCGTGGGTACCAGGTGGGTGGGTATTAGGCCTGTCTATCGCACTATTTAGTGAACTATGTGGTTAAGACAGCACATATCTTAATATAAGATGTGACGAGGTTCAAATCTTGATAGCTATCTTATCGTAATGCAAAATTATAAAAAGGAAACAGGCTAGTTTGCAAAGTCCTTTTGTCGTAAAACGCAGCTCAATCCAAAGGGCGAGAACCGTAGTTCTACCCCCGAAAAGGGTTTCGGAGGGTATCTACTAGACCCGTGTTCATAGGGATGAACACGGGTTTAGTAGATCATAGGATCATAGGACAGTGTAGAGTGGCCTTAGTTAGCAAGGTGTCCAAGTTGACCGCATCGATAGCTCGAAAGGCAGGCTGACGGTCATGAACGGCCACTGCATGCAGACAAGCTGTGCCTCCCGACTTATTCTAATTATGGGACTAGCACTGACCAGGCCTGGAGCAGATCTTTTAACACGGGGTATGTTGGTTGGTTCACGTAATGCTTCAAGTTTATTTTCAAATTATGTGTTAGTTAGGTTGCTACTAATCTATACTATTATTATAAAGCTGAAGAGTTTGTTAGTTTGTTTGTTTGCTTGAACGCGCTAATCTCAGGAAATACTGGTCCGATTTGAAAAATTATTTCAGTGTTAGATAGCCCATTTATCGAGGAAGGCTATAGGCTATATATCATCACGCTAAGATCAATAGCAGCTGAGCACCAATGAAGAATGTTTCAAAATCGGAGGGTATTTTATCGGAGGGTATTTATCGGAGGGCTTCCGCTGCGTGCGCTGCGTAAACAGTTAAAGTTTCGCAAAAATCATGTATGTCAGAATTGTTCCCCTTTAAAAGTTCTAAAAAAAAGTCCGCGACAGCATATGTCTATCTTTTAAGGTTGGCTCACTATAATCATTTTTATGCTAACCAAATTTGTTCTAAAATAATGCATTATTTGCGAAGGTATTATTATAAACATGATATTAATCCTTATCCAAATAAATACGTTATTCATCACAAGTATTTAATTTAAAACAAAATTGCCCTTAACATCGTTCGATTTCAATGAATATCTTAGGAGATATCGCAGTTTTAAAATAACATTGCAGCAAAATAATTACCCATTACAGACATAGTACAAACGATGTTTCTCCTGGTTTATTCTGCGTGATTACTACTGGTTCGATTTGAAAAATTATTTTAGTGTTGGATAGCCTATTTATCGAGGAAGGCTATAGGCTATATAACATCACGCTACGACCCACGGGGGAAGCGCAGTAACGATAAACGCGGGTGAAACCGCGGGAACATCTAGTGGAATATATACCTAATACTTATTTTATTATTTAAATTTACTATTGTATTACATATTTGTTACAGATGGCACAAAAGGCAAAATGATTTTCAACGTCACTGATGGTCTCCACGAACTATCAAAAATCACCTTCCTAATAACTACGAAGTCTGTATCATTGAAACTTATTAGAAAACAGAATCTACGAGTATTTCCCCTAATGAGAGAACCGTTGTCCAACTTTGTGTTGATGTCCAAATGTTCAGACCCGACAAGAGCTATTACTTATAAGATCGACAGAGCTCCTACACTCGGCAGGCTGATTATGTTGAACGGGGAAAGTCACCACAGATCCATAAAACAATTCACTCAACAAGATTTAAATAATTCGGTTGTGTATTACGAACATACGCATCCTTTCTCAGACTTACATACAAACGACTCGTTTATTTTCACAGTCGACGCTCCGTTAGCCAAACCGTTGACGGACCAAATCTTCAACATTGATATATCTATTTCCTCTGGCGGTCTAGCAAAATATGTTCACATACCCCAAATAAAAGTACAAGAAGGAGACAAAGTACCTATTAAAGTCAATGTTAGTAACGTTATTACGTATTTAGAGACTCAAGCTGGATTGAGGCAGCCGCAGATAGAGGCGCAGTGGTCTCAGCCGTCCCACGGCGAATTGAAACCTTTCATGTCTTCCCTAACACAGTCTCAGATTGAGAGTGGCGTGGTAAATTATGAACACGACGATTCTGATACGCTGCAAGACAAAATCGACATGGCTTTGTACCTGCTTCCTGATTACGTGTTATTGTGCAATGTAACGATACCAATACACATAATACCAGTGAACGACCAACGGTTTAGATTATTAACAGACACTCCTCAAATTCAAGTAGTGCAAGGAGAGAATTATACAATAACTAAGAATGACTTATTGACCGAAGACGCCGACACAGGCCCTTCTGGCATTCTATACGATATCATCAGCGGACCGACACAAGGAAGAATGGTGATGGTTGACAAAAATCAAACTGTCGACGAAGCCCATTCAATCAACAAATTTACTCAAGAAGATATAAACAGCGGAAGGGTAATCTACGAACATTCTGGAATGCTGCAAACTGCTACATTCTACTTTAGAGTTTGGGATGGCCAGTTCAAGCCAACATACACAGTCTTCACTATAGATGTAATTCCTGTCATATTGAATGCTACATCTTTACATCCTATACATCTCCAGCAAGGCTCGAACGTAGCTTCCGTGACTACAGATCAAATATACGTAGAAACTAACGCAAGGACGTCTAAAGTACTCTACAATATCACACGACAACCACTTCACGGAATGATATACGTCGGTAAAACGCCAGTATCTTATTTCTCTCACAAAGATTTGATGGAGAAAGTTGTAATATACATCCAAAACGATATGACTACTGCCAATGACAGCTTTGAGCTTATAGCTTATGTTCATAAGAGTAATGCGACGGGGCCTTTCACTATAGAGGTGATAGTCCAACCGCTGATGACTTTAGGCGATCTGCGTGTGGAAGTAGAAAAGGCGAAAATAACCCTCAATACAATGGACGCTTCGGGCTTAGCTCAGCTAACAGCTAGCGATCCTGTATATACACTGTTAAGAAAACCGAGATATGGTACAATAAAGAAGATAATAAGAAGTTCTGGAGAGAAGACTAGCGCTAGAGAAAGAGAAGTAGCATATTTTACTCACGAAGATTTGAAAGCCGGTGTGATATATTTTGTAACTAAGAAGAAAGTGAGCGAGTTGAATGGGCTAGAGGACAGTTTTAGGTTTCTGTTGGCCGCGACTATATTCCAGCCTGCAGTTGGTGATGTGAAGATGTTTATAGGAAATAGACAGAAAAAGAATCTGCCGGGGCCAAATGATCCTGAAAGTCATGAAGGTGTTCCGGTGAGTACTTTATAATAATGGCACTGTTTGTAAACTGTACACGATTCTGAGCACGATATCCCCTATCTTATCTTATGTGGAGGCCAGTCAGTGCAGACCGGCGACACTTCGACCCAGTGGGATCTTTTGTGTCGATACTCTCCCAATAACGACTGCCATAGACGTTCATGGCAGCTGGGACCGACGGCTTAACGTGCTTTCCGAGGCACGGAGCAGGCGATAATTGTCGATCAATACGCACATCATTTCGAAAAGTCTTCCGAAAGTCAGAGGTGCCTGACGTGGGTTCGAACCCGAGACCCTCTGCATTACAGTCTGTTGGTCTCCCCACTGAGCTATCGCTGCTCACGATATCCCCTAAGTATTCTTTTGAGAAGGGTTCGGAACATAGTCTAGCACGCTGGCCCAGTGGGAGCGTTTATAAGGCATGTGAAATCTACATTTTATGTATCTCGTAAGCGATGGGCTCGCCTACTATTACGTATGAACTAAAACAAATCTTAATGTTGGTGTTATACTTAAGGCTATTAGTGTTAATCTATTAAGTCTATATAAAAATATAAGTTTTCTGTGAGCTAGATTTTTTTTTTATACTACTAAGGTGGCAAACAAGCATACGGACCACCTGATGGTAAGTGGTCACCGTAGCCTATGGACGCCTGCGACACCAGAGTCATCACTTGCGCGTTGCCGACCCTTTAGGAAAGGAAGTGGGAAGGAGAAGGAGCGGCATGGGGGAAATGGTGTGCTTGGGCCGCCGGCACTCTCACTCACCGAACGATACACAACAGTAGGAATACTGCTATTTCACGTCGATATTCTGTGAGAGGGTGGTCCTTCCCTGGTCAAGCCGGCCCATTCATGCTGAATTCAGCGAGGCTCTACTACTACTACTTACAACTTATAACGCGTTACTATTCCAGGTTGTAAATGGCGAAGCAGCATCATACTACATGATGATACTGATGGCGTTATCTGGCACGGTGTTGGCTATAGTCGTGATATTCGGCATGCTGAAGTGCCGCATGTACCTAATGCGCGATCAGAACGCCCTGGTCAAGATACACGGGCAGTGCCAAGGCGCCGTTGCTCCTATACCTTTGCCAAGGCCACCTGATCACCTCATGCCGTCACCTTCACAAGGCACGCCGCCAATAAAACGGTAAGTTTATTAACCTCATTTTCTCCTTATTGGTTCTTTAAATCTATACTAATATTATAAAGCTCAAGAGTTTGTTTGTTTGAACGCGCTAATCTCAGGAACTACTGGTTCGATTTGAAAATTTCTTTTAGTGTTGGATAGCCTATTTATCGAGGAAGACTATAGGCTATATAACATCACGCTACGACCCACAAGGGCGGCGCAGTAACGATAAACGCGGGTGTAACCACGGGAACATCTAGTCTTATACTAAGTCTGGATTTTGTCCGCGGATTTACTCGAATAAATGTAGGTTAGGTTAGATTAGTATCAGTACTTTTATCTGGATGAAAGGTACCCTGTACTTATGTTAAATTTTATGATGATCGCTTCAGTAGTTAGGGCGTGAAAGCGTATCAAACAAACAGACAAACTCACATTCACATTTGGACGTAATTTCTGAAAAACGTTCTAACCCACACTCGGGTCAAAATCGAGTTATTATTAGCAAATTAGTCACGAGGTCACTATTTACTAGCTGGAAAAATTTGGTAGCTCTACTATCACTCTAAATATGAAATCATGACTTAGTAGCCCAACCCACATGTATGAAGAAGCACTACGGGATTGAACTTCAATCACGATTATCTCAAATTGTTAACTTTGTGAGTTGGAACGTTTTTCAGAAAGTGCGTCCAAATAAGGTTATGCTAACGGTAATGGATGCCACAATTAATAAGTTTTCGATTCGACGTTATTCTTCTACATATTTATTTATTTCAAAACTATTAATCTATCATTACAGGTTCTTAATCTAATGCGATAGTATAGTAACATAACTAAAATCTAACATTTAAAAACAGCAATATAATAAAATATCTTAAATCTATTTACAATAACTTAATACACAGTACGTAGTCTTTGTGAATTCGCTCAATGAACATGAAAATAGATCGATACGATCTGATACTGTATTGAGCGCACGCAGCGCCCGCGTCAACGGCGCTTGCAAGACTAACAACGCCGGCCGCCGCCGTCACCCCCTATATTCATTTGGGACAAAAAACTTAATTTCCTGCAGGATGGCTGGGTTATGTACTGGGTTATGTAATGTATATAATACGTTACGTAAATATTACAGCTGCCCAATTGTTCGATATGCAGCAAAATTGAAGATGTACAACATTTGCTGATGGAGTGTGCTCGAAATAGGAGTGAACGTGATTCATTGGTTAAGGAATTAAATTTAAATTTACTAGATGTGGGCCTGATACAAAGTATTTTAAGTTATCCGAAGTCAGAAGCTGCCAAAAAACTATGTAATTTGATAAAAATAATTCAGCAATGATTATGTTATCCTTAGTTGTAATCTCTAGTATTTAATCTATAGTTGTATCTCTAGTTATATCTAACAGTGTACTTTTAATTTTAATGTGTGTATCTAGCTATAAGGTACAATGGGATTGACATATCCCTATGGATAAAAATCCCAAAATAAATAAAGGACATTAAAAAAAAATAAAAAAAATATTACAGCTACGTGTCATCGGAACAATCAGTGCATACTGGCGCTAGTACGCCTCTCCCGTCTGCGGGGAGCGTGGCGTGCAAGGTGACGCCTCTGGCTGACGCTGCGCTGCCAGACCTCAACGCGCGGTACCCGTACGGCACTGACGATCACACTGACGTGAGTACCTACTATCTATGACTATTCTATTGTACATAATGTTTCATCGCAAAGTCGCCAGAGGGCTATAGAAATTATATACTATGACGTAGATAACGTTGATATGTTGATATGATAAAAGAGACTTAAAGATAAATTACACTTTTTTATTGTCTTACCTATATAAATACTACAATGTTTGCAAAAATCTAAAAGGATCTATAAATAAGATATCACCTTAAATGTATGTCAGATAGGCTTGGACCAAAATGGTATTATATTAATTAAATTAACAATGATGTTGTCAATTTATAGTGTTTTAATGTCGAAGCAATCTTCTTGGGTGAAATTCAATCGATACTCAATAAACTTTTACCCAAGAACCGATAGAAGCTTCACGATAGACAATTATTATCATTAGGTCAGACTAATGATAATAATTGTACAGACAAGACAACACCATTATCATATCAGTCAGTGACGTAGCGTGGGTGACAGCCGCCCGGGGCGGAAGAAAATTTTGCCGCCCTCTCAAATATACAGGAATTCTAAATAACTCTTTGGCAAGAACAGTCATCATTATTGTGTGTTGTAAATTTGGCTATCCTCTTGTTCGTCATGAAATAGTTTAAATATTTACAAGATAATATTCACATTCATTATGAAATACCGCTCCCTAAAAGCGCCGCCCGGGGCGGGCCGCCCCTGCCGCTTCCACAAGACTACGCCACTAATATCAGTATGATGAGTTTGTCGTCTTGACTGTTGCCTGAACGTCGTGAACTGCTAAACATGACGAGACATAAGTTTACTTTTTCCATATTGACTATGTTATAGTTGGACGACATTACCAAGCTTAACAAACCCCTTTTGTATATATTAGTATAAAGGTATAAAAGTCTAATGAATTTACATACCATGTATTATAAATCTTTATATATCTCTAAAAGATTTTACCTTAAACAACGGTTGCATAATTGAATATTATTTTTAGCATATTATTTCTAATACATAACGTTAGCATATACATTGAATTTGACAGTTGTCTGTAATTCTACATTGAATGTACCATATGTTTAGTATGCATATGAACTGCAAATAATGTATATTTAGTACGGGTCTATGCAGGCGGAAGACTGGAGTAGCTACGAGGCAAGCGAGTCAGCGTACCCGGTGCGCACGCAGGGAGTCGCGCCCGCGAACCCTATGCTTCGACGCAACCAATACTGGGTCTGACCCAAGGATACCTTCACGCTGCCCAGGGCGCCTAGACCAGGTAAATTGCGGTACATACACAAAGTAGTTATATAATTAAAGGCATATGATACAATATTGGTAACAATTATATTTAATACTAGCTGTTACCTGCGACTTCGTCCGCGTAGATTTTAACTAAATATGTTTGTCGCCGCGGAATCCTATCTATTTTTTTTTTCTAAAATCAAAGTAGCCTATGTTACTCCTTATAACATCAGCTATCTGCCAGTGAAAGTCCCGTCAAAATCGGTTCAGCCGTTTCGGAGATTAGCCGGAACAAATAGACAGACAGACAAACAGACAAAAATTTTAAAAATAGATGTTTTCGTATAGGTACCTTATATACTTTCATATGCATTAGATAAAAGCTGTTATTTTGACATTACAAATAGACACTTCAATTTTATTTATTTGTATAGATGTAGACAGATACTTTATTGTCATCTGGATGACTGAAATATCTACCGGTAGTGGTATACCTATAATAATGATAAAGCATTCTTAAATGGTATTTAATACTGAGCGAAGTGCAATCCAACTTGCTTGCTATTTATTTTTCAATTTTCAAAGAGATACGTATAAATGTTTTGTTAAACACTAATGTATTTTTTAAGCTCCATATTATCAAAGGTAACCCATTGTCATCTACTGTACATGTTTACTATTAAAACTGGCTTAAGAGATAAGTCTTATAACTCTAATCACTAACATTAGCGCCGAAATCTTATGCCGCAAAAGTGGTAGTCTTATCCTTTAGTCTTATATTTAAAAACATATTATTATTTATTGCGATTGTATATTATGAATAGACATAGAATTATCTATTGATAATCCTATATACATTTAAATTTTAATCCTATTTATATAGCTATAAATCAATATATATCCGATATATCTATTTATAGCTTTATAAATTATTATTTAATAGTATTCTTGTTAACCCCTCCAGCTAATTTGCTTGTGTTATTCGAACCCACGAACCAGCAAGTTCAGCAGCTTAAAGTAGTGATTCTTATTTTTATTTATTTATTTCATCCATGTCAATAGAAAGGCTCGCAGATATATACTTATATATTTTATTGTTTCCAGTAACAGTGAGAGCGCAAGACAGAAGTGTCACGCTCAACCGTCGTCTGCGTCGGCGCGGCGTCGACTTAGTTCCTACGCCTTTTCTACTGAGCAACTACACGGCGCCCAAACACGCCAGTTGCGAGATTACTTTGTAAGCAATATCTAATAACGTAATGTAAAGTGTTGGCCAAAGAGCTGTGTTTTGAGAGAAGACGGTTTTATAGATAAATATTATGTAAGCAATTTACCTTATGAGCAGAAAACCCTGTTACTATGTCAATAGCATTGTATATTTATTAGTAACTCAATAATATAAACTTGCCTTTCTGAGTCTTCAAATTACTTTGCAGAGTTCTGAGTTGTCTTTGCCGATTATGCTGAAATGTCTCTAGACATTTTGTGTGTGCATTTAGGATAAGAAAACTAAGGTTATTATCAATCTGAGGCGCTCATAGCCAGTTGCACTCATTGATCGGTAAACGATTATTAAGCAACGTTGGGTGTGGTCAGTCTATACATGGGTGACCGCTTAGTGGTATTTCATCTGAGCTTCTCCGTGCTTCCGAGAGCACGTAAAAAGTCGGTCCCGGTTATTGTCAAATTGACAGCAGTCGTTAAGCCATGTCAGAGGCCTACGGGCGGCTTGAACAACTCTTGACAACAGGTTGACCACTAACCACACGAAAAGAAGAAGAATATCAATCGGCAATTCTTTTAAGATTGGTATACCGAGAATTTGAATCATTGCATATATGCACATTAAATTGACTGATATATGGAACAGATACTATATGCTAGCCCAAGCGTGTCTCAATGTGTCACAGAAAACCACCAAATTTGCTTCAGACATTGTGATAATTAGCATTCACAAATGCACACGCAAAAAAATAGAGATTTCATATCATACTCAGAACTCTTTTCATTTAAGAGAAGAGAAAGGTACCCACGTTACTTTATTCAATGTATGCATCACTTACAACTAACTTTAGAAAGGCAATCTTATATTATTTTCAAAGTATTGCCTTAGGATTTAGGCTAATCAATAGCTCAAGCACATTAGATATGTTTTGTCATAGCGCTCGATAAATTAGGGTCGTTTTGCTTCCTCAAGAAGGTCTAATACAAATTGGTATAGTACAATATGTATTACCATATCCAAATAGGTTTCATCCTTATGAGTTTGAAAACGTAGGCATGTAGGTACTAAAATAGTGTTAGTATGGTACAATTGCCCACAATAAAAGTGTGTTTTAGATTGAAATCAGGTGTTATTGAAATATGACGTAGCTAGTGTGCTTAAGCTCTAAGGGAGAATAAATAACCGAGGCGTATAAAAGTCGCCATCTTCTTTTAAAAGACATGCATTAAATACTAAATACAATGATTTCATTTAGTCATCATCATCATTTTACTACAATTATAACATACTTAATTTACTAATTTAATCAGAGAATGACACATCGTTTTTAGTATTTCATCCAATGACAACTAGGAAATTGATTTTGATACGATACTTTATATTGTTTATTACCAACATCGGTACAACAGGCAAATGGACGTACTGGCACAAAATATTTAAGTACAGAATGCTAGGTCACACAAACAAAGTTATTAGACGATCCCGCGCTCCGCGTGCGCATATGTGAGTGAGTGGTATTATGCGGCCATTTTGTCTTTCACTTCGTCCACCTGCTGGCTTTGATAATACGTCAGTAATATGAATGGAAGTACACTAGCAGCAAAATAAATTAGATTAATATTTGAATACTCGCTTGGAATTAGGGTTATTTTTCAATAGTCACTAAGAAAGTCTAGCGTTCTTCCATTGATATCTGAGCGTCTCCGTGTTTCGGAGGGCACGTAAACAGTCGGTCCCGGTTGTTGTCAAATTGACAGCAATCGTTAAGCCATACCAGAGGCCTACGGGCGGCTTGAACAACTCTTGACAACAGGTTGGCCACTAACCACACGAAAAGAAAGAAAGATTGATATATACATTACGCAATCAAGTTTTATAGTAATTTGCCGGTGCCCATGGCGATCGAATCATACATTTATATCACGAATTCTATTTGATGGCATTTATGTTTTAATTTTTTAAAAAGACATTATAAATGTCAACTTATGGAAAGAATACAACACGGTTAAAAAAATATTATTAAATTTTAACTGAATTGTAGGAGCACTTCATACTAATATAATATAATGTTGAAAAAATATACGACTTGTGTCACTGTTTAAAAGGTATCTCATTCGAACGATCAGATTAAATAAAAATATCAGTCCTGTATATAAACTATCTAACTGCTAGCCACAGGCCTTTTCTCAGTGTAAGGTTTAGGCTAGTCCACTGGGTTTGGCCTACTGCGGGTGTCATTTGACATAATTGGAGAGCTCTCACACCTGTAAGTTTCCTCACAATGTTTTTCTTCGTCGTTTAAGCGAGCAACAATTAATGATTCAATAAGTATTTAAAGTCAGATGTGCGTGACTTAGGATGGAACTTGTGGGATTCGAACGGTCTCCTACTGTCCTGTATGTAGAAATCTAAGATTTTACTTAGAAAGAGCGTCATTGAGTTTAAACGTGCTACACAACATCGTTATAGATGTTTAACTAATTTCAATATGGATTTTGCCGCCATCTAAGGTTACCATTCAAAAAAGGCTATTATATCTTTAACAAATTTAAACGCATATAACATTTATTTTATTTTTCTTTAATTGGAAAACAAACAGTCTTACTATGTCTGAACAATTTCAAATACTATAGCTACAGACCATGAACAGTTTTCGCATTATAAAACTATAGGTGCCCGTGAGCTTCAACAACAACAAAAGAGATTAATTAGTGTTATGTCAGTAAAGTAAGTGTGTATATAAAAGTATAAATTTTGTTACACAATGCAGTCAAACCAGTCCCTTGATAACATCTGTCTTATTGTGTTAGGAGAACTATTAAACAGATCAAATTCAGGCAAGTCAATGCTATTTAAGTGTTTTGCGGTTCTAATGAAGAAAGAGTTTTGTCTATAATTGGTATTACAGCGGGGAGTATGTAGATAATTTAAATTTGGGTGCCGATGGACTGTTGTTGGCACCGCAAGACTTATTCTGGAGAGGAGCTCTGGAGAATCAATTTGACACTGTGCTATTTTCATAAATGTAGATATATCTGCGATTCTACGCCTTTCGATGATCGCCATACTAGATGTTCCCGTGGTTTCACCCGCGTTTATCGTTACTGCGCCGCCCTTGTGGGTCGTAACGTGATGTTATATAGCCTATAGCCTTCCTCGATAAATAGGCTATCCAGCACTAAAATAATTTTTCAAATCGAACCAGTAGTTCCTAAGATTAGCGCGTTCAAACAAACAAACTCTTCAGCTTTATAATATTAGTATAGATTTATTATTATGGAGTGCTTCTACACTACTATTTATGTCAATCGATCAATTGATAAGGTCGCCCTTTGCTCCCTGTGGTGATTTGTTGGTACCGGCGTCACGTTGTACTGTGATGCCGATTAGTATTAGTAATAGTTTAGGAATAAAGTAGAAGGACGATTGTCACATAGCCTAGACCAGTATTATTTATCGAGAGTTATGAATGTATGTAACAAATTCATGTTGCATGTTGTTTGACTGAATGGTGAATATATAATAAAGTTTTATTGCGTTAAAAATGTTTAGGCTTCCGTTTGGCGATTACAGACTGTTATACCCAATGGGGTACATGACTATACATGACTCTCTATTGCATTGCACGTAGTTCATATTTATAATTGGTTTAGCGGCTATATATATAGCTCTATTATGCGGTTTAATAATGTAATGTGAAGAAGTGAACATTATAAGATTTTATTTTATACATCACATAATCTTGATGTCTCATTCTGAAGTCTAATCTCAAGTGTGTAATATATAATTATTCTGTTTCTCAGCGCTGCTAAAATTGTTATTTATTTCTTAAATCCAATCTGCTATATTTCTGACCATAATATGTAGATTCAAGTACCGTTCTTCACATTACCTCATTAACCAATAAACTGATTGAACCTACATACTAAAACCTACAACGATAATTGTAGTAACACCGTACAAATATTACACAATTTTGTATACAAATATTACACAAATTTGTAACTGTTTTGCTACAAGTTGTTTATAAGTTAGTGAAAGCAATTTTTGTATCGCTCGTAAGTAAAATAGTATAATTCTGGATTACTACTGAACATTTTCGGGATGATCCCTAAATGAAAATGTCCGATCTATATACTGTAACTAAATATAGTTTTCCATTATCTTATCTTGCTACTTATGCTTTTTCATGAATAGCAACGACTTGCCGACTAGTGTTCGGACCAACCAATAGCAATACAAAGATTTTAGATATTTAATGCTTGTCGTACATATTAGCTATATTTCTTTTATATTATTATACCTATTTAACGTTGAATTCAGATAAATCATAAGAACTTAAGTGTTACGATAATCTCCGACGCTCATCGAATACATTTTCTATTGAGCGTCTATAACATATGCCAAGGACAGTGCCAACACGCATTTTAATATAAATATTAATCATAATTTTACTTTGTTAGCAGATTTAGATTGATTTTATTAATATTAAATCTATTAGAAATATTAACATCTTACTTTAAGGATTCCTAATTAAAACTTAAGTTTATATTGTTAATGCGGATTTCTAACTGACGTTATAAGCTAATTATAATTTAGTACTAGTAAGTTTGTGCCAATATAGATGATGTTTCGCGTACTTAAAGTTATTATCATGTTTACTGTACTGATGCAGGATCTATATACTGTTACAGTCAAATTATAATCGTATCGCCTTTTATTATGAGCGATCGCATTGAAGCGGCTACTTGTATCTCCATACCTACCTCGCGCTTGTCAAAATAATGATACAGCGGGTTCATAACGGTATTCCTTCTTGACGAAAACTGTATAAGAGAAATAGTGACGTATCGGTCATTGGTTAATGGTCGAGTTGAGTCCCGTGATTTGTCACTCAGTGGTTATGGGTTAATTAGACAAATATTTCTGACACGTACCGACCTGTTGATGGGGAGCGAGAACTCTTAAGTATTCTAGCGTCTTTTAAACGACTATGGCAGACATGCCGATGACAGTATATGGATACTGCAATATACATTTACAAGACAAGATATTATATAATAGACTAACGTTACTATACTTAATATGAGTTAACTTTATATACATCTATAGTTTATATAAGGTTCATTGAAAGGTGACGCAGTGCCAAATAAACATTTGAACATAATGGAATTGAAATTTGCACGTAGCATAGTTCTGTTTCGAGTACGATACCGCACTTGCACATAAATAGGATTAATTTTATAGCTTTATATATTAAAGTGCCTAGTTTATTAGAACACGTTAAGACACATCAGAGTTTCATTATTTTATGCAGTTTCTTGATTCTGTATTACCTGTTATTGTTGTTTGGCAGTCTTACAATTTTAATAATTATTGAAATATATAGTATTAAATAATATAAACAACATTTATTAAGAATAAATCAATCTTATTTAAATTTAATTGCAGTTTAAGAGTTTCTTCCATAGATTTGATAGCATTATTATATATATAGTGTATTTAGTAACTATATTAAATATTATTATTCAGTATCATAATAATAGCCGGTAAAACACATGACTGCCCAGTATATTTTGTAGCCTAAGCCTATACATATATTTAATCTATTGAAAATGAATTTATACTATACCTCTGCTTTCAATCTGTAAACAGAATTCTAATGTATTAATTTGTAAATTAGTCTACGTGCCACTGGTGCAAGCATATTTCAGCTCAAACTAGATTTTCCTAGGCCAAATATTATTTAAAACAGGTAAATAAAGTGGCTAATCACAAATAGGATATTGCCTAGACAAGTCTTTTTCTTTTCTAAAGTAATACTAATGTAGATTAATATATTCTATCAGTTTATTCTATTGAAATTTAATTGTAGAATTCCTTTCTTTATTATCAATAATGTACAAAATGCTAATTATGCTTTTTTTACAAACAGAACCATAAATGCTAACTTAAATGTATGCAGTGTTATACAATGTTGATTGATGTACTTACAATTCTATGTCTGTCCCCTTATTGTTTTTAAATGACAAGCTTGGTCACTTATATGTATTTAATAGAGGAAAGATTTAAATCGTCAGACTGCATTGGCATCATTCGTGGGCTTTTTATTTACTAAGCTATTTAGTTTAGTGGCCATGTTGTATCTTTATTTGTGCATGGTTCATTTATAGAATAGTGCAGGTTCGGTCATACAGATGTAAAGCCATATCTCAACGGAGTCACAAGGCTTTTCGCGCTGTCTCATCGCACACGTCAGTTTGGCCAATTCTTATTTTTGTTAGCTAACATTTTCATTTAACGGTACTTACTGTAATCAAAATCCTACATGGCTATTTAAAACTTCTGAAGGCGCTTTATTTCACTATGAAGAAAATGTTTTAGTAACAAGAGTGATGTAAATGTAAAAATAGTGGACCCGCAGATACAATTCTTTACATATAACAATAAGTCATTGCCATTTAATGAAATTTTACGTGCCATAATAAAAACGTTGCATTTTGTATGAGTTTGTTAGGTATGTGACGATGTGAAATTCATGTGTATTAATTTCTACCAATAGGTAGTTAATGGATTTTTAATAAACGACTAAACAACAAAATGTTTTTTTAATACCAGTTTACGACAAACACCTTTGTGCAAGTACCTAATATCAAAGGTATCACTATCGCGTTACTAACCCTGCAAGAAAGAAGACTTCTGTCCTATACTGTGCTGGGCACTGGCCTCTAAACAGTAGGATAAGGGTTAAGCTGGTGCCCAGCAGTGAGACAGTTGAAGCATATTTCACCACGCTAGTCATTTACTGTTTGGCAGACTTCACATATCTTCGAGGACATGGAGAAATCTCAGACATAAATGCTTCCTCACGATGTCTCTTAATAAATGTCGATAATTCTACTTACTGCAGGAATAGAACAGAATTATTTATTTTAGTTGAGGTTATTCAGGCAATCTCTGGTATAAAACACTCATTTAAGTGGAATAAGTGTGTATGCCTTAAAATTACTTGGATGTAAGGTCGAGTCTTGTAATTGCAACTATCTGGTTATTGCAACTAATTTAAATCACTCCATCTATCATCACTGTTTTGAACAACGATAGGCGTTATAATGTTCTTCTATCCTAAGGGCCAATGAAAAAATAAAGATGGCGCTGATAGCTATTGAACTGTGAGAATGACATGACTTTTAGTCAAACCGCCATTTTGTTCGGAGTGACGCGGCGTACACGCGGTGCGTAATTAGTATTTAATTCTGTTTTTTGTGGTTTTTTGTAAGTTTATTCATAAAGGAAGTGATTATCTACCACGGTAAGTTGTTGTTTACGTATTTGTTTCATTCCACGATAAATCTAGCCCAAGTTATGGGTTCAGTTACATTTACCAGACTAAAAATCAAAAGTCAGGTTATTGCAACTATTTTAAAATTTTTAGGTTAGTTGCAATTATCTGACTGCTTTTGTATGAAGTATGATAATGCTAGTGATGCGACAATGAAAATTACTACTACGATAAAAATATTTTATCGAAAGGTATACTATCCATACTAAGCAGTAGTTAAATAGTTCGTTTATATATTTTAAACTTTTGTCGCTAGTGTCGCCCTTTGAAACAAATATAAGTAATTTTTTTTATCCACTTATGTAGTAGTGAATAATAAATGAATTATTTTCATTTCATCTCAGTATTTGATAAATGGAATCCTGGGCACTTAGGTCACCTTAGTTTATTCAATGTACTACTGTACTACCAAAAAATATTGTATTACCTCTATGACCTGTTTTCTAGTTCTTGAGTATCTTTTTATTTTATTTTGTAGATGCCAAAATATAAACGAAAGAAAGAGACCAAGTATTCTTTAGCTGATCTAATAGAAGCTGTCGAAAATGTACGACAAAAAAAAATCAATAGCTACTAAGCCTCAGTAAAATACGGAATACCGAGGTCAACCATTATTCATCGTCTATATGGAACACGCGGTGCTAAACAGCCAACGCCTGGCAGACCTACAGAATTGTCAAAAGAATGGGAAACTAAAGTAGCTTCTAATATCCATGTGATGGAAAAATGTGGGTATCCATTAACCTCCAAGGAAGTAAAAATGTTGATATCTGATTATATTCAAAGGAACGGAATTGTTACGAGATTTAAAGATGACTATCCTGGGAAGGAATGGTTCAGAGGATTTAAAAAACGAAACAAATTAAGTTTGAAAAAGCCGCAGTCTGTGGAAGTAGCTCGAAAAAAGCATGTGATCCGTTCATACTTTGCAATTATTTTGATATGTTAGAACGAACAATACAAGAGTGTGATTTGGCTGACAAACCACAATGTATATATAATTTGGATGAGACCAGCTTTTGTAGTGACCCCACCAAAACTAAAGTTGTGGGTCGGATGGGGTTTCCTTCTATTAGAACGACAAGCTCTCCTGGGAGGAATAACACCACTGTGCTCTTAGCTACGAATGCACTTGGCAAAAAGATCCCCCCATTAATAATATTTCAAGGGAAACATCTGTGGAGCGAGTGGCTGTTTAAAAATTATAACATTCATACAGCTTACGCTGTCAGTACAAAAGGGTGGATGGAGACCACCATTTTCGAACAATACCTCAAAGCCGTTTTTTTGCCAGCTATCGGAGCGGAACGACCAGTCTTATTGATCTATGATGGTCATAAGACACATGTAGACCTAAGTGTCATAGACCTTCTAGTTGCCGAAAACATAACGGTTCTTAAACTGCCGCCTCACTCATCCCATATACTGCAGCCATTAGACTGTAGTACAATGAAACCTATGAAAGACAAATGGGACAGTGAACTCGTGAAATGGCAAAGACTGCATGTGGGAGCAAAACTCCCAAAACAAGAATTTGCCAGAATTATAACTAATATATGGGATGATTTAAATCCAATTATCATTCAAAATGGCTTCAGGAAAGCGGGCATATGCCCTTTGAACAAAGATGCAATCCCAAAAGAAAAATTCGACACGCTGACATGATCAAGATGGGAAGAACACCAGCAGCACAAACAGCCTCGTAACGATACTGATCACAATGGTGAAGAAAATGTTGAAGAAAGTCACACCAAGAAAGATAACAGTCAGAAAGAAAATGAAGTACCAACACTAATAAGTGTGTGCCTTAAAACAATTAACAGTAAGATACGACGATTGCCAGATGAAAACAATAATGGTATTGCAAACATTACACGGGATATAAAAAAGAAAAATATACCGACAGAAAATGATGCAAAGGCTCCAATAAACATGTACTCAAGTACTCAGTTTACGTTTCAAAACTGGGAGACTGTAAAGGACCCTAATACTTTCATACTTTCACGTCCTAAGAATACCAATACCAATGCCAACAGTTATTCTTGTAGCGTAAAAATATTGGACAATGTAGTAGTCAGCTCAACAATAAATAAAAGCAAAGAAGAAGAACGAGTTTCATTCGAAGAGCTTCTATTAAAAACTATTTCACGTAACGATATTCCTAAAACTTCTAAGAAACGGATAAGTCAAGGAAGCGAAGTACTAACTTACAAAGATGCACTGCAGCGTCTGAAAAATGAGAAAGAAAAAAAGGAAAAAGCAGAAGAAACTAAACGGCTAAAGAAACTGAAAAAACCAAGTAATAATGAGAACAAAAAACCACTGATAAATAAGTTCAAAGGAAAGAAAAATAAAAGGAGGAAGACCTTAGAATCAGACAGTGAGAGCGATTGTACATATACTTCAATTAATTCTTCAGAAGACGAAGACCTTGAACTCTTTTTTCAAAATATTTTGGAAGAAAGCATTGATGAAGATTTGCAGGACCCGTTACCATTATCTACTAGAGGACAAGAAGAAAAGAGACCTAAAATAAAAAGTGAAAGATTGAAAGAAAGACAGAACAAAATATTCAGGCAGAATGAAGTAAGTGATTTAGGGTATTGTTATTAATATTATTAAGTGATATAGGTACACCCGGGGTCATAGGATCGTGGGAAATCTATGTTCTATGTTAACAAAATAAGTACAAATTTTCAGAAGGCAGGCAATTTATATGAACATTCTACTGTTTTGGAAGAAAGTTTTGACGAAGATTTGCAGGACCCGTTACCATCTACTTCTAAAGGACAAAAAAGAAAGACACCTAAAATAAAAAGCGAAAGAGTGAATGAAAGGAAGACTTACATTGCCAAGAAGAAAATATTTACGCCGAAGGAAGTAAGTATACATCTCATAAACGTTCTAAGTTATAATATAGTAGTACAGAAAGGGTAACAATTTGATGATTTTATTTCCAGAATAAAATGCCACAACCACAAGCATCTGAGGTAAAAATAGATCTCAATGTGGGTGATTTCATTTTGGCTGGATTTCGGTCGATTAAAGGCAATACGTTTGTCTTATTGAGGAAATTAACCAAGAAAAAATTGTAGCCAAACGACTCAAATCTAAAAAAGATAATAGAGAATTCAAGTTCGTCGAAAACGACATTTCCATAATAGAAAAAGAAGATGTGATTTCATGTTTGCCCAAGGCTGTGTTAAATAAACAAAAAGATACAGTAATATTTCCTTATAAAGTAGAGGTATTTGAATGTAAATGATCTCCTATTTTATTTTGTTACTTTTGAGTATGCGAATATCTCTCAGATAGAATTAGAAATGTCTATGTGATTATAAGACTGATTTTTTTTTAAGATAAGTAAAAATGGCTGTTTGATTACTAAAAGATTACTTACTGTAATTACACCTTAGAAATGAGTATTTTAAGTTTCGTCAATTTAAATAATTATTAATGTTCGATATTGTGCTTTGATTACGCTCAATATAAACTATTCCTGACTTTTAATTTTGCTACCATGTCGATAAAACCACAACAAGGTTCCCAGCACTATTTGTAGGTAAATAGTTGCAATTACCCGTCCCATGGATAAAAAGTGATTTTGTGCATAATTGAACTTTATTACCAAGGCATAGATATCAAAATCTTATGAAATATTGAACAAGTCATATTTTTTCAATTTAATGGTAGCAGCACCCACAGAAAAAAAGTAAACAATAGCAATTAGTTGCAATTACCCGCCAGGACGGGTAATTGCAACTAATTGTGCCTGTGTCAGAAATTTATAAAATAGTTTTTTATTCTTTACAGCTTTCCTACATTTATGACGATGATATAAATCTACATTAAATTTACTTAATAACGAATCTTTAAAAACAATGCATTTTACATAAGAATATAGAATTATCAAGCGGTGACGTAAGGACTCCAATATTTTTAGTTGCAATTACAAGACTCGACCTTATATTAATAAAACACTTGATATATATAAAACTATTTATATTAGTATCATCAAATGACATTTACAAATATTGTAAAGTTTACTATCAATCTCCAAGCGTTCGAAATCAATAATATTTTAAAGTACCACCAATTATTATAGTCTTTAAACCAACAGTTTGGCTACAGACTAAGAGTTCTTTAAACTACCCTCGCAGTTAACTCGCCAATTAACAAAGTTGCACTCCCACATACGATACATTATATCGATGTCATCGATATTGCTAATAGTTGTACTTCAAGGCTTAAAAATAAAAAACATGGTAAGTAATCAGTCTAAATTAAAGAGTAAAATTTAAGTTAATCTACTTCAAGTTTTCTGAAGTTGCCTGTCAGTCCTCTCATGGCGTCACCAACAGCGTCGGCGCCTGCGCACGTGTTGGCGCCGGCCTTTAGTGCAGATATGGCGCCCTCTCGTGCCGCTTCGCTGTACATTTCCAGTCGTACCCCCATTTTATCGTTCAGTAACAAAATGTCTCGTTTGCTCGCTAGCTCTTCTTTCCACAAATCTGTAATATAAATATTGAGAGCATTCAGCAATGTTGTTTTGTTTGACTAGTAACTAGAAGTTTAACTGTAGATACTGTCGCCTATTCTAAATTGTTGTGGATAAGTTAACCGTAGACGTACCTATATATGTAGGGATTGTAGGTATTTTATTGGAAAATTCTCATCAGCAGCACAAACTTTAGAAACCTGAGTAAAATTTAGATACGGCATTCTTATCCCGGCGGCTGTTTATATCATGATGGTTATTCTCGTCGTTGAGATAAGTTAGAGGCTATCAGGCGAATTAAAAGATCTGAGTCTGTTAAACAATCATACATAATTTTGGATGCATTTTGCTTCAACACGCGTTTATAGACAGACTAGCCAGTGGTTATCTTATGAAGAAATCCTCAGGAACACAGTCCAGCCGCTATCCACCGAAAAGAAAGATGAACAGGTATATATAGTCTGTCTACATGTACGCAAAAGTGCTAATCGTCTAAATTGTATTTAATTCAGTCGATTAGCAAAATAAGTGGTACCAGTCCTTCAGAGACTAGCATTATGTGGGTAACAACAGATATTGTTGGCCATGTAACTGGTTGTTTGTCTACGAGAAATGAGCAGGTCACGGATGATGGACCATGAAGGAATAAAATGTTAGACGAACTCGAACCGCCAGTTTTGCAATCGGACAGGTTGTAATCAGAATATCCCTCGAACTGAAAATATTAACTTACTGATCATCTCCCTCATAGGCATTGTGCCTCCGTATTCCTTAGGCAGCAGACTCTTGTCAATCTCCACTTCTTCCATGGCGCTGTAGAGTCTCACTCTTTTCCTTATCTTATCCGATATGAGGGCCATACCGAAATCTAAGGCGAACTTGACGGTGGGATGGACGTTGATGCCGTAGATTTCTTTGTGTCTCATCGGTAAAGTACGCTGAAAAGATATATCATAGTTAAGATTCATGTCACTGACTGCGACGTTAGTACAAAGGTTTTAATGTTAGAGGTGATATTGTCTATATTGAGGTTAGTTTTCTGCAGTTAATATATTTTGCAATACCATTTTGGATTGTGTTGATTCCTATATCACAAAGAGTACCCACACTTAGTGGAAATATTTGTGGGTCATACAATGTTTTTTCTTGTCTGTGAATTGAAGCCTGATCGCTGGGTGCGGCGGCGGCAATTCGTACGGTCAAGGAACTTATTAGGTCTGTCAATTATTAGATATCTAATATCAGTAAAATGTTTAGAACACGACTGAACGAATCCTTTTTCTATTACAGATTCGCATTAAGATGCGAATCTGTAATAGAAAAAGGATTCGTTTTTATTGAATTGCTTTTTATTGAATCAATGTTTTGTTCCTATGGTTTGATACACTCTCATTTCTCTAATTTCTCCAATTATGCTTTACCCAATAGGACCCTTGGGTCCTATTGGGTAAAGCATAATTGGAGAAATAAGAGTGTTAGACACCTTTATACCTTGCTTGGGATATGTCATATTGGATTAATTGTTTTGGCTTAAAATCTACACTTTGGTCAGCAAGATACAGATTGTTGTTAGTTACTGAGTGTATCAAACCATAGGAACAAAACATTGATTCAATAAAAAGCAATTACCGATAGATGCTTCTTAATAGAGCACAAGGCTGGAACTGCATCTTACCTCTCCATTCTTAACAATCCTGACAGCTTCCTTAGGTGTGAAGAGAGTGAGGTGTGGGAAGCTTACACCACTGCCGTCCGCGTAATGGACCACACCAAGCACCTGGTTCTCCTCATCTTCTAACAAAGTCTCGTAACACATGCCCATCACTCGACACATATCCTGGTTCGTATACTTGTATGGGTCGAACACACCTACATACAATTCGACTATGTTAAGATTGTGTATATGTATATTATGTTATGCTTTAGCCCTATAAGGTTCATTATTAAAATATAAATTTACGATGAGATTGCAGTCATTGTGCAAACAATCCCAATTAATGTCTAACAGAATGAACAGTGGATGTGCAAATAAATGAAGTGCGAAATGTCAATGCTGTGTATCTACGCAAGTTTGTGCTAAAAGCAATAAACGTTGCAACATTGCAAATAATAAAGCTCTCGAGGCGAGGCTTGTGTGGCAACGATTAATGTAACTTCTGAGGGTGATACATTTACATCATTCTTTGTTGCCACATTCGTGCCTCGTATGTTATCTTCCTTAAAGCAAGTGTTGGTTTGTGTACGTCGTATGTTGTACCTTAGACACACGCACATACAAAAAGTTATAATAAGCAGTGTCCACACTCATAAGTATAAAACTTATAATTTTACATTTGCAAGCAAGTAAATAACAGTACATTAAGATAACTCAATACACAGAGCCACATGACCCGTGAATAAATACATAAGTTTAGTATAAATAAAATTTAAAACAGAACGCACCTTATAAAAGCAATTTTGCAATGCAGTTATTACCAGAACCGTATATTAAATATATAATTATGAAATAAAGTAATAAATAAAATGAATACTACTTGTATATTGATGAAGATATTAAAACTTGTATATCTACCGGGTCTGTATATGACCACGCGGCGACCGCCTTTGTCCTTGAACGGGCTCACAAATATGTACCTGAGAAAAAATAATTGTTACCATTTACTACTATTTTGTTTCATATCTACTACTGAATGAAAATAGTCTCTCGCCAGTCTTATTGCTGCGTCTGTGGATCTAGCTATGATGTTAGATTTGTTAGTAAGGCAATTTTCAGTCCAATACCATTCCGGAGGTCTGTAAGAGTGTTCAAGCCATCATGATCTTTAGTGCGAAAAGTGTCATTTAATAAAATAAATAAAAATCATATTTCGTCATCATTTCTTATTCGAATGCCTCGGTTGGTTTTGGTTCGTGCGAAGTGTGATTTGAATCTATGTCAAGAAATGATCGGTGGCACCTGTAAATCCCATTACTATTATGTGACCGCTAAAGAATAACTTTAGACTATATAGGCCTATCTATATAAAAATATATGTATTGCATTTAAGCACTGTAGGTACTACTTACTACAGGATAAGAGAAGTCAAGGTTATTCGTGCCAAGTTGGTCAAGGCAAGGATCCCTCGTTTCGTCGGTGCTATTATCATATTTTACTTCATGCGAACAGTTTTAAAATATAGTGAGTGAGTGAGTAAGTACATAACAAGTTACTCCTTTGTGTCATCTCATCATTGTAAGGCGATTATCACATCATTGTAAAGCGGATTTCGTAGCGGTGCACCGCGCGGTAAGGCGGTTTACGCGCGGATGGATTTAACGCGGTTTTGACCAGTTTGATCATTTTTAAATTGCAACACGTCTTGCACCAACTATGGTCCGCGCGGTTATACGGCGTCCCGTGTGTGAGGCGCCGCCCCTCCGCGCGGACGGCAGCGCGGAGGATCGGTGGCGGTGAGAGCACCGCTCGACCGCGTGGTCGGGCGGTGTACGTGTGTTAAGGCTTCAACGGATTTAATAGAGGCCAATACGACATGAGATCCGCTTCACCGCCTACCGCGGCGGTGCGCGGTTAATCGCCTAAGTAAATTAATGTCGTGCGCTTTTGTAACTCATGCAGGTGATAAGTTGGGACATCTTGAGTCAACTATATGTTTTGTACAAAGGATAGGTAATTAGTTTACCTTTCAAGGCTGTAGATGTCTATTTTTGATAGCTATTGTATTAAAGTAGGGGTATCATGTATATATACACACTTTTACTAGTTTTTCCGTTGCGCCATCCGTGCATTCAGATACTGATAGGATTAGATTATATAAGACATTTTTAGTAGGTAAACATTATTTATATATTGTTTAGTAAAACTCACTTCACTAGCTTTAAATAACAGAAAGGCTCATTTCGATTAGTTTAAATGGTGACGTATTTTTGACTACACTGATTTCTGTGCTAATAATAATGTGTCTATCACTATTTTATATCTATGTTTATTCAAAATAGAAAGCGGTTTCTTACCCCAATTCAAGCAATTCCATCATTACTGGCAGCTTATAATCCAGTTGGTTGAAGGCGATGCCCCAGGACTGACGCAGCAAGATGTATCGCTCGATCGCTTCCTGAGCCATCGGTACGCTGAACTTCTTGGCGCGAAGGAAACGTAGCAGGAAACTCGAATCTGTAATTGAACCACAAATAAACACAATATTCTAGCAGTTCGAGAGTGAGCAGTAATACTAAGAAGGGCATCCATTGATTTTTACTGCACGAATGTCGCATTCGTTAAAGCGTTCCTACTAATAAAATACGTAGGTATTTTATTAGTACTTTTTCTGAATGACCATTAAACAACATGTAGATGTTGTTTAATGGTCATTCAGAAAAAGTACTCCCAATAATACAATGAGAGCTTCCCGAACACTTACCTATTCTAACGGCCATGAATTTGGGATTCTGTTCCATCCAGCTCCTGATGGCCATGAGGGCTTGAGACCTGGCGTTTTCTGTCTCACGAAGTTCATCTTGCGCTATCTTTTGAGTTTCCACTAACAGAGGACACTTGTACTCATCGGCTTGGGTCAGGTAACGCTTTGTGGTTCTCCGAGACATGATTGTGTGTATCTGTGAAAGATGATAAGTATATCTATGTAAAATGCAAATATAAAATAATCGTTTTTGAATATTTTGAAATAGATAACAGAGTGTTGCTTTCTAGTCACCGTAAATAAGGACGGCCGTGAAAGTATCTACTTACATTGCAGACGATCTAAACGAAGGTCAAATTTTACATAGCAGCAGAAAAGTAAACTCATTGTTTTAGTGACGCATTTATTCAATTGACGGTTACCTTAGGACTCAATGTAATTAATTAATGAAGGTTTTCCTTGCTGGGTTTTCCTCTATCAATTGTCACTATTCTAGCGAAAATATACAAAACCTGTGTTATTGACTATTTCTTCAATAATATTTCTAACAAAGAAATTTATTTAAATTTTTTACTAAAACAATGTTTTATGATTAACAACCTAAAGTGCCTTAGTGCCTTTATATGCATATTTCTATCTATAATATTATCCTGATATTTGTAAGAAATAAACGTTTTTTTACGATTATACGATACGACAGCTATATGTTATTCCTGGTAACTTTTAAAAGTTAACATCTGTTGTGATTCTGATAACACTTATCGGGGAACAAATTTTTAATAGCGAATGTAACCCATTTCCTTTCAGCACGTCCTGCTGCTATGTTTCTTGTCTATTATAGCTAGGAACCGATCTGTAGTAACATAATATAGTACGTGTTTCCTTTAAGGAGGTCGTATATCATTGGTCGTTAAGTTAAGGGCCCATTAAAGTGTATTGCTGTCCTCAGAACCAACGTTTTATAACACTCGACCCCACTAGACTATGATGAACTCTACTCAATTTCCCACAAGCGATGGGTACCTTTCATCAATGATAGTTACGATTATACTTATTGTCACGTCTTTGAATTAATGAAATATTATTATCAATTATTACAAAAAATTTATACTTTGTTTTATTTATTTTACACTAGCTTTTGTCCGCGGCTTCGCTCGCATTAATTTAGAATTTCACAATCAAGTCGGGTTGTACTCTGCTTGTAATAATATAATTCAATCATGATCCGAAAGACACGTGGCGCCATCTATTATCATAAGAAAGTTATTGTTGTTTTCCTCGGAAACAGTAATTTTTTTCGGGATGAAAGTTAGCCTATGTCCGTTTCCGTACACCTGATAACGTATATGCAAAATTTCAGGATGATCGGTTCAGTGGTTTAGGCGTGAAAAGGTAACAAACAAACACATTTTCGCTTTGATAATATTAGTTAAGATGTATCATCGTTATGGATAATAATTATAAAACGATAAATGCAGATATTAAGTGGAAAGCACGCCATAAAATGTAGATGCAGCGGTTCAGCTTCTTATATACAGTTCATCCAATGTTGTTATGATCTTTTGTGTCTACAGTACAAAAAAAGTGTAAACAGTGATTTTACTTGATTTCAGTTTTCGAAATGCGTTGGACTCTAATGCTAGTAGTCAAGATCCCCAATGATCAGTCATTGGCTAGGTTAAAACTAACAGGAACAGCCTAGAGTCTTTCCAGTAAGATATATAGATTGTCACATTGAGATTAAAAGCTTTGCCTTAAGTATAAGTACCAGAGATTATCATAAAAATAATGAAAACTGGCAAATAATCAGATAAACCTTTAAAGTAATTAACTAACAAGAAAAACGAGGGCTTCGACCAATTTCAAAAGTGTGTCACTGTTACAAAACTGTCGGACTGTTTGGTTCCCATCATAAATATAAAGTAGTGAAAGGGACAAACGCACCACAAGCCGAGTTAAATCCAAATAAAATCGAAAGGTATCAACCTCGATATCGTTCAAAAAGCCCTACTCTTGTAATGACGTAATTTTAAACCGAAATAAATCTGTATACACCATCAGTTGCGGTACAGGTCTTATGTAGCGATGGGTTTTAATATTGACAACATCATACGTAATGTACACGGCGTCCATGACCATACAAAGAATGTCACGTGATGTGCACGCATGTATTCGAATAACGAACCAATGCAATCATACGCATTACAAGTCTAACGATTCGTGACAGACATTATTAATTACCAATTATAATATTTTATAATAGTAGGTATTTACGTACTAGTTCCAGTAATAGACAATATCCTAACTAATATTATAAAAGTCAATAAAATCTCTGTTACATTAATTATTATATAATATTGTTTATTTGCTAGTTCTTGGAATATAAACATTAACTGTTGATTTGATTTCTCTTATAACTATTGGTACTGTTCAATTTACTTTTATAGCTGTTCATTTGAAATGCTCAAGTAACAGTAAATAAATGTACTGTGCATTCATTTTCATTGCGTTATACGAATAATGACGCTATTGCGAAATAACACAATACTGATTTTGGAACTGTTTAAATCGAGTTCTTTTTACTTTTACATTACCATTCATGTTTATAGTCTCACGCATATATACATTTCGTCAAACATGTTTTAAAGCACAAATAACAGACGCGAGCCTATATTGCTATCTGATGAGTTAACTCTAACAGGTCGAACTGTTCAGTTAGGCAATTGTCAATAATATAACTTCGCTTGATCCGATAATCGACCTCAAACCTTCGGATCGCATGCAAACGTATCCACAAACTAACAAGGCAGTACTAACACGAATAATCAGACATTTCTTACGTCTTGACCATTCAAAATACATATATAGTTAGTAACTACACTAAAACTTAAATATACGTAAATAAATTCATCCTTCAAGCATCCGGCGTTTCTCAATGCTCTTTCAAAACTTCGCATCCTGCTATCGTAAGACGGAGTGTAGTCGTAGCAATATGTCTATCGATCGCTTTGTCTCCCAAGTGTTCGGTGAAGCAACTTGTTCGGCTTGAGTCACAACGTCATTTTCGGTAAGTTATGTAACCAGTTCGATGATAAAATGGGTTTTAAGAAACCGAGTTCAAATGTAGGCGTCTTGTTTAATTCGTGCGACAGTGATTGGAGTGGAAGGAATTTGTGTTCTGTGTAACTGTTTTTTGTAGTACCGCTAGTTATTGGTTTTGTATTTAAAGCATGTTGTAATATTTATATTGTTTGATTGGAACTCTGATGCATACATATGTACGTATTATTGATATAGGTTTAGGTACTGGTGTGCATATGAAATATTATTATGTATGTTACATAATTTATAATGGTATTAAATATAATGATCATCAAAAATACTAATTGGTCAGCAAATATTGCACAGCATAACGAGCATCTATACGTCTCAAATCACTGCATTCCGTCTCGGAAGTATTAGGTTATGTTAGGTTCCTTTTTTTAAACCCACCTAAAAATAGGAGCCCCGCTTTGCGGGGCTCCGTCAACTTAGTTTGATCTCTTTAAAGTTTGTTGGCCATGAGTTGCTGATCAATTAGCTATTTCTGCTCAGAGATTATATTTTTCTGCTCACAAAAATACCAAAACTATGCTAACCATTTAAATAACACCCATTTATAATTGACATACTCATAATATTTATTGATAAACCGATTTAAAGTAAAAAAATTGCTTAACGTTATATGAAGTTCATTTTAGTACATCGCTACATTGAAACATTGCCATCTACCGTGCATAGTTTTAGAAGCAGACGTTACTAAAAAATTATAGGCAGGAAAATCTAATAACGCTTTGTCTGATCAGGAAATCGGGTCATTATAGAAGTTGTCAACCACATACAATTTATTACCACGAATAAAAACATGCCACCTTTTATCGGCTATTGGCTATTGAACGCATTATTATCAGAGCATCTGTATACTTCTTCTTTTAAACAATTTTAGTGTTGTTTATAAAGTACCTTTCAAAACTACATACTACAGTTCTTTCGCAATATCAATGCTTGGAATAGTGGCTTTTACCATTAGACTTTACTAACTGCTCACCATTAGTGAATTGAAATCATAAAAAGATATAATTATATACATTATGTCAATAAAAACTTGTTTGCTTTTTTTGTTCTCTTCCGTTGAACGCGTTGATGTCTTTTATTTGCTCTAACTCTAGATATGTACGGTCAGCGTCTTATGTCGATAAACAGTCCCGAAATTTTGAAGTGCTCTATCATAAAAAATAAAATATCTATCATAAATCCTAACTAATATTATAAAAGCGTAAATGAGTTTGTTTGTTTGTTACCTTTTCACGCCTAAACTACTGAACCGATCATCCAGAAATTGTGCAAAATACGTTGTCAGGTGTACAGAAACGGACATAGGCTACCTTTCATCCCGAAAAAACTACTGTTCCCAAGGAAAACAACACTAACGCTCGTATGATAATAGATGGCGCCACGTGTCTTTCGAATCATGATTAAATTATATTATTATATATTACTACAAGCAGAGTACAACCCGAATTGATTGTCAAATTCTAAATTAACGCGAGCGAAGCCGCTGGCAAAAGCTAGTGATCTATAAACAATGGTGAATGCTCAACTTTCACTGCAATAGGAAGTAAAGGGTAGTTATTTTAACGACAATTCATAACTATAAGACAATAATAAGTATATTTCCATTATTAAAATACTGTTACAAATTTCTTTAATGTTCAGCTACTTATGTCACTGACTATACATACACAGTCTCACGCCAATATCCACGAAAGATAAGCATAGATATATTAAAACCACGTTTCACCAGCGCTGTTTTACTAATATAAAACTCAAGGTTATTATTGGCTACTAGGCAAACCTCCGGCATCCGAACTGCTACTGACAGTTATCAGAAAAACTCAATAACTTGACCTCCTTTGATATTGAGCCCAAAATCTTATGTATAATAGTTAGTATTGCATACATAGCGATAGCCCAGTGGGGAGACCAACAGACTGCAATGCAGAGGGTCTCGGGTTCGAACCTACGTCGCGCACTTCTGACTTTCCGAAGTTATATGACTTTTCGAAATTATGTGCGTATTGATTGACAATTATCGCCTGCTCCGTGCCGCGGAAAGCACGTTAAGCCGTTGGTCCCGGCTGCCATGAACATCTTTGGCAGTCGTTATTGGGAGAGTGTCGACACAAAAGATCCCACTGGGTCGAAGTGTCGCCGGTCTGCACTGACTGGCCCCTACATAAGATAAGATAGTATTGCATAGACACCACTTAGTCATTTTGTAACTAACCAACTACAGTTTAACTAAACCAAATACTGTGTAAACAAACAGATAGATAGGCGGCCTCGATGGCGTAGTGGTTAGTGTAACCGACTGCCACTCCTGAGGTCGCGGGTTCGAATCCCGCACAAGTCAAACATTTGTGTGCATGAACATGAATGTTTGTCTTGGTCTGGGTGTTTCTATGTGTAATATGTATGTATTTACAAAAAAAGTATATATGTATGTCTATCCATTGTCTAGTACCCATAGTACAAGCTCTGCTTAGTTTGGGCTAGATAGTGTTGTTTGTATGTGGTAGAATATTATATTATAATATAGTTAACAGAAAGTATGGCGATCGATTGATTAGCAAATTTGTATGATGTAACTTTAGCTATACTTTATACTGCGCCTTCTGCCTCATACTTCGCACCCTTACTCTGTCAGAATTCTTTACTAAAGAAATCGTTCCAGTTGCCAAATTTACTATTGCATCATATAAACTTTAACTATGCCAAATCTCACACTCATCCGAGCGTGCATTATAATAGTAATAATAAATAATAGTCCTACGCCTGCTGCGGATAGTGCCGCTGTAGGTGTTCCATCCCACCTTTGATTAAAACTCTCGAAGGGCTTCTTCACGTTGGACCCATGCCTCCGTGTATGCCTCCCAAAGGGCCGGGGATTTTCCTAACGTATTAGGGAAATACCCGTGAAAGAGAAACAAATAATAAATAATAATAATAATAAACTTTATTTCTCTCATCACAAAGGTTCACGTACATGTGCATCTTACAGTATAAAATAAATAGGTGGTAATAACTCTAAAAATCCTTTATGAGAGACTGGAGTCCGTACTAGGGAGACCCCTGTGTGACGAATCACCTGGCACCCACCCGGGACTCGTAGGTGTATTTGCCTATTATATATTATAGATTAATTTTAATATGTAATGCGACTCCAAATCAGTAATCTCAATTACCATCTTAAAAGTAAGTAAGATGATAGTATTAAACTTGAAATTACTTGAAGATTTATAGAAAGTACTTTAGTTTAGTTTACTCTTCACTGATTGTGAAGTCGCGGGATCTGCGTAGAATAAGTAACTTATGAATAAAGTACTATAGCAATCTTCCCGACATATATAACTTTAAAATTGTTACTATGACTTTCCTTATATATGTAATTACTAGCTGCCCGCGATTTCGCTCACGTAAATGTAGATTAGGTTGACACCCTAATCACCTAGCGGTACTAAATTTACTTTACGACCTATTTTCATACCTACCAAATATACATACAAAATTTCATCAAAATCAGTCGAGCCTTTTCGGAGGAGTGCGACCACAAACACCGTGACACGAGATTTTTATATACTACTATAAAGATATAGAAGATTCATTGACACTCAAAATTGAACTACTTCTATACCATACAACGAATCCAACATTGTAAATGAACGCACAATACACTTCTATCAGATCTTTTAGGTATACAATAATAAGAATAGGCAAAATTACAACGTTACATCACAAATCTAAATTCAATTTAAAGTAAGTAACGATTGCATAAGTGAGATCATTTTACAACACTAATTAGTGAATTAACTTTGAACCATATCATCTACAGTTTTAGAGAGGAATTATTTTTTACTCGAAATAATAAAATTATCTTTATATATATAATTCTACTGTTCGTGTGTGAGTCACTGAACTCCTCCTAAACGGCTGGACCGATTTTGATGAAACTTTTTGTGTGTGTTCATGTGGATTCGAGAATAGTTTAGATATGTTTTTTTTCCTCTCGTGTACAGGACGACGTCTGTCGGGACAGCTAGTTTTAATATATATTTTTATTCAATGTTATAACAGTTAATTTCTGAAACTTCATAGTGATTAAAAAAATATTTTAATTACATATTTGATCCGGTTGCCTTATTGTTCCAATTCCGTGACAGTTGCAAGATCCCAAGTTAAGTAAGTAATATTTTTGGTCAAAATGATATGCTGGAATTTGCATATGTGTGCGTGAAACGCAATGTAAATTCTCAACGTACGTATCTGCACCGAACGCGTTAAGCTCTAATACACTAAACTTGGTAAACGGTAATATTATATACTAGCTTTTGGGCGCGGCTCCGCCCGCGTGGTACCTACATCAATAAAAAGTAGCCTATGTCCTTCTCCAGATTTTAAACTATATCTATACCAAATTTCATCTAAATTAATCGAGTGGTTTAGCCGTGAAAAGGTAACAGACAGACAGATAGACAGACAGAGTTACTTTCGAATTTATAATATTAGTAAGGAAGTAAGAATTAGGCACATGTAATGCGAGACCAAAAAGTGGACACGTGTGGATAAGCTACACCTCCGCTAAACTCTTGAGGGATAATATTACCGTAATAGTATTTTATACGTTACATAACGTTCGACATTTGAGGCCCAGTAATATCAAAGCTTAATAGATAGAGATCAGATAGATAGCTTTGATGCAATGCCAACTTCATAATAGCGGTCATACACTGTAACATAATTTTATTAATCTATGTAATTGTACATTGGTTATGTAAGAGCTTCAAGATAATTAGGGTGAAGTATGTCAGCGTGGGGCCATTGTGAAACTAGTACCGCCCGCGGCGTCACCTGACGAGTGATATATTGGTATGACGGAGCTTGAACATTGCAGTTTGCAATGGAATAAATACACTATAAAGTTAATACGATCAGCGGTAAAAGGCCATGTTGCACTGCTAACGCAAAGGGTTAATAAGATTACCGGTCTATTTGCAATATGCCTAGGATGTGGCATACCACCATTTAACAAGTATCTATAGGCTAGAAAAGACCTTTGGTTTTTAGCCTAGTGCTTCCTTAATAGCATAAAAACACCATCGCAAGAATTTTATCTTGGACTTTTTGTAGAGTAATATTCTATTATAATATAATATAATATAATAATATTCTACCACATACACACAACACCATCTAGCCCAAACTAAGCAGAGCTTGTATTATGGGTACTAGACAATGGATAAACATACATATATACTTTTTTTTTTTGTAAATACATTCATATTATATATAGAAACACCCAGACCAAGACAAACATCCATGTTCATGCACACAAATGTTTGACTTGTGCGGGAATCGAACCCGCGACCTCAGACATGGCAGTCGGTTACACTAACCACTACGCCACCGAGGCCGACTAGAGGTACTACAGGTATTTCACCAGTTGGGCTAATACAGATTGAATATTCGCGTTCAGTTATAATCCTTCTTCACCTCTCTGAAAACGTGCAGGGTATCAAACAATATCCAAAATGCACCCGGCTGAATAATTGTGTGATCCACAAATCATTGTTATCAGCCACAGTGTATTTTGTGTCCGTGGTTCCAAGTTTTGTAAAGATCCTCGCGACACAAATAAATGATTTGTTATGCAGGCGTTGTAATAATTAATGTAAAGGTACAGAAGAACTAGAAACAAATTACAAAGGACATTTGGAGCAAAATTTAAACCACCAGTGTAGCTTATATACATACATACATAGATTCGCGCCTGTTTCCCAGATGGGTAGGCAGAGACTACGGATTTCCATTTGCTACGATCCTGACACACTTCTCTGGCTTAATTCACTTTCAGCACATTCCTCATACACGCCCGTCGGTTCAAGGTGCTCTTAATCTGGCCTTTATCCAGAACGCTTCCGATCTGATCGAGAAACGTTCGCCTAGGTTTTCCTCTTGCGACTGTTCCATTCACACTAGCCTTATATACTTTCTTAGTCAGTCTTTCCTCGTCCATTCTTTCTACATGCCCAAACCATTAACATACCCTTTTCTATTCTTGTCACTATATCCACTTTCATGTCGCATCTCTCTCTAATCACACTATTTATTACTCTATCTTTCAGAGTCACACCACATATGCTTATCAGCGCTCACATTTCTACAGCATTTATTATGTTCTCATGCTTCTTTTGCCATATCCAACTTTCACTTCCATACATAAGTGTGGGCACTATTAGTCCTCTATGAACAGCCAAACGTGCCTTTTAGGATATATTTCGACTGTTCATAAATGCGCGTAGAGCTCCATTCACTTTGTTGCCAGCAATTGTTCTCCTTTCAATATCTCCCTCATCTTTACCATCCCTTGTAAACAAAGTACCCAAATATACAAACTCTTTCACTTGCTATAAAGAATATCATACCTATAAAGAAGTCTGCTGTGTGTATTTAATGTAATCGTATTACTTTATGACTGTCGTTGCCACAACTTTGATAGAACAGCTCAATATTTCCTTCAGATGTCATAAGATGTGGCTACACCAGATGGACATAATACTGCAACCATTTCCTAGATTGTCAGAGTACAAAGTAGTTTCGTTATAACTTTAAAAATGTAAATTAGATAGGATCATGTAAAATAACGAATGTAGGTTACAATAAGTTTGTTTGGATATACTTTGCCTAAACCCACTCATAACACAGTCTGCAATTACGCTGAGTATCACAACGAAATAACTTCGCTTTTTGTTTCTTCAGCAAGGGAGATTTCATAGCTACTTATAAAGATGCAGTATTCTCTGCAAAAGCAATATCAGCTCATGTTATCCAAGTTGTTATGAAGTTCAGATGAAAAGCTTCACAAAACAAGAACAAAGTTTTTAAGCTATATAAAAAGAATTCATTGCACTTGTCTTCAGTATGCTATGGTATACCTTCAGACTATTACAACAGGGTTATTACTATAGAGCTAATGAATGGACATCCTATAACTTTGTTTTATAATTTAGTAGGCAAACGAGCAGACGGTTCGCCTGATGGTAAGCGATTACCGCCGCCCATGGAGACCTGCAACACCAGAGGAGTCACAAGTGTATTGCCAGCCTTTTAAATTTGCCTCCTCCCTTCCCCAAGAGGGGAGAGGGGAGGTTGGGCCTCCGGTATCCTCACTTGACGACACACAAACAACGCAAGCGCTATTTCACACCAGTTTTCTGTGAGCAAGGTATCACTCCGGTCGAGCCGGCCCATTCGTGCCGAAGCGTGGCTCTCCCACGGTAAAATTAAGTATTCTGTGGAAATATTGTGTTCTTGTACATGAAAGTAAACGACTCAATTTACATGACACAGAAAACGCCACCTACATTTCGGCAGTTATATTTTAGATCCCACTTTATAGGGAATCTTAGCCGTCGCACATTTTCAGACTTGGTGCTGTTACCGAGAATTGCTAACTGGAAAACTCAATTACGGTTTGCCCAACCTGGAATTCGGGATAGCACGCACGCAATTAGGCAGTCTATATTAACCACTGAGTCTTCTTCGTGACGGTATGTGTTTTAGTTACAGATTGATGTTAGTGACAGGCATAACTCCGGAACACTTGAGATCATACCTCGGTTGAGTTTGAATTTGGGCCCTGTGGGTCAAAAGACCCCCGAGATATAGAGGTCACATATTTTAAACGGCAAAATATTTACTTATAACTTGGTATGCAGGCACCTTGGGGTCATACCTCGGTTGAGTTTGAATATGGGCTCTGTGGAGATCCTCGAGATATAGGGGTCACAAGGTCAAATGTATTTTAAATGGCAAAATATTGACTTGTAACGTGGTGTGCAGAGCTTGGGGTCACACCTCGGTTGAGTTTGAATATGGGCCCTGTGGAGACCCTCGAGATATAGGGGTCACAAGGTCAAATCTATTTTAAATGGCAAAATATTGACTTGTAACGTGGTGTGCAGAGCTTGGGGTCATACCTCGGTCGAGTTTGAATATGGGCCCTGTGGGTCAAAATACCCTCGAGATATAGAGATAATTTCTTTTCATTACTTTTACATTTAAGATGAACATCTAGATCCTGGGTTTTTACACCCATCTCGTTATTATAACTACTGATAAACATAGGTCATTAATCTATTATGTGTACATCTTACTAACCAGCCGGCAAGCAATTCACGAAAGGCGGGCGCATCGAGGCGTTGTCGAATTTCGTGCCTACACACACTCTATACACGATAGTCTGACCATGTTGTTGTTAGATTTATGTATACGAGAATACTTTGGTTGGATACTTAGCTAGATATCACGTAATAAAAGTTCCCTTATGAATTATTCGGTTTACAGTTATTTATTATATGTCATTCAAATTTTCACTTCTGTTTATAAACTGAAGAGATCACAAGACATAGGTTTACAATTCATTTATTATTTATAGAACGTTCTCGAGTTAACCGACTTCAAATTATCACACAATTTTTCTTAAAATTTTAATCACATTAATATTATATAATTAAATTAAGTAACTTGTTCCGTATCAAATGCATGAGGTGTTAACCTATAATTAATTGTTGCACTGAACTATGTTACCTTAGTCTGTAAGTTCTGATCGATGTATTGGTGTAAACAGTTGTTGGTTGACCTAATAAATAAAATAAATAAAGAGTTCAAAGGCACAATCAATTATAGATGTAAATTACAACTTAAAGTCAATTCTTGTAATAAAATATTTAATATGTAGTCAAATGTTAATTGAAATGCAATTTCGGCATATGACGTTTATTTTAATACGTCTGTGATATTTGTGACACTAGTACTAGATGGGGGGAGTCTATTTTGATAATATTTTCTTACAAGAATTGGCTTTTAGTTGTAAGTTACATCAATAATTGACTTCGCCTTTAAACTCGAGAACGTTCTATAAAGAATAAGTGAAAGTCGATGGCGTAGTGGTTAGTGTAACCGACTGCCACGCCTGAGGTCGCGGGTTCGATTCCTGCACAAGTCAAACATTTGTGTGCATGGGCATGGATGTTTGTCTTGGTCTGGGTGTTTCTATGTATGTGTTTACAAAAAAAAGTATATATGTATGTTTATCCATTGTCTAGTACCCATAGTACAAGCTCTGCTTAGTTTGGGCTAGATGGTTTTGTGTGTACGTGATAGAATATTAAAAAAAAAATATTGTATAATACGTATTGTGATTTCTTCAGTTTATAATGAACTAGAAATGGTCCTCAAAATAAATCTTTGACCTAGATTACAATTTTAAATTCCAAATTGCAGTCATTATTTTATGAATGACTGAAAATTGGTTAGTGGAAATTAGCGTGTATAAGTGCATACAGAGGAGACGAGAGTATTAAACGAATTTTAATACTATATGTATACTTAAGTACATAGATGTGGTTAATAAATAATCTAGTGTCAATAAATTTCTAGCTAGCCTCTGGCATCTTACGACATCGGCTGATGCAGTTTGAAATAAAGAAAGGTGCAACGTGTTTCCTTGAAGGGAAATATCGTGACTCAATAACGGCGCACGCGTGCAGTTTTGGTTGCAACACTACTCTCACGGTTTTGATGCAGCATCCTGCTTGTTTATACACAGTGAAACAGTATTATGTGGTCATAGAGTCGTCAACTATTGGTGATAAACAATATACGAAAAGAAAATGTTGCACTATTTAAACATTTTGATAAAAATACGCGAAGTAAGAAATTTCGGCCGTTTACGTATTATGTAGTCAGGAGTAATTCTAAACCCCTGAATACCCTTTGTCGGCTTAAACTCTTACAGCTTACCCCCAGCTATGCTCATGTAAGCATTTAAAAAATTGCATGCAATTTTGTAAAATTCTCTGACAACTTTTTCGTTTTTAAATATAGGCAGAAAGAGTGCCACATAACATATTATGTATGTTCAATGCAGAACCTACTAAATTTAAGACAATTAAATTAATAATGCATGATTAAATCGCCATTAAAACTCCCATCCCGTATGTCATCAAAATTAAACAAAGTAAAGTCTCCCCTCCAATCCTCACTGGTGCTTACATTATACTAGAACGACCTCTTTGTGACTCTGGATTCTGGGATTAGGTTTAGTTAAAGTTTATATGGAGAAAGAAAGTTTATTAGATTTAGTTGATTATGTTTGAAACTCGGCGGCTGGGTGGACTAGTGGGGTATTGTGATCTTCTTTGAAGATATATAATATAGTTATAATATTAGCACCTTAATTTTTTACTCAGCAATTTTAGGACCATTAGTAGAATTAGTAGTAACCTATTACTTCGCGCCCATTACAAATACCCTAAGTAAGGCCTTTGAAATTAAGATAGCTTAGCTCAAGCTATCTGCAATTCAAATTTCATCAAAATCGATCCCGACGTTTTGACGTTATAAGGTGACAAACAGAATTTAGATAAGACTTATATAAACTATATCTATTATTTTATTAATATGGATATCACAGATATTTTGATATTTTGCTATTTAATTTTAATAATAGTATGTAGTAGGTATGAACAGTTATTGAAACTGCTTACTGCTATGTTTCAACTTGTATAACGAGCTGCAGTTATTTATATATTTTTTAAGAAACTTGCGATTGGGTGCACTACTATTCTTGATAAGCTCAATGCTTGTAGGAGAGGGCTCACATCTGTAATGCAATAGGTGGAATTGAACCCCGAACTCTTGACGACATATTCGGAGATGACATATCCGAAGAACAACGTGGATCATTGTGCTTTGGATATGAAAAACACTTCAAAATAATACAAATTTTTTAAGGGTATTTATGTTATAATACCTACGCGATTTTAGTTAACTTTAAAATTATCAACTTTTGCTCTAGGACAAGCCTGTAATTAACTTTAAATTTGGATTAAATCAAGATTATTTTATAAGATCTTAAATAATTTAGGATAAGGTATAATCATTTGCTCTATACTATATAATGAACACAAGTAAAAATTGATGTTTCTTAACAGTCATCTAATAAATATGTCATTAAATATTTAAAACCATTAGTTTTTCTATAATACATAAATATGTATATGAGCAAGTAACTGTTAAAATATAAAAATTATAGCTGTCTCGTAAAATATTAAAAGTAGGCTTCGAACCCACCTATAAATCGTTGTACGATTTAATAAAATGCAGTCGCATTGCATTAAAATGAGGATATTAAAATTCGCATAGGCTTTTTTGTCACAACACTAATAAAGAAAAATATCACAATAATGTCATTGCCCAATTTTTGACCAAAGACAATTTAAAATTAAACTCACTTGTCAAAATTTCCCACCAAAATATGTGGATCACTAAGGGCACGTTCACGTTGCACAGAGCGCGAGCCAACACTGACGGCGAATGGTCGCACGCCTGATATTTTGCTTGATGCCAATGGTCATTGCGCTCCACAGCAGTAGATGTTTAGATATTCTGCGGTTTCCACTAAATGGTGCTTAGATTAACAACATTTTTACGTTTTAGTTATTCGAGTTAGGTTTTAAATATATGTTTATGCTACTCGTAATAAATTTACGATTGCTTCCTTTTAATTCGTGTATTTTTAGTATAAAGTGTATTAAGTTGCGTGGGGACAGACTAGGCTACTATTTAACTGGACAAATGCTCTCTAGACAAATTTAACTGCTTCTGTGGGATAGATGGCTATGGCCAATGGATTGAAAACCTGACTAAAACTAGTGGCAATGTACATACGTGTGTATATAAAATATAATAACATAAGCATAACCTCTTACGGTTACAAATATTATATTATGATATTTTGTAAATGCATAGGTACACACATAATCTTGATCCGTGTATCGGATAAAACGTTACCTCCCCAGTATTTAACTTTACAAGTCATATATACTGAATAAATGTCTATGTAAGCTAACCATATTACAGCAACGCAACATTTTCACATTTTATAAAATTAACCATAGACAAAAAAGGTTGGCGACATCTGACAGTTTCTTGATACTCGTATTTATTGCAATTGTTATATAATTTCCGAAAAGTAGTGTAGTCGATTTAGGTCAGCCCAGTGTGCTCATAATTATTATGGGGTAAATTACACTCCATTATTTTTCCAGCAATCATTTTCGACAAATTTCTAGTCTAGTGTAAGACCGACCATTAATTTTAGATTAGTAGGTTTTCAGTGAGGCGAGGATTTCTACATATATAAATAGATTCACACCTGTGTTTTCTCGAAGGGACAAGCACAGGTTTATTGAGCACCACCACCAGTCTTTATTGTTGTGCCTCACTTACTAGGAGGCAAGCCTATGGTCACCTAGGAATGTGCCTGACGTTCCTAGATCACCCGCTGGGTCTTGAGAATATTTTAACAGAAAATCTCAACAACAGTGTCCGTCCTGGGAATCGAACCCTTACTATAACATGCAAACGTAAGCACAAGCTTAATTGACGGGATTCGGCAGTCGATTATGGATATCGATTACCTTGTACGTACCGAGACAATTATGTTGACGCTTATAACTTTTGTCTTTTTGTCTGTGCACAGTACCTAACCTCCACAATTATGGCATCAATATTCATCATCATCATCATGTCAGCCAAAAGACGTCCACTGCTGGACATAGGCCTCCCCCAAGGTTTTCCACACAGATATATTAATTTCATTTAAATGGGTTAGTAAACTAAATATTCTCAGGTATAGGTAATCCTAATCCTAACTTCCTAACTAATATTATAAAAGCAAAAATGAGTTTGTTTGTTTGTTTGTTACGCTTTCACGCCTTAACTACTCAACCGATCAACATGAAATTTTACATACACGTTGTCAGGGGTACAGAATAGGACATAGGGTACCTTTCATCCAGAAAAATAACTGTTGCAAACCTTTTTTTTTTTTGTTTGTTACCCAGGAAAATGCTTGATGCACTATCCGCTGGCTAGGGGACGGCACCGGCGGGGCGTGTGGGAATCCCCATTCTGGTATACCCACTAAAAACCTGGGGTGTTCCCTCTCTCACCCAATGGAGGGGCCTGTTGGGAGCTCTTAAAAGAATTAAGTCATCCATAGCAGGCCCCCCCGTGTGGGTGCGGGCCGGGTCAAACGGACCCGACCACCTCTCGTCCCCAGGGGAGAGCCTCACCGCTCTCTCCTTTCGACATTGGAAGGCACGAGGGAACACCGCGCGCGCCCTCTCGGGGTTCTTAATTTGTGGGTGGCAGGCCCCCCTGAGGCCTTGCCACCCGGAACCCTTACGTGGGGAGCAGGAGAGCGACATAAGCGCGTCTCCTGCGCCCATTCCTCCGGCGGCGGACTTCCGGGGCATAAGGATCTTCCTCACGCCCCCGCTCCACCGCCTCCTTCTGCGAGATGACAGACTCGCAGAAGGACCTCATTGCGCCCCAACTGTTGCAAACCTTTTTTTTTTTTTTTGTACCCAGGAAAAATGCTTCATACACTACCCGCCGGCTAGGGGACGGCACCGGCGGGGCGTGTGGGACTCCCCAGCAAGAGACGCGCTGGTATACCCACTAAAAAACCTGGGGTGTTCCCTCTCTCATCCAATGGGGGGGCCTGTTGGGAGCTCTTAAATGAATTGAGTCATCCATAGCAGGCCCCCCCGTGTGGGTGCGGGCCGGGTCATTTTTTTTTAGGAACACCGCGCGCTTGATGCACTATCCGCCGGCTAGGGGACGGCACCGGCGGGGCGTGTGGGACTCCCCAAACTGGTATACCCACTAAAAAACCTGGGGTGTTCCCTCTCTCACCCAATGGAGGGGCCTGTTGGGAGCTCTTAAAAGAATTGAGTCATCCATAGCAGGCCCCCCCGCGTGGGTGCAGGCCGGGTCAAACGGACCCGACCACCTCTCGTCCCCAGGGGAGAGCCTCACCGCTCTCCCCTTTAACTGTTGCAAACCTAACCTAACCTAATCTACATTTACGACAGCGAAGCTGCGGGTGTAGACTAGTTTTTAATAAAAATGCTTGGATTCAAATAGGCCTGTATATTTGTTAGAGAATTTCAAGAAAATGTATACAAGCTTAAAGATAACAATATATAAAGTCTCGGGCGAGCATGAAGTTACATTAATCGTTAATTCAATAAGTATATGGAAACGTAATGCCGTATTGATTACATTTATTTTGAAGGCAAGGGGTGTATTGTCTTTGGGAAGGAACTGACTCCCAACATACAGCTCACGCTAGTCTGGGAATCAGGGCTGCACATAGTTTGTATTCACCTTGCTGTTACAAATAAAGAATTATTATTATTATTTGTTTCTCTTTCACGGGTATATTCCTAATACGTTAGGAAAATACCCGGCCCTTTGGCAGGCTTACACGGAGACATGGGTGCAACGTGAAGAGGCCCTTCGAGAGTTTTAATCAAAGGTGGGATGGAACACCTACAGCGGCACCAGCCGCAGCAGGCGTAGGACTATTGCTACGTATGGATTCTAATATATGGCCTATGGGTATGGGTGTTTGATGGACTGGTATATTGGTAACTATGGATGATAAAACGGCGTCTGCCCTGAATACTCTTTATTATTATTATTATATTACCTACGCATTTAGATATATCGTTATCTCTGAAAACAAATGAGCCCCAAGGATTCCATATATTATTTACTAGCTTTTGTCCTTGGCATCGCTCGGGTAAATGTAGGTTGCGAGCAGTAAATACTTTTTCTGGGTGAAGACATCCTATTTCCGTTTCCGTTCCCTTGACAACGTGTATGCGAAATTTCATGATGATCGATCGAGTAGTTAGGCGTGAAAGCGTAACAAACAAACTCACATTCGTCTTCATAATCCTAAATTAGAATATAAAGTTAAATGTTTGAAATTCGATCAACAATTTATTTGACGCGTTAGATAACATTCATGTGAATATATATAATGTGTGTTTTTGTGCTTTACACTACAGACCATCAAACCAGTATCAATCTTATTTACCCAGGCTGCACGCGATACAAAGACCTTTCTTGTATCGCTGGGAAGTAAGAACCTGGATGAGAGGGATGTCTTGACCCGGTCAATTGTTGGGATGCCAGACATATTATTGAACACTTATTGTGATGGAAGTGCTGCTGCGACTCAATAGGTTAGATAACTAGTTCCTAGACGATTCAGCAGCAAATATTGAAGCAACAATAGCTCAGTGGGTCTCGAGATCGAGCTCAAGTTATGTGCGTATTTAATAGTTCATTATAGCCCGCTTTACCGGAGTAGGAAAACATCATGAGGTACCTGCACGTCTAAGAGTTGTTACCAATGTTCCCGAAATTCAGTAAACTGCCAAACTGTACTGAACTAGTATGGTGGGCTATGGTCTAATCCTTCTCATATTAAGAAGACTCCCGTGCCCAGCAGTGGGACAGTTTACAAACAGGGGATATAATATAATATTATATTACATCATCCCTTTCATTCCTTTTTGTATTACATGATTAAACACGAAAGTATAAAAGTCATTATGGTTATGTTTGATATAGGTATATAAAAGTGCAACCACAAAACTTAGAGTTAAGTTACCTACTTTATAGCTAATCATTGACCACAATCCGACAAAATGGAAACGAATTTGAGGGGCGGGAACTGTTTGTTACCTACGACTTCGTTTGGTAGTAGAGCCTCGCTGACTTCAGCATGAATGGGCCGACTCGACCGGGGAAGGACTACCCTCTCACAGAATATCGACGTGAAATAGCAGTATTTCTACTGTTGTGTTTCGTTCGGTGAGTGAGAGTGCCGGAGGCCCAATAACCCCCTTTCCACCATCCCGCTCCTTCGCCTTCCCGCTTCCTTTCCTAAAGGGTCGGCAACGCGCAAGTGATGCCTCTGGTGTCGCAGGTGTCCATAGGCTACGGTGACCACTTACCATCAGGTGGGCCGTATGCTTGTTTGCCACGTTAGTTGCATAAAAAAAATGCTTCTCGCCATATTCAAGCTATCTCCATATACAAATGTCATCAATATCGGTGCAGTAATTTAGCCATACAAAAGTAACAAACACATAGAACTCGTTATCATCTCAGCCAAAAGACGTCCACTGCTGGACATAGGCTTCCCCCAAGGTTTTCCACACAGACCGGTCTTGGGCCCGCATAGAACTAGTGTCGCATTTATGTGCCTAATAGTGTGGATAAAAGTTGACTTGCTATTGGCCGTGCCTTAGTTAGCTTTAACTTTTATAGCGCCTTAAGACCTTTCGTAAAGTTCTAGCTAACCAAATATATTCACAGGTCTAATATTAGTTGCGATAAATGTGAACTAAGTCGCTCTTAATAGAGAGACGACGTAGTTCGCGTTGTCTTTTAAATAAATAAAGGAAATAGGCACTTTTCCTTAATGACTAAAGTTATCCAAATCTAGCCATCTAAAGTAAGCCACAACGATGACGAAAGATAATATAAGTAATCTATACTTACTAATATTATAAAGCTGAAGAGTTTGTTTGTTTCTTTGTTTGGACGCGCTAATTTCAGGAACTACTGATTCGATTTGAAAATTCTTTTAGTGTTAGATAGCCCATTTATCGAGGAAGCCTATATAATATCATGCTACGACCCACTGGGGCGGCGCAGTAACGATAAACGGGGGTGAAACCGCGGGAACATTTAGTATTCCAATAAATTAGCGGAGCCGTGTCTTAGTCGGAGTAGACTTTTAAAGTTGCGTACCTATTTCATTCCTCAGACCTATTCAAGACGAGCTATCTTTCTAAATTTAAACAACACCATACTGAACTACTATTGCATGTGTAATATAGTTGCCTATCAATCAGTGTGGACTTGAACCCCTGTGTGGAGTATGCATTGTCTTTTATAATAGTCTAATTTAGTATAACTAAGCATAACCAATAGACATGAATGCATTTCGAATATTAGTATTATATATGATCATTACTGCTATGCCTTTTAAGTTCTGTCGTTTAAATATTTCCCGCTAATTTTGAATTTAGAATTGCTCAATTTTCAAATTTGTTTGAATTTAGAATGGCAAAACAATTAAAAGAATTAGGATTGATGCAACTATTTAGTCACAGCGTTGTTTTGAATCTGTCAGGCTGTCAAAAGCTAGTGCTTTTGCCCGCGGCTTCGCTCGCATTAATTTAGAATTTGACAATCAATTCGGGTTGTACTCTGCTTGTAATAATATAATTAAATCATGATTCGAAAGACACGTGACGCCATCTATTACCATAAGAACGTTATTATTGTTTTGCTCAGGAACAGTAATTTTTTTCGGGATGAAAGGTAGCCTATGTCCGTTTCTCTACACCTGTCAACATATATACAAAATTTCAGGATGATCGGTTCAGTGGTTTAGGCGTGAAAGGTAACAAACAAACTCATTTTCGCTTTTATAATATTAGGAAGTTAGGATTAGGATTAGGATATATGACTTAGTTCGGATTGCCTTTTATTAGTACCTACAGATTAGTGTGGACACACTGTTACCCGTGACTTAGTTCCTGTAGTCTTTTAGAGTAGTTATTCAGGCAGACTAAGGCTAAACTAAACGTTATCTACATACAGAGTTACTTTTCTACTTCGATATTAGTGAAACTGGTTGCATGTTTTACCGGTTTTCCAGTGTTAACAGTTTCACAATTGTATTATAAACAGATTTGCAAGAGTTGCATCTGCGTAACATTTGTCATGAGGTCATCGCATAACAACCGTTCGTCTTGCAAAGTAGAAATAAGTGGTAGTATATAAACCAAGCTGACACTCGCTTCTTTGTCCTGGTTTCATCAAGTCTTTCCTTAATAGTAAAGAATGAAGCAACCTCCTAACTTTATTTTGTCGAAATTGGTTCAATGATTTATGCACGGCACTAACAAATCGTCTGACGTATTATCTTATCTTATGTGGGGGCCAGTCAGTGCAGACCGGCGACACTTCGACCCAGTGGGATCTTTTGTATCGACACTCTCCCAATAACGACGCCATAGATGTTCATGGCAGCCGGGACCGACAGCTTAATGTGCTCTCCGAGGCACGGAGCAGGCGATAATTGTCAATCAATACGCACATAATTTCGAAAAGCCATATAACTTCCGAAAGTCAGAGGTGCGCGACGTGGGTTCGAACACGAGACCCTCTGCATTGCAGTCTGTTGTTCTCCCCGCTGAGCTATCGCTGCTCTTACTAACACTAAATTTAAATACTAAAATATTACATTTTTGGGATCCATTTTAATACCAAATGACTAGTATTTTTGTTGCCGCCCTAGCTAAGCTGGCTTGTTAGAAATGGGTTCAAGTCGATAGTGTAATAAGTACCTCCGACTTCTTCATCGCCGGCCCGATACTTTATCAACTCTACAAACTGCTATTAAGACTTTATTAACAGACAATGAATAATAATACTAGAAAAGTACAGATACTTAAAAGTATAGGCAATCTTCTTTTAAAGATAATAATACCTGCAACAGGCATATATATTTCCCGAGTTACGGACGACTTTTCAAACATCAGACTAAAAGAACATTCTGCTTGCGTAATCTGGGTGCTCTACAACTTGTGTAATCAAAAAATAGTTGTTAGAACAACTATTTGTTAATCACACAAGTTGTAATTAAATATTTGTTTAGGCTATGCTCCGACTTATTCGCTTTAGTTTAGAGCACATGGACAATCATCCTATACACTTCAGGCTTATAGCAGTTCTCCCGTGGAAATACCGCTGCCCATTCATACACTTCTGCTAGAGTCGAAAGTAGGTAATTAATTACTTCGTTCCTAGTGAAGGAAAACGCCGAGCGCAGATAGCACCACCAGTTTGCATTTTATGTGACAATATTGCGTAGGAGTAGATAGCAGGCCGTCACCATCAGATTGCTAATATACGTGTTTCCAATTCTCTCCTTGATACGCTTGGTATTTATGTATATAATATGATAAGCGTCCAGCTTTAGTATAATGCTAGATTTTCGCGTGGCCTGTGGCCCAATTCCTTCCGCTTCGCTCGTCCGCGAACAGTTCTTTTTTCTGGATGTCCTTTTCTGTACCCTTGACAACGTGTTTGCGAAATATTGTGATGATTGGTCAAGCAGTTTAGGCATGAAGCGTAACAAACAAGCAAACAAACTCACATTAGCATTTATAATATTAGTTACGATAGCCTTATGTGCTCCATAACTCTTAAATAGGTAGATGCTGTAGTGTAGATTGAGGGCATGTCTATGTGACACTGGCTGTAAGTAAATCATAATATATTCCAGCGACAACAGAGGTTCTGATATTATTTGTATAGTAATTTCAAAATAATGTACTGTACTGTGTATGCCTCCGTGGCGCAGCGGTAGTGAATGCGACTGCTGTGCATGAGGTCTCAGGTTCGAATCCCGGGTCGTGCCAACAAAAACTAATTGGGTTTTTCTGTTAAGAAATCTCAATACGAGCTCGTAGTTAGGAAGTTGGCGGTGTTAGACACCCCCGTGCCTCGGAAAGCACGCAAAGCCGTTGGTCCTGCGCCTGATCTCTCTCCGGTCGTGTCGTATTACCCGTCCCATCGGATCATGAGGGTTAGGGAACAGAGAGTGCACTTGTGTTTGCGCACATACTTGTACACTATAATATCTCCTGCGCAGATGGCCAGTCTCCGTTAAGATTGGCTGCCGTGACCGAAAATTCGGTCTAGAGGACGTTATTATATTATAATTTCTACATCTTCTGCAAATGGATTAGTTCTTCAAAACAGAAGCAATTTAAAGCTAACCTTGGCAATAACAACCTTGGCAATGTCGATTAGTCTTAGTCTGACTTAACTGTTGCAAATATGGAAATTGCATGCTCTCGTTAGATAACTTAGGTTAAGATAACAATAGCTCGAGCAAAATGAGCGGATGTGTATCATTTTCGAACTAATTTTAATAATAAAACCATTTATTGAAGCTATCAAAACTATTTACAGTTTTCTTTGTATTTACGGACACATTGCAATTGTTTCTATATGATTTTTCTTTGGGATTTATTCCCTTCTGTTACTCGATAGGTTGGGAAGTTGTTTTTAAAAAATACAACTATTTAGTGGTTGCTGGTGTGCCGAGTGTCATGGGTTTGATCCTAGAGCTAATAAATTTTTCAAGTCTTGATATTCTTTGTGTCCATTGCTTCAATATTAATATAATAATAATAATATATTCTACCACATACACACAACACCATCTAGCCCAAACTAAGCAGAGTTTGAACTATGGGTACTAGACAATGGATAAACATACATATATACTTTCTTTTTTGTAAATACATACATATTATACATAGAAACACCCAGACCAAGACAAACACCCATGTTCATGCACACAAATGTTTGACTTGTGCGGGAATCGAACCCGCGACCTCGGGCGTGGCAGTCGGTTACACCAACCACTACGCCATCGAGGCCGACAATATTCGTTAAGTTCCTCTGGAGAAAGGACCAGTAACGTAGGATTTTAAAAATAAAGATGAGTAAGGTAAACGTTTATAACATCTGTAATGAATATTTCGAACGTTTCTCGATCAGATCGTAGGCGTTCTGGACAAAGGCCAGGTTAAGAGCTCCTTGAACCGACGGGCGTGTATGAGAAATGTGATGAAAGTGAATGAAGCTGGAGAAGTGTGTCAGGATCGTAGCAAATGGAAATCCGTAGTCTCTGCCTACCCCTCTGGGAAACAGGCGTGAATCTATGTATGTATGAAACGAATATTTAAATGCAACAGGTAACACGTGCATGAAGCATACCGAATAAAGGTGTCTAAAGCTGGGTTTCAATGTACAAAAATGAGTCGTTTCAATTACGGCTTATGGGTTAAATATTTCATAACATATGCATAAAAAAATAACTGTCTGTACCTACAGACAATTATTTGGCTCGTTTTTTGGATTTTGTAACTGACTATTAACCAGCTATAAAAATATAGGTCACTCTGAAAGAAAAATATGTTTTACTCAATTGATGAGAAAGAGGCAATTGGACGTCGGTAGTGGATCATCAATAGATAACCATAGCCAGTATGGTTGAATGGTCGGGTTACCGCACTATTATGTCATGCCAAAGGTGCTGAGTACCACTGACCTACTTTTGTCTTATAAGAACCTTTAATGAAATCTTGTAAATCATATTTTGATTGTCTGTTGCGAATTGAGAGTTATATTTCTTAGTATTTCATTACTTCATGTCATTTTTAAATGTCAAGGTAGAACTTGCTTTATCTTTACTAATATTATAAATTCGAAAGTAATTCTGTCTGTCTGTCTGTCTATTACCTTATCACGGCTAAATCACTCAACCGATTTAGATGACATTTGGTACAGATATAGTTTAAAACCTGGGGAAGGACATAGGCTACTTTTTATTCATGTAGGTACCACGCGGGCAGAGCCGCTCGCAAAAGCTAGTCATAAATAAAGCAAATTCTATATTTATATTTTAAAGTTTGTACATATTTATTAGACTTTTTAAATAAAATACCTGTCGTGCATGTTTATATTAATAATGAAAATAACGAATGGCTCAAATATGTTGTATTGTAATAAAACAATCAAATTATTATATTCATGTTCTAAAGTTAATTTAGTTGTTCTACTTTAAACACTATGACAGCATAATAACAACATAACTCTATATATACTAAAACGGTCGCACGAAGCAAGACGGTCTACATTGTAATTACCGTGTCGCAGAGATGTTCTATTGAATGCGCAGGCGCAAGACTACCGCATGTTTACACGCCTTGCCCGCTGCGATGACGACATACTGCGCAGTCAACGACACCCAATGAAAGCCATTCTCTACCGGGCCAAGGTTATACGTAAAGGGTACACATATTTACTTAATTTAACGTCATTTTCTTTCCTGATTATAGCTAAGCTTTTGTCACCTTAGCACATAACTCATTGTATATAAATACATTTATCGAGTCGATATGATTAATTATAATTGCCATATTACTTAATGAATATTACTTATTGATGATATTAAGTAATTGTTACTAGAATAGTATTAAGTTTATATTATAGACATTTTTTAACGATATTGTCAAGTATCCTTCAGGGTCACGTTCTAGGTCCATATGCAATTAAAGAGAAACCTAATTATGCAATATTATGATGACAAAGATTGCACTTAGTTGCATCATAAATTGCAAGTATTACGATTTCATAGCGCTGACAGTTCATATGAGCAGTTACTTTCAACTATTACGGCTACTGTGATTATTTAGTAACAGACTTAAAAACCCATATTAGTTTTAGGCATACATATCTATTTAAATAAAAAATAATAGCTGTTCGTTAGTCTCGCTAAAACTCAAAAACGGCTGGCCGATTTAGCTGATTTTGATTTTGATATGTTTGTAGAAGTCCAGGGAAGGTTTAACCTTTTGACCACCACAGCATTAAAAAGTAGCGTCGTGCCCCCTACGCCAGGTGAGGATTAATGTAGTTTTAAATAATAGGTAAAAGGAACACAACAAACATATTTTTTTATGTTTATTTTGAACTGTAAAATAGTCGTATTTTAGACGTGCCATGCCGTCGGAGGCGTCGTGAGTACGGTTTAATTTGACGCGAATGGACGTCCGTGGCGGTCAAAAGATTAAAAGGTGAGTAAATATGAAAAAATCTATATATATAAAATTAATTGCTGTTCGTTAGTCTTACAAAAACTCAATAGCGGGTGGGCCGATTTAGCTGATTTTGATTTTGAAATGTTTGTAGAAGTCCAGGGAAGGTTTAAAAGGTGAGTAAATATGAAAAAAATGCTTGGAATATAGTAAAAACAACAATTTCGCTTTCCCTTAGAAATAATTCCTACCTGTCAAACATTTGATGTTCGTCCCGTCGTTTAGAAATCAATTAAATTTAAAAATCGTTCAGAAATCAAATTAAATTATAAGTGAAGTTTTTTTTTCATTTTTGATTTTGGATGTCATACGTTTGATGTTCGTGCCGTCGTTCAGAATTTCTGATCGCAACTATAATATTTTACGGACTTTGGCGGGAATCTAGGCGTAAAGGTCGCGTTGTCTCGGTTGAATTTTATTTTTATGTGCATAATGCGGTTTAATGTATGATGTGATAGTTTATCATGCAGTAAATCAGTGTGTTCGTGTGCAGCAATTGACGAATTCAAGCGGGAACACCACTGTCCTAATTTCAGATTGCTCCAAAATTGGCAGTTCATCTAGAAAATGTACAACGAGTGTATTTCAACCAAGGGAACGCGGCGGATAGAGCGGTACGGTTTGTCAAACGGATGTTTCGCTCGCACCTTGCTGTATGCTGATATGCCACGCTAGTACACATGGAACGCATCATCGAAAACGTTTCAGCGTCGAAAACAAGGAACACCAGTTGAAGGACATCCAAATTTATTTGCTTCAGACGCTCTAGGTTGCATCTAAACAGTACATCCAAATAACGACGAATGTTATTATGAGTATCTTCGATTGTTGTTAGTGAATGTTTCTGGCCCGACATCGTTTCAACAACTGAGAACAATTAATGGACATCTGTGTGCGACTTACCGTGAGGCGTGTCAACTATTACAGTTACTCGAGAATGATTCACATTGGGATAATACGCTCAAGGATTCCGTCATATCTTCATCACCGCATTAAATTCGTACATTATTTGCGATTCTCATATCGACATGTTTCCCCTCAAACCCAAGAGATGTGTGGATGAAATATAGGACCGTACACTACAAACTTTATTTTGTAAGCTCCTAACCTTTGTGACATAACAATTTTTCAAGCAACATCATGTGTAATTAAAAATAATAATAAAACCTAATTCATATCGAGCATTTTTTTTTGATTACGATATCTTTTTGTTTCGGTATATTTTGACCACATTTTTTACTACAGTTGAAGCTTTTTTATTTATTGATTCTGAGGCGGTACGAAGTTTGCCGGGTCAGCTAGTACTTAATAAAACAATCGGTTATGAGGCCATAGAACGTAAAAAGTAATTGTAATTATATAACTTAGTTATTACCTATATTACTTAATAAAATTATATAAAAAATGCTTTATTTTAACGAAATTATGTAGATGCGTAATCTAGATAGTTTATTATAAAATCATTAATTAACAGTTATAGTGCAATGTTGCTCTTTCTTTATATTGCGTGGGATGCGTTAAGCCATTCAATATTTTATGTTTTAGCGTTATGCCATCGTGTTGACCGCTATACCTTATTATAGTCAATAAAACTTTACAGTCAGATACGAGGCGTTCGGATACTTCGGCATTCGCCCTTACGCTATTGATATATATAAATAAATAAAATTAAGATGTCTGTTTGTAAAGTCAAAATAACAGTTTTTACTAAATGCATATGAAAGTACATTCAGTACCTACTTATATAAAAATTTATTTAAATTTTTGTCTGTTTGTTTTTGCCAGCTAATCTCTGAAACAGCTGGACTGATGTTGGCTAGACTTGCACTGGCAGATAGCTGATGTTATAAGGAGTAATTTGGGCATCTTTTATTTTAGAAAAATAGAGTGCCGTAGCATATTTTTAAAACATTTTTGTTACATTCCACGACTACGAAGATGCGGGTAACAGCTAATTTTAAATGAAAACAGACAGCAAAGAATGAGTTATGAATTTAATATCAGTTCAGATTTGTTATACTAATGGTTTTATATGTACTGTCTTGGCAATAAATTTATACATTTTTTAATTTTTTTTTATAGATTATAATATAAGACTAGATGCCCATTGGTTGCAACTAATAGTACTGCGATTCCTATTAAAATTATAAGGTAATGTTCCTTTGACGTCATTAGGACTGGTGCTGTTTCCTTTCTAGTGCGATACCTTCTCTCGATATTTCTGAAACTGAATAACATCTGGTTAGTGTTATACTCATTGATCAAATTACCAAAACATTTATAATGTGCATCGTGCAATGACCATGACACATAGGAATTACGGTCAAATATACCATACTCCATTAGAAACTAAATTAATATTTCAGTAATCTAATAAACTTGTCTAGTGAGCACATGTGTATATAAAAGCGGGCTCCTATCCCGGTCATGGTTTTTACCTATACTCAGCGGGATAAAACCCTGCACTATAAATATCCCCTTCGATCCTCCTTGTATTTTAGAGTGTCATAAGAAAACATTATCTATACTAATATTATAAAGCTGAAGAGTTTGTTTGTTTGTTTGCTTGAACGCGCTAATCTCAGGAACTACTGGTCCGATTTGAAAAATTATTTCAGTGTTAGATAGCCCATTTATCGAGGAAGGCTATAGGCTATATATCATCACACTAAGATCAATAGGAGCGTAGCACCAATGAAGAATGTTTCAAAATCGGAGAGTATTTTTTCTTTTGAGAGCTTCCGCTGCGTGCGCTGCGTAAACAGTTAAAGTTTCGCAAAAATAATGTATGACAGAATTGTTCCCCTTTAAAAGTTCAAAAAAAAAGTCCGCGACAGCATATGTCTATCTTTTAAGGTTGGGTCACTATAACCATTTTTATGCTAACGAAATTTGTTCTAAAATAATGCATTATTTGCAAAGGTATTTTTATAAACATGATAATTAATCCTTATCCAAATAAATACGTTATTCATCACAAGTATTTAATAAAAAACAAGATTGCCCTTTATATCATTCGATTTCAATGAATATCTTAGGAGATATCGCAGTTTTAAAATAACATTGCAGCAAAATAATTACCCATTACAGACATAGTACAAACGATGTTTCTCCTGGTTTATTCTGCGTGATTACTACTGTTCGATTTGAAAAATTATTTTAGTGTTGGATAGCCTATTTATCGAGGAAGGCTATACGCTATATAACATCACGCTACGACCCACGGGGCGGCGCAGTAACGATAAACGCGGTTGAAACCGCGGGAATATCTAGTTAAAGTATAAAATTGAACGCGTGTATATATGTAATAGTAAAATAATATATTGAAGATTTCCAAGTACTTAAGTCCAGTGAAAGTTCTGATTACCTTGACACGTTTTCAGTTTTAAATGTCGGTTGGTAGACGTTTTCGGAGAATATTAATATTTCTATTAACGATAGGTACCTACAGTAGCATTAAAAAGTGAAAATGGAAGTCACACTCGGACGCCCTTCGACATTGCTCGTTATATAATTAGTTGTAGAAATTAACTAATTACCAAAAATGTTGATCAGGAAATATACATATGTAAGTGTGTATGCGTAATAAGCTAATAAGGGAGTGGGGAATGTTTTGTTGGAACTTTAGCAACCGTTGCAAGCAATACAGGGACAGCAGGATAAGCAGGTAATAGTTTTAAGACAAACTATTACCTGCTTATTATATTTATAAGGTAATATTTTCTATATATTTTATGCCAAGTAAGTCTACAGACCGTCGAATTCTCTAAGCTTATTATGGCCAACGGAAGCCTCCATGCGGCAGCAGGGTGCGTTCAAGGTGCCTCGCTAAGAGCACAGTGTCTACTTAAGGAATCTGGAAACACTGTTCAGCACAATACACATAAGATTAAACTACTATATACGGATTTTATCACGTTGTTTATTTGACACTTTATTACAAAATTTTGTAATAAAGTGTCATATAAACAACGCGATAAAATCTGTATAATATAGTAGTTTAATTTCAATGAATAACATTCGCGTAAACAGAAGACAATATTACAATACCCATATTCCAACAAAATTCTGTGTTTTCATTATAATAAGTTGTTGAATTTCCAATCAACAAACGATAGGTAATTTCGATTGCAACAGATTTTATGTTTTGTGTGTTATGAGATATTCCATTGTAGTGTTTAGTTACTTTGAACGTATAGTTTTGAACAATATTCAAAGCAGTACCTTCACCCATTATGCAGCAAGTTTGGCAGATTGCGTTACCTATGAGTGTTTAGTCTAAAGCACACAACCTACTCTCGCAATGGCGATTGTGTAGCGGGTCCCATTTTACAAGGTCAGCTACATTTTAACGTTCATTATTATTACAAATTGCAGCATTAACCCTTTTCGTCTAAACTTTAGCTTGCAATTTTCTGTTTGTTACTTAACTTTGTTTTATATGTCACCGGCTAAAGATTACAGACAAAAATAACACTTACGTGTAATTTTTTTGTGTGAAATCTTCTGGTAGTCGTTTGTCATATTGTGTATTATTATTTGTCACAAGAATACTTAGCGTCTGCGGCGTCTAGTAAATATCGCGATAATTTCTATAAAATAAGCCTGGGATATATTTTTTAATGTTTTTTGGAAGGAGCAAAAATTTTCAAAATTTTTACGTTTATTCACACGTAAAATAGTTTTATCTGACTACAAATATGCGAGTATAACTACACAACGATTCTCACGCAGGGCAATATACAGCTGCTCTTCTAAAAGTCGGAGAAGATTGTATGCTAACAGACAGTAACAGCATGCTTACACTAAGCCGTGAATTCGGTCGGGTAAACCATAGCATTTATAGTGTGCATTTTTTGCAAAATAAGTACCTTAATAAATTAAAAATGTTGCTCAATGTAAGCCGCGGGCAAAAGCTAGTTTATACATAACTGTTTTATAACGAGTGAGGTCCTTCACGCACATATTTTAATATCGAGTGAAATCACATTTGATTGTTCTTCTGGTTGCCACACACTGCTGCGGCCTAACAATTAAATGTATAACGAAGCTTCACGGTTACTTGTCAATTGCAAACTCCTATTACAAATTACTAACACTTTTCTTTGAGATTATACAATCATATTTTGTACTCTGACTGGTATGCAGTTTGAGGAGCTTAATCATTCATGTTGTTGAGATAATCTTTTTAAGCGATAAGCGGCCTTCACTATGATGGCAAAAGGCCCGCGAACGCGCGCTTGCGCCGCCCGGTTCGCCGGCGACGGCTCAGATCCGCAAGGATACTTTCCTCATGGATCCGCTCCGCCGCCTCCTTCTGCGAGATGACGTCCTCGCAGAAGTTTGCAACCGCTGCTCACTTCCTCTCGCTGTCGACCATGGCTTTGATCATGGCCGGCAGCGAAAGGTCTTCAACCACAACCTCATTGAGTTCACGGCGCTGTACCGCCCAAGCAGGACATTGCTTGAGCGTGTGCTGCGCCTTGTCCTCTTCACACTCGCATTGGTGGCAGATGGGACTCGGTTTCCTCCTAGCGACCGTGTGCAGGTATTTGCCAAAGCAATCGTGCCCTGACAACACCTGCACTAGCTGGAAAGAAAGGGTCCCATGCTGCCGCCCTGCCCATCGCTCCAATATCGGCTGGAGGTCCCCAACGGTCTTAAAACCGACCAGGTGTGCCTCCAGCCGTGCCTTCCACTTAGCAATCATGCACTGGTGGGCTCAATCGCCCGTGTCCTTTATCACTATCGGGAGGGGACGACAACCCGTCTCCTCTTGCACCTCCTCACTCACTGTGAACACTTCGGCGAGCACTTCAGCCTCTAAATCCCACGGGGGTGTCCCGGCCAACGCGCAAGCTGCGTCAGCTGACACCGTGCGGTAACCTCGTATGACCGTGACCGCTATGACTCCCTGCGGTCTATGCAGAAGATTCCTGTACTGAGCGGTCAGAGAGTCCGCCCACACCGCACCGGTGCGCTGTAAAGCGCCATCGACCGGATTACTCCCGTGTAGAGTCGCCAGCAACCAGCACTGGGCCCGCCCAAATTTGGCAATAGCCGCCCAAGGGCGGACGCAGTGCCGAGAAGCTTCGGGGTGAGCTGTCTGAAATGCTCGTCGAAATGCCACCTTCCGTCCAGCACCAAGCGCAGATATTTCATGTGGGCCTGGACGGGAACGCTTGAACCCTCACCAAACCGCAGAATCGGGCGCCGAAGAGCTCGAGATGACCTCCAGCGACCCTGAGGTTTTACCTGAGGGTGGCGGACTTCATGGGGCAGCCCGCCACCCGATCAGCACCAGGTCCAAGAAGCGACGAACGTGTTCTTAAGCGCGCCTCTGTATCGTGTTGTATTCGTCGTTCTCCCACAAGGTGACAGTAAAGGGACTCTTTTATAGTGTAGTGGCCTGCCGTTTCATACGGTGGGTCGAAAACTCGGCAGGGTCGCGATTGCATGTGAAAGTGATTCGCGCGGCCCCGCCGACTCTGGTTATGTCGAGGAACACCGTAGTAGGTTTAGTCGGTATTACCGGGATATCTTTTTCGGGTGAGTACGATATAACCTCATCGTCACTCCGCGGAGAGGTATGCGTCAAAGCACACCACTAAGTAAAAAAAAATTCTAGAACTTTTTCTCGGTGATAATATAGCTTTCTAATGCTAAAATAATTTTTAAAATCGGTTGCGTAGTTTTTGAGTGAAATCCTAACAAACAAATAAACAAACAAAAAATCAAATCAATCAAAGTATAGATAATAATATAAGATTTGGTCAATACATGCTTGACGGTGACCTGCCTATAGTCGGTACATAACCTTTAAGAGGATACAATGTTAATCAGGGTTAAAACAAAAAATATAGTCACTGATGTGTATAGCCTTGGGCATTTTATTTTAATTTATATATTTTATTACGATATAAATAAGCGTAGTTAGCCCAAAAGTAGCAAGAATAGCTGTACGATGAAAACGTGCGTCAAAACATGAATCATTTTTTCCAAGCTGAATTAAGGCATCTCTAGTGAAGAGGGAGAGTTTGTAATTTTGTGATATGATAGATGTTCAGTTATTTTTATATTTTATTTTTGCCCGCGGCTTCGCTCGCATAAATTTATAATTTGACAATCAATTCGGGTTGTACTCTGCTTGTAATAATATAATTTAATCATGAATCGAAAGTCACGTGGCGCCATCTATTATCATAAGAACGTTATTATTGTTTTCCTCGGGAACAGTAATTTTTTTCGGGATGGAAAGTAGCCTATGTCCGTTTCTGTACACCTGACAACGTATATGCATAATTTCAGAATGATTGGTTCAGTGGTTTAGGCGTGAAAAGGTAACACACAAGAAAACTCATTTTCGCTTTTATAATATTAGTTAGGATTAGGATTTTATGAAAATTATCGCAATGAAACTTTTGTTTTGTTTTTGTAGAAATAATTATGTAGCATATAGATATAAGTTTGAACTGTACAACGATTTGGTTAACACGTTCCCTGTCCGATGAACCACATATGGTACATAACAATTGATTTTCTATTGTGTCTATCACGGGACTGTGAATGGGTTAATTCTGCAATGTTGTGCATATGCATTTGCATGCCATGCAACCCCTTCGGGAAATAAGTGCGATTCTGTCTCCTGGACTTCTTCTTTGCTAAAATAGAATGTATGTAATATATATGTGCAGTACTTACGGAGTTGTCATGGTGAGATTATTCAAGTCCTCTCTGACTCTCTGACTGTATTAAAAAGCATCTTTAATCCGCGTAAAAAAATTAAAACCAGGGCCGTTGTTAATGCGACGATACATAAGGCTTCCACAACGTCAACGCGCCGTCCTAAATTCTCAATGCAACAATTTTGGAATGATTTGTGACAATCTGCGCTACAGAAAGAAATAAACTTTAGTGAGAGATTCCAATTCTCTAAGTTAAGGGACATAGCAAGACCAGAATGTGACTTTGTATTTTTGTATAGATTACTAGCAGTATGGATCACAAACTAATATATAATAAACAAAATTTTAACAAAAAAGAAAACCGACTTCAAGAAAGAATATTCTGAAACTTAAAATGCACTAAAAAGTTAATAAATAATTGCATATTCTTGTGAATAATTAAATTATTGTTATTTTTGGAGTCGGTTTTAGCCGCCCGCGCGACGTGCTGCGTCTATGTGTGTAATTGTGCATGCCAATTTTATGTTATGATTATAGTAAGACATCTCATGTTTAATTAGTTACAAACCTACCTTGGCTGACACCGACTCCAATAATAACAATAATTTAATTATTCACAAGAATATGCAATTATTTATTAACTTTTTAAGTGCATTTTAAGTTTTAGAATATTCTTTATTGAAGTTGGTTTTATCTTTTGTTAAATTTTTTTTTATTTCTTGGTTTTTAGGGAACCTTGCCAAATATGAGAACATCATCAATGTAGCCAAATACGCATTATTAAGGATAACTCAAAAACGAATGGTCAAATCTTATTCAAAATTAAATGGGACCACACGGAAAGCACCAGCTTTCAAATAAAAAAAGAATCATGAAAATCGGTTCACCCAGTCGAAAGAAACGAGGTAACAAACAAAATAATAAAAAAAAATACTGACGAATTGAGTACCTCCTCCTTTTTTTGAAGTCGGTTATAAATAAATAGTTATCAGTGCGTATAGGCTCTCATTGATAGATTTAATTTTAAATGATCATACCCATGTACGATCATATAAAAATATTCTCGTAATATTGTTATGGAACAATATAACAAAAACTTTTTTTTTAATCATAGAAAACGCTTATTCAGTCCCGATACCACCTACAAAGTCCCGGTGTACCTACAAACGCTGTGATGATATCGAGACGATACTATAATACTACATAAGACAAGGTACTTCACAATGGATGAAAGAATGTTACCTCTGTCGACCAATATGGAATGGGACAGTATGATTATCATCATCACATTAATTTCTTCTTTAAAGTAATTTCAAGACACCTAAGTTTAAGTATTTTGCTTGTCCCACAGTTATTTATTAAATAGTCTTGTCATACTGTTCGATAGATTTCTGAATTACTAATACAGTGTATTCATTGTTGTCAAGTAATGCGTTTAATTAACTATAATTATGCCAAAATGTTAAATAATAACCATAAGTAAGATTGTTTGTATTCAAAGATGATTAAATCACTGACATCGGAAAATTTACAAGCTAAAATGCTAATGGCATTTTGTTGAAGGCAACTACAAACTAAAATGAAGGCACTATAAGCAATCCTAGAGCTACGAGACAACTTTAGGGCGCAGCTTAATATATTTAAGTTTTGAATTTTACTACTACCTATACGTATACTATGTATAAGAATTAAAGGACTGACCAACACTGTAGAACTTTTATGAGTTTCCGGAGGCCCGACCTTTTGTTGAGACAGCGTGACAGTAACCGAACAGCAATATATTCTCGATTCAGCCATTTACCATCCGCACCGACGGCCTAAAGAAGGTAGCCGGGATAGACTGGATTGTGTCGCAACTTGGCCTATATCAAGCAGTACACTAAGATAGGCTAGATAGGTCCGTAATAATGGGTGTACCAAATATCATGCAATAATAAATATTGATAAAGAGCAAAAGTCGTTAATTATAGCCTGTTTCAAATACGAAGTCTCATTTGACAGATAATCGTTGAACAGCAATAGTGAAGAGACCGTTTTCATCGACACATCACGAAATCGATTACCGATTAACTTTCCAAACAAACTGTAATCGTGGGCTTAGAATCGAAATAGAAAAACAAAAAAGGAGTCCATCCAAGTATGACATATTCAAAGAATAGTTACATCAAAATTAACTTGTTTACTTGTAAAATAAATCTGAGCTTATCCTTGATTAATTCCTAGTATAACATACTTACTCCATGCTTAGTATAAGGTTGAAATAAATGTGGTATAACAGATTTTGATTGACAAGGCGGCCACTCAAACAAAAGCTATAGGATCCATTTTTTGATAAAGAAAATATACTAAGGGTTTGCAGAATGGGATTTAAGATACGATGCAACGTAATAATAATTAATACCAAATATAAATTTACAAAAGTATTTCTCGGACAATTGATTTTACCTCGAATGAGTTCGATTTTATTCGAATCATGTTGTCGCGTCACTATGACTGAAAGTAAAAATATTACCCCAGTGCGTAACCATGATATTGCAGTAAAATGTTAATTTATTTTGATGTTTAAATTATTTATGATTAATATCAATAGCAATTATTCATTGATTATGTTTGTGAAACAATTATATCATGTTTTGTATAGATTCTAATTATTTTTGAAGAGTCTTTAGTACCATGGGGCATAATTGTTTATTTTAGCAATTTATATGAAATATGCAGAGTTATGTGCTGTAAAGTGTCAAAAGGGATTTCGTATGGAATAGCATATCGTGTCCCCAATGGCTTTATAAATTTGTCTTTATTTGAAATTTACTGAGACTGTTCTGCATAAGTGTGGCTGAGCTTTGGCACAGAGCGTAGGTTTTCCCTCAAGGCATTAGCTTGTTGGCTTAGCCTTTTAAAACCCTAAATCAAAAGTTCAACGTTTGTGAAAATGTTAAGTTGAAGTTAAGGGGCAGCTGTTTCTATTTACTACAATAGAAAATGATACGACCAAGAAATGAATAGAAGTTGACAATTAAAGACGCCATCAAGGTAAAAGATTTGTTTGAAACAACAACTACATTGGTATTAGTTTGTTATCGTTTCTGAATCCATTTATTCAATGTAATATTATTTAAATAACCATACACCGTACTTTACGAATAAATAAAGTATCAATGTTTTATTAAAAAATATGTTTTCTATCATAATTACTTCTTGTGTGTATTTTCGGACACTCTTACCATTCACAGTTTAACCACAAAGGGAGTATTTGTTTTTTGTCGTCCTCTATTTAAATGACGTCTTCCGTGAGTAAATGACGTCTTTAGAGCCTTTTCTGAGGGGGACGAATACACTGTAGATAGTCAATTGACTTGCGTCAAGAGCTACGAAAAGTCAACGTAGTAATTGTTTATTAAACTATGACTGATCTGACTGAACGGTCCTTAAACGATAATATTAAATCAAATAAGAATAGAGGTCGCGATTGTTTATAAAGGAGTGGGATTTGTATTCGGATTAGTGAGATGAGATCCATCCGAAGGCATCAGTGTGCAACATCCTACAAACGGAAATCAGTATCGTGACAAAACACATTGAAAATGAACATATCCACAACTAGTCATATCATAAAATTTAAATAAAATTAAATAATGCTGCTATCTAAAATAGTATTGAATTTGTGTTATCTTATGACTTCTGAATTAGAATAATTTCGCCATTCTGTCTTTAAGTTTATGTAGCTATTGAAGCAAGTGTACGGCGGTGTATATCACTTTCTTCGAACTCACTTCACATATACAAATTAAGAAATTTGTATATAATTGGCAAACTAGACCTTCATAAGCTTCTTACGCAGGCTGGTTGGAGGCCGTGAAGTTCCCGAGGACACTTGCAATTTCTGAAACAATAAACAAGGAATTACCCGGGTATTCAATAGAAATCATCAATATCAAAATGTGATAGTTGTGTTGTCTGTATGTTATGCTTTTGAAGCTAAACTGATGTACCGATTTTCATTAAATTTAACATTTGGTAAAGCTGCGATTACTTAGCGTGGGGTTAATTTATAGAATCATTAGTCTGTTAACTAAACTGTTGGTTAAAGACTACCAGGTTTAGTAAGTATGCACCACTTTCTAATGTCATATGTAGTATAATTTTAACTGTGGCGCACTACATAAAGCAAGCTAGTCCGTTATCTATCTCATGTCATACAAATGAGGTCACTTTGATATTTTCTTTTATCTCCTATATGAAGAGGTTAGTATGAGGACAGAGGTAACTGTTTACAGTTTACGCAGGAGCAGCCCGTCTGGGGAAGTACCTCCACCCTACAGAAGACCGCAGCCAAAATAACTGTGTATTGTGTGCCTGCGGTGAGTAGGGGTAGGGTGGGGTGGCGTAAAGGTCTGCTCATGACTTTGCTCTGGCCTACAGGTTTTATCAACTGGTATATAGTCATAAGAGAATACCAGACGTAGAGACCCATACTAGCTCCTTATTGGAACTTCTGCTGACTACGCGCTCGGATGGATACTCCATCCAGGTAGATGCACCACTTCGTTCTTCCGACCACTGCCTTGCTCGAGCGCGAGTGCCACTTGCCCAAGGAGGTCCACTCTCGCCTACCATGTGGCGTCGAGTGTGGCACTATAAGTCAGCAGACCGGGATGGGCTGCGATAATTTTACGCAGCGTACCCGTGGAGGCAGCATTGTTTCACTTGAGGCAATTCCGAAACCTGCATTAGCGCCGTTGCGGAAGCGATGTTCCCTGGAATGGAATGCTACATGCCAAACCCGGGGATCACTGCAGGAAAAAAAAAGCGACCGTAGTTTAATTAGTCCTGCAGAGATGCTAGAGCCTTAAAACTATCTGCCGATGAGGCTTGGACCACGGCCATTACTAACAAGGAATCTAACATCACCGAAGTGAAACGCAAGCTCAAGGCTCAATAAGAGAGTGGTTGTTAAGTAAGTAACTAGTTTTGATTTCGTTGGCAGAATTAGCGAGTGACTTGCCAGCTTCCCTTAAGGGATTTGCACTTTCTGGTCTCTCGCCAAGGCTGTCGAAGGTAATTTTTGTCAGTCGTCCTTGCCACCACTCTAAAAACCCGACGGTAATCTAGCCCATAGAGCCAAAAATAAGGCCGATTAGCTGGGCTCTCTTTTTGCCTCAAGCTCGACTATGAACAACGGAGGCGCCGTGCCACCCACCATCCCCTGATGTGGTTATTCCATGCCGGAAATCTCAATTTCACAACGTGAAGTCCGGCGGGAACTAATGTCTGTTCATAATTCTGTTCTTAGGTCGAGCGGGCCAGACAACATACCAGCAGTGGTACTAAAGTAGTGTGCTCTTTAGTTGTGACCAGTATTGAAGCACCAGTTCTCGCTTTCCTATTCCACAAGACCAGTTCCGTCTTCATTGAAGACCTCATTCGTTCATCCAGTGCTAAAAAAAGGTGACAGATCTGACCTATTGAACTACAGGCTTATTGCTTTCCCTTTTCTTCAAGGTGATGAAGCGGGTGATCAAGTCTCGGCTCCTGAGGTACCTTGAGGGTCACGATTTGTTGAGTGACCGACAATACGGCTTCCACCATTGTCGCTCAACCGCCAACGTTCTCATGTATCTCACAAACCTATATAGCCATTGAGAGCCAAGGTGAGGCATTGACTGTCAGCCTGGACATGGCGAAGGCTTTCGATCGGGTCTGGCACAAAGATCTTCTATCGAAGTTACCATCGTACGGACTGCACATGGATTATGCGAATGGGTTGCCAGCTTTTTGTCCGGCAGATGCATCCAAACTGTGGTTGACGATGATTGCTCTAACCGCTTGGACATAAATGCTGGCGTCCCACAAGGCTCTGTGTTGTCCCCGACGCTGTTCCTGCCGCATGTTAATGATATGTTGTCAATTGACGGCATTAATTGCTATCCGGATGACAGTACTAGGGATATTTATTACACGGGCCGCACTAATATCCCTCGGTCCACAGTGGAGGATACCTTTTACCTTTCTTACGACCAGGTTACAACGGCCGCTTGCGACCACGGCCGGCACGGCATATATCAATCAACGCGAAAGTTTAATAGTTATGGTACATAGACGAACCTTGAGAATATTCGATGAGTCCAAACTCACAGGCTAAATTGAACTACTAAGTAAGTACTCAGAAGGGACTTTGGCTCCCTTAGTGTGTTCTACCGCTTGTATAATGGATTGTGTTCTGAGGAGTTCATTGAAATTAAACTATACGGATTTTATCACGTTGTTTAATACTGCTGTGTATGAATATGAACATGTGCAACAGCGGACCAACCACTACCTGGGATTTGACAAACCACAGATGCTCGTTAAAGAACACCGATTCCTACCAAGGATGCTTCGAGAGGCTATTGAAATCAAAAAACATCATAACTTCAAGAGAGAAGATGGTTGGAATGTACCACCAGCTTGGGATCCAGTACTTCAAATAGACAAACCCAAGAAGAAGCAAACCACAGCTAGACTTTATGATACTTTGAGCTCATTCTACGTAAATAGAAACATCCAAAATTAAATTATGTTCGGGTACTTTGAAATAACTACACTGGAACATTGAGACAACTACCATCTTAGTCTCCCCGTGACCATGGCTGCTGAAAAGCAACCGAAACGTCAGGGAAAGTGTAAACATAAATATAAATAGTATACATACATATGTACATAGATTCACGCCTGTTTCCCAGAGGGGTAGGCAGAGACTACGGATTTCCATTTGCTACGATCCTGACACACTTCTCTGGCTTCATTCACTTTCATCACATTCCTCATACACGCCCGTCGGTTCAAGGAGCTCTTAACCTGGCCTTTGTACAGAACGCCTCCGATCTGATCGAGAAACGTGCGCCTAGGTTTTCCTCTTGCGACTGTTCCATTCACACAAGCCTTATAAACTTTCTTAGTTAGTATTTCCTCGTCCATTCTTTCTACATGTCCAAACCAGCTTAACATACCCTTTTCTATTCTTGTAACTATATCCACTTTCATGCCGCATCTCTCTCTAATCACACTATTTCTTATTCTATCTTTCAGAGTCACACCACATATGCTTCTCAACGCTCTCATTTCTACAGCATTTATTCTGCTCTCATGCTTCTTTTGCCATACCCAACTTTCACTTCCATACATAAGTGTGGGCACTAATAATCCTCTATGAACAGCCAAACGTGCCTTTTCGGATACATTTCGACTGTTCATAAAAGCGCGTAGAGCTCCATTCACTTTGTTGCCAGCAATCGTTCTCCTTTCAATATCTCCGTCATGTTTACCATCCCTTGTAAACAAAGTACCCAAATATACAAACTCTTTCACTTGCTCCACTTTTTCTCCATCAATCATAATATTACACATCGTCACGCACTCTCCCTTTTCAAATACCATTACTTTCGTCTTGCTTACATTTATTTTCATTCCTTTACTCTCAAAAGCACCATGCATAATAGTTACCATCGCCTGCAACTCTTCCACTGATGACGCAAGTATTACTTGGTCATCGGCATAAAGGAGACATTTGACAAGTAACTCATTCATTCTTAATCCCAATTCACAATCTTTTAAATCTTTTAAACAATTGTCCATGTATAGGTTAAACAGCCAAGGTGAAGCTACACATCCTTGTCTAACACCATTTTCGATGCTAAACCACTCTGTGTAGGTCCCATTTATCCTAACACAAGCTCTGGAATCATCATAAAGAGATTTCAGAGCTCGCGTGAGATTGCTATTCACTCCATATATGGACAATGCCGACCAAAGTTCATTCCTCACCACTTTATCATAAGCCTTTTCCATATCCACGAATGCGCAATAGACCTTTTGACCTTTGGCCAAAACTTTTTCGGCTATGCTCCGTAAGGAAAAGACCTGATCCGTACATCCCATACCCTTTCAAAATCCCGTTTGTGCATCCCATACTTTCTTGTCGGTTACGTTCACAATCCTTTCAATTAACACTTTTGCATACAATTTACCGACGACGCTGAGCAAGCTAATGCCTCTATAGCTTTGGCACTCTTGCTGTGAGCCTTTTCCCTTGTATAAAGGTACTATGACGGCCTTGCACCAATCACTTGGTACACGGCCGGTATTCCAGCACAAGTTAAAAAGGCGGCACAACTGAGTTGCTATAAGACCCTGTCCAGCTGTCAGCATTTCGACTGTAATCCTATCATACCCACCAGCCTTTCCTGATTTCATGCTTTTCAATGCTTTCATTATTTCATCCATACTAATAGTGTTTTCATCACTACTATCATTATCATTCATTTCGCAACTTTGCCCTTGCCATTCCTCTCTTTCAAATAAACTTTCAAAATATTCCTTCCATCTCTTCAGTACGCTCTTTTCTTCATTCAGTAAACTTCCATTCTTATCTCTGATTGATTTCAGCTCTGTGGTTACGGTTTTACCTCGAACCGAGCGAATGGATTTCCAGAAGAACTTTGCGTTGGTCCGGAAATCTTCAGATAATCTTCTATCAAACTCGTCTTTCAATTCCTCTTTTTTCTTTTAATTACATCTTTCACTACCTTATTCATTCTTATAAACTTATTCTTAGCTTCATTCACGTCCTCATATGTTGCTTCTTGCATTCTTTCATTGGCTCTGACAGATAGCCAGTCCAACCATGCCTGCTTCTTCTCACGTACTACCCCTTGCACATCTTTATCCCACCACGCGTTCTTCGATTTTATAACTTTTCTCTTCTTGCTCACACCGCATACTTCTGACGCTACAACAACCACTTCATGCTTAAACGACTGCCATAATTCTTCTATATCATCAGTGTCACAAAATCTTTCAAATCTTTTCCTCAATTGATTTTTATACTCGTCTTTCAATACTTCATCTTGCAAATTTTCTACTTTTATTCGTTCTTGGACACTTGTTCGGGTAGGTATACGGTGTCGCCATCCTTTGAAGAGGCCACGTATTCGGCTCATAATCAAAAAATGGTCGGTATGGACACCAATACCTCTATATACCCGAGTGTCTAGGACATTCTTTCTCAATCTTTCATCTACTACAACAAAGTCAATCATACTACTTCTTACATTCTTTGCTTCTCTTGTATACTGGTGGATTCTTTTGTGGGCAAACATAGTGTTTGTCACACAAAGATTCCACTCCAAATATAGCTCAAGCAACCTTTTTCCATTCTCATTCACGCTTTCGTCCCCATACTTGCCTAAAACCCTTTCGTATCCTTCACGCTTTACTCCCACCCAACCATTAAAATCTCCTAACATTATCAACCTCTCGTGTTCCTTGCATTTCCTCAAGACATCTCTTAAACGCTCCCAAAAATCTTCTCTTTCTTCCCGTGCACTCTGAGACATACCCGTTGCTATGTTTACGGGTGCATAGACCCCTACCATAAACACACGAGTAATCCCTACTTTCATTCTCATCCATATTAACCTAGCATTCACATATTCAAATTCTTTTATACACTCATTCATTCTAGCAGACAAAAAAACACCAACTCCCTGACAGGCTCTGGTATTGCTAGGCACGCCGGACCAATACGCGGTGTAGGGTCCATGCCTAGTGGTGTTACAGCCTTTCCTTTTCGTCTCATTCACGCACAGAACATCAATCTTTCTCTCATTCATCATCTGACATACTTCATTAAATTTTTCATCCATCCCTCCTCCAACATTCAATGTAGCAAAACGGCTTTGCGTAGGCCACTTTTCGCCCTCATGAGAAACGAGACGTGACGGGTGGCGGACCGCGTCGCCGCCATGCGGATTATTAATAAAATCAAAGTCCATATGCGTTCCCACGATTGTTAGTGAAAATACTGTCCACCTCCACAGAGCCCTTTACAGAGGTAAGGTGGATCCATCCTGTGCCGTGACCACCAACACAGGCACCCTCCGTTCACGACCAGCTTTCCCTCTGGCCACGAATCCATAGTAATAAATAGTATAATAGTATAGCAATAATATAAATAGTTTTAATAGTTTCAATAATTTAATTAGCTTAAAAATTAGTAAAGTTTAATAGTAATAGTAGTGTAAAAGTTTACAAAATTTTGTAATAAAGTGTCAAATAAACAACGCGATAAAATCCATATATAGTAGTTTAATTTCAATGAATAACATTCGCGTAAACAGAAGACAATATTCTGAGGAAATGTTTGAGATGATGCTTTCAGCTAATTTTTATCATCGTACCGCTCGCCAATTGGCACGGATTTCATTCTCGCACCTTACAACCCAATTGGCACCGCACCAAGCGGTTCCAAGGGAATTTTCTTTGGCGGACGCTCTGGTTGTAGAATGAACTCCCTGCCGAGGCTTTCCCACGAGACTACAGTATGGGGTTCTTCAAAAAGGGTGTTAAAAGTTTCACAGGGTCGGCAATGCGCAAGTGATGCCTCTGGTGTTGCACACGTTCATAGGCTATCCAGAGAATGTTGCTCTATTCCATACCACATAATTAAAACCAATGGGTTTATGTATGACATACCTTACCCACACGTAGGATTGTCGGTGAGTTGTCGAAGAACATTCCGGACTGAGTGGTGCCTTGAACAGAATGCTACCCACTCTAGGGAGACGCGGCAGTCATGTAATGGGTGACCGTGCGTACATTTTGTTAGTAATTCCATTGGCGTCGCACCTATGGATGAGCTATAATTATTACTATAGAAAATAGAAATATTTTAAATTAATATATTTATTTATTATACTAATATTTTATATGCGAATGTGAGTTTGTTTATTTATTACGCTTGAAAGCCTTAACTACTCGACCAATCAGCAAAAGTAATCACGTACACGTTTTAAGGGGTACCGTAACTTGGGGTGTATTGCAACTATTGGCGTGAAAACAACATTATTTTAAAAAAGTTCATCTTTATAATGACAAAATTTTATATTGTCTATAGTAAAAATTAATATGACAATATTAGGTTTTAATGTAAAATTTTAAGGTTGGCAGTACTGAGTTACGTCATTTGATTAAATTCGCGCGTACTTAATTGTGTTGTTCTTCACCCCAGTAGTTGCAAAACACCCCAATTTACCAGTATAGAAAAGAGATAGAATAAATGTCCTCCAGAAAAAAGTACTGCCTCGAGGGATAGATAGAAATTTACATTTAATAGTCTCACGACTTACATCCCCGAAGAATATGTATAAAACCCGCATTTTCCTAACAATGGTTTTAGGTACTACATAATATGTGGACAATGACCCAACAAGACCAGGAAAGATTGGAAGCTTTCAAAATCTGATGCTGAAAGCGCATGAAAAAACAGCTGGACCGAAAAGAAAAGCAGCATGGAAGTACTGAGCCTTGCCCAAGAAGGACACAACATTTTGACGACAATTGTGAACAGAAGAGGAAATATGTTTGGCCACCTTATAAGACATGACGACTTTATAAAAAACATCATTGAAGGTAAAGTGGAAGGAAAGAGAGGAAGGGGCAGACCCAAAAGGGCATTCATAAATCAAATAAAAGAAAAGGCGAAGGTATGTCTTAAAAAGAGGTGTTGGCCGAAAATCGAGAAAGATGGTGTATATTCCGACGAGAGCAAAGCTCTTAAATTTAAAGAAGGGGAAGTAATAGGTATCAGGCCTACTGCCGTCTACAGGGCATGTTTCCAGAGTGCTGCTATTGGGACTGCCTTAACAAAGCTCCTTTGCCCGATCCGAAAATCGCACCCGACACCTCATGCATATCAGTCACACTAGATTTGCTATAAATTGAATCTATTGCCCTAAAGCGCAGGGCAAGCAAATAACTCAGAATTATTATTCTGCGATAAACAGGTTTCTGTAATGAGCAACCATAGACTAGGGGACCACGCTAGATCTCAGGTTCGATCTTAAGGCAGAAAAGTTACGTGCGAATTATAAGATATCGCTTGCTTCAACGGGGAAGGATAACATCGTGAAGAAACTCTTAGGTATGTCTGTAAGATCTTCATAATGTTTTCAAAGATATGTGAAGACAGCCATTCTTGGGTAACCCTTCTCATACTGAGAAGTGGCCCGTGCCCAGCAGTAGGATAAATTACATACAGGACTAATATTATTACTTTTATTTTATAAAGAATTGGCTTTTGCTTCTTAGTGGGAAGTTTTGTTATCAACACGATTGTGTTAATTTTAAACGGGTCTTACCGGCCTCAATAGAAAGATATTAAAAATGGGATATAAGGCAAGAAATGGGATTAAAGGTAGAGGTATGTAGCTATATTATTATATGCTTTAGTAAAACCTCACTGGGCAAAAACGTAACAGTTTTTATACTACATGAATATTTTCTTTAGGTTCTTAATGATAAGTTAAACCCTGGTTTAAAGAAGTCAGGTGCCATACCAATTTTTGGTTCAGAAGTTGTCAGTGAAACCCAAGTAACAATAGTGAGCTAATTAATAAAAAAAAAACAGCTTATCCTCCTACAAGTTTAACTACTCCTAAGTCAGTTTCGTGTATGAGAGTAGTACTAACTAAAGCAAATCGGTTTGATAGGTACTAATAACCTAGTTCGCCCTAGAAATTCGCACCAAATAATTGGTAACAGTGCTCTCTTCAACTCTTTGATAAGTAACTGTAATGGAGTTGTTTTTATTACCTTTTAATTATATTATAAGAAGATCCGCTGCTAATTACCTGAAACTAAAACAGATGTTATTAGCACACAGCTATTACAATTATTTCTTTGTCCTACTGGGCGCTGAAGACCTCAATGAGCCCGCCTTTTAAATTGGGGGTAGGTAAGCATTACATAAATGTGAAACACTTGAACACCATTAGAGATATTCAGTCGCGTTGTTGTTTAGTTCGTAAGACCGGAGCAGTGGAAAAGATCATAAAGCTCATGTTCTTTTCTTAGGTTATATATGAACTACATGAAGATTATGGAACTGGGCCTCAAACGATTCCATTGCATTATGACCAAACTTCAAATATGGAATCGAATATATTGGCAAACTATTTTATTGTTTTCAATAAGAGGAAAGGAACCAATACTAAATATTCCGGAGTAATCCACTAGAAAATCACAGATAAGCAAACCTACCACCTACTTTAATATCAGCAGAAACTCAAACAGATAATTTATTTCGAAACTAATAATACATTCACCATTCTACATAATAATATTCAAGGTATGCGATCAAAAATGAGTGATCTAGAATTGTTATTAGAATCAAGTTATGTAGATGTTCTCTGTCTGAGTGAAACCTTTCTCAAAGACAAAAATGCTGAAATACTACAATTACCAAATTATAGAATAGCATCATATTTTTCCAGAAAAAATAAGTCTCGTGGTGGAGTCTCTATCTATATAAGAAACTCTTTAACATATAAAAAAATAGAATGGGTCTCTGAATTATCAGTCGAAATTCACTTTGAATGTTGTGGTATAGTAATTCCAGAAACAAACTGGTTTATATTGTGTCTGTATAGAACACCTAATGGTAACATTAACCTATTTTTAGAAAAGTTAGAATTTTTGTTATATAAACTAACAATCAGATTAAGGGCTGCACATAAGAAAATATTTATATTAGGCGACTTTAATATAGATACGCTTGTATGTACTAAGCAGAGTAAATTATTTAAAAACACTTTAAAAACATTCAATTTGCACTTAACCTTAAATAAACCCACTAGAATAACTGGTCATTCCGCTACATGTATAGATAATATAATCACAAACCATCATAAATACAAAGCTGAAGTATGGGACTTAGGCATATCAGATCATACTACACAGGTCATAAAAATTCCGTGTAGTATAAGCTTTAGACAAAAGTACTGGTATAAAATGCGACGTAACATTGACTATTACACAGATATTTTTATAAAATACATCTCAAAAATAAATTTCCATGATGTATATCAATATAATGATGTAAACAAAGCATATGAGGCATTTTTTGGTTTATTTAATTTAATCTTTACTCTTTGCATACCATTCCAAAAAGTTAAAATTTACCATAAAAAAGACAAATCGTGGAAAACCAAGGGCATTTTAGTATCAAGTAAAAATAAACAGAAAATGTATCTTGAGTCACAAAATCACAATTGTCTGGCATATAAAACAAAATATTCCCGTTGCTGTAAAATCTTAAAACGGGTAGTAAAAGAGTCGAAGAGGCTTTCTAACGTAAAATTCATCTCTCAAAGTGACAACAAAACAAAAGCTATGTGGGCGCTAATTAAAAAACAAACACAAACAACAAATGTAATCAAGCCTACTTTGGACTACATCACTTTTAACGATAAAGTAATAAAATCACCATCAAAATTAGTAAGAACTTTTAAAAATTTCTACATTAACCAAAACCATAGTACAAACAATGCCATTCAACATAAACTTGATCAAACAAATAGGCCAAATAGTTTCTTCCTATACCCAATCGATAAATGCGAAGTATTAAATATAGTAAAAAGTTTAAAAAATAAAACTAGCTTCGGGCATGATCATATACCAATTAAATTAATTAAACTTAGCATTCCTTTTATTGTTGATCCTCTAGTATATATAATCAACCTTATGTTAGAAACTGGTGAATTTCCAAATAGCCTTAAAAAAGCCCTCATAAAGCCACTATTCAAAAAAGGATCACCTCATGACGTAAATAACTATAGGCCGATTGCATTGTTACCAAGCATCTCAAAACTCTTTGAAAAAGTAATTTATACAAGGCTCACAAATTTTTTTGAAGCAAACAATATATTAAACATAAATCAGTTCGGATTTCAAAAGAAAAAAACTACATCTTTGGCAATATACAAATTATTTGATACGATTTGGGATAAAGTTAACAATAAAAAACCATCTGTTGCGCTTTTCATCGATATGACTAAAGCTTTTGATTGTGTCAAATACGATATTCTATTAAATCAACTAGAATGCATTGGAATAAGAGGTATAGCCCTAAAATTAATACAAAATTATTTAAATAATAGACTACAAGCAACTACCATCGAAATATTTAATGAAAATTCGAAAACAATGGAAGTTATTACATCAGATTTTGAATGGGTGAAACTTGGTGTGCCTCAGGGCAGTATACTGGGACCCCTCTTATTCCTCGTTTATATAAATGAGCTACCAAATATAATTAACCATCTATGCGTTATGTATGCCGACGATGCGACAATTTTTATCTCTAATAACGATCCAAATGATCTTCAAAATGAAATAAACAATACTTTAGTAACTGTAACTGACTGGCTTAAATCGTTAAATTTAAAAGTTAACTTATCAAAAACAAAATTAATGCAATTCCGAAATTACAAGAGTAGACCTATACAATTCAACATAACTGTTTGTAATACCAAAATTGAAGAAGTTCAGGAAATAAATTTTCTAGGTGTTGTTATTGATCAACATTTAAACTGGAAGGCGCACATCGAAAAATTAAACAAAAAAATTTCCAGCGCCTGCTATGCATTATCGATCCTGTCTGAAACAACAAATACAAATGTAACCAGAAATGCATACTTTGGAAATGTTTAATCTTACTTCTCTATGGTATTATCTACTGGGGGAACTCGACAAATATTCAATCCACATTTATTCTCCAGAAAAGGTGTATTAGAACAATATATAACATGCATAATACAGAGTCTTTACGAAATATTTTTAAAACTGAGGGTTACCTTACATTAACTAGTATCTACATATTAGAATTAAGCCTATTCGTGAAAAATAATATGCAATATTTTAATTTTAAATCTGTTTCAAGGAGCAATATCCGTAGTAGATATAAGTACAATATAAATCTTCCCACAATAAACAATATGATGTTTTATAAGAGCACTTATGTCACCGCTATTCGTGTCTTCAACAAATTACCAATAGCTATAAAGGAATTAAATGGAAATGTATTTAAAACTAAGTTGAAAAAGTGGTTAATTGAAAATGTATTTTATAATCTCCAAGAGTTTTTTGAAAAGAAATAGTAATTATATAAAAGTATTTATAATATGTAGTGTTAAGTTTTGTTGCATTATATCCCTATATGTTGCATGTCCGATATGGACAAACTGTTGGGTCCTAAAACATATGTTTTATTAATACGATCAGTCAATGTACACAGTTATGCAATAAATAAATCTTTATCTTTATTTTTATGTTGAGCTTTATTCACAAGATATGGACACAAATTCAAGGCCGCACTGTGTTTGCAGCGTAAGTAGGCCATATAACCATCTCTGGAGAAACAACGACTGGTTTTTTGGAGGATTGGTAACGCGCTACTGGTATTACTTAATTAAGCAAGCACAGGGTACGTTAAGCGTACCGTGCTATATATTTATGTTAACCATCTTGGATTCAACCTTATCGTCATATGTAACCGATGTATTTATCCAAAGTTGTCATTAGTCCCGAGAAGCAGGTCAGTGTGTTACCCGAAGGCATTGACCACAACCACCACAACACATAAAAAATTACCTTCACACATTCGAGCTATCAATCGATTTCGTTAGTTTTCGTTTTAGTAATAATAAGTCCATCCAACATTTATTACGTGTGGATCTCTGTGTATTCTTTATGTGAAATGTACCTATAAACCACTAAACCGACTTTGATGAAATCTGGCATGAAAATGCAGAGAACCTCGACGAATGACACAGCTACTTTTAAAAAGCGGTGAAGTATTATTAAAATTTATTAAGAAACTTATTGCACAAAAACCTAATAAGCATTTTTTCACTTATTCAATCTAGCTGGTGTCGTGGTAAACGAAATAAGTACTAATTATTTAATTTTATATGCTTTAGTATTGCCGAGGACTTGTAATTGATCATACTAAGATTTTAGCATAGGTGCCACCGGTAATCATGATATTATTACAGTGTAAGGCTTACCAATGATGTGATGTGCATAACCTATAAAAGATTGTCACAATGTCTGCGACAAAAGCCAGAGCAAACAAACAAGGTGTAAGGGAACACCATGGCATGGATTCTATGGCTAAACTTGTAATATACTCGTAGCTATTATTTTTCCTAAGAATTTTCTTTTTACATTTCCGAAGTATTATTGATTTAAGTTTACCAGATGATGTAGGATTATATAACTTGCATCGGTCATAGACGACGCGTGAGCATAGTTGATCAAAAGGTCAGGTAAGAAATACGTAAGAATACCTTTAAATCTTATATTCTGTGTCTATTCGTTGGTTCTTAATATTAAAAAACAATGCTTTATTGCACAATTGTCACTTAGATACATAATAGCAGCGATAGCTCAGTGGGGAGACCAACAGACTGCATTGCAGAGGGTCTCGGGTTCAAACCCACGTCGCGCACCTCTGAGTTTCGGTAGTTATATGACTTTTCGAAATTATGTGTGTATTGATTGACAATTATTGCCTGCTCCGTGCCTCGGAAAGCACGTTAAGCCGTTGGTCCCGGCTGCCATCATCATCTATGGCAGTTGTTATTGGAAGAGTGTCAACACAAAAGAGCCCACTGGGTCGAAGTGTCACCGGTCTGCACGGACTGGCCTCCACATAAGATAAGATAGATAAATATAAATATTTTATATACATAATAAAATAGATAAAAGGAAAGGGCACTGGAAAATAACTCCGCTGCACACAAGATCACAATCAAACAGCCTTGTGTTGTATTCTGCGCGAAGAAGGATCCAGAACTCCGTAAGAAGGCTGCTGTCAGCAGTATTGTGTATATCACAATTCGTTGTGTTTTGAGTTGTAAACAATGTCCATTAGACAAATATGCCTACGGTCCATCTGATGGTAGCCTACTTCCCTAGCGTTTATGAGCTTGGAATAATTGTCCTATTATTCCAGCAACAAAACAACGAATATCGCAAGTGACATAGACAAAGGGACCTTAGGTGTATTACACACACACATTTCGTTACAGCTATATTTTTAGACCGCTTAATAAAGGGCACAGTACCAGACAGTAAAATCTAATGACACTTTGCCCGACTCGGAGATCACACCCGAGACCACTAAAGCATCTATGCGTGGAGCGAAAACTTTGGATTCTTTTTACGAAAATTGGGCGGACGGAGGAGTATGAAATTTCGCACACTTGTAGTTTATACAGAGAAGAAGTGACGAAAGCTAATATTGTTTTTATATATGCATTTGAAATACATTAAATTAATGAAAAAACACTACACGCACACAACCATGCCTTTGACACACGCAGTCGAAGCGCGTTACTATGGTTACATATATCAATATATAATGACATAATATTTCAGCAATATCTTACAGGCAAACTTTGGTCGAATTTCGGGCGCTAGGCGACTGCTAGTTCAACATAAATATTGAACTGCAATCACAGAATTTCTGGATTCGAGCGAATATGTCGGTGCATTAGTACTCGCCAGGAGCCACTTCAACCACGACACTATCCATACACCTTTAATTCTTGAAACATGTTATTCTTAGAATTATATGACATAGGACATCTTCAAGCAGAGCATACCTTGTCCAATTTAATTTTATTGCTTTATTAGGTCACGAGGTTACGACTCACGTCGTCGGCGCGGGCGCAGCGATCGTCACGACAAAACGACGGCGCGGCGATGACGTCACGCTAACCAGCGCTAGCGGTCTCGTTACGTAACATTCATAACACCGATCTCGCTGTACAGTTAAAAAATAATTCGGTCCGCTTACGTTAGACATTGCCAAACGCCTATTGAGATCGTAATATGTTTCTCAATGTTGCCGCTTGTTACGCGAGGGCAGTGGACTATGAAAGGGCCAGTATCGGACCGTCTAATCGTAAATAGCTATATAATACAAATCAGGTTATCGGAATACAAACACATACTTAGTGACACACAATAATACATCTCGCGTGGTGATCAGCAGTTACCAGTAGACGTTTGTATCGCCAGCGAAATAGCGTGTTACTGACCATAATGGACAAAGATCTCTAATGCTATAGATGACATTAGTGCACCTCTGAAAGGCACTTAGTAAGCCCTGCTGAATAAGGGAATGGCGTAGTGGTTAGTGTAACCGACTGCCACGCCTGAGGTCGCGGGTTCGATTCTCGCACAAGTCAAACATTTGTGTGCATGAATATGGATGTTTGTCTTGGTCTGGGTGTTTCTATGTATAATATGTATGTACCTATTTATAAAAAAAGTATATATGTATGTTTATCCATTGTCTAGTATCCATAGTACAAGCTCTACTTAGTTTGGGCTAGATGGTGATGTGGTATGTGAAAAAAGAAAATATATATATACCACAGGACTACACAAAAATTAAGTTAGAAGCTAACGGGCGTTTTCATATAGCTCACGCTTAAACTCACTATTGTGTCGATACGCTTCTGCCGTCTTAGGGTCAATTCAGATCAGGCGGAAAAATGCTCGAGCATCTTTTAAGGGGTAATTCAATATTAAATATACCTAAAAATAGTATGCAACATTAAAATCTTATCCAATAAACAGTTGCATACTATTTTAAGCGTTATCTAAATGGAATAAGGTTGATATTTATTACCATTTGAAAATGCTCGAGCATTTTTCCGCCTGATCTGAATTGACCTTTAAACATGGTTATAAGATAGGTACCATAAAAAATCAGTGGCAAGGACTAAGGGAAATTAGACAAAAGAAGGTCTACGTGCAAACTACCATAATAATATTCCACCAGGTAAAACCTACGCTACCTCAATAGGCAAAAAAATAGGTTACTACTCACTGCATAAACATTTCTACAATATCACAATGGTATTACCAACAGCCCGTTATGTAGGGACTGACTGCTATTTATTTAAATAGCAGGATCCATGCAGTCCACGGCGATGTTAAGCCAACTCAAGTTTTAGATTAAAAATTTAGCAGCTTACTTTTTACCGTGACCGTAAAGGTGTCAAGTGTCAATAGCAATTGTTTGAATTCGACTCTATGTGTAATATATATTATGTAATAATAAAATAAAATATCTATTATGTAATAATATATAATAAGTAATATAATAATGCGTGTTCTTGAGTGGAGACCGCGACTCGGCAAACGTAGTGTAGGACCCCCTCCGACCAGGTGGGATGACGATCTGCGAAAGACTGCAGGCAGATGCTGGATGCGGCAAGCTGAAGACATTGCGCTATGGCGCTCTTTGGGGGAGGGCTATGTCCAGCAGTGGACTATTATAGCCTGATGATGATGATGATGAATATAATAATATTCTACCACATACACACAACACCATCTAGCCTAAACTAAGCAGAGCTTGTACTATGGGTACTAGACAATGGATAAACATACATATATACTATTTTTTTTCGTAAATGCATACATATTATACATAGAAATACCCAGACCAAGACAAACATCCATGTTCATGCACACAAATGTTTGACATGTGCGGGTATCGAACCCGCGACCTCAGGCGTGGCAGTCTGTTACACTAACCACTACGCCATCGAGGCCGACTGTATGTAACTTTAAATAACAAAACCAATATTATTATAAAGATCCATCTTACTTTATAGAAGATTTATCCATATCTATAGTTAAAGCAATCTTTGAATATCACATAAATTTATATTAGAGTTTCAATTCGGTCATTAATATATCGTATTGAAATCGTCCGAGATAGCAGTATTGCGTAATACCGGAACTTATGCTATAACTGTGACTTATTAAGACACCGTTGCATCTTTACTTCTGTTGCGCATCAGTGACGTTTGTTAATACGACAAAAAAATACCTTTTCATATTTTTATGTAAATGCAGAAGTTGTGCATATTGGATGAATTTGGGCAGAGCAACGGCACTTAAGGAAGTGACACAAGTAAACGCCGTCCTATGCAGTCTGTGCTTATCAGCCGCATCTTATGAAGCGACGTATGGCAAAATATTACCAAACATAAAGTGTTTGAGTCTCAAGTTCTGGAAGTTCCCCACGAATTTTTGGCACGAACCTTTGTAGTAGGCTCGGTACTAATATGGCATAAGTCAGTGTTGGACTTCAAATAGTGAATTTGTTATAGCTCTCCCAGATAAATAGCGATAAAAGCTTTAGGTAAACCGCAATTGAATTTTTTATTAACTTTTCCGTGGTCGAATCAACGATTGTGCTAGTGCCGCTGCTTTCTGAAAAGCGGCAGTAACAGAAAAAGATTTTAAAGTCAGTCGGATGATTGTATAATTTATTATTATCTTTATTTCACCGTGCAATTACTTTTGTTTACAGATTTTTGTTTATAGTTTAAAAATTGTTTTGACACTTTTGACGTATGTCACGTTTAACATTTTTAAATTATGTTGGCTAAACTGCACCAGTTCGATAACACAAACATTTGATTTCTGAATTGAGAAAAGTAGCAAACCTACTAATAATTTTCAAAAATAAAACACTTATATTAGGATCGAGTGCTGTTGGGCAATTGTAAGTACTGGACCCGAGCGCTAGCTATAAATCAGCCGACCCATAATTGAGAAATTAGATTTATTGAATGCAACACTTTTTCTTCATTCGGTTGAACTACCTACACCTTTTTTATTTACACATTGCTCGACCAGAGACAAAAGCGCATCACGAAATATTTTTCCCTAGGGCGCCACTAGTGTTAAGAGCAGGCCCTACCAGTAATAATGCTGATGATCATGCTTGAAAGAAATTACACTAAATTGATAAATTAAAGCGTGAGAGCCGACCGTTGCCAACTGCCTTTCGCTAACGAAGTAAGAGCTCTGAAAGTTCCTTAACCTACTAATTACTTTTCCTTTCCTTACAAATCATCTTTAATTTCTTATCCTTAGTGTCGGCGACACGAGAATGATCCTGGTCGGCTACGGTAACCGCTTACTATAAGCTAAGCTGCATGTTTATTGGCCACCTTATAAAAAAGAAAATACTTACACGCTACTTCAGCACGAATATCTATTGATGAGCCCTGAAGACAGTATGCGGGAGGCCTGCGACACCATAATTAGTATAATTGTGAATGCCATGCAGACAAACAAGATTTCGATCACGTCAAACTCGTTTTTAGAAGAATAATACGAAGGCCAGTCCAGATCATCCATTACATTCAATACCAATGATCTGAAATCAAAGGGCTGATTATTCATTAGTCGGGTAACATACTTATAAATAATGTTTCATACTATGAACACAAAAGCTGTTGAGTCACCCAACTTCATCACTTAATAAATCTTAATTAACGAAGATTAAAAATCGACCCGTGATGATTTAGAACACTAGTAAAGTGCCAGTGCGACTGGCTCACCAAGTATTTTGAGCCTGAGCAGATAACGTATAGAAAGTTCGACATAGATATACATAGTGTTATACCTGTATCTACAAATACGTAGGCAGACATATACCCACCCCTTTGGCTAACAAAAAGAGGGTTAATATACACCTTTATAAACACTCTCCGAGCGGAAAGGGTTCGGTATGAGTATGTCGGGTTTACCCGAGGTACGATGAAAGATTCTGGATCCTACCGATTAAACATACCAAGGTGTGCCAACTTGCTGCCTTGAATTGTGGGTGGATAGCTGGAGCTGGAACTACTTTAGCAACCCATCCAATAGAGCCTGGTGCAGGCTTATCAGGTACGGGCGACGACCCCTGGGATACACCCCAGCACGACAAAAGGCGACGCTCCGTCTCAATGGCCTGCATACGGCCGAACCCTGTTCTCCCACCCACAGTCTTCACTATAAGCATCAGACATCAGTTATAAGCGCACCTGCACCGCTCAGTCTGCAGTGGACGGCTCGGATCTGCATAGGTACTCTTCTCGTGGATCCGCTCCTCACCTTCTTCAACGAGGACGACGCCTCGCAGAAGGATGTGCCCGATTCCCAATTCCTCTCATTGTTGGCTATGGCTTTGACTACGGGCGGTAGCTTGAAGTCATCGCGCCGACAACACTGGCGAGTCTACGGCGCTGAACCGCACAGGCAAGAAACGGCACGAACGTGTGCTGCACCGTGTGCTCAATAAAACCGCAGTGATGACAGATAGGACTGTGTGCCTTGACAACACCTACACCAGACGGAAGGAAATGATTCCATGCTGCCGCCCTGTCCACCGCTCCAATAACAGGAGAGCCCAACAGTTCTGAAACTGGCTACAAGCACCGACGGCCTCGCCCTCCAGTTTTGAAACACGCCGATGAAGCTCGGTGCCGCGCAAAATTTATCTCTTCCGAGAAGGGATGAAAACCTGTCTCCACCCACAATGTCACGCTCACACTAGACGGTTATTGGCCTATACCTGTCTACCAGAAAGACATCTAGACTCACAGCAACACTTCGCCCGACCTGGGGATCGAACCCAAGACCTAAAAGCAATCGCTGTCTCTGCACGGTAGTAATAGCTGTGCGATATCTATCATATCGGTAAGGCACCATTGTTATGACTGCATGGCTGGCGAAGTAGTTAAAATGTTCGCCTCGCCCCTGCCACTGCGCCGAGTGGGTTCGATCCCCACACAAGACGATAGTTTGTGTGATCCACAAATCTCTTCTTTTCTTCTCTTTAGCCTTTATTATTCCTAAGTCACTTATGGCTTTCTAGTCTAACCGGATTTGACTGGATATCAGTTTTTACACGGAGCGACTGCCATCTGACCTCCGCAACCCGAAGGCATACGATATCCTAAAGGTAGACTAGTGTCAGGATATTAGAGGGCACTGACTTCCCATAAATACGTTATTCATCACAAGTATTTACTTTAAAACAAAATTGCCCTGTACATCATTCGATTTCAATGAATATCTTAGGAGATATCGCAGTTTTAAAATAATATCGCAGCAAAATAATTACCCATTACAGACGTACAAACGATGTTTCTCCTGGTTTATTCTGCGTGATTTTAAATTAGCACTGTAGGTATATTTATAAAATGTTGTTGAATGGATCTTATGTGGTTCGTGGATTTAACAAAGAAAGTTTCAGCTCCTTTAAAATTGTATTATAGGTGCCTACGACCACAGTACATAAATTACGACCCACTCTCTCTCTTATGTGACGCAGACGAAGTTGCGCGGGTCAACTATCTTTACTAATATTATAAAGCTGAAGAGTTTGTTTGTTTGTTGGTTTGAACGCGCTAATCTCATAATAGTCTATTTATCGAGGAAGGCTATAGGTTATATAACATCACGCTACGACCCACGGGGGCGGCGCAGTAACGATAAACGCGGCTGAAACCGCGGGAACCTCTAGTATTATATATTACGTCAGCTAATATTTAAATGCAAAATTATATAAATAAGTACCTAATATTATTTTCATTATAATAGTAACTTATTATAGAACTATCTGTATTTGTTAAATATTGTTAAGAATGCTCTTCCTATTAAACTATATTATCACATATGTACATATATACATATGTACATATATACATATGTACATAAATAGATTCACGCCTGTTTCCCAGAGGGGTAGGCAGCGACTACGGATTTCCATTTGCTACGATCCTGACACACTTCTCTGGCTTCATTCACTTTCATCACATTCCTCATACACGCCCGTCGGTTCAAGGAGCTCTTAACCTGGCCTTTGTCCAAAACGCCTCCGATCTGATCGAGAAACGTTCGCCTAGGTTTTCCTCTTGCGACTGTTCCATTCACACTAGCCTTATAAACTTTCTTAGTCAGTCTTTCCTCATCCACTCTTTCTACATGTCCAAACCAGCTTAACATACCCTTTTCTATTCTTGTAACTATATCCACTTTCATGCCGCATCTCTCTCTAATCACACTATTTCTTATTCTATCTTTCAGAGTCACACCACATATGCTTCTCAACGCTCTCATTTCTACAGCATTTATTCTGCTCTCATGCTTCTTTTGCCATACCCAACTTTCACTTCCATACATAAGTGTGGGCACTAATAATCCTCTATGAACAGCCAAACGTGCCTTTTCGGATACATTTCGACTGTTCATAAAAGCGCGTAGAGCTCCATTCACTTTGTTGCCAGCAATCGTTCTCCTTTCAATATCTCCCTCATGTTTACCATCCCTTGTAAACAAAGTACCCAAATATACAAACTCTTTCACTTGCTCCACTTTTTCTCCATCAATCATAATATTACACATCGTCACGCACTCTTCCTTTTCAAATACCATTACTTTCGTCTTGCTTACATTTATTTTCATTCCTTTACTCTCAAAAGCACCATGCATAATAGTTACCATCGCCTGCAACTCTTCCACTGATGACGCAAGTATTACTTGGTCATCGGCATAAAGGAGACATTTGACAAGTAACTCATTCATTCTTAATCCCAATTCACAATCTTTTAAATCTTTTAAACAATTGTCCATGTATAGGTTAAACAGCCAAGGTGAAGCTACACATCCTTGTCTAACACCTTTTTCGATGCTAAACCACTCTGTGTAGGTCCCATTTATCCTAACACAAGCTCTGGAATCATCATAAAGAGATTTCAGAGCTCGCGTGAGATTGCTATTCACTCCATACATGGACAATGCCGACCAAAGTTCATTCCTCACCACTTTATCATAAGCCTTTTCCAGATCCACGAATGCGCAATAGACCTTTTGACCTTTGGCCAAAACTTTTTCGGCTATGCTCCGTAAGGAAAAGACCTGATCCGTACATCCCATACCCTTTCGAAATCCCGTTTGTGCATCCCATACTTTCTTGTCGGTTACGTTCACAATCCTTTCAATTAACACTTTTGCATACAATTTACCGACGACGCTGAGCAAGCTAATGCCTCTATAGCTATGGCACTCTTGCTGTGAGCCTTTTCCCTTGTATAAAGGTACTATGACGGCCTTGCACCAATCACTTGGTACACGGCAAGTATTATTATTATTATAGTATGAAGACCTCTGAGACATACCGTTAAAACCTTAATTTACTATTAATACAATCAAAACTTCAAAAACCTGAGTTGCGTGCCTTCGTATCAAATTCGATACCTGTGCGTGACAGTCATACAAAACTAATACTTAATATAAAACTAAAATAGTCTAAAATAACTTTTAACTTTGATCATATATGACTATCCATTTTATAACCCTTACCTTCGATTACCATAATCGTCATGATGTTGATCCATTTTAACGAATATATTATTATTTAATCATTAAACAGTATGGGGTGATTGCTCAATATTTTACTTCTAATATTATTATCTATAGGTACTTACTTATACATTTATACAAAAAACATTTTAACGTATTTATTCATAACAATTGTGTTCATCGACTAGGTAATTACATATTTATGTTTGAAATGTATTTACATCCTGCGCTAATTATTATTTAGATGTATAAATAAATAAATATAAATTATTAGGATTTTTATTTCACATGTTCTAATTTATTATTTGTCAAACATAATTATGTCAGTTATTGAATAACGTGTTTATGTCATTGCTTTACTCTTTGGTCGGTTGGCATGTCTAAAAAGTTAATAAGGCATAATGTTTTATAATCTGGCATTTAATATCGACGGCAGCAAAGTAGATACGGACATCTACATTTTTGCGAAAATGCGTTTTTCACAAAAAATGATCTCATATCACCCTATCTACAAGTCTATTTTAAAATAATTTCAAATATCTAAATAATGAAGAAAATCTGGCACGTTGATGAAGACATATACACTCGATTTTAAAATAACATCGCTGTAGAAACAGACATTTGAATTTGTCCGCCTTTACTTCGGAGCTTTGACAGTTGGTTGAAAAGTCAACAAAGCCATTAGTCACCTGTCACATTTTAGTGTGTACCGATTATGTTTCCGTGCCTTTTTATTGAATTAACATTGTTTAACGCGTTCTTACTTAAATTAATGCATAAAATATAACTTACTCCTTAAAAATGAGTACTTCAAGGAATAAATTACTTTTAAATTTGGCCCAAAAAGGTGTACAAAAGGAAATAAATGAGATTTCGGCTTTGACGAGTTTAAAAAAACAATGCAAATTGCCTATGTAGGCGAGTACCTGTGACACAGTTTTATTATATGATAGTGTTTTCAGTTAAAGTATTAGTGCTAGTAATGAGATTTTAGCGTCAGTAATAAAATATATTTTGAGGTTACGGTCCAACGGAAACACGGACATCTGCCACATGTCTAAACATACGTCGTAACTTTTGCAGATGTTTCGATCTATGAATGTATTATTTACTGTTTTTATGGGGAAATTCAAGGCTTTTATACGTATATATGTATGTTTATCCATTGTCTAGTACCCATAGTACAAGCTCTGCTTAGTTTGGGCTAGATGGTGTTGTGTGTATTTGATAAAATATATTTTTTTTCTTCAAATATACTAGTATGTAAATGTATACATTGGTGTCATACATTTGTTTGTTCTTTTAGATTCAGACACAGAAAATGCATTATTTCAGCTAAGTGATCTAGATATTATAGGATCTTTTGATAAAAGCGGGTTAGTGACATTTAATAAAACAAGTTTAAATTATGTCTAGAATGTATTTTAAACAACATTAGTTTCTATTGCTTACAGCTTATCGGTCTTGGGAAATAGCACGCTTGAACAGTTCTTAGCCGATGATGATGAGAAACATTGTAATCCAAATGCTAGTCCAGCTAAATTATCTGTTTGCCCTTGATCGCGCTCTATTACACCCATACCTGCTGAGTTTATTTCGTATTGAACAGAATCACAGTTGCCGGAACCTTTTTCTGAAGTTGATGTTATATGTTCATTCAGTGCACAAATTTTCGTTTTATTATAAAAGAAAATTATCGGTTTATTACTTTACCGTCTTTGATATGGGTCTAAAAAAAGCTATTTGCTACATGTGGGATGAGACAACACCTAGATGAGGGTTAAATTAAGTTTTCAGTTGCCTTTACAACTACTCCGTACTCAGTCTCCTCTTCTTAATATGGGGTTTGATGACTGAAAGCGCAGTTTCCTTTACAAAGGCCCGACGATTCATTTTGCCATCAGTATTACTTGCTTTCCAAATGACATAGGTGTTTACCATTGCAATATTCATTACCGTGCCAAATATAACCATAGGCCAACGTCTTGTAATAATAGGCTCCAACTTTTCCCTGCAATTTCTTAATATTTACCACCTTTTTTTTTTTTTTTTTTTTTTTTTTAATATTTACCACCTAGTTCTACCTGAATTAACCCAGGCATGGACTGTTCACCAATTATGTAAGGAAATAATGCGCAAATATGGAGTGCTAGAATGTGACCTTACGAAAGTATTTACAGCAATATTATTATTCTATACAATTCCTGTCACTTCTGCAGCAGCTGAAAGATCATTTAGCAAATAAAAAATAATTTAAGAAATAGTGCGGGCCAAGCTCGACTCCGACATTTATCGCAAATAGCAATTGAAAACAAAGCCGCATCAAGCCTGGATTTAACCGGAATCATTGATACTTTTGCAAAAAAAAAAAAATCTAGGAAAAGATTATAAAAATAGCTAATTTTATTGTTAGCTGGTAGGTCAGACGTTCATTAATAAACCCTTTAATCTTTTCTACTTAATTTTATTGCCTATTACCTATATTATTAATTGTAATCTACGTCGTTATTTTTTAAATTATCTACCTACTACGTTACTTTCGTCTTCCATTCCGGTTCCAGCAGTTCTTAAACTCTTCACAGCTGTTTTTTTTTAAGCATGATAAGCAAGCATTTGGCCGCGATCTCACCTGATATAACCAGGTATACCTGTCAGGAAACAAAGACGCCAGTAAGGCAATTCATTCCCTGGCCGTCTGCATTACAAAAGTTGAAGCAAAATGCTCAGTACGAATTGAAGGAATCTGAACCACATATGGATACCATGCCGTTGTATGCCTTATCGTCCGATGGTGGAAGGGAGAAAGAGGAATTATGTTATGCAATTCCATGGCACACTCATCGAAATGTATCCTGTAAAAACCAATCCTCTAAAGAACCGCTGTTCTGGAAGGGGTCTGTTTGTATGTAATGAGTAGCTTTGCTTTGCTGTACCCTGTAGTGCAAGATAAAGAGCTGATGATAAAGTAGCTTTACACCTTTAAAATATTTACATATATTCATCAGTTTAAATAGGGCAGGGCCTTTGGTTACCTAGCTACGCCACTGTGTGCGTGGGTGTGTGTTCGCGTAATTTATAAGTATTTAGTTATAACGGTACCTATAACCAGCAGTTTTTCAATATTCTCATAATCTAAGGATTGAAGCCACTTAGATAGGACTTTCTTGCATTGGTGTTTGGTAAGTGGATAATTTATGGACAAGAATCGGTTAACTTTGTTATATAAATACGCGCCAAGGAATGTAAAATGTCTATGTGAAAAACTAGTCTTAAGCCGAAAATTAAGAATAAATACGATAATATTATTGATAACACTGTACATAACACTATATTATATATACATACCTACAAAACCGAAAACACACACAAATATTCTTAACACATGGAAATTCGTAGTCTCTGCCTAGCCCTCTGGGAAACAGGCGTGAATCTATGTATGTATGTATGTACATAGAACTGAAGAAATGCATATTTCGCTCGCATTTCGTTAATTATGTTTTGATCCTACGTATTTAAGATATTAGAGGGCAGCCTATTGCTGCCTACCAGGGCGATTTCAAAACCACCCAGAAATCCCAATAATACTGTTCAACCTGGAAATCAATCCTGTTCTCACGCAAACTTATGCTACGCGACGAACTAGACAATCGTAGTGTTAAATACATACATACATAGATTTACGCCTGTTGCCCAGAGGGGTAGGTAGAGACTATGGATTTCCATTTGCTACGATCCTGACAAAATAAGAAAAATAATATTAAAATTATTATGTATATTATATAAATAATATTTATTATAAAAAAGTAAAATATATTATAGCGCTATAATGTTGTTTAGCGCCATCTATTATTTAATCCAAATATTACTAAGATTGTGCTTTCGGTTGTAACGACATCTAGGTAAAATTGCGTAAATTATTACATTCAGTAGCGACAGCACTGGTCATATAAATACATTTTATAACATCAGATGTCGCTTTGAAATAATAATCGAAGGCTTAAAACGTGTTATATGTGGATTATATTATTTATGTTGGTTTATATTATTCTTTTCTTAATTCCTGTAATATTTTATATTGTACAAATGTAAGACTTTTGTTATTAATTATTATCGAGGTAAGAGTCGGTGTAGTGTGTACGTACGTTATATTATGCGCGGTACGCACAAGACAGGTGAGTTACCGAGTCAGTTCAAAACACAACGCAATCGGTAACGGTTGCACCGCTCTATGCGCGCGCGCTCTCTCCATAGTTTATTCGAACGTATTACGATCTTTCTTCAATGATCTTCATCTGTGTATAATGACTTTGAGTTTATATTGCAAAGAACGATGCATCATCCTGACGCTGTTCCCGGCCAGCTGGACGAAGAGTTCAGTAGACCAGTGGAGTCTATCATGAGGTGCGAAGACTTCAAAAGTAACTTTGCAAGGAGACTGTCAAACCGCTACATTTCCAGATCGCCGGTGACAACGAAAATACAGAATTCACTGAAATTGCGCACCGCGGACACCGAAATAGTTGACAATGTAAGTTTATTTCATCAACTATTTTTATTGTGATTAATTCCATGTAAAAAGTAGTGCTCTAACGGTTACACTGACGGACAAATAGATAGTTTTTATGATAGTCAGTTTTAATTTATTGCGAGTGATGATAAAGATGAAAGTGTTAACATTTGACGAGTAGACGAAATATTTTATTTGTTTACAAACTTGATCTTAACTAATTGTTTACATGAATTACTTACATGTTTGTTTACAATCAACAACTGTATACTTTTAATGAGTTTATTTTAGCGTGGCACACAGTATGAGAAATTTTGTGTTATTTCATGTGACATGTTTGGATTTTTCTAAGCCAATTAGCGACACGACATCCATTTTTAGGGTTCCTTACAGGAATGAAAATCCGAACATTTACGGGGAGACTTCGTATTACAACTTATCGCAGCTACTAGTCAAGCTATCATCTAGAATATTCTAGACGATGATTTTTAAATAATTGTTATCCAACATATTGGTACCTAAACTGAAAAAAGAATAATTCTAAACGAGCCCGAAAGAGCTATAAATACATTCAATGTGAGATTACTAGGTCATCTGAAGTTATTAGTTTATTTATAACTAGCTGTTACCTGCGACTTCGTCTGCGTAAATTTTAACTAAAAAGTGTTTGTCTCCGCGCAACCCAATTCTTTTTCTAAAATCAAAGTAGCCCAAGTTACTCCTTATAACATCAGCTACTTGCCAGTGAAAGTTCCGTCAAAATAGGTTCAGCCGTTTAGGAGATTACCCGGAACAAACAGACAGACAGACAAAAATTTTAAAAACAGATGTTTTCGTATAGGTACCTTATATACTTTCATATGCATTAGATAAAAAGCTGTTATTTTGACATTACAAACAAATTTATTTATTTGTATAGATGTTTTCGTATAGGTATCTTATATACTTTCATATGCATTAGATAAAAAGCTGTTATTTTGACATTACAAACAGACACTTCAATTTTATTTATTTGTATAGATGTAGACTTTTTGATAAATATAACCAATTTTTTATACCTTATTATTAATGTCACACCTACTTACAATGAAAATGTATAAAAACTAAAAAAAATATTTTTTTGAATTTAGCAGATATTGATCACAGTCATACAAATTTGGGTATGCGATGCCATGTAAGCAATGCTGAACGATTTGTGTACAAACACTTCGTTGTTGTGTGTTACATGGTATCATGCCTATGTCTGTATAATATACCCATATTGCCCTAACTCTGCTACCTACTGACTCCTACATAATAGGGGTGAACCTATTGCTTTAAGACAGAGAACCTGCGTATCTACAGAAAGCTCCAGTAAAACTACCAATTTTTTTTTGATGTTGGATAATGCCTTGACGCAAACCTCTCCGCGGGGGCGGGCGGCGGGGTTATGTCACACTCGCCGGGGTAAAAGAGAAAGATGGAATAAGAATAATGTGGAGTTACGGAACACCGACTAAACCTACCACAGTGTTCCTCGACAAAACCACTATCGGCGGAGCCGCGCGAATCACTTGCACATGCGGTCGCGACCCAGTAACACTACCCTATCCGAGAATCTATCCCAAGATCTCACGCACAGTGGCCGCATTCACTTCCACTGAATAACTGAGCTAGCCAGCTCTGTTATGTGTATCTATTACAATTTTACTTATACGTACATTCCTACGCAACCCTCATCCGCAAGTCTTATTCACACTTGACCGGTTTTTTACGAGTGAAGCCAAATAATTGTTTTGCTTTTGTAGTTCGTATTTCTTTTTAAATCTCTACAATCCTACATAGGCCAGTAATTGAAGGCTGATTTTATAGACATAGTAATAAGATTAAAAGAATAATACTGTAGACTTCTAATTCGGTGTTTCAGTATAATAAAAGTGTCAACGGTGCATGTACTTATTAGAGCAGGGATTGCGAACTGTGATTGGTGAACGTGTTATTTCTTAGGAAATAAAAAGAAATAAAGAAATTAGCCTTAAAGTGCCATCAAAGAAGCAAATAACATAATATTGTCTTCTGTTTACGCGAATGTTATTGATTAAAATTAAACTACGGATACGGATACTATACGGATTTTATCGCGTTGTTTATTTGACACATTATTACAAAATTTTGAAAACTGTTACACTACTATTAATCTTTACTAATTTTTAAGCTAATTAAATTATTGAAACTATTAAAACTATTTATACTATTACTATTTATATAATATATGTTTACACTTTCCCCGACGTTTCGGTTGCTTTTCAGCAGTCGTGGTCACGGGGAGACTAAGATGGTAGTTGTCTCAATGTTCCAGTGTAGTTATTGCAAAGTACCCGAACATAATTTAATCATGGGTGTAAAGAGTCAAATAAACAACGCGATAAAATCCGTATATAGTAGTTTAATTTCAGCAAATAACATGTTTCGTTTTTCAATCAAGTTGTGCATAGATTTGTCAATTACTTAGTCAATTACTGACGTGCCCGAATTATTTTGCTGTGTGCCTGCATTGGCACGCGTGCCATTGGTTCTCCGTGGCGCAGCGGGAGTGAATGCGACTGCTGTGGCTGAGGTCTAGGGTTCACATCGCGGGTTGGACCAAAACAGGTACTTACTGGGTTTTTCTGTTAAAAATCTTAATACCAGCTTGGCGTTAGGAAGTTGGCGGTGTTGGACACTGCCGTGTCTCAGAAAGCACGTAAAGCCGTTTATAATAATGGTTCTTCCTGGTGATCTTGGTGGCGCAGCGGTATTGAATCCAACTGATGTGAATGAGGTCCTGGATAATGTCAGTAGAGAAATATTTTCTCCAAAAAATGTAGAACATCCAGAAAACAAATTTGACTAGATTATATAATAAAAGGAAAACACAAAATCAACATTTCGTAGTTCCCTGATTCCTTCTCCAAAACTTGACCGATTTAACTACTTTTGGGGTGTTCGTACGTAATACCAGTTCAAACCGCGCTGCTGCACCTGACTGTTGTGACGTACAGCTTATTATTGAATTTCGAGTAGGGTGGGGCTTTTAGCTATGTATACATATAGGATAAAAAGGGCACGTAGATGACCCCAATGTGTAATTTCGATGAACCGTTACGCTTTAATGAAGGGGTGATCGTAATAGCAGAAATAAATCTGTCATAAAACTCCGTCTAACTTGAGCTCAATTACACTATAGCGATATTGCTGTTGTTAAAGCTTATAATGCTGATATGATATCAATCGAGAGTTTAATCATGAAGATTGTTAAACTTATGGCTTTATATATTTTAAACTAGTTTTTCCCGCGGTTTCGTATGCTTGGAAGGAAGCAAGTAAAGGCACTTCATACATACATACCTAATCTAACACCTATATTCCTGAACACTGTACTACGCCCACAAACAGCTATGTTAGATTAAAACTGTACTTTTTTCTGAATGAAAGGTACCCTAAGTCCTTTTCTGTTCCCCTGTCAACGTGTATGCAAAATTTCATGATGATCGGTCGAGGAATTAAGGCGTGAAAGCGTAACAAACAAACAATCTCACTTTCGCATTTATAATATTAATTAGGATTAAATATTATCGGTTTTGACATTGTTTTGGACAATTTGATTAGGTACCCTTTGTTTACAAACAAATAGACTAAGGTCCCGTTCCTATCGTATAATGTGTCAAAAGTTAACTGACCATAGCTAAAACAACTCGTTTTTATAAGGCCTTAATAATCACCTGAGATGCACACTTGTTAGTAGAGGCGATGTTATTTGATTTGCCTGTCAAAATATTATTGACATAAAACTAAAAATGTATAATTAAATGCAACATAACATCACGTAAATGATATCGTCATACCACAGTCGTGTCCTTGTTTTTCTATGACTTATGTAAGCTGTCATTAACCCAGGTAACTGGCAGGCTAGTTATTCCTCCAAATAGCCAAATTATAAAACCAGTTCTGAATTAAAATGCCGGTTAGAATACATAAAAACAGAATTCGCATAATTAAAATATTGAAATAATAGCATTGCCTACTTTTACTGGTGGTCCAGTGACCTTTTGACTGAGTGTAATAATACCTTTGTCCGTATAAAAATAACGGTGTAAACATGTAGGTGGAAATAATGTCATGTCCAAAATTGTTCTGTGTGTTTGTATGTTAGTCATTGATATAGAAGTTGCTGAATTGGAATGAGAGACTAATTGGCTTTTGAGAAAGGCTGTTTCTAATGATACTTGACGTGGGCATTTGATAATTATTTACATGCAATTTTAGTATTTTTTAACCTACTGCGTGGCAGCGGCACACCGGCGGACAGATATGATAGATTTTCTTTGTGTTTGGCATTCCAAAAATTGACAGGTTAATGATTAGAATAAGTGGATGAGGCCGCTGTTTTAATAAGTAGGGGAAGTACTCAACACTTACAGAAAACTGGCGTAGGGCTAGTACAAGTAATTAGCACTGTTAATGTTCGTCCTCTAAAAAATATTAATCCTCCCTTTAATTCCTCTTTCCTAAAGTCGGTAGTATCAATGATAATGCTCGTATTGCAAAGCATTTTGGTTAAACGTTATTTCCAAGCTTTAGAATGTTACATATAATGAACATCCTACTTCTTCTTTCTTAAATTTAAGACGTTGAAATCACTATCTTCTACTTACAAAGGTCACTAACAAACATCTTGATACGACTCGATCGCGCTCAATGCGTGGTAAACACACACAACGCAGAGAGCGGCGGCGTAAAGGCAGGTTGGGCAATACTATAACCGTGCAGTTAAAACCATGCATTTCAATCGCTAGGCTACTGTTCGCCTATATAATTTTCTTTATATAGTGTCATGGTAACAAACGAACATAATATACTCCGTCTAATACGAAGCAGCTACCGTAAACTATCAGCGTTTGCATCATCAGATATATACAACACCCGCGGATATTTACACTAAAAAAAGAAATCGTTGTGTTGCCAACGTATGGGCAACGCAAGAATAAAACCAAAATTGCTTGTCTGCAATCATATCTACTGTATATATAACTCTGTACGTGTGTATTTCATTGAAGTCCTCGTAAATGGCTGGACCAATTTTGAGGTGTTTTTGTGTGGGTTTCAGTGGATCTTTGGATGGTTTAGATTTACTATTGGGCCCAATAGGTGGCACTGCGATCACTTTGATTGAAAAGGACAATGTCTGTCATACATATATAGAATCAAGATTCAAGACACTACCTCTTCTGCAGTTGATATGCCAATACTGCTGTTTTCTGTTCTCAAGTCTGATCGATTTGATTGTATTAAATGACTCGATATCATTTCGTAACATTTTAATTTAACATTAGATGAACCTACCGGCGCGGGCGCGGCAAAGTTAAGTAAAGAATGTCCACACTACAACGTGACATCGTTCTTTTGTTATTTTGAAAGTAACTCCGTAACAATGTGCAATAAACAGTTTTATGTGGGAATCGGCATTTTTGGCTACAATAAAAGTGAAGGTGATTATTTTCCGTGTATGTTTTAACGAGAAATAGCAGTAACTCGACTACTGTTAGATGTTTGTTAAAATGACTACCATATTTATACATTTATAGGTATACTTACTGGATTTTGCCCACTGCTTCGCTCGCGTTAATTTAGAATTTGACAATCAATTCGGGTTGTACTCAATCATGATTCGAAAGACACGTGGCGCCATCTATTATCATAAAAACGTTATTATTGTTTTCCTCGGGAACAGTAATTTTTTTCGGGATGAAAGTAGCCTATGTCCGTTTCTGTACACCTGTCAACGTATATGCAAAATTTCAGGAAGATCGGTTCAGTGGTTTAGGCGTGAAAAGGTAACAAACAAACAAACTCATTTTCGCTTTTATAATATTAGTTAGGATAGGATTAGGATTAGGATAGGATTAGGATTAGGATAGTTAGGATTAGGATTTTTCCTCTTCATAATATTATGCCTAGTAAGAGGCGGTTGAACTTCCACGCAGAAATCTCGAGTTCCATTCTAAGGCTTCATACATAATCCCTGATTTTTGAAAATAATATGCGAATTAAATTGTTATTTATCGCTTGCTTTAACACTGATGGACAACATCATAAGGAAGCCTGCATCTCTTAGAGTTGTATATAATATTCTGCCAACCAGCACTAGGCCAGAGTTGTAGACTATGGCCCAACTCTTCACATATTGAGAACATGTCCATTTCCAGCAGTGAGACAGTTTATCAATTAGGCTGATATCACTGTGTATAATATTAGCTCAAATGTAATGTGTTAATACCTAGATTTGGTGGGAATTTTAGTTTTCTATGAAAATGTACTATTAGGTATTAGTCAATTACAATAAATTGTTTTAAGTTTAAATTTATATATATATGTATATATACTCAAGGTTACTCATACCTTATGTATCACGTCCTCCAGGTAGGAGTACAAAACTGGGCCAAGCGCAAAGGGGCATCGGACTAGCATACCCGCGTTACTGGTATCCCCAGATAGGTGCAGATGGTTGTAATCGTGGTAGGCTTAGGCAGTAGGACCTAAGTAGGCCTCGGGTCACTCCAGCATAACCTCTCCTTCCGCAACGCTATAGGAAGTAACTATGCATAAATGGCATCCAACAAAAAAAGACCTGTGGGTATAAGTCGATCTGCAGTGGCACCGTTATGACAGAAGTTTCTAATAGATAAATGCATTTGCCATTAATGCAAAAATATATTCTAAGAATACATACTTGCCAAGCATAACACTGTTCTCACATACAGTCTAAACCATATTTCCAGTTCATTAGTTGACTTGGCCGGGAATATCTTATCTTACGTTTATCAATTCGATGTTTCCACTCAGACATGATTGCACCCACAGTTATCGGTCTTTTAGCAGATATGGCCAGCCCAATGCTTGCTGCTCACTTGTCCATTTCCTAATTCTGCCAGCCACGTCGATAGCTTAAGTAATTTGACATATAACCTTGACCTTGAGCTAGTCCCTCAAAGAAACATCAACAGTAATCTGTTGTCTTTACATCTACGTGTGACTTACAAAGGATGGACTAGAAGTCCTCTATTGAAAAAGAGGGCATCCATTAATTACGTGAGCTGTTTTTCTTTTAATTTGGACTCCTCCTTCCCCCTTGGTGAGATTTGGCGTGACCTCCCGTCCGCCCCTATGTTAGATTTACGCTCTAATTGTTAAAAGACTAAATTTATTTTCAGAAATCAGAAGAATCATAGAACATTAAGGTGTCTTAAAATGTATTTGGATAAATTTCAAAAAGGTTTGAGATTTTACCCAACAATTCAATTCAATTGGTTTATTGCGAATATAGGTTACAATAGTATTACTTTTACTAATGTCTCACTCACTCCATGGGCATTCATTTAATTTTTCTGTGGTAACAATATGGCACATGACGCCCGTCATTTTTGGTCATATAGAAAGACAGCTACTTTTATCTTATTCTCAAAGTAAATGTTTTTAACAGCCATGAGATGTTTTAACGAACAAATTGAAATATTCTAAGAAAAATAAAAGCAATTTTTTTTATTTTTTGAAGTACCGTACGTTTAATAATTTGTTTTTCAAAAGTTGACGTTAGGTTTTCAATTATTTAATTTTACAACAAGTTTAATTGAGAAATTGGATGAGATTTTACTGGACCTCTCCCTATTTTGAGCTCACGTAATTAATGGATGTCCCTAAAGGACTCATCTCTCTCTAAAATGTTTCAGATTTGATTACAGAACGTATGTCTTAATGGTCTTAATCTATTCCTATCGACTGTCCATCATTGAGTTAATATGTACTACGTACTAGACAAGTGTCAAATATTTTGTTTTGTAACATAGTTAGAGTGCATGCTTTCAAACTGATTTAATATACGTCAGGCTATAGCTAGAATGACACTTTTGAGTGCATCACTACGTACAAGTACTAAAATCGTTTTTTAGGATCTTCAAATTTTACTAGAACTAAATCGTTTATTTGTACACTTGTTATAGTCATACAAGTTTTAATCGAAGCAATCATTCACAATCCACTATCTATAATCGACTATGCTTATTCCTAAAAGCATAACTGGTGGCCCTTAAAATTAACCTTGAGACTAACCCCACACGCACTACTGTATCACCTGTATAGCCAGGGTCAGCAATGATGACCATGAATACATTGAGTTTTGACACTCGTTAAGCCTGGAGTAAACTGTGTTAGACCCCGCAAGGAATATAATCAGAACTAAGACTATGCCACTTGTGTTTTCCGATTCCTCTGAAAATAATCAGAACTACCTATTATAATAGGTAGTTCTGATTATTTTCAGAGGAATCGGAAAACACAAGTGGCATAGTCTTGTTAGTAGGTTGCTATTATCATATTGTTGATATGAATAATTCCGCAATTATGCATGGCATGATGTTATTATTTAATTAAATTATATTACATATGAGTCATGTATAAATATTTATTTATTATGATAAATAGCGACACTATTGTTGAAATATGATATGCAGTCAAGCCTATAAGTCGCTCGGCTTTGTTATGAGACAGTCTGCTCGCTTCAGTAGTAGGGAAGCGATTACCGCATTATATTTTGCATTTGTTCGTAGCAAGCTCGAGTATAACTCTGCCATCTGGGACCCGCACGAAATTAAATATAAGTTATTGGTGGAACGGATGCAGCGAAAATTCGCCCGTTTTCTTTATAAAAAACTGTACGGATATTATCCATACCTGTACCCGTCTCTGTTTGTGTCAGGTATGGTGGGAATTGATACTCTCGAACTGAGACCAAAATTGAGCCTTATGGCTCATTACTATTTGTTGCTCAATGGCAAGATAGACAATCCTGAAGCGTTATCACGTTGCGGATTGTCTGCACCGAATCAGTACTTGCGACTGCGCTCGCGCCGTTTGCTCGCGGCGCCGACTGTGCGCACGTGCAGCGCACAATTCGCTCCTACTTGTCAGGCCATTTCTACACACAATGCTCTGATCGCTAACCAACCAAGTGTTGACTTATTTTTTAATCGAATGCATCAATTTTTAAAGTATTGCTATGAATTTGTAATTAGTTTTATTTAATGAATTATTATTAATATATTTATTATTTTATTATTATTTTGAATCTGTTATTATTTGATATTAATTTTAATGTATATATTTATTTTCTTATCCATGTAATAATGTGTAATTGTTAAACCTGACTCTCTGCACGTGTTGGGAAAGCAACCTGTTAGTGCAGAGAGTAACTGTTATAAAATAAATAAATAAAATACATAAATTGTCAAGATACCTTTTATTGTTATATTGACATTATATTCTATCACATACACACAACACCATCTAGCCCAAAGTAAGCAGAGCTTGTACTATGAGTACTAGACAATGCATAAACATACATATATGTACACTTTTTTTGTAAATACATACATATTATACATAGAAACACCCAGACCAAAACAAACATCCATGTTCATGCTCACAAATGTTTGACTTGTGTGGGAATCGAACCCGCGACCTCAAGCGTGGCAGTCGGTTACACTAACCAATACGCCAACGAGGCCGTCAAGATAAATAAAAGGTTGTAAAAGCAACTAGAATGTAATCAATTGTTACTTATGTTTTCACGGGCAGCAACATCTTCTACAAAACGTTCCGTAACACAAAACGTTAGATCACTCTCTGACTAACGCACAAGCATAGGTTGCAAAATGTATTTAAAATGCAAAAACTGTGTAATTCACATTGTATGTGCTGTTGCAAATAACACATGTGAGCTATTGTTAAAAACGCACCAGATAAAGATGATGTTACATTGGTCTTGACGACTTACGGTTATACACATAGATTCACGCGTACTTATCCGTGATTATATAAACGAATTAGCGAGGTTAAGTAACGTTGGGTACGGTCAGTGTATAGATGGGTGACCGCTTAGTGGTATATCATCTGAGCGTCTCCGTGCTTCGGAGGGCACGTAAAAAGTCGGTCCCGATTGTTGTCAAATTGACAGCAGTCGTTAAGCCATATCAGAGGCCTGCGGGCGGCTTGAACAACTCTTGACAACAGGTTGGCCACTAACCACACGAAAAGAAGAAGAAGATCCCGAGAGAGTAGGTTGAGCTTACAATCATACCTTTCTTAAAGTTAAGTTATAGAGCGCATCTATCCTATCTAATATTATAGATGCGAATGTGAGTTTGCTTGTTTGTTACGCTTTTACGCCTTAACTACTGAACAGATCGTCATGAAATTTGGCCTACACGTTGTCAGGATTACAGAACTAACTGAACTGTTACTAACCTTTTTTACGCGAGGCAATAACGCATACCCTTCTGCGGGGGCGAGTGGATGGTTATGTCAGTCTCACCCGAGGAAAGATAGAAAAGCCGGGGTCCTACCGACTAAACCTACCATAGTGTTCCTTCACACGATCTATGGCTGGGGCGCAGGGAACGCTCGCGCATTTATCCTGCAGCCCGGCAGACTGATAGTAACCTAACCTTATTTACATTTACGGAAGCGAAGCCGCGAAAAAAATATAGGATCTAATAAAGGGAATGCCAGTTTTTGTGCTAATACATGGCTAGTAATGAGATTCTCCAACAGAAAATCCATAAGATTCTCTAAAAAAAAACCAATGGGTTGCACTCCGGGAGTGCCGGCAGAAGTGGCAACTTGAATATTAACGTTGTGCATTTTTGACATTCTGGAATGTATAATTTTGCTCAAATTGCTTTAATTATAGTATAAAAGTACTATCATTTATGTAGTAAAATACAATATTCATTTATTGCGCTATCGTACACAAACATGACAATTCTCCCTCCATCTTACGAATTTTCGATCATGTCACGTGTCCTGACGCGAGTTTGACAATTCTCCCTCCGTCTTACGAATTTTCGATCAGGTCACGTGTCCTGACGCGAATTTAACATTTTTTACCCATCACAAAAAAGTGCTAAACGCCGCTAAAGAAGTTTCACTTCAAAAAAACAATAACGCCCCTTTTAACCAGGTTATATGGCAGGATCCGCGCAGTGGCATGACTAGGGGCAATAGTGAAGTATGCCCAAGTTTACCAAACATATTATCTTCAGTACGATTTAAAACGCGTACTCTTATTATACGCCTTTAGTAATGCCACATCCTTGTGTAATCTGTTGCAAACGTCTATAAACAAAATCTAGTTTCATGTTCAAAGATTTTAATCACAGCTTCTCTACGTATTTAGGTCGAACAAAAAGTGTCCGCACTAAAAAGAGTGAGCTCACACATTAGATAGAAAAAACGATCGTAAGTATACAATTTTCAATATAAGCGAGCGTGACAATACTATATTCATAATTCAGATGTCATGTTGGTTCAGATGCCAAGAAATCTAATTTTTCCTCTTTATAATGTATGTGTAAAGAATGGCATGTGTGTAAGTAGCTCTTAAGTAAACTTTAACAATAGGGACGCACTCAGTTTTTGTTAGTCTAAGTTCAAAGAAAACATTATGATTGGCTTCTGACATTCATTTTCTGTGTAGTTAGCAAAAAAATACTTAGGCGCGATGGCACTTGACAGTAATCTACTGAATGTGCTCGAGTTAGAAGTGCAATAGAACCAAAAAGTTCGACTTTGTAATATTGACATAACATTCTAAAAAAATGTGACTGCATATGTGTATATATATGTATTGTGTCGGAGAGTAGGAACGGCCGACTCGCTTTTGACATGATATAGATATAAAACGATAAAGGTTTACTGTGATTATCTCTGATTTGATCCGTAACGCAGCGAGTTCGTCAACCGAATGTACGAGTATCCGGCGCTTATATAACTTCAACATGACACTGACAGTTATAACTGTCACTTCAACTGACACATCGATGGCGACCTCACTCAAGCTTACGCTTGACCTTCCGAAACAAACCAATAGATGGCCCTTTATTCAACTCCAATTACAGAAATAAATTACATTCCAATGATTATTCTCTTGATGCTCCGACATATATATGTGTGTGTGTGTGTGTGTGTGGATTGATGTGGGGCTGTGTGTAGATAGGTAAAAAAAGATAATAGCTATTTGGATTGCAAACTACTAGTATGCTTGCTAAGCTAAATACTTAAGTACTAATATTTAACTATATTATTATTATACACGAGTGGACTCCTGTTAACGGATGGGAATCGAATCCACGAATTTTCAATCGCAAGGGTAAAGCCTTGTCTATTGGGCTGCATACAGCCGCTTAAATTGCATTTTGATTAATTATTATCATGGGAGAGCCACACTTCAGTACGAATGGACCACGGCCTCATAGAAAACCGGCGTGAAATAGCGCTTGCGTTGTGTTTCGTCGAGTGAGTGAGAGTACCAGAGGCACAAGGGGGGTTGGTTGGGGTACAAACTTGTGATTCCTCTGGTGTTGCGGGTGTCCATGGGCGGCGGTAATCGCTTACCATCAGGCGATCCGTATGCTCGTTTGCCTCCTATGCCATAAAAAAGAATAATTTTTGTTCTAAGTTTCTAAGTAATAGAACACGAGCCTTGTGACATATTCTAGGCGTATTTTCAGACTTTATACTGATGAGAATTATTTAAGAGACAGCCCGACCGGGAACCTTGCGATTGCACTCAAACATGAACGAAAACTTATGCTACGGTACCAATGGCAAGCTACTGTTATAAACATATCCTAACTAATATTATAAAAGTGAAAATGAGTTTGTTTGTTTGTTACCTTGTTACCTTTTCACGCCTAAACCACTGAACCGATCATCCTGAAATTTTGTATATACGTTGTCAGGTGTACAGAAACGGACATAGGCTACCTTTCATCCCGAATAAAATTACTGTTCTTGAGGAAAACAACAATAACTTTCTTATGATAATAGGTGGCGTCACGTGTCTTTTGAATCATGATTGAATTATATTATTACAAGCAGAGTACGACCCGAATTGATTGTCAAATTCTAAATAAACGCGAGCGATGCCTCGGGCAAAAGCTAGTAATAAATATTAGTTATAAGAGAGAAAGCTTCGAGTTTCTCCAAGGTACTCACTGCTTATGTGTATGTGTCGAGGAGCGTATCCAGAGCTCTCAAACAGGTGCTGTGTGTTTTACCCTTTAGGCTGGCACAGCGTCTTACATGGAAGGTTCAGCCCCACGCGAGTAATACATCTAATGATGCGAGCGTTCAATAGTCACGGAAAATGCATAACGATTGCTTATATGTCACCTCATTAGCAAGAAAATAATAAAGAGCTACTAAAAAGTGACACTTCTATAAGGCTACTTTCTACTTCTTTCCGTATTCCAAATTTTTTATGTAATTGTAATTACTGATTAGGTTAATCAAATTCTTAACCATTTTGACCTTATTAGCCGTACGTTTGTAATTTAAAAGTTAATTAAATTATTATGTAATAACTCTAATAAAAGATGTATTTAATTGATCTGTAATTACTACAACCGGTTCTCTGAGTTATTAGTTACGGAAGAGACATTTGTACGAGTACAAATGTCAAACTAATTTTACCCATATTTACGGGAAAGTAAAATATATGGTACTAAGTGTGCGTAATCAATTTTAAGGTGTTCCATTATTCCTTTTAAATAAGTTAGTGCCGCGTTAGTGTTAATTCCAGGACTTCCAGAGGTTTAGTCAATTGAAACATACTTATACATACTATATTCATACATAATAGGAACATTAAATGTTTGTCCGCACGGTGGACGGAGCCCACAACACTCGGTTAGGTAAATCGAGACTACAATACTAGGTATACTGGTAGTGGTGTCCATTTAAAGCATTGCGCCATCTGTGTAGTCGTAAACTTTACACGGATCAGCTGTAGCCTGAGATGCCGAGGGACACCTTTAAATTTATCTGAGTTCTACAAGACTTCCACAGACTGTACACACTGACTGTATGACATGCCTTGGTTACAGTCTGAAGGACGGCCTTAGTCAATATTATCCTGCTTTGCTTACAGCCTAAAGGGTTGCGAATCCCGGGACAGTAAAATTTTATAGGGATTTTGTGTGAAGTACTGGCAAGGATTGTTAAGGCAGGTGTAGTATTTTTAAATAAAATATAAATATGGACCAGGGTTACTGGCATTCTTCCAAAAATATTGGCCAGCCCTTGAAAAGTAGTTGTTATTCTTTCAAAAACGGTTATTTTTCCTTTAATAAGCTGTCGCCGTGTTACTGGCCTAAGAGGCCCAAATTACACTGTCTCTTTGGTTAACAGTCTACCACTCTTCAAAGAAACCAAAATCCATCACAGTAATAACACTGTAGAAGATTGTTAACTATTTTAGATCGAGCTTCTTTAGGATCGTACTTCCTCTTGCGGATTGCCTAGTTTGAGCCAAATTTCAGGATTAGGCTTAAGGTACCGTTGAACCCTATTAAGCATATTAAATCTCCTAACTACCTACCTACCTAGGCATGCAAAAAACTGTCAGTGGCGAAAATTACATCTATGTAGGTAATACCTATTGGCATGATAATAATCGTTTATGCATACGATAATCTATATACGTGAAGCAAAAACTTTGTACACCTTTTTACGAAAATTGCGCGGACGAAGGAGTATGAAATTTGGCACAGTTAAAGTTTATATGGAGAAGGAGAGGCGAATCCTAATATTTATATAAAATATGCATTAGAAATACATTAAATTAATGGAAAAACACTACACGCACACAACCATGCACATGACACACACAGTCGAAGCGCGTAACTATGATTAGAAAGCAAAAGAAAGAAAAAGAAATGAAAATACATTTATTTGCAGCAGAATTATGAACTAAATACATCAGACACAGTTAATTACAAAAAAATAAAAACAAATCTCACTGCAAATTGGTCGCAACTCAGCAAAATGCTAGTTTTGAAAAAAAAAATAGCGCTGGTCTTCCGTTGCGACCATGTTTGTAGATAATAATAGATACCTAATAAACTTAACACAAGTAATACAACAGACTATATAAAATGATAATAATAATAATAGCGTTTACAGTAGCAATATGATAACAATACAATATTTATTTTATTTTTGCACCTCACTTAACTCTAACAATTTCAGTATTTTAAAAATAGACATAAATGTCGCGACTGTAATTTCTCTACATAGCTATTTATTAGACTGCGGTTATATAGCACTTGTGTCATGCAGCTGTGTTTCCTGGCCTTTTTATATGTTATATATATATGTTGCAAATAGTAACTGGGGGTGGAATGTTGTTCCAACATTTAGTTGCAGCGTACCGGAAACATCCCCTAAAAGCCTCAGATTTATGACTTTGTGTCGATAATTGCAATGCACATTGCCGTTTTCCATATGACTTTAGGCCTGAAACCTGTTTCAATTTTACATTCAAGTAATGAGGTTGTCTATGTTTAATGACTCCGAAAAGAAGACACGCTAGGTGAAGTTTGCGAAGATGTTTGGTTACATATATCAATATAAATGACATAATCAGCAATATCATACAGGCAAACTTTGGTCGAATTTCGAGCACTAGGCGACCGCTAGTCTTTATTGATACGCATCGCTTGGTAAACATCGCCTATTGATTAATTATAGCTTAGCCATTATTTTTACAGAAAGTCAAGATTAAATACATCTTGTCATTTAAGATATTTAGTTACACTCATTGATATTATGTTATACCAGAATTTAATTTTACGTAATTACTCTCGTATAATGTTTCCGAGTACCATTCATAGTAATTAAACTATTAGTATAGACTTATATAATACTCGAGCCACCTGCTTTAAGATAATTATATATAATGGACGAAAATAGTGAATAAACCACTGCCACTGTTGAATATATGACTTGTCGAAAATAATTGGTTATTTTATTTTTATAAAAAGTACTTCTGGCGACAATATTTCTTTTGGCTTGAGATGATCTTTAGAGGTTTACAATGAGTTAACATAGCTTAAGCTGCCCACCACCCTGAGGTTTGACTTGGAGGTGGCGGGCTTTGTAGGCCTGCCCGCCAACCGTTCAGCACCAGGTCCGAGAGGCGGCGTGCGTGTTCCCATGCGCGCCTCTGTGTCGTGTCCGTCTCTCCTCTAGAGGGGGGACAGTAGGGATTTTTTGTAGTGGTGACCAGTGGGTAGGTCTTTTCGGGTAGTGGTCTGTCGTTTCATACGGCGGGCCGAAACCTCGGCGGCGTACTACACACCGTGGTAGGTTTAGTCGGTATTCTGGGAGGTACATTATTCTTATTCCATCTCTGTCTTTTACCCCGGCGAGTCCGACATAACCCCTCCGTTCACCCCCGCGGAGGGGTATACGTCAATACAATACGTCAATGCATACACCTAAAAAGAAATTTGACCTGGAGGTGGTGGGCTTCGTGGGCCTGCCCACCACCCGATCAGCACCAGCTCCGAGAGGCGGCGTGCGTGGTCCCACGTGCGCCTTTATGTCGTGTGTCAGTCCCTCCTACAAGGGGTGACAGTAGAGCTTGAATCTGGTGGTGACCAAAGCCTAGTCTTGTCATGTAGTGGCCTGCCGTTTCCTACGACGCGGCGACGGGCCGAAACCTCGGCGGGGTGGCGACCGCATGTGAAAGTGATTCGCGCGGTCCCGCCGATTGCGGTTTTGTCGAGGAACACCGTGGTAGGTTTAGTCGGTATTCCGGCAGATCCATTATTATAATCATTACCATCTCTCTCTTTTACCCCGGTGAGTCCGACATAAACCCTCCACCCGCCCCCGCGGAGGTGTATGCGTCAATGCATTCCCCCACGTAAAAAAAAGCTTAGGCTGTCCATCAACGCGTTCAAATTATGAGCTGTCTTGCCATACTTTATGTAAAAGCGCCTCTAGAAGCAAGGTTGTCGATATAATCAAATTATAAAGTTAGGCAATAATATGCCGAAGATTAAACGTGTTGACTATTATAGAAACTTATGGTTGATTCTCGGCGACTTTATCTTCAGTAATACAGTGAACCATTCACTCATAAAACAAGTTCTGTACTAACTCTTCTTGTACCGTAGTACACAGTCTGCCGTCAGCCCCTCCTCGCTGCCGTGCTCAAGGAGTTTAGATTTGCTGTTCCTAAACTTTGGCGCATAGGAATCTGATCCCTCTATTTCAATTGATTCTTACTATTTACGGTTCTCCACGAAATTGTTCACTAGTAACAAGAATAGGCACGTAGATATAGAGTAGATTAGTCTTCGTCTAACTGATTCAAAAGGTCACCCTGCAGTAGCTTAGTAGTAGTTACTACTAAATATAATTATTCTGCATGTTATTGATATTGTTAGTTGCAGAATAGATAGGTATTTCTTCAGTATAATTCACTCTGCATAATCTAAATGCTTGAAATAGGAGTTCTGAGACAAAAGACGTAAAGATATGCTTGACAATAAAGTCTTTGTTCCGGTGCTTGAATAAAATTATCAGCCTTGCTTATAAATTGTCCTACTCCTGTGTACGGGTCTCTTTCCAATAAAAGAAATCAACGGGTTGCACTTCGGGAGTGCCAGCAGAAGTGAAAACTTGAATATTAATGTTGTGCATTTTTGATATTTTGGAATGGTTAGGGAATAATTTTGCACGAATTTCTTTAATTATCAGTATAAAAGTACTATCATTTATGTGTTAAAATACAATATTCATTTATTGCACTATCGTACACAAACATGACAATTCTCCTTCCGTCTTACGAATTTTCGATCAGGTCACGTGTCCTGACGTGATTTTGACAATTCTCCCTCCGTCTTACGAATTTTCGATCAGGTCACGTGTCCTGACGCGTGTTTAACATTTTATACCCATCACAAAAATAGTGCACAACGCCGCTAAAGGTTAAAGCCATAGTCCATCACGCACGCCCGGGTCGGGATATAACTGCTAATATTATAATATCAGCCATATGTACAACCGCTGAGCAGGGGCCTATTTTCCGTATGAGAAGAGCAATGTCACTCTAGACCAGTACTCTAGAACTATAATGTTCTCGAAGATGTCTGAAGTCTACCAACCCGCACTGGGCGAGCAGAACATTCTGAGGATACCTGCATGTCCGAAAATTTAGGCGTGCAAGTTTATTTATTTATTCGTTGCTACACCAACAGCATTACATGTTACATCTAATACATACTTCTTACAATAATGAGTCAGTTCTGACATGCATGCCTGTTACAGGTATACACAGCAATCACGTTAAGACAACAATCTATTCCTAGTTGTATACTAACACATAAACAAGTTCAAGCAACAATATATAGCAACAAAAACAAAAAAAAAAACAAAACACAAAAACAAAAAATACAGCACAGTTTAATAAAACAAAACAACATAATAATATAATGACGAACTATGCGCCATCGCTATGTTCCTGCACCTCTAAAACGGTTTTCCTGAAAGTTCAAGTTTCCGCATGATAACCCTGAACAGTTAAAGCGAGCAGTGACTAACTATTTAAAACGCTTAGGACTTCTAAATGCAAGAGTTCGGTTTTCGGATCGCACTCGACAGTCTCGACACCGTTGCGTGGCACAAAAACATTTACCTACTAGGCTGTCGCTGCTTCTATTATTCTAACTGAATTAATCTGTGTGAAATTCGTTATGAGAAGTCCTGCGATCCGTGTTGCTCACAATCGAGTCTCACCTATAATGTCCTATTCGATGTTAAACAGCAGAAAACGCGCTTATGCCAGGGGTGTGTGAGTAGATTGCTATTTCCACGTCTCTTCGGAAGTGGTACAGTGTATTGTAAGCCGAGTTCTCGCGATATGAAAGGATGATAACGAACCATTGTTCAATGGTACCATCCTCCTTGAGTGGGATGTGGGAAATAAAAGATGTATTACCGATTATTATGGTGTTGTGAACTGGGTGTTGCTAATAGTATCTATGGATCGCGTTTTGAATCGAACGGCTAGAGGTTAACGCTTCTTTGTTTTTAAACACCCTACATGAATGATACAGCAGCGATAACTTGGTATACTGCTACGTAAAGATCACCAGTTCTAGCCTTAGGCACGCACCTTTGTCTTTTTGAAGTTGCGTCACTATATATTAGAAAACAAAGTCCTCCACCGCGTCAATCTGTCTTTTCCTGATAAACTCAAAACTACTTAACGGATTTTCATGCGGATTTCACCCATAGATAGAGTGATTCATGAGGAAAGTTTACGTGTAGGTATAAGTTGTTAATGTTTTACATTACCCGTGCGAAGCCGGTGTGGGTTAGGTTAGGTTAGGTTAGTGGGTCGCTGGTATTAAATAGTTTATATCGCTCGCTTTAAAGGTTCTCGAAAATAAATTTAAAACATATAAATAGAATAATAAACTAAAATAAAATAGTCTTATAATAATAAAACCAAAATATTACAGAAATTGTTAATGATAACAGACTATGCCATCAATGTCTCATCTAGAAAAATCGATTCATGCATCCATGTTCCGCTTGGCTAGGATCGAGTGTCATATTTGTCTATGTCATGTGTTTACTCTCATCGTTGCTATTATTAATCTCGTATTGTTTTTATTTTATTTACGTGCTAAACTTAGTTTTGAACATTGTTTCTTAGTAAGTTAATTTTGTATGCAATTCTTAATGAGAAATAAAGTTGTTCTTAAACCTAAATTATGTGCCAACCCGCACTGGGCTAGAATAATAGAGTTTTTCATAGAAACGCGTCAGTACACCTGTTTACAAATACATTTTCGCACCACATAAACACATATTTGATTGTGTATCCCGTTGGTGTTATTAAAGGTCGTGCAGGTGCAGCCCAACACGAGTTGTTTAAAATGTTAATGATGCTATTATCCGTACGACTTTTCGACGGCGAAGACAAAGGAAGGGTATTGGTACCAACGAAGCGGATGTACCATTTCCGTTAGGGTAGCAGGTTCCCCTTTTGTTTGGCTGTCCGTGACCATTTCCCCGAAATAATTATCTAGTTATAAGAACATTGTATCATAATTTTGCCAATATAATTGTTTTGTTGACTGCTGATAGGTGGTTTAAATAGTCGCCTTGTAACTGCTACAGAACCAAGTGTTGTGGATTCCAACCTACACGGGACAATAATTTGTATATAATACAAATAGTTTTTTTTGAGTTTGAATGTATGATTTGTGTCTGTCTATTTATAAAGGGTGTTAGGCACACGGTTGTCCAAATGAAATAGAGATCTGGTTTGGGCTATTGCCAACGCGTTGGATTCAGGAAAATTAAATTTTGTCTAACAGTTTCGGCGATATGACATTTCTTAATTTTTAAAATAATATTTCGGAAATTCGGACTAAAACTGTAAAAATGTTAAACGAATATGGGTTTAGCTGTTATAATTATATTTTTTATTTTATTTAACTATTGCTACATCATTATCATCATCATCATCATCAGGCTATAATAGTCCACTGCTGGACATAGCCCTCCCCCAAAGAGCGCCATAGCACCCTATCTTCAGCTTGCCGCATCCAGCATCAGCATTGCTACATTTCATTAAAATTATTATTTCCTATGAACACATTGTAAATAAATTATAACAGGCTGTCAAAGTTTCGGAAAGAGCTAAAAACAGAAGAAAGTTCGAATTTGCATGACTAAAAAAAAATTAATTTGCCTGAGTCCAACATGTTGGCAATAGCCCAAACCAGATCTCTATTTCATTTGGGCAACCGTGTGCCTAACACCCTGTATATTTGTTGAAGTCCCAGGCAAGACAGGCATAATACGTACCACGCATTAAAAAAAATGTGCATTAGAGTTCCTTCATTAGTACGCGATGTAGACAATTCAAATATTTTAGTTCTACGACATGATCTTGTGAATGACCTGATAGGCACACTATAGCTAATTTTATTTATAATTTCGATACAATCATATCTGCCATGATAGACATCATATAGAAAAATGGCTTGTAGTTGTAACCTCCTTGATCTCAAATTTAAGAGCTTATATTTTTGTAACATCTGAGAGTAAGGTTCATATCTGCGAAAGCATCTGTAATTTACAAATCGTAAAAATTTGTGAAAATGATCATCATCGTCAAAATGATTGTATAATAACTATTAATTAACATGAGTACTATTGATTATTGAAAATATTGCTATTATAAAGGTTTTGATATAATTAATATAAAATAATTTTTTAACATGAGTACTATTGATTATTGAAAATATTGGGTTATAAAAGTTCCACCAGGATCCTACAAACAAATTGTGAAAGATCTTCGATTGCAGTTGTTTTCGTTTGAATTTGGAACTAAGTACAATTTTGTAATTCATCGAATTACATGAATCACTGTGTTGTAATAAATACTACCGTTATTGGAACTCCATTGTTATACCTTTTGAACACCATGAAAACGTTAGCTGTATATTTACACACAGTCTGGCTTCTTGGTTCAGTGACGTTAATGTTAATGCACGTGCAACTGCCGATTGTTAGGTGTCCGGTTCGATAACAGGACCGGTGAAATTGAAGATGTGCTATAAGTTATTAACTGCACATGTTACATGACCAGCGCTCATGGCGTAGGAGCTCTGAAAATGTTGTTATCGTGTCTCAAGGTTGTAGTACTCTACTGGTTATTAATGTTATGTCTCTATCTAAATTTCTATTGGTTATTATGGTACGCTTATAGCCGAGCATGATGTACAATGTCAAATACCGAATCGGATTTGGAATCACACGCGCAGCTTTATGCGTCAGCGCAATCTGATCCTCAATCGTTCTCACTCAGGATTACTCCTCTAACTTCGGTTGTCAGTCATACGTAGGGATACGTACGGACAAGCCCGCTCATACGTATATAACACTCTTATTGAGATGAGTTGCTGTGCTCTATAAAAGCTTTAGATCAACACACACTTCTTTTATCTCTTCCCGCTACTTTTTATTCGGATTGGTAGAGAAAGCTACTCCATACCATCTCGATATAATATCGAGGCAGAAGATGGGTAGTCCTTGCATCATGCTCGTGAACGTTGTTGTTCGACAATATCATGAGTACCTCGATGGCGTAGTGGTTAGTGTAACCGACTGCCACGCCTGAGGTCGCGGGTTCGATTCAGATTCCATGAACATGGACGTTTGTCTTGGTCTGGGTATTTCTATGTATAATATGTATGTATTTACAAAATAAAATAATATGTATGTTTATCCATAGTCTCGTACCCATAGTACAAGCGCTGCTTAGTTTGGGCTAGATGGTGTTGTGTGTATGCGATAGAATATTAATATTATGTTACTTTCACGGACAGTTTTCTCATAGTCTTTATGATAATCGTGTGTTGCATTATCTTTTTATGTAAATTAAGTGAAAAGTGCTTCATTTACTTGTTAAAATACAATTTGAGTTTGTTTTATAGATACTATTATTATTAGTATGTTCAACTGGTTTGCTTGTTTGTATGACAAGTTTGCGATTGCGCTCATCGTTAGGATTTGACCCCGGTTTCTCAATTGAGAAAGTACTGAATCTCAACTGAGTATTCTCAAATATTTTTACGGAATCTAATTTTATCAAACCGCTGTCAACTGAGCATTTACTTAAGTGTATAATGTTCAAATACCCACTCAAACGTTATAACAGTTAAAGGACACTTGAAATAAAAACAAAAGAAATGTTTAAGTAGAGTTGTTTAAGTAGAGTTCGAGTTGTTCTCAACAGTTAATTCTCAATTTAGAAACTGGTGGTTAGAGTCGGTTACCATTTTTTTTACTTATCGAATGCTTTGACTCGTATCCCTCCGGGGAGACAGGCGGAGGGGTTATGTCGGGACTCACCCGGCAAAAGAAGGAGATATCCCGGTAATACTGACTAAACATACCACGGTGTTCCTTCTCAAAATCTATGGCCGGGGCGCAGGGATCACTTGCGCATTCATCTGACCTAGTAGAGCAGTATTATTGGCTTTGCTGTAAGGAAATTTGGAGCATAATGGAGTCCTGCAATGGAATTGGTAGATATGTAGCGAAATGTGAAATTTGCTAAATATTCTAAATTAATATAGTCAAATATGTTTGATAGTGTAAATATGTTTAACTATACTGATTGTATCTGTTTTAAATTATGCTGTGTACATATATTAAAACAGAACATATTGTAAACCTAGTATTAATTTTCTATGAATAAAGTTTTATCTTATCTTATCTTATCTTACCTACATCTCTACCTACTTCTTTGAGAATGAACAGATGTAAACATAATTATGTATAGCTACAATTGCGTTATATTAAAGCATCTACCATTACCCATCATATTTTTAAATAAAAAATAAACATAGCTCTAGTTTTTGTCATATCAAAGAAATTATATATTTATATATAAATAGTTCGAAACCACGTCGCGCACGTCTGATTTTCGGAAGTTATATGACTTTTCGAAATTATGTGCGTATTGATTGACAATTATCGCCTGCTCCGTGCCTCGAAAAGCACGTTAAGCCGTTGGTCCCGGCTGTCATGAACATCTATGGCAGTCGTTATTGGGAGAGTGTCGACACAAAAGATCCCACTGGGTCGAAGTGTCGCCGGTCTGCACTGACTGGCCCCCACATAAGATAAGACAAGATATATATCCATAACTATAATTTTGTGATGAATAAATAAATATGGCTCGATTTTGGATATAGATAGCTGCATATTCCCACTACATCTTCACCTTTTGATACCTATTCCCCTATTTTGCGACCAATTTTAATACAGTTTTCACCAACAGGCTATTTTTTGGACTGAAACATGGGCAACTAATTGATCAGAACGCAGTCAGGTGTGACACTAATGCTATTAGTAGGGCTCGCATTGAGCTCGGCGCAACGGCTCACAGCACCAATTAAACACCCTTTTACTTCAAAACCGGTTTCATATAGTATAACAAGAAATTTCTAATAACTTTTTATACAACGTACTGTTGAAAACACAGTAATTATTACGGTTAATTTCTGTTTAGTTATTAGCTAAATTGAGCAAAATATATGACGTTCCAAATGGTTTTTAGTTTAAAGTTATTTTTGTAGCTAATAAGCTGATGTTATCTTGAAAATAACGTGAATTTAATAAATGGAAACGCAGTTATGACCTGTCATTTGATTTATGATGTGATTGATAAAGTAGGAATGGCTACGTTTAACATAAATGCTTACATTCACGTCTATATCTAAATTGGTCAACGAAGATGTACGCCACCGACATTTCACTATATTTTGAGTTTTATGTAATAGGGATTGAGCTACCGTTTACCGGGCACATTACCAGATTTTAGTGCTAAAAGTTTAGGCCATTGTCGCTTAACTAGCCTTACGGGGATCGAATCCGGGACCACAAAATTGGAGTGATGGAGCACGGGAGTAACAATATAGATATAAGTACATAGTCTCACTCTTAAATCCCCGAAAAGGTTGCCTTAGCTGGATTACAGCCTTGGCGGGGTCGGGATTGCATGTGAAAGTGATTCGCGCGACGTGTCTGGTTATGTCGAGCAACACCGTGGTAGATTTAGTCGGTATTACCAGTATACCTTTTCCCCGGTGAGTCCGACATAACCTCTCCGTCGCCCCGCGGTGAGGTATGCCTCATCGCATTCCCTCACGTAAAAAAACCCTCATATCACTATGGCGTTAATTCCCGCATAATAGAAAGTGAGACTATTAGTATTGATCAGACTCAGATCCACTCTGTGATCCACAAAAATCTGAAAACGATCCGAGTATCAAATCGACCGATCAATCAATCAATCAATCCCTTATACACAGCAGCTGTATTTACTACCGTTGCACCAGCAAGGCAGTCCGAAAAGTATCTATAGATACATATAATAAAATCGTAGGAAAGTCAAAACTGTACATTGAATATTTTTTTAAAAGAATACTTGGGCGTGAACTACAATCGATATCGAAGCCAAAAATATAGTTTTTAGAATTTTTGTCTGTTTGTCTGTATGTATGTCCGGGCTAAACTCAAAAAGTACTGCATGGATTTACTTCAAATTTTGCATGAATATTACTAACAGGTCGGGTCAACATATAGGCTACATATTATCACGCTATCACCTACGGGGAAGGAGCTGTAAATCTTTATTTTTCTTACGCATTCTGTGACAGCGTGTAATCTAACGACGCATATTTAAATATTGTTTTTGAGTAAGCCATGCTATTATCTAGCTTTACACTATAAAAACTACGCCATTTAAGTAACTTGGGCAGAGAAATATAGTTGGGTTCCGCGGCGACAAACACTTTTTAGTTAAAATCTACGCGGACGAAGTCGCAGGTAACAGCTAGTTTCTTAATAAACTTATATACCTACTAGTATTTTCTAGATCTCTTGGGTGAACAGTTTTTACCTACAGTACAAGTATTAAGTAGATATAATTAAATTAGGTGTACCACTCATACACGAACTGAGCGCCGGTCGTTCTTGACACACATGCTTGTCTCGGGTCAAGAATTCTTAAGACCTAAATAGGTAACTTGATAATCTTATTAAGAGACGCTCAACGGCATACGATCCATATATCTTACCTCCTTATTCTTATCTGTGTAATATTATTTCAAGTCTAATGCCGTTTTGTGGGTCACGGCAGTTTAACGGTTTTCTACTCTAATAGGAAAGAGATTATTACTTTTCATGTAAACTAGATCAGTGTGTTGGATAAAAGCGATGGCCTAGTGCGAGATCGGTAGACAGCCATGCTTATGTCTCGAGTTCCATTCCAAGGCACGCACATATGACGTTTACAACTTATGTGTGTGTTAAATAGTTAACATTGCTTTAACGGTGAAGGAAAATAATGTGAGGCATGTCTGCGAGTTCTTTATAAAGTTTAACAAGATATGTGAAGTCTGCCACACACACTTGCACTCACACACACGCATACACACCCTCACACACACACACGTACACTAAATTGTTACTTAATTTCATCCGCAAAATAAAATATGAGGTTACCTGTATACAGCAATTGTTAACATTTTATCTACTATACGTCCAAGAGGTGGGAGCCTGGTGATCTGTAACACAGGTTTTCCTATAATAGACACCAGTCTCGCCACAAAGGATTAAAATTAGTTAAATCTTCACTGAGTTATCTTATGTATGTATACTTACCTTTGTGAAAGAGATAAATAAAAAAATACTTATATATATGCCAACCCGCACTGGGTGTGTGTGGTGGACTATGGCTTAACCCTACTTACACTGAGAAGAGGCCCATGCCTAACGGTAGGACAGTTTGTATAAATAGGTATACGTACACTACGTACACTGGAACCTCTGCAACTCCGTAGGGACATTGCCTCATTGGCATGTTTCTACAGAATATACCAAGGGGAGAGCTCTGAAGAGTTATTCCACCTTATCCCGTCCTCCCCTTTCCTATCCAGAACAAAGCGTGCTGGGCTCAGATGCCATCCTTACACGGTAGAGTCGATTAGAGCGCGTACCAAAAAGTTTGGGTCCTCATATCTCTGCCGAACGACCAAGACATGAAATTCTCTGCCAAGGCACGTGTTTCCTTCTTCCTTCAATCCTGGGTTCTTTAAGCGGGGCGTGAAAAAGCATCTTCTCAGGCCGTCAAAGTAGAGACCTCAACATCGCCTCGGCTACTGTGGGGGCGATGTGGAGGCCACTGCTCTTAGACCACACGACTGCTTACCATCAGGTGGAGTGTGGTCATTTTGACGAGCAAAATAAAAAAAATAAAGAAAAAGAAACGTACAGGGCTGATATTATATGTAAGCACTTAAGTCCATAAACTCATGCAAAGACACTACATTCTTATGGAGTCACGTAACCAACATAATTTACAATCTTGATAACACATATTTCTTACATAAATGTACTTAACTTTGGTTGGAGAAACGTTTAAGGCGACGTTGCACGTGGAAGACTTATGTAATGAATTAATGTATTCAATAGTGATGGCTAATAGGGCAACCAAATTTATGACGTGTTCATAAAATGGGTGCGTAAGTACAAAATGCGGCATTGACATTTAGCATGCATATCTACACAACAGGAGAAAGGTCATATAAGGATTTATATGACTTTTCTCCTGTTGTGTATCCACAGGAGAAAGGACGTATATGGATTCCTAGAACGATCTAATCGTATGGAGGTGACGAGTCAACATAGGATACTCTCGTTTCGAGCAACGGGTATCTACGCGAACAGAGCCGCAACCGTAAGATAATCTAATCTATAAGTGCTAGAATATATAAATGTCACCAGCATACCATGTTAGATCTGTCGTATTGTTATCATATAACTAGTTTGATTATAAACTGACGGAGTATTGTGAACGAGTTTCTACAAAATTCACAACATGCGCAATCATTATCGTCCAATTGTAATCGTCTTACGTTTAGTCGTGAAATTAAGAATCAACACACACTATAAACTAACTATGTTTAGTTCTATACTGCCATTTTTCGCGTTCCGCGGCAGGTAGGTACAAGTAACTAGGTAGAGTTTGTTTGCTTGTTTTAACTACCAGTTCGAATTGAAAAATTCTTAGTGTTGGATAGCCTATTTATCGAGGAAGGCTATATATACATTACGCTACGACCCACTGGGGCGGCGCAGTAACCATAAACATGGGTGAAACTGCGGACACAGCTAGTCGAATATTTAAGCCTGGTTTTAATCTGCATCCTAATCTATACTTATAATAAAACTGTAGAGAGGTAAATTCTGTACATTGAATATATATTCAAAATTAATATTGGAGGATGAATGGTGATCGATACTGATGACAAAAATGCAATCAGTAAATTTTTTGTCTGTCTGTCTGTATGTGCACGCATGGGTCAAAAACTACTGAAGGGATTTTAACCAAACTTGGTACGATTGTAGTCCATACTCCTGGGCAGGTTATAGGCTATATAACATAACGCTAAGACACATAGGAGCTGAGCAGTGACAATAAATTTGAAGCAAGTCGGACGAAAATGCGCTTTCGAGCTCTTATCCTCGCATACGTTGATCATACAGCAAAAGTATGTATTACAAAGATGATGGTCTTCAAAAGATCTACAAAAAAGTCCTCAATAGTATATGTCTATCTTTTATAAATTAGCCAAAATAACGTGTTTAATCGTTAGGCATTTCTTCAAAGTGTATTAAATACATAAATATATTGTATTTCACATAGATATATCTTTATCAAACTCCCATATTCAAAAAGTACACTTTAATATTTATTTTATAAAAAAAAAATTATAGGAATCGGTTTATAAACACACAAGATATAGATGAAATAAAACTTCCAAATCTCGCCGCGCCAGTATGGGTACGGCTATACGGTTGATTTTCGTTTAACGCGCGAAACGGCCACCCGCTGCATTTATAAAAAGGCGGGGGCGCTCACGCGCCGACTTCACTCCCATTTTGTTTGTTTGGTTGAACGCGCTAAGCTAAGGAACTACGGGTAAAATTACAAAAGTATTTCAGTGTTGGATAGCCCATTTATAGAGGAAGGCTATAGGCTATATAACATCACGCTACGACCAATAGGAGCGGAGCATAAATGAAAAATATTGCAAAAACTAGGAAAATTCTCTTATGTGAAGCAGACGAAGTTGCACGGGTCAACTAGTCCTAACTAATACTACAAAAGCGAAAATAAGTTTGTTTGTTTGTTACCTTTTCACGCCAAAACCACTGAACCGATCATCCTGAAATTTTGCATATACGTTGTCGGGTGTACAGAAACGAACATGGGCTACCTTTTATCCCGAAAAATATTGCTGTTCCCGAGGAAAACAATAAACCGTTCTTATGATAAATAGATGGCGCCACGTTTCTTTCAAATCATGATTGAATTATATTATTACAAGCAGAGTACAACCCGAATTGATTGTCAAATTCTAAATTAACGCGAGCGAAGCCGCGAGCAAAAGTTTATATTATAAGGGAATATATTATAAATTCGTGTTCTTAAAATGTACCGGTGATGGCGGTGATATATGAAATCTTGTTTGGCTTCTTTCATCAGCAACTGGGATCAGATTAGTGATTAATGCTTCGGCAAGCTAGATCTATCACCCAAAGACTAGGCTAGAAAGTCCAAAGACCCAAATCCAGAATGAGATAAACGTATCGCAAACAAGAATGCGAGGCCATTCATCTGATTACAATATGTAGGCGTCAAAGGAGTGGCCACTTCACATCTCCCAGACGCCAGATACACTATCGGTTGATATCTTTAATATCACGTTTATTTATCAGCGTTTATCTTCTTTCCCCGGTGACTGGGACAGTTCAATCACCTACTGATCTGTCATTTTACCATATCGTGATGATCATATTTAATTGCATGAATGGTCTTCTTATTTAAGATCGTTTGTAAGTAACAAATATATCACACATAAAAAGATATCTGGCTTTTAATTTTGCCTTATGTTATAGGGTACGAACGTTTTAATCGAGTATATCTAGACCCCATGTATTCTACTGAGATGATAGTGATAAAAATACACATTTTACATTTTATCCGAACAGGAAATCGATCTCGGGGCGTTATGTAAACGTTGTTATTAAACTTGAATGGTTAGTGTATTGATTGATTTATACAATCGCCACTGCGTCATAGGCCACATGTATCTACCAAAAAAGAATGGCCATAAAATATGTTGGTCGTAAAATTTAAGGAACATTATTACGTAACCCATCAATTAAGTAGTTAAATAGCGTAATTACGGCCAATCTATGATATTTTTAATACCTATCCTAACTAATATTATAAATGCGAAAGTGAGTTTGTTTGTTTGTTTGTTACGCTTTCACGCCTTAACAACTGGTTAGTTGTTGTTGTAGATAATAAAAATATTTCTTGATTCAAAATACCGACTAGTAACTTTGTTTGAAAGAAATTACTTAACGTAGTTACTGCCTATGCCTTTGTAAAAATGCCTATGCGTTTGACTTTATAACAGTAAGAATTTAAGTCAAGGTAGAAACAGGCTCGCTATTTTCGGATAGCCTTTAGTAGTGGTTTTTGAGTAACTACTATAACTAGCTACGTAGAGTCAATAGACAAGCAAATAAAAAAATAATGAGCACTTGCATGTCACGGTTTTAATCCTATTTACAATTCCCTTGCAACATCAATGGCAAATAGTTGGCCCATTGGCAGTCAACTTGAGCAATAAATTACGACTACAGAAACTTAATTAATGAAGTAAGAACCAAACAAATGACTATAGATTTATCTCCATTTATTTCCCTTGACGTGTGAGTAAGTATTTCTCAAAACTCCACTGCAGTTTTTGCAATAGCAAAGCGATTATTATTTTATCCCTACATCAAGAAATACCGGTTTAAATAACTTTAAGTTGTGTGTGAACCTTCTCAAGATCTCTTCCAGTAAATTTGTAATGTAATTAATTAAATTTTAAGTAGGCCTGTGTCTATAATTAGTTGTATGTACACATCTATTGATGTTTGTAAGAAGTATTCACACACAATGTTATTGTAAAAGTAAATTAGTTAACAGTATTGCTTTGTTGTGTATGTATATTTTTACTCAATAATTGCTCAACGCTTTTTGGATGTGATTGATGGGGAGACCGTTGGACTGCCACGCAGTAGTCTCGAGTTCAATCTCAAGGCACGTACCTCTGACTTTGACTGACCAAAGTTATGTGCGCTTTAAGAGCAGCGATAGCTCAGTGGGGAGACCAACAGACTGCAATGTAGAGGGTCTCGGGTTCGAACCCACGTCGCGCACCTCTGACTTTCGGAAGTTATATGACGTTTCGAAATTATGTGCGTATTGATTGACAATTGTCGCCTGCTCCGTGCCTCGGAGAGCACGTTAAGCTGTCGGTCCCGGTTGCCATGAACATCTATGGCAGTCGTTATTGGGAGAGTGTCGACACAAAAGATCCCACTGGGTCGAAGTGTCGCCGATCTGCACAGACTGGCTCCCACATAAGATAAGGTATGTGCGCTTTAGTGGTGAAGGATAACATCTTCAAGATGTGTGAAGTCTGCCGATCCACATTGGGTCAGCGTGATGGACTATGGCCTAACCCTTCTTATACAAAGAAGATGCCTGTAACCGACAGTGGGACAGTTTATAAATAGGGCAGATATAATATTATATAATAGAAGTAACGCCCGGAGTAAAGTCAGTGGACTTTACTGACATTAAATAGCGGACACAGAAAATCAGGCGCCTTATCACCATTTCAAGACAGTGGATTACATTGTTTAGTATAATCACGTTCTCATACTAATGACAAATGATCTAAGATAAGAGCAAGTGCAGGCAAAATTAACTCCATACAAATGTATGTCTGTTTCCCTTAATGATGAAAATAGAACAAACAAATATAATGTAATATTCTACCACATACACGCAACACAACACCATCTAGCCCAAACTAAGCAGAGCTTGTACTATGGGTACTAGACAATGGATAAACATACATATATTATATTCTTTTTTTTTAAATACATACATATTATACATAGAAACACCCAGACCAAGACAAACATCCATGTTCATGCACACAAATGTTTGATTTGGGCGGGAATCGAACCCGCGACCTCAGGCGTGGCTGTCGGTTTCACTAACCACTACGCCATCGAGGCCGAAAATGAAATTTAATTTATATCTACCACTGCCATGTCTATACTGTCTTGCTTTCTTAATTTAATTATTATACAACTACATTCAAAATTTAACATCTGGTACCTAGATGATGGGACCCTAGGAGGTGACATAGAAACGGATTTACAAGATTTGAAACTTTTAAAAAATAAATTTAATTCGATTGGTTTAGAACTAAATTCAAACAAATGTGAAATTTTTATTAACGATAAAATAGATAAATCTTGGGCCCTATCAAAATTTAATTCTTTGGCTCCAAACATCAAAATTATTGAAAAAGATTCTTTTCGCCTTCTTGGGTCTCCTGTATTGGAGGAGGCATTCGAGTCGTTTATAGATGAAAAGATCCAAAATTTTTGTGAAGTTTCAGACCGACTACTCAAAATTAATATTCATTCTGCTTATACAATCATTCGTTATTGCCTCTTCGTTCCTAAATTCACACATGCCCTCCGATCCTCTCAATTTTGGAAGCATTTAATACTTTTGGAAAAGATCGACGATACTATTCGGCATACACTTAGCAAAATTTTAAATTTGGCCATGAACGACCGAGTGTGGCTCCAGGCAACCCTACCAGTTCGCTTGGGTGGCCTCGGCGTTCGCAAAATTAGTGATGTCAGTTTACCGGCGTTCCTGTCTTCGGTCCACTGCACTGAAGAATTGACCAGGAAAATTTTAGCTCCCACACTGGTTAATTCTGAAGTGTCGTGCAAGTCCGACGCAGGAAACGCTTGGAAAATGATCTGTCCAAGCTCTGATTTGCCATCCGATCTATTCTTTCAGAGTCGGTGGGATGGGCCGCTCTGCAACATGGTGAGAGAACATCTCATAAACACATCTCTTAATGTTGCTGAGCGTGCCCGTTTATTGGCTGTGGGGAAGTGGGAATCGGGTCTTTGGCTCCAAGCACTCCCTTCGTCCAAGTTCCCTTCGTCGTCGTTAGGCACTATGTTGGACGATACAACGTTCCGCATCGCTTCTTGCCTTCGTTTAGGTGCTCCATGTGTTTCTCCGCATCGATGTCACTGTGGGGAAGCCGTCGATGGCCTTGGCCACCATGGCCTATCATGTAGCAGGAGTGCCGGTCGTTTTTCGCGGCACGCCAATCTTAACGACATTATCCGTCGTGCTCTTGTCACCGCCGGCGTGCCAGCTCATCTCGAACCTAATGGCTTGGCACGTGACGATGGGAAGAGACCGGACGGTATGTCATTGATGTCTTGGAAGATGGGTAGGCCCTTGGTGTGGGACGCAACGTGTGTCGACACCCTTGCGCCATCACATCTTCCCAGCACGGCGGGTTGTGCTGGTGCTGCTGCTGCATCTGCGGAGACTCTCAAACAACATTTGATCGAGATTTTTTTTATTTTGCTCGTCAAAATGACCACACTCCACCTGATGGTAAGCAGTCGTGTGGTCTAAGAGCAGTGGCCTCCACATCGCCCCCACAGTAGCCGAGGCGATGTTGAGGTCTCTACTCAGATTACAGCAGAGGAACAGAGTAGGACATCATCAGTACGGCTTGGTCCATGGATTGTGTCTGACACTTTTGTTACTACTTTAGAATAATATTCTACAAAACATATATAAAAATCAGCCATGTAAATTTAAGTTAAGTAACTCTTATTTTTAGTTACCTTTCTTACCTGCCCAGGTGTCACTAGGCGAGCTCCACAAACTCGCAGGTATTCAAAGAACATGAAACGCTACTGAGAACCTAAGGTTTCATCTATGTGAAAATAAGTTATGTCTTATCGCTCTGGGATCTTGGACTATTATATAAGGTTCGAAATAACCATTTATTATTATAATGTCAGCCTGGCGACGGTTTTGTTAAAACATATGATATAATAAAACAGTTACCCACTGGGATTACATTGCACGACTCGCACACTACTTTTTACAATTTTTTGTTTGTATTCTTTACTACATTGTGATCGTATTATTAGACGACAACACCAATCTGTATTGCTAGCATACATTTTTTTACTTATAAGTGGAAGCTTGTAATTAGCAACATGTATATATTTTTTTCCTCTAACTATCTTTGTATTAGTCTGTAAAGTTTCTTAAAACTAAATAAAATAAATAAATTAAAATAAAATATAATATAGGTATATAGTAACTATTGCAAGAATCTAAAATTCTAAATCGTATTGATATTGAATATGGCCATTATTTATATTTAAGAAATCATTTGATTTAGTAAAATGTCTAGATCAACTTAGGAGATAGGTAACAGAAAACAATATATGCAAGAGATGTGGAATATTAAAAACCCTGGCTTCTTGTAATAATAATTTATGCTAATGCCAAAGTTGATTGCCATAATCTTCTATCTTTAAATAAATAATAATATTTAATTAATAACTTACCTAATTTAAAGTTTGGAGTATATTTTCGTTGTAATTTTATAGTTTAAAACATTCAAACATAATACTATTTTACAATGTTAAATAATATTTGGATTAGTACTTAATGAAGGATTTCAGATATTTAAATAATAAAGATTGATTAAGTATTTGAACTAATATTAATTTTTGATAAAATCATAGAAAGGAGTCTATCCCTACGTCAGGCAAGTATTCCCCGAAGTATTTTAAACGTTAGGCTACTATCCGCCACAGTAGGCAACTATCCCATTTATCAGAGGTACAAAAATGGTTAGTATTCAACTGCACAGCAAAAAAATATTAATTGCACAGTAAAATATGCTTACCAAAAATACTAATTGCATACCAAAATATATTTAAAGAGATCAAACTAACTCCTATTTTTGGGTGGGTTTATGAAGGAACCTAACATAACCTAACCCTTCCGAGACGGAATGCAGTGATTTGAGACGTATAGGTGCTCGTTATGATATATTTTAGTAAGCATATTCTGCTGTGCAATTAGTGTTTTTGGTGGTCATTATATATTTTAATCCAAAAAGAAAATAGGATTTACTCAAAACCAATATTAATTTTGTTCATAAACATGGGCTTCTATGAAAGAAGACCTATGTTTTGATATGCATGTTAATTTTTTCTTAATGAGTCCATATTTTTTTATAACAGAGCCTTTTTTAAAAGTGGGGCAACTATCCGGCTTTTACCCTACAGGACGTTTAGTAATAATATTTTTACTGAAAGGTTACTGTTAGGCTTATTGAGCTATATAGCTTGAGGATTTTTTTAAGAATAATGCCACATTTACACCAAGGATGTTTCTTGTAAATAAATTGTAAAAATCACGCGCAATAATTGAAACTAGGTAAATTAAAAACAGGTAGCGTAGTAAAAGCATGAGATCGATAATATATAATTTACTTTAATTTTTTTTATTTTGCTCGTCAAAATGACCACACTCCACCTGATGGTAAGCAGTCGTGTGATCTAAGAGCAGTGGCCTCCACACCGCCCTCATAGCAGCCGAGGCGATGTTGAGGTCTCTACTTTGACGGCCTGAGAAGGTGCTTTTTCACGCCCCGCTTAAAGGACTCAGGATTGAAGGAAGAAGGAAACACGTGCCTTGGCAGAAAATTCCATGCCTTGGTCGTTTGGCAGAGGTATTAGGAACCAAACTTGTTGGTACGCGCTCTAGTCGACTCTACCGTGTAAGGATGGCATCTGAGCCTAGCACGCGTTGTTCTGGATAGGAAAGGGGAGGGCGGGATAAGGTGGAATAACTCTTCAGAGCACTTCCCGTGGTATATTCTGTAGAAACATGCCAATGAAGCAATGTCCCTACGGAGTTGCAGAGGTTCCAGTGAACTCGTGACCTCTGGATCTCCGATAATACGGACATCCCGCCGCTGTAACCGGTCGAGAGCATCCAACAAGTACTGCGCGGAGCCATCCCAAAGTTGAGAACAGTACTCCACGCAAGGGCGCACTTGTGCCTTATACAATAGGCACAGTTGCCCAGGCGTGAAGAACCGCCTCACCCTGTTCAGAACTCCGAGTTTTTGCGAAGCTTGCTTAATGACGCTCTCGATGTAGGTTTTGGGATTAAGGGAGTGGCAAAGATCCATACCTAAGATGGAGAGGCTGTCACGTATTACCAGTGGAGCGTTCTTCAGAGAAGGGAGGGGAAGGGAAGGGAAGGGAAGGTTTTAATCGACATGGTAAAGTTTTATAAATTGTTTTCTAAGTACTTAGGTATACGACAATTTTCTCTGGCAATAAGAACTGCAATAACGTGCTGTTTACACTAGTATCAGTCTTGCATTGAACTTGCCCTTTCAACGCAAGAATGTAACGTATTGTTTAGACGATACAAGCTAATTATTGCTTCAACTGTGTTGCATGCCACACGCAAGAAATTTGAACGGTGTGAACAGGCCTTAAGACAGAATAGCATTTTAATTTAACGACTGAGATACGAAAATGAGCTCAAAAAGTTTTTTATACAAACCTCAAACTAGTACTAAACAAATTTGTTGATGAATTCCAGATCGCTTTGTGTAGAATAAACAAGAATAAGTGCCCAAACAAGACATGTTTGTTTGTCTCACAAAATGCGTGTATTAGATCCACTGTCATAATAAAATGACTATGTTATGGCATAGTAACATTACTTTATGTTTAAGCTTGTTGTAGACCTTAGGGTACCTACCTTGATACTCCTACTTGATAGTCAAAATGTACTGATTGGGAGATGCCTGTGTCGTATTAAATATGAAGTAAACCTATTTGCATCAAAACTACCGCCCTAGAGATATTCAGTCAGTGTATGACAATTGAGGATAGATCAGAAAAATGATTCAGCCTAGAGAAAATCAACTCGATACACACATTGCCCGCCAATCAATTTATCATTGGAATGTATTCGTAGTTGATGAATTAAGTTCTGATTCTTGCTCTCGAATATACAATTGTTTGTCGAATGAAATGTAACAACAACGAATAAAAGAACATTCATGAAAACAATCATCAATTGCGCAATTATTAATATTTGTGTTCAAGTGCTAGAAGCGTATAGTTATTGAGGAATTTACGAAAACGTAGGTATAATAGATAGCTAAATGTTCTATAATGCGATTCAGCATAACCCCTTACAAATATAAAAGCGAAATGTTATGCTTTGCTAATAACAAGACGTAGCGCTTAAACCGAAACGTCTTCTGCAATTTGAGTCATTTCACCGTGGTGTATGCGTGTGAGTTCTTGTATAATTTCATAGTTGAATGTCCAAGGTCGTCGACCAGTGTGCAGAACAGTTCGCAGCACGTGATTTATATCTTGTAGATCTATATATCTCATCAGTATTAAAATTAGTTAATGCATATTAACTTTGCAAGTAGAATCGAATCATGCCGGATCGATTAGGTTGATAAGAACGTATTGGCAATTATATATAACAAAAGATAATCATGACGTCTTGTGAGATCTGTGGCGAAGAGACTCACGCGCACATTGATTAATCCGTGAGTTTAACGAATGTTGATGCTGACTAGCTTATTGATGAATTACGTTTCGGGTTCCTATCATACTATCGAGCACTGTAGGTCTGCTTTAATGACATAGATGTAATATCTAACCATCCTTGTGTCTATAGGAGCTTTACTAACATAACAGTAAAAGTTTAGTATAGATCACACATTTTTTGTGCCTTCAATTAATACCGCCAGCATTTAGTGAAAGAATAGCCGTAATATGAACATCTAAATAATTGCGCCATATAAACAGTTCTAAAAATAATCCTTCGTCAAACTTTACTGCAAACAAAAAGAAAATAAGTTCTACAACATAATATTTGAGTTACGTCAATTACACACAAATTGCAAAACCACAATACCATATCGGTACGTTCGTTTAAACACTGCAGTACTCATTCGAGTTTGTACCACAAAAACATTTAGGTACCTATCCAATTGCAGTTCGTTGACCTCAAGATGATTAAGACGGGCGTGCAAAAACTTAGACGACAGTAACTGAGACTTAGGTACATTAGATGAATCAAAACGATAATACATAGCGACCTTGGTAAATTATAGCTTTGTCCAGTTTTCGGTTTCTTTGACCATTTACCGTAGCTCGTTATGGATTCAAGTAAACGCATGTGTTTGGAGGACATCGCCAAATGTCGCTGAAACGATGCAATAACACGTATAAACTAACGTTATTTTCGATGAAACTGAGTAGGTTAGAACATTATTGCATTCAGAAGGATGAGACAGCACGATAAAGTGTGTGTAGTTTACAGCTCGTGTAGCATACAAACAAATGCTTAAAAAATAGTGATACAGCACCTGATAGTTTTTTTTTAAACGTATTTCCAGTGTTAGTTGTAACTCGTATGTCGCGGGCTTACAAACATTCAAACAAAGGGTAAACAAAGAACATCTCACAAATTTCCGCGTGGTGATCGAACCCATAGCACTCGGGCAGTGGTAGTAACAGTGGCGAAGCGCCCACTGTTTAAGGGGTACTGCGCCACTCGTGCCAGCAACAACAAGTTCACATTGTTGTTGATTTTTCACGTTTTAAGACAATATCAACTAGTTTTAAAATATATTAGGATCGTGACTGCAGACATGAGCTAACCCAACTGAGAACCTACTTCAGATTAGCTCGAAGCTAAATAACCATTTATTGTATTGTGTGGCGAACAGGACTTTCAAAGCTCAATAAAAGCAACTGTGCCCTAAGCAAGGCATTAATAATAATAATAATAATAATAATAATAATAACCTTCTTCACTATTTACGACAGATAGAGCTACCCACCAATCTTTACATCACTATGCAGAAGGCCGCTATACTCAATACTTGCCGTATAGTTCGTAAGTTTTTGCAGGACGAGCCCCTTTTAATAAATAATGCCCCAAATGAACCCCACTTGGCCTAGACCCGTGGTTTTCATTAAATACCGAATTTTATTTTGAGAAAAAACAAATTAAACCAACCAAAATAATAATAATATTCTACCACATACACACAACACCATCTAGCCCAAACTAAGCAGAGCTTGTACTATGGGTACTAGACAATGGATAAACATACATATATACTTTCTTTTTGTAAATACATACATATTATACATAGAAACACCAGACCAAGACAAACATCCATGTCCATGCACACAAATGTTTGACTTGTGCGGGAATCGAACCCGCGACCTCAGGCGTGGCAGTCGGTTACACCAACCACTACGCCATCGAGGCCGACATTAATGTGTTTTTGATTGATAGATTCCATATTATATTGTGACAATATCTTAGCAAGTACCTACGTTGCCAAAATTTATTCTTTGAATATCATGTTATTTATTGCACATCAAATAAACAAATAATTGACATAATATATACACAAATTATTTACAAGACATATGAATATCATCACAATAGCTATGTTAAATGAAAAGATAGACTCCAAATTTTTCATAACGATTTCGTTCTTGAAGCGTAAAGATTTTTATTTAACAAATAGCAAGGCTTCTTTTATTCTTCCTCTTTCTTCTCGCCTCTTCTTCTGCTACTTGTTATAGAAGATATTACGTCAACCAGTAGACTACAATAAGTTGATTTATCAATTTCTTGATAGGTAGTATCAATAAATTGATAAATCAACTTATTATTATTATACTATTAATAGTGGCATACGGGCCGCCTAATGGTAATCAGTTAACGTAGCCTTGAAACACTTGATATCCTCGCGTTGACTTTGCAAAAAAGGAATTAGCAACATCCCACAAAAAACAACTACTTGACGCTTTCTTATTACCAGTACGTTTGAAGGAGCTTTTCTTAAGGTATTGTTATAATAATCTTAGTTTATGAAAGACTAAAACATGTTTTGCTCTTTCATAAAGTAAGATTATTATAACTTCATACATTTTTTGGAAAGTAGGATTACAAAACCAGTTAACTAGTTCTGGCCACATGTAATTTTTGTCGTGATTAGGGCAGTCAAGTGTTTGATCATATTACAAAATTGCCGAAAGATCCGATTAGTTTATCTGCGGACGCTTAAGGTGGATGACCGATTTATCGCTTCTGTGCCGATGCACACATCCGCCCTATAAGCCACAACTACATTATAAGGATATATGACTTTTGAAACTCCTTTAGCGTAGAAATGGATATAAAAGATCACGCATCTAGATTCCCAATTAAGTAACGCTTTGATGCAACTGCATGAAATTGAATCTTACATTTAATACTCTACAAAAGAAGTATTCACCGTACTTATACTCCGCACATCAGTCATTGAACTTACACAATACGTAATCCAAGTCAAATCTTGAAATATTTTCAAGATACATTGCTTAGTGTTGTGTTTCTGTGGGGAGAAATAGATATCATAATGTTAGTTTAGTGGGTTACCCTTAGACTGCCAAAGCCGTGTGACTTTTTTAAGTTATATGCGTAGTCACCTGCGTCCGTTGGAGAATACCCCGACATTCGTATCCCTACACGTGGCCTGGATGGTGCTAAGCAGGTGACAACGCCGGTGGTATGCTGAAGCCGAGGCTGGTAACCACCCATTAGCGTAAGTCGTAGCGCCATGTAGCATAGCCGTGTTCCGACACGTGAGGCTGGTGTAGCCATTTGAACGGAAGAGTCGAAACAGTTGCCCTCCGCCAGCTGACCAGCCTGACATGTATTGTCTTTGCCACCGGAACATTAGTCTCGGAGGGTAGGTGGAGCTATGGCACGGTGTACCGCTTTGGCCGTCCGCAGGTAGTAAGGGGCTCAAGTAACAAGCAAGCCACTTGTGAAAGGCTGCCCCGCCAACTGTCGAAAAATCCCGGGCTTATGTCATTGTCCGTGTCGGTGACTGCACCTTTTAGGTAGTTCCGACCACCTGTGAAAACTGTATCAGTCTACTCCCCGCCCGTCACGGCTCCAATAGCTCCCGGCGGTTCTGGCGATACACGTCGGCAGACTGGTATAAGATGCGGTCCTGTTTTGCATCTTATCCTTAGCAGCCTACTTACTTCTCTTCGGGTGATCCAACAACCTGCGCCGACGCTATTACCGATGTGTTGGGTCAGAGAATGGAATATGCTAGTGCTACTGGGGGGATTTCAATGCCCACCACCAAGAGTAGCTATTGCCGTACCAGCGCACTGACCATGCTTGGAGAGAAACGCGAAAGCTCGTTTTAGCGTTAAACAATCAAATAGTCTACTCATTGACTGGCAATGCGGGTTTCACCGAATCCGGTCCACTGGAGACCTTCAAGTGTATGCAACGCATATTTGGAGCGAGGCCATCGAGAAGCACAGCGAAGCATTGGCTGTCTCCCTTGATATCACAAAGGCCTTTGACAGGGTCTGGCATGATAGCCTTATCAGCAAGCTTCCGTACTTTGGCCTACCCACTGGCCTCTGCGTATGGGTGGCAGATTCCCTGATTCGAGTAGTCATTGTATGGCTACTCGAATCCGAACAAAAGGCAATTAATGCCGGGGTTCCACAAGGATTAGTAATTTCTGCAATCTGCCAAGACCCGGTACGTTTGGGTATGCAGACGACATCACGCTTGTAGAGAGCCAATAGAGCTTAGATACAGTTGCTGAGGGACCAGGGTTCCCGAGGGATAGAAATTTATTGACAAAATGTACATTAACGCGAGCAAAACCGCATAATCTAGTAAAAGATAAACTGACACCAGGTAATTATTAAACTAAACTAAATTTATGTTAATACATTTACTTGGTGCATGAATTTCCGCGTATTGCCTGGAGGATAGTCAAAGTTAGATTACCAATAGCTGCGATCCGCACATCTCAATTGCTTCATTCATATCATGACTTTCTTCGGATATGGTCGTTGGCTAACTGTACCGCTATCATAATCTGAACTTTATTTAAAAGATCTCTATTCCCAACTGTCCCATTCATATTCGTGGTTGATGTAAGGGTACTCTATATCATTACCAGTGTACCTATGGTGTGGTCATGTGGTGTACAATTCTTATATTTTTGAAGTAAAAACTTCTTTAGCGGCGTAGTGCACTTTTTTGTGATGGGTAAAAAATGTTAAACTCGCGTCAGGACACGGGACCTGATCGAAAATTCGTAAGATGGAGGGAGAAATGTCATGTTTGTGTACGATAGCGCAATAAATGAATATTGTATTTTACCACATAAATTATAGTACTTTTATACTGATAAAGCCATTCGTGCAAAATTATTCCCTAGCCATGTCAAAATATCAAAAATGCGCAACGTTAATATTCAAGTTTCACTTCTGCTAGCACTCCCGAAGTGCAACCCGTTGATTATTTTTATTGAAAATCCGTACACAGGAGTAGGACAATTTATAAGCAAGGCTAATAATTTTATTCATGCACCGGAACAAAGACTTTATTGTCAAGCATATCTTTACGTCTTTTGTCTTGGAACTCCTATTTCAAGCATTTAGATTATGCAGGGTGAATTATACTGAAAAAATACCTACCTATATCTATCACTTCTGCCGGCACTCCCGAAGTGCAACCCGTTGATTTTTTTTATAAGATTACTCTTGCACTAGGAATAATTACTATGTCGCGTTTGTTTGTGCATCACACAATTTGTCTCATGTATTGAACCCACAACACTCAGTGTGGTGCCATTGGCCACCACTTAAACCACTACGCCATCCGTGCAGTCATCTTGCCTTATATGCTTTCATGGTTCGTAATGATGTCACTGGCATACACAGGCTTCTTCTCCGAACGATAAAGATATAAAAGCCATCCACCATACCAATTTCAAGGCACGCGTGTCATGTTGGTAAACTTCACACGCCGTTGACAACATTATGCAGGTATTTGTCACGACAATTCCTAACCGTTAATCAAGCGTTAATAATTAATTTTTAATACGAATATATCTACGCGTGGTTTGTAGTCTTATTTCAATACTTTTGTTTTTATACCACGAAGGGTATGGACCTGCTGATAAGCGGTTGTTCTCTATAAATGAAGGTTGCAATAACAGGGCTGATAACGGACAGAATGCCCTGTTAATGCAGGGGTCAGACAACTTTGGCCACAACCTTAAGGACATAATTGCAAGAATACAATTGAAGGTCATGACCCGCATTCAGAATAGTTTTTGTGTCGTGGCGGACTTAACAAACATTCAAAAAACGAATACAACCAACTCTCAGACCCACCGGTACAACTACATATTTGTGGATCGCACAAATGTTTGTCAACCCATTACACACAGCAAAGTAAGAGTGGCAAGCCGACCACATAAACCCTTACGTCAGCCATGCAATGGACTTAATAGGCTGCAATATTCTGTATTGCGAAGGTAATCTTCTATTTGGGCTGGTCCACAGTTGAATTAGGATTCTGTTATGCTCTACCTCTTCAAATACCAATGATTATACGCAAGGCTGACTGCTTAAACTAAATTTATCTTAGATACCTATATATCAGTTATCTAATACATATATTTATTTCTTTTTTACTACGACTGATTTGCTCAATTTGTGCGCAATAAAAAACCGTGCACAATGTTTCTGGCTGCTTAAATAACTACCTATTACTTTTTATTGGATAATCGTGATATAATTTTATACACTCACGCTTCGTTGGATTCCGTATTTGTTACAGTAATAACTTCGATTTTATTCATCAATGAGAAGTAAACAACATCTCTTGAAATAATGTAATAAGGTCGCATGCACACCATTTTCGAGTATGTTCCTGTCACTTAAAGACTGCGATTACCAAATAATGCATTAACATGTAATGTGCTATCAGAAGGGACATCAATAGTGCTTGTACTACGAACACGGAGCAAATACTAAGGAATGACTGCGTGACGGCTCTTGTTTTGATGTCCAAAATTGCATGAACTGAACACGCACGAGAGTTTATTGTTTATTTATTCCAAGGTTTATTTGCAATGAAAAGACAAAAGTACGTTGATAAAGTTATTGTTGCTAGACTAGTGTTTACATCCATTACCGACGTGCACATCATTAAAAAAGTAATAATAAAGTATTCACAATTAACAATATAAGTATATCATAATAGATACGTAAGTATACAAAAACGTAGATAACAAAAATAATTAACACATACAAATTAATATTACAACATAAAACACGTCATAACACTAATAATCTTGTAAAGAGTCTATTTACCGTAAAACCGTTATTATATATAGGTATTATCAGTACCTACATTATTATTTTGTACTTTATATAAGTTTATTTGGATTTTGAACTTTACATAGGTACTTAGATCGGTATTTTTCCTTTTGGTCAAATTAACGGTGAGGTAAATCAATTTAAGGAACTTTGTACATAGGAATTTCAAGATTTTGCTTTATGAACTTCAGTAACATATCCATTTGACATTTTAAGCTTTCGGTATTTTGAATATAAGTTAGATTTTAGGGATTTTGTACGTAGGTTATTTTACGTTAGTTCTTTTAATTTTAGATATTGCAATATGTACCCACTTTATTGTAACTATACAATATACAAAATACATCGTACTTATTTCTAAGATTGCAATCACTGAGTGATATAACAGGAGTTTAAAGACAGACTGGTGCTTCATCACCTAATACTTTTGATCCTTACCAACCAAAGGTTATCATATTAACCTTAATCTGGCCTATTCTCCCACTACCAGCAACGATTGAAACACTATAAATAAATAAACCATAAAAGAAGACAAGAATATAATATATATTGGTATATATATAAATAATAATAATAACTAATTACACATTAGAGTTTATTTTCCATACCAAAAAAAATAATGCTAGTGTCGTATTTGTTTCAATATAAATGTATATATATTTAAGTATATATATACTTAAATACTATAATAATATAATTATACTAATAATAATACAGAACCAAAGTCCATAAACATAAAAAATATTAAAAATACACAGCATCGTCTTATGTAATTGCAGCAAAGTCTCACAAAACGTCTGCTACATTATTTATTACATATAACCTTTTTTTTTCTTGGAGCCATTACTTTTCAGACAGATCGCACTACTGTCATATTTGTTAATACTTTGTATTTATAATGTAATTATTATGCTCATTAAGTGGACTGTATGTTCTTTTGAGCTAATAAAGATCTTAAACATATAATGTGTATTCTTTTCAGTCAACAAAGCAATGTGGTAGCCTTGTTTTACATAAGAGCTAACAGCAAGAAAAACTTGCACTAATAACAAGGAAATGAATATAAATTGATTCTTTGTTAAAATCATACGAACAAAGAGTAATTACTTTTTTTTGGCAGCATGTAGTTGATTATTAATGACTTATATAAAATATCGATATCAATCACGCCAGATATTCATGTCAAAGAGGTTTTAGTTAAAATAATTCGACTAAACATTGTAATGTTTGGAATGAATCTATTTGTACCATAGATAAAGAAAGAATAACACTATGTTTTATGCCACAAGGCACCGAAGTAACATGTTGTAATTATCTCACATTTTATGATTTAAAAAAACTGATCAAAATCTTGATAAACACAGATGACGTCGATGTACGCAACACCCTTGCGAACTACACTTAAGACTGCGCCGAGCGAAATGTGTGTGTGGTGACAGTTAAGTTGATAAAATCAACACTTTTTGTTTAAAACAAATATAAAATATACATTTACCATAACAATGAATGTGTTTATTTTTTTTAAGTACTCTGTGTTAAAAACTTTAAATAATTAATATTTTCGCCTACAAAATTACGCAAATTTGCATTGATTTTTTAGATTATAACAGTAGAAATCTATCCTATTTTACAGCTTAAACGAAACATAAATAGTTATATTACAATTTGTCCGTCCCAAATATTTAAGTTATTGGTTGACAATAAAGATACATATTTATCAAAAAAGCATTTCAAATCCTCCATACAATTTTACTATGGCGGCCACGCGCCGAACTCTTTCATTCAGTTCAACCGCATCGCAGTCTTAAAACGACACAAATAACTTTACCTAAATACGTCGAGTTACCAGTAACCCTGTATATATCATTATATGTTATACCAATAAATTTGTTATAAATTACAAATACCTACGACAACAAAAAGAAATGCCTTAAAGTTACGTTGTAAAAGAGTACCTAATAATGCCCATTAAAATATTAAAAACGAAGGTAAGTTTCAAATATTTGTATAAGTTAAGATTTTTGATAATGTAATTTATAATTGTAATATTACAGTGTAATTGTATGATACATTTCTAAAGTAAACAACAAAAAAACATACGCTTAAAGCGTGTCCAATACGGTTCACAATGATTAAAGCATTATACCTACCATCTGTGATCTAAGTTTCATATTGTGGCATGAAATAATATATATTATATATTATTATATTTCAATAATATTTGGTTACTAATTATTCTATCAATTACAAATATATAAGCTATAAATTTGTAGCAACTAAAGTCGTGGTATACATGTATTATTATACGAAATTTGACGTATTTATCTTTAAATACGAATCACGACAAAAAATAATACATACTGTACAAAATAACACGTAATTTAATAATCATTTTCTGTGTAAAATGCAAAATTGTACGTCGCAAATATTACCCAACTTCTCGTTAGATGGCGCTGTCCCGAGATTCTAGATCGCGCTATGGTTTCGTTCACAATCGCATATATAAGCTCGGAGCGAATATGCTCATTATTCAGGTTACAAGATTTAGTCTTAAGTACTATATTCTTATTTATAAGTTATAGCCTTAAGAGTGCCTTGTAAATTATGTAATTGATTACAGCCAACGATTGACAATTTTTGAGAGGGACCTAATCGGTCCTTGATAATTCCGTAGAATATATCTTTAGATCAAATACATCAGTGTTGTGTAGACAGCCAAGTGCAACAGAATAAACTGGTGAAGACAGTAATAGGACGTTGTAAAGATGTTTACCACATCTGGAATTCAATGTGTAATTCCACTGAATTACGGCTTTTTTATTAATTGTTCACCGGGGCGAGTTCGCAACTGTATTTCGGTAAGGCTGTTATGAAGTTAGATAATAAATAAATAAACGCAGTGTCATAATATCAATATACTATTATATACAAAAAAGTAACATTTATTTTCATTCCATTACTTTCTATTGCCTGAAACACAGGTTCGTCTCGAGCAGGCAAAGGCATTAGGTATACATAAAAAATTGTATGTGTTATTTGATTGAAGATAACATAAAGTACTAATAACTCAGTGTAGCTGATATAGAAAATAGATTATTTTAAAAAAGCCTTTAAATATGGAATTGAATGAGATAACGAGGCCGAGATATTGATATGAACTATAAAAACGTTTACACATCATGCCAAAATCTTATACATAAAAATGTTGAGCAAATACAATAAAGTATAATAATATATAAAATATATATACATACTAGCTGTCCCGACAGACGTTATCCTGTACACAAAAGAAAAAGAAAAAAAAATATGTCTAAACCATTCTCGAATCCACTTGAACACACACAAAAATTTTCATTAAAATCGGTCCAGCCGTTTAGGAGGAGTTCAGTGACATACACACGTACAGTAGAATTATATATATAAAGATGTATATCGATAGAGTTGGCAGAATTGTAGGTGTTACAGTTCATCAGATATAGCCTTATATATTTTGACTATACGGATGGCTAACACTTTAATCATTAATTTAAAGTGGTAACCTCGCCACTACAATTACGCTTTGTCGTCCACTGTGATTGAGAAGAATATGTTCATAAGAGAGCTTAAAGAGCCACGTTGTTATTAATGTTTTTATTTGACTTAGACTTAATTTTTCCATTTTAGCATGTAACTTACAAACTATGTTGTATATTTTGGGACGTAGGTAGATTGCCTGTCTTTTCATAAAAGTCGAGTTTATGGTATGTGTAGGAATTCGAAATACACGTCGTTGCGTTAGCTGAGTGAATCCAAGGGATTTTGTAATTTCTTTGTGCATTGATATTATTGCCTACAAAGTAAATATCTGACGTATTCTAAGTATTTCGCCACTGACGTAGTTCAGAAGTGTAGCAGGCTGAAGTGGCAGTGGGCTGGTCACATCTGTCGCAGAACCGATGATCGTTGGAGCAGACAGGTTCTCGAGTGGAGACCACGACTCGGCAAGCGTAGTGTAGGACGCCCCCCGGCCAGATGGACCGATGACCTGAAAAAGGTGACTGGAGGTGACTGGATGGCGAAAACGGGAGATCGGGCCTTGTGGCGCACCCTGGGGGAGGCTTATGTCCAGCAGTGGACTGCAATAGGCTGAAATGATGGTACAGGTCTTTAGTTGAAAACCTAAACGGTTTTTTCAGCATTACTTTTAGAACTGCTCGCTGGGCTCTCTCAAGTTGGATCATTTTGGATTTTGCTGCACCACCCCATGCAAGGGAACAATAGTAAAGGAGTGATTGTGTCAGTGCTTAGTAAATTAGTATCGAGTGTTTTTGTCTGCGCTATTACGTAGTAATTTGAATATGTATATAGATTTTCTAATTCTACCTGATACCTAATTGTTCTATATGTTTGTAATATATTAAACGTTCGTCTAATATGACTCCTAGATAGCGGATAGAGTCTATGCGATTAATAGTTTCGCAGTTACAGAAGACTCTACTATCAGAGTCACAAGTGTGTAGTTTTAAAGAAAGGACTGTGTACATTGCAATATCATCAGAGTCATTAACAATATCTTTATCACTGTTTAAACTAGTACAACGGCATGCGAATCAGGACTGCGAATGATCTAAAATTTACTGATATCGTTTAAGTAAATTTATAGAACTATCTCATCATACACTTACTATCTAGTTTATCTTTATTATTTACTTAGTATAAAGACAACGTTTTCTCCATCAGCTACGTTACGGTTCGATGACTTCTATGTTTTGTATTGATATATCATGTTTATAATAAGCATTAACCGACAAGAAAACGATTAAAAAGTGTGAGTAAAACATGTAACAGACCCTTTGTATTTCGTAACTGACGTAGCGTAAAACTCTTTCTATGCCAAGGCGCTTGATATACATACATATTAAGTTGTTCCACGCGGCTGGCCACCGCTAAACTCTTACATAGTGCGTTGAATCGTCTGGATCCGGTCTGGATGAGTCACCATCAGCCACCTGTGTTGCTGATAAAAAATATAGTACCTCAACTGGTGAATGGTTTACGACGCCGGCGGGCCGTGTATCTATGAATTATTTAGAGCACGTTGTAAAATGTTTGAGGTTTGAACTTATAATTAGAATCTTACGACGTTGCCTTAACCAGTCATTTACTATAATATATTTTCATTCTTTCATTCATTCATTCATTTCAGTCGTTTCTTTGGTTTTTTGGTATCCATGTTATAACTATTATTTTCTTGATATGTTTAACACTGTTTGTAACTGTAAATGTTATGTCTCGAATAAGTTATTAGTCAAAATTAGACTTCATAGATATAAGTGAACGTTCGCATGCAATGGATACATTCTACATTCTTCTCAGCCCCTTTTCAATAGGTTTCGTTTCCTTGATAATTGACGATAAGCTTCTTGTGAATGTAACATTTATTTTATAGCAGACAGCCAGAGAATACGAGTTCGTTGCTATAATGTCCCTAATTGGCATGATCTCCTGCCGTGATAGTTTGTTAATGTTTCCCAACATTGGATAATCGATTACACGGTTCTAGTTGGTATACATTATCATGATCAAATATAAGGGCGATCAAATATAATCGAAGATCGAAGTTGACTTATTTGCACAATGTAACTAATTTATTAAAGTGTGATACGATATTTAAAACCCCAACGATATTTGTAGCTGATCATGTGACGGCTAATGGACTAACGAATTTTATAAAGAATAATGTCTTATATTCTTTATAAAATTTGCATTTGTTTATTGGAAGTATGATTTTGTGTAAGGTTCAGATAGACCATTACGTTTTCCCTAAGGTAGGAATGTAGAGACGATCTTTAGTCATGTCGTATCGTATTCCAGTCGTGCGGTACTTCTACTTGCTTAAACCATAATGCTGTCTATTACAATTAACCGTGATAAAAATGTTGTCATGCAATGCTCCATCTAAAATACCAATACTGCAATAAGATGTAGTTTACTCCTCTTTCTAAAAACGATAGAAGTGGAGTAAATCTATTTATACTCTCGAGGTGTGAGTTATGTCATAAGAAAAGAAATATGTCTGCAATCATAAATCAATGACAATTTTACTGTTACGTAGATGAAAAATTTATAATTGGACCAGGTAAAATTAATTTGCAAGATTAAGCTCTAGACTAAACGCGCTTTGACAACATCACTTTATCACCAGACTTAATTCTATTCGTCAGGTATTTAACTTGCTATCTGACATAAAGGGTTTTCCAGGTAACACAATAAGTAAATCGGAAAGTACGTTGGATGCTATTATATTTATGAAGGTACCAAGTTGTTGTGCAAATATCGAAAAACGTTAAAATCTAGGTCCCAAGGAGTTCCGGCAAACTTTTGCATGTCCTGATCCATGAAAAGTAAACAAAGCTAGAAATTAATAAGTATTAGATTAATGCCAGTTCATCATGCTTTACAAAGATTTCCCGTGTGAACGTCAAATCTAACCGCAATAAGAGGAGACAATTCTTTTTCACTTATAATGATGGTGGTAATGATGAGGCCATGAGAATGGAGGTAAGAAACAACAAGTAGCGGAACAGTATCAACTCTAGACTCGCTTTGGATCCCAGATGCATGTCGGGATGTAAAGCAAATTATTTTTTATATGATTGAGAATAATAATATTTATTTCCTTTGGTAGATTTGGTATAGTTTGAAATCGGACTTAGATTTTTCATTGCTGGTGATATCTGAGTACTTTATACATTCACTGTGGGTTCCAATACGACTTTTTACGTACCACGTAAATACTGTCAAATTCATTTAGCTAGTAAAGAAATCCTCATGCCTATAACCGTATAGGGGAACTTCATAAAAGGGGTGCTAGTCTATTGCTGTCTGCCAGTCTGACTGCAGTAAACTGAAAGTATATTTAACTCCAATAAACACCATTGTTTCTCAAAATACTAACAGGTTCTGTTATAATAAAATATACTATGATAACAGAAATATTAACTGATAGTTGCCGGGATGGAGTAAATTTATATGATGTTTCTAAAACACTTAGCTAGGTACTATTGAGTATCGTATAGGCCGGCAAGAGACGCCCGGTTGTCACCACTGCGGCAACTGCCGCGACGTTGTTGAGGACACGGCGCTGCACACTTTGGCGGATTGCCCCACCTGGGCATCGCAGCGCCGTGAATTGATCGCGGCAGTCGGATTGGTTGCCATCTCGCTCCCGGCTGTAGTTCAGTCTATGGTCCGGAATGAGAGGTCGTGGAACGCCGTCACCTCCTTCTGTGAGGAAGTAATTTCCATCAAGGAGGCGGCGGAGCGAGAGATGGAGCGCTTAAACCCTCTCCCTAACCGCACAGCCGGGCGTCAGAGGACGCGCGACAACCTCCAGACACCCTGAGGTTTAACATATTTTTTTTTTTTCTGGGCGAAGTCCTCATGGACTACCTCCGCCTGGGGAAAGGCGGAGGGGCGTGCCGGACTCTTACCGGCTAAAACCACCCCGGTGTCTCCTCGCACGTGCGCGCGGGGCCGCGGGAGTCCAAATTCTTCCGCAGCCCCGCACTAGTGCTGGCCGGGTCTGTCCGGGCCTCGTCTCCTGCATGGGGTAGTGAGGTGTTGAACTACCCCGTGCATCGCCTCAGAGGCGCGCGCCGACATCCGCGCGCGCCTGCGACTCGGGTCCATCGAATAGGGGGCGGGGACTTCCCCAAGTCCCTCGCCCCTGGACCCATTCATGGGGGCCGGAAAAGGGCGTTGTCCGCCCTTCTCCTGCGCCCGGTGCGCCTTCTGCGGCCGAGGAAGGGAGTCGAGATCTCCCTCTCCCGTTCCGCAGTTTCCTTCTGCGACATCACGTCCTCGCAGAAGGACACCACCGCGTCGCACGACTCTGCGCTACCAACCATCCTCCGCACTACGGCTGGCAGCGACAGATCGCCTCCTACTTCATTTGTGAGGACACGGCGCTGCTCCTCCCAAGCTGCACACTCGGTGAGCGTGTGTTGCGCCGTGTCCTCCCCGCAATGGACGCAGTGGTGGCACCGAGCGTCGGCTCCCTGTCTATGCGGCACAGGTACTTGCCGAAGCAGCCGTGCCCCGACAGCACCTGCGTCACCCTAAACGACAGGGAGCCGTGCCTTCTCCCGAGCCAGGCGTTGAGTACTGGCCGGATCGCCTCGACGGTAGCGAGGCCGGCGGCAGGGCGCAGAAGCCTTTGCCGCCATTCCACCACCAAGACCTGACGGAGCTCCTCTCGACGCAGCGCGATCTGCCGTTGCACCGGCCTCGAGCCCCGTGCCCGCTCTTCCTCGCGCCATCGATATAATGACGCGAGTACTTTCGCCTCTAGGTCCCAGGGCGGGGATCCGGCCAGGACGCAAGCCGCCTCGTAGGAAATCGTGCGATACCCGCGGACGACTCTGACGTCCATCGTCCTCTGTGGTTTGCGCAGAATGGCGATAGTGCTGGCCGTCATGTCCATCGCCCACACAGGGGCCCCATACAGGGCCATGGACCGCACGATTCCCACGTACAACCACCTACAGGCGGCGCTCGGGCCCCCCAAGTTGGGAAGCAACGTTAAAAGCGCGCTCGCTGCGCCCATCAGCTTGGGCGCCAGCCGCCGGAAGTGGGGCCCGAATTCCCATCGGCTGTCGAGTACCAATCCCAGATACTTCATGGTGGACTCGACAGCTATCCGGGCCCCGCTGACCACGATGTGTGATCCCGGCGCCGGCACACGTCGGGGGCCATGAAACACCATGGCCTCCGACTTGTTTAGGGCCACCTCCAGGCCCAGGCGCCGGATGTGGTTCACCACCTGTGTCACCGCAGCCGTGGCTATCAACGTCGCTTCTCTGTGCGAGCTCCCCCGGGCAGTTACGAGCGTGTTGTCCGCATAACACGTCAAGTCGGCGCCCGACAGGAGTTCGCCTCTCAGCACCCAGTCGTAGCCGATGTTCCACAGGAGCGGTCCCAAGACCGATTCCTGCGGAACACCGCACGACATGAGGTGAAGACCGGCACCGTCGCGTCCCCGATAGGTGACGCATCTACCGTCCAGGTAAGCCCCTACTGTACGGCGGAGGTAGGGAGGCACGCGATGGTATTTCAGAGCCTCCCGAATACAACTCCAGGGTAGGGTGTTGAATGCGTTGGAGATGTCTAAAGACACCGCCAGCACTACCCCACCCCGGGACACCGTCTCCTCCACCAGGGCCCTCACGCGCATGATGGCGTCTATGGTGGAGCGCTCCCGACGAAAACCAAATTGGTTGTCGTCCAGGTTCGGCCCCTCCCTACACAAGTGGCTGACGAGGCGATCTGCGATAATACGCTCAAAAAGTTTGCCCGCCTCGTCGAGCAGCACTATGGGCCGATACGCGGACGGCGAGTCCGCGGGGCGCCCCTCCTTCCTGAGAAGGACCAGCCTCCCCTCCTTCCACACACCGGGAAACTGACCCTGCTCGAGACATGCCGTGAAGAGCCCCCTTAGCTGGGGCTCTAGCTCCTTCAGAGCCAGGACGAGAGCTCGATCAGGAACTCCGTCGGGTCCGGGCGCTGTGTTCTTAGCCCGGAGTCGCGACACGGCCGCTCTCGTCTCTGTTTGCATCACCTCGGGGACATTGGTGCTCTCCTCTTCTGGAGAGTCTGTGGCTGAGGGCGAAGCCATCGCCGGGGGAAAGTGTCCCGCTCGCTCCGGGAAGAGGGCCGATACCACCGTCTCAAGCAACTGGGGTTGCATGCTTTGAGTTAGTGGAGGCGCCCAGGGACGCAACTTGCCCCGTACCCAACGGTAGGGGCGCCCCCACGGATCCCGATCTAGGGACCCCAGCAGCTCCTCCCTGGCACGCTACTTTGAGTCGCCGATGGCCAGCCACAGAATCTCCTTAGACGCGCGGTACACCTCATACAGCGCGTCCTCCTCGGCGGAATCCCGTCGACGCCGTCTCCGGTATCGGGTGTACCGGCGACGAGCCTCAAAGCTCGCTACGCGCAATTGCGCGATCTCGGCGGTCCACCAGTACACCTGGCGCCTTGAGGACTGTTGGCGGACACGGGGCATGGACGCGTCGCAGATCTGCGTCATCGCCCCGCGAAACCACAGCGCCACCGCCTGGACGTCGACGGGGCCGTCCGTCGTCGACTCCCAGATCCAGGACTGGACTAAGGCAGCTTCCTCAAGTAGTTCCCTGTCGATGCGCTTAAGCGCCCAACGCGGGCCGTCGTTAATCGGGGCTGTTGGATGGCGGCCACTCGCGGTCTGAGCAGAGACGTCGAACCGGATATACCAATGGTCCGACAGCGTGTCCACCCCCACGGCGACACGCCAGTCGCGGACTCGGCTGGCGACAGAGGAGCTAGCGAACGAGACGTCCACTATCGATCCGCCCCGCTACCGCACACACGTGTATTCCGAACCCCGATTCAGGACGACCAGACCAATCGTCACCGCCCACTCTTCTAGCACCTCGCCCCGAGGGTCAGTGACCGGAGATCCCCACGCCGATGACTTGGCGTTGAGATCCCCGAGCACTAGAACGGGACGAGGGTGATAGCGGCCTACGACGGCGCCCAACTCGACAAGGAAACCCTCAAAGTCGGCGAGACTCTTGTTGGGGGAGAAATACGCCCCCACAATGACAATGCCGCCCAAGACCGCAGCAACCCAGCCGCGGCCCCGAGACGGGTCGATCAGAGTCTCGCTAATAATGGCCACCAAACCGTCAGCGCATCCCAGCCAGTTGTCACGGGCGGGAATGAAGTACGGTTCGGCGACCACAGCCACGTGAATCGACCACTCTGCCATGCTCTGGAGTAGGAGATCCTGAGCTCTAGCACAGTGGTTGATTTTGCCCTGGAGGAAATGGAATTATGCCATTATTGACACTCCATTCCCTCGGCAACGGTTTTGGGCCGGGAGTCGGCCGTGGAGTTACTAGCCTGCGGGGGTGGCGAGGTTTCCCCGGCAGGTTTAGAGCTCCTCTTCTTTTTATTCTTGGCCTTGCTGGCAGGCGCGCTCCAGGCCCCTCCGCCCACTTTGTGTCCCGCTGGCTTCCCCGCAGCCGAACATAAGCTGCAGTTGAGCGCAGCGGAACACTGGGCCGCCTTGTGGCCGGGCTGACCGCAGCGATAACAAAGATCACTACGGTCAATCTCGGCGGTGCACTTTGCCCGGACGTGCCCTTTCTCCAGGCACCGGAAGCAATGCAAAGCCCGGGGCTGCAGGAGTTTCACCCTCGCTGCAACCCAGCCAACCAGCAATCTGCCGCTATCGGCGATCTTCTTCGCCGACGCTACAGGGCACCGAACCCAGACTACGCCGAGTCCGGTGGCATCGGCGCGTATATCGCCGGCCCGCACCTTGTCCGACGAACACTTTCCGCTTCGGGCAACGGCCGCCACCACCTCCTCAGAGGTCACGGAGTCGTCCAGACCAGCAATCCGCACCTCTGCGGTTTTCATTGGCCTGGAGACCCGGACGTCCTCAGGGTTGAGGACCTCCCTCATCTTGGCGGCCAGAGCGTCCGCCTTTTCGGCACTGCCGCTCGCAGCACCAGCCACCTCGAACAGCCGCGCACCCGTGGCAGCCTGCCTGAGGGTGACGGACTGGAGGCCAAGATCTGATAATTTGATCTTGGCCTTGGCCTCGGCAATGACCGACTGGTATGTTACGCCGCGCTCCGCAGCCCCGGGATGTAGCGTGAGCGTCACAGCTTCAGAACGCGGGGCATGTATCGTCGGTCCTTTGCGAGCACCTTTGGCAGTCCGCCGCGCAGGCTGCTCAACCGACTTTGTGGTTCCACAGGGGCGCATGCAGCTGCTGCGGCCTTCTTGGCGGCTTTGCGGGCCTTCTTGCGGCCAACGACTTTCGCCCAAGTCTCACCCTTAGACCCGGCAGTGGTGGGCTGGTCGATCGGAGGAGCTCCCTCCGCGGGCTTTTTGTTGCCCTCCGCGGGCTTACCCTTTTGAGGCGCAAGTCTCGATGGCTCCTCAGTCCTCCGCGTGTCAGCTGCTAGAGGCGGATGGAGGATTTCCGCCGGGAGACGCCGAGAAATCGCCTCCAGCCGAGCGTTAACCATGCTCCCGCACTGGAGCATGCAGAGCCGGACAATGCGCTCGACCTCTTCGTCGGTACGAGGGCTTGCCGGTCGCGGTGCGGGAGTCGGGGCCACTACAGGTGCGGCATCGGTGGACGTGCGTCGCTGCTGTTGCTCGCTTAGCGCAGCGACTTGCCGCCGGAGGTCCTCCAGGTCATTTCGGAGGCGTCTGTTTTCCTCCTGTAACTTTGCGACCTCGTCAGAGGCCGTCCTGTTGAGGAGGATGCCAACCGCCTCCCTGATATCCGCGGCAGCCTCCTTTAAGCCACGGGTGAACGTGCCCTTCAGGCTGCCGGACTTGGTGGCAACCTTCAGGACTAAGTCCACCCCATCCAGAGCCAGCTGGCTCAAGGCCACCGCAGATGGCTCTCCCCCTACCGCCGCCAGAGCAGCTCGTCACTCGCGAGCGCGTCAGGCCATTTCCGACACTTCGTCGGCCGCGACGGCTTTGCGCTGCTCCCTCTTGGCGGCGATTATTTTGGCCTTTGAGCTCCCCAGCGAGGCATAGCTTTCACCGCCATCGCCAGGGTCCTCCGTAGTGACCCCCATGTCACTCTCGGCTTCAGTAGCCGCCGAGGTATTGGAGCGCACGAAACGTCCGTGCTTATCCCTCCGCGGCTGCGAAGCACTCGCCCCTCTCGATACCTGCCGACCCCTCCTCGAAGTCGGCAACTTGAGGGCCGGCAGGCCTTCCTCGTCTGAGGACCGGGACGTTTCCTAACGGAAGACGTCCCATGCGACCGATTTCCACCGCTTCCAGTATCCATATCCGCTACAGGGGCCTGGTCGCCTACCCCTGCGCATCCGTCGGTCACCAATTTAACACTCGCAGGCCCGGATACCTGCGAGCGCCGGGTGTCAACCGGGTCGCGCCCTACTGACAGTGGGGTCATACCCCCTACAACCTTCCCCTTTTTGGGGCCTATCGTCGACGCCTTGTCCGGGCCAGAGCCCAAGGCGGAAATTTCGGTGCCGGATGTTTCGCGCGGCACGGCGCTGTGATGGCGGTTGCCTCCCCAGAATACGAGGGGCAGACGGAGCCAGAAGGCTCCGTGAGGGATTCTCCGGGCGCGGCGCACCCGGTACCCTCCTGGGGTAGATTTCTCCTTTGATCCGACATCATTCATTTGTTTTGGGTTTTGGGTGGCCCTAATGACTGGGTTCCCCCCAGCCATACAGCCCCTCGCTGGGCCACCAAAAACTTGGGCTATGGGTTACTTTTATAGAGGTTTTCTTCCTCGCAGCCCGAAGGCCCCCGGTCCTGTCAGTTCAGGATTACGGGTTGGGCCGGATGGGGGTCCATGCTGGACCGATCCACCCGCCCCAAGACCGCCCGCCTGGGCAGGAAACACACCCACCTCGGCTTAACAGCCTAGTGATTTTTTAGAGAGGTTGTCTTCCTCTGAGGCTTAACCTCGGGGTGGTGGGCTTTGTGGGCCTGCCCGCCATCCGTTCAGAACCAGCTCCGAGAGGTGGCGTGCGTGTTCCCACGCGCGCCTCTGTGTCGAGTCCACCTCCCCTCTAGGAGGACGACAGTTTTTGTTGAGAAGTGACCGAAGGTCTTATCGTGTAATGGCGGGGTCGCGACCGCATGTGCAATTGATTCACGCAGCGATTGTGGTTTTGTTGAGGAACACCGTAGTAGGTTTAGTCGGTATTCCGGGAGGTCTAATATCATCATTTCAACATCTTTCTTTATCGCGGTGAGTCCGACATAACCTCCCTGGGGGACCCTCCGCGGGGACGGGCGGAGGTCTACGCGTCAATGCATTCCCACACGTAAAAAAGTGACATAATCGAACAAGAAAAAAATAAGTTAGAAATTATAATAAGCAAGTTAAGTGGTACATCGAATAAGGTCATGAATACCAAGAAGAGTTATTCTAGATTCTGAGGTCAATACGTTATATTTCTAAAGAAGTTGTTGGTATGATATTTTTTTACGAAAGCATCTACGAGTATATTGTATTGCGCGAAGAAACTTACGTTGCACTTGTTCAATGGTGTCCTTATATTTTGCATAGTACGGATTCTAAATGGGTACTGCGTATTCCATTTATGGCCTGATTATGGACTTGTATAGATGCAGAAAAGTAGAGGGACGGTGAAAGTTTCAGGATGCTCTCATTACCAAGCCAAACATTTGGTATGCCTTGCTAACTATGTTTTCTACGTGGACATCTAGATTAAGATTTAGATTCACACCAAGATCACGAAGACAGGTAACTTTGTTAAGTACGCTAGCTAGGCTAGCTAGGCTATAATTGAATTTAATTACATTTATTTTTTTAGTAAATATGATGCTGTGACATTTTGTTAGGCTTAACTGAAATTTATTAAGTCAGCAATAGTTAGAGAGTCACTCAAGAACTTGTTGAAATTCTGTTCAGATACATTATAGGTTACTTTGCGTATAGAAGAAATTTAGAATGTTTGAAACATTTATTTAAATCATCTATGAATAAAATAAATAGCAAATGCCCCAATATTGAGCCTTGTGGGACTCCCGAAGTGATCTTAATAATACTAGACCCAAAACCATTAACGACTACTTTCTGTGTTCTGTTTGTTACATATGATACAAACCATCGAAGAAGATCACCTCTAATACTATTGTAGGCGATTTTGTTGAGTAATAATGTATGGTCCACTTTGTCAAACGCCTTTTGAAAATCAGTATATACCTTATCAATCTGTTGCCTATTATCAATTCCATCAAAGAGTTGAGTATGCTCCCTTGTAGTACTCTTTGTGTGCTATACTTCAATTAGAGCATTTTTGCAAAATATGGACTTCACATGTAGAACAATGCGAATATATAGTAAGTAACATTGTTATTGGCTTATAAGTTTTGTATATTAGTTCAACGTTTATTAATATTCTTACTGTTTAAACTACTGTACTAGCTAAGCCCAAATTGTAGATTCGGATATATAGGTAAACTGATAAAATGAGTAAATAGACAAAACATTCATTCGTACTTCCATTACTTGTTTTGCCTGCCCGTCAAGCCGAATAAATCCCGACGAATGTCTCACCCAGTCTGTACGGCACACTGTTTGAATGCCAAAGTGATCGTGACTGGTAGAATGAACTCGTGACATCAATCATGGGATATTCATTATCCACGATACCTGTGTATTAAAAATGATATAAATGGTGTCAGATATTCAAACATATCATGCTATAACAAAGTATAAAATATTATTCAATCATTAATAATGAGTATCTTGAATATTTATTTTGTTTTGTTGTCAAAGAGATTAAAAGTATACTTTGAGGCTTGGTAATCAGTCATACAGTCAACTAGCTCTTTTTATTTATATTTTATTAAAGCAAACGTCTCTCGCCCTAGGGATAAATCCTGTATCACGGGAGACTTTACAAATATTCAAATAACGGACACAAAGAGCACTCAGAATTCGTACAACTTTATGTGTTATGCGGATCACACAACTTTATGTGTAGTACACAGTCTTTATGTGTAGTAACTATCATTATGAATGTTATAACTATGGTGGAGTACGCACATTATCGTACCTAGGATCCAATTGGATGCTCTTCACCGTTAGTCATCGCTTCGAGATAATAGCAGTCGAGCATAAAGTTTGTCTTGAGAAATAAGTTAAGATATAGTGTCTTCCTAAAGACCATAATTTGTAGTCAGTAATGTATCAAAGGATTAAACGTCTTGTATGTCAATCATTGATCGAACTGAATGGTTCCAGAGGTACGGTAAACGTGAAATTGATATTTTGTTATTTAAGTTATGATAATTGCAGTAACTTAATTGCAGTTTTATATGATACAATTTAGTAAGTATCAAAGAAATATATCAACCTTCAGTAAAAATAAGCGTCCGTGATTACATTGCTATAGAGAAACCATTGATACGACAAACAATCCCTTATGCTTTCATACTTGTCGGCCTCGATGGCGTAGCGGTTAGTATAACCGACTGCGACGCCTGAGGTCGCGCGTTCGATTCCCGCACAAGTCAAACATTTGTGTGCATGAACATGGATATTTGACTTGGTCTGGGTATTTCTATATATAATATGTATGTATTTAAAAAATATATAGTATATATGTATATTTATCCATTGTCTAGTACCCATAGTACAAGCTCTGCTTATTTTGGGCTAGATGGTGTTGTGTGTATGTGATAGAATATTATTATTATTGTAATATTATATCCAAATTCTATTAAAATTATGTATGACGTTCACGTAACGTATTACTTTGTGACCTAAATAATTAAAATTTTGACATTGACTTACGTAATATTCAAGCGAAAAATATTTTCTAGCCAACTTTACTCACTTATACTCTAGACTTCAATTAGTTGATGATTAAATTCTATTGATGATTGAGGTTCCTATTAATTCGAGGATGTTGTAAAAAGTACGAATTTATTATCCGCTTGTACACCTGCTTTAAGCGCTTCGAGTGCTCATAGCCCTATACGAAGAAACCGCATGATTATCTATTAGTTACGCTTGCCGGTAGTCGTACTTGTTAAAGAAATTATAGCCACCAGTCGTGTCATGTTTACTACTTTAAGAGTTATGACCAAAGTGCAAAACAGTACTGGCAGACATGATTAATTTGGTGTTCGAATGTTTGTCTATTAAGAAGTTTCATCTTGCCAGGTATAGCAGGTTAGAAACATACAAATAATATTTAAAGAGAATGGGAATTGGGATCACGTGTTTAATATTCAAGTTTATAAGTACCTGGTATGAAGTAATTGAATTATTCAGTGGCGCAGCGTAGTGAATGCGACTGTGCATGAGGTCGCGGTTCCGAATCCCCGGTCGGGCCAGTAAAAGGTAACTGGGTCTTTCTGACGAGTAATTCTCAGTAGGAGCCCGAAGTTAGGAAGTAGGTCGTGTTACATACTGCCATGACTCGGCAAGCACGTCAGGCCGTTGATCCTGCGCCTGATCTTTCTCCGTCCACGTCGGATTGCCGGCCCATCGAACTATGAGAATTATTTTTAGTTATCGTGAAATTCGGTCAAGAGGAGATTAACGGCCAAGCCACATATTTTGACTAAGTTGTATTGATTGTGAAGTTAGGCCTTGTAGAGTTAGGGCGTGTAGAGTTAGAAGCTTGGCTCTACATGAGATCTGATAACTTTTTGACAGTGCTAGTCATATGGTATCGCAGTCTTGGCCACATTTTACAAGAAAATGTTTTTGGTGGGATTTCATTTCTTTTTGTAAGTTGTTTGTGACAATATTTTTTTTATTTTTTGAGTTTTATTTCTTGAACATCAAATTTTTTTTTATTATTTATAATAACAAGGAGTCCTTATATCAATTTTCAGACCTCTAGCGTCAAAATTGCGGAAGTCTCATACAAACTTCCATCTCCTAGTTTAAGGGGTTGGGGAATAAAAGTTACTTGCTGTACGCTCTCGACCGGTTACAGCGGCGGGCTGTCCGTATCATCGGAGATCCAGAGGTCACGAGTTCACTGGAACCTCTGCAACTCCGTAGGTAAATTGCCTCATTGGCATGTTTTTACAGAATATACCACGGGGAGTACTCTGAAGAGTTATTCCACCTTATCCCGCCCTCCCCTTTCCTATCCAGAACAACGCGTGCTGGGCTCAGATGCCATCCTTACACGGTAGAGTCGATTAGAGCGCGTACCAAAAAGTTTGGGTCCTCATACCTCTGCCGAACGACCAAGGCATGGAATTCTCTGCCAAGGCACGTGTTTCCTTCTTCCTTCAATCCTGGGTTCTTTAAGCGGGGCGTGAAAAAGCATCTTCTCAGGCCGTCAAAGTAGAGACCTCAACATCGCCTCGGCTACTGTGGGGCCGATGTGGAGGCCACTGCTCTTAGACCATACGACTGCTTACCATCAGGTGGAGTGTGGTCATTTTGACGAGAAAATAAAAAATTAAAAAAAAAACAAGTTTTTAACTTTTTTGGTGTTTGTGTACTAATATTAGCGTACATACCAAATTTCAGCTTTCTAGGACATTAGGAAATATACTAAGAATTTTAATGATCATCAGTGACGAAATCAGGGTTTTTTAGATATCAATAAAATCTAAAGTTTATGAGCTATGCAATTAAAACTTTATATGTTTAATAAGTTCGCTACTGACAACATATCCCGAGAATTTTGTTCATCTGGTATAATCCAAACCCAAGTTATAAGGGTTCAGAAAAACGACGAAGCGCTTCGTGAAAAGGTAGGTAGTGTCCTTGCTCTTTGCTTGCTCGTCTTGGCAGGGGGGCGGCACTACTGTGCCCCCAGATAAATATGCCGTAGACTAAGTTTCTCTGATCCACAGCTAATATTACAAGAAAATTGCGCACAGTATAAATAAAGTAACTATATTATTACAGGAACGGTACGGAACCCACAAACCGCGAGCTCTACCCGCACTAAGTTGACGTTTTTTATGTTGGGATTTTACACGGGCGTGTTTATCAATCAATAAATCTTTAAATTGATTAAATAATGATTTGCATGCGGATGAAATGTCGGCATGTAAATGTGCGTGTCTAGCTACAAGTTTCACGTACCAAAAAAACTTAATGACAGCCGTAATGAACGTATCGTACGATAATCACATTCCGACTAAATTATAGGTTGTTGTCTGTTAAAGAAATTATTTATTGGATGTTCACATTACAACAACAATTACAAGTGCTACCCCAATGGCTAAGTAGTGCTTGATGGTGAGTCGTTGCCCAAAGATGTTTATGCATGCATTGGGCCCTGCTGGGTAGATCGCTGATAGTTTTAGATTAGTTATCCCGTCAACTGTCGAGCGAACATACGCTGTCCGCAAAAATGAGTCATCAAAAAAAGAAACGACAAATGTATGTCCGCTGCACACTTGACTCGTCAATGAGTCAAGTATCGAGCGCACATACATTTGTCCGTTTGTGTATTGTTTGCACAATGAATTTTTTATTATTTTTTACGTATTTCCCCTAGACGTTCAAGAAGTTATAGTTCCAGCGATTCATTTACCAGTAAAGCAGCATGTAGGCAACACCGTCGTGGTTTTAGTCGGTTTGTCCGAGTTCTTAGGAGAGCCCGACATAACACCCTAAAAATAAGACTCAATCGTATAACCACTAGCTACTGCCATGAAGTTCACTTAACAAAATACTTAACTTATTGAAAGTAATTGAAACTATTATAATATATAGTATTAGTAATATCGCTACTAGCTTTTCAAGCCTGTTGTCTTTTACCTGATATCCTCTTTCTTCGTAATTCTTATGAATTAAGCTATCCCATACATATAAGCTTTAATTTGTTACACAAAGTTAACCTTGAATATAAAACTGATAGTTCCATTTTAACTACTTTGACGAAATGGTCATCCGGAGTAGAGAAGAATAGTCATGATCCCTTAATAGGTTCAATAACAGTTCAGCAATTATAAAATTAAACATGATTAGTCTAACAAGCGTGTCACTACACAAATAAAGATTGGTTTCTAATTTAAATTAAACGGATCGGCTTCATTAGAGCTAGAATGTCGATTGTGTAAGTGTAAGTGTATGCGTCATCATGCCATACTACTGCCTATTTTAGATTTATAGGTATTGAAAAATATAACCAGATCCAAATTATTTAATCTCTATAATATTATTAAGTTATTAGTGTTATTTTCTTTAGGTTTTTAAAGTTAGCTTATGGTGTAATGGTTGCAATAGCCTGTTGATATGAGTTGTAAAATACTGAAATTATATTTAATTGGCGATTTAAAAGAGTGGCCGTGAGTGTCTTGCAGGTTCCTTCTCATAGGCCCTTTGCCTGAACCTAGCAACTAATCTAAATGTAGCTTCAATAACTTAGTAAACTCACTAACCTATATATTTTGACGTTCATAAGTATTACTTAGTAACTTAAATGAATAAACGATTTTTGACTTGACTTTGACTTTGATTCATGCGCATTTGTGAACGTATAGACAAATATGTTCTCAAGTGCAACACTAGTACTACTTGGATTACTCTCACTAGCACTATTGAGTAACACAAGTTTGAAGTAACCAAAGTTCCGCAGCGCGCATAATGGCATACGTATTTAAAATACAGAGCCCAGTGTACCGGATCTAATATAAGTAGATAAAGTACTGACACGAACGTTGTGCGTGACGTGAATGGAAGTATCGACGATCGCACACGAATCAACATTAGGCTCTCCCCACGTTTCCGACTCGCCAAAGGGTTCAGCAAACGTAGTAACAAGTGGTAATAGTACCATACGCGGCAACTTACCTTCCTTTAACTTCCTTTAAGTAAAATGCTGTTGAACTTTGCACTTATGTAGCTCTCGCATAATTTGCTGTGACAGACTGTAATGGTATTGTTTAAAGATTTTCTCTTATGTTTATGCATGTACATTGGAAAGAGTATACAGAGTTATCACTGCGACCTTTTTTATTTTTTTTATTTTGCTCGTCAAAATGACCACACTCCACCTGATGGTAAGCTGTCGTGTGGTCTAAGAGCAGTGGCCTCCACACCGCCCTCATAGCAGCCGAGGCGATGTTGAGGTGTCTACTTTAACGGCCTGAGAAGGTGCTTTTTCACGCCCCGCTTAAAGGACCCAGGATTGAAGGAAGAAGGAAATACGTGCCTTGGCAGAGAATTCCATGCCTTGGTCGTTTGGCAGAGGTATGAGGACCCAAACTTGTTGGTACGCGCTCTAGTGGACTCTACTGTGTATGGATGACTATGTATGTTTTCTGTGTAATATTATTTGTAGTACGAATAATATCAACGGGATAATTCAATTATCGAACCATTAATGTTAACTACTACAGTAAATTATTTTTACTATTAGAACTCTTCCTTGTTACAGAATTAAGTAGAAGAAAAAGAGAGATCTTATTAGGCTGGAATAAGAATACAAATAAATACTTTATAGTGTTATGATTTTTTATAACAGCACGTTTTGATAACGGTCATATTCTCGTCGATGACAGTTTAATAATTGGACGTACTTTATGAAAAACGTTCCAACCCACACTCGGGTCAAAATCGAGTTATTATTAGCAAATTAGTCACGGGGTTACTATTTACTAGCTGGAAAAATTTGGTAGCTCTACTATCACTCTAAATATGAAATCATGACTTAGTAGCCCAACCCACATGTATGAAGAAGCAATACGGGATTGAACTTCAATCACGATTATCTCAAAATGGTAACTTTGTGATATTGGTTTTTCAGAAAGTACGTCCAATTTATTCTAAGAAAATTACTGTTAATATCCAAATAGTAGATATTTTTATACATTTTAACTAATATTTTTGACAATAAGTCACTTCTCCTGTCAGTAATAAGTAATTACGTTATAAAAACTGTCAAGACTTTATTAAAGTATAAGGGCTTATTTGTGCTTATTTGTCACGATGTTTAGTTCGGGCAACATGTCGAGTGTATTGTTTCCGGCTATTATGTCTTCACCCATTACAATATTCGTACAAAGGAATATATACAACCTTCAACACACAAAAAGTCATAATTGTATAATATATTAGTGTCATCACTTTATGAGACATTGGTTATTTAAATATTAGGTAGTATTTGTGTGCTCGTATGCCGCAAACTTTATACCTTACGTAAGCCTCATCGCATACTCAAGGAACAATCGACAAACGGACACCATACGAATAAAATATACTTACTACACAAATTGCGCATTCGGCTTTCTTCCATTAATTTGAACTTTAACTTGATTTGGGAATAATATTATTTAATATTCTGCTGGTCTATGTTTTATTTGTTTGAATTTCGGTATTTTTATTTTACTTGAAATCATATTTTATAATAATGCTAGTTGTTATCTAATATATCCTAGTAGATCGAGTCCGTCTAGTCGGATTGATCAGTACCGTAGTTGCCAAACCATAACAAAGGTCTGAAAAAGGTTTAATAAGTAAAGTTACACGATAATTTTATTTTAATTTTTAATTTTTTTATTAAGGATCTCCGACAAAGAATATATACAAAAATGCACAAACATATAAACATAGTTTTTTATAGTGTACTTCTTCAGTTATAGGAGATCACAGCATGCACATACATATAACAACAAAGCTTAAACTAAAAACTTGAAAAATAATTATATCACTTAATTAAAATGAGCTACACATTAGAAATGTTTTTAAGAAGCGTTATAAACAATTATAAACAAAATGGAAAACTTGAATAAATGAAGTATCAAGAAAGTTAATTTCAATATACATGGACATGTTCACACATAAATTATAAAATGCAGCTATATTTGTACATTTTTTCTATTTCCCAGCACCTTTTTGTACTTCCTTAATACACGTATATCGTTTATGCAGTAGAGTTTAAAATAGTATACCAATGAGCATATGAGTCTGTTCTCTTATATAAAAGTCGGTATGTCACTTGAACTTGATGATGAGACATCTCCACCTTAGGTACTGTGTTGTTACAATTGACAAGCAGCTTGGATTCGTAAACACAATATAAATATTTATATTCATGGGCAAGTCCAACTGAGAAATACATATGTATGTATGCATCTAACCACTGACTGCTAGCTTCCTTGATGCGTATCAAGAGAAAATCGTATACAAACAAGTTTTCTCGGATTATACTGAGGGACTAGGGTTCAAGTCATAGCGATTAAGAAATGGAAAGTAAATTCTACCTGACTGGATTATGTATCGATATATTATATTGGAGAGTAGATAATCTCTTTGGTCGTTAATTTATTGTATAGCCCTCGTTTTTCAACAACGTTGGTATACCAATGAAAACAATAGCCACTAGAATGTCTTTAAACGTTGGTATAAAAGCATAAACAATTAATATTTTTATCAATGCATCGATATTATCCTAACTAATATCATAAATGCGAATGTGAGTTTGTTTGTTTGTGACAATTTCATGCCTGAACTACTAGACCGATCATCATGAAATTTCGCATGCACATTGTCCGGGATACAGGAAAGGATATAGCGTACATTTTATCTCGATAAATAAAACGTTCTGTTGCCGAGTGAAGCCGCAGGCAAAAGCTATTATCGACGCATTGACTAGTGATGTACTTTACATCGAAAGTAGCAATTTTAGAATTATATATATAAAACAGGTAATATGTTAGCCTCGCCCTAACTAGCTGTTACACACCATTAACTAGAGTACTCGTGAGTTATGCGGGGCGATAAGTGAAAACAATACGGGAACACAAAAAAAAGCTTTTTCACCTCGGTTAGTTAAAGTTAAAAAGCAACATGATAAAGTCAAAGAAAGCTGTAGAAATTCTAGTACTATCTTGAGTTCTATTTTGGACTCTGAAAGACAATAAAATTAAGACTACGACCATGGTTGATGCGTTTGAAATCAGTGCTTTGCCCAAAGAGAAACTAGAATGAAATATGAAAGCATAAGTTAGGTTAATTTAAAGGAAATATATATAACTAGCTTTTACCATGCATTCGTTCACGTTTATGTAAATTTTGTCATTTAATTTCTATACCTCGGAAACAGTACTACTTTTCTGGATGTATTCCATGTCCTTTTCTGTACCCCTGACAACGTGTATACGAAATTTCATGATGATCGGTCGAGTAGTTAAGGCGTGAAAGCGTAACAAACAAACAAACTCACATTCACATGTATAATATATAGTTAGGATAATAAGTATAAAACACGAAAAACGCTCTGATCCCTTAATTTTTACACCTAAATCTTCCTTATTAATCACTCTGTCTATTGATGAAAACCGTATGAAAATTCGTTCAGTAGTTTTTGACTTTATCGCTAACAGACAGACAGATAAAATAAAATGTAAATAAACAATATCACGTATCTCAATTCATTAATTTCTTCCAGCCTATTTATAATTATTATGCTTTTATTTATGACTAGCTTTTGCCCGCGGCTTCGCTCACGTTAATTTAGAATTTGACAATCAATTCGGGTCGTACTCTGCTTGTAATAATATAATTCAATCATGTTTCCAAAGACACGTGGCGCCATCTATTATCATAAGAACGTTATTGTTGTTTTCCTCGGGAACAGTATTTTTTTTTCGGGACGAAAGGTAGCATATGTCCGTTTCTGTACACCTGACAACGTATATGCAAAATTTCAGGATGATCGGTTCAATGGTTTAGGCGTGAAAAGGTAACAAACAAACAAACTCATTTTCGCTTTTATAATATTAAGTTAGAATTAGGATTAGGATAGGATTTGCTGTTTACTATACACTATCATGCATTCAGTTTAGTTTGTGTTGTCTCTTATTTTTGTTAATGTTCACTCTCCGTTTACGATCCAATAATTCAATTAATTGAACACTTCTGTGCCTTCCTACGTCAGAACTTTTGAAATGCGTTTATCTTTTTAATCAGCCCGCATCATTTCTCAATGAAATGTTATAGTGGCACTATTTAACGTAGACTTCTTTATGTCCCTTCAGTTCTCACCGGGTTTCATTCCAATCGATCTAAAAGCAAAAGGTCTTTAATTGAAGTGAAAACTTCTTTAGCGGCGTTGTGCACTTTCTTTTTGATGGGTAAAAAATGTTAAACTCGCGTCAGGACACGTGACCTGATCGAAAATTCGTAAGACGGAGGGAGAATTGTCAAACTCACGTCAGGACACGTGTCCTGATCGAAAATTCGCAAGACGGAGGGAGAATTGTCATGTTTGTGTACGATAGCGCAATAAATGAATATATTTTACCACATAAATGATAGTATTTTTATACTGATAATTAAAGCGATTCGTGCAAAATTTATTCCCTAACCATTCCAAAATATCAAAAATGCACAACGTTAATATTCAAGTTTTCACTTCTGTCGGCACACCCGGAGTGCAACCCGTTGATTTTTATTTTTTTTAAGCTATAATATATCATATTATGACATCGGAAAAATACAAACACAATTTTATTGTGTAATGGTGTGTACAATTTTCAGTTAAAGGCAACTTTGGGTCAGATTTATGTTTGTCACTGCCAGCGACTATATTTTCGATACCGACCTCGCTTTGTCCATACATAACAATAAACTCGTATAATTTGATGGGCATATTTTAAAATATGTCGTATCTACATACAAGATTTTATATCTTTTAACTCTAGACTCTTCTAGACTGATCACGTCATAGATTCAAAATGGAAAATAATTGCAAATTGCGTTGCATAAATAATACATTTTTATTATCTACTAGATTTCAACCTTCTAAATTCTCTCTCGTCTTAGCTCGTTTATCTGCGGAAACCGTGTAACATTATCTAACTACTAGATGTTCCCGCGGTTTCACCCGCGTTTATCGGTACTACACCGCTCCCGTGGGTCGTACCGTGATGTTATATAGCCTATAGCCTTCCTCAATAAATAAGCTATCCAACACTAAAATAATTTTTCAATTCGAACCAGTAATTCCTGAGATTAGCGTGTTCAAACAAACAAACTCTTCAGCTTTATAATATTAGTATAGATTAGAATATATCACCTTGCGATCACTTGAATTGTCTTATTTGCATCTATTAAGGTGTATGTGCTTCTGTTTTCTGAGCTCGTCAAGATCGCTAGCATGATTGTATGTACATGTTTATAATAAATTAAACATTTTGTTATGTAGGTATGTTTTGTTCGTAACATACCATACATAACACATGTTTGTTAACACCTCATGGAAATATTTTCGTAGGTAACAATGTGCAGATTCAAATCTTTAGACAGTAGCGATTACTGTTATATTTTGACTGCACGGATAGCGTTGATAGTTTAAGTAGTCACCTCGACACTGCCGCCGAGCTGTGAGTTTTTTTTTTTGTGAGTGTCCTGGGTTCGACATACAGCACAAAAAATTGTGTGACCCACAAACAGTAATTGCTCCGAGTATGGATGCTCTTTGTGTCCGTTGTTAGAATGTCCGTAAAGTTGACATGCAGGAATAATTCCTAGAGAGATAGATGTCATTAAAAAAAAGCTTTTAATTCGTCGTAAAATATTAATAATGGAGAAAATGTTGGTTTATTAGAACATGGATAGTAGGCTAGTGTGTAATCGCAATGATTACGGTAACGTGAGATGACGAGCTGGCCAACTTATTTATTCACTTACAAGCGATGCCTATTATATCTTATACCATGTTTTTACCCAGGTGATGTTTAAGATTTATTCCGTTTTTTTTAGTTGATAGGTTAGTCGAACTGTATAACAATATCGAAATTAAACTGTTTTTATTGTTATTTGTTTCATTTTACAATTTTATCGATACTTATCTTGTTGTCACGGTATTCAGTATCGATATTTACAGTCAAATTGAGTAGTAAGCATCAATGCCTTGAAACTTGTTATATATTATATACATCATTTATTGTACATCACAACATATTATAAAAAAATGTCCCTCGCCGCGTCTGTCCGTCTGTTCGCGGTAAACCAGAAAACCACTGAACGGATTTTTATGCGGTTTTCACTAAAAGACAGAGTGATTCATGAGGAAGGTTTAGGTGAATAATTTGTTAAGGTTTTGTGCTACTCATGCAAAGCTGCGGCGTGTCGCTAGTTGTTTCGTATATTATAAGTGGTGTTCCTGTCTTTAAAGCTTTGGGTAACTTAAGATCTAACGAAGTTTTGCTAGCTTGTTAATATAAAAACTTAAACATAAGCAAAACTTCGTAAGAACATCCTCGCTGGTATATTATAACAATCTTATCCTCAAATTGACAGTGTTTTAGTGTTTTAGGAATGCATCTGCGTATCTATTTAGATACATTTAAAGGTACTGAGTATGTGATGCATGTGACATGTGAATGTTAGTCTCGTGAAGAGCAGCGATAGCTCAGTGGGGAGACCAACAGACTGCAATGCAGAGGGCCTCGGGTTCGAACCCACGTCGCGCACCTCTGATTTTCGGAAGTTATATGAATTTTAGAAATTATGTGCGTATTGATTGACAATTATTGCCTGCTCCGTACCTCGGAGAGCACGTTAAGCCGTCGGTCCCGGCTGCCATGAACATCTATGGCAGTCGCTATGGGGAGAGTGTGGACACAAAAGATCCCACTGGGTCGAAGTGTCGCCGGTCTGCACTGACTGGCCCCCACATAAGATAAGATAAGATAGTCTCGTGAAATATCGGGTAATATTGAGAAAGTACCGGCAACACACCATTCTTAATAAATTACTAGACGGGTTTTCATTTATTGTCTCGTAGGTTTATCCTTACTATAAAAAAAATAATATTATAAATTTGAAAGTAACTCTGTCTGTCTGTCTATCTGTTACATTTTCACGGTTAAACTACTCAACCAATATAGATGAAATTTGGCACAGAGATACTTTAAAACCTAGGGAAGGACATAGGCTACATTTTATTGATGTAAGTACCACAAGGGAGGAGCTGCGCGCGAAAGCTAGTGCTTTATATATTTTAAAAGTAATTACCCTTTTAGGTGATGCAAATTTATTAAAGATAATAAATACTTTGTTAGCTTTCGCAGGGTTTGTTCCGCATTTGCCCCTACATCACGTCCCACATTTCAAAATGTTCCTCATTCGCCCCTCTTTTTAAATTATTCCTTTTTCGTCCTTCATTTTTGTGCATATGGATAGCGAAACAAAACATGGTTAAAAATTATCTTAAATCATTTTGTTGTCGGGCTCGTGATGTCATTCAATCATAAGCCCAAAGTCTTGCCGAGAGTTCAACGAGGTATATTAAAATATTTTTCGGATGACGGTACAACAAAAATACCGTACAAAAAAAGACAGGGATAGTAGAGAAACATAATTTGGGACAAAATAGGAATTACATTAAGAAATTTATATTTATTTAAATTTAGAGGCATACAAAGAACAATTATTGGGACGAATGCGTATTTCTACGTTTAGGACGAAACATGAGGGACGAATGCGGAACAAACCTTTCGCAGCAATCGTAACCACTTTAAAAACATTGGAATTAAAAGACAGAACAATAAATACGGTTTCTGTTCACTTCTCTGTCGAATCTATAATTATTTAGAATTGACTGTGTCTAATTTTATTCCCATGACGAGACGGTAATGTCACAAAAATTATCGAAAGTAAATGTACGTATGTATGTAATTTGTACGGTTAAATGAATACATGTCAAACTCAGGTTGGAGACATTAAATCATGCATTAAATACTCGTAAGTTTTTATTTGTGTGCAATTCAGTAAAATCTAACGATCAAATACACTGCTGAAAAGGCGGTAAAATAACAGCGTTTTTGTAATAAAGATGGCATTAACCCGTCTATTGTTGGAATGCCTGACATAAGTATCTAATGTATCTGGGCGCCGGTGTGCCGCTGCTATTCAAAAGGTTAATATAGAGGTTTTAGGTATATGAGGTTTATATTTCACTCTCTTTACCTAACCTACCATATGTCTTTATTTGTACAATATCCATGAGAATGCTTACTACAGGTAATTGTAAATTCGATATGCTGTGCCATCTTGCTGGCAGCTGTTCGATGCCCGTAACATCATTTATAAAGGACAATAGGTTCTCAAGTCACAAATGCGCAACTGTGGTTTGAACTTTAGGTCGAAATTGATCATGTCTGCCTTAGACCTGAGGGAAACAAGTTATTCTGAGCTTAGAAACCGTTCAAGTAAGTAGAATTATTGGAAAGAGAGGAACTCACAACGCACCCTCGAATTGCTCAACCCAACTATTGCAAAAGAAAAAGGTGGACAATACAGAACTCTTCTGAATAGGAACAGCCACGACGTGGGACCCAGGCGTTCTCTAACTTGAAAATATGATAAATATTTTGTGCTCGAAGCATAATACTGCATATTACGCTTCGAGCACAAAGTATTTATCATATTTTGTTTCGCAACAAATGACAAAATCCGTTTGGCAATGAATGAGCACAAACTGTCCTGAAGATGCCTCGCGCTTAGGCTGAGTCTGCTCCCTATAATTTTATTACAATGTACTTCCGTCAAGCAAAGTCTGCTTCAATTCAATATACCGTTCAATTTAATAAATACTTAGTTACATAAACATGTATGAGATGTTTGTTACTAGAATGATAGAGGACAGACGCAAATTATTTGGTCATCAATTTATATCAAAACAAAAAAGTAAATCAAAACCTTCTGATTAACTTTGGCTGAAAACGGGAAATGTTGTGTTTGTGTTTGAAAAATTCGTCTAATGAGTGTACGATTTGATTGCAATTAGAATTGCTTTAGTTTTGCCAATAAACTATATATCATATACATACATAGATTCACGCCTGTTTCGCAAGGGGATAGGTAGAGACTACGGATTTCCATTTGCTACGATCCTTACACACTTCTCTGGCTGCATTCACTTTCATAACATTCCTCATACACGCTTGCCGGTTTAAGGTGCTCCTGTCTTATCTTATCTTGTGTGTGGGGTCAGTCAGTATAGACCAGCGACACTTCGACCCAGTGGGATCTTTTGTGACGACCCCAAGATTTATCCCTTAGCTATCTCCTTATGAATGTACTGCATCAGCCGGAGTGTTCACTTCAGAGGGAGAAGCCTCAAGTCTTCAGGGTTTGGATATGCTAATCCCATCAGACCCATCCTCAGTACAGTCAACGCGTCGCATTCACACAGTAGGTGCGATATCGACTCGTCCGGTTGACCACAGACTCTGCAGATTGAATTGTGTGCCAATCTCAATCTGCACAGGATGTCGTTGGTGCCAAAATGGCCAGTGAACGCTTGGCCAAAAAGTGAGGTGCTCCTAACCTGGCCTTTATCCAGAACTACTCCGATCTGATCAAGAAACGTTCGCTTTCTTCCCCTTGCGACTGTTCCATTCACACTAGCCTTAGAAACTTTCTTAGTCAGTCTCTTCTCGTCTATTCTTTCTACATGGCCAAACCAGCTTAACATATTCTTTTCTATGTTCGTTACTATATCTACTTACATGCCGCATCTCTCTCTTATCACACTATTCCTTATTCTATCATTCAGAGTCACACCACATATGTTTCTCAGTGGTCTCATTTCTACAATATTTATTCTGCTCTCATGCTTCTTTTGCCATACCCAACTTTCACTTCCATGCATAAGTGTAGGCACTAACAGTCCTCTATGAACAGCTAAACGTACCTTTTCGGATATATTTCGACTGTTCATAAAAGCACGTAGATCGCCATTCACTTTATTGTCAGCAATCGTCCTCTTTTCAATATCTCCCTCATGTTTACTACCCCTTGTAAACAAAGTACCCAAATATACTAACTCTTTTACTTGCTCCACTTGTTCTCCATTAATCATAATATTACACATCGCCATGCAGTCCTCCTTTTCAAATACCATTACTTTCGTTTTGCTTACATTCATTTTCATTCCTTTACTCTCAAAAGCACCATGTATAATAGTTACCATCGCCTGTAACTCTCCCGCCGATGACGCAAGTATTACTTGGTCGACGGCATAAAGAAGACATTTGACAAGTAACTCATCCATTTTTAATCCTCATTCACAATCTTTGAAATCTTTCAAAAAATTTCTATGTATAGGTTAAACAGCCAGGGTGACGTTACACAACCTCTATTATATATTTGTATGCATGTTTTTATGAACATAAATGCTTAGTATGTATTGTAGTTGTTAAGCCTTTTGTTAAAATGAAGAAATAAAACTTGTAAAGTACATTGCAATGGACAGCGCTGTAGCAAGCGCATATGTAACTCTTAGTGTTCCCTGTTGCTAGTACCTAATACTGATGCACTGTCCCCAATAATTGTGGCTATTTCAAAATCAATTGTCATCTGATCAAATTTTGATGGTGATGCAAGATGTATGCCTATACGTTTTTAAACAATAACCTTTTGCTATCTTAATATCTGCATATTACATCCGCAATTAAGACAGGAAGATAGTAATTTAGCTGTCAGTAGCAGCGTTATAAGTTTCTCGACGGGTTCTTACTTCTATTTAATATTAGCATTTAATATTAGCATTTAATATTAGTATTTGTTGGTATCCTGAAATCGCTCATAATAATTTCACTTACTTTCCAAGGTATAAAAAACGCTGGTGTATTTCTAGCCTGCGCGAGTACTGTTTCCCTTTATTCGTTGTAATAGGGTAGGGCGCTTAATGCTTCCGAGGGCCCAGGCCGGACGCAGGCGTCACGCGTCGCCGGCTATGCATGACGGGCTTGCCTCACCACGGTGCCAACCCGACTCATTCAAACATCAACCCCACCACGTCAACTTACAACCAAACAACTGCCAATCTAATCGGACCGCGCTATAGTTTTTGGGCCATGAGTCACATTTACGTAACCTCGGTGAAAATGATACCTTATAACTTAGCGAGGTAAGCAGTGTTTTAAATGTGCCATCACGAATTATTTCTAAGCAAACCACTTGTTTATACGTTTTAGTAGGTTTACAATCGTCATTGATCACTTAATACGAGATATTAAAACTTGTTTAAGACTCTCTCCGGGCTGTTAAAGGTTCAATGATTACAAGTAAGGGAAAGCTTTATTATAAACATTAATGTATAAACAGACCTCGTACGTAGCAACAGAAATCGTTACACGTCCGATGCAGAACCAATTTGATTAACATTAAATTAGGGAAATACAAAAGAAAATGAGCTCTACTGGGAAATACATGACCATGTAATCGGATAGCGAGGTGCAGTTATTGGAAAATAACTCTTACGATCAACATCAAAATAAAACGGTTTGGTAATCGGTAGCACTAGCGGCGTGGGCGCACGGTGATGGAATGTAAAGTAAAATAGTTAAATTAAAATCCGACTGTCGCTTTGTTAGTTGACCTAGATATCATCTCAGTTAGGACCCCTGGTGTATTTTAATTTAATCTTTGTACCGTATTAACGATGGAAATTTTATTGTAAATTGAGAATGGTAACCCAGTGGCCTTGATCACGCGTGTTTGGTTCCAAGCCAGCGATCCGGATACATGAGAAACTCAGAGCAACCAGGCACCACCCTGCGCAACCTGACACTCGACAACCTGACCGGAACATCCAGCTAAATGGATTAAATACTAAATAAACTCGAGCCATGAGAGTGAAATGCAACACGGTAATCTTCTAAGAGACTAGCTGAAATAGAACTATACATTAACAATGATTTAGAGGAGCGGCTAAAGTTAAAGAGGCCTTAGTGAAGCCCATAATTCACATCAAAACGTACGTTGAAATGATATTACTATGATGTATTCAAGTTATTACAGATAAAGATGAGAAATGCAACCGCGCTGGAGTATGTTATGAAATACAGTTTTGTTACAGTATCGTTATCCAAAAACAAGGTGACCTAGATTTTCAAAACAGTGCTCATTAATATAAGCCATTAAATTATATGAGAATTTCAAAACTAGGATGAAAGCTTTACCAGTGAAATACATGGCAGGTATCCAAGAATACTGGAATTTAGAATTTGCTGGAATTATTTAAGCCGATCTGTTTTGCAATAATAATGCTTATGATCGGTATCATGCAGGGTCATTGAGGAAAAAAAAATATTTGAAGTGGATCTAAATGGTTATCAGTTCAATAATATTTTCTACTGGAATTCTAAAGTGATTGTACACAAACAAAATTAACGCTCGTCTATAGCTACAATCATATTATAAAAGTACAACCGTTGACGACAATGACGTATGGACTTTAATGGCTAGTGGGGTCATACACATACTAATGTGAATCTCTCTTTGTCTCTCTCTTTCTCTCAATTGTATCCCAGTTTGCAAAAATAAGATACTGTTGATAAGCAGAAAGATTTGAGGAAGTCCTCAAGACTTGAACCCAGAGCCGTAGATTATCTTTTTCTAATTTATAATTAATGTTGTTATTTATGTAAGTAAATGTAATTATTAAAATGCCTATTACCTAACGTATCCGTGTGTACGGCCTTTTATTCTTGTTAGGCCAATAATAGTGACAAGATTTTACTATACTAATGTTTTAAACTGTCACTGCCTTAGTACTGATTGTCTCGGTAGCAGCTAAAGTGAATGCGACTGCTGTGCATGATTTCTCAGATTCAGTCCCGGGTCGCGCAGAGTTATTGGATTTTTCTGTCAAGAAATTTTCGGTAACGGTTACGGTAGATAATAATCGAAAACACAGTTGGCGTAATGTGCGTGTAATATATAATGTGAATGTATTTTACCTATCCCTTAGGGCGTACAGGCGTCAGACTGTATGTTCACAAACTAGAGTTTGTCAATCGAGTCGTGTCCCTTGAAAAAGGCGGCATATTTAAAAATCGTGGTATGGTATCCCTGTTCGTACTGAAAAAAATCGTCTTGTTACTAGAATTCACACTAGAACTACATTACATACATATCAAGACTGTTTTTTTTCAGTACTATCAGGGATACCATACCATGATTTTTTAAATTTGCCGCCTTTTCCAAGGGACACGACTCGCTTGACAGAATCTAATTGCCAAACGAGTTAGGGTCGCATTCACAACACTCCGTGCGGGCAGTAATTAAACCGCTCCGCACTCTGTTTGTTTATTTTCTGTTTGCAGCTATTTGACACAGAACTCAATTATACGGATTCAACTCGTAATTGATCAACGGCATACTTAACTACGCAAATAATACATGTTTTTATCGTCAGCGTATTGACATTATCAATTTGCATAGAACAGTAGTTGTTATCTCGTACATGACGTGAGCGCAACAACTTTTTGTTCACAACCAGGTCAATATGAATCGAGATAGAAGCGTGGGATGGCTGTGACACTGCCAATCACTATACGAAGCCACAACTGCTCTCAACTTTTTTTGTAGAATTTACCCGAGCGGCACTAATGAGGGACCGTTAGCAGAATCAACTGTTTTTATCGATAGTATTCTTCTAAACTCTACTGTTACATAATTCACTTGAATCATACAATACTGCTCTCACAGCAAAAGTTTGCAATTACATATGGTCGGCGATAATTGCAGACGCAGCATTGTTTACAGTACAATGAAGACATCATTCAAGTTTTCGACATCATACATTTCGCCAATATATATAAAAGTACTTTAGTAACCGACTGGAATGAAATCATTATGCTTAGTTTCTTCCGGTAACTACGTATTTGAGTACACACCTAATTGCATGACGATCATATTTTGGTCCTAAGATGGCTAAGTGAAATTATTACTAGGTGCGTGAGTCATAGCCTTCCGACTTGAATTGGATTCAAATGTTAGCCAATACAATGGCACGTTTTCTTTTTGTTGTACGTTTTTAAACGTTATAATATTTTGTTGCAGGCTCCAGAAAGAATTGAGCACTGTTCTGAACTTTCAAAAATCAGAAATATGGAGCAAAATGGCGATGCTATCAAACCACCAGATAAACATTTGAAGAATCACAATATACGGGACACCGAGGTGAGCGCGTTAAACATGGAAATCGAAACCTTAAGATGGCAGTTGGGACAGGTAATTATATATTAGATCTTATTGGAGCTAGCGTCCTTATTGGTGCACCAATATGTTATGATAATGATTGAATCAAACGATGTATGCTAAAATGCGAATACATTGCAAGTTTGCGATTTTGTTATATCTGTATGCTTTGCGTTAATTAAAATATATTATTTATTTATAATTTGCCAATGTTCGTGTAACTTATTTTCAGACAGAATCAAACAGGCAAATGCACATAGCTTTACTTAAGCAGATAGTAACTTTTCTGAGCAGAGTTAAGGAACATATCGAACACCAAAGCCCCGACGTGGGACGGAATAAGGAAATATTATCCTCGCAGCATGTTCTGCCCAGAGCCACGAATGTCGCCGACCTGCCACGTTCTCGATCAGTATTACACGTCAATAAGCACGAGTATTCTCTCATTTCAAGCAAAAAACTTAGTACCAACAAAATAAGCAAATCCATCAGCAACGTTAACGGTTACAAAGATTGCAACGGTATTTGGTAAATTAAGTTTCTATAATACTATTCTATAACATCTTCATTTCTATATATCACTTCGTAAATTATGTGTTAATTTTCAGGAACCAATCCAAATTAAATTTGACGTCGGACACGGATAGTGCTCTGAAGATCACCGAAGAAATATCCAGACTGATCACTCTTGCCAATACTGTACTCAGTACTAAATTACCTGATCTCGCCTGTAAGTGTAATGATTCCAGTGACGGTAACAAAGATGATAATATTTGTGACAGCGAAACAATTGCAACAAACGACTCAAACTCTTCATTGAATTTTATTGATGAAGATATAACTAATGCATTTATACTTAACACAATTTATGATAGTGAGGACGCCTTTAACGGTCTCACTAATAAATTGGTGAATGTTAAAGATAACACTTTGGACGATTTCATAGTGTCATCCTCACCACTCACTTGCGGTTTGGAAAACGACTTTGCCAGTGTTAATACAAACGACAAAGACGAAAGTATTAAGACTCAAACGGAGTCTAAATCGAGAAATATGAACAAAAGAACAGATTACAACCACGTGGCACATTATATTGAAGATGAAAGTGGTTTTTCTTCAATGAGTTCTTTTCAAGAGATTGGGATACCTATTATAAGTATTATTCCACCGTCACCGTGCAAAGAAGTAGGTTATATTGATGAGTTCACCGACATGTTAGATCAAGCTGAAAAGTGGAAGAGCGAAACAATGGACCTAGATAAACAAACTGTGAAAGTATTTTGGGTTTGATATTATTAGCCAATGTACAAATTCGTGCCTGATTGCGTAGTAACGACTGTTAAATTATTGTATGTCAGTATTTCAAATGTAGTGCACAAATGATTTATCATAGATTTCACATTTCCATAGTGTGTTTAAGTTGCCTTCGGAAATGTACTAACGCCGAAATGTTTTCTTTTTATTTTGTAATTCTAAACGTTTAATTTTAATAAAAATAATGCCTTAATGACTACTTTGGTTTATAATTTATTTATTTCAGAAATGAGACTAGTCTACTACTCACATTCTATCAATTAATACTCAGTATAATAATTATGTGTGAGTAAATGAGTTCAATCAATGAGACATAATTATACAATAATATTGTATAATTATGTCTCTATGTATAAGTATGTCTGATACATATATTATACCAGCTGTCCCGACAGACGTTGTCCTGTACAATAGAAAAAAAAAAGCATATCTAAACCATTCTCGAATCCACTTGAACACACACAAAAAGTTTCTTTCAAATCGGCCCAGCCGTTTAGGAGTTCACTGTCAACACATGTACAGAAGAATTATATATATAAAGATTATATGTATCACCATGTTACACATATAGATTTACATATATGCGAATAACATTCCATTAGTTGAACAATATTGTAGCTTACTGTGGACGTTTGTAAAAATCTTTTATAACCGCATTGTCCCTGATAAGGGCAACCTTTAAAAGACACGGTTTCAATTCTAAATCTTTGTCATGGTCTTTAGAAAACACACCATTACCATAACCGATAACTATTACACAAGGCAAAGACTGATTTGAATATAATGTTTGTGTTTAAAATCCCATTTATTTTACTTTTTTTGGAATATATAGAGTAGCTTGTTTAGCTTTTCTTTCTTTTCATTAATATTTTGGCATGTCTCACTGTTGGGCACAAGCCTCTCTCCTGGACTTCTAAATCACTCTATATACCCTGCCAATCCCTTTCAAAGGCGTCCAGGTCATCCCGCCTTCTCCGTTTAGGATGTAAGGCTTCCAAATACCACCATAGGATGCACCCTGCTAAATAACAAACGAGGTAAAACTGGCCACCCACCAAGCCACACTGGACCAAAGTGGTGGGTTTAAGGTCCGCACATTCCTACGGATGAACAAATCTCAGTAGGTACTGGCCCGAGTGCCCGGCTACTCCGAGGTAACCAATGATGGCTTGTTTAGTATGACATGTAAATAGGTCATACGTAGACGTTACACCTTTTTAGTAACGCATCATTAATTTATTTTTTTATTTTCAAAATTATGTGGAATGTCAAAATAATCACAACATTTATTTTGTTATAAAAGTCAAACGCATGTAAATTTTTTAGAAAATCTTTTATTATAATAAATGTAAAAATTAGATCCTTTTAAAAACCCCTACATTTTTGGACTAAGTGAATTAAATTTTTGTGATAATGGTGGAAGATAGTGTCAAGGACCTGAAGGAAAGTGGTGATGCAGAAGTTGAAGAGGCACACATCTCTACGGAGGAATTAGTTGGAAATGAGCCACCGAAGATCCCAGACGTGGAGTTAATTTGTGATGGCTTTGGTTTCATGCCAAGTCATCTACAGCGCCCTCGGCTTGATAAATCCCTATTCTCAAAATCTAAAAAATCTAAAATATCTAAAATTATTCACGATGTAGAAGAAGACGAGATACGAAGCCCTTGCCATTGCAGCAGTAATATAAATATAGTGAGGCGATACACGTGGAAGACCAAGAATAGGATGACGGTTCAGGTAAACGATAAACGGATTGTCTTTGCCATGTATATACTTAAGTAGACTGTAATCGTGTACATTCTCTAAAAGGATTGGCGGAGCTTTACTATATTCTCATTTCGCCAGCTACCTACATAGTAGGCTCGAAATTATTACCGACTATCGAGATGACCATTTGTTAACTGAAAACCTCAATAATACCTGGTCAGACCCAGGAATAGGACCAGAGACTTTATGCACAGTTGGTAGTTTTCTAGTTACTTGTGTATATCGAATTAAACGTTCCTGAAAAGGAGTGCAAGGTTGGTGTCATTAATGACACCAAAATGAAAATTTGAGTTTATTTGTTTTCACGACTTAACTACTCGACTGAACATCATAAAATTGTCAGCTGTGACACTGTAAACCGCATGATGATCGATCGAGTAATTAACAAACCGTTTTGATAACATAGGGAACATAAGAACATAGACATACAAATTATTCGTTCTTTACCCGTGACACCACCAAATGACACCACCAGTGGTGTCAGGGGTAATTTTCATTCCCTATGACACCATTGGTGGTGTCATAGGTAATTAATTACCTATAATGTGACCTATTCCCTGTGACACCACTGAATGCTAGTGATGGCTAAGAGTTTTGTAGGGTGAACTGACTATGACTGAATACAACAATATCTACTGCTTAAAAAGCAGTTGGATTTTAAAGATGATCATTGGAATTATTGTTTCTTTTTCTTCTATTAACTGAGGTTACTCAATGCTTGAACAACTACAATAAGTTATGTTGTATGTAAAACTCCATGCATATTGGCACTTGATAATTATAGTTTCTAAAATTTAATATGGCATCAGATTGCCGGTGTATCTATTCTTAATATAGCACCAAAAGGCATTAAATAGCTCAGTGGGGAGACCAACAGACTGCAATGCAGAGGGTCTCGGGTTCGAACCCACGTCGCGCACCTCTTACTATCGGAAGTTATATGACTACGAAATTATGTGCGTATTGATTGACAATTATCGCCTGCTGCGTGCCTCGGAGAGCCATCGGTCCCGGCTGCCATTAACATCTATGGCAGTCGTTATTGGGAGTGTCGACACAAAATATCCCACTGGGTCGAAGTGTCGCCGGTCTGCACTGACTGGCCCCCACATAAGATAAGATAAGATAAGATACTTTTACGTGAGCGAAGCCGTGAGCAAAATCTAGTAGGTATTAAATAACTTATGTCGATAATGCGGGTATATTTTCATCGCCAGGTCATGTCATATGGAGCAACTATCACAACTGTATCAGTTCCCGACAAAAAAGGCGTACCTGACGATGTGATAGCAGGATTCGATACTTTAGAAGGTATGGTAATGTTTGACGAACTAAGCATATAACTAGGGACCCGACAGATCTTGTTCTGTCTGAACGTTCGCTTGCAACTCAGCATGGTTTGTGCGCAGCATCGATAGCTCCCCACTGAGCTATCGCTGCTGTGCATAAACCGTGCATTGAATGCAGAGGGTCTCGGGTTCGAACCCACGTCGCGCACCTCTGACTTTCGGCAGTTATATGACTTTTCGAAATTATGTGCGTATTGATTGACAATTATCGCCTGCTCCGTGCCTCGGAGAGCACGTTAAGCCTTCGGTCCCGGCTGCCATGAACATCTATGGCAGTCGTTATTGGGAAGTCAGTGCCCTCTAATATCCTGACACTAGTCTAGCTTTAGGGTATCATTAGCCTTCGGGTTGCGATGGTCAGATGGCAGTCGCTCCGTATAAAAACTGATATCCAGTCAAATCCGGTTAGACTAGAAAGCCGACCCCAAGTGACTTTGGAATAATAAAAGCTAGGGAGAAGAAGGAGGTACTTAATATTGATATCAAAAGTTTATTAGATAATAATGTAGAACAACTTTTAATGTGTATCTGGAAATGCCGTTTCAATCGGTGGCACGAAGAGGAAATTAAATTCCTTCTCGTACCACTGGTGGTACGAGTTGGTGGTACGACGAGGAGGACGCCGTATCGTCTTTGGTAGGAACACAGCACAAAGTTTTTCGGCTACTTTTATAGGTGTTTTACTTATCTCTATTCATTTCGTCTTGAAACAAAATGTAAACAAACAATAAAAAAGGTTATTTAATACGTCACGTTTGACTGTGAATATTATAAAGGTAAACAAAATTCAACAAATTAGCTAAAATATAATATTTATAAATATATTGTATCGCACTTAAAAGTAGCATAATTATATACTAAAATTCAATGTATTATTAAAATACATAACATTTTAATGTATTAAATTATTGTAATTATTTTACGAGAATTTTAAATACCCTAGTTTAAAAAAGTGACATAAAAGAAAACCTAAAAATGTAATGATTCCCAAAGTTAGAACGCATTATAGTACCGCTAAATCAAAAAGTACAGCTAGTACAAATGTTCTGTAGTGAATGTATCATTTTGTTATAAGTCGGGTTATAGCCATCATTTTCATTCTCTGTCAACTTGTTGATACGAGAGTGCACATTTTCTAATATTATTGTCATTATCCTGTTATTTCGTTGTTAAATTTGTTGCTAATTGTTAAGTTATTTGTTGTTTAGTTTTTAAGTATTTGTTTGTGTTTTATTGTTCAACATCGCCTCGGCTGCTATGAGGGCGGTGTGGAGGCCACTGCTCTTAGACCACACGACTGCTTACCATCAGTTGGAGCGTGGTCATATTGACGAGTAAAATAAAAAAAATAAAAAAGAAGAGAAACATTGAGAAATATTGCTTTCTTTGTTTACCTTTTGTCTGAAGCCTATTTGAATAGAGTATAGGTAGAATCATTTCTTTCTTAATCGATGTCTCCCGCACTACGAATAATACCTATGTCGCGAGGACTTTACAAACATTCAAACAACGGACACAAAGGACATTCAGACTCGAAACAACCATCTTTGCATACACAAAGTTTTGTCCCGTGTGGGATTCGTACCCACAAACACTCGGCGCAGTGGCCGTGGCGACGCGACCACTTTAACCACTACGCCTTCCGTGCAGTCAAACTTACCCATTAGAAATGCACATGTCAGATTGAATGAATGTTTACTTATCTCTGCCATGCCATATTTTATAGATATCCTCATGGCGTAAACAATGTCAGACACCATTCGAAGAAACTTTTGCATCGTTCTCATATATCATAGCGAATTACTCGGGATTTTCCATTCAATCCTAAATACTAACAATCGTCTATTACAGTACATTAATACGTGAAGCAAAAACTTTGTATCCCTTTTTACGAAAATTGCGCGGACGGCGGAGTATGAAATTTGGCACAGTTAAAGTTTATATGGAGAAGGAGGGGCGAATATTTATATAAAATATGCATTAGAAATACATTAAATCAATGAAAAACACTACACGCACACAACCATGCATTTGACACACGCAGTCGAATCGCGTAACTATGGTTACATATTTCAATATATGATGACATATATCAGCAATATCTTACAGTCAAACTTTGGTCGAATTTCGAGCACTAGGCGACCGCTAGTATAAAATAAAAAACTTTGCTCAGTTCTAGAAACTTTCTTAGTAGACAGGTATTTTTTGGTTCTGTTAAACACAACCGCGCGCCAGTAAAAGTTCACTACGCTTCTGTCGACATATTTTGTTCGATTGCGTTATCGAATAGTATCGCAAAATTGTACCTCGTATCTTGAAAGCGGCGTAGACATGCCTACCAATTCCATATAATAATATTCTTACACGAATTCTTAATTCTGACACGAAAAAGCCACGCAATATTTACAAGCTATTAGAATATTGAAATAACGTTTCGATATAAATAACGCTCATCCATCCTCGGTATCGCGAAACCTTTCGACAAAGTTCGAAAACACGGCGATAGAATGTACCAGGAGTGCAAAGGTGACAAGGAGCTACGTTGTCAGAAAGATATCAATGCATAATTATCAATTAGCTACTACAACTGGTAAGTCTAAGTTACCTGCCGGACATATTTGAGGAATGGAGGAGCTGAAAGAAAAATTTTGCTGCTGCAAATTATGAATTAGCAAGTTCATTTTAAATAAATTAAAAGTAAGTTAACCAGTATCAAAACATTTAATGAAAATGTTTTTGTCAAATCTATTGCTGTGTGTTGAACAAAATATGAATGTGCAAAAGATAAGACTGATTATATCTTCATAAATAATAGAATTTCAATATTTTACAAATAATCAATATAAGAAAGGATTTCGTCTACGTCTTTATAATTTTATTTATTATTTGTTTGGTTAAATTTGTTTGCTAGTTGTTTGATAACGTAAATATAACCGAGCGAGTTATGTAATTTAAGTTCCTTATATTAATCATTAATCAAATAAATGACGAAGTAAACAATAAAACGTAACGTGTATTTTTGCTCTGATTTTATTATTCATGGAGAAAACATAGGAGTACGTTCGTATTAAGTAATACTGGGAGTATTAACTATACAATTATAATTTTAAATTATGTAATGACAAAGTCGTTCACGTGCTTCCTTACTTTGTATCAGTATCTCTTCAGATTATGTTTATGAAAGGTGATTTAACACATGTCTTACTATTTAACGCTTTTCTTTAAATATAAACAACCTTAAAATATGCAATGTGGCATAAGTTAGTAGTGCAAGAGAGAAAATCTATATCTGACGGCAACTAGCTCTTAGACTAGATATGCATCATGGCGCATTCGAGGGCGTAGTTCGGTTGGTTCACGGGGAGCGCAGCCCCCACCCCATCCCCCTTTAATTAAAAAGCGGTAATTTAAATATTTTAGCAACAGCACTAAGGTTTTGTGATTTTTATAAATGTCTTCAGCTATAAAATTATGTGTTAATTATGTGTATGACAATATTTCGCCTATATTGTTTGAATATGATATTTTTTATTAATTTTGAAGTTATAGCCACCGGGTGGTGAGGTGTGGTCTAGTATAATTCTAGATTCTGCCTACCTTAGTGCCTTATTCGATGTTATAAAATCGAAAGCAATCGTATGCTATTCAGTCTTTATCAAAACTGTAATGTGACAAGCATACATCGGTAAAATATACGACAGGGCATACCGCGTTACGTTATTAATATTTGTCACTCAGTGTCCACCAGTTGATAAATTCGAAGAGTCCAAACACCGTGACGACGATACACTTACACAATGACGACGGATATTGAAACCGATTTACTTATCCAATACAAGCGACGGTTCAACAGGTTTTATAAGTAGTAGTTGAAAAGAGCTTTTTAGTAGCGTAAATTCTGGAGCACGATGGAGTCCGTAACACATGAGTAAAAAGCCTACAAAGCTTTTAATAACATCAAAATTGTTTATCAATTCTGTCAGGGTCTATATAACCATGCAACGTCAAATGAAACATTACATAAATAAATGCTTAAACCCAATAATTACTTTCTAAGTTACGAAGGAACAGATGGACATACCCAGATACATACATATAGGTATGTATGTACATACTCTCAACTTATATACCTAGTTATAACTTGCAATCTGACATATTTTTGAGAGTGACTGCGTTATGCGTCGACATGGCTGACACATTCAGCCTACTGACTACCTTTGTGCGTTGCGGCATTGCGTCTCATTGCGATGTGTTGACGCAATGTTGTATATGCTGATGGTTCTCAATATTCAAAGCAACTAATATAATTTATTGCTGATTAAGATTTTTAAAGTTTATCTATAATAAATTATTATCTCTGACTTTAAAGAGCAAACACAAAGTCAGGTATGTGAGATTTGCCCTTGAATGAAAGGTATGATTGATAACTGTGAATAGATTGTTTACAGATTTCTCGACGGTTGCATAATAAGCATATAGTAGGTATTATTGTTGATTGTCTAATGATTAAATAGTCCGTTATATTTATTATTTAAGACTGCGCCGAGCGAAATGTGCCAAAACAGGCGGTCACAGTTATGTGAATAAAATGAACACTTTTTGTTAATACAAATATAAAACATATACATTTATCATAACAATGAATATGTTTATAATTACTCCGTGTAAAAAACTTAAGATAATCAATATTTTCACCTATAAAATTACGTGAATTTGCAAAATACAAAAACGTAAGCTCGTGTTACGTGATTTTTAGATTATAACAGTAGAAATCTATCGTATTTTACCGCTTAAACGAAACGTAAATAGTTATATTACAATTTGTCCATCCCAAATATTTAAGTTATTGGTTGACAATAAAGATACATATTTATCAAAATAGCACTTGAAATCCTCCATACAATTTTACTATGGCGGCCGCGCGCCGATTTGAATATGCGCCGCACGAGCTCTGTCATTATGTCTTATGCGCGGCGCAGTCTTAATCATTAAACAGTGTATTCTGAAAGGTTTTGTTAACAATATCTCTTGTGCCTTTGCTATGGATTCTAGATTGTATTCTCACTAACCTGAAGTCTAATACTGCTATGTAGGAAACAGACACACATGTATACATACCGAAAGGGTAGGTATTTACAGGTATATTTTGCTACCTGTGGCTTTAGCTTCCAAATAATAGGTGGCGAGTCCATTGCATTCTACGGGATACCTTTGACTCTGTTCTGTACTGAAATATTATTAGGTACACATTGACGGACAAAATGACAAACACTATACAGGCTAGTTATATACCGTGATAGGAAGTTGAGGTATCGTTAACATGTCGTTGAGATGATATAATGCCTACAGATTCCAGAAAATTATTTAAAAAATAATTATTGGAGCATATCATAATTTTTTAAATATTTTTTACTATTTAGATAAACAAAATACAATTTTGGCATTTTCTATGGTTAAAATACGCAATTGAAGCCTTTAAGTGGATTGTAATTGTAGCTCCGCCCAAACAGCATGGGCGTGGTTAATAGTGATGTGCAGAGTTGATTCTTTTACCGAAATCGGATATTAACGGTAAAGCACATCACTATTGATAGAACTCCTACTAGGTTCTTATCTCCTGGTGAGGCTCGGCGAGGTTCAGTACTATTGCGCCTTAGAAAATATAGGTATATCTATATAATATGTATATAGCCGTTACTAAGACGCATGCGCGTTATAGTAATGACTGCCATCGATATACAGAAAAACCGAATGTTTTAAGTTAAAAGTGCTTATTATTTTATTATATTAGAACGTAGGTACTAAAAAAAATACAGGCATTTTTGGCACTTAATTGAAAGTAATGATTATTACAAAACCTTTTTTTCGATATGACGGGAAGTGGTAATAGACGGTTCACACACATCACTAGGATATACCTCCACATAATATCTTAAGTCCTAGTAGAATCGTGCAACTTTCGGTCGAATTTGCACAAAACGTGCCTCTTTTGGTATATTTGTACTAGGACAACAGAAGGGCTGTGGAGCTAGAAAATACCACTTCAGAGGTGTAGTTTCAATTTTAAAACGACATCTTTAATGTATATGCCTCTTGGATGATACGATGTTTTGGTTTTAAGCTGCTGTAGTCTCACTCACACATATATGGGCATAAATGTGTTGCCTTAAAAAGGGGATGTGCATGTGCAATGTGATTAATCGTGCACGCATCCTGCCTGACGAACACATCTTTATATCTGCATGTGTGAGTGTGTACGCCCACTTCTAGACCTACGTTTAGTTAGGACTACCTATATATAAGTAGGGCGCTGTGATCTCGGTTAGTAGTGCCAGTCTCAATTATGACGCGGCGGGAATCGATATGCACGCGAATGTCTGCCGTTCCGTACTTTATTTGTTGAATTGCGCGGTGATTGCAAAGTTAGACAACTTATCGAAGAGCTACTCAAATATAAATCCATTTAAGTAACTACATTAAGACGATTTTTTAATAACGTCCAATTTAATTTTGAAACTCGTCAACGTTTACGGACGTTTAGTTTGTTTACTATTCGAACGAAAGAAATATGACGAAACTCATCATGTTTAATGCTGGTAGACAGCTACTTAGAAACGTCTTTGGCATTGCCGAAGTTTATGAATGGCGTTCTCCACTTCCCATCAGGTGAGCCATAAGCTTTTCTAGAACATAGCACAAAGCAAATTCTACGATAACATATTCGAACAGATCGAGTAAAAGCTGATTGTTCAACGCTCTGCATTCTAGCAGTAACAAAAGCAAGTCTAAATTATTTCATTGTTAAGCGGCAAAGAGGTATATTCTCCTTGTGATGATAATTATCATAATCGGCCATCTAGCTAATTAATGACTAAGACATATTCATTATTTTGGCCAACTAGTAGTTATAACATTACCACGTGCATGAAATATAACTACATTTGAAGTGTTGTAACTTGTGTAGAAAAGTAACACCTGAATCACAATAGCTTAAATATGAATTAATTAAACAAAAAATGTACATTATACATAAAACATATTGGAATTAAACTACGATATACGGGGAGATAAAGAAGGTGATCGTCTCATTGTCTTGCAATGTTTTATTTTAAAGTCATCATCTCAGTCGAAAGACGTCAACTGCTGGACATAATCTTCCTCCAAGGACTTCCATATAGACCGATATAACGGTGTCCAAGTAGAGCTACTCTAAGACAAGAATGCGGTTGCTTTCTTACTTCTTTATTTTTATTTCAATAAGAATAGCAGACAGGCCGTATAGTTGATAAACCCATAACTGATGAAGAAGAAAGTAGCAACCAGGGCCAGTAAAATACAGCATAGGACTCCAAACTTGAAGTATCTGCGAACAATGTGACACACACCCTTTGGATGCAACAGCACATTAAACTTTAAGTTGATTTGGGCCTATTATGCAGTAGACATTATATCTCTCAAACTACGTGATGATAATTGGAAAACTAATTTTATTCTCTCCAGAGTACTTTCAAACAAGCAATCCATATTTCGGTGCGACGCTTGGTCGATACGCAAACATCATAAAGGAAGCTACGATGGTGGTGAAGCCATCAGGCCGGTTGCACATGCTGTCCAGAAACAAGGGTTCCCACCACTTCAACGGCGGATACCGAGGCTTTGATAAAGTAAGTGACCGTTTGTGCTCTACCAACATCTCTTGTAGCTAGTATGCTTATAAGAGAATAACACAAAGCTATAAATGGTATACAGCTGTCTCGTTCTGTGTTATTTACTGCAGGAATGATTTTAGAGGAGACGAGATACATTCGAACATCAGACACAAAATCCACAAAACCCGGAGCAACTAATTGAACTTAAAAGCATGCAACTTGTGGGGTGTGGGCATCGATCAAATATACCATAGATGCACGATCGTCGCTCGAAAAGCGGCCCCAACAAAACTGTGCATAAATCAGTCGTATGCGCTATATTATGCAACTGTCCCACTCACTCTTGCGTGCGCTGCCCGTAAGCGAGAGCGAATCGACGACACTACTACGGTGGAGACCGTACCATATACCTAGTACGCTTGCGTATCGCGAGTAAACATACTTAGGACGCTTTACATTGACGCGTTTTAACTAAACTATTACAAAATGTTTCTCAATAGGCGTTCAATGGTTATACCGGTTTATTTCCTGAATTGCATAATAAATGCAGACACTTATAAGTAGTACTGGTCAGTGCCACATATTGACGCGGTTTTTGTATGAGAATGTGCATCTATGGTATATTTGATCGAAGGGTGTGGGTGCGGATTGCCGTTCTCAGGATTTGCATATTATAATAATATTCGCCTTGTTTCTTAATTGCTTCACTGCTGGGTACGGGTAGCAGTACGGCCTCTTCTCAGTATAAAAAGGGTTAGGATATAGTCCACCACGTTGGCCCAGGATAGTTTAGTAGACTACACATATCTTCGAGAACATTATGGATAACTCTCAAGCATACAGGTTTCCTCACGATGTTTTCCTTCATCGTTGAAGCGAACTACAATTATCTAATCAATACGTAGGTATACATATAAGTTCGAAAAGTTAGAGGATCGAATCACTAGGATCGAACTAGATGATGGACTAACATGGACAATAATTTGTAGCAACATAGACACGGCGTCATTTCATGGAATGAAGATCTAATTAACAAGACGTTTTATGGAAAACAAGCGTCTTCTAATTAGTCGAAAACTTGTGTGGATGGATTATGTTCCTTTCAAGAGACTCGACGCCGAAGGACTTTATTCTTTATTTGAGCACATACAGCTAAAAACGTTTACGAACTGTTGTATTTCCTTATCTGAACTGAATGTGGGAATATGGGTTGCCCTTATGGCTCGAGGCTCATGATGGCCAATAGATCCTAGGTGATCTACTGTAGCCTACTCTCTCGTAGTGCTAAATCCTAATCGTTCTTAGGGTTTTTTCTCCGTTTGTTTGCAGGTTAATTGGCATTCGTACGAGTGCGGGGACAACAAGGTGATAATGAGTCATGTGTCAGAACGTTTAGACGAGGGCTATCCTGGCACCGTGATGGCACAGATCACCTTCGAAGTAACCTGTGATAACACTATTAAGATCGAAATGAAGTGCACGACGAGTGAGCCAACTATCATCAACATGAGCCACGCGCCGTTCTTTAACTTGGCCGGACATGTAAGTTGGAGATATTCTTGTTTGATTAACGTATTTATTTATCACTAGATTTTTTCTGCGGCTTCGCCCGCGTAAATATAGGTTATATTAATTTTTTATCTCGCGGAAACAATACTTTTTCTGGATGAAAGATATCCGATGTCCTTTTCTGTACCCCTGACAACGTGCGAAATTGCTTGATGATCGGTCGAGCAGTTTTAAGGCGTGAAAGCGTAACAAACAAACAAACTCACACTCGCATTTCTAATATTATATATTAGTTAGGATGTGCTTGAGTCGTCGGCGCATTCCCGTGACGGGCATTTTGTGCAAGCAAGCTTATCGAAATACATTACTGGCAACCACATTCAGACGTGTCCATTATTGTCAAGATTATCGTGCACAGGAGTACAGACATACAGACAAAAAGGATTCTTTTTTATACAACTGAGGTGGCAAACAAGCATACGGCTCACCTAATGGTAAGTGGTCACCGTAGCCTATGGACGCCTGCGACACCAGAGGCATCACTTGCGCGTTGCCGACCCTTTAGGAAAGGAAGTGGGAAGGAGAAGGAGCGTGAAGAGAGAAAGGGGGGTGATTGGGCCGCCGGCACTCTCACTCACCGAACGAAACAACAATAGGAATACTGCTATTTCACGTCGATATTTTTTGAGAGGGTAGTCCTTCCCCGGTCAAGCCGGCCCCATTCATGCTAAAATGGTACTATTCAAGGGTAAAAGGATATTCAAGGCTGTTCACTGCTCATAACCGTTGTGAAGAAGGATCGCCTTATAATGACTGGTTCCTTGTTAGGTCATCTTTAAAAACTTTCACTTGTTAATCCCTGAATACTTACTATCAATTTTCGTACGATGGGACTCGAGTGATCCATTAAATTCTCGCTTACTTGTCCTGTTACTTGTCGCACCTGTAGGATGCATTTTTTATTATTATTTGATCGTAACATTCGTTTATTTACATTTTGTTTTTATCAGTAAATCCTTATTAGCATTTAGTGATGTGCTTTACAAAAACCCTAAAAATATTGATAAAAACCTATTTGTAGAATAAAATTCAGTATATCGTTCAGCATCAAGGGTGTAAACTTGGTACAATTGCCTCTATATGTACTGAATTTGTTTTTAATAGTAAATAACTACTCCAGTGCTGCGGTCGATCTCTCGGCTCACGTTTTGCTGCCATACATAAGGACTAATCTCATTAAGCCAAAGTATCTGGAGTTTGATAAGATTCTTCTGTCAATTGTAATATTAGTAATTACTCGCTATTTTAGTCATGTATTGGATAACCGATATTGACAATACCTACTACAAATTAGGAGTTGCAATTTTACAATATTATGTTTTAGGCAACTATTATGGTACGTTTTAAATGAAACTAGATAGTTATTTTTACCACTACGAAAGCGTAAAAAAATTGTAGTCAAGCAGTCATCGTAGTCATGCTGCTACAAAAGTTATTTATTATATACATGGGACACTAATTTGTGGACCGAAAAATAGCCGCAAAACGATTACATAATTGATACAATTTATTTGTGGTCCAGTGTGATCACGATTACTTTCGATAGATACCTGCGTGCCGTGACTGTCGCTTTTTCTTTACATTCCGACATAACAAAATATTTAATATTTCCAGCATACCGGACCTGAATCTATGCTTGAACACATTTTTACCATCAACGCCGACAAATATACTGCGACGGATGACGATGGTCTCATCACAGGTAATATTTTATTACTAAAGGATACAACTGCCCACCTTAGTGGAGAACTGGTAGTGATTGCGAATGCTGGGTATGAGGTCTCGGGTTTCACTCCTGGGACGAGCAAAATGTTATTGCCGTTAAGAATTTTTCAGCAACAGCACGGAGTTTGACACTTTTGGCACGGATTTTTTCAAATCCACGACTGTAGGCTAACGTGGGCTTAAAACATTGTGGGTATATAATATATTATAATATTGTGGGTATATAATACATTTCTGCTTACCGCTTCAGGAATATAGGCTTGAGATTAGGTATGACAAGAATCTGTCAAAATTTACGTAATTTTTCATCGCAGTTGGTATCTACTATCTTGCTGAGCTGCAAAAAAAGTAATGATGTTTTTTAGTCACTGGTCAAACGGTTTCACCTCTCACAACTTGAGGTGCTTCATTAGTACATTGACGCTTATTTTCTAGGTGAAAAGAAAGTGGTAGGCGGCACAGCCTACGACTTCAGAGTGCCGCGTATATTGGGAAACCTTATAACCAAAATGCCGATGGGAGGTTACGATATTAACTATTGTGTCACGAAGGGCACTGAACAAGATTTAACATTCCATGCAAGGTGAGCCTCCGTACTTTTCAACGTATGGTAATTAGGTATACATAACGCAGATGTCACGGTGCAGATTACAAATACATAGATGCAGAGCATAACTTTACCAAAACGTACATATTATTTTGCGTAAACGTACATTTTATATTGCATTAGAGCGGCAACTACATCGACAAAAATCGAGGTAGGTCGCCAGGCCAGAGTAGAACCATCACGGCTGCATACCCCATACCACAGCTGCTTATCGGAGACAATAAAGATATTATTATTATTATATTATATGTATTAGTATGGTTTCATGAAAGATCTCGGTAATAAATTACTGACTTGTAATGTACCTAACCTTTGTCAGGCTCTTCAAATAAACGCTAGGACTTTATGTCCTAACTTTTTCTACCAAGAAAACATTTGATCAACGACATGTCTGGCATGCGTTATGAGTGTTATGACGTTTTAGCTAGAGATGCCTTCAGAAAATGTGTGGATTTACTTGCTGATGATCTATCTTGTCGAGAAGCGCGTTGAGCTACAAGCTAATTGTAGATTCTCTGGTTTTTGAGGATTTCAACAATCAAGTAACATATTTGGTTTATTTATGAATTTGGGTACATTAAGTACGATTTTTACATGTATTATGTATATTTTTCAGAGTGTTGCATCCGTGGACTGGTCGTGTGATGGAGGTTTACAGTAATCAACCTGGCATGCAGTTCTACACTGGCAACCTATTACCAGACCCGAGTAAGATAGTAGAGGTCAGTAACTTGATAGTTCAGTATACTGTATAGAAAGATTAGTTTATTCTTTCACTTAACGAGGTTTGGACCTATCTGTCTATAAATAGATTGACTTGGCAGTCGCACTAAACAATCTAATCTATACTAATATTATAAAGCTGAAGAGTTTGTTTGTTTACTTGAACGCGCTAATCTCAGGAACTACTGGTCCGATTTGAAAATTCTTTAAGTGTTAGATAGCCTATTTATCGAGGAAGGCTATAGGCTATATATCATCACGCTAAGATCAATAGGAGCGGAGCACCAATGAAGAATGTTTCAAAATCGGAGAGTATTTTTTCCTTTTGAGAGCTTCCGCTGCGTGCGCTGCGTAAACAGTTAAAGTTTCGCAAAAATCATGTACGACAGAATTGTTCCCCTTTAAAAGTTCTAAAAAAAAGTCCGCGACAGCATATGTCTATCTTTTAAGGTTGGCTCACTATAACCATTTTTATGCTAACGAAATTTGTTCTAAAATAATGCATTATTTGCGAAGGTATTTTTATAAACATGATATTAATCCTTATCCAAATAAATACGTTATTCATCACAAGTATTTAATTTAAAACAAAATTGCCCTTTACATCATTCGATTTCAATGAATATCTTAGGAGATATAGCAGTTTTAAAATAACATCGCAGCAAAATAATTACCCATTACAGACATAGTACAAACGATGTTTCTCCTGGTTTATTCTGCGTGATTACTACTGGTTCGATTTGAAAAATTCTTTTAGTGTTGGATAGCCTATTTATCGAGGAAGGCTATAGGCTATATAACATCACGCTACGACCCACGGGGGCGGCGCAGTAACGATAAACGCGGGTGAAACCGCGGGAACATCTAGTTTAATATAATTATGTTACTTGTGAGATACATTGTGTTCTTATGCGATGGCAAAGTCAATCTATTTATTTCAAACATAAAAGATTTTTAATATTGATATGGTCACTATAAGATGTTGTTAGGTTAGCTAATTACGTAATAACTTAAGACAGAAGGTCCCTTAAGTAGGGACTGAATAAATTAACCGACTTGGTATTACATGGATCTCACAACTTTTTACGGTAGAAGAACTGAGTTGCGAGATTTGTTTTTTTACAAGTTATGTTTTTCATGGCATCTCTATCTATACCTATCTTTATTCCAAAGTACCCTAAAACTGCGAGTTTTGATGTCTTTCGATACTATGTATCTAGGCTATGATGTTATTAGTCTCTGTAGCAACAGCAACTGAAAGTTATAGAATTTGGGTACATTTAGTACGAAAATACTCGAAACCAACACTATAGTATCTAAACCAAAACATTTATCGCCAAAATGAATAAAATAACCTATAAGTTTTATAATGTAAATAATCATACTGTAACGTGAAACATAATTAAGAAAAAGCACATTTCAGGAGTACTACCCTCTATCAACTTAACTAGGTATTGTCAAAACATCGAGCAGCTTAGCACCTTAAATAATAAATTTATTTGTTACAATCATTATACACAGTATATTACAGTTTTAAAAAGTTCAATCACATCGGGCTTTTCAAGATGCTATTTAGTAGTGACTTCCATCACAACGCTAGACAATATTATAAGCGTCCTATGCTATCATACTTGGGAAGTTATGCTATTGCTTGTCGAAGAACGTCTTCGTCTTGCTACTAGACCTGAATATGTAAATGGGTACTTAATCTATCTATCGCTTTCATTTTCCATTTAACACGATTTTGTCCAGCGCCCTTGTGTAAGTGATTTTCAACCATCGACATCCGTAGATGTATTCATCGATATCCGTTATTCATTGCTAATAAGTATGAGACAAGCTTTAACCTACGATCGTCCTAAAGTATCTTTTGATATGACTGTACCATCGTAATGACCCAAACGAACTACACGGTCCCTGATACCATTCACGATAGCTTGCACAATTGTCCATTCATTACTTTTGGCTATTACCTCAAACTGGTGCTGATATGTTGTCCAAGAGGTTGTGCCATCAAAGGCGCTTTGTACTTAAATCCTCCGGTAGGTACAGATAAAAAACTTTGGCCTTTTGAAGTTCTTTTAAGATTTTCTCGTGGACTTCTAAGGTCGTCACACGCTTACTAGACATGTCTTCTTTAAAGACGCTTAAGGCAGCTTTAATTATTCTAATTTGGTGTAAATTGCCAATTATTGTCATTTTTGCATGCGGTAAAACCTGGTATTTAATCTCCGAGACTTGGGTTTGATTATTTCGTCTAAGATTTAACGTTAACACAGCAAGGATTGCAGTTGACTATACTAGACGTCTTCCTCTATGACTTGGCGTTTTCTGTTTCTCACATTTATCACTGGTATTACTGCGAGTTATGCCGAAAGGTCGAATGCCGAAGGCGTTGTAATCGTGGCGGTGGTATGAGCAGGATAAGTGTGTGAATTGCCTCTATCGTGTCTGTAGCTTTCCGCGTCTTGTCTAACTTAAATAGATTACTGCCGAAGCTCTTCTACGTTAACCGATATTAGAATAACATCGTTGGCGTAGAGCACATCCCAAGGCAGTTACTTTTGGCTGTGTCATGTGTGTTACAGTATTGAGCCATGTTGAAAAGCAAAGGGCAACGCAACAAAAAGCAACTTTATTTTAAAAAGTGTACGAATGTCTGCGCCCATCTTACTCACTGCTTCTTTGATTAAGCGGTTTTATATAAAAATATAGAAAGTTTGTTTATCTAAATTAAATCGCTTTTCAGAAAGATTGGCTAGAATGTTAAGAATAAGTATATCATATAACATGTATGTAAAGAATAAAGATAATTGTTTGACGTAGGAATTGCCGAAAGGATCAGAAGAGGAGCATTTTCCGCCAGAGGAGTCCCTATCTGAGGACTCAGAGGAGAGCATTAATGAGACAGCTGATGAGGAAATGGTTGAAGAAGCGCAAGAAGACGGAAGCGAGGTGATTAAGAAATTTTCCTTTTTATTTTTCATTAATATACTTACTGTGCTGAATGTTTGCAAGAGTTTATGGTCTAGCAAAATAAGGTCCTTTTTGTAGGGTAATAGTATTTTAAATAATTTGGAAAATAAGGAGTATAATATATTAATATGTATTGACTGTTCGGAAGTCGTAGTGGTTTAATGGTCGCCTCGTCGCTGCAACTGCGCTGAGTGTTATGGGTTGGATTCCCACATGGACCAAAATTGTGTGTGATCCACAACTAGTTATTTTGAGTGTTCTATGTATCCGTTGTTTGAATTTTAATGTTTGCAAAATCCCCCACGACGCAGGAATTAATCCTAGTGCGAAAGTTGTCATTTTAAAGTAAAAATATCCCATCATACATAAATATGTTTATACATGTACTTATCCCCGTATTCTGTCTACATATGTAAGTACAGGCTAGTTAGTTGGGTTTGTGTATTTCGCACATAGTCTTTCAATAAAGCCATCGTGCGCTTAAAGTGACGTAAGGACTAAGTCACTCATAATAGCACCTTTCAGCTGTGGCGTTAAGATAATAGGATATCGATGTACGTGTTCATCTTTCATAACTTCTGGTTTATTTAGAAGCTTCGCCCGTTGGTTGCTCATACTTCTACAATAAAGGAACACATGGGCTGTTATCTTTTAGGTCACTATACAGCCTCTACATTAGCAGCTGTCAGTGATACCGAAGAGCTAATTATTGAGGCAGCAGTGGCCTATTATTCTGTCTACTATGTGGCTTAGGCATTTTACTGGTGGCTTATATAAGTTGCGCGGTAGATGTGGATAAATTGTCTTTTTTGTCATCCCTTCTACCTTTTCGTAGAACTCTTCTACCAGTCGTCTGACAGCAGTTCGAGGTTTATTATTACCTAACTTTATCGATTATAATATGTATATTTGGTGATGGAAGTGGAGATCTAGGAGTTACCAGCTCATGTATTTCTTTTGAGCTTTTTGCATTCTAAGTGAGCTTGCCTACACATACCTATTGTTCAGAGTCTTGCACCGCGTAGCTTGTTCTTCGCTCGGTTTAAGTCTTATCTGACTACAGCTGAGTCTCTTAAGAACTGGTCCTCACCATTGCAAAGTTGTTGGTAGCTATTGTTAGAGTTGTTGGTAGTTATTGTGGGGTTTTGTCTTCGTGATTTCTTCTTCCCGTAGTTAGGACCGATTACACTCATAATGACCAATAACGATTCGCAATGCAGTGAGTTGTGGCGACGACCTAGATGTGGCGGTACATCACTTCGACTTGGTTAGCGCTGCCATGGATTGGCGTCGGCTGGGTGGATCACTGATGTTGTTAGGTCCAGCGATCTACTTACCAGCAAAGCATCGAGTAGGTTTTAGTTCGTAAGCTTGGGTAGAGTCCGATATGATGTTCTTGTACCAAGCCGGTAGGCATAAGCCGGATTTCCTTTACTTAAAAGAAAAACGTATGCGTAGGGTCTACTAGTGTAAAACCTTATTACTTTAGGTTTATTAACAGGTGCTAGTAGGATACATAGTACATATAGTATAGTATCCATACAGGAATAAAGTATTACATTGATCGACATTCATATATGTATGCAACATATAACAATTTTATTATATTTGTGTAATCCCTACTCCATTACCAACTACCCTATATTGACTTGTTTTATAGACGGTTAGGTGTACGACGATAGGTAACTGGCCATCATACATGCATGCTATTTCCGTCACGAATATCTCAAGGCATCTAGAACTATTCCCAGTAGATGACAGTATGTATACCTACTTATTTCCTATTATATAGATACATAGATGTTCCCGCGGTTTCATCCGCGTTTAACATTATTGCGCCGCCCCCGTTTCGTAGCGTGTTGTTATATAGCCTATAGCCTTCCTCAGTAAAAAGGCTATCCAACACTAAAATAATTTTTCAAATCGAACCATTAGTTCCTGAGATTAGCGCGTTCAAACAAACAAACAAACTCTTCAGCTTTATAATAATAAGTATAGATTTAAGTCGTAAGTGGTGTAACGGAAACCTGATATATGACTTTTTATTGTTTCCAGGGCAAAACGAGCGTGGGATACGTGCCTTTAATGGGGAAGCAGGGCACGTTCTATAAGAAACACGGCCTCTTCTGTCTAATGCCGCAGAACTATCCCGATGCTGTTAATAATGTTAGTTCCAATGCAATACATTAGTTTTATTAAATACCTAAGTACCATAAGCAGCGAATACCTAATGGGAAACCGTTGGACTGGCACGCAGAGGTCTCGAGTTTGAACCCTAGGCGCGCATCTCTGACTTTACGAAGTTAATTCTTTTTTATTTTTTTATTTTGCTCGTCAAAATGACCACACTCCACCTGATGGTAAGCAGTCGTGTGGTCTAAGAGCAGTGGCCTCCACATCGCCCCCACAGTAGCCGAGGCGATGTTGAGGTCTCTACTTTGACGGCCTGAGAAGATGCTTTTTCACGCCCCGCTTAAAGAACCCAGGATTGAAGGAAGAAGGAAACACGTGCCTTGGCAGAGAATTCCATGCCTTGGTCGTTCGGCAGAGGTATTAGGAACCAAACTTGTTGGTACGCGCTCTAGTAGACTCTACCGTGTAAGGATGGCATCTGAGCCCAGCACGCGTTGTTCTGGATAGGAAAGGGGAGGGTGGGATAAGGTGGAATAACTCTTCAGAGCACTCCCCGTGGTATATTCTGTAGAAACATGCCAATGAAGCAATGTCCCTACGGAGTTGCAAAGGTTCCAGTGAACTCGTGACCTCTGGATCTCCGATAATACGGACTGCCCGCCGCTGTAACCGGTCGAGAGCGTCCAGCAAGTACTGCGCGGAGCTCAGGGATGGTTACCATTGTAGTAGGCCGGCTTGACCGGGGAAGGACTCTCATAGAATATTGACGTGAAATAGCAGTATTCCTACTGTTGTTTCGTTTGGTGAGTGAGAGTGCCGGTGGCCCGATCACCCTCTTTACCTCTACCCGCTCCTTCTCCTTCCCACTTCCTTTCCTAAAGGGTCGGCAACGTGCAAATGATGCCTCTGGTTTTGCAGGCGTTCATAGGCTACGGTGACCACTTACCATCAGCTTGTTTGCCACCTTAGAAGTATAAAAAAAAGGAAGTGTTACGTGTGCTATATTGCTTAGTGATTATGACGCGGAAATATAAATGGTCACTGTTGACTTCGTTCCGCGAATTCTACCCGCTAGCGATAGAACGTCGTGAATGTAGTCGGATGTATTCGGATATCGGAGCGTGCCTGCGAATCCGTTCCACTTCCAGCTGCGGCGGGACTCGTCTGGTGTGAATTGTTCATAAAGATCAGACAATTTATCAATATTTAGACTGTACCGTCAAGCACTAATAGACTTTTGGTTCTATTTAAGGCAATCTTTAATAGCACTATCAATTATTCTCATGTGCACAGACTCAATCTGAATTTCGTGAGAACTGAAATCATAGCTGACAACACGTAGGTGTATTAGATGGACTTTTATCTTATCTTATGTGGGGGCCAGTCAGTGCAGACCGGCGACACTTCGACCCAGTGGGATCTTTTGTGTCGACACTCTCCCAATAATGACTGTCATAGATGTTCATGGCAGCCGGGACCGACAGCTTAACGTGCTTTCCGAGGCACGGAGCAGGCGATAATTGTCAATCAATACGAACATAATTTCGAAAATTCATATAACTTCCGAAAGTCGGAGGTGCGCGACGTGGGTTCGAACCCGAGACCCTCTGCATTTCAGTCTGTTGGTCTCCCCACTGAGCTATCGCTGCTCTAGATGGACCTTTACGCCTTGAGCAAATATTTTAATTATGTAATCATGACAATATTAATTGTAATATCAGTCACCCTTGCATGTGTCTATGGTTAATTTCCCACAAGGGACAAACATTTGTTTGAGCCACGAATAGTGGTGTTGTATCTGAAACTATCACAACTCAGCTTTATATTGACTAAATTGAGTCATTGCATATGTATTCAGGTTTGACACCCCCACGGCACAAGTTTTTGTATGATGTTTGAGTTTGAGAGCTGCGATACACGGAGTTCGGCTACAGTCGGCATGGCTTACCTACTTCAAGTTTGATATCAATGATGAATGCATCCCATTTTTTCATATGACAACAAAGCTCGGATATCCTTGGAGCTCGTTCGCTTCACATGGGAGACTCCCCGCTTGTCGCTTTCTCGCTTCAAGCTCTTTTGTTATCCATTACAGAATTTATTTTTCAAATTTACAACACAAGTTCAGTTATTAATGACAAAATTGTATGGCTCAGATTTTCAACGTCAGTTACTAAATCTAGTATTAATTAATGATATAAATAAAATTTAATATAATTCAGTATGCGTCTGTAGTAGAAGCGAAACTGTTCCGTGCTGTCTTATTCAGTAAAAAATTCGCAATTCCATCATCAATTATTATTTTTGTTCACAGAGGCATTTCCCCAACTCAGTGTTAAACCCAGGAGAGGTGTACGTCCACAAAATACAATATAAGTTTGGTATCTTGCTCGGCAAATACTTCTGATTCTAATAGTCTGAAGCGTGTCTCGTCCTTATTAAAATAAACATTGTAAGAGTGTATACAGACTTTTATTCTTTGGAAAACAGTTTTAACAGTCTATTCATAGAAGTGTTCATTTATAAAAAACTTGGTGCTGCCACGAGAAGATAATTCACATTCAATGAATATCTTAGTTTTAACACATTTGATGTTATTGAGCAGACAATAGAAAGCATATTTGCTCGCGATCATAATATATGACCGGCATGGCGGTCAATGTTTTAAATGTGTATATATATATATATATATATATATATGTATTGCTTTTTACCTTCTTTGTGGCAGCGTGTATATAAATAAATATTGCTATTGTTGGGGTATTGCAGTTATTTTTGTTTTAAACGAGGAATAGAAATATGAAAGCAATGTCTAAGGGAAGATATAGTGGCTCGGAATAAGAAAGGCGGTGGTCTGAGCTTAGGTATCGAAAGAACGTATGACGAAAGGTTGACCAAGATACAACATAAGACAAATGTGAATAAGAGAGTTAGAAGAGTAGACTTCGGCAAACGTTATTTAAACACATATAGCATATTCTGACGAAAAGTCAGTTAATCTATCAAGTTTTAGATTACCTGCAATAAACAAAAATCTATTGCCTAATTTATGGCCGCCGAAATGCCGCTGAGAATATGTTAAGAATGTTCTAACGTAAGAAAGTGAATGTAGCAAGAGAGATATGCCGGGGTCCTACTAATTGGACAACCGTACGGTCTGCCCACTCCTTCGGGCAATATGAATATATGTTATAACAACAATCCACAAAAACGGAGCTTAAATGTAGGATAAAAGAGGTCTTAACTTTGTTTAAGTTTTTGTGGCAAAGCAAAACTTATAGTTAAACTTGTCTTTTGAGCTCTTCATTAAAATTAATACTTATTTATAAAATTCTCAATAATTTATCACAAAAATAGCTGCGATACGTATCAGTAAACATATATCAAATACTAACTTATATAAATAATACGATATCACAAAATCTTGTAACAATAAAAATATTTATAATTTATTGTATGACGACATATTTTGGCAAATAGTTTATATACCTAATTAAAGTTACACTATTTAGGTATGGCATATTTACCTACTAGCAATAGCAAAATTTAACAATCCGAAAATGGTGCGTCAGCTTATAAACTCTACATTATAGTAGGTATAATGTTAATATACAGTACGTTAACTAACGAAAGGCGTTCCCTTAAAGTGGTTATTTTACATCATTAATAGATGCAAATGAACATATTTGCATAGAAAAATAAGCATGAAAAAATGCTAGCATGAAAAATAAATGAAATGTAAAAAAAATCGAAACGTCCTGTTTATAACCAAAATAGTGGCATGTAGTAAGCGCATAAAAGTACTTAGCGTATTTACGCACGTCAAAGCGGCAACATGGCATTTGCTCACAATAACGATAAATAGGTATGTAGGTACTATATTTCGCGGCAACTACTTACGAGCGCTGCCCGCGCCCTCGCGCCGCCCGCGCCCTTGCGCCGCCCGCAACCCTGCGAGTTCGCGTCGTGGCCCACGTCTAGCGCCAAAATTCTTTCAAAAGACTTCACTTACTGCTTTGTTAATAATAGGTAGTTCTTTCTTTCTAAATAATTCATTTCACAACGTAAAAGATAATAAACGATACACATTCACACATACCGTAACAACAGCACTCGTATTTACGTTGGCACAGAAACAACAACAAATCCAGCCATAAGGTTGATCAAAGGACGCCTGACTGGATAGGTACAGTTGCAGCATTTGCTATTATTATTAGGTAGTAAGTATCCGCGAACATAAGCAAACATTAAAACAAATTCAAAACAAAACCGCGTCAGAGACAACGTATGTAGGTAGGTACACTAACAACCGCAAGTCTGGCGATTAAGCTGGCGATGGCCGCGCCGGCGCCGGCGTCGTCGCGGCAGCCCGTCCGCGCCGCTCCGATCATTCTAGTTCAGCAAAGTTACAACATAAATGAATACCTAGAGAAGATCTGCTCGTGCATCGTGGTTTACGCGGCATAGTGTATGGTCTGTCTATTGTGTCGCTGGCAGTAAGAACTTTAGCAGCTTGTTTATTTTTATTTTAAACTTTATTAGAGTTACATTCGTTAATCATAATTAATGAATTTGTAATAAAATTTGATAAAGCGTGACTCAAAAATCCATAACAGGTGTTTTGTTGTTTCCTAACATCGTAAATTGGTACCTAACATTAATCCATCAGGCACCGTAAACGAAACAATAGAAAATCTATTGTTTTCCCCTCGAGGAGAATTGGGGGCCTGAGAGATGAAACGCGGTGATCAGAGTTCATGCAAACGACTTTAGTGCGGTGTGGTTCTACTGTTTTTTGCTACGATCGTGCGGTCGTTTATCTACTTATTTATGATTCGTGGAGGTGGTAGGTACTTTATGAACATTTCGATAGGTAATTAAACTGTTTATCCGGAGTTGCGCTGATTATTTTGGAATAATTATTTCCTCTTAATGTTTAGGCAAGATACATTTAAATAAATACCTAGGTACCTAATTTGGCTGTAGATTTAATTATTTCGCTATACCTCGACAGTCAAATTTGAGCGAAGTACCTACTTACCTATTATTATTTATTTAATCCGCGGTAATGTACATACATTGTAATAATTAGTAAAAGACTTACCTAGATTTTAAATTGTTCTATGTGTTGACCTTGCCTTTAAAAACATCGTTGCAAACGGCGTCTGTGGTTGTGGTGTACCCTTTGCATGAGGTTCGAGTCCTGACGTATGCGATTCCGTATAATTTGAAATGCCGTACGGATTCGCATTTTCATTTCCTCTTGTGTCTGGCTTTCCTTTTTGTAAACGAGTTGTTTGACCCAACCCCAAAAAAAGAAGTCTAGTGGCGTTAGATCAGGGGACCGCGGTGGCCACGCTTGAGGACCGAATCTCCCAATCCAGCGGTTATCAAACAACACGTTTAATCGTGATCGCACTTCTGCCGAGATGTGAGGAGGTGCACCGTCATGTTGGAACCATACGTTGGAGAGCTCCGTTAACGGCAGTCTGTCGATATAACTATCGATGGTGGTGTTTAGTAGCGATAGGTATCTCTCGCGATTTAATGTACCTGAGATGAAAACAGGACCAATTATCTCGTTTCCTCTTATACCGGCCCACACATTCAACGACCAGCGCATTTGGTGCGCCAGCGGTCGAGTCGCACGCGGATGGTGTCCTCTTTCAGCCCAGTGATGACATACTCGCCGATTCCACATGCCATTCCTTGTAAACAGGCTCTCGTCAGACCAGATTACATTTTCAATAAACTGGGCATCCTCCGCACAACGCTCTAATGCCCATCGGCAGTATGTCATTCTTCGTTCATAGTCGGTTGGACTAAGAAGCGCTTGCACCTTTTGTAGAGAATACGGATGCTGCTTATGCTTTTTTAAAATTTTGAAAACCGACACGTGGCTCATGTTGAATATGCGGCCGGCACGTTTGGTGCTTGATCCAGGTTCCTCCTGAAAGTGTCGTATTACACTTGCCTCTTGTCGTGCAGAGATTATGGGTCGGGGGCCACCAGAACCATGTGGTACTATCGGTTCATTGCGGCGTAGCCGCGACAAAGCACTCCAAATAACTCGAGCATTCCGTGGTTGATGCGCGTTTGGATGTCTTTCCGCGTACATCCGTAAAGCACGTGCACCGTCATAATTACACTCCGCATAAATTAATACCATGTTCACGTATTCAATCGCACTAAACTGATGTCGCGGCATGTTAGTAACACAGTGACGTGCCAAGATGAAAATTCGAAATAAATAGCACACCCGAACGTCACGCGCGATTAATTGCAACTAGGCTAAGGAAGCGAGTGGACAGTGGTGCGTGCGCGCGGGGCGGTTGTAGGTACTCAGGAGTACTCTGGACTCAAGGGCAGATCGCCTGCCATTCATAACTAAGTAAAAAGCGACGTTGCCGTTTTGCATTGGGACTTTTGTGCGTATGCAAAGAGTGTTTCTTTTTAGTGTCTGTTTATAATTTCTTATTGAATATTTTTGAGGTTATTAAAATAAAATATTTCTGTTTTTTATTGGCATATTTTTTTTTAGGATCTACGCACGCCATCATATTGCCAGTTTAAGGGAACGCCTTTCGTTAGTTAACGTACTGTATAAATAGGCAAAAACAAAACAGTTCAATATATTTTTCTCCTCTGTTTGTCAACTGATTTACTTTGTTGTTTAGTAGCAATTGACGTACGAATGATGATTATTATTATTATTATTATCAAATTTTCAATAATGTTCATGGTCGAATTTCGATTATTTTATTGGGCGAACACTAGTCACTAAAAAGGGCATATTTTCAAATACTTCGTGGATAATCGTTACCTTGAAATGCATATAGATATTCCATAAAATTAACAATCCTAACTAATATTATAAAAGCGAAAATGAGTTTGTTTGTTACGTTTTCATGCTAAACCACTGAACCGATCATTCTGAAATTTGCATATACATTGTCAGGTGTAGGACATAGGCTACCTTTCATCCCTAAAAAAAATTACTGTTCCCGAGGAAAACAACAATAACGTTCTTATGATAATAGATGGCGCCACGTGTCTTTCGAATCATGATTGAATTATATTATTACAAGCAGAGTACAACACGAAATAATTGTCAAATTCTAAATTAACGCGAGCGAAGCCGCGGGCAAAAGCTAGTAGCTGATAATTTATAACATGTCAAATAGTGCGACATAAATCACCAAATAATACCAATAGGTACTCGTTTGTTTTCAAACAGCTTATGGCCAAATGCGAGTAAGTGTGTGGCGAGCTATTCTAAGAGCGATAGCGACCCTACCTTTTCACTTATAGCAATCAACTGTTGTACGTGTTCTAAAAGTATTCTACACTATATACCAGGAGTAAAAAAGTATGTTCCAACATACCGAATTTCGATCAGGGCGACCAATCTTAATGATGACTGGCCATCTACGCAGTGTGTATGGAAACATAAGAGCACTTTTCTTCCCTAACTCTAATAAACCGATTGGACGGCATTTCGATTCGACCGGAGAGGAGATCAGGCGCAAGATCAACGGCTTTACGTGTTTGCTGTGGCACGGGAGTGTGTAATATATGCCAGAAACATTCAATCCCGAGCTCATGATCAGCAATTAAAATTGCCGCGTTGGCAATGACGGGTAACTACTTAAACCCGACAATTGTCAAATTGTGCAATTTAATTGTTTACGTCAAAATACTGTAAAAAAATACTATAAAAATAAATCAAATTGAGAATGGCAATGAAAGATTTTTCTCTGAGTATCTTTTGATCATTACCTGTGGTAATTATGTTGTAGCAACGGATTATAACATGTCATCGCCATTCAAACCGGCTACTTTATTTGATGCTTGCTAATGCATTAAACTTTAAATATCACTATACTTATATCAAATCCTAAATTTTGAAATAATATTGTAATAAAATTTCTAATAATAAACCTTTCAAATATAGAACTACTAAATTTAATAATAAATACAATAGTTCCTAACTACTTTAAATATATTATGTTTGATTTTTGTAATTTCCCTATAACATAATTTATTTTTAATTTGATTTTGTTAGCAAGTTAAATAATATGGGTTATACCAGAAATAAACGATTATTTATTATTATTGTTTCTCTTTCACGGGTATATTCCTAATACGTTAGGAAAATACCTGGCCCTTTGAGAGGTTTACACGGAGACATGGGTCCAACGTGAAGAGGCCCTTCGAGAGTTTTAATCAAAGGTGGGATGGAACACCTACAGTGTCACTAGCCGCAGCAGGCGTAGGACTATTGCTACGTATGTAACATATGGATACGGGTGTTTGATGGACTGGCATATTGGTAACTATGGATGATAAAACGGCGTCTGCCCTGAATACTCTAATAGCATCAATCGAATGGACAGACGGTGACTCGCCAACTCACTAGATGGGCCCCCTGAATAGCCACGATAGGCATACAAGCCAGCAGCAGAGGCCAACACCGGTGCGAGCGGCTAGGGATGTCGAGCGATGCGGCGCTGGTTTCACCATCACGGGTCTCGTGAAAACGGAGACCGGGAGCGGGTTTCCCCGTAGTTATGCCCTTGAAAATGACACTTCCACCCCCCAAGCATGTAGCTCTAGCGGCCCCCCTCTGACCGATCAAGGCAAGCCAGAGTTGTTATTATTATTATTATATAATCTTTAGTAGGTATAGGTACTAAATATTATCAATAACTCGAAGCTACGTGATTTTGTTATTGAACGTAACAAGTCTAGACTATTTGACGCCTTATAGGCAAAGAAAAATAGAATACTATTTTCTTTTAAGCGTATGTTTTGTTACAACTAGGTACATTCATAACTAATTCTGCGACCATTGATCTATAATATAATCATCGATTCCTTCTTGCACCATATACATACGTATAAATTTAGAAAAGGCTTGACTATGCTCTACTTATCTATGTTTTATAAGTTGAAAGTTATATGGCACTTATTAAATGTACATTATGAACAATTCCAGTCTGTTATGACGTGTAGGAACGCCCAACATTGCGTGCTGTTCTAAATACATTGGACTAAAAGTTTTTTAGTTTAATTAACAATTTCTTTGGCGAATATTCCTGCGCAATCATGAGGTGTGCCGTAAAAGCTATATTATCTACATGCAGGCCACCGACGAGTCTTGTATAAGTACGTCGAAATATGCACTTTTATCATAAGGGCGCCTTCAAATTTGCCGCAATGTACAGCGCGGCTGCAGTGCTGCGGCCACGCTGCTTTATAAATAAAAACGCGCGACTGGAGCGCTACACCCGCACTACTGCCGCGCATCAGTTCGTCGATAGACTAGTGACGGCTGCGTGGCTGCAGCGTTGCAGCGGCGCTGCCGCCGCGCGGAAAATTTGAAGGCGCCCTAAGCTTGAATGGCACTTGGTGTCGCAGCACAAATCGCATACTCCTCTGTCAACAAAACTCAGGCAAAGACATATGAAGGCAAATAGTGCAACATGCCATAAGATGAGCAATCTGAGCGGCGTGATAAAGTGCACATTCACCTTTATATACAACAACATTCATAAGGATAAAGTATCTAAAAAGATTTGGAACCATTTATGCGAGTCAAATTGTAGTGCGAGATGACTATAGCTTTTGTTTAGGCTGCCGATTTGCTTTCTCTTACACAGGCCGGCCAATATGTCGTACAGGTCTGCTTCTGTATCGTACACTTCTTCTACACGATCTTCAAACAGTTCCTTGTATGATAAACGCTTTGGCACGATTGGTATGCAGCCGCAGTACACAGCTTCCAAGCTGAAAAAGATAAATAGAGTAAAATTAATAAAGCGAGGCGGTGAACAAAGTCTCTATATTTCTAAGACCGACACTCTCTGTGGAAATCATAGCTCCAGAAGTTTGTATTGTGTTGGAGATTGGGATAAAGTGACGAATGAAAACAGGGTAACATAGAACTTACACAAACAAAGATCTAGTAACTTGAGATCGTCACGGTATTCTGCATCATACTTCATTTAATGTAATCACACATCAGATGAATGAATGCAATAAAGAAAAGGATTAGATAAGAACGTTATTGATATGAGCAAATCGAAAAATTTGGCTCAGATGTACTGCCTAATAAAACGATTCGAATGTTGAAGTAAGACTTAAAGAATAATATCACTTTAGTCTCGTCTAGTTTCTCGAACCTTCGGTGGAATTAATGAATGAATGAATGGTGAATGCTTCGGTTGTGGAATGGCAGCAAAGTAACTGCTGTGCTTTGGTCTGGTCGGGCAGTGTTATTCCGTTTTCTTGTCAAGAAATTCTGGCAGCAAACCACTTATAGGAACCAATTGCCTACCCATTCGCGGATATAGACGAGGGTCTATGTAAGTATGTCTAACACCGACATCCGAACCTTATATCAACTCTATTAAGATTCTTATTGTCAGGGATACACGGGCCAATAAGAGCAAGTAGAGGCAGCACGGGATTTATATAACACATAGGTCAACTACATATGTAGATACCATCCCTGCTGGCACATAATGACATTGACCATAGGCAGCGCGCGGCGCCTGGAAGCAGTGGCAGAGTAGGTATACGTCATTTCACTCTGCCGATATCTACTGGTATCTACTGCCGATATTCAAGATTAAACGACATGTGATGCTTTTAATTTATGATAGTAAAGATAGAGTTAAGGTCAGCGCCGACGGACGGAGTGGCGCCGAATAGACTAATTCAGTAACAATTTAAATTCATCCTAAAGTGCTTCAGAATACGACTGTATTTAGTACAATCCGCGCTTTGAGTCGCTCACCGTCATTTTATTTCGTTGTACCAAATACACTCGTATTCTGAAGCAATTTAGGTTGAATTTAACTTGTTACTGAATTAGTCTCTTCGCCGCCACTCCGTCCGTCGGCGCTGACCCTTAAGCATTCGTTGCGCCGGTAACTGATTTAACGTAATTAACTATTGGTTAGCAGCTCGTAGTCAAGTACCACGTGCACGACTTAGCTAGCGGTACCGTAGAGGACAATACTGTCCAATACACCGAAAGCATGTGCTAATTCAATTGCTAAAATTACAGTGGCGTAGGCCTCTCTGCGCTCTCTGTTAATGTGATCAGTAGTGAAATATACGCGCAGAGTGAATTCTGTCAGTCGTTGGCAGACGTGTAATATAGTTTGGTCGTTTGCTTTGCTTTCCTTATGGGCGCATCGTATTAATTCGGTTTTGGTGTGCTGAATGCGACAATACTCCAAATAGGTACCAATCTTCGATACCATTCATAGCGATGAAGACTAGTGCTTGAGGGCAATCTCATATCACTGCTGTTATGTTAGGCAACCATCGCCATTCTATATCGGTCAATTCAGTTATCTCACCACACCAATGTGCGACGAACGAAGTTCCGCGCTATATATCGGTGTGAAGGCAGTAGTCTGCAGGGTAATCTTCACACCTACAGCGTAGAACCTTAACAATACACATCGGTCATATGTCGACATAATTACACGGAGGGCTTCTCGCTTAGATGTAGTGTGAGTTCTAGTAGTACTCGACTTGTGCTAGGACTAACTTAATACAAGCTTTGAAACCAAATTCATCACACTCATATGTTCACTTTGTGAAACTAGACTTTACGAAAGTATAAAAAGGATAAAACTTACACAGCTACTCCAAAGAACTCGTGTATTGCCGTCGATACTACCACGTCGGCATTTCGCAGTACTCTGTAATACTCCTTAGTACTTTCAACGTAGCCACAATGCAATAGTCTTGAGCTGCTAAATCGTCGCAGCAACTCGCAGAATATTTCTGGCTTTTCGTTAAATGATTCTCCGAGCAGACTAAACTGAAATAATTACATACATACATTCAATTTATGTACTTAACCTACAAAACTTTATTTCTTTGTGTGTCACCGTATTCACTGTGTCATTATTGCATTTGTATTTATAGGATATCATCTAAAATGGCACAATCAGCACTCATTGCTGTGATATTGTGTGTTCGTTTGTCGTACAGTTACAGCTGCATATTTCTAAACTACTTACTAATGCCACCAATATGTAATTTTGATATTTTTTGCTGTCTCTGTTGCTAGCTAGCATTTGCTCGTGTATTCGTCACCGTAAATTACGATTTGTCTGTGTTTTCATGTAAGCGAGTTTCACTAGGCATAAAATTTAGGCCAGTAAAACATGACATACATTTTAATGGTCTTATTCATAAAAAATATCTTACTAACGACTTAATACAATGGGTAGTTAAAATACTTAGTACACTTAAAGTAGATAGTACACTTATAGCTTATATGCGTTGTAAAAATACTTTAATCTTTTTTTTTGTATACCTTTATTATATAGGTACAACTTCGTTATTAGACAAGCTATCATTCTTATGCTTTATTGTGAACAATAATATTTACAATTTTTACTTTTAATGACGTTATATCAATCAAATATACCATAGATGCACGATCGTCGCTCGAAAAACGGCCCCAACAAAACTGTGCATAAATCAGTCGTATGCGCTATATTATGCACCTGTCCCACTCACTCTTGCGTGCGCTGTCCGTAAACGAGAGCGAATCGACACCACTACTACGGTGGAGACCGTACCATACACTTAGTACGCTTGCGTGTCGCGAGTAACACACTTAGGACGCTTTACATTGAGGCGTTTTAACTAAACTATTACAAAATGTTTCTCAGTGGGCGTTCAATGGTTATTCCGGTTTATTTCCTGGATTGCATAATAAATGCAGACACTTATAAGTAAATAGTATTGGGCAGTGCCACATATTGACGTGGTTTTTGTATGAGAATGTGCATCTATGGTATATTTGATCGAAGTATAGCCCTCTTTTAAGTTTTATGAATATGACCGTAACTTGTTCGTCGAGGTACTAACTAAGTTATGTTATGTTTAACACATTAAACGCCACGCGCCGGTCATAAATGACCGCAAACAATACATTTTGTATTGTATCTGCTAAATGGCATTCAATGTGTTAAACAGACAGATACATTCGCGTTTATAATATTCGCATGGATAATCAATTTGCGCAAGCATACTAGGAAATAAAAACATTTCAAAAATTTCCAAAGAGAGAGTCATGCCTATTTCACGGAGGAGTAGACAGAAATTACGTAAAATACCAAAGAAAACTAATATAGTATCTGAAACCTACCTTAAAATTAAACCCATTGTCATCGAGCTTGCAAAGAACTCTGTAAAACGCGTCAGGGTTTTTGTCAAACTCCCATCTGTGTGGCCAGACAATGTGCAGTATATTACTATCTTCCTTCTTCATCGACAGCAGATGCTTGTCAATAGTATTGAGATCCAAAGGGTAGTAGATCACTGCACTTTTAGCCTTGATTGTCAAATCCAATCCTCTCACTCTGTAGTCCGGTTGCAGTTTCAAATGATTGTTGATTTGAGATACAAAGGAGTCGTGGTTGTAACACGAGTTGAACAGCACTTGATCTGCTGCAATGCTAAAAAAATATATTATTAACATAATTAGATCAAGCATAGTTTTAAGCCTTTACTCCTTAAATGATGTTGAAGAGGATGTGTTAATTTTAAATGAGATTGAATGACTTTTATTATAACCATACGGCGCCAGATATTGTTTTATATCCCAGGTAAGAGAGAGCGAGCTTTTCGCCATTTACCGGGCACAATAACGCAGAGCTACGATAAAGAAATTCTTGACAGAAAATCCCAATGTCTTATTGGGCTTTCCTATCAAGAATTTCTGCCACAATCCGTGAGTCGTAACCGAGACTTCATGCACATCACTCGCTAATGATGCAGTCGAAAATCAAGCACCATTGCTTATATCAATGGTTTACGATTTCGATAAATCCAACAAAATAAGATTATAATATGTTAAAATAAGACTATTATGATTGGCAAGCCAAAGTCGATTTTGGCAACTCTTTTGGTCCATGTGGAGCTGACCTTAGTTTTTATTACTGTTTATATGTGTAGGTGTATGATGGATTTTGGCAGTTATAGCTCAGCAATTAAGTCATCTTCATTTATTTATTATTTTTAAGAGTTGGCAAGCAAATCATCACAGCAATCTCTGTCAGTCAGTATAATATACTGACTTTTATAATTGTGTGGTAATGAAAGTAGATGCTGTTGGACCTTCACTCTAAAGTACAACCCAATAAGATGGCTGACTGTACTTATTTTATTGATATCCATTAATCGAGAGCTGAATGTACAACATAGTGGCAAGCTTATGTGCTAGTACATTAAGTAACAAAAACCAAGTATGCTATGGTTATTTGGATGTAATCCTTTGAAGGAATAAAGTAGTTAAAATCCTAAATAAATAAGATTGCGATTTTAAACACTATTTATAATATATATACTGGTTAATTTCACATACTCTTGCTGAATGCTTGTATATGAAACCATTTGGTTCCAGCCAGAATTGATGATTGGAAGTGCTAGGGCCAATTGGTTCCAAAAATCCTCCAGCAGATAAGAATAAGTGAATCATATTAAGCAAGCTATTTTTGGGTTTGTTTGTTCTCAGTGTTAGTAAAATATATATCGCATTGAATCACTACTTACCAAGTCATAATCTCATTAAAACCATACTGAAAATCCCTTTCCTTCATAACACGGACTGGAAACTCCAACTGGTTTTCATGGAAATACACAACTTTATGCAAGTTACCCAAGTCCGGCCTCAAGCCAAGTAACTCTGCTAGTGGCAATACTGATGTACAAAATAATGTCTTATAACAATGTTGATGAGGTATTTGTGTAGATATGTATAAGGCACAAGTTCTTGCTCGCCAATGCCATTTTTTAGCTGTCATTGTAATAAGTTTGTAGGAAGTAGCAGGCAAGTCTGAAATTATAATATAAAACATTCCTTTATTAATCATTAATATTAAATTTTAGACTAGTTTATATTAACACATTCACTGTGCATGCCCGACCGGTGGGGCATATCGAGTTGCCCATCGCACATGCATGACATGCATGCATGTGTGCATGGGCATGAAGTTACGATATCATACGTGCATGTCACATGGGTGGAGCATAAATTTACGAGATCATACGTGTATAAAAACTATATTTTTTATATGAAAGGGATAAAAAAATTAAAAACAATGCTATAACAATATCATTTTTATACCTAACGCAACATATTATCTACAATTTGCGTTTGGACTTATGGGATAGTCTCTCTCATCACAGCTGCACAGTGAACGTGTTAATATTATAAAGAGGAAAGATTAGATATTTTTGTTTATTTGTTTATATGTTTGTAAGGTTCTAACTCAAAAACTACTAAACCGTTTTTAAAAATTCTCTCACCATTTGAAAGCTATATTATCACCAAGCAAGATAGGCTTTATTTTATTTTTCTTAAAAGTAACTACTGTTTCTAACATAACCCACAAACTACATTGCTACCACTAACATGCCCATGCAAAAGCTAGTTTTAAATAAATTGATTAGTAACAACCATTGCTTCCCACATTTAAAAAAAGAAGAGATCTAGTAACTTGAGTTGCAAATTCATGCCAGAATCTACATTTAATTAATACCCAAACAGGCTAAGAACTCTCCACCACTCTACCCTACAGAAGATCATATCTAAACCAGCTTGTGTGGTATGGAGCCAGGAAAACTTACTACTAAACAAATAAATACTGTAATAAATAAGATTGCTAGGCTCCTTAAAAAAAGTGTCCTTTTAGAAGCAGACCAGAAGCCCTCGTCCATTTCACTGGCAGAAAAGTAACTCATATTTTAAAAGGTATCTAACTGAAATTGTTATGTCTGTCTGAGATACAACAGTATATTAGTATGAAGAGAATCATAGAAACTTTAGATAACATTCAGCAGATGCTGTAAAATGGTTATTGTTTATGCTTATTGATAAAGGCAACCAAACAATAAATTCTTAATAACAGAAGCTACATTTTGGGATGATAGAGAAGATGACAAGATGAGTTTGATTCTAATTGCATAAGCTGGTAAGCTTTTGTTCTACAATGATGCACAATTAAAATCTCAAGTTATAGTAATTCCAAAAACAAAGAAGAGATATGTTGAAGAGACTTGAACATAACTGATGTTATGCTGATTAGGTTTGTCAGTAATGCTTTTATTAAATACAAGCATTTAGCAGTATTTTAATCATTATCTATTTGATCTAAAAGGTTTGAAAGTATTCCATCAGCTAATAGTTAAACTGCTAGAATGAATATCTCAAAAGCTTTTTCGCTAATCAAGGAGTGACCTACAATGTCAAATAAATAAAGGCTCCTTACTTGAACATATAACATCTATTAGCTTCTTGTGAGAACCACCGTAAAACGGCTCTATGATCAACAGCTTTTCACTAACAAAATCCATCGTTACTAGCTGCTAGCCTGCGCAAAACGATTAGCTAAATCAAAATTACAAGGATGCCGAGAAAACTATTATTTCTAAAAGTACTGTCTACATTTTTTAAATATTCATTACAAATTCTATTACGAGACACCCAAGAGAGAGTAATAGGTATCTTTTAAAACTGCTATCGCAGATTGAATTCCTTTTCATTTTCATTAGTTAATGTAGCTATAAATACATTCTTCAGATTTTCAAACGTTTTAACAACAAGACAATGTTTACAAAGGTCAACAAGATGTTAAATGTCAATAATGTCATGATTGTCATCAGTCATGTATAGTTGCGTTTCGATCGTCTGTGCAGCAACCTAAATTCTTTGAAATAAATATTTAAGTATAAAGCTTTAGCAATATTACATACTTTCATGTATTTTATATAAAATTAAATTTCATTTTTTGGTTTAAGTACTTTCTTGCCATCTCATTTATTTTATTAAATATGTCCAAGAAAATAAAAATATGATTTTTACACTCTATGCACAAAAGCGTAAAGCGCTTAGTTTATGCTTTAATTATAATGTGTGCTTCGTTTAATTTATACACTTTTATTGCCTGTCTCAGTTAGAGTGTACACACGGCTACACATAAGTTAGACACCTATATACGCATAACTACGCTACATACAAAATAGATAATTGTCGGAAAGGGACAGTTTATAGTGGTGTTGATGTAATGGTAAGGTAAGGATAGAGCGTAACAAAAATATAACGCACTCTCTCGCACGATTCGCAGCGTTCAACTTCTAATAGTTCAAAGTCTTAATAGTCTAGGTTGGGTGTGTTGCTGTGTGTACAAAACAAACAGTACATTTGCAAATTCAAATATAGGCCAGTCATACAGGCTGATTGGTAAAAGACTGGACATATTTAATACTAGCTTTTGCGCGCGGCTCCGCCCGCGTGGTACCTACGTCAATAAAAAGTAGCCTATGTCCTTCCACAGGTTTTAAACTATATCTGTACCTACCAAATTTAATCTAAATCGGTTGAGTGGTTTAGCCGTGAAAAGGTAACAGACAGACAGACAGAGGGACAGACAGAGTTACTTTCGAATTTATAATATTACTAACGATGGCACGGAAAGGGCTTTAACACTGTGAAATTATATAATTATATGAGGTTAAAACGCTTTTCATAAACATTAATATTACACAAACTATTAGCCATTATTCTCTATAATGTTAATTTATTTCCGGTTCATATACATATATCAATAAACGAGTCGTTTAACCTACGGACAGTTAATTTTGAATAGTCATAATATATTCTATGGAATATTATGTCAAATTTAATTGTTGGCAGCTAAACTCCTTTCTTGAATACAGGCTGGCTGGTTGGCTGAAAATGTATAATGTCTATTATAAATAGGTACACATTATAACATTTTAATAATAATGAATTCAATTTTATCGAAATGTTGCACTTAATTTGAATAGCAATAATCTATTCTAATATTATAAAGAGGTATATTTGATTTTTGTTTGTTTGTTTATAAGGGTTTAACTAAAAAACTACTCAATCGATTATAAAAATTCTTTCACCATTAGAAAGATACGTGTATAGGCTATGTATTTTATTCTTAAAAACCGGCCAAGTGCGAGACGGACTCGCGCACGAATGGTTCCGTACCATTATCTATAAAAACGGCAAAAATGTCATGTCTGCTGTATGGGAGCCCCCCCTTAAATATTTGTTTTATTTTAATTTAATTATTTGTTTTATTTTAATTTAATTATTTGTTTTATTTTAATTTAATTATTTGTTTTATTTTAATTTAATTATTTGTTTTATTTTAATTTAATTATTTGTTTTATTTTAATTTAATTATTTATTTTAAAGTAAATATATAACTAAATATTTTGTGAATATTTCAAGCGTCTACCTGTTGCCGTTATCAATATCGAGCAAAAACGAGCAAAAAACTTACGTTTGTTGTATGGGAGACCCCTTAAATATTTATTTTATTCTGCTTTTTAGTATTTGTTGTTGTGTTGTGTTTTTTAGTGTTTGTTGAAAATTTCAACTGTCTAACTATCACGGTTCATGAGATACAGCTTGGTGTCTGACGGACAGACAGACGGACAGCCGAGTCTTAGTAATAGGGTCACGGTTTACCCTTTGGGTACGGAACCCTAAAAAGTACTGTTACCAACGTAAGCTAACCTATTTTTCAGGAGCGAAGCTACGAGCAAAGTAATAAAGTAATAGTGAATAATCTTAAAAAAAAACCACATTACTTACTACAAGATTCATCATCATCATCATCATGTCAGCCAAAAGACGTCCACTGCTGGACATAGGCCTCCCCCATGATTACTAGTAGGTAATTCTAGCTATACCTAAATAACTTAAGTAAGTCATTATCAGGACACAAAAGTATAATAAGCAGTCAAGAAATAGATATTGTTAACAGGAAAAATATATTTATAGAATAAACCCGTCAAGAAGAAAAGGAATGACCTCTGCATGTTGACCCGGGAAAACGGTAAGTAGGTGAACATCTTGTTACATATCTCACCAGTATCGCTTATAAACAAATATGAGTGTGTACGAGTCACTGACTTTAGCATCAACATATAGCAGAGTACATTTAATCATAATAGTTAATTTATTTATTGATGTTATCCAATCTTGTTCTTAGTAACGAGATGTAGGTACTTGTGCTAGCACGTATGTATTATACACACATACCTATACACAAAATTATATTGTTAGACTCGCACACATCACACTCACAAAGTATACAATCTATAGATACTAATATTATAAAGCTGAATATTTTGTTTGTTTGTTTGGTTGAACGCGCTAATCTTAGGAACTACTGGCTCGATTTGGAAAATTATTCTTTTGTTGCATAGCTTATTTATCGAGGAAGGTTATAGGTTATATAACACCACGCTACGACCCACGGGGGCGGCGGCGTAGTAATCATAAACGCGGGTGAAACCGCGGCCAGCATAGAACCGTTTATACGGCTCTCCGCCGGGTCGACTCGGGCCACCCACACAATGACTCTACGGATACTCTGCAGGTCCCGAAAGTCCCAGGCTGCGAAAATAGTCACCTCAGGCTTAGGCCTCCGGCGCTCTCATTCATCGAACGAAACACAGCAGTGAAACACTGCTGTTTCACGTCGATTTTCTGTGAGAGGTTAGTATTTCCCCGGTCGAGCAGGCCCATTCTTGCTGTAACTAGTTGGTCTCTACTACCTATAATATATAAACCAGAACTTAAAATCTAGCCAAAATAATTTTTTCATCAATCAAATCCTGATTCTAAATTTTATCCTTTTCGGCATTAAAAAGGTCAAACGGTCGAGCAACTATTTGATTAATTTCTTAGACACACAATTAAAAATCCTTCAAAGTATTGCCACGAGTTACTAAAAGTTTTATGGCTTTAACCCATGTGACTTAATTTTGTTTCAAACTTTGTAGGTGTGTTGATGTGGAAATGTTAAAAAATTTGTAAACTCTTAAGAAGTGTTGACGTCAACTTTTCTGCGTTCAACAGGTCTCGTTACTTTTAACTTAGTTCGAAACTGGCGTGATGTGGCTTTCTAACTCGGCACGTACTTGATAGCAATAATATTTGAAATTGTATGTGCTTTGTTCTTCGCACCAACAAAATAAGATTATTACCGACTTAATGAGAAAGCTACATACATGCTTTAAATTTGTATCGTAATAGTAGACTGTATTCCAAATATCATATAGTTTATTATACCAATACAAATATCGAATAGTACAGTGTACACATATCATGCTGAATAACACAGAATTTTTATTTGATTCGTCTTAAGCTAACAATACGAATCTGATGTTATCGGTTCAAAATACCTACAGTACCGATCTAGTTTCGGTGTCATAAATATCACAAAAGGTATTCTAAAATAAAATAGGCGTTAAATGTGAAAATAAATTGCATTCTAGTTTACATTTGACATCCATTAGACTATTTTGAATAGTTTTTATATTTATTATTGAATAAAAAGTGGTATCCGCCAAAGAGATCTTTCTGTTGAAATTGCGTAAATATATTAATATTTACGCTATTTCAACAGAAAGATGTTCTGACTAATAACGACATTTCATTTCATTTTATTTTTCCCTTTAACTGTTAATTGTTGAAATGCCAGACATAACTAAGACCTATTGTATCCGGCCGCCGGTGCGCCGCTATCTCTCAAAAGGTTATCCATTTATATAAACGTCTGCAAATATGTCTAAAACCTATGGCACATACGAGTAATCACTTATCATCTGCTTAGTATCTAGTTACTGAAACTTCGTTTGTGTACACCCACACAAACTAAGTTTCAGCAAAAAAAGCAATTTCATAGATGGATCGTGTGTATAAGTAAACTTCAAACAATCAAAACCACTGTGCATTTATGAAAATACTTACGTATTACGTAAGTCCCTTTGGCGTTCATTAGGTAGTAACCGCTATATCCATAGGAATAATACATACACATACTACTACGGCGTGATGATGAATTTGAATACTAACTCCACATTAAAATAACTTTTCTTTTTAATAAAATATATTATCGACACTAAGGATGGTTCGCAGTAAATTCCACGAACAAACAAAAAGTACACATAGACGGGATGTTCAGCTTGAAGTCAGCGTCGCGTCGAGACGAACGCCCGCCGTAAAATCATTGTAGTCAATGCCATTGTCACCTAATTAAGTAAAATGTTTACATATTCTATTATTAGATGTTCTCTTAGAGAAGTATTTAATAAAAAATATGAACTAATTGGTGAGCCTCAAGTATTAGACTCATCTATGATATTTATAGATCTACTTACACTAGTACACGGAAAAAAGGTTCAGTTATCAGATGCGTTTTTAGTATGTTCGATAATAAATATAATATGATATAATAATATTAGCAATGTATATAATAGGGATTAAAGTATGAAGTTGCCGTTGTATAGTAATATATACTTTGAATTGACATAAAACTTTCATGGTGTGACATTTTCGAGTGAAACTTTTTCCCCATAATACCTATAACATTCTTCTTTTAAAAAATGTGCAACATTCGATTTTCGAGGATCAATTGTTTTTATTCAGCTTAGACGACAAAGATGGATACTTCGAAAATCCGAGTCATTTTTTAATACGAGTTCAAAAAGAAAAAAAGTATATATGTATGTTTATCCATTGTCTAGTACCCATAGTACAAGCTCTGCTTAGTTTGGGCTAGATGGTGTTGTGTGTATGTGATAGAATATTATATTATATTATTATTATATTATATTATGGCTTGTTCACGTAAAGAGAGAGATAACTTAACGTATATCTCAGCGCGGCTTTTTGGTCGCGCCCCATGACTTCAATTGTGGGTAGCCAGAGGCATCTGTTGCCAAGAAACTCCTTCGAGAAAAACGTATTTCGGGCGGATCGAACTGTAACAGCGAGATGTTATACAAAGCTAGAATTGGTTTACCTTTACTTGTAGATAATTCCTGCGATAGCAATAATGTCGGTATCTTAGGAGCCTGCATTTTCAGGTCCATTTGGTCTGGTCATACGATAAGCTTTATAAACACTTATAATACTAGCCAACATTTGTGCTTACTAAAATTGTATAATAAACCTTTTAAATAGTCATTTAATTCTATGTTAGCTCTTTACTTTGTTGACCATATGACGTCATAGAGACGGAAGAGACAAACCCATGGGACGATCCGACCATCGATGTGTTGTCTTGACTGTGAGGTTAAGGGCGCAAAGGGCGCAATATAGAAAATACCTATAAACCAACGACGCGGTCTTATACTTGATAAGGCTAGTATGTTTAACATTTCAATTGTTGGTTTCGTTGTCCTATTGTCGTTTGCCATTAATTATAATTATGTTTTCTGTATACGGGGCTTTTGCGTCTATACAGAAGAATGTTTTATCAATAGCGTTGCAGCTGATTTCAATTACGTGCCGTTATTGTTTGTGCGTTAATTAATAATGTGCTCTCACCCATTCCGTCGTCGGTCTTAATTTATTAGGAGATCACATTACGCATGTCCAACGTACGTCACGATAACAATATTTATTAAAGCTCCAAAATGTTTATCAACTTAATTTACGCAAAAACACTATGGTTAGGCGCGAGTCGAGTGGAAATATTCGAAATGTCAGTTCATGATTTCAAAACAGTAATGTTACTTTTCCCTAATTGCCCTTTGGTTAAGGAATCCTTAAAAACTACTAAGTTTATTTTGACACACCAGTTCTTGTTAAGAACTTTTGAATATTTGGCATTTCGTTATTTCAAAATAATCTGGACAAATAGACGATTGAACTGATTTGAATAGAGAAAACTCTTAGTAAATACGCTCGGTGCCCCGCAAAACTTATCTTTTCATAAATAGAAAACCAAAAAGAGGCATTAGTCGTTCAACATAGGCAAAATTTCGTTTAAGTCAAAGTCAAAGTCATTTATTCACTTAGGTCACAAAGAAATACTTATGAACGTCAAAGGGGTTAGTGAGTTTATTACATTTACTGAATTTACATTTATGTTAGTTGCAAGGTTCAGGCAAAAGGTTGAGCCTATGAGAAGATACCTGCAAGAAACTCAAGGCCACTCTTAAATCGCCATCAAATTATAATTTCAGTATTTTATGGTTTAAGATATGTATTTTTTCAAAAGAATACAGTGTTCATTTATCTGAGAAACACAAGTTAAATATAAGTTACACTAAGAAATACAAGTGCCAGAGCGGCTAATCAGTACAGTGGAAAAAGAAAGAATATATGTATATATTAATACACTATGTTTTGTAACTCAAATCATGTTCTAATGACTAAATAATCATTAATGAGGGAAGTAACTACAAAACAAAAGCCAGTCAGACTCGCACATTCTGAGAATCACACTGTTATGTCGTAAACAACTATTAACATATTACGTGTTTGAAAGCAATTGCTATCCTATTTCTATCTATAATCTATTATGGTAAAGTGTGTTTTTTTTTTAATTTATTTTTTGTTATTTTATGCATGCTACAAGTTAATTATTTTACAACTCATTTATGTATCAGGTGTTGCAGTCATTATGCCATATAACACTTTTCATATAAAACTAAATTCTAAATATAGAGGAATAGTTATTAATATTATGTAAGAAGCATTTCAGGTTTGAAATAATATTTATCTGTAGTCATTAATTTGTAATAGACATTATGCGATGAGGACACATACATTTACACTTTGTGACGTATGAAAAGGTAGTTTGTTATGAAATTTACATTAATACTTACAACGCTTGTTTAAAAGAAAATAAATATACTTTAACATCACAAAATAAACACGAAGTACCTTCACATAACTAAATTGACTTATATAATAGATATGTTACCGGCAATCTGTATAATTCAGGTATTCTATACAATACCTAGGGAATGTATGAAATATTATGAATATTACTGTCCATTACATACTTTACCTAGGTAATGAATATATAAATACAATTCCTAGGGATTGTATAGAGTACCTGCTGTTGCACCGGCAATGTAATAAATAAATAGATTTTGGTATATATTTATCAATGTTAACCAGCCTACCAATAAAATGAAGGGCAAGTGAAACATGTTCTATTACTTAAAATCAACTTTATTAAAATTAACAATTAGGGTGCTCCTTAATAATAGTCTTTATGAAAAGGGAACTTAAAAGTATCTTTCTGTCACTACAGTAAAATCACTATAAAATTTAGGTGAAACTAAAAATTCTTGGGGCTATAAGTAACATAATGTAATTTGCTTACAAGTACTCAGGTACGTAATAAGCATAAAAAACTTAAGAAAGAAAACAATTCTCAATTTATCTTTTATTTATCTTTTTTTAAAAGTTTTTAATACTTTGTAGAAGGTTCTTATGGTAAGAAAAGTTAAGAAAATTGCCCAGGAAATTGGATAATTTCACAAAACTTAACGACTATTTTAACTTCTAGGGTTTGTTCTAAGACAGGGCAATCTCAGTCTGGTCAGCTAGTATATAATAAATATTATTTGGATGAATATTTTACAGATTGATTCGAAATATATATCGCTTCCATAAAAATACTCAATAAAAGAAATAGGCACTTTTAAGCTAGCAAGTCTGCATAACCTAACTAATATTATCAATGCGAATGTCAGATTAATCTCACATTCACGTATAAAATATTAGGTAGACGTTTGATAGGCTCTAAGTATATATGGCTGTATATATTCCTTTCAGGAATAATAGACTTTGTCAGGGTTACAGAAAAGGATATAGGGTACCTTTACCATATATCCTTTTCTGTAATCTCGAGCGAAACGCAGGCAAAAGTAAAATTAAATCAATTTTGTCTAAAATTAAGTTTTTCTGGCGACTCTAGGATCAGTATATTATGACTTGCTAACTTAACAATTATAACGCGAGAAAATCCGTATATAGTAGTTTAATTTCATTGTTCAAAATTATTCATCGATCCTACAACTCTTTCACAGTTAAAGAAGTGGTTTCAGTTTTTTAACGTATAATCAGTTAATAACCAGAATCGAATATTCTGTTCCATATTACATAATATATACATACCTCTTTCGCGAAGACAGCGACTAAACAAAAATGTTATTTTATTGTTCAGTAAGGTATATATTCTATTAGTGCATTGAAATTGGTCTACTTTATACAGAACTTAAATTAATTAAATTAAATTAAGCTAATTTATAAAGTAGATTAATTAATTTAATTAAATTAAACTACTTTACTAAGTAGTTTAAGTTCAATTAACAACATCGCGTAAACGTACGACAATATTCTATTCGTGCGCTTTATAAGAGTATGCCCACACTAGAAATAATTCTTTGCAGAGGAATTACAAACATTCAATAACGGACAAAGATCACCCTGATTATCATTTGTGGATCACACAAATTTTTATCTAAAGTGGAGATCGAACCCACATCACTTAGCGCAATGGCACTGGCGTGGCGACCACTTCAACCACTACGACATGCACCGAAACATGCTACAGAATTTATAAGAAAAATAAAACGTAACAATTTAGCATCCCATCATCCCATAAACAACAGGAAATACGCAGTGTGGCCTGGGAAATTGATTGATTAAGGGCTCTATGCTAATGTAGCGCATTAACCTAGTATCCCAAAACACATTAGCCTTGCGCTGCATGGCATGAGGGCGGCTCGCCTTGTGCACTTACTTTGAGGTCCGACTACCAATAGCCAGTGGTGTGTTTCTGGTTTTAGAATATCCCAAAGCTTTTACTGCTAATAATGTTTATTAACAAATGAAGTGAATTCCACGAGGTTTTCTCAGCTGCATGCTGAGTTAGATTGAATATCATTAATTTATTTATATATCTAATATTGTCTTCTGTTTACGCGAATTATTATTCATTGAAATTAAACTACTATATACGGATTTTATCGCGTTGTTTATTTGACACTTTATTACAACATTTTGAAAAACTGTTACACTACTATAATCACTATTAAACTTTACTAATTTTTAAGCTAATTAAATTATAGAAACTATTTATACTATAACTATACTATTATACTATTTATATTTATGTTTACACTTTTCCCGACGTAATAAACAACGCGATAAAATCCGTATGTAGTAGTTTAATTTCAATTATTTATATATCAATATAACCTTACAGTTAAACTAAAGTGCTTGTTGCTACATTCGTAAATAAAACAAATAAAAAAAATAAAATATTTATATTAATTAATTAATATCTAGTATCTATTTATTTATTTCTAGTATTATTATTCATTGTCTGTTAATAAAGTCTTAATAGCAGTTTGTAGAGTTGATAAAGTATCGGGCCGGCGATGAAGAAGTCGGAGGTACTTATTACACTATCGACTTGAACCCATTTCTAACAAGCCAGCTTAGCTAGGGCGGCAACAAAAATACTAGTCATTTGGTATTAAAATGGATCCCAAAAATGTAATATTTTAGTATTTAAATTTAGTGTTAGTAAGAGCAGCGATAGCTCAGCGGGGAGAACAACAGACTGCAATGCAGAGGGTCTCGTGTTCGAACCCACGTCGCGCACCTCTGACTTTCGGAAGTTATATGGCTTTTCGAAATTATGTGCGTATTGATTGACAATTATCGCCTGCTCCGTGCCTCGGAGAGCACATTAAGCTGTCGGTCCCGGCTGCCATGAACATCTATGGCGTCGTTATTGGGAGAGTGTCGATACAAAAGATCCCACTGGGTCGAAGTGTCGCCGGTCTGCACTGACTGGCCCCCACATAAGATAAGATAAGATAGTGTTAGTAATAATACTTAAACGTACTGACGAGTAGAGTAGCAATATTCTCGCCCACTATGACAGTGTTCTATACAAAGTTCTATACATATGTGGGTGCTCTATACCTGTACCGATTTGTTTGGGATGTAAAAACGTGATGCTAATATTAACCGTAGAACCGAATACTGGGATATAAAAACAACAACACAAATAAATTTGCGATTCTTTTTATGTTACGCTACGGGTAGCAACCCGCATGCTAGCAACAAGCATGTTACCAGGTACGCGCAGGGTGGGAGGTAGCCCCTTTACATTTAGTCGGGCGCGAGTCCTGTCATCGCACAGTCGTGATATTTGCGTGTGGAGTTCTCTAATATCTCTGAATACAGTTTACGTAAGTATATACATGTTTACAATTTCAATGTCTTCACACCAAAACTGTTCTGTTTCAGATGTCTTCACGTTAAAACCTATCACAAAATGTACAAGAAAATCTTTTTCTGGCAATTAGTGATAGAGAACAGCCCGATGAGATCATGCCCGGTTTTATAGAGTAGACTGCCGAACAGGGTAGATCTCACTATGAAAAAGAACTTCGAAGCTTAGACGAACTTGTAGAAAATTAAACGCTAACATTACAAATTCACCCGTAACATTCACTACAGAACCGAAGTGTTAGTATTAAATTGTATCTAAAGAATTATATTGTATAGATTTAATCAACGGTCAACACGTACATATCTTTAATATCTTATACACCAGAAAACCGAGCATGCACTAGATACAATAATTACTAAGTTAAAAACTACCTTTGGTTTAAAGTATTTAGCTAGACTATTGAAAATTCATCATTTAACTGTTAAAAATTATTTTGATATTATCGGCATCAACTATTGTCAAATTACTATGGCAGAGAAAAAGTTTGAGTTTTTAATAAATTGTCTTCGATTATATAAATTGTCGCTGATAAAAATCTGTTTGACGACGTTGATGAAGCTTCAAAACAGTTATATTTACCATCAAATTGCGCAACGATTGACTCGCAGTAAATAGGATTTCGCGAGAGTTACCATTTAATATATATGTAGATATCGTCAAAATCGATAAATATGGTAAGAAATTGCTAACGCTTTGCGATAAAAAAAAATCTAACTAATACAATCTACTACTAATAAAATCTACTTCCAAACCGGACGAAGATAAAACTGTTACTTTACTGGAAATAAGATTCCACAGCCAAACGAAGGGAGCGGTAAACATTTTCCACCAGATTTGTCATACCTGCAACGTTTTTGTAAAACTCGTTGTTGGAGTATTTCTGTGTTTTATAATATTTTATTATTTTTTGGGATCAATTCTATGAAATTATTATAGTCAGCTAAAGGCCAACAACTTTTCCAGAATAGACTAACTTATCTGAAGACTAGCTTTTTACGTTATAAAAGCGCATCTGGCAGATCAATGGCAATATAAAACTTTACCATCACATCTCCAAACATAAACAACAACATAATAGACAAAAGCCGTTATTCGATATGCCAAATGCTTTAGATTCAAAATATGGAAGGTGTTCGTTTTTTCTGTCTAAAGGATGCCACAAACTGGATGAAATAAATATAAAAATGTTATATGTGTGGACCACTAAAACAAAAATCCTAAAATAACTGTTTAGGATTACCTAAACAGTTATTTTAGGATTTTTGTAGGAGTGAAGTATTAACTTCACTGTAGATATCTTATCTTATCTTATGTGGGGGCCAGTCAGTGCAGACCGGCGACACTTCGACCCAGTGGGATCTTTTGTGTCGACACTCTCCCAATAACGACTGCCATAGATGTTCATGGCAGTCGGGACCAACGGCTTAACCTGATTTTCGAGGCACGGAGCAGGCGATAATTGTCTATCAATACGCACATAATTTCGAAAAGTCATATAACTTCCGAAAGTCAGAGGTGCGCGACGTGGGTTCGAACCCATGACCCTCTGCATTGCAGTTTGTTGGTCTCCCCATTGTGCTATCGCTGCTCTCACTATAGATAGAAACTTGTTTTAAGTTTCTATCAATTCTTATATTTTTCCAGTTGATATAGAAATTGCCCTAATCAAGAGTCATATAAAATACTTATATTTCCTCAATATTATTATAAATTAAAAGTGATAGATAATTTTGACTAAATTGGCATCTGTTAGGATGGCCAAGCGGTCTAAGGCGCCAGACTCAAGGCTACCTTGCTCACTGATCGTGAGTACGAGTTGTTCTGGTCCTCTCTGAGCGCGTGGGTTCGAATCCCACTTCTGACAAATTCTTTTATTTCTCGTTTGCTTGGGGTGCGCTAGGACCTGCGTACAAATAATCTGCCATCATAAGGGAAAAGACGTCTGCCAATCCTTACTAATATTATAAATTCGAAAGTAACTCTGTCTATCTATCTGTCTGTCTGTTACCTTTTCACGGCTAAACCACTCAATCGATTTGGATAAAATTTGATACAAAGATAGTTTAAAACCTGGGAAAAGACATAGGCTACTTTTTATTCAGGTAGGTATCACACGGGCGGACCCGCGCGCAAAAGCTATTTTTTTATAAATATAGAGATGTGTGAGATGCGTCTTTCTTTACTGATTCCAAATAGGTGAAAATCGTAATTTCGAATAAAATGTTAGATTCGTCTTTTCCCCTTATGACGGCAGTAATGAAAGTGTATCTATGGACCCGATTTTACGCTTATAATTATTTGACTACTGCCTGTAAAACTTTGTTTGCGCAGATTATTGCTATGTGGAAATTATGCTTTTAATCATAACATAAAACTGTTAACGCGAACGTCATCTATATAATTAAAAGACACCTTTTGATTTAAGCTGTTTGTTTCGGCCTGCGTTGAGAGATTAAGCTGTATACCAGAAACTACTTAACTGATTCATTTATTTATTCAGGAACAATATTTTACATTGTATTTGAATTTGGCATTGTACATAACGTTCTATAAAGTTAGAATAGCAACTATACATGAATATGCATTTTATCAAAATTCATCTCTCTATTATTAAGTTTTGGGAGAACAAACATACAGACAGATATACATTTTAAAATACAGCGTTATGCAAGCTCTCTTTTTTTAAATGTTAGCATATTTATATGATGATCTATTGAATGTATAGAGTGTTTGACCTCTACCGTTTTATGATAGCACATAGATCGTAAAGAGGGCGGGTAAAGGCGGTTACACATGCTGGTGTTGGCCGGATTTTTCCGGTTTAGTAATTTATGTTACAGTGACAGTAAACCCTTAGCCCGAACTCCTAAACTCCTCTCTGTTTACCATCTGCCACTTGTTGCTCTTTCGCCAAGTGGCGTCGTATTTACACATTTATTTAATGTTCTGTCCGCCGTTACGTTTGCGTTGACTTAAGTTTTATTTCTTCACGCTTTACTAGCGTAGGTATATAATAGGTACCTATATATATTATATACTAGCTTTTGCCCACGGCTTCGCTCGCGTTAATTTAGAATTTTACAATCAATTCTTCTGCTTGTAATAATATTCTGCTTGTAATAATATAATTCAATCATGATTCAAAGACACGTGGCGCCATCTATTATCATAAGAACGTTATCATTGTTTTCCTCGGGAACAGTAATTTTTTTCGGGATGAAAGGTAGCCTATGTACGTTTCTGTACACCTGTCAACGTATATGGAAAATTACAGGATAATCGGTTCAGTGGTTTAGGCGTGAAAAGGTAACAAACAAACAAACTCATTTTCGCTTTTATAATATTAGTTAGGATTTACATATACTGGCCGGTCTTTCCTTTCTCCACAACTTATATACGCTAATAAAGCGTGAAGAAATAAAACTAACTATGTACATGTCAGGCTCACGCCTATACCCCTAAGGGGTTGGCACGTCTCTGCCTACCTCTTTGGGGATCGGTATTGTTTGACGGGTACTGCTTTTTAACCGTTGACAGTCAGAATCAATAGTCGTAGGTGGTTCGTGTAGTTCCTAGCCCTATACACCAGATCTTCCTTAAAATTTAAATGGTGCCCAGGTACGCAAATATGCACCTTTTTAAGCCATCAGGCGTAAGGTCTGTATTCACGACCTGCTTGAAGAATGAAACACATGTTGCGGCAGAGAATTCCAACCAAAGACATACGAAGCCAAATTTCTTGGTACGCGTTCTAATCATCTCTACACTGTACAGCTTTTACCCTAACAGCTAAGGCCAGCACGTGTTATTTGTCCGTAGGAAGAGGGTATATTGAGAGAAGATTTCAGCCGCCGACACATTTTCTAAGCATTGGGTAATTTAATCCGCTGCCAAGTGAAGCGACTGAGCTGACTCATGTCCAAACCTACAATACCCAATCAAGCTACCTAGTAAGAGAAATCAGTGTATAATAACGTTTACTTAATATTTTATAAGATAAAAGTACTAAATTAGTTATGACATAAAAATTAAAGTTAATCTATACTAATATTATAAAGCTGAAGAGTTTGTTTCTTTGTTTGTATAGTTGAACGCGCTAATCTCAGGAACTTCTGGTTCGATTTGAAAATTATTTTAGTGTTGGATAGCCTATTTACCGAGGAACGTTATAGGTTACATAACATCACGCTACGATACACAGGGGTGGCGCAGAAATCATAAACACGGGTGACACCATGGGCACATCTAGTATTTAAATATCTTCGGCTTCTCAATTTATAATTCTAACCATACATAGTTAAGAATTCGAAAATGCCTTTGCGAGATGCGTTTTTTAAATATTGCAATGAAATGAGAACAAATATGCTTTATGCTATCAATTTTTCGATTATTGCCGCTCATCAAAACTCCCAATAAACAAATCATATGAAAATTTATAAAAACTGGTTCACCTCACATTGACGCGCCATACATCGCGTAAAATATTCAAATAACCTATCGCTATTGTATAGGACACCATACGGAGCGATTAATATTTCTGAGCGTTATATTTGTGAATACCTTTCATGTGAAATTTTAACTGAATGCATTTAGCCATTGTTCTACATTGCTTTATAAGTAGCCGCTTAATAAAAAATATAAAAGCGATGTCTCATGTATACTATAAATAGCCAGGACAAATCTATTAGCGAAAACAATCCTTACTCGAACCATTGGCATAGTTAATGATCGTGTAGTTTAGGTGAATACACAAAATGCGACTGTGCATAAGGTCTACGGATTGATTTCCGGGCAGGACAAAGTGGTATTAGCTTTCAGTATCAGCACGGAGTCTGGGATGAATAGAAGGTAATACGCTCGCTCCCTATTATGTAAAATCTAAATTCAAATATGGTGAAATGTGGGTCATATCACAAATTACATACATATCTAATATCTTCTCTCACCACGTCTGACACACCGCCTGCTCAACCTACAAAGATTGGATCTTCGGACCATCGTTGGAATCCTAACAGGACACTGTCCCCTGAACAAACATCTGTACAACATCGGAGCAACAGACAGCCTACTCTGTAGGGGATGTCTGCCCGAAGAAGAATCTGCTGCCCATGTAGTCCTGGAATGTGTGGGACTAACGGCACAACGTAAGGAATCTTCGACAACCCGAGGTTACTCCGCGAAGCCTGCAAAGACCCCAGAAATCTTCTGTGCTTCTGGGCGGAGTTGGGCTGGCTATCTCCTTAACCGGCCGACTCTCACGCATAATGGACCAACTTGGAGTTCAAATGCGGAAATGGGAGTCCAATGACATTACATTACCTTTGCGGACAGTATATTGAGTTTATGTAACGTATACGTGTAGTTATGTATATATACGTATATTTTACGTATATATGGAAGTTTTATTCTTCCCGACGTATCATAAGAGTTAGAGAACAGAGTCCACTTATGATTGCGCACATACTTGTGCGCTATAATATCTCCTGCGCAGATGGCCAGTTTCCGTTAAGATTGGCCACCGTGACCGAAATTAGGTTTGGAGAACATTATTGTATGTAATTTTTATTAGTAGCATAAAGTCTAGACTTGTTCCTTATTACCTTAGACCACGTTGTATGAACCTTTAGCATTTGTATCTCTCTCTTCTGATATATCTGTTGCTGTGATGATATGTCATGTTCATCCAGTATTATAAATGTATTTACCAACAAAGAGCTACAACTACCTACTTGCTCGCGTGGTATAAGTTTCGCTTGATAGCGGTTAAAGTCCTAGCTTTAGAGATTTTAAAACTAATCCCGTACTAGCCTTATTGTATTGTTTTGTATCAGGTTGTGTATGTCCCCTAACTCTCATGATCCGATGGGACGGCATTCCGACACGACCGAGGATAAATCAAGCGCAGGACCAACGGCTTTACATACTTTCTGAGGCAGGGGTGTGTGCAACATCGCCAATTGCCTAATATTCTTGCTATTGAGATTTCTTAACAGAAAAGCTCAATAACTTTTTGTTGGCACGATCTGGGATTCGAAGTCGAGACCACATGCACAGCAGTCGCATTCACTACCGCTGCGCTACGCCATGGAGACAGTCTTCGCCATAGCCATTACGTTACACAATACGTACGCCAAAACACGAACCACAACGCTATCCGTGCAGTCACTATACTCGAGTTATTCTCGTACTTACAATGTTAGTATAGATCAGAGGTTCCCAGACTTTTGTCTCATAGACCACTTTCAAAATTTAGTTGGTTCCGGTGGACCCCCTGCAGCTATATTTCCTTGGCATCCGTAATCTCTACAAGCTGACTTTTTTTTTAGTAATTCTCTACCGAAAGAAAAATCGGTAGGTTCGAGACCATTGGTACTGAATATGGAATATGCTTTCCTTGGCATCCGTAATCTCTACAAGCTGCCTTTTTTTTTAGTAATTCTCTACCGAAAGAAAAATCGGTAGGTTCGAGACCATTGGTACTGAATATGGAATATGCAAGTTTTTACAAGTTACAGTCGCTGATATTCTTAAAATATTATCTACCTACATTGATACGACAAGCCAACATTTTAGTTCTTCACTATCGAAAGCAAATAAATTTTCGTGGACCCCGCTTACGACTTGTGAACTCTCATTTTTTTGTCACGCCAACATAGACCTAGTCGAGTCTCCCGTGGACCCCTGGGGGTCCACCTGGACCACTTTGGGAACTAAGGGTATAGATGTTAAGCTAGTACCTTCTACTATGATAATCTTGAAGATAATAGACACATCAATAAATGCATGTTAGAGTTTCCAATCTGAACTAAATCCTCTATACGTGAGCAAGCGAAGACGTTCACTCTCGAGCTATGTACGTACAGTCGACATGCCAACATCTGTTTAGACTATGTAACAGGTATCTGTTTCCGATTGCCGTACGTCATCTGTGCCTAGCGCTCATGAGTATACTCGTGTTTTGTTGAATCCTTACAGCGTAGTCCCATGTTTTCTTTATCAATAATGAGGGTAGAGCAACAAAAATTTAGGATACAATCCATATTTACTACTGCCATTTATCTAAGTTGTGATTTATAATATCAGTAGAAACATTAAAAAATTACAAAATTCTCTCGGTCATACCGACGTTTTGTGAATTTCAGAGAAAAAATATAATACTAATAAGTAAAAAATCAAGATAGGTACAGATATAGTTCATATTTTGTATGTAAAAATATTACTTAAAATAAACGAGTTGTGGTTGAATTTTGAATGCAAGGCAAACGTAGTGTTTGCCCTGCATTCATAATTCAACCACAATTCGTTTATTTTACTATAAGTGCCTACTAATCGCGGCGGCGACGTCTTGAATAAAATACGATAGACATTCATGGACAACGGAATTTTGTAAGTAAATTTACATTAAGGACTGCCTCAGTAGCGCAGTGGTAGTGAGTGTGGCTGCAGTACACGGGATCGATTCATAGGTCGAGCTAAGTGCTATTGATTTTACTGACGTAAAACTGGCAGAAACAGCACGGTGTTACGAGCTATATACCTAGTAAATTCAAAACCAAAATAAAAAAGTCAAAAATAATTATGTTTATTCATGTAAGTCATAAAATAACAATTATGATTATGAACGTCGAAGTTTCATTTATTAATGTGAATTTACATTTATATTTAGCTGTTGCCATGTTATGCAAAGCAAGAGCGTAAAACCAATGAGAAGAACTGGCAAGAAACTTACGGCCACTCTTTTCAATCGCCTAGTTTACAGTATTGTATATTTTATAAGTCTTTTCTGTTAGGAGATAGGCGGCAATAGCAGTAAAATTTGCCTACTATACACCCTTTGGAGATATAGTCATGATCATATTTATGTTTGAATCATAGCCGAGTACAACAATACGTTACGGGGTTATTCAGTTAGGATATTCACAGACGACCGTGCAAGAAGAATCCAATAAAAGTAAATGTAGTAACGGAGATATGCCGTGATCGTATCAAGTAGAATATTGTAGTAGCATTTGTCTACCTCTTTCGAAAACAGGTGTGAATCTATGTAGGTATGTATATATGTAAGTCTCAGGTGCATGTGTGTATGTGTGTATGTGTGAGTGTATGTGTGTGAAACCACGCATTTTGTCAGGTTAATATCGGTAGAACTTAGCCTTCCCGAATATCTTATCCGGTGCCTGACACTAATTGCATAAACAGTGACGAAAGGTTTAGTTCATTTGGTATTACATGGAAAATTATAATTAGCCAATTATTAATTAATTACTAGTGTTCGCCCAGTGATTGAAGTTAGACGATAATCATTATTGAAAATTTAAGGCATAGGGTACATACGTATATGAATTGACATTTAAAAAAGGAACTGCAAATATTTTTTTTAATTTATAACCTTAATTGTCGTCAATAGCTACTTTACAGAATAAAAAAAAAAACGGTTGACAAACAGAGGTGAAAATGTTTCTGAACTGTTTTGTTTTTGCCTATTGATATGTAGATGTTTTGTTTAGATGACACCCACGCTCTTTTATAAAGCAAAAACGTTTAATTAAGTCCTTAGCTCTCCAACTACTGTACTTTTTACTAACCGAATATTTGTTTATTATATCTAGTTCTGTATATAACCTATCGAAAAATTAAGCTAGCCGTAAAATTTATTTGTATACTAAATAAGCATGTTATAAAATCGGCTGTATTATCCTAATATTAAACAAAGTTCAAACCAAATTAAATTGATTTGAATTTCAACACTAAAATGGCTTTTGTTTTGTAGTTACTACCCTCATTAATGATTATTTAGTCATTAGAACATTATTTGAGTTACAAAACATAGTGTATTAATATATATACCTATATATTTTTTCTTTTTTTTTACTTGTACTGATTAGCCGCTTTGGCACTTGTACATATATCTTAGTGTAACTTATACTTAACTTGTGTTTCTCAGATAAATGAATATTGTATTCTTTTGAGAAATAAATATCTTAAGCCATAAAATCCAATAAATCTTTGCACGACCCCGATTTCAAATACGCAAAGTTAAACCGTGAGGTTAATGCAGCATCTTATCATCACATACCGCGAGATCCATAAGGCATCCTACTGTCGTCTACAGGTTATATTTTCAGATTCCGTGCTGGTACCGAGAATCATCTAACAGAATAACCTAACTGCGGGATTTCCCAATCAAGAATTCGAACTGGGACGTCATAAGACACAAATGTATAACAGCGTCATCTATTGACTGTTTATGGCGCAACTGATATTCGGCTAATGATAAATAGATTTGACTGCACGGATGGCGTAATGGTTAAAGTGGTCACCTCACCACTGCCACTGCACCAAGTGTTGTGGGTTCGAATCCCACACGGGACAAAACTTTGTGTGATCCATTCCGAGTCTGGGTGCTCTTTGTGTGATTCATTCCGAGTCTGGGTGCTCTTTGTGTGATTCATTCCGAGTCTGGGTGCTCTTTGTGTGATTCATTCCGAGTCTGGGTGCTCTTTGTGTGATCCATTCCGAGTCTGGGTGCTCTTTGTGTGATCCATTCCGAGTCTGGATGCTCTTTGTGTGATCCATTCCGAGTCTGGGTGCTCTTTGTGTGATCCATTCCGAGTCTGGGTGCTCTTTGTGTGATCGATTCCGAGTCTGGGTGCTCTTTGTGTGATCCATTCCGAGTCTGGGTGCTCTTTGTGTGATCCATTCCGAGTCTGGGTGCTCTTTGTGTGATCCATTCCGAGTCTGGGTGCTCTTTGTGTGATCCATTCCGAGTCTGGGTGCTCTTTGTGTGATCCATTCCGAGTCTGGGTGCTCTTTAAGTCCGGTGTCTGAATGTTTGTAGATTCCCTCGTGACACAGGCATTATTACTAGTGCGGGAGTAGTATTTTATTAGACAGAATTAAGAAATAATATATATCTTCAATAAACTTGACGGTATTAATGCCAGGTTAAAAATGATACACTATTTTCTTATGTCTGAGAGTCCAGAATGCTCTCGAAGATATGTGAAGTTTGTCAGTCTGCCATTGGACTATGGCCTAACCCTTCTCACAGTGAGAAGAGGCCCGTGCTTAACAGCTGACAGTTGACAGGGCTGATATTATTATAGGTACGTCATATTATATCCAAATTATATTATCATGACACGGAACAACTCCTAAAAACTATTGCTTGATGAATCGCTTTGAGTATCCTACTGTTGTCTGTACCATTACTTGAGCCCTTCTTACATACAGAAATTTACACACATACACAATCACTCACACTCAGACACACACACACACACACACACACACACACACACACACACACACACACACACTCAGACACACACACACACACACTCATATTCAGTGAACTATTTATTATTTATTTTCATGTTTTTATAATAGTTAAGTTCTAGGCGTAAGTCAATCGTATTCATTGATAGCCACGACACAGGCTGCGCCTAGTGTGGGTATCATAGTAAATGTAACTATTATGTGACCTTAATTGAAATAAAAATGCTTATTATTCATTGAAATTAAACTACTATATACGGATTTTATCGCGTTGTTTATTTGACACTTTATTATTATTATTATTAAAAAATGCGTATATTCTTTTAATCAAAATGTAGTGGCACAGAAGATAAATGTACTAATTTTATAAAAACATTATAACTGCGGTTGTTGCAGCAGATAATCAGTCGCTAGTCGTCTCGTCACTGCCGCTATGCTAAGTGGTTATACTCGTAATCCGAGAGGATGCAGTTATTTGTATAATTCTTAAATCGGAATAATATTTCGATTGATATTACAATTGCACCCATGCAAGCACCACCTTATACACTAGATAGCATTTTCACAGACAACATGTATATATATATTACTTCGTATAGAGGCTATTGTCTGCTATAGGATTAATTTTAGGTACGGCTTATATTCTGACGTATAGTCTGGGCTATTAGGCTAAGTGGTGCGGGCTCTTTTGTAAGGTTCTCGATAGCAGCACGAGATTGCCATACTATATTGTCTATCAATATAGTATGGCAATCCCGGTGTGTGTCTTTCATCATTGCCTTATGCCTAGCTCTCGAGATACAGCCGCCAACCTACAGCGTTATTTATTTTAGCGTGACAAATCTTGTATAGTTGTCCAAGAAAGTGGTCTACCAGTTTTGATAAAAGTTTTTGTTTATCTTACCCGCAGTCAGTTGTCAGTTTTTCGTATGTTAGTTGATGGGGTCAACCAACATACGAAAAACTGACAAAATTACGTATAACTAAGCCTAACTAATTATGAATACACAACAATATTTATTTTTCTCTGATAACAAAAATATGTGCCGCAAAGAGTTAAAACTAAAGCTGTGAAAATATGTGGTTAAAATGTACTTCCTTATCTACACCATTGAGGAATCAGGCGTGACGTACATGTATCTAATAATGCAGCAATAGAATGAATTTGATTTTAATTTATTGTGACGTATACACTGCGTACCATTAAATAATCTGTCACCTCCTAATACGCGATAAAGTACTATTTTGGGGTCAAGAATGACTTAAAGTTCAATTCAAAGATACTTTTAGATAACCTAACCTATTCTAATCTAACCCATTTTCGTGGTGCATTTTATCAAAAGATATCTGTGTACTGTGTGTCACTGTTAAATGTGGTCATACTAAACGTCGTATGGACCTTGTGGCTCATATAAAATCCATATAATTAGTAAGTGGTATTAATGCGATCATCTCAACTAATATTATAAATGCGAAAGTCAGATTGTCTGTTACGCTTTCACGCCTTAATTACTCGACAGATGATCATGAAATTTCGCATACATGCTGTCAAGGGTGCAAAACCTAATCTGTGCCGCTGACAACATGTTTACGAAAGGAGAATGCTCTGGCTTGTATGGATTCCAGTATCGGTTTCTTCATCATCATCATCAGGCTATAAGAGTCCACTGCTGAACATAGCCTTCCCCTAAAGAGCGCCATAGCGCGCTGTCTTCAGCTTACCGCATCCAACACCTGCCTGCGGTCTTTCGCAGATCGTCATCCCACCTGGTCGAAGGACGTCTTACACTACGTTTGCCGAGTTGCGGTCTCCACTCAAGAACACGCTTACCCCAATATCGGTTTATATTGCTATAAATATTTTTTGAGTCGAGATGAAAGTTACCTCATTATATATGGTGTAATAAATACTTTATAGAAAAATAAATATGATTTACGACAAGCGCCGAGGTTTTTAGAAAATGCTCTTTAAAAACAGTTACCCTAACATTTAACTTTATTTTAGATGTAAAAAAGTCATCAGTTATGTGTAACAAAAATACTCAGTAACAGCAGAAAGTCTGGTTCTGTGCCCAAGACGGCAACTACCCCCTGAATCAAAGGTTCTAAAATATGATGATAAATATTCTATCTATCTAGATAGATATGTTAGTGAAATACATTTCTGCCAAACCTTATCGTGGATATAGACCTGATAGTATGTAACTTCATAAATACATCCTTACTAATATTATAAATGCGAAAGTAACTCTGTCTGTCGGTCTGTCTGTCTGTTACCGCCGGAGCTCGGAGGCCCAATCACCCTCTTTCCCCTTTCCCGCTCTTTCCCCCTTTCCCGCTCCTTCTCCTTCCCACTTCCTTTCCTAAAGGGTCGGCAACGCGCAAGTGATGCCTCTGGTGTTGCAGGCATCCATGGGCTACGGTGACCACTTACCATCAGGTGGGCCGTATGCTTGTTTGCCACCTTAGTCGTATAAAAAAAAAACCTTTTCACGCTCAATTTGCTAAACCGATTTAGATGAAATTTGAAATGAAGATAGCCTGAGACCCTGGTAAGGACATAGATCATGTAACATCACGCTACGGCTCACGGGAGAGGCGCAGTAACCACAAATACCAATGACGCGGGTGAGACCGCGGGCACAGCTAGTATACTATAAATCCTATATTAAAAATTAAAACATATGATATTTTATTGCTATCTATATATTAATACGTGAAGCGAAAACTTTGGATCCCTTTTTACGAAAATTGGGCGGACGGAGAAGTATGAAATTTCGCACACTTATAGTTTATATAGAGAAGAAGTGATGAATGCTAATATTTTTTTAAAATATCCTTTAGAAATACATTAAATTAATGAAAAAACACTACACGCACACAACCATGCATTTGACACACGCAGTCGAAGCGCGTAACTATGGTTATATCAATATATAATGACATAATATGTCAGCAATATCTTACAGACAAACTTTGGTCGAATTTCGAGCACTAGGCGACCGCTAGTTAAATTAAATAGACGACAAAGAAGAATTCCTTTATCGCGAGGAACTTTAAAAAAATTCGAACAACGGACACACGGGTTCACTCAAAATATTCACTCGTGTGGGATTCGAACTCACAACACTGCACAGTGGCAGAGGGAAGGTAACGATTTATTCCAATACCAAATACTAATATCACTGGTATTTGTTTTAATTTATACTAGCGGTCGCCCAGTGGTCGAAATTACCACCATACATTCCATGACCATATAAGGTCTTATTGTCTACTAGCTATTGCCCGCGGCTCCGCCCGCGTGGTACCTACATCAATAATCTGTATCAAACTAAATCGGTTGAGTGGTTTAGCCGTGAAAAGGTAACAGACATATATATATATATATATATATATATATATATATAATTCAATTCTTTAATTTAGTTATCCTTACTTCCTTACTATAATATTTTTTAAGAGCAGCGATAGCTCAGTGGGGAGACCAACAGACTGCAATGCAGAGGGTCTCGGGTTCGAACCCACGTCGCGCACCTCTGACTTTCGGAAGTTATATGACTTTTCGAAATTTCGAAATTATGTGCGTATTGATTGACAATTATCGCCTGCTCCGTGCCTCGGAGAGCACGTTAAGCTGTCGGTCCCGGCTGCCATGAACGTCTATGGCAGTCGTTATTGGGAGAGTGTCGACACAAAAGATCCCACTGTGTCGAACTGTCGTCGGTCTGCACTGACTGGCCCCCACATAAGATAAGAAGATAAGATACTATAATATTATAAATGCGAAAGTAACTCTGTCTGTCTGTCTGTTACCTTTCCACGCTCAATCCGCTGAACCAATTTAGATGAAATTTGGAATGGAGATAGCCTGAGACTCTGGGAAGGACATAGGCTATATATAACATCACGCTATGGCGGCGCAGTAACCATAAATACCACTGACGCGGGTGAGACCGCGAGTACAGCTAGTATGATATAATTTAGATCATAATACTTTAAAAAGTACCTATTCATTATTATCTACACTACTTTAGGTAATAAGTAGTTTACACTTTACATAATAAATAATAATGTATACACATAATTATAATAAAACTGCTAGATAGATTATGATAAAACTCAGTAGGTATGGCAATACATAAGATATGTAATTTAAATAACATATATTATGTAAATCTCATTTCTATATCGTATATATTATGTATTACAATTTCATATTACCACTTATGCAAGTACATAGCTATAAATTGGCGTTAATATGCCAGTATAACTGAGAATATCCAGACAAAAACCCAATGACACTTTGTTAGACCCGGTCGTCGAACCCGACACTTCAAGCACAGCAGTCGTGTAGACTACTGCTGCGCTGCTGAGCTATTCCGCAGTTTAAATAATTGTAAAGAAATGCAAACGATGTCACGGGTAACAACTAGCATATTATAGACATTGACATAAATATAAAGGATATAAAGAAATAAATTAACTTTGTTAGTTTAGTAGGTAGCGCGACTGACCTGCCCGAGGTATCAGATTTAAGGGGACACCGCGAAAATTATCGTTTAGCCAGACTGACTCGACGTACTCATTGACACTCATTCTGTATCAATCGTTAAAGAGCGGTCATAAGGTCTAAAATTGCGATGCGCCCGCAATGATCGAGAGCGCTTAGAAATTGTTAAAATCTTAAAATATAATTTAAAAATGATTGATTTTAGTTATGGAAATAATGAGCTAGCAAATTACTAATATTGATATTACGAATATATTTGAGTAATTTGTAAACATAATGATAGTGTAACTTCCTTGTAATTTCAAAAATAATAATTTTTCAGAGGTATTTTCGAAAATAATTATGATCGAGCCAAAATCACAATATCGTGTTTTTGAGCTAGAAAATTCTATTTAAAGACATCAATTTACCTATATCAAAATTCTAGATTAATTAGTCTTGTCATAGTCCTATATTATTCGATGAAAGTTAGTGCATTTTTTCAGTGTATCCTCTTAATTCCCGGGTCAAGCGGTTAGGTTGTCCTGTTAAAAATGCTCATAAGCATCAGGTAATCTGGAGCTGTGCTACTTAGTCGGCAATAGGCTCTAGAATATCACGTGACACCTAAAGCCATACAGCGAAATGTGGGTTTAATACACCTCCGCTAACACTATATTGTATAAGCGAGAAACATAGTTGCCGGCCTCGGTGGCGTAGTGGTTAGTGTAACCGACTGCCACGCCTGAGGTCGCGGGTTCGATTCCCGCACAAGTCAAACATTTGTGTGCATGAACATGGATGTGCTAGAATATTATTATTATATTATTATTATTATAGTCGTATATATATAATACATAAATATCTATAATATATGGGTATTTATGTATCGGCATTTATAATAGCATAGTCAAGATGTAAATAATTAAGACTCTGGCTTGCTCATGTAAATTCATATCCTTACTATCCTTCATCATCATCATCATCATCAGGCTATAATAGTCCACTGCTGGACATAGCCCTCCCCCAAAGAGCGCCATAGCGCCCTATTACCTCCTATCCTATCCTTACTTCCTTACTAATATTATAAATGCGAAAATGAGTTTGTTTGTTTGTTTGTTACGCTTTCACGCCTTGGGTACCTACTTAACCGATCAACATGAAATTTTGCATACACGTTGTCAGGGGTACAGAATAGGATATAGGGTACCTTTCATCCAGAAAAAAGAACTGTTGCAAACCTAACCTAACCTAAGCTACATTTACGCGAGCGAAGCCGCGAGTGAAAACTAGTCTTAATATATAAAAATCTCGTGTCACGATGTATGTTTAGGATAAACTCTGAAACTACTGAACCAATTTTGGTCAAACTTCGTAACTATCTGTAATTTGGCCAACTTAAAAGATATGATAGTTTTATATTGCAAAAATGGGCAAAAATTATCTTATGTGAAGCAGACGAAGTCGCGCGGGACAGCTAGATTAAGTATATAATATAAGTATAATATTTGCCAATATTTATAAGTATGTCTCTTTTTATCTAAGTTTATTATATTTTACGTTTAAATAATGTATGGTTATGAAGTGCTATTATCCCTATACTTTACTGTAACACCTAATAGTAAAACTAGTGGCACCTAAAATTATACGGCAAAATGTGGGTGAAATGTTCTCTGCTACAAATACACTACACTATGTAGGTACACACATAATATATTTTTTCAGAAGGCAGCACCCTCTATGAATAATTCCTGTGTCGCGGGAGACTTGACAAACATTCAGACAACGGACACAAAGGACACCTACATTCGGAACAACCATTCGTGGATCACGCAAATTTTTCCCGTGTTGTAATCGAACCCACAACACGCGGTGCGACGGCAATGGGGGGCGACCATTTAAACCATTACGCCATCCGTGCAGTGAGTTTACATTACATACATAGTCATTATAAATAGATTCAAAATTAATATTTCGACTCGTATCCCAAGACCTAATACATGCAAGCTTTTTCATATTCCTCGCTCAAGAACAAATCTTGGACACTAAGCAGCTGTAACCAGACTCTGTAGGCAATACAATGCACTTTCTGTTAACACCGACCTAGACATAAATAACAATTTAATACAATTTAAGTGTCTTCGCAGATTGTTATCTTAGTGTTACATACACTTATTTTTTTCTTAATTAAATTTGTACATTTTTTATATAACTCTATTATCTAATAAGCTATTATTGTTTTACTCCAAAGTTTACCCTAGAGGCAGAATTTTATGTTTAATAGTAAGATGCAATATAAAATACTATTAAGTAGGTTCTTACTAAGGAATTGGGCTCGTCGAATAAGTAAATAATGGCGATATCACATTGAATCATTGCAATTCTCTAGCCATCAAATTCAAGACTTACTTTTATCAGAAATAAAGTTGAATTTCTACATCCAACACGGTAAAACTTAAGGCTTTTTTGATTTGTGATTGCGACAATGTGATAAGCGCAGGAGAGGGGTCATAGAACTTTGCAGGGCTTAAACGCGCGAACGAGACAGAGAATGTTTCTTCGTAGTGATCCAGATAGCAACTTACATACTCACCTTTGCATGCGAATGAATTTTAAAATTATACAACATCCTTTGATAAGAAGCAGGTACGATCATTAAGAAAATAAGTTTTAAGAAGCTTATTAATTAGCTGTAAAAGAGCCTCGAAGCGCATGCCGAGGCTGCGTAGGAAGCGTTGCAAGCCGGTGTGGAGCAATGCGTGCGCTTCTGGAGTTCGAATGTAAAGTTAGGAGAGGCGCGACGCGGACGGAGAGTCCGACTCGGCGACTCATCATTCGCGGTCCGACAGTTGTGCGGCGCGGTTGACGCCTGCGCGCTCGCCGGTCTCGAACAAAACTTTTCAACATTCGTCTTTTAAAATAACCGGACTACCATGAGGACCGCAGGGATCCCGATCGCGGCCCTGCTCCTCGTACTCTACACCACCACACTACAGGTAAGCCCGATGCGAATCTCAGCCAAAAAGCCGGCCGACGACCAGTCACGGCGCTCTTTCTGAAAAATACTTTGCAAAAACTTTTTTGACTGCCCACTGTCTAGGCCCGAGATTTTTGTATTTATTGTGTCGTACGTTTTGGCCTGTTGAAACTTTTGTTTTATTGCAATATTGACTAGCTAATGTAATAAGTAAATATAGGTGACAAAGCCGGTTTCTGCAACAGCTGAACATATTTCGCTCATGATATTCAATATAATATGCGTCTATTTGAATAAATTTTGAATATGTGTGCCTAGTTTTAGTTCGCAAAAATGTTTAGTAATTGGTTAGTAACGATGTTATAATATTCAGTGAGTATTTGTACTCGTGTATTTCATAGCTCCCTAGCTGTTAAATAACTAGTGTGCGCCAAATGATTTTGTTTAGCACCTCCATATCGGCTGATAAAAGGAGATAATTGACAACGATAAAAGTATAAGTCAGCTCACTTTAAATAATTTTGTAGAACACACTTAGGTACATATGTACATATTAATTGGGTCATCGTAATTTACATACTGCAAATATTGCAGGTTGCATATAATTTTCAGTCTTATATTAATAAAACGCTTATTGTCTCATTGTTATTTTTTACAACTGCAAAGTATTACCTAGCAGTGTATTGTTTCAGCTGTTACCTTATTGCTTACGCTAATTTTATTATAGCTGAGTCTGCACTCTACTGTGTCTGCCATTGTTATAAATAATACTTATTTGATTAACAACGCAAACTTAAATGAGGTTAAAACGTCGAGTAGCTGAAGTTTGTATCTCGCTAGATTTGTATTAATATCACAATGTTATTATTCGCACGTGCGTGTATAAAATTATGTAAAAAGATATATAAAATAAACAGGTTTCAATCTGTTCGATCGTTAGCTGCAAAGAATAATCCGTTTATTTTTTAAAGTCTCTTAATTGATCGTTGAAATTGGTCGTCGGCATAAACACATGCTTGTAAAGGCTTGCACGGTCCCGGCTCCAGCCGTACCACCTTTATCAACTTAATGGATAACACTCGACAAAGCCGTTCTACATAGATGCAGCGCTACATATCCCACACTCTGTGGAAAATACGAGTTTTGTCCCCGCTAAATATCTCATGCCAACCTTATGTATTTTTCTTACTTGCATTTTCCTCCAAACAATTCGTTAAAGCTTTTCTACCGTCAGTTTTCCAAAACTCCGAGACAAATTCATATTGTTAATTTTTATAAAATTTAATTGTTGTAATTATTGTAAAATTGGACATAATTATTACTACTATATCTGACATTCATTTTTTCCGTATAATTTTATAGGCTATATTACATTGACATGTTAATAATAATGTTGTTTCTTAACTGTCAATTTATATAATAATGTTATTTAATTTCCTATTAATTTGAAAGGCCTACTTTGTTATTATTAATTCAATATTTGCATGTCTAGGAATGGACAGAACATTTTGAAACTCTATATATATAATATGTAACATAATACCAAAATTTACACATGTTGTGACAAATAAACAATCTTTATCTTTATCTTTATCTTTATCATAAGTACGAAGTGGAAATATATAAATTTATTAATTCACAGCTATGATTTAACTTTTTGTGCAGCAAAACCGCAAATTTAATCCGTAATATGTGTATTTTATTTTTATAATCGCTTGCGGATTAACACATTTGGTAAATTATTGAATAGCCGGATTGTTAAATACATATAAAATTTTTCTGCGCGTTATCAGGTTTTACCCGAATACGAAATTATTAAATTGTTTTATAATACCATTTTGGCGTATATATAACCGATCACAAGAAGAAAATTAAATCTCAAACTAATGATATATTCAGACTCACCAACCTAACTTGTCCGATGCATTATATTAAGTTGTAATGTTCAAATTTCTGTACAATATCGGCAAAATATGATATTTTCAAAAGAGTATACAACGAGTATATTTTCGCATCACGGACAACTCAATTTGCTATCAGCGGCACATGTCTTAAAAGCTTTTTTTATTTCATGCCCACTAAACACTCTTTACACGGTAGACGTTTACTGCGGCTATGTAGGAAATAACCTAATAACATTAAACGTTTAAATACCAACAGGACCTGTTTATCCGTTCGTAAAAAATATTGCAGTATAATTTTAGTAAGTAAATCCAAACGAAATAAAATAAAGGCAATCACAAGAATAACTTAAACCACGAGAAATCGTATATGATGTTATCATTTTTATGTTTTATTGTTAAAATTAGCTAATAAGCTCTTACATACATAGGGAGTATAATTAGCCTGCTTGCTTTTCATACTTAATGACTTACGCTTATCAAATTAAGACAGTCAAAGGTCCCTCAAAACTGGTACAGATAAAAATATATTACTATTATATACACATGAAATCCAATTTATCGACTGCGCTTTATCTACTTACGTATATTTTTTTATATCCGAAAATGTTTTGAATCCAGTCGCCAATATAGTTCATACACAGAAGTACTTTTTATATCCTTTGGCACTGTGGAGCTGTGCACATTTTAATAGATATTTTAATTATCCTGTCCAGTACTTGTCAATCAAATTGAAAGTTTTAAATAAACTCGGTACAATTCAAAAGATTTATTTTATATTCCCTTATTTATCTGTACTGAGCGCGATTCGTTTACGAAATAATAATTACATTCGGCCTGTATATAATCCGTCACAATGCTAGGCCTCTTCTCGGTATGAGAACCGCTCGGCGAAAATCCATAATGCTGCCGCATTTGACTCTCTGCATCCTTGAGAACTGCATGAAGAAATCTCGGACATGCATTTTCTTACGACGTCTTCCTCCAACAGTTCGTCAGTCAGCTTAATCATATCGAGGCATTGTGTCTGCACTCCGCGCTAACGTCTGTGCGCCGATGGACGATATGAGTCGACTTAAAAAATCGTGACGATGTTAGAAACTAATAGTATTTGCATAAAAATTACAGTTATATAACAAGTCAAAATATTGTGTTGCCTGGAAGTTCTTAAAATTCGGGGTATAAAATAGGGTGAATATATATTAAGTTATGAATGCACTATGTGCAAATTTATATCTATATAGTCATTTTTTAAGTCCTCGTACGAAGAAACACTAAATGCACAATTACATGTTGCATTCATTATATTATTAATTATTCATGTTAAATTTGTAATAAAAAATTCCACGTAAATAAATTCATGTTGCATTATAGTATTGGCTTCTATTATGAATAGAATATAATCCTCCAACAACTAGGTATAAAGTAAATGATTTAGTTTATTTTGTAACTATTAATTACAATTCAACATGCAATTGGTACAATATATTTCTAACATCGTTTGTGAGGTAAATAGCTACTTGTAACATACATAGTGTCATGCTTTTTCGAATGTTAAGGCGGAGGTGTACTACAGCCATATGCCGTCAGCTATGGTTTCAGATTCCAAGTTATAGGAGACGAGCTTGTAGCCATATATCGAGTACCTACAATGCCAGACTCCGTGCTGCTACTGAATACGTACTGCTATTTATTTTTGGCAGAAACATCTAATAACGCTTTTACCCATACTGAGAACCCGAAACCACATGCACAGCAGTTACTAAAGCTATCGCAAAGGTATTTGTTCTAATGCCAGTCAATGCAATGATTAATTCCAAATTGCTTTCGGTTTGTATAGAGTCAAAGACACTGTTCCAAGCATGTTTAATAATTACGATTGATCAAAAGAGCTACACTATTCAGGTACATCTGTGTGACTGTATTTGATGTCCAGTGCAGATGCAATTATTTCGCTGAATGCGCGGTACTTTGAATGTACTGAGGTAATCTATCTCCAATATGACTACATCGAAATTGTCATTCAAATTTTGGTATATTGCTTGCGTCGCAAGCAATATACCAAAATGTTGATTTCGAATTACATCGTTACTAAGAAATCCTCTTCCGTATTGGATGAATTAACATTATTAGCAAAGTCAGATTCAGGGTCGGCTATCCGGGAATAAGCTCTATTAAGTGACATTTTAACGTAGATGGGTGTAATATATATCTGCCTTACTTTCCTAGAAAATGCTGAAATCGGTATGCCATGGTAGCCTAGAAACAGTGCCCGACTATTCCTTAACTTTACTTGTAAATAAAGACAACTTCCACGCTAGGAATAAATGCTGTGTCTCGCGGAATACTGTACAAATATGCAAACAATGGAGACAAAGCACATTCCGGACTCAGAACAACCATTTATGGAAAAATTTTCAACCCGGGATTAGACCCACAGCTTCTTCGAGATATCCACTTAAACCACTACGCAATCCGTACACTCACTTACTGACTCATTTCATAGTAATAAAATAATGTTACACTAGAGCGTTCGCGAAATGTAAACGTCACAAGATTTCATGTCGATGACCCGCTGGAAAAATTATCGATAAGAGATTTCCTTATCAATACGTCTTTTGAAGTAATGTAGATCAATCTTTCTAAATTTACTTCAAACATTTTTCGCACACAATATTCGACTTTATTTTTTATGCAGAAAGTCTATGTTTTAATGTTGAGACGATGAAACAACGTTATACATTATTTTTACTAATTCAACAGGTGTCGAGGAATCAAAAGAAGTTACTGGACAATCAAATAAGTTTGTTAGATTGTAATAACCCTAAAATATTACGTGATGCTTCAATTTAATATCATTCTGTTTATTATAATATTGATTTGTTGGTTCAGCGGTGTAAACGTTCTCTAACACTGCAACTGCTAATCACGAAACTTCGGACTTGATCTTGGAGTGGTGGGATTATTGAGCTGTTCAGTCAAGAGATTATTAATGGCAGCATAGTGTCTGACACTGCGTCTTATTAGCACTAATAGCCTAATTTTATGCATATTAATAACCTAGAATTACATGATATAATATGACTGTATATTAATCTCTCATTCTGTCTATTGTACACACATTTTCATTCATAAAATTATCAGGTGTTGAGTGACGGGTATACGTGCATAAAAAACGTATGATTAAGTTTTATATCGCCGTCGGTCAACGGGTTAAAATATTCTAGACGAATACTTTGGACACCTAGTTATTGCATAATTATACCTTGACAAGATGACGTTTCTAATAATAATGTCGTACCGGCGCCAATTTGTAAGTACTTATTTTATTTAAATAAATTGCGATAAGTATATAAAGCTGCAATGAGAAAACGCGTAGTTAAGATTTTTTATCGTTGTTTCTTGTTCATTTCCATAGCGTCTGGTACTTTTGACCCCGTCAAATCCGCGTACGTCTTTAACAAGGTTATCTTGTTTCAGCAAGAGATACGGATATGCCTAAATTTAGTGTTTAAGTTTGAGTTACTAAGTCTCTATATCAACATGTTTGCAATACATTACCAAAACACTCGTTATCCACGCACATAAATGAGATAAAAATAACAGCCAATGTCTGTATAGTCATTAAAAATATATCATATTTTACCTTATTATATATTTTCTGTGTGCGTGCCTTGGCAGATTATCATATGTTTGTTCGGTAAAATAAAATAGGTCTTTATTAAATGTGTATAATATTAAACAGATTAATACTGTAATAGTTTTCTTCGTGTTGTTATTGAACGGAAGGGTCTAGTACCAGCGTGGGTCACACTTTTTATCTTTTCTACGTAAGATCACAGCAGTTCTGACTGATACGCGGGCACAAAGTATGAAGGGGTACGATACCTACACAATAAATCCATTAAGTTTCTGCATCATTACCTGTTGGGAAGTTACGTAATACATGCGGTGTTAACATGTATAAACGTTCTTAATTGTTTGATCGATGTCAATGATCTCTACTTTTTATGAATTTGATTAATAAAATTGTTTACTGGGTATAAATATACCAAATTCGCTCTCGACCAAATCACGAGAAATTGCTTTTTTAAATGTTAGTAACTTAACTTATTTTAATCAATTTAAACATATTCACGTGTGTTTCTAGGGAGGTGGGTAGATTTATTTATATATTATTATCAATTCTACAGTCGCCGTATGGTAACTTAAATAAGAATTAGCTATGCAGCCAGAGCAAAAATTATATCTCTTTTTCTGACTGAAGGCCCACCCACCTACTTGTTCTAATCCTCACTGGTTTCATTCATCATATTCTCTATGTGCGTTACTCGGCCTCTTTGGTCAGGTCGTTTGTTTCCATTCAAGTTATTTCGTCTTCAGTTATTAACTCGTACATTAAGACTATTGTGAAATTAGGTCTTTCATTTAGAACAAAAGATTTAAAAGGAGAGCATAACATCCGTATAGATTGCAAATAAATTTCAAGGAAATCTCATAATGAATAAAACTGATTAAAATTAGGTCACTTCCGTTAAAACTATATCATGTGAAAGGTCAAGAATGCACAATGTTTTTAAATTGTTTATCTTTGTTCGATAAGAATTGATTGGATTGCGCAACGATTTTTGTGCCAAAATCCTATTGATATGTTTTAATGAAACGTGTTGGCGATAAAGATTTTTTAATACATTTTACACTATGTACAAATTGCAACTAAAACAGCAATTATAAACGTATACTATTCTTTCTTTTGTTTTTTTTATTTGTTGTTCCTAATTCAAGAGGAATTAAGAATATATTTCTAATTAATATTATGTGCCAGTGTTTGAGAGTATACTAAATTCTTTTTCTTTTCGTCTATTCGAATATCATGTATTAGGATTTGTAAAATATCTTCTGACCAATTTTGTATGTACTTTTGTATGTACCTATTATATTAAAGTTTTTTAATTTGTTCGGTATTCAAATTGGAATAAGTACGTTAATTGGATATAATCGCGGTTTACTTTGCATAGAATTTCAATTAATTTTTTTAGAAAATAGCTATATTTATTTAAATGTCGAGACTTTTTGTTCTTATTAAGTTAAAAGTAGTAGTTAACAACTAGAATATAGCCTAATTATCTGATTGCTTTAGTATGAAGAGCATTTCATGAGTATTGAATTTGAACGGACGTTTCATAAGGGATAATAATGTTCAATAATTTCATATTCAATAGCTCATGTAATTCTCATAACACAGCACTCATCTTGTTTGCTGTTCTTACAATAAGTGATACTTAGTACACCACAGTTTATTAGTTCAGTTGCTGTCTGCGTTTTGTTTGTATTGGAATCTTTCACAAGCTTTTGCATCTTATACAATTTATAATATAAGTCATATTGTATTGAATATTTTGCCTTTTTGCGTTAGGAATTGCATAAAAGATTTTATTGTGTGTGATGCTTCTTTAATTAAATTTTGATTGCCATTGCTTATTATAAAGATAAATTAGCTAATGAACTGGTTTGCAAAACAATGCATTTAAAAAATGTATGTAGCTGGGGTAATATGGCCTTAATACTCCCCTGCTGACCTCTTTAAGGGTAAAGATGTGTAGTTACTATAGTTTTTTGATATACATATAATAATATATATAAAAATCTTGTATGTTTTTTGTCAGCTGGGAAGCATAATGTAATGTTTGAAAGTATTCTGATAGCAATTGATTGAGTTTACTATAAAACATCGTGATTTTTTGTGTTCAGATTGTCTTAGCAGCAGTAGGAAAAATAAATTTAAAGGAAAGTAATAGTTTCACATTTAACTACCTCTCCGTAAACACGCAGAATTTTCACCCTTAAGAAACTTCTCGATACAAATTCCATCCTATACAAAAATGTTTAGGTACTCGATAAAAATTCTTTAAAACTTGTGAAATAAAATTTGCTACTAAAAACGCTATTTCCTTACACTCACTATTTGTACGGATGTGCACTTGATTCAATATCATTTCACTGTCGCCCTTGTACATCTATTGATATGTACATCGGAGTGCGTTTATATACTACTAAGAAAATTCTGTCTAAAATACAATCATTAAGCAACAAATACCCTTTGATGTATTTGATAAAAATACTATTACCATCACGCCGTTCTAATGTTGCAGCCAATTATGAGATTGGTCAAAATCTATTTCTGTCAAAACATTCTTAATAGTCGCATGACGTTCGAAATATACAACAGGTGTTTTCTGAAAGAAGCTATAAAAAATATTGTATTCGAATTTGGAATTTGAGTAGAAGGAGTGTTTGCTTTTTAAGAAATTAAGGAAATAATAGTATAACAGCACTTTTAGAAATAAATTTATTTGCATATTTGTATGCTCAAACGGCTTATAATTTTTATATTGTATATTTTTGTCTCTCAGTTTCTACGCCGACTTACCAAAGGACTCTAACATCCACCATCTGGTTCCGACATTGGATTCTCCATTCCAAGTAGAGCCTCACAACATTTAACTCATACTCTGATCTTTTAAAAAGAAGACGTAGCTTCATGTATTACTATATATATATTAAGCTTTATTTTTCATATAGTATATAGCCTGAATATTATTTTCGTAAAATCTGAATGAAAATGATTCGCTAACATGTGTGTTTTCGCCGTGAACTCTAATTTTAAAACTAATTAAAGCGTATTTTACTTTTAGGTATATTGTGCTGACTTTGTTTACATGAGCGTTTTAGTACATAGTAACTTACTGATAGGTATATATAGTCCAAGCTCGCAAAACTCATGATGTTATCACCAAGAAGTAACTTAAAGATTATTAGTTATCGAGGTTATCCAACAAAGTTATCGTTTATTTTACTATTTCTGTAACGCAAGATAATAATAATTACTGAATAAAAAAATGTATAATTTGTGATTCTTTTTCTTGTTGCGGTTATCGCTATGTGGCAGTTTATCGTGGTGACCCCAAACATGATGCCTTGCACAATATTTAATTGATAACGAAGGCATTTTCTTATTATATTTTGATATAAGTAGCATGCTTTAAATTGAGAAATTAAGATTCTCAGTTCGGATTTTATTGGCGTTCGTAAATAATTTAGCATTCAGTCATTGTTTCTGATATGAAAAATGCAAGTTACAACCGTAAAGTACCTACTTCAGTTTATTATTTTGTTACAATTTTATCGCATTACTAATTTGAATATGCTAATATGCTACTGCAATAATTTTAAGATACTTTGTCATTGTATTAACCTTTGTGTACATATAGGTGGGGAAGATCGAGATACTTATTCACAATTGTAAAACCTTTATAATATTACACTTTTATATTGATTTAACGATCTTATAAAAATTGAATTTGGCTAGAAAGTATCAAGCATATACATATACTCATATGAGGCGCTCATAGCCAGTTGCACTCACTGATCAGTAAACGATTAGCGAGGTGAAGCAACGTTGGATGCGGTCAGTCTATAGATGGGTGACCGCTTAGTGGTGTTTCATCTGAGCGTCTCCGTGCTTCGGAGGACAAAGTCGGTCCCGGTTGTTTCCAAATTGACAGCAGTCGTTAAGCTATGTCAGAGGCCTACGGGCGGCTTAAACAACTCTTGACAACAGGTTGGCCACTAACCACACGAAAAGAAGAAAGAAGATTTAGTAAATCTAATCAGGTTTAACACAAAGCAAGTTAGGCTTAGTTAAAAGCGTAGCTTTATATACAATAGGCATTATTTATAGCATACTAGCTTTTGCGCGCGACTCCGCTCACGTGGTACCTACATAAGTAAAAAGTAGCCTATGTCCTTCCCCAGGTTTTAAACTACATCTATACCAAATTTCATCTAAATCGGTTGAGTGGTTTAGCCGTGAAAAGGTAACAGACAAACAGACAGACAGACAGATAGACAGACAGAGTTACTTTCGAATTTATAATATTATTAAGGATTATATTTTTACGTTACTAATATATATTGCTTAGCGTACGATACATATTAAAAGAGCTTTATAAATAGCATATTCACTTTTTACATCACAACGTCTATTCACTATTTGCAATTTTATCACTCTTAGACTCTTAGCAGTAAATACCTTGGCATATGATGAGTTTCCTCTATGCATCGACACGGAACGGGTTTTCTGGCTGCCTAAATGCTTGGAACAGGAATTTCATTATACACGTGGAACATTTATGAACAAATGACATCAGTCATCGTCTTATAAATTAGCATATCATATAAAATAATGTTCTTCAATAAAAAGTATCATTTCAATATAACTTATTATCATGTTATATTTGGCGAGAAGTTCGGCTGAAGTATATAAAACACAGTAATGGTTTACCACACTATCCCTCTTAATAAATTGCGATCTTATTGCTTCGCAGTTATTTAACCAACTACATACTGTAAGCTTTCTTAGGATGTGCATCTTCAATGCGTGTGTTATTAATAAAATTGATAAATTATTAAAATTTTACAATCGTCAATTAATGTAGTCCTGTCCTGATTGAACGGATAGTGTGTTCTGAATAGCTGATGTAGCCCGTGAATAGCTGATCCCGTAAACGATAATGGATAGTTGCGTTATTAACAGCAAGTAATGGGCTTTCAAAACATGATACATGTAATTTTTACTGTATTGCTTTCCACATTTTGCGTACATGGTTACAACACTAGTTTATATTTAGCGTGACTCTAAAAGAATGTTTCAGTTTATGGGAAGTATGAGGAATTATGATAACGAAGTAGTGATAACGTCTTCGACCTACATCTTGCTTTGTGTTGCTTAACCTGGATGCAGTGATGCGCGTGAGGTGCATAGCAATATACACTTTATTTAAATGTGAATAGAATTGAAAATAACTGGCCCGAGTCGTGAGATGGTGGGTCTCTTGTTTGGGACGAGTCTGAAACCTGATTGTGCTTCGTTTTCTTTAAAACAAGTGCTCGTGTGTGTACTAGATGGAAAATACAACGCTATGTTTTAAACGTTAAAATTTAGTATGCAGTGATTATGATGGAATAAATAATTTTCGGTTATGTAGGCAATGTTGTATTTATGTAAGTCTTACTAAGTCAATTTAATTAACAACAGTAATATAGAAATCGCAGCATCGTTAAAAGACCTTTTAACAATGCGATTTCTACAATAGATATTATAATCCTAATCCTAACTAATATTATAATAGCGAAAATGAGTTTGTTTGTTTGTTACCCTTTCACGCCAAAACCACTGAACCGATCATCCTGAAATTTTGCATATACATTGTCAGGTGTACAGAAACGGACATAGGCTACTTTTCATCCCGTAAATATTACTGTTCCCGAGGAAAACAACAATAACGTTCTTATGATAATAAATGGCGCCACGTGTCTTTCGAATCATGATTGAATTATATTATTACAAGCAGAGTACAACCCGAATTGATTGACAAATTCTAAATTAACGCGAGCGAAGCTAGTATTTACATAAATCATGAATGAAAGATTCTATTATTTATATTTTGTTTATGTCTGTATGCTTATAATTCATCAGGTCAGTCTGGCCGCAAACAATTGGTCATAAAACAGTAACCTATGTAATATATATAAAAGCCAGGATACCTATGACTATAGCTTAGCTAACTTATATTAGAAGTAAACCGGTTTTTATACAATAATCTTCCGGTTTTAGCATCCCAGTCCAATAAGCTAACTTTATTGAATACGTTCTCTTAACACTGCTAAGTATTTCTGTAGGTATATCATGATTAATCTATTAAATTGCAGCGGGTCACCGGTGGCCAGATACAATCGATTTTTTAATTATGTCTGCTATTATAAGACTTAACAGATTAATATATAGAACGTGGTTTTAAGCCTATTATATAATATATAATATAATATTCTACCATATACACACAACACCATCTAGCCCAAACTAAGCAGAGCTTGTACTATGGCTACTAGACAATGGATAAACATACATATATACTTTTTTTTTTGTAAATACATACATATTATACATAGAAACACCCAGACCAAGACAAACATCCATGTTCATGCACACAAATGTTTGACTCGTTCGGGAATCGAACCCGCGACCTTAGGCGTGGCAGTCAGTTACACTAACTACTACGCCATCGAGGCCGACATAATATTATTATAACATACTTACTAATACAGTTCATATTTGGCTCAAAATAATGTTGTATAAGTACAATTGAAACTGCACGGATGGCGTAGTAGTGTAAGTGGTTACCTCGCTACTGCCACTGCGTCGAGTGTTGTGGGTTCGAATCCCACATGGGACATTAAATTGTGTGATCCACAAATAGTTGTTGTGGATCTAGATTTTCTTTGTGTCCGTTGTTTGAATATTTGTAAAGTCATCCGTGACACATGAATTATTCCATGTGCTCTTAGTATTTTTAATAAATAAAAAAACGATGGCTCCGTTTGAAAATGAAATCGACTATAAGTTATATGGCCACATCTATGATTGTTTCGGCACGCCTAAAAGAGTTATATTGCAATCCGTAATATGCAATACATTCGAGAATGAGATATTTTATGAATACTTTTCTATTTAAAGGATTACGCGGATATGTATCGGTTTTTTTTTGTATTTTTTTTATTTTGCTCGTCAAAATGAACACACCCCACCTGATGGTAAGCAGTCGTGTGGTCTAAGAGCAGTGTATATATTGGTTGTGATTGAAGTTCAATATATTGTAACTGCAGGATCGAACGATTAAGATACAGCGATGTGGCGGCACTTACTTTAATTCTTTGATATCTTATGGATATATTTACTGGTTGAAAGTATTAAGTCTGTCAAATTAATGTCAATTAATTTAATGTAAGGTAATAATATAATTAGCCTTAGGGTATCGTTAGCCTTCGGGGAGGAGGCGATGCCGCTACGCTCACCTCCTCCCCCCGCCTTAGATGGTTATGTCTTAGGTCGTAGCCCTGCCAGGCTAACGTCTGAGCGCCGGAGAGAGTTCGGAACGGAGATCCTCCGGCGCTCTATGATAGACAGGAAGAGCGCCGCAGTTAGGTTTAGTCTGTATTCCGTGGCCCACTATTGTAAGGGCCTCGGCGAGTCCGACACTACCCGCTGTTCCCGACGCGGCTTTCCAACCGCGTCGACAGGAGCGGGTGTGCGTAATGCATTCCACTGCGAGTAAAAAAAGAAAAGAAGAAAAAGGGTTATCGTTAGCCTTCAGGTTGCGGAGGTCAGATGGCAGTCGCTCCGTGTAAAAACTGATATCCAGTCAAATCCGGTTAGACTAGAAAGCCGACCCCAAGTGACTTGGGAATAATAAAGGCTAGGCAGAAGAAGAAGAATAATAATATAATTAGCTTTTTAACAAGTAGCCTGTTTCACAAAGCATACAAATCATGTTTTTTTAACGAAAGATACTCGTGATCGTAAGGTTGCGGTTTCGAATCCTAACCAGGTATATAGGTACCACTGATGTGAACGCTCTCCTAACCTAAGCATTGTAGTTTAGCTGGAGAGTTAACAAGAATACTACTGAGCAGTAAACTAAAAAATATAAAATATATTTGTAAGTGATAGAATTGATATAGACTTTTATCTTACCAAATAGGTGCATTATAATATAACTAGATGTGCCCGCGGTTTCACCAGCGTTTATCGTTACTGCGTCGCCCCCGTGGGTCATAGCGTGATGTTATATAGCCTATAGCCTTCCTCGATAAATAGGCTATCCAACACTAAAATAAATTTTCAAATAGAACCAGTAGTTCCTGAGATTAGCGCGTTCAAACAAACTCTTCAGCTTTATAATATTAGTATAGATTACGAGGTATTATTTAAAAACATCCGCATTAAGAATAACCTGTGCGTCATAGAACAACAAAACATGAAAAAAAATTACACAAGTGCTCATAGATGGACTTGATACATCGTAGAGGTCGAATTTACAACAGTCGGCGCATTTGTGATCTGATCACTTAAACTTACGGTCACGGCAAGCTTGATTATGGTGTAGATAATAAAGCACCTAATACTGAACACTAGGCGCCATAACTGCAGCACTAACGACTTACCTAATGAGCTATTATAATTAATTACATCACTAGGGCCGTATTCGTATTTTTAATCTAATCCGTTAGTGCTCTCATAACACGTTTAAGAACGCCTAGGTATAACAATTCGGTCTTCGTCCGGCAACTTGTATGATTCAAACATGTATAATCTACATATTGTATATTATAATACAATGTATTGTATTTAAATTTGACGCCAAGTTCAGTGTTAATTACATAAGTTTTAATACGTTTTTATTCTCGGCACGTCTGATGATGCTGAATGCATCTATGTAATGTTTTTATACAGTTGTTTCTTGTTCAGAATATGTTGTTGGTTTGTGTAAATGCATTTGTTTGCTCATATTTTGGTAATTAGGATACCTACTTTGGGCTTCAGGTGCTTTTTAGTCTGCTCTTTAGTTAATATATTAAAATACAATAAAAGACGAGTTCGAAGTCAAGATTAAGCCTTTCCTTTGAGACTTCGCTGTGTAACCACTTATAAACAGTCATAGCATCATATTAATCTACAGCTTAATTATAAAAATGTCACTAGCTGATATTATTTTTACTTTGATTCTTAGCCATTGATCAATAAGTAACATTTGATCAATGACCCGCTGTTGAGACTGTTGTGACTGTTACTTAACTAATATTTATTTAACGATCAACCTTGAGTAGTATTTATAGGTTGTTTTTTCTGATTAATCACTAGTTAATACTTAGGTACCTCTTATTAATATTTGAGAGTGGTTTATAATTAAGCCTAATTGTATATAAATAAGCTATCCTTATATATAACGCAACTACGGTGGGTGATGAGCATCTAAGTTACTGTAAAGATTTTTGCATCACCTGAAGCGAGTGTTCACTCGTGCTTTGTTGACCATGCGTATAAGATTGGGTAGTCCTGCCAACGCAAGGGACAGCTAGGACAACATCTTAGACTTTGTTTGAAGATTACCTATTAATAGGACACATGATCAAATACTGTATTTGGCGGCGATATTATCTCATAGGGAGATTTTCTTGTAGGTCGGGCCGTCAAGACATTTGCAGAGATGGGGTATTTCTTAATATACAACTTGTATTTAGTGTAAATATTATCTTAGTATAACTTTTTTGTTTTCTTTTCATGATTACTAAAAATATATTATATTTACCTATTATTTTCTTTATTTATTGACATTTAATCTTCTCAAACACATTCCCATTTTATATACAATATTTCATGTTATTATAATATTCAGTAACATATAATATTATTTATTATCCAACTTATTCTCTACATCTTTGCCCGTCTCCATGACTTGTAGTATTCTTTTATTTAAAGTAAATAATATTTTAATTACGTTCTAAGCGTTCAGTGTATCGGTGCTATAGCACAATCATTATACGATAAGTAACTGGAGCTTAGCGGCTAACATTTTCTTGATTGTATTCAGTCATTAGCACTCGTTTAATGGTTAAGTACCTTCTTAATATTTAATTGTTTCTAGACTGAATTTCGGGTTCAGATTCCTGCTTTGCACTTTAAAGGTTAGGTGATTATAAACTTGTGCAGTACCGGTAAAATAGACATGATAGATAAAAAACAGGATTTTATTTGTAAAAATCGACTTTTAATTTATAATGATATAGTTTATGCCATCACTACCTACCTCTTTTTATAGTCGATTTTCCACCGTCACATAGTTTAACTAAGAAAGACATTCAACACATTCAATTCTTTATACAACACTCGTGATCGCGCCAGTCAACACTCAACAGTCAGATGTAGGTACCTAGTGATTGCAATATCAGCATAACAATAAAGAAAATTATTTAGAAAGTTATACCTATTTTAATTAATATTTATATATATTTATTATATATGCTCATCAATTATAATTTATATATATCTTACGTATGTATTTTTTTGTGTTTGTAAAATATTACAAGCTTAGCTGATGTACGTCCGGGCGTCACTTGGGGTTACCACATAATATCAGGGTTGGTTTGAGGTATAAACCGCAAACCAACAACAAACCTGAGTGGTAACCTCGTTTTTCATTATATATGTACTTTCTTTTTGTTTAGTTATAAGAACGTGTACCAATTTTGAAAAATAAATACTTACTTTACTTTACTTATTTAGAAAGTTAATAAGCAATAACACTAATGGGCTTGCCTTTTCATATATCTCACATAAATGCTTCTGTTAGGAGTGGGTTTACGCCACTAGTGCAATGTTCGCTTACAACCACACTGTCTCGATCAAATACCCAAAGGCTTTTCTCGTTAAAAGAGCGATCCTAGCATAGAAAACAAATTTTCATAACTTATTAAAAACATACATTCATTGTAGGTAGCTAAACACCTGGTTGAATAAATTTGCTAACATTTTTTAAAATGTTTCCAAGATGTTTTTGGTATGTCTTTAAATCTTTGAGAGCGTGCACATTTTAGTCTAATATAGCCGTAATTATACAGGGTTTAGCACGTCGAATGTCGATGTTATTCAAGTAGGATTACATGTTTAGTGTAGGCAGAAACACAGGTCAAATATAGAACTATGAATTACATTATAATGTGATTATAGAGTACAACATATTAAGACTAATTATTTCCTTCTCAGGATAAGATAACTATAAAATCTTTATAACCATAGGCTATAAAGATTTTATAGTTATCTATGATCTGCTGACGTATAGTACGGGTCATTCTAGAATAAAACAGCACAAATCTTAGCTGCGTAGTAGGTATTTTCGCATTGGATGAATTACTTGCCACATTTGAAAATCTAAAAGTAATTGTCAAATCAAAGTAAAATTAACCTCTATTCTTTAAGGGATAGAGTATAGTGGAGCAGCCTAACACATGAATCCTATAGAATATCGCAGTCAAACAGCCCTGTGTTGTTACTCCTTGAAAACGCGACGCGGTGTTGGGGCGACGCTGCTTAGTCCTGAACTTCGCTTTATTTTTTCTATTTCAACCGTGTTTTTACCGAATTCTAAATTCTCCCTCATGTTGCAAGCAAGCTAGGTTGGTATTGTATTAATAAAATTTAATATTATACAGCAATGTCAAGTATATTTTAAACATTATCACAGACGTCGATAAAACAAAGCCAAAGCAGAATTGTGAGATTTAAATTTCGATGAGTAAAATAATTTTACATAGCTTTTCTCACACTTGTCATTGCGATAATAGATTTGATGTTTGTGATGCTCTTACGTCTATCAGTCTACCTCTTACACATGATTGATTTCTTTGATATATTATCGTATGAAACATAAATTTATTAAAGTTTGGTTATCAACGATAGTGCACTTGGTGATTTGTGGGTGCAGTTCGAATTGCCAACATGACAGAAGATTATGCGTCTACGATTTGTTATATATTGTGTCTTTAGAAGATGATGATGAAGATTTATATTTAAATTTATTCAGCAATAGCAATGAACACCTCCGCAGGAAGAGTAGAGTGCTTGCTTTTTAAAGCTTTTGGTAACAGACATAGTCCATCTAATGTCAAGTGGTACCGGTTGCTCAAAGACGCAGCCAACCGTTAACACTGTAAGACCTTTGATCAGATCGTAAACGTGCTTCGTAACTGAAATAGACGGATCAGTGGCACCAACACGCTCAGGACTAGCTCCAAGTGGACTATTCCAATTAAAACAGACACTTGCCACTAATAATTCTTAGGACACCTGTATAGCGCATAAGATGAAGCATTTATATGAGTTCGTGCATTTAAATATTGCATGTCCTATGCAAGAGTACAAGCCTTAGTTACTATCAGAGTAATCAGTAGTGTAACCACGTCGGTTATATCCAGAATAACTTTGTCCACCGCAAAAATTTCTGAATAAACAATGCAAAAATCCAGATTATCGGCGTAAGCGCAATCTTCTACTGGCTAATGAGGTACTCTTACTTCACATAATATAGATATTGCTTCGCAATTTATTAGTTCAGGCGTTTAATTAAGGCATGCTGATTGATTATGCGTATCGATTAAGTCAAGACAATGCTCGATTGTCACGTGTCTCAACGGCTGTAACAATAATTTGTGTCACGGCGTGTAGTTCTTTGTGTTAGGAGATATAGCTTAGGGATTGTGTAGACAGTGGCCCTCAATTAGGTTTTTGCAATTATCAACTATCGTATAATATTAATATACCTAATATTAACACGTAAAAGCTTTGTACCTTTATCTAAATCGTACAGCACGCACCGAGGAGTGTGAGATGTGACTTACGTAGTTAAAGTTTATATGAAGGGTAAGTACCGAATGCAAAAATATGTTTGTCTTTTAATTTTATGATTTCTTTGCTATTAACGCATAGCTAAGACCTAATTGTGTTAGAGAGCTTACTCTCTAAAGCAGGTTACAAAAAATGTAGTTTAGTTGTCACTTAGTACGTAATACATATTAATTGAATGTACTTACAAGGATTTTTAAGCTTTATGTTGCTAAGAATTTATTAGAAAATACGAATTCCAGACGAAAAGTTATATTAGCATACACCAAGAATTAGAACTTTATTTAAATATATAATGTGACTCAAAATTGGTAGCCAAATTGCAATTCTGTGTCTTATGCCCATTGGCACAGATACAGACACAGATGCCCACATAAAGGTTTTATATGCACAGGCATAAGCATTGATATATAAAATTTTGTGGACTATTACTGGCACTTTATACAGATAAAGTGTCACCGAAAATAAGTTGAGTTTGACCAATTTCACCTATCTGTATTATTTTCAAGTGAATTAGAGTTGACTTCTTGGTAAATATGATATGTACGACGCTTTATCATACGCAGCGATCTCGAAGTTCGAAGACTCTATTTACACTATTGACGCTCAATTTCGACTTTTATAGACATTCGCTCTAATAAATAATTACTAGAGAAGCTATTGCGGGATTTCCCCGCACACAAATGCTGCTAAGCGCGATTCAGATCGTCTTATCAATACTGTTCAGATGACATTTTGACGTAGAAATTACAGTATCACACCTTACAAAAACAGCTCCTAAAAAGCCGATTGTGTTGTGCTCAGAGGCTAAACTAGACTAAACATTTCAAAAATGCTTAACGTATGATTTTCTCTAACCTATATGATATTACCGGTCACAAAATAACTATACTCTTAGAAATGACGTTGGCGAACTTGACAAATTATCGAATTGGAAACTAAATCATTGTCTATGTAATCATATCCTTCACTGGCTTTCTTTACCGGTAAGCGAATTAAGTTCTCGCTATAATTACAAATTGACCATTGTAGAAAATAGTGAAGGTATGTTTTAACAGTTCTATGATTCCTAAGGTGCATTGTTCGCTATCACGTGCATCATTATTACTATTAATAGCATTGATGGTTGAAGCTTTTATTAAAATAATAATGAGGAACAAACATTCGAAGGCATATCTGATCAAAAAAATTGAAAGCAGACTTGTAATGTATACCTTTACGTGCCTATATGATGTCCAGATTCAACTAATAACCGCGATTGTCTTTTTTAGTCCTGGTGATCCCGTTTGCCAAGAAATTACTTTACTATATACTCAAGGGAAGGCAGGAGGAGTGTATTGACAGATTTAAAAAGGTTCCACGAAATACCGGGTTAACCTATTGTCTTTTAGGCCCAGCGTTTGATACCATAGGCTAAAAGTACAGAAGTCAATAACTACACCTTCCTCAAGGATTGGCAATATAATAAGCACAAAGTATGAGTCGCCATGAAACAAAAAAAATACATGAAATCTCGATGTAATTTCTTCTTCATTACAATAACGTGTAATACAGTGGCCAGTTACATAACGCAGCCATGAATTGACAAGCCTCATCGGCTTACCTGCGACCTTAATAACTCGAGATATGACAACATAGTAGGTACGATGACCAAAAATAATGTTATAGCATGTTTTTTGTGTGTGCTCGCACAGTTGTGAGACGTCTGTTGTTTTCATGGAACTATGACACTTACGTAAGTATTTTTAATGTCATGCGATTAAACAATGTAAGAAATACGAGACCTTGCGCGTGCGCAATGTTGCTGTGGATGAGTGCAGCGATTCGTGTAAATTAATATTTTATTGGTTTTGGGTTGAAGGATCACTCTTTTTTTTAATAATGTCGTGTCGCTTGTCGACAAAATTACGTAAGATACATACCTGCATAGAATATTTTGGTTAATAGTAATAGTATGAGTTCCATATTGTTGTCAGTGTTATTCCTAAAGAGGACGTGTAAAGCCTCAAAGCCTAATTAGATATTAACCTTTCGTACATGCTCGTATCCTTCAATACAAATATACGCGCGGCAATAACTGCATGGAATAGTATTAAATTATATTCAAACAATAACTTCACCACTACTCAATACGCAAAATATTGCAGGTATATTGCTCGGTCGATGAAAGTTTCTGTGATCCACAAATAATGTCCGAAGCAATGTTTTTTTTCTATGTTAATTCAAAATCAACCGATGTAACGTTACAATTAACGTTGCAGCAAACCGTCTCACGGTAAAGCTAACATTTTTAAATCCAATAATTTAAAAATGGTAGTTTAACGTGAGTGTTCGCTTTGAACGCGAGGTGAAACATTTATGAGACATGGCTATTTAAAACTTGTTAAAATCGAAACTCAAGTGTCTACTGTTCGGCGAAGGTGACACTAGGATAATTAAGGTTCACTTCCACGGTGCGGTTGACGCTTGAATTTCACTTTATTTAGTAATAAAGATATAAAGAATATTGCTAACGAGCGGATTCTCGCCAACAAGCTGTGCAGCTTGGCGAGGCAATTTTATTTTGTAATTTATGTCATACAAGTGAATAACATGGATGTTTGTCTTGGTCTGGGTGTTTCTATGTATAATATGTATGTATGTTTATCCATTGTCTAGTACCCATAGTACAAGCTTTGCTTAGTTTGGGCTAGATGGTTTTGTGTGTATGTGATACAATATTATTATTATTATTATATAAACAGTTGCAAAAAAATAAAAATTGTAGCCTGCCTATTAAGACTTCTGCATTTATATAGTACGTGCGTGTAGGGTTACGATTTAGACTAACGACATTATAACAAGACAACTAAAGTAATTATAATACAATTATTTGCTATACGATAACTATTAAAATTTACTACAATACATAATATATGGCCACAAAAACTACAATATCAAAACATCGTAAGTCATCTTTATATCCATTATGTATAATATTTTATGCAATCTAGATGTCCTGATTTCGGTCTTTAGTTCGTGTCGACTAAACATATGGCAGTAATTAGTAAGTACATCACTATTAAGGCCGACACACATGAAGAATTTTCTCCGTCACGTATTTGATACAGATGCTTGATTACTACGTAACATATTGTCAACTATATAAAGCTTATAAATGTTGTTTATTACTTTTCAGTCTTTACCAATAATAATGCCGTTATAACACATCATTTTCTGATTCAAAATACAAAAGGTATTTTAAAAATTTATTTTATCTCGAATATATTTTATTATTATTAATCTGTGTTATTAATAATATAAATCAATTAATTGTTTTACAATTTCTGTCTAAAATTAGCTCGCGTAGTGTCTTCCTAGATTCGTTGCTGCAATCCGCCATCATTATAATTATGATAGCCGCTGTTTTGGATAATTTTTGTTTAAATCTGTCATTCAATTTTCTTATACAAGTCGAATTTGCCATAAAAGTATTAATGAAATTTACAAGATGTTACCAATATTCTTGATCATCATCTCAGCCGACAGACGTCCACCACCCGACACAGTTTTCCAACTTTTCCACAGAGACCGGTCTTTAACCACCCTCATCCAACCGCTTCCCACGACCCTTACAAGGTCGTCGTTCTTCATACAAAACGGATAATTCATAGGTAATGACCCAATAGTTCTGATTTTTGATACCACTACAATAGCAAGCAAGTTTACGGCACGATTGACAGTAGCTGTGAACAATGTACATGACATTTATATAGCTATGTAGACTATGGTTATAGCAGGATATTATGTCGCCTTCTACATACTAGCGCCTGACACATAGATGTCTAGAACTCTAAGTAGTGTTCTCAAGAAACTTCAATCCGAAATCAATGCAGGCAGGGTAGGGTAAAGGCATATGACGTAAAAGATTGCTCTAGTGCAGAGGTTCCCAGACTTTTTTTCTCATAGACCACTTTCAAAATTTAACGTGTTCCGCTGGACCCCCTGCAGCTACATTTCTACCATATTTATATTGGTGAAGAATTAAACAAGTTCATTAAATTCAAAAATTAATTTGATAAAGTCTCTACGAGCAGACCTTTTTTTTAAATTGTCGGGACTGAACCTACCGCGGTAGGCGGGCAAAACTTTTATTTTTGAAGTGAAAACTTCTTTAGGGGCGTTGAGCACTTCTTGGGTGGACAAAAATCATGGAACTCGCGTCATCGTCACCGAACGCTTTCCATTTTTGAATATTTTTGGTTTATAAAGAAGTGTTTATGATCAAGGATTAAAGTTTTCACTTCTATCGGCAGTCCCCAAAGACTGCCCCAAATTATTTTTAGTTATTCTCTACCGAGAAATCGGTAGTTTCGAGACCACTGGTAGGTGCGGAATATGGAATATGCAAGTTTTTACAAGTAACAGTCGCTGGGCTTCTTAAAATATTATCTGCCTACTTTGATAGGTGAAGTCAAGCAAACATTTTAGTTCTTCAGTAGAACCCCGTCAAGTCTCCCGTGGACTCCTGGAGGTCCACCTGGACCACTTTGGACACTACTGCTCTAGTGGATTGCCTAGTAATAAAATATATTTAAGTACTGATTACGTTAAAACGCGTTTTCCGTGATATAAATCATATAACTCGAAAGCATAAAAGTGATAATATACCTATTAGTGATTGTGGCTAACTGGCATATTATTTCATTTCAAATTAGCAGCTTCACATTAGAGAAATGATCTGATTTGAAATTTCAGTCCTGTTGGCGATATGTATGCGTAAGAAGTTCTAAGTTACTTATTTCCATGTAAAGCATAATTAGATTTTATTATCTTAGCAGCAGGTTGAGAGGCAGATTTATTACTTTTAGGACTTACATTTCTGTTATGTTTGACAGAAACATTTGGTTTACCGCCAGCTTCAAGGAACCTATCTTATGTTATAACTAGCTGTTACCTGCGACTTCGTCCGCATAGATTTTAACTGAAAAGTGTTTGTCTCCGCGGAACCCAATTTTTTTTTCTAAATCAAATTAGCCTAAGTTACTCCTTACAAAATCAGCTATCTACCAGTGAAAGTCCTATCAAAATCGGTTCAGTCGTTTCGGATATTAGCCGGAACAAACAGACAGACAGTCAGACAAAAATTTTAAAAATAGATGATTTCGTATATGTACCTTATATAATTTTATATGCATTAGATAAAAAGCTGTTATTTTGACATTACAAACAGACACTTCAATTTTATTTATTTGTATAGATAAATAGCCTAAAACATACCTAGCCCAACTATGTATATAAAAAGACACTGCGTAACCAAACATATCTAAGTACGCTTGAAGTATGTTAAGCATGATTATAGTCGACTAATAGAACATCTTTTCGCTTGGCCTGTACACGAATAATTTTCGTATACGATATTTAACGACACGCAGGCGACGATCTGTGAGGTATAGCTGTAACAATAAACTGTATGTCATGTGGACGGCTCGATGTTGTCCTCCTTGAACCGATGAAGTGATGAAGTCATGTGTCGTGTTCATAGAAGACTGCGGTTACGATATTCATGTGAAATCGCTGAATTTTTTTACAAAAATTTAATAACAATCAGCAAATACAAACACTGACATTGAGCTAGTAGGTATCTGTATATTTATGTTATTACTACATTTTGCCAGCGACTTCGCTCGCGTCGATGTAGATTTATGTTGAGATTTTTTGTTACCTATATGTTATTCTGATATACAAACAATAATTCTGTAAAGTTTCATCAAAATTCGTTCAGTTTTTTTTGCGTGAAAGAGTTACAAACATCCATTCATCCTCACAAATTTTCATGTATGTATATTAAAGGATTATTAGAACAACAGGCTATAATGTTCTTTTGTTTAGCGATATCAATTTCATTACACAATTTCATTGCTTTTATATCAGATTTCCGTTTACTTCATTGAATCTGTTGCCCTACTAAACCTCTCTATTAATGTAGGTAATTTACATGTCAGGTGTGTGCGTGGAAACGAAACAGCTTGTTACAGAATGTATAGCTTTGTCTCATTCTAGAGAATGCAATAAAAATAACGCAACCTCTGCAACTCCGTAGGGACATTACCTCATTGGCATGTTTCTACAGAATATACCACGGGGAGTGCTCTGAAGAGTTATTCCACCGTATCCCGCCGTCCCCTTTCCTATCCAGAACAACGCGTGCTGGGCTCAGATGCCATCCTTACACTTATGCCGAACGACCAAGGCATGGAATTCTCTGCCAAAGCACGTATTTCCTTCTTCCTTCAATCATGGGTCCTTTAAGCGGGGCGTGAAAAAGCACCTTCTTAGGCCGTCAAAGTAGAGACCTCAACATCGCCTCGGCTGCTATGAGGGCGGTGTGGAGGCCACTGCTCTTAGACCACACGACTGCTTACCATTAGGTGGAATGTGGTCATTTTGACGAGCAAAATAAAAAAAAATCTATGGCCTCAGATGTTATTTTTTTTAAACAATTATAATTATCTAAATAAATTTAAATATCAAACCTACATAATATGTCAAATATAGCGTAAAGTCTGTCAAACTATAATACAAATAACATTTGAAAGACTCATGGGAAAAATAGATAATGTGTGTCACCTTTGATTCTCTTATTTAGTTATTACCGAGCTATATATGGTTATAATCTTCCAAGAATCCAACATCTAACGCGTATAATTAATGCCCAGTTTAGTTGTTTGCCTTAGAAATTATATTTATATATACATAGATATTACCTTTATATACATCGTCTCACGCCATTATTTTGTTTGTATAGGCGTTCTATCACAATAAACATACTGATTTATTTTGGACGGCTTTCAGCCAAAAGTCTCTTGCGTTCTTTACGATATTCTTCTTCTTGAAGTTCGGTCTTCTGACTGGTCTTTTAGTATCCAAAAAATGCACTGAGCAAGCGGCTGAGTTTAATTGCATTAACGCAACAATAGCTGATAAGAATATTATTGTAAAATAAAGAGTTATACATATTTGTTAAGTAAAGTAAAAAAGTATTTTATTGGATTGGTGTCATATTTTTATCTTAGTGTGTGAATTTATATTAAAGTTACTATGTTTGTGATTGATTGATGTAATTATGTTAGTAACTTACATAAGTTACTAACATAATTACATCCTACTTTTATGACAAAAATATAGGAATATTGGTATGGGAACCTCAACTACACATTCAACACATATGTTGGTAGACAGCAGCGGTTCCCAAACATTCAATCGAGGCTCTTTGGAAATATGTTTCAGTATGTAGTCTGTCCTACTCACGGCACAGCAGGGATACACATCGTTGCCTTATGATAGTAAACTCATACTTAGAAACGCTTTTATAAAAATATAGGTAAAGCTTTGAAAGGACCGTAGGCCTGAACTGCCATAATAATTAATTATCAAGCGTACTGTAATCTCTCATCGTCCGTGTTGCCTATTTAAAGTTTCGAGACGCCACGAATATCGTACAAGCATGTCGTCACAATCATTTAAATTGAAGTTGTGCAACTTTTCACAAGTGACCCGTCTACGATAGTTATTAATAAGGACCATATGTTTCATATTAACTAAGTAATATTATGTTCACTAGAGTTTATCGTCTTACTGTTTTGCGTGCCCTCAATAACACTTCCGTTCAATTATCTTATATTTTAATCTATCGTTCTCAACAATTTATAGCTCGTTGCATTTGGGTCAGTTCACATTATGATCTGACAATAGAAGGGTCTAGAACAATACTGTGTAAGTTAATGATTTGTTTGTCATGTGAGTGGGAATTCTCATATATCTATGCTTACAAATTCAAAAGTAACTGTCTTTTTTTCTTTTTTTTATACATCTAAGGTGGCAAACAAGCATACGGCCCACCTGATGGTAAGTGGTCACCGTAGCCTATTGACGCCTGTAACACCAGAGGCATCACTTGCACGTTGCCGACCCTTTAGAAAAGGAAGTGGGAAGGAGAAGGAGCGGGAAGAAGGAAAGAGGGTGATTGGGCCTCCGGCACTCTCACTCACTGAACGAAACGCAACAGTAGGAATACTGGTATTTCACGTCGATATTCTGTGAGAGGGTAATCCTTCCCCGATTGAGCCGGCCCATACAAGCTGAAATCAGCGAGGCTCTACTACTCACAATGTCTATTTGTTACGTTCATGGCTGAATCAAGATTATGATAAAAATGTATGCGTCATACTCACATGAAATAAGCATACTTGCTTTACACCTGGTAGATGGTAACCGCTTACTTTAGCCTAAGAACTTATGCACGTCGAGTCTGTAACAAAGGAGTAGATGCGAAGTCAACACGAGAGACAGAGACTTCTATTATCACTCTCCCACTCACTTCTCCCAAGCACAACACTCTAATTTATTTGGCCGCGATCTTCTGTAGAGTTAAGGTTCTGCTTTACTTACTCCGGTCGAGTTGTAATAAGCCACTGTATCATACTTCACCTATTTATAATATAATATATAACATAATTTAATATTCTACGGCATACACACAACACCATCTAGCCCAAACTAAGCAGAGCTTGTACTATGGGTACTAGACAATGGATAAACATACTTATATACTTATTTTTTTGAAAATTAATACATATTATATATAGAAACACCCAGACCAAGACAAACATCCATGTTCATGCACACAAATGCGATTCGAACCCTTTATAAATATTAAATATCTATAGTAATAAAAAAATGCCGAAGAGTTTGTTTGGTGTTTGTCAATCTCTGGATCTAACAGCCGGAGTTTAAAATTAGGATTGCAATTTTTGAGTAAGCTTATAAAAGACTACCTATATAAAATCACGCTAAAAGCTAGCGATAAAGTGTTGAGGTTAATTTGTTTTCTTTTATGTCGTAACTCGTAACATGATTTTAATACATGTATTTTTGCAAGTTTTAGAAAAGGCTTTTGCTTGTGAGATACAGTACTTTAGATCAATCAAAGCAAAGCCAAAAGCTAGTATAAAATATTTCGATAACATAAAAAACAATATGTGCCGGAACCGTGTTTAAGTAAAAAATATTTTATTATTTTATATTCTTCCGTTTTAAAACTAGTTTAACCATCACGATTTAAAAATGTTAGTGAATTTGACAGGTAATATCACGATGTCGCATCTTTATAATCGTATGGTGCGGCGACAGAATAAATTAATTTTTAATACAAATTGCCGATGAATTTTTCAACTTGTTTCGCTAAAAGCTTACTAGAACAATACGGAAAATGTGAAAGTTGATCATGTAGCTCTTTACAAATAATTTTCCTGTTAAAATGGCGTATTATATTTTGCCTTCAGAAAATATTACTTGCAAGTAACTCTCGGAATTTGTAGAACTTGGTGTTTAAATACCTTAGCGATTGAGTGTCGAACCGGATTAACTAATATCACAAATACAGTTGCTTACTTTGTTGTGAAACTTGTACTTTAGCACTACGCACGAATTCTGTGTCGCTGGAAGTTTAAAAAAGTTGGGAAGTAGCTGTCGATCCTATAGCTTTAGTGAGTATAGAAGTCGTAACTTGCACTTGGTAGTTGGCATGATTATTTCTACTCCAAGTATAGAATACTGAGATCGAATATTAATCCGGCACCGAACATGCAAGTCAGTATTATAATTCGTGGATGTTTTGGTCAATTAATTACGAGGCCGTCATGTACGTCCATCACGAGGTATTTCGGATTTTCAACATGTAAGTTGTATACACATATACAACGTATACACCTATTTTAAAGTGCAAACGAATTTCTATTATTACATACATAGAAAATATTTTTGTTTAATAATGAGTTCATTAAAATGTAAAATAGAGTACCGAGGTTTGTTTTGCGCTTAAACCATTTTTCGAAATCGAATCGACATCTTGCGTCGATCATTGACGTTTTACTCAGCCAGTTCAGCATACGACTTAATAAAACTAAACATATAGTTACCGCTATCGTTATCGCAGATCGCCAAAATAATGATCGTTCTGTATGAATTTCGGTTTAAAAAGCATTACGTTTTAAAGGTTATACTCAGCCCTTCGTACCAAAGAGAAACATAAGTCACTCGTTGACTGACTTAATCGTGAATTCATTACAGTTTCGACTAACTGTTAAGTATTATCATACGCATATTCCATGAAAGCGGAAATATTCTAGCATAATTTCTTATATGTATCATTACATGATATACAACTAATTTAATACCAAAATGTAATTGTTAATTTAATGTATACTATAATGAAGGTATATATACTTTTGCTTAATAAATTAACGGTATATAAGATACGCACAAAATGACCGACACTTATAAATAAGGCGCCGCTACGCACAAACCAGTTCCACCAGTGCATTTAGTACAACAGTGTGTCTCGCGATTTGTGCAACGCTATGCATTCAACACTCGTTCCGTTTGAGAGAACTGTTGTCGCTAAGGAAGAAAAGTCTCCATGGATATTGAGGTAGAAATATACTCGCTGTGGACCGAAAGGAAAGACCTCTGAGTCATAACTTGTTCGCAACGAGTCAAAATTCTGGATTGTGGATCATCTATAGGGCGTGTTCATATTAAAGAAGTATATTCTTTATTTTAATTATAGTTTGTTAAAAAAATATATAAATGTAAGCTATCAGTACTGAGTCATGTTTATCACCTGCGTAGATCTTTGCTACGATTCATCAAAACAGTTTTGTTTGAAACAACATAACTACTAAAATGAAGAGAACAAATTGTAAAGAATTTCGCTATTGAGTGTAATAAAACTCACGCACATCTTTAACAGATATCTAGGTAGGTATCTAGCGAATCAAATAAACATACACCGCACCACATTTACATAGGATTAGATTAGATAACAAATATTGTATCATAGCGTTTGATAGCTGTCTAAAACGAAGGCATGTTAGCGTTGCAATATTTTAGGATTTTAAGATTTGCCTTTTGCTAACTACTTACTCAGTTTCAAATGAGTAGCCACATGGCTATTTTTTCTGAACGTGTGAACTTTGCATAGGGACCATAATATATTTATAGAGATGACTGACTAACGGCTTTGTACATTTGACCATCCTTAAATGGAATGTCTTTTTAATTTTATGTTTACTGAACTGAATTTCAATTGTAGTTGCTTTGCTCGAAGTTTTCTATCACTCACTTACATTCGGTATGTTTTCAATTATTTATGTAAAGACATCAATGCTACAAGTTCTTTAATATTTTAAATTTAACTTAGAGACTGGGAAGTGATTAAAATGTCTATATAGGCGTCTCTTAAGTAGCACAATTTCTTTCAATATAATTTTACGCTACCAAGACGCTTAAGCCTTCCAATCATACGTTTTTCGATCGCAACTTCTTGATGTTATCAGTGGAGAATTCTATTTTAATATGATCCAGAATCTCGTTATCTTGGTCTTTCTGTAGTTTATTGGGACTTGATGCGACTAAATATTGCTAGTGTTTACGTAAAGTGACTGGCGTTTGACCCCTTATCACCACTAATTGAGCACACCGCCACCGTTGCTTGAGCATTTTATGATCAGGGAAAGAAGTCAATGACTTGTTTTTCTTAATGTATTTAATAAAGTTTTAATATCTTATGTTCTGGTTTGCTGAAGGTGAAATTGTTTTTAATTTCATTCTTTATCTCCAATTATAATCATTAATAAGCATGAAAGTGTTATCTAATGTAAAAATAGTTAATCAATGTAATTTACATACAAAAAAATCCTTTTGAGTGTTGACTTTGAATAATGCTTAAAATTAATTATACCAAATGCTGCTAAATACATGGGGCACGTGTACGAAGATTGTTAGATTCAGTCACCTTCAAGCGTCCTAATTTATATATCTCATGTTACGCAGGATAATAATGATTTTCAAATTTAATGTCATTGGTAGAATTTTAACAAACCTCTTTTTTTGTATCGTATGTTTGACAACCACGCTTTCACAAACAGACAATCAATTCTTACTACGAAACGCAAAAAATAACTTGGAATATATGTTAATGTCTTAAATTTATTTTAGTTCAGATATATTAAGGTATTACTTACGTGTTTTGTGTACACACTATCAGCTGGCAGCTTACAATGTCAAATTTGTGTGAATTTTGCATAGAATTGGTCGGTAAACATACTAAGCAAATGCACATACACCTGAAGGCCATCAAATAAAATGATCTCAGTCATTACGTCGGTAAGCTAATAGGTCGAATTGGATTCTAGGTTTAGACCTTTAAGCTTTTACCTGCGTTTACCTTCCTTCCGTTGGCTGTTTCACAGATATCGTTTATTTTAAATGTACCGCGATAATCAGTCTGAGCCACTGTTAATTAATGCAAAAGCTTGTGCCACAACTATCTCAGTCTGTCAGTGCGAATGTCAATGTCAATCTGTTTATCCGCTGCTAGGTGAAAAACCACTCGAAAATGGTGTACAAAATCCACTTTTGCACTAATCATGTTAGTAAGAATTTAACATTAAATTTAATCTAAATGCACATCACGTATATCTTAGTCCTTTTTAATTACGGTTGATGTCTTGTTTAGTAAGTATCTTTTTGGGTGATTTTTAAGTCTACTTCTGAGTATTTTAATACAATGTGACTTCAGAACGATCGTTTCTCGCTGATATAGAAAAAACATTTGTAACATTTTAACTACCGGAACAAAACTCGACGCTGTGAACGCGGCTCAACGTATTTCTCTATAGGAGCGAGATGCAAATCTTTGGCATTCGCTTGTTCAAGGGCCAGGTTTCATCATCTGTAGTCCAGACGAGGCTTGATCACGCTTTATTTTTTGTAACGCATTCTTACTTCTTATACCTTTAAACCTTTCACAGTTATTTGAAATTTGTCTCCTGTTCTCATTGGATATGAATATCGAAACGGTAATAGCGCCAATCAATAAGAACGGTAACAAAATTTTCATACAAACATTTTATTTAAATTGAGAAGGTGGTAATGTGCAACTGATAAGCAATGTTTGACAGTGATTAAACGTATACTCATTCGAAAGTCAAATACGCCATATACTACAGTCGACTTATAAGTCACTGATTATATTGTATAACACAATCGATTCGAAACAAGATTGAGTCATATTATGTTGATTTGAAAAAGGATCACTATCCTTTTAATACATTTGAATAACTTTTTGTGACTTTAAAAATCACACGGCAATCATACAGGCAACTATTATAGCTGGAAAACTGGAAGTACATTTTTAAAATATTCAAAATTTTCTGTAATTTGTTTCTTTTCTTCTCTTTCGCCGAGTCAGCAACAGGTCTAATCAATGTATTTTTGTTACAGGTAATACACACATCTACTTGTATCGGCAACTGCATCATACTCCCAGTACGTGGCTATAACAATCTATAATCAAATAAGCTTAATGACATGAAGATCTAAACGAAACAAATGCAATAAAATCTATATCTTAGATAAGAAACGATTCATCATTGTCAATTTAATTTTGGACACTGTTAATCTAAAAATCATAATTCGTGAGCTTGAGTGTTACTTAGAAACTGTTTCGTTTAATTCGTTTTAAATGTCCATGTCAAACATGCCGGGCGGAGGACGATTGGCTCTCGGCTAATTCAATAGATGAGTAATACGTCTGCGCAAGGTATAAGCGGTAGAGAATTGGAACAATCTATTACTTACTAAGGAAGATAGATACTGCTAAAGAAAATAGGCCACGCAAATTATTTTTACCGTCAGTATTTTAATGTTTCATGCCAAATTTGACTATCTTTGCAAATCTTTGTTAATAACCAAAGATATATATATATGTATATATATATATATTATATTATTTATACCACTTATTTACTAACTTTGACCCGCTTGAATTCCATAGAAAAATGCACCAGGATTTAATTGTTAATTCAGGACATGATCTTTCTGTGTGCTCACTTTCATCCATATCCGTAATATGGTTTGAGCAACAAAACTACTATAAAAACTTTTAGAATACTATGAGTATGATTACCAATAGCTAGCTTATACGTTGAAGATTCGTAGTGTATAGGTACTTCAAGGTGTATAGGTACTACATGCTTTTGGATTTGCCGCCATTCTGCCAGTTATTTTTTTTTGGTATTTTATAGTTCTATGTTCGCTATAAAGCAGTCAGCAATCAAGCATCATATATTTGACTCATCCTGTGGTAATTTAAAATGAACTACTCAGACCGAGCACAAAATATTCGCATGCCAATTCAAACTTATGACAGCGTACTTTGGGTGAGGCCCGTTCAGCAATGGTGTGTGACGGACCACTGATTGTAATTTATAATTCTATAAGTAGCTACATGCAGCTCAGATCGAATGTCAGTTTATAAATAGCAATATTTATTACGTTCAAAGTCTATCTGCACTTCATTGACAACCTGAAACTGGTTTCTATCAAAAGCGAGTCACAAAATTTGCTACTTATCATTGCATTTATGATTTGTTGAAACATTTGGTAATATTCTGTCACTTGCGACTCAGAACGTCAATCGTCGACAAATTTATTCACTAGTCGCCTATTGAACTAATTTATAAACGGTCACAAATCATTTTCATCAATTTATGTAGTCCCGCTAAATACTTTAAACACTTTTATTGTCGATGATACGCGAGTCATGCCCGTTCCCGTCTCGTTTATGTCATAACGTTGTTACTTTGCGCGTTCAATGTGTTTTTATTGTGTAATGAAATCGTCTAGCAACAGTTCTAATTTTAATGCAAATTATAGTCATCTTTTATAAATAAGTGAATCGATCGTTCTTCTTTTGAAGAATAAATGCATCGCTCATTTTGTTGTACTTTCTATAGAATACTTGACTTTTTGCAAATAAATTGAAATAAAAACTAATTAATTGATAGTAACAAAGGAAAATAGAGGTCGTGCGACAGATAATCCAATTCTCGATTTTTAGGATTTCGTACCTCAAAAAGAGAAACCTTATAGGATCACTTTGTTCTCCGTTCGTCCGTCCATCCGTCTGTCCGTCTGTCTGTCTTTCAAGACCCTTTATCTCGGGAATGCGTAAATATCGAGTTGAAATTAAAACGATATTCTACAGTCTCTTGAAGCTGTAAAAAGTCAAACTTCTGAGTTAACGTAAAAAAAAGATACGGCCGTTTATGCTGCAAAAAACGTATATTTCAACACTCTCAAAGGAATCAAAATTTATAGTGTATTTTCCGTTGACCTAGAACTATGAAATTTGGCAAGTAATACCGTCTTGTACTACAAGTATAGGGAAAAATCTGAAAACTATACATTTGTAATTAAATCATAAAAATACACGGTCTTTATGCATGGACAAACATTTTTTATAATATCCTACAAATTTGTACGGAACGCTCGGTGGGCGAGTCCTACTCGCACTTTTCCGGTTTTTAATATTGTGATTTTGTTTGGATACAACTGTCGCATTCATTTATCTTTAGTGTTCCTGTGTTGGCCATATGCACTCTTAACTTTTAGAGGTAGGCTACGCTACATTTTTAATATCTACCCACAAAACTAGACTAATTTATAAATCTGTCCGTTCATGGCAAACAAAATATAACAATCGATCTATATATTAATAAGGAATAATAATAATTTAGAGAACTTTAGACCACCGGATACTTCTCCTAACTAGCCTTTATTATTCCCAAGTCACTTGGGGTCGGCTTTCTAGTCTAACCCGATTTGACTGGATATCAGTTTTTACACGGAGCGACTGCCATCTGACCTCCGCAACCCGAAGGTAACGATACCCTAAGGCTAGACCAGTGTCAGGATATTAGAGAGCACTGACTTCCCAATAACGACTGCCATAGATGTTCATGGCAGCCGGGACCGATGGCTTAACGTGCTCTCCGAGGCACGGAGCAGGCAATAATTGTCAATCAATACGCACATGATTTCGAAGTTATATAATTTCCGAAAATCAGAGATGCGCGATGTGGGTTCGAACCCAAGACCCTCTGCATGGCAGTCTGTTGGTCTCCCCACTGAGCTATCGCTACCACATAGACACCAACAGTGGATACAAACATGAAAAACAAATATTCAGCTGTGGAATATAAGGTCAATATAAATATTAACGCCTAACAAAGTACTATAAAGTCAAACATACGATTTCAAAATTGCAATAAAGTCAAAAAGTAATTCAACGATCGTATACTATATGAATTTAAAGCATGTAGCTATATTTTTCAAAAGCTAAATAACTTAAGAATAGAGTTCAGTAAAAGCTATGCTCCTTATTAGCCAGAAGAAGAAGACCTTGGCGAACGTTTTCTGACCAGACCAGACATTCTGGAAGAGACCAGGTTAAGAGTTCCTTTAACCTACGAACGTGGATTTACACTAATCTATACAAATATTATAAAGCTGAAGAGTTTGTTTGTTTGAACGCGCTAATCTCAGGACTTACTGGTTCGATTTGAAAAATTATGGGTATATTATAACACTGTAATTGCGTTGCTTAATTTTGATATGAAGTAGTAGATTTATTTATGCTTATACTCAATTTCGCACTATTACTACATATTACTATGATTCATATTGCTTTTTTAGTAAACATACGTAGTACTAACACAGTGTACTAATTTGTTAGCTCTAGCTAAATAAAGTCAGCATCCCATATTATTATATTACATACATTAGGACCACGTATCAGCACCTAAAAAAGAAGTAAAGGCGTCATATTAATTCAGATGAGAAGTAGGTTAGTAATGTCATGCACATATTTCCGAGAACCTTATATAGTTAGGTACATATGAAGCTCAATTGCGCTGGTGAAATAGGATACGCTGTGGTCAATTATAGACTCCTCATGTACCCCACACACGTATATAAACTTAGTGATGTGAATTATATATAGAGACGATTCATATTCAGCGCGTCACGTAGGCCTCCACTCATCTGGACTAGTTGACATCTCATTACTGCTTCAGATTTACAGAAGATGATGAATAAATTTATTTCCGGTTAGTATTACACAATTGTTCTGACCATGGACTATTGCTGTTGAATCTATAAAACATTTTTTGTATTTTCTGTAAATACACACTTAGAAGGAAGTCTTTATTATATGGCTAATATTTGGTACAATAAATTAAAATCTTCTCTACCGTAAAAATGCTTAAATTTGAATTTACACTTAGTGTAAGTTCGTTGTCGAATCCAGCTCTTATTAGTAGATACTCATATTGATTGATATTTCGCTTCTCATTCAGTATGAGCAATTTATTATTAGGAAATAATTGGTAAGGTATGGAAGATTTTATAAAATTTTTATGGCGACTACTCTCGCACTCAGATTAATTTTTGTGTCGCGCGGGACTTTACAAACATTCAAACATCGGACGCAAAGAATACCCAGTATTTGAGTATCACAAAAATGTTGCCCTATGTGGAAATTGAAATCATAACAGTCAGCATAGTACCAATGGCGAGGCGACCACTTAAACGACAACGCCGCCACCGTGCAGTCAAAAAAAAGTTACTAGTAAATAATAATAATATTTATATTGCCGGCCTCGATGGCGTAGTGGTTAGTGTAACCGACTGCCACGCCTGAGGTCGCGGGTTCGATTCCCGCACAAGTCAAACATTTGTGTGCATGAACATGGATGTTTGTCTTGGTCTGGGTGTTTCTATGTATAATATGTAGGTATTTACAAAAAAAAAGTATATATGTATGTTTATCCATTGTCTAGTACCCATAGTACAAGCTCTGCTTAGTTTGGGCTAGATGGTGTTGTGTGTATGTGGTAGAATATTATTATTATTATTATATTATTATTTATTGTCACTCACAAAATTTTACAAAATGCTCTTATTTTAGATACATAAGTGAACGGTAAACAAAATATTTATACAAAATAAGAGGTCGTTGACGGCTGTGCTAGTTTAAACTGTGTTACAGCCGCCAGCGCCCTCCACCCTATATGATTATTTGTTTAACGAATAAGTAAGTATGATGAGTTTGTAAAGTTTGATGAGTTATTTTTCTTATTTGTTTAAATAGGTGTGTATATATATGATTGATTTGGTAATTAGTTTTTCATCATCTAGGTACGTAATTCTTATTGCTAATGATTTTTTGTCAACGCCTCTTGATAATACAATTACAAAATACAGTTTTGCATAGAATATGTGCGTAAACAGAGGTACCTTTTACATGTATTATAACAGAGTGCGGGCTTTGTTATATTGAGTGCAGGATTATATTGAGTGCGGCCGGTGCATTGCTCGGATTTACGACGGAGGTAAATAGTGCTTTTACATTCTATGAAACGGATTGAATGCAGGTCAGATTACCGTAAATGGCAAAGTCGTAGAGAGTTATGGTCCTATCTTGAATCAAAATAATAATCAATAACCACTTATAAGTAGCATTTCATCTGTACGTCATGCCCTGTTTTCCTCCCTGCAGGCGTATACTAAGATGGAGATGTGTTGACAATGGGATCTGCCACAAGGGTTATCCACTGACATCGAATTAAAATTGTGGTCCTGTCTCGTTCTTAACCGTGATCTACATTATAGGACAGAAATTAAAAAGTCCATATTTATTTCAGGCCTTATTTTTATGATCTAACTGTATCTCAATGTTCAAATAATATTAAAGTCAATACGTTAACGGACACAATACTATTTCATTGTTTGTTCTTTAACGCATGTAATTTGTAACACAAGGCTCGCTCGTTTCACTATAGATTGGGCTACATAATCTGTAGTAATAACGCATCGAGCCTTTCATACAGACTTTATTATTTTATACTTGGAAATTATATTTTGTATAGAACCATACAGAACGAAACTTTTTACTTTGATGTCTTTAGATTACGCAGAAACTATATAACAAGGTAAGTGTTAACTTCGTTTAGAACACTATTGCTAAATAAAGAGCATGCCTAATACATATAAAATCATATTGAGTATGACAAGTTTTAAGTCGTTTATAAATGGCTTCTTTTAGAAGTCAGTTACGTCATACACTACTTGAAACTTGACGCAGAAATATACTGCCATGCCTCCATGTAGAAAAAAAATGTTTCTTGCAGCGTTTGTATTTGAATTAACTTAACTTCTATTAACTTTATCTATGATTTTTTCACCTAAACATCCAAATCCAATAATATAAAATCATTCCTTAAGTAATTTTGTAGTCCATGATCTTATAAAAGTTTTAAGAGACGACAAAAAAAGATGATGTGTTTGCCATATCTGTTCTGGGAAACTTATAAATAAACTAGATGTGCCTGCGGTTTCGCTTGCGTTTTTTTGCATTGAGCCTCCCTCGATGGGTCGTAGCGTGATGTTAGCCTATAACCTTTCTCGATAAATAAGCTATCCAACAAAATAATGTTTAATTCGAACCAGTAGTTCCTGAGATTAGCGCTTTCAACCAAACAAACAAACAAACTCTTCAGATTTATAATATTAGTATAGATAAAGATATCCAGGAGAATACAATTTCGTGGTGTTTTTATTCTTTTATTTATCAATAACATTCACGACATAAAGTAATTTTTCGATATGTGTTGGATGGATGCTACATCCTCGCTTAGTCAGCTTGTATTTGGTAATAGTAATAGGTTAGGTAGTTACGCTAACTGATGTAAATTTAACAAAACGCTCACAACAGGTCACACATGTTTTTATTACATCCTTAACGAGTAATTTAGTACAAGTCTATTGTACGTAAAGTGCCACGCTGGTTTGTTAACGCCCTGTTTAAAAGCTATGCTAATTTCGCGTGTATTTCATTAATAGTCATTCTCTTTGAGTTAAGTTTTCCCGACACTGCTGAAGGGATTTTTATTTTACATGTAAGTATTTATTCGTTAATATTGACGCCTGTACTTTTGAGAGTTAGGCAGAGGTGTAAGTCCGAAGAGTTAGGTAGAGTTGTAAGATATTCGCATACATATCCAAGGCAAAAAACATTGTTATAATATTTTCTCGAAGGAAAACTCATTAAACAGCTTGACCCATTCCGAACATCAAAAACCGCAGTTTAAGCGTAATTTACGAAGCAGTCAACATTTTCAAGACTGTAAAAGATAGGTCAATTAGGACAAATCATTTACAAATACAGCAGACGATTAAATAACGAGTGGGTGGAATTAATTTATGATATCAATATTATTAATGTGTAGTCACCAATCGGTCAAGGCTTTTATTAAGCGAAATGTTATACAAACATTAAAATGTCGCCGGCAGAATGTAGTTTAACAAAAATTAAGCTTCGTAACTTAAAAACTGTACTTAGCGCGAAAACTTGTGTCGATTTAATCGGGAGGGCTTTCATGAAAAATTATGACGTCGGTTTAGTATGCGGGGTGGTGTCGCGGCGTGGTCGACTGTGAGACAAACCTCCCCGGATCGGAGGCTAATTGGGAAAGAATGGTCCGCCGTTCTGTCCTCTTAGTATTCCGTTCGGGGCCGGTTGCCGGCTCGGTTCTAACATCAATCTCAATATGAAGAGATGACGGGTGGCGGAAAAGCTCGGCGCGGACAAGAAACCCCTCTTAGCGCGACTAGTTAGCACGGGATGACCGCCACATTGATCGATCCTGATTGCTTACGACAAACTGATACGATACATAGACAGTTTCGTTGTCATAAGTCGGTTGTTGGGTTGATTTCGGACTCGAATTACCTGTTATTGGATTTTGTGTAGAGATATTTTTTCGAGTAGCGGATACAGCGATATAAGAATTGAGATATTTAATTTGTATGACCATTCAACCATACAAATTGAATATCGCAACATCGGCTTAAATATTGAAACATTTAATTACTTAGTATGTAATCTGATGTTGCAATATTCAACTGCGTTATTTCACTTTAAATAAATAAAAACGTTTTGACCAGTCGTATGAATAAAACAATGTTTGATACACAACCGTTCTAAAAGATTCGCATTCCAAATAGATATGCAAAAACAAAAATATATATTTTTTGTTTATTTCGTTACATATTATATAGCTATATATTGAGATTTAAAGGGACGGGAACGGTTATGGATAAAGCCAACACAACTTGTTGTCACCAAAAATATGTTTTACCAGTCAATGATAAATAATGCATACTGTGGAACTGTGTTTAATTTGTATACCAGTTATATTTAACTGGTACAAGGCTACTTCTAGGAGAGGTTAGCGCTAGGATACTTTCTGGTGTGCGAGGAAATAGCAGGAGAGAATAGAAAGAGATAAATAGAATACTAAACTTAATTTAAATTAGTTTCGGAAATCACTTCGGTCCTGTTTTATTTCAAAAACTCAGCGATGTCCTTGTAAATCTGTACGTCAATGAATTTGGACATCATGCTCTAAGGTTGAAGAGAAAATGGTGAATTAGGCCTAGACCGCACTACGGCTAAACCGCCGCGGTTTATAACCGCGTAATTTTTTGAGTCAAGGGAACTAATGCAAGCGGCCACACCGGCGGTTTTTTCCCGCGACGGATTTTATATGCTTTTCGGGCGGTTTCGCAATTTAGCGGTTTACCGCTTGCGGGAAAAAGCCGTAGTGTGGCCTAGGCCTTAATAACGTATGTGCCTCGGCTAACCGATTTGACTGAATGGATCGCGTTGTAGTTTAAATGGTCACCTCGCCGCTGCGCCGAATGTTGTGGGTTCAGTCCGACACAAGACTGTGTGATCCACTTTTTCTGCGTCTGAGTGTTCTTTGTTTCTATTGCTTAAAAAACGTTTTTAAGGTTGACCGGTGACGTAGTATTTCTTGTAATAGCGGGAGTTGTCTTAAAAACAAATAAATCCCGCCGTTGTTATGCGTATGTGTATCGGTTGATACTGAAAAATATATCACCTTCAATACCCCTTTGACAATTTGAATTTAAAATTATGAATATTAAATGATTTTAGACTTTAATTTTGACTTATAAATAAATGAAAAGTTATTGATTTGATTTCTCAGTTTTGCCAATATGGATTTATAGAGCTAAATATCTAGGCCTTAAAAATCGTTACGTATCACTTACTTAGTTGGTTCAATAGCTGTAATCTAATATAGGTACATAATATAGTCGTGAATTATCGTTGTCCGTTCAAAATGGCCATCAATATAGTGGCTACTTTTTATTACGCGGTTTCAGAAGGTATTTCACATCCACTGGATTCATAGGTATACAACGTTAGATATGAAGCTAGAGATGACTATTGAAAACTAAATAAATATAAATAATTTTTTCAATTATGTTCAAGCCCTGAGTAAGTCTGAAAACAAAATGCATTATAATAAAAGTATATTTGATTAATTAATATTGTACCAGCTGTCACTACTTTAAATACAAATGGTGTTGCCACGTATTTTGAAACTGAAAAGACTTAACGTCAGCCTTAAGAAAAAAATTTATATATGATAAGCGAACGTGACGCATCCTACTTAGGTACAAATTCACCTGTTTACAATAAACGATTGACGGATTCTCTATTGAAACTTGTACTAATACTTTTACTTGTAGATCACAACACAATATGAGTGTGAGTACTTAGAATCGTACACACCACAGTACGTACAAGGAACGGGGCAGAGATTTAATTGTATTTTTTTTTATACAACTAATGTGGCAAACAAGCATACGGTCCACCTGATGGTAAGTGGTCACCGTAGCCTATGGACGCCTGCAACACCAGACACATCACTTGCGCGTTGCCGACCCTTTAGGAAAGGAAGTGGGAAGGAGAAGGTGCGGGAATGGGGAAATGGGGTAATTGGGCCTTCAGCACTCTGTGAGAGGGTAGTCCTTCTCCGGTCGAGCCGGTCCATTCATGCTGAAATCAGCGAGGTTCTACTACTCAATATTTTATACTTTAGGAACATTTTATACTATTTAAAGTCAATCATATAACTTAATTCCAAATTTAATTGGTTACTTAGATACCCTGTTTGAGATCAGATCAAAATTTTTACAACAAACCGTCAAACGTATGTCATCTGCTGTGATTGGCTGACTATGTTAGCAATAGCTAATGTAATCATTAAAGATGAGTTTGATTCAACACATCATCGAGTGTGAATAAATATGCTATTAATAGTATACTTGATCGTCAAGTATACTATTAAGGGCTATTATATAACAATTTTTTATATACCTACGTCATAATATGAGATTTAATCGATTAATAATAAGTTGACTTGACGTTTTCTCCAATAAGACACAAACTAAGCAATTCTGGTAATAAACATTCAAATAGTTTACTAGATAATATTACAAACTTTATGTATCAAAATTCAGACAGTCTTCTTTTTTTAAACGTGAATCACATTCGTGATATTCCACTTATCTTACTTGCAAAATTGGCCACAAAATATACGTCATATTATTGTACTGTTAAAATTCGTTGGCCGCTGATCCTTGGATACAGTCGATGAATAACAATGGAACACAATCTGAGGATAAGGATTCATTCTGACGACACGAACTGGGCATTACTGTATGAATTTATGTATGTGCTCCCATCCATAGCTTTTAGTTCTCTGTCAAAATTCTGGTCGTCTTATTTAAAGTTCTATTTATGATTGTAATTTTAGTAAAAATATAGGGGCGCTCCAATATATGATGTAACAAATACCTCAGCTAAAATATGGCACAAATCTCTATTTGAACTTTATATGCGATAATTTTTCAGTCGCTTTAACTGAAGTGCGTTAAAATGCACATGGCTAGAATGACGAACAGTTATAGCCTAACTTATCCTTCAGTGAGTAATCCCATCCCTATCAGCAATACTATTGATATACGACGCATATACATTTTTTTATTCGTCCTTAATTTACGTTAAAGACGACGACTAACTAAATAATGACGAGCTAATAACATGCTTCTCTTCTAGACTAGGTACATTCTTTAATGCCTCTTTCTAGGTATCCTTTAATAATGATAATGCAGAATAGTCATGGTTCGCAAGTGACCAGGACGAAGCGCATAGCAGACTTGCAAATACATATCGACATGGACGTTTCCTGTAAAGAGAATTACGTTTTATACCACAAGGTTCAATAGTCAGAAAAACAAAATAAAAATAAAAAAAATAAAAAAATACTAGGTCAATCTCGCCTTTGTTACTTATGTATTAAATGTTTTACTTGTTATTCGTATCTTTAATGGATGACCGCTCTTTAATTAGTTATCGAACGTTATAAGTACCCACGAATATTATGTAAAACAGCTTGCAAAGTAAAATGAGTCTACTCGTAAGGTCAATAAGGTTTACCTTTTCAGTTCACCGGTCTGAAACGGCGAAGGTACTGCGATAGCAGAGCATCGACTTTAACCTTGTCACAGTTTAACTGGCATGTTAGTACTTATGCGAAAACGAGGCTTTGTTAGTACATCTATTTTATTTCTTATTAATGATTATATGAACATACTATGTAAAATTAATAATGTTTCCTGTGAAGACCTTTAGAATGAAATTAAAAGTTTATGTGCCTTTCAGTACCAATATAATAATTAACTGGTTGCGTTGGTATTTAATAAACACTAATTGGTGCTAAAAGCTATAGCAACGTCATCATTGATAGTTTTCTCTAATAAAAACCGTTCTTAAACTTCTTAGAATTCATATGTTGGTAAACAAAAAACCACGTATGCAGGGGTGAATATAGACTTATTTCTCATTTTTCCAATTTAGAGTCGCTGTTCTATTCTATATTGTAACAGGACAGTATAATATTATTCTATCACATACACACAACACCATCTAGCCCAAACTAAGCAGAGCTTGTACTATGGCTACTAGACAATGGATAAACATACTTTTTATTTTGTAAATATATTCATATATTTTCATATATTCATAGAAACACCCAGACCAAGACAAACATCCATGTCCATGCACACAAATATTTGACTTGCGCGGAAATCGAACCCGCGACCTCAAGCATGGCAGTCGTTTACACTAACCACTACGCCATCGAGGCCACCAGTATGTCTTGTACGGACTTATTGTTAAAAAAAAGTATAATCTGACTCGTTCTTTCTCGTCAAGTTCAACATGCAGATATAAAATAATACTAGCATAAAGTTTTAAATCTCTTGACATTTTGTTAAAATATTTAGCAAGTCTATTTTGACTGGTTAATTTTCGCTTACAAAATCGATGACGTCAGTTATTAAACGTAATATAAACAACAAATGACACTGACTCACTCATCATAAAATCTTCGGCACTACATCAGAAGCCTATATGCATCATAAAACTGAAAATATTTTAATCACCAGGTTCTCCGTAGATTACATCATGAGAGTATGAGACATTTGACGAGATTAGCACAGTACTGGCAAAAATGAGTATTCAATAGATCTATCGTTCTTAAGAGTAGTTAGAAATGGACTAATGTATACATAGGCTAAGAAATCGTTGGTGTGTAAGAGCTTGCCGCCATTGTCAATCATTTGGCGATAGTATGAAGTATCACCTTCTTACAGAAAACCGATGTCAGAGTAGTAACACTGTCCTACATTTTAGATGTTGTGTAAGAGGAAGCTTGGAGGCTCACATACTACAATTACCACCTCTTTTATTGCTTCATTGTCGAAATTAAAACTAAGGAAAGATACCCAATCTTTATATTTTTCTTGTTGGCAACACGCGAGTCAGTTACCCTCCGTTTAGCTAGTAATCACAGCCTAAAATAATAAAAAAGGACGTATCTTTCTTCATTAAGTATAAAGGAAGAAAGTAAGAAGGAGTGGCTAATCCTAATATTTTTATAAAATATGCATATGTACAAACACTACACGCACACAACCATGCATTTGACACAAGCAGTCGAATTGCGTTCGTATTCGGCCTTCTTCGACTTATGTCGTAGAATTCTTCGTAACTATGGTTACATAATGTAGGTATGTGGAGTAGGTGACTAAATGAAATGGATTATAATGCTATAGCTATATACAATAAAACCATAATAACGATCAAACTTAAATTTAAATCAATTATGGTTGAATTTCGACCACTTGGCGACCGCTAGTTTTAATAAATATACATTTAGCCTGAAGTACATTCACGTAAGTACCTATAACTCAATATTTGATTAAATTCACATTGTCAATAATTTGCGAATTATATTTTATGCATTTAATAACAAAATAATAAATGGGAACGTAAAATTTATACCATTAATTAAATGTTGCGTTTATTCTCGCTAATATAATTATATCCAATAACTGTACTTGTGATTGCAAAATGTAGTTTCGATGTTGCGTAATTATATTAATGTTTTGATAAGTACGTTTATGTTTATATGTAATCTATGTGAATACAGAGCCAATTCTATAAAACTGTGATATTGGTACGTAACATAGTCTACGTTTTAAAGACAAAGAAACGACTGAATAGATATGGTACTGTACGGATAGCATAGTGATTGGAGACCTGTGGCTTCAATCCATACACGGGACAAAACATGTGTGATCCAGAAATAGTAGTCCTGAGGTTGGAGGTTTCTTGTGCGGTTAGTGTGTTTGTGCCTCGCGATACCGCCATTATTTTTTTTTCAGTAGGGGAAATCACTTTGTACGCTCTCACTACCGTAAGCCAACGTGAACTTTCATCAGAAGGGTTTAGCTTCGCCGGGTAAGAATACTAATGATTTGTTAAAGAAAAGCTAGTAATTTAAAAAACATAATACCTAGCCACGTCAGTGCAATCGCGGGCGAAAGCTTCTAATTTAAGTGTCCCGCAATTTCATTACGGCAGAAATCGGTACAATATGTAGAACTGGTACAAAAGTACACGAGAGCGAGAATAATGATGAAATAACATAAGATACACACTACTTATAATTGTATTGATTTATTACTATACATATGTGTAATGCTGACGATAGCACAATAATATGACACGGTATTATGAGAAGGGAATGTGGGTATTGGACTCATACACGTTGCGTACACGCGTGTATATAATAATAATAATATTCTATCACATACACACAACACCATCTAGCCCGAACTAAGCAGAGCTTGTAATATGGGGGGTACTAGACTATGGATAAACATACATATATACCTTTTTTTAAATGTAAATACATACATATTATATATAGAAACACCTAGACCAAGACAAACATCCATGTTCATGCACACAAATGTTTGACTTGTGCGGGAATCGAACCCGCGACCTCAGGCGTGGCAGTCGGTTACACTAACCACTACGCCATCGAGGAGTAGGATTAGGATCCTAATCCTAATCCTAATCCTATCCTAACTAATATTATAAAAGCGAAAATGAGTTTGTTTGTTTGTTTGTTACCTTTTCACGCCTAAACCACTAAACCGATCATCCTGAAATTTTGCATATACGTTGTCAGGTGTACAGAAACGGACATAGGCTACCTTTCATCCCGAAAAAAATTACTGATCCCGAGAAAAACAACAAAAACGGTTTTACGATAATAGATGGCGCCACGTTTCTTTCGAATCATAATTGAATTATATTATTACAAGCAGCGTACAACCCGAATTGATTGTCAAATTCTAAATTAACGCGAGCGAAGCCGCGGGCAAAAGCTAGTATTCAATAAGAAAAGGAAGTTTTGTATCATACTCACATTTGCTAGCCTTTTAAAACATTCTTAAAGAAGGTCGAGCGGAATGTTGACCACATTCCGAGACTATTGCTACTGGTTTACTATTTCAGAAAATCGAACTAGGGTCCTTCTGACCTATCAAAACATAAGCCCAAATTTATACCAAAACACTACCGAGGCAGTCTAAAAAATAATTAAGACCCATGCATATTATATCATCACATTAAAAATCTGTCAAAAATGCTTATTTATGTATTTTGTTTAATATTAATTCCTGACGCAATATTAGAAATATACAGTATTATTTAAAATCTTTGTAAAATTGATTAGCAAAGTCACGATAAAGGCTAATTAAGTAAGAAATTTAATATTCATGTTGATAAATTATATGTTTTTATAGCACACATAAAAACAGGTCACTATAGCTTGGTTAGCACTTTGATAACGTGATAGATAGCACTGCTAAAATTATTACTGGGTAATAGGCTTATTAATAAATTTCATTTGCATATAGAGCGGGGATTTTATCTTTAAGATATGAACACAAATGTGTGTGTATCGTCACATATATATGCTAACATACGTGTTTTAAGATTAGCAACGAGATCGACACGTATTTGAATGTTAGATCACTATAAACATAACGTCTCTTAATATTACTTTTTGATAAGATAGTCATAAATATAATTCTTAACCAAGATATTTCATAGTGGAGTCTTTACCAATGAGCTTTCGTTTTATTTACAATAAAACTAGCGTATTACACTTCTATATCTGTGCCGCGCGGTCTATACAAACATACAATCAACGGACTTAAAGTGTTCCCAGTCTGGGAACAATAATTACATACATACATAAATTCACGCCTGTTGCCCAGAACGGTAGGCAGAGGCTACGGATTTCCATTTGCTACAATCCTAACACACTTGTCTGGCTTCCTTCACTTTCATCAGATTCCTCATACACGCTCGCCGGTTTAAGGTGCTCTTGGCCTTTGTTCAGAACGTCCCCGATCTGATCAAGAAACGTACGCCTAGGTCTGTTTATCTGTTGTTTCGTTGCCGCTGGTTTAACCGGAACTCTAAAGCCTTATTATCATTATTCGCCAGATCAAACATTATATGTACATGACCTCCAAGTCAGTGAAGAACTAGTAAACGTATATGTGGCATTGTCTTTGCTTGGGTGAGAATGAGACAGCGCGTTACAGGGTCTGGGTGAGTCTTGGCGTTTAGTAAAACGGCTTTGGTATAGCTACTGTATAAATGTATGACCCGACAATCCAAAGTTAATTTTTGAAAGGGGAATATTTTCCAACATTTTATATTATAAATTCTATTACCTATATCAAATATAGGTATTTATAGATATCAAAGAATCTAATTAGCTAAACAAGCCGCCTATGTTGTAGAAGATACGACTGAGGCTGTAAGCTTTTCTTTCATAGTTTCTCGCATCTTTTGTAAAAGAATCAAAAGCCTCAAGAAAATTATTAAAACACTATTGCCTGTGCATTTTTAATTTTATTAGAATTTATTGCGTGAAACTATGCAAAAGTGCTTGTAGAATATATTTATTCGAATAATATTCTCAATGTCGGTACAGCTTTTGTTATTTTATCATTATATTACAGACACATGCTGTAATAAGCATTCGCTCATGCCTGTGAGCATTTGTGAGATTGCGCATACAATTCCCGTATTAGCTAAAGTTCTAAAAGTTCTCTTTTTAGTAGTAATACCGACTCTGGTTTCAGACTGTAATAAGCTACACTTATTTAGTAGGATCTTAGGTTATACGATTAGGTGGTGTTCATTCATAATATTTGCTGATTATTGTTGCATAATCAAAAATAGTCCAAATAGTCTTTCTTTGTTTCGTCACTTGCATTATTAAGCTATATTACTGCTGACAACTGTGTATAGATCGTTATCAAATCACAACAACAAATCAAGTTTTAGAAACATTTTCCAGACTCCTTTTAAACGTAACTTGCAGGATAACTAGTCTTCTTGAGTTAACTAGTTTGTGTTGGCATAAAACCAAGTTTAAAAATGTTTGATCCATAATAAATAAACTTGAAATAGTGGCCATTGAACAGATTCTCATATGATTGAAAATATAAAATCTAAAACAGACTTTTGTATCGAGCATTTTGGTGGTTGAAACTTGTTGATGAATAATGCAGTGACAGTCTACGAGTCAATTTGTGTCGTTTTTATACTGTAGGATAAAACTCCTAAAAATACCCGCCATTGCGACGGTTTCGGCTGTTGTAACTGACGTGAGTTAAAAGAAGTAAAAATATATTTTAAATTAGACTTTATATACATTTAATTTTGTTAATTGACTTTTTGATTGAGCTTTTTTATTTCTACCGAGGAGCGTGTCTATATAAAACAAGTCGTAATAGAACCACGGAGAGTAGCGATCTAACCATAAGTGTAGTACTCCTTCGAGAATAAATACTTGTGATGCTTGTTTTAAGTTTTATAGCTATCATCCTATGACAGAAACTAGGTCTGACTAATAGTTAAACTTCATTTGATCTTTAGGCTAGACGCTAAACCATTACGCTAAAAGACGGTTTGCTCGTAAAAACAATTGTTACTCTAGAATCAAGTTACGTTTTAATCATCAGAATAGATTCAAACTGTCCTATAAAACATGATATTGTGTGACCATATCTTCAGAATGCTGTGATGTTAGCTTGTAAAGACTTGTAAGCAAGCGTCATTTGCCGATCGATAGGCGATTTAGATTGTAACTCCTGCACCATAATAAGTGGCTATATAAACTTTAATCTGAGGGACAAAAGCGAGGTGCTACAAAGCCATCAAACTGATCTTAAAGACAATAGTTATTATCTTCCACTATATTTAGCCGCTATCTTTACTATTCTATGTTGCCTAGTATAATTAAGGTGTCATTCAAAAATGATAATAATGATACCCATTTGGTGCGACTTGGTTCATAAGTCGATATCCAATCGTCAGTCACATGAATTTGGATAAGTTTTTATTAGTGCTTACCTAACTTTACTGGAGAATATTTTAATATTATTGCCATAATGACAGTCAGGCATATTAGGTACCTACATATTTGTTTATGTTTTGCAGTTTTCGACATATGATAACATTTCGCACTCTTAATAAAACAGAGGCCTATCTGAGATCTTCGGATTAAACAAATTTAAACTCTGTTGAAATTACTTAACACAAATATATATTAGAATTATAGTCACGCATTAGAGTTCAAATTGCCTTTCTTCCAAATTTTGAGTTCAGTTAGTGTTTTATTAAGAGTGCGATTTCATGGATATTGAAATTTGCCGTCTTAAGTTCCATTCCATTACCCGATCCTTTGTTTACAGCAAAGTAAAAGTATAAATCACAGGAATAATTAAATGCTAACTGAAGAACTACGGTATCACTTGAGCTTTGTACGCTGTTAGATTGTGCCCTCCTAGTTTAGTATTTCTTAAGGTCTTTGTGATTCAAGGTTTATTCGTGCAATCAAAATAGCTTAAAGTCAACGGGAGCTGTCTTTAAGCTAATTACCTAGGAATAATGCCTGAGTCACGGGAGACTCTATAATAAAATTTAAAAAGAAAGACTTTTAAATAAAGAACATCTAGTCTTGGTAGTAGATACTATTTGTGTATCGCACAGGAGATTTGTGTAGGAAGCTTACAACATTCGGTGTCGTGACCACTTAAAACACTACGCCATCTGTGCAGAAGTCTGAACACTTGTTCCTAGTTATATTTGCAACTAGCTATTACCTGCGACTTCGTCCGCGTAGATTTTAACAAAAAAGTGTTTGCCTCCGCGGAACCCTATTTTTTTCTAAAATGAAAGTAGCCTAAGTTACTCCTTCTAACATCAGCTAGCTGCCAGTGAAAGTCTCGTCAAAATCGGTTCAGCCGTTTCGGAGATTACCCGGAACAAACAGACAGACAGACAAAAGTTTTAAAAATAGATGTTTTCGTATCAGTATCTTATATACTTTCATATGCATTAGATAAAAAGCTATTATTTTGACATTACAAACAGACACTTTAATTTTATTTATTTACACAGAGAAGATCATGTGGATGCTCCCTAACACCGATTAAAAAACAATGGTCGTTCAAAGTATCATTACACCGTACTTCGGAAAAACGAAAAATATGACTTTATCTGTATCACTCAAAGGAATAGCGAGGGTCGTTCACAATAAGCCTCTGGGCTATAGGTAGGTGCTTTTTCCCAGCCGCACTCGACTGGCAGACATCCCCCGTCTTGCTTACATACATTTCATGAGCTATTAAACCCAACCCCTATCCAGATCTCACTGGGAATTTAAGTTGCTGTAAATACCCATTAATATTAATATTTTCTTGTAGTCAACTGCACGTACAGCTGTGATATTAGTTTACTACCTATAAATTGCGGTGTGTTGAGAGTTGATCCTCACGACATACATCTGTATAATACCAATGTTACCGTATTTTTCAGTAAGGTGTTGATAGTATATTAAATATACATATTTATATTTTATTTATTTATTTATAAATGTGTAGGTACAATACAACATAACAGAAATAGAGACATTGCCATTTTACAGACCAATTAATACTCTTTCGACCAAGTATTTATTATTACTGACTTCATCATACATTTATTAGCATTTTACACAAATATTTCTGTATCTCACTATATTAAATATTACGCATAAAAATAATTGTCACATTAAAACGATAACAATCACAATGACAATACCTGCACCAAGCAAATCTCTTACAGCGCTGGGATATAACTGTAAAGTTGTGAAATTAGTCAAGCTGTTAGCGATACAGCGTTAGAGAAGCGTTTTTAATGTTAATACCGTTACACACTTAGTTTTGTCCTGAGATGAGTATTAAAAACAACAATTTGTCTTGTCCATTCATTGCTGTGCCCTGTCCGTGTCCGACCAGTACACGAGACTGCGATCGCGTCGATGGCTGGCGGTGCCGAGGGTGCGTACTTGTACTGCTCAGTTTGCTCCGACCAATCAGGCTATGAGACTTCTCAACTCTCTGGTGGCTCAATATCCAGAAGTTGACATATTTTTCGATAAAATTAATAAATTTTTTAAATACTGTTCACTATTTTTAAGTTATAAATAATATGTTGTGTATGTATTATGGCTCACTGCACGCGTTGGGTAACTGTAAGTGCAGTGAGCAGTTGATGCAAATAAATAAATAATAAATAAATAGGCGATATATGTGCGTGATTCCAATGCAATCAACTGGAGGAATTAATATTGCTTTAAGAAAAGTTTTGAAGAATTTTTACCTAAAACTTTGTTTGTGAATTCTATAGGAAATCACAAAAAGAAACTTTCAATGAGGACTTATGTAGAGAAACACGTTATATAAATTGTAACCTTGACAGTGAAATGAAGCATGAATTTGAAATTGTTACGTTCTTATCTTACAGTATTATAAGTTTGATTCCCATTAAAATTCAAAATAGCCTACTATATTTTTTTTTTTAAGTAGGTATCATTAACAATTTAGAATACAAATTACTAGCATCCTTGTTAAATCCTTCAGCAAAGTAGATAGTGCAATGCTGGCTGAACACACAACCTCTCGATAACAAGCCTGATCCCTTAACCTTCGAGCTAATATCGCTTCATCCTCAATAAGTAAGACGAAACTGTACTCAACACCCACGTACTAATTGGCAACTTAAATTCTATTAATTATATTAATTGCCTTTGTCCACGGCATCGCTCGCTTTAATGTAGACATTATCGATAATTTTTTATCTGCCGGATACAGTACTTTATCTAGATGAAAGGTCCCTATGTCCTTTTCAGTATCCATTAAAACATGTATGTGAAATTTTATGATAATCTGACGATTAGTTAAGGCATGATATCGTAACAAACAACCAAACTCACATACGCATAAATTATATAATATTAGTTAGGACTCTACGTCGTATTGTTCATTCGAAACGCATATTTTCGAAGCATATCTGATTCCTTAGGTACTAATTCCAGTAATCCAGTTTCGAATAACAAAGACTGTTAAATACTACGTAACTAATAACTATAGGACAGCGATAGCTCAGTGAGAGTCAGAGGGTTTCGGGTTCAAACCCACGTCGCGCACCTCTGACTTTCGGAAGTTATATGACTTTTCGAAATTATGTGCGTATTGATTGACAATTATCGCCTGCTCCATGCCTCGGAGAGCACGTTAAGCCGTCGGTCCCGGCTGCCGTGAACATCTATGGCAGTCGTTATTGGGAGAGTGTCGACACAAAAGATCCCACTGGGTCGAAGTGTCGCCGGTCTGCACTGACTGGCCCCCACATAAGATAAGATAACTAGTAACGTTCATGCGCTAAACATTTCGGTAATATAGTATTAGTAGTAATATTGCATGATCATGTCACAATAGCGAGTGATTTTCGTAACGTCAAATAGTCTACCCCGAGCCTTAAGGTCTCACTCACAAAGGATTATGAGTGTATGACACTTGACTGGCTGATCACTAGACAGTGCACGTAATTACTGTAAAATCCCCACATCTATATCTGTATACGTTGATTGTTACGATCGTACTCGCTAGATGAAGCTGCTCGCCTCAATATGCGACGAGTAATAAATTGATGAGAAGATTTTCATACCGGCTTTATTATTATCCAATATTATAACTCGTAAGAGGCTTGTAGGGAATGATTGAAGCGACGCGCAACGGTAGCACAGTGGACAAGGTATTGCATCTGCAAGAGGTCGTAGGTTTGAATCACATTTAATGTATTACCGACATATATAGAAGTACGTTAGCTTAGCTGGAAGGTTAAACAAGACTAAGGGTGATGCCTCATTAATGCATTGCGTTGCGTTGCGTCGTTGCAGCATCGACGCTGCGTCGTTTTCCATATATTTTTGGTGACATGCTACATTAATGCGTTGTGTCGTCGCACGAAAGGTTTTAACAGATCGACGGACGAGAAACCAAGCGGGGGGCAGGGTGCTGCGCTGCGCTGTCGGAGCTCCGGTGCGATGACGGACAGTGTTCCGATCCATTGTGGTTTGTGGAATGAAGACTGAAATCAGTGCGTGCGTCGCCCTTTTGCGCTGCGACGTCGTGCGTTGTCGCAATGCAGATGTGGTATAGAATGCGTTGATCTGTTGCGACGACGCAACACAACGCACTAATGAGGCGCCTCCCTAATTTAATTATTTATTCGTAATCCAAATTGCTAGTGAAATCTACCTATATACCTACTTATATTTAATATATATAAAGAAATAGATGTACTCGTATTTCTTTAATTTAAATGTTGCCGCTGCACGTCCTTGTCAGCAATGCAGACTCCACAGACTGTGTCGATAAAATACTCTTTGAATTTGATTGTCAGAACAAAATGGATTTGAGTAAAAGAAAATCGGGTGTCATATAAAAATTTATACAATCTTATAATAAGGATTGATATAAATTGAAGAATAAACTTTAAATTACCAAAATGGAAATCAAATAATATTATTTATAAAAAATATAGACGAATATTTTAAATTGACTGTACTATAATAAATCAAACAAGTGATTGCTGGAATTCGAATTTGGAATGCGAACTGTGACGTACTCACTCACAAATATACAGTTCATCGCAAAAAGCCTATCCATTTTTGTAGACGCTCTCAGTGGTATATAAGATCATTAATCAGGGTGTTGTATTTCCTTCCCATTAGCGGTAATGCAATCTAATCGCGAGTGACATTTCATAGTAGGTATTGATGTGTCATCGCGCGCTTGATCAGCTGATGTTATGTCTCCAACTAAGATTAAGAGTTATGTTTATATTCTCTTGTTCATTGCCTATCTATTGTTTATGTTACACTGTGTATAATAGTGGTACAATATCAAGAAAACCCGGTCAGTTACCTAGTGACTTTTAAAATTATATGTAGTTACGAGAATATGTTTTTAAAGCTTATAAATTATACCTAATTGTGAGCTGAATAAATAACTTTCTCTTTACAAACGTCGATGCTCATTCCAGAAAATCTCTCTAATTCCACTAACTATTTTAAACTTTGATAAAAGCGGGCCCTAACTTTATTACATAATATAAAAAAGACACGAACAATAGTAGGTCCGGTACTTCCATTAAAACAATAAGAAAAATGTAGTCAAAGCTGAGTTGTTTAGCAAAAGCAGTCGTTACTTATGTTGCGAACTTGCGATGTATGCAGTCTGTTGAATGTTTAGCAATTGTTTGGAGGGAGTTTGCGGGGAGGTGACAAAGGACCCTTAGGGTGACGACGCGCCAGCTCGCTCACACTCCTACCTCCGTACATATAAACACTCACAACTATAGCTGTGAGTAAAAATGATGCGACATTTTTATCACATCGTCTGTGAAAACTTATTAAACGCTCACAGAAAGGTATTCAGCTGACGAAATGCCAGTGATACTTAATTGCGCGAATGAGGCATAATTACAAGCGTTTATGATTCGTACGGAAATATCATACCTAAGTTTCATTTTTATATGTACCTACCATTCTTGTTATTCGTTTCTATGTACATATTATGTAATGCCGATCGCAATAATGGGCTTATCTAATAAGTATAGGACTGTTACGTTTTAATTACCTATAGATCCTGCCTACCTAAATTTAGGCTACCTAGATTCACATCTGTATATGCTCGAAAGGACTTAGGTTATACGAAAGCCTATAGGTTTCAGCTATTATATTTTAGGTGATTTACTACTAAAATTTCTTATCATAAAATTCCCATTAACACTGCTTGAACTAAACTTGACACCAGGCCTTTCGATCGCATGCTGTCTTTGCAAAACCAACGCAGCGGTATAGTATTATATGCGCCCAATTTTAAATCGAATCAGGTGTACTAAACTACAAAAATTAACAAATACGAAACTGAACATTAGTTAGCGAACGTACTGGTCAAGTTACAAATAGTTTTTGTAAAAGGTTGCCTTTGCCAATCAGAATGGAAACTAAATATAGGGTTACTTATAAAATTGCCGTAAATGTTTAATACTTCAAACAAAGCTTTTCATTAAAACATTTGGACGAATATGCAGTTTCAATGTAATGTTCGATGTATAGTTGCTTAATTTGTAGCTAAGTATGGTTTATCTTAAATGATTAAAAACAGCAGGCATCATTTTACGGCGAATGAGAGCAACAAATCTGGAAAAATGCAATAAAAGCCGAATGAAACCAAACTAACTAACTATAAGTAGAAATTGTATACAAATTCATTCATGTAATAATACATAATTATTAATAGTATATATCGCCTTTTTACCATTTAATTAGATTATTTTCATATTGTATTAGGATAGCTTATAGAAGGTTTTTATATCGGAGATATTCTCTCACTATTCCCACTTCACAATGCACTTTTGACCGATAGACTTGTTTCTTTAAAACTTTCCACTTTTTCCATAACTTTCAACGATATCTTTGTATAAGGTTTAACTCAACTAGTTGACGATCAAATGAAAACACTTTCAGAGCCATCCATTATCTATACCAATATTATGAAGAGTAAAGATTAGTTTTTTTAATTGTATTATTTAAAACAAAAACTTATCAAATGATTTCAAAAATCTTTTTCAACTTTAGAAAGCTATATTATCACCAAGTAACATAGGCTAGATTTCATTTAATAAAAATACTATTACTAACTTAACCTAATCTTCTTTTATGCTAGCTAGCAAGAGATAGTATAAATAATTAAATGTATACTAGAAATATAAGATTAAACTGCATCTTATCACTGTCTGCGTAATTCAGCATCAAGATGTCTTCGTCGCTATAAACATGTTTAATCAAAGCACTACTAAGAATATTGCCAAGAAACGATCAATCTGTAATAACTGATAATTTCTTGGTAATGTACATAGTAATTCCGGGTACATATTAAGGCTATAGAAATAGATAGACTCACGCTGTATATCTGTGACGCTATAAGCAATGTTCTAAATCTACATGTCACCAGTTATTTTTCAAGTCTCACTAGATACAATTGCAAAAACCGTGTTGTTCATAATTCTTTTTGACAGTATCACCTGGTTTATATGACTGTTCCTGGTAAAATAATAATAATAATAATAATTCTTTATTCTCTCTTCACAACAACATTATTAAAATTTAGGTCTTACACTTGGTAACACTTAATTGCTAACGTTGTGAGAGACCAGAGCCAGCTGCTGATTTGCGTACAAATCTGAATTACTGGTTCTCTGGGGCCCTCCCGTCGCTAGAACTCAGGGGTTATTGTACTGGTACTGGACATTTTTATTTATCGTTTAAGAGGATAAAAATAAACATATTTCCTTTTAGTAGGTTTTTACATATGGTACATTGAAAACTAAAAATAAAAACTTAAAGATAATTAGTGACTTTTGCCAGAGTGTGTTATATGTGTAAAAGTAATTAAGAAATAAATAAATAAATAGATAAAGGTATTTGTACAGTGTTGTGTGTGTGCGAGAATGGAGATGCATTATGAACAAGCAAAGGGTAAGTTGAATAGAACTAACTGGTGTCGATACTAAAACTGGTAACAGAGCTCATTGCATAATTGTCAGCGTGCGTTCGGTTTCTTCATAGTTAAGGGTTTTTAGATAATTAGTGACAGTAACTTTGCATTTTTTATTGGTAAGGGAGTAAATATTTAATATACGATTTAATTTGTTATAAAGATAGGGGCCCATGAAGGAGAAGAATTTTCTTGCAAGGGATGTATTAATTTTAGGCTTTTCACATACCTGATCTTTGCGGCGTTTGTCTTTCCGAAGATTTGGGTCATATCGTATCACCGAATGTTGTTTGAGGATTGTGCGCAGTATGAAGGATTTTCGAACCGTTAGGATATCCCAATATTTGTACAGTTCTTCCGTTGGATGTCTGAATGGAAAGCCAGCTCCCACCTTAAGGATTGCTCGCTGAGCCCTTTCAATTTCAATAACGTGTGACTTTGCTGCTCCACCCCAAGAAGTGATGCAGTAATCAGTTAATGACTGACAAACAGCTTGGTAAATACTTTTGATGATTTGTTTATCAGCTACGTCGCGAAGCGTCTTAAAGATGTAAATTAATTTCCGCAGGCGATTTACAAGATTGTTGATGTGCGGTTTGAATGTTAGAAATTGGTCAACTGTTATCCCTAGATAATTAATACAGTTGGTATTGTCAATAAAAGAACAGGAACAAGAAGAGCCATCAAGCCCGCAGTTGTGGTAGACAAGGGAGGATGAAGGGGGAGGTAAAAAGTTACGTTTGTGGCAGAACGCAATATATTTTGTTTTTTGGACATTCAGTGTCAGGGAGTTAGATTGGAGCCATTTACTAATTTTGTCCATTCCTTTCTGAGCCAGGTCAAACACCTCAACCCAGTTTTCCCCCACAAAAGAGAGAGCTGTGTCGTCAGCAAATGTGACTATTTGTCCCCCCTGGATACGTGTCAGGCAAAGATCATTGATATAGATCAGGAAGAGTGTAGGTCCAAGGATGCTTCCCTGGGGTACACCGTAATCTATAGGGAGCTCGTCACTTATTTCCTGCTCAATCTTTACCCTTTGTCGTCGGTTCGTCAAATAATTTTTAAATAATTCTAGTGGGACGCCTCTAATACCAATCTGTTCCAGTTTTCCAATTAAGAGGGGAGTCGAGACGGTGTCGAAAGCCTTTGCCAAATCCAAGAATACAGTGACACATTTCTTCTTTCTGTCTAGATTTGAGATAATTGGTTGTAAGAGGTCGTGAACCGCATCGTTTGTGGACCTGTTACGACGGAATCCGAAATGGTTCGCCGCGAGAATGTTATTGCTCTCTAGATATTTTGATAAACGAGTGTTTAAAAGACGCTCCAGGATTTTTGACATCGTGGGCAAAATAGAAATCGGCCTGTAGTTCCCGACACAGTCCCGAGCCCCACCCTTATGAATTGGTTTAATAAGCGCCGTCTTAAAAGCTGTTGGAAAAGTCCCCGTTGATAGTGAAAGATTGCATATATGGGTAATGGGTACAGCAAGTATTTGCAAGTACCTCTTGATTATTTTAGTCGAAATCAAATCCATACCTGCGACACTGGTTTCCTTTAGACTTAAAATAATACTAACAATCTCATCCTCATCGGTAGGTAATAGAGCCATGGAGTTAAGAGGCGCGGTAGAGAGATTTAATACTGTTTGTTGAATATTGGATGAGCATGGAATTTGTTTAGCTAGGTTACTCCCAATCGTTGAAAAATATTTATTGATGTCATTTATGGTACTAGCTGGATTGTGCTTGGATATAAGGCAGGAGGAGTGTTCTAGTTTGGATTTATTTGTGCCACTAATTTCCCTGACAATCTCCCAAAGTCGTTTTTTGTTGTATCTAGCATTTTTAATCTGGGCCCTTTCGTAGTTACGTTTAGCTAATTTAATAATTTTAGTGCAGAATTTCCGGTACCGTTTGTAGGTGAGTTTGATGACATCATTTGTTGGATCCCTTTTTAGTTTTTTATAGAGGTTGTCTCTGTTCCTCATGCAACGTAATAAACCCTTAGTAACCCATGGTTTACTGACTCCTTTCCTATTGGGTATTTTTACCTGCTTGGAATTTTTACTGATAGCGGAGTATATAAATGACACCAAGTAATCCGTCGCTAAGTTAGTATCCTTACAGTTGATGATAGAATCTACGTTTAATTTATGCATATCACTGTCAAGGCTCTCGAAGTCTATTTTGAAAATATTTTGGTTTGGGTATTTTTGAAAAGCATTTGTACTAAGGCTGATGGCGACACTCTCATGATCTGTAATCGTGGATTCTACGGTTAGGCAGTTAGCATTGGCATGTCTATTTAATTTTATGATTATGTGGTCTAAGCAGGTGTGGCTTCGTGTAGGAAACGTATGACCAGGGAGCAAACCATGACTGGCCAGCATATTTAAGTACTCATGTGCTCGCCTATCGGTGCTATTTGGAGTTATGTCGATGTTAATGTCACCGCATAGGACAATGTTCCTAAAGTTACTAAGTCTTGATAGCAATAAGTCTAGTGAGTTTATGAAGTTTGTGGTGTTAAATTGACTCGGAGACCGATAGATACCTATGACACATGTATCATTATTTAATTTTAGGAGAAGACAGTTTGCGTCGTCAATATTGGGTTCTTCGTAACTTGTTACGAGGTTTTTATTATAGTAAATGACTACGCCTTCGTTTTGTGTTTTATTAGACGTCGAGGCTATGTAGTAGTAGTTGTCTAGGTTAGGTATTGACATGGTAGACTGAAGCCAACACTCAGAAAGGACTAAAATGTCCCAGTCAATTCCAGACCGTTGTAGCAGAGTGATGAAGTTGGGCATGTTACAATTTATGCTACGAATGTTTTGAGCTAATAGATTAATTACATTTTTACAGTTTAATATATATCTTTTAGCATTGTCTATATCACAGGCGATTGGTTTGGCTATTTGTAGGGTGTCTAGGTCGAGGCTTATTGTTTCAATATTTTTTAAAGGTTATTTACTTCACCCGATTTGGGCATCGTAACCAGGAGTCAAGATCGCATGCAATCAAACTGGTATCATGAGCTACGATAATAGTATATTTATAATAACGAAAACCAAAAAGAAAACTTTTGTATGCCCAATGGGCGGGACATAGCCGAACTAAATGATGTAAACTATAACTTCTGTATTATGTACCTATGATCCACAATAAATAATAATTATTATTATTATAAGCATTGAGTGTACAGGATTAGACCATATTACACCACCCTGGCCAAGTGCAGGTTGGTCGACTTAAAAAATCTTTCAGAACATTATGCAGGTGTCTGACACCTCCATAATGTTCTGGAAGATTTTAAAATGTTATATATATATAATTTTAAAATATCTTATTTTCGTTCACCGTTAAAGCGAGCAATAATTAAATATTTCAAACGCACACGCCGAAAAGTCATACGTGCGTGAGAGCGTTGTTTAAGCATAATTTTTTTTTTTTTAACGACCAAGCATTTAAGTAGTGTAGGTAGCAGTGTGCTGCATAAGTAACACAGTTCAAAGGATCCACATCGATCCTTTGAACTGTATCGGCCGACTTAGTTTAGTCTTGCTTTGAAATAGAGACAAAAGTTTTAGAGCTAATTCTATAAGACGCCACGTACTAAGCGTTAACCTAGTATGTGGCGCAATGTTACTGTGCTAAAGGAATAGATTCTACTATACTGTACTGCATTACGTTTATGCAAAACTAAAATTGTTTTAATAGCTATCTTTAAGGGATGAGTGACTTGTTAAATATCTAATCTAATTTATTAAGACTGCGCCGAGCGAAATGTGCCTAAACAGGCGGAAAAAAAGTTTTTTGTTTAATACAAATATTAAATATATATTTACCATAACAATGAATGTGTTTACAGTTACTCCGTGTAAAAAACTTAAAATAATTAATGTTTTCGCCTACAAAATTACATAAATTTGCACGAGAAATGCAAAAACGTAAGCTCGAGTTACGTGATTTTTAGATTATAACAGTAGAAATCTATTCTATTTTACAGCTTAATCGAAACATATATAGTTACAATTTGTCCGTCTCAAATATTTAAGTTATTGGTTGACAATAAAGATACATATTTATCAAAAAAGCACTTCAAATCCTCCATACAATTTTACTATGGCGGCCGCACGCCGATTTGAATATGCGCCGCACGAGTTCTGTCATTATCTGTCTTACGCTCGGCGCAGTCTTAGCGGTGAAGGAAAAATCGTGACGAAATCTGTATATCTAAGAGTTCTTAATAATATTCTCAAATATTGTGAAGTCTGCCAACCCGCACTGGGCCAGCGTGGTGGACTATGGCCCAACCCTTATCATACTGAAAAGAGACCCGTGTCCAGCAATGAGACAATTTAACAGGGCTGATATTATATGTACTTAGTCATTTATTACATTACACTAAATATGAATGCATCGATATGTAGTGGTAGTAAACAGCAGTACATGAGGTATCGGGTTCATTTCTCTGATTGCAAAAAATATTCTGAGAAGCAATACGGTGTCTGGAACTGTGTCTGGTAGACGGCATTATGCTGATCCTCTTTTACGTAGGACTAACTAATATCATACTCAGCGATATGTGGTTGTAACTAATACACTTCTGCTTGCTCCCACAGAATAAATTAGTACAAATTTCGATGTAGGTTATCTATAGAAAATAGTTCCGTTTTAACGACAGCCGAAATGTTTTGATATAAAAAATACATTAGTAATTTATTTTTAAGGTAAGGTAAGGCTGTTATGAGGGCGGTGTGGAGGCCACTGCTCTTAGACCACACGACTGCTTACCACCAGGTGGAGTGTGGTCATTTCGACGAGCAGAAAAACAAAAAAAACTGGTTGTCTGTAAAGTCGGTTTACGGACGATAGTTTAACGTGACAACGTCATAACAAAATTTCTTTCCCGTAACATTACAATGAGCGTAACGGGACAATGAGTGTAACGGGACAATGAGCGTAACGGGACAATGAGGGTAATGGGACAATGAGCGTAACGGGACAATGAGTCATCCTTTTTCGTGCGTGCAGCCGGCGTTCATCGATTTATTAGACGGTAAAAATTGTGTGGTAGTCAATCTTCGACATTGCTTAAAAATGGGAGCTATTTTCCTATATATGTTATTACATGTACAGGGAAAGTGCAATAACTAAATGTGTATTTTTTATGTGTATTTAGAAACACCGTCCGCGCTTGGAATAATTTCCGCATCGCGAAGGAACTTTACAAACATTCAAACAACGGACACAAAGAACATACAGACCCGGAACAACCATTTGTCGATCGCACAAATGTTTGTCTCATGAGGGATTCAAACCTACAACACTCGGCGAGGCGACCATTTAAACCACTACGCCATCCGTACAGTCTATCAGTCAGTTATTTATAAGATGCACTAAATTTATACATACATACATAGATTCACGCCTGTTTCCCAGAGGGGTAGGCAGAGACTACGGATTTCCATCTGCTACGATCCTGACACACTTCTCTGGCTTCATTCACTTTCATCACATTCCTCATACACGCCCGTCGGTTCAAGGAGCTCTTAACCTGGCCTTTGTCCAGAACGCCTCCGATCTGATCGAGAAACGTTCGCCTAGGTTTTCCACTTGCGACTGTTCCATTCACTAAATTTATAATACATTTAATTAATTATTAATTATATTTTAGTACCGGTGTACTATTTTATACACTTCTACATAAAGTGTATTAGCCTATTAATTGAGTTGCCTCTGTATAGCGTCCCTAATTATCTAAGTTTAAATTTAAATAGTTGGCGCCTATTTTACAAGGTAATATTAACATTATATTATTCCAATAAATCTTCTGTGCTTATATCACCATATATACTGTTTAAAAATCTCATAAATTATGACATTTATATGTCAGTCCCGAATTAAACTGTCCCTCTGCTGGGCACGGGTCTCTTCTCAGTCTGAGTAGGATTAGGCCATAAGTTCACCACGCTGAGCTAGTGCGCATTTTTCTTTACCGGTTCAGCAAGCGATTAACTATTTAATATGCACATAACTTTGAAAAGTGAAATATACGCGCCTTGGGATCGAACTTAAGGCCTTTGCGTGGCCGTTCAACGGTCTCACACAAGGCTATGACTATAATTTCGTAAACGTGCGGATGTACGAAATTTGTTTTAATATCTTCCTAAGGGCCTTTTCATTGTCATGCGTGTTTGCGCCCGCATGCAGGCCAGGCACGCATCCGTGTTGCGGGCCGCACACAGAACAGATATTTTTCGCCCCGCTGCCCCTGCATGACAATAAAAACATGTATGATACGATAGATCGCGGGCAGCACGCATGCGTGCCTGGCCTGCATGCGGGCGCAAACACGCATGACAATGAAAAGGCCCTTAGACGTCCTCGCCTCTAATTTAGCGAGACCTAACTGCAAAGCTGCCGAAAATTGGGAGTAAAATATGTCTTCTTACCCAAGGGTAAAAAGACATGTTTTATGAATGAAACTGTACTCTCACATCAAGATGTGAGAGTACAGTTTTATTCATGACCTAATCTGATATTATTTTTAGTATACGTATGTTTGTAACAATGTGCAAGTAATTTAATAGCCCTGTCATGAACATCAAATGTGCATAATACGTTTATCGATAACCGTGTTATTGTCTTTAATTTGATGCTATAATGAAGTAGGTCTGTAATCTTAGCCGAATATATCGTGCATTATAGCTCAACGCTTTGTCGTACAGTCCTTGTATAATTGATTCCTGCAAACTGCGTTGCAATACACTGAACGTAATATTAGATTTAATTGGAAACTAACTATTGGCGTCAAGTTAATTGTATGTAATATGAGATGATATATGACTATAATATATAGAAAGGTCCAGAGATATAGTGACATTGTTTGCTTGTACAAACAACGGTAACGCAATAATTTATTAAATTCCATAACATACCTCCTTGATTTCTTTTCTTCTTTTTTTAAAGACTTTACCCGCACTAGGTTTTTATTCCTATATTGCGGGAGACTTTACATACATTCAAACAACGTGCACAAAGAACACCCTATCTCCGAATGACTATTTGATCACACAAAGGTGTGGGGATCGAACCTACGATACTCGGCGCTGAAAGTGACCCTTTAAACGACTACGCCATCAGCGCAGTCAAAATTGTTACAACACTAGAATTCCGATTTGGAGATTGTGAGTATGAAATAGTAAGCCAAAATAATTTATGCCAAGTATACAAACACACCTCAAAAACGTTAAAACCAGACTAAAATGCTACTTTAATCATTGAGCTATAAAATAACAATTTGGATCATAAAATAATTGTTCTATATTTATCATAAAACCTTTCACCTAATATTTTGTTTTAACTGAGATGTACTTAAAAGTCTTAATTTCTCTTAACATTCGAGCCGTTCAAATTTGTAGGCATAAAACGAGTACGGATCGAAAGCACTTGTCTGCTGTTATCGAAGTGCAAACAAAAGGATTAAGATGCTTAAAGCGATAAGTCATGAAGCGTTCCAATAGTGACTGATAGCCTTGCCGTTCAGACTTCATACCAAACAATGGAACATTTCTGAACGCTATTGTAGCAGCCACGCGACATGCGGTAGGAACGATGCGCTTCGTTGCCAACAGTATTTTGATCGATTTCCATAGATATATGACATGTATCAGAGTATATCGGCCACCCAATTAACTTGTTGCTGTGTTGCGTAGCGACGTTGCGCGTTCGTTGCCAGACAACGCGGTTAATAGCAACCGTAACAAACTAACTTATTCAGTTTTCACTTATTCGCATGCGAGCCATACCTCGGATTGATTCATTCAGTTCTATTTTTACAAATGAACTATTTTGTTATGATGTTACGATGTGTTAATTCAGACGGTAGGATTGATTTAAATATAATATGTACTTATGTGTTCGTTGTAAATGTCAAGGATTTATCTTTAAAATGGTTAGCAGACCTTTTTTATTTACTATTATTGTGACTATGCTAAACATGGCTATTAAGATATCTACTTTGGACATTCTTTTTAATTCTAAAAATAGAAGGCAAGGACATAAATATATGGATATAGTCGTAATTTTTTTGTTCTTATAGTAATTGAAATATGTTTCATTTTAGAGAATTCATAAGGTCACTTATGAAGCAGGTAATGTATGCAACTATATATTTATAGATGTTTGTTAAAAATATGATACTCACTGTTCTTCGGTATAATATAGACACCGCGAACTTATAAAGTTCAACGATGTCCTTACAAGATTGCCCGGTTGATCTAATAACTATATTAGACATTATTTTTATATTGGGTAGCTCTAAGGAGCTTTCGAATCAATCTTCTTTAAGGAGCTTTTATGCAAAAATTATTTACAATATTAATTTTGTTTCCACGTAGGTACCTACTGTCAAATGTTATTGAAATATTTACTTTGAAGATATCTAAAGTTACTACCCTCTGCTGCATAGATTTCTTGAGAAATGCAATTATGACACGCAAGAAAAAAAAATATCTCGGTGTGAAGCCAAACCACGTTATATCTTGTTTTCCTTGTTTCCTCTGCTACAAATCACATTGTACCATCGCAACGCGAAGAAAGCACAATCACATATTTCCTCTCTTCAATATCACGCAGCTTACGTTACTTCAAACAACACTACATTCCAAAGATGTTATACAAAGCAGAGAAAACCCTAATTACATCAATCTGAATGTTTATATCAGTCTAGACTAAGTATTTTATACACTGAGCGGCCTAATAAAAACATTGGTTATGTTATGTAAAAAAAAGAATTTTGTTTGTTTAATGGCGTAAAGATTTCAACAGTTTACGTGAAGTATAATTATGCACGCTCTGACGTAGGTATGTTGATAGCTATATATGTATATATCTTGTGTGTGGGGGTCAGTCAGTATAGACCGGCGACACTTCGACCCAGTGGGATCTTTTGTGTCATATATATATCTTACTTGGTAAACGGTATCAAAAGTCTAGTCTTAAGAATTCGTTTCAAGGGTTTTCTAAACTTTGTAAAACTTTTGCGATTTGCAGTATGTGTGCTTCAATATAATAGATGTGCCCGCGGTTTCACCCGCTTTTATGATTACTGCGCTGCGCCCTTAGGTCGTGGCGTGATGTTATATAGCCTATAGTCTTCCTCGATAAATGGGCTATCCAACGCTAAAATAATTTTCAATTCAATCGAGTAGTTCCTGAGATTAGTGCGTTTAACCAAACAAACAAACTTTTTAGCTTTGTAATATTAGTATAGATAATAACGATCTTAAACAATTTTTAAATTATTTTACATGCACTTAAGTCTTGTTGTCTAATGTTATACTAATAGTTTTCTAAGTTTAAATCAGATTCTAGTAAGTATATTTGTTTTTCTGTTTGCGTTATCAACTTAATATCATTGTTAAACCATAACTTTGATTTTATTAAAAAAGGCATGTCCTGTATCACTCGGGATTTGACAAACATTCATACAAATGTCACCAAGAAAACCCAGATTTGGAACAACTACATGTGGCTCACACAAATGTTTGTTGCGTGTGGGGATCCAACCCAAGGCTCAGTGGTAGTGGCGTGGCGATACAACCACTGAAACTACTATGGCCACCCGTGTTCATATAATACTAACCCGATATGCTCATTAAGCTGTGAGTGAGAAAGTATGTAGTCCTTAGTAAGCAGTAAAGCGTATATCCAGTTCGATAAATAGTCTATCAAATGCTTATCTCCTCGCGGAAGTAGTACGCGCTGATTAAAGAAAATGGGTTATCGTGGCAAGTGAGAGCAGGTTAGTAACTCCTCCTAAGTTTATGCTATTACGGTTTCACCCGCGTTTATGATTACTGCGCCGCCACCGTGGGTTGTAGCGTGATGTTATATAGTCTATAGCCTTCCTTGATAAATGAGCTATCCAACACTAAAGGAATTTTTCAATTCGGACCAGTAGTTGCTGAGATTAGCGAGTTCAAACAAACAAACAAACTCTTCAGCTTTATAATATTAGTATAGACTAGCTGTTACCTGCGACTTCGTCCGCGTAGATTTTAACTAAAAAGTGTTTGTCCCCACGGAACCCTATTATTTTTCTAAAATCAAAGTAGCCTAAGTTACTCTTTATAACATCAGCTATCTGCCAGTGAAAGTCCCTTCAAAATCGGTTCAGCCGTTTAGGAGATTACCCGGAACAAATAGACAGACAGACAAAAATTTTAAAAACAGATGTTTTCGTATAGGTACCTTATATACTTTCATATGCATTAGATAAAAAGCCGTTATTTTGACATTACAAACAGACACTTCAATTTTATTTATTTGTATAGATATATAGATTAACTACTCGTATCACCAGTTACAGAGCAATGATATGCATAACAAAGTTCGCGAGCCTACTTGACTAAGTATTGTGATGCAATATTGACAAAGGAGCAAGCGCTACACTATAATTAAAACAAGATATTAAAAGTAATAGGGGTTTAAGATTGCGCCGAGCGTAAGACATATAATGACAGAGCTCGTGCGGCGCATGTTCAAATCGGCGATTAGTAATTGTGACCAACAGAATATCGATTGATTCAAAAAGTTCGAAATGTGGATACATTGTCATTTAAATTCTAATTTGATTACATTTGGATTTTCGAATGACGATTTAATGTCATGATGAAACTTTTTGCATTTCGGGTGGCTGGTCTAGTTTGCACATGCACATTGAGAATTTGATATCATTGTTTTTTGTGTCTTGCTGTATTATTCGGATCGATATTCGTTACATTAGTCACTTAAGGTTATTGAACTTATATAGGTATAATCGAACAGCGATCTATTTTATACGAATGATTATTTCGAATGTCACATCCTATTTCAAATGCCATTTAATTTTCAAGTCACACGTTGCCTTCATTCTCATTATAGGTCTGGTTATTGGTTTAGAGCAGCGATAGCTCAGTGGGGAGACCAATAGACTGCAATGCAGAGGGTCTCGGGTTCGAACCCACGTCGCGTACCTCTGACTTTCGGAAGTTATATGACTTTTCGAAATTATGTGCGTATTGATTGACAATTATAGCCTGCTCTGTGCCTCGGAAAGCACGTTAAGCCGTCGGTCCCGGCTGCCATGAACATCTATGGCAGTCGTTATTGGGAGAGTGTCGACACAAAAGATCCCACTGGGTCGAAGTGTCGCCGGTCTGCACTGACTGGCCCCCACATAAGATAAGATTGGATCACAAAAGCTGACAGATTCTAACGAATATTTTTCGATAAAGTAAAAGTTATAATTACGCACTGTGCTTTGTTATTTAAAAGACACATTTCTTATTTTTCATCTTCGCCCAACAGTGCAACTATTCTGCAATGTGTGACTCCAGTATACTAGCCGAAAATAACAGTTATAGTATAGAATTTAAATATAGAATTTTGCATTGTCTTTGTATAAACAAAGAATTGTCCAGGCTATAGCTGTAAATATTGCAGCTAGCTACATATTACAGTAAAATATTACCCGTTTAAGAGCCCCTTATGTCGTTGATACGATTTATAAATGTTATGTCACTATGTGAAAGTTTGTTTGTGATAGCGATAAGGTATCAATTGACTTCTCCTAGTACATATCTGCTTGATTTTAAAACATTCTCTAACAGATTGAAGTCAAGGTAACCCGATATAAATGTTTTTGGAAAGGCTGTGATTTCGACATTTTTATCTAATAAGAGTGAGAATTTATTCGACTTACTCCAGGACATCGGTTGTGCTGGGTCGCGACCGCATGTGCAAGTAATTCGCGCGGCCCGATAGTGGTTTTGTCGAGGAAAACCGTGGTAGGTTTAGTCGGTATTCCGGGAGGTACATTATTCTTATTCCATCATTCTCTTTTACCCCGGCGAGTCCGACATAACCCCTCTGCCTGCCTCTGTGGAGAGGTATGCGTCAAGGCATTCCCTCACGTAAAAAAAGAAAGAAAAAGGTCATCGGTTGTGCTAGTCTTGGTGTTCTCTGTTACAAGCTTCGCGAAGCCTTCGTGTAACAAGCATTATTCTGTAAAAGATCACATATTGTAATCTATAATAATCTATACTAATATGTATTATAAAACTTATGAATTTGTTTGTTTGTTTGAACGCGCTAATCTCAGGAACTACTAGTTCGAATTGAAAAAATATTTTTTTATTGGATAGCATATTTATCGAGGAAGGTTTTAGGCTATATAACATCACGCTACGACTCACGCGGGTTGCGCAGTAATCATAAACGCGGTTGAAACCGCGGGCACATCTATATTTTGTAAAATCTTTCGCAGGGTTCAAGCTATCCTCGCAGCTGATTTCTATTAAATAGCTTTCACGGTTGAGTATTTTAGTTGAGCAAACCGAATAACTCAAGCATTTAAACTTATAATATTATTAGGTATATTATATAACAATTATGTTCGGAGTGTCACCGAATGCCATAGATAACAATAAATTTATACGCACGTCGCCTGGTTTCTGATTTGATCTGAATAGATGTTTTGTATTTAGTATTTCTTAGAATTATATATCGATACTAATATAATAGAGATGAAGACCTTTTTGTTTTTTTGTTTGATCGCGCTAATCTCTGGATCTGCCAATCGGTTATAGAAATTATTTATGCATTTGTTAGCGCAATTCTTGAGGAAGACTATTAGTTATATAAACACTGAGGCAACAGTTAGTATATTATAAAGAATCTAATCTTAACAATTTAAGTAACAATTACAAGTTTAGAGAATTAAAATGTAGTCGCCTTCTCAAATACATATTGTATGTAGTACATAACTTATTTCTGGTACATATCTGGTACCTTATTTGCAACATAAGCAGAAGTAATGGTGACTAAAAAGATTGCCGTCTATCAGGCACGGTTCCAAACTCAGAGCTAGAAAAAAGGCATTCTCAGATTCTTTGACACAAAAATCCAACAATGGCCAACTCGGTAATCGAACCTAAGACCTCTTGCACCGCAGCTCAGCTCACCACCGCTGTGCCATCCGAGATTAAATCCTATGGACGCTATGCACACTAGAAACTTTTTCTATAACAAACTTGCATCGTATTGAAAATCAGTAACACATGTTTGAATTATTAAACTTATTTATTCAATAGTATTAGATATCAGCGAAGGCGTGCGTTCGAGACATCTTATAAGATACTTGGACACTTCTTATTACTGTAGGCGACATATTTCTCGATGGGAATATGAAAATGTAGCTTGTATTATGCATTTATTTATATATTTCGTGATAATTAATACATTGCATAAGAGCATACAAGTTCATTGTTTTCTTTTCTTCTTTTCGTGGCGACATATTTCTCGACGGGAATATGGAAATGAAGCTTGTGATATGCATTTGTTTATATATTTCGTGATAATTAATACATTGAATAAGAGCCTACAGTTCAATTGTTGCATACAAGTCAAATTATTTGGATTTCTTCTTTTCGTGTCAAAATGCCGTGTGCTTCCGTCATAATTATAATAGTGATTGTATCATAATTATTGTGTACCTAGTATAAAATATAATATTAGGGAAATACCCGTCACTGATTCGTTGAAATTATTGTGTAAATGTTTTATTATTTGTTTAATAAATAAAGGTACCGTGGCTACTTTTGTTAAGGTACTGGACTGGCGAAATACAGCTTGCAGGTTAAACCCTTAAAACCTCGTCCATTATTGATATAACCCCCTCCTAATACAAGCATTTTGCTTAGCTAAAGGAGTTAGCAATAACACTTAGCTATAATTTGTAATCCAAATTGATAGAAATCTTGTATTTGGCGTTAGTCTTTTTTGTCTGCACGTATTGGGAAAGCGGTGGCCTAGTCGCTGTCGCCGCGAATGCTGTGGGTTCGAATCCTACGCGCGACAATTATTTGTGAGATTCACATGTGATTGTTCTGAGTGTGGGTGTACTTTTTATATTTAAGGTGATTTCTGTGTTTGTGAAGTTCTACACAGGTATCTACATCTATATTACGGAAGTTGTCATTTTAAGGGCTGATTTTAATCACCAGCTGAGAAAATACCTAAAATATTTTAAGAGGTTCTTTCTGTAAAGTAAATCGAGTATTCCTTACGTAAGTTAACTGTAGTTCAGTTTTGCTTAATATCTCATCTCGATTTTCGATTGTTACATCGCCTTTAACCTTTTGACCGCCACAGCATAAAAGTAGCCTCGTGCCCCCTACGCCAGGCGATGATTAATGTAGTTTTAAATAATAGGTAAAAGGAACACAACAAACATATTTTTCAATGTTTATTTTGAACTGTAAAATAGACGTATTTTCGACGTGCCATGCCGTCGGTGGCGTCGTGAGCACGGTTTAATTTGACGTGAATGGACGCCCGTGGCGGTCAAAAGGTTAATCATAGTGACTAATGTTATTGCCATCGCTACTGTATAAATACACTTATTATAACAGCGGATTCGATTGTAAGTCTGTTAGTGATATTTAACAGAATTGACCAGCAGATGCATAAAACATTTGCCCTATTAAAAATACAAGAAACTCTTGACACTACTGCTAAGTTGAGCGTTATATTTTCGAATCGCACACGAAAATAATTGTGTAATTCAAAAATTATTGTTTGATTGATTGGAACAACTATTTGTAAAACACATACATTTTTGTTTCGTGTGGGGATCGAACCCACAACACTCGATGCGGCGGCAGTGGCGGGGCGACCACTTAAACCACTACGCCATCCGTGCAGTCAAAGTCATCCACAAAGTTCTGTATATAACAACAATCTACTTCTTCTCCTTAGTTCTTCTTTATTATTCCCAAGTCACTTGGGGTCGACTTTTCTGGTCTAACCGGATTTGACTGGATATCAGTTTTTATATGGAGCGGCTGCCACCTGACCTCCGCAACCCGAAGGCTAACGATACCCTAAGGAGTTAGACCAGTGTCAGGATATTAAGTATAGGACACTGACTTCCCAATAACGAATGCCATAGATGTTCATGACAGCCGTGTCCGACGGCTTAACGTGCTCTCCGAGGCACGGAGCAGGCGATAATTGTCAATCAATACGCACATAATTTCGAAAAGTCATATAACTTCCGAAAGTCAGAAGTGCGCGACATGAGTTCGAACCCGAGACCCTCTGCATTGCAGTCTGTTGGTCTCCCCACTGAGCTATCGCTGCTCTTATATAACAACAATCTACATACATCTATAAACATATTTATTGATCAGATAGTATGTGTGTCATTCCAGCGATAACGCCACTACATAGCTACGAGAATCAATAAGATCAGAATGATTATCTTATCAATGTTTAGGTGAATGTGGAGCGAACTAATCGGGCCATTCAAAATTACTTTGGATTTCCATTCATCTATACTTCTATACTAATATTATAAAGCTGAAGAATTTGTTTGTTTGAACGCGCTAATCTCAGGAACTAGAGGTTCGATTTGAATAATTATTTTAGTGTTGGATAGCCTATTTATCGAGGAAGGTTATAGGCTAACATCACTTGACCCACGGGAGCGGCGCAGTTACGATAAACGCGGGTGAAACCGCGGGAACGTCTATTTATTTATATAGCTGCCTCGTTGGCGCCGTTATTGTGGCTGTCATTGCTATGCATGAGGTCTCGGATTCAAGTCTTAGGTCGGTCAAAATGTTATTGGGTTTCTCTGTGAGGAAATTTTCAATAGAAGTATGTAGTTTGTTTCCAATAAATAGCAATAGGCTCGGTCCCTTTTACGTGGGAACTATAAATATAACTGGCGACATGTGTGTATATTATACCCTTGCATACCTATACATTATTTCGGGTATTAAGATGTGAGACGATGTATGTATGTTTATATCGTGGCATAAATGACGGCCTCGATGACGTATTGGTTAGTTTACCCGACTGCCACGCCTGAGGTCGCGGGTTCGATTCCCGCACAAGTCAAACATTTGTGTGCATGAACATGGATGTTTGTGTTGGTCTGGGTGTTTCTATGTATAATATGTATGTATTTACAAAAAAAAAAGGTATATATGTATGTTTATCCATTGTCTAGTACCCATATTACAAGCTCTGCTTAGTTTGGGCTAAATGGTGTTGTGTGTATGTAAAAAAAAAAAGCCATGTCATTGTCATACACGATATGTTGATATGGCAATAATTCAATGGAATGTAGGTATACAAAAATAAACTTTAAACAAAGAAATGCCGATAGAATTTATTATTAAATAAAAAAAAAAAAAGAAAGTAGGTGCTAATGTTCGTAGACGTTCTGAGTTTGAATCCCGGGTTAGGCAAAGCGTTATTGGGTTAGGAAATTCTCCCAGTATTCTAAATCTATGCCGGGTGTCCCCAGTTATATTTGAGTTCAAAGCATAGCTGGCAAAATGTATGTTTTCCTGCTTACCTCTTTGGAGAATAGGCGTGAGTTTATGTATGTTTTTATAAATAGTTCAGTAGGTATGACGTTAAATCGATAAAAACATCACTTAGAAACTTTGTGCAACTGTGTTATAAGTACGTTTGTTTTTTTGTTTTCATTAGTTAATTTGAAATATCCTGCTTTGTAAATATTTATACAAATACTAGCTGTCCCGACAGACGTTGTCCTGTACAAAAGAGAAAAACAGCATATCTAAACCATCCTCGAATCCACTTGAATACACACAAAAAGTTTCATTCAAATCGGTCCAGTCGTTTAGGAGGAGTTCACTGTCAACACACGTACAGAAGAATTATATATATAAAGATTAATTGACTTGAACTTGAACATTGTTTATTTGTATCAATGTAATGTTTCTAATGCTCTACAACCAAAACCATTATTTCTTTCTTTCTTTTCGTGTGGTTAGTGGCCAACCGGTGGTTAAGAGTTGTTCAAGCTGTCCGTAGGCCTCTGATATGGCTTAGCGACTGCTGTAAATTTGACAACAACCGGGAATCGACTTTTTACGTGGTCTCCGAAGCACGGAGATGCTCAGATGAAATACTACTAAGCGATCTATAGACTGACCGCACCCAACGTTACTTAACCTCGCTCATCGTTTACCGATCAGTGAGTGCAACTGGCTATGAGCTTACTTCATAATACCTAATTATAGGAATCCGTGTGAATATATAGAAAGCGTGTGAAGTCTGTATTACTGAACTCTGCTGAAGTGTCCGAATCATCTACATGCATTAAAGGCCAATGTCAATATAATATCAGCCCTGTATTAAACAGTCCCACTGCTGGGCACGGGCCTCTTCTCACTATGAGAAGGGTTAGGCTATAGTCCCCCACGCTGGCCTTGTGCGGGTTGGCAGACTTCACATATCTTCGAGAACATTATGGAGAACTTTCAGACATGCAGGTTTCCTCACGTTTTCCTTCAATACCAGTAATTAATTTAATATTAATAATTAAATTCCGCTACCCACAGAATCACATTGATAATAATATCTGCCTAATGCCGCCAGCCTCAGCGTATTAGGTTACAATAAAGGCTACACAGTAATTTTAGAATATAAATTATACATATATGCAAGCTTGAAATGAAATTCCTTACTTGACTTCTAAAGTTACTCTACACGGCCAAAATGTCCGCCTTATAATAGACTAGCTAAACTTGCCGACGCTTTTTGGCTCTCCGATATTTTTAATTGGTTCCCATGGAAATGTTAGAATATAAGTAAATAAAAACACTCTACTATAGAAATTGAACACTGTTAAAATTGCAAGTCAATCCTTCCACTACGCTTCAGTTATTCGAAGACAAACATACGAGAGATTTAAATCCGACACTTGATGAATAGCGGTCGCATTCACATAATCAAATACGCATGCATCTAATATCGCTTTAAAATAATGTGCCAAAGTATCTTACTAAAGAGTCGCAGCGATACACCAGTGGCAACCAAACACAATAAGTTTTGAATTATGTTTATCGTTTTATCGTGAAAAATCTTTCTAAAAGCTAGTTCACATTTCGAGTGTTGAGTTAATGACCGGTCGTGTCGTTGTCAATTAGTAAATGCCAGTCTAAGCAGTATTAGGAGTGTTACATCGTTTGAATGAGGCGCAGCGACGAGCTCTTTTGTGCGGCTAATCTGTTTGCTTGGCAAATAAAACATAAGGCCTTACCACACATATCTATATCTTTCGAGTATAGCGTGAGTTTGTGCATATTTTCTGATTTCGAGTATATACATGTGTTGCACTATTTCTATCTCGCTTTACCTTTAGTTGTATGTGTGTTGTTATTATTGATATTGTTGATAGGCAATTATTTATTTCGTCGGCCTCGATGGCGTAGTGGTTGGTGTAACCGACTGCCACGCATGAGGTCGCGGGTTCGATTCCCGTACAAGTCAAACATTTGTGTGCATGAACATGGATGTTTGTCTTGGTCTGGGTATTTCTATGTATAATATGTAAGTATTTACAAAAAAAAAAAGTATATAAGTATGTTTATCCATTGTCTAGAATCCATAGTACAAGCTCTGCTTAGTTTGGGCTAGATGGTGTTGTGTGTATGAGGTAGAATATTATATTATTATATTATATTATGTTATTACTATTAGCGCTGCCGAGCTGTTGTTATTATCATATAATGGAAATTTGGCAAAGTGGTCTTGATCCCATAGCTCTCACCTTTTCGAAGTTATGTGTAAACCTAAATTATATCTCGATTTAACTGTGAAGAAAAATCCTGAGGAAACCTGCAAGTCGGAAAGTGTTTCATAATGTTCTCAACGATATGTGAAGAGGGCAACTCAACTGAACACACGTTTACTATTATAATCTGAAATACTTATTAAATAAATTGAATTGGTAAAAATTGCTTTGGTATTTGTAAATAATCTTTTCATTTATTTTATCATCGGAGTTGATGTTTTATCTTTTAATTACTCAGATATCTTGCAAAATCTTAAAACGTATCCAAAAAGGCACATCATTTGAGTAAATATATATATATATATATATATATAAGACAATTAGTCAATTATTATTTGAACAAATAAAACTATGTGTTGCTTTGTATATCAAAGAAACGACATTTTATGTTTATTTGTTTCTCTTTTAAAATTCAACAACAATTAATGAAATTATTTTTACAATATTCCAGTGACATACTGAAATGTCAACTCCCTAGAAAAAAAAAAACAATATTGTTTTTCGAATCTTCGTTAACTGGCCATCTATAGAATTAGATAAAACCTTTTCAAATATCAATAGTATGGGATCCTAGGCACCTATAGGTATTCCTTTACATATAGATACATAATAATATCTCAGTTTCTAGAGCGATGTCATGGTTTATCAAGATCGCAGATACAAGTCCCGTGTATCCTGTGTTGTCTTTTTGTCTGTTATAATTTAAATTTTAATAGAGTAGTATATCTTTCTAAAAACAACTAAAGAATTATAAAGCATCTAACTGTCTGTATCAGTAAACGTGTGGAGCCGCCTAAATATTCTATTCAGTAAATAATTGAGTGGTTTCCGTAGTACGGGTCGCTTTCCTCGGCTATCTTATTGCCTCGATACTTGTTAAGTGGTCTGAACTTCATCGCGCCACCTACAAACAGCCATACCACGAGAAAATCTCACTTGCTACCTACTTAATCTTTATAAACAGTTTCAGATTGTAAAAAGATATTTATGACTGTACGTATGGCGTAGTGACTTAAGTGGTGCACACGGCCACTGCGCTGGGTGTTGTGTTCGATCCCCATACGGGACATAAACTTGTGTGATCCATAAATAGTTTTTCTGAACCTGGGTGTTCTTTGCTTGAGTTGTTTCAATGTTTATTATTTTTTTTTTTTTATCGTGCTCGTCAAAATGACCACACTCCACCTGATGGTAAGCAGTCGTGTGGTCTAAGAGCAGTGGCCTCCACATCGCCCCCACAGTAGCCGAGGCGATGTTGAGGTCTCTACTTTGACGGCCTGAGAAGATGCTTTTTCACGCCCCGCTTAAGGAACCCAGGATTGAAGGAAGAAGGAAACACGTGCCTTGGCAGAGAATTCCATGCCTTGGTCGTTCGGCAGAGATACGAGGACCCAAACTTTTTGGTACGCGCTCTAATCGACTCTACCGTGTAAGCATGGCATCTGAGCCCAGCACGCGTTGTTCTGGATAGGAAAGGGGAGGGCGGGATAAGGTAGAATAATTCTTCAGAGCACTCCGCGTGGTATATTCTGTAGAAACATGCCAATGAGGCAATGTCCCTACGGAGTTGCAGAGGTTCCAGTGAACTCGTGACCTCTGGATCTCCGATGATACGGACAGCCCGCCGCTGTAACCGGTCGAGAGCGTCCGAAAGTAAAGTCATAAAGTCTCCCGCAGCATGGAATTAATTTATAGAGATGAACCGCTTTAAAAACTATTGCGTGATATATTATACAACTTTTATGAGTATTGATAATGTATCTAAGTATTTAGATACATAATCTCACGACTATATCCACAAAGGGATACACACATTTCGAATTTATTTGTTGTTATTTGAATGACTAGTAGATATAAGTTAGAAAATAAGTAACTACCTTATGATAGCCAATGTTATGCATACCGTAACTGTCATATGTATCAGATGCAATACTATGTAATGTTTCCTATAAATGTATAAATACATATGATGTGGTTGTGCTAAATAAATAAATAAATAAATAAATAAAGGGATAGGTAGGGTTATATTAAATACAAATTACACCAACAGTGCATTTAGGTCCCACGTTCTAGGGTGCCGTTTATCACGCACATTTCCAAACCGTACTGTTACTGAGCATTTATTGACAAAAGAAACAACTACACTTTAGTAGACCCGGATATCGAACTCGAGTCTCAGTGGACAGCATATATATGTTTTGTTAAGTTAGTTATGTTTGTTTTACTATGAGTGAATCTACAACACTGCTTGCTTAAACCTAAAAACATAATGAAGGTTAGATGCAAAACACACTCGCTTGCCCCTTCCGGAACTTAAAATTGCTGCAATCATAACAAATGTAACTTAATAATTATTACTTGAACAACATTAAAATTCACTGTAAAATTAGTTAAATTGTTATGTTTAGCAGTCCTAGCGCCCTAACTAACCTAATTGGGGTCCATTACAGTGCCGCGGGCCCGACGGCGTATAACACAGACGCTAAACAATTTTATGTAAAGGTTACAAACCTTTAATTTATTTAGCGGTTTCGGTAATAGGACAATTAGACTCTCTCTCATATACGCCCGAAGAGGTACGCCGAGATACATCACTCCCACATGTCGCCAGCTAAGTTTTAAGTTGATTTATTGTTAGACTGCAAGCAGCGATAGCTCAGTGGGGAGACCAACAGACTGCAATGCAGAGGGTCTCGGGTTCGAACCCACGTCGCGCACCTCTGACTTTCGGAAGCTATATGACATTTTGAAATTATGTGCGTATTGATTGACAATTATCGCCTGTTCCGTGCCTTTGGTCCCGGCAGTCCATGAACATCTATGGCAGTCGTTATTGGGAGAGTGTCGACACAAAAGATCCCACTGGGTCGAAGTGTCGCCGGTCTGCAGTGACTGGCCCCCACATAAGATAAGATAAGATTGTCAGACTGCAAGCATGCAGATAGAATTACTTAATTTAATTTATTAATTAGCTGCTTAAGTAGAGCAACAGTAATGTATGCGACTGCTATAAATGCGGTTTTGGTTTCGATTATAATGGACGAACTGGTTTTCTTGTCAAACAATTTTTAGTAATTGACACGAGGTTTGGAATTGTGCCCGGTAAACGGTAGTAAGCTTGTTCTCTATGATGTGAGAGCTAAATATCTTAGCAAACGTGGCAGCAACACAGCTCTGCTCTACTTCTTCGAGAATTTAGGCGTAAGACTATGATAGTAATCTGTCAATTGCTATTATACTAGAAATTTATATAAACTATCCCACTTCTGACACTGGACTCTTCTCAATGAAAGAACAGTTAGGCTAGTTCACCACGCTGTCTTAGTGCGGGTTGGCAGACTTAACATATGTTTGAGAACATTATGGAGAAGCGATAAAGTAATAGTTTATACGTCCATAACGTCGAAAAGTCAAAGTTTCGCCTTAGGTTCGAACTCGATACCGCTGCGTGGCAGTCCAACGGTCTCTCTATGCTATCGCTGCTATATTTTATATGAACTAGTATCAACCATAATATTATAAAAGCCTTTAGAACAAAGGCTAACAGACAAAACGCGCAAATACGGATTAAGGAAGATTTACTCGGATATTTTCTCGCTACATGACTAGCACGCACGGCGTAATTCCATCACCTATATAGAGGATCGTCTAGACTAGACCGTAGGTGACTAAATGCGGCAATATAGACTTAGTTCCGACTTATGCAGTACTGCGATAGCCTGCATGGAACGACAGACGTCAATCGCAGGCAATCGTTTGCCATTTCAAAGTCTATTTTGCGCTGCATCGGTTAACTACCTACCGCAAGATTACATGGTTTACGATTTATCGTTTGATAGTTGTTTAGCTATATGACGCAATTTAATTGGTGACGAGCCTTCCGGCATAAATGGAAACATGATATTTATTATAAACGCTAGCTTAAATCAAGTTTACAATATATAACGAGTGACTGATCACCTGGTGGATTTAGGTGCAACAGGATTCAGGTTCGATCCCAAGTGTGTACGGTTTCTTTCCAAGGAGTCCTGTGCCAGAATTTGATGACTAACTGACAACCTTGATGGCTCAGCGGTATTATATGCCACTGTTGTGCACACAATACTTAGGCTGCGGTTTCCGTGTCTAACAAATTGTTTCTGGGTTTTATGTTATGTTTGAACCAGCAATAGTGCATGTTTCGGGAACAGACACAGGACAACTTGAGCAGATAAATATACTTTGGTGCATTACTTATTAAACCATAAGAATAAATGATGTCTTGCCAATATTCTATAAAGATTTTTGTTTTGTTGCAGGTAATAAATAGCTACGTCGAATTTGAGCAGTTAATTCACAAATGCCGATCCGGTACCTACTACGGCAGTAAACTCAACATACTTTTTCATTTATCATATTTTCAATATATTTTAAGAAAATAAATTAAGTATACCTAATGCCTGCCTTTTTGGGTCAGGTCTCGAAGCCCTATCATTTCTTTGGGATTAAGCGATTCAGGATTTGATTTGCAGTTCAATCAATGTGTCAGTCAATGCAAGGGCTATTTAAAATAGCGATATTGCAACTTTATCCTTAGCGTCTGTAACTGACATGGTAATTAATAATTATATGCTCGCTCACGTTAACATAGCCGATGAAATGGGATATCTACCCTTTCGAAAATATTTACAGCTGGCTGTCAATCTATTCAGCCGTTTATTATCTATATATAGGGGTAGCGTATGCGACTCTTGTGTATAAAGTCTCGGGTTTGATGTCTAGGTCAGTAAAAGCTGTTAAATTTTTCAGTCAACATATTTTTGATAAAAGCGTGTCTGGAAATGTGCATCGTAGAGGGCAATTGACTCGCAGTCTGTTACGTGGGATCCACCAGTATCTAAATGCAAAGTCAGTAGCGACGGCATGAGGTAACTGTCTTTAACGAGAATAGGATCCTTGGAGCTGTAGATAAGACCTGTCTGTAACAGTGATGAGACGCCACATAAAATTAATTTTTAAAATAAATTGTCAATAATAAATTCAATAAATTGAAAATTAAAGTCAAGTCAAATAAATACAGGGAAACATAATACATAGCGGCAAGCTGAAGACAGGGCGCTATGGCGCTCTTTGGGGGAGGGCTATGTCCAGCAGTGGACTATTATAGCCTGATGATGATGATGGTCATAATACATGGCTTGTTTAGGTTGCGCGACCAACAGGCTGAACATTTTTGCCTCAAAGAATCAACATTGGCACGTTAAATGGCAATACTGATTGTTTGGGACAAAATGTCTTCAGTCTACCGGGCATGTATCCAGTCATCGACAGTAATGCTGAGGATTTTTACTAGTCCAGTAAATTTGAACTAATTTATAATAAGTGCTTAATCGAAAAAAATATTATAGCAATCTTAAAAATCGTAGAGCCATTTTTCCGACTTCGTGTAAGTCTCAACCATAGGCGTCCAGATATTATAAAGACATGTATGTCACATACGTATGTATGTCACTTAAGTACATTTCATGCATAAAAAATCAGGTATCGGAATGATCTGTTAATATAGAAAGTGCTCTAATACTTGGGGTCATTTGTATAATGACGCCGAAAATATCAACTCCTAATAGCTATCGTCAAATCGTAGCGAGATTGTTATCTTAGTAGTGGTCACCGGCACGAAAAGTAGATCTTTATTTACCAACATGGTAAACAATATGGCTGCCTGATGGTAACCAGTTACCAATCAGACCAGCTCTGGTAGTAGATAAGGTAAGGATCTATGCAATATCATACACTGCGTCGTTACTCTCCTGGATATTAGCTTTTATTAGCTTTGCATTTTTGTATACGCACGATCATGAGATTCTGGGGGCGGTCTTCTAGTCTTGCAAAGTGGTATTGGGTCTTTTCGTTAGGATATTGTCAGTAGCGGCTCGGAGTCTAGCAATGTGCCCGATAGACAGCAATAAGATCACCCCCTGTTTTGTAAATCTAGAAATATTACCTGGTAAAATGTGGCTGTAGTACACGACTGCAACTTCGACCTGAAAATGGTAAACAGAAATATATTAACATCGATGGGACTCTACATAATGCTTGTTTCGAACCCCGACCAGAAATCGTTGCGGTACCAGCGTTAGGGACACATGACATTAGCCTCTCTGCTGTAACAGCGGTGCCTTAAGGAGCTCACATCTATTTTATACAATAACTTCATTTGCATGGACAACCCTCGCACTGGCAATAATCCGTATATCGCACGAGGATAATACAATGTTGCTACGGAGCACAATCAGACTCGAGACAACAATCTTTATTGTTATAAAAAACCTATAACATTTTGCTTAAAAACTAGGATTCATTATATTGACAGTAATTGAGGTCACACTCGTAGAATAATTTATAATAGCTCCCATACTAGGTGTTCCTGTGACTTGGGTATTAGTGTTCTGCGGTCACTATGACTAGAATCCGATGTCCAAGTTAATAGGTAAGTGCTATATATATCGTAGGTTTTGAAACAATACAGATTATAAACTCAAAGAAATATAACAACTATCTGTGGATAATACAAGTTTAGATCTGGTTGGGTAAAGCAGGCATTCGACGCACAAGCATTGTTAAAAAGACCATTTAAAACAACACGCCATTCTTTCCATTATCATCAGTCTGTAAAGCAAGGACATTATATTCTGTATGGGGAACCTCCCCAAACAGGCTTCTGTGAACCTAAAAAGAGATTCTGCTATAGTTTCGCTCTTCTATTCTAAACATGTACATCTTCAAAGGAATCTTATAATCAGAGCGAGAATTGAGCAAAGTGTGGAATATCATAACTGCATTCGTGAGGCAGAGTGGAGCGATTGCATGGCTCAGTGTGAATATTCGTGGCGCTGCACGTGCCAACCATCTAATTTTGTATCAGGTGTACATGTGGCCGCTATTAAACCCAATACGTCCATTACGTATTACCGAACATAACATAATTGTGAAACTACTACACAGGAAGGCATTTTCGCTTAGATTGCATTCGGTAGGTGAGAATCGAGACAGTATGCCGAACTAAGATGTATATTTACTTTATGTAGGTCATAATGGATTTCATGTTCTACTTCATGTCTAGCCTTGAAGGGCTAGGCAGAATTGTATAGCAGCTATGTTTTTTGTTCTTCGTAAAGGAACTATAACCTAACTTAATAGCACTTAGATCGACCCGAGTATATCCTTCCTTTTCCTTTTCGTGTGGTTATTGGCTAACCTGCTATCAAGAGCTATTCAAGCAGCCCGAAGGCTTCTGACATGGCTTAACGACTGCTGTCAATTTGACAACAACCGGGGTCGACTTTTTTACGTGCCCTCCGAAGCACGGAGACGCTCCGATGAAATACCACTAAGCGGTCACCCATCTATAGACTGACCGTATCCAACGTTGCTTAACCTCGCTAATCGTTTACCGATCAGTGAGTGCAACTGGCTATGAGCGCCTGCCAAGTATAGATGAAAACTTATATTAACTATTTTTGGATAAGTGATATGACTGCACGGATGGTTTAGTGGTTTAAGTGGTCGCCTCGCCCCTGACGCCGCGCTGTGTGTTCGATCCCCAGGCAGGTCAATAATTTGTGTGATCCACAGATAGTTGTCTCTAGTCTAGACGTGGTTGTGTCCGTTATTTGAATGTTTGTCCAGTCTCTCGCAACACAGGGTTTAATTCGTCGTGCGAGAATTGAAACAACCGAATTTCAACACTCGTAAAATCTCGGTGAAAGTCATACTGTCTTGTGACCCGCAACGAATTTAATTGGAAGGATATATAGGATATATATATATATATATAGGAGAAATTGGAATAAGATTTCCACATAAGTGACTATGTATGTATCTGCGAATAGGGATTGTGATATTTGAGATTGTAGGGTAACATTGTAGTAGCAAGGAGTCCGGCGTAAGTAAACAAAAAAGCAATAAACGTACATCCTTAATTCTAAGCTAAAATAGGTAATATAATAATAGCCAGTTGCACTCACTGATCGGTAAACGATTAGCGAGCTTAAGCAACGTTGGGTGCGGTCAGTCATTAGATGGGTGACCGCTTACTTTAGTGGTATTTCATCTGAGCGTCTCCGTGCTTCGGAGGGCACATAAATAGTCGGTCCTTAAAAGAGATCAAACTAAGTCCGGTCGGACTTATTTTGATCTCTTTAAAATATTTTAGTAAGCATATTTTGATGTGCAATTAGTGTTTTTGGTGGAACAAAGGCAAAAAATTTAGGAACAGTTAAATACTACCCTTTTGAATATTATAATTTTGCATTCAAAGGTGTTGGTAAATGTTTATCAACCAGCGGGGCGTACAGACGGGCTGGAATGTCTATAACCAGTTTTTTAGGTAGGCCTAGGATACCACTCACTTCTGTATAACAATGCCAAAGTTAGGAATTAACTAACTAACTACAAGAATGGCGTAGTGGTTTAAGTAGTCGCCTCGCAACTGCCAGATACTTAATGCAATGGCTTCAATCCTCATACGAGACATAAATTTATGTGATTCACAAATACTTTTTTGTAAGTCGGTGAGCTGTTTGTTTCGATGTTTGTCCAAATCTCCCGCGTCACAGAAATTTTTGTTAGAGGAGGAGCGGCCTCTAAGAAGCGGTATTACTGTCTCATACATAAAAACTTGATAAACGACTTTTTTAGAAATAATAACTATGTCAGAAAAACATAATATTTCTATTTTGGTCAGATTTAATACTAAAATTATAATATTTTTACGGCCGACAAATTACGACCAAAACTTGCGTTTTTAATTAATTTATTTTTACTATGTATCCAACCAAAACCACGTTACATAGTAAGCCTTTACTAAACAGTCACTTAAGTATAAATATGTATATCCTGACTAAACATGACAAAAATAAAACAAGTCATTCATACTACTGACATTTTTAATTTGTTTGTATAATAATCCTATGGATAACTTTTACCCGATGATTAAAACACATGGGTTCATGTTAAAGCCAGTAGTAATTTTGATGATATTTTATAAAGTCTTTTTACCACGTGTCATTGTAATTACTTAGTTCGTGACATCCTGTGGAGATATACGTCGAAGTTAACATGGCTTTGCTTTATTGTAACGAGCCAGCGTAGAGATATGCTAATATGGCGAACGCAGCAAGTTCAATGTCGACAACATGCGGTACAAGTCACAAGACTTTATTACTAATATATATTTTTTACATATCTATAATTTTACACTCAATCTGTATCATACTTTTGATGTATGAATACATAAATCATATAAAATGTGTCTCTAAATTATTATTTCTTCGTCAGCGTAATCCAAGAGAGATTTTAGCGTCATTGAGATTAATTTTCGAGTTTAATTATGTTGAACATAGAATGCCTATCATTTTGTGGATATCATTCTAGTTTATTGTAATTGGATAGAAGATTATTTATTAATCTAATGATACTTAGAAATTATCTTGCATAGATTAGTGTTATGCAAGGAAACTTTGTTCGGCAAGTAATATATTATACGATCCTTCACGTTACTATCTTATTTCTTTAATTACATCCATCTTTAATTTACGTATCCCGGATGTGGATAAAGTAAGTGACATTCCTCATATTGTAATCGATCATAGGCGAAAGCAACTGCTTAATAGGAGGACTATGTTCTTAGTAAAAAATCTTACGTTTAAGACGTTCTTGCTATAAAAACGAAACAAAATTCTGTTACTTATAACTTGAACCACGATGTAAAGTAAATGTTTGACGGCTTTTGGCTCCGAAACTCCGCGGTTACCTAACGTGGACGGCAGGTGACTAAGCCGACGTAACCTTGAGTGATAACCGATAGCTGACGCCAGACCTTGGATAGGCCAGAGTCCATTCAACGTTTTGTACTTGTTTAGATCGTGCGAACGAATCTTCTTCAATGCCGGTTTTATATCGACGTTGACTATTATTATGTTTGTGAGTATTTGATACTCGTAAACTTTTACAACAGCGTTTTGCTAATATATTTTAACATCTATGTATTATAACATTTTGCCGTGATCTAGGTATTACGGCAAAATCTTATAATAAAATGTTATATTGGATTGCGTAGAGGCGGCTCGGCACCTGAGTTATGAGGTAATGAGTTTCGAAGACATGTACTTATTAAAAATCTTCAGGCAATATTCATGCTTAAGATTTCTCGATAACATTATGGGATGCGTTTAAACTCTACTAGTTTTAAGTTTATATAGTCTTTATTATTCTAAATGGAGATCAATACTAGACAGTGGGATTGTATATAAAAAAGGCAGATGTTTTGATTTTAATTAGACTTTTTGGATATAAATCTTGTATTTGGAAAAGAAATGAGGCACCTTACTTCTAAATAATCGTTTTGAAATCGATTTGAACCAAAAGTATGACATGGGACTTATCCGGTAAAGTTATGTCAGTATATAAAGAGATGGACTCTTATGTTTAAGCGAGAACGCAATATTGCACAAACAACAAATTAGAACGTGTATACCTTACTAGAATGAGGCTTCAGTTTGAAAATTGTAGTCAAGCCGTAACTGCAGTCAAGGCAACTATTATAGCAACTTTACAAATGTATGTGGACTTGGATATTAGATATTATATAATTAAATTTTAATCAAGTTTATAATTTCTTAAGGCAGAGTAATTGCATCGTTCGCTCAGCAGTATTGAATGTGATAAAGTTTATAAACTTTAATAAATAATTGCAAAATTTATTTATTACGTAATAAATTAAAATATATCTATTAGTAAAATATATATTCTACCACATACACACAACACCATCTAGCCCAAACTAAGCAGAGCTTGTACTATGGGTACTAGACAATGGATAAACATACATATATCCTATTTTTTTTTTGTAAATACTTACATATTATACATAGAAATACCCAGACCAAGACAAACATCCATGTTCATGCACACAAATGTTAGACTTGTGAGGAAATCGAACCCGCGACCTCAGGCGTGGCAGTCGGTTACACTAACCACTACGCCATCGAGGCCGATGATATATATATAAATAAATATTAGTTTTAATATACCAAAAATACCGGTAAAATTAATCAAGGTTCTGATTTTGGTTGAAAATGATGTTAACCAATGGAATAGGGCCGGTTATTAATTGTGAACACAATTAGACGGGGCCGCCTTCATTATTGTACGTACCTATTAATGAGGAAACTTCATACCCCGTACCCAGATTCTCTAAGTATATTTTTAACATTTTTTCTGTGTATTTTGACTGGTATTTTGACTGTCTGGTACTTGGAAATGAGGTCAGCATTTTATAGGTTAATATTTTGCTTTGAATCTGGAGCAAGCTTAATAATTATATTTTTAGTGCCTATATTGCTTTAAAACAAGACAGTATAGCCTATAACATATTTATTACAAACTCTAATTTGTGACCTACATGCTATGCGTGGATTGGCAAATAAACTACTTCCGCTGCCAAGATATTATTTAACAACTTACATTTCTTATATTATCCTTACTCCTATCTATTGCAAATTTCTGACATTAATTACAGTAAAATTACAGCAGGCAGTATCACATATAAGCGTATAGGCCTGTAAATTTACAAATCGAGCAACTTTACATTCCATATGTAAAGTTAGACCGTAAGCTTGCCGTGTTAGCTTGTAAACATGATTATGTAATTGTAGTGTATCATAACAAATAAATGGTGAAATTCAATTAAAACCGATATAGTCAAATGAATAGAATTTTAGGGAATACATTTAATGACCAACTTTACACGGGCAGAAATGTGATATTTTATTGTACTATCAGTGCGATAGATAATTAAACCACTGCATCACGCCGTAAGGGACCACTTGTTCGCTTTTAGCCGGAGCCGAGTATGAATCGAAGAGAACATATCAATATCTGCAATTAGATGAATAAAGGATAGAAGGGGATTCATTAGACAGCCAGATAAAACGTTCGCTGTGGATAATATGGAAGCAATCTTAATATTTATTACTTTATGAAAATACCAATTAATAGATGCCATAGTGGTTTAATTGGTGGTGCGCCGAGTGGTGTGGGTTCGTTCCTGTACGAGACAAAAAAATAAGTGATCCATGAATAGTTGTTTTAGGCCTTGATGTTCTCTGTGCCCGTTGTTTGAGTTCGTCAAGTCTCTCAATACACATAATTCCCGGACAAGATAGCGTGTTGAAACAAAAAAGCAAGGAATCTGTTCAGTTTCACTGTATTATTTTAAACTAATATTCGTATATAAATTATATGTTTTAAGTATTACTTCTGGTTACCGGAATAATATAAATTTCTACGCCTGTAGACAGTCCACGGCATTAATTTGAATCCCCAACAAGTTTAGACGATTATCCAACTCTTATTTGGGAATAGGAAACTATTCTTGAGTAGAAATTAGTTTCGGTACAAACAATTAGCCTATTTAGAACATTGCAACTGGCTACACATGCATTTCAGTTTGAAAGCAAAATTTAAATAAAGAACCCAGCTTAGTGACTTAAAGCATACTTTTTTATGACTAGTAGAAACTATGGTGTTAATAGAGGTACGTGGCACCAAGATTATTACTTATATTGTTACTTATAAAACTAACTTTAAACATAACATTAACTATGACGTCACTATATAACAATCTGTCTGCTGCACTAAAAAAATAAGTAGTCTCTAAAGTTGACTGCACGGATGGTGTAGATGTTTAAGTGGTCGCCGCGCTGAGTGTTGCGGGTTCAATCCCCACACGGCACAAATATTTGTGTGAACCACAAATGGTTGTTTTGAGTCTGTGTGTTCTTTCTATCTGTAGTTTGAATGTGTGTAAAGTTCCCCGCGACTCAGAAAGTATCCCTAGTGCCAGCGATACTGTATAAAAAACACAGCTGCTGATTAACTAGTAAAGACTAAACATGGTGTTGGATAAAGACATTATAGGAGACAAAGAATTTAATCATAGATGTACCCTCACTGTACTAAAAGATTGAATTAGAACGACAGTTTACGGTAATAGTCCACCAAGCTGGCCAAGTGCGAATTGGCAAACCTAAAAATTCTTCGGGAACATTGTAGGAACTCTCAGACATGCAGATTTGATGATTTTTTCCCTTCACCGTGCCTTGGGATCGAACTCGAGACCTCTGCACCTAAGTTATCGCTGCTCCCAAAGTGATAATACTATGTAGATACGATACATATTATTATATATAACTAGCTGTGCTCGCGGTCTCACCCGCGTCAGTGGTATTTATGGTTACTGCGCCGCTTCCGTGAGCCGTAGCGTGATGTTATATAGCCTATGTCCTTCCCAGGGTTTCAGGCTATTTCCATTCCAAATTTCATCTAAATCGGTTCAGCGGATTGAGCGTGAAAAGGTATCTGACAGACAGACAGACAGACCGACAGACATACAGAGTTACTTTCGCATTTATAATATTAGTAAGGAAGTAAGGATTTAGTTGTCATGGTGGTACTGTGTGTCAGATGACAACTTATCATCAAGAAATGAGACAGTGTAAATGTAGTAGCGCATCTATGATATATATTCTTTTTATTTTTATTTATTGGAACGACGTTCCTTACGGCAGGCTTGGAGGGGATAGGGATTTTGCTGCGCGACCGAACTGAAAAAATGTGATAGTAAAACCGTAAGAAAAATTCCGTGGAAAAAAGTGCGTGGAATAAAACCGTTAAATGAGACGTGTGCAGGCGCGACATTCGCATACACAAGCGAGTAGTGTATAATACCAGGATATCAGAAATCACTAAATGACCAATATATTTAAATGTTTGGAATCATTTAAATATATTGGTATAAATGAATATTCTTTATTCTATTTAGGGAATTGAGCACGATTTTTTTTTGCAATTTGCGTCGATTCTACATTAGCCGAAGGAACTTCGTTCCTACCTGGTGTCCCACGACACCACATAATTTTATATTTATTTCAAAAACTATTATCTGTCATTACAGGTTCTTAACCTAATGCGATAGTATAGTAACATAACTGAAATATAAAATTTAAAACGGTAATATAATAAACATCTTAAATCTATTATATTAACAATAACTTAATACACAGTACGTAGTCTTTGTGAATTCGCTCAATGAACGTGAAAATAGATCGATACGATCGGATACTGTATTGAGCGCACTCAGCGCCCGCGTCAACGGCGCGTGCTGTAAGAGCTTAGTGCGCGCACGCGGCACCACTAACAACGCCGACAACAATTCTTTAAGTTTGAGCATACTTATAAGCAATATATTGTGCCTAAGTCTGCGAAAGCTGGCTATCGCCTGCTTTCAGCTGCTGTTACCCTTACCAATTGTATTAGTTTGTCTATCTCCATTCGCAGCTGATCAGGTTTTCTCAGCTCTTAATGTAAAGAATTCGCATGTTTAAGCATCCGTTCTCATGTGTACGCATAATTAGCATCCTTTCGTATAATTGACGGTTGTACATCCTTTGACATGCAGAATTTGGTACAATAAAGCGCTCATTTCGTTTATGCGACACACAGTGCGTTTAACGTATCGCGTTTGCCGCATACTATTTCATTATATATTAGCTTTTCTTCTTCGCTCTCGTAAATGTAGGTTAGGTAAGGTTATGTTAGTAAAAGTACTTTCTAAAAGTAATAAAATTTTGCCTATGTTACTCGGTGATAATATAGCTTTTCTAACGGTGAAAGAATTTTTAAAATAGGTTGAGTAGTTTTTGAGTTAAATATAAACAAACAAAAAAATATATTTCCTGTTTATAATTGGTCTATAGATGAACCTATTGCTACATGTTGGTTTTGCATGTTTAAAATCCGTTCAGTAGTTTTTCATTGAAATCCTTACAAACAAACAAACAAAACATAAAATATTTCCTTTTTCTAATATCAGTATAGATAAACCTATTGCTCCATGTTGGTTTTACGTTATAAGCAGAGTCCATTACAAAGTGAGACGTGTGTCGTCTTGAGCTTCGCAAACACGGCAGACTGTGTACATTTGTCATAAGCATCTGATGCACCGTAAGACGGCTTTTAATCGTTTCGCTCAATTCGTGCGAACAGATTCGTGTCACAAACCGATGCGAACGAACCGATATGAAAAAAAAGGCGGGTGAATTGACACCTGAAAACATATTATTTAAGAAATGTGTCGATTCGCACAACAGATTCGTGCGAAATTACCAATAATTCCGCATGACGCATAAACAAATGGAGCGTTTTATGCGCATTTAAAACACAAAAAAGGCAAAAGCTGAATGTATGCTTCATCATACAAAATAGGTATTTTCAAATACGAACTGTTGCTAATAATAGGTGTAATTCAAGCCTAATTTGTACCTTTTTGTGCAACAATTTGCTGGCTCATTACAACGGCACTTTTTAGTTATTAGTAGTTTGTGTTCATTAAATATTAGTATTATCATTATGGATATTTAGATAAGTATATTCATCACCACAATTCTGCAAAACCTATGACCATTAAATCTAAAACCCTTAACCTCATAAAATTGTGACCTGCCAACGCTAATGGCAGGTCACAATTTTACGACTCCGCTGGTTAAATAAAAATAAAATCCTTCCCAGCATGTAGACAATAAATTTAATCAATGGCTATAGCGCTTTTTCATGTTCATAGGGTTTAAGCACGAGATAACGAGATGTGAGAGTAATTTAGTAGTTATTCGCTTTTTTCAGGCAATGCTAAATAAAAGACATTGCGTCTAATGGAAATTGGCGACTCTTTTTATTATAGTTTTGATATACAGAACGCTGTGATAGTCAATCATAGAAGGGTTTTGTTTTTAGCGAAGTCGAATAGTATTGGTGTAGCTGACAACCAAATATCTTCTTATAGTTGCCAGAGGTAGTATTACTAAGTTTTAAATCTCATTAACAGAGGTCAAATCTACAGCCGTCTATAGAAAGTTTCCAGATTCCTTGGTAACACTTTAAATTTATAATCAGGAAACTTAATACGTTGAGCACCGTTGTGGTTACCAGGTGCCAGCAAACAATACATTTTCTATTGTTTGTGTTGATAGCACTTTTCTCAAGACTCGAGAACAGAACTTAAGATCTCATGATGGGCCGTATACAAATATGCAGTCTTATTGCTCTCGCCAGGACCAAATGAGGCCATATTCTACGGATTGACTTAATCTTCGAATAATTCATAAATCACTGACTTTAAGTATATAAAAGTTTAAAATAATTACATTATGAAATGTAAATTAAAGTTGGTTTGATCCCTTGGTCTTAAGCATTACTTTCTTCTTCTGCTTTAACTTCCAATGCAGTAAGCTATAGCATACCAGCCAACCTTTTCATCCCTTTGCTTTTACTCCAACTTTCCTTTCCCAATAATGAAGCCGCGCGATAGTACTAGAATTGCAAATTACAATAGGCTGCGTTATCCGCTTACCAGTAGAGCAGCGATAGCTCAGTGGGGAGACCAACAGACTGCAATACAGAGGGTCTCGGGTTCGAACCCACGTCGCGCACCTCCGAATTTCGGAAGTTATATGACTTTTCGAAATTATGTGCGTATTGATTAACAATAATTATCGCCTGCTCCGTGCCTCGGCAAGCACGTTAAGCCGTTGGTCCCGGCTGCCATGAACATCTATGGCAGTCGTTATTGGGAGAGTGTCGACACAAAAGATCCCATCGGGTTGAAGTGTCGTCGGTCTGCACTGACTGGCCCCCACATAAGATAAGATAAGATATCCGCTTACCAGCTACCGGACCCTATGACTGATTTGTGTAGTATAAAAAATAATGGATACGAAAACAGCTAGAGTCAGATTTAGATATAATTATATTATAACACAATATTTTTTGACGTGTGTGTGTTTTGACGCTGCAATCAGCGCTTCGATGGCTATAAACTAAAAGCATTACACACGTCATTGCACATAATTTGTGTGGTAAAATAAATTACAACATATTTTAAAACCCTAACAACATCACAATACGAGGTATTAGCATAATTAATTATTGTTTCGATTAGCTTAACTAAATAATATGATGATTTGTTAAGTGCTAACTAAAGTAATTTAATTTATAATTGCCGAGTTCATATAAACCTAGTTCCTAATAATACAATAACATGTAATTATGTTTGAAAAATAAATCAGAGACAGCTTTTTACTCTATTTTTCAATTATCGCCCTAAATTCCTGATTAGATTTTCAATACAGTTCAGCTTAATTTCTCAAATCTGCATGGTGACTACATCCGTCAAATAGTTACCATACAGTAAAAAAATATTCACACAAATACTTCTCCACCTCCATAGTCTAAAATCGATATTGAAAACAGATGTGTATACATAATTATTACGTGCAATAAATAGTTAATTGTTTACATTAACACGCAATGGGTGTGCTCACGTGCGATCTTGACTTCTTGACCTAATTCTGTGCTCCTTTTAAACCAAACACTTGTAGAACGTCTGTCAACAGGACCCGGTATGCGAAACTTAAACACATCTATACTGGCATCTGATCTACTGCTGAAATTAGATTATATAAATTAATTTAACAACAATAATGTTTCTCGGTTCCGTTGCGTAATGATCGCCACTGTTTATTCCGAACGTTCACCTATCATCATCATCATCATCACCATCATCATCATGTCAGCCAAAAGACGTCCACTGCTGGACATAGGCCTCCCCCAAGGTTTTCCACACAGACCGTTTACCTATAAATATATAAAATTTTGAAAATTTTGGATTATATTGTTTACTAGCTGACCCGCGCAACTTCGTCTGCTTCACATAAGAGAATTTTCCTAGTTTTTGCAACATTTTCGCGTTAAACAAAAATCAACCGTATAGCCGTACCCATACTGGCGCGGTGAGATTTGGAAGTTTTATTTCATCTATATCTTGTGTGTTTATAAACCGATTTCTATAATTTTTTTTTATAAAATAAATATGAAAGTGTACGTTTTGAATATGGGAGTTTGATAAATATATATCTATGTGAAATACAATATATTTATGTATTTAATACACTTTGAAGAAATGCCTAACGATTAAACACATTATTGTGGCTAATTTATAAAAGATAGATGTATACTATTGAGAACTATTTTGTAGATCTTTTGAAGACCATCATCTTTGTAATACGTACTTTTGGTGTATGCTCAACGTATGCGAGGATAAGAGCTCGAAAGCGCATTTTCGTCCGACTTGCTTCAAATTTATCTTCACTGCTCAGCTTCTATGTGTCTTAGCGTTATGTTATATAGCCTATAACCTGCCCAGGAGTATAGACTACAATCGTACCAAGTTTGGTTAAAATCCCTTCAGTAGTTTTTGACCCATGCGTGCATATACAGACAGACAGATAGACAAAAAATTTACTGATTGCATTTTTGTCATCAGTATCGATCACCATTCATCCTCCAATATTAATTTTGAATATTTATTCAATGTACAGAATTGACCTCTCTACAGTTTTATTATAAATATAGATTAATTTCGTCCGTCACTCAACCACCACGAGTACGTCACTAGCTACCAAAAATATCGACAATTAATAACAATAATTGTTGCTACTTCGCATCACTAGTATTTGCAACTGACGATGATGTTGATTTATTCTTGAACGATAAATAGTATTTAAACATCCAATAATAGATTGTTTACAAAATATATTTCCGTTAAATAATATGATTTAGTTGCAGTGATGCTTGATGATTACACAAATAAAATACACGTTTCCACCGGTGGTTTTAAGATAACAACATCACTGTTTTGGGATATATTGTTTCTCACTGGTCATATGCTTAAGGGGACACCGCGAAACGTGACGTACGTACTCATTGACAGTCATTGTGTATCAATCGTTAAAGAGCGGTCATAAGGTCTAAAATTGCGATGCGCCCGCAATGATCGAGAGCGCTTAGAAATTGTTTGTTAAAATCTTAAAATATTATTTAAAAATTATTGGTTTTATTTATGGAAATAATGAGCTAGAAAATTACTAATATTGAATATATTCGAGTAATTCCTAAGCATAATGATAGTGAACCTTCCTTGTAATTTCAAAAATAGTAATTTTTCAGAGGTGTTTTCGAAAATAATTATGATCGAGTCAAAATTACAATATCGTGTTTTCGAGCTAGAAAATTCTAGTTAAAGACATCAATTTACCTATATCAAAATTCTAGATTGTCTTGTCATAGTCCTATACTATTCGATGAAAGTTAATGCATTTTTTCAGTGTGCCCGCTTAAAGTAGTATCGATTTGCTACTCTGAATGATAGAAAAGAACCACAGCAGTCTTGGGGTAGACTGCTGGTCTGCAACCCAGAGCACGCATGCACCTGTCTTAACTTGACTTGTTATATTATGTATGTATTACATAGTTAATTATCACCAGATTTAACGGTGAAATAAAACATTATAAGTTTTTATTCGACGGCCTCGATGGCGTAGTGGTTAGTGTAACCGACTGCCACGCCTGAGGTCGCGGGTTCGATTCCCGCACAAGTCAAACATTTGTGTGCATGAACATTGATGTTTGTCTTGGCCTGGGTGTTTCTATGTATAATATGTATGTATTTACAAAAAAGTATATAAATGTATGTTTATCAATTGTCTAGTACTCATAGTACAAGCTCTGCTTAGTTTGGGCTAGATGGTGTTGTGTGTATGTGGTAGAATATTATTATATTATATTTGTGTATCTAAGAGCTAGGTATTGGCTTTTTTTTTATTTTTTTTTTGCTTGTCAAAATGACCACACTCCACCTGATGGTAAGCAGTCGTGTGGTCTAAGAGCAGTGGCCTCCACATCGCCCCCACAGCTTAGGCTCAGCTTTTCCAGTTAGAATATTCTTATTGTTTTGGTCCTCATAGACTACCTACTTAGCGAGCTCCTTCTTATGATTCTTATCAACTCTCATTCGTTAATAACACATAGGTAATCTATCTATTTATATATAAAGGAAGATGTCCTGACTGACTGATTTAGAGACAACGCACAGCCTAAACCGCTGGTCGTAGGAACTTGAAATTTGGAGAGCACGTGTGTTTTAATTTGTAGGGGTGTACTAAGAAAGGATTTTTTGAAATTCCACCTCTAAGGGGTGAAATAGGGGGTGAAGTTTATATGGAATTTGCTAATTTCTGGACTTATAAGTATAAAAATAGGTATACAAGTTATTGATTGTAATTGAAAATGACCTGTGTAGGTAAAATGGACAAAACTCCCCCTAAAAAGGTAAAATGGGGGGGTAAAGTTTGTATGGAAATTTTCTCATTTCTGGACTTAGCAGTATGAAAATTGGTACATAAGTTTTCGATTACAATTAAAAATATCTGTGTAGGTGAAATGGATAAAACTCTCCCCTAAAGGGGCGGAAGCGGGGATAAAGTTTGTATGAAAATTTTGTCACTTCTGGACGCGTACGACCCGAATTGATTGTCAAATTCTAAATTAACGCGAGCGAAGCCGCGAGCAAAAGCTAGTCCTATTATATAATTGCTGATTAACAAACGCCTATAAATCTACGTAGATCTCGATAAAAGCCAAACATTATTTAAATTTCTTATTTCGTGTGTTTCGCGTTCTTTATTCGTTTTCTTATTTATTAAACTCAAGCGCCATCTAATAAGTAATAGATGGCGCTTTAGTTTATAAATTGTTATAATCCTTATTATGCTAATTTTAATCAAGTGAAATATCATCAAGCAATAGAAATATTCAAGTCAAATTGCTAGTAAATAAGACTTTTCATGGTCCGTAAACAATCGTACCCGTAACGCCATCTGTATTCACACACAGAAATTAAGCAAGGGTAAAGTGACCTAATTTAAACCGCGTCTAGTTTTAATAACGTTTTAATACATTATAATTATTATATTAGCCGTTTCTCAATTTCATAGATGATTATTTATGTGTTGGTGTTGATTATTAAGTACAGAATTATGACTCAACACGATCTTAGAATCGATAAAGATGATTTTGAATAGAGACTCGAAGTTGTTTTATATATTCGTTGTATAGTATAGTAACAGCACTGCAAGTTATGACTCGTAGCTGCAATAAATCGCTCCATCGTCAGCGTGTAAGCCGAACACGCGCAACGTTTTCCAACTATGTATAGACCTCCTGCTTGACTACGTGAGATATTGACTACAATATGTTATGACTCTGTGTCATTAAAATTCATTAGATTTTGAGAGCGGGATTATATTTTAGTAGACGAAATCAAATTTATTGCACTATTTGTAAACTTTTAGATGATTTATAATAGGTAGGTATACAGGGTTACGATTTTAAATTAAATATGTTTATACTAGATTTAACTTTGGTATAATATGTATTAGGTAATTATAATTAAATATAGGTAAAGTAGGCTAGTTATTAATTTTAATTCTCTAGATTTTAATATTCGCAATATATAGGTACAATATAGTTACCTACCAGTTAGTCTCAAATATTTCTTGTTTTTAATACGTTTGCAACACAATGCTGCCAGAAAGAGATCTTCTCTTTATGCTACATCAAAACACGCTAGCAAACTAGGAATCAACTATAAAAAGTTACAGATCGCGAGCGAAGCCGCGGGCAAAAGCTAGTGTTTATATAAATGTAGAGTTCTGGGTTTATTTAGATTTAAATTTAGGGGTCGCTTTGCTATTACATATTCATATTCCAAGTCCTTGAGGTACATATAGTCAAATATGCGTTTTTTACCAATGGATTATCTAATACTAGATGTTTACCATTATTTTAATTATTGCATAAGATTTTTGAGGCATTACATCTTGAGCTCTAAAGATATCTTTGGAGTAAACAGAAAAGGTATTTTTTGCAAAAATATCGTACCTGTGACGTATAAAAATTGTCTGTATGTGTATGCATATGCAATGAAGTAAAAATATAAACCGCTAAAATAAAATTGTACCATTAAGAAAGGAACGTGCAACATATTTGGCCAGTGACCAAACACGGTCGGCAGAAGCAAGACGAGGCGCAGTGCGAGGCGTGAAGCGAGCGAGTCGAGGCGAGTCCTCCGTCCCGCAGTGGCCATTAGCTTGCACGTCTTGTCGTTCTCACCCGGGCGCGGATCATGTTGGACTAACTAAAATTGCAAGGAAATCCCCCTTGTGCCGACGACCCCACCCGCCCCTAATTGCGGCTCGAGTGTCGATTTATTTGCGAATCATGACTCCCCGTTCCGACTTAATGACGATTTTATGATCTTTGTCCGGTATTTCTTTGTTATTTTACATTTTTTGACATCTTCTCCAGCTATGTAAATGAAGAGCGGTCGACATAATTTTAATAGGTGTTGGTAATGTTTTCTTTGGTATCGCTTTATAGATTGTAAGAATTAGAAATTATTTTATATATATACATTTATAAAATTATATCGTTTGGTTAAAAGCAACTTCATTTCTTATTGGTGCAGTTTCCACATAAATACATACTCGGTGGCCCACCGGTAGATTCACTACCGACTGCTGTGTCTCGGGCTCGATTTCTGAGACGGGCAAACTGTTATTAGGTTTTTCTATTAAGGTGTTCTTAGTAGCCACACGGAATTTGGAACTGTGCCCGGTTTAAGCAATTGCCTCGTCCCTACATATTACCGAAATGACGGTATATTATTACACCTTTGCTTATCACTTCAGCAATAAAGGCATGGCACAATTTTATTAATGTCTGTATATTGATTTTAATTCAATTTTGTAGGTAAAATCCATGTCTGTAATCGGAAAATACTAATTTAAAATATCATGAATGGACATTATTAAATACCATATATTAAAAAGTATATGACTTCAGAAAATAGTACCTTATTATTGTAGATCTAAAGTTCATATTGTATTGTGTTAAATTTGTATTTTAATGTAGGTAAATATCCGTTTTACTTTACGCAACGGGTCATATTGCGCCGCACGTTGTATTCGGCATGGTTGAACAAAGACTCGAGTGTTACCATTACAACGTGAAAAAGGAATAAGTAATTCATTAACTATAAATCAACTGCACTCCTAAAGTTGCAAAAGGCGCCTCTCTCTAAATCCTTCTATAAACGATGCTTCATACATTGTGACGCACAGATCGCTTACTGGTTTAAGTGATCGTCACTTGCCACGCATTGATTGTTGTGGATTCTAAGCACACACGAGACAAAAATTGTGTGATTCACAATAAATTGTACCGAGGCTGGACTTTCTCTGTCTGTTGATTGAATGTTTGTAAAGTCTCTGGTGATACAGTATTAAAGCCCAGTGCCTTTTATAAAGAAAATATATTTGTTCTTTGGTATAAGTCAAAAGGTTGTATCGACGTTTTTTACGGCGGCGTTGTGTAAATAAATGCAACAGTATGAAATACCAGTGTCTTGAGCTAGCAGCGCAGTTACTTCTGTTTAAAAACGTTGGTTGCCTTTATACAACTTTTGCATGCATGCAGTTCCTGAATTAGCTTACCATCAGTAATCTTGTATTTGCCACATTTAAAAATATCCAAATGCCACATTTCGTCCTCACGTGCCATTTTTTACGTAATAGTATTGAAAAAGCTTACTATTGTATTACTAACTTATAATTAGTTTTAAGCTACTAAATTATTTACTTGAACATATGATTAGATAATTATATTGTAGATAATATTACGACTTTGATGCGAAGCCTTATGTACTGCGCAATGCGTTGTGCGCCGATATGTCGATTTAGAAGTTCAACCTTTAGTACTAACAGCTTATAAATATATTAAACTATAATTAGGCATTTTGGACATACTAATATGTATTAGTAATGATTTTATATCATTGGTATTAATGGTCAGCTTCTATTTAAGTGCATCGGCTGCAAGTGTTGCAAGGTGCATCGTGCACCGCAGAATCGCGTAGAGAAGAGAGTCTTAGATTAAAATATTTTTCGTAAAAAGGTTAATGTATAAAATATAGGCGGGATTACACGGACAGTATTCAGCAGTTAAATCAAGATCGTTATAAAGGCGGGGCATGTCGAGCGGTTCTGACCAATCACAGAATACCTATTTACCTATTCCACATAATCCAATCTAAAGGTCTTAGGTGCTAATAAATATATTTCACGAAATCCCTCGTCCCTTTTCAGAATAACAATGTTCTTTTAATGAAAGACAATATATGAATGCTGCGCTAAGCTTCAAGTAATAATTATAGTATTCTTAGCAAGGTTACGTTATTTATACATATACTAAAATAGTATTCATTTAATAACTGTAGTAGTGTGTTTTGGGCAATAACTGCTCAAGGAACGAATTGATACGTTTAATTACTATCTAATTAGATTTAATAATAGCCTTGATTAGATTGCGTTCTTAAAAAGGTAGGCAGAGACTAAACATTTCTTCATGCTACGAGTCTTTTGCGTCATCGTATTCAGCAACTTCCTATGCTTTATCGTTGTGTTAAATTCGGTGAAAACATTCTGAGTTGCCCATATTACCTTCGCCTGTCTGCTTCGCGAGCTTTTAGATTGTTTACGATTCTGGAGAAGTGCTATTTGATTTCTCTGGGCTGGTTTTTTACCTGGCAGATGGCAGTAAGCTTGCGTGTTATTACGGGGTAATTGGAACATTCACGAACTGTGTGTTTGGAAAACGACATCTATCTATACAAATAAAATTGAAGTGTCTGTTTGTAATGTCAAAATACCAGCTTTTTATCTAATGCATATGAAAGTATATAAGGTACCTATACGAAAACATCTATTTTTAAAATGTTTGTCTGTCTGTCTGTTTGTTCCGGCTAATTTCCGAAACGGCTGAACCGATTTTGACGGGACTTTCGCTGGCAGATAGTTGATGTTATAAGGAGCAACTTAGGCTACTTTGATTTTAGAAAAAAAAATAAGATTCCGCGGAGACAAACACTTTTTAGTTAAAATCTACGCGGACGAAGTCGTAGGTAACAGCTAGTCTTAAATATTTTCATAGTGTCAAGTCAAATAGGTAGACGGTCTCTCTAACTTACTACACAGTCCCTCACTACACAGCCGTTAAATTCTTAGACTTGTGTAATAATGCCAGCAAAAGGGCTACATCGATATAGACGGTCAGGCACAAGCTGTGTGCAATTGACAGTTTTGCAAGCGCACCAAAAAGCAAGTCCATAAGGCAGTGGTCCAGCCGCCGACGATGAACGAGAAACGAGTAGAACTAGAAACTATAAACGAGTTGATGATCAGCGGGAAGCGAGTGTGTAGTTTCGATAGTTTTGTCGCCGGGCTATAAGCGAGTGTGCAAGTGCGACGAGCGATTACTCGCGCCACTCGCCCGCGGTCGCTCAGTCCTGTGCAAACCTGCACGCGCGACGAGCGAGCATCGCTGAACGAGTATCGCTGAGCGAGTTTATTTTTGAAAGCTCTTCTCGCCCAGCGAGAAAACTAGTAAAGCGAGTCGTTGCCGGCAGTGTGAACAGTCAGAGAGCAACTTTTAATCTCTTTCGTTTACACGGAATGTATATTAATTGTGCGTTTCTTGAGAGAGAAAATCGCCGATAGTTAGTCGTTTTCTCGCCGGGCGACGGTCGGACCATTGCATATAGGATAGTTTCAAACAGTAGATAAAATAATTGAAGTAGTTTTCATGAAAAATGCTTTATTGTTTTTCTGTTTAGAATACTATGATTTCATAAGCACCCGTATACATTATATGCTCGAGTACCTTTTATTTTTATTAAAGTGGTTATTCTTAATAATAATAAACTGCACGGATGGCGTAGTGGTTTAAGTGGTCGCCTCGCCACTGCTGTTGCCACGAGTGTTGTGGATTCTAATTCCACACGAGACAAACATTTTTTGATCCACAATTCGTTGTCTGGATGTTCTTTGTGTCCTTTGTTTGAATGTTTGTAAAGCCCACCGCTACACAGGAGTTACGACAAGTGCGGGAGTTGTCTCTTTTAAAAAAGACAAAAATTTGGTAATACCTACTCAAGTAACCATTCGACAGTTTTCACTAACATCTATTATGAAAAAAGACATAAAATAACAAAATCCTTGTACATTTAAAATCCTTTCATATAATATTTCTCTTACGGTGTATGATTATACATGTACTTATAATAAAATTGTTTGTCTGGTATTCCAGGTATCTGCAGCAGGCGATATCTACTGGGAGGGAGAGGAGGACGCTTCAAATGAGTTCCTGGAAGTAAAACATGATGATGACTCAAGTTTATTCAACCTAAAGCGCTTCAAGCGGGAGTGGACCCGTAAGTATCACTACATATTATAAAACAAAGTCCCCTGCCGCGTCTGTCTGTCTATCCATCTGTCTGACTTCGTGACAAACCCAAAAACTACTGAACGCATTTTCATGCGGTTTTCACCAATAGACAGAATGATTCATGAAGAAGGTTTAGGTGTATAATTTGTTAAGTTGTTTTCTACTACCCGTGCGAAGTCGGGGAGGATCGCTAGTCTTATATAATAGTAACCGTTATTATAATATGCTGTTTAGTGTCGAAAGACTAAGTCTGTATTATAAGGTCATGGGGTCCCAGTGCTCGTATTCTGTATAGAAAAATAGCTGCAATGCTGATCAATTTATATTTACTACAGAATTTGAAAGCCCGGCTTTGGTGCCCGAATCGCATTACGTCTTTCAATTTCTGTTAAAAAATCTTATATTTACGGCAAAAGACTTTATTATCATACTGAAAATCTACAAGTACAGGCTTTAGGAAGTAAATTTAAATATACAAGCTTAGTGATTGCCCGTTTATGATTACTGCTTTCCTTCTGTGGCGTGTGGTATAGTATTTCGTCACATTAATAGCACCAGAAGTATCTGGACAAAGTAGCTTTCTAATAGAAAGAATGATTAAAATCTGTTCAGTAGTTTTAGAGTTTATCGATAACAAACAGACAAACAAATAATTCATTTTTAGAATAATAATAATATTGGTATAGATGGTGTCTATAACATAAAAATACTACATTCCTGCAACTCAACGTTTCTTTTTCACGGGCTAAACGATTAGGCCTAACAATACAGTTTAATATAGGGCTTATAATATTAGATTATACTAGATTTTACCCACGGCTCCGCTCGCTTAAATACAGGTTATACCAATTTTCTATCCCTCGGGAGCTGTAATTTATCTAGGCGAAACTTCATGATAATCAGTCGAGAAGTTAAGGCATGAAAGCGTATCAATCAAACTAACATACTAACATTAGTTAGGATTATATGATTACTAGCTTTTGCCCGCGGCTTCGCTCGCGTTAATTTAGAATTTGACAATCAATTCGAGTTGTACTCTGCTTGTAATAATATAATTCAATCATGATTCGAAAGACACGTGGTGCCATCTATTATCATACGAACGTTATTATTGTTTTTCTCGGGAACAGTAATTTTTTTTCGGGATGAATAGTAGCCTATGTCCGTTTCTGTACTCCTGTCAACGTATATGCAAAATTTTAGGATGATCGGTTTAGTGGTTTAGGCGTGAAAAGGTAACAAACAAACAAACTCATTTTCGCTTTTATAATATTAGTTAGGATTAGGATAGGATTAGGATTAGGATAGTAAAAGTTATCATCTGCTTATATTAACAATGGTTTCTACTATTTTCCAGCTTGGAAACTGTTTAGTTTCGGCGAAAATAAGGATGACAAGGCCGAGACTGTAACCGAACCGGAAAATGGAGATGATGGTTCCTCGTAAGTATTGTTTACTTATTTCACTTCAAATTCAACGACATAACTGAAAGCCTATTGGTCTGGCTGCCGGTGTACCGCTGCCATTCAATAGGTTACTTAGTTTTGGATTTTTATTTATATATAAGTACTATAACTATATATGTCGACCTCGATGGCGTAGTGGTTAGTGTAAGCGACTGCCACGCATGAGGTCACGGGTTCGATTCCCGCACAAGTCAAACATTTGTGTGCATGAACATGGATGTTTGTCTTGGTCTGGGTGTTTCTATGTATAATATGTATGTATTTACAAAAAAAAGTATATAATATGTATGTTTATCCATTGTCTAGTACCCATAGTACAAGCTCTGCTTAGTTTGGGCTAGATGGTGTTGTGTGTATGTGATAGAATATTATTATATTATATATTATTATTATAAACTAGACTGCACGGATGATAGTGGTGGTGGTGGAAGTGGTGGTGGTGGAAGTGATGGTGGTGGAAGTGGTCGCCTCGCGACTGTCGCCGCGCTGAGTGTTGTGAGTTCGAATCCCACACGGGACAATAATTTGTGTGATCCTCAAATTGTTGTCCTGGGTCTGGATGTTCTCGGTCCGTTGTTTGAATGTTAGCTAAGTCCCGCGCGATACAGAAATTATTCCAAGTGCGGGAACTGTCTTTATAAAAAAAATTAAAAAGGTTTCTATATTATTTTATAATATTTTCTTTAAATAGTTAACAATTTATATCTGTAAATATTATGACAAATAAATATTTAGTTATAAATTGGTGGATTAAGCAAATGTATCCATAATAAAATACAAATAAAGTCGTTGCTGCGCAAAAATGAGCCTTGGTGTGCAAAGTGCTATTTATAGGGCAATTTTGATCAGCTCAGGTCGATACCAGCTCTAGTTTTTGGTCATATGTTATAGCGGTAAGCCGCTATTGTCATCTACTGGGGAGAGACCCAGACTACTTGTTAAAATACTTGTACTTGCTAAATTATGTTAGGTTTTCTGATAGTAAAATTTACTATCAGAAAACCTAACATAATTTAGGCCGACCCACCCGGGTATCAATTTGGAGACTAGTGATATTAAATTAAACAATTATAAACGTTGTAGTTTAATTTTGTAAGCGTAAGACATTATTTCAGTTTTTATGAAAAGCAATTTTCAGCAGCAGTAGATATAATTAACAGTTAGCCCGAAACTATGCTTGTTAAGCGACAATTGGCTCGCCTACTATCACGTGGGTCTTAAAACAAGTTTGGCGTATTGTGACTGTAATAAACCTACCCGTTACCCCCTACACTCGTACATAATCGGGTCTCTATGTGTCTTAGTTTTATTTCTTTATTTACTCTTTTAGGTTTATACCTATTAATACATAGCTTAATACAATCTCCTGCCAAACTACATTGCAGTTTGTCGGCTGTACATTGCAGTTTGTCGGCTGTACATTGCAGTTTATCGGCTGTACATTGCAGTTTGTCGGCTGTACATTGCAGTTTATCGGCTGTGCATTGCAGTTTGTCAGCTGTGCATTATAGTTTGTCGCCGGTTTGTTTGTTCAATTCTTGCAACTGGTTAATATGTGTTATTTGATCGTTACAGCTTTAACAAGGATGACGACCAAGACTTCGGGTCCGGGTACGTGGACAGAACCTCGGATCAGCTCGAGCCGAAGGAAAGTACGTACCTATTGATACACTTATTTGAAAGCACGAATGACGTAAGTACGCTTTGTAGTTATTTAGGAGCGATAGCGTAGTGGGTGACCGTTGGACTGCCACGCATAGATCAAGAGTACGATTCCATTTTCCATTTTCGCATTTCTGACTCTTCGAAGTTATGTGCGTATTAAATAGTTTATTATCACTTGCTTTAACGGTGAACGAAAACATTGTGCAAGACTGAGAGTTCTCCATAGTGTTCCCGAAGAGATGTGAAGTTTGCCAATCCGTACTGGGCCAACATGGACTATAAAGCACCTTTCTAGCACTAAGAAGATGCCCGTGCACAGCAGTGGGACAGTCTAATACGGGGCTGATATTATTATTATATTAGTAGTCAATTCATCTGCCGCCCACCGAATTGGCTTCAATACCCAAACGATATATAAAATTTTGTTATCCACTGATTGTACCGATTTCGGATATTCTACTTTCCACCATTTGTAAACAAAGCAGTTTTCTAATAATTTTACCATTTCCTAGTTAATTATTAGTGACAATATTTCTAAACTAGTAAACATAAATATTGCTGTTTAAAAAGTCAACGCATTTTCAACGAATTAACGATTACTTACCTTAATGACAAATTGACTTCTCAACGATTATTCAACAAGTATGAGTGCTATGATTTATTTAAGTCATGTATTTATATAATATTAGCTTTAAACCAGTTCTTAGTACTTATCAATACATCGAGAAAAATAAAAGCTCTGGCCATTGACTGACTGACTCATTAACGCCTATCAGCAACTTAATATATTATGGATGAAATTTCAGTAGTAGATGCATAAACGAACCTGCCATTTCGGTAGATTACGGCAGCTTTGTTGAAATTTCATCTCTAAAGACATTAGAATAAGTTATATAACAGTTTGTCATGATTGGTTACATGGACGCCAGTGGTATATTTGCGTAATATTTAATGTGGTGTTTGCAGAGACTCTCCGTGTATCGTTCACTGTGATCGAGCCATACCGCATGGAGTACTCCAACAGGGATTCGCCCGAGTTCCTGGACTTTTCGCACTCGCTTGCCAACGCCGTAGACGCGCTCTTTGAAAAGCTCAGCGGCACGCAGAAGTCTAGCCTTGTGAGAATACAGTAAGTATCAAACTCTATCACCAATATTATGATATTACACTGTCTTAATGGCACAAATCCGGCTTCAATTGCCGGATCGGGCAAAATATTGCTCTGTTCTTCCGTCTAGTAATGTTCAATAGCAATAGGGAATTTTTATTGTTGCCTGTCCAAATGTCTACCCTTCGCCTGATGATAAGCAATCGCGTAGTCCACGAGCAGTGCCTTCTACACCACGCCCTCATTACAACAGCTGTATTGGTGATCGGCTACGAGATCTCAATTTTTATGGCCTAACGACGCGCTTTTTTTGGCTACCTGGAAGTCTGACCTGCAGAATGCGTATATATAACAATACTAGCTATGTTTATCTATTGTCTAGTACCCATAGTACAAGCTCAGCCTAGTTTGGGCTAGATGGTGTTGTGTGTATGTGGTAGAATATTATATTATTATTATTATATATATTATATTATATATTAATGCCTTATCCATTGGGCTACGCTACGAAAAGACCCTATCTAATTAATATAAAAAAATTACAGGTCTCTGATCCATGACGAGTTCTCGTGCAAAGTTACCTTGGACATAGTGACAACTGGCTATGATGACACCGATACCATTGAGGAGCTACTTAAGAACCACATCAAGAACAACGGTAGATTAGGCAAATCTACTGTCACCATAAACGGCTTTAACGCTAAACTGATTGACCCAGGTTAGATATTTTTAAGCAGTATACAAGAAAAGACGTTTATAAATTTGTGAGATGACAATTAGTGTGCTGCCAGAGTCTCTGTTGTATTACAATATTCGATAAAACCTTGTAGCGATCTATAGATCACTACAAGGTTTTATCGAATCGTGACATGATACATATAAAAAAAAACCCGAAAAAAGTGATAAAATATGCAGCATATATACGACGCAATATACTTATATTGCATCATATATATGCTTCTTAAAATAAGATAAATAGTAGCGATGTAAAGAATGGCATTCAAATTATATTCAACTATTTAGATAGACAACACATTGTACATGTGCTGCGTCCTTGATCACGCAAAGTACGTATCTCATTATATCTATTTTCGAATATCAAGTGAATATAAGTGCGACACTATTAAGTACGCCACGTTGTTGTGTTGTAGAAAAGGTTCTACAACAATCCTATAGAATGTTCTTGAGGATGAACTTTTCCAACACTTCTCAAACGTTCTGGATTTGATGTAAAATATAATATCAATTGGGCAGTATATACCTACATGCTTTAAATACTTCTCTTTATATTTTAGCAAACACTTTAACCAATTTGACAACCTACTTGATAATAAGCGATTACCGTGGCCTAGAGGATGGTATTATAATTATAAAAATGAACAAACGAATCGAAAACATTTGACTTATATAATTGAGTCTGGTTTGCTTGAATTTGTTGTAGGCAAAGGGTGAGCTCACTGTGTCAAGTAGGTATTAGACGGATGAAAGCGCTAAAAGATGATTCACCTCTTTGGTCTTGCCTATCCCTTGCCCTCCTCCCCTTAGCATGAGTTACGGTAATTGCTTACCATCAAACAGCAGATTGTGTGCTCTTTTGCCACTTATGTGGCGATCGGTAGGTACTAGATTGGTTGTGTTTGTTGTATGAGACCGAGAAAACATAACCATATCTATATATGGCGGTTACTTCTTAACGTAAAATGGGTTGCTGGCTCGACTACCACCATCAGCAATAAAACAGCGGGGTTTTTATGTTATATTTTTTTTTATGTTATTATTTTCTTTTTATTTCTTAAAGCTTCGGGGACTGATTTAACGGTAGGCGAACCAGCTGAAGCTTCAACAGAATATTCTTATCCCGTGGACAATAACAATCCTGACGAGCAGCAGGGTAATCCATCTCCTGACGATGGTTATGGCCAGCCACCGGAGGGCCAAGATCAAGACTATTCATATCCCGAAGCAGTCAATCATAATACAACTTCCGAAAATTACGATCAAGATATCAACAACCCGAATTACGAGCAGAATCCTGATCCCCAGAATAGGCCCGATCAAAATCCGGATAACCAGAATAATAACGATCCCTACAACCAAGATCGTTATGATTCGACAAGCGAGAGCAGCCCTCAGCAACCTGATGATACTTACATTAGTACATCTGATGACCAGCTTAACCGTGTAGACTATGAACCAAACAGAGGGGATGGAGGTCGTCTTGGTGGAACAGGTGAAAGAACTCATGTTAGATACGCCTGTCTAATAATCTTAAGAATTAAAAATTATATTTATTTTCGTTGCTTATTTTTTTAATTTTTTTATGTGTTTTTATTTATATTTTTGTTTCTTTTTAAAAAGATTTACCTGATGATCCATCATTAAACCCTGAGTTAACGGTTACGTCAACGTCGGCCTCAAGCAAAGATTACGAAATTCCAATATTTGAGAACAGTGGTGAAACTACGCGTTTGCCAGAAGGTAAAATATTTTATGATTAAAAAAGGTGAAAGATTTCGTAAATATTTACTATGTAAAGACATTTTGTATTGCAAATCATACAAAAAAAAATGTATTACCAGAAGGTACCTAAGAATGGTCATTCAACGTTATGTATCTGTTATACAATGAAATTTAATTAAAATTAAATATATTCGGCATTGCATTTCAGCGAACAAATGTCGCATTTGCAAAAGTTGCAAATGAAATTTCATTGTATACTTTTCCTAACATTATGTAATGAAATCATACACCACAACTATGTATCATACAAATGTAAAATATGTACGTATTAACAATTAATGATAACTCATCAAACATTTTAACCGACTTTATAAGATAAGTAGTAAATATTACTTAAATATTATCATTTCTAGAAGCACAAAAGCATTAAAAAGCGAAATATTTAAGCAGTAACGATTACTTACGGCTGCGTTGTGATTGTAATTCTCATTTTAAAATACTTGATTCGCTTACTATTCGACCTGGTTGTTTTCTTTTTTTTTTTATTCTACTAAGGCGGCAAACAAGCATACAGCCCACCTAATGGTAAGTGGTCACCGTAGCCTATGGACGCCTGCAACACCAGAGGCATCACCTGCGCGTTGTTGACCCTTTAGGAAAGGAAGTGGGAAGGAGAAGGAGCGGGAAGGGGGAAAGGGGATGCTTAGGCCGCCGGCACTCTCACTCACCGAACGTAACACAACAGTAGGAATACTGCTATTCCACGTCGATATTCTGTGAGAGGGTATTCCTTACCCGGTCGAGCCAGCCCATTCATGCTGAAGTCAGCGAGGCTCTACTACTCTAATTATATATATATATATATATATATATATATATATATATATATATTATAGTAATATCTATTCAACAACCAGGTCGATAGTAAAATTGTCTCACAGCGGTCAAAGCTTCTTTGATACGTCCAATTCATATTAATAAAAATTGTCATTATAGTCAGCACAATCACAATTACTAAAATAATTAATGTAAGTATTAATACAAAACTCAATAATTTTATCTAGAAAATTTGTCCGTAGTATGTCCGTCCGGCTTCCTACGTTGCGACTTGACGAGGTGCATAGAAAAAGCTCGGATTTGTGACGGTTACAAAGACTGTTACGATGAAAGCGACGAAGCGGACTGCCCAGATGGTAAGTGTTACAATAGATTTTTAAACCTTTTACTTTTTGTGACTGTTAGAGATTATCCATTGTTGAGACGGTGAAGTATTTTATCCATCGTCCATACAAAGAAATACAACATAGTCCAGAGCATAATACTATAATACAAGCTGCTTGAAGATCATAGGGAGCAATATCGTTATGGTTCTATTTAGCTCTTCGACTGCAAGTTCGGTAATTGTCGGGATCGACAAATAATTCAATATTATTATATATCTATGGATCTCTCTTATATGTATGTTAATAAACTTCGATCAGTTTTTAGAAAACGTAACGATTGAAAATATTGTTGAAAACATAAGTGAAAGATTAAAAAAGACTGGAAGAAACTGCGAGATAAGTATACCTTATATGAATAGAGTCCAGCGAATATGCCACTATAATAAACCATTTTTAATAATGAATTCTAGGTAATATCCACACATAATATATATTATTATAGTAAAAGTAATTAAACAAGATAAAATAAGAAAACATACTTCAGAACGGCTGTATGGCTATACCATTTATTATATACCCCATCGTCTGTCATTTTATAGACACAATAAAAAATCTATTATTATGTATCTCCTAGAGATTGAGTTACGGTTAAGCTAATACTTGAGTAGCTTTTGCCCGCGGCTTTGCTCGCGTAAAAGTAGGTTAGGCTATGTAACAGGATTTTTAAAAATAAAATATAGCCTATGTTACTCGGTGATAATTTAGCTCTATAAAGGTAAAAGTGTTTTTAAAATCGGTTGAGTAGCTTTTGAGTTATATCCTTACAAACAAACAAAACATCAAATACTCGAAATAGTAAGAATAAGCAACTATGACCAACGAAGCGATAAATTATTTTCTTAAAAAAAATTGGGGACTGCCGATAGAAGTGAAAACTTTAATCCTTGATTATAAACACTTCTTTATAAACAAAAAAAGAAAAAAATGGTAGAGTCGGATGCTAGTTCCTGATACTCTCTTGGAGGTTATTACAGCGGTCAAAATTTCGTTATTGTTTACGTAAGACGCACCATTTCTGAGATATTGTTAATATTCTAATAAAAATAATAAAGTGTGTAAGCGCGAGACGATGACGCGAGTTCTATGATTTTTGTTCACCCAAGAAGTGCTCAACGCGCCTAAAAAAGTTTTCACTTCCAAATATGTAGTAGTAGGTACACTTACTAACTTTTACAGCTGAGTAAAAATGCTTGTGTTAAGAGTAGGTCAGTAGTACAGTGCTTAGGATACGAAGCGACGAACTCTCGATAGTCTAAAAGTCCTATATTTTCTTTATTGGGTTGCCGCCGCTTCTATTCTGGTTACCACGATAATATTATAAGGCCGGGACTCCACCAAAGCGGAGATGTGTGCGGTGTGCTGTGCGAGAAGAGATGTTTTTCAGCTCGGGGGACTCCACCAAAGCGGAGATGTGTGCGGTGTGCTGTGTGCTATGCGTGAAGAGATGTTCTTCAGCTCGGGTGCGAGGCGTTGAGTGACATCGCTCACTGCACGCCGCTCACATCTCCGCTTCCATCGCGCTATACAAATATTACACATCGCCGCACAGCGAACTCCACTGAAGCTGAGCGGAGAGGAGCTGTGTCAATAACACAATTCTATTGGTTGTTTAAAAACATCTCCTCTCCGCTCGTCTCGTCTCCGCTTTGGTGGCGTCCCGGCCTAATTGTGTTTACTGCCCAGTGGTGTTTTAAATAAATATAACAAAATAACACTGCTAGGATATGCATAATAGTTGGTAAGCCAAAAAGGTAATCGTGGTTTCTAAGGAACGGCATACTTAGTGCTGACTGAGGTCTCTTGCATGCAGATAAATATTATCTTAAAAAAACGATATTGTCTGAATAATAGAACCACTCTGATAGCAAAACGAGTAACGAATTATTTATGCTTTGATTCCATCTTTCCTTTCCCAATAATAAAGTCGCGCGATAGTACTAGAATTGCAAATTACAATAGGCTGCGTTATCCGCTTACCAGTAGAGCAGCGATAGCTCAGTGGGGAGATCAACAGACTGCAATGCAGAGGGTCTCGGGTTCGAACCCACGTCGCGCACCTCCGAATTTCGGAAGTTATATGACTTTTCGAAATTATGTGCGTATTGATTAACAATAATTATCGCCTGCTCCGTGCCTCGGAAAGCACGTTAAGCCGTTGGTCTCGGTTGCCATGAACATCTATGGTAGTCGTTATTGGGAGAGTGTCGACACAAAAGATCCCATTGGGTCGAAGTGTCGCCGGTCTGCACTGACTGGCCCCCACATAAGATAAGATAAGATATCCGCTTACCAGCTACCGGACCCTATGACTGATGTGTGTAGTATAAAAAAATAATGGATACGAAAACAGCTAGAGTCAGATTTAGATATAATTATATTATAACACAATATTTTTTAACGTGTGTGTGTTTTGACGCTGCAATCAGCGCGGCGCTTCGATGGCTATAAACTAAAAGCATTACACACATTGCACATAATTTGTGTAGTAAAATAAATTACAACATATTTTAAAACCCAAACAACATCACAATACGAGGTATTAGCATAATTAATTATTTTTTCGATTAGCTTAACTAAATAATATGTGAATAAACTTTATTATAATTATTTGGTGACAGTTTGAATGAGTTAGCTCGGCGGGTCACGTACCACGCTCTTACAACAAACCAGTGTATGAGTAATGACACTTATTGCGTTTTATCCGGTAAGCAAGAGTTCTGCGGATTCATACCAACTTAAATCTTTATAATATTAGTATAGATGTATTGGATAAAGGTGTATTATTAGCATAAGTTGTAATAATATTCAGGTGCTTGGATTTATACGAAGTCAAGTGGAATTGATTTCAGAACAATCGTGGTCTAGTCCAGATAATATTGAACTGTTTAGGAGAGTATTAAAGTAAAATAACTACCAATTCTCTTTGGATCACTGTAGTCTTTTGAAACAGTTTTAGATTTTTTCGTGGGTGCTAAGGACTAAGTGTCTCAATATCAAGGCTATGCCGTGAGAATGGTGTGGTACCCTAAACAGAAAACAAACAACAACGTCATTCAACGTTTTTCAAAGGTTTCAAAGGCTTTGATTACAGGATATGGCAAGTACGCCGTTAGCTTTTTTGCAACAACAATGATAAAAACTCTATTCATAAAATGTTAAATTATAGCAGCGATTCTTCATGATTGTTTCTTATTTAATGCGAAAATATTTAACCGTTATTTAAAGCCTAAATATCTACTCCGATTACGCAACCAGACGGGCTTCGGTCTACACACATTCTAAATTGCTTGAGTGGGTACTTGAAAACGCAGTATGCCCTATATATTATAAATAATTAAGTCAATTACCAGTCATAATTAGCACTTGACTTGAAGTTTGTAATCAGAAAATCGCATTATGATTGCTGCGGTATGTATGATAATAATAATCATAATATTCTACCAAATACACACAACACCATCTAGCCTAAACTAAGCAGAGCTTGTACTATGGGTACTAGACAATGGATAAACATACATATATACTTTCTTTTTGTAAATACATACATATTATACATAGAAACACCCAGACCAAGACAAACATCCATGTTCATGCATACAAATGTTTGACTTGTGCGGGAATCGAACCCGCGACCTCAGGCGTGGCAGTCGGTTACACTAACCACTACGCCACCGAGGCCATGTATCTATCCTAACTCCGAACTTAATATTATAAAGTTTATTTGTTTGTTACCTTTTCATGCTTAAACCACGGAACCGATCATCCTGAAATTTTGCATATACGTTGACAGGTGTACAGAAACGGACATAGGCTACCTTTGCTCCCGAGAAAAATTACTGTTCCCGAGGAAAAAAATAATAACGTTCTTATGATAATAATAGATGGCGCCACGTGACTGTTGAAACATGATTGAATTATATTATTACAATCAGAGTACAACCCGAATTGATTGTCAAATTCTAAATTAACGCGAGCGAAGCCGCGGGCAATAGCTAGTACTAAATAAATATGCCGTTTAAATAGACAGAGTTTTCTTTTGTTACTATGTGCGTAAGTAGTTCTTATTTCGATTAATTAACTCTAATATAATATTTACAATTATTTGTGTTTTCTTAATCTTGACCCGCCAACAAAAGTCTTTGTATTTTAATTTAAAACAAGTACGACCTTGTTCCTCTTAGAAAAAAAATTATCAGGTCTGTGTGCTCCCTTCATATCATTTATATAATGGTTTAAATATGCGGGATTAAGAAACTCTAAGTTTTGGTCTACCTGTTTTCTAATGGATTAGGCTTGAACTAATCCATAAATTGAAATACTAAAAGTCAACGCTTAGTATCGCGACAACAAGTGTAAAATGAAAAAGCTGCTTTTTGTAATGGTGGTACTTAAATATAAAAATTTTAGTATTCAACGTGTAATGAAGCACAGAAAGTATAAAATATAGCCTTTTGCTTATAGTATTAGGTTAGGTCGACTTTCCAAAACGTTTTGAGTAGTATGTAGAATTACACACCGTTTCATGTAAGAGAAATTTTTGACGTCGAGCAGACGTAAGACGTTAATTGAAATGCTCGTAACAAAGCTCGCTTTTACAAGCACACTCACAAAGCACAATGATAAGTTATGTATTGGGTGCAATAATTTAGTAAAGTGCTTGAGACTCAAACCGGCGCCGGAGTCGAGTGCCCCGTACTATTTACAACGTATTTAATAATAACGATCATTGGTGGCGTAATAATCATAATAGAACCGACTAAGACATTCCACGAGTGCTTTACAGTAGGTTTATAAAGAGCCTAAAAAAGCTGAAGTTTGATAATTCCAAATTCATTTCGCTGATCTCTCATGCCTATATATACTAAAAGGTAGACAATAAATACTACACCCGCATAGCTCCAGCGACATTTTAAAGTCCCACGTTCATGAAATTCTCAATAACGCTTTACTAGAATTATGAATTATGAAAATCACCTCATGACCATTCGCAAAATTAAGCGCTAACTTATGCCTATATGTCTAATTCATAATAGTGTCAATTTATTTGCTAAGCTGTTGCTAATTTAGTCAGCAACTCACAACAGTTCTGCCTTTCAGAAAACGACAGTTACATTCGTAACTAATAACACAGGTTATACAGGGCCGTACATTTTGATTAATTTAAGTTTTTACCTTATTTTATTTATATTAAATGAAATTAGGTTTGTGTTTGGCTAGCAAATCATATCAATTATATCATACGTGTCAATTAATACACAAGTGTTGCCAATTGTTCCTTTTTATCATCAAAACGCGTATAGTATGTTATCTAGGAACCGTACATCTTTTTTGATCCAACTCGAAGGACCAAAAATATGTATGGTTCTTTGGCAGCCAATGCACATGTGCTTGTCAAGATAGCAGAACAATGGCAATTCCCAAAGTCAAAATATGTGTACATCCGTAATCTAATGTTCAAATAATTAGTCTTACATTAATGCAGCCCATTAAATGCCTGTTGCCTAACACGGGTCTTAATTATTTTAATTTGTAACGTTGAAGAGATATCTTCAATTACTCGGCTTATTGATTTGGCTTGCACGCATCACTTGAGGGTTATGTACTTGGCGGTATGGCATGCTGATAAACGACTGGTTATACAAATACCGTAACGACTGGTTGTGGATATCGATCACATATGACCAATAATCTGATGAAACATGTTTTGATCGACGGCATGCCTTTTCGTATTTGTTTTGATTAGTTCAATTACATTTTCTCTATAAGATAGAAATATGTATAGAACGGCTTAAAGACAATCAATCGTGTGCGTAGAAATCAGAACTTTTAGTAAATACTTGGTGTGGTTCTCTTAAACGATTTCTAGTGTAGCAGAAGACTCACTTACTGTTACAGGGTATCTAAATTAACCTGTACCTGTAGTAAATACAAGTTATAACAAATCTCTGACACATAAAAAATATCTGTAAATTTGTATATTAATTAAACTAATCAAAGTACATACTTTGATTAGTTTAATTAATATTGTCTTCTGTTAACGCGAATGTTATTCATTGAAATTAAACTACTATATACGGATTTTATCGCGTTTTTTATTTGACACTTTATTATAAAATTTTGAAAACTGTGACACTACTATTAGTATTAACTTTACTAATTTTTAAGCTAATTAAATTATTGAAACTATTAAAACTATTTATACTATTACTATACTATTATACTATTTATATTTATGTTTACACTTTCCCCGCCGTTTCGGTTGCTTTTCAGCAGCCATGGTCACAGGGAGACTAATATGGTTGTTGTCTCAATGTTCCAGTGTAGTTATTTCAAAGTACTCGAACATAATTTAATCATGGGTGTTTCTATTTACGCAGAATGAGCTCAAAGTATCATGAAATCTAGCTGTGGTTTGATTCTTCTTGGGTTTGACTATTTGAATTACTGGATCCCAAGCTAGCTGTTGTAATAAAGTGTCAAATAAACAACGCGATAAAATCCGTATATAGTAGTTTAATTTGAATAATTTAATTAATATAAAAATCGAGAATAGACAAATCTCGTACTACTAGAAACTTACATATATTATTGTGAAGCAATACAATATTAAATATGCTGTAAACATTATAAGATGCATTTTTTTACTCTCATTACCTCAGTAGAGCAATCCAGACAGTGGTTGCTTTGCATGAGTTCTCATGTTCGATTCTCGATTAGACATTATTGATTTTTTATCAATGAATTCTCAGAGGCATTACGATATCTGGCCCGATAGATACTAATGCCAGGTACCTACATAACTAAGATCGTGTTGTGTCTAGCCTCCGGTGTGCCGCTGCGACTCATTAGCTTAAGCGGTAAAGGCGTGAGAGCATGTATGTATATATGAATAATACAGTACATCCTCTGATCATATCTGAACTTCGCTTTAATGGATCATTTAAGGTATGAAATGTTCTATGAAATGAATGAGCAATGTCTGCATTCCCATGGCATAAGCCGGGACTGTTCGGTTTTAATAGAAAGCCTCTGTTGATCCACGGATATTCGATCGCTTTCAAGTCCTTGAGAGATAGATAAGACTTTCTTTGTATACAGAGCGACGTGGCCTATACTTATACTTACGCTTATTTAATGTGTTTAACAGTCTTTGCAACCGTTATGATATATTTAAAACTTCTTCGCAACTTTCATACATATTATTGTTTTGACTGCATTATATTATATATATTTTCGTGCGAATCGTACCCGTCTGAAAATGCAGGTGTCGGTTCGCACGTTTTGTATTTTTAATAAGAAAAATTTCAAAATATAGTCGTACTTTCAAGTGCATATAAGTAATATTTATATGTTCTCTCAAGTATTCTATTAAAAACGTAAGTTCAAAAAGTAGAGATATCAAATAAACATTTAGAACAGGATATATGTATTTTACGCACTGTTTTGTAAAAATGTTGCTTTTAAAATAATTATATTTTTTGATTTAATGGTATACCTTGTTTTATTTAAAACTATCAGCTTCGTGCGCGAATGTATGCGTACTTCTACTTTTAGTAGCATAAAAATAAAACGTGCGAATGGACACCTGCGTTTTCAGATGGGAACGATTCGCACGAAAATATAATCTACGTGTGCGAAACGACAACAAAAAAAAATTATTTAAAAAAGTGGCTATTCGCACGATATGTGCGAACAAATTCGTGCGAAACGACTACTAAGCCGGTATTTCAGTATATAGGTAGGCGTGAGACTATATTATTATGTAATTACGTATGTAAAACGAATGTTAGCATTATTAGCCGACGTTCCATTAAATCTTGTTATTAGTCATCATCGCTGTGAGCTATCTGCGCTCAGTTATAATCATAACATCCGTTATTAAAGCTCTACACTTTTATTATGATGAGCTTAACAAACACAACGTGCTAAGTATGCATTGATAATAATTGTTATTGAGTATGACTGTTTTTGCTATTGTCACGACTTGACGACAATTTGAAGTACCCTTGTTCTACTTATACAACTATATTTTAAAACAGTTTCAATCAATCATAGGATTTATTCTCATATAAATATATTGTAACTTGTTATTCAGCTAAGCTAAATATTTATGTATGTCCCTTTATCATGTTAAGTATATATATCTTATCCTCATACCTCTGCCGAACGACCAAGGCATGGAATTCTCTGCCAAGGCACGTGTTTCCCTCTTCCTTCAATCCTGGGTCCTTTAAGCGGGGCGTGAAAAAGCATCTTCTCAGGCCGTCAAAGTAGAGACCTCAACATCGCCTCGGCTGCTATGAGGGCGGTGTGGAGGCCACTGCTCTTAGACCACACGACTGCTTACCATCAGGTGGAGTGTGGTCATTTTGACGAGCAAATATAAAAAAAAAGTCATTAGAGTCATGTACGGAATCAAACGTACGACCACCTAATGCCTGCCTGACTTTAGAGTCGAATCCGAGACATTAAAATGGACACAAATCGTTGACATATGCAACGAGACGACGCAGTACAATTATTATCGTTCAATAAAATTCTTTCTTTTTGCGATGATTTAGTTCAATGGTGAATTATTTGAACTTAATATCTGTATGTTGACCTCTGCTGTGTCATTCACAATAAACGATTTGCATGCAACCTCACTTACGAATTATTGATAATCATCTTGAGAACCGAATCAGTGTTTGGCGACTATTATTAGGAATAATGTCGGGGAATGCACCGGGGTGGCCGACGCTCAATTTGTACCAATCAAGCCGTCGGGGCGCCAAGCCGACAATTAAGACAACAACTAACAACAACCTTGGTATATTATGACACTAAAATAAATTATACTTTGTATTCGATTGGATTAAATGGTTGACGGTGACATCATGAGGATCATCTACGGTTATATTTCGCAGCCTATTCTCTTAATTTTCATTAACTACGACAGCTATTTCGATTCAGTAGCGGTGGTCTGCGACGGCGTTCTATTTTTGTAATTAAATAAAATGCCTTAACAAGCTTTCAAACTATAAATCGCTGAAATCGTTTTTTATTGTTTAGGAGTTACATACATACAGATATACAGAAACTTCGATTTAAATAATAATAATAATGTTCAGTATGCAGTACAATTTACAATTCACATTAACATTGATAGTCACAGTAGCAAAGCCTCGACACAGGCACACAGAGCCTATGTCTAGGCTTTCGGATAAGGTATAAAACTTAGGACCAAACAGTTTTACATAAATTGCATAAATAAATTAGTTAATACTTATTCTAAATCCAAACTTTATTGGTAGAATCAACTTTAGAAGTTAAGGGTGTTGTTTTTTAAATATTAGGCATATTGTTCAATTGAAGTAAAGTACTGTCAATCATGTTATTTTTGTGGGATAAAGATGCTTAGTTATTCGGCAAGCGGTTTGTAAGAAAATCTATATCTATATCTTTAAACTAATTGTTGTAGCAAATACTTGGATATATGAAATGCAAAACCCTAGCTAATGAAATGTTTTATTATTTAGTACGCCACTCCCAGCTTTCGCACTTACAGTTATTACACTTTACGCCGTCTTCAAATTTATAGGCTTGTGTTTCTTTATTATTTAATACTAGTCATGTCCAGTGCCGCTGTTTACAATCTAGTAATATTTACCTTCGTTTCTTATTTAAATGAAACACTGCGGTAGTGAATAAGGGCTCGGATTCATTTGCCAGATTCGTCAAATTGTTTTCTATTGGATTTTTGCTTCAAGAAATTCTTCAGAATTGAGTTTGTACCATGCCGAATTCGGACAATTTGTAAACACTATTAAATGCAGAATTTCGAAGACCTGTTCCTAACACTGGGATAATTTATATACATAACAAAGGGGACAATTCACTTCAAAGTGACACAACACTGTCATATAATTACCATATTAAAAAACAGTAAATATGAGTAAGCAATAGCATGAATATTAATGAGCTGTTATACTAAAAATTATATAGCAGGCGATGGTAATAAGGGGGAATTATTGCATGATTACCGACATAGTTCCGTGATAAACTTACCAACTATCTTTCTCCTCATTTCAGTTTTATCGTTTCAGCAAAAATGTACACAATTAATAAGGTTGCTGTTGAACTTAAAGCATAATTTAGCGAACGCTAAACTTTTCAATAAAGTCGTATATTTTTATATGCGGTTGTTTTTGGCAGTTCTTCATAATAAGCGTTTATATAATTTCCGTGACCTATCGCTTGCAATACGACGGTTATTAATAGGTGCTTTAAAGTAAAAGGAGTAAAAGATGATTAAAGGAGGAAAGAAAGGAAATCTAGGGAGAGAAATAGTTTTAATTTAACGGGGCGACACTCTTACGCTGCCGCGTTTTCCCTAAAATTCCGTCACCAGAGCAAAGGAATTAGAGATAAAACGAAAGGCATTCCGATGAGAAAGAATTATTACTTACTAGCTTTTGCGCGCGGCTCTGCCCGCGTGGTACTTATATCAATAAAAAGTAGCCTATGTCCTTCCCTAGGTTTTAAACTATATCTGTACCAAATTATATCTAAATCGGTTGAGTAGTTTAGCCGTGAAAAGGTAACAGACAGACAGACAGATAGACAGACAGAGTTACTTTCGACTTTATAATATTGTATATAGTAAGGATTGAGCATAAAGAAGAGCTTTTTTTGAGTCGTAGGGATTCTCTTAAAGAACATGGTGGTTGTCGAGGAAGACAGATTATTTGCGTCGTCACCAAAAAAATGTTCCTGGAGAGTGTCAGAGCTAGTCCTAAAATATTTTATCCAGAGACAGTTACTGGTTGCTCAAATGCTGCAGGCTTGAGTGTAATGTCAATCGTAGCTTTAATTTGCATTTTAATCTGGATGGATCGTGTAAAACGTAATGCGAGTAGAAAGAATTAATCATAAACAAACTTTGTTATAGACAGTTGATATTTATACCGTGCGGCTCTAAATAACTTGGATAAGTATGATCTTATATTTCTGTATTGAACAGACTATAAAAATTCATGCATTACATATCTATCCCGCATTGTGGTTTCGTGGCACTATTCAAGCCATTCACACTATTGATACAAAGAATATCTAGATTTAGAACAACTATTTAAAGATCATACAAATTCTTGTGTGGATCTAAACCATAACACTCATAAGGAGCGGCGAGATAATTTGGGTCATTCGTGTAGTAAATTTAAGTTTAATAAATAAACAGTAACTAATATAGTTAAATTTTGGTTTGTTGAAGTACTATGATATGATGAACGGATAGCGCAGCGCTTCGTCGTTCCTTCTATTCGAAGTGTTACAGATTCGAATCCCACACACGACAATTATTATTTGTTTAATCCACAATCTACGGGATTTACGTTACACTATAAGACTTGGGAGGAGTCTTGTTTAAGAAATAAAAAATAAATATATACATAAAATACGAAATCACCATTGAATTTTGGAAAATCTCATAAAGTAACCACTATCGATTTCCTCTTAATATAGACAACTCTTTTATTAGTTCAACTCGATACTTAATGGTTTTAATTTGATTCGACTCTTTTTTAATGTAGCAAGCCGCAAGAGCTTAAATTTAGCCTACGTTTAAATCGCTGTCTGTTTTCTATTCAGGAAAACGTATGTGGAAATAGTATCTGAGTTACTAATTCCTCGCCTTGGCGACAAAAATCTTACGTAAACTGTAAGTACAACCCTATTTATAACCTTTCAGCCGCTGGAAGTTACATTTCGCCTACAGTTTATATTGAAAGGAAATTGTTGTCTGAGTGCATCTCATAGGGCGATTGACATAATTATGTTCCGTCGTTCATCTAGATGTTTGATTTTACGCGCGCAGGATGCGAGCGAGATAAGGAACCAGCGCTGTGAGCTATATTTTGCGAAATGAGCTTAACAGGACGAACGATAGACTAGCTTATAGGAGCTATAAAGACTATATTATCAGACTTGTTTATAAACTGTCGCTAAACTACAGGCCTGCTTAATGTAAAACAACAATCAAACGCCGGGTTCGATGGCATGTAATTTGGCGTTATATTGTTAATAACATCTTGGATTATTTTGGTGTGACCCCCCGATCTGTCCACATCGGGGACAAACAGGACAAAAAATTTCGAAATATCTCCCCGTTCTACCGGCACAGATCGAAAAGCTTGTAAAGATATTTGTTGATTTTAATGAGACTAGGCACGTAAAAGGACTGTGTCCTGAATTAACAGATCATTGAACCCGTTATCCATTCCCGTGTGATTCGCGGGCAGTACTTCATAAAGTGAAAACTAAAATAGAAGTATGTATACAAAACTTTACTCGCATATATATAGCTGTGACATATATTTACGTACCTACTCATTCACTTCTTAGCTCGATTGCAAAGACAGAAATAGGTGAGGTCTCAAAACGTTAAGTGGTAAACACGACATGGTTAAAAGCATTGTTGAACGTACCTTAACTATTTCGAGACGCGATACGAGTTAGACGTTAGCTTAACTATCAGAATTCTGAATGTATTTCAAATCTTGTGTAAATAACTTTGAACTTGATGAAAATAGAGAGCGAATCTCTTTATTTTATGGTTTATCAGAAGATTCAATTATATTGATGGTGCATTTGTTTAAGTAGTCGTCTCGCCACAAATTATTTAATTTATCATTTAAATGGTCAGAGTCTGAATCAGATTTAGAATCTTCGAGTTCGTTATATACTTGCTGCTACAGTTTTCAACACCAAAATAATACGAGCATTAATATGAGTGCTGGTGTAGTCATTCAAAAAGGCCTTTCGCAGTGCACGGTTCTGAGGGATCGAGGAGTTATAAATGTAAATCAGTCGATACTTGATAATTGATACTGATACTTGTCAGTCGGCTGATTTACAAAATATCGTGCATATAACGGCAACTTTTATTTGTGTCACTTGTCATGTTGCATCTTGGTATGGAATATCCATAACATATCATCAAAAGCTCACAGAAATACATACCTACATTGTTTATTCTTTCAGTTTCATAATTTGTTTACCAAAATAAATTAAGTATTGTGACATCAAGTGATTCGATTTGTGCATGTTCGAGAATTTTATTGCGTTCCATATAAACCACGATAAGTGTTGTCATAAAATACAAAACATAATATTCGTAATAAGACTATTCGACCCCTGGGTGCATCGTTTAGAGTTAACCGATCAGGGATGTGAAATTAAATATTATCGATATTTAGGTACGTCACTCGGTTTCATGAAAAATAAAGTTATCGATATTTAAACCATGCCAAAGCTAAAGAGACTGTTTTCAGTGTAAATCTAACCCGCCTCAATGTGGACTAAACTCTAACTTTCTCGTCTAAAGTCGTCTTCTCAGCTTTTATTACTATAGCTAAAGATTGATTATCTATTGTCACATACTATGTATGCCATGTCTCAATTACATTCACACGTTTAGAAAATACCAAATATATATACCTATAAGGCATTGCTTTATAGTTTAACATCACAAACACGATCGTAGGTAATTGAAAAGTGACGGATGATCATTTTAGTGGCGATTGTAGGTATTTTATACAATGTATTTTAAGTCAAAGAAAGTTGATCCAGATTAATTTATTGAAGTGAAAACTTCGTTGTGCACTTTTTTATGATGGGTAAAAAATGTTAAACTCGCGTCAGGACACGTGACCTGATCGAAAATTCGTAAGACGGAGGGCGAATTGTCATGTTTGTATAAGATAGCGTAATAAATGAATATTGTATTTTACCAAATCAATTATAGTACTTTATACTGATAAATTAAAGCAATTCGTGCAAAATTGTTCCCTAACCATTCTAAAATATCAAAAATGCGCAACGTTAATATTCAAGTTTTCACTTCTGCCGGCACTCCCGGAGTGCAACCCGTTGTTTTTTTTTTGTTATTTATTCCTTTTATCGTTGCCATTTAAATATTTAGGCTTAGTTAGTTTACTCAAAATGCTGAATTTAGTTGATCATCACGATGATCGCAAATAGCGATCACTTACCATTTTTATAATCTGCAAAGGTATCATGTTTTAAACAATCATTAATAGGTACACAGTAGGTAGTAACCAATATCACGTGTCACAAACGCACGCGACGGTTTTATTTTAGAGTTCACGTTAAAAGTCGATGTAGTAATAGGGACCGAGGTCACAATAACAACTCCATATCGGCGGAATATCATTGTTACTATTCATCTGGTCCTGACCTTTGATTAACTAATCAAAACATTTTAAGTTTAACTATGAATGATCTAATTGTAATTATTATAATGAAATCGAAATCAGAATATGTTTATTAACTTTGTATGGTAAGATTTATTTGTAAATTATGTTTTAGTATAATATTTGACCAGTAATTTATGAAAAATGCGTATAGTATTTCTTTTAAATAGTGTAATATTAGTTTAAACTAGCTGTTACCTGCGATTTCGTCCGCGTAGATTTTAACTAAAAAGTGTTTGTCTACGCAGAAAACCTATTTTTTTTTCTAAAATCAAAGTAGCCTATGTTACTCCTTATAACATCAGCTATCTGCCAGTGAAAGTCCCTTCAAAATCGGTTCAGCCGTTTCGGAGATTAGCCGGAACAAACAGACAGACAGACAAAAATTTAAAAAATATATGTATTCGTATAGGTACCTTATATACTGTCATATGCATTAGATAAAAAGCTGTTATTTTGACATATTACAAACAGACACTTCAATTTTATTTATTTGTATAGATAAATGTGCGTAAAACTGGCAGTAGATTTACACATTAAACAATCAATAAAATTAAAATTAAGTTTGCACTTACGGTTACTACGATTGCTATTAAATATTAATTGTGATAACGCTAGAAGAAATTTTCAGTGACAAATGCATAATGCCATGTTATTTTATTCTATTATTTTCATCGATGTCGATAATACCGTAGCATCCCATACTTGGGTTACAAGGGTTTGCGTGACGTCGCTAATCGATATTCAGTCGGTATTCATTATAATTGCATGTTGTCTATTGTGCTCAAAATTATTTCTTGCTTATCTGTTGTGCAGTAAATAAATAAACCCCGTTCGGTGACATCGCGTATATTCTTACTGTAATAAGAAAAACAATGGATCTTAATGATAATTATTACTAAACGATATTTTTATGGACCGAATAAATAGACTAATAAGCTTTGTATATTTAAGAATAGTTTAAAGTGGAGAACGTATATTTTGATAATATAGTATACTGTTAGTTTGAAAACAATAATTCTTGAAAAGTTCTACACGTTTCTTGTTTTATGGATTACGCAAATATATATAAATAACAAGCAGCCGTCTATCAAATGTTTAGTAACTATTTGGTTTTTACTTAGTCATTTTACCTTTTATATCCTCACAATAATAATCTCATTATTATAATAGCCGTTAAGAAAACTTATTTAAAACTTGATGGAAACAAGGTTATTAACCTAATTTGAAGAGTTTCCCCTGGCATTATTCAATTTTTACGTCAAACCTTTGTATTCACGCAAATCGGAGTCTCGGCACTGTCCCTCACAAAGAACTACGTAGTTTGCCGTATGCCTCCCCCTCATAGACCAAGTTAGAGGTAGAAAACAGACACGAAAACCTTTTAAAATGACTGCGCCGGACATTACTGGCGCATCTATAATTTGTTTATTATTATTATGTCATTAAACATTTTATATCACATTCATAAATTGTATTTCGATGCGGAACTTAAAGTAAATAACTAAATTAAAGTTGTGTAAAGTACAGAAAAGCCTATGGGTATAACAAAATTATTTTAAGTGAGAAATATTTTATAATACAAGAATCTTATTTCGCATTTAGCTAACAATAATCTTAGATTATAGAGGGAGATTAAAGTGTTCAGCAAAACTTTGAATTCTTGGTATATCATCGGTTTGTGCCAGAACTATAGCTGCAGTAATTATTGGTCACTGGTCGACAACAACACCTCATTAGTCATTGCCGCTACTATCCTCAAAAAGCAACGCAATATGTAGGCTTAAAACTAGTTATGTCTGTCACATCTGCTGCTTAAACTCTTTGCTTGGATGATCAATTTCCATGGTTTTCGTGAGTAAGTACGGCTTTGCTGACATAAAATAAGTTTCTCTATGAAATTGAATATAGAGTTCGCGTGTTCCGGTACATTTTCCGAGTTATCCACAGTCGATGTCTCTCTCAACCATAATGGGGTAGGTATTATATTAAATTGGCAATATTGGTACATTTAAGTACCGATAAGTGTACCAGTCAATGTTGGAATGAACTTAGATAACCTTTGTTTGGAGGCCGAATATTGAGAAACAGTGATAATGTGACATTAGTATATGTTGCGTGGATCATAAGAACTACTCACAGAACGCTGTTACATAATTTATGAGATAGTAAGAGATACTTTGCAAGTAGCTACACACACACACACACACACACACACACACACAAACACACACAAACTCGTACACACATTCACTCCGTTGATATTGTCAAGTTAATTAGTCATAGTCGCACGAAAATTGTAATACCTATAAACCCTTTCCCGGACGAATGGGTGGCCCCTATAACACAGGACTTTCCTAGCATCGGGGTCACTATTCACATTAATATGTACTTTAACTAATATGTAACCACATTATGATGTCATACAATATGTACTCTCTTCAATCAATCAATCAGCCCACCGCAGTCCACTGCTCTGTAGTCTCTTGGCTAATTAAAATTATTATTATTGTTATCATTAGCTGTAACTGATGTAACTTCACGCTTGTTCTACTAACAGACATAGCGTATGTATTTTCTCTTGATATAGATCACAATGTCAGTTCAAGCATGGTTCATCTACTGCTCAGTGTTAGTAACACAACAAGACATGTATCAGTATACCAAAGATATGGCCTGAGGCATACTATTGCCATATTATTATATTTCCTAGGTCAACCTATCAACGTTTGCCTTCTACCGAGCGCATACTCTGACGTGCTGCAATTAAGAAACTAACAGAAAACTTACTGATGAATGAATTTGTTACGTGAAATTTGTATGATTCGTGCGTTTAGTCAATCTTTAGGGAAATCATTTACCGGTCATTACTCCTTTGATTTCGTGATGAAACTTCATGTCAATCCAGTTAGTTCGTAATTTGATCGTTCAATTTATTTCACTGTAAAATAAAACGTGTTTTGTTTAATTTATAAATCCTTGGTTAAGTTATATTTTTGACAGTAGGACAATTGCGATCTCACATTTCTGCATCAATCAATTAAATAAGATAGTTATTTTAACAGATGGTTTTTAACTGTATCCGCAAATAATAAGTACAGTGCATAAAATAAAATATAATAAAATCGTATGCATATAATGTTTTACGAATTTGTTTGATAAAGTGTTTGTACAATATAAATACTTAAAGACCAGAAAGTGTTAAAGAAATCTTCACACGTTTGTAAATATAGGCCATTACACTTCAATCCAAACGTTTAATATTACCATACAGTCATACAAAAGGATTAGAAATTGGGTTAAACGCTCAATCTGTATGAGTGAAAATAGAGAAATTTTCAGATACTGTGACCCTATTTGTACGGTGGCGCACGGTCTTACCATCGTTGGACGCACCGCGACGTCGCTTCCGTCGCGAGCGGGAGCGGCGCGACATTCCAATCGCGACATTATCAGTCGCATGTCGCTCGCACACCTGATTTATGTCGACGACTGTATTCGTGAACTTTGTGGTGACTGAATAAGACGCCCGGTTAGGTCCCGCTCAACACAACAATAATTACACTCCAGAAAACCTTCACGATTTCATCTGGATGGCCAGATGACATATTGAAATTTTATGGTGAAAATTTATTACTCTGGATTACCAGAAACAAATTATAAGGGAAAGTCCGTATTACATTAAATTCTCAATATATTAATTAATTATAAAACCTACAATTGCAGATTTATTATCACTTTATAATGTAAAGTTATACTTTACACAATAAAGTCATACTGTCAAGCTACTGTTGACCTTACGTGATACGTAAATCGTTTTGTAACACTTTATCTTTTTAACTTGTAAGGTTAAAAACTTAAGCTGCTGGAATTTTATTGCAACAATATATTAGGTAAAGATGTATAATTTAGCTGCTTGCATTTTACTGTTGCACTTTATGTTTTAAAGTCAAATAATAAAAGTACTAGAATCTTTCAATAGCACTTTACTTTGTAAATATTTCAAGTTATCAAACAAACTCAACTTACAAAGAAATCGTATACTAATCACTTTCCTTTGTAAAGTTAGGGCAAATTCCGTGAATTGTATAACGTTATGGTATAAAGTTTTACAAAAATTCTCTACAACGTTATGAATTAAAGTTACGTACTATATGTATTTACCAATCCAATGTGATACCGAGTTTCTTTAAAACTAAAATTGTCGGCTGCATTGATCTTGCAATGACTATAAAAACGACATAAAACTGTTGTCTGCTATTTAATATTCGACGCCCACCATGTAATAGGATGATCTATCCGTAGGCATCTAGGACAAGACTACCATAACCACGTCAACACTAACTCATGTTTTATTAATAAAGATTACCTACTGTTTATGCTCAATTCAGATCATTACTCATCGATTCACTTACTTATTACTCTAGTATTCTTTAATTAAGATAAATTGTATAATAATTGTATGTTATAAACTAATAACGTAGTACAAAAATTTTGTCATACTCTTAAAAACGTCGTGTATATAATTAATACATCGCAGTAAATAAAATATAATATTGTGTACACAAACTATCGCACATTCTGTAAAGTCCTAATTCCTAAAGTATACATAGATACTATAGAATTAAAGACAATTTTGTGCAAAATGTTGGTAAATTAATTTTGTACAGTTTTTTTGACTTGGTACTGATATTTATTAGGTATCAAACACAGATCCGAATAACTTATAAATGAAGATGAAAATCGATTCTATTGATAAAACCGATTTTCCTGCTACTTGATATTTTAAAATATAGGTAATTATTACATAGATAAACTTAGCCACGCTTGCCGGTAACTCAGTCTGATATTAATTAATAGGGAATTAATTATCATTGCCATGGAAACTTCGAAATATAAAGTATAATACAACCTTATCATTAAGGTGCGTAAAAAAAATTCAGTCCTTCCGACTAATCTTCGAGTTTAGCGGACGCTAACATGCGGAAGTTGAATTTTATTATAATACATTCTACTTACATGCTGTAAACAGACTATGAAATCATTAAACTTCCTTATTTACGTCTAGGGACAATTTACTTTTAATTATAGTTATATAGCCTAGGCAATTCTCATGTTACTATTTCCAGATAATCTTATGTCATATTAATGATGCAACGAGTGTCTCATTGTATAAAATGTCCATTGAATACATGTATAATAAATTAATTCTTGCAATTAATCTAAAGTTTCTAGTGACTAATGACTTATGTTAAAAATGCAGAAGTAAAACAATTACTGATGACCGAATGAGCAATCAATCAATAAACATAATTATTAATATGCCGCGGAAATGAGAATCGATGATGGCACTTAGCACTTATAAATCATTGCTGAATTTAATATAGTTTGTAATATCTAAATGCAGTTTTATTTTCGACTCTTATTGTTCATTATTGGGCATAACAAAACATTAAAATGTATACGTTCTAAAGCTACCCCGGCTCGCATTTGAAATTATCTGGAGAATATGCTTTCAGTGCCTTTTTCAATTTTTAGTATTACACACTAATTACGTTCGGCGGTTTAAAGTGTCTAGGTACCAAGGAAACACGTTGTTATCAAATACATACCCAAAGATTACGCAGCATCAGATGTAAACATCAAAATTTCATCAGCCGCTTTATAGGTATGCATAGAACGACTTTTACTGTCTTCATGTAGAAAGTATTTCAGAATTCAACTCTAACTCTAACTATTGGAAGTTACGCTAACACTCCCACTACAAGGCTCAACGAAGCAGACAGACAAATAAAAAAAGCAGCTGTCATAATGCTTATAAGTAAATTGTATAGGCGAAATATACTAAACAGTCGCGAACAGTGGTATCGTGAACTTGGGGCATAAACCCAAAAGAAATGAACTTCGGCAGAAGGATCACGAACAATATAAGTAAATAAATTTAGAATAGAGTAAACAACGGTATGTTAAAAGGGCGTTTTGCAAAAGTTTTGTGTCACTGTGTTGTTGGTACTATTTTTAGAGCGTACTATCTTCATTTCTGCTGGTAAGTCTAAGCCCGCGGGGTGTTGCGTGCACTGCCCTCATTTACCACATTTTATGACATAGTTCCGACTTAGCATTTCACTTTTTGTTTAAACTATGTCTGTCAGGGCATGCGCCGGTAATTATGTCCATAGAAAAACTGTGTTGTGTCTCGCAATGCACTCTTTGCATTTCAATAGGACAGTTAAAGGCTTTTCTATGGCGGCTGTCATAATTTTAAGATACATATGTTGAGTTGTGTTTCGATTCAGTAGCGTGTGTAGTATAATATTAAATTAAATATCTGTTGTGAGTGTTTTTTTCGTTTCTTGCTTGTGGGTTACTGACATTAGTTTGTGACGCTACTGTGTATGATATAGTACTGGATTTTCTTTCCGATATATTGGCAAAATCATCGTAAATGGCAAAACCAATGAACGTCCGTATTTTCTTGCATATGTGTTGATTAATTCATTGACGTTCCCACTAGAGACACTGTTCAAAAATTAATGGAAAGTCATGTGGACGATCAAACGTATTGAGATACACTGCGAGTAAAAATACTCGTGGTTGGACATCTGTTGAATTGTGACGTCACGTTGTTACCACAGGTAGATACGTATATTTATGTCCCTTTTTCTCTTTAAACTTCTTCTCTGTACATTTTATAAATATATATTGAAAATGCGATCTTACAATGTAAACAGGTAAACTGGGTCTCATAATCCTTTAATTGAAGGTTTGTTTGTTTAGCCGAGAATGCAGTGTGCCGACAGTTATCGCCGATGACGTCACAGTCTATGAGTAATATTTGCAAGTAGCCTGTGACAACATCACTGATGCACGCCCCTTATAAATAACTAGTACACATAGCCCGAGAGATAGCTTACTAGGAATAGCCACACATATCTAATAGTAACGCAATATCATTAGATAATTATTTTGATACGGTGGGAGGAGGTACTGTTTTTGTAATATATACGTTTATAATTATATACGTTTATAATTATGGTACTACAGAGTAGCCAGTTCTTCTCCCTAGCCTTTATTATTCCCAGGTCACCATGGATATCAGTTTTTACACGAAGCGGCTGCCACCTGACCTCCGCAATCCAAAGGCTAACGATACCCTAAGCCTAGACCAGTGTCAGGATATTAGAGGCCACTGACTTCCCAATAACGACTGCCTTAGGTGTTCATGGCAGCCGGGACCGACGGCTTAATGTGCTCTCAGAGTAGCCAAGCCAGTGCAAGTAATTATGTTATCCGCTACTAAATAGCTTGATTCCAAGTTTTTTTAGTAAACTATTATTACTTTTTACTACTAGTTTTATTCTAAATTCAAATAAGGACTAATGTATATTTATATATCCATATATAAACGTAGTAGAGCGCATCTGTGATTAAACTATTATTACTTTTTACTACTAGTTTTATTCTAAATTCAAATAAGGACTAATGTATATTTATATATCCATATATAAACGTAGTAGAGCGCATCTGTGATTAAACTATTATTACTTTTTACTACTAGTTTTATTCTAAATTCAAATAAGGACTAATGTATATTTATATATCCATATATAAACGTAGTAGAGCGCATCTGTGATTAAACTATTATTACTTTTTACTACTAGTTTTATTCTAAATTCAAATAAGGACTAATGTATATTTATATATCCATATATAAACGTAGTAGAGCGCATCTGTGATTAAACTATTATTACTTTTTACTACTAGTTTTATTCTAAATTCAAATAAGGACTAATGTATATTTATATATCCATATATAAACGTAGTAGAGCGCATCTGTGATTAAACTATTATTACTTTTTACTACTAGTTTTATTCTAAATTCAAATAAGGACTAATGTATATTTATATATCCATATATAAACGTAGTAGAGCGCATCTGTGATTAAACTATTATTACTTTTTACTACTAGTTTTATTCTAAATTCAAATAAGGACTAATGTATATTTATATATCCATATATAAACGTAGTAGAGCGCATCTGTGATTAAACTATTATTACTTTTTACTACTAGTTTTATTCTAAATTCAAATAAGGACTAATGTATATTTATATATCCATATATAAACGTAGTAGAGCGCATCTGTGATTAAACTATTATTACTTTTTACTACTAGTTTTATTCTAAATTCAAATAAGGACTAATGTATATTTATATATCCATATATAAACGTAGTAGAGCGCATCTGTGATTAAACTATTATTACTTTTTACTACTAGTTTTATTCTAAATTCAAATAAGGACTAATGTATATTTATATATCCATATATAAACGTAGTAGAGCGCATCTGTGATTAAACTATTATTACTTTTTACTACTAGTTTTATTCTAAATTCAAATAAGGACTAATGTATATTTATATATCCATATATAAACGTAGTAGAGCGCATCTGTGATTAAACTATTATTACTTTTTACTACTAGTTTTATTCTAAATTCAAATAAGGACTAATGTATATTTATATATCCATATATAAACGTAGTAGAGCGCATCTGTGATTAAACTATTATTACTTTTTACTACTAGTTTTATTCTAAATTCAAATAAGGACTAATGTATATTTATATATCCATATATAAACGTAGTAGAGCGCATCTGTGATTAAACTATTATTACTTTTTACTACTAGTTTTATTCTAAATTCAAATAAGGACTAATGTATATTTATATATCCATATATAAACGTAGTAGAGCGCATCTGTGATTAAACTATTATTACTTTTTACTACTAGTTTTATTCTAAATTCAAATAAGGACTAATGTATATTTATATATCCATATATAAACGTAGTAGAGCGCATCTGTGATTAAACTATTATTACTTTTTACTACTAGTTTTATTCTAAATTCAAATAAGGACTAATGTATATTTATATATCCATATATAAACGTAGTAGAGCGCATCTGTGATTAAACTATTATTACTTTTTACTACTAGTTTTATTCTAAATTCAAATAAGGACTAATGTATATTTATATATCCATATATAAACGTAGTAGAGCGCATCTGTGATTAAACTATTATTACTTTTTACTACTAGTTTTATTCTAAATTCAAATAAGGACTAATGTATATTTATATATCCATATATAAACGTAGTAGAGCGCATCTGTGATTAAACTATTATTACTTTTTACTACTAGTTTTATTCTAAATTCAAATAAGGACTAATGTATATTTATATATCCATATATAAACGTAGTAGAGCGCATCTGTGATTAAACTATTATTACTTTTTACTACTAGTTTTATTCTAAATTCAAATAAGGACTAATGTATATTTATATATCCATATATAAACGTAGTAGAGCGCATCTGTGATTAAACCTTTGCTTCATACTAATCACCATTTCATAGCAGGATCAAGATCTATCATTTCATAGCAGGATCAAGATCTATCATTTCATAGCAGGATCAAGATCTATCATTTTCAGTTCTTCTATTGCCCCCTATAGCGATAGCTGTATTCAGTTTATGTTTACAGTTTACGCCAGTTGATTGGTGAGCATATAATGGTCACGATTGGTAACTTAATTATAGGATAGGTTACAAATAGTGTGATTCATAAAGTACCTATAGACATTAAAAGCATTATTAGGTAAGCGTTATCCTTGACTGCCATATAAATCAAATGAAAACAATGTATATTTATTTCAATCTTGTATATTACTTATAGGTATTTTTTTTATCATGTCCAATTTTTGCTGAGTGACTAAATACTTGCACTAACAGTTAGTTCCCGTCAGCATAGTAAGCCTCTAAAATAAATCCGTCTATTTCATTCTCATTATGATTTTTCTCGACACTATTAAATTTCATTTCTCGTACTAATAGACGGATCTATCAAGAAAGCCGCTAAAACATCCCATAATATGTTGACAATATTATGGTCCAACGTACTAGAATTAACACAATCAAAATGTTGAATGTTAAACATGGCTGATTGGGGCGTCAATCACCTGTCCAATTCCTCTAAATAAGTAATAATAGTTTCTTCTATAATAAAAACATGTAAGTATACTATCATCTGTCTATTATTTTTGAACATTCCGTATGGATGTCAGATGACCGATCAAATTATTGATGCACCGGTCCTTCACATGATAAATTTGTTTATAGTAAATCCACTTAGGAGGAACTTAGTTGCAGCTCTTAAAGCCGGTCCAGGGTACCGTCCTAAGACTAGGAACACTGTTACTATGTTATACCTGAAGTATAAAAAAACAGAATGATAAAGATATAAGTCTGTACCATTCCGTTTCCTGTATGCCATCGTTAATTTATTTATTCTAGTAGGCAACGCGAGTATTGCAAGCTATCAAAGGTTACGGTAATCGCTTATCACCGAGTGGACCGTACGCTTCATTGCCACCTTAATGGTATAAAAAAATGTATATGATCGCGTCTATGTAGGCGAGCAAGGAGGCATTGAGGTGTTCTGTCAAGAAATTCTCATAGCTGCTCAGATAAGAAGTGTTGCTCATCATGAGTCCTGGAGAGAATGTAAAGCTGTTGATCCTGTGCCTGATCTCTCGTCGTTTCGGATTACCGCCTCATCAGATCTATGCGAGAAAGGAAATAGGGAACGCATTTGTGATTGAGTATTTAAATAAATCCTAAGCATTAGGTCGGTTTGCATTAGCTGCTGTGGAGGATATTATTATGTGGCTAGCCATCTGTACGTATGTAGTTTATGGTACAACATCGCCTATTTAATTATTGCTTTTGACATATGACGGCCGGTCATCGGTATAAACTCACTGGTCAGTTAATTGCTTCTCAGAATTTGAATTAATTGGGACGCCCAACCATGTTGTTATGCAATCAAAATTAAATGTACAGATTGTGTCATTGTTGTTTTAAGAGTAGCGTCGCTAACCTAATCGGCATCATTCATAAGATACTCATTAATGATATGTGAGTAGATATCTAAGTCTGTAATCAGTTTTAAGAAATGTTATGATATTTTCATTGATTTGTTTGATGAAACATAGAGAATAGGAGCCATGTTAAGGAATGAAAATTAAATTAATAAAAAAATGGTGAGTCTTTTGTCTGAGGCATACCATAAAATATACATTAAAGTTTCTAAAACCGTCTTCATTTGAATGAAGTGTGGCGGCAGTTGTTATTTTTTCTCAAATAATGCAAAACATGACACACGATTGTTTTCAACACACTAGCTCCTACACGAGGCTCGGCAGTTTAACGATAGTTTCAAGAAAGACGTGCGTAAAACGAAGCTGGGTCAACTGGATCCGTTTAGTACACCAGAATTAAGCTCGAACTACACACCGGACAAACGCGGTAATACGATTATGCATGTCAAAATTTTATTAAGATACGTTCGGATCGTGAAGTTTTTGAATCTAATACGCCTTTGTACTTCAGCAAATACTGTAAAATCATTCGACGTCGCTATGAGTTATTAGATTTCCTCGTATTAAACAAGGTTTGTGAATATCAAATAGTTTGTATTAATCTTGACCTCAAAACTGTCTTGTTTGTGTGAGTGCTAGTGCAACTATTGCCTGACTTGACAAAACATGGTATCTTTTCAAAAATTATATGTACTAGCTGTTTGGTTTTCAAATTACTAGTATGCTTTTCACCTTCAATTAAGCTAGAATGCTTGTGTTAGGAGTAGGTTCACGTCGTTAGTATAATGGGTGGGATTCGAACATGCGACCTCTCGATCGCAAGTCCAAAACCTTAACCGTATTTGTCAGTATTATTGTCTTCCATTTATGCGAATGTTATTCATTGAAATTAAACTACTATATACGGATTTCAATTATTTGTCAAGTAATTATCTGGAGCAGTCCGGTGATTATAACTATTGTTATTGATAAGCGTGAAGAATAAGCGCAGGATATACAAGAAAAACATTCCACGTAGCAGCACTAATACTTCAGTCGTTTCTTGGGAGACACTAATAGGCTTGCTGCTAATTAGGTGATAACTAAAAATAGCTTGCAGGTTGTGGGTGTAATTCGCTTATTTTACTCAGAGATGTTCAAGAAATATGCTGTGTAGGAGTGTAGTCCGATCTTTATTCCAAATTACCAGTGTTAGGAAACGGGAGCATAAAATCAAGATTTGGGATAAAGAGGACATACCGATTAATGTTCTTCGAAATGTAAATGATTCATTGACGCATCTGATCGACAAGTTCCAGCTCAATTGCCAATTAATATGTTTATGTATAATAAACAAGTAGATATAGTCGTTTGGTTAAAGCTTATTTTGTCGACTTCGTTTTTTTATATCGTTCTCTAGATAGCCTTTGTCGTCCTTTTCTATAAGAACCTTTTAGGTTATAGTAAATCATTTATTATGACGTAGAACCTAAAAATAGTTGACGATGTGATGCATTCTCTCAGTTATAGTTTCTGAAGATAATAGGATACCGTTGACGGAATTTGGATGCAAATTGACACACAGACAAAAATCTTCTAGTTATGCATTCCCGTGGAATTTACGTAGACCAAACCGTAGGCATAAACTAGTCAAAATATCGTCAAACATCAAAACAAACATTAAGTTTAGTTTCAACAGGTTGTATTAACCAATTGAATGAGGTTTTAATGAGGCTGTCAACTGATGTACCTAAATTAGAAACGAGGTATTCATGTGCTCATTATTGTTTCCAATCAATTATTGCCTTGTTGTCCTCATTCATACACGCATTCAACTTTATTGTACTGAAATTTACAAACGAATGGCTCGCAAATAATCACTGACGCATATTGTTAAGAGCAAATTAAATTGAGATTCTTGATTCACTTAATATTTCGTCCCATTAATTTAAATAATTAACTGTAATGTTGATGGCATATAGAGTCATATTTCTTTGGATAATAGGCTATGATTGATGTCATGGTAAATGGATTCTATGACATTAGAGCCATATGGAACAGTTTTATAGTATGACATAATAGTAAAATCATTCGGGAACAATGTCATGATTGGTGATGATGATTGTACCCAGATCACGCTTGTAAGTAAAATTTAATTTGTTTAATAAAAATGTATTTAATGATATTCAAACAACAGCTAGAGTCTAGTGGAAAACCAACAGACTGCCACCCAGAGATCTCAAGTTCGATCCCAATGCACGCACCTCCAACTTTTCAAAGTTATATGTTGTATCAAATAGTTCATTGTCGCTCGCTAGAACGGCGAAAAAAAACATCGCGAGGAAACCTTCATGCCCAGTTGTGGGACAGTTTATATACAGAGCTTTATTACATCCATACTAATAATATAATAGATATAGTTACAAGAATAGAAAAGGGTATGTTAAGCTGGTTTGGACATGTAGAATAAATGGACGAGAAAAGACTGACTAAGAAAGTTTATAAGGCTAGTGTGAATGGAACAGTCGCAAGAGGAAAACCTAGGCGAACGTTTCTCGATCAGATCGGAGGCATTCTGGACAGAGGCCAGGTTAAAAGCTCCTTGAACCGACGGGCATGTATGAGGAATGTGATGAAAGTGAATGAAGCCAGGGAAGTGTTTCAGGATCGTAGCAAATGGAAATCCGTAGTCTCTGCCTACCCCTCTGGAAAACAGGCGTGAATCTATGTATGTATGTAATAATATAAATAATACATGCATTCAGAAAATAAATGAAGTGGCGGTAGCTCAATGGATAAAGCATCGAAATTGCGATAGCGAGAGCCCGTGGGTTCGGGACTATCAATCGCAATGCTGTTTCCAATTTACTTTTGAAAACGATACGTATATAAACATCCACACCCATTCCCACGTTACTGACGTGAACCCAATCCTTATACGAACATTTAATTTAGCTGGAGGGCAGTGGAGGGTTGTCAAGAATACTAGTTCATCAAACTAAAACTACCAAATACATTTTATCAAAAAATAATATAAAACGAAATGTAAAGTAACAGTGGTTTCCAATATCCGATCTATTTGTATTTAGCCGTAATCCTAATCCTAACTACTATTATAAAAGCGAAAATGAGTTTGTTTGTTTGTTACCTTTTCACGCCTAAACAACTGAACCGATCATCCTGAAATTTTGCATAACGTTATCAGGTGTACAGAAACGGACATAGGCTACCTTTCATCCCGATAAAAATTACTGTTCCCGAGGAAAACAATAATAGCGTTCTTATGATAATAGATGGCACCACGTGTCTTTCAAATCATGATTGAATTATATTGTTACAAGCAGAGTACAACCCGAATTGATTGTTAAATTCTAAATTAACGCGATCGAAGCCGCGGGCAAAAGCTAGTAAAATATAAATTAACATAAGCTCATACAAGTTACGTTAAATGTCGAGTGGTTAATAGATAAGTTACTGTGGTATCAAAGTTAGTTTAATGTATTTCTATCATAGATTTCCAGAATGTTAGGCATAGGTTAGGCCTATGTCATTTGAAGGATGTTCCCAAAACAGTTCTCTTCTTCTCTGGTTAAGCGGCAAAAGCGATGGTTGATTTTGAGAAATGAGTTTCAATGCCGATATACGAGACTGTTCAATGAAGGTTTGGCCTACCCTATTCTTAGTGAGGTCTGGATATGATAAGAGAACTTTAAAACAAAATATTATGTTACATTATTTTGTAATGCTAACCAGCAGCAATGTTATATTTAATTATTTATTAACTTAGACATCCAGTAGTAGTTACAGTAAGTAATTATCATTCCAGCAAAAGCACTAATACTAACACTTAATGTATAACTTTTAAGGTATCACATATTATGCACCATTAAACAGTTATTTAACTATACTAAACAATATTTAAAACGAAAAATAACTTAATATATATGAATCTTATATTATTATATTATTGACAATCATTATAAAACAATTAATAATAGTATTTTAAAACGTAGAACGACACAGATTCATAAATTATCTGCATTGCATGTTATTTATATATTATTCATTTTAATTAATTGGTAATGAGCTGTGATTTATCATATGTTATCAATTACTTGCTTTCAAATATTACATAAAATGTCTTTCCTAACTTTGGCTCTACCTAATTGACTCCTCGCCTCGTCTGGGATTCTCATGTATGATATGATGTATCTATTAAAATAGTAGACAGCAACTTTTATTCCAAAAATCCAATTAATAATTTCTAAGTGGCATGCCTTTAGTTTGTTATTATTCCTGTGTCGCGGGAGACTTTACAAACATTTAAACAACAATTCAACAAATTCAATTAACAATTCTTAATTTTTGTTCCGTGCGCTCGGACGGAACAATAATGATTGCGAGGAGACAACTTAAACCACAATGACATCCATGCAGTCAAAGAAATTATTAGTACAAGTTAATTGGTTCGCCTCCTACGACGGAAGAACTGAACAGCTGAGAAAATGTGGCCATAATACATCTCTGCCTGCTCCTTCTGAGTAAAACTCTGTTCAAGATGTTTCTTGTATTTCCTTTGCTTAAAAAAGTCATCTCCCACACTAGGAATAGAGACGCGAGTTACTTTACACACATTAAAAAAACAGACACAAACAACACTTAAATTCGGAACAATTATTTGTGGATCACACACCGTTCCGTGTAGAAATCAAACTCATTCGACGCATTGGCATTGTCGGGGCGACCACTTAAACCACTACGCCATCGACCCTCTTTATAAAAGAGAGAGGGAGAGAGTATATTAATACGATAGTACGTCACACACGGTAACGCTCGCTCCTAGGTTCATGATTAACTATTGTTGCAGTAATCACAAAGTACATTGTGCGCCAATCACTACGGAACACGAAACGAAACCGATCAGAGCAAATGAGTTCATCATTTGGTGTGATCGGTTTATCACAATTTTGTTTGCTAATTGCTGAGTATTCAACAGAACGGGGGTACCTATAGTCATAAAATATGTTCAAACTTAACAGAGCATCCACGCAGCAGTAATAATTGCAAGTTTCGTGCATGAGGTTTTAAGTTCGATAAAGTTTCAGCAAGAAATGTACTCGCTCTTCAGCGGTAGGTACCATACCGGTTTTGTTCTCAAAACTATTTCTGAAGCTCTTATAAGCCATAAGAGCTTCAGAAATAGTTTTGAGAATAAAACCGGTATTTATATTCTTCATAAGGGAGTATGTCTCTCAAAACTATTTCTGAAGCTCTTCTGGCTTTTCTTCATAAGGGAGTATGTCAAACCTACTTATCACTCACACTCAACTCTTGTGTGCCAAACTTTCATATCGTTGAAGTTCGTACAGCCTGTGTAATACAAACCGAGACACGGTTCAGTCTACCGAGTGATCCGCTTTGAGTCTCAGGTTCGAGAGCGTCTTTGTAAGCCTTTGTGTTCAACTATATTTCACAGTAAAATAATAGTTGAATAAACGATTTCAGTTATAAATTTGCCGATTGCTTTGAATACAGAAATGTATTACAAAACAATGTATGTACATATTTAAAATTTGGTGTTCGATGTTTAATACATTTTTTGTTCGAATGATTGATTTCAATTTTAGTGACCTGTAGCGTATGGCTGTGGGTTCTCTCAAGATTCACAGAAAATCAAACCTGGATATAATTAATACTATGTATTAATCTAGGATATTAATAAGAATGTATTTAAAGACATTCATTCAAACACAGATTACACGTGGTTGGGAAATTAAATGTCAAAATGCCTAACAAATTTTGACATTAACAATTTTAGACAGACTAGTACTTTTGTAATTAAGTATTAATAGGCAAAGTTATATACAGATACCTACTGCGCATTCATTTCGCTATATATGTGTAGGTCACAGAAAACGTAACGTAAACGTTCCCACTGTTATATTCATAACAAAAAAGTTAATCAAAGGAATCACACCTTGAACTTAACGATTGGCATTGACAAAAGGTAATAACAAACCTATAAGACCATCTGTATAAACTTTACCTATTTATAATAATTCATTTTAGAGCAACAAATTGTGACATATGATGCGCTTAGTTACTTCAGTAAAAATCTCAAGATTTTCATTTCGAAATTAACGAAAGCCTAATCTGTGTGTTAACATATAGAATTGAAATTTCTATGGCTCTTCACGTGGAGTTAAGGCCCTTTAGATGTCAAATTGAGCTAAGAAAACCCGATTAATGTTACTTAAAGAGTGATCTCGAGGTGGCTCGGTAGATAGGGTACATACTTTACTACTTAGAAGCCTATGTTTCAAGCCAGTGAGTGAGGGCAAATATATATTTTCACGTCAAACAAGATTTCCCGTTTAAATGTCGTCTGTTTAAATTTTAAAAGTGGCTGTTATTCATTGCACTTACGAGGTAAGATGCAGACAGTATAATGGTTATGATAACAAAGAAATTATACGAATTTATTTGTCTTGGTCTCTGTTCGATCATCGCCAATCCATCCCTTGCAATACAAAGATAGTGTCTTTTATACCCTTATATATTATCTCAATGAGGTAGGCAGAGACATCCCACGTAATAAAAGGCATGCCTTTTGCTGTCTACCGGGCATAATGTCAAACTCCGTGCTGCGTCTGAAAGACCTCGGCTGACAGACCCGAGATTCGAACCTGAGACCTCATGCACGGTAGTAGCACGTGTTCAACGAAACAGTTACAATATTCTAAAATATTCATTACAACCCCAAAAGAGCAGTAGACTTAAGCACCGCCCAGATATGGAACAGTTATTTATCTATTATACAAATTTAATCCCATATCTAAATCAAATATACATATAGTTATATACAACTAGATACAATTCGGGGCATCGGCCGTGTTAATATTACAGGAACACATATTGCAGAATAAAACTAACCTTAAACCGATAAATTACGTTCTGAACAATAGAGAGCGCGTAATCCAGAACTTAATCTATCTATTTGCCAAGTTGCATCCAAATCGGTCAAACAGTTTACGCGGGACTAATACATACACTCACAGAACTTATAATATTAGGCCATCCGTGGCATGAAAGGCGTGCATACTGTCAACTGGGTATACTTTTTGTCTCGATTGTCATATACTTTTACGACAACTGAGGCCAATAGTTGTACTACAGTTCAAGCTATCAGTTCACCTAGTGTCAGACAGTTGTCAACTTAGACCCCAAGGCCTCCGTTTGGTCACGGTCTTCCCTCTATTGTGTCGGCTCTACATTCCAAACAAGCCTTTTGTCATTTTCTATTTAACAGTACAATAGTTATGTTGTATTTTGATAATTATACATTCTATATACAAAAGCTGGACCAGTTGTATAAAGTAGCAGTACCTTTATATAGACCCAAAAGTCCATCTAGCCTTACAAGCATATATTCAGTGTGCTTATAGTCTTATGCGCGATATAATAATAACAATATTCTATCACTTACACACAACACCATCTAGCCCAAACTAAGCAGAGCTTGTGCTATGGGTACTAGACAATGAATAAACATACATATATCCTTTTTTTCTTTTTGAAAATACATACATATTATACATAGAAACACCCAGACCAAGACAAACATCCATGTTTATGCACACAAATGTTTATTTGTGCGGGAATCGAACCCGCGACCTCAGGCGTGGCAGTCAGTTACACTAACCACTACGCCATCGATGCAAGCTATATGCGATATGCAAGCCAGATAGAAAAATAAAAAGGAAATGCATGTTAATGTTATATAGTTTCAACTCCATATCTCCGAAGTGGTAGTTGGACGTACATACGAGTACATATATTAAATCCACATTTCATCTGATATGATATTGGCTCTCACGCAATGAAGCACGAAGCTATTGCTGTCTACCGGGCACTGTTTCAGATTTCGTACAAAAAAATTCTAAGAACACTCTGCCCAAGCCTGGTATCGACGACACTCGAGCAGCATTTAATGAGGACTCCCTCATTGACTGCTGCCGCCATTACTACCACTGCGTCAAACACTCTAAGAAAAAAGGGAACAAGACAAATTTCACTCCATTTCTATCCAAAACATATCAGGCTTGTCTAATTCTTAAACCTAACTAAATATGGTTATAGAAATGCATTTGCTTTTTTTGTAACAAGCTTACGCCTATGCATTTTCCAATTATGCATCGTACAGGAAAATGTCATAACACTGTGCAACACCCGTTCAATATTTAAATTCAATGTTTCAAAGCTACGGGTTTCAAGTTAAATATAAACACAAAACAGTTTTACCATATTACAATCTTTTGACCACACACATATTCATTGAACTTATTTTATTAGTTTTGCTTCGTATAGTTATATTCCTTCCTATGGACGTAGAATCCACCTATTTAGGTCCTAAGTGGACGGATTATACGTGCAAAGATTCGTACTGGATATCTTAAGTCATAGGTTATCCAGTGTGTTCCGCCATTTCGTCCTCGAATCATTCGGTTTGTTTCCCGTTTTAGGAGAGCAAATTATATTATATCAACGTCTATCGTCTATTAATTTCCAAAGCAGTGTATTATAGTTACTTTTCCTCACAGGTACGTTAAGGTATCAAGTAACAGAGGCGAGCCTTATAAAGTTTATTATAAGATTATCAATCATACTTAACAATAGACTCCGTCCAATTCTGTGGAGTATACCAAAACATGTGCCTGTATATCAAAATTATCATTGAATTGCATCCAAAATCTTTGCATTATTAATTTGCTTGAACGGTCTCTGTCAATTCTTTTTGTCAGTAAAGTTGAAACCTGTAATATAGTGCTAAGAAAACGATAAAAGTAAAACGATTATTTAGCACCAGTTGAATGAAGAATCCTTAGCAATCGTACGACACATCTTGGCCTTAATCTATGCACCACTTCACTCCATCTAAGTTCATTGCTAATCCGTTTACCAGACTTTACCGGTCAATATGTTAAGCTCACTTATATAATGCTGACATTTATTGAAGTGAAAACTTCTTTAGGTGCGTTGAGCACTTCTTAGGTGAATAAAAATCATGAAACTCTCGTCATCGTCCGCTTTCCATTTTTTAATTATTTTTGGTTTATAAAAGAGTGTTTATTTTCAAGTATTAAAGTTTTCACTTCTATCGTCAGTCAGACAGACAGCCCAATATTTTTTTTTTTAGATTGTTTCTCTTACAATTGTCATGCTAGTTTAATGCATCCTTTAATATTTTATAAAACTGTCAACTATGTTAACTATTGCCGTCTCTAAGTGATGGCCGAGGAAAATAATTAAGATTTTGTGCCGCACTAGTCAGGCTAGAGTAACCAGTAATCTTGTACCTCGACGAGATAAAACCATGACGCCCGACTGTCAAGAACACCTATGTATGTATGACTGCATGGATGTCGTTTGGTTTAAGTGGTTGCCTCGCCACTGCCACTGTTCTGAGTGTTGTGTGTTTGATATGCAGGACAAATAATTATATGATCGACAAATAGTTGTTCCCCATCTGAATGTCCATTGTGTCAGTTGTTTGAATGTCTGCAAAATCCGCCAAGGCATAGGAATAGGAATACAGGTATAACCAGAGAGGCGAAAGTGGTCTTTTAAAAAATATAGGTCGGTCCATTGACCTCAATGTATTAAAAAATGATGGCTTGAAATACTTAGACTCTAAGCTACAGTGAACTGCATAAAAATAAAGAAAACTAAAGCTATATTTTCGCTATACCAATAGGTATTCATTCAGGCATCATACAATTGAAACAGGAAGGCAACTTGTGCACAGTTCATGTTGTAAGTGTCATATTATTATATTGGATATTGTTATATATATATATATTATATTTTATAGGATATTGGATAAAATTTATTTTCAAGCTATCAATGTTTCCACGAGAAATTAATTTAAATATTTAATATAATCATTAAATTGGTTTTAATTTTTACAATTTGTTGCTATTGAGACGATGTATTGGGACTGTTTCTTTAACTACATATAAGATAATAGTAGACTTTGTTTTATATCGGTATTCTACAGTTATACTAGATATTCGGATATTATTCGTTGGTATTGACTCCCCGTAACGGCAGTCATACTGACCCATCGGATTGACCCTTTTAGACTCAGTGCTGATGCTGAAAGGTTTCTGACAGAAATACTCAATATCACTTTATCGAATCCGAAGTGTAATGATCGAGAGAGATCTTCTTTTGAACAGAGCTACTTTAAATGTATCATGGTATATTTAGCAAGTGGGACTTATACTTGTATAATATATCATACATTCTTGTCAAAGTATTATGATGTAAACTTTACACGCAACTAACTCCTATTTAGCATTGATTCCGTATCCTGTGATATCATGATAGTATTATTAGAAAAGTCCAATGTGTATGCTTGCTATCTTGCAACAAAATTTGATAGTATGCAATGAGGGCTATCGCGCTTGGATTCGCCGCTAGATGTGCTAGTGGATGGTAAGGTCTAGACGTCAAACGTTATAGTCACTTCAACAGTAACCATAGAAACCGTAAATTATTACGGCGAAATACCGCTTTTGACAGCAGCTGTGACAGTATTGACAGGACTCGCTAGTGCCGCTGCCTGGTGAGCACAAAACGATAGCCTCCATTATACGAAGCTGCTCTACTTACCAACTTAAGTTCAATATTTCATGCTGATTTGATTATTTTTATCGTTCTATTTTCTATCTTCTTGAAAGTTACTAATTACCAGACAAAACGAGTTTCCGACGGTGAATTTTAGTTTTCGAAATCCGTACTTGACCAGCGAGGCCGGTGTACGTCCTTGCTCTTTTATTTCTGAAAACAGACTCGATCCTAACAAACTTTATAAATGGATCCCTAGAATAGTGAGTTCTTTGTGTCTTTACCCAAAAATTACGTTACCTAAAATTAACAGTACAAAATATTTTTAAATCTGCTTTAAAAAACTAACACGATATAAACCTTCGAAATTTAGTAGTGGTAGTCGTCAAACCAAGGTAAAATAGCATAGATATAGAAAATAATGCAAGTTGGTAAATGATTTTAATATAAAATTAGTGCGTAAGGTAGCGAGATATACACTACGTCGACTTACTTTTCCTCATGATCCAAATATAAACTATTAATTGCTGCCTCATATTGCAACCAAGTTTGATGATGTTTGCAGAAACGGCTTCTTAATGGAATTTGCTATTGCGTATAAAATGGCGTACAAAATATTTTTCGTATATTGTGAAATTATTTTATTTTAAAATAAAATCAAATTACCTATAAAGCCGTTGCACCACTTTTTTATGCAACCAAAGTGTCACGCAAACAGGCCGCTTGATGGCGAGTGTTAACAAGGCATATAGATAGTGGAACTCCTACTTGCACGTTGACCTAAAAATCAGTATCGATGCGCTGCTTTAAGGAGATAGTCTGCTGTAAATTATAAACGAGGTAAAAGTTCAACTATGTTACAAGTTTCCAATTGCAACATGTAGGAGAGTCGGGAATAGCTTAATTAGTCAATTGGCTCTACGGTACGCCGCGGTAGCAGGTTTGAGTCTCCATTCATGGTTAGAATTTCACTCGTTTATAATTTTCATTTTTGTTTAGCATATCAAAATATTTTTTACTCACTCATCTATCGACAGCAAAGCGTTCTTAAGCTTCCTAATATGCAAGTTACCGCAAAAAGCATCACTAGAGTACCTACTGATTATTTATGTGATGAAGTTTCTTCCCCAGATTCAACTCCAGACTTTAGAAAATTCCGACAAATTCATAATACTAAAAACATTTATTTTGCAAAATTACTACTATTTTCCTAGTCGAACACCTTCACGAACAACGGCGGTGACTGTCCGACTAATCCCGACAACTGTCGTTCTAAAGTTCCGCAAGTACCAACGTCTCGGTTCGTACTGGAGCCGAGTAAAATCTAACTCGACCGAAACTTCGCTAACATCAAAAAATACACGAACAACCGCTTTTAAATTTCCAAAGTGCAGCGGTTAGCACCGATTAGGTAGTTAAAAGATTTATGAAAAGTTAACACGTGTTCTGTTAAGAATAAATTAGAATAATATGTAAACTCAAATAGTTTAAGTATTTGACAGATTTATATCAGTTAAAGGCCGATAGTAGTAGTATACAATCCTCTCACAAGGCATAAAATTTTAAATCTCTTGTAATAATAGCATGTTAACATGTTTTAAAGGAACGAGAATCTATCTCTAAAAATCGTACATCTAAATTGAACTGCCCTGAACTAGAGGTTACTCTAATATACATACCTACAAATAATCACTAATTATAAAAATCTCTTGCATTATAGATCGATGAAATATTTTTATAAACTTTACCGAACTTATATATGAGATTTACAACAAGAAAATTATTAAAACCCCTGGGGATACCAATTAAACTAATCATTGTGTGTCGCGTGCTGTCTTTGCCAATGTATTTGTCGATTTCCTCTAAATCCCGATTGGTAATGAGTTATTCAACCCACAAGAGATGCAGTCATAGGTTGAAATACGACGGTTCGGCGTCGTTGTTCCCGCCAAGCGTGGTGGCGGTACTCGGTGGTGTCGCTAGCCAGTCGGTTATCGTACGAGCACTCGGTCGCACGTGCCGCCACACGTCCCGCGCGGTCGCACATCATCCCGTAAGTTTCGCGACACATCGAACACCACACACTACGGTAACCAATCAGTGAATGTTTCAAACGCTTAAATATTACTCACATAAATGCAATATGTTTGTATTTCCTAAACTTTTAAAATTGGCATCGGTACGTTTCCGGTTGCACGTATACAGAGAAAAATTGTTGGGAACTTTTCGAGGGTTGCATTGACGCGGTAAACTTGGCGCTCTAACTTTAAAGAGTTATTCGTTTAAATTGTGAAAAATTAAGGTTTTTCGACAGTCGGTAGGTGAATACTTATGTTATCTTGTTATCATTGCAAACAATAGTCAAACTTGGTATCTTCATACGTAAGATGTTTTACGATCATGTAGATAATCTAGTTGCGCTGGTGACCAATGATTTTTGATTTACCTAATTATATTTTGTAAAATATCATACTAATTGGTATTTTACTCTACTATATCGGGAGACAAAATTTTAGATCTCTTAATTTTTTGTTCAATATAGTTTAATTTATAATTCCATAAAGTAAAATCTCAATTTGTTCATATCAGGATATTAAATTCATATTTATTAAAGGATCATAAATTCAATTTTAAAATTAATATCTAAATCAGTCTAAAAAGCTTATACCTTGCGCTATATCATATTTATATTCTCCAAATTATTATGTATTGTTAACTAAATTCTAGAGTATATAAGTGAATAATAACTATATCAAACGTATTAAAAAAGAATCCAATACCCGACAATCAATGCGATAAATTCAATTTCTGACTAAATCTGTTATAAAAAATGGTTATCACAGAATTCGACGCTAAAGTATTTTTGTTTCAAATTATTCTGTTCTAGTTTGTGCCATTTTTTATATACAGAGAAATAAAATCTTAATTAAAAATGTAGCGACAAAAATAAATCAATAAACATAATAATATGTGGATTACATTACTACATCGTTAATGGGCTGCGCATCAGATGAAGGCACTATTCACTTATTGAAACCTTTACAAAATATTTTTATTATGTATTCCTCTTCACATATTATTATGCCGAAAATGATAATATCTCTCTCAAAATTGATTTTGTATTACGGTTTTGTCCTGCAGTAATAGTACAATGTTACTAAAAGTATATTTTAAAACAAGATCTTTTTTATGAATATGACGTGTCCTAGTGACGAAATGATGTAACTTGCATATCTGCAAATTACGTGTTTGAAATCCCTCAGTAAACGACACGGATACTATGCTATCAGAGACAAAATATAGGCGTAATCATCGTCAAATATTTGCATGCTTAGATTATAATCTTTACTTCCTTGAATGCTCTTAGTAGTAAATAAAATTTTAGACATCTTAGAATATAAATTCTATCATAATTTTTTTAGCATGTAGGACACGTATTTTATGACATTTTTATTGTATTTTTTATAAGGCTCCTCTTTTCGTACTTTTCGTAATTATTTAACCTATGATGCGATTTGCCAAGCGCCGCGCGACGGTGATGTTCACTGAATATTTCTAACAAGGAACAAATCGCTGCGGTTTTCATGTCTATCTAGCTTTAAATTCTTTTATTGGAAGCAGATTTTTTAACTATTCTCTGTTATCTATTTATGAAATAGTTTGCTTGTCGTCCCACTTATCGGATCGACTGAGCGAACAAAGAAAATTAATCGTGCGTCAAGTACAGCTAAAATTCCAGTATGTGGCATTAAAGTTATGAAGCGCGATTAGAAAGATTTTAAATTTTAGAAAGATATCAAAATTAACTTATGATTAAAGTACTTAAAATTCAAGCAGCACTATTTTGGTATTATACAATAGAGTTATATACTGCTATCTGTATAGAAATAAGTTGTTGTAATAGCCTAATATAAACGAAATATACCTTTATAGTATATAATTTCATAAAAGCAACTATTTAACAGAATTGAAACGGAAAAAGTGAAAACCAACTCATGCTTTACTGGTCAAAGTTGTGATCCTTTGATTTCTTATATTCTGCACAGCCAATAATTCTATGGCTTTTGAAATACTTTGCTTGCAATTGAAATATTTATTTAACGGCAATTTCTTTACATTTAAATTAAATGCCTAGTCTGTCATCATAAAATAATAATGATGCAATTCAAAAATGTCTATTAAAAGATGAACTATTTTATGTAGATTACTCTTCGTTACTATATAACTACGGTAACTTGCCGTAGGTTAAATCCATACATAGAAATGATACAATATACTACATCAAAATAGAATTTCCATGTAGAAATCAAGAATAATTTTTCCTTTTATAGAATATGAGAACTTTTATGTCAACAAATAACAAAGTAGCTGTAATTTGTTGACGTCGGCACCCTACATTCAATGTTATAAGTCCTCCGAATACCGATGCCTCCTCAGTAATGCACTCACGTGGATATAATAAGCTTAAGGTAGACATTGAAAACACATCGCAGTTTCGAGAGCGTCTGCAGCGCCCACTATAACAAGGTAGAATTATGACTCCCACACTGATTACTTTCCTTCAGCCTTTGCTTCAAACAACTTATTTTATATTTCTACCGATAGATTAACAAATTTAAAATAGACTTATTTTGAAGAATTGATTCTATTTTAAATATATGTGCTACACTTCAACCTTAATATAATAAGTAAGTTTTATAATTCCTTGTACGCTGAGCGAACTTTGTTAGTTTAAGTAATAAATGGCTTAGTTACGTTAGTGTGTGCATATCAGAGGGCTTGTTTGACCAGCGCGTGAGTCGGTGAATGACACACATATCCGTGCTAGTGCTGACGCACACATAAATCTTATAGAAACTTGAGCACATACATAAAATTGACTGTCTAATTATGATTTCTAAGGACTTGAAATTTATTAGCCATTAAGTTATAACATTAAATAAAAATTAAAATATTTAATCTGTACCAGTAAACAGTATTTTAACCAGCGTACACACTTAAACGATTATAAAATAGGTTTGAAAACGTGACGGACCCAAAGTGTTGTTGTGTGCGCTGTATTCTCGAAGTGCATCAGCGAAGGTGCGCGCGCGCGGGTGACTAACGGTACACATTTCGTTCGGGTTAACAACCCTGTTCTATGCAGGGTCGCCATTCATCCTTTTTGGTCGTTTACAATACTGATTATCATGTTAATATAGGCTACCATTTTGATGTAGAGCAGACGCCTTGGCAACTGCTGATGGTTCTATTTCTAAAGATTAAATGTTAATGGCTAATTCCGCTACTAAATACATAAACAATGTGTATCCCGCTACTAAAGGTGCAGACTATGACAGCACCCGTATGCTACTGTACCCTTCGCACTTAGAAAAGGAGCAAACAATTTTTCGAATAAGAAAGTACTTTTTAAATGTCTAAAGACACAAAGGTTTTTCCTGTTGCATGAGCTGATTACAGAAAGAAAAGTCATTTCAGTGTCTGTAATACGATTGAAATGATGTGCACAAAGTACGTACCTAATTTCACCTTCTCAGGCCGTCAAAGTAGAGACCTCAACATCGCCTCGGCTACTATGAGGGCGGTGTGGAGGCCACTGCTCTTAGACCACACGACTGCTTACCATCAGGTGGAGTGTGGTCATTTTGTGAGCACGATAAAAAAAAAAAATCAATTGTATTACCTGTGAATATGTTAGCTGACATTTTGTTGTACAGACAACTTTAGAACAAAAGATTTTTCTGACCTTTCATCTTAGTTCTATCTATTCACAAACTCCTATTCATATGTGAGTCCTTTTCAGTGACAAAGGAACGCTCTTTTTCGCTTTGCAATATTTTAGATGGAATAAGCTTTTTATAGCTAATTTCATTTAGAATTTTTATATATTTTTTTTAATTGGCTTATGATACGTCCATAAATACTTTCACGCCTGTATCCTCGAGTGAGTGGGCCGATTTGTATAACACGGTTCACCCACATTTTGTCAACTATACTATTAGGATCCAAGTACTAAGGGACACATTCTAATTTGCCCAATCTTGGAATTGAACCTTGAAATTAAGACCTCATCTCTCCATATAAATAATAAAGCACTAGTAATTTTCTGTTGCAAAACAAATTTTTATTACTACGGGACCAAAACATATTTCTAACAGTAAAAATAAGATTATTTTCTTTAGCTCGTACTTCTCAAATGAAACTTGAATAACTTAATTTATAAATCCACAGTTTAAAAATTGCTAAAGATATGAAAATAAACCGTGTTAAAAAAATCATAATAAATCTCTTCGCCTTTTTCAATCGTTATAATAAAACTGTCAACCGCAACATCATTCGCGCTCTTTAAAAAGTACTCTATATTTTTAATCGTAGGTCAAGTTACGCTTTTACCAAATTTCATCAAATCTTATTCAGCAGTTTATGCTTGACTGAGCTGCAAACATTCAAAATTTTACATTGCCAATATTAGTAGAGAAAATTTATGCGCAAATTGCAAGTTATAAATGTCCGAGATTTTGCTTAGATTTGACAGCCCTGCAATGGCTACACTGGTTGCCAGGTGTGTACTGCCAAATGTGCGGCAGTTCAGAAGAAATATAAATCTCTATTGTTCACCGTTCATAACCCATTAACGTTCAAAGTATTCCTAGTACAAACTAACTGGGTTACCGGTCCACATCTGTTAAACATGAAAGTAGATATGTATTGGAATAAGCACATTGACAAGTTTTGGTTTATCCTTGAGGAATAGAAGGATATATATATATCTAATGGAGTAGGTATTTTCAAATTTTTACGGAGGGGTTTCGTGTTCAATCCTGCGAAACGATTCTTTAACGTTTCAAAATTATTTGCAAATTAAATAATTAATGATCAGTTCTTAAAACGATGATATTAATTGGAAAATAATTACTGAGACCTGCATGTCTGAAAGCTCTAGATACTGTTGAAGATGTGTGAAGTTTTCCAATCCGCACATACGCAAAACCCTTTCATACTAAGATCCCCAGTAGTGATAATAATGAGTGAAAGTTTATTGATGAAACATTTTCTGCTCAGAGATCTTCTAGAGATAGTTCAGTCATAAATGGCGATAGGTCAAGCGGTCGCCTTGCGACTTACACCACGCTGAATGTCGTCGGTTCGAACTCTACAGGGGACAGTTATTAATATGATCCTTAAATTATTGTAAGGAAATTAATTAAGTATCCGTTTAATTAAATTTTTGTTTGGTCCTCCGCGACACAGGTCTTGGTCATTAGTATGGGAATTTGCTTATTAAATAAACAATTAAAAAGTACTCTACATCAACGGGTTTGCATAAATAATGTGTAAGAGTGAATGTATCAAAACAGCATGCGAGAATCGTGGTGAACAGAATTAAAAGTCTCATCAACATCTTTAGCAAACAGTCATATCTGTTATTAAACTTAGTTCAATATACATACGGTCCAATTACGTCAATTATGGATTTATAATAATGTTTAACAATAATCATTGCAAATGTCAAGTGACCTAACCTAATCATCCGGTACCTATTCATACTATTATAAAAATATACAATTATAATATATCAAATGAATGATTAGATAAAATGTTAGGCTTAGCTTGGGTTCAAGAACGTAAGGTCAACGTTATTTCTAATAAGAACTATATGTTTAACAAATAACTTATTAAAACAAACTAATGTGACAACGAGTCAAATAAGTTTACTTAACTATTACTCCATTAATAGTAACAAGATTTAAAATAAATGTTGTTTGTAAATGATTACACACTGCGCGAGTCCTAAATGTAGATACCGCTTGTTTATGCGTTAATTTTCAAGGACATTTTTGGACGAATCTAGACGGTCCGTTAACCTTTTTAATAGGAATCTGGTTAATTCACATTAAGATATCTTTAGCAATAATTAATTGTAAATCTACCAAGTTACATATCAATAAATAATAATCAATTTATACTTTTACATAATTAATAACACATATAAATGATTACGTCCATAACGATTATTCTTTTTCTCCGCTCACCTTTACATTCGCCCCTTCCCTTCTTTTTCGTCTGTGCTATTATTTTTATCATTTAGTGCGAAGTAAACTCTTACTTTAAGAACAAAGACTCTTTGTTATCAGTGTTATTTTTTGATACATTGGTATTGCTGTCAGTAATACGTACTTAAAAAAAATTAAATAAAGAACAACATTTATTTTTATGTTCATAATATGTTGGCTGACAAATGACAATGACGGATCTTTAATGATGCTTAGGCCTCAGGCAGCATGGACTTACTTATGCATTATTGCTGTATAATATTGTAAAATTTTCTAATACTATAGGAGCATGGATATCTTACCAGTATTCAAAACAATATAACTGTTACAAAACCATGCACTCCGGCGCAAGTCTTAACCAGCCAATGTTATTTATTTAACACACCCAGTAGCCACTCGATAAAGACTATAACTTTTTAAGAGGTAGATACGCTCCTGTTATGCTAATAAACGATTTTATTGCTGCATTTTAATCGGATTAGTATTCTTCGGGCAACTATTAGGCATATACGCATTTAAAATGTAAGGTACTTTGTATTCTGTTAAATGTTTAGACTATCAACTTCTGCTGTCAATTATTAATCGATACACTACATTACATAAGTGAAAACAAATTTAAAATCTATGGAATAATAAACAAAATAAAATCACACTATTTAATTCAATAAATCTAGGTACTACTCGCAATACTAAAAATTGTAATAAATGAAGGATCGTTTTTATTTCTGTCCTTTACTTCTATATATTGATTGTGTGAAAGAATTTACTCTGCATAGAGTAAATTCTTTAATTTTTACGTGTTTCACTTATAAGCGTTAATATCATGCGATCAATTGAAAACAATATAGGTCATCCTGGAAAGGTTTAGAAAATATTATAAGCAATTTTGAAAAGGTACTTTTAGTGAACGCATAGGAGCTGCAAGTAATAATATAAACATTAGAATCGTTTAGTGCACTTAACTGGACTTACAAGGACCCATACCTAAAATTTTCTATCCATACATTTTCATATTTTCCCACTTGATACCGGACCAGTTATTACTGCTGAAGAGAAAATTCAAACAAATATATAAAATGAACTATCATTTTGCAGTGCTAGTGAAATATTTTGTAGCAATGGTAAATGTTATATAATAATATGAAAATGATATGTAATACTCTACGAGCTTTATTAAAACTCTTGGTCCGTATAATATCGCGTTCACAACCAACAATAACTTGACGAGTAATTTCAATTACACATTTATATTATTTAAACTATTTGCCAGCATTCAATTCCGTTGTGCTAACGATTTAAATGATAGGGATTTTTAACTGCAATATACCGGTACTAAATTTGATACTATCACTCTAAAAAAGCTGAGCTCCAGATTTCTCTTAATATATTCTGGTCTAATATTTTAAAAGGCCAATTCTAGAAGCTAAAACGGTCGGCGTTATCGATTTGTTCGCAAAAGTTTTGAATAAATAAATTTATATATTATGACAGTTAATCACGGTATTTTATTCAATGATCAGTCATTTAATAGATACTTTAAGCTTACAAAATATTGAAAGGTATGTAGTAAACAACATGCTAATAGATTACTTTTAGCTTTTTGTTACCCACTGGTAACAAAATTGGATAGTTATACTTATGCCGATACTTATGCCACTGCATACCTAAGTATCGGCACTGTTACATCTACCCTGTGTTCCAATCCAGGCTGGACAGATTATTATTGATTTACCTTTCGTGCAGTTCTTTGTAGCAAAGCCAATCTAGGAATATCAGTGATAAAGCGATATTAAACCCTTTATTATATGAAGCCTAGTAAGTTATAATCTGCATGAGCACATCTTCATCCACTTTTCTTAGACCTACCTTATATATTTTTAATATCCTCCTAGACTTAGAGGTACCTACCTATTCTTAAAATATCTACTACATTAGCAAAACAGTTTATTGAGCCGTACGCTTCTTTATCTTGGTGTATGTCTGTTGATTGTGATCCCGTAGTACAAATAAACATTGAATAATTTTTACAGTATTACGTATATGTAATGGAAAGTGAATTACTTGCCGCTAAAACAACAACTGTCGGGGTATTATTCCTTTGATGCGTACATCTTTGACACAGGAATGCGAGGGCGAATAAATAAGTTTTTACATCTTATGTATTGACGTGTCTCTAGTTCTATGTTGTTCCTCTCTTATGTCAAACGCTAGTTTTGTTTTTAGTTTCAGCGGGGACTATAGGTATAGGAACTCCTACTCAAGAGATAAGCACTGAGTTTTGGGATTAAATAAACATAGAAACAACTAGAGTCTACTATCAGGATATCACACAAATTTTATATACCTATACGGAGGAACTCTTAATATTGTTGGTAACGTGATAATGTCTCAAATCATTGCACTATATTTTTGTGAGATTCCTGAGTAAGCACTGGATTGTTAAGAATAAAATTATTTCTTTAACCTGTCTAGGATAACAAACTATCACATACATAGCGAGTGACATTTATAACCCTTAGAGTAGTCTGCTAAAAATACTTCATACATACTACATCAAATAGCAGCGATTAAATTACTTGCGCTCAAGGAGGTTGCTTCTGTTATTCTGAAGTCGAAATTTAAATAGCCTTTGATGTGTGAACGCGATGTTTGTTATAGATAAGCAATGCGATATTAGAAGGCTCGAGTTGTCGGCGTAGAGTCTCACAAGTCACACCGCACTGTCGAAGACTAACTCTTTATAATCTTGAGTTTTCAATCCGAAGTACATAATATATTTTGTGATACTCCTAATGGTTATCTTATCTTATGTGGGGGCCAGTCAGTGCAGACCGGTGACACTTCGACCCAGTGGGATCTTTTGTGTCGACACTCTCCCAATAACGACTGCCATAGATGTTCATGGCAGCCGGGACCAACGGCTTAACGTGCTTTCCGAGGCATGGAGCAGGCGATAATTGTCAATCAATACGCACATAATTTCGAAAAGTCATATAACTTTCGAAAGTCATAGGTGCGTGACGTGGGACCCGAGACCCTCTGCATTGCAGTCTGTTGGTCTCCCCACTGAGCTATCGCTGCTCCTCCTAATGGTTAACAAATTAGGAGTACGTTAACTTGTGTTAAGAGCAGATGCTTTTAACACAAGCTTTATAGCTTAGCAAGAGAGTTAAAAAAAAATTAATGATTTTTAAATCGAATTGCTAATAATAGAATTTAATAATAAACTTTTTTTGACATCCATATAATATATAACTACTTATATAATGCTACTTACAAAATTAATAATTTATCGATCGGCGAAGTTGATTTATATTTGAATAGTTCTTGCTATACTGATTTCGAACTATATTTCTGTTCTTGAAAGTTAATTTTTCAGTGAGTTCTGCTTTGATTTTTGCAATTTAAAACATTGACAATCTTGGTGATTCGTATGTGGAGTGGCTTTCAAACTTAAAATAGCGAAATATGGCATACTGTTGTGTACTGTCGTATACCGTTTATAAATTCTTTAATGCGTATACCTTCGCCGATTAACAACTAAGAAACTCTAAGAAGCTAATAAATATATTGGAAAGTAGGTGTAAGTCGATCACCACTCGTAACAATTTGATAAAAACAAGTATCTGACTAGTAACGCTAAGACTTTAATAGCATTTAAACCATGATTCGACAATAATTATTGTTGTTGATAATAAATATTTGAATACATAATATATTGATATATTATACTGCCTCATTGTTGTCGTAGCGTAAATTACGCTTACGTTTGCGTAGTTCCGAAATTAATTCGATGCATAGGTAAAATACTATTGGAATCTTTGTTAGAAGATTAGCAGTACAGTTTCTGGAAATATGTCCGGCAGGCTTAATGATATACGTGCGACGGCAATCATAGATGGTAAATTGTGGATACAATGCACCTCTAGCCACCTATTCAGGATTATACAGGCATAAGGCTATAAGTGTATGTATGATCTCTTAGTTTTTAGCAGTTCCACAATCATTTTTTATGAGGCCGGTGCCAAGGCCCGAGCGCATTGATTTTCAAGACCTCAGTTGTTCTGACTTCTGACACAAATAATTATCAGCTGACGCCCGGCCCTACGGACCCTCGAGTCAGATAAACATGTCCTCGGGTCACGTACTATTGTATAAATAATCTTATCATTTCATTGACATGGTAAACTGTGGGTTATTAACGTTTGTGCACACAGCATTGTCGTGGCCTGCCAAACATTTTTTCTTACACTTCTAAAGTGTAATATAAGGCTACAGTTCGTTTAATGGCAAGAAGTTGCTGTAGTCGGAACACATCCCAGGGTTCTACTCACCACCCCACCAGGCTCTGTCATTGCATTATAAGAATAAGACACTGCGTGCTTTGTCTCTCTCGCGCATGTGACAATGGTTTAAGAGATGGTAAGAGCCCCGATGTTGATACTCGCAATGTCACAAATTGACGAGACCCGGTATTTTCAACTCTAAAAAATGGTTAAATTGCGAGTGGCTGGGACGAAACAGCAGTTCTACTTCTTCGCCTAGTACGTAGTAGAACGTTACCTAAATCTATACTTACTGTCAAGCTTTTAAACCACTGCTACCATCAAATATAAAATACTCTGTATGTGGTAGTATGTCGACGGGATCACTTAGTAGTACTTTGTTTTTTAACCTTTTGTATAGCCTAAATGACAACTACAAATCTATGAACTTTTTGTGCAAAATCGTTTTATGAATAACTTCGTTTGCCGAATTAGCTAATTGCATTCAAGTTTGGACTAAATAGGTCAAACAAATCGGAATCGATTCATACGTCAACTTTTTTTATAAACTTTCGCCTTATTAAATGCCCTCCGTCAAATAACCCGAATAAATATTATTTATGATTGGTAAATATAGTTTTAATGAGCCAAAATATAAATACACAAAATATTTTGTCTTGAATTTATCCTATCGTATTTAACTCGTTACTTTTGCCCCTGCTTTGCGACATTGATGTTTGTGACAAAATTGAACCAAACCTCATAGTATGGTTGATTTTAAATCCAGTTAATCCATTCAGTCAACTTAGACGACCGTTTCGTATTTTATCTAACGCTAATAAAATAACTAGAAAACATGCAACTCTTTTCGTTGGACGGTCATATTATTACATTGACAATAATAGGACAGCGTAATGAACATTTTTATGTATTGATAACATTGTTAGACATCATCGCCAGAAGAAGGCCATAACAAAGACATGACTTATCAAAAAAGAGACGGACTGGCTCCCGACATACGTACATTCCATCATGCTAAAGAGCTGCACCGGATTCGCTTTACTTATTGTAAAGTACTAAATTTGCATTTCTTAGGTACTGTGTATATATGTTTACGATATCATTGTAGAGCTTGGCTGCCTCAACATAACAACTCGTGTCGATTACCAATTCTCGGTAATTCGATGAGCCTGCATTGAAATAAGTATATGATGAAGAGGTACGTTGAGTACTGTACAAAAGTGTTTCCGTACACAGATCACTTGTTGTAGTATATGTAATGAACACGGCTATATTCAATACCACCTATCTTCGGATCTCACGACTGTTCTTGTTCTTACGTATGTAAGCCTCCAACCTAAATTTGTTTTCTCACTGCAATGTTCTTATTTTGGAACATTGACACAATCTGTAAGGTACAGTTGTCGTTGAAATTTAACTCCGTGCACGTAATATGTAGTTAAATTTTGCAAGGAAACAACGGGGTCTTCCTAATAATGTTGCTTGAGCACTATCAAATCCTTAGGTTTTAGTTTAATGCTCAGTCAGAATTGTAGCTGGCTATATTTAATAGCAGCACATATGGAATATGATGGCAAAAAATATGCTCACTTTCATGAGAGAACTAAACGAATTTGATGTAATGTGGATGAGAGAAAATATGCATTATTATAAAGATAAGAATACTGAAATTTAATCCTTTTATAATATTGCGATAACAATAGTTTCATGAATAAGCAAAATTTTTCTTTTATATTCAAAATAAAAAAGGTTTCCTCAGTCGTTGGAAAGAACCCTAATTTAGGAGGTATACGCGGTTTAAATTCTAAGCGAGTTAACTGGTGACAACTTTAGTCGTTTAGTTAACTAAGCAACTACGACTCAGATACTACGTCAGTTTGTTTGTATGCAGATTTTTTAGTTTGCGGTTTACACGAACTTACTTTTTACTAAAACTATGTTAATGTTTAACTCAGTGTAGTTTGTTCTAAACCAGTAATAGCAGATTTATTAACAGAAATTGAAGCAACAATGGGCCATAAATGACTCTCAGATTTGGAACACTAAAAGTATTATTGTTATTACAAACACTGCTCGACCGCATTGACCGAATCGAGAAGTAGTAAATGCGGCTGCTGGACTTTAGGTTGTCGGTTTTGAGTACGTGAGATTTTCATTAGGTTTTCCTAACAGTAAATTATCAGTAGAAACACTGGGTTTACCAATGTGGCTGTAAACAGCAATAGGCTCGCTCGCTACTACGTGGAACTTAAAAGCATAACTGGCGATATATCATAATAATACAGGTTATGGGTGCGTACTATGTGCGAATAATAATATGTTAAATTTAAAGTTAATTGGCTTAAAGAAATATATATCTTTGTGTCACGGAAGACGTTCAACATTTTCAAACATTTCACACAAACAACAAAATGACACAAAAATTTGGATAAGATTTTTTTTTTATATACCCGTAATACCGGCTTACCGACAGTGACCGTATAAATCACGTCGCCATACTTGCAATCAATGTATTGAATCTCTAAAACAGAGATTTAATATGAAAAAATCTAATCAGGAAATTTAAAGCCTGAAGCGAAAGTTAAAAGAAAATCATTTATTTACATACACATTTTATTAAATGGATGTAAAATAAATACATGCATACTTTAGTGTATAAATCGACGTCATTATATCGGCTTAAAGCGCCCATCATTTTGGTAGCTACAGTGCAGTATTTGTGATTAACTATCGATCACTATAAGCGGCTCTTACGGCGTCCCGAGCCTTTTGAATACACGTCGCGCTTGTATCTGCTCGTAAAGATAGGCAAAGGTGGTTTATAATGCTTAATAAACATAGGTGGATTTTGATAACTAAGTTAATGAGTGTTTCGAGTCTAATGGACCCCTGTTTCACCGCCGAGCTGTACTCGGATTAGGAAATGCGCATCGACCCGAGAGTAAAGCCAGGCATCTCGTAATTGAGTATCGCACATGTATTCAAGCCTACGTCACTGGAACACAAAGTTACGCATTTTTCGCTCCACCTAATAATGATGATTTTATAGAAGTTAGAGGTAGTTTTATGTTCAACTTAGTTTCATACCAAATTTTATCAAAATAATATCAGCAATTTACGCAAAAAAGTAACGATCATAGTTCAATTTGTCTTTACAAATATATATATTAGTATGGATTCAATTATATCCTAGTAAATATAACATTTTTTACTACCATATATTCATATTCTGACAAAACAAAGAAATATCGTAACATGAAATACATTATGATATATTGTTCAATGCAACATTTTTTGCATCAACAATATTTACGGTTTTATTTCAGTGAACCGAAATATCTAAGCACCGAATCCCAGCCTACATTTATAAGCAACTAAATGATATGACACCCTATAGCAATATTTTCAACTGAAGTTATTACGGAACGAAACGGCTACATAGCGAAACGGTAACATTAAAACACTTAGTCAAAGCAGTATAACGTTCATTCCTGTGAACTATAAAAGCGTGGTTTACACAATGCTCAACTTGCAAGTAGGCGAAGTTTATTAGACTCGGCCGTCTCAAATGACAAAACAAAAGGTGTAACTGGTATCCGAGACGGTGAAGTTGGCGGCTTCGTGAGCCGAACCCGTCACTCCAAGTTCGATTGAGTGTGTCACCCCCCTAAGACTCGAGTTGATTTGAATTAAAAAGGCTGTGAAGAGACCCCTTTGAGCGGAATATGTAAAGTTCCAGTCGGTTACACGAGCTCCTGCGAAGATTTTGATGACGAATTAGGTTTATGGAATGGATCGCAGTTTTATTAGGTGAAAATAGTCAGGTGTTTAAAACATAATTAGTTTTAACGAAATAAACATTTGTATTCGATTATATTGACGTCATTATACGCACTGCCGATGGCGCAGTGGTTTAGTTGGTCACATGGCCGCTACACTCTGTATATTATTCGATCAACAAATATTTCTATGATCCACAAATTGTAGTGCCGAGTGTGGTTTTTCTTTGTGTTTATTATTTCGATGATTATATGGGTATAGAATTAGATTTTCAGATAACGTAAATTAACTAGATGTTACAACAAAGTACATGCTGTGCCCGACTAGCCGACATTTTTCTTTTTATTTTGCTCGTCTAAATGACCACACTCCACCTGATGGTAAGCAGTCGTGTAACATACCCAACTGTCTCCGTTCTCCATTATTATATCCTTCCTACATAAAGCAAGTTTATACAAATTTTCGTCAAAATCAGCCCATCGGCTAAGAAATAAACACATAACAATCCGATATTCAGTATATTAGTAAGTACACAAAGACAATAATTCTCAAGACCTTGGTCACACTAATTTTGGGTTCGTAAAGCCTCAGATCGTTCGTTTTGCTAACATATTGTGAACTATTTCCGTACCATGAATACCTAATAGAGTAAATGTTCAAATAAAGCAAATTGATTGGTACGAGTTAAATTTGGAACATTAGGCAAAAGAAGCTTCCAAAAAGATGGCATCGATGTCATGCTATCGCTCGGATTTGCATAAAGGACCTTGTTGTCCAAAAATAAAACAAACGCGGTTCAGACTTACAAATCGCAAATAAAAGAAGCTGATTTTATTTATTAAAAGACTAACAGTGCCTTTGACTGCAGTCATAACACGAGCAGCGAGATTATTGTGCTGACAAAATGCATTAAAACTGTTACTGGTCATTGTCCAGGTGGCATATATTATGTAAACCAAACGTATATTACAACATAGCCAGGTAACGTATTTACATAAAAAAGTGTCATACATTGGACTATAATTGGTTCTTGTGTTTTAAACGTATATACGAACAGACATGTAGCGTAGTCAGAAGGAAACATGTTATAACCGTTTTTCAAAATGCTGCTAATCTATTATCAACATATACTAATACTAGATATCCCCGCGGATTCACCCGCGTTTATCGTTACTGCGCCGCCCCCGTGGGTCGTAGCGTGATGTTATATAGCCTATAGCCTTTCTCGATAAATAGGCTATCCAACACTAAAAGAATTTATCAAATCGAACCAGTAGTTCCTGAGATTAGCGCGTTCAAACAAACAAACAAACAAACTCTTCAGCTTTATAATAATAGTATAGATTATAAAGCTGAAGAGTTTCTTTGTTTGGCTTCTGCGCTAATCTCAGGAACTGGTCTGAATTGAAAAATTCTTTTAGTGTTGGACAGCCTATTTATCGAGGAAGGCTATAGGCTATATAACATCACGCTACGATCCACGGGGGTGGCGCAGTAACCGCGGGCACATCTAGTTAAATATATTTTGGATATATCATCTTTTGGTTGATAGTGCAGGAGTACCTTTGGTATTACAACGTCAAAAAGCTTCGATTACCGATTACTATCAGTTGGTAATCGTTTACTGGACTTTACTGCAGAAATTTCGATTCCAATTAATTACATGTTATCATTCATCCTGAATATTTTTACCATGGATGATCGCCGGTTACGTGTACCGCGAACGCTAATGTAAATATTAGGTAGTTTGTCGCTAATGCGTCTAAATCGAGGCACAAGAGCGAGGCACGCAAGCCGTGGCTTCGTGAAATTAATATCAGTTTCTAAATAAGTGTCCCGCAATGTGGGTTTTTGTCAAATGTTGGAACATCGTACTGCGGCAGTTTTGTTACCGATCGTCCATAATTTTGCATTCCGCCTACATAAATAAGTTCGACTCTTAGAAATTCAGATTAGTTTTGTAAAATATTTATTGTTATTTTGTGGTTCTTCCAAAAATAATAAATGGTAGTATTGTACTACCATTTATTATTTTGCGGCAGCTTTGCGTGTATCTGATGTTTATGGAAGACAAGCATTAACACATATTTTACTATTTGTACGCTAATAGCTACGGTATCCAATTAACTGTTTTACTCGGCTTTTTGTACAACGTATTTCTGTCCATGTAACAATGCAGCTTGGTTTTATATATACTACCTAATAAGAAGTCAAAATCTCAAAGATGCTAAGTTATAAAAAGTCGTAGTCAATTTAAAAATACAGACTGAGTTGAATTTCAAGATTAAGTACCAAATGGTTTAATATTCTTCAGAAAATTTATCGTTCTCATTACATTACACAAATAGTAATTAATCAAACGATTAACACAAAATAACATACATGTAATCCTATGAATGAAGCCAGAGAAGTGTGTCAAGATCGTAAATCCGTAGTCTCTGCCTACCCCTCTGGGAAACAGGCGTGAATCTATGTATGTATGCATGTAATCCTATCAAGAAAATTGCAGTTATTTATCGTTTAAAGATCAAATATGTTTTATTTGACATAATAATTTTAATTAATTAAAATAATTCAAGTTTCCGATGTACACAATAGGTAAACATCAAGTCATAGCAACTAGCTAGAGTACGTTTTTCAATATAGCTAATGAAGATCTTTTTCTCAATCGGGCTTCGTTTTCATGCACTTACAAAGTTGCCTGTTCAAACGTTACAGTCCCACAAAGAGTTCCGACTCAAGGGCGAAGGCCAGAACTTCTATTGATATTTTAAAAGCAGTAAAGTGGTAAAATATTAGTGGGAAACCATCGAAAATTCTTATAACAAATCGTGAGTTCACTTTGAGCTGTTTTCATTTTATATATTTGGTTGAGTATAAATGAAATTGTACGCTGGTAATTTTCTGATGTGAATGTCAGAGTATACTTAAATACTCTATGCCGCGGAACGCGAGTACTCGACACTTTTGATGGTAACACGAGATGATAAACAACAAAGACTTTATAACATTCCCTTTGTTAGCAGCTAGTTACGAAGCCTGTGGTCGTATTCAATAACAAACCCAGCCCAACTTCGAGTTCGTTCGAACAATCTTGGTGGTCATTAACTTTTTTTATTTCTCTATAAACTTGTGAGAAAAATAGCTTCTTGAAAACGGTGTCGTGTTACCCAATGTGGTTAGATTTATTCAGAACGTCGATTGATACATTCTATTGATAGATTGTATTATGTTTCTTCTACTTGTTGACTGCTCTCTGTTGATAAGATGTGTTATAAACGTAGCTCCATCTGTTTTGTTATATTGGTTGTTGTTCTTAAGTATCAAAAATGAGTAATGCAGATGTTATAAATGCAAATGCTGTGTATGAGGTATCGGGCAGTGTTATTGAGTTTGTTTGTCAAGAAATTAATTGTAACAGTTAGCGTCTGAAGCTATGTATCGGGTCCCAAAACAGATTCTAGAAATATATGTGTGATACCCTTTTCCTACTCCGTGGAAAATATTGTATTAGATCATGTTACCTTGTTGACTGTTGTATAATATATGAGAATTAGCAAAAAAATGTAATTAATAAAATGCATAAATAATAAAATACTGAACGTGATTGCCAAGCTACAGATAATTGGTTGGTATAATTTACAAAGATTGTAATAGAAATCTCAAATGGTTCTTACTAGATGGATAGACTCAGCTTTTATAACATGACCGCTGATAATAACTAATGTATTACATCTTTGCTGAGAGACACGCAAAGTCATGCGTTAAAATAAATCCAAGCTAAATACAGTTCGTGTTAACACCAAAATAAAACGGATATTTGTTTGATATTATAACTCTTACATAATTAAAATTACATGTAAAATAGTCTATTCATAGCAACAGAATGACTGGTTTCTTTTTAACAATGGTTAACGTCCTCAATATTTTTAATCGATTGAAACCAATACGATGTTTTAACCACATGATCCTACATATTACTTGGTATAACGTTTTAAGATTTATGCTAGATCCTTTTGGCTTTCGACTAAGCCGTACTTTCGATCTTCATTCATTGTGCTACTTGCGTTATCCTTTCCCGATAATAATCATTTAGCTTACCTGGACTCCTTACTAACTATGCAAGTATTTAGAAAACTGAATCAAAATAATCTACATTTACAATGTACCGTATACGTTGAATAAGAACATACAGACGTACGTATTTATTTATAAACTTATAACGGCCAATAATTTTAAATAAACGTGACCATACAGTAATATTAACAACAATGTAAAGTATCTCAGCTTAGCTGCCTATTAACACCAAGCGAAATAATAGACACTATATTACCATATTAGAAAAAAAAAATTCGTTATAACTTATATCCATATAGGTATTTAACGATGTATGGTTGTCCTTGCAGACGTAGTCATAACATTAAAGAATTAAACCTTTTTAAGTAATCTATTTGATTATATTCTACGTTCGCATTCAGCATAACGGTAGCCTTGAAGCTCGAAATTCAAACTTTAGGAACAATAAGACCTCTATCAAGGCTGTATTATGTAAGGACTACCATAGACAGATTAACCTATTTTTTATTTAAGGTAGACATTATGTAGTACGTATTTCGTCTTATAACCGCAGTAGAACCACGTCAAGGTTTAGTCTGATTAACTAGCCATTACTCAAAATAAAAGTAAGTTTTCTTGGCTAAACTAATCCTGGTTTTGGTTCTAAGGTCTTAAGTTTGACAAATGTACTTGAATAAAAGTGGCTTTAAAAGAATACTTGTTTCCTTGACATTTGATGAACAGAATTGTCGACAACGTAAATATAGCTGGCGGTATTTTACCCTTCTGTCTGTCCCTGAGGGTGAATGTGATAATGTTTATATTTAGGAAAACAGGATGCTTATAACATACGTACCCATCTCATAGTCGTGTGTGCAGCGCAGTTGGTGCTTACGTCGTCTAATGAGGTTACCTGCCACGCGCCTGTTAAAGTATTTCGCTGCACTGTTTTGTCCATAGATGTCTCTTTAACTTCCAGCTTCTATGCTTACCAGATATTCATTCATTTATATTTATTTATTTTATTTATTTATCTATTTACTACATTACACATTTTGCACACTTGTATCGCGGTAACCACACGTTATACATTAGTCGATTAACATCTAGAATATGCAGGCATCGGTTTGAAAACAAATAAAATATAAAACTAACAAAAAATAAACTTCTAATAAAATAACGTTCGAACGAAGTGAACAAATTAATATAACAATTTTGGAAATAAAATACACACTGATTCTTTTAAATTTGTGTAGTGTTAACTTGATATATTTAATGAGATCTAATGTTAATTTATACGAAATACCTAGTTATATTGTTTTAAATTAACTATTAATTAATTGTTGACTTAAAAATAAAAGTTTAGTGCATACCAAATCGATATCGTAAATGTTTGATGCTTGGATTAAACAAAGATTTACGTAATTTTCTTTCTGTCGGACAATTCTTAGTAGCTGTCGTACTCAGAAAATGGCCTTAGTTTGCCTTACCTGAGACTGAAACATATCTGATAGAATCTGTTTGTCATACATTTCTGGTAAGCCCTTAAAGGCCCTATAGGTTAGCTAATACGTATTGTACACAGACAGATATTCATATCAATACCAACCGGCTGCTCTTAACATCGATGGCGTACAATGTTCAGTAGCTCACCACATCTCGTCATCTTTTGTTCTAATGAAAAGCTGGTAATGAGCAAATAATAAAAGGTAAACTTTTGTTCGGGAGACGCCACGGTGCTGATTACAGTAAGCTTTCATGGGAGCCATAGTGGCGTTGAAACGAATGACATACTTTCCACTCACAAATACGAGGATTTTTCCACGTTCGTCTTCACAACGCTCTCACGTACCAAGTTAACATGTGTATTCTCAGTTTTGCCAAATCTTTAATTGTATGTAACGTAGCGCTGTACCTTATATTTGATGTGCTCGACTGTACTCAATTACCATTGTAATGCAATTTTGCGTATCACGTAACATTTATGTCAAGCGTCTTCATATCTCTCTCTCTCTTTCTCTCTCTCTATCTCTTGGATAATTACTGAAAATTTTAAGCTTAAGGATGTAGTATTAGCAAATCTCTGCCAATCTTTTTACATTCCAAATTACGCAGTATATTATCATCTATACTAATATTATAAAGCTGAAGAGTTTGTTTGGTTGATTGCGCTAATCTCAGGAACTACTCGTTTAAAAAAATATTTTAGTTTTGGATAGCCCATTTATCGAGGAAGGCCATAAGCTATATAATATCACGCTACGACCAAAAGGAGCGGAGCATCAATGACAAATGATGCAAAAACGGGGAAAATTCTCTTGTGTAAAGCAGACGAAATTGCGCGGGTCAGCTAGCATCATATAAATGTTACCTATGAGTATAGACCTATTTCCATATATTATTTTATACATAAAGATAGTGACGTATCTTAAAAAGATGACTCGCAAAAAGTGGTTACGTTTTAGTTTTATTTGTTTGTTGCCATGTGACGGGACTCGCCAGTGTTTCTCACGCTTCGCCACAGTCTTAAACGCACGTGTTTCAAGAGACCATTACCAGGGATCTGAGTAGGTGTACTGACTCATTACTCTTCCACTCAAGACTTAGCTTAGGTGTATCAAACAAATATATGAAAAGGCATGTATCCCAACAATATAAATTCACTTAAAGAAACACCAGATACCAGATCTGAGTATCTAATGTACGATTGACACTTGCATAAGCATATACACGTATGCTATACAGTCTAGACAGTACCTAATTCATACATAGTTCAGTTGTAACATGCCGAGTGCATTGGATCCGATGTGCGACAGACCCATTCATATCGCAAACTGTAACTTGCTTGCTAGAAGTTATTTAACTCACAGTATAAATACCGCTTCGTAAGTTCATTCCTCTGTCATTTGTATACACGTACAGAAGCAAAGCATTACTTACTGTTACAATTTCTTTAACATTCTGGGCTTGTCTGAATGACGATTGCGTTTGGCCATAGACTTGCTACACATTGTTTTTCAATTCAGTCACTGATACCTACGTCTGCTATATATAGCCATATAATAGGAATAAAGTCTCAAAGGCTATAGTCACTTCTAATAATATTTGTTTTGGATACCTGATAAAAGTTTCCTTCTTCCTTCAATCCTGGGTTCTTTAAGCGGGGCGTGAAAAAGCATCTTCTCAGGCCGTCAAAGTAGAGACCTCAACATCGCCTCGGCTACTGTGGGGGCGATGTGGAGGCCACTGCTCTTAGACCACACGACTGCTTACCATCAGGTGGAGTGTGGTCATTTTGACGAGCAAAATAAAAAAAAAAAAAAAAAGAACATAATTCATTAACAAAATATGTTCGAACAACTTTATTGCTCGTATCCCATGATTCTATGCTGATATAAAAAGCAAAGGCATGATATATCTGTGTACCAATTGTCATTCAAATCCTTTCAATGGTTTATGCGTTACCAAATTACAAATATTCAAACATCTTCATAAAGTTTCACTTTTATAATATTACCAGTACTTATATAACCTAGTTAGTTTGTGGTGACAATAAACAAGCTTTCATTATCAAGGTTCATCCAAATTTAAAGGTTAAGTATAAAGAAAAATGCAAAATTCAATACAGATTTTTTTGAAGTGCCAAATATAAATAAGTAATAAATAAATTAAAATGTTTATTACCTTTTCTACAGTAGATAACAGATTGCATTCGGAGATTCCTTTTAAGCTAAATTATACTTGTGTTGGGAAACTCCGCTCTTCCAATATATAAAGTACAAAATTAATGTTAATATAACATGCGAGACATTTTTATTTAATTTGATTTGCATGCTGTGATAAGAAGAAATAAAGTAGTTTTATATAATATGAATATATTAAATATGATATGAATGTCTCCAGATCTATAGGACAACAGTTAAAAAATAAACTAAAACGCTATTACTGTCGTTAGTATTACTCTGTTGTATAGTAAAACAGAACATCGACCAAGTCCTTCACAATAAAAACCAAATATTATTTTTATCGCACTAATCATGTCTTCTTTTGTATTTTATTATACAAATGAACGAATCTGTCAGTGACGTACATCTTTCGCATGAGGCCAGATGGCGGCTCTTCAAGGGCTACGTCCGTTAAAAAACAATGAAGATAGGGTTATAGAATACGAAAATCAGAAGTTAATAATATGAAATAAGAACTATGCATTAGTAATACTGTTCATTACCTTTTTAATATTGAGAATATTACACGCAGCTATAACTATATATATAAATATAATAATGATATCAGCCCTGTATTAAACTGTCCCACTGCTGGGCACGGACCTCTTCTCAGTGTGAGAAAGGTCAGGCCATAGTCTACCACGCTGGCCCAGTGCGGAGTATTCCGCTTTCGACACCTATGGTTTCGGCACCTAAGCTATTCCACTTTCAGCACCAATAAGTATTTTTGCTTAGTGCCGAATGTGGAATAAAATACCTATTGGTGCTGAAAGTGGAATAGCTTAGGTACCGAAACCATAGGTGCCGAAAAAATTGGTGCCGAAAGCGGAATACTCCCCAGTGCGGGTTGGCAGACATCACATATCTTTAAGAACATTATGGAGAACTTTCAGACATGCAGGTTTTCTCACGATGTTTTCCTTCACCGTTAAAGCGAGCGATAATAATTAACTATTTAATACGCACATAACTTCGAAAAGTCAGAGATGCCTTGGTATCGAACTCGAGGCATCTGCGAGATATTATTTAACTCTCATCATACACATCTCGAGACATCATATAACTATATTCATTTTGTAATTAATATTATCTACATTTCTTTTTCGATACACAAGACTTTTGTCTCCGATTGATAAGGCCAATATATTGATTTAATAATTGACCTATCTTAGACATTTATATTACAAATTAAACACCTGTCTAATCTTTCTTTTACGTATATTAGTAGTTATTTCCTAACCGGATACTTACTTGGAGATATCATATTTGTGTTGCTATAGGCAACTGGTTCTAGTCAATCGTGCCAATGATAGGGCTCTCACCTCTTGAGTTATATTGCTGTCACTTGTTTCTTGAAAGGGCTGACAGATACCATGAAGTGCATCTATCGCAGTAAATGCACACAATGGTCTCCGTCTGACCTTGTTTCAAAAAGTTATATACATATCGTAATACGTGTATACCTTTATTTTCTTCACTATGATACTAGTGCAATATCACTAAACGGTTATTATTAAGAGATCCTACAATCAGACAGAATGGTTTCCGCCGGAATCCCTACAGAGGTAGGCAAAGGTTCGTTACACCCAAATAAGGCTGGCTTTATTAATAGGTAATAGACGGCGAGTATATTGCCGTCTACTGGGCACAGATCTAGACTCCGTACTACTACTAAGAATTCCTTGACGGAAAAACCCAATAGCAGTTTTGCTAGACCTGAGGATAGAATCCAAAAACTTATGTGCTGTATGATATAATTGGAGGACATTAAAGGCTTGTACTACCACCTCCAGATAGCATTTATCTATAAAAGTCTCGCCATCTCTCATCTTTAACCTAACAAGAGAGATAGCATGCGATTTATCTTTCGGATAATTTTTACTTGTTAGTTGTAGGAGTAGCCATTAGACTGATGATAACCATGGTATACAAACTTATATAATTTGATAAATAAATACAAAAGTCAAAGAGGAGCAGGACTTCCAGTCTAACTATTTCGTATCTCTTACATGTTAATAATTGCCCTTGTCCTTTGCAATTTCCTTCCTCATAATCTTATACTTCAGTGTTCTTATTTAACACGAAACGCTAGGTATTATTAATATAAATGTGGGAGGTGGATAATATGGATATGTTGGATATTTTTTGTTGAAATTTATTACACATTAAATACAACCCCCGCACTAGAAATAACTACAGTCAGTCTTTCTTCCTTTTTTCCCTTTTCTTTACCTTTCCGTCGGCCTTCTGTGCAGTCTTGATTAAATCTAGCCATATAGATATAGAATGTACTCTGGATATCACGTGGGATACTTTTTTATACCGGTATGCTTTCCTGCAAGCGACGCTGTAACACAAGCTTGTACTTGATAAGCTTAATAGTGATTTAATATGAAATTTTATACCGGGAACGCTATTCAAAGGTAGTTAGTAATTAGTTTCACTTACAAATGAATAGATAGAGTTTTGTATTCAATATAATAGACATACCAAGCAATTTGGGAAACAGGCGTGAATTTATGTATGTATGTATCAAGCAATTTCTAAAAATAGCTCCACAATTATAAATTTATTTCTTAAAAGTATAAACTTTCCTTTGTGAGGTAACCCTAACTGCCAAGAACATAATTCTATACAACAACATGATTTGCCATTTTTGTTTAAACGACATTTGAACTTCTCCTATGCTATGTACTTACAAAGCATAGCAGAAGTAACAAACGACATAGTCGGAAAACATTTCGTGATAGGTATACGATATTGATTCAAAACGTTGGTATGATAGTCAGGAATGCATTTTCCGTGTAGATCAGTCAGGTTATATGTATGTGCCAAAGTAGAGGCGATAGCGTTTAGCTATTATTAAATACTGTATTACAGTAAAGTGGCTGAAGAGTCTGGTTTTATTAAAACTCATTCATATGTATTTAGGTAGGTGTATGATGATATAGTTTATTTTGGATGATAGTTTTACTCTTTTATAGCACTGGCTGACTAAGCGTCTTTATAATCTTTATATGGCTATCACTGTTTTCTGATAATTCTTTTGTAAAGTCATGCAGGATATCACAAATGGGAATATGGCTTCGTCAATGATGACGGACTTTTTCTAAACACTTTAGCTGTTCTTTTGCAAACTGGCAACTGTAACTCGAATGTAACTCTTATTTTCTTGTATGTTACTTTGGGACCAGTGTGACTCAGTATTTATAGTTTTCGATTTTATTAATGTTGGATATTAAACTTTAAAAGGTAATTTACTTGGTTTAACATGTGGATGAAAAGGCTTTTCTTTTTTAAGATATAATATACTTCAATGATGTACAATTAAGGTAATTTAAATTTCAGCCTCGAACTAATTTAATAACCATTCTTTAGAATCCTTAATTAACAGATTACTGTGGCTTAAAGTCTTATGAATTCGCTTTTCTCTTATAGCTTTTACTTATAAATAGAATAGCAAACAGTTCAGTTTACCTGTTGTAACTATAATAAAAGTTGTGTGTTTATGAACTAATGTCACAAAATTGCTTACACTGATATTATGTTATCAAGTGATGCAAATGTCCGAAGGACAACGGACTTTACAAGCATAGCACGCGATTCTTAGGCGATATTACCATAATGACCACACGGTGTACTATTGTAAGACCTAGTGATCTTTCTAGTCCTATTAGTACATCTTAAGATACAAAAGATCCTACTGGGTCGAAGTGTCGCCGGTCTGTACTGACTAGCCCCCACACACAAGATAAGGTAGTACATCTTCAACTATATTCAACACTACGTACGCAAACATGTATGGACTTATTTGAATGAGATTTTAAACCATCACTGAGGTGCAAATCTCTATTTTTAAATATCGAAAATTGTGGATTGAATATTTGCACCGTACTGTCATATTTTGTTCAGCATATAGGACTGATTAAAGTTATTTGACCCCTTGGCTAAATCGGAATATTCGTTTTGAATCTGGAATTTCAATGTGTTTCTATTATTTGCATTTCGTTCATTCACACGAACATTTTATTGGACTTTAAATCTGTGTTCCACAAAATATTTGAATAGACTGATCGAATCAGTAAGTGGTTCATTGTTCTTTATTTCAAAAAAGTTCTGTATTTAAAAAAATATTTATATTATTCGACGCGGTACATGATCGAACTGTAAATTTATTCTAAATGATGTATTCATATAGAGAGATAAGTGACGTCGGCACCGTCGGCGCTATTTCAAGGTTGATAAAGATTTTTCTTATCTAGCTGATAACAGCATCTAATGACCTACTAACCAGAGATTTTTTTGAGGTGTGATAATGCGAATTAGACTTCCACTACGCATCGTCAGTTAAGAACATTAAATATTATCTAAATAGTGGTATAATTTAATATAAATTAATATGTACATGATGTCTGCCGCTAATCAGCTAACGAGAGTCATATTTCTGCCTCCTAGATTTTTGCTACTTATAGATTTTTTTATTCAAGTTTGTTATTTATTTTTAAGGATAGCTAATACTAAATATTTTCATCTCAGGACTAACTTCCTGCATTATTGATGCCGTAGTATATTTGGTACTAGGTAAACTTAAGACTCGACTAAGTTAAGATAGTGTTGTTAATAATATATTACGCAACTCACTCTCAATCAATCAGCTTACCACAGACCACAGCCATAAGCCTCTCCCATTTTGCACCACAACATTTTAATATAGGCAACTCTCACATCATATGTGCTCATAAACTACTAAAATCGATTAAAATATAGCGTCCATTCGTAAAAGTTAAAGTCAAACACTTGAATGCAAACAATGTTGTATTTCAAATAAAACCCATCAAACTATCAACAATCAATGCAAAAAATTCGGTTCTAAATAAAATCGTTTGGACGTTCTTTTGAAGCATATTTTTAGTTGCCGAGCGAAACTATTTTTCGCTTTTTCGTACGGTAACAAAGAAATGGATATCCGTATAGTTGTGGGTTTTTAATATCATGTCTGTTTGTGAATACAATCAAACTATAAAGTAGCACAATCAAAAAGGCTCGCGTCTCCGGTCAGCGTTAGCAATAAAAGCGAATGATTTAACGTTGACGCGTACGCTGTAACTAAAAAAGAACAAAAGTGAACAGACTTAGGCGTGGGATCATCGGATTATTCATTACTTTTATTTTTTTAAACCGGCCAGTTAATGTGTACCAGATATGTAAAACGTACCTACTATGTATTATGTATCTCTTACATATCTGGTACACATTATATTGTGTATTGTGTTTCACATGTCACGTCAATTTCAAATGATTTTAATTGATGATTATCAATATTTGGCGATTAATTATAAAAGATTAATTTAAAAAAATAGCAGATAAGGAAATATATGTAAATTGCAGAAATCAAAATGGCAGCAATGAAAAAGGGTTGAAATTTTGCAATGAGAATATAGTTTTGTGATTTCTAATGCGTATACTAACATGCACTCGTATCATTGTTCAGAATTTTAGTTATAATATATGACAAGTTTTCAAACATTTGTGTGCATGAACATGGATGTTTGTCTTGGTCTGGGTGTTTCTATGAATAATATGTATGTATTTACAAAAAAAAAACGTATATATGTATGTTTATCCATTGTCTAGTACCCATAGTACAAGCTCTGCTTAGTTTGGGCTAGATGGTGTTGTGTGTATGTGGTAGAATATTATTATTATTATTATTATTATTAAACATGCTAATAGACAATTTTATTATTTCCCGCGAGATTCACCATTTAAGATAGCGTATTAAATTACGTTCGGGTTTGCAAATGTTATAATAATGTTAGGTATCACAACATTTTATATATGAAAATCTATACATGTTTACTTATGAATCTGAATCGACCTGATTAATTTATAATTTATCAATTTCAATACTGATTGGATTGAACATAATTATGTTGTTATAAATCACATACATATATTCATAATATGGACTAATTAAAATAATTAACACCAATTTAGAATAATATTATACCTATAAAAAAATGTATGTCTTCAAAAACTTTAATCAAATTATTATTAAAACATATTAAAACTAAATTATTTTTTAAGCCATGACTAAAAAAGAAATCACGGTTATAGAATATAATAAAATAATATAAACGTGAACTAAGTGAACTTCCTATAAGTAAATTACTTTTATATAAACGTTTCTTACAAAAGAAACCTTACCTACTTCTAGTAAAGAAATGCTCGATCCATAATATATAACAGTTAATCATATTCATTCTAGCTCATGTCCACTGTGTTTTGGTGAGCATACACGATATGCAAATCGAACTAAAGAATAAAGATGAAACAATTTGGATTTTATTTCAGTAACTGATGTAAGAAACGTCTTATCTCTCTATACCATATTTGGCAATCAAGCACTCTACTTATCTAAGTCGAATTATAGACTAAAGATAACTACAGTTGACGTAAACAAACTCACCTTACCAAAAGTAATAGAGCAATAAGAAGACTAAAAATATTCTTATATGAATGTTTACAATCCGTTTTGATTTAAGGAAGTGGCATCAGTCAACAGAATAAGTAATTACGGCGAGTGACGACAGGACGCTTTGTGTAGGCCGTTTATGTACACAAGAGCCTGTCGACGAAACGATGCGTTGACTCGACATGTTGATTCTAAACCGACGAATGACATCATTATCAGAGCCCTTGTAGACGAAACAGATAAAAACCGAGTCAGCTCGTGTTCTTTCTGAGAAACGTTCTACCGGTGCATAAGTTGATCGTATCTACACCATACTCCGTGTCATTTGAATACCAGTTGATCATCCTTTTTTATGTTACAAGTGCGAAATAAATTTGATGTTTGATTTCTTACAAAGTTATTGTATAAAGGTGTCTGGAAGACATGACTCAAATTCTAATTTAAACACGGTATTACGCCTGCTTTTCTGAAATCTGATTTATCCATAAATACAACCGGACTGCCACCATAATACTGACATGCGTACTCATGTAAAAAGCTTAACAAATAAACTCCTACGCGCATCACATGTTATTTCTTTTGTGGGTTAAATGTAATAGATGATTTATGAAGATTGATGCATTTAATTGGTAACGGATAAAATAAATAAAACTATTTGTTGTAGATGTTCTTAGAAACGTGGTACTAATAAATTTATACGCATGCCGAGCTATTGCCCCTGATTTCAATCATCACTAGAAGTATAAAATGTGGTCCTTCTGTAAAGATTAAGCTATCTACATAACAAATTTAAGAGAAAAGTTACAAGTAGACTGCCAAATAGAGATTATGTACTATTTATAATCTTACCAGTATTATTTCTTAAGAATATATCAGCGGATAAGAATATATATATTGGATAGTAGATATATCAGCGATAGTGGATAGAAGAAGCAAATCATCTCCAGCAAAAACTAAAAAAGGCACTTTGAGTCTCTTAGCGACTTGCACTTGTATAATTACAGCCGTCGTAATAGGCTGCAGTGTAGCATATTAAAAAGCTAGACACATTTAATTAAAAACATTTTAACAAAAATAGATACACGTTCATTAAAATTTTAGATAAAACAGGTTTAAAAGTCTGTCAGAAATTTAGATAGTTTATGAACACTTTTTGTCACTGTTGTTAACCGCGAACTAGAATTCTATCGCGTAGCGTCTGCGGTCGCAGGCAGCGTGCTTAATCGGACAAAATCTCACCTGACTGTTGTCGACGGCTGCAATAAAAACAAAGTTTTATAAACTAATGACAGCTGTCAGTCTGACAGATGTGGCCGCCACAGTTGAGCACGTTTAATCGACACAATGCGACAAAGATGGACGACTCTTCATGGAGTCACAAATGCATGGAGACTCTTATTATGTCGATTACGATATTGATGTTGTGTACTGTTTTTATTTAACTGTTACTTCTCTCTTTTAAATACGCAGTGAAAGAGAAAGATGCCTTGATTTGGGTATACCTCCAAATAAAGTTCGTTCAGATCCCAGATATATACAATTACTCTCGCCTTTAATCAGGAATTAGTCTATTGCCTACCGAATACATTTCGAGACTCAATTTCTCTCGTTGGAAAATTCTCAGTAGCAGTACTGAGAAATTTCTAACAGAGGAACGCAAATACTTTTATCCTGACCTGGAGACCAATAGCATATCCCAAGCGTTAGCGCGGTGACTGTTCCTTTTCATAAGCTGGAACACATAGCACAGCAATATACCTTCTGTCATATTCATAAATTAATATCCACTTCTGTTCTGGATGTGCGCAAACCGCCACATCCAATATTTTATAGTTCCTAGTTGTAAACCTATCAGAAGTTAATCACACTAGAGGACAAATTAACTTTATTTAAGTCACTAATAACTTCGTGAAGTGTCAACAGTAGCTCTATCTCTAATACAAATTACTTGTGAAATATAAAGTAAGACTATTTTTATGTCATAATGATGTTACTACTGCTCAATGCTACATTACTTGCTGTACTTGCGCAGTACTTGCTGGACGCTCTCGACAGGTTACAGCGGCGGGCTGTCCGTATCATTGGACATCCAGAGGTCACGAGTTCACTGGAACCTCTGCAACTCCGCAGGGACATTGCCTCATTGGCTTGTTTCTACAGAATATACCACGGAGAGTGCTCTGAAGAGTTATTTCACCTTATCCCGCCCTCCCCTTTCTTATCCAGAATAACGCGCGCTGGGCTCAGATGCCATTCTTACACAGTAGAGTCGATTAGAGCGCGTACCAACAACTTTGGGTCCTCATACCTCTGCCGAACGACCAAAGCATGGAATTCTCTGCCAAGGCACGTGTTTCCTTCTTCCTTCAATCCTGGGTCCTTTAAGCGGGGCGTGAAAAAGCACCTTCTCAGGCTGTCAAAGTAGAGACCTTAACATCGTCTCGACTGCTATGAGGGCGGTGTGGAGGCCACTGCTCTTAGACCACATGACTGCTTACCATCAGGAGGAGTGTGGTCATTTCGACGAGCAAAAAATAACAATAAACAAAAAACATTATTATTCATTTAGTTCTGCCTATGTATGTTGTCCTACATGAGGTCAAAAGCCTCTGACTTCTTTATCACACATGGTCACGGGGAGACACTCGTCTCGTAATTATAGTAGTGTAACAGTTTTTCAAAATTTTGTAATAAAGTGTCAAATAAACAACGCGATAAAATCCGTATATAGTAGTTTAATTTCAACGTTATTATTGTTTTCCTCGGGATCAGTAATTTTTCCCGGGATGAAAGGTAGCCTATGTCCGTTTCTGTACACCTGTCCACGTCTATGCAAAATTTTAGGATGATCGGTTCAGTGGTTTAGGCGTGAAAAGGTAACAAAAAAACAAACTCATTTTCACTTTTATAATATTAGTTAGGATAGATTCCCACTCGCATAAAAGCCCTGAAAACAAACTGACTTAAACGTAGGCATATTCTCAGCTTACTATGCAAACGCTGTTAAATATATATACGAGAACACATACCAGTAGTCAATCGTTTACCTGTATATCTACACCTATTAAAACTTGATAGACCCGCGGGTAGTAACCCAGTCGAAACATTCACGCGAGTAAACATAAGTAACTACATGCCCACGTTAGAAAATAATAATAACCTTTCGCCGAAAACGTTAACACGTCACACAATAAATCAGTACTACCGTCGCGAATATGTCTACAGTAAACGGAACAAAATATTTCACGACGTGTCACTAGCATCACCGTCAACAATTGCTGGCGAAAAATCACTCATCTATCGACAACAAAGCTTGCTGTGCTACTCGCACATTTCAAGTGTTCGATGTCAAAGTAAATCGCGAGCGCCAGTTACTGCCAATTTAAACCTTCACTGATAGCCTTTGACTGAGTGGACCGTGTGTGGTGTTCAAACAACAGTTCAGGGAGATACTGTTACCAAACGCCAAGGTTTTTTTATAGCTCCCGCATACAAGCAATACAGCAGTTATACACAGATGATCGGTACCGGTCTGTAATAAAATGAGAATCCTCGGAGGGGCGCTGCTGCCCCTTCTCGTGGCCATCGTCTCCATACTAGGAGTTCAATCCCAAAGGCAATACGTCAAATGTAAGTATTTATTGTCAATAGTTATTGATAAGTAAATATGTAGGTTAAGTACAGTTTTGTTTTGCTTCAACATTGTAAACATACGAGTGCGTGGCGATTGAAGGACTTTTTATGAATCTACCAATTGCTTTTGAACTATATATGGGTATATTATATATGTATATAAATTGCCATGCGTAAAAAGATAGACCGTTGTATCTAAGCTGTTTTATTCTTGAAATGTGTGAGATATCTTTTTTACGAAATGGAAATCTTGTATACGAAAAGAAGCCAGCCTCTGATGCCTAAATGATGATTTTTAAGGATGCTTAGATTTCTATTGCGTTTTACAGTATACACATGCATCCAAGCCGCCGATTTTTATACCTATATTAGCATACAGATAAACTTGTAAATGGTAATAGCAAACCAAACATTACTGACTACCTACACACTGTCACAGCAGTGGCTATTTGACGTCTCAAATGAAAATAAAGTATTATTGCATCAATTAGAAAGTTCTCTAATTAAGTTCGGTACGAGCTTTTTTTGCAATTTTGGTTTAATTCCATTATTGGTTAGAGTTTCGTCGAGTTCCATTACTATACGTTTATCAATTTTCATTGCAATCAGATTGGTACATACAATCCAAATCGGTTCCAATACCACTTGAAAGCCCAGTAATCTAATTTAATTATAAAGCTTTGAAAAGCTCTATCCACAAAAATAGAAAATAATTACATTATTCGGTACCTGCCCAAGCGTTTAGTTGCACTGCATGGAATCGGATTTCTGCTAACTATGAATGTTTGCAAAACCACTTCACACCATATTATACCGAAGAGTATATAAGGTATAAGATAGTTTAGGCATATGGGAGGAAGAAACGAAGTCAAATGAGCATCAAAGGAAAATAAATGAAAAAAGGGTGGTCTGCGGCAGTAGACTTCGGTGATCATTCTTTCTTAAAATAATCGGTGTAGCTGTCATCTAAATTACATCTATAAACATTGTGTGATCAACTCTTAGTTGCTTCTAATCTGTATTGTTTCAATGTTCGGTTTAAAGTTTAATGTTTGCGAAATCCTTCTCGACAAAGGGAAAATACTAACATGAAAACTGTTAAAAAATATGCATTTCCTTTTAGCTACACAGATAGTGCCATGATTTTAATGGTTACCTATCTATTTCACAATCCGAATGTAACGTGTTTATTTCCAACATATAGTAAAAAATACGTGAATGAAACACAAATTTACTGAGGCTAAATGTATTATAGTTCATTGTTATAGTTGTATGTGACACAGGAGCTAAGTAAAACGTGTTTATATACAAGTACGATTATCAGAACAATTAATATAGAAACACATAAGAAAATTCGAACAACAGATGCTATAAAAAGAAACGATGTTTATCCTGACTATAATAAAATGAAACATAAACGTCGCAGGTTTTAATTAAAACATATTCGCAGAACAATAACTGATTAAACCAGAAACGGGGTTAAAAACTATATTAACATAGTTTATTGGAAAATCAAGATGATGATATGGGTCAGGGATGTTGCATAATAATTATTGCTCGAACGGCCGATAAAATGATTTCTCATAAACAGGCCACTGAACCGGCATGTGAGGAGGCCAGGATTTGTTGCTTATGATTAAAGCTGGTTACCATAACCTGCAAATAATCGTAACAAAGATCAAAGCACATCTCACTGTAAAATGTTCGAATGTTTGAAATTTGTAATCAATAAGTTGTAGTGTTTTGTAAGCCGTAGTGGCTTGAGATTATTTGATTATTAACATTCGAATATGCAAGTGATTCTTATCCATTCGTAGTATTAATCTAATTATTCGAATCATCAACGTATATGTACAATTTAAAAAAGGCTTTTGTTGGTTCTAGTGAGATATAACAGTTTTGTGAACGAACATTGTGTGAGTGTGTATGTATCGAACATTCGTTATAATGGTTGAATCTGTGTTTTGCATTTCATCCAGCTTACTAAGGGCGTGTTTAATCATATCTTACTGTCGCGCTTGACCCCAATGTGAAGTAGTACCACTAATGTTTAGACACGGCACGATATCACAAATATTTCAATTTCTATAAATATAAAATATCTTCTATTTATATTTTAGTTGTAAAAAAACTGAGTTATAATCATAGTGTAACTCTTTTTTTACATTTTTATAATAAATAGTATCAGTTTTAATTAACATCGACAAATATAATCAATATCGCTATACAAATCGTTTATTAAAGTATATAAACCTAGAACAGCCGTTTGCGGTTAACATAGATATTTGCACAGTGTGGGTTTGCACATATAGGAATTGATTGGTACGAATCGAAAACTGAAAACGGATATCTTAAAAAAAAGGATATTGCTTTTTGATACGCAGATATCCTAGAAAAAATGTACAGACAAATAATAATATATATACATGGAATGATGTCGAAAATTGAATTGGTATTTTAATAAAAGACATTCTTACACTTGTAAAATTATCGCTTCCCATGGAATAGTAAATAGCTACCAGAATTGCAATGAAGAGATTTACGATGCTGGCCTCTTCTGATGTGAATTCTGCTATCTACGCAGTTGTGTTTTTCTTTAAAGCCAAATCACGGACCGCTAAAATAGAAATCCTACTTTTTTTAAATGAAACGTAATGATAAAATGTTATTACAGATACAATAATAAATTTAATTACCAATAGCACTAGTAGCCGTTATTTACGTTACACATAAAAAACAATAATGAGTTTGCCCTATTGTTGTCCCAAGGCATGCCAATATATCACTACACAACGATATACCTTCAACAAATGTCAGACGTGTCTAAAGAAAGATTTTTAAACGAATATGATTGAACAAAGTGTTATTGACATTGGCTTCATATCGAAAACATTATCCTAGTACCTCTACTACGTTATTAAAGTACGAGCTAACCCTCGGGAACACTACTTTTTTCTGGATGAGAGGTACCCTTCATCCATTTTTGGACCTCTGACAACTTGAATGCGAAATTTCATGATAATCGGTCGAGTAGATGACGTGAAAGCGTAACAAACAAATAAACGAACAAACAAACTCACATTCACATTTATAATATTAGTTAGTATAGAAACTCTTCTATGCTTTTCACTGGTCTATCTATTAGTATGTGGTCCCGTAGAGGCGGGGCACAATCAACGCGGGACCGCCGGGGCCCAACAAAACAATAATTGTGCCGTTACAGTCTCAATGTCCTTACTGCACAGATTGTCCTACGAGCGGGCCATCTTGTTGAATTAATTTTTTATGCCCCTCCATAAATAGTACAAGACTGTATGCTTGTATGACTGATAAAAAAGATTTCAAAATAAAACAGCTCACACATTTTCATAATCGAATATTCTTTTACGTTTTCCGCGTAATGCGTTGATGTTCTTCGTGTCCATTGTTTGAATATTTTTTAAGTCCTCCGCGATATATGAATGGTTCCTAGTGCGGGCATTGTCAAATAAGAAAAAGAAGAGATTATACTACTATAATATCAATGCGACACTAACACTTATATTTTAGTTTGATTAAGAACTTCAATAAAAATACAATCACTACGAAATTAAAGAGAAATTAATGTGTGATAACCTGAACCTGTAAGTAAGGACTTTACAAGTATTAAAACAACTAATACAAAGACTGCCATGCACAGTTTCTTAATCTCAGTTGTATGAATGTTTGTAAAGTTCCCTCGATAAAGGAAATAAACGAAGTAGTGTCTTTAAAAAGCAAAACCTCATTATTTAGTTCTCGATATTTATATATGGTACGTCACATATGTAAATCGTAATGCATTTTTTCTTTTTATAAAAGACAAATGATTCTTGTGTCGTGGGGAAATTTACAAACCTTCATATAACGGACACAAAGGACATCTCGGAACAACCATTTGTGGATCACACAATTTTTTGTCCCATGTGGTATTCGAACCTACAACACTCAGCGCAGTGGCTGTGGTAAGGCAACCACTTAATAAATCATTACGCTATCCGTGCAGTCAAGTCAGTGCTTACATATGAGTATAAAAAAATAATGTTTACGCAGAGATTAATTGGCCGATCACATTTAGTATTGATAAGTAATGTGTAGTCATTGTTCAGCATATCGGGTCAGTAGTGACAGACACATAGGCTCCCGTTCACATCAACGTCACAGTTGGATGCCAAAACTATCTAAATAATAATAATAATAATATTCTATCACATACACACAACACCATCTAGCCCAAACTAAGCAGAGCTTGTACTATGGGTACTAGACAATGGATAAACATACATATATACTTTTTTTTTGTAAATACATACATATTATACATAGAAAAAATAATGTTGCTTTATTGTAACATTGCGTACTGTAACTAGGAGTAGGTTACGTTTCGTTCAATGCTATTGGATCTTAACTCATTTGCCTATTGAAATCTGTAGTTATTGACTTGCTGTGATGTGAGTTTGATTTCTAGGTTGTACGAGTTTACTGGATTTTCTATCGATTAATTCTCAATAATAGCATAGTATTACACCCAAATAAACAGCTTGCCCTTTTGTCTTTCTATCAAGAAATTTTATGCAACATCATAAAATTGTACCCGGTAAATAGTTATAGGCTTGCCCTTACTATGACCTAAAACTAAATCTGGCAAAATACACTAGCGCCTACCGCTGAAATAAATTTTTATACTTTATGTACGACGTGCGTAAATGTAGGTTAGGTTAGGTTTGCAATAGTTATTTTTTCTGGATGAAAGGTACCCTATGTCCTATTCTGTACCCCGGACAATGTGTATGCAAAATTTCATGTTGATCGGTTGAGTAGTTAAGGCGTGAAAGCGTAACAAACAAACAAACTCACCTTCGCATTTATAATATTTATCTTACCTTATGCGGGGGCCAGTCAGTGCAGACCGCCGACACTTCGACCCAGTGGGATCTTTTGTGTCGACACTCTCCCAATAACGACAGCCATAGATGTTCATGGCAGCCGGGACCGACGGCTTAACGTGCTCTCCGAGGCACGGATCAGGCGATAATTGTCAATCAATACGCACGTAATTTCGAAAAGTCATATAACTTCCGAAAGTCAGAGGTGCGCGACGTGGGTTCGAATCCGAGACCCTCTGCATTGCAGTCTGTTGGTCTCCCCACTGAGCTATCGCTGCTCTATTTATAATATTAGTTAGGATTATAGTTGTGGATGCGGCAAGTTGAAGACAGGGCGCTATGGCGCTCTTTGGGGGAGGGCTATGTCCAGCAGTGGACTATTATATAATAGCCTGATGATGATGATGATGATGATAGTTGTAGTAGTATAAACAATGAGCACAAAGAAAAATACTAACTGCTTGCAAAGATTGTCCCTTTCAAATAAGTAGAGTAGGGGTCAGATGCATGCATTGCATGGATGGCGCAGCGATCAAGCGGTTAACTTGCCACTACCATCGCGTCGAGTGCGGGTTGGCTTAAATCACACTCAGAGACTTACACGAAAAACTATTCAGAGTTAATTGCATATCTATGAAGTCAAAACCCAAAACGGAATGAGAGCAGTTCCCTAAAAAAGCACTTGTTAACTTAATAAATTCCCTGCAGAAAGCAACTAACTTGACATTCGTAGTTTAAAAGTGTAACAGACATTTCAGCTAAGCGTCAAACAATAGCTTTTTCAAAACATTATGATGACACAATCGTCAAATTAGCGCACACAAAGTTTGAAATTGAAGATTGCGCGCACGGGAACTTAAATATAATTCCATTATTTCATATGAGAAAAGTTTTAGTTGGACCGTATATTATTCATAAACGTACTATGCATGTTTAATGGTATGGATTTTGACCGATGTACGCTGCTCGGTTCGGTTTCTAATTGCGCCCGGGTCACCTGCCGGGAATAGCTCGGAGATGTTCTGACGTTACGGTCGCGATGTCCGGTGACGGCATACGCCTAGCTGTTATTTGCGAGGCTCGCGAACTGTGTCAGTTTCGTCACGAATGAGTAATAAGACTTTAAGCGTACATAAACAGTGCACATATTTCAACCATTATCTCGCTTCAGGTGCTACAACGAGAGCAGTGTTACTCAACACGCTTATATTATTTACGTTTCAATAATTTATATTAAATATAATATGGTTTTACAATATGCACACCTTACACTTGACCAAAGACTTAGAAAAAGTATTTCAGAGCAATTGCCGTCAAATAACTATCTCTTTTGAATTTTGAAAAATCATATAATATTCCCTTAGTATGTTAATCAATCAAAATCATCATTAAACATTTTATCGAAAGTTCCGTAATATACAACATCACACCGAGCTATAGATAAAACAAGACATCCTTTCAATATTCATTGGTCTCTTTGTCTAGTGAACTGAAAAGAAACCGATTTTTCTATAGTCTAAAGTTTCTGAACAGTTGTCACTGGATACCTACTTCAAAGTTTTTAAATTTGTTAAAGTACTGAGAAAAGGTATGCACTACTTTGTTTTTAACTTACTTGGTTAGCCGCAAGGCATTGTTGACAGTAAGCTGTTTTGTCACTTCCAATGTCAGAGTTATCACTAGTTTGCTATGTACCGTGCGAAAAGAGTCGTTACTTGTTTTGCTAGCGCAAGGAAATAGGATCATCATAACGATGGTAGATAGTAATGCGCCTAACTATGGAGCTTTAGAAACTCAGCCTAGAAACACAATGCAAGGTTCTTAATATAATACTAGTAAACGGGTCTCACTCGCGGTTAAGTATTATAAGGTAATAAACACCTATTGATTGCCCGACGTTTCGACCTACTTGCATCGATCGTGGTCATGGGTTATTGAGCTGTGGTCTTCTTTACACAGGAGGTATTTCCCTTGCCAGGCAGCTCCAAGTTTAAAGGCATTCGCTATCTGTAGAGAATATTGTCAACTATTTTCCTCGGTCGCTGACGTCATTGCAAATTATACATATTTCATTGTATAATGATTAATTATAAGCCCATTGAAATAACGGTCAATAATTAAATAAATATTAATCATTTAATTAATTCCGTTCACCGTCATTGTCTATTTTGTTCATATAAAAGGCCGCATGTCAGGCAGGCCACAAATTAAAAAGTACCATCGGTGCACAATTCATTACTAACAAAAAGCAGATTATATTCGTAGCATTGTTAACCACATGCATATTTACATTAATTATGTAGTATAAGTAAATTAATATTGTATACTCACATTTTGCTTTTAATAAAGGCTAGTATTTAACTGCACAACAAAAAATACTAATTGCACAGCAAAATATGCTTACCAAAAATACTAAAAGCACACCAAAATATATTTAAAGAGATCAAACTAAGTTGACGGAGCCCCGCCGCGCGGGGCTCCTATTTTTGGTTGGGTTTAAGAATGAACCTAACATAACCTAACCCTTACGGAATGCAGTGATTTGAGGCGTATAGGTGCTCTTTATGATATATTTTGGTAAGCATATTTTGGTGTGCAATTAGTATTTTTGGTGGTCATTATAAATACATTCAATCAGAACATTGTTAAATATTTTATTATAATATAACAAAGGAAAATATCAGTTTCGAGGGAAATTTATAAAGATTGAAACAATGGACAAAAGAACCCCTAACCTCGGGACACATATACTCGTATGTGCATCACACTGTTATGTATCGTGTTAAAATCAAACACACAAGATTTAACATAACCAGTTAAACTATTACGCCATCTTCTATCCTAGTAGATAAGCGTTTTTGGATTTTTCGACACGAATGTGCTGAGACGTCAATACTTTCAGATTCTATGGCTATTAAAAACAAATAAAGAAATCTCAATAGCATTGCCCGATGCGAGACTGAAGCTCAGGCTTACACTATCAACACTAAACGTACTGTCCATCGACTCGAACTATTATTCACATTTCACACTAACAAAGTGAAAATAAAAATGTTTTTATATGTTTACTCTAAAGAATTTGTATGTAAATTTTGTCTGAGAGTAAATATATATCAGCTAATGGGTGTATTATGATGATAACGGAGTGCATTTTTATTCATCCCTAATTTTTATTAAACGACCCTTTTTGGGTTCACGAAAGATTAACCACAGACGTACAAGATTATATTAACATTACACTGGTCGTATTTCGCTGGGGAGAAGTGAAACATCCTACGACAGTTCAGTTTACTTAGTATAAACAGCTGATATCTATTTTATTACTTACTAAAATATTGTTATAAAATGGTAAACGAATGGAGAGAACTCTGGACTGGTAACTAGCAAATCTAAGTGGCACCTTGGTACATACATGCACTCCTATCAGAACATCTGTTTACTCGTTTATTTTATTTTTCTCCTATTGTAGCTGCTATGGATAAGCAAACGCGTATACAAAACCTTGCAGGCTACGAAAAGGTCGAAAATCACGAAATCCAGAGAAAGGAAAACGTAGGGCCACGAAAAGGTTTATGGGGTAAGCAATAATATACTATAACAGTAGTAGTACTATCAGTATAAAAATCTTTTGGCACCAGGATAACCACTTGCCGATTTTGACGTCTCAGGTTCACATTCCAGGACAACCTAAATATTATTGGAGAATTAGCAATTTCTAGTGATGAGCCATTTAATACGTGGCACCTAAAATATAGTTGATTGTGTTCTTAAATGAAAGACAACTTTCGCACTAGGAATAAATCCTGTGTTGAGAGGGAATTGACAAACATTGAAACAACGGACAAAAAGCACACCCAGACTCGAAACAACCATTTATGGATCACACAATATTTTGTCCCTCCTCCGAAAAGATTAACGGAGGTTTTTCCGATTCTCATTTAAGAAAACAATCAACTATATTTTTGGTACCACGTATTAAGTGGCTTATCACTAGAAATTGCTAATTCTCCAATAATATTTAGATTGTCCTGGAATGTGAACCTGAGACGTCAAGATCGGCAAGTGGTTATCCTGACGCCAAAAGATTTTTATACTGATAGTACTATTACTGTAGTAGTATATTATTGCTTACCCCATAAACCTTTTCGTGGTCTTACGTTTTCCTTTCTCTGGATTTCGCGATTTTCGACCTTTTCGTAGCCTGCAAGGTTTTGTATAAGCGTTTGCGTATCCGTAGCAGCTACAAACTTTTCTATATTAATATATATCTTATTCTATTTTAATTAATTATTTATAAATATATTGAAGCAATCTATATTTGATTATTAACGTAATTATATAAAACGTCCTAAATTTGCGCTTAAATTAACACCCTTTTAAATCCTTACTAATATTATAAATTCGAAAGTAACTCTGTCTGTCTATCTGTCTGTCTGTCTGTTACCTTTTCACGGCTAAACCACTCAACCGATTTTGATGAAATTTGGTACAGGTATAGTTTAAAACCTGGGGAAAGACATAGGCTACTATTTATTGATGTAGGCATCACGCGAGCGGAGCCGCGCGCAAAAGCTAGTAGTAAATAAAGCTTTAAAAACACTAACATACATTTTTTTAACAACAACTAAAGAAAAGATGTACTTGTACCAAAAAGGCATGCACTGGTAAAAGACTTTGCTTGTGATCAGTATAAACTTTTATTACGCTCTCTCTATTATTGATTCATTAAAAGAAGTTTGCTTTTGCCTGCGGCTTATCTAGTATGTACCCCATGAGATCTCATACTGTGACAAAAAGTATGTTATATGCCAATCCAATACATCTGTTTGTGAGTCGAGTATGATCCAAATTGAATTTTAAAGACATACGCAAGATGAAGTAACAGACATGCAAACATCTTTACAAAATGAATAATTCTAGTTGAAATTAAGATTGTGTATGTACTAACAAATATAAAAGTTCGAACCGAATAGGATAAATGCTTTTTATTAAATCTAAGTAGATGGTAATGGATACTTTGTGCAGAGCTGATCGCAGTCGATGGTTGTTACTTGAGGCCCAGTTTCCACTAAAGCGGAGATGTGATGTACGGAAACAGTCAGTAGCTTGGAGTTTAATAGAAAATGACGTTATTATCGTAATATTATTGGATGTACACGCACATCTCCTTTCCGCTTTAGTAGAAACACCGCCTGATTTTGCCTTGATGCGTATTAAAATATGGCCATTAGGATTAATTTAAGCCTTAAACGGACTTGCTATTAGTAAATTAGTTGCTTTTTCATAAAATGAATATAATGAACAAACGTACCGACAAACGCGAGTCGTGGCTACAAGTCGCCCTTCGGAAGATCGATGAAGCGAGCAAACGAAGCGAAGCTTTGGTTCACTAAAACGCAGCACTGTCACTAAAAAGTGCGCTATCCAATTCAAAAAGTCGCAATTGCAATGCAATCGGACTGTTTTCGAGGCAAAAGTAGCACAGTATACCTTTGTCCTTAATGGTATCATTATGACTTTGAAGATATGGGGATTTTAAAATTGTCGCCAATATTGGCATATTGTAAAGCTTTAATAAGAATAATAAATTTATTTGGATAAAATGTGGTTTTCAAAAGATGATATGAAAACTAATAAACGCAAGCATATGCAAATTTTTGTTATGTTTGAGTTTGACTTTGAATAGATAAAATAATAGCTTAAAATTGATAGCCGTGTTCATAACAGTTAATAAAGATTATTCGTTTATTAGAATATTCGATAAAATTAATTTTTCTAGAGCAGTTATTAAATATTTTCAATAGTTTTATTTTATTACATCATGATCACCACATTCCAATACTTATCATCGACAAATACAAACAGGAAAGCCATCTTCAAAATGAGACGTTAAAGCTGAATGTTGACGTACGATCTAAACGTCAGATAATGCATTAAGGGCACACAAAAATAGTGATGAGCAACATGTCTCATAAATTGTCGATACGACGTGACAGTCCAAAACTGTAGAGACTTTCTTGGGCTACATAAAAGGATTATCTTTGTACCCATGTTTTGCATATTTCATTTATCGGCATTGTGCGGTCTAACGATGTACAAATACGTATTTATTAAGTCCTGCGTTTGAGGCATTCTTCATAATTCAGAGCAGTGATACCGAATATGTATTGTCGGAAGGTCATTAACCTGCATGTTGTGAGAGACAGAATTCGAATGTTGTTGCTGGAGGACAATGGGCCGCTAAGCCGTGTCTTTTGAGAATTACTTAGGAGTTGACATTGTACTATTCGTTTAAACATGTGGACTCGAAAAAGTTGTCTTAGGAGCGATTTTTAAATCATTAGATACCTTGCCTGCCGTATAATTTTGACAGATTACTATTAACAGAAGACAGTTTTTGTTAAAACCTAATTAACCATTAATAGTTTTAAGTTTTATTATATTACTGGTTACGAAATAGATCTTACTTATCATTTATATATTAAAAGAAATTCTTAGAAACTTTTCAACTTGATTTATTTATACTAATATTATAAAGCTGAAGAGTTTGTTTGTTTGAACGCGCTACTCTCAAGATCTAATGGATCGAATTAAAATATTATTTTAGTGTTAGATAGCCTATTTATCGAGGAAGGCTATAGGCTATATAACATCACGCTACCACCCACGTGAGCGGCGCCGACACAGTAACTATAAACGCGGGTGAAACCGCGGGCACAGCTAGTAATAGCATAAAGGTTTTTAATTGTTTGTCAATCAATACCATATTATATTGAAGAAGATGTTTACACAGTAATATATTAACAATAGAACAATAGCAGGCATTGCCGCTGAAACCTGATTGATGGCTATCTCCACAAATATTTGTCGGCCTCGATGGCGTAGTGGTTAGTGTAACCGACTGCCACGCATGAAGTCGCGGGTTCGATTCCCGCACAAGTCAAACATTTGTGTGCATGAACATGGATGTTTGTCTTGGTCTGGGTGTTTCTATGTATAATATGTATGTATTTACAAAATAAAAGTATATATGTATGTTTATCCATTGTCTAGTACCCATAGTACAAGCTCTGCTTAGTTTGGGCTAGATGGTGTTGTGTGTATGTGGTAGAATATTATATTATATTATTATTATTATGTTATTTGGTGATGATACGTAGTTATGGTTACTATTTATGATCAGATGGGTCGTATGTTATTAGCCTATAGGCTTGAGCAGCGATAGCTCAGTGGGGAGACCAACAGACTGCAATGCAGAGGGTGTCGGGTTCGAACCTACGTCGCGCACCTCTGACTTTCGGAAGTTGTATGACTTTTCGAAATTAAGTGCGTATTGATTGACAATTATCGCCTGCTCCGTGCCTCGGAGAGCACGTTAGGCCGTTGGTCCCGGCTGCCATGAACATCTATGGCAATCGTTATTGGGAGAGTGTCGAAACAAAAGATCCCACTGGGTCGAAGTGTCGCCGGTCTGCACTGACTGGCCCCAAGATAAGATAAGCCTTTAGGCTTTAAAAGTTCGCTAAAAGAATACAAAGGTGCATGACTCGTTCTATAATAAAAGAAAGGTTCGCTGCTGCTGTCAGCACTTAAGTCAAATAATATTGTTCTACAAACATTAAAACATAGAACACCTATATTGGAAACAGCTATTTGTTGATCAGACTAAATTTGTTCTGTGTGGGATAAAACCCACAACACTTAGCGCACTGGCAGTGGCGAGGCTATCACTTAAACCCACTCAGAATATTGTATGAAAAGACTGTTAAAAATGTTACCGTTTATCATATCCGCTATCCATAGAAACTCGTACCAAGTTCATAGTATAAAGTCATAACAACGTTATGAAGTAAACCACATGAAGTGAATACATTCGAAAGGATTTATTGTTACTTGGGAAGGGGTTAGACACAAGTTTTTCTTGTGGGTTGATAGAGTACAACCTGTTGAACGTTCGTAACACTCACGAACGTATAACCACCCAAATGTCTTACAAACTCATATTGAATTGAAGGGATTGTTTCACGAAAATCAGATGTATACTCGTATGTTTTACTTTTCATATCGTCTACCTATTTTATATAGATATATTTTATATTGCCTCCGTGGCGCAGCGGTAGTGAATGCGACTGCTGTGCATGAGGTCTCGGGTTCGAATCCCGGATCGGATCAACAAAAATTTTTTGGAGTTTTCTGTTAGGAAATCTCAATAGCAGCTCGGAGTTAGGAAGTTGGCAGTGTTAGACAACCCCGTACCTCGGAAAGCACGTAAAGCCGTTGGTCCTCCGCCCGATCTTTCTCCGGTCGTGTCGGATTACCGTCCCATCGGATCATGAGAGTTAGGGAACAGAGAGTGCACTTGTGTTTGCGCACACATTTGTGCACTATAATATCTCGTGCGCAGATGGCTAGTCTTCGTTAAGACTGGCTGCCGTGGCCGAAATTCGGTCTGGAGGAAATTATTATTATTATTATTATAGACAGATCAAATCGTAATCAGAAAATGTGTTTTTGCGCTTATGCTTACCTACTAATATATGGATATTTAGTACGTATTAAAATAAACAAAGCAGACATGTACAGACTACATAAAGAAAAATCTTGTGTTAAAAAAGCATCAGTACCTACGAGTACAGTTTGTTAAATAATAACAACCAATCTTCGGAAGGTGATATAATGTACCGGCCACCTAATTCCCTTCCTCTCCGAAACGATTATGATAGCGGTAAATGTATATGACTAGGATTTATAGTAAGATAATAGCCATATGGCACTAATTAAATAGAAAAGATCGGCACAATACCACGCCAAACAGAACACACACATAAAATAGACCTGTAGATTGTGACATTGTACAGTCTTCCAAGTGGTTCTATATCCGAACCGTGTCTAGCTCTATTTGATCAGAATCACCTCTCTCTACCATCATACCACTCGATATTGCACTAAGGTCTGTCATTTACACCTAGAAACGTTTCCACCCAGCAGATGCGCTTTCAGCGAACGTTTCGCTTTTTTCGCTTTCGCTTTCTTACGTATGTGCAGGTTCTGGAATAAATTAACTACCGCGGTGTATCCCGAGCGCTATGAGGTTTAAAGAATTTACTATTAACACTAAAAGCTGTGTAGACTGTTGACATTACTAATGTCCATGGGTGGCCGTTACCATTTACAACGAGACATAGATGTACATAAGCATTCAATGAGTCTCAGATGGCATAGACAGGCGACACGTATCGCACGATAGTCATGACATGACACTCGTATTACATACATTGCTTACTACATACTAATGCAAACTCGACACCCGCGAAATGGGACGTAAATCAAACCGCGATATAAATATATCGCGATATTTACGTTCAGTGGACGTCAAACATACCTACGTGACGATGAAAGAACGGGGTATGAATAAAAAAGTTTGTAGTAAGTAATATGTCAAAATACGTAAACAACAGATCTTAGATCATTCACTTTGTTCAAACAATATTTATAAGTAGGTAACAAATTCCTTTCTTCATTCATTTTGGGGACAATGAAAAAATATAGGTATAAATAAGACGATTTAATGTGAACCCACACGAAAATGATTCCTTAACTTTTTATACAGCGGTAAAGTAAAGGAAAGTAAAACAGTATTAGCGATATTTTTTTATTATGTATCTGTCTGTAATCAGAACATCAAACTTGGCTCTAAGCATGTATCGTGGTAATATTTTTCGTCATTCTAGTTTGTAGCGAATTAGGGCGCTAACACAAAGTCGATGCGACAGTTTGTTTAGTTTTCTATAGACATAGGTACACTATTAGTTCTATAGTAACATTATATGATATAACATCACGCTAGCACATTCCCGGTGGGCTCGGCAGAAGTATGTTATTTTTGAAAATGTTACCCACGATGCCTGGACCTAGCAATTAACCTGAATGTAACTTATGTTTTAGCAATATCATTTACCACTATACTTCAACTATCAATTATTTGTTTAAACCCAGCTTTGTTTCTTGTTGCGCTCAAACCCTAAACTGCAATGATTTTGTGCAGCCTGAAAAGTATAGAAGGGTTACTACTCGTTTAGATCTCAGGTTATATTTTGTACTTATAATTTTAATGTTTGCCTTTATACAATACAGTGTAAACTCCATGTAGCGTCACTCGATTTAACGACAAACTTCCTAAAGCTGCGAAATTACTCGGCTTTGGTACATGATACACTCTATATAGTTATAGCTATTGCCCGCAGCTTCGCTCGCGTTAATTTAGAATTTAACAATCAATTCGGGTTGTACTCTGCTTGTAATAATCATGATTCGAAAGACACGGCGCCATCTATTATCATAAGAACGTTATTGTTATTTTTCTCGAGAACAGTAATTTTTTTCGGGATGAAGGGTAGCCTATGTTCGTTTCTGTATACCTGACAACGTATATGCCAAATTTCAAGATGATCGGTTCAGTGGTTTAGGCGTAAAAAGGTAACAAACAAACTCATTTTCGCTTTTATAATATTAGTTAGGATTACACCCACTCTCAATAACGACAACAATTAAATAATAAAAAGTACTTTTAAGTTGCCAAAATTAGTAAAAACTGCGCAACTCTGTACGTTCTTTTGTTTACAAATTGGGAATGCTTGCACGTGTGTTGTTAGTAGGAGTCATGGATTGAAAAAAATACAACAAAACTACTGGTGCAGAAACAGACGTCAGACGAAAATAACAGACTATACGCAATAGCGTTCAAATAAGAATTGTTTTATGTAATTACTAACACTAGTCTGAATTAAACTTTTTCTTTTTCTAATACAAATTTTCTTCTCTCCATTTAACGACAACTATCTATAACGTCAAAATATGCACAGTTCGTTGAGTGTCGTTATATAGAGTTTACACTGTATTTGTAGTATTTATTATGGAAAAAAATGTATTATTATTATTTTATTTATTATTATTTGCTTGCCACTTGCATGCTCTTAGGAAATATCTTTAGAAATAAATCAGTACTGTATGTACAGTAAACATATTTAAAATACGAAGCGATTTCTCCTTCCAAATCAGTGTGTTTCGCCCTTTATATTGAGCTTTTAATAATAATAAAGGGGCAAAGAAGTGGCCCGCTCACGAATCACCCACGGGGACAATTTTGTAATAAGGGTTACCCTGTACCTGGTGCAGGCCGGCGACTACTTATTACACAGTTTAATTTATTTGTCGATTCCACCTTGTCTGGGACCTATTACGAAAGCGCCGCGAAGCCTTCTTATATGGATGCGGTATTCCTTTACCAACACGATTTGTTACCAGCTTTTTATCTGTACTAGTGTTCGTCTAGTAGTCAAAAACTAAAAATAATTATTTATTCATAACAACATTGATTCGAGCATTAATTTCGTCAATAGCTTCTAAACAAAAAAATAATTAAATTCGGCTGACAAACAGAGGAGTAAATGGCAATGAACTATTTTGTGTCTGTCTATTTAAATATAGGTATTAAAACGTGGAACCTATAAACCCATTTTGAGAATGTTTTACAAACGGTAGCGTCATTTTCATATTATAATAAAAAATAATAAATTGAACGTCGAAGTAAGATCTCGATGTGACCTCCAGTACCTATAAAAGAAGAACTGGTTTAGAGCGAAAATTATACATAGACTGACGCTTCCCCGAAGGGGTTGGCGTAGACTTCTTACATCCTAATTGTCCTATGTTTTAATTTTAACATAATAGGGGTAGAATCTAGAGTCGCCTATCCGGCATATAACCTGGTTTAGAGCGAAAATTATACATAGACCGACGCTTCCCCGAAGGGGTTGGCGAAGACTTCTTACATCCTAATTGTCCTATGTTTTAATTTTAACATAATAGTGGTAGAATCTAGAGTCGCCTATCCGGCATATAACCGATAAGAGTGCCTACTTGGGAATTAAACACGATATGAAACAAACGTATGCTAAGGGACTAATGTGAATGTGTGAAAAGTTTTGCTTGTTCTTTATAAAATAAAAGATAATTTTATGTCCAAATTCTTTACGTATCTTTTACCTTTTTCTTTCTATCATGTGTCGTTCAGTAATACCGTATCCAACACCGTTTTACTTTTCTACACCCGCACATTGTTTCGCTTTTGTGTTCGTGCTTTATAAATGCTTACGTAACCTTGATGCTTGCCTGTGGTATTTACTAACCTAACTATCTACTATTATAAAATAGGCAAGCAATTTCTTTACTAAGTACAATTTATCAATAGTTATTTGCAGCGTTCCGCAGTTTCGGTTAAAATCCTTTGCACAGATTACCTGATAATATAATAATCACATTGTTTGCATCCAAATAATTAGGTTAATATGTACTTTAAAAGCCGCAGTGTGGGAAATTTTATTAATTTAACTTTATCAGCATAACTAACAGTTTGATCACTATATCTATACTAATATTATGAAGCTGAAGAGTTTGTTTGTTTGTTTGGTTGAACGCGCTAATCTCAGGAACTACTCTAATTGAAAAACTCTTTTAGTGTTGGATAGCTCATTTATCGAGGAAGGCTATATAACATCACGATACGACCCACGGGAGCGGCGCAGTAATCATTAACGCGGGTGAAATCGCGGGCACATCTAGTAATATATACAATTATGAGAATTTCTAAATATTTGAATAAGTTGAATTCATTTGTGGTTTTGTATACGTCATAGTTACTGACGAAAAAAAAAGGTTACAAGGTAACACTTATGAATGTCAAAGTTACACTAAATTTTTTCTGTGAATTTACATTTACTGCCACGTTCAGCAAAGCAAGGGTGTAGGGCTCATAAGAAGAACGGGCAAGAAGCTCATGGTCACTCTTTTTAATCGCCGAGTTTACAATAAAATTTTGTTTACAAATCATAACTGTAAGGTGCTGCAACCATTTCTCCATGAATTACTACTGAACATGCTCAAGCATTTAATAAAATTTGATGGTAGCCTCTAAAACAGATGTGTATTAAACCCACATTTCGCTGACTACGTTTTAGGTCACGTGTTATATGATGCATGCATACATCCATCCAAAGATAAATAAATGCCTACAGCCACAATATGGCACTTTTGCAGACACCGTGCTCGTAATGATAGTTTCCTAACTGAAACCGGACACAATTCCCGAGTTATGGAATAACTCTAAAATTCTAAAACCATAACTGCTTGTACCCGTTGTGAGACTTTGTTTAAGTACAACAGAAATGTTGTTATATCAATCAACTTTACACTATAAGAGATCAAGGGCTTCTCGTAGGAAAGTAACTAAATACCTACGTTTAGTTCCTAAACTCATTTGAAACATCGTTCTATCCCCATGATTAACTTGAAGATTACCGCAATGACATGATGTTTTATATCTGTTTACGTATTTTGTGTGTTGCTGTGTAAATCGGCCTAAGGTTAGGTATATATTACGACATGAACCGAACGTTAATACAACAATGGTTATGTTGGAGTACAGCTGTTCGCTCAAGTTTAGGCAGCGCTTCACAACAGCACAACAAAGCTGCATGATAATGCAAGTTGTACTGACACTATCTAGTCGAATATTCTCGAACCATCAATAGCATACCTCTTATTAATTATTATGTTTAAGGACATGCATTATTTATTGCACGCGATTCGATACCTATGTATATAGAGAAGTGTGTAATCTTAACTAATATTATATAATAATATCAGCCCTATATATAAACTGTCCCACTGCTGGGCATGCGCCTCTTCTCACTATGAGAAGGGTTAGGCCATAGTCCACCACACTGGCCTAGTGCGGGTTGGCAGACTTTACATATTATGGAGAACTCTCAGACATGCAGGTTTCTTTACGAAGTTTTTCTTTACCGTAAATTCGAGCGATATTTAAATATTTATTGTGCACATAACTTTGAAAAGACAAAGGTGCCTTGGGATCAAACTAAACAGACCTCTGCGTGGCGTCCAACGATCTCATACTAAGCTATCGCTGCTCAATAAATATAAATAAATGTGATGAAAAGTACATAGATAATATTGTCTTCTGTTTACACGAATGTTATTCGTTGAAATTAAACTACTATATACGAATTTTATCGCGTTAAAATCCGTATATAGTAGTTTAATTTCAACGTACATAGATGCTTGTCGACTCGACCAGGTTGCAACAACCGATGCGACCTAGCCAATACGTAAAGCACCTAAAGTTAAACAAAAGGTATAACTGCGTTAATGCCCATCACGAATTACAAATATACAATGCAACGCATAATTTTAAAGGTCTACGCTCGGTAGATGCCAAAGGCTCGCACGCATATAACGCATAGGTAGTGGTCGCGAAGTGCGTGCTCTGGACCTTTTTCCTAGCTTCTGAGGGAAAAACCGCAAATTTATAACATAATTTTCAATTGTAAATAAATCTAAGATAATCATCGTCATTGGAAACTGATTCAAACTATTTAAGTGTTATATAACACGAAGTATTTTGCCATATGCTCTCTCTAAAAGTCAATGTATGAGTATGACTGTATCGAACGTATTCTGATCAGATTGGAGACATTTCAGCGAAAGACCAGATAAAGATTAACCTAAGCTTTAAAGAGTACTTAATGTAACTTAAATTATGTATCATGAAAGACATACCAGGATCGTAGCAAATGGAAATTCTTAGCGTCTGCCATCTACAGGAAACCGTCAGCCTATAAATGTTTGGCCCATAAGCGAAATCACAAGATGCCATAACAGTATAATAAGTATTGTGCAATTTCGAGTATTCCGCTTTCGGCACCAATTTTTTCGGCACCTATGATTTCGGAAATGAAAAGTGGGATAAGTAGTGGAATAGGTGCCGGAAAAATTGGTGCCGAAAGCGGAATACTCCTGCAATTTGGGTAATTGTGCAACATTAAGTTAAGAAAGTGATGCGTCAATAGGACGCCCCTCTAGAAAGCTTTTAATATAATATTATTACCCTCATGAACGTCGACGAAACCTAATTTGAGGTTTTCACGTAGAGATGTGCGTACTATATATGCCGCCTCGTGGCTACGACAGATTTCGCCAAGCGTATTTTTGTTAACCACTTTTTTGGATTTACTTTGGGTGATTTTAATTTTAAAGTTAGTAGTATATAACAGTAGGTTCTGGAAGAAATATTCTTTTTAAAATAAAGAATTATAGACGATAATAAAGACCTAAATCACTCATTCTGTGCCAAGTAAAAAAGCTTCATAACTTAGATATAATTGGTCAAAGGCGTGTAATATATAGAAATCTCTGCGTTATAATAGATAGTTGGTTATCCTAATTATCACCTATACGATAAAATAGGTGCTCAAGTTTGCGGTCTCGATTTCTCCAACCGACTTGCTGCTCGCACTTATTCTAACTCCTAAACACTACACTTATTCTAACTAAATAAAAGGTTATTTATAATTATCTAATTATTTGTGTCACATAATACTAGTATTTTATTAATCCCTACAACTAAACTAGTATTAGAAATAGGGTCACATCGGTGCTATCCGAAGCTGGGACCTCTCGATCGCATCTCCAATGCCTTATCCTGCTACCTTGTGAGTGACAATTTAAGCAGTACCGCTGCTTAAATTGTCACTCACAAGGTAGCAGGCTCCTGAAATACTTAGGATTGCTTACTTGATATGCGCAAATTAAGAATTTACAACAATCTGATTATTAGTTACCAAACCGATTAGCATTATGACTCGGGCAATACAGTGATTCCTTTTCCCCATTCGTTGGCTCTATTGCAGGAGCATTTCCATAGGAATGTAGCTGTCTACAAGCGGACAGTAGCTACCGCTTGCGTGAGTTCGTGACTCGTCTAACACATAGGGCAATACAGATACGAACAACGAATACGAAGTCTAAACACATTTCTAAGGTCCAAATGAAAGCACATTTGTTAAGGAATAGCAGTTGCAATCGAACGATTGGTTCTATTTTCATCCCATGACCCGATATGCCCAGACTGACTGATAAAATATAAAAATACTATTAATTATCAATTATTATTGAACTCGGTCAGTCGTTGAGCTTGAAGTTATGCCTCAACAAAAATAGCACCTAATTTAGTAACTTGTACAGCATACATAGTTTAATGCACTCTTGAGGTTAGTAACTCAAATTTCTTTATAAAGTAAGTGCTTCTGTGTTACATCATTCAATGTTTATTTTAAAAAAGAATCCTTATTCATTACGGTATCTATCGAAGGATACACAGACTCGGGACAACCATCACACAATTTTTTATTGCGTATGGGATTCCAATCTGCAACACTTGGCGTAAAAGCTATGGCGAGGTAACCGCTTACATCGCTACGCCAACCGTGTTGTCACTTTTTATTAGTAAATATAGCAGTAAGCATACGTACCTACCTACAGTAAATAAGAAATATTGATACTTGTAGAGCGCATATTTGATTTAAATCATATGAACCTTCGTCTATTCCGTAGTGAACTTGTGTTATAAACCTGTTACCAGCATCTAACACAAATGTAAGCAATCACCTTTTACAATAATGAATAGGTACTAGGTGCTAAACTTGTTCTATAAATTTATCAATTAATGTAAATACATAACTGGCCGGCTACGCGGCCTAAATCGCGAGTCTATGACGTCACTCTTACATATGTTAAGTACCTACCTGCTTGATAGAAACCTTGAGTTGTACTTAGGATCCTTACCTCAATAGCTTATCAGTAGTCAAGAACTTAGTTTTAGTTCACTTCATAATATGTTTATTTTAATATAGATACAAACTTCTAGGTATAGTAACTAGGGTGTTGTTACTGCGTTGAAAATTGTAGGTTCGAAAGCCACGGGGTGCACTGTGTCCGATAATTGTTATGTTTGATAGTATATATTTGTACCTAATGACACTCTATATACAATAGACACTAGGTATATTGAATAAAGCAAGTGTATTTACGTTAAATTGGAGCTGCAAACCTATAGTCTCTCATTTTGGATTAGAACGGAGTCATCATCACACAAATAAGGACCCGAGAATTAAACCTCCTTAGTCATTCTGACAAGAAATTCTTAACAGCAAGGAGTATTTAACTGGTCTTATTTATTTATGTACATGCTTCTACTGCTTAGACTATATGCAATAGGTAATAGGCTCATCCCTATAAGAACTAAAAAACCTTTGCTAATAAAATAAATAGGAAGAAAGAAACCCGCTACGCACCCGCACGCCGTATTACGCACTATTGCAACATAGGTTGAGAATACTGAACTCTCCTGGATAGGTATAGCCGCGTCTTGCGATCATCCACTACTAATCCAACTTGCAGTATTTCGTTTCGAAATGTTGAAAGTGGAATACTGCAACAGTGGACTACTACCAGAATGGATTTCTGCCGAGTAACGTCTAATTCGATTTAGGTACTTAATAAAACTTTGCAAGTAAAATGTGTCGTGTGACTATAATTTTTCACTGAAGTCTTTATTGACACAAATATTTACATTATTAATGTTAAAACGAATTATGTATATGTAACATAAACGTGTAGTACCTACCTAAGTATACTCAGTATAGGGTGGAATGGCCATAAAATCAATTATAACAATTTATCAAGCACTTTCAATCAGAATAATAGCTTCGATGAGCAGTATCATTATATAAATAATTTTGAGTTTGTTACTTGAGTTGGGTAGTTTTTCAGTTTAGTTGGTTTTCGAATCTCTCGGCTGAGTGTAAGCGGAACTTGCAATTATCGACGACTTTCAACATCAATTATTATTAAACTTACAAACAAGATTTTACGTTTAACCTGTCAATTGTTTGAATAATAATAACAATAAAAATAATACACACAACACCATCTAGCCCAAACTAAGCAGAGCTTGTACTATGGGTACAATACAATGGATAAACAAACATATATACCTATTTTTTTGTAAATACACACATATTATACATAGAATGCCAGATATTAATGCCAATTATTGTGTTTGGCCGCCGGTGTTTCGCTGCCACTCAATAGGGCAATAGGTACTTACTTATATAAACGATTTTCCGAAATTTATTTATCGAAGTCTTTGGCACTTTGGATAAAATAAAATATGACTGGAAAGTAAAAAAACATTCCAGTTCAGCCTCGAAAATAAATACACAAGATTACTAGAAATTAACAACGCTTTAGTTTCTGTCCGTGGCTTCGCCCTCGTAAATCCTACGGAAGATTCACCAGAAAAGTACACCCTATGTATCCAGGACATCTCATATGCATGTGCCAAGATTCTCCTAAATCCGATAAACAGTTGTTTGACTAACGGACATCAAAGAATCCTCAAAAATTTTCATATTTAATATTATATCTCTGTCTTAGAATATCTTATTTAAAACAAACATATAGCGCTATAACCAATAATATGACGAATAAGCAACATGCACAAGAATACAGTTTATATTCAAATACACCCGCTCCTAAGTGCAAACATCTCATAAGGTATTCAAGATAATAGCCCTCGGAATCTCAGTGTTTAAAATAAAAAAGTTACGCAAATTCGGTGCGGCCGCGCGTCTAAGGACTGCTAAACACCTTCACGTTGCCACGATACATAACGTTAAAGTTTGCGATTTTCACAAGCGTATGCGCAAACTCTGAACTTATAATACTCACCTATTTATACAGCCGTAAGAGATCACGTAGTAGGCCCACGGTGTCGCACCGCGACGGAATTTTAAATACACATAGGTGTTACTGACATTTACAGAACAAAAAGGTAGAAAAATTTGTCGAGCCTACGTTCACCAGTTATCTTTTTATTGTCGATTTATGCTAACTAGCAGTCGCGGCGTTCACGCACTTGTTAAACGTGATCGTGGTTACAAAGAAGCTATGTTTGTTACTGTAAAATTTAATGAGCCACGCTTACCCAGTCCGCCATATTGTGAAATATTTTGATTCTCTCCCTCCCTTATAAAATTAAATACTGACTTCTCCTGCGATTTCGTTTGCAATTTTATAATAACTAGCGTTCAGTCAGTGGTCGAAATTCACCCATGTAAAAAACAAACTGTTGTCAGATTTTACACTTAAGCTCGTCAATAGCTATCTACTAAATAATAAAAGAAAATCGTTTACCAACCGATGGGCAAAAGGTACTGAACTGTTTTGTCTTTGCCTATTTACATAGATTAACGCACCCCCACGCAGAATGCATAGGGCATTCTCTCCAACTTATCATTTATAATATTAGTACCCGAATAATCTTCTGTCTTAGAAGGCAATGCTAATAATCTCGTAAGAAAACTGATCAAAATAAAGATCCGATTTAGTCTAATCAACATTAAATTTAATATCAAACGAATAGCAGAATATTTTTACATTAGACGTTTATATTAACTCGAATGTAAATAAGTAAGTAATTATTTATTTTCAAAATATAACACATTATTACACGAAAATTTTACAGTACACAGAAAAACAGAAAAGTATGTATGTATGTAATGAAAATGAGGTTACCATTTTAACAATTTTTATTATGTGGTATACGCCTGGATTTGTGCAAATAACTGCATATTAGTAATGAATACCTTATTATGAGTTGCCTGGCCATGGTATCTACATTTTGCATAGGTATTTTTCAAACAGCAATATATTTATAAGTTTTAAAGAACTAATGACTCAATCAACTGTTAGTAGCGACATGTATTAGTTAGATTGAATATATTATCTATACTATATTGAGATGCAGTCTTGTATGCAAAGTTTCCCAAACTTATAACTACATGGTAGTTATCTGTCTGTTGCAAATTTAAATACATCACAGCAATTTACTGTTCAAACACTAGGAATAACTATCCGCTAAAGTCTGTCACAGAAATGCTCTTATAAGCAACCGCAGGCTTGCATTCGCTTCGAAATGTAAACTTTATAAAACTTAAACATTGATCAACGCAGTTTAACTTCTCTCATAATATGAATGAACGTCTTTATTACAACGCCATCTAACTTTGTCAGAAGTACTAAAGACAAACTTGTCCTCGTTCTCCGTACCATTATAAAATACTCTGTATTATTTACTATGTTTGTATAATATTTATAAGCAGCAGTAATAATATTTCATGTTAAAGTAAAAATTCTACTAATAGTAACGCTATCTAGTGATATTATTACGAACTAACACAAGTGTACGGTGTCCAATTACAATGTCCAATGTGATTAAAATCAAAGAAGCTACAAACTTGTAGATGGCGTTACCTGCTTTAGAAAATGTTATTATTGTACAGTACCTGAGCTATACCAATGCGCTAACTGATATGGATTCAATACCAAACATAAGTAAAATTATGATAATACATAAATAATGGTTACTTATCTCGTTGTTCTTTGTGTCAGTTTATGAAATCCCTGCAACTCGGGGATTATATCCTGTGTGGAGGAGGTCCGAGAGTCAACCAAGACTACAAGACATCGTCAGCTGGTTTTTTTTATACATTTTGATTATTTAATTAACGTATCAAAATACGACTATGTATTGTAATACAAGGCATCGAAATAGCGTATAGAGGTGTCTCAAAAGGGTATATTGTATAACAATTCGGATGTTATGTGTCCGTTATTTTAATGTATGTACATTTATTTTATTCTAACCGTATTTTTTGTATTGTCAACAGTAACATGCGGCAAAGATGACTTCCGATGCAACAACGGCAATTGTATCGAAGCCAGTCGTCGGTGCGACAGCGTGTATGATTGCCCTGACCAAGAAGACGAACGTGGCTGCGGTATGTTTAATTTTTAAGCAATATACCACCTACCAGCCTATAGGCATTGACGGTTATGTCCATAGAGGCAGCCCGGTCCAAAACAACGTTGGCCTATATATCGAACTAGAACTTTGAGCTGAAACTTGGGTGAACGCCAGACAACTCTAGGGTGGTCACGGCCCACCTGGCCTTATATACGTCGATGCCTATACGTAACACGTTCAACGTAAGATATTACAACGGAGGCGACAAAACATGTTTTCAAAGACCCAGTTGGCTTTATTTCTCTGAAACGGAAGACAGAAAGTATCACCAACATTTTTCCAGCTATGATATCTGTGGTTCCACATAACAGGAGGGTCATTACATATCCATAAAACGCACTGCAGCTACATTCTTGACAAAAAACCGAATAACATTTTGCCTGACCTGGGCATAGAATCACTGTCCCGTTGACAACTGGGACAACTAATAAAACATCCCGATCTCAGTCATGGTTCAAACCCAAGTCCCCAAATGGGTAGCTAGCGGTGCAAGACATTCATATTTCGCCTGTTATGGTTTTAAGTTTCACCTAATTAGGGACGATCATATTACTGCCTATCGCGCAAAATACCAAAAACTAAGCTACTAATAAGCAAAATCTTTTTGGCAAACCCACATAGCACTATGCTGACCGGTAATTTATCTCGAGACCTCAGACACAGTAGACTTAAGTGCACAGCTGCATTTAAACGTAATTTTAAGCAAAGGTCTACTTTTCTATAATACTAAAGCAACGGCTTATCATTGACTAGGGCGTCTGCTAATTGCCACTTTTCTACCAAAAAGCACAAAAATTATTAAATTTACCAATAGGTATTACGTTTACTAAATTAATTTAACTTCTCATACCACAGAGTGCCAACCTGACGAATTCCGCTGTGAAAGTGATGGAATTTGCATCGAATATCGCAAGCAGTGTGATGGGGTCTTACACTGCGCTGATGGCTCCGACGAGCGGGACTGCCGTACGTATCTTTACCTACATTCATATTTTATCACTCCAGGTTAGCATGTTCATAGAAGACTGTAAGCATTCCTTCTTTTCAATAAGACTATGCTAGTGGTGGAACGTCGAAAGGAAATGATTGAAACCGTTTGTACTATTTGGTGATGGATACATTAGGATGGCGATCATCTTCTTTCTAATATCACGCTGCTCAATCAGCCGTCCATACGATGCCTCCTTCTACTTACCTCTTACTTGCACTTTGCAAGATGAACTAGTACTAACGGACATGCAAGTTACTGTAGCGAATTTCTTCTGGACAATTTAAGGTGTATATTTTATACGCCGTTTACAAATAGACTTTAAAATAGTAATGTTAGCGTATAATGTCTGTTGTCTCTGTTAGACTAGTTAAGAGGAAGGGAGCATAAGGATAGAATGGTGTGAAGGGTAGACAGTAAACTAGTTTCTGTAATGTATATTACAATGGGTCCTAAAACGTCGTACGTTCGCACGCTGCTTTGTGGATTGTTTTATACGGTAAGTATCTCATCTGGTGTTTTGGGCTGGTGATCACGCATGCGTCAACACCGGCCGGTTCAGGTGTTCTGATGGAACTTGCATATCCATCCTGCTAAGGTGCGACGGATTCAAAGATTGCAAGAAAGACGGCAATGATGAAATTGGCTGCCGTAAGTATCTGCTTTAATATGACTAATCATACGTGGTTTTGATTAAAACATTATAATTATGAAACAAGTTTAAATACTTAATATTATAAGTCAAGACAAAGATTAAATTATATTGTTCATATCAGATATTTATTAAACAAAACCACAACAATAATGCTATTACTAACAATGTATCACGGTGTATTTCAAAAGCATGCGGACCAGACCAATGGCAATGCGATCATGGGAGCTGTATCAAACGAAAATTTCGTTGTGACGGACGAGTGGACTGTCCAACAGATAGGTCGGATGAACGAAACTGCATCGGTAAGATCTTACATAGGATTCCTTCAAGTTCCACTACTGCAATCTAAGCAGTGTCAAGCCCATTTTCACGAGAAATATAAAATCCTTCAGATTTCCACCACACGTTACATTTTTGTCTAAACACAAATTGTATTGCGCATGACTTAGTATCCAAATTGACTCATACGAATTATCACCACATCAAATTACATGTAAGCTTTGCATGTATTTCCAGCAAATGGATCCTTTAGATGCAGGACTGGGAAGTTCATACATGAATATCTAAGGTGCAATCGCCAGTACGATTGTCCACCAGGCGACTTTTCCGATGAACAAAATTGTCGTAAGTCTACCATTTCATAAAGGGATTCTTGTGTCAACCTGGCTTTCACTATTATTTTATACCTCAATCTCTTATGATTAGCTCATATGTTTCTTCTCTCATCCGTCTTCAAGGTGATTGGTTCTATCATTTGCAATTTCAGTTGAATGTTTCGTTCTTCTATTTTCACTTTTTCATTTCTTTTGATTTCTATATTGCTCGTAGTACTCTCTTAAAATACTCAAAACCTTTAAATGAACATGGTATACTTTTTTACCGGCCAGCATGTGGTACGAGCGACTTCAAATGCGATAACGGACACTGCATACCCGCATCAAAACGTTGTGACAGAACGCATGATTGTCAGGACCGCTCTGATGAGCGCCATTGCACTTATGGTTTGAAACTTTTCAAAATTTATTAACATACATATTTTTAATAATAAATTGGCATAAGAAAGGTGATGGTTAAATTTATACCTCCCTTTGGCATGATTTAAAATAATTACATTCAGAGCTTGTTATTGTATTGAATGCACAGCATTATAGATTTAATAGCGGACACAAAAATAATATTAATGACGATTTAAACATGATGCGAATGGATTATCGTTTTTTGTCTTCATAGAAAATTGTACTAAAGTACCACAGTTCAGTAAATAGAAAACTTATTTAATTTGTTACCATCTGCTTCATGTTTATGAGAAAGCTGAGATTTATTTTAAATCTCAGCTACCTAATATTGCTTTGATTACATATAATTTTAATTTTGTCAACGTTGGTAAGGGACAAACTGTTGGTTTTGCCGGCGACTCCCTTAGCAATGTATTTATGTGGTTATGGCGCATTATTACGGCAGGCACACTTTGCATGGCTTATGAATATAAATGCAAGAGTGGAATGTGCGTCCCAGCTGAAGCAAGATGCAACGGGACGGTGGAGTGCGACGATGAGACCGATGAGATAGGCTGCTCTTGCAAACGGGACCAATACCCGTGTCGGGACGGTTCTTGTATAAATATAGCCTTTCTTTGTAACGGTCACGAGGATTGCAGTAACGGCGAAGACGAGTACAATTGCAGTAAGTAATGCTTGTTGCACGCTTTCATATTCCAAGTCCAGTTCAAAGTTATCGAGAATCCATTGTATAAGACTGGGTCAGGTCTTGGTATCTAATCTAACTCACAGTAATTAATTATTGGACAAGATTGAGGACCTGCGAACATTCGTAAGTTTATTTAATGGAGACCTTTAAAAGCTTTATCTTAGCCGGTATTAAAGTGCATTTACAATTGATGAAATATATTGTATTGACCAAATTGTACAAGGATCACAATATTTGTGTAAATATTTAGGAACCTTTGGAAATATCCGTTGGAAATGCAAAGATGGATTGTATATAAAGGCAGAGAATCAATGTGACGGTCGGTACGACTGTCTAGATCATTCTGATGAGGAAAACTGTAAAGCATCGTGTCCCACAAAAGGTCCCATTTTTTATTGTGTATATGTCTTAGTTAGCCGCATGCGCCTGTGTATCATGATGCATGAGATTCTGTTACTCTATCTTTGTACATACATATCACTATAATATGTTACTTATTATTCTTCTGACAATAGTAGGTAAGCAATACAATAAATTGCAGTAATATTGTGTTTGTTGTATTAGCTGTATCTACATAGGATATCAATCAAATGATGAAATAAATCTTATTTCTATATTTTGAAGTGGTAAAGCAGTAGCTGTTTATGTGCTAATCGCACTGGGCGGGAACTGGTCATGTGAGAACGTGAGTTGAATATTGAATGATTTTCAGAATCTTCGTGTCCACCGGGTCAGTTCACCTGCCAGGGAGGCTCAAACATGTGCGCAGTGCAATGTAATGGACAAGCCGAGTGTGATGGAGGTGAAGACGAGGTAGGCTGCAGAGAAGATGAACCAGAAGGTATATTTCACTTATTTTTGTATGATTTTTGTGTTACCAACTGCCAATATTGCGAAATACAGTAATATCATACGGAGGTAATCAGGCAATTATTGGTCATACAAACTGAATATTTGCCGTCCAATCAACCACAGCAGGGAGGAAACAATAAGAACAAATCAGATGCGCGATGTAAGTATGAAGTGAAGGGTATTACTGTATTTCTGTATTAATTGATATAATTAGGTGTGATTTAAAAGCAAAATATCCGTATAATTATGGTGGCAAATAAAACAAAAACACAGTAGCATCTGATTTATCTATTTACCGAAAATTACAGCTAGCAGGGAACGATCTTCTCTTTCTTTTCAACCTATTGTTTACATATTGTCGTTTCTTTTGCTCGTGCGCAGGGCAAAAGGTACGGTTTGTCAGATTCTTTAGATGTCAATATGAAGTAAGTTTCCTGCGGCTGTAGGTGTTAAAACTAGAATAATAATAACATACTATTAGTATTAAATAGATTAACTAAGAATTCTAGTGACCTAGTAATAATTTGTGTAATATAAGTGCATGCGAAAACTTACGGGACAACTGATAATGAACTGATGAAGCGATGCTGACGCGAAATTGTCTTTATAAATGTTGCGTTGCGGCTTTGAATTTGCGATTTTGGCAACTGTATTTTAATGGCAATACGTTTTTGTTTATTTAATTAAATATATAATATTATTATTTTTAAAGCTTGCGTGCAACGATGTGATGGCAAGTGTATTCTGGAGGGTCAAATTTGCGACCGCAACTGGGATTGCGCCGATGGCTCCGACGAATATCAATGCAATTACTGTAACGGCCCCGAAGACTTCAGGTAACATTAGATCATTGGTGTTTGCTACTATCTATTCTATAAATATTGATGCGTTTTTAAGATTATAAGATGTTGCTATATGCGAAAATGCTTACTGTAATAATTCTCAATGCGAAAGCCAGCGCCTGAGCGATTTTTTAGTTCATGTTTAAGATCCTTCGTCTGTGAAGATTTTATTTTATTGCTGTTCATGTTTGTGTAAGTAAATGTTTTTATTTTAGTTGTGACTCCGGCGACTGCATACCATTTGCGCAGAAGTGCAATGACATCCAGGAGTGCTTGGACGGTAGCGATGAAAAGGACTGTAATTACACCATGATCACTAACAGCCGTAAGTTTTATAATGTAATATACTAATGTTATATAAATGTGAAATGTTTGTATGTGGCTTAATCACGCGTAAACAGTTAAACAGATTTTGATAAAAGTTCGTACTGTTATATATACCTTATGTATATAATAGTGTATAGCATTCCTAACCCTAATCCCTACTCAGCATTTCTGACTACAGGCAGCATTTTGAACTAAAGCAATACGCCAGTTCGTATCGATCACTCGCGCGTGACACTTGCCCCTTAAATCTAGTCCAATATATAAATAAACGTTTTAATTCTTTAATTTTTTTTTTAAAGGCCGTCGGCCCTTTCCTTATAAAATTACTCTGCATCAAAATAACATTCAAACAGGTAGACACAAAGAATAGGTACTACTCAGAAGAACATTGAACTGAAATTTTTCTCCCGCATAGGATTCAAACCTACAACACTCTGCGTAGTGCAGTTATTTTGAGTGACGGCCTCGATGGCGTAGTGGTTAGTGTAACCGACTGCCACGCCTGAGGTCGCGGGTTCGATTCCCGCACAAGTCCAACATTTGTGTGCATGAACATGGATGTTTGTCTTGGTCTGGGTGTTTCTATGTATAATATGTATGTATTTACTATAAAAAAGGTATATATGTATGTTTATCCATAGTCTCTGCTTAGTTTGGGCTAGATGGTGTTGCGTGTATGTAGTAGAATATTATTTTACATATAAGTGTCCTGTGCTGTATAATGTGGCGTATCGTATAAGTATGTTTATTTTTTCAGAGCCTTGTGACGCAAATCAGTTCACTTGTCTCTCGGATCAAACTTGCATCGACATGCACTTCTATTGCGACAACAACAAAGACTGTAATGATGGATCAGACGAATCGAACTGCCGTAAGTATTAACAAGATTTAATGAACCAGGGACTATCCTATCCTCAGGACGGATTCCTAATATTAGAAGGATAGTCATTGATTATTCAACACATGGTAATCTCATACACGATGCCGGTAACATGCAGAAGTTGAAGTACTTACGCGGATTGCAAGTATATAAAAACAACCGATGCAAGCCAGTCCAGCAAAGTAATACATCTTGCTTGTGCTTGAATAGCTCTACATACTGAAGAACAGGCTTGCGCATGTAGCCGGCACTACTTGCATCGTGTACGAAAGACGATAAATATTTGGATAGTAACGTACTTAGAAATATTTTAAAGTCTATAAACGATGAAGTTTATGGTTTATGGTTCTATGTGTTTAGGTCAAATCTTGCATATAGAGTGATCAGGAAATGATTTTAGTTTGATCCGGGATTTTGCCACCATCTCCTAAAGCATTGATTTGCATGCGCGTAAACGTGATAGCGCGTTACAGTAATATAGCATTGTCTGATTTTCGCTCATGCTATAATAATCTTTAAGAGATGCCGGTTGGGTCCTTGATTATTATAGTTTATGACAACCGTTGCACATTATTGTTAAAAATATACATGAAAGGTAATATTTTAAGATTAGGCAACATTTACATTATTTTGGCTAATATTTACTGCAATGATATTCGTTAATAATTTGCATCGGTCTATAGAAATTTGGGCTTAAACAACTTCAAGCAAAGGCACTTACACGCTTATATAAATGTGCAAGAGCTCTAACACTTTAATTCATTCGCACTTATGATGAAAATCTACGCGCACTTTGTGTATTGCACCACAATGCACTAAATTTGATGCTAATGTTCACATCTATATTTAAATATTCAATTAACAAAATAATTTTACAGTTAATTCTCTATTATGTGCAAAAATCTTCCTTTCTTATTACAACAAGTCTTCTGTAAAGAGCTACTTTAAAGTCTGCTTCTTTTCCTCATACAGACCCAAAATATACCTAACGGATGAAGTATTAAATGTATTGTTACGATATTCTTCTTAACTTTTACGAGATTGCTTGATGATTTCCTTTATGAGATGTGCATGGGTCAACTTGATGTAAGGAAAGTGCCTCCAAATTACATAGTGCTCTTACTTAAATTAGATACTCAAATCAGTACAGCTCTTGTAAAATGGAAAGTTAAGCACTATGAGTACGTCAAAACTACACCAGAAGATTGGAACACACTTTTAATGGTTGCCTCATGAAAAATACCTTATACGTCGTATTAGTAAAAAAAAAGTGAGTCTGCGGGGTGTTTTGTTAATAAACAAAATATAAATGTTCTGATATCTAAAGAAGGTAATCCATTTTTGAAAGGCGTTTGAACATGTAATTTTTAATTATTGTAAGTAGTTGATTATAAATATCGATTCAATTACAATATTACGCTTAAAATGGATCACCTGTCAAGATGTCGTAACACTGTGGAGACAGACGTTGATTAAATAATGGGTGTCCAGCATGGTACATGACGAGAGCGTCGCGGTCTCCAGCCATGGCCACCTGCCATGAATCAGAGTTTACCTGCTACGACGGCCGGTGCATACCGCACGCGAGACGCTGCGACAATATATACGATTGCTTCGATTTCTCTGACGAACAGAACTGTTACACCTCGGGTATCCTATATCTTTGCATACCCACATTTGTGTGTAGTGACGGTTGCATTTTCTGAAATTTTGTAGCCTGAATACTTACTCCTTTTTGACACGTTACTCGACGACGACATTACTTTAGACTCTTCTAAAATGGAAAGCGTAAATTGATAAAGCAGTTCGTTTCATATTAGTAAATATAATTACATAGTTCGTTCACAATACTCGTTCTTCTTAATCTCGGATACTTTAATTTTGTAAATTATGTTTAATGTTTAATTAAAAACAATTTTCAAATTGTAATCTTGCTTCATGGTGAGCTTGGTACTTCGCTCGACCACACTTCATGATATAAGTTATTAAAAGCATAAGTACAAAAAAATTGCTTCTACCTATCCTTTTGTAAAATAATGCATAATATTATATTAAAACTGTGATAAATATTACGATACTGTTACGTTATACACAGATGTGGTAATGCAATTTTATAAAGATGAACGATTTATAGTAAACCCCGTTATTGATTTGAAGATCCTTAGGGATAGGCAATTTTGTGGTTCATGTTTTTTTTAACACACGTTCTGTTGACATCTTGTTAATTTTTAGTTCTCTGCATCAATTTAGATTGATGATTGTTTGACTAGTGTAGATAAACATAGACTATGAGATTATCATTTTACTTCCTTGTTACGCAATCATGACTCGCTTATGTATATTTATGTATTATCCATTAAATTACGTTTGGATATTATTAAACTTAAAAGCAGAGTGCTACGTCAGCTTCCTGATTGCGTGCTTAAGTCTTATTTTAAGTATTTTCATTACATCCACATTATTCTTGCACGGTTTCCGCTTTTTATCCTGTATATTACGGATTGGGATTGTAATGGACTAAGTATAACTATAGTGACTATGAGAGCTATGCGTAGGACGCGAAACAAGTAATTGAACACTTTAAATGACGTAGAACCCGGTGTTTGACTTGGTAATACATTTAAACAGCGATTTTCACTTAACTTCCTTTTGCCACAGTACTTTTGCTACTATACCACTAGATACAAAATGACTATAATTTGTTTATTAAAATCAACGTTATCACAAATGTAGATTGTCTTGTATTTTTTAATATGTTTATCAAGTGAATTAGAAGCAAGAACCTCTCATTCGTTTCTGCATCCTGTCTAGTTGATACGTTTTATTCTAAATAAACTTTTATAGTAGCCAAGAATCCATTACAATTCTACAGACGTTTTTGTCAAATGTAATCTAGAGTTTGGTATTTTTTTGATTCCTTTTGCACGTCCCTACTCCTTAGAAAATAATTTAGTTTTCTACACAGAGTTTATCAAAACTTTTATTTCGCAGAATGTCCCATGGCAGATAGTTGGCAATGTCGCGACGGGGAATGTATAACATCAGCAGGTTACTGTGATGGTATATCGGACTGCGGCGACGGCTCCGATGAAGCTGACTGTCCCTTTACTACTCAACAACCGTACGTTCCACCTACTACTTACCGAACACCTGAAGAGCCACGCACTGAAAAGAAACCCGACGCTAGATATGGTGAGTCATAGTCATTAATATTTAATATGGATAAAAAGAACTTTTTCTACTAGGGTTTGTCCACCATAATGTCTCTTGTACAGGACGTGTAAAACAAACGCAAGTTGAGACATTTGCGCAGGTATGTGGCCCGCGTTAGTAACTTGCGCGTGTAACGTCAGCTACTTGCGTCTTGTACAAGCATTATATGTGTAAAATTATATTGAATGAGAAACATTGACTATTGGACTTCCCTTTACTAGGTGCCTGCAGGTCTTATGAATGGCGTTGTGAGAACGGTCCGTGCATTGACGCGTTCCGACGTTGTGATGGACACATTGATTGTCCATTCGACTACAGCGATGAATTCGACTGTCCTCCCAACAGTAAGAAATCGACTGCCTGATAACAGACCGATAACACTTGAGTCGATGTTGTATTTTAGAATAATACCAATAACAAAGGACAGACTCCTGAATCCTTATCTCTTTTAATTTTTCTAACGACTTGGGAGTAATTTTTTAATATATTTAAAAACATAGTCTAATATTTACGATATCCCAACATTATCGATAATCTACGTGTGGCGAATCGATATCACGAATATTGAAGAAATATTAGTATCCCTCCGAGACTCAAAACAGCGTTTTGCGGTATTGCACACATTGTTTCAAGCGAGGATTGACGCCGCATCTCAAGATGAGGCGAGCCAATAAAATGAATTAACATCCGAGCTTTAGATTTTTATTGTCGGAAGCGAACTAAGCCTATTGTCACGAGGATTCGTGACAATAGGCTTAGTTCGCTTTGCCCATGAATATATAATTATAATACAGTGGCTTCAATAGTAATCAACTTTAACAGTTTAATGTTTCAAAAATGTTATAAAAGTGTTTGAAATTAAACAACACCATTAAATCCGTATAAAGTAGTTTAATTTCAATATAACTATAATATCCTATTACTCCCAAGCGTAACATAATTTTCCAAAGGAATAAAATTAAAATTCCATTATTAAGACAAATTACCAAACTAACTAATAATAATTCTACTCAATATAGTCTTAAACTAAAAAAGACTATTTGATCCAACTAAAATTTTAGACGTAGTAATAACAATTTTAACTTCTCAACCAATCTAGTTACAAAAATAATAGAAAATACAAATAGGCTATTCAGACAAAGGAAGACAATCATAACAAAATTTACGTCTTACATAGTCTGGTTAAGCCCGAATGCCGGCGTCCTGGCATTAGTTGAGAGGTTAAAAGCCCGTATAATCATGATTGTTGTACGTTTTATTTATAAGATTAATAATTTATAGTTACTAATTAATAGTAATAATAGTAACGTAAACGTAACGTAACGCCGTAGGTAATGTATAAAAGATAATTGAACAGCTCCAGATTTACCAACTAATGTATTGTTCTAGTATAATATATAAATATACTATAGCAGAATCGAATAATAATGTAAATAAATTTATATCAATATAACTACACGAAAGAACGATTGTAGGGTTGTATTTATTTCCATTTTGAAATCCAAGATATTAAGGATCACATAATTTCTTGTCCTGTATGGATTTCGAACCCACCACACTAGCAATATGAAACTTTTGCAAAAATAATCTTGTTCTTAAAAAATGCGACTCATAATATTAATTAAAATAAAACAGTTTCATTTGTATCCCAAACGAAACGGTCAGTATACTAAATACAAATCCATGATACAATTACTTATATATACATTTAATTGCAGGTCCCATCACATTGAATTTGCAGACGTACCCTTCCGCTCAATCAATAAGACACGGTAAGCACAATTTAAATATATTTTGTACCTATGATGTCGAAATAAAAAGCTTTGATTGTACTTGAACCAAAATCCATGTAAAACAGAGTACAGAGAGTCTGACGTGAGTTTTTTTAAACCTCGGCACGATTCGTCTGCGACATGTCTTTTCATGCGTTTTCTAAAAGCACACTGAGCAGAAGCGTCTCTGTACTTATAAAAACTATGACAAGATGTGCTTTCGATCAATCCTGCCGACTTATACAGAGTCATGGGAAACTCTCAGAACTCGGTTAAAGCAAATGTAACTGAGAATTCATATGTAATTGTTTTCAAATATTAGTTTAATGATGTATGTTGTTAATTTATGTAAAATTATTACAATATTCTACATTCAAACAAAAGGCAAGGAGATACAGGTGAGCTACAGACTAAAAGGCGATCTGACGGTGCAGGGTAGTAAATACTAATTATAATATACCTATTAGAGTTTTAAATTAGTGTAAATATACATCAATCCAACACATAGGTGCTTTACGATAGATACAGCTGTCTTGGAACATTTAGATTTAATTAAACAGCATTCCGCTTACTATTGTCGCGGTTAAAGGTAAATGTGTATCTATGATTATTATTTATATTTACTGCTATAACAACTTAGTTCTATTATTATATCAACTAGAATAATATAGAATTAGAATTATAATTTGAACCAGGTTGTTATGAAGTAAATGATTGATTTTATAGAAATATTTTTAATTTTACACTTCATTATTAGGACGTAAATAAAGTATCTACGATACAATTAGACATTGGCTAATAAATTAATAATATAATTGTTAGACAATATTAATAATTCGTGTTGTTGTTTCTTTCATGGTGGTGGTACAGCTTCGACTGGTGAGTCAGCCTGCCTGACAAAGTTATTTTGGGAAATATATATTTTAAATGGGTTTTCTTAACATCTTAATTCCATAACAGGTTTTTTTAATGCAATCATTAGGATAAAAATAAAATTATGATGGGTTTAACATAACATTTTATTAAAACGGCTAAACGATTGGAACAGTTTGACTTGCGTAACATTTCATTACCGGGATATTTACAGCTTCGTAATATTTACATTTTCAACAATATAATCAATTGGTATAAATTATATAATTATTTATATTATATATATTTACACTCTGATATAGATATCATTATCGCTACTTTATACATTGCATGGAATAACATATACAATATACTTTTTTCGAGTGGTCATAATTATATAGCTTTACAATTAACGGTTTTAAAATATAGAAATATAAATACTTTAAATAATAACACTATCGGCTATATACTATAATATTAATATCATAATATAATATGTCACTTACCTACTTGATTTTGGATATTATATAAATATGTTTTTGCCTGAGATTTTAATTATAATAATAATTAGATATGGAATACTGTCCTTTCATGGAGGTTGTGATACGAACTATAGTATTTCATTTACTTTAATTAGTATGCTTATAAGTTAGTAGTTAGTCATTTCATTATGTAGGTATTTATACATCTATCAAACATAAATCGAGATCATTATGATTGACAGCTTAGCATAAAATATTAGCAATAAACTACATCTAGTATAAAATGTCATATTATGATTAGGATATGCATGCGAATATCGACTCAATGTTAAATCATAAAGGTTACATTCCAATATTTCTTTGACGCAATGCAATTTTCTGGTAGTTTCCGTAGTTATCAAATGTAATGCTCTTTTTATTGGGTATATAGTGCCATAACTTCATGAAATGTTTCAGGAATAAACAATTTACAAATAAAATTATATAGGAGCTTCAACTTACAATTCGGTTAAGATATTTAGAAATAACATGTTTTCACCAAAAGTAATCTTCGCTTTAGTTATACTTGCGGCTATATTGTAGGTAATGGAGAATCCAATAACGGATAGTTTAAACGTGACCGTAAAACTGTAGTTTAACTGTTTCGTTGATTATTAAAACCGGCCGTAAGTGAAGTCGCTTCAGTAAAGCGTCAAAGACAATTGGACTATTAATAAAAAACCTCAAAATTTGTTATTTACCTCCGAGACGTTTAAACACGTACTGAATTGGGTATAATATATATAATTATTCGTTATTTATGGAATGCTGCATACAGAGGGGGCCAACTTTTTAATTAACTCCAAATGCTCACATAAATGGTTTTTCTAGGTGGTGACGTTGTATTCCAATGTCGTGAGGAAGGGCCACTGCGAGCCAGAGTTAAATGGCATAGGGAGGGAAGACCGATCAAAGATGGATCAACCGACATAAGGGGACGTTTAGAAATGTTCAAAGTTACCGTAAGTATTTTTATGTTGATAATATTTAAAAACAAACCTTTTTTGCATGGGCAAAGAGGTATCGTATGCATATGTGTATTTACGATAATTTTCAATACTTTTTAAAGTATCTATAGAATATATTACAAAGTATCGATATATTTGAAGTATATTCAAAAGTATAGAAATATTGCAACTATGTTCGATGAATATATTTTTATAGGTCTACAAATGTGAATATATTTCAAAAGCAATTATAGACATCTTTACTTCGAAATTATATATCTATTCCCTCGATAAGCGTGAATGATATCGCCATGTCGGGGTCCCTAATTCCACAGTCTTATAGAAAGTTTAAACAAATTGAAACTGCGTCCAGGATACAACAAGAAACTCTCTTTCTGCTACATTTGAGTGTCGTATAGGTACATATGTCTGCTAAACTATAATACAGTAGAAATAATAAATTGCTGTAATAATTATATTATATTTTATTATTATAGTCAGCTGACAGCGGCGTTTATATTTGTCGTGCCGAAGAATATGCTAATCATCCCGGCGGTGAAGCAAGAGTTACTCTTCAAGTCGACAGCCCACGTAAGTAACCGAATTATAATTAACTTAGGCTTTTGTTTTTTTTAATATACATAATTTTGTTATACTCCTCCCTTTCAATCTCTATATTAAATATTACGATGTATTTTAGCGGTGACGTCCAGACCTTTCCTGCATTGCCAGCCGTATGAAGCAACCTGTGGTAACGGTCAGTGCATTCCTAAGTCCGCTGTGTGCAACAACAAAGTTGACTGCAGCGATGGTTCTGATGAAGAAAATTGCCGTAAGTATTTTGGATTAATCGATTATAAATAAGTTCGACTAAAAATCATGTATTCGATTAATCGATCATAATTAAATTTGACTATATACCAGATTTGATCTGTTGGATCTGGGTGTCTGTAAAATCCAATCTGGATATATGGCGATAGTTTATCATCCAATAACAATAGTACTGATACTGTTCCATCTCTCATCAAACTATACATTGGATAACCGGATAGCATATAGAAAAATAAAGATAATACGATACCTTTTCCAGATCACGGTGGCATGTGCGAACCAAATGAGTTCAAGTGTAATAACCGTAAATGCGTACTGAAAACCTGGCTTTGCGACTCTGAAGATGATTGCGGTGATGGTTCAGATGAACACGACTGCGGTCCGAAAATAGACGGCCAATGTTTACCAGTGGAGTACACTTGCAAGTCACAAGACCAGTGCATTCCTAAAAGTTTTCATTGTGATGATCAAACTGACTGCCTTGACGGCAGTGATGAAATCGGGTGCAGTAAGTATAATCGAACAAATCTTAGCCTTTACAATCCTTCCAATTCACAATAGTGATGTACATTATTGTACATACATTCGAATTTAGGATATTCTATTGTATGCCGGCCTCGGTGGCGTAGTGGTTAGTGTAACCGACTGCCACGCCTGAGGTCGCGGGTTCGATTCCCGCACAAGTCAAACATTTGTGTGCATGAACATGGATGTTTGTCTTGGTCTGGGTGTTTCTATGTATAATATGTATGTATTTACAAAAAAAAAAGTAAATATGTATGTTTATCCATTGTCTAGTACTCATAGTACAAGCTCTGCTTAGTTTGGGCTAGATGGTGTTGTGTGTATGTGGTAGAAAAATATTATTATTATTCACATACAGATATGCACAACAATATTCAAATATTATTCAGATGTACTTATGCACGGTACTAGATAATATTCCACTAATTTATTTATAATTCTCATTCTCCCGAGACAAGTGTCACTATAGCTAGAAAATATATTCTACGTTCAATTTTATGAAAAGCTCTTATTCTAAATATAAATAAAAGTAAATACGTTATTACAGTTCCTATTTACGTCACGAGTCCGCCACAGCCATCGAACTTAAAGCTGAATCCTGGTGAAACCCTGACATTGACAGCTAAGGCGGCTGGTAACCCTATGCCTCTGATCTCATGGCGTTTGAACTGGGGACATGTACCCGCTAAGTGTACCTCGACTAGCCAGAATGGCATTGGTGTACTTGTTTGTACTAACATGCAGGTGAGTACGGACAATATCATACATAAATACATACATAGATTCACGCCTGTTTCCCAGAGGGGTAGGCAGAGACTACGGATTTCCATTTGCTACGATCCTGACACACTTCTCTGGCTTCATTCACTTTCATCACATTCCTCATACACGCCCGTCGGTTCAAGGAGCTCTTAACCTGGCCTGAATAATATCATTACCATCCATACTAGTTATTTGGTTTCGTGCTTTACAAGTTTACGTGTACATAACGCTACGAGACACCAAAGACATAATTGACACTGTATTGTCAATTATGTCTTTGGTGTGTCGTAGCGTACAAACACTATAGACATTTTGGGAAATTATTTGTATTAAGATATAGGTATCTTTAATTCAAAAGGATAAAAACTAGGCTCGTATTAGATAGAGTATTCAATGACATGGCATGAATAAAATGTTTAGGGTAAAAAAACTAGAAATAAACAAAGATGATGAGATGAATAGATTATTATTATGGAATAATAAAGTAAAATGAAATGTTGTACTGATATTTACTAGTGCCGTTAAATCATTGCTTCGCTACTTTTTGAAATGATGACTTCTTATTTAAAGTAATAGCTGCTGTCCGCGGTCTTATGTAAGCTATATTAGTAAGGGATAGTGTAGCATTTTCTAAGTAACTAGCTGTTACCTGCGACTTCGTCCGCGTAGATTTTAACTAAAAAGTGTTTGTCTCCGCGGAACCCTATTTTTTTCTAAAATCGATGTAGCCTATGTTACTCCTTATAACATTAGCTATCTGTCAGTGAAAGTCTCGTCAAAATCGGTTCAGCCGTTTCGGAGATTAGCCGGAACAAACAGACAGACAGACAACAATTTTAAAAATATATGTTTTCGTATAGGTACCTTATATAATTTCATATGCATTAGATAAAAAGCTGTTATTTTGACATTACAAACAGACACTTCAATTTATTTATTTGTATAGATAGATACTCGGCTTCCGAAAGGCGGAAAACTACGAAAGTTGGTTAGCAGTCTAACTGTTATTTGACAAGCATTTGAATTTGAAACGTCGTTAATTATCCTTCCAGAAACTTGGTATTAATGGGAGAAGAGACAGTCTATTAATTGATTCTTATATTCACAGCCTGAAGATAGCGGTGCTTACTCTGCTGAAGCCATCAACAACAAGGGAACCACATTCGCAACACCCGATGCCATTGTAGTCGTGAGCAAGACTGACCTGTGCCCCAGGGGATATTTCAACAAGTAAGTTTGCATATCATGGTACTATCCAGCTTTTTGAAAGGACTACTGAGTTATAAAAGCATTCAGCATATTGTCGGGTGCCAATTACCGTTACAATACTTGAAGTATTACTCGTGTATCGCCAGCCTAAAAGAAGTGCGTGCCTTATAGGTTACGAGCATACTATTTTGCGATACCTGCTTACCACATCAGCAAAGGTAAGCAGCTAGGACTGTCTGTTGGGTAGAGGTGAGTATTTATAATACGCTTCTAAATAAACCTGTTTTTGTTTCAGTGAGGCTCGTTCCGAAAACGAATGCATCCGTTGCTTCTGTTTCGGAAAGTCGACACAATGCCGCAGTGCAGATTTGTTCACATACAATATGCCGACACCCTTGGGTGAAGGAGGTACTAGGCTGATTGGAATTAAGGCATCGCGATCAAGCGATGTTAACATCGACACGCAGCCCATTTCGAACCAGTACTTCTACCAACCACTAAGGAACGGCGCCACGGTAAGTTCACATTATCATAATAATATAAGTAAAGTTCTTATCCTAGGGCCATTTTACCATCCCTTATGACAATGTCAAGGAATGCGCGAGTCCGAGACAAAGGTGCATGCTCTGTGACAAGTTGCCTCCTTTTAGCCTATCCAATGATAATGCTTTTAGATATACTGGTACAGTCTCTGTAGACTTTTGTACAGAACGAGCATTATCACTGTACATTACAGTATACACAAGCAAAATATGGCTCAGTAATACTTATGGAGTGTAAACTGTTGGACCAATTTTCAACACATCCGTCTCACACATCCACATAATTATATATCCAATGATTGCATCGTTTTTTCCCTGTGGATTCAGTTTATGCTTGTGGTCACATACAATATTGAGGTCATAGGTTTGATTTATAAGTCGGAAGTTTTATTGCAGTTTCTTATTAGGAAATTCTCAGTAACCGAACGAAGAGTGCCAGGATGACGGCAATATGCTGCATTTTTATAAGATTCTAAAACACAACTGGTGAAATTTAAAAGTAATTAAATAAATTTGTGTGACCCTAATGTAACCACGTAAGCGCAGTTACATTAGGGTCACACAGGCGTGAATAATGAGTACATCATAAGTATTATTATAGGCAACCAGTCAATATTAGAAATTACTGAAATTTCAATAAATTTTTATCTTTAGGTGACTAAGTCTGGCGATATATCATCTTGGTCCAACTCGCATCCTTACCTGACTCTACCAGAGATGTACAATGGCAACCAGCTGAAGTCTTACGGAGGGCATATTAAGTACACCTTGTCTCCGCAAACACAGAATTATGGATACGATGACTCGGCAGCTACAATCATTATTAAAGTAAGAAACATAATTATATAATATACAGGTGCTGTTTCTGTGCTTTACCCGTATATCTTCTTTACCACCATACTTAACAACTTTTATTGTGACTATGTAATATATACATAGTCAGAATAAAGTCTATACTTTAAACTAAAAATAAATGTTTACCTACCTAGGTTTTTTTTTTTTTTTACTTTATTGCCATTGGTGGCAGACGAGCAAGTGGCCCACCTGATGGAAAGTGGTAACCGCTGCTCATGGACTTCAGCAATATCAGGACACAGCAAAGCCGCTGCCTACCGTGAAAGAAGAACTCTCTTTAAACCTCGTTTGAAGAAGGACATATCATAGCACTCGGGAAACACCGAAGCTGGCAGTTCATTCCAGAGCTTGCACGTACGTGGGAGAAATGATCGCTGAAAGCGTACCGTCTTAGAATTGAACGCTTCCAGGTGTTCTATGTCCATGTAAACATTTATTTTTAGCATTCTTAGTCATTCTCCATTTTAATATAGGTTACCTTTAATTTTCGTCACTCTTTACATACTGCTGAAAATGGTTTTGTACGTTACTTAAAACTTTATTGTTCTTCAGGGAAAATATGGAAACCTGTTCCACATCAACCGTTCTGGTGGCACAAGGGACATTAACATTGAAGCCCGTTTGACGCCCGAAGATTGGTCAAAATATCCTGATGGATCCGCACCGGCTTCCAGGGAAGATATCATGATGGTGTAAGTATCCCATATCGATAACGAACACTTCTAATTAATCAATAAGTCTTTTTTTAATGTATATAGTATCCTAATTGGTTAATCCGTCTCCGAGAAATTGGTTTTCAACATACATAAAACTTCATAAGCAAGGAGAAGGTTAAAAAAATGAGTTTAAGAAAGAATCTCCATCTTTTTTTACCTCTGTTAAAAGTAATAGAAAAGTAAATATAGTCGTACACCAATAAAATCTGTAAACATGAAGCACCAGTTTTTGAAGTACAATATATTCGTAGACTTCACTCGTTGCAAATCGTTTACGTATGAACTGTAATATAATGTTAGTACTTTGAAGAGTATCACTCAAGAGTAATCCATTCTACAAGAACCTTTCTTTTCCTATATATGAAGCACTTTTAGCAACATTCTCCGTTTTATTTCAGTTTGGATGACATTGAAATGATTTTATTGCGCGCGGACTTGAACAACGCTGGTGTTAACATCACCGATTTCGCTATGGAGTCTGCTGAGCTCTTGAACGTTGGTCTGGGAGCTGCAAGCCTTGTGGAAGAGTGTACTTGTCCCAAAGGCTACGAGGGACTCTCGTGCCAGGTATTTATAGTCCTAAATTTCAATTCAATTTAATTATTTATAGTTTACTAAAATAATCGAATAATACGATAGCGTTGTTTATTTGAGAAAGTTGCCAATAAATCAGTGTTTTATTGGGCAATTGTGAGTGATTCTATATTCGAATGCGGTATTACACAATACAATATTTCAAACAAGCAATACCACAAAGGTATACGCATACTTTTTGGTATTGCTTGTTTGAAATTGGGAGCCACTTCCAACAAAGAGTCTAAAATTATTGTTTGAATTACTATTGTTAGTTCTCTTAAATATTTTAACGCTCTTGTGATTTTGGAATGAGTTTCTCGTACTAAACTATCGTTGTAATAAATGTTGACCTTATTATGTACTTACATAAAAAGGCCAAAATTCATTGCACTTAATAAGTACTTAATATTAAGGTTCAAATTTATTTAATCAGTAGGACTACGTTCATATCGTACTTGACCATATTGTTTTGTTTTAGAAATGCGCATCAGGCTTTGTCCGTAAGAAGGTTGGTCCATGGCTCGGCAACTGTGAACGTGAAGAGTGCCCACCAGGAACATATGGCGACCCATCCAGCAGTATGCCTTGCAAACCATGCCCGTGCCCGCTTACGAACAGCCAGAACCAATTCGCAAGGACATGTTCTCTTGGACCCGACGGATCTGTCATCTGTGATTGCTTCACAGGGTAAATAATTTCTTAATTACCCTATTCTGTAATATTAATAGAATCTACGTGACATAAAATATACTTACAAGATTCTAAAACAAAAGCAAAGTAACCACCTCGTTCGCATATATTGTGCTTTCTCAACCAATCATGAAGTCAAAGCGTTTAATAGTCGTATCAGGTATAGTGGGATGGTATTTTCTGTTAAGAAATTCTTAGTATCAGTAGGCCAGTCTGGAACTGTCATGGCAGAAGGCTATTATCTAGTTATCGATTACTTAGGTTCTAAAAATATATGTGTACTAGCCGTTCCGACAGAGGTTGTCTTATACACACGACATTGAGATAAAACTATCATACTTTTAAGTTGGACCAAATTACAGATAGTTACGAAGTTTGATCAAAATCGGTTCAGTAGTTTCAGAGTTCATCCTGAACATACATCGTGACACGACTCTGCCTACCCATTAGAAATACGAGCGTAAGAATATGTATGTAAATTGTCAGTAACAGCACGAAGTTAAATATCGCGTCAACTATCGAGCGGACATACGCTGTCCGCAAAAATGAGTCATCAAAATAAAAAATAAAAAAAACAACAAATGTATGTCCGCTGCACACTTGACTCGTTAATGAGTCAAGTGTCGAGCGCACATACATTTGTCCGTTTGTGTATTGTTTGCACAATGAATTTTTAATTATTTTTACGTATTTCCCTTAGACGTTCAAGAAGATATATACCCCATCCCTTCCTATCATGATTACTGTGCTACCAAAATGAGGACTACATCGCTACCTATTATGGGGACAAAGACTCGCGTCATTTGTGTATAGTAAAAAGCATTTTGTTCAACAGCTATGAGGGCAACAACTGTGAACGGTGTGCTGAAGGCTACGAAGGCAACCCATTACTAGTAGGCAACACGTGCCAACCCAAAAAGAGTGACAACTGCAACCCGATCGGTACAAAATCGATTAGACCACCAGACGAATGTGTTTGCAAGGACAACGCACATGGCCGGTACTGCGAACAATGCAAGAACAATTCATTCTTCCTGTCTGAAGATTTCAGGTATTTGAGCACAATTAAATAGTAATTAGTAGCTTACTTAATTGACATACAAATATTAGACTTCAGCTACAAGGGTTTTAAGGTATTTTCGTCAATTGGAACCCAAATAAAACCAAATTGTGTCCTTTAACTATTACTTAATGTATTGTATATTTGTAAAGTCTGCTGTAACACATGATTGATGAACAAATACTACAGGAATTGTTTTTGAAAAAGATGGACTTACGAATATACCATAATATAATTGAATTCCATGGAAAGAAATAAAGAAATTTCATTTATGACATGTTAGCTGTTTCCATATTCAAAACGATAAAAACCAAATCAATAGGTTGCAAGGTTGTGAACATAAAATACCAACAGAAATGCTTTCGTATAGAGTTGACCAGACTAAATTATCCTACAGTTAGATCTGGAATACCAGCAATTAACAGTTTAATACTATTTGTATAGACTACTTAAATCCAGCACTAAATTTGTTTCTAGACACGGATGTGCACTTTGCTTCTGTTCCGGCGTAACACAACAGTGCATGAGCAGTAGCTACCGCAGGAAGACGACCACCGTGCAGTTCAATGTGCCACAAATCATTGACCAAGTGAAGATCTACAACAGTGCCCCGGCCGGACTTAGTGGTTCAGTCAGATACTCAGCACCAAAGGAAACTGACCTGAAACCCCAACTACAGCGCGGCGAAATCACATTGAATGTTGACCGCAGTTCTCGTAATAGCGTGTACTACTGGAGTATGCCTGCCAGGTAATTTGAAGTTCACTAGCCGTGATTCACTAATCACTCATTTTAATTTTCATGATTTCCCTGCATCCTGGACTTGAGGCGTAAGTTTTTGCTTTTGTTCGCGAGCGCTTATGAGGTCGTCGATATCCAGAATAGTGTTATCGGGATTTCATGCTAGCAAATTATCAGTAGCAATAATGAAAAGAAAAGAGAAAGAAGTAATAAATTACACAAAATCAATTCCGTAATAAAATTGCATTCAAAATAGTTCAGTAATTCTGAAGATTAGTGTAAGAAACAGCACAGACAAAAATTTCCCTATGGTGTTATTAAAAGATATGTCTTTCTCTAATAGTTTCGCCGGCGACAAAGTGACAGCTTACGGAGGTTTCTTGCGCTACATGCTGAAGAACGTGCCTAGCTCCGTAGACCCAAGATACAGGAACAGTGCTCCCGATGTCCAACTCATAAGTGTGAGTATGTCTAGGTTTACAATCCATCGGAATTTGTTCAAACATATATAGTTTTTAACTTCTGCCCGAAGTTTAGAGCGATTTTTTTTGTTTACTTGCCAGCTAACTGGCAAAATATTTCAAACTTTTCATGAGACCTTACGAACTTATGACGCAACATAATAATTATGTCAATGTTTACTTTCCACAGGACAACCAACTCACCTTCCATTACTTTGGAGACTTTGGTGCCTCTCATGATAGAATCTTGAATGCTAGCATTCAGTTCCTTGAAAAGGGATGGCAGAGGTATGTTGCAATTGCTTTTGTTTATAATATAAGGTCTTAATGATAGAAAAGACTCAATAGGCGATCATAATTCAGAACAAAGTGCAAGTTATTATTGACACAAATATTTACATTATTAATTTTAAAACGAATGAACCTAATATATATTTACAAACGTATTAAAAAAGGTAACATAATTACAAAAACACAAATATTATACTACTAAATATTTACAGAAAAGGTTTAGGCATCGTAGAATTCTTCAGCATCGCTGATCTAATTTATATTAAAGCCAATACATATGAAAATATTAAAATTATTAAAAACAAATAATTATAATTATGGTTGAGAAATGTTTGTGTCAAGCAAATGTGATTTGCTTCACTTTTCTGAACAGAATGGGAAAACTATTTTAGTCAATAGTTTTCGTAAGATTCCTTAACTTGATAGAAAGTTAATTGATAAAATATTTGACTGATATAGAGCTTATAAATTCTTGTGATAAAATAATTTTCATAAACTTATATTATCACAAGAACTATGTCCTCTCGGAAAAGAAGAGATATGAAAATATTTTTGATTTTCAGGCAAGACGGCAAGGAAGTTACTCGTCAGCACTTCTTGTTAGCTTTGGCTGACGTGAAGACTATCCTCATCAAGGCAACCTATGCACCGGGTCCTCAAGTAGCCTCACCTGTGAGTGCAAGTATTGAGACCGCTGAACCGGACGCGTACGGACCTACCGCTTACCACGTGGAACAGTGCGTATGCCCGCAAGGCTACATTGGAACCTCTTGCGAAGAATGCGCGCCTGGTTATACAAGGTTAGTTCTTTTATATTTTTATTAGTTATGCCCGCAATTTTTAATTCGTAAACATGACTATCTTCAGTTTCTTATATGGCTATAAGTTGACAAAGTGTGAGTGGAGCTAAAGACATAATACAAAAATGTATTAAATAATCCACAGGAGTTCAACTGGTCTTTATCTGGAGCATTGCGAGCCCTGTGAATGCAACGGCAAGGCAACCATGTGTCATCCTGAGACCGGAGTTTGTCACGTAAGTTGTTCCCTAAATAAAAAGTGTCTGGAAAGTTTTTTTATATTTTAATGTGTTGCACTTACCTAAACTGAATTTTATGACAGAAAACTTAAATAGGCTTTTGGAGTATTTGTTTAATCATTCGCAACTTTTTTTTGACAGGAATGTGCGGACAACACAGATGGCGATCAGTGCGAGACATGCAAGCTTGGCTACGACCGCGATCCTTATGGCAACTGCGTCGAGTACAGAGGCAGCACCAGCCGACCTTGCTTGTAAGTAACTACTTCTCCTATCTAAATATTTCATAAATAAGTACTTTCACAAACATCATCATCATCAATCATCATCATCAGGCTATGATAGTCCACTGCTGGACATAGCCCTCCCCCAAAGAGCGCCATAGCGCCCTGTCTTCAGCTTGCCGCATCCAGCATCTGCCTGCAGTCTTTCGCAAATCGTCATCCCACCTGGTCGGAGGGCGTCCTACACTACGTTTGCCGAGTCGCGGTCTCCACTCAAGAACACGCTTACCCCAGCGGTTGTCTGTTCTTCGCGCGATATGGCCAGCCCACTGCCACTTCAGCTTGCTAATTCTCTGGGCTATGTCGATGACTTTGGTTCTCTGTCGGATGTACATCAGTAACTCTCAAATATGCTCTATATTATAATTCGTTATTCGTTCATTGTAATATAGAACATAGGTTTAGTCAAAACATGAAGAACCACATTGCAATGTTACATCGTCTGCCACTTGGTCACACACATGGTCTGCTAAATATATGTATTATTATATTAATACCAGTCACGTGTTTTGCGCATTAAATTTATGCACAAGTAACTGGAGCGGGCCCTATATGCATATAAGGCCCGCTCCAGTTACTTTTGCATATATTTATTGCGCAAAACACGTGACTAGTATTAATATAATAATAAGTGAACTGCGGTTGACTCGCGCACTAAGTTTGTCAAATAGATTATTTGCTACAATGACTTGCGTCGGTTATTTACACGAAACATACAAGCTTCAAATAACACAACTTAGATGCGCAAGTTAGATGTTTTGTGTAAAATCTATACTAATATTATAAAGCTGAACAGTTTATTTATTTGTTTGTTTGAACGCACTAATCTCAGGAACTACTGGTTCGAATTGAAAAATTATTTTTTTGTTGGATAGCTTATTTATCGAGGAAGGTTATAGGCTATATAATATCATGCTACGACTCCTACGACCCACGGGGGCGGCGCAGTAATCATAAACGCGGGTGAAACCACGGGCACATCTAGTACATAATAAAGTTAAACTAATGAATGTTCTCCCCGCAGCTAACGTAACTGAAGGCTTGGTATAGGCTATAGGAAACTGTGTTGAATAGATACAATAGCCAAAATCCTAACTAATATTATAAAAGCGAAAATGAGTTTGTTTATTTGTTACCTTTTCACGCCTAAAGCACTGAACAGATCATCCTGAAATTTTGCATATACGTTCATAGGTGTACAGAAACGGATATAGGCTATCCCGAAAAAAATTACTGTTCCCGAGGAAAACAACAAAAACATTCTTATGATAATAGATGGCGCCACGTTTCTTTCGAATCATGATTGAGTTATATTATTACAATCAGAGTACAACCCGAATTGATTGTCAAATTCTAAATTAACGCGAGCAAAGCCGTAACGAAAGTAACGAAAAGCTATTCTATAATAATTGTTTTCTTTTAGCTGTGATCCTCGTGGTACGAGCACCCCTTGCGATAGCGCCGGTAACTGCATCTGCAAACAAAATGTTGAAGGCGACTCTTGCGACCGCTGCAGGCCTGGAACCTTCGGCTTGGACTCCAACAATCCAAATGGCTGCTTGTCTTGCTATTGCTCAGGCGTTACCATCGACTGTCACGAAGTAAGAATTCTTGTTCACTGACAGCCTAGATTATAACCTGAGGGGACCTGAAGTTTGAAATGTTTAAAGTCCTTTTTACTTTAACTTACAACGATACTTTGGATAACATATTTTCTCTTTGATAATTGATATAATTTTAATTAAACATTTTAATGTCTAACGAAGACATTTTATTGCAGTGTAGGTACTTAAATAACACATCTAAAATAGTTTTATAATTCAGTATGCAAAGATATAATATTAGTCAGCATAACAGTTAGTATAATATAATACATTTTTGCAGGGCAATCACTACACCCGAATGCCTATCGCGGCTCCAGTATTAGGTGAAGACTATGGCGGCTTTACAATTACGGATTTGAAGGCAGAACGAGTGATCAAGGATAACTTCTCGCCGCTTTTCGAGCAGAGCGAACTGATGTATAACTTCCAGTTCAGGCCTGATGTCGAGCTTTATTGGTCAATACCTGTCCTGCCAGGTACATACAATTAACAATAAACAACTTACAGATTTAAGCACTGAGAAAGCATGCATGTCTTAAACTTATAAATATTGTTCTCGAAGATGTTTAAAGTCAGCCAGCCTGGACTGGACCACTGTGGTGTTCTATAGTCTTTTATACCACTTATATCTAAGGGTATACTGTGAACGTCCGTGCCCAGCAGTGGGACTACTCATAATTAACGCAGATTATACCTATCTAATTATATCTATCATTAAGAACCAAATGTTTGAGAGAGTCTTATTACAACCAGGTAACCGTGTCCTGTCGTACGGAGGCAGTATCTCTCTGCGTCAGAAATTCAGTTCCGAAAATGACCTAACATCTGAACGAGGCACCGACGTCGTACTTGATGGAGGAGACATTTCTATCTTCTGGACTAACCCCAAACAGTTCCAATCTGGTGTCTCATACGTAAGTGGACTTTGACAAATACTAAGATATAACTAAACTATAATTAGAATTCCATCTTTGTTTTTTTTGTAACACTAAGAATAGCATAACATTGTTTTTGTGAACAAAATATCTATATAATTTAATATTTAAATGACAAATTAATATAACAATAAATTTTGCTTTACTTTTATAATGTAGTCAAAAGAAATTTAAGTAAATTCTTTAATCTACCAACAGACCTACCAAGTACCTTTAAAGGAAGACGGCTGGTACATCCTGAACACAGCTACGCCTGCCTCTCGCAGTGACTTCATGAATGTTCTGAGAAACCTAAAGAGAGTTCTGGTCAGAGCAACCGTCGCACAATTCATCTACGAGACCACTATCGCTGATGTGTCCATTGATACCGCCATTCCAAGCTATGACTCCCTCTCACCAGTCGCTAAAGGCATCGAGGTATGTATATCTATAATGTGGGTTTAATAAATGATTGCAGCTAATCGTGATATTCCTAAACTGTCAAACGTTACCGTAAACCGGTAAGACGGTAATAGGATCGACTCTCATACGTGGAACCTAAAATTATAGTTGATCTAAAGTGGGGAAAATACCTTTGCCTCTCTTTTTGTCCGAAGGGCAAAAAGAAAAAAAGAGAAAATCTGTGGCAAAAAGCGTAAAATTGAATTTGAATGTACATACTTACCTACCTAATTATAAAAGCCTTCAAGGTATGCTTCAGTAGTTTAATAACTATTATAGTCAAGATATGTGCAACTAGAATGTTCGTTTCAGATTTGCATGTGTCCACCCGGCTACATGGGAACCAGTTGCGAAAATTGTAAGACCGGTTACTACAAGGATCAGCTCGGCTACTGTCGCGAGTGTTCGTGCAATGGACATGACTGTCAACTTGACAGTAGCGGCCAGGTCGTCTGCAACTGCCAACCGCCTTACACCGGATATGATTGCTCAACCATCGGTAAGTCTTGCACAATTGTTATTATAATCACCATAAAAATGCCATTTATTCTTAGTTTTAAGTCTTTTTCCAAACAAAGAGGAATAATATGTTCTATAAGATTACATAGCATCAATAATATAAATAAAGTTTACATTCAAAGTAATAATTGACCGCGTGTATATAAAATATAGACAATAAATAACTAAAATACAACAATTCTCGAAAGGGCCTCTACACGGTCGACCCATGTCAATGTCTAAACCTCCTTAAGGGCCGGGTATTGCTATAATGCAAAATGATAGAAAAATACCCGTGAAAAGAATGTTATAACATCTATAAAACTTAACATGCCCAAATCAAAACCAATCTGGTGTTAAAAAAGAAATGCTGTCCTGTTCTAATATTTAAAAATGTATTTTATTGAACGGCCAATAGGACTGATAATGGAACTTCATCCGACCATACACGAGGCTGCTGATGACGACAAATTAACGCGGAGAGTCACGTTTACGTGTAAATACCGCGCCCCGGAGCCGCTTACTATAAAATTTTATCACGAAGGTCTCGAACAAAAACCTCCAAAATACTATTACGAGTCGAGATTGGAGAAAGACGGATGGCACGGCGAACATGTCTGGCATACCATCTGGGACACAAGATACCAAGGCGAAATATACGAGTGTCATACTTTTACCGAAAAGGGATTCACACTCGGTGTCCTTACTACAAGTCTTCCCGAACCAGGTAGTCGATCACACTGGAACTTGTTTCGGAAGTCTTCGTTATCCTCGTAAATCATACACATGCTTTTAATTAGCCTTTGTTCTGTCCAAGTTAAACCGAGTGTATTCAAATATGTCGCAATACAATAACAAACGTTTTGTATCCATCAATATTATGTGCTGCCATAACATGCGTTGTGATTGTCTACGCCGTGTCAGTAATAATCATTCATTTTGTCTACTGAAATTCACGCATAATGTAATGTGTCGTCTTTTATATTATATTCTGAAGTTATTAAGGTTGTGGAAATTGTTGTACGTTTTAACAACATTAACGATTCCAAAAGAGTCTAGTCAAAATATCAATACTATCAAGATGTTGGAAAATAACCTCAAAAATAAAAATTTAGCTTCTGTCAACATTATTCTCTTACTTGAGAATAAGACCAAGATAAGCTTTAGTTTACGCAAAAACATGACATTGGAATATTAATATCTGATTCTAAAATTTGATCATAATGTGCCTAATTAGGAGGTGAACCTTCTGTGACCGAGCCATCAACCCGAGCACCGACTTCAGAGCCAACAGTCAGTGTGACAATCATCAGCCCAACTATCAAGATTCAAGAAGTTGGTAGCAGCGTTAACTTCACCTGCCAGGCCCAAAGCCGTAACACCAGGAGTCGCCTTCCAGTCACGTGGACTAAGAGCGATGGAGAGTTACCTCTTGAAAGAACTTACATCGATGACTACTACGGCGAGCTCCAAATCACTAACCTCCAAGTTTCTGACAGCGGCCTATACATTTGTGAGACCAGTGATGGAATCAATACTGCACAAGCAACTGCTACGCTCAGAGTACCCGGTAAGTACCGTTCTAGCTGCATTTAACATCACTATATAGGTGATAGTTTCATTAACAGAGTCGATATCGATTGTATTTTTTGGTGGTATGTAATAGCAAATACCATATATATAAAACAGAAGGCCGGCTAGATAAATTAATCAAACAAAATGTAACCGACAACTGACTTATTCAAGTATTAAACAATAAACTATAAAATTAATCTAAGGTCTCGTAAACTAATATCTGCTAGAGACTGGTGACAAAAATCACGTTACGCTAATAGTTATGAAAATAATTTTAATTTTTATAACTTAATTAAGTCTTGTCTTTAATTTCATGCTAATTTGGAACAGTTGTCCCGTTTTGGATATTTTATGCAAAGGGTAAGTTTTAACAAGGTGTAGTCATTTCAGGAATAGCCGAAAAGACTATTTCCATATTAACACACCTTAAAAGCCGGATTTTGGCTCTTCTTAAGTTTCTGATTATTCTATTTTTAGGCAATGAAATGACGCTACCAACCGTGGAAATTTCGCCATCGGTAATGGAATATTATGAAGGAGATCGGATCGAGTTAGAGTGTAGAGTAAAGGGCAACCCGACGCCAACGATTACATGGCAGAGAGGCTCAAACAGACCACTGCCGTTATTATCTGAAAACCAAGGCTATTGGTTCATTATTGACAGCGCACGCGTTGAGGATACTGGCGAATATAGGCAAGTCATGTCATACATACATATTTAAGCTAAATTCTAAAGTCAGGTTTCCTAAGTATTTAATAGATTACTATCATATATTACCAACTTGAATTTATAGGATATTTAGAGCATAAATTGATTTGGCTAAATGCTATTTCGCAGATGCATCGCGTCTAATACAGTCGGCTCAGATCATCGCACAGCTATGGTTACAGTACGAGCCCGTCCAAGCGAACCGTCGCGCGAACTGCTAACCGTATCCAATACATCACCTTCTGTGGAGGAAGGTCAGAGCATCAGGATTGTATGTACAGGCACCACCAATGTACCCGCTGGGTCCATCGATTGGGTCAGGTAAGAACGAGCAAAACACATTCTTATTTTTTTATATGCATATAATAAATAAATTTACTTACTACTTATAATTACTACATTTTATAAAAGTTGGCTATAATATTAAAACGTTGAATATACTTTACAGACAAGACAACGCGGTATTCATGTCGAACGTTCGATCAGAAAACGGCGTGTTGTACATCGACTACGCTGAGCCTGACAATCAAGGAGTATACATCTGCCAGTCACCACTTACGAATATTTCCCCTATCCCGATTCTGGTGACTGTAATAACCGCGAACCCTGTACCAGAAGTTTACAACATCTCTGTGTCAGTAGACAGATTGACTTTACCTACTGGTGGCAGTGGAACTGTGGACTGCAACCCCGTAGGACGGCCGTTGCCACTCATCAGATGGTCTAAGGTAAACTTTATGAGGATTTCATACTATGACAAAAATGGATCTAAATTTAAATAAGTTTGAATGTTTAAAACATGAAACTACATATAATATTTCGTTTGTTCATATTGTATAAATTGTTTTTTCAGCACGGCGGTGGTTCATTTGGTCCTCAATCAAGCCAACGTGGAAACACCCTCATCATCAACAACGCGCAAGAAAGTGATCAAGGATACTATGTCTGCGAGGGCACTGTCAACGGCAATCCAGTAGCGAACATATACGTTTTCGTTGAGATTGAAAGTAAGTACGCCACTTTTTTGTCAGGCAGAATTATCTGTGTTAGTAGTCATGCACATAGTCATAATTTGCTTGATATTCAATGTAAAAACGTTGTCAAATAAATAGAAAGAATTTTAAATTACTATCACTATTTCGATCTTTATAAGTATAGGCACGAAATCTCTGCGGATGCAGTAAATCCTAACTTCCTAACTAATATTATAAAACCGAAAATGAGTTTGTTTGTTTGTTACCTTTTCACACCTAAACCACTGAACTGATCATTCTGAAATTTTGCATATACGTTGTCAGGTGTACAGAAACGGACATAGGCTACTTTTCATCCCGAAAAAAATGTATGTTCCCGACGAAAACAACAATAACGTTCTTATGATAATAGATGGCGCCACGTGTCTTTCGAATCATGATTGAATTATAGTATTACAAGCAGGGTACAACCCGAATTAATTGTCAAATTCTAAATTAACGCGAGCGAAGCTGCGGGCAAAAGCTAGTTTTAAATAAATCATAGAATGTAATTTTTATTGATGTGATTTTCTTTAGGACGCGAGCCCCCTAGTGTGGACATATGGCCACAAGGTGAACAATCGATACAACTAGGCGGTCAATACGAACTGCATTGCCGAGTACTGGGTGGTATACCCGAACCTGACGTAACATGGAACAGAAACGGAGGACGTGCCCTATCTAGCTCCACACAGATACAACCCCACAATGTGCTCAAGTAAGTAAATCTATTATACCTATAATATTTTATCAGGACCACGCTGCCTCGGTGGCGCATCGGTAATGTATATGACTAATTTACTTTGGTGCAAGAGGTCTCGACTTCTTTTTACTGCACCACAGAAACAATTTCCCTTAACAAAGCAAAGTGTAAGAACACGCAAAGTTTAATTGATTTATATTTACTTCTATTATTACAGGTACGCCTAATTTGAAAGTGTTATATTAATACGATACTTGCTTATGGCTGTCTGCCATACAAGAAATTTTATATTTTCGCGTATCAATCAACTAATCTTTTACTTATTCTGACTGTCAATTATCTTTCCTCTCAGGTTTAATAGGATTGAAGTGAATGATGAAGGCGAGTACACTTGCACGGCGCACAACGATGCCGGCACAGTCAGCGCAAGCGCAGTTCTCAAAGTGCGCTCACCTCCTGAAATCACAATAACGCCCAGCAACTATCTGCAAATCAATAAAGGATCACCCTTAAACGTTGAATGTAGGGCTAATGGATACCCTGAACCCATGGTCTCCATTTCATGTAAGTGTAATATTAATAATATATTTACCAATAAGTCGTACATTTTCACTCTTAACCTATGCAGTGCCAACGGCACACCAGCGGCCAGACAATGGATTTTTAATAAAGTCTTATATTTGAACAATTTACAGGTTGATAAAATTAATAAACATTAATATTTTCTAAATAAACGAAGTATTTTTGTTAGACTCTGAAAGTTAGTAAGACCTCACTTGAGTTTTAAGCACCAGCGGTCTTCATACATACATAGATACATAGACTCATGCCTGTTTCCTAGAGGGGTAGACAGAGACTACGGATTTCCATTTGCTACGATTCTGACACACTTCTCTGGTTTAATTCACTTTCATCACATTCCTCATACAGCGTCGTCGGTTTAAGGTGCTCTTAATCTGGCCTTTGTTTAGATCGCCACCGATCTGATCGAAAAACGTTCGCCTAGGTCTTTCTCTTGCGACTGTTCCATTCACACTAACTTTATAAACTTTCTTAGTCAGTCTTTTCTCGTCCATTCTTTCTACATGCCCAATCCAGCTAACATACCCTTTTCTATCTCGTCACTACATCCACTTTCATGTCGCATCTCTCTCTAATCACACTATTCCTTACTCTACTTTCAGAGTCACACCACATATATTTCTCAACGCTCTCATTTCTACAGCATTTATTCTGCTCTCATGCTTCTTTTGCCATACCCAACTTTCACTTCCATACATAAGTGTGGGCACTAATAATAGTCCTCTATGAACAGCCAGACGTGCCTTTTCGGATACATTTCGACTGTTCATAAAAGCGTATAGAGCTCCATTCACGTTGTTGCCAGCAATCGTTCTCCTTCCAATATATCCCTCATTTTACCATACCTTGTAAAGAAAGTACCCAAATATACAAACTCTTTTACTTGCTCCACTTTTTCTCCATCAATCATAATATTACACATCGTCACGCACTCTTCCTTTTCAAATACTATTACTTTCATCTTGCTTACATTTATTTTCATTCCTTTACTCTCAAAAGCACCATGCATAATAGTTACCATCGCCTGCAACTCTTCTGCTGATGACGCAAGTATTACTTGGTCATCGGCATAAAGAAGACATTTGACATGTAACTCATTCATTCTTAATCCCCATTCACAATCTTAAGATTGTGCATGGGGATTAAGCGGTCTTCAGTATCAAGTATACGTATGTGTGATCATGAGACATAGCGATCTTAGTTTCTCTTATAAGCTTCTTGTTGAAAGTCTATCTCTATTCAGTTTTCTTTGTTATATAGAATATAATACATCTCATTTATTTTCCAGTTAACGACAACGAGTTGGTACCACCGCAGCCAGGTCACGCATCTTTATACATACCATCTGCTAGCAACGGCGACAGTGGTTACTACACTTGCACAGCCTCATCAGTCGCTGGTAGCATCAAGGATCAGTTTGCTGTGGACGTAGAAAGCAGGGGAGACGGCGGTGACGATGGCGGCGAACAGATCCCTAACAATGAAGGTAATTTTCTTTAAAACTTTATAAACATATTTAATCCCTTGGATGTTATGTTCACAAAGATTATAATGATTCTAAGTGACACTTTGTGGACATCATTATAATCAAATTTAATGATGTTAAACATTTTATGAGTATTTAATTAATGTTTGCTTGTTTCTCAACTAATCACGGGTTACCTTTGAAGATATAGATTAAAACTTGACACTTGTAGGGTTATTCTAATAACTTTTTGTAGGACAATAGTTTAACCTTTATTCATCGGTATTTTAACTATACTTCAGGTTAGATCCTATTATTAGATGGCGGTGCCGAATTTCATACTAAACTAAAATATTATTTTTATCACTTATTTTTAATACTCAAAGCCCTTCTACTCGTGCTTTGTAAGCGATTTAGTCAAGCAAAAAATATAGTATTTCAACTTAATAGAATTTCTTCGACAGAATATAGTCAATGCTGACTGCCTAACTACTTCGTGCGTGCGGCATTATAAGTATTTACATAATTTTTATTTTTTTATTTATGTATTAGGAAGATCAACAGCTTTAATGCCGAACAAAACAGTGTTTCTACCTAATGTTATCCACTTTACCATAATTGTTGTTAATTTCGCAACAGGCAGCGGTGACTACCCAGACAACACGGATAATCCAGATCTCAATAATGAAGTGCCCAGCAACCTGTACGCCATTGAAGGACAACCTGAAACTATCATCTAGTAAGAAATTAATTTTAAATATGATTAAAATAAAACACAATATTGAGTAATATTTATAAGTGACTTTTCTCATTTTAGTGTAATTTCTAATTAAATCTTTATATGTTTTCATGCAATTACATAATTCGTGTTTAAATTACAGCTGCAACGAATCAGGCAATGTGAGGTGGGACAGAGCTGACAACATGCCAATGTCTGAGAATATATACCAGTCTGGAACTCGACTTGTTATTCGAAATGTAAGGCAACCTTATTGTATATTTATAGCAGCTTTCTATTAGTGCAAGAATTTTTAGAATTTGTTCAGTATTGCCAGATTATATTATTATGAATTTTGACCAACATAATATAAGTATTTTATCTTGATTGATATGTGCTACTTACTAGAGGAGACAATTCAAATAGATTTTTATCATTCTTATCGTGGGTTAAAGTACACGCTCTCTAAATCACTTAGTCCGAGCCACACGCTTACTGCAACGACACATTTTAGTGCAAAATTAAAAAAGTAGTACGGCAATATTGGCATAATTATATTGGTTTCACACATTGAATGTCATACAGTAGATACAATAAAAAAAATATTATTCGCGGTCATCTGTGACCAGCACGGCGTTGAATGTGTTAAATATTAAAACTTTGCACTCAACGGGTAAGCATTAAGCGCAGTTTAAGTGTTGCCGACAATTTACTTATTTATTATGATATGTTAGGTATAGTCTGGTTTCAATGGTTACCCTAGTCTTTTCTATAAACGTTTTAGGAGTGAGTTTAAATTGTTTGTGGATAGATTCTAAAGGGAGTTTTTTGTAATTTTACCAATAATGTCATACTAATCGACTAAACATTAATTTCGAATATATGAATCAACACATAATCCGCTATATTCCATAGGTGGCAAAGAGCGACTCTGGTCTGTACGTGTGCAACATCTACGACGAGTATGGCTACATTCACCATGCAATACACACCAGCCTGGTGGTAGTTGCCGCTCCTACGATCACACTTGTTCCGCCCACGCAGACTGTTCAACCAGGACAATCGCCTACTGTTGAGTGCATTGTTCATGGCGACGATATTATTGACACTAACTGGCGACCATACGACAGGGAAGCTCCCAGGTATAGCATGGCTTCTTTTTATTTTTAAAGGAAAATTTCACACTTAATTAATTTAAGTTTCACTGAAAATTCTGCTCTCGATTTTGAATACGAAGTCCTCGTACATTACATATGTACATATTTTTTGTTAATTCTCGTATAAAAGTCATCTGTTGTATATAAAACTAGCTTTCTTGAGTTTGTGTTCGCAAAGCTCAAAAAAAATCGGGTGCTTGACTTTAATTTTTTACACAACTGCCTTTGACTAAGTCACAGGGAATTTTAACCGGGTTCAGTTAGTGCTAATATAAATAAAATTTACAGCCGTATGGAGACCCGCGGCAACAAGTTAATATTCCATCACATTGAGGTAGAAGACGCCGGCAAGTATGAGTGCATCGCAAGGAGCCAATACGCGAACAGAAGCGCCATCGCCGAGGTCATAGTCAGTGGTATGTTACGAAAAATTATTTTGCAATGGCATGTCGAACGAACAAAAAAGCACAACAATAGTACATAATATTAGAATTATTGCTGAAATTGATAGAATATTAATGACAATAAAAATTACCATACTTCATTGGCATGTATTACCATTTACCATCAGCTCGTTAAAATTGATCTATTGCAACATCAAAATCACAACTAATATTATAAGGATCTAATGACGATGATCATTACTAATTCTCTTATTAAGAACTGATATAAGTCCTGCCTCTTCAGCTATAAGGGACATAATGTAGAAATGAACCAGCCAGAAAAATATTTTAAGCCCTTTTTTGTCCTCAAGGTTGAAACCTTTGTGCCTGGAAATTTCTATCAGTGTTTCTTTATTACTTTATTCAGACATAACCAAAAAAAATTTGGTATCACTACAAATTTCTTGAATCTTATTTATTATGATTAATTATTAGCAGAAGCATTTTCCTAATATACATAGTCTTAAAAAAAAACTGTATGATACGGCAGCACTAATATAGTTTTAAGGTTTCAGTTTCTTAGTTTAGTATACTAGATATTTCCATACTATTTGACCACAATTTTGTTAGCACTCTGTTCATAAAATGATGACTCTGGGTTGTTTATTGTGTGTCCTGACATCTTCTCTGAAAGAGGCCCATAGTCATTAGCTAGCTACGAGCTATGTGTGGTATTCTATCAATGTCAGCGACTTACGGCAATTATGCCTCACAGCACTGATGTACAGGTCGCACTGAATGTCAAGGCACCTGTTATTTTATTTGTGTTCAGTTGTGCTGTGGATGAGAAGGACACCTATCACCGATTATGGAAACACCATTGATTTAATGCTTAACATTTTAATTTTACTTTTTACCACCGACCAAGTGTATGATTACCTCCATAAAGTTACAAATGTAACGATAAATTGATAATACTAAATGTTCCAATAAGAAAAGAGAACAGCAGACAAGTGGAGTTTATATATGTACACGCGGTCACGTGGATGCTTGTGGGTTCAGTTGATGCATGTTCCATAACCGTTCATAGAAGATTCGGATCGCAAATTGGTGTCGCACGATAACGAGCAGTGGGCCCACGCCGGCTCGGCCGTGCACCTCGGCTGCAATTTGACCCAGCCGAACACGCGCATCGTGTGGACCAAGGACGGAAGACCTGTGCCGAGATCTGTCGCCCGCAAGAGCGACGGATCACTCTTCTTGCGACTTGCACATAAGTCCGACACCGGACGATACGTGTGCAGCGTACAAGACGTATACGGAAGAGTCCTCAATAGCAATTACATCGACCTTCACATCCAGGGTCAGTTTATAGACGATTAGCGAGCTTTCCTTCCAGTGGCGGCGCTACGACCTCTATGCTTCGCCGTATAATATATAACCCTCGCATGCTTACCCTTCATTTAGTATCTTTACCGACTTCTATCTCCTCAACCTCTTCTGTTTTGTGTTTTATATTAATTATAGAATTTTATTATGTCATTAAAGCTGTCATTTTTCGCTCGCAAAGGTTATGAGTGCTTGGAAACGGAGTTCCGTTGTTATGACGACAGTAATTGTATAGACGAACGCATGCTCTGCGATGGACGCAGACACTGTCAAGACAATAGCGATGAGGAGAACTGCCTGTGGAGAGAAAAGCGTTTCTCGGACACAAAAAAGGAGTCTCTGTCACATGCTGGTAAATCTGGTGTTGCACACCCGGTGTTGGGCCGTTGTCTGTCTAGCGTGAGGGTGTTGTATTGTACGTAACTAAGCGGCCCGTTGTACCCTGTCATGGGATGAGATGTATACACTCCTGGTTTAAGTGCATTAGTGTTTGTACTACCTGTATTTAGTTTTATAAGTATGATTCGATACGTCGTATTACTCCCGTTTCGCTGGTGAAGTCTCGTTTAACACACGTTGTTTGAGAGTTACATTATTACCTAACTAAAATTGCTTGTGCTTACCGTAAGCTTACTCATATCTACTGCGTTTTCCGCCATAACAATAAGCTTATTTGGAATGAGGAACAAGAACAAAATAACATGGGTTTGCATGTGTGCGTTAGATAATTTATAACTTTTATTCTATAGCAGTTTTATAATAATTTATTTATGCATCGGTTTGTACTGTAAGTATGATAGGAAGCGATCGCTTGAACGAGGATATATTCAGTTGCATTGGAGTGTGTGTTTATGAGTTTGGCTAATAGAGTTTCGTGCATTGTAGGACCTCGTGACGCGGAGTCGCAGCAACTTTTGTACATCGAACAAGCCCCGAGCATGTTCAGGGTCGGAGACAATGTCGATGTGCTGTGCAGAACCAAATATAGAGATGTCCGTGTGCACTGGCTCAGGCCTGGCACGAACCAATATGTGAACTCTGTGGTAAGTTAACCTGATAAGGTTACAAAATTTTTCTTGTAGATTTTTGGTTGCAATTAACATATTTTCAATATGTTTTTAAAGTAACGCCGGGTTTTGTAAATATCTAGCCGCGCTTTTACCCCCGAACTCGCCCCTGTGATTCTTAATGGTTTTTCCACAAGAACCGATGCATCCTGCCGATTAAGACCATGTCTTTAGACGGCCCATAAATTATATCTAATCTTCATTGATTCGTTGGTCCATTACCAATGAATCAACAAAGAGCGAAGATAAGATATCTGACAGCTAATTTCGCATTTACAGAATTAATTAACAAAGTGTCGGATGAGGTTTATTAGATCCCGATTTAAAACTAACTAAACATATTTATTCAGAAAATAGAAGTAGGTACGCTCAAACGGCGTAAATATCAAAACCTTATTGGTGAGTACATATTTGAGCCGTTTGATGTCGAAACACTGGGGCCATGGTATCCAAGTGCTAGGTCTGTTTATAGAGACCTCATCGACGCTTCGCGTGACCAGGGGGCTGTTTTTTTTTGCACAAAGAATAAGTATTGCCATTCAACGTGGCAATGCTGCCAGTCTTTTGGGTACGTTGTCAATTGACGACGATGTGGAGGAATATTATGAAGTTTTATTTTTCTCCTTAGTTTATATTTCTTGTAAGTAATTTGTGTATATATTATAGTAGGTACATACCTACACAATTTCACAATTCGTGTCAATGTTCATTCACAACTATATAACTGCATAGGTATATTTGACATATTCTTACTTTTTAGACATACGGAGATGGCGCCAAGTTGGAAATACAAAGTGTGACGAACGCAGATGCTGGTGTGTACCGCTGTGTCGGCAGTGATTCTCATGGACGAAGCTCCAGTGACGAGTTTGAACTGAGGGTGGAATCGGGTACGTGCTCAATCAATAAACAATTAAATCTCCATTCGTTCGTTACAACAGAAACATACAATATTAGGGGCAAAGACACAAAGCGAACAAGTGCTAAGCAATTTTAAAAACAGCCTTATTCAAACGAAGTCACTCATATATAAATCCATAGACAGATGATACGGTTGCATGCGTCATATAAACGATAAGTATTCCAAAATCAATGGTTGTATGATTAACTCGCAGAAGTACCCTGCGTAAGTAGTCTGCGGATATAGCTCGCATCCTGTACAAGCAACAAAAGAGTGCAGTTGCTTTATACACTATGACTACTTTGAACATCAGAACAGATTCATGCAACCGGTTACCAAACAAAAGGGACGTTAAGAGAATGCTTTTACCTGTATTTAATCGATTCCTCATTATTCAGGTTTGAACGCACCAAGCTACTCTGACCGATTCGGTAGCAGTGACATGCATGTGGCTCAATACACCGCACGTCTGCGCGATTCCATCGACCTACCTTGCCAGCATAACTTGGAACCGCCGGTCAATATCGAATGGAGAAGAGAGTTCTTGCCACTCCCCGCTGAACTTAGACCTAACCAGGTAAGAATAATGCTTCTAGGCTTTGTAAAGCGGTACTATGATTTCAGCAGAAGATAAGTGTGATCTTTGTACATACAAGTTCATTTATAACATATCCAGTAGGCCATAGCATGTGATGTAAATGTCGAAGTTTCGGGGCTATTGTTGGTACTATTAGTACCATGAAACACATGTCGTTAAGGTTGATCATCTTAAACTCTACAGTAAAGTGGCCAGTTTGAAAGAAATAAAGAAGTCCAAAGAAACTTCTTCGGCATAATCCTTATATTTCGTTCGCTTGAAGTTTTGGTTTGACATTTTCGTAGTAGATAGACAGATTTCCAAAAATTGCTATTGATTAATATATATTTCATGCCTGATTATGTCAACGTAATAACGAATTCGTCTGTGCCTTGCGTAAGCTGATTCATGATTATTTTTTCAAGGATAGCTTGGCGCAAATTATACTTCAGATGTTGCAAGCATGCATAGACTACGGTAACCAGTTGGGCTGTACACTTGTGCGCTTCAACGTAATGTGAAATAAAAATAGATTAGAATAACTTATATTAACATTTACCCTTGCAGCCAATTCTTCGCTTCGACTCAGTGTCTGAGACCGACGCGGGAACATATGTGTGCCGCGTCAGCAACAGCCGCACCGCTGTCGAAGCTATAGCGATCTTCACAGTCGAAGGAGTCGTGCCAAGATTCGAAGGAGAAAGTTACATCGCTCTACCAACACTTAAGGACGCTTTCAGACAATTCGAGATTGAAATTTCCTTCAAACCTATGGGTAAGACAATCAATCTTTACCTCACAACTGTTTGTTGACATAAAATTATATAAACACGAAAGCACGCTTACCTAAACAAAGAGTTATTGTGTTCTTCATTATTTTATTTACCTAATTGTCACTGTAAATTACTTGAATAATATGTAAAGTAATTACTACGTTTTGCATTGAAGCGTAAACTGTTATTATACCATTTATCATACTGATTTTCTCTATTACTAATGTTCGTACGTTCATTAATATTTACTTACTAGACTATGTATACCTTTTTACTACATTTGAAAATGACATAGTTACATAATTTTCAACATTATTGCAGAACAATGTAATGTAACAGGAAATATTCTAACAATACATTTCTTTGACAGACGAAAACGGTCTGATCCTGTATAACAGCCAGAACCAGGGCCGATCAGGTGACTACATTGCACTGCAGCTTAAGAACGGAGTACCAGAATTCATCATGAACACCGGCACTGAGACCCTTACTGAAGTAAAATATGACAAACCTCTGCAACTCAATGTTTGGCACACAATCAGAATCCGAAGAATTGACACTAAAGGTACATACATAACTACATACCTTTATTTTCACCCATGATCACTACATATTTAAGACAAAAATTTAGGTGCACAGATATTTCAAAAGCCATTCTCTAAACAATCTATAGGTGCACAATTACTTGCATTAAATATTAAAAGTATTTCTTCATATAAACGACATAAAACATAAATCATGCTCGCCGTGCATCTTTATATACCTAGAATGAGCCTGATTTAATTCCGTGTCCTGATATATAATTTCTATATCTCTTGATTTTACAATCTCAATTTTGTCCACGTAGAAGACATTGTATTGAAATAGCTACATACCATACAACCTAGCTGCCAAACGTCAGGTATGGCGGTTGTAAACTTCCTGGAAGTGCCTTATCTTTATATATATAATAATAATAATAATAATATAATATTCTACCACATACACAGAACACCATCTAGCCCAAACTAAGCAGAGCTTGTACTATGGGTACTAGACAATGGATAAACATACATATATACATTTTTTTTGTAAATACATACATATTATACATAGAAACACCCAGACCAAGACAAACATCTATGTTCATGCACACAAATGTTTGACTTGTGCGGGAATCGAACCCCCGACCTCAGGCGCGGCAGTCGATTACACCAACCACTACGCCATCGAGGCGTATAATTCTACTATACGTGTGTATGTCACTGAACTCCTCCTAAACGGCTGGACCGATTTTGATGAAACTTTTTGTGTGTGTTCAAGTGGATTCGAGAATGGTTTAGATATGTTTTTTCTTTTTTTTACGTCTGTTGGGACAGCTAGTTAGATTATATATTACCAAGATCATCTTACCGGTCAAGTCGGTGATTATGCTAACAATGTGATTGTTATAGTGACAATGGACGTCGACAACAGTGGACCTTTCGTCGCGGAGTCACCTGATCAATGGGCGGTGTTGGATCTCCAGCAACCACTATACATTGGTGGTGTGCCAGACTACGACCAACTGCCGGTTGAACTAGCTGGTGCCTCTGGGTACGTACAAGACAGATAACTCGTATATATTATATTGCTTAACCTTAGTTGCTAATTTGGTTGGTATATGCTAATAACCAGAAAATAAAATAATCCACTTCCCATAACCCAAAAAAGAAAATAGGCACTGGCACCATAAATACTCCTTGCAACTTTCTTGTTTGCCTGTTGTCTGAAGCAAAAATAAATAGTAATATGAAAATCAATGTTTTCATCATCATCATCATCATCATCAGGCTATAATAGTCCACTGCTGGACATAGCCCTCCCCCAAAGAGCGCCATAGCGCCCTGTCTTCAGCTTGCCGCATCCAGCATCTGCCTGCAATGTTTTGCAAAGTATTATAATAATAATTACCTATACATTTAAATCATAGATTATACTAAGAAGAGTGACCTCACACAAGTAGTGTACAATAATACTGAATGATAATTCACAATTTCTCAATATGTCTGACCGTAATAATTTATTGATATTTATTAATATTTATTGATATTTATAACTCATAGCGACCTTTACCAGCCAGTCTTCTAATTAATAAGAAAAACAATGTTGACGTTGGTTACCTATTTCAGTTTGATCGCTTGCGTGAGCATGGTTATCCTAGGCAGAGAAGAGAAGAACATAATGATGGACAGTCTAGAACAGAGCAGAATCAGTGAATGTAATACCTGCATTCCCAACCTTTGCCAGAACAACGCCTTCTGCCAGGTAAGTTTGCTTAAGAGTATTATAAATTTCGTTACATATATTAAAAAATGTTCTGGAGAGAACATAGCATTTAGATATTTATTACAAATTAGATGTTCCCGTTGTTTCACCCGCGTTTATCGTTACTGCGCCCCCCCGGTAAGTCGTAGCGTGATGTTATATAGCCTATAGCCTTCCTCGATAAATAGGCTATCCAAGACTAAAAGAATTTTCAAATCGAATTAATAGTTTCTGAGATTAGTGCGTTCAAACAAACAAACAAACTCTTCAGCTTTATAATATTAGTATAAATAACATCAATTATATATTTACTTATATTATACTCTTACATATAAATAATCTGTGTTTACGAATATTTATTTGTTATAAAATCATTTTCTCATTTATTTGCAAAACTTATATTGTTGTCCTTACAATCTAATCAAATACGATAAAGATGTTACATGTTAGAGTAATAAGTTACGTAGTAAATAAATACAGTTACCTTCTAAAATTTCACCAATCTACATCAGGAAATGTAAAGTTGCTGCGACCCGATTTGAAATATGAGCATAGCTAATGCACACGATGTTAAATAAATGCCCCTTTTAAACGTACGATAGGGGTATTTACAATATTGGTCCGGACTACAGTTACTGCCATCCCAAATTCCTTTTACCGGCACCTATCTTAGCCTGGTAATAGCACTAGTAGTTTAATAGATAGAAAAAAGACAGACGATTTAAACATAAAGGGAGAACGGAGCTTTTATTTAAGATATAATTAAAAAGATCGGACTAACTTACCTAGTGACGTCCGATCCCCAATTGTGTGAAGTAATCTCGTCCTCGTTTTGTAGTGATAGTGTAATTGAGCAAGAGTGCAAAGTACATAGTACAAAATGAGGACGAGATTACGGAACACAATTGTTATTGCAAATGTACCTATTAAGCCTAACATTTTGTGAAGTGATGCGCACTTTAGTTTAAAATAAATAAAATAACGTATTCCTTTTTTTTTGGTAAGTGGCAGTTAGTAACAAAATACAAGTTACCCGAATTTTAAGGTTTGATTGGATTATAGCGTCTAGACGGTAATGCTTCTACGCAATCATTGTCATTGTTGTATTTTTAATGTAATATCAATTATACAGAGTGTTAGGTCCACGGTTGTCCAAATGAAATAGAGATCTGGTTTGGGCTACTGCCAACGTGTTGGACTCAGGCAAATTACATTTTATTATTTGTTTTTTTAATCATGCTTTTTCGTACTTTGTTCTGTTTTAGCTCTATCCGAAACTTTGACAGCCTGTTAAAATTTGTTTCTTAAGCTGTTTTTTTTTACAATGTGTCTATAGGAAATAATAATTTTAATGAAATGTAGCAATAGTTAATTAAAATAAAAAATATCATTATGATAGCTAAACCCATATTCGTTAAACATTTTTACAGTTTTAGTCCAAATTTCCGAACATTAATTTTAAATATTAAAAAAAATCATATCGCCGAAACTGTGAGACAAAATTTAATTTGCCTGAGTCCAACGCGTTGGCAATAGCCTAAACCAGATCTCTATTTCATTTGGACAACCGTGTGCCTAAAACCCTGTATAAATCATATTATATATCATTATCCTGGACCATTACTGTATAAAAATACCTACTTTAAATTTGATTATATTGTAACAAGACATCTATGAATCTATGATCTTTTAATTTGGGATATCAAAACGTCGTCTTTTTTTAAATATCAATACCAATACGAAATTGACTAGTATTCTAACCGCGAGCTAAAATACTTATTTTATGAGTGGGTTTATTTATTTTATTTGGGACAACAAACAACAGTGTATTATACATTACAACAATTATAGGAGTAAAATGATAGAATTAACAAACACACTGCTCACGACGTCAACTGTTCATCGTGAGTCGATAGGTCCCAAGTCCTTTGCTTTATCCATAAGGCTACTGTCACTTAGATGACTTGTTATATTTCTCTATATTATTATATCATAATTAAAAAAAGAAAAACAGCCATTACAATAATTCCCTTTGTCAAATAGGAATATCGCAACGAGCGCGGATATGTATGTAACTGCGCGCCGGGCTTTGCGGGCTTGAACTGTGACCGGACCGGTGAAGCGTGCCGTCCCGGCATCTGCGGCCCCGGCAAATGTACCGACACTGAAACCGGGTACAAGTGCGCTTGTCCTGTTACCCATACCGGTAGAAAGTAAGTATAGTTAGCAAGCATATTTAAAAAAATATAATTATTTTAATCTCTTGTGTTATGGTATAGTTATTAATTTATACACAACTGGATTGCCATAATGAGATCTTGAATAAGGCACGCACCTGTGCCTTATAGAACTCACGCGGTTTAATTATTGCTCTCCTCAACGGTGACGGAAAACATAACGAGAAAAACTACTCGTCTCATCGTAAATTCCTTAAAAGACATGCAAAGGCTGGCCACCCTTCGTGGTCCAGCGTTGAGCTTTGGCCTAATCACACTGATACTCAGAATACACCCATACCCAGTACGAGGACATTTTATAAACACTACACTCAAACTTAGTCCACCATGAAATAGTCTTTTAATTGTTTTTTTTTCACATTGCATAATAATTTATTAGAAAACATTTGTCGGCCTCGATGGCGTAGTGGTTAGTGTAACCGACTGCCACGCATGAGGTCGCGGGTTCGATTCCCGCACAAGTCAAACATTTGTGTGCATGAACATGGATGTTTGTCTTGGTCTGGGTGTTTCTATGTATAATATGTATGTATTTACAAAAAAAAAAGTATATATGTATGTTTATCCATTGTCTAGTACCCATAGTACAAGTTCTGCTTAGTTTGGGCTAGATGGTGTTGTGTGTATGTGATAGAATATTATATTCTTATAAATATATTTCTGAAACATTTCTAAAATTTCCATCGTTTTGCAGCTGCGAAGTAAAGCAATCGATTGAATACCCAGCATTCACCGGTAGCGCATACTACGCCATCAAGTCGCCCGGCCCTGCCCGCACTCTGACAATGTCAATGGATATTAAGGCAGCCACTCCAGTTACCGATGGAATTATCATGTACTGCGCTGAGTCGTCTAGGGGCTACGGTGGATTTACATCTCTGGCTGTGCACGATGGCAGACTGGAATTCCGCTACGACCTTGCCGGAGGTAATTTATCAGTTTACAGTGTCCGTCATATGATAATGTATCCATGCTGTAAACATATTTTAGACTGGGCAGCATTATATAGTTACCATCTATGATTGAAATATTGATCTAAAATGCTCGGGCTACTACTAGACTCTATGGATTAGCAATCAAACATGTATATCTACTGTTCATGCTAGTGATATGGATAATTATTGCATTCGAAAGATACTTGAATACAATTTTGTGCAACGCAATATCTAATATGTATTGTCAAAATATGAATAATATAATGTATTGCGCGTACTTATCTGTGGTGTTGATATATCATATACATTTGAATTAGATTCGAGTTCTATTACGCAGCATAATTAGTCTGATGTAACATGAAATACCTACCTTTCTTTAGGACAGAGCTGAGGTAGTTTGAATAAATCTTTACGTAAGCTACTTGAACACTCTGACCCAGATGTGTGGCAAAATGCGCGAAACATATGACCAACTAATCAATCATACAGCCTACGGCCCTAAATAAGATTCTTTATGAGTAATAAATACTTATTAACAATACGAAATATATGTGTAGTTCACCAACTTTTTTATTAGTTTCTTCAGCAGATCGGTATTTTCTCATTATAAATGTTATAATATTTTTATCAATTTGCAGGCAGCCAACCAATTGTGTTGGTGAGCAACAAGACCCTGCCATCAAACGAATGGACTAACGTACACATCGCGCGTATCGGATCTATGGTCTCCATGAAGATCAACTCAGTGTTGTCTTACGAACAAAGACTGCCTGAGCCCTACAACCAACGGGTTGGTTCTTCCTTTATTATACATGAGAGTAAATGGTACATCAGCCAATCTATTGTCAGCGTGTGTAGCCATTTGCTATTCCATTGTTTAATTTGCTTAATCTTGGTTCAACTTGCTTATGGTCTATGTGACGCTAGTGAGGGTCATCATGTACTGGTCGTAACTACAGATGTATGTTATATTTTACTGCCTCCGTGGCGCAGCGGTAGTGAATGCGACTACTGTGCATGAGGTCTCGGGTTCGAATCCCGGGTCGGGCCAACAAAAAGATATTGGGTTTTTTTGTTAAAAAAGCTCAATAGCAGTTTGGCGTTAGGAAGTTGGCGGTGTTAGACGCCCCCATGCCTGGGAAAGCACGTAAAGCCGTTGGTCCTGCACCCGATCTCTCTCCGGTCGTGTCGGAATGCCGTCCCATCGGATCATGAGAGTTAGGGAACAGAGAGTGCACTTGTGTTTGCGCACACACTTGTGCACTATAATATCTGGAAAATTGATATTTGTATTAATTAGATGCATTTTTTGGCTCAGGACTTGCCCTTGGAAACGCCGCTGTTCGTAGGTGGAGTAGACGAGTCCTATACACTGAACAAAAACACCGGGGTAACTGGTGGATTCAACGGCTGCATTAAGAACGTAAGTGTATGAACAGAAACATTAACTATTGGTAGAAATAATGAAAAAAGTACAACTATTTCTATCAATAGTCAAAAATTCAACCGCCTAAAATTAAATCTCAAATATGTGTTTAAATTTAATTTATGTTTCAATTTTGAAATTAAAGTACTATTCAGATAGTGTCACGTTGTAAATTTTTAAAACACTTTATTACAACATTTTAGAACTTGTAAACTACTACTGTCAAGCACTTTAACTAGTAACTGTTTACTTCTGTTTAAGTTATTTAAATGATAAAACTATTTAGATTTAAGTTTACACTTTCCCCGACGTTTCTGTTGCTTTTCAACAGCTATGTTCAAGTCGGGACTGAGATGTTGGTGACATAGTGTTTACAAAATAAACAACACGATAAAATCCGTATATAGTCGTTTAATTTCAATGTATAATATTCGCGTAAACATAAGACAATATTATATGAGTAAACTGTCTCTATTCATCATAATTGTTAAGAAGGAGATGTCATCAAATTTAGATAGTATCTAATTTCAGTGATCGTTTTGCAGGAACAAGAAAAATACTCGATAACAATTCTAAGTTTGATCAGTGTTGAACTATTTGTTTCGCATATCTGTTTTCATTGTACAAGTATACTGACTATGTATATTTACTTTATAACACGGACAGGAATATTTATTTTAATTTTGGATCATTATTTTTGTTTTGGCTTTTTTTATTTTCTAAAAGACTACTGCCGCACTAGTAATAAAATCTGTATCGCGGAAGACTTTACAAACATACAAACGACGGACACAAATGCCCAGACTTTGAACAACTATTATGTCATGGGTATAGTGGATTATACAAATTTTGTCCCATGTGGGGATCGAACATAATAGACTCGACGCAATGGCAATAACGAGGCGACGATTCAAACCACTACGCCATCGGTGCCAGTCGAGTCAAAATGAAACAACATTACTACGATATATTTTCTGGTATACGATACCAGTACATAATTATGTATATCTAATAAGTTATGTTATTAAAAATTAAAGTCACGATTCATTGCTTTTAAGAATTTTTTAAAGCATTACGTATACATTAACTATGAATTTTCATTATAAACAAAATAACCATGTTGTCTTTTTATAAACTAAGCTAATCATGGTAGTATAAAGTTATTAAAAAGATTTTGTTTATTTTGTTGTGCGTTACAAGGCAGGTTTTATTTTTCTTTATGTTTCTTTCATTCCCGTTGTTTTAGTTAACAATCCATGGACAAATCGTCAACATCGTGAATCAGACAATCCAATCTGCCAACGTTCAGGAATGCGCCTCCTCGAGTGACTCTCGCGGAGACATACCCGAGGTATATTGTTTAGTTAGTGGTTTAAGCATGTATCTTTTCGCACTTATCCTATATTAAAGCCACTGCATATATAATCAATTATATAATCCACGTGAAAATAGTCGGTTATCTATACTAATACACAATTCCAGGAACTCTAACACAACCGTTTTCCATTCCTTTCCTTTTATCCTATCTTTAATTCCTTTATCCTCGGTTCCTTAGGTCGGTGACGCGAGAATGGTACCTCTGTAACCAATCACAGGTAACGGTATAAGCTTACCCCGAGGCGAGCCATAGGTGTGTATACAAGTGACTTTTGCCAGAAATAACTTCTATGCTAACATGAAAAAGGGTCTTCTCACGGTGTGAGAAGAGGCCCGTACCCGCAGTGGGACATTTTAGACAGGGTTAAATGAAAAATACTAATTACCTTTAACTCGTGTCTTTTTTACATCATGCTAAAAAACTTATGCTTTACCACTTTTCTTGAAACTCAATACTCTTAAAATTGCATTCGCCCCGCCTCCCGCACAACGCCTGGCCCTCGGTATTTTTACACCGTTGCTTTCTTGCTTTCTTTTGTAATCACGGGTAGTCTTAATACGATTAGAACAACCAATTTTAAAAACAATAATTAATATTCGTATTTTTTGTAATAAAACATCAAATAATGAATTATGAAAAGTGGTTGAACAAAAGTTGTTAAGTAAGGTATAAATAAGTAACCGGTAAAGGGTTATTAGTATTTTTCAATTAACCCTGTATACAGGGCTAATATTGTTATCATATGTGTTCGCAGGGAGAAAACATGATCTGCCAATGTCGCAATGGCGGTGAGTGCATCTCGTCATCAGATCCAACAACCTGCTCTTGCCCACCCGGTTACACTGGTCAGTTCTGTGAACAACGAGCGCCGCTAACCATGAGTGACCCTTGCCTCCTGAGACCATGCCGTAACGGAGGCACCTGCCGACCAAACCTGTCTGCCGTAATGAACCACACATGTGACTGCCCTCTTGGATTTGCTGGCCTGAACTGCCAGATCGGTAAGCATTTTATATAGAAAAATAAAACTAGACTGAATTAATTTATTAACTCTGTTGGTAATAGCGAACGTAGATGTGTTTGTCCAATCCATATATAATTATGGTCAAGTATTTTACGTACCCGTTGGTGTTCATTCCACAAATTGACACCGATATTGGATTGCTAATGTGTATTGACCCATCAGTGGAGGGATTGCCAATTTCTTGCCAGAAATCCGCACTGGTTAAATAAACACAACCTTGTGGGATTCCTGGAAATTTAATTACAATCTCTACCAATTTTTAAAGATAGTGTTATTTAAACCTCGTAGGTGTGTATATACCAAAATAGTATGTTAAGTAAAACTTGTTTGTTTTAGCATTCGTCCCGCATCAAAGCGTCGGCTTCAACGGCAATGGTTACATCGAGCTGCCAGCTTCAAAGCTGTCTTACGAAAACTTGGATCAAGAGCCGGCACTCATAGCCATGTCCATCTACACCAACTATGATGGTGTTCTGCTGTACCAGAAGGAAGCCCAAAACCCACCTGGTTATGGAGACTACATACTGCTCAGAAGTAAGTATTTCTTACTTACACGGTACTATTCTATTTTACTACCCGTCTTTCTACTTACACTGGTAAAATCAAATTTTAAACAAAATCATTTGAATTGCGATTAAAGAGGTCGAGGATTCATATCTCATCTATTACACTACCGATTAGATCACAAGCACATTAGTTTGCCTGTAAAGGGCACAAGAATAATAAAATTTGTGATCACACAACATTTCAAACGGAAGGTATTACCTTTCCGTTCGAACGCACAGCACTCGACGCGTGGTAAAGGCGCGGTGAACTCTTCAACCATTGCCCTGTTCATTATCATTCATTATTCATAATCTGTCATTCACATTTCACCAGTTATGGTTATTTACTTGGATCGGTCACTAATCTGGATCATTTTGTTTCAGTTGAAAGAGGCATTGTGGTACTAGACTGGGACTTAGGCGGCGGCAAGTCCACAGTAGCTGTCAACGGAGTTTTTGTTAATGATGGAGAGCGCCATCAGGTAAGACATATTCTTTTATTGCCATATTTTTTAATTAAGTGTTTTCATAATGGACTTTATTTTCCGGCTACGTTGCTAGCAATGATACCCAAACTATGCAATACAAGGCAATATACATATTGCGTATACTTTGGCTACATAGCCAAACAACTGTTTGACATCCAAACCCTTAAAAAGTTGCTAGCATGGCTAAACAATTGCAGTCACATATTGCAGTACAGATATTGCCCGTTTAAAATCCTCTTTATATGTATATACATAGTTAATTAATAATATAATCTGTTGTGTTTCGTTCGGTGAGTGAGAACGCTGGAGGCCCAATCACCCTGTTTCCCTCTTCCCGCTCCTTCTCCTTCCCACTTCCTTTCCTAAAGGGTCGGCAACGCGCTAGTGATGCCTCTGGTATTACAGGCGTTCATAAGCTACGGTGACCACTTACCATCAGGTGGGCCGTATGCTTGTTTGCCAACTCAGTAGTATAAAAAAAAATAACGTGCATATAAAATGAATCGCACCTCGTCCCGGGCGATAATGAAAGGATTCTTTCTTTCGAACTTAGCTATCAAAATTGTCATTAAGACGTCGTATTTTCGTAGACCACGTGAAAAGAAATTAAAAATATTCATTTTGTAAATCATCAAAGTCTATTTACACCATAGATGAGCTCATTCGAAAAATGATAATAAAACAGTCGGCACCTAAGCAACGAGTATTCATTATTTATTGCTTTACTAAACATTTTTAATAAACAACTAAGGTTTTATACTATGAAATATTAATCAGATCATATTGACTGAAGCAAGAATTTTCTTTAATGTTTAATTTGGAAATTTAATTTACCTGAAATCAATTACTCGAATTGTATTGAAAAGCGTAAATGCGAAGCCGTATAGATGCAATCTACGAAATTTATTAAAAATGCTACTCGCACTTTTAACTAAGAAGCCGTATAAACGCCTCTTTGGAATAGACATGGCAAATTGTTTAGAAAATGGTCTGCAGCTATAACTGAAGGTACCTTGACTTGACCAAGTTTGTTAACTTGACCCAGCATTTATTATTTTAGAGTAGTGATGCAGACTGTTGCTTTTAAATCGTAATCGTATATAGTTGTGCATAACGCGATACCTACTTTGTATAGCGAAGGTCGTAGGTCGCATACTCTTTACAGTGTTGGAAACATATTCAAATAATTGGAATGCAATTAGATATCCGACTCGATTATTTCGTTAAATATCGTATGTACAAGACATTTCGTAATTCCACTCGATTATAAGTACGCTGAAAGCCTTTTATATCTGGTGGATGGCTGATTGCTCAGTACAATAAGTTTATCAAGTGACGATAAACAGATAAAGAAATAATGTTTGATATTAATATGTTATATATAACGTGATCGCCAGTTAAATGCAGGCGTACAGAGTAGGTACCCCACTATACCTCAGATTTTCGCAAACCGAAATTTCAAAAAGAAAATACCTACCTACTAAATTTAAAATAAAAGCGACTTCCAGATTTTACCACCAACTTTATGCTGTTTTCACAAAAAGGTTTCTTTTGAATGTTATTTTCCGTTTCACAATATGTACACATATATGCCTAACTACCTATCTTACTCTGCACGTTGTATCACGTAATCTCACAACTCCAGTAATCGAGTGGCAAATATGCTATTGCCGAGCATTTCTAAGACAGATGGGTACATGATTTTGCCAACGAGTTCGCTCGCGTAAATGTAGGTTATGTAAGATTAGTATCACCACTTGTTCCTGGATAAAAGGAACCCTAGGTCTTTCTTTGTACCCATGACAAAGCGTATGCGCTATTTCATGATGATCGGTCGAGTAGTAAAGGCGTGAAAGCGTTACAAACAAACAAACTCACATTCGCATTTATATCTAATATTAGTATGGATAACACTATTAAAACCGTTTCGCCCTTCATCATCATTCAATTGTAATTAATTCTCCTAAATTATAATAACTCGGGACAGGCCGAATGCTTTTGCTAACGAACTTGACGAAATCATCATCTTTTAAAAAGCTTTATAAATTGGAAATACGTTGATAACTATATTCTATATTTGTTTTCAGATCATCGCTATGCTAATGATGGATGGTCGCGTTGATCTCTCCGTGGACACACACCATAATACCGGTACCAGCACTGGCATATCCTCACTCATGAACGCTGACTCCAACATCTATATTGGTAAGTTCATTATATTGTACGGGAATATTAGCAGATGATGACCAGATTAAGAAGATCTCTCTTTATTATTCAAGTGCCTAACACACCAAGCTTAACTTTGATATTTTATAAAATATCTACGTATCAATTGTACTAGCCTGGCCACAACAAATTTTCAGTTAAGTACTACTGCTACTTACGGTAAAAACAAGCAATGAACGGTCAATAATAATAATAATAATATAATATTCTACCACATACACACAACACCATCTAGTCCAAACTAAGCAGAGCTTGTAATATGGGTACTAGACAATGGATAAACATACATATATACCTTTTTTTTGTAAATACATACATATTATACATAGAAACACCCAGACCAAGACAAACATCCATGTTCATGCACACAAATGTTTGACTTGTGCGGGTATCGAACCCACAACCTCAGGCGTGGCAGTCGGTTACACTAACCACTACGCCATCGAGGCCGTTTTAACCGAGTTTAACCTTTAATAGGCGTTTTGAACGTCACTATTCTTTGAACAATATCTTTTTCAGTTTAGTGTTAAAGATTAGCAAGCAAATTCCCAAGTAGATTAGCAAAAGATAGATATGGTTCAACATGATGAAGCTATTACAGCTTACAAGAGTTAGAAAAATCCAGTAAAGTGCGAGTCGGACTAGCACACGAAGGGTTCCATCCCATCGATATAACACTAGATGTATCTTTTTATTATTTGTTATCATAGCGACGTTAGAAATTCACACTCTGTAAAACTTTCAACTCTCTACCTATTATGGTTCATAATATATAGCCCGCTGACGGTAGTCATAACTACCAAAAAGTATATTTTAATGTTACAATACACTTACTATTGATTATCTATTCTTAGGTGGAATACCGGACAGCATCAACACCGAAGTGTATCCTGGCTTCAACGGCTGTATTGAGCAACTTGAACTGATGGATTCAAAGCGCGGCCTCAAGCTTGGGGAGATCGCTGTCGCCAGTAGGAATGCGCAGCGCTGTTCAGAGTGAGTATCCTTTTATAGCTTCATCACCCATTATACTATAACAACTCTAAATTAGTCACCTGACTCTTCCAAACGACAAAGAACTGTTCTGCTATAATTACTAACATTCGTGTAAATCTATTGAGTCACAGCGCACCAACGGGCGGCCTGGCTCAATAGGTTTTCAACTAAATCTGGTATTCCAAGACTGGACAGGTTAATAGCTAATTATCATTCATACTAATTACGGCATCTCAAAAAAGCACAGTTTTAGAAGTGTGTGTAGTTAGGTACAACTGAAACCTGACCACGGAGCAATTGTGATGAACCTTTTCTTGTAATAATATTCGGTGTGTTCGTATACCTAACACAAATAGGCTTTGTGGTTATGTTATCTAGCATAGGCAGTGAGCCAAAGAGTGTCTGACGTTCATAGCAGTTAGAAATTATATTAAATAAAAGTATAAACGCTCATCTATGATAAAAGGTCTATTTAGAAATAGACAACAAAAATGAAACTTTGAAAGAAATTCAATATAAATGTACATACATACATACATAGATTCACGCCTGTTTCCCAGAGGGGTAGGCAGAGACTACGGATTTCCATTTGCTACGATCCTGACACACTTCTCTGGCTTCATTCACTTTCATCATATAAATGTATTTTATTAAAACTAAACCCAAGGCTTTAAAAGGAAATATTAGCATGGAAAATATTATACACAGACTCCGAACATCGGCTATAGAATGCATTGTTACATATATAATTTATGAAAATTTAAAAATATTTTTAGTCTGTAAGCCTTCTTCCAAAATCAATAAATAAATAAAATAAATAAATTCTCCTAATATCCCTAATTAACATGTATATAATATGCACATTCTTATCTGTATTTTATATGTTAAATTTCAATAGAAACATAACAATAGGAAGAGTATTACATTAGATTATGTTATTCTAATTATGAACTAACTGACATCACAATGAAACATTGTCTGACGTTCGCTGCAGTTCTAAAGCGTCTCTATAATAAGATTCAGCTTCTGAACGGAATGCCATTTTGACGGCTAACCTAGTTTTGATCATAGCAGCGCTGTCAAATCACTTCGGATTTCTAATTAAATAATGTACTAATCTCTAGCGAAGATTGAAATGGCGCGCAGTAGTCCAATCAATAATAGAAATTGGACTTGCGACTGAATGGTTGGATATTGAAATGCCACTCATTGCACTGCCACTGTGAAACCACCACTAACACAAGCATTTCAGTTAGCTGGCGGGTTATAAGATTGCTAGAAATTTGCGACATAAATTGGTAGAGAATTTATTTAAAGAAATTTTACATTTCAATTGGCAGTATAATATACCTACAGGTACAGTAGTAGTACCTACACAGTACATAGGTTTCGAGACATAAGTTTAAAAAAAAAAGCATTGCAACGCCAAAACTGTATTCTATTTGGCATACGATTCTTGTTCATATTTGAACAACAAACTGATAAGCTGCACCTAAATTAATAACCAAACGCTCAGAAACCTTAAACATGATATTTGACGATATGTTGCTAATTATTCACGTTGAGAAACCAAATGAAATCTTAGCTACTAAGCTAGATTACTCATTTAATTAAATAGTAGATGCGCGATAGTATACAATTATGCGCGATACGATTGAGAGCAACAGTATACAATTTGTAAATATGAATGACCGTGATAATATATTTAAATTCAGACCACACGACTGCTTACCATCAGGTGGAGCGTGGTCATTTTGACGAGCAATATAAAAAAAAAGATGTAATGACATCGTGTCAGATTACAACATAACGATTAAAAAATATGACAATATTTTAATGTATGATCATAAGCTAATGTCAAAAGAATATACCATGACTGCTGAATTAGTCCAGTTGTTTAAGTGCTTGCGTGATTGCTATTGGTGAGGAACAGGATCCGATAGCCGGAACGAGCAATTTTTTCAATCCGTTAGAAAAGTCTATACAAATGACAAAAGGCTTTTGGTTTATGTGGAATCTGCTAATGATATGCAGGCGTGTAGTTATGTATGTGTGAAACAGAGTAAGCTACATACATACAAATTTGTACCTCTTCAAGATGTCTATTACACCCACATTTAGTCGCGATTCTATTGTCATCTAACGGCCACATTTGAAAATTTATATTACAAATACCAAATAACAAATAACCCGACCTGTGAATCAACGGCGAGACCTCACAACCGCACGCAAACTTAAGCGACGAGACTAAAAGTCCAGTCGATTAAGCTTCAATATCTAGTAAATAAGTCGCTAGATTGTAATAAAAAGACATTTTACTAACTTTCACGCTGCTATGGATCATCAGATCACTGTTTCCCGACGTTTATCCATACTTCGACGAGGTCGACGTGTACGAGTCCCCCCCTCCCGGTTACTTCCTGAATACTAACTCTCGACTGACTAACAAATTTTTACATTTCCTTCTGCCGTCCTTAACATGCTTCTTCCATATTCGTATATTCCAAAACATCTTTTACAATTACTACTAATGGACACCGGTGAGTATACGGCTTGTTTCATTTCAGACGCAGTCGATAAAATGAATATGGTTCCTTAAAAAAGTTGTTTTAGAAAGTATAAGTACGATATTATTTTTAGTATGCCTTAATACATATTTATAACTAATTTTAAACAAAGTACATAATATGTTTATGGTATTTCAAAAGTAATATTGTATTACTCATTTATGTTCGCCCAGTTTGTCTAACTAGGTAACGCTCGATCTATATTATGTAACATACATTATTTCATTATAATCCATCTACTAACACGCCTTCTGTGTGATTTCTTGGCACTTGATACAAGTGAAATTGAAAAAAAAGAGAATGTTCTGGATTTTTAAATAAAATTATTTTCAGTATAGGTTTTGACAATATTTTTTGGCTAGATTTAAATTCACTTGAAATAAAACTACTATGTTATAATTATAAAAATTTATAAACATGTATGCACTAATATCATGAAAAATTTAAGTGACTTTGAAATTGTCACAAAGCCGCAGCTTTCCTTTCTGTACCCCTTGTAGTTGTCAATTAATATTTAGAATATTTGCCGGAGTGTAGATGAGGTACCTATAAATGTGAATTGATGAGTCAATTTCTATATACAATAGATATTAAAATATCTTGTTACTAGGTATTAATGTACTAGTGATTTGTAAAGCTATATTATATAAAATCACTCGAGATTATATTTAAAATAATCCCCTTAGAAACGATTTTCGTAGAATTTTGTATTGGTTTCGAAAGTTCTGAATTCTTTTTGGAAATTCAGAGTTATGAACAATATACAGTCAAAATTATTCTCGCTTTTGGTGTTGTTAGTATAATATTTGCTTTAATGATTAGTATTGATATATGGTAAAGTTTAATTTAGTTTACCATCAAATTGGCTCACACCATATTCGCCCCGTTAAACAAGAAAAAAATATTGAAAACTAAATCTAATTTGGTCACTGATTTTGAATATGTCTATTTCGAAGGTTTAATGTTGCATCTACAATAATAATTCCTCTAGTGATTTAATAATTCTACAAACGCTTGCCAAACAATTCCATTTCATACAATATCAGGAGCCAATTTTAGTAACAATCTATGTCACTCACTGACTGTGAAAACAGTAACTTTGCGAGAAGTCTTTATTGCAAAATTTTCTATAACTAAATCTTTTACCCATCAATGTGGATTTGTTATGGAGAGTTTCTAACTTATTGTCTGTTTTATTTCAGGCCCAGGACACACGCGTACTCATATGAATAATTAACTGTATATTCTACGTCAATTGTGCGAACGAAACTTCGATATCTACGCAACATATATATAATATGAATTCGAAACAATCTGATCTGACAATGTAATCTTTCTTCCACGTACTTGGCATATTGTTTAAAAAGCCATTACGTACCTATAAAGGTTACAATTTGTTTCTTCAATAGTTATAATAAAGGTTTAATGTTGTACTAGTATTAAGATACTTTCAACAACCAGACAATACAGTTAGCTTAGTGTATAAAATAGATAAATACGAATGTTAATTCAATTGATATAAAAGATTTAACATTCGATGTGGCGGACACCCCACGCTGTCCTGACAACCTGGCCACGCCACGCCAACAACACTGTGTTTGGTGCCATAAGATGAATTGTTAATGTAGTTAGGTATCTATTTACTAATAACTTTTAAGCATCCAGTTTTCGTTTCAGCTTGTTCGCAACGCATGTTCAGTAATCTCTTTCAAAACGTATCAAAAGCTTACTTTTCTATTACATCCCAGTGATATGTAATTGTGCCAAACGATTTAAAATTATATTTTTGTTTTATTTACCCACTGCCATTATTCTTGATTTTTTTATATTTTCATTATATTTTAAGTTAATCCTTCGCTTCTTTAGCAACGAATATACATATACTATCGTTAAGTACTTATATATATTACGCGGATATATTTTAAAGTAACGACTATAATTGCATTTAACTTAATTATTATGGTCAGTGATTTTTTGAATATTGTTATATATTTTAATTACGAAATTATATCTGCATTAAATGTATCTGTTGTTAGCTTATATAAGAACTATGACATATTATTATATTATAATTACTACGAACTGATATGATATTATTATAATTATGTAACTTTACACTGTGTAACTATTTTAACCAAACCTGCCTATACGTATATGATCTACCCGTATATTGCTGCTAAGTGAACAAATTCGACTAACAATAAGAAATGAAACTTATTATGAAAATTTATGTTGTATTATTTCTTATTACCCAAACTACACCCAAGTCAAAAGTCAAGTAAAGCAATCAAAATATCTTTACCTACTAGGTCTATCACTTCAATAGAAAAAATTGTTTCGTCTCGGATTCGATATCTAGTTTAGACAAAGTGTTATTAGGTTTTTCCTGACAAAAGGCTGAACCTTGAGATTTCTGTTAGAAAATGCTAAGTAAATGTCTAACAGTTTTCACGATTTTATACTGCGTAAAATCGTGAACTGTGCCGAGCAGACAAGAGGATGAACCGTTAAAGGAGATTTTCTGTTAGAAACTGTTTAGTTACAGCATGAAATCGTGAACTGTGCCTAGTAGACAAGAGGATGAACCACTATGGGAGGTTTTTGTTGGGAAATCCTGAGTTACAGCGTAAAAGTGTGAACTATCCCTACTAGACAAGAGGACGAACAGCTATGAGGGTTTTCTGTTAGGAAATACTGAATAACAGCATGAGGATCAACCACTATGAGCGATTTCTGTTGGGATATGCTGGGTAACAGCATGAAATCGTGAACTGTGCCCAGTAGACAAGAGGATCATCCACTATGGACGTTTTCTGTAAGGAAATGGTAAGTAAATCATGAACTATGCCGAGTAGACAATAGACTCAAATACTATGGGAATTTTCTGTTAGAAAATGCTGCGTAACGGCATGAATTAATCATGAACAGTCCCCAGTAGGATAGGATGAACCACTATGGGAGACTTTTGTGAAAAAATTTCACAGCGTGGAGCTAGGAAATGGCCTAATGACGGCAATACTGTCCAACCACGTGGTTCATAAAACCGTAGCGCCCAAAGTGTGGATATAACACCCGTTCAGGGATAGGTAGGCATATAACTATGTTCAATGCTTGCAGTATTTGTTAGAACAAACTTCTTATAAATTTAAGCTAAACAATAATATCTCTGCCTGATATTGATTGCACGGATGGCGTAGCTGATTAAGTGGTGGCCTCACCACTGTCGCTGCTGTTATGAATTCGATCCGCACACGGGTAAGAAGTTGTGTGATACACAAACAGTTGTACAGGGTCTGGCTGTTCTTTGTGTGTTGTTGTTTGAATGTCTGTAAAGTCCTTCGCGATGCATGAATTATTACTAGTGCAAAAGTTGCCTTTTTGAAATGAAAACTTCTTTAGGCGCGTTGAGCACTTCTTCAAAAATAATGAAACTCGCGTCATCGTCACGCTTCCACGCTTTATTATTTTTGTTTAGAATATTAAGAATATTTCAGAAATGGTGCGTCCTACGCGATAATATTAATTTTGACACTCTTCTTTTTGGTTTATAAAGAAGTGTTTATGATCAAGGATTAAAGTTTTCACTTTTATCGGCAGTCCCTAAAGACTGCCCCAATTTCTTTTTTAAATAAGAATATTAATAAGATGAATATATGTAGGTTATAACCAAGAGGCAACGTGAGGCACCTGGATTTTGGTAGCGAAGATTACCAACAGTTTTTTAAGCCGATAGAATACGATAATAAACTCTACCGTCCAACCGTCATCTCGCGTTGCCATTCAACATGGCAATGCTGCCAGTCTTCTGGGCACACTACAGGTTGACTGTGAGAAGGAGATTCTATGACGCCTATTAGAGTGATCTTTTTTTTACAACTATATTTGCAAACAAGCATACGGCCCACCTGATAGTAAGTGGTCACCGTAACCTACAGACGCCTGCGACACCAGAGGCATCACTTGCGCGTTGCCGACCCTTTAGGAAAGGAAGTGGGAAGGAAAAGGAGCGGGCAAGGGGAAAGGGTTGATTGGGCCTCCGGCAATCTCATTCACCGAACGAAACACAATAGTAGGAATACTGCTATTTCTCGTCGATATTCTGTGAGAGGGTAGTCCTTCTACGGTCGAGCCGCCATTTCATGCTGAAATCATCGAGGCTTGTTTTTAGATATATATTGAAATAATATATATCTAAAAACAAGCTTTGTGTATTTTATTATTCATCACCTTGTTCTTAGTATACAAACTGGCATTAACTCGTTGCGCGTCATTTGCACCGCATAGGTGCATAAGCGCCAAGGCCTTCCTTTCACTATTTTAACCTGGCGTTCAAAGGTATTATACATATAATCGTACTAGCTGTCCTTCGTACTTTCACGCACGTCTATAATTACTGCTGAGTAGCATCGGACGGGAGCACTTCCATGGCTCGTAGCGTGATGTTATACAGCCTATGTTACTTCAGGATAAAATAATTTTAAAATCAATCCCGCATTTTCTGATATTATGATTTTATTAATGACATACAAAAATACAAAGTTTTCTTTGATAGTATATGTGTAGAGTAGGTGTTTAGATGATAAATATGCAGGTAAGAGAAGCGGTCCTTGTTACGCTAAAAAGTATGTTGCGTAGTAGTGAGCCTTGCGAAGATGATTGTCTTACAATGCGCCAATATCGCTCCTCATCGACATTTCATTAAACTGACCTTGTTATCTAAGTAATAAGATATTGTCCCTTTTTATTATCAATATTGCTTTTAACTTTGCAATCATAAATTAGTTATTGATTTTACCGCTTGTTACATAAACTTAAAACCAAATAGGGAGCAGGTATGTTACGTATCCCTATACGGGACAAATATTAGTGTGATCCACAAATAATTGTTCCAAATCTAGGTGTATTTTGTGTCCGTTGTTTAAATGTTAGTAACGTTAAAGACATAAAAATATTTTATTAAAAATTTAAAAAATTACGTTTAGTGCTGATAAAAATTTTATTTATAATAATAGGTACATTTATTTATCACCAAAAATAACTATTGAAACAGTTACAGTGCACAATTTAATTAATATAATAGCATAACTATGTATGTACAATTTTAGTAGGTACACTATTCGAGCACTGTCCCTTAAACTAAGCAATAATACCTGTATCTTAGGAGACAGTGCTCGGTATGTAAAGAGATTGACATTATACGTAATCATTATAAGGAAGATAAGTGGATCGTGTGGACATCATCATCATCAGTGGTGGTTGGTGATGGTTATTCGAATAAATCGATCAAATAAAATATATTTCGAAGTTTGATTATGGATTACGTGCTATCTATTGTACTTATGTATCTCCCCTACATTTTGTTCTACTCATTAATGCAACTTCTCAACATGTTTGCAGTTTCTCGTAGATATAGATTGCCCGACCGAAGTTAAAATGTCACTTACTACAAATTTTAATGTAACATAACTTGTGCTTATCACATTGCTTGAAACTAAATAAAAATGTACTAAGAGTAAATGCGGATAATGTTTAGTCCATAGATATTAGAAACATTAATTATATAATACTAGCTGTCCCAACAGACGTTGTCCTGTACACACGAAAAAAAAACCAAATCTAAACCATTCCCGAATCCACTCGAACACACAAAAAAAGTTTCATCAAAATCGGTTCAGCCGTTTAGGAGTTCAATTACAAACACACACACAGAAGATATGCACTAGGAACATTAATTAAACAGTCAATATTACTAAAAAAAAGTTGGGGCGGTCTTTGGGGACTGCCGATAGAAGTGAAAACTTTAATCCTTGATCATAAACACTTCTTTATAAACAAAAAACTAAATTTTAACATAATAGAAAACCGACTTCACGGAAGAATATTCTAAAACTTAAAATGCACTAAAAAGTTAATAAATAATTGCATATTCTTGTGAATAATTTAATTATTGTTATTTTTGAAGTCGGTGTCAGCCGCCCGCGCCGCATGCTGCGTCTATGTGTGTAATTGTGCACGCTAATGTTATGTTATGATTATAGTAAGACATCTCATGTTTAATTAGTTACAAACCTACCTTGACTGACACCGACTCCAATAATAACAATAATTTAATTATTCACAAGAATATACAATTATTTATTAACTTTTTAGTGCATTTTAAGTTTTAGAATATTCTTCAATGAAGTCGGTTTTCTACTTTGTTAAAATTTTGTTTATTTCTCGGTTTTTAGTGAACGTTGCCAAATATGAGAACATCATCAGTAGAACGATAACTCGAAAACGAATGGTCAAATTTTTAACAAAATTAAATGGGACCACACGGGAAGCACCAGCTATCAAATAAAAAAGAATCATCAAAATCGGTTCACCCAGTCGAAAGTAACGAGGTAAAAAACATAAAAAAAATACGGACGAATTGAGTACGTCCTCCTTTTTTTGAAGTCGGTTAAAAAATAAAAAAGGGGCGGCTGGGATTTCTGATACTCTCTTAAGGGTTATTAAAGGAGTTAAAATTTCGTTTTTTTGCGTAGGACGCACCATTTCTGAGATATTGTTAATATTCTACAATAATTCAAAAATGGAAAGCGTGAAAGCGTGGCGATGACGAAACGTGACGATGACGCGAGTTCTATGATTTTTGTTTACCCAAGAAGTGCTCAACGCGCCTAAAGAAGTTTTCACTTCAAAACTCATGCTCATTATTATAGCCTTTTAGACTATACATGTTAAATGAATATCTTACGAGATATCGCATAATAAAAACAAACGCGCGAGAAAATAAATCCAAGCGGTCTTACCGACGAGACTTAATGCAACCATCCCCGCGCCGCGCGCCGCCAGGTATTGTGGGCATATATGTTACATTTAAATCTAATTTATATGCTCAACGCAACAAGCTTATGCTTTACTACCCGTGTAAAGCCGGGGCGGGTCGTAAGTATTAATATATTTTTAATATCCAGTTCACTATAAACTTTTGAATATAGATTTCCATGGAAACCAGCAGATACGTAAGAAAAATTAAAAATAAGAGCAAACTCATCTGTTCTGCTGCAGCGGTTCCTAATATAATATTTGGTTATCATGTAATATGGTCCATGTCACTGACCTTGCTACGTCTAAGATGGACCTAGCTTGGATTTCTAGGCTGCTATACAGAAATAAAATAATTGGTGAAGAGACAATCATAACTGATCCCATAGATATTTCTAATAAATTTAATGATTACTTTATCTCTGTTTCAAAAAATAATAGTTCTTTGTTTCCATCACTACAAAGTTATGATTATAAATTAAACAGAAATAATAATAATAATAATAAATAGACATAGCGGTACCCAATACACACAATTTACAGAAAACCATAACAGAAAAAATACATAAATATACAGAATTAAAAGAAGAAATAAGTAGAATATGGAAAATGAACAAAGTATACATTGTGCCCCTGGTGCTCTCCAGCACAGGCGTCATACCCAAACACCTTCTTCACTATTTACGACAAATAGAGCTACCCACCAATCTTTACATCACTATGCAGAAGGCCGCTATACTCAATACTTGCCGTATAGTTCGTAAGTTTTTGCAGGACGAGCCCCTTTTAATAAATAATGCCTCAAATGAACCCCACTTGGCCTAGACCCGTGGTTTTCATTAAATACCGAATTTTATTTCGAGAAAAAACAAATTAAACCAACCAAAATAATAATAATAAAGTTTATTTATTTTCTTTCACAAAGGTTGGGTACTTATACTAGGTAAGTATATGTTATTATGACATTGAGTAACAAAGTGTACCTTTGTGAGAGACTGGTATCTGAACTAGGAAAATCCTGTCAGCCAGATTACCAGGCTCTCTACATACTCGTACATCGAATCACAGATAGTGGAAACTATGTGAACTATAAAGTGATTGAACTAATACCAAGTAAAATAAATAAATGAAAGTGACGTTAAATAAATCTAAGTTGCAAATATTAATGTGTGTGTGTGTGTGTGTGTGTGAATGTGTGTGTGTGTGTGTGTGTGTGTGAATGTATGTGTGAGTGTGTGTGTGTGTGTTTTTTTTTTCTACAGAGGTTTGGAGAAATACATTTACGTATCATCAGACCTTGCCTGGGTATGTCGGACTCGATACGTATCACTACGATATGTATCATTACCGACTAAAACCTCCTCTGGACTCGACCTCTACTTCCCCCGCGGGACGGCTGGTAGGCATTACTTCGTGGGGGGAGGCTCTAGCTACTGCTCTTCCCTCTTGGTTTTTCTAGGTCCTTTCTAGCTGTCTTATTTCAGCCCGCTTCCTTTCTATACTTCGTAGTTCCTGGAGCACTTCCGTCGCAAATAACTTGTCGCTAACCAGACTGCCTCCGAGGAAAGCATAGCTTCTATCAAGGTCTCTGGCTGTATTGTCTACGCGAGGGCATCTTCCAAATCCTTGCGTGTCATCTTGAATCGAGGGCACGTGAAAAACATGTGCTCTGCGTCTTCGTTAACTCCCGGGCGGGACGGGCACTCTGGGGAGACATCGTGCTTATATCGACATAGGTAAGCCCGGAAACACCCATGTCCTGAGATCATCTGCGTTAGGTAATAGTTCACCTCGCCGTGACTGCGATTCAGCCAGACATCCACTTGTGGAATAAGTCGGTATGTCCACCTGCCATTCGCTGACGTATCCCAACTTAATTGCCAACGTCGTATACTATTGCGTTGTTCTTTCTTCTTGAGTTCTTCAGGGCTTAGCGTAGTCGTTCGTTTTCTACGGTAAAGGGCTTTCCGTTCATCGGCTAGTAGTTTAATTGGCAGCATCCCAGCAATAACGCACACTGAGTCGTCTGACACTGTGCGGAAAGCGCTTGCGACACCCAAAGCACTCAGTCGATAGACCGGTGCAATCTTCCGTCTTGCTTCCTGTATATTAAGCGCATCAGCCCAGACAGGAATCCCATAGGTTAGAACGGATGTTACTACGGACGCTAGTAATTCCCTCTTTATTTGTTTCGGCCCACCTATGTTGGGCATCAATCGCGATAAGGTCGCTCTTACCACTGACGCTTTGGTACCGACGTGTTGTACCTGATGCTTGAAGTTAAGTCGGGCATCGATCATTACTCCCAGATACCGAAGTGACGGCTGAGATTCGATTTCGTGTGCTCCAACTCGCAATGTGATGGTTGCCACCGGCTTCCTGCTAGTAATCAGTACTGCCTCGGTCTTGTGTTCTGCTAGTTGTAGTCCGACTGTGTCCATCCAGTGACTGATCCTTTCAATGGTAGTATCAAAGGCGAAATTTATCTCTTCTAGGTGTTTGGCGACGATCACTACTGCTACGTCATCAGCATATGCTACGAGTTTGACTTCTGCTGGTAGGTTCAGTTTTAATAGCCCATCGTACATAATGTTCCATAGGAGAGGCAGAACGGAGCCCTGGGGCACCCCTCCAGTGACGTTATATTCTTTTGGACCAGTCTTTGTATCGTATTTCAGGACCCTATCAGTGAAGTAGCTCGCTACCATCTTTCGTAGATATCCTGGTACCTTCATATCAGAAAGAGCTTTGATGCTGCAATCCCATTTAGCAGAATTGAAAGCATTCTTAATGTCTAGCGTTGCAACTAGGCAGTACTTCTTCGTACCTCCCTTCCATCTAGTTCCTGCAATGGCTTCCTTGGCAGTACTGACAACGAGGTCAATTGCGTCCAGGGTTGACCGACCTTTCCGGAAGCCATATTGGCTGCTGGCAAGAAGTGGTTCGACCGCTTCTTCGATCCTCCTATGTAGGATACGTTCCAGTACTTTGCCAGCTGTATCCAACATGCAGAGCGGACGATAGGAAGATGGTTCTTCTGGAGGTTTCTTTCCTTTGGGGAGGAGAACTAACCTTTGTTGCTTCCACTTCGAAGAGAACAAGCCTTCTTTAAGGCATGTGTTGTAGACATCCAGGAATAATGAAGGTACGGCTCTGTTGGCGGCTTTTAATGCGATGTTTGGAATTCCATCTAGGCCTGGAGCTTTCGCATTCCCCACAGTATCACATGCTTCGAGCAGTTGTTCCTCTGTAACGAGTGGAATTTCTTCTTCTTCGTACTGTTCCGTCAGATGGTACATTTCATGTTGGCTAGGAAACAGAGTAGTAACAATTTTATCAAGAAGCATAGGGCATGTAGGCGATGGCATTGGCTGGCTTTTCAGGTGAGTCATAACTACCTTATATGGCCTGCCCCACGGATCGTTTTCTACCTCATTGAGCAACTCGTTCCAACATTGTCTTTTGCTGTTTTTAATGGCCTTGTTCAGTTTTTGGCGAGCGTTTTTGTACTCTGCCACTAGTTCTAAATAGTTCGGTCCTTTCCTGCCGCGTTGTGATGCCCTTCTAGTCCTATGACACTTTTTACGAAGGTTGCAGATGTCCTCATTCCACCAGTACATCGCCGGCGGCTGGTTCACAGCGCATTTCCGGGGCATGGTGGCATCACAGGCTTCTGTAAGTCTTTTAATCAAAAGTTGTGCCTGCTTGTCGGCATTTTCACCACCGATTTCCCGGTTATCGAGGGCCACCGTGAAGATGTGTGGGTCAAAAGCACCTACCTTCCAGCCAATTGCGTTAGTTTTATTCACTCTTCTAGCATTTTGCCCGGTAAATATCTCCCAGAGTAACGCGCAGTGGTCACTGGCTGTGTAGGTATTCATCACCTCCCAAGAGTATTTTCCCTTAACGAGACTGCTGCTTACGAAGGTTAGGTCAACAATGGAGCTGGCTTCTCCTCAGATAAACGTAGGCTAATTTCCGCTGTTGAGCAGTACAACATCTAGACTGAGCATGGCTTGTAGTAGTGCCTCTCCTCGAGCATTAGTCTCTTTACTGCCCCAGTCAACTGCCCAAGAGTTAAAGTCTCCAGCAATTGCCACTAGAGAGTGCTGCTTCACGTCCTCGGTCAGTCGATCTAATAGGTCCTCAAACGCATCCAATGAAAGACTTGGAGGAGCATAACAGCTATAGAAGTGAATCCCTTCTACTTTTGCAACCACAAAACCGGCTTCTGTGCTATTAGCGACGCTCTGCAGTGGGTATTTGCCGCTGGCCCATATTACCGCTTTAGAAGTGTTATCTGTGACCCATGGTGTCTGTATGGCTCCGATATCAATACAAGGTCTGGCTTTATCTCACGCACGGTCTGCAATAGTAAATCGTGCGCAGCTTCACAGTGATTTAAATTTAGCTGCAATATCTTCATTTTCGTTTCTTTTTAACCTTCAGGAGTGCTTCTTTGAAGACTGGACATCTGCTGCTACCCGCAATGTGGGCACAGTTCTTCGCATTGCCTTTTTCGACACATAAGGCACAACGGGCGTCTTTTTTGCATGTGGCGGCTTTGTGTCCGCCTTCTCCACAATTAGTGCAAAGATTGGACCTATCCACAACGCTCTTGCACTTGGTGGCAAGATTTGGTTGGTCTTTCGACTATTCTTATACGATAATGATGATGATGCTGCCAGCGTTATGGAAGCAATTTGGGTACCGCCATAAGCCTTACGTAACGACCTAATAGCGTCCAATGTTATTTCGGCTTCTTCTGCAACCGCTTTTTTAGAGCTTCCAGAATATCTTGCTTGGTCTTCGTGTCGTCAAGATCTAAGATTTCAATTTCTTCTTGAGGTCTCTTGCTAATCACTTCAGCGTCATCTCCAAGGAGCTTAGAGATGGTTTTTTGGAGATCCTGTCCTTTACCTGTATTCTCCCTGGTAAGAATGATTAACAGGTCTCCAGTAGCTGTTCTGCGGATCTTGTCTACCGTCGAACAGACCTGGTCGTCGGGGACGTCTTTTTTAATGCGACTAAGTATGTCTGCATACTTTTCTTTTTCTTTAGGTTGGACGATCAGCGTATTGGGTCTCAGCACTGATTTTCTCGGCTTCTTCTGTTGAGACTGCTTTGGTGGCTGCTCTGCCTTTTGCTTTCCCTTCTTTTTCTTGGATTTAACTTGCTGCTAATCTGTTCCCTTCTTCTCAGGTGTCTGTCTTGTATTCTCTACGAGTGGGATGGATCCTGCTCCCTTTCTTTTCTTTGCGTCTATGTTTCCAGCTTCTGGTGACGTGCGCTGTCTTCGTTTGGCCTTGCGAACTTCGCGATTGTCTCCAGTAGTACCAGATTCAGAGTCAGCATCGGCCTCACTATCTACCGTCACCGCTGACTCCGTAATTGTCCGCGTACGAGGTGTTGGTGGTGTAGTCACAACTTTTGGAGCCAATAAAGTTGGGAATTGGTGTGTGGGTCGCGATTCCTCCAGCATTTTAAGTCGCTTGAAGGCACTACCAATACTGACCACCTTAGCTTAAATCTCCTTATGGACGTTTATTTTAGGTTGGACAAATTCTCTAAGTTCGCTAATTAGCGTCTCGAGGTGGTCCCATGCTTGCGTCTTCTTAATGTTGGCACTTGCGTCCAAGGCTTTTTGTTGTTGAGCTTGTTGCTCACTGTTATTCTTTTCGTCATTTAGGTTTTTTTTATTTAAATTCTCCATTCTGTTCCCACGACTACCTAGGGAAATATCAGTCTGCTCCAGCAGAGCCCCGGTTGCCGGAGTAAGGCCTGCCCCGAAGGACAATACTCTGGGGGGTGACCCGGTACCCCAGAGGAACCGTTAGCGACGTCTCTGCCCTGACGCCAAATTCCAAGGCATGGTATCTTGACACCCTTCATTTCGGGGTGTTTTGTTCACGGGAGCTATTTTATTTCACTCCTACCCAGTGTCCTCTGTTAGGAGGACAGACGGGCATTCTCCTATCCACACGAGGAGACGCATCCGGTAGCAGTTTCACTTCTGCCGCGGTGTGTGTATGTGTGTGTATGTATGTGTGTGTGTGTGTGTGTGTGTGTGTGTATGTGTGTGTGTGTGTGTGTGTGTGTGTGTGTCTCTGGGTGTGTGTGCATGTGTGTGTATAGGTGTGTGTATGTGTGTGTGTGTATGTGTGTGTATGTAAGGGTGTGTATGTGTGCGTGTGTGTATGTGGGTAAGTGTGTGTGTATGTGTGTGTGTGTGTGTTTAACGGTTGGAGGTTTTGGATACGTCTGTTTCTTATGGAACCAGACCAATAACAGGCGGCAACCCAATAACAGGCGGCAACCTCGGGAAGGATTGTCCACCAGCCTTGCCTTAGGGATCTACACGACTTGCGCTCTCCCCTAAGACCATTTGCCAGACTCTGTACATGACTAAAGTGCAGAGAATGGAAGTATGCCTAAGTCACTTAATTAAATTAAAACAAAATAAAGTGGTGAGTTAGACCTACTTCCACACTATGTGTGTACGTGTGTATGTGTGTATGCGTGTGTGTGTGTGTTTGTGTGAGCGCGCGCGGGCGCGCGCGTGCTTGCGTGTTATGTGAGAGAGAGTGTGTGTGTTGTGAGTGTATGAGTGCGCACGAGAGTGCGTGCGTGTGCATGGATGTATAATATGTTAATATCAATGTTTTCAGAAGATTTTCTGTTCCATCGTAACTGAGTTTGTGTAACCATTGGGAAACAATTTGCTTGCATTTATTTTTCGGAAGGGAATATATTTCAAGGGCTGAATTAATGTTGTTATACAAATGACTGCCCAGAAAACAGTACATTTTGTGGGATAGGCTATTTCTATATAGAACAGGTGGACATATTCTTTTTCTACGTCTCTGTGGGTGTTTAGATGATATGAAATTGATTTCGGAATGTTTTTTTAGTACTGTATGAAGAACATAGAGTTGGCGAACTGTGAGTACATTACAAAAACTGTATAATTCAGATGTTGGATAATAGAACGGGAGGAAGTGCGATACTATTAAAACAGCTCTTTGAGCTCGTTCCACTGGAAGAATGAAAGACTTTGCAGCTCCACCCCACACTGTGATACAGTACGTGAGAAGGGACTGACATAAAGCAAGATAAGTCATTTTAATTGTCTTTTTATCAACTACATTTCTGAGGTTCTTGAATACATAAATCAATTTTCGAATTCTTGAGGCTAGCAGAGTTAAGTGTGGTTTGAAAGTAAGATTTTTATCAATAATAACCCCTAAGTATTTAGTTCTATTTTCCATTTGTAGACTAGGACATGTGCAGTGGGTATCAGCGCTATATAGACAATTGCGAGCTTTTATTCTAAAATTAGCTAATTCGTGCGAGGGAACGGAGGATACTGAAAAAACAATGTAATTCGTCTTTTCTACATTGAGAGACAGAGCATTGTTGTAGAGCCAATTAGTGACTAGGTTAAAATCTGCTTGAGCATAGCTAAATGTATGTTGCCAACGAGATGCGTTAGTTAATAACTCTAGTCTATTCTTAGCACCCTGTACACCACATGAAATTATTAGAGTAATAAATTCATTAAACAACAAAAGATCTGTTGGATATGTTGAAATAGCCACAGTTACACTCAAGTCAAGTCATGTTTAGTGTGGAAAATTAATAAGACAATCTCTGTAGAACAATGGATGGCTATCGTTTGATGATTATAATTATAATCAATGCAAAGCAATCACCTATTGTTGTCCCTCTGGCAACAACAGCTGGTTTCTCAAAGGCTTATCAACGACGTCAAATCAGATGCATGTTATTAGGCTGTTGCTAATTAGGTCTGCAAATCCTAGCAATTAATGTGATTGACCGACTGTTCAAGGTTGTTCCTTTATTATTAAGCAGCCTTCCATATAGCTATTATGTCTCTAATCCTAACTAATATTATGAATGCAAATGTGAGTTTATTTGTTACGCTTTCACGCCTTAACTACTTGATGGATTATCTTAAAATATTGCATGCACGTTGTCAGGAGAACAGAAAAGACATAGGGTATCTTTCATTCAGAAATAATACTCTTACTAATCTAATGCTATCATTTATGCGAGCAAAATCTAGTAAGTTTATAAATGCGAATATGAGTAGTATTGTATAGTATAAGTATTTCACGCCTTAACTACTCGACTGATCACCATACAAGCTAGTTACACATTTGAATTTATATTATCACTAGCTTTTGCCCGCGGCTTCACTCGCGTTAATTTAGAATTTGACAATCAATTCGGGTTGTACTCTGCTTGTAATAATATAATTCAATCATGATTCGAAAGAAACGTGGCGCTATCTATTATCATAAGAACGTTTTTGTTGTTTTCCTTGGGAACAGTAATTTTTTTCGGGATGAAAGGTAGCCTATGTCCGTTTCTGTACACCTGACAATGTATATGCAAAATTTCAGGATGATCGGTTCAGTTGTTTAGGCGTGAAAAGGTAACAAACAAACAAACTCATTTTCGCTTTTATAATATTAGTTAGGATAGTTAGGATGTGCTCATTAAGTAGAGCTTTTAAATTCCACTCCTAAAGAGGTTAAACGGATGAACACTTAATTCTTATATTTTTAGGTTTGCTTTATCGATTAGAAATTAATGTACACATACCATGCAACGCAAAAGCTTAGAAGTATTCTACTTCCGCACTAAGAATAATTCCTGTGTCGCTGGCGACTTTACAAACATTCAAACAACGGACACAAAGAACACCTAGACTCGGTACAACCATTTGTGGATCACACAAATTTTTGGTCCCCTGTAAGATTCGAACCCACAACACTTGACGCTGTGGCAGCGATGAGGCGACCCCTTAAACCAATACGTCCAAATCCTATTTATACCACAAAATAATGAAATAACTATTCATTTATTTATGCAATAATATTTAACCGCCTCAATAGTAGCCAATGCGACTACAGTGCATTAGGTCTCGGGTTCAATACCCAGATCGGACAGTGTATTTGTTTAATACCATTGTGTTATAAATGTTTAATAAAGTCGTATGTTTACGCGAATATCATTTACATTGCAATTAAAATACTTCATACGAATTTTATCGAGGTATTTTGTTGAAGTATAGTTATTCAAAATATAATAAGTAACTACTAAAATTATTGTCTTATGTTTACGCGATGTTATACATTGAAATTAAACAAATTTGTACGGATTTTATCGCGTTGTTTATTTTTTATAAAACTTTATTATTACATCATTTTAAGGTCTCCCCGTGAACATGGCTGCTGAAAAGAAACCAAAACGTTGGGGGAACTGTAAAATTAAATCTAAATAGTTTGATAAATGAAATATCTTAAATAGAATTAAACAGCAACTAGTAAAAGTGTTTAACAATATTATAATGGTTTAAAGTTTCAAAATGATGTAATAATAGTGTTTTATAAAAAATAAACAACGCGATAAAATCCGTATAAATTTGTATAATAACTAAACTTCAAGTTAAAGGACGACACCTCTACTTTATTTTCGTGACCACGGCTGCTGGAACAATTTAAAAGTAAGGTATAAATGTAAATTTAAATAAATAGTTATTATTACATTACGCCTAACTCTAAGGCATAGGTGAGTGAAATGCACATTTGACTGACTATGACTACATATGGCGAATTGGTTCAATTGGTCGCGCCGCGTGTTATGGGTTCAAACGCCACACAAGACAAAAACGTACGTAATCCGCACATATTTGTTACGAATTTGGGAGCTCTTTGTGTCCGTTTTTGAACTTTAGTAATCTCTGCCACATAAGGTTTAATCACAGTGCGAAGGAAGATTGGTATAGCTTTATTTTAGGTGCCAAGCTAAAGGACACAAGCTTTTTGCTATCTACCGGGCACAGTCCGTGCTATTGAAAACTACTTGATAGTGCAATGTTAAATGTGGAAGACGCCTCACTTACTACAATAGAAAACCTACTTAGGTATATTAAAAATTAACAGAAATATCATACATGCAGCATTTATGTCCTGTGTGTGTTGCTTGAATATTTCTGTTAGTTTTCAAATCATAAATTGTGTACTGTACTCAGTACCTCACAAAGAGCCTAGCCTACATGTGCATGGGCAGTAAAGCAGTAAAGTAACGTCAGGATGCCAAGTCGACGCGGCATACTTCGATTACAAAAAGGTATTCGATCTTGTAGATAATGATGTATTACTAGCAAAGTTTGTATCTATGGGTTTCTGTAGACAACTCCTTACTTTTATGGCGAGCTACCTCAGAGATCGGAGGCCATTTGTGAAAATGGGACAACATCGATCCGACGAATATTACATTCGTTCCGGAGTAAGCCAGGGTAGTACGTTAGGTCCTACTCTATTCCTGATCATGATTAATGACCTACCTGATATGGTCCGTAATGCTGAGTGTCTTATGTTTGCAGATGATCTGAAGCTATACCTTTCTGTCACCAGCACTAGAAATTGTGATGCACTACAATGTGATATTGATGCGGTTGACACATGGAGTAAACAAAATAAACTTCCTCTTAACGTCACAAAATGTAAAACTATTACTTTTACCCGGTCCCGTACTCCTATTCTGGTAACTTACAAATTGGCAGGCACTCCACTAGAGCGTGTTACCGCAATACGTGACCTAGGCGTCACTATAGATAGCAATGTAACTTTTCACGAACACATCAAACAGGCAACGAAAGACGCAAATAGATCTCTTGGATTCATAATTAGAACCACCCTGCAGTTTAAAAATGTCCAGGCTATCAAATTGCTTTATAACGCCTACGTACGTAGCAAGCTGGAGTACAATGCAATTGTGTGGAGTCCAAAAGAACAACTGTATGTACTCATGGTTGAAAAAGTTTAGCGTAAATTTGCTCGCTGCATATACAAACGTACTTACGGTTACTACCCATTTTTGTACCCGTCCATGTTTGTCTCAGGTATGGTTGGACTCGATACATTGCAACTTAGGAGACAGTTTTCACACTTAATGCATTATTACCAACTACTAAACAATAAGATTGACAATCCAGCGGTTCGGGAGAGCATCTATTTTTATGTACTTGATAGATACTTGCGTGCCTGTGGTCGGCGACAGCATCAACTGTTCGCCTACCCAACATCGAAGCGCTCTTCTCAAGCATATAATAGTCCTACGGCTAGGGCAATAATGCACATTAATAATTTTCTACAATATAGTCCAGATACAGACATATTTTTTGATAAACCAACTGTAGTTGCTACTAAAATTATGCGACATATCAATAACCAATGACATTAGAGTATAAGGCGTAGTGCAATAAATGAATAATGTAAGCATATTCAATAGTATTTAATAGCAATGTCCAAAAATAAATATAAGTATTATCTATAAAATTGTAATAAATGTAAATAATGTCAATAAGGTAAGCTCAATTGTTATATTCCTTGTTTAATGTTATTTGAAATGTTTAATGTTGTAATTAAATTTATTAATATAAATAATATAATTTTTGTAAACATATGCATGCAAACGATTTGGTGACACCACTGCAAGTTTGTATTGCTTAATAAATGAATAAATAAATGGGATATACCACTTGCATGAAGATTTAATATATTTGTATGTGGATATTGAGTGTAAAACAATATTTAGTTGTGGTATGTATATATATTCATTCAAATAAATCATGGGCCCCATTGTACAATTCTTGGCCTCGTGTACCCATATTTGAATTTGTTGCTAGACATACCGAGAACATTTTTCGACTGAAGATTACATCCATCGGACCAGTTGACGCATTTCTTCTGAATACCGTAATAGATATCGTTCGGTATAAATTCGTCTGCTGATGTTAACGTCCTAGGTTCATCACTTTTTGTAGTTTGAGAATCGTCTTTGGTAATTACTAAGACATTTTTTGTAGTTTTGACACAGGTTTTTGTAGTTTGAGAATCGTCTTTGGTAATTACTAAGACATTTTTATTTATTGTTTCACCGCTATGCCCAACTGGCAGCTTAACACGATTGATCTTTTTTATATATTCTTTATTTGTAGAAAATGCTGTTGTTGGGTTTACCTTATTGGTTGGCTTACCGCGCCAATAGTAATTCCATACATCTACTATGAAGTTTCTTGATTGCCGTTTTGGTATCTCTGCCACAAATACGGTATCGTATTTATCTTTAACGAAGTTTAATATATCTAGAGATCTTTGCACAGCACGTGTTTCGTTAAAAATAGGGACCACTTTTACAGCTGCTCCATTGATTCGTGTCAAGATATCATCTTTGATGGCATAATCGGTTAATTGTGGCACAGGTCCACTTGCAACCATTATTTGTCCTTTATCATCCTTGTAGAACAATACCGTTGCAAGGATATAGGTTTTCTCCTCACTGTTTACAGGGGCTGATATTACAGCAGATACACAAGATAAAATGCAGACTATAACTAACATGACACTGGAAATTAAAGGTTTGTTATGTAAAGCTCACATCCAATTCATATTTTGAAGCATTATAAATTTCTATACTCTCCAATAGAGTTCAATGAATGAGGATACGTACAAACTTAATTCCTCACCTTGTAAGCAGGCAATCAAATGGCTTATTCCCGCCCGCTCCGCTATTTTGTACCCCAGCGCTCCAAAACTAAAATTAAATATTACTATTATTCTTTAAATCGTTCCCAAGGGTTCCAAAAGCTTATGTTAATTTATTTATTTAAAACCTCTGATCTCCATATATTTATTCCCATGAGCTCCAAATTATATTACAATATTAAATAAAGACCTACTTACTAGTGTGTTCCCGACAGCTCGTGGTAACGATTTTTATAATGAAGTATTGACTTTTTCTTGGAGCTGCTGGGAATAAAATCTCAAAGTACCTAGATAATGTTTTGGAACTGTAGGGAATGAAATTAGTAAATGTGGCTTTATTAATTACTTGAATATAAAAATCCTTGTAGCTTCTGGTAATGAATGTATGGAAATATGAACTTTGGAGAACAATAGATTTGGAGCGTACGGGAATAAGCCAATCAAATAAAGTCTTTAAGTAAAAGTACAGTAAGAAGCGAAAAAATTATTATATTATATTTTCGGTAAACATATTACACATTACAATAATAATGCCAATCCAGTATGTCTTACCAAATTTAATAAAATTTGGCTTAAGTAATACAAATGATTTAAATTATTTCTATTGATTTAAGATCATCAGCAAATATTTGTGAAATTATAAAGAATTTAACAAATACTTATCGAAAATATGCAGATAATTTATAATGCGTTACGCTAATTAATCCTTAACCATTTAATTATGTATAGACCATTGAAAATAAAAGAGCAATAAAATATGTATAGTAATTATTGTAGTTGATTATTCGACGAGATAACCTCTCCTTCGCTCTGATGTTCATATATGTATAATTGTATATGCAACTGTACCGTTTGCACTATCCAGGTGGCAAACAAACATTCATACATGTGCTGGCACTGTACTTAAACTGCATAAAAAGGGTCCATGATACTAAGAAGAGAGAGCTCATACACATTTGATAGAGAATGATAGTGTACAAATACTTTCAATGTGAGCGAGCTCACGTTCCAATATTTCTAATTCAGAGGTCATGTTGGCTTTATGTATCAGATGAATACTTTAATTTTTTTTTTATTCAACTGAGCTGGCAAACAAAGCTGGCAAAAAAGGTTCTAGAGTAACGGCCACGCACCGGAACACGCAGCAGGGGTAGGCCTCCCACAAGGTGGACCGACGACCTGGTAAAGGTCGCGGGAAGCGGTTGGATGCGAGTGGCCCAAGACCGGTCTGTGTGGAAAACCTTGGGGGAGGCCTATGTCCAGCAGTGGACGTCTTTTGGCTGACATGATGAGCTGGCAAACTAGCGTACGGTCCACCTGATGGTAAGTGGTCACCGTAGCCTATGGGCGCCTGCAACACCAGAGGCATCACTTGCGCGTTGCCGACCCTTTAGGAAAGGAAGTGGGAAAGCGAAGGAGCGGGAAGTGGTAAAGAGGGTAATAGGGCCTTCGGCACTTTCACTCACCGAACGAAACACAACAGTAGGAATACTGCTATTCCACGTCAGTATTCTGAAATATTTATTACAATCAAAAAGGTGACCATATTAATACGTAGTAGGGCGCAAAGATGATTTAAATCTACGGAATATAGTTCTCCGGATGATAAGCTATTACCGTAGCCTATAGATGCTGGCATGTTTAGTAGGAACCTCTTGTTTCTACTTAAAATAAGTTGCTGTTCTTTCAGTGCTAGGAACACAGGTCACTTAGCCCAAAAGATAACTCAGCGTCCCCATATATTATCTTTCTGACATGAATCCATCCTTTAAATCATATTATACATATCGTGGGTAAGTCTGATCACAAATATGACAATGAAGTTCAAGGTAGCAATTGAACCACATGCAATTAAAACATTTCAAACAAAGTAAAGCTCCATTTTGTATAGCAGCATAAACAGTGACCAGCTTTAGTCTGAATCAAAACCTATACCTAATTCTAATAAAACTATAGCATACTTTTGCCAGAGTTTGATCCATTTAAAGCAGTTGACATAAAAGAGTAAGATTTTAATTTGCTTTAGTATATACTAAAGCAAATTAAAATCTTACTCTTTTATGTCAATTATATATATTTACATAATACATATTATTATATTCACCTCTGAATACAAACCAACGTGGTTGCACTTACTCGAGCTACGGCTTATCTAGAGTTAGGAGAGGCTGGTAATCTGTCACACAGCTCCTCCTAGTGCAGATACCAGTCTCTCACACAGACTCACCAAATCAATCATGTAAAACATAGTTTATGACCTGATTTTTATTTTTTGTAACCATTCTGTGTAAGAGAGAAATAGATAAATTATTATTATTATTATTTGTTTCTCTTTCACGAGTATATTCCTAATACGTTAGGAAAATACCCGGTCCTTTGGGAGGCTTACACGGAGACATGGGTCCAACGTGAAGACGCCCTTCGAGAGTTTTATCAAAGGTGGGATAGAACACCTACAGCGGCACTAGCCGCAGCAGGCGTAGGACTATTGCTACGTATGGATTCTAATATATGGGCTATGGGCATGGGTGTATGATGGACTGGTATATTGGTAACTATGGATGATAATACGGCGTCTGCCCTGAATACTCTAATAGCATCAATCGAATGGATAGACGGTGACTCGCCAACTCACTAGATGGGCCCCCTAAATAGCCACCATAGGCATACAAGCCAGCAGCAGAGGGCAACACCGGTGTGAGCGGCTAGGGATGTCGAGAGTTGCGGCGCCGGTTTCGCCATCACGGGTCTCGTGAAAACGGAGACCCGGAGCGGGTTTCCCCGTAGTTATGCCCTTGAAAATGACACTTCCACCCCCAAGCATGTAGCTCTAGCGGCCCCCCTCTGACCGGCTGATCAAGGCAAGCCAGAGTTGAGAGTCCTACGGGCGCTCTTGAAGTTCCACCTCAGCCAACCGGTAACGGCAAACAAACTGGGGACGTGGCCCTCACTGACTCTCTGAGGCATTCAGGACCGCAGTGTCGCCACTCACATTCAGCTCGCCACAAGCTGCCCTGCGGTTTGTGCGCTTTTATTTAACCTGGTGATACATTTTTTGTTTATATCACAAGGCGAAGGTGTTAGTTTAAAAGCTAGTATACTATGCCCTCCGGTATCGTGTTAGTCTCATGAGGAGATAGTGACTGTCCAGAGAGACAATTGAATATTCAGTTGTAGTTTCATAACATGATTAGTTTTGTAGTGTGTAGCATACAGCATGCAACCAAATCACACTCAATAACTGCTAGAGACATTCTACCTTTATGTTCGGCGTTTTGCTCTAATTTATACAATCCAAGTGAGTCGTCACAGTCAATTACACAACCATATTTGACTATATATTTTGGATTTGGCTATACATTTTAAGCCCCGATGGTATTCGTTAAAGTTTAAAGATTTTTTTAAACAGGATTTATCGCTCGTATTCTGTGCTGTGAATGTACATAGTATTTTATCGGTAGGCATAATTTATAAATAATAAAACAAAACTACCACTTACCTATAGGTGGTAGCTGTGTTTTATTTTTAAACATTTATGATTATAATATAATAATATGATTATAATATATCATAGAACCGTGTGTGTGATAATCCGTGCTTACATATGTAATTCGATCTGGCCTGACTCATTTTAGGCGCAATCCATAAACATAAACTCGACGTCCCGGCTAGATGGACTCAGGTGCCATACGCAACTCACTCTATGGCGCCATTGTTTTATTGTTTAAAACTTAGATTTGGTTCCTATGAAGAAGCTATATCAACGAAGAAGTAAGAATCGTTACATATCTTAGCTTCTTCGTCGATGAAGGTGATGTATACAAAATACCCATACTGTATTAATATGGACAAATACTAACTGTAATTAATATAATATAGGTCATCGTAAACCGATGGCAATAAGTACAGATTCATGTAATTATGCAAAATAAGACTAGATAAAAAATAGACAAGAAATCATGTAGGTCAAATTATGTCTCAAATAGACTAGATTTCTTATTACGTGCCTTTGGGTGAAGTCCTTCCTCACTTTCACTTATACTATACCTGATTATTTAGTAAATGACTGTGAGGTTTCTTTTGATTGCTTACGATTCTGACATATGTACCTACCGGATTTACATTTTCAGTATGCTATGCTTTTATACGGTAAAATGTTTTACTATCCTTGAGGAAGAGTAATCTTTCTTCAGAATTGTATTGATCAGGTATATTAGGCATTCATAATGATTCTAGGAATCATATTATTTGGTCCAGGAAAATGACTATAAACGTAAGAAATTACTTTTATTCGAACCGACTCTGAACAAATTTCGGTTTTTTATAATTAATACTGATATATTTACTTGGCATATTAAGTAAATCCTTAGATTGAATATTGCACCCGTCGGCCCAGTTTACACATTTCTTTTGAATACCGTAATATATGTCATTTAGTACAACATGTTTGGATTTCTGATTACGTGACTTTGTGTCCTCACTTTCACTTACTGATTCTTTACTCTCGCTTATTTTGTTAGTTTCATTTAGTTCTGTAGAATCCAGGATCTCTTCTTCACATGTACTACATTCATTGTCATCTGTAACCGACCTTAACTTTATAGTAGAAAAACGAATACTGTTGGTTCCATTTGTTCCATTTACTGTATTTGCATTTTGTAGTTCCCACAGATCTCTTCCTATTTTTCTTGATACCTTTTTTGGTAATTCTATTACGAATACAGTGTCATATTCATATTTTACATTTCTAAGTATGTTTGAAGGTTCTGGTATCGTATTGGAATCTTTGAACATGGAGACTACTTTCACGGCGGCACCCTGGATACGTGAAGATATATCGTCTCTAACAGCTATTTCAGCTGCTTCAGGTACCACCCCGTTAGCCACCAATAGATGCCCTTTCTTATCCTTATAAAACAATACAGTCGCTTGGAGGTATAGGTTCTTCGTACCTGTTGTAGGAGCCGATGTAGTAGCAGGTATGACAGATATCATTAACGCTAATACAAACATGATCCTAAAAGTGCACAATAATGTTTTAGAATATATTAGCTGTTTTTAGTACTATATATGGTAAAGCGTATGATTTCCATATCTTGTCAAAGCTGTGATGTCAGCTTTGAGTAAATATGAAATATTATAAATCGAGATTAATGGAACTAATAGTGTGAAAAACCAACGGCGAAATAAGAACGAAGAAAACAACAGAACTGCCAATCACGTGCATTTCGATTAAAATCAAATTATTTCTAAACATAATATTTTTACTAAATAGAATTTTCTTCCTAAATAGAAAAAAGATGTTGGCAAAATCTTATTGAGAACACTTGTTTCCAATTTTTGAAGTTGGTTCACTTTTGTGTGGTCTCACATTATTGACAGACTTGTCAATAATCTAAAACCACGTATATATAATTTTGCAATAACAATCGTTTTAAATATTGTGAATTTATAATATTTACATGTAACTTTAATCGATGGAATTATCATTTGTTGTTAAAGTAAGCATACTAAGCATAACTAAATATAAGTAGTAATAATTTTCCGCTAATATTCATTTAATTACGCGCCTACAATGATTAGTTCGTACGATATAAAAAAATACAGCGACGTTGAATATATACACCTATATATACAGGTTGTCCGACCGAAGACCGTCACAGAATGTAGATTTTTTTTATATTTTTTAAATGCCTCTTATTTTTAAATTTAGTAAATTTTATTCTCTTATAGCTATTATAATTTACCTGATTCCTGATATATATATATATATATATATATAATTCTTCTGTACGTGTGTTGACAGTGAACTCCTAAACGGCTGGACCGATTTGAATGAAACTTCAGCTAGTATATATATAAATTATTAATACGAATATTCGCAACGACCCTGATTCAAACAATGGACACGAACAACGCGCAGATTTGTAACACACAATTTTTTGTCTCGTTTGGAAACTACTACTCGACGTAGACTGGCGAGCCAACTACCTACATATGCCACTACGCCATTTACATCTGTGCAATTCAAAAACTTTGTGACAACATTATTATAGCCCTTTATAAATCTAAAGCTTAGAGTAGTATGAGCTCGTTCGCCTATATTTGCCTGTCTGTCGAATGTATAGCCCGTTTGAGATACTACCAAATATAACTGCTTAAATCGCATCGCCATTGCGGCGAGTGTTGTTGGTCCGTGTGGAGAACACGGTACAAATATTTGTGACCCACAAATATTTGTGACCCACAAATATTTGTGGGTCACGCACACAGTCCCGGATGTTTTTTGGGTCCGTTGTTAAAATGACATTATAAAACGGTTTTATTTACACACTAGCTGTTACCTGCAACTTCGTCCGCGTAGATTTTAACTAAAAAGTGTTTGTCTCCGCGGAACCCTATTTTTTTTTCTAAAATCAAAATAGCCTTACTCCTTATAACATCAGCTATCTGCCAGTGAAAGTGCCATCAAAATCGGTTCAGCCGTTTCGGAGATTAGCCGGAACAAACAGACAGGTAGACGAAAATTTTAAAAATAATTGTTTTCGTATAGGTATCTTATATACTCTCATATGCATTATCTTATCTTATCTTATCTTATATGGGGACCAGTCAGTGCAGACCAGCGACACTTCGACCCAGTGGGATCTTTTGTGTCCACACTCTCCCAATAACGACTGCCATAGATGTTCATGACAGCCGGGACCGACGGCTTAACGTGCTCTCCGAGGCATGGAGCAGGCGATAATTGTCAATCAATACGCACATAATTTCGAAAAGTCATATAACTTCCGAAAGTCACAGGTGCGCGACGTGGGTTCGAACCCGAGACCCTCGGCAATGCAGTCTGTTGGTCTCCCCACTGAGCTATCGCTGCTCTTTTCATATGCATTAGATAAAAAGCTGTTATTTTGACATTACAAACAGACACTTCAATTTTATTTATTTGTATAGATGTAGACTTAAAAGGAAATTCCAATGACATAATTAATGTCCAACGTTGAAATCAAACCCCCATGCATAGCATTCACATTCATTACCGCTGCGCCACGTAGGCATTATGTAAGATTAACTAAGGTCAAGGTAAAGTAAACTCATATTTCATATCATCAATTTCTGTAGAATATTCTTAAGGCACCTTTCAGAGGTCTATAAAGCCTACGATTATCACAATCACATCTTGTTAGACTCTAAGTTATGTACCTACAATGGCGTACAATGTGACCGACGGAGCTAGCTGTCACGTTTTCCACTTTGAGTAGGCTTCCACGCTGAATAGACTCAGGTGTGACATTTAAATAGTAGCCAATACAAATGTAGTGTATTATTAAAACGGATCTTTTTTAATAATTAAGCGTTTTTTTTAATACTTGGGAATTTAAAATCTATCTGGCACTGTCATATGCCTATGTTTTTCTTGATACCATACTTTTATTATTATAAGCAACAGAAACGTTAAAAATTACATAAGTACACATTCACGATTAAATAAAATAAGGTTCCCATATTGTTCATGGAAAATTATTAAAATCGGTTTAATTTTAATTGCGATAACGGGAGTATACGAGATGACGATTTCAGCGGTATAATTAGTCTGAGCTATAATTATTTATTATGATAAATCATCATCATGTCAGCCGAAAGACGTCCACTACTGGACATAGGCCTCTCCCAAGGTTTTCTACTCAGACCAGTCTTGGGCCACCCGCATCCAACTGCTTCCCGCGACCCTTACCAGTTGATCGGTCCACCTTCTGTTATCTTTATATTACATATTGATATTTCATCTAACCCAGGGACAGCAATAGATCTAGTAAATTTAGATTAATTTTATAAGTAGAACAGAGAACCTTTCAAACAGAGGCTTATAATAAATTTCGCTGTACCATATGTTGAATACACGTGCTAAACACGTGACAACTAACAATGAATACTCGCTTTTAAAGCATTTATCTCGTAATACTATTTAAGTATATCTACATTGTGATACACGTTGTAGTAGTTTCCACGTTGAAAAGGCTTTTGCCCGCTTCGTAAGCGAGTAATTAGCTAGTATGTTATCTATAGTAATATTTTATAGAGGAATGATTAGAAATTTTGTTTGTTTGTTTGTTTGTCAGGTTTTAACACAAAACCAGTCAACCAATTTAAAAAATTATTTCGCCTTTAGAAAGCTTAATTATCACCAAGTATATTTTATTAAAAAAAAGGACTTTGTACCATAACATAACCTACTTTTCGCGAGCAAAACCGCGGGAAAAAGTATATTAGTAAGGTTAATTTACTCGACTTCTAGGCGACGTATTAAGATGAAACATGCACCGGATTTTAAAGTCAAGGATGCACTAGGGGGCAAATGGAGCAACATGTTGCGGAACATGTTCCGCAACAACTACGTAGAACGTGCCGAAGTAAATGTCGCGGAACATTGTGTAGGACACACTAGTCAGTGTTTATAAAAATGTCGCTTGAGGAGGTTGTGGCTATTAGTGCTGCGTACATGTATAATAGATTATATCGAGTGTGTTGAAACGTAAGAGAAAGAGAAGGTCGTGGATGCGGAATTTCTTACTACAACGAGAAAGAAGAGTTAATATTCTAAGTGATCTCGTAACTACACTCGGTAACAAATGGCGCGACACTGACGCGGGACATGTGTGCACGCTCTCGAGGCGGAAGCAAGTTTCTAGATTTCTATGCAATTTTCTAGATTAACAGACAAGATACGTCCATCTTTTCACATGTTCCTATAATACTTTCGCAGCTGAATACCCAGGCCGAATTAAAATAAGCAAGGCCTTTTAAAATGCAGTCCTAGAATTTACTCAGTAAACCTAACTAATATTATCAATGTGAATGTGAGTTTGTTTGTTTGTTTGTTTGTTACGCTTTCACGTCTTAACTACTCGACCGATGATCATGAAATTTCGTATATACGTTGTCAGGGTAACTGAAAAAGACTTACCTTTCATCCACAAAAATACGGTTACTAGAAGGTTGAAGGTTAAAGGTGAATGTAGGAAGGTAGAAGGTTAGGTACCTTCATTTACGCGAGCGAAGCCGCGATCATAATCTAGTATATGATATTATTGGCCATAGGAAAATTCATAATTTTATAGTACACTATATTTTCCTCTTGACGTCCTGTTTCGATTATTGGCCTCTCCAAAGACATTGGTATCTAATCAAGGCCTTTTAGTATATGCGGGTACCGTGATACTATTTCTGTGAAGCGGCTGTAATTCAATCGTGAGTTCGCGGGTTCTAATCCCATCCGTTGCACTACCGACGTGTACTCAATCATAACGCAAGCATATTATAGCTCGCTAGAGGACAAGAATGCCAGTATATTTCAAAGTCAAAGTCAAAAATCTTTATTTCCATAAAAATGTGCAAACAATTCTTGGACACGTCAATTCACTATCATATTAATAAAAAAATTATAAAAATAAATAGAAGGAAATAAAAATGTAGCATTGAAAAAAGCCTGCTCGAGGAATAGAGCTTTCATAAAAAGAAGCAGGCAAGAAACTCATGACAACTCTTTTCAATCGCCAAATGTTTACATGAATACAATTCAATGTTATATTATTTCCCTTATATGATATAATATAATATGTTATAATAATTGTGAATAGGAATAACCTGTGAGTGGTAGCAACTCAATTTGGAACCCAAATTGACTACTCGGATGGCGTAGTGGGTTAAGTGGTCGCCTCGCCATTGCCAACGCGTCGAGTGTTGTGGGTTCGATCCCCACACGGGATAAAAGATTGTGTGATCCACAAATGGTTGTCCCAAGTGTAGGTCATCTTTTTGTGCATTGTAAGAATGTCTGTACAGTCCCCCACGACACAGAAATTATTGCCTCATTTCCAACTCGACAGATTTTAACTTGTCAGATTTACAACTCGACAGACTGTCATGATATTATGTACAATTAAATACACATTTACAAAAAGATAACTAGCGACATATTCAGTTGCTACAAAGAGTCTTTCAAAAGCAATAATAGTGTAGAACCACGTAGAACGCAGTAGACGTATTAATAATAGGATTACCATAAATCCATCAGTATTGTATTTTAGTATATTATTGAAAGAAGAAGCAGTTTTCAAGATAAACAACTAAAGAACAGCGTGTAGGTATCACAATCCTACAAGCAAACGTAGACAAGCAGGAATTGATAAACACAGCAAAATAGACCAAATTATAGAAGATGGATTAATTAAAGAATAACATAAATGTAGATGAAATATTAAATACTCTACGTAATGCATTACATCATCATTCAAAGTGTATTATATGAAATTTCAAAAGATTTTCTTTCTTTTTAAATAAACATTATTTATCTTTTTTTAATAACTTTTTTTTTTCTCACTGTACCTTTGTGATAATATCATGACAGTCTGCCGAGTTGCAAATCTATCGAGTTAAAAATCTGTCGAGTTGGAAATGAGACGAATTATTCCTAGTGCAGGAGCAGACCTTTTTAAAGAAAAATAATGACACATAATATTAAAAAAAACGATTTCCATCTTTAGTGATATTTGCTATCATATTGCAGTCTTACTGAAGAGGCAATTAATTACGTTTGGTAAAGGAGCGTTTGCATCGCCGATAAGAACATTTCAAGTAGAGACTGAATCTGCAAACAGAAGATAGGCTAACTGCCAATCAGTATTACTAGTATATTGCGGGCTTAGCTCTAGGCGTCGCGCTCTTGGCTACAGAAATTGTGCTGACATAATATTTTAAAGGGGTCCAAGATTGCAACCAAGATCTTTTTTTTAAGAACTTACTTATTAGAATATTTTGGAAATAAGCGGTATTTTCGTTCGATTTGTCTTGTGGTAGCTGCGGAGTACGACTGCTGCTGGACTCGGGTTCAATAGCAGAGTCTAGTAAAGTCTTATTTGTTTTTTTACCAAGAAGCTCTCATTAGCAATGCAATGTCTGGAGCTATGAGGATAAAAGGCACTGGGCTCACTTTAAAGGCGCGGTTAGATCGCGAGCTATGAACTTGTGGGTAGTGTGCTAGTAATGTTCGGTCAGATCAGTAAGCTTTAAGTATGAGGATTATTTTATTTCATTTTATTTTTAAACCAATCTGTAAAGTCCTGCGCTCGAAATAGCTACTGTATCTATACATATAATAAATCTGTAGAAGTGTAAATTCTGTACATTGAAAATATAAAAAAAAGCAGGAGGTGTTACTAGATAGAAAACAAACCCAAAAATGTGATTAAAAAAATGTTTGTCTGTCTGTCTGTTTGTTCAAGCATCACGAAAAACCTACCAGTTCGATTACGATGAAACTTCGTATTATTATACTTTAATATCCTGGGCACCACACTGGGTGTTTTTATCCCGGAAAAATATATAAAATAAAAAACAAACTTAATTTTGCGGTTCAATCCCTAGACACGGTTACTGTACCAACCGCAAATAATAAGTTTGTCGCCCTTTATGTCACCGGCAGTTCACTAACGTTGTGCTGTAAATGTAGGGACGAAGGTCGAATTTGGCTTGAACCGTTCGCGGCACTAGCGTGGCGCGCGACGCCACGGATCGCAAGCCTTTATAAGGACGGCGTCTCCGCCGCGTAAAGTTGTAAAGGCCATCTGAGCCCAACAACTAGTACGCACACAAAAAAAAGATTTTTGACTGTTGATGCGGACGGACGTGTCGAGCGGCGAGCGTTCGTTCTTATTGACATTTTATAAATTGTATGCCTGCAAGTACAGTAGACTATAGAGTAGTTACTTATTAGGTTTATTTTTATAAGGTGTATATATAGATTTAATTTTCAGGTATAGTTAGTATATTTAATATCTCCCGCTCTAGAGGCGGCACGGTCCGAACTCCGCCAGGACCTGGTTGAAAAATGGAGAAATCGACTTGTGCACCCTAGTGCCGGGCACGCTACAAACGTGGCGGTAAGACCCGTTTTTGAAGAGTGGCTGGAAAGGCGGCATGGCGCCCTCATCTTCCGGCTGACACAGGTAATGACTGGCCACGGTTGCTTTAGCCAGTTCCTGTGTCGCACAGGCTGGCAAGAGACGCCCGGTTGTCACCACTGCGGCGATTGCCGCGACGTTGTTGAGGACACGGCGCACACGGTGCACACTTTGGGGGACTGCCCCGCCTGGGCATCACAGCGCCATGAGTTGGTCGCGGCAGTCGGTATAGTTGCCCTCTCGCTCCCGGCCGTGGTTCAGTCCATGGTCCGGAGTGAGAGGTCGTGGAACGCCGTCGCCTCCTTCTGTGGGGAAGTTATTTCGATCAAGGAGGCAGCGGAGCGGGAGAGGGAGCGCTTAAATCCTTCCTCCAACCGTAGAACCGGGCGCCGGAGGGCGCGAGATGACCTGCAGCCACCCTGAGGTTTGACCTGGAGGTGGTATGCTTCGTGGGCCTGGCCGCCGTCCGATCAGCACCAGGTCCGAGAGGTGGCGTGCGTGTTCCCACACGCGCCTCTGTGTCGTGTCCATCTCCCCTCAAGGGGGAGAGGGACAGTAGGGCTTTTTAAAAAGTACGTTGTATCTCAAGGGTAGGTCTCTTTTTGTAATGGCCTGCCGTTTCATACGGCTCGCGGCGAGTCGAAACCTCGGCGGGGTCGGGACCACATGTGAAAGTGACTAACTAACTTCATTCTAATTTTACTATTTGTTAACACTTTATAATTTTCACTAATAAGTATTTGTTGTTTTTTATTACGTAATAAGATAACGTTGTTTGTTACACCATAATTATGCATGCTGTGACAGCTTACAATGTTGTGCATTTAGTTACTATTTATGGTGTTATGTAGTTATGTAAAAAATATGTAACAACTACTGGGTGTCTGAACAAATAAATAAAATCCACATTATGAGAGAATATCCGCGTAACTATTTCTCCGTTGACATCAGAACACGATTGTCTTGAAGGATGGCTGTTGTTCAAGTTAATAAAAATTTGAAGTTATGTCATATATATGCTGCTCGAAGTACTCATATCCTCAATTTAGTTGTGCGCAGTAAAAATAATCAATTTCATAGTTAGTTTACTTTCAATAAAACCAAATGTTATTAATGTTTGATGTTGTCAATATTATCATTTATTTATTCAGTAGCAATAAGTTAACATAATAATCAGTGGGATAGTCAAGAGGATAAAAATGCGAATATTATGTGTAATATTATTTATTTTATGTTAATTAACTTTCGTTTAAGTATACCTCTATCCTTTTTTAAGATAAGGTAACAATGCGAGTTTAATCTTCTCATAGACTTATACATTACGTTACACCTTTACATTAAACTTATACATTACGTTACACCTTTACATTAAACTTATACATTACGTTACACCTTTACATTAAACTTTTCCAAGAATTATGCAGAGGTGAACCAAAATAATATATAGCTAATGTGATGTTTAGCACGGGTGACTGTATTTCAATAAGAAAAAAGATACAAATACACAAAAGTGGATGTGACACTGAATCCCGCACTAGGATACCCTGTGTTGCGGGATCCAGTCTCTTTCGACTGATATTCTTACAGTAATTGCATCAGATAGAAACAGTTATTATTATATTAACGCTACTTATACAAATATATTATGCTACTTGATAATAACTATATATTAAGACTACAGATATACTTACTTGAGTTTATATTTGAAATGCACGGATGGTGTAGTGCTTTATATGGTTTAAGTGGTTGCCTTAGTATTGACAGTACGCCTATTGTTATAGTGTGTTCTACAAATAGTTTTCCGAGTCGGGACGTTATTTGTGTCCATTGTATGAAAGTCCGTAAAGTCCCCGCTATACAGGATTTTTAGAATGTTGGCTTATAAACAATAAAAAAATGAATAAAATATTTATATATATATTAATGTTATTCTTAAAATATGATAGGTCAATTATCATCAGCGATTAATGCATTTGTATAGTTATTAATATTTAAAATCATTCGTATCTATTGTTCCTATTTAATATAAGAATTATTATATTTTGAAACAAATAATTGCTACGTTTAGTTGCATAGGAAAGCGTCCCAAATAAAAGTCGAGCCCTTCAATTCGGAAACACGGATACAGGCCTGACTGCATTAATTTCGTTGCTTGTTGAATTACATTGTGCTTAAAATTTTGCCAGACAAGCGGTTACCGCTTACTACTGCGGTACGCCACCATAGGCACTAAAACAAATTCAAGCATAAAAATAAACTATTTAATGAGAACAATAGTGCAACGACATTCATGTGTTCAATAAATCATTAGTGTCATTAATGCTAACGGTTCAGAAACATTTGCTTTTAAATACCAGTGCTATGTAGGGAAAATACATTATTTAACTGCCTAAATTCTTCTTGTCGGAGATGAATTAGTTGGTGAAGTTTACTCTCCCTGTCCAGATAAAAATAAAATAATATATATAACAAAGATTTTTTTGAAGCATGAAATTGTATCACTACTTTTAAAATTGAACTTGATATAAGGCTTATACTTTATTGCAAGATTTCTAACCATGGCTGATTGAATGAGCAGATTATGTAACACAGTTTTGCCTAGTCTAGTCTTTTGACGACATCACATGTATTTTATAATATTGCAATTAATAGCAGCATAAAAATGCGTATTTTTCTCATTTGAACTCTACTGGTTGGTATTTTTGACATCTGTTGCTTTTCAACAGTCTTCTTAAATAGACGTGTCCAAAAATAATGAATTTTCTTAATATTTTTACTATTTCTACATAATTTCTGGGTACCAATATTATTATTAATAAATATTAATAATAGATAATGAACTGAATCTAATGCTTTAGGTTAATCAGAATTATTTCCATAGAAAATGATATAGTTGTGTGTTACCTTAATTTAGAAGACGTCAATGAATTTCAAAGGTCCTTTTTATAATTTCAGATACTAACATTTATTGCTATTTCACTCTTGATTAATATAGTAACGTGCCAACAATCACTAGAAGATAATACTAATCAGAATGCGGACGACGGCATACCGATTAGCCAAGTTGTGGATATGATACTCAGTAAAGGGCGAAGATTGAATACACATGCGGTGCGAGCCAAGTCTCAAATTGATGCATTCCGAACAGGTCATAACCACAAACATAAAAAAGCTTTACGGAATGCGGCTTTGTCAGCAATAGACCCAACAGATATGATGGATTCTCAAGCAAAGTTGATTGAAAGCGAATTGAAGAACGCCCTATCTCATAAAAAGTCAGCCTTGTTTGATAAACCGTATGTAGAAAAGCAAGGCAAAAATGATTTTCTAGTTTTACAGCATGATTTTAAAGATCCATTTGTAACGGTTATACCGAATTCTATTTATTACAACGTAGAGAAAAGATGCGTCAACTGGCTGGACGATTGCAATTCACAAGGAATCAGAGCTAGATTGTTTTTAAGAGGTGTACAATCACCTTTTAAAAAATAATTGAGGTTAATCCCTTAATTTGGCAGGATATTTTATCGTTATCTCAAATATTTTTCTTAAATTATATTATTATAATACTTGTATAAGAACTGTAAAAAATATTTAACAAAATATCCACCCCTTTTTCTTAGAAACCCTTAGTATAATATACTATACATAATTTGATGTTCAGAGTTGTACTCACTTGTTTGTTTGTATAATATGCTATACATAAGTGACAGGGGGACTATTTGTGAGAAAATTTAAGAGACAATTAAAGCACAAAATTTAATGAAAATCAAATACAAAATTTAATGAAAATCAATCATTGTGGTAACTGAAAAAGCAATTCCTCTTAATTGGTATAAAACGCAATCGTAATTGACATTTTGTACAAAAAACGTTTGTCGGTCCCTTCTTACAGTACCGTCGACGACCGTATGTCGTACCAGCTTGCTCATGGCCAATTTTATCACGTTGAATGTTATCAGAAGGGTGGCTTCTTTTTGGCGCGGAAATCTTTCTTTACGTATATATTACTGGTACGGCAGCAGGTAATGAAAGTCGCTTCAATTTTATTAACTCCTCGCTTACATTCATTCGAAACTTCTTCAACATGATATGTTTCTCGCCGAGCCTTTTCTTGTCTCGTTTATAGGTAAGCCATGCATTATTTACGCAAATGTCAAACATTTGCGAGAAAATAGATAAATACCATCTTCTTGACTGCATTTCAGTCCTATACTAAGCCACCAGCATGTCGGCTAGGTTTACGCCGGCGCCGAACCATCGCCTATCCGCGAAGCCTGTATTTGTTCTGTGCAACACAATACCAGCAATATAATGAACTCCTCTTTAAACGAGAACTCAATATTTCTCGCTAACAACAATACCTCATATTTTTACAAGGATGTTCTAAAGAAAACTTCTAAAGAAAACGTCAACAATTAAGTTCATATAGATCTTGATTTCAATGCCTAGTTCAAGTTTGCAATGCAGTTTTCTCAAAGCAAATGACGCAGTTAGATAGAAGAGAGGACAGATATTCGAACTCTAAAAATGTCTCTGCCGGAATATAACAAAAATGTTAATATTTTTTGAAAAGCGCCCACGTCTTTGATCTACATATAATTAACCTTTAATACGTTTACTTAACTATTATTCCACTAACAACCACCATTGATGGAAAGCCAATGTTTATAGGAGAGATATTATCCTGATTAGTGGGTAGTCAAAACTTAGCTGCCTATAGGATCTATTCATTTTGATTGTAAATCGCAACATGTTCATTAAAAAGGCTGCCTGCTATTGTGCTCCTGGCGATTCATAGAGGATATTTTGCACTAGTATATTATTTACGTCTTTATGCTTCGTGTCCACAAATGGAAGACGGACTAGTGCTGTGCTTGAGTCCTAACAAGGTTCTTTGGAGAACATCGCCGCAATAATAAAGTTGTAGCATCATTGCAAGACGCGTTCAGTTACATTGAAGAATAACTCGTGTTACGTACATATGAAACTGAGTTTCATCAAATAACAATATCTAAGTGAAAGTATCTAATTCTATGAAATTAAATAATACTTTATTATAATAATTTGTTTGAATTTCTATAACAAATAATTTATTATACGATAGATTAAAATATAAGGCTGGCGTAGCTCACGTATACATGCATCTTTATCATCACTCCTCTATTGTCAAAAGGGTAAGCAGAGGTCTATCACACCCACATTTCTGCAATTATAGTTATAGATAACATGTATGTATGTATAGATAACTACTCTATTGCTTCCTACCGGGCATAGAACCAGCCTCCATATAGCTGCTGGGAATTTTTTAAAAGAAAGTCTCTACCAAACCTTAAGTAACCTGGGCAACGAATCCGAAACTTTATGCATTGCAGTCGCACTCACTAGTGCTACGTCACCGAGGCAATCAACAACATACATACATCATTAACAGTTAAACATTACTTTAAATCTTTGCCTTGGTTAACCGGAATATCTTTTGGTTAGTCATGCGTAAATCGTCGAACAGATTTGAATACAACTTGACACATTGACCATGACCTACATTACCAAAGAGGATACACTTTTTTGCGTTCCCATGACAATTCCCTGGATGAAGCTTAAGGCAGGCGCAAGAAGTTGAGATAATATATTTCTTTTATGTTGGAATACTATAACAAATATGATAAGCTTCTAAACATTAATAGATAGAGATCTTAGAGTCGCTAGCCCTCTGTCATTTTAGAAAAGGCGAGAGTAGAGTCTAACGAGTCAAACTATAGACAATATTTTTGTAGTCTTATTTACAAAATATTGTCTTACGTTTATGCCAATGCTTTACTACAATCAATCTTGGTTTGTCAAGGTTCTTAGAAAATTCGTTACGTTTATTTCCTACTCTTTGTACTTGGTCTACGTCAGTTTCGGTTAATTCAAACCCAGCTTTTCTGAAGTGATTAACACCAGCTGATTTAAGCTCTCGCTATTTTGTTCCGGAAGACCAGCTATCTCTAACTCATTTCTCAGTTCGTACTGATATCCGTACGTATGCATACCATACCGTAACACATGCAGTGTATCGCCAGTGAAACCAGTCTAAGTAGTAGTAAATGAAGGTACGTCGCAATCGATCGATGCGATGCAATTCGAACTGTTTGCGTAGCCGTCCATTCCGAAGAGCAATCTGCCGCTTACAGTTCACGGTCGTATTTATTTTGCGTACTACGTCCAAAATTGCACTCGCTTCAAAAGAGCAATTAAGAAGAGATTAAAACACTAATCCTTTGAATAAAGAACAGTGACGAATGAAAACATCATATCGACGCTTGAAAGGCAAAAATTACTAAGCGACATGTTGGACGATATTGAGTTATATACATCATTGAAACCAGCAAAAAATTCTGCGTCGATTGGTCATACTCTCGTACTGCTAAGAAGACTTTTGTTGTGGCTTGGTAACGTTAAAAAAATCACATTTTCACAGTTTTCGGCGACCAAGCAACCAAATTTTTACTGATTTATGAATAACTTTTACTTAGTAGGTATTCGATTTTAATTTTTTTACACTTAGTAATTTTTGCCTTGATTCGAAATAATACGTTTAAACATTAAGTATTTTTTTCCTTACGGTGACTAGGGTATGAGCATTGCTTAAGAAATATTACCAGATTCATTAATTAATTTTTTCTTAATTTAAGACTTTTTAACACACCTTAATAAAGTACTCATTTTCATTTAGTAGTTTTTTCCTAAATGGTAATGTATTTTAAAACGTAATAGTTTTATTTTATTTTAATTTAAAAGTAATGTTAAATATGTTATGTCTAATGTATAATGGTATAATTGCTGAGTATTGGTACGACTCTCATTTTTTTTTCTTTTCGTTGTGTTTTATCCGCAATTTGTGTTAAAAAAACAATTATTCTTATTTTATATAGATAATTCACGTTCATAACGTCATTTTGCAATACAGTCCATTGTGATCATGTAGTGTACACACAGTTAGGAACTTAGTTTAGAACATAACTGTAATATGTATTTATTTTCAAACCTACTTGTACTTTGTTCTGTTTTGTTTACCTAAAAATAAATAGAGTAGTATTTTTCCTGCCTAAAAAGGATATAATATTATCGTTTAGTAATATTTTACCTGCCGTTTTTTTATTGTTTTTGTTACTTAGATAACTATTTCTGCTATGAACTTTGTATAAAAATGAGCTTATCCCTGTCGCATCTATTTTGTTTTGTCGCATAAACGCGGTGAGTACATTTTGAATGGCAGTTGGTAAAAAAATATCAATGAGTCTTCACCGAACTGTCACATAGGCAACCTGCGAGCTCACGCGCTTCGCACAAAGTACGTCGCGTAGCTCGAGATAAGTACTCGGTAAGTGTTCTCATTATAAAGATTTTATGACCTTATTTAAAACGCATTTTATAGATTGATTCATATTTATTGTTTTAGTTGCATAATGAATCGCAACAAGCGAATAGATAACATAATTAAGCAGGGTACGTCAACCGCGGGTGTCGATAGCAGGGATTTGATCTTGGTAATGTACCTGCTTATCTTATCTTGTGTGTGGGGGCCAGTCTGTACAGACCGGCGACACTTCGACCCAGTGGGATCTTTTATGTCGCCCCCAAGATTCATCCCTTAGCTATCTCCTTATGAATGTACTGCATTAGCTGCAGTGTACAATTCAGAGGTAGAAGCCTGAAGTCTTCAGGGTTTGAATATGCCAATCCCATCAATGTACCTGCTTAGTAATATACTAAATCATTATTCTCTCAATTGTCACCATTAGAAACAACTAATATTAAATTTAATTTCTAGGGACCAAGATATCGAGAAAATACTTATAAAGACAAAAATCTGCGACGATTGGAACAAGTTCGCAAAAAACTTGTGTTTATTGCACTGGTATGTTTTTAATTTATTAAATTTACTTATAACGCATAGTAAAATTGTGTGTGTGTAGGTTGAATAAATTTTAGATTCGATGATTTTGACATCGCGTCGTACACATTCTTGACCAGTATTTATCGGATGAAGGTTGAGAAATCTTCATCTGATAAATTAATCAACGTAGTTTTACCAAAGTTTACAACCTTTCTCACCAGACTGAAAGAATGGTAGAATTAGCAGAATTAGCACTTTCTTGAACTTATTACCAATTCAAATAAATTTTCGAACTATAGTAGGTACCATATCCCGTTTTGAGCAAATCTGTAACAAGTAGGTTAATGCATCTATTTTACTTTTGTTCTACATACTATAGCGCTATCACACTAGCAATTTATAAACGACAGCGATCTCGCAACGAGCGTGCAGCGAGCTCGCAGCGAGCGCGCAACGAGCTCATTGCGATTTCGTGGGAACATTGTCAACGGTTCAAATCACGGCCAGCTCACTGTGCTCCCAAATCGACTGCGAGTAGGCTGAGCACTCGTTACAAGATTGCTGTCGCTCACAAATCGCTAGTGATAAAGCCCGTTAAATTTTTACTGAGCGAACTGAACACCTATTTTATATTTTATTTTCAGGATGAAACACTTTCAGATGAAGGCCCTTCAATGATACCCTTTGCAAGTACTCCTGAGACTCTAACTGTTGGCAATAACATTGAGATGTATTATATTATATTATAGTGAAGCATTGATGGATAAAATTGTAAGTGGCCTGTCAGGCCCCACCTTACAATTTGTACCTGCATATCTATCTAAAGAACAGAATGCAGCCCCAGTAGATGATTATTCTTTAGTTCAAATTGGCATACCAGATAAAGAACTTGGAAACATTGAGGTTGAATTGACTATACCGGAATCGTCCGTTACAAGCGACACTCAAGAACAAACAGTTAAAAAATACTAAAGGTGGACTGACTACAACAGAAATGTATATTGCAAGCAACACCCAAGTAAGTGCCAATTCTACAAATTCTACTATTGTGGGATGCTCTTAATCTGGCGATTCAAAATGTACAAAGCCTCAAAACGTAAGTGCAAAATAAGTACATTGTACAAACGTAAGTACATTGATTATTTATCAGATGAAGCTTACTCAACCGTTATCGATTGTGAAGAAGCTGCAATTTCAGATGAATGGTTAGGATCTACTTCTTCTTCTAATGACGTTGAAGTAGTTTCAAAAACAGTAAAAAATGTAAAACATCTAAAAAGACAAAATCTGAAAAGCAAAACACAAGTTTGGATGACATTAATGAAGAAGTAGTGGAAGAAAAAGGATTGAGAAACAAAAGAATAAACTTGAGAAAGGAACGGTCACAAAAAAAATACTGGACAAGAATGTGTGCGAAGTGATGGCAAAATCATCAAATCTAAATCTATTCAACCTAACTAACTTCTAAATGTGGAAGTTACTGTGAAAATATTGATACAGAGAAAAAACAGAGGGTATTTGATCATTTTTGGGGAGTCTCGGAAGATCGTCGGAGACTAGTTAGTGAAATTACTAACTATATCTACCTATAAAATTAAAATGCCTTTTTTATTTTAGTTTATTTTTTTAATCAATCTACATATTATACTAAGTTTTTAACGACAGACCACCTTCTTTATAAGATTAGCTATCCACGTTGCAAGATATTAGACTGCAATATTCGTATACTGCTGCTTTCTATATTCAATCTCAATGCGTATTTTTTGCGCTACAAGAGTTAGAATTTTGACAGATCTTCCATAGAAAATATGTCAGAATACTAACTCAGATAACAAAATGATGATGATGACAATATCCGTCGACAACCTTTGTCCGAAAGTCGTTGATTTTGTGTACTAAAACCAAAATTAATTATTACTTGTTCAAAAAAGCTTACACTACCCTTATGCAATTGCTATAACTAAAATTGACTGGCAGAGTAGTTATTTCGTTTTCTATTTAGATCATTTTACCTAACATGTCAGACATGCGTTACTTATGGATGCGTCATCTTTTTTGAAATACAATTTTAAAATAATGCTTTATTGTTTGGGTTTAGTTAATGTTACTTGTCTTAAAATCAAATTTTGTTGTCGGTAAGTAACTTTTACCTGTTTGTGATTTTGATGAAATTATTACTAACCGACACTATTTCATAACATATTAAGAAAATTTATAATCTTTAAATGCCAGTTTATTAAGCCTATAAATTAAAATTCGTTGGAATCAAGTAGTTAGGACTAATAGGCGATCTTTTACGATATTTTTCCAAAAAACAAATCTTTAAAATGCTCTAGTGTAAAGCTGCCAATATGTCGCTTGGTACTTTTTGCCTTTAAAACGTCGATATACTTACATATATAAGCTGGTTTATGTAATTACAATATGAACTTGTTTGACTGGAGCTTAATTAACTTCTCTTGGGTTTTAACCAGACTTCTATTTTTACTGTATATCATGTTTGAGGCAGACATGATATACTGCAAAAATGAGTAGTCAAAATGAGTGGTACAGCGTTGATGTATGCGACTGCTGTTCAGAAGGTCTCAAGTTAGATTCTCGAAATGGCAAAAACTGATGTGCATTTCATTTATATTTTATCAGCAATGCATTTCATCTATATATATATATATCATGCGTCGGTTCGTTGTATGTTCGTAAAATACTCCGGGTCACAGTGCTTAAAATATTTAATAGGTATTTTCATATTATAAAAATACTACGAACTTATTTAAAGCTTAAAGTATTTTTTACAATATGGCAATACCCATAAATTGAGTATGTTATTTTGCCATAATAATGAAGCAGCTACCTAATGATATGATTATTAGTAAAAGTTCGCGGTGATGCCAATTAATTATCGGATGACAATACAAATGAGCCAAGGTCGCCCGTAGGTGTACTACCTTTATACATACGACATAAAAATACCGTTACTTAGAATATTATTATTCTTATTAAAGGGCTTTTTATTGTTTGCCTAAGCGGTAGGACATAAACGAAATAATATTTTTTATTTAAAATACTACTCTCATCTAAAGTATGTATTCTGTATCGCGGTGAACTTTACAAACATTCAACAAACGGACTCAAGGCACACTTAGACTCATAACAGCTTAAACCAGTACGCCACCTAGTCATAGTCGACATAACATCTTTTGTACCCACAATAAAATTATTCGATTGATTGATTGCAAATAAAGGACAGCATTCTCAGTCCTATAGGTAGTAAAAGTCATTGCTTCTGCTACCTATCTAGGTACTACTTCTAAAACAGGTAGTAAAAGATCTCAAGGTTCTCATACCTACTTCTACAAATATTATCTTAAATTAATTTTAAAATATTTTCCAAGGAACGATTCGCGAGTCTTGGTATTGGCAAGCTCACTGATTACGCTAACATTTTAGTATCAGGCGAGCTGAATACCTACTTTTTTTAATTGCCGTTGGCGGCAGACGAGCAAGCGGCCCACCTGATGGAAAGTGGTAACCGCTGCTCATGGACTGCAGCAATATCAGGATACAGCAAACACGCTGCCTACCGTGAAATAAGACCTTTTATTTAGCACTTTATTGTATAATAACCAATCCAAAATATATGAGTTCCTTTTTTAATAATACAACTCGCGCACTAGACTTTCCCTGCATTGCGGGTGACTTTCCAAACGTACAATTAACGGACACAAAGTACTTCCCGTTATTGTTATATTAACCTATCAATTTCTGGAATGCCAGATTTTGATCATTTATCATCATCAGATTGAATCAGAATTGTAAATCTATTATATGTCTGGATGCTGGTGTCAGGTATAGGTTAAATGTCCACACCACATGCTGAAAATAAATGCAAATGTTGAACATGTAGGTTTATGAATAAATAATATTCCAATGGTCTGAAACATATGAGTTTAACGGTAAAGATTTTTAATCTTTACCGTTAAACTCATTCATAAATACCGTTAAGCAATTTAATTGGTATTTAAACGGCTTCGTGCTCTCAACTCGACATTTTGGATATTAATATTAGGGGTTAAAGTATGAAATTGCCGATTTGTAGTGGAAAATTGAAACTCGTTTTTTTCTAACAATTGCCGGGACAGTGCCTTTTGACGTTATCTCGGTATATCGTTACGTGACAGTACGGCTACGGGCGGCGAACTTTATTTCATGTAATTTGGCAAACCGTCAATAGACAGCTATTGCCGGTTCCTAGAAATGCTTCCTAGAAATGTTATAGAAAAGCTACAGAGCTTTTCTATAACATTTCTAGGAAGCACGTGATCTCGTGTCGCATCACGCGGCTTCATTCGTTCGTAGGTGTCACAGTAAACTCTTTTCTATTCATTTTTCAACACACACATACGCAATGCTTAATGCACCAAAACAAAACGTTCACACCGTCGTAAGGCGTATTCCCGCCCCTAAGCGTCAACGTCTGTGGACGTAATTATCGTATCAAATAAATAAAAATATATGTAATATGGTAGTACGGTTATAGACGATATGATAAAATGTATGGGATTTTGTAGTGTCATATCATGACATTTGCAAAAAGTTGAGTGTCTCGGAACGTGCTAAGATGTACCATATTTATTTAATCGAAATATTTACCCTCATTATCTATACCTACATTGCTGCCATCTAAATGGAAGTTCATTTATGCCTTTACGATAGAACTCCGGGTATCTAGATTCGACAAACTGTGTGAAAGCATTTTGTACTGCCTCCTGGGAAGAAAATTAATTGTTCAAATCACGAAAGAAATGGTAGTCCGTTGGAGCTAGGTGTGAGGATCGATTCATGAGTCGTTTCACTGCCAGTTTCGCCATCATTGTTTGAAGTTCGGCATAGTAAACATCTGCTGTTATTGCTTCACCAAACCTGAGAAAGCTATAGTGAATAACACCATGAAGAGACCACCAAACAGTTACCATTACCTTTTTATTGGTAAGCTTTCCTGTAGGGCACTGTTGCGGCGTTTGACCTGGGGTCAGCCATTGCATTTTTCGCTTACGGTTATCGTAAAGAATCCACTTTTCGTCACATGTCAATTTGATCCAATATTCCTGCATTTCTGTACCGATTCAACAAGGCAACACATGTTTCAACATGCATTTCTTTCTGCAGATCAGTCAAATCATGAGGCACCCATTTTTCATATTTTTTTATCTTATTGATTTGATGCAAATGAGCCAATATTGAAAGCAGGGTAGGGTAGTTTGACTCGGATCGGCTTCCACCATCTCCTTCAATTCAGCGTTATTCACCTGTCAGCGTTGTTCTTTTATGCATAAAATAATTATTTGGTCAGGTCGAAAATCTCAAAAATTCAGAAAAAACAACATAACTCGAAAACTATGAGAAATTGCCGAACATATATCGGGGTGATCCGGAGTCTACAATACGAGGAAGCTAATTTTTTTATTTGGACGTCTATGTTCCGGCCACCCTGTAATTTCCTAACGTTTAACCGACATAAGCGGGTCAAAACGTTTAAAACTACTTAGGTATTTTTGTACATACTCACGCCTATGTACCCAAATGTGTTAGGAAAGGTACGCGGATACCAACCCCTCCAGGAAATAGGATATAAAAAGTGTAATAGGTTACACCCACATTTAGAGCAGCGATAGCTCAGTGGGGAGACCAACAGACTGCAATGCAGAGGGTCTCGGGTTCGAACCCACGTCGCGCACCTCTGACTTTCGGAAGCTATATTACTTTTCGAAATTATGTGCGTATTGATTGACAATTTTCGCCTGCTCCGTGCCTCGGAAAGCACGTTAAGTCGTTGGTCCCGGCTGCCATGAACATCTATGGCAGTCGTTATTGGGAGAGTGTCGACACAAAAGATCCCACTGCGATATCAAGGAAAGTCCAGAAAAAGATAGCTGATCTGTACTCCTATTATACCATATTATAATAATTACTACTATGAGCGGGTTCATTTTAAATATGTCTAATTGCTTGAGTGTTTCATGATCTATAAGTGGTGGTAGTTCCTTACAAAACAGATTTGTAAAATAAACAATATTGTAAAGTAGGCGAATAAAAACAGTGGCCGTGAGTTTCTTGCTAGTTCTTCTCATTGGTTCTACGGCCTTGCTTTGCTGAACATGGCAACAGATAAATATAAATTTACATTAATAAGTGTAACTTAGACTTCATAGATGTGATTTTGTGACCTATATGAATAATAATATATATTTGATGTTGATTTTATGGACCTGTATTTCCAATAGAGAGACGTCGAAGAAATAGGGCCTTGTACTGCAATCTTCAGAAAATTAAGCCATCATATCATCATCATGTCAGCCAAATGACGTCCACTGCTGGACATAGGCCTCCCCCAAGGTTTTCCACACAGACCGGTCTTAGGCCACCCGCCTCCAACCGCTTCCCGCGACCCTTACCAGGTCGTCGGTCCACCTTGAAGAAGGCCTACCCCTGCTGCGTGTTCCGGTGCGTGGCCGCCACTCTAGAACCTTTTTGCCCCAACGGCCATCGGTTCTGCGTGCTATGTGCCCTGCCCACTGCCACTTCATCTTGGCTATCCGGAGAGCTATGTCGGCAACTTTAGTTTTCCTGCGGATCTCTTCATTTCTGATTCGATCCCGCAGGGAAACCCCGAGCATAGCTCTCTCCATCGACCTTTGCGTAACCTTGAGCCTTCTGATAAGGCCCATAGTGAGCGAACACGTCTCTGAGCCGTAAGTCATCACTGGCAACACACACTGGTCAAAGACTTTCGTCTTGAGACATTGCGATATATTGGACGAGAAGATATGTCGTAGCTTCCCGAACGCTGCCCAGCCGAGTTGGATTCGACGATTGACCTCCTTCTCAAAGTTGGACCTACCTAACTGGATCGTTTGTGCCAGGTATACATACTTGTCGACAACTTCGAGAGTAGTGTTCCCAACCTTAATAGACGTTGGACGTTGGACATGATTTTCGTCTTGTACATGTTCATTTTAAGACCTACTTGTCGGGAAACTCTACAGAGGCCAACGAGCATTATGCCGAGGTCTTCCATGGTCTCAGCCATGACCACGATATCGTCGGCAAATCGAAGGTGAGTGATGTACTCGCCGTTGATGTTGATGCCGAGTCCTTTCCAATCCAAAAGCTTGAAAACATCTTCCAACGCGGCGGTGAACAGTTTCGGAGATATAACATCCCCCTGTTCCACCCCTCGCTGTAGTTTTATTGGTTTCGAGCTCTGGTCTTGGAGACGGACTAGCATGGTGGCGATTTCATACAAACACTTCAGCACTTCGACATACCGGTAGTCAATTTGGCACCGTTGGAGAGACTGCAGCACTGCCCAGGTTTTAATCGAATCAAAGGCTTTCTCATAGTCCACAAACGCCACGCACAAGGGCTGGTTATATTCTTCAGTTTTTTGTATAACCTGCCGCAGCGTATGTATGTGGTCTATGGTACTGTAGCCTTTCAAACAGCGAAAGGGTTTCAGTATCATATCAACAAATAATTGATAAACAACATTTCACTTACAAGTTGGCGAATCAATCAGAGTATAGGGAATTAATTGACAACGGCGTTAAAACGCAGTAGTTTATCAAAGTCCATCCGCGCAGGGTCCAGGGTATGAGAGCGAAGGGAGGCACCAGAACGAAAGAAATCTAGGATGTGGCATGCGCGCGGCCAAACTGTGCTCACGTATTAGCATCCGAAAATAACAACTAACTTACAAATAGCGGCAGCTTTTCAAATACAAGTAACACTAACGCTTTATTATATAAAAATAATTTCTAAGGTAATCTTGTTAAAATACTATTGTAACAAAATATTTCATAGATCAGCTAATATTCGTATAATTCTTACAAAACAAGTAAATAAATAAATATTCTACCACATACTAACACACAACACCATCTAGCTCAAACCAAGCAGAGCTTGTACTATGGGTACTAGACAATGGATAAACATACATGTAGGTATATAATTTTTTATACATATTATATATAGAAACACCCAGACCAAGACAAGCATCCATGTTCATGCACACAAATATTTAACTTGTGCGGGAATCGAACCCGCGACCTCAGGCGTTGCAATCGGTTACACTAACCAGTACGCCATCGAAGACCTCAAATTATTAATATTTGTTACCTTAAAAATAAGTCAATTAGCCTAACATTATAAATAATATTTTTACGTAAGTTTTCGGGTGAGGGGTAGTCGTAGGACGCGGGGGGGCGGTACGCCCGCCCTACATCAAACAGCCGCATCCATTTTGTATAGGTATAGGCTTCAAGACGATATACAGTTGCTGAATATGTAGCTACCTGGGTTCATTCGCTGTTGCTCTCTCGAGTTGTGAGGACGTGGGCCTAAGCTCTAGCTTCCACACAGTGTTCCTAACATTTTCCACTTAGACCCGAACGTCCATTCGCGTTTGTCACGTGTGTCACCCGCGCCGCGACAACAAACAGCGTTTCCACAGGCGCGATCCGACTGGGTAAGACATATTTATTTATTTTACGTTGATTTTATTCTTTATATTTTATTTTTGTTTTTTGTTTTTTATTTGTGTAAATTTTTGATGCGGTTTTATTTTATTATTCCTAATTAACTTTTTTATTTGAAATTTAAACGAATTCCTTTATTATTATTTAAAACCTAGATAAATATTTATTTTATTTTGGTTTATTGACATACATTTTATTTATTATCTACTTTTACAATTTATTACCTTTATAAAGTTCGTGCGTAACGTTTTTCAAAAGTGATACGCGATCGGCGATTTTTTAAATACCGGTGCGTTTTCTTTTTTATATCACTATGCTTTAAAACCATTTTTAATAATATTTCACCTAAATATTTTCCGGTTAATTTACGAGTCAACTATTTCTAACAAAATTATAATATAAAAGAAAACAAACAAAACATTTTTAAACTCTACGGTTTTAAATAAAATTTTCGCGTAATATTTTACGAGACAAAATTGTATGACAATTTTATATTTAAATGTTTCTATTTTAATTAAAATATTAAGTATAATAAATTGAATTACCTGATTTAAAGTTCATTGTGAGACTTATGATCGACATTACAAGTAAAAAGAAATTAATAACGGCGACGGCTAATTTTAACTAAAAAACAAAGACCTTTTTTATATGAAATATGCTTAAATGTTTCTAAATAAATTAAATTATAAAATATTTGGTATTTCTGATCGTATGTTTGTTGTGAATAAAATACAGCACGTTAAAACTTTTTTTAAATACAGTAATTTTAAATTAAACGCTACGCAGAATATTTTCTAGTCTTTCTAATATTTAATTTTCTTAACTAGCTAAATTTCATCGGAAAATTATAATTTCAAAATTTTTCGATCGTATTTTATTGTACGGTCCAGCATTAAAATAAGAAATACAGCTTTTGTAAACACTATGATAGATTTGAATTTAAAACTTCGCAATATAATTATTTTCTCATCATTTACGAGTAAATTCTTAGTCATAATTATAATTCAATACTTTTGTAATTTTCTAAACAATATTTATAATGTTTATTAGTAATATACGATCCTTACATGACCAATATTTGTTTAATTCCAAATTCAATTTAAAAGCACATTTTTCTATTGAACCGACTGGTACCAACGAATCATTTAAAAAATTTATTTCAATTAAACTTATTCTTATTCTAAACTGTAAGAGTTATTTTAAAAGCGAAATATTACTTATTCAAAAATAGAAATATAACGATGACGCTATTTTTATGCATAATATGTCAATCGGCAGAAACGGTATAATACATTTTATATATTTATAATATTATTTATAAATTTGCTAGAAATTGGGACTGAACTGGACGGCCACACACGCTGCATTTTCTAAATTTTTGGGGTTCTATGGGGGATCGCTCGCAAGATTATTATTATTTAAACTATTCAAAGATTTTTTAGAAAGATAATATCTTATTAAATATTTTTAACAAGATAAAAATATTTACCAAATAAAAAATAATGTTCTATTCGATCAAAATTTTACTTTCTAATCATATAATCAGAAATATGCTAGCTAAACAAAAAAAGTACGAGAGCATTTTTCTGAACAAAATAATAATAGAATATATAAAACAATCAAATTGTTACTTTCTAATTCAATAATAAAATATATGCTAGCAAAACAAATTAAGACTGAGGGCTTAATTAAGAAAATTATCAAATATAATTTTAGATCCACTTGGTAATTTTTTGTCTTGCGTGCCTACTTACGTCATATTTAATAATACATAAATATTTTATAGTCTCACACCTATACTTATTCCTCAAGAAGTAGGCAAAACTAAATAAATTTGTATTTGCACTCAGAAACCTACAGTACATTGCTGGAAAACCTGCGGCGCAAATTGCTTATTACGGATACGTGGAATCGATACTACGATATGGATTGATATTATGGGGACACTCAACAGACATAAATAAGGCCTTTATTTGCCAGAAAAAAATGCATACGAGCCTTGTATAACGTGGAACCACTAGATTCATGCCGACCACTGTTTAAACATAACAAAATACTTACTCTTGTAGGCTTATATCTGCTGGAAATCTGCGTACATGTAAAGAAATTCTCAAAAGAATTTAACAATGCTCGTGACAATTCAATCATAGGTAAAAGGGACCCCACTAGATTATTAATGCCATCATGTAGAAGTTCTTTATTCCAAAACAACTGTTACGTAATGTGCATAAGAGTTTTTAATAAAGTGCTCAAGCACATTCGCGAATTGCCACTAACAAAGATGAAGAATGAATTTAAAAATGGCTTATACCACACACTTTTTATAACATCAACGAATTCTTCGATCTGAATGTTCGAAATCTAAAATTTTAATCCTGATTTGTAATTAATTTAAAATTTTATAGCATGTGATTTAAATTATTTTATTATAATTTCCGTGTATGTAATTGAATAATAATGTAATAATATCGAGCATCCTTCTTTCTTTAAGCGTATTTATTTCTTAATGTTAATTATATTATAGTGTAATTTGATGTCATGTGTATAGACCTCAACAATTGTCAATAATACATTTTTGTTTTTAAATTTAAATTTGCGTGCCAACTTTGGTGAAATGTGCGAACGAATATTATAATATGTAACAACCATAAATGTGCCACATTTATTTGCAAATAAATTATTCTTATTCTCATTCTTATTCAGAGACACACAAATTTCGGAAAGGGGAAGGGTCTATTATCGTTTATCGGGCACAACTCCAAACTCCGTGCTGTCACTACAAACTTCTTAACTGAAAAACTAAATAACACTTTGCCCGTCCCAAAAATTTATATAATGTAATATTATTTAAAATTTGTTTTTAAAATACAATAATGCCACTGACAGCAGGGCTTCCATTATATTTCAAAATAATATAGTTGTCATGAGAATTTATACAACAATATATTTCAAGGAATTAAAGATTTTATAGCTCTTTATTTTTTATCTTTCACTGTCAAAAGGATAAATCACTTACTTAGGCCGCAGAGCGTAGAAAATATTGTTCCTAACGAAAGCCCAAACAGATTTAAGCAAATGACTGCACGGATAGAGCAGCAGCTAAAGTCGCCACACCACTGCCAATGCGCCGACCGATATGGGTTCGCTCCCTGCAGGGAACAAAAATGCAAAATTATATTACCGAGGTCGGATGTTCTTTGTTATTTCAATGATTATAATATAAACTCGGACAGAAAATAGTTAACAGCTTAAAACAATTTACAGCATAAACGGCGCAGTGGCCTAAATGGGCAGCTGGCCATTGCAAGTCCGCCGAGTGAAATTAGTTCGATCCCTACACGAAACAAAAATTTACAAATATTTTGCCTAGTCGGGGTGTCCTTTGTTATTTCAATGCGAAAGTGTTAATTAAAAGGATTGTGAAAGTAACCGACGAGAAAATATGGAATACACAAATGGGATTTTAGAAAGGGTACGGGATGTACGGATCAGGTCTTTTCCTTACGGAGCATAGCCTAAGAATTTTCGGCCGAAGGTCTATTGCGCATACGTGGATCTGGAAAAAGCTTATGATAAAGTGGTGAGAAATTAACTTTGGTAGGTATTGTCCATGTATGGAGTGAATAGTACCCTCACACGAGCACTGAAATATCTTTATGACGATTCCACAGCTTGTGTTAGGATAAATGAGACCTACACAGAATGGTTTAGTATCGAAAAAGGTGTTAGACAAGGATGTGTAGCGTCACCCTGGCTGTTTAACCTATACATGGACAATTGTTTGAAAGATTTAAAAGATTGTGAATGGGGATTAAGAATGAATGAGTTACTTGTCAAATGTCTTCTTTATGCCGACTACCAAGTAATACTTGTGTCTTCGGCGGAAGAGTTGCAAGCGATAGTAATTATTATGCATGGTGCTTTTGAGAATAAAGGAATGAAAATGAATGTAAACAAGACGGACGTAATGGTATTTGAAAAGGATGAGTGCGTGACAATGTGTAATATTATGATTGATGGAGAACAAGCATAGTTTGTATATTTGGGTACTTTATTTACAAGGGATGTTACACATGAGGGAGATAATGAAAAGAGAACGATTGCTGGCAATAAAGTGAATGGCGCTCTATGTGCTTTTATGAACAGTCGACATGTATCCGAAAAGGCACGTGTGGCTGTTCATAGAGGACTATTAGTGCCTACACTTATGTATGGAAGTGAAAGTTGGGTATGGCAAAAGAAGCATAAGAGCAAAATAAATGCTGTAGAAATGAGAGCGCTGAGAAATATTATATGTGGTGTTACTCTAAAAGATAGAATAAGGAATATTGTGATTAGAGAGTGATGCGGCATGAAAGTGGATATAGTGACGAGAATAGAAAAGGGTATGTTAAGCTGGTTTGAGCATGTAGAAAGAATGAACGAGAACAGACTGAATAAGAAAGTTTATAAGAACGGAACAGTCGCAACGGGAAGACCTAAGCGAATGTTTCTTGATCAGATCGGAGATGTTCTGGATAAAGGTCAGGTTAAGAGCACCTTAAACTGGCGAGCATGTATGAGGAATGTTATGAAAGTGAATGGAGCCAGAGAAGTGTGTCAGGATCGTAGCAAATGGAAATCCGTAGTCTGTGCCTACCCCTCTGGGAAACAGGTGTGAATCCGAGGAAAGAGAGGTTATTGCCAATTTCAGGCTAACTACGAAGGGAAAGTAAATTCTAACAAACGTTTTTGAATTGGCTATTTAAAGCGATAAATAATTAAACTAGGCTCTCGCGACAGTAAAAGAGCTAAATCTTTCCTTAAGATAAAAATATCTATCTCCTTGTAAAGTTTCATTAAGATCCGTTTATCCTTTTACACGAGTAAAGGCAAAAACGAACAGCTACTTTCACATACTAAGCCAAATCTTATAAAACAATTAGAACCTAGCAATGCTTGAAAATCACAATAAAATGCTCATAGATGTTTAGACCTTTAACAAAATGATAGCGAAAGCACGACAGTAATTATTAGTTTACCGTACATAAGGTCACGGGTTCGATGCCCGAATTGCGCTATGTGCTATACAACGAATAGATAATTTCTTGACGTTTTGGCGTAGTAGAGCCTCGCTGATGTCAGCATGATTGGGCCGGCTCGACCGGGGAAGGACTACACTCTCACAGAATATCGACGTGAAATAGCAGTATTCCTACTGTTGTGTTTCGTTCGGTGAGCGAGAGTGCCGGAGGCCCAATCACCCCTTTTCCCCCATCCCGTTCCTTCTCCTTCCCACATCCTTTCCTAAAAGGTCGGCAATGCGCAAGTGATGCCTCTGGTGTTGCAGGCGTCCATAGGCTACGGTGACCACTTACCATCAGGTGGGCCGTATGCTTGTTTGCCACATTAGCTATTAAAAAAAAACAATTAAAACGTAAAAATCCAAGGTAAAGTCAAGAAATTATCGGTAGCAAAACGGAGTTTGGAACTGTATCCAGTAAAACGTAATATGCTCGCCTGTTATTACATAAGATTAGGTCATAATAAGTAACTACGAATGTGTAGGTACCTATTACACTCACAGAGGTAGAAAGAAACCTAAAAGACAAGGAGTATAACTTACTTAGTTTTCACTTTGCAATGTTAAATAAAATGTCGTGGCCAAATAAAAGCAAATTGGATTATATTCAAACATTTTATCGTTACACTCAAATAAATGAAATTTTGATATTTATTGCTTTATTTATTTCATACTAGTATATCCGACATGCACCGTTCAGCCTAAAATTACCGCAAAAAAGCTCTTACAGTCTTGCTTGCCTTTTCTAAGTAAAAATACCTACTTGTGAAATCCAACACTAACATTGCTTAGCTTTCGTGATCCCTCTTACAAATAATAAAGAGGGAACAGTATAATTTTCTCATTATATTTAGTTAAAAACATGTTGTTTTGCTACTTGACTTCATTCCTCTGTATTTTGTTAATCCTCAAAAGATTAAAAAAAAATGTATTACACTGTATTTTGCCACCAGTGTTTATTTTAACTCCTACGTAATAAATGGCGAGCTTAACCTCCATTTGCAATTTTAGTAACCAAGCGGATTTTGGCAAACAACATATTATTGCCAAACGCCGCACTACTGAAAATTACCTGACGGAAAATGTAATATGACCCAATAACATTGAGCGCTGGGAGATCGAACTCAGATCGGCTGTAAGTTAAAACTCAAAAACTAAAAGTGTTATTAAAACATAGCTTAGATATAGTCACGGTGGCAAATTTTAACGGTAAAGAACTGAAATCAGGATATTTTATAGCGCACAAGTTTGTGCAAAAAGAGGCGACTCTATATTCTGTAACTCTCATTATCCGATCGGACGGAACGCCAACGCAATCGAAGAGAAATCAGGCGCAGGACCAACGGCACAAAATTCTTTCGACGCACTGTGTATACAACACCACCGTCGTCATAAACTCCTAACTCCGAGTTGTTATTAAAATTTCTTGACAGAAACACCTATTACCTACTTGATGACTTAACCGGATTTCGTCCCGAGACCGCATACACAACAATTGGATTCACTACCGCTTCGCCACCGACACAGTAAATATGGTTGCAAAACAACTCTGCCTACCCCTATTGTGGTATAGAGACACGGTTCTAAGTTTAGTGGATGCATCAAGTACATAATTTTAATTATCTCATAAACAGACGGTGACATATGTTAACACTGTGTATATCACAAGCATATGTTGACATATGCTTGTGATATATACAGTTTGCGCGGTGAATTAATCTCTGAGGAAAATCCTGGCTCGTACATAGATAAATTAGGTAGCCCACACATTATTCTCTTTACATCTCTTGAAAACTGCCAAACAAAATAGAAAAGCCATGCGTACATAGTTTCACGCGCATATCTTTAAAAGTACACAGAGTCATACTCCCTGTTTTATAAATCACTAGGTGACCTGACAGACCTGTCTTAGACGAACTGTCAAAGACGAGCGGTTAAAATAGTCGTTAAGTTTTCTCAAATTATCCAATTTTCTTAACTTTTCTTTCCCATAGAACCTTCTACAAAGTATTAGAAAACTTAAAAATTGGGGCAGTCTTTGGGGACTGCCGATGGAAGTGAAAACTTTAATCCTTGATCATAAACACTTCCTAATAAACCAAAAATAATTCAAAAATGGAAAGCATTCGGTGATGATGATGCGAGTTCCATGATTTTTGTTCACCCGAGAAGTGCTCAACGCGCCTAAAGAAGTTTTCACTTCAAAAATGATGAATGAAATCGGTAAAATCGTTTTCAAGTTATGGCGTGACCAAGAGAAACAGGGATTAATATAATAATATTGTACCACATACACACAACACCATCTAGCCCAAACTAAGCAGAGCTTATACTACGGGTACTAGACAATGGATAAACATACTTATATACTTTTTTTTGTAGATACATACATATTATACATAGAAACACCTAAATAAAGACAAACATCCATGTCCATGCACACAATTGTTTGACTTGTGCGGGAATCGAACCCGCGACCTCAGGCGTGGCAGCCGGTTATACTAACCACTACGCCATCGAGGCTGACAGATTCAATTTTATGTAATTATATATATTTCGTCAGCTAATCAAGTTCCACGTTATAAACAGGGAACGTGCCTATTGCCGTCTATCAGATCCCAAAAACCGATAAGTCAAATATAAGTAACACTATCCAGACTCTAAAACACAAAGAAATTTTGAAATCTACTCGTAAATAAATAAGATAAAAGCTTTTCAAATCTGGTAAACGAGGTAATCATCAAGTGACAGAAAAAGCATGCACGACGCAAACGACGTAATGGATTAGCGTCAGATAGTCTGGATAGTAAAAAGTCCGAGTAAACAAAATGACTAGATTGCAAAATAAACTGAAACAACTGGTAGTATCCGAAGAAAATGGCGAGATATCACCACTACACCTCACTTTTTATTATATTCAAATTTAAAATATTTTCACTACTTTATTTTGTTAACAATTTCGATACTGTTTGCACTAAAATAAAACATTTCATTGCCTTTTGCTCTTCTGTGTAAAATTGTATACAAAATCAAACGTAGACAACCACCCTACTTCTAGACGGATATACCTAAAACCATTTTTTTAACTTAAGAATCGAACCCGATACAGCATTTAAGCAACAGTCGCATTGGCTATCGTTGCGCCACCAGGACAGACTAACCATGCTGAAATAATTATCAATAGTTATAACCCGGATAGCTCAATCCCCAAACCAATAAACACTCGCAGTTATAATGTAGATGACTGTAGAAAGAGTTAATTTATCACGCAAAACATATATTCTGGAAACAGGTATTACGCACAAATCATCCACAAACTTACCGCCGTTATAATTACCAAACAACGCACTGACACCGCGATAAGATGCTATACCGAATAGTGATGTAAGCGAACGCATAAACTGCTATTCAACATAAGAAAAAGACTGAATAAATTATCTTTTTAACGATATCCAAAGACATTAATAATGATTGTTACATTAGACAATCTATTAAAGTATATAAAACAACAGATACTGAAAGATTGTGTCCTGTCTTATAAATCATTACAACTTTGCGTGCTTAGGTTATTCAATTATATAATAATATAGTTAAGATTAGACGTTTAATTTCGAGCCATGACTCTCTCTCTCTCTCTGCCTGATAAGACTGACTCACTAGACTCACCGTAGGGTATCCTCGAAAGGGAAACCTTAGGCGTACCGTACTCACATTTTATCGAGCGCGCGCGAGCCTATTGCGGTTCACGTAATTTGCGGTTCACGTAATTCACAAAAGCATATTGTGGTTTACGGGCCAATATTCCAAACCGCGCTTGGATAACAATATCTACTGACACAGTAAAATCCATGCATTAGTCCCGGCTATAAGCTGAAAAATCAGTCCCCATAACAAGTTTTCAAGTCCAACATAAAGAGTTATTCTAATGTACACCGTTGTCGAAAGCACCAGTTACTTTCCATACGATAAACCCAATACATGATCTCACGATCGCACCTGCAATCCGCATATAAGAGCAAACTTACGCCAAGGCACCAACGCAATTTCTTGCCATAAAATATAAGACTTTAATATTTTTAATTGGTACCTCCCGGAAAATTGTCATTGCCTTAAGTAATACATACATAGATTCTCGCCTGTTTTCCAGAGGGGTAGGCAAAGACTACTACCTTAAGTAAGTAAATTATAATAAAAGCTTCAGAGTTAATATGATCCTTTAAAGAATGTTTAATAACATTCTTTAAACCTGGTAAGAACATCCGAGCTACAAAGTTGCAATATCCGTCATATAATTTCCAAGAAATTTGCATTTAATTAAAGTCGATGTAAAAGTGCAATTTCCCGGCATAACCATACAGACTTGTTGTGAGCTAGGACTGGAAAATATTACCCACGCACCGCTTCATGGTATCACGTTGAGAACACTAATTATAAGGAGCTTTAAAGTACAACGTATGCATCTTTGAGGAGAAATATCAAAGCAATATTACATCTGAAACAGCATTCTATTAGTAACGCATTGCTGCATTGGAATATATTCGAGTATACAAATAGTGGGTATAATACAAACACGCGCTGGCTATATATATGCACATATATGCTCTTTCATACGTACGTATATGTCATTCACTTCCTTCGTCATCCGTTTTAATTGAGGCAACACGTTCCAGATTCCTAGATGCCGATCACAAAGGTACACTTATGCACCTATTACAGAAACGGTTGTTGATTCTTTAGCATACCTATTTAATTGGTTTCTTGAAGGTCTTTCACGTCACCTAATTGGAAAATATCTATACACTTATGCAGCATCTAACATTTTATGTGTGATATTTTTATCTATAACAATAAGCTCGCCATAACGTGGGAGTTGAAATATATCAGATGAAATATATTTTTTCAAAGTACATACCCTCCCACAGTCATCTTCAGATATAATGGAAGTCAGACGATCTATGTAGGTCTTCTTAGATGCCTGAGCCTAACTGGCAAACGGGCAGGCAATCTGGCTTTTCGCTTTCTGCCTCTAGTATAAACACAACATTTTTTAGTTCGTCGGTGGGCAGACGAACTGAAAAATATTGGGTTTACGTACGAAGAAATGGTCAGGTGGACTTGACCATTTCTTCCTACCTTACGTTTGCCATTTCGTGATCTCTGACACACCCTACTAAACCATGCCTTACTAACATAATTTATTACATAATGCACCAGCGCACTTTCAGTGCCCTTTGGTAAGCTCAGCCAAGAGATGCAAGCAATATCAAAGACTATAAATATTCTTCCAACAACAAGAAACAAGCACGACAATTTCAAGGCACAAGATGGATTTCACTTCATTTACTTTTAATAACGTATCGAGCTTCCCTTAGTGCCTAGGCACGCCTCGGCTCTTCATGTTGTACCCTTAATGGTACACTACACGACACTAATTGCCGAATTATTATTACCTAACAGTTTTGGTAACAATGGAAAGTGGGCGTTAAGACTTGCGCTCTTCATTTGGCCGTAATAAACTTTTAATAATCTCGCGCATCGCATGCAAATGTTTAAATAAACACATAGTTGCTGCTGCAATGAACGGTGTAATACTCCAAACTTAAAGAAATTGTTTCGAATTCAAATGATTAAATAAATATTTTATCACTTACCTAAAACTAAAGGCATTTGAAATGAACCGATGAGATGAGATTTGCTCAGTTTTGCTGCTTAAACACGCGTGACTATACTTATAACCTCGCTCGCCATAATTACCGCGAGCTTAGTCATACTCGTTGCAACATTGCAGTCAATAAAACTTTACGTTTCTTACAGTGAGTTAGGTATTCAAGCCTTTAAAAGAAGCGATGCGCTGTCAACTGGTGACCAGTACTGTCATTTTTGGTCCTTATACTGAATACACAACGAATACTTACTTGAAGGTTTAATAAAGCACGACGTATCACTTGCTGAAGGGGCGAAGATCACACAACACGCTACCTGGCGCTTACTTACCGTAGGAATGCAACACAAGGTTATGTGATGATCTTCCTGTATACTCTCGGTTTCTTGCTCAAACTGCCCAATTTCGACAACCTCCAAGATATAATTGAACAACTAATTGTTCAATTATATCTTGGAGGTTGTCGAAATTGGGCAGACTTAGCTAACTAAATCTGTTCTCATGTTGGCTTCTATGGTTTTACAAGAGAACATGAGATAAGTTTAAATTAAAAACTATATAAATAAATCAATTACTTAAATAAAATAATACACCATGCTATTGTTATTGAGAACAATAATTATGTAAGAACCACGTGCACTCTATCTAGGTACCTTTAATCAATGTAACTTTGCAATACCTTACTTAATTAAAAATTTACTTCACAGTTTTCCATCACGTTTTCTTTCCTATCATTGTACAATTATTTTTATTTAATTCGACATTCTTGAAGAGTTAACATTAATTTATTTAAGTTAATTACGAAGTACCTATTTTATATCTGACTTTATTTTCGTTGATTTGTTAATTAAGCTCGTGATGTAAAGTCAAGCGCGCCGGTCAATCGTTACTAATTCAGGAATCATGCCTCGGTTACCTAGTACTAATTTCGAGCCTGGTTAGCGTAATATCACAAATTAAATACGGCTATACTGTTATGTTTTTGATTGTTTAAAAGACAACTCCCGCATTAGGCATTAATCCTGTGTCGCGGGGGACTTTACTAAGATTTAAACAACGGACACAAAGAACACCTAGACTCAGAACAACTATTTGTGGATCACACAAATTTTTGTTCCGTGTGGGAATCGAACCCACAACACTCGGCGCAGTGGTAGTGGCGAGGCGACCACTTAAATGTGTTTACAACGATTTTGGAATAATGTGGGGTGAATATAGTTATAATGAATTGAGAACTACATTGATGACAACTATAGGCTGACCGCTTAACTGAGACCACGCCTGCGGGGTACAGGGGCGCGGGGATTGGACGAGAGCGGGGATACAGAAGGGTGCGGGCGGGGGGCGCTCGTAGTATGACATACATGAGATAAAATGTGCATTGTATAGATCTTAAGATATGTGACTTCACAGTGGGTAACGGTGAACAGGTTATGGTTCATTCATTTGAAACTTAATTAATGACTGCCAAATTATGCGAAACAAAATATGTAGGTAATAAATAAAATATTAATTAATGACTGCTAAATTATGCGAAACAAAATATAGTGTATTCTGCATGGCGCCACAAGTTTATAATCACTTATCTAAACTGATATTAAAAAATATGAGCATCAATGTATTTAAACATAAAGTTAAACAATTACTCGTAGAAAAATCCTATTTCAGTGTCAACGAATTTATAAATGACATGCAATCTAATAATGAGAAATAACATATTGTATTAATTAATTTATTGACATGACATATTTTAATTTTTAATTATTGTTTGACATATATATTCTTAATTGACTTGTACCACATTAACATTGCCCTGACATTTATTATTTTTAATGGAGTTGTTGTTGTAATTAATTTATTAATTTTATATGATTATTAGTAGTGCACAATCAGTAAAGACAAATACCTGTAAAATTGCAAGCCTTCAGGCGGATTATGGAGAGACCAATTTATATATAATATGTTATCTGAATTACCCATTTTCTCAATAAATGTGTTCGAGTTTGAGTTTGATAATATTGCCTCACTTCAACGCTTATGTTACGTATTAAAATTAAACTACCTTATACAGATTGTATCGTTTAAAATCGATATGAAGGAGATGAATTTCAATGTTAATTGACAACGGTTCAATTCATTATGTCACCCACACGATGCATCGAATCGAAATCAATTAACCGTACTGTGGGTTGAAATCGCTGTACTCGTGCACGATGATGAGCGTTATAAGCTTGTGTAACCCTTCGGATCATAGATCTTCATATATATACCAAAGATCTTTAGTTACCGTTTAACTTTTTTGAAAGTATGTTATTTTTAAGCTGAATATAGCAATGGACAATAGCAAAGAAAAATAAAAAAAATAACTTTGATCGATTCATTGTCACAGATTATTATTTAAATCACAATCGAAAGGCCAATGCAAACTTTTGGCACTTTTTTTGGCACACACACAAACTTTTACTTTTTTCCTGTCGCCAGAAATGAAACCTAGATTATTTCTTAGAGGAAAATACGAGACATCAATATCAAAAAGAACCAGGTCTATCAACCGTGACCGAACGAAGATACATAGAAAAGTAGAAAGACATATTGTTATGAAATACAATCATACGTGATATTTTGAGATTTCCATTGATACTCACTGGTTGGTTGTTACTGTTATATTTTTTTCTCACTGGCAGTTTTTTATCACTAAAACTAGTTAAATAAACAAATAACCGGATCGAATAGATCCACCACCACTATGGGATAGGTATCCTGGAATATTTTTGTAAAAATTGTACTTTAAAATATTCTTTCAAATAAGAAATGATACAAACATCAAAACCGAACCCAAAACGATTTATTAAATGATTAGGTTTTACAAAAATCATAGAACAATTATTATACTACAAAATTCTTATAGATTAACTTAATAAATCATCATTAGTACTGGTCTGTCTTCCCACATCATGTCTTATTATAAAATCCAGAAATTGGGCTGGAGGACTTAAGTTTTCTTTTTAAGTCAAAAATACAGAAAAGGTATCCAATGTATCAAAGGCAAGTTGTGGTGTAAAATCACTAAAGTAATTACACAGAAACAACGCACACAATCCGAAGGCAGAGAGGTGAGTGAGCCAGCTAGCACCACAAACAAAGAGGCCAAGCGTGGGATAGAAAGAGACAACTGTATACTATCTATTCTCTGTCATAGTGTGCAGCGCGCGGCGCGTGAGGATTTCTAGGAACACGCAGTGCCTCTTGACAGCGCGCGCGCAATTCGTATGATTCGAAACTTTTACGCTTGGCTCCAGTTTTAGTTCGAAAAATAGAGCTCACTAAGGAAATGTATTATCATTATCAGACACAATTGTGTTTACGTAATACAAATCCAACAATAACAAAACCTACTTAATGTATAACACGTCAACTAAAACGAGTCACTTAGGCCTCCACCTGCCGCCGCGCGCCGCCCCCTTACCGTGCCCGGCGACGTACGCGGAAGCGGGGGATGCGGAAAGACTCATTGCAGTTGCCGAGTAGTATTAATGGAAAACTTAAAATATCTCACACAAAATAACGCCTGATAAAAGAACAATAGCAATCTACTAAACACTCTTTAACTTGGTACGGATACGGTTGATAGACCTAGTTTTTTTTGCTATTGATTTCTCACACAGTCTTCTAACACATGGCCAGGTTTCACTTTTGGCGGCAAGAAAAAGTAAAACATGCCAGCTATGTATGGCAAAAGTTGCATTGCCCTTTAAAACTTGATTTGATGGGTCGATTGATCGGATTACAATGATGACTTCTTTTTAAGTCTTCCGCAACAAGTCTGTACCAACTGTGCCCAAAATATAATTATTGCCAAAGACATATTCCTTTCATACTGATAACATGCTGATAAATGATCCGGCAGACAGCAATAAACCTTTTTTAGTAAGTAGTTAATACAACTGTCTATAACAATTGACTACAGATAAATATTATTTCAAACCTGAAATGTTTCTTACCTAAAATTATTAACCTTTCCTTTATTTTTAGAATTTAGTTTTATGTGGACAGTGACATATAGCATATTGACTGCAACACCTAGTACATAAATGAGTTGTGAAATACTGAAATTATAATTTGATGGTGATTTAAAAGAGTGGCCTTGAGTTCCTTGCAGATATCTTCTCATAGGCTCAACCTTTTGCCTGAACCATGCAACTAACATAAATATAAATTCAGTAAATAATGTAACAAACTCACTAACCCCTTTTGACGTTCATAAGTGTTACTTTGTGAACTAAGTGTATAAATAATAATAATAATAATAATAATATTCTACCACATACACACAACACCATCTAGCCCAAACTAAGCAGAGCTTGTACTATGGATACTAGACAGTGGATAAACATACATATATACTTTTTTTTTTTGTAAATACATACATATTATACATAGAAACACCCAGACCAAGACAAACATTCATGTTCATGCACACAAATGTTTGACTTGTGCGGGAATCGAACCCGCGACCTCAGGCGTGGCAGTCGGTTACACTAACCACTACGCCATAGAGGCCGACAAATGATTTTTGACTTTGACTTTGACTTAATTACATAATTAATCAATATGAAAGTTAAAACCAAGCCAAGTCAAGTATATATAAACCAAGCCCAACTATAAAAAATTTAGATTTCCTTGAAGATTCTTATCATTCCAATTATAATCGACAATAGCGCATCCTTAGTTAATCCGATCGATTTGCAGACTGCAATTTTCAATTGGTTGGGTACTTACAAACAAATTGCCCATTAAAAAGATCATAATACACATGCTTTAAGGTCTGAAATTGTTTTTATTAGAAGTCGAATGGCATAAGTCTTTATTAATCAGTATGACGCTCTAATGAGAATAATACTTAATTGAATATCCTCTTGGTAAGTAGCACCACTTAGCAAAATCGTATCGAAATACAATATTTCATTCTCGAGACACTCGTAAATAAATTAACATAATTATATTCATACGAACAGATTGATCTGAGATTATGTGTCTTTAAAGCGCATAATATCTTAAATATCTAATAAAAATAAACAACTGTAAAAATAAGAAGACGACCCAAAAAGAGCCATGTTCGTTATATAGTTCTGTTTTTGGTATATCATAGATATTGACATACAACTCTAAAGTAAAACACAACTTTTTGATAATAAAGCTGGTCGAATATTTCTAAATCTTGCGTATTTTATCGCATAACGCTGTACATCTTGCATTTGGTCCGCTTTTTCGTATACTATTTTTGATACATCACCGGAAAATGCTTAACGCGGCAATCTACTGACCTCAAGTCACCCCTTATTTGTAGACGTCCCTTGACATAATTATTCATCTCAGTAGAGTCAAGTTTAACGCGACTAACGTAGTTTTACGATACGGTACTTTTAAAGTAAAATAACCTTTTTATATCGTAATGCTTAAAGAATCTAGTGATGACTAGTGCCGGCCTTCAAAAAATTAATAAGTCATTTAAAAGTCAATGTGTGCACTTTTACAATAAACTCCTAAGTGGCATTCAAAATATAAGTTTTAATAAATTTAAAACAGTTGTAAAATGTAAATTATATCCGAAAATTTATTACTCAGTCACTGAATATATAGAAGATTAAAATGCTCGGGATTGAGTTGCTTCCACTCACAGGTTATTTCTAATCATATTATTGAGTTAACTGTAATATGAATTGCTGTGACTATTATTTCATTTGTTATTAATATGTATCTTAGATTTAACAAATTTTCACTTTCTAAATCTTATTAAAATAAATAACTGTAACAACTACACACATAGTCCAGCAGCCGACGGCTGTATTTTTTGTGAGTAATAACAGGCTAAATCTTTATGAGCAGGTTCGGTTTGACGAGACGCCTAAGCTTTTCGTTTGAAAAATTCTCGATAGAGGTAGCTAATGCAGTGCGCAGTTATAAAACATATCGATTTGAAAATGAAAAAAGTCTTACCGTGGAATGGACAACTTCTAAACGTAGGACTGGTAAACCGTACCACTACATTTGTAGCACTACGTGGCCATTTGATTGTACAAATATTTATTAAGATGCATACAAAAAATCAGCTTGTCATCAATAATTTTGATGACCTCGTTATTTGGACATAATTATTCGAAGTGTAGGACGCTCCAGTCAAATCATCCATTCTGTAGGACAATTGTTTTTCCGAGGTTATCGTCCAATTACCTCAATATTCGAAAAAAATTCTTACTACATATTATTCAGACAATTTCGACACATCACCAAATCGACATTAAACAGGAAAACAGGTAAACAGGAAAAATTGTCGATAGAAGTGGCTAATGTAGTCATTAGCTACCTCTATCGAGAATTTTTCAGAGAAGAAGCTTGAGCGTCTCGTCGAACCGAACCTGCTCACAAAGATTCAGCCTGTTATTACTCACTAAAAAAAACAGACGGTGGCTGCTGGACTAACAGCAGCTCATATAAGGAAAATAATACAACATTGAATTGTATTGATGTAATGATTTGGCGATTGAAAAGAATGGCCATGAGTTTCTTGCCTGCTTTTTTCATGAAAGCTCTACTCCTCGAACAGGCTTTTTTTTCAATGCAAAATTTTTATTTCCTTCTATTTATTTTTATTGTCTTTTTTAATTAATATATTAGTGAATTGACATGTCCAAGAATTGTTTGCACATTTTTATGGAAATAAAGATTCTTGACTTTGACTTTGACTTCAAAGTCAATTTCAAAAATTTCTTTGTTTCAGTTTCTATGTTTGTGAGCGCCGCCAAATTCGATGATAAGTCAATGAAAGAAAATTTAATGAAATAATGAAAATAATATCAAATACATGTATCGGTTACATAATTTCGTGAAAAACATATTTTCTCTGAAACAACATAATCATTATATTTTACACGATGCTTAACGAATTTGCGACCGACCATCACGCTTTACACTAAAATAAATCAATACCTATCATAAACATATGAATCACATAAACATACCATGGCTCAGACAGGAAGGGTTAAGCGAAGAGCTCAGGGCTAAAATACAAAATATGCTCCCTGCTGCTAGCTTACGCTCTATAAAACAAATAGCGTCTGACATATGCAGTGCTAGATACCTACCTCAAAGGAAAAAACGGAGGGTTGATTACGCAGCAAGGTAATAATTTGGTCCGGCGGCCCAATCACCCTCTTTCCCCCTTCCCGCTCCTTCGCCTTCCCACTTCCTTTTTCTCTTCTTCCTTTCCTAAAGGGTCGGCAACGCGTAAGTGATGCCTCTGGTGTTGCAGGCGTCCATAGGCTACGGTGACCACTTACCATCAGGTGGGCCGTATGATTGTTTGACAGCTTAGGTGTATAAATAAAAATCACGAAAATTCCAGATTATCTGGTAGAGCTTCGACCAAAGAATTATTTTCGTGCTTTGACGCTTGCCACCTTTCTGCATAACAAATCTTTCACACTAACACGACAGCACACCTATCTCAGAATACACAAAGAGTACCGTGAACATTTCATTTTGCTGCTAGATTGCGATTTACGATTTCAAACAATAGTCATATGCATCTGCCGGTGACAGGTCGGAAATGTATCGGGAATGCTATGCAACTGACAGTAGAATAAAGTAGAATTTTCCATAACGTGTGTTGCTGTGTTAACTCATGCGTTTTCATGGACACGATGACTGGGGTATCGCATGGTGCAAGGCAGCTCGTATTATTCCACTTTAGACAATTAAATGACATTGTGGTGAGCAAACATTCGACAAAACATTCAAAATATACAAATTTTGAGGTTACTCGAATCTATTCTAGTAATATTCATTGTTAATATGACATCAAATGGTGCATGGCGGCATTTCGTTTTATTTCACTTTAGAGGAAAACAAAAGTCATATTCGTCTAAACATACAAATATAAAATTACTCACATGAATTCTTACTAGAATACAGATAGTGCAATTTTGACTCGAAAACTGGCGAGTAAAGGTAAGTGGTTTATGCAGAGCGTAGTAAAAACATTATAATGACATCCAGTAAGGTTCTCCAAATGATCGGCCTTAACAAAACGAAAAATGTTTCGGGTTATCAAACTATAATTACTAGTAATTGCTTTTTTGCTGCCATTACCTGCGATTCGCAGAATTTCCAAATCAATCAATTTGTCACGAATAAATCAGTTTTTTTGTACCGAATATAAAATCGAAATCTCAATCGATATACATACGAATTAGATATTTTATTTAAAAACTTATTTCGGCTAGCTGTTATGCACGTATTACCAGACATCCAATCAGGCTATTTTGGAGTTAACGATTTGGATTAACAGGTCAAGATTTTGTAAACTTGACCTCTTTGCCCAAATCAATAGCTTCTCTTATTTTTGTACGGATACTAGCTAAACAAACAAAACGTGTCATATATTTATAAGCCGGCCACTGACTCGCCTTAACAATGTAGTGGTCAGGTTATCTGAAGCGCCTAAAATTTCGGACCGATTTTCATAAGGAATCAAAAATCTTAGGTCATATCCGAAACAAAAGTAGGTGCTACTAATAAATCTCCTTACAAACCGGCAGACCGATATCAATGTCAATAACACAAGAGTTTCTTTCTTGGTTTATGACTAGTCGACCAGTGATGATATGTATGTATATAAAAGGCAATTAACTATATTCCGTCTCGTTCCAGCATTGCATGATATTAGAACTAGACTGTCTATGGCAGAAACTATTAAATGCTTCAAAGGATTCTGTGATGACAGCCTACTAATGGCTTTGAGAGCGATAAATACAGATAGTAATATATCCCAATGCAAAGCTAAACCAACTGAGCTTAGATTTGTACATTAGATGAGTAATATGTAGTCAACAATATATGCTGGTTAGTTTGTAAAATGGACAGTAGATTTTTTTTTTTGGTTTATGCTGGTTTATCTTTCGATAAGTCTGGCCACACAAAACGTTTAAGAGAGTCAGTAAAATAAAATTCAGACTTCCCACTAATGTTACTTAATCTGCGATAACATCATCTTTTTCAAAATTTATAAGTTCATCATCAGAATCATATTTTCAAAACTTTTAAGTAAATTAAAAGTATAGATTTTCCATAGTAACAGATATTTGAACTTAAACACAAAATTTTCACAAGATAGCGCAGCAGTATCGAGAGTTCGGTACACCTAGAGCAGCGATAGCGCAGTGAGGAGACCAACAGACTGCAATGCGGAGGGTCTCGGGTTCGAACCCACGTCGCGCACCTCTGACTTTCGGAAGTTATATGACTTTTCGAAAGTATGTACGTATTGATTGACAATTATTATCGCCTGCTCCGTGCCTCGGAAAGCACGTTAAGCCGTCGGTCCCGGCTGCCATGAACATCTATGGCAGTGGTTATTGGGAGAGTGACGACACAAAAGATCCCACTGGGTCGAAGTGTCGCCGGTCTGCACTGATTGGCCCCACATAAGATATGATAGGTACATCTACGACATGTAACTAACATTTGTAGCCATCTTTTAATCATAATTATAAAGATAGTGATAGTTCTTGACAATCAAAATTTTCGGGCACTCTTACGGCAGAGATTCGTAATCTCCATCTCATGCCATTTGCTACGACCGTGATATCATTTTTTATTTTTTTATTTATTCTCATAACAAACATATATATATATTTCTTTGCCCCAAAAAACCGTGTAATCAGTTTGACTGTGTTCTGCTTCATTAACTCTCATTATATCATTCCGGCGTACTTGTCGGCTATTACTGTTTCATACGGTCTTTAGATCGGCATATTTCATGAATACCTTTTACCATTGAGCTTTTATTACTAACGGTCAATCTGTTCCAAGAACAATAATATCCACAAGCTTGGCTTGTAAGTTCTGATTTACATTATATGATGACTGATAATTGTTTCAATTATCATATTAATAAAAATTTGTTCGATAAGGACACATACATATGTATTATTCATGAGGTGTACAACAAGAGAAACTCTTTCTATACGTGCTAGATGGTAATATGTAGTCAACTACAAGCACAGAAATTAAGCATATGTGCTACTGCAGTACAGTGCAACTACGATTAAGTTATCTGAATGCAGTAAATTTGACCCACGAACGACTTCTTTCAAAACCAATGTGTACACGCGCGTCTTTATATGTGTCTCTGTGTGCGTATATATGTGTGTGCATGTGTGAGAATGCATTTGTTTTCAGGCCTTTCATTCCTTCTAGTATTCTGAAGCCACTAATATGTTTTGTGCATCAGGATTTCTCTAAAAGCTGGTTATATTACAATCGATTTTATACGATGACACTTTCCTCTAAGGTTTACCTTTTTAATTTCACTGTCAAGTATCGCTGTGATGAAATTTTCCTCAGGTCTTGACATTAAAGGGATTCTTAGAAAGAAAATAATAAAAGTCTTTATTGTAACGCGTCGTTGAGCACACGAGTTTGTCTTATATGTATATGTTAAGTTACCAAGAAAATCACAGCTATCCGATATATAAAATTTCTGAATCTCTCGTCATAAAATTATAGTATTTTTCAAATAGCACTGATTCTCCAATCATGTGATAAAAGTTATTGACAGGATAAAATTATAGGTATACACATTTATATCCATTTGTGTGAAAAATAGTTCCATTGTTTCACTTTCATATTAAGTCGAGTTAAGATACAAGTGATTAATAACTTTATTACGCACTAACCTGTACCTTTCAATATAAAATACCTAAATCATTAATATATTAACAGATGTCGGGCTCGCGTCTCTAAAGAGATAACCACGGGGAACCTCACTACACCTCAAAATGCTGCCAGCAGCGGAACGGGCGTGGGCTCTTGCCAGAAGCGATACGAAAACTTTCCAAAACGACCCGGTAAGTATTCTAAACCTATGTGCTGTACTTTAGAGACATCGTCGGCAACGTCAACATCTTCAGACTATAGGAAAATATTTACATTTGCCGAACCGAGAAATATCTGTGTGTCTACGGCTGTGCGGCAGGTTTTTCGCGTTGTATCAATTCGGCCATCGGTAACTATTCTACTTTATTTTTGATCGCATTAATTCTCTACAGATCTATATTTTAATTTTATATATAAGCCTTTTCTAATCTTGGAACGACGCATTCTTTCTATTCAAATAATAATTGGTTTGATAATAAATTACAAGGGATAATGATTCCAACTAAAGAAATAATAGTTTAAATTTGTATTTAATTTTTTTCAAACAACTAGTAATGTATTTATTAATATAATATCTACCTTAATACAGTATAAAATATACTGAGGACAGCTAAACTCAAGTTTTTCTAGCAAACTTCTAAAGAAAAGTGAAGAACGCTTTTTATTAAAAGAAATCAACCACAACAAAATGAAATGAAATAATTAAAAGTTTGAAAAACCATTTCCCTTGTAATACACAAGTTCTGTATTATATATAGGTTTCAAACTACGAATCTTACGAATGCTGTCATTTACATTTATAAAACAGCGATGCAGACCACATGCGTGGCCGAAAAAGACAATATTGTGGCCAATCAATGAAGATATTCAACCATTAACATTATTCGCCCTAACAGCTCCTAATACAATATCGTCTTTAATATATAGCCATGTTATCACTGACTACAATAATAGGTATTGTCACTAACATGGTAAAAACAAAAACAAGGACACAAACTGCGTTTTTAAACTGATAATAATGAAACTAAAATAGGCGAGCAAATTCGAAAAAAACAAAGTTTTAGTTTACAATTCAAGAAGTAACATCCGATAGTGATTCTTTCAATTAAGTTTATGTTGATGAAAATGCTACATTGGAACAATCAGTAGGTACATCTATTCTGAAATGCTCACGATGTCGTGTTGTTGAACAAAGTATTTTCAATTAAATGCGCAATATCGATGATAGTAGAACAAATCTTTATTTAAGCTTTGTAACCGAGAAATGCACACTGTTATTATTTGTACTGTTCATAACTGTATCAACTGAAATCATCTCTTATTTACTCGCGTAATGACACAATTATTAGTCGATTCCCCGCAAATCGTGCTTCCAACTCGCGCTATGATTTTATTTACTATATATATATTTCTGATTCATCACGATCGGTGGCTGACGGATTTTACAGTGCGAAGAACGGATTGTTCCACAAATACAAGTTTTTTAATGCGGCGGTAAAGTAACAGGTGTATGCCATAGATTTGCCTTCGCAAGTTATTGGACCAGATGTTTGGTGAGTTGAACTGGGTCGGGTGTGCGGCACACACATGCTTCTAAATCTGTACAAATCGTTGTTTCTGTAATGTGGCAATCGATTTAGTAATGTATTGCGTACGCACACACATAACTTCACTCTTTATAGGTGACGTAGATAAAAACATAGAGAATAATAATATTTTCAATTTTTCATTTCATCACCAGATTTAAACATGCAAATCTAAGGAAAGAGTATCACTAGATGGTTTATGCAGTGTATTTCTTGGCAAACACTTTTATACACAAAGTGGTTAGGTATTTATGTATCAGGACTGTGGATGTGGCACACGCTTAGGTAGAGCTGTCTAAAGAGGCTTTACTCGCTTTAAGGATGTCCGTTACTTATAGATAATGCGTTCGTAAATCGTCTTGTATTCCGCAGCTTCTAAGAAACTTTCGGTTTTATGGACACATGCTTAAAGATATAGGTTGTCTATTTATGATAATCTATTCTACTAAAAATTTGCTTTAAAATGTATACCTTTAACGTACAAGTAAAATGTGTTCACTTGAAAACTTTTTAAGTTATTTGATTGTGACATAATTATACAGGTAATATTGTAAATAACATACTATTTATTGCACTATTATTAACATAAGCAAAGCAACAATCATAATTTACAACTTAACTAATATTAACAAACCTAACCACTTATAAATAAAACAAAATAATAATAAATAATATAATTGGTAATATTGTAATAAATAATATAATTCAAAAATAAAATAATTAAAATAGCAACAATCAGTAAAGCAGAGTGTAGTTAATATTTTTTGGTATTAAATATATTAGGTAACTGTTTAATTTAAAACCGGACAAGTGTGAGACGGACTAGCCCACCAAGGGGTTCCGTACAAATATGACACAGTTAACTCAGTTCAAAATTTAGACCGCCGTTCCATGCATAAATACCCTGATGGGATTAAATATAATGATCATCAAAAATACTAATTGGTCAGCAAATATTGCACAGCATAACGAGCATCTATACGCCTCAAATTACTGCATTCTGTCTCGGAAGTGCTAGGTTACGTTAGATTCCTTTTTTTAGACCCACCCAAAAACAGGAGCCCCGCGAAGCGGGGCTCAGTCGACTTAGTTTGATCTCTTTAAAGTTTGCTGGCCATGAGTTGCTAATCAGTTAGCTATTTCTGCTCACAGATTATATTTTTCTGCTCACAAAAATACCAATACTATCTAACCATTTAAATAACACCCTTTTTTATGATTTAATTACAAATGTAGTTTCAGATTTTTCCCTATACTATTACTTGTCAAATTTCATAGTTCTAGGTCAACGGAAAATACCCTATAAATTTAAATTCCTTTGAGAGTGTCGAAATATACGTTTTTTGAGGCATAAACGGGCGCATCTTTTTTTACGTTAACTTAGAAGTTTGATCTTTCAAAGCTTTAAAAGACTGTAGACCTGAGTACTTATATCGTTTTAATTTCAACTCGATATCCACGCGTTCTCGGGATAAAGGGTCTTGACAGACAGATGGACGAACAACAAAGTGATCCTATAAGCGCTCCGTTTTTTTCCTTTTGAGGTACGGAAACCTAAAAACAATTCGGAAGCTTGCTTTAAAAGTTAAGGGCATCGGCCCGGGCTCGTAATTTATTTATTTATTTATAGTAAAATTAAACAGTGTAAACCAATAACATAAATTAACATAACGTAGGTATAACAATTACATCGACTTATATTGGCAGAGAGGAGACCCTATACCTAGTAATATAGATACGTGTAAAAATATTTCCACTCCTGTCTGGAAGAAATGTTTATGTTCATTACGACGACTGTTGCCCATGACTGAGATAATATGTGCGAGTAGTAGCACTTGTGCGCCCGTACAAGTAACTATACAATGACCTCACCCCGCACAAATAGCATACACATTTAACCTGCGTCTGTTTCTAGCGTCATGTATAGTCATTTTCAAAAGTAGGTATAAAGTTATAATAGTATAGAAATATCAAAATAAAAATAATTTATCTAACAATCCTAACTAATATTATAAAAGCGAAAATGAGTTTGTTTGTTTGTTTGTTACCTTTTCATGCTTAAACCACTGAACCGATCATCCTGAAATTTTGCATATACGTTGTCAGGTGTACAGAAACAGACATAGGCTACCTATCATCCCGAAAAAAATTACTGTTCCCGAGGAAAACAACAATAATGTTCTTATGATAATAGATGGCGCCACGTGTCTTTTGAATCATGATTGAATTATATTATTACAAGCAAAGTACAACCCAAATTGATTGTCAAATTCTAAATGAACGCGAGCGAAGCCGCGAGCAAAAGCTAGTACCTAATAAGCCTAAGCGAAATGGTGCTTGTATAAAAAAGTTACAAATATTTAAATATTTAATCACACACACACACACATTTAATAAACAAATATTTAATCCCGCTACACTTACAGCTCATGATGCCACCGTTAGTACTAATGAAATCTAAAAGTTTCGCTTTTTGATAACATCATAATATATTCACAGACGTTTACTTCTCTGAAAACATTACCACATTTCAAAAACATAAACCAATCAGAATTTGTGTTCCTCGTTATCAAACAATCATTCGATACAACAATTTGGAACACTATGCAGTTAATTGTTGGGTTATGATGGGGCATACAAACTTATGTAACAGCCACGCTTAGAAAACTTGAAACAGATGTATAAGTAGAATCCACAAGCCACCGTAAATAGGATGTTTACCACAATAGATGAATTCAATATTTTGGAATATTGAATGGCCCACATTCAATATTCCAAAATATTGAATTCATCTTTTTTTATATGATTTTAATAGAACATTGTTTCTCTTGTTCCTCTTCCTTTGTTTCAAAAAGATATATTTCTTTTTGAGTGACTGTACAAACCGTTGTACTACAGCGCGGCGCAAAGAAACATCTTCTAGATTATTTCAATTGAAGATGAATTCATAAATCACTAAGACTTCCCAGTCTACGATTTTCAGATATAGAACACCAGCCCTGACAATAGATAAATATTTCTACTCTTGTACTAAACGTATTTTGTTAGAAATTAAATTACCTTTAATTCATTGAGGTTTATTTTCATTCACATGTTTATCTATTTCCAATCGTAAGATATGCTTTTGGGCGTTCATGGTCACGGGCAATCCAAGCAGTAGATTTATTAACCTACTGCTTGAATTGCCCGTGATTATACGACTTTAGAAGCTTTTAAAGTCATATAATCTACTATAATTATAATAATATGTTAACGTAATTATCTTAAGATACTATTAGGTCTTCAGCTATGAAATTGCCGTTTATGTCCTACGTCTAATTTCGGGGATTCAGTACAAAATGCAATAGTTATTTAAAAATTCATTTATGTTTCCGGTAGACCTTTCATACTATTTGTACTTATAGTTATATCGCTTAGTGTCTGCCCATATTCTTTTTTTCAATTCACCATAATTATAGTTGATGATTTTGTTAATTTAGCACAAACGTATAGTGGCCTAAATACAAGCAACTATACATAAAAAAGTAAAGAATTTGGATTGACCATTACAAAAATTTCATACACAGCGGCTACTTCATATTTAAACATATATTATAATATATTTATTATACAGTTTAATGATTATCGAATCATTATTTTTTTCCAATGCGTTCACCAGCTTTCTGCTAGATGCGTTGTTGTAAAATAAATAGGTGTTTGAATGTAATCGAATACCTTCCGAACTCGTAGGTACTGGCATTATTGTTCGCAGTGATATATACCTTTACAAAATATATCTAGAAATAAATACGGCAGGGATTCACTTGCAGAATCGAGAAATAAAATGTGTTCTGTGGATTCACTGAAACTATAGACGGCAGGTATTCACATTACTAGACAGATAGAGAGAATAAGTTTTAACCTACCAGCTAAATCATATCGAGCTATAATGAGAAATTATGTCAAATTCTAATCGCTAATAAGAAAACCAGAGATAGATAACTAACTGAGCAACACCATTAATCACTTTGGGAATGATAATGAAGGCCTTTGAAATGGGATATTCCTCAAACTGAGCTGGAGCGGTTGGAAGAGTACTTTCGATCCACAGTATTAATATTGTTATGTGCCAAAATACTTTATGCAGTATTCTAATCTCCATAAGGAGACGCTGTATTAATAACAATGATTAATCTGGCCTTTATATACCTGGTGGCGGATCCATTTCTAAAGAATTGGCAACACTCATACGTTACTTCTGATGTTGCAAACAACTATAGGGTACGCTTACGGCTTAACATCCGACGAGAGCTTATTAATCAGCACCTAACAAGTACAAAAATATAGAAATATATAGAGAACACAGATTTAAAAAACACAATAATCAAGCCAGATAACACATCAGGAAAGCAATATCCATAATCAATCCAAATGGAATGGATCATCGGGTAACCAAAACTGTCCTGGTGTAAGACGCTTTACTTATGCAGACTTAAGAAATAGATACTAACTCAGTCATTAAACTTGACAAACTTTAGGCAAAAGAAAGAAATTAAGCAACAGGTGGTGCGAAGGAACCCTCTCGGGGGATAACGCTCGTTGCTTCAACCTGAATTACATTTTGGCAACAGGTGGCCCATTTTTATTTACAGCACTAGCGGAACCTTGCCGTCAAGTAGGTAATTACTTAATACTTGAAATGACCAGCCACCCTGATAAAGTATTATTTAAATACTCGCTACTTCGCCTACGTGAATCACGGTAAGTAACTGTGAAAAGGGTATCAAAATCAGACATAATTTATTATCATGGCTTCAGTCAACGACAATAATGTCTCTGTAGAGTAATGTGATTTAACAACATTGCTTCCTAGTATGCATTTGGATTACTGACGCCCAAATAATAAAATAGTGATACAGCGTAATCAAATGGGTAGGTAAATGGATATTAAATCCATACTTACTATAGTATGGATTTAAATGACTTCAGCCTAGAAATTACACACAAGAAATTATATTAAGAAGATATAAAGATAAAGGGCTGAGAAGAGGAAAATGAAAAATGTATTAATATATTTTGTTTGTATAGAGAGAACGTACGAGAAAAGATTGACCAACGTAAGTAGATTGGACGATTGTCATTGCGATAGACTGAGAAATAAGACGTAAGTGAATCTTCTTTGACCATATTGAAGACGTGTTAGTGAAAAAGTAGGTACCTACTGCAACCGACAAGAATGCATGAAGAATGAAATGCAAGCGAATGATCGTAGAGAGGTCAGAATCGTAGCAAGTCTGGAAAACAGACCTAAATGTCTAAGTATGTATTATTATAAGATCGTTATTATAACTTTAATAAGTTCCTTCAGCGTCCTTTGGAAAGCGCAATCTTAAAAGCAAACAGTTATAATACATTTAAGTAAACCATACAATGTTGACTAGAATCTGCAGCAGAATATATTTACAAGAAAAAGGCTTTAGAAAATTAATTTTATATTAAAAGGAAAAGAGATTTAGAAATTAAAGGCAGATTACTTCCTTTGAGGTAGTCAAGCTTTCAGTAGGTAAAGCAACCAAGTACGTAATAATTTATCTTTGCATAACATTTTCCCGATGCATGTAATCCTCTCTAGCGGTGTAGCAGTGGATAAACATAATAAATTCTTGTTGCATTTTACTTTATTAAAATCTAAAGTAGGTTTCCTTTATCCAATGATTAGTTGAGACTTTCGTCGTGCATTTTAACTTAAACTAAGACGACATCATTTTATTATTATATGTGTTACCTTTAGGATTCGATAATAGTATGTTATAATAATTATTATAACAAGACTGAAAGAAAAGATTACATACATGAACTGGAAAAAAAATGAGAATTGACGGTGAAAGATAAAATCAACATTTGATTTCATAAACAATAAATATTATTTGTATCTTCATTTTCTATAAGTAAAATTGTACGTAAAATCGTATTTAACATATGTACCTAAGTTTTTTTAAAAGAACAAATAATATCTTGTTATGTTCGATATTTAAGCATCTTGAAGATCGAAAAAAGGTCAATGTGGAATTATATTCTTGTGTTTCTATGTGAAGATAATAAAACCAAAGCATCGAAAGAACAGGCAGAGCATTATTACACCATTTTTCGCCAAATATGTTTTAGGTCTCACGTAATTAGGAGCAAGCGTATTGACGTCTGCCGGGCACAATTTCAGATCCCGTGCTACCGTATACGCTGCCCCGTGGTACTCCTGAGAAGTACAGCAGCCGCATTCACCCCAACGGCACATAGCGATTCTCAGAATACAATCAAAACAATTAATTCTGTAGGCAAACTCGCATAAACCGCAATGCAATTAAAAGCAAATAAATATAATGCCTGTGTCGCGAAGAACTTTACAAACATTCAAACAAAGAACACCTAGACTCGGAAAAACTATTTGTGAATCTCACAATGTTTTGTCCCGTGTGGGATCGAACCCACAAGACTCGGCGCAATGGCAATAGTGAGGCGACCACTTTAACCATTACGCCATCCGTGCAGTCAATTGTTTTGTGGGCTTACAATGTGGAGGAGCTGCTTTATTTAGTACTAGCTTTTGCCCGCGGCTTCGCTCGCGTTAATTTAGAATTTGACAATCAATTCGGGTTGTACTCTGCTTCATCATCATCAGGCTATAATAGCCCACTGCTGGACATAGCCCTCCCCCAAAGAGCGCCTTAGCACCCTGTTTTCAGCTTGCCGCATCCAGCATCTGCCCGCAGTCCCTCGCAGATCATCATCCCACCTGGTCGGAGGGCGTCCTACACTACTACTCTACTTGTAATAATATAATTCAATCATGATTCGAAAGAAACGTAGCGCCATTTTTGTTGTTTTCCTCGGGAACAGTAATTTTTTTTGGGATGAAAGGTAGCCTATGTCCGGTTCTGTACACCTGACAACGTATATGCAAAATTTCAGGATGATCGGTTTAGTGGTTTAGACCTGAAAAGGTAACAAACAAACAAACAAACTCATTTTCACTTTTATAATATTAGTTAGGATATTATTGTTATAAGCCTCATGCCTTTAATAGCAATTAATACTTCCTCGAACCTAGGGCCTGCGTGTGTAGGTGTGACCTAGTTAGATCTCAAGTTTCATTCATAGCTCTGGGAATGTGTTAAGCGTTTCACTCGGAAAATTCTCCGAAACAGGATTAGTTCTGAAACGTATCTGGATTATTACAATAGACCGCTTCTTCGTAGGATCTACACTTTACTGGTAAAATGTTAGTGTAATTTCTGAACGATTTGAAAATCGTTAGCACGATATTATGTCTCACACTTATATTGCCGAACTTGTAAGCAATGGCGTATTATACCCTCATTTCAACTGCTACGGTTTTATTTTTCATATGTTTAGGACAAGCCTATTGACATACTTTCGGCACTGTTCCAAACGCCATGCTGCTGCAAATTTACTTGACGGTAATACCTAGTAACACATTGAGTGACCAGAGGAAAATATCAGGACTTTAAGCACAGTAGTCTCATTCACCGACATTGAAAGTGCGCACCTAATCAATTGGATATTTAAAACAAATTAAGCATGTTATTGATGGCTATAATAAAGATTATTATTAAGTTTCTCTTATCACAGATTTTTTTTATATATCTTTAGCAAAATACCCGATCCTCTGGTAGGCTTACACGGAGACATCATATGTGAATCCAACGTGAAGAAACTTTTAATCTAAAGTGGGATTAAACACCTACAGCGGCTTTAGCCGCAGCAGGCATAGGACTATTATTATGTGTTTCTCTTTCACGGGTCTATTCCTAATACGTTAGGAAATTACCCGGCTCTTTGGGAGGCTTGCACGGAGACATGGGTCCAACGTGAAGAGGCCCTTCGAGAGTTCTGATCAAAGGTGGGATGGAACACCTACAGCGGCACTAGCCGCAGCAGGCGTAGGACTATTGCTACGTATGGATTCTAATATATGGGCTATGGGCATGGGTGTTGCTATTACGTTGTTATTAATAACAACTTTATTTATAAATTACCAGGCTTTCTTTTAGAATTAAATGGTAAATAATATTTAATTGGTCGATTCTTTGATAACTTTATGGAAATATTTCAAATGTGCAATTTCCTCGCGATGTTTTCCTTTACTGCTACCAAATGTTAATTACTTATCAATTAAATATGTATATTAACTGAGAAATATTCGAAGCAAACACGTGAATAGAACTCGAATTCATCTGCGTCTTGCATAGATTTTTTTGACTGCACTGTCTACGCCGTCGTTTTCTGGTCGCTTTGCCATTGCCAATATGCTGAGTGCTGTAGGTTCAATCCCCACACGGGACAAAATATTGTGCGATACACAACTAGTTACTCCGAATCTAGGTATTCTGTCTAAGCCTTATAAAGTCTCCCGCGACACAGTAATTATTCCTAGTGCTTTTGACAAATACAAGAAAAAAGATTAGATAATTTATACATTTCTAAAGATCGATAAACATAACATAGTATAACAACGATATAATTAACTAACAGACAGCCAACGGTATGTTTTCGGAACCCGACAGTCTATTAAAGTTTCGAATGTAAATTCTGTAAACTGTTATTGTTACAATTTACTTTTCACGTTCATCCAACCTAGTACGTGCTTTGTTTTACTAGGAATGTTGTAACGTAAACTGTACATATTTTTCAGAAGTAAGAGCAAGTCTTCTTGCAACAATACTACAAATATAGTGTTGCAGTCCAGAATTCGGCTAAATTGACTGTGTTTTCGGAGGCAGCCATCAAGATCTGCGTGCAGGTTTTAGTCACGCCGGATAATGACTGAAGCGATCATTGAGAGGCGAAGCGACCATTTAAACCGTGTGTCCGTCACACGGTTTAAACGGTCGCTTCGCCTCTGCCACTCCAAATGCTGTGGGTTCGATCCCTACACTGAACAAAAAGTTGTATGATCGACAAATAGTAAATTGTTCCGAGTCTATATATTCTTTATTTTGTAAAGTTCTTCGCGACACAGGCATTATATCTACTGAGAAATTATCTCTATACAAATAAATATTATTTCTTTCGTCCTTAGTAGAAACACCGTACTGTATTTCAAGTTCTGTGCTACCACCCTATATGTAGATAAAATGAAACAGAATTAGGATCTGAGTTATTTATTATCATTTAACTATTACAACGTTGCATAATCAACTATTACATTATAAAGAATATCTATTTGGTGTACTAAAATAAGTTTAAGCTCAAGGTGTTTATAAATTTTCTTTTAAGTTAATAATGCCAGCTATATCAATAAATCCTAACTAATATTATGGATGTTGTTTTTTACACTTTCAAGCCTTAACGACTCTACCGCTCATCATAAAATTTATGCATGCATGTTGTCAGAAGTACTGTTTTCTGTAGTCCTGACAACTTATATGCGAAATTTATACATACTTAATTGAAAAGTTTCATCCATCAGAAAAAACTAGATCCGTAAAGATAGCTAGTACATATGCAGGTATTACCACTAACTATGTAACATAAATTAGTTTAGAAGTTTAAGTACTTATTCATTTGGCTAACTCTTCGGGCTAGTTAAATCTGTATGCTATGTTACACCTCTATTAACTTAGAGTTATTTTAACTCTTTTCTTAGAGTATACGAATATATAAACATAGATCACGCATCACACACCGCCTTCCTTATTCCAAGCAACGTTTAAGGAAAAGAAAGATTTTAATTTCGTTTCTCGAAGCATTTTGATATTCAGTGCACGTCTAGACTATTATATTTTAGTTATAGATGATAATAAATAGACTTTGTAGTTATATTCAGATATTAAATGTGCCTGCGGTTTCACCCGCGTTTATCGTTAATGCGCCGCCCCCGTGGGTTGTAGCGTGATGTTATATAGCCTTAGCCTTCCACGATAAATAAGCTATACAACAAAACGAAAGTTTGTTTGTTGCTTGAACGCACTAATCTCAGGAACTACTGGTCCGATTTGAAAAAATATTACAGTGTTAGATAGCCCATCTATCGAGAAAGGCTATATATCATCACGCTAAGATCAATAGGAGAGGAGCACCAATGAAGAATGTTTCAAAATCGGAGGATGTTTTTCCTTTTGAAAGCTTCCGCTGCGTGCGCTGCGTAAACAGTTAAAGTTTCGCAAAAATCATGTATGACAGAATTTTTTCCCTTTAAAAGTTCTAAAAAAAAGTCCGCGACAACATATGACTATCTTTTAAGGTTGGCTCACTATAACCTTTTTTATACTAACCAAATTTGTTTTAAAATAATGCATTATTTGCGAAGGTGATTTTATAAACATGATATATAATCCTTATCCAAATAAATACGTTATTCATCACAAGTATTTAATTTAAAACAAAATTGCCCTGTACATCATTCGATTTCAATGAATATCTTAGGAGATATCGCAGTTTTAAAATAACATCGCAGCAAAATAATGATAACGAAGTCGCGGATCAAAGTTAGCGTTAGCCCAAAGTAACTATTCCACGCGGACAAAGTCGCGGACAGAAGCTAGTATATAATATTAGTATAGATATGGTTGTCTACCATGTTTACACCTACGATAAGCTACTTACAGTTCGTACTGGAACAATTCAGTCTGTCTGGACAATCCATATTTGTCACGCCTTTGTCCCAGAGTCCAAAAGAATAACAAGGAGTAACACATCCACATTTCGATGGCTATAGTTCTAGAGTCTATGAAAAGGAGCGACCCTATTGCAATTAGATGGCTTCAGATCATTTCTTTACTGAAAGGCCTAATAACTCTTTGCTCGATAATTGAGAGCTCATGCAGAACAGTCGCATATAGCTGTGCCTTTGAGGTAGCCATGCGCGCTCTTTAAAAACTTAAAATACACTCTAAGACTATTTTCAAAGATAAATATATGTCTAAAACATCAATTTGGACTTCGGTTTATAGGTGTCGAAGAAGTCCCTAAACTGCGGCACAACGACGGGTGTGGTACCGGGCAAGCCACAGTTCGTTAAAATGTTCTCTGTCAGTTCCTGGTTCATACCCTTTAACTGACATATCTCTGTAAGGAATTCGTGCCATTCATCGAAAGTCAGCTCCGTTTTACTGGAATATAAAAATATCTTAATAATAACAATGTTTGACACAATATTGTCTTCTGTTTACGCGAATGTTATTTATTGAAATTAAACTACTATACTATATACTATACTATACTATCCTAATCCTAATCCTAACTAATATTATAAAAACGAAAATGAGTTTGTTTGTTTGTTTGTTACCTTTTCACGCCTAAACTACGGAACCGATCATCATAAAATTTTGCATATACGTTGTCAGGGGTACAGAAACAGACATAGGCTACCTTTCATCCCGAAAAACAATACTGTTTCTGAGGAAAACACCAATAACGTTCTTATGATAATAGATGGCGCCACGTGTCTTTCGAGTCATGATTGAATTATATTATTACAAGCAAAGTACAACCCGACTTGATTGTCAAATTCTAAATTAACGCGAGCGAAGCCGCGGGTAATAGCTAGTATACTATATAATAAAGTGTAAAATAAACAATGCGATAAAATCCGTATATAGTAGTTTAATTTCAATAAGCAATGTTTGATTTTATATTTTCTTTTATATGCAACAGCAAATACTCGTAGCATTATATAGAAACATTTTTGTTGCTAACAGGCAGTTATAATTATTTTAAATTGGGGTTTGAGGAACGGTAAGTAGTTAGACTGTTTATCTTGCCGTCTACCTCGCACGCATTGTATTTTTCTGCCATTTAAATACTACTAGCTTTTGCCCGCGGCTTCGATCGCGTTAATTTACAATTTGACTATCAATTCGGGTTGTACTCTGCTTGTAATAATATAATTCAATCATGATTCGAAAGACACGTGGCGCCATCTATTATCATAAGAACGTTATTGTTGTTTTCTTCGGCAACAGTAATTCTTTTCGGGATGAAAGGTAGCCTATATCCGTTTCTGTACACCTGACAACGTATATGCAAAATTTCAAGATGATCGGTTCAGTGGATTAGGCGTAAAAAGGTAACAAACAAACAAACAAACTCATTTTCGCTTTTATAATATTAGTTAAGATTACTGTTACCAGGTTTTATAATCTATATATTAATACGTGAAGCGAAAACTTTGGATCCCTTTTTACGAAAATTGGGCGGACGGAGGAGTATGAAATTTCGCACACTTATAGTTCACACAGAGAAGAAGTGACGAACGCTAATATTTTTTTAAAATATGCATTAGACACATTAAATTAATGAAAAAACACTACACGCACACAACCATGCACATGACACAAGCAGCCGAAGCACGTAACTATGGTTACATAAATCAATATAAATGACATATAATCAGCAATATCTTACAGGCAAACTTTGGTCGAATTTCGAGCACTAGGCGACCGCTAGTATTTATAATTGGGTAAGTACATTTAACATCTTATGTGACGAAACTTTGTGAATAATGAAATCGGCGAATAAAAAAAACTTTATCTAAGCCCCGAGTTCCGAGCAACAGCTATGACATTAAAATAATAAAAAATGGCAAGTAGCTTTGAACACATTCAAACAGTAGGATGTAAATCGATTTAAAAAAAAATCCGATTTCAAACTCGCACCACTTGGCGACATAAAAACTTAAACCAATGCGCAACTATATAGTTTATCACTACATATTATAAAACAAAGTCTTATGCCGCGTCAGTCTGTCTGTTCGCGATAAACTTAAAACTACTGGACCGATTTTCATGCGTTTTTCAGCAATAGACAGACCAATTCATGAGGATGGTTTAGATGTAGATATAATTTGTTAGGGGTTTTGTACTACCCGCGCGAAACCCGGGCGGATCGCTAGTTATATAATAAAAACAACATCGCCCACAGACAGACTTTACACAGAACTGGATACAGGACACTCTTTGTGCCACTCTCCACTGTCCTGTGCCATCGAGATTCGACCCACGACTTATAAGAGAAAGAAAATAGAAGACATACCAGGACTTAAACCAGGCACAGCCTGTATCGCTCATCGTGAGTTTCCTGTCTTCCAACAGCTTGCATTGGCGCATCCAATAGTCCGAACGCCACAAATTTATAGTCAACCCGCTCCTTTTATTATCCATTAAACGAGAAAACTCATAGAACTGCCCTGTAAGTGTGGCCGCGTCATCTTCCATAGCAAATTATCTACAACACACATACATATACTAACACCTGTATATCGCTGAACTAGGTACTCCACTTATAAAATATGCTAAGTCTATCACACAGACATATGGTTGCACATGTTTTTCTTAGAACCCACATAATTGAGGGTGGGTGATCCCGTCCAAGTATTCTCAGCAGCACAATATTTGGAATAGCTTATGTTTAACTTACCACCTATAGTAAAATATAACAGTCAAAAACAGTAAATCATCATCAAAAATAGTAAATGATCACCAAAAATGGTAAATGATCACCAAAAATAGTAAATGATCACCAAAATTAAAACCGCATTTTAATACCAAAAATATTAATTGCACAGCAAAGAGATCAAAGTAAGTCGACTCCTATTTTTGGGTGGGTTTAAGAAGGACCCTAACATAACCTAACCCTTCCGAGACGGAATACAGTGATTTGAGGCGTGTAAGTGCTCGTTATGCCATATTTTAGTAAACATATTTTGATGTGAAATGATGTGCCATTACAATTTTTGGTGGTCATTATGACCACCAAAAATTGTAATGGCACATCATTTCATTTAATCCCATTTGGAAATGAGCCGGTGTCTTTAAAATATAACTAAGCTAAGTTAGTGTTTTGTTTTAGAGTCACACTCACACACACGTGCCTACGCCTGGCCCTTTGGGAAAGGTTAGAGCATTATGGTGCTTTAAGTGATCGCCACGTCACTGCGCCGAGTGTTATGCGTTCGATACCCACACAGGAAAAACTATGGTATTCACAATTAGTTCGCCGAGTTCTTCCTGTCCGTTATATGAATGTTTGTAAAGTCCACTGCGGCACGGGAAACATCTTTAGCACGGGAATGATCTTTTAAAAAAGCTATCATGTATTTGTATCATAGTGTTAATTTGGGAAACTCATTATGTGTTACTGGTTTACTGGTATCAAACATCGCCATAGCATGCACGAGAACGAGACAAAGCTATAAGCTCTGAAACGCGCTATCTTTGTCGCGCATGCATGCTATACGAGTAAGGATCAGCGCCGACGGACGGAGTGGCGGCAAAGAGCAGTTTAGCGGTCGCAAAACCCACTGAGCGGCGGGCGCGCGGTCGTCGAAGCGCCGCGCCGCGCCGATAGCTATGAGAGCCATCGCACCGCGCCCTCGCCGGCTCTTGGAGTTGATTCGCCGCGTGCCTCTCGACCGCGCTTTGAGTCGCTCGCCGTTATTTTATTTCGTTGTACCAAATACAGTCGTATTCTGAAGCACTTTAGGTAGAATTTAAATTGTTTTGAATTAATCTCTTCGCCGCCACTCCGTCGGTCGGCGCTGACCCTTAGTGGTAAGACCAGTGGCCGTAATACGGCTTAAAGTCCGAGTTGAGCTTGCCGTAGGTGTGCTATCAGACTATTCACAGTAACAGTACGACAATACCGGGAAATAACAATAAGACTGATTCTGAGTTAAAGCGAAGCTTAGCTGACGATTGAATGTTATGGACTTCTGGAATAAATGTTATTATACAATTACCAAATTTTATCAGAAAATAATTTATGATAATTCTTAAATAATTTTGACGATATGACATATTGAAAAATACTATTGTGACTTTCTTTTATTATGATTATTACTTTTTATATTATTTCTTGAGTTTATTAAATAAAATTCACTAGCATGACTATTATAATGATGACATTGTTACTATAATATTTATTAGGATTTGTTGATGACCACTACTATTTATGCTATCTTATTGTTAATTAACCTTATTAATTATTATTGTAAAGTAAATGTGTATGTTTTATTAATGTTTGCATGTCTATAAGTCTGTAAGGCAGAACAAAGAGTTCTAATTTGAATAAATTGTAAGAATTATTGTATTAACCTTTGTTCAGCAAATAAAGTAATATTTAAGATTATTTGAAAAAAAAATTTACTCCCTCTTTTAAAGGGGTAAAGAATTATTATAATATACCTTAAAAAGGCGTTACCTTCAAATCGAACTAAATGATATATAAAACAAAAATAATAAAGTTAATAATAAACAAAGCACTAGGATTTATCCCTGTGTCGCGGGAGACTACAAACATTCAGACAACGGACACAATAGGTAACAGCCCGACTCGGAACAACTACTAGTTCGCTGTGGCAGTGACCACAGACCAGGTGACCACCACCATTGCAATACCCGTGCAGTCAAGTCAATAGAACATCTTCAAGATGTAGGAACTATAAAATTTTAATAGTAATTCGTAAGTAGCCAAAAGCTAGTGACAATTATTGTTGGTTGCTAAAATGAGTTCAAATGTACAGTAAATTAAAATTTTAATTTCGTCATTTAAATATATTCTTTTTATATTACTTCTACCATAATACAAATTGTAGAGAGATTCTACCTTTACCGACGAGTGAAAGCATAAAAGTAAGGATGTTCCCTTCATTCGCAGACAGAAATTTCATATAATTTCGTTTTGCAGAAAATGTTTCATAATTATAATATTTGGTCCGTGTACTTGTACGTCGAATATTATTATTTCAACGACTATTGACTTCAATGAAATATATTTCACAGAATTTAAATTAATTTTGAAATAAATTCTTTTAATTAACAAAATAATCAAACAGTAAAATTATTTTTAACGAAAGTTGTTTGTTTGGTATATTTTGCCATGGTATGATAGGTTAGAACTGCGAACCCGTCAGAAACGACTTTCTACCAGAAAATAATAGATTAGGTTAGGTTAGAACTGCGACGCCCGCGCCGCCGGCATTAGAAACGACTCGCTATCAGAAAATATAGTAGGTAAGGTTAGGTTAGGTAACAACTGCGATCATACAACGGCCAACGGCAATTGAACAGAAACAAATTTATTTACATAAACAAACAAACAAAAACTGTCACTCGATAAAACGTTTTCTTGGTTATAACTTTTATAATAACTAAACAATATGAGGATAAAGAATATCTGATTTGTTACTCTGTTTTGTTACCCACTGCAAAATCGCACCTGATTACCCTAGAAAGGGCTCAACACGCAGTATTAAAAACAATTCTGCATAAACCCTACGGTACATGTATTCACGGACACTCAGGTTCTGAGTGTGACGAGACTATTCATAAAGAAAATCACTCTCTTTACCCACAAAGAGGTACTCATCTCAGATTACTACGATGACATGATCGAGAAACGCGTCTTTCATATCTCATCCTTCCCAGTAAAAACAGAATTCGCTAAAAGGTTCTGGAGTTTTCTAAAACTATTTGTTTTTAATAAAGTAAATAAAATGTGTAACATACACACTACCCTTGCGCAAAGTAAAGACCATTATTAATAAGGAACTTTTAAATTGGGACTACAATAAAACGGAAGGCTTTTTAATTAAAATTGTAACAAAAATCATTTAGTTGAATTAATTTAAAGTATTCCTTTTATTGATTATTCTATGAAAATTTTTATGTGAAACGAAATTCTATAAAACTATTGTCTATAAAACAACGTACAACCGTATTTACGCTATTGAAAACAATTTGAGCACGTGAAGAATATTTCATACACATATTATCCGTTAATTATTTTGGTAGCATAGGTATCATGTTTTTGGTGGCCATACTTATACTGTGTATGGACGGTATATCACCGGTAAAACATAACGCCTTTCTAATTACCATACTGTAAAGCCTGGCTGTACAGATACATGACAAAAATCACAAAAAGACAACTGTTATCAATACAGCAATACATAATGTGCGGGTTTGATTCGTTTCTCTAAATGTTTTTTCATTAAAACGTATCGCTATTTCCACAAGCACAGTTCTGTCAATTCAAAATACAAGTTTAAGGGGACACCGCGAAACGTGACGTACGTACTCATTGACACTCATTGTGTATCAATCGTTAAAGAGCGTAAATCATAAGGTCTAAAATTGCGATGCGCCCGCAACGATCGAGAGCGCTTAGAAATTGTTTGTTAAAATCTTAAAATATTATTTAAAAATAATTGGTTTTACTTATGGAAATAATGAGCTAGCAAATTACTAATATTGATGTTACGAATATATTTGAGTAATTCCTAAGCATAATGATAGTGTAACTTCCTTGTAATTTCAAAATTAATAATTTTTCAGAGGTGTTTTCGAAAATAATTATGATCGAGCCAAAATCACAATATCGTGTTTTTGAGCTAAGAAATTCTAGGTAAAGACATCAATTTACCTATATCAAAATTCTAGATTAATTGGTCTTCTCATAGACCTATACTATTCGATGAAAGTTAGTGCATTTTTTCAGTGTGTCCTCTTAACTTAGCTATTGTACACATGAAACGATTATCAGAACAGTCGTGCTCGGTAATTTTAATTCCTTATTATGTACAATAACAATAATAACAGCACTAATTAGGAGTAAGTACACATTACAAACAAATTATATTTTATAATGTGGGTAAATTGAAAAACAAGGTGACAACAAGCGACTATAAACTAAACTAGACTTAACACTCAAGTTTATATTACGTATGGAATAACAATTGCTATCATTCTTAATTAGTAAATACTTTAATACAAAATATATATTTTCTACTCGTTTATTAATTTTAATATTAATGCACTCTTGCCAATAGCTCATTATTAACGTATAACGCTTGGAAGTACCTGATATTTTTTTTGGCGCTATAAATCATGTAGTTAGTCTTAGCCACTTTTATAGTTTACTAGATGTACTCGCGGTTTCACCCGCGTTTATTACTGCGCCGCTCCCGTGGGTCGTAGCGTGATATTATATAGCGTATAGCCTTCCTCGATAAATAAGCTATCCAACAAAAAAATAATTTTCAATTCGATTAGTACCAGTAGTTCCTGAGATTAGCGCGTTCAAACAAACAAAAAAAACAAACTCTTCAGGTTTAAAATATTATGCTGGAACCAAGTATGTAAAATATTTAGATCGTCTTGAGTTTACTTTACTAGATAGTAAAGCAAGCTCAAGACGATCTAAATATTTTTTTATTTAATGTATGTGAGGCATGTTCCATCCATAGAGGTGTAACACTATATGCTGATGACACCTGCCTTTTTTAATTCAGTAACGACATTAATACGATTATTAATGTCGTTACTGAAGTAATAAAGGCAGGTGTCATCAGCATTTAGTGTTACATCTCCACTTAAGTTAAGATCTTTTACATTATTTAATATACATATATATATTAGGAACAGTAGCGGTCCTAGTATCGATCCTTGTGGCACCCCGTAAGTTATTTTTTCAAATATACTTTCTATTTCCCCAATTTTCACTATCTGATATCGATTCAAGCGATACGATTGTATTGTTTTATATGCCACATGTTTTATACCTTTGGTTCATAACTTTTGAAGAAGCATCTTATGACTACTAGTATCACAAGCTTTCTTTAGATCGATAAATATTCAGTGTTACATTTTTAATTCCAATAAACAAGTAACCGATTATCTTAATGAGCAAATAGCTTTAAGTTTATTATCCTATTTTCGTATAATTTCGGCAAAGGTGGCAAACACAAACCTAACTCACACTAACATTGTATGTATTATTTATTATTTTACTTTAGATTATACAAGTCATAATCCAGATCCTTTTAACGACTTATCTTATCTTATGTGGGGGCTAGTCAACCCAGTGGGATCTTTTGTGTCGACACTCTCCCAATAACGACTGCCATAGATGTTCATGGCAGCCGGGACCGACGGCTAAACGTGCACTCCGAGGCATGGAGCAGGCGATAATTGTCAATCAATACGCACATAATTTCGAAAAGTCATATAACTTCCGAAAGTCAGAGGTGCGCGACGCTGGTTCGAACCCGAGACCCTCTGCATTGCAGTCTGTTGGTCTCCCCACTGAGCTATCACTGCTCTTTAACGACTTACTCGTGATTGAGTATCAAGCCTTCAAAAATCTTCACTTACTTCAGAATTGATAAAAGTAATAGTCTTACTACCCTGTCTCACTAAACTAATATACATCAAGACATTGCTTTTAAAACAAGTTGCAGTTTAAAAATAAAACCGGTCTAGTACAGCCGCCTTTCTACCTACTGAGAATCCAATGCTGTAATCTATTGAGAATAGCTATTGTACAAATATAACAAAGGCATTAAAAATTTTCCTCGGATCCATCACATAATACTTCTAATAAATTCAAATAAAGTTTGTATTTGAATCTATCAGAAGCAGCCTAGGGTTAGGATTTGTATACAATATGGATTGTATACAATGGGCTCACCACCCCACAGCTGTTACTTAAACGAACAAGGGGAGTCTAGGATTTACGGACATATACAATAGACAAACACGTATTTATATTTCCATACACTGAACCACGTGGTACGCTGCGCGCTGTAGCGTCACGCATGCTACAGAAAATTGAATTATTAAATCACTGACAATCCGTGAATAATAATCAAATAATAATTGAAATTACGAATTATTATTTAATGACACATAGATATGTAATTTGTTTAACTGTAGTCGATCAATCACCTATTTGCTTTTTGGTTCAATCTACGTAATCAACTTATAGCTAGTCATACCAGGATTTCAGTCGGATGTTTCACGACATATAAATTTCTACGACATAATCAAAATAATAATAGAAGTAGCTGTCGCGTATTTCTAAACATTAGTGCAAGCGAATGACATTCAAATCAATGGAACAGCCAGATTATTCAAATTGTTACAGCCCAAAGGGGAACGCCCATCTGAGGCCACGAATGGACAAGAAGCTAGAGAAAAAAATACTTTCCAGTTGATTTTGTCGTAAAAATATGTATTTACTTTCATTCAAATTGACGCCACTTACAAAAAATAGTTAATAGGCAGAACCGTGCGTACCGTCTCTAAAGTAGGTTTTGGAAATGTTCGATATTGAATATTTTGTTAATGCACATAATATCTGACTGAATGTCTGATACATATTAAATAGTATTTAAAATAGATTATTTTGCTTTTTTTTAAATAAAACTTGTCATGCAAGTTGATGCTACAAATAATGCCGGTTACGTAGCACTGAATTCCACCAGTTTACATGGTTATATTTTTATTATTTTCAATGCAAATCTATGTGTTAAACAAAGTTACAGATTTTTGAGAAGGTACGCACGGTTTTATCCCATAGTGCGCCGCAGTGATAAAACACAAGTTTATTTGTTTGCGATCCTCGATAGAATCTAGAGAATTTTCCCCGTATCTGTTTCAATAAAACAAACTGCGTAAAATCGACCGCTATGGACACCTTGGTTTTAAAGCAAAGCTATTCAAATATAGTCAGCCATATCTTACGCGCCTGTTTGAATGTTAAATTATTCTCATATTATTCTGCCAAAATAACAAATCAAAGCATGCTGCATTCATCTGAAATCATTATTTAAACTAGAACTAGTCATTGGAATAACATAAATAAATACTTGATTCGTAGTTCATATTTGTGTAATCTACTTACGCAATCACGACTTCAGAAATATACCTATAAGCAAGTTGGAAAGAATACACTTCCACGAAATATTCTTTAAACAAAAACGTTTCTCTTGGTTTTATCTACCATCTTTAAAATTGCATTTTCACTTTATTCTCATATCGAGTTGCATAATGTAACGTCTTTGACAGTGACAGGTAGATATATGAATATAGTTTTAAAAACCAATCAATACAAAACTTTTTGTGTTGTGAATATTTAGTAAGCTAACCCTCTAAGTTTTACATAAATACTAGCACAGTAAAAAATTCTATATTTTGATTTTTTTTGATATGGAAATGCATGATGACATAAATTTGATCCCCTCATAATCTATACTAATATTATAAAGCTGAAGAGTTTGTTTGTTTGTTTGCTTGAACGCGCTAATCTCAGGAACTACTGGTCCGATTTGAAAAATTATTTCAGTGTTAGATAGCCCATTTATCGAGGAAGGCTATAGGCTATATATCATCACGCTAAGAGCAATAGGAGCTGAGCACCAATGAAGAATGTTTTAAAATCGGAGAGTATTTTTTCCTTTTGAGAACTTCCGCTGCGTGCGCTGCGTAAACAGTTAAAGTTTCGCAAAAAATCATGTATGACAGAATTGTTCCCCTTTAAAAGTTCTAAAAAAATGTCCGCAACAGCATATGTCTATCTTTTAAGGTTGGCTCACTATAACCATTTTTATGCTTACCAAATTTGTTCTAAAATAATGCATTATTTGCGAAGGTATTATTATAAACATTATATTAATCCTTATCCAAATAAATACGTTATTCATCACAAGTATTTAATTTAAAACAAAATTGCCCTTTACATCATTCGATTTCAATGAATATCTTAAGAGATATCGCAGTTTTAAAATAACATTGCAGCAAAATAATTACCCATTACAGACATAGTACAAACGATGTTTCTCCTGGTTTATTCTGCGTGATTACTACTGGTTCGATTTGAAAAATTCTTTTAGTGTTGGATAGCCTATTTATCGAGGAAGGCTATAGGCTATATAACATCACGCTACGACCCACGGGGGCGGCGCAGTAACGATAAACGCGGGTGAAACCGCGGGAACATCTAGTAAAATATATATGTAGTTGATGTCTCGTTTCACGCTTCGACTTAACATTATTTTATTAAAACTACTATCATTTATGTGATATAAAATGCTTAAAAAGCCAGCATATTAATAATATAAAAACTTAAAAGTAGGCAGCAGAAAAGCCAGTCTGCTGCTATAGTACGAATAACTTAGTTATTTAAGTGGTGACTTCCCCATTACCAATAAATCTGTGTTACTGGTTCACGCGGGATAATTACCTTTATCCACTAATGATAGGTCCTACTCTAGGCGTTCTTTACATCCAGTCTTTAAAAAGACATATTACTACAGCAACCTAAAAAATGGAGAATTTAAACTCCATTTTAAAATAGCGGGTATTACGTTTGACATAGAGATGTCTACTAAACAAATTATTTAAATATTTTAACTTGAATCTCAAACGGACGCAGTGCCGGCGGCTACCTAACTCATTCTAACCGTTACGAAGCGACGACACAAGGGCTACTTCAATCTTTATGAGAAGAAAAATGCGAATTCAGCGCGGGCTCACTTCAATGGAGATTTTTTGAAACGCGTCCCCTTCACTCCGAGACGAATTCTAGAAGGCTAAATTATTTATTGTTACGAGTAAGAATTACACTCGGAGTGATAATAAACTGATATACTTAATATAAAGATCTGTTAAATTTTCATACTAATTAGTAAGGCGTAAACTAACTTACAGCCTTGATAAATCTGGAATGAAAAGCACTTTGAAGTCTATAGTTTTAGCTTGTGGAAATTGCAATCCACAAGCTAAAACGACAGTGACAATATAGGGGATATCTATAGCGGGATATATACAGCGGGGATCAAATTGACGCCTCTTGATTGCAATCGAGAGGCGTCAATTTGATCCTCGCTCTATCAACGTTAAACAAACACCTACCGCAATAATTTATGTAGTTTAACAAAATAGCGACTAGCTTTCTGGAGCTTAAATTCCTAAGAATTTCGCGTGACTCCACAAACAGTAACATGCTTAAAAATGAAATATAATTAAGCTATGTGATGGAACTCTGGACACAATGTTTTTAAACAAAAGGTTGGATAGCACCACTTGACGTAATAATGAAATACAACGTAAGCACAAATAGGTTGTTTTTCTATTGTGTAGTTTTTACATATTCTGCGTACAACAAAAACATATGCACATTGGACAAGTGAAATTTACCGTGAAACTAAACTTTATTATAAAATACTATGAGAAAATAAAATCGGAGTGCTGACTTGAATCTATAGCAAAATATCATATGACTAAAGAACCTATTAATTCAAGTACTTCTGTCGATACAACGCACAAATAGTTGTGCTTAGACGAGGTGTTTTAGTGACCGTTGTTTGAATGTATGTTAAGTCCTCCACGGCACAGGATGTATGCCAAGTGCAGGAGTTGCCTTTTTGAAAATAAAAAAATTTAAAATAATGTAACTGCATACTACATTCGATCCGAAATATTGTTTAACAACTGCCTTAAGTAAACCACGCTAGCTTATATCCTCGGTTCCAGTATCTTAGTTTCACAGCTTTATTCATACAGAAAAACGCGTATTGCCGAGATAAAAAGCCAATGTCACGCGTTGGTTCTTAATTAAACCATATATATGAAAAAATAAAATGTGCCCGTTAATGCGTTATGGAAGAATATCAATCATCAACAAACACTTTTTCACATTTATAATATTAGTATGGACTAGTTTTAACTGCAGCTTTGCACTCACAGCTCAAAGAAAAATAAATATCCTCTCTTAGGAACCAAACATTTTTACCGATATAAAAATAGCCTGTATTAATCTGAGGCCCTTAAATTATCAACAAGTCGACCCGATGTTCACTCGCTATAAGTATTTAAGAAGAAACACTTTAACATTTAAAATATTCATTTAAGATGTCACTATATTCAGCATAAACTTTCTACACGAACTAAGATCGGTTATAACACTATAATATTGTTTCCATAGCAACTAAGGCGTTGCTACAGTAACTAGTACCTATATAAACATCTAAGGGAAACATATCAAATTAATAAGCACGAGTACTTATTATTTACATGGCATAACAAAATTAATAAGGTGCGAATTGTAGTTTGTCATAAGTAATCCAAAGGCGGCACTTCACATGGCTGTTTGTATTTGGTATTGGGTGTTTGCTTTACTTGGGCGAATATTTGACAAATAGGCAAACATACAGATATTGGCAACTATGACCGTCTACATATGGAGCCAAATAAAGCGTCAAATAACAAATACACAAACATTTTGAATGAGCAGAGGCAATTATTTACCAACAGTATGGACGTCTTCAAACTTGCAGCAGGATTTTATTAATCACTACGTGAAAAATAATTTTCAAGACTACGGATCGGGACGTCAAGTTGACAGCCCGCGCGTTTGAAATTGACATGACTTGCCGCCAACGCTGGCCATTGTGTGGATGGTTTAGTTGCGTATTGCGTATTTGCCTATTTGTCGTCTTTGATAATATATTTGATGTGCGTCGAAAAACCGACAAGCACGTGGTAACGCGTGTTTGGTATTTGCTGTACTTGTCAAATAGGCAAGAAAGGCAAATACTTTGCCACACAAACCATCTACACATGGTTATTATTAATTTGTCTAATTTATCAAATACGCAAATACAAACAGCCATGTGAAGTGCCGCCACAAGACTAGGCATACGGCTACACTGTCCATGTAAAACAGAAAAAGTTACAGTTCAATTCTATTCTTCTAAACATATCGTTATTTTCTGCGTATTTAAATAAGTTATTATTGTAAACTATGTATACATCGTGTTGTCCCGTAAAGTATGGATTATGTAAAATACCTCATATTACAGCTATGGGAGCCCAAAATAAAACATTAAAATATTCCCATAATTATATTTGATATTCTTTTACTATGCACTTTATACATTTCAGTTTCGATTCATTATTTACACAAATATAAATACACTTTTACTTTAATCTATAGAATATATGTATTATAACATTTTAAAATGAAACTTATATCATCATCATCATCAGGCTATAATAGTCCACTGCTGGACATAGCCCTCCCCCAAAGAGCGCCATAGCGCCCTGTCTTCAGCTTGGCGCATCCAGCATCTGCCTGCAGTCTTTCGCAGATCGTCATCCCACCTGGTCAAACTTATATAAATAAAGTATATTTAAAATTCTTAAAATACGACATCTATTTATCATTCCGACGAGAAGCTTTTGAAATGTTGAAATAAAAGTAAAATGCAACACTTCTCACAATTCAGATTTCATACAATGAACCGATGCGTTTGTTTACGCAACCAACAGTTTATTTTTAAAATAACGTTATATAATACTGTAGGATCACATATACAAGGTATAGGGGGCGGCGGCGTACCGGGAAAAATAGCAAAGCGTATTTGTATAAGTACTCATCTCCACGCAAACTTCTATTAAAGATAATAATCTATACCTAAATTAAAAATTTTAAAAACCTCCAACACGAAATAATAGTAATAGTAATTCGCCATTTTGCAGTGGCGGCCATCTTGGATTTCAAATTTGACATAGTGTATAGTATTATATACTACTAGTCAACCCTTTCATTTGATACCCATAATGAGGGAGTTATGAAAAAATATGTAATCCGCCATTTTGTGACGGCGGCCATGTTAGACCGATTTTCATCAAACATAGCTAAGAACACTCCCGACTAATTCACACTTCAAATAAAAAAACAAAATCAAAATCGGTTCATCCGTTCGGGCGCTACGATGCCATAGACAGACAAACACACACAGACACCTCAAACTTATAACACCCCGTTGTTTTTGCGTCGGGGGTTAAAAACGCAAGATTAAGATCGCACGGTAAACGATGTCTACGTACCGTGCTATTCATAACATCATAATTACATTGCTCTTTATGGAAAAATGTGATATTTAATTTATTTATATAATATACTGAAATGATTTTATTTAAGCATTGTAATAAAATAGACAACCTGAAACATATAAAATTGCAATTAAAGATATATATCGTTAAAATAATACATGGCTGGCAAATTGGCAAAAATGCTGGCAAATTCCAACGATATTTAACTCAAAATATTAGTCTGTAGAAGTCTTTGTGAAAATTGTATTAGTCTTTGTATTATATTTGTTTTATTTAAATTTATCTTTAGATTATTAATAATTGTCTAACCATTATATAATATTTAGCAGTGTACTGTGTTAGTGTTTTGGCATTCTATAGCGACTGAGCAGTCATCTCCAAACAATGTGATGGGGTGAGGTGTTACTTTAGGTAAATCATTAATGTTTAATATTATAAACAGCGAAGGGGCTAAAACACTATCCTGTCCAACGCCATATTCCACTGTTCACATATGAGAGATGTATGTTTCTTCCTTTTTATTGCTGCAAACTTGCTTTTTACAAACTTGCTTTTTACAAACTGCTTTCGATCTGTTAAATACCTACGATTTTATGAGGTTGAGAACATTACCTCATACACCATACCTTTCAAGCTTTAACAGAAGAGTTTTGTGTTCAACATAATCAAAAGCTTGGGTCATTATTACACATGAGAGCACATATATGTACCTATATTGTCAACTTTTGACATAATTACTTGTAGAAATTCATATATTGCTCTATTAATATTAAAGTTCGGTCTAAAACCTTTTCGTTGTGCTGCCAAAATATTGTGTTTCTCATAATGACTGTACAGTTGCATAAGTATATATTTTTTAAAGACTTGAAAATACTGGTATTCCATAAGCTCTTTGTTTTCTTTGAAGAGGGGTTTCACTATAGATATCTTCAGTGCATCAGGATATATACCTGTACAAATACTTAAATTTTTTATATGACATCTGGCCAGCAATAAGTGTATTTGTGGCTTTCATTATTTTAGTTGATATGCCATCATAATATAATTTCAGATTTACTTTTTTATTCAATCTATATAATATAAAACTCTTCCGTTACTGAGTGACTGACAGACAACGCACAGCCGAAACTACTAAACGCAAGATGCTGAAATTTGGCATGTATGTTCCTTGGGTTCCTCTACTGTAGGGGTGCACTAAGAAGGGATTTCCCGAAATTCCCACGGGATTGGGAAGAAACGGCTAAATAAAAAAACATGTGCGGGCGTAGCTGCGGGCGTCCTCTAGTTACATATAAAATTGTTTATGCAAGTTCCACTTGCTATCCTGGTAGGCATTTTAATTTCAAGTTTTAACCCATACTGTGTTAGCAAACATTCAAACTCTATTTTAGTCTTATTCTTTTTCAAGATATCAATGTTAAAATCACCTGCAATAATTACATTTTTGTTACGCTTACTACAGGTCATTTTAAAGAGAGTTTCCATCCTCTCAAATAAAAAATAATATTACTAATTTTAGGTACCCTATACACACAGACTACAATAAAATTACAGCCAATCAATTCTACAGCACAAGTTTCAAATACACCATGTCTAGAAAGTTTTCAATTTCCTTTAGTTCTTTCCATTGGTGACATTCTTTAATCAATATGCATGTACCACCCGTCTTGGTTTCTTTCCTGCTGTACATTGCAACTAAGTAATAGTTTGGTGTCATTAGATTATTCTCCAAACCTGAATTTATTAAGTGTTCTGATACACATATAATGTCTATATTAACATAATTTCTCACTCAGTTCTTCTACACAAATCGTAAGGCTATCAGACTTATTTAGTAGACCTGCAATATTCTGATGAAGTATATGTATATCTTCATTACAAAAAAAAACGAAGATTTATTATTTTCCTTATTTGTTTCTGTAGTTTCAGAAATGAATTTCTCCATAGTCCATAATATGCCGGTGAAAATGTTTTTTTTTTTTTTTTTTTTTTTTTTTTTTTTTTTCTTTATTTAAGGAGCTTTGTCACAGTGTGACTATGTCGCTCCATCATAGTCACCGGGTGTATAATTACAGACTTTTCATAATTTTGTTATACATATTATATAAGGACCTAGCTAGCTCCGAAACAGGTTTAGATAATACACTATTGCATCTACCAATATCACGCTGCGTATTATCAAATATATGTATTCTGTATCGCTCGCCCCGGACACATTCCACATTCAAAATGTTTTTCATACCAGTATAATTTACTCTTGCATCATATTTGGAGAACACAGTATAGTCGCAGGCCAGATTCAGATTTGAGTCAACCAACACTCCATAGTTGTAGGTTTCAAGTTCAAGATATAGTAAGTTGGCAAAGGTCTCAACTCGCCAGTTATGCATTGCAGCATAGTTACTATATTTGTAAGTAGACAGGCATAGTATAATGTTGGTGTTAGATATCTCTAGTAGAGTATGTCTTAATCTATGCTAATATTATAAAGCTGAAGAGTTTGTTTGTTTGAACGCGCTAAACTCAGGAACTACTGGTTCGAATTGAAAAATTATTTTAGTGTTGAATAGCCTATTTATCGAGGAAGGCTATATAGGCTATATAACATCACGCTACGACCCACGGGGGCGACGCAGTAACGATAAACGCGACTGAAACCGCGGGAACATCTAGTTCTAATATAAGCTGATAATAATTTAGAATCTTTTTGAAATCTCCGTCTGCAATCATGATAATACAGTAATCATTTTTTGTATATTTTGCAATATATATATCGATCAAACATCGTTCAATATTCAATAAAAAATGCAGTGAAATATCCGATTAAAGCTAGAACAATACGATTGCGGTAATACAAGCTCGCAGCCGTATACCTCGAGTTGTTTTCTTGTGGGTAAAGCTGTCATAGCTTAGAGGCGTCATATGAACAACAGGCCAGAAGTAGGTATATTGTCTTTTACACCGTCCGCACATCTATTCCTTTCTTGCAACATATCGGTTTTATTTGTTCGTTTCGATAAGAAGAAAATCACTGAGTATTATGCAAGGTGACGTTCGAATTACCGCGGTATATTTATAAAATAAAACTTATCCCTGAAGACGTTAGTAGAGGTGTATTAAACCCATATTTCGTTAAATATACATAAATATACGAGGGACTCCACGTAATAGTAGCGAGCCTATTGACCTCCATCCGGTGAACATTTAGACAGAGACCTACAATTTCTTGACAGAAAACCGCAATCGAAGACCTCGCAGAGGCTTTCTGCATCACTGAGGTAGTCTCTAAAAATTTGTTTCACAACAGCAGTCAGTAAAAAATATTTTAATTAAATTACTTCCCAGATGCGCCATTTGAGAATTAATTACATTAATAAAGATATTTTGGCGTAAGTGTTGATCAGACAATACTTTTTATCGCCTGGCAATTAATTAAAGTTACATTTTTCAAGTTATCTTAGTAGGATTCCAGTTGTATTCACTTCATGAAAAAATAATAGCAAGGTTTAAATTAGTCTTATAAAATTCCAATGTTCCTTTGATAACATGAACGTCTTTGACGAGTTTTAATTACTAGTTTTGTTTTTACTTAAAGTAAAATTACGTAACCAACGCAATGTAAAAATAAATTGATTTTGTATCAATACCAATCATCTCATTGCTGACGCCGTTGAGGGTACGGATGCCACACCGGACGAAGTAGTTACATACATAATCTCACGCATAAATCGGAAGAGATCTCATTGATTTGATGGCAATCTCAGAAATTATAGATCCTTTCTTTTATAAGCCCTAAAATGACTTGCTGCGTCCGTCGCCGCGGCGGTTGTGAATGCAATAGCTGTGCGGTCTTGGCGTCAATCCGCAGGTCGGGCCAATAAAAAGTTATTGGTTTTGAAACTTCAATAGCAGCGCGAAGCTAAGCAGGTTAGACCCCTCGTGCCTGGGAAAGCATGTAAAACCGTTGGTGTTGCGCTTGATGTCTTCCTAGTCCTGTCGGATTGCCATCCCACCGGATTATGAGAGTTAGGGAACAGAGAATGCACTCCTGCGCCTGTCTCCATTAGAATTGCTGGCGCTGCCGCCGCCATGATCGAAATTCTCATAGCTTGCTAGTCCGAACTTGGTCTTAAATATCCTACTACACGTGTAGCACTAGATTCAGCCTGCGGAGTTGCATGTATACGTGTAGAAGTATTTATCCCTAAGAGTATGAAGAGGTATTGATATACATAAGAATAGGAATAGACATATATGTACATAGGAATATGGGAAGCAAGCCGTCGGTGCTATTGAGAATTTCTTGACAGAACCCAATACATTTTACACGAAACGTACATAGGTAGACATGCAAGTATTTGTACCTATATAATATATAAATAATAATATCAGCCCTGTATTAAACTGTCTCACTGCTGGGCACGGGCCTCTTCTCAGTGTGAGAAGGATTAAGCCATAGTCCCCCACGCTGGCCCAATGCGGGTTGGTAAACTGTTCTCGAAAAGAGAACATTATGGAGAACTCTTAGCCGTGCAGGTTTCCTCACGATGTTTTCCTTCACCGTTAGTTTCAAGTGTTTGTGTTATACACAAATTACCGTCCTGAATCTAGATGTACTTTATGTCGTTAATTTTAGATTTGTAAATATCTCTATAATACAGAGCTTAATTCCTAGCTTAGTATTTGTTTTTGAAAATATCTATAGACATACTAAAAATAGACTTCTTTGGAAATAAAGAAATTATGTTTACAATTGTGTGGAGAATTTGGCATACATCACTACTACGTTTTCCTATGTCATTTTAACCATTTAGCACTACTACGTTTTTCTATGTCATTTTAAGCATTTGGCACTACTACGTTTTTCTATGTCATTTTAACCATTTACTACTACTACGTATTTCCATGTCATTTTAACCATTTGGCATTACTACGTATTTCTATGTCATTTTAACCATTTAGTACTACTACGTTTTTCTATGTCATTTTAACCATTTAGCACTACTACGTATTTCCATGTCATTTTAACCATTTATCACTACTACGTATTTCTATGTAATTTTAACCATTTAGCACTACTACGTTTTTCTATGTCATTTTAACCATTTAGCACTACTACGTTTTTCTATGTCATTTTAACCATTTGGCACTACTACGTTTTTCTATGTCATTTTAACCATTTACCACTACTACGTATTTCCATGTCATTTTAACCATTTGGCACTACTACGTATTTCTATGACATTTTAACCATTTAGTACTACTACGTTTTTCTATGTCATTTTAACCATTTGGCACTACTACGTTTTTCTATGTCATTTGAACCATTTAGCACTACTACGTATTTCTATGTCATTTTAACCATTTGGCACTACTACGTATTTCTATGTCATTTTAACCATTTAGCACTACTACGTATTTCTATGTAATTTTAACCATTTGGCACTACTACGTATTTCTATGTCATTTTAACCATTTGGCACTACTACGTTTTTCTATGTCATTTTGCGATAAATGCGTATATAGTCGCGGGTAACTTAACTTATCTTCTCCCTTCTCCCTAGCCTTTATTATTCCGAAGTAATTTGGGGTCGGCTTTCTAGTCTAACCGGATTTGTCTGGATATCAGTTTTTACACGTAGCGACTGCCATCTGACCTCCGCAACCCGAAGGGTAACGATACCCTAAGGCCAGACCAGTGTTAGGATATTAGAGAGCACTAACTTCCCAATAACGACTGCCATAGCTGTTCATGGTAGCCGTCGGTCCGACGGCTTAACGTGCTCTCCGAGGCACGGAGCAGGCGATAATTGTCAATGAATACGCAATATTTCGAAAAGTAATATATCTTCAGAAAGTCAGAGGTGCGCGACGTGGGTTCGAACCCGAGACCCTCTGCAGTGCAGTTAGTTGGTCTCCCCACTGAGCTATCGCTATATTAACTTATAATTATTTTAAATGTAGAAGTTTTTAAAGAGGGTTGGATGTTTATTACTCGTTTACGCAAAAGCTCATTAAGGGTTTAGGTTGAAAACACAGATAGATAGTCTTATATTAACATCCAGGGCATTTATTTGCCGGTTAGCGTTCCTGCGGCATTCACATGAGAGAAGTCGCGGCCAGAAACTTGCTAATTAATAATAAAAAGTGCAACGCAAATTTTACCGTCACGTAACAAATGAAATCTGCCATCGCCACTCAATCTTCAATATGAAATTAACACCTAGGATCTCGCAAGGGAATAAACATAATCAAGATGTTGTCAAACTTCAAATAAAAGCAAAAAACATTTATTCATACTGGAGATGATTTCACTGAAGCACAGTAAAGACATGCTAGTGCTTGATTAGATATAATATACCATAAAAATATAAAACTGAATAAAATAAAATTAAATATTGGCGTCGTTTACACTAAAAGCTATTCCTGCTGAAAATATATCGCGCTTTCCTTTACCGAAATCGCGAAGGCCGTATCATTAAACCGAAGCATTGAGATATTTTTTTCATGTATATTTATTAAAAAACGGACAATAACATATATATTTTACAACCTCAAGAATAAAATATACAAATACTGAACGAAAATAAATAATCTAAATTCAACATCGGGTAAGATCACCCAGACTAGTTATAACAACCAATTTCTAAAAAGTTGATCACTGTCGTTTCAAATTTAAACTCATGTCAAATGATTTGATTTACTTTTATTAATAGTTCACATATGTACATTTGATCTCCTGTTTACAAATTTTTCTTGTTATGAAATATCGATCGCTCGTTCAGCGCTATTTACATTATGTCTGGATTTTAGCTATTGAAGCAGTCATGCAAGTACTATAATTATTAATTATTTTTCATTACCACGCGTTTACACCGACCTCTGAAGTGTAGCCAGAAAAATTTGATTATTTTAAATATGTTTATCTATAAACGTCATTGTCTGACGTACTGTTTTGTTTTCTAGTAACAGTTACATAATAATATATTGTTATAACAGACTCATTCCTGAAATACCAGAGGTGTTATTTTCTAACAATGTTTATACAACGCGTAGATCTTACGTAACTAGTAAAAAGCTCATCATTTAAATCGCTCAATGAATACGGTTAATGTTGGTATAAATATCCCTTTCACTTGCGAAAGTCAGGAGGTAAAGCCGATATGCAGTTGAAACTAATTGAATCAGATAGCCTACTAAAGTATCCTTTAAGAGCAGCGATAGCTCAGTGGGGAGACCAACAGCCTGCATTGCAGAGGGTCTCGGGTTCGAACCCACTTTGCGCACCTCTGACTTTCGGTAGTTATATGACTTTTCGAAATTAATATAATATAATAATATTCTACCACATACACACAACACCATCTAGCCCAAACTAAGCAGAGCTTGTACTATGGGTACTAGACAATGGATAAACATACATATATACTTTTTTTTGGAAATACATACATATTATACATAGAAACATCCAGACCAAGACAAACATCCATGTTCATGCACACAAATGTTTGGCTTGTGCGGGAATCGAACCCGCGACCTCAGGCGTGGCAGTCGGTAATACTAACCACTACGCCATCGAGGCCGACTTTTTTTCTTTTTTTTTGTGTTATTTATTTGAATTATGTGCATATTGATTGACAATTATCGCCTGCTCATTGCCTCGGAGAGCACGTTAAGCCGTTGGTCCCGGCTGCCATGAACATCAATGACAGTCGCTATTGGGAGAGTGTCGACACAAAAGATCCCACTGGGTCGAAATGTCGCCGGTCTGCACTGACTGGCCCCCACATAAGATTAGATAAAGTATCGTTTTTGCATAATAACTATAGAATAAAGAGCTATGTTTTAAAATTGTCCAACTGCTGAGCACACTATATACCACAACACTAGCCCAGTATAAGTAGACACACATTACACAGTTTCGAAAACATTAAGGAGAGTTCTTAGAACGATAAATTTTGATGAATTTTCTTTACAATGTTTTCTTTCACAGTGACAGAGAGAGACAATTAACTACTTTATACGAAGACAAAACTGAATATTTAACAAAACGGCACTTGTGAAATATTCATATATCATAAAAGTTAACGTTGTTGAAAGCGCAGGACGTGTCTTTTTGCTCCGTAAATATTAAAAAACACACAGTTTAAATTGAATTGTTTCATTTAAAAGTTTAATAATCTCAATTTTAACCAGTAGGTACTCGCCGACATGTAATTCAAAATTGAAACTCTTTAAAAATTAAGTTTAATATTGAAAATAATAAATTAAATCGCACTGAATATTACAATGAACTACCTATTAATATGTGCATTTGTGGACTCGATTTGAAGAAATTATTTTTAAGTCTGCACATCAGTCTAGTGTCACAAATTAGATAACATTCGCCAATTTGAACAGCGTAGCATAGAAGTAGGTAACTGATGGCGAAGCGAGTACGAATGTGTGCCAAAGTGGTCTCAGCACCGGAGCTTGTGGATCGATTTAACTACGCATCTAAAGTATAGTAAACAAAATATATTAATAAGCACAGAAGGATATCTGCAATGTTTCCAGTGCTGTCTGCGCATCCATTAGGAATGTTTAAAATTACATTAAATAAACAGCAATGATTGACTTGCCTGTGTTCGTTTTATTACAATGTTTAGATCTAATTTGAATAACGAAATTTGTCAAACGCACTTGATAACAATAAATCGCCACAATAAAATATTCACACATTAGCAGTAAGTCAAGTGACGATGGTTATATTAACTGCTTTTGTCTTGTTAGATCAGAAGATTAACGCCTCGATGTCTGTATAAATGAATATGGTGTTTGTAAACTGTCATGCTGTGTAGAAATGTTCTGGAATGCTGTCTTGAACAAACTAATTGAAAGGGTAGGCAGCTTACACATTTCGCCAGATGTTTTACGTCCCAAAGAAAAAGTAGTAAGTTTATTTCGGCTACCGAAAATATTCCGAAGCTCTGTACTATTGAGAATATCTTACAGAAAAACCAAATCACCTTCTTGGTAGAGACGGTAATTGAACGTACTATCGATCGATCGCTCGCCAACGTATGAAGATAACCTCACAGAACATCTCGGCTCAATTTCCGAGTTAGTCAGTGTTATTGGCTTTTCTGTCAAGATGTTTTGTGTAGTCTAGAACTTTACCCGATGAACGGTAATAGGCTCGCCCCTTATTTTGTATGACCTAAAACTATAGCATGCGAAATATGGGTATAATATGGCGTGTATTATATACCCCGGGCTAGGCGTGAAATTATTGAGGCAATTGTTTATAATATAGTCTCTAATCTATGTTATTATGTGGTGCATATGATTATATGCACCACATAATACTATCGGTTAAATAATATTATATATGATATTATTCACAATTATTGCAATTTCATTGAAATAATTATACATATTGGTGCTTCACGGCAATTAGATATAGGTACCGCTATAGAGGCCCTAATTGGCAGCAAGTTCAGATTAACTATTGTCTGTACGTAAACTATGAATTTGAATGCATGTTACGTGAAGTTAACATACATTCAAGCTATACCTCCAAAATGGTAGGCAGTCGTGTGTCAATAATACTAGGGCATGGTAAAAAGTTCTCAGCCTGACATAGAGATGATTTCCTGATCAGCAAAAAATATATTTCACTCGTGGACATCTTATTGGCTCGTATGACAAATTTCAACTTCTTCTCTCGAGTAATTTGTTTATAGGAATTTTTGCGGTAGACGTCTTTCGTGCTTTCCCTTAAAATTGATAAACTTAAATATCACGCAGATTTAGGATGAATTAATCCCTAAGGAAATTCATCCAAAGTTGAAAAAAGTTTACAGGGTCTCTGCTCCTTCCATGTCAACCATTAAAAAGTGGGCAGCTGAATTTAAATTTGTTCGCACAATTCTCGAAAATGACCCACGTGAAGAACAGCCAAAAACTGCAACTACACCAGAAACCGTAGAAAAAGTGCATCATATTGGGTTGAAGAATAGGCAAGTGCAGGTAAATAAGATAGCAGAGGCTGCAAGGATATCAGAAAAAAGTATGCGAAAGTTCTTGCACGCAGAATTAGAGATGCAAAAGGTCTACCCAAAATGGATGCCGCATTTATTGAATACCGATTAAAAGCGAATGCGCAAATGACTTTTTTGCAGCAATCTTTGTACTGATTTAATATTTTGTGCGGCGGGTACTGCTGTGTTGTTTCTGGCATGCAGTATAGATGATACACTGCATGCCAGAAACAACACAGCAGTACAGCACAGAACAAAACAACAACACTGGGTGGAAGCCAGTAGTTCAGCGCCAAAGAAAGCGAAGTTGATCGCATAGCGGCAAATCATGGCCAGAATGTTTTGGGATCGATTTGTTTTGTGAAAGGGGTTCTGTTAATGGATTACCTTAAAAAGATAAAACAAATACAGGCCAATAAGACTGCAACCTTCGTGACCGGCTATGTCAAAATTCGCAAGAAAGGGTCTGGCTTAATTAAAGAAGAAAATAAATATTTCGCCAGGTCCACGCACTTGTTCACAAGAGTGCGTTAGTGATGGGCAAGCTGCGGGATTTAGGATACGATTTACCCGGTCATCCTCATTTTGCTGATTTGGCACCCACAGACTGCCATCAGTAACTAAACATAAAGAAATTTGTTTCTGGGAAGTGCATCACATCCAGTGAGAAAGTTGAGTTGTTGCCTTACAGACACTCATTTCCGGCAAGAACTATTGATCTTGGAGAAGCGTTTAACCAAGTGCGTTAAAGTCAAGGGAGATTTTGCAGGAAAACATAAACATTTTGAACTGAAAATCGCAGCCTTCCTTGCAGTTCTCGCAGATACCTTCTTATACAATATACAATTTGCTTGCAAAGAAAATTCAGCAAAATCATTAAATAAACTGACTCATAAACTTCGGTATTCATAAGTATTATTTTGGAGACCTTTATGGGTAACATAGTAATTTTTCTCTATGACTATCACGAACCCACATTTCACCAATTAGGTATGTGGATGTATAACACTCACTTTGAATTGCCACGGCAAACAAGTAGCTGTTTTGTCGTTGTCTTGGCTTAGATTTATACTTATGCTTGGGTTGATCGTGATCGTGAATAGTATTAAAAGGTTCTGTTAGAAAATTCTCATAAGTAACTTACAGCTTTACTTTTAAAAAACTTTACTTATACTTAGCTACCTCTGAGCTGCAAAAGCTCTTGATCAAGGATTAACTTTTTATTTATTTATTTATTTAAGGATTTCCAACAAAGGAATATACAATAACATACATTATATAGCAGTAATAAAGTTCTTAGCGTGTATAGTCCCTCAATTATAGGAAACCACAGCTTGCAAATTATAATTACAACTAAACTAACAACTTAATTGAAGAAAAAAACAGAAAACATAAAATTTTTAAACATAAAATTCTGCCTCTAGGGTAAACTTTGGAGTAAAACAATAATAGCTTATTAGATATAGAGTTATATAAAAGATTTATAAAGAAAAAATAATTTAATGATCTTTTGATCAGTGGTGGACGCTGTTACTTTACTTACCTACTATAACAGAAAATAATTTATAGTCTTTCCTAATTAGTCGCCGCTCGGTCGATACTATTACAAGATAGTAGGTTACACGAGTGTACGTTTCTTCTATGGAAAGTATGTTGGTAAAAGGTTCGATTTAAATTCTAATTTCTAAAAAGGAAATGAGTGAATCTACGATGATGTAATGTCTGAGTAATACAGGCACACACTGAGCACAAGAACCTATATCCTTATTCATTGATGGCCAAAAATATCCGTTTGCTATCATCTTTCTTGTAGATCGTGTGCCTGCATAACTAATTCCGTGAATTGCGTTAAAAGCTGTAACACGAAACTGTCGCCGTAGGTACGGCCGGGCTGAGTGTTTTGATACCTTACAATGGATAGGTGTGCAGTTCGGATAATTCAATGTTTTAAATTGCAGGTTTTTATTTTCCAGTAACGTAAGTAATTCTTTATCGTTTCGTTGAGCTGTAGATATCTCCTTATTCAAGAGTGATGACATATCTATTTCTTCTATCCTGGACAAAGTATCGGCGATAATGTTCTCAGGTCCTGGGATATGTTCGATAGAAGTACAAAATCGGCTTATTAAATCCAAATGACATAATCGTCTCGGTTTGTCACTAGCACTTGTAGCCTTTTTATTTAATGCGTACACAAGTAGCTTGTGATCCGTATATAGGATAACGTCTTGGCCTTTTATCATATATCGAAAGTGTTTTATTGCCATATAAATTGCGAGTTCTCTGTCATGCGTGCTGTAGCGTTTTGTTGCGTTTCGTTGAACTTGCGGGAAAAGTACGCTAAGGGTTGCCATTCTTGTTCTATCTTTTGCTTTTAAAAAGGAAATGAGTGAATCTACGATGATGTAATGTCTGAGTAATGGTGGTATACACACAATTTTTTTACTTTATAGCTGATAGCATCTAGAAATTTAGGTTTAGGTTTAAATCATTTATTCTCAAAAAAAGACAAAGCCCACGTCGTCGTTTTTTATATTTTGATTGGTTGTTAAATAATGTGACAGATTAAATTGCAACGATAGCAGTATTGCCAGTTTAATACAATACTGTCCCATTGCTGGACACCGACCTCTTCTCAGCACGAGAAGGGTTAGACCATAGATTACCACGCTGGTCCAGTGACGGTTGGCAGACGACACATATGTTCGATAACATTATGTAGAACTCACAAACTTGCAGATATCATCACGATGTTTTCCTTCGCCGTTAAAGCGAGCTCTAATTAACTATTTAATAAACGAACGAACATAACTACGAAAAGTTTGAGTTGCGTGCCTTGGAATTGAACTCCAGACCAGTGCGTTTCTTCATTCATTCTTCCACTAGGCTATCGCTCCTTTTTTTAGCTAGTTTAACATTAAATTGAAATTTGCACCACATGACTAATTTGAGCCTCTCTTTGTTATAGGCGAGATTTACTGTAATACCACGTACGACGGATACCTCTGCTGGCCGCCAACAATAGGCTCCCAAACGTCTGCGCAGCATTGCCCAGCCGTGCGGCTGAGCGATGCTACTCGTAAGTATTAATTTTATATATTATTAGCTGAGACATGCGACTTCAACTGCGTGGAATATAATAACAAATAATTTTATTTTTCTCGGCACCCATATTTTTCTAAATTATAAATGTACCCTCAGTTACTCTTTATAACATCAGCTATCTGCCATTGAAAGTCCTGTCAAAATCAGTCAAGCCGTTACAGAGATTAGCCGGAACAAACAGGCAGACGAAAATATTTTCTTTTTGTTATAAGTACCATCTATAATAATTTCATATGCATTTAGTGAAAAGCTGTTATTCTAACATTACAAACAGACACTTCAATTTTATTTATTTGTATAGAATATAATACAAAATTAGATTCAGTAGTACTATGTCACTATGACACTCACAACACAAGTAAACTGTAATTTTTCCATATTTAGCCGTATAATTAATAATAATTTTTTTATTGATACCAAATAGATAACAATACATACATACATACAACTTCTTAAGCTACAATACAATAACTGCATGTATACAATATTCAATGAACCCTAACGTCTAAACTAGGCCGAGCCTGTGTCTTAGACGTTAGTTTCGTTCCGTTAAATTATACATTTAACATACATGTCTACTATTAATATTAAAACTAAAGGTACATAATAAAATGAGGGTAAACTATATAATATAAAGTATACTTTAGGTAGGTTTCTCATATATTTTGAAGTTAGAAATAGAATCATTAGTGTCGTACCTACAACAAAATTCATTTATAAGTAATTTTTATGTGACTATAAATTCTTAATTTTCTTTTTGTTTTGTGTGTATTTAGAGTTTGCGTTTAGGCAATGTGGCATGGACGGAAGATGGCTCGGCAAACATGTAAACGATACGAACCCGCTTGGTTGGACGAACTATACTCCTTGCTTCCCTCCTGTGGTGCGATCTCTCTTTTACAAAGTGTACGATGAAGACGAAGCGGATGCTCAGGTAATCATGAAATACATATATTTACTTCGGTTTAGAGAACTTTATTACTCAAAAACAAACTTTACAGTTTACTTAAATATTGAGCAATACATTTTTATATATTAAGTAATTAGGAGGTAGTTCGATCTTATAAACTATCTTACAAATGACATATAAATTACATTAATTAAGACAGTGGCAATGATCCAAAGAAGAAACGAAATGTCAAGGATTTCTTTTATTTCTAAACGTTTTCTCTTATGAATGTCTTTAGTTTTGTTTTAAAAAGAGATGTCTCTTTTTAAAACGAAACTAAAGACACTTTCACAAACTTTTATTTCGTTTGGTAAGTTATTAAATATTTTTGTACCAGCATGTAAAATAATTTTCTTCCCATATTCAGTTCTAGGTAAATATTGTGTAATTTTATCTGTATTTCTTAAGTTGTAACTGAAGGTTCTTTTAGTTAAAACTGTTTGAGTGTGAGTGAGTCCCGTTAATATCTTTTTAATTAACCTTTTGAAAGCCAGAGTATAAACGCATCGCCGCACCCCCGACGCCAAGCCACTTTTTCTGTTAAATGACCTTCAGAAGTATAGGGATTCCAAAACTTTATCGAATATCAACTGTGTTTTTATTTTCGTCTTAAATTTTCTAATAAACCCTACTCATGACACTGATATTTATTTAACCACAAAAGTAATGTTTTATTTAGTTTTATTGTTTATTTTTATATTAAGGTGCGACGTATTTGTTGTCATACATATGTGACGTTGGCGTTGAGGGCAAGATTTCGTTTGTCACGTATATGTGACAATGGCGTCCAAAAGGTTAAAATGCATGTAGTATACGTATACTTTAAAGATAAATATAAATAGTATATAGCAATTAATAATGGGGTAAGCGACTGATACCCCTTGGTAACTTTTGCTTATTCTTAGTAGTCGTGGCCGTTTTACCAGTTAAATTAAATATTGACTATTTTAATAATAATAAAAGTAAATATTTAAAAAACATTTCAACAAACATACCAAGCAAAGATTCACCATTACTGTATCACACAGAATTTGGTTATATAATTTTAATATATACTACGTACGTACGTTTAGCGTACTCCTTTTTAAAAGGCCGGCAACGCACTTGTAACTCCTCTGATGTTGCGGGTGTCCATGGATGGCGGTAATCGCTTACCATCAGGTGATCCGTCTATTCGTTTGCCCCCTAATCCATAAAAAAAAAAAAAAAAAAACTTATTACAATTATTATACATAATGGATCAATCAGATGTAATTCAAATTATTACCTAAACATAAAACTATGAAATATCGACTCTAATCGGAGCAAACTGACGACACGTGTACGATCTGTATTTTGCATTGAATGATGTTATGACGGTCAGATTAAAATCATTTCGAGTGATGCCGCTACAAGTAGGCTACAAAAACAGCCTACTACCAGACGGTACGAACCGACAAGGTATGCGTTTGACGCCTTGCACATCAGTAATAAACAATACTTCGCAATTGGAGCTGTAGGTACAGGCAATAAATAAAATATTTACTTACCAATTATACACTTATTCTGAGCGAAATAAAATTACACGTGAATCCATACGATATTAAACTTGCCAACTGCATGAGCCTCTTCAAAGTGTGAGAACGGTTAGGCCATAGTCCACCATGCTGGCACAGTGCGGGTTGGCAGACTTTACATAACCTCGAGAACATTATGGAGAGCTCTCAGACATGTGAAGCAAGCTATAATTAACTATTTACGCCTTTGATCAAATATACCATAGATGCACATTCTCATACAAAAACCATTTCAATATGTGGCAATGATCAGTACTACTTACTTATAAGTGTCTGCATTTATTATGCAGTCCAGGAAATAAACCGGAATAACCATTGAACGCCCATTGAGAAACATTTTGTAATAGCTTAGTTAAAATGCGTCAATGTAAAGCGTCCTAAGTGTGTTACTCGCGATACGCAAGCGTACTAAGTATATGGTACGGTCTCCACCGTAGTAGTGGTGTCGATTCGCTCTCGCATACGGGCAGCGCACGCTAGAATGAGTGGGACAGGTGCATAATATAGCGCATACGACTGATTTATGCACAGTTTTGTTGGAGCCGTTTTTCGAGCGACGATCGTGCATCTATGGTATATTTGATCGATGATTTACGCACATAACTTCGTAAGGTCAGAGATGCGTGCTTTGGAATCGAACTCGAAATCTTTGAGTAGCAGTCCAACAGTCTCCCGCTAAACTATCGCTACTTTTATATGTAATATTAGTATTTATTATGAACGATGTGATACGAGAGATATTTATTATGAAGTTATAAACGACCTATTACTAACTGTCAAACGTTAGTCGCTTACTAAATGCGTATCGACGAAATAGCTGATTGAGTAATCTGACCGTCCTATCATAATTTCATGTTAGTGAAGACAAACTTGTACTAGACTTAAGTTTAGTCGCCTTGTGGGCAAGTACCTACCAGAAATTGTTGAAACGACTAAAACTTATTGGACACCAAAATATGGCGGAGTGTCAAGTAGTGCGGAAGTACCAGCCGAACGCTTTGAAACAATGCTGAAACTACAAGTTGCTGCAAATCAAACTTTAGAAATACATTCAAGTTTCACTTAGCAAACCTTACATAAACATAATTGTTGTCTTCTTTTTCAATTAAATAATTTAACACACAAACTATGACATTACTAAAGTCAAAATAATAATGGAAAAAAATACTAAGGATTCCATATAGTAAGCCTTAAGCGTCTTATCTTATCTTATGTGGGGGCCAGTCAGTGCAGACCGGCGACACTTCGACCCAATGGGATCTTTTGTGTCGACACTCTCCCAATAACGACTGCCATAGATGTTCATGGCAGCCGGGACCGACGGCTTAACGTGCTCTCTGAGGCACGGAGCAGGCGATAATTGTCAATCGATACGCACATAATTTCGAAAAGTCATATATAACTTCCAAAAGTCAGAGGTGCGCGACGTGGGATCGAACTTGAGACCCTCTGCATTGCAGTCTGTTGGTCTCCCCACTGAGCTATCGCTGCTCTCTCAAGCGTCTTTATAAAGATTAATCATTTATGATATTCAATCATTAATAGGTATGTTTCGACAAAGATATGTACTACATATATGTATAATTGGTCTTAACCTTATAATGTTCTGTGGTCTTAACGCTACTTCAAATGGGTGACAACTCAGACTTTCAGTATGCGACTTATCTCAGAGCCTCTAGAATATTTTAGTACAATTATTGTAGTTGTCAACCAAATACAGTGCGTAGAATGGGGCGTGCTCATCTCAAACATTAGTTTTACAAATATATTATCTTTATATATACAACTAGCTGTCCCGACAGACATTGTCCTGTGCAAAAGAGAAAAAAAAAAAGCGTATCTAAGCCATCCTCGAATCCACTTGAACACACACAAAAAATTTCATTTAAATCGGTCCAACCGTTTAGGAGGAGTTCACTGTCAACACACGTACAGAAGAATTATATATATAAAGATAAAGCAGATAATATAATTGTAAATAATAACCTTATCAATAGTAAAGAATTAACTTTAATGCTGGTGACATACTCAAACAGTCTTCTAATTAGGAAACTTAAAATATAAGACTTTAATTAAATTTTTAGCGTAACGTTATATCTAAGTAATGTCTAGACGAAGACATATTGTTGTGAATCAGTATCAGTAATATAAAATATAATATTCGAATAATTGATAATATAACATATAATATTCGAATAATCGATAATATAAAATATAATATTCGAATAATCGATAATTTAAAATAAATTATTGACGATTGATTTGTAACTTTATTAGTATCTATACAGCTTATGAGACATAAAAACTATACTTTATGGATAAAGTTTCTATATCTTCGAGGTTAATCCGCAACGGGCAAAACCGTACTAAGTAGAAAGAGTATTAAAGTAAGCCAAGTTAATTGTAACTTTTCAAAATACATCTATGTCTTATAAATGGCTGCTCTATGCCGTCCTGTTTAAATGGTTTTAACAATTAATTGCATAAGTAGTAGCACAAAGTCTCTTTAAACACCTTTCTGAAGAACGATACAATAGTAATTACGAATTTAATTATTTAATTGATAGAGCAGCTGGCTTTTAAGGCTTAATGTTATATATTTTGCTGCAGTACAAATTTGAGATCGCGGAGAACACACGGACCATCGAGATAGTTGGCTTCACACTGTCATTCATCCTTCTGAGCATCTCCCTGTTTATTCTGCACAACTACAAGTGAGTACTTACTAATCTAACTTAAGAATTACAACAATACTTCCTCACTACCTCTCCTTTATATATAAAATTATAAAGCTTATTTGTACATCATCCCATTTAGATAGCCGGCATGTTTGTCAATTTTTATTTTATCTTTATGAATGTTAGGTATTTGGCGAAGTATTCGAAGCCATCCTCCTTTATCTTGACTTCTCAATACCAAAGGACTACAATTCTTCACTTATTGCTTTTGTAGAATGTTTCTAGGTCTTTCTCACTTACTCCTGTATACTATTTTAATTACAAGTCCATCATAATGCTTATTTTGATTCATTCATATTTGTTCCTATGTAAGAATCAGTAAATACGAAATTGTATTTACTCTAAATACCGAACATATTACGTAGTATATAAGACATAATAACAAATAATCATGCATCCATAACTATTTCTGCTTAAATTCTTCTTAAATTTTTAGTACTACTTTTGCAATCTCTTGCATATAAGGGTCCGTTCACATAGACCGGCTCGGAGAGCATCAACCCGCTTTTTTCTTTTTACACAGACCGGATCGTATACGCTTGGAATTGGCCGGAGCGGAGCCACCAACTATTTCACATAGACCGGCTGAAAGAGATCTGAAAGCGGTTGCGCTCCGATCGGCTGCGCGAGCGAGAAAGAGCACGTAATCGGAGCCGGTCGGCTCCTCTTATTATTTCACACGAAGCGCGTTCAAGCATTCTTAATGACAAAAGAAGTGCACATGCAAAAATTAACCTAACTACAGTTACTCAAAACTCTGTTTCCAATGTGATAAAAATCTGCTCTCCTCTCCGAGCCGGTCTGTGTGAACGGACCCTAAATGTCCTGAGTCTTGCCCACCGCTTCCTTACTTCCTTACTTTTGTCCTATGTAGTCTTAAGTCGTATAAAATACATCTGCTTTATATTTTCTCTAGATATTGATGGATGTTTTAATTATAATATCATTTTTATTCAGGGCTTTGCATAACTTACGTACTCGCATCCACATGAACTTATTCGCTGCAATGAACGCGCAAGTTGTGGTGCGCTTGATCGTTTACATAGATCAGGCGGTGATGCGCCTAGCCGCAGGAACACCCAGTTACACCGGCATCAGCAAAATCGAGGAAATAGTAAGTTTACATCTCAATTAGCCTGTCTTAGTTCCAATGCATGACATGGGCCTGATCATCACTTCCCTTTTACAAATGCAGCCAGTCACTTTGCGTTTGAATTATGAAACTCTTTTATACGCGAATTTACATTTCGAGCAATTTAATGAGGATGGATACTTACATATACATGATTTCTGCTTAATTAATTTTACCATCCTCCTCATTTAGTCCTCAACTGTAAAGTAATAAAAGGAATTCATATCCAAAATCTCACGTCCACAAATAGCGAAACAAGACGAAACTTTATTCATTGCATAATATACCATAAAGAATTATTGAAAAAGTTATGAGCGTGCTTCAAGAATCATTGTAATCTGCTGACTTCAAATCTATTGCCCCTCGAAGGAAAGTTCGCGACTAGCCAAACGGACACAAGACTCTTGAGGTACGAACTGCAGTTCACTTTGGCTCGGACTTAGACTTACTTTGCCAAATTTTAGGGAATATTCGCAATGTATCATGTTTGCTATTTGTATTAAACTGATACTTAAACAGAATGTCTGGAATATATCTATGTTTATTATACAAATACTTTAATTAACCAATAGGTATATACATGATTTAATAATAAAAAAGCCAAAGATGCTTTTATTTAGGCAAAGTATAGCTATTGCTATTGACTGTTGCCTACGGCAGATTGTACGCTACAGAATACATATCATATACAATAACTATCAGACTCGCGACCAACATTGTAAAAATAATACCTACGAGTCAGATTTATACTACGCGCCGGCTTTAGTGACAAATTTAGAACGCTTACCTAATCAGGCATCGTAATAGAAGTTAAAGTAACCTAAAAAGATACTATTTAAAGTGACTAAAATGAAATTAAATATAGTATGTATCTTCAATAACTCAAATGTCATACCTATACTAATATTATAAAGCTGAAGAGTTTGTTTGTTTGATTGTTTGAACGCGCTAATCTCAGGAACTACTGGTTCGAATTGAAAATTCTTTTGTTATTAGATAGCCTATTTATCGAGGAAGGCTATAAGCTATATAACACCACGCTACGACCCACGGGAGCGGCGCAGTAACCATAAATGCGGGCACATCTAGTATGAGATAGATATGATATTATGACAAACTTAATTTAGATTATTAACATTCTTAATGTTTTTTGCAGCCACCATTATGCGTTTCGATGTATGTAATCTTGGAATACTTTAGCACGGTGATGTTCTTGTGGATGTTGAATGAAGGATACTATCTCAATACCCTCGTGACCTCCAACGTGTTGAGAGACAACAATTCATACAGATATTTTTGGATATTGGGATGGGTAGCTCCACTTTTCATCACGGCAGCCTGGTCCATAGTAGCCGCAATTCATTACGGACAGGATCCAAGTCTGGGGTAAGTTTAGCATCTATTGCAACTAGTTTTAAATTACTCTGCTATTGTATGTTTTATTCTAAGTTCTAATAATATATAGGTATAACTATGAAAGAAATTCGTTTATATTTACAATATCTGAGCCTATTAAACCAATTTTCGGCATTTTGGTCTCGGTCATCTCGTAGTATTCAATTCTGTAAGGATTAAGAGGATTCGAATAAGGTGTTATTATAGGTGTTCTCGGCAATTAAGCTGACGAAATTTGGATACAGGAAACATTTCAGTCCTCTGTACGGAGTACATAATAATATGCGTGAATCTGACGTTTGAATATTTGTTTCAGATGCTGGTATGGCTATAACTTTCTGCCGTACTTCTGGGTAATGCAAGGTCCACGTCTGTCGGTTATCCTGGTAAGTTTATCTTTCAAATACTTTATTGTCTTTTTGTATCTACGAATCTGTTTCAGCAAGTAAAACTATTAATATTCCAAGATATGCATCAAATTATTAAAATGTCAGCATGAAACCACCTGGATTAGATACCTCACGGGTTATCTTCAGTTCTGTTTAGTCTTTAGATGTCTGCCAAATTATTGTCTACGGCCACCAAATTACAGATCAATATCGCCACAAATTCTCAGAGCTATTATTTGTTCTAATAACCGCATCTACTGTGATGATTTGATGACTTATACATTATCTAATTATATTAAAACTAGAGGATGCCCGCAGCTTCACCCGCACATGTTTTTTTATTTATCCATTTCTGCCCAATCCCGTGGGAATTTCGGGAAATCCCTTGTTAGTGCACCCAAGGAACATACATGTCAAATTTCAGCTTCTTGCGCCCAATAATTTCGGTTGTGCGTTGTCTGTCAGCCACTCAGTAACGGAAGAGTTATATATATATGTATATATAGATAATACATACATATACATACATAGTCTACGCCTGTATTCCCGAAGGGGTAGTCAGAGGTGTATGACACACCCACATTTCACCAACTATGTGTTTGGTCCCACGTAATAGGGCGCTCGCTATTGCCGTCTACCGGCCACATTTCCACACTCCGTCCTGCTACTGAGAATTTCCTAACAGAAAAACACTAGCCCGATCCGGGAATCGAACCCGGGGCGGAACCCGGAACGTGGCAGTCTTAGTAGTATTAAAGTAATGGTTGTGGGTTTCTCTCATATTGTACTTTTTATTAATTTTACCATCTTTGCTAACATTTTACATAAGGTATACGTTTTCAACTTATTAACATTCTATATTATTTGGAGTACTACAATTCTTCGATAATTTACGTCGGCTTATTCCCATGCGCTCCAAATCTATTGTTGTCTAAAATTCATTTTCCATACATTTATTACCAGAAGCTCCAAAGATTTTTATATAAAAATTAAAAATAAAGCCACATTTACCAATTTCATTCCCTACAGCTCCAAAACATTCTCTAGGTACTTTGAGATTTTATTTCTAATTAAAAACTAATGTTTTATTATTACATGTTTTAAATCTGCCAACCATACAGTTTGTTTTAGAGCTGTCAGGAACACACTAGTAAGTAGGTCTTTATTTAATTATTTGTAATATAATTTGGAGCTACTGGGAATAAATGTATGGAGATAATGAATGATGCATAAGGTTTTGGAGCCCTTGGGAACGATTTTAGAAAATAATAATAATATATTATTTTTGTCTTGGAGCGCTTGGGAGCAAGATAGCGGAGCAGGCGGGAATAGGCCTTTACGTCATATAATGGCGTAGTGTTTTGCCAGACCACAGTCAAAAGTTTTACACAGCAGTAACAGGCTGCTTATCAAAAAGCGTTCCTAAATTCGATCCTTGTTCTGACAATATTATTATAGGTATTTGTACTATTAAGGCTTCAATGTCCTCTAAGAAGGGTAAGCCTTTACTTAGTTCTGTTCTTCGAGAACGTAAAAGTGTCGCTACCAGCCGTCGTATACGATTTTGATACCCAACTATGAAGATGATGTGCCATAGAATAGTTAGACATATTTGGGCCCTTAGCAAGCCTGGGAAATCGGGTCAAACAATATGGACTAACAATGTTGAACACCAGTTAGCGGTGTCAAGATATATCAAAGAAAGTTGCTCTTCGGTACTTGCTAGACAGTAAATAGACGCATTTGATATAATATATACGTCATTATGGAACTAGCAATGGGTATGAATTATCGCTCGATGCGCTTGCATATTCGGTCATACTTAACGAAAAAATTGCCATCTTAACTACACTTGCTTCTCGTTGCTCACTAACTCGTTACTATTTTCTAGTTCAACTCTCATCGCTAATCAGTAATCACTACTAGTGGTTCTTCCCAACTACTCAATATATTTATATTAACCTGCCAATGTAATTGCATGCAATCATTACTATTTGTAATCCTCAAAAGACTTCATGTTATCGTTAGGTAATAACTCTGATTGCGATATTTGTAGAAGTCGCATTACTTCATTTTATGTTGTTCATTTTGAAACCCGTCAAACCGTAAAGCAAACAAATTAATATTGCGTTTCTACAGCCAGTAAGATCAAGTAGAGGCAGCAACGACAGTAACTGAATATTGAACAAGTTTCTTAAAGTAATTAAAGCTCTATAAGTAAACGATAATATAAGTAGCCTGAGATAGTTATCATTTCACAGTCTCCGGCCTAGACTAGGCCTTGCTGACAAGATCATTCAAAAATACTGAAAGATAAAAAATGATTTCTGCTATTACTATTACTTTTAAACTATTTATTTTCCATTTTATCCAAAGTTTCGATTGATGTTCGACAGCCTTTGTCATGGGTAGACTAAGCCGGTGTTCGTCTCAATATCTTGAAGTGTAGTTATTTCAAAGGGCGAGGGTCTCAACGCCTAAGCCGTGAACTAAGCTTATACTCGGCTGCATTTTAACCAAGAAACGTCGTGTATGAGGCCAAAGCCTTTTAATGAGACAAAAGCTATGGCATATAATGTGTCGTATCGACTGGTTAAAAGTCATTGATGAAATAATCTATGCTTAGTTTAATGATGCCTAGTGATCTCTTTCACTCACACCACTTGTTAATACTTCATTTTAGCGTTCTGTAACAAAAGGTGGTAACGGAACACAACTACTGAGCATATGCTGTTTGTCTAACTACACTTTAAGCTATTTTTAAACCTAACTATACAATCGACTAAAATATTTACAAAATATTTGTTAGAGCCTATCAAATATTCTGTGAATTGTTGGGTGCCACAAGACAGTCGACGGGCGATACGGAGATGGCGGGACAACCTAGACGCATTTGATAGGGATCGGCAGGGGATATCCACTAACAGTATGATTTGGAAGTCTAAGGGAGAGGCTTTTGTCCAGCAGTGGGACATACAAAAGGATGACGAAAAGAAAAGAAAAATTTCAATAATTTTTTTTTTTTTTTTTTTCTCTTTATTTGCGTAAACAAACAGTGATAGCAATACATATAGACAAGGAGTCATTTTTACAAGGTGCTGACAATTGTGTCACCAACACCGTTTACCACAGCTTACATATTGCAATATTTTAAGCGTTAAACAAATATGATAAAATCTATAAGAACTACATATATTAGGAGCTTCATGATATCACATTTAAAGGTGCTAGGACGAATCGCCGCAATATCTACAGAGTTGATTGAGTATTGGGATGGAAGAAGCAATACAAGATACACTTCTGCTTTTTAATGCGTCGCCACGCCAGCAATCGGTTTTACGTGCGGCTATAGATGTTCCAAATCAAAATAAGACTAACTAGCGTATTTTCAATAAATTTAATGCACACAAAGAACAACAAATAATAAAAATCAGTCGAATTTGATTCTTTTAAGCCAACGCCATTGTTTGATGTTAGTGAGCTCTCGATACTCGAGCACCGGCTCTCGGGATCTCGAATCCGAATGTACAGTCGATAGCACTGTATCTGTGTCTTCGTAGCACAATTATTATATTCTATGAATGCCGCAAGCGGTATTGCCAAGGCAAAGTGAAGTACAACGATGTCCTTCGTTAGTTTAATTAGAACGGCTAGATAGCCGCCGAACGGCTTGATAGATATCAATAATACTAACTAATCATGAAGATTATATTAACAACCAGCGAGCTGCCCCGGTTTCGCACGGGTAGTAGATCATCAGTGTCGCGTCAGCTTGTTACGTTGAGCATATCGAATGTATTGAATGTAACATATGCCCACAATACTTAGGGTCAGTTCACACACAGACGCGACGCGACGCGACGCTGCGCGCACATTTTAATAGAGCGATGAGTATACTTTATTTACTACACGAAAAGATACATAAGATAGATTCATTGTGAGTATTCAGAATACGTGGTGCAACGTATTCTGAATTCTCACAATGAAATGTGTATCTTTTCTTGTAGTAAATAAAGTATATTTTGAGTCGCTCTATTAAAATGTGCACGCGGCGTCGCGTCTCGGTGTGAACTGACCCTTAGTGGCGCGGGGATTGATTATTGCATCAAAGGAGTCTCGACGTTGTGAGACCGCTTGGATTTATTGTCTCGCGCGTATGTTTTTGTATTGTGATATCTCCTAACATATTCATTTCAATTGAATAATATAAAGGTCTCTCATAATATGCATGAAATGCTTGAGGTAACTAAGGTATTTAGTTTGATAAGGATTAATACTGAATGATTTTTACTGTGGTATTCACTAAGCATATTTACCTGTGGGCAGTACCTATATTTAATTATTTACAAATGCACTTATCTGTCAATCAGACTGGCAACCGCCATTTTAATCAAAAGTTTTTGATAATGGTACATTAAGCATCCATCTCCAAAGTGCAGATTGAGTAAGTTCCATGTAAAAGAACAGTACTATAACTACCGCGGCCTATTCTGGGACTGTACAAAATAGTGCAGTTTCTTACAGTGCATATAAGCGGATATCTCATACCACTTCAGATTAAACGTCGTAACAGACATGTTCTTTGATAATATGAGCATAATTACAAAGAAAGTATTATTGTATTTAAATAATGTATAATGTGTTTGATTGTTTAATTTGATAGGTTTATAATTTTAATTTAATTGTTTTATTTATGTTTTCTTATTATTTAATTAGTATAATAAATACATTTTTAACCTAGTTTTAAATTAGCATAACATGTAAGCGTGTTGGTGTATTGCTGTAAGCTTATATTGTTTCTTTATGAATCAATAAATAAATAAATAAAACTCGTTAAGGATCTCTGCAAGATGGCTCTCAAGGGCTAGGTACTGTCTATCGTAACATTTAGAAAAACATATTTTATTTGACGAGTATTAATTCGTGTGCAGTTGCACAAGTTCTTGCAGTTCATTAACTACTGGATTTTGCTTGCGGCTTCGCTCGCATGTAGGTTAGGCGAAGTCAGTAACAGTACTTTTTCTGGATAAATGGTACTATATGCCCTTTTCTGTTTCCCTAACAACGTGTATGTGAAATTGTATGATGATGAAACAAACAAACTCACATTCACATTTATAACATTAGTAAGGATCATCATACAATTCATATGACGCGTCCCGAGGAGACACCGGCTCACGTGATCCTGCATTGCAAAAGCGTGAGCAACCAACGGACGAAACTTCTGAACAGTCCAGAGACGATGCAGGAGGTGCTGCGCAACACCGGTCCGTTATTGTCTTTCTGGACGGAGCTGAGGTGGTATGAGTAACCGAACAAATTTTTGCGTCGGTTACTTACGCACAATGGCCCAATTGTGGGGTTAAGTGCGGATAACACATGTCCAACTAACTAACTAACTATGACGCGTTTTGTATATTGTATAAGATGCGTAAACATTGGCTACAGAAAGACAAATAATGCAAGCATCTAGCACGTATACCTATATGTAAATTATTTATTACAGATCAATTTCTTCTTCCTACTCAACATCATGCGCGTATTGGTACTGAAGCTCCGACAGGACACCAGCTCGGATGTCGTCAAGGCTCGGTAAGTACATTATTATACAATTTCGACATATCTCAAGAAATAACAGATAGGTACTTTTTTGTCAAAATGCCTTTTTGTCATCGCGGTTGCTTGCGCTTACGTTTATCGGGTCTTGACCAGGCCATTACACATACCTATCCCTTTAATTGGAACTTAAAAGATACCTAGCGAAAATATTAGGTTGAATTACCTCTCTTCACTTACACCGTATTGTATCTTCTCTTCAATCATTATTCTCTCAAGACGAAAGTCTTTGACTAGTGTGTGTTGCCAGTGATGACTTACGGCTCAGAGGTGTGGTCGCTCATTATGGGCCTTATCAAAAGGCTCAAGGTCACTCAGAGGGCGATGGAGAGAGCTATGCTCGAGGTTTCCCTACGGGATCGGAGAGAGCTATGCTCGAGGTTTCCCTACGGGATCGAATCAGAAATGAGGAGATTCACAGGAAAACTAAAGCCAACATAGCTCCCCGGATAGCCAAGATGAAGTGGCAGTGGGCAGGGCACATAACGCGCAGAACCGATGGCCGTTGGGGCAGAAAGGTTCTGGAGTGGCGGCCACGCACCGGAACAAGCAGCAGGGGTATGCCCTCCACAAGGTGGACCGACGACCTAGTAAGGGTCGCGGGGAGCGGTTGGGTGCGGGTGGCCCAAGACCGGTCTATGTGGAAAACATTGGGGAGACCTATGTCCAGCTGTGGACGTTTCGGCTGAGATGATGACTTACAACGTTCCTATAGGTATACCTACAAACACTAGGCTTTGAGTCTATACCTATATATACTAAAATATACCGAAATTGAATAGGGAACGTAAACGCAATAAACACATGTAACATATTTTATTTATGCGATGATTTCTACGTTAGTACGGGTGCTTCAGGCAAACTCGTCTGCATTAACAAAGCCATGAGATCTGATAACTGCCCGGATGGAGTAGTGGTTTAAGTGGTCGCCTCGTCACTGTCAACGCGCCGAGGGTTGTGGGTTCGATGTCACACGGGGCAAGAATTTGTGTAATGACAATCTATTCGGCCATTCATATTACTTACCAAAAATAGGTGATGAAACAATATGCCCCTGCTTGGCCATTTGGGTCATTACAGGTATATATACGTATGTATAAGTTTGTGTGTTGATCCGTCCAAATTCAAGTAAACACAATCTACAGTGATTAATTAAATGCAAGTCTAGTTTTACTGCATCCGCTCTTAAGAGCATCAGGCTCACAGAATGTAATAAAATTTAAATAAACACTTATGACCTACATACATTTTTATGAACCAAGTCTGGAGGCTGAATAATAAACTCGGTTGTTGATCGTTTGGACTTGATTTTATTCGATTCAATATACTCTTTTAATTGGGTAACAAGTATCAATATACAACTTATTCACACATGATAATAGCTGTTGAAATCTGTAACAAATCGATACTTAATTCTACAGAAGAGTAAATAACATTATATTATGTTGTTGGCTATGGTAACCGCTTACCATTCAAGTCATTGTTATTTCTGACTGGTAGGCACATTATGTCAGTTTCTAACCATGAATCACTGCATCTGAAAGGCAAAAATTTGTATTGTTTTGATTGGCTCACTGATCGAGCAACATACAATTAAATCACTTGACATGAGATTGATTTTACGTTGTTGCCTAACTTATAAGAAAGAGTCAGTCATTAAAAATATTTTTTGTTCAATCTAAAATCAATCAAATATTAGACGTAAACTTATCGCCATTTATGTTAATTAGTAGTTGCAAGGCTCCTTTTTCTTAAGATAAACTTTACACTCACTTATGCCTTGGGGCCAAAGAGACGATAACGGACATTCCTGGGTAACTTACAATTAGTCATTTTATTTTATCTATTCAACTCGGTACTCCTACAAAGGATACACCTAACAAGCTATGATATCTATATCGACATACGAATTATTTAGTCTGAGTTGTTTCAATGTGTGTGTTAACAGCAAAGCGGTGAAGGCTGCCATGGTTCTTCTTCCACTGCTGGGTATTACCAACATTCTTAGCATGTTCGAGGGACCGGTCGCTGGACCTGTCTGGTTATTCGCACTTTGGTCGTACTCCACGCATTCTCTGAGATCTTTTCAAGGAGCCTTCCTTGCTATACTCTACTGTTTCTGCAACTCTGAGGTACGTATATAAACAGTAGACTTACTATAAAATGTAAACATTTAAACTTGTTGTAAGACACATAAGTGTCCCTAGAGACATGTTGGATGCATTTGAACTAGACCTCTACTCGATATGGGCTATCATACAAAGCAGAGTTCATTCTCACTGGTTTTATTTTCGCATACTTATGTTAAGGAAACTTAGAAAATATTTCAAGAAGAACATTTTACAACATATCAGCAATGGCATCTGAACTGCTATATACATATCTTTATTCGGTACGTGATGGCATCTCACAAAGCGGTTCATCTTTACTGGTTAAATATTTTCACATATTAATATCGATCGAACGTAAAATAAGGTATATTAACTTTGAAATTTAAGTTCAAGCATTGAATTCTTTCTCTTTTGCCTACAAAAGTAAGACATATTATTTTTCGAATTGACTCTTACATGCTTATAGTGGAAGTAATTCCAAAACCAAAATACGGCGTTATCACTGCACTCTTTTTTACGTGAAGTAAGAAACAGGCTAAGGCTAGTAGTAAATATAAATATAAGCACAGACGAAAGGACGCAGTCCTTTGGTGTGGAGAGTCAGTCACAAGGAGCACCTGAGTGTTCTTGAGGCGTTCTCTTCGTTCGTTCGTCTATTCACTAAAGATATCAACACAATTTTAACAATAGACCTTTCCATTCTAAACTTACAATGACGAACGTTGACATATTTATTCATTACTATCGATAACATAATATTGTTAGCTATCAATAATTCAAACTATTTATATATCGAAACCAGTGGATACGACTGTTGTGCCTGAGGGCTAAATATTATTGTGTATTTCTGTCTAGTACTTCATTCTCGTTCTCACACAGTCGAAACAGTTCTAAACTTTGCACTGTTAGCGCGGGGCTTAGTACTGTGCCCACACTAAACGCCAACAGGCTCGCCCGCTATTACCTAGGATCTAAAACCATACCTGCCGAAATGTGGCTGTAAAACACTTCTATGTACATCTACAGGGAGATAATATTATGTATAGGTACAAACATTACTATGCATTATTCGATTCATAATATCCTAACTAATAATATAAAAGTGAAAATGGGTTTGTTTGTTTGTTTGTTACCTTTTCACGCCTAAACCACTGAACCGATCATCCTGAAATTTTACATAAACGTTGTCAAGTGTACAGAAACGGACATAGAATACCTTTCATCCCGAAAAAAATTACTGTTCCCGAGGAAAACAACAATAACGTTCTTATGATAATAGATGGCGCCACGTGTCTTTCGAATCTTGATTGAATTATATTATTACAAGCAGAGTACAACCCGAACGAATTGATTGTCAAATTATAAATTAACGCGAGCGAAGCCGCGGGCAAAAGTTAGTACAATATAAATAAGAGCAATAACTACCTAAACAGCGGCATTCTCTTTCAAAATGGAAGGCTACATTGCCGTAGCTCGACTGTAATGGAAAACTGCACCTTACAAAAAATAATTTGTAATGTACGACTCTTACATATACGAATACGATTTGACAAGCTCCTCGCCTCTTAAAAGAGGCGACGTGCGACTAATAGGCATAACCAAACATTTGTATTTAGCCTATAGGCCATCATTATTCATAACTCGCCAGAAAAGCCATTATCACTTTTACAACACTTTTATCGAGATATAAATAGCTATACAATTTTAAAATTAAAATACAACTAGTAGTAATATTTCAGATATAATATATATTACTAGCTGTTACCTGCGACTTCGTCCGCATAGATTATAACTAAAAAGTGTTTTTCTCCGCGGCAACCTATTTTTTTTCTAAAATTAAAGTAGCCTAAGTTACTCCATATAACATCAGCTATCTGCCAGTGAAAGTCCCGTCAAAATCGGTTCAGCCGTTTCGGAGATTAGCCGGAACAAACAGACAGACAGACAGACAAAAATTTTAAAAATACATGTTTTCGTATTAGTACCTTATATACTTTCATATGCTTTAGATAAAAAGCTGTTATTTTGACATTACAAACAGACACTTCAATTTTATTTATTTATATAGATAGAAGTAAAGCACTAGCAGACAAAATGTTTGAAAATATAACATTTACGTAAGCCACGTGCGTCAACAAAACGTCTAATAATAGGTGGTACCTATATTTGACGATTGTGTGGAATAATTCGTTATGTGCTGACAGCTTATGAGACCCCCCGACGAGGTGTGTCGTGTACAATACACCCGTCATGACCGTTAATATATATTAGTATCTATATAAAATATACCCACGCATGTTCTGTACAATAGATATTCAAATATCGGTTAAAGATTCGAATTCTCAAATGATTCGAATGTATTCGAATGAAATTTATAACATCTTATCCGAATTGCCAAGTCGCCAGCGTACTGAATCGCGTATATATACATATATATATAAAAATAATTAATTATTTTCGCCTACAAAATTACGTAAATTTGCATATCCTATTTTACAGCTTAAAGGAAACATAAATAGTTGTATTACAAATTGACCGTCCCAAATATTTAAGTTATTGGTTGACAATAAAGATACATATTTGTCAAAAAAGCACTTCAAATCCTCCATACAATTTTACTAAGGCGGCCGCGCGCCGATTTGAATATGCGCCGCACGAGCTCTGTCATTATTTGTCTTACGCTCGGCGCAGTCTTAAGTATTATACATATAATTATATATATATATATATATATATATTATATATGTATATATATATATAATTATATGTATAAGTACTGTTCCGGATTATAAATATATCATGCAACGCGACAGTTTAAAAGTTAGTATGGAAAGCGGCTCGCTTCTGAGAAGTCTAGAACCATCCATAAGCCATAAGACTCAATACTACATAAAAAAAATGAATTTTCCAGGTGCATGCCGTACTGTCTAAATCCTTCGCGAACCGGCTCACAATTTTCCGCTATAGATACCCACGCCTAGCCCGATTCCTTGGCTTGAGGCGCCGTAGACGCCGTCCCCCTGGCGGGTCGGGTGGCGCTGGTGGATCGTAAGTACCACTCAAGAATTAGGCAGAAGATACGTCAAATAGCGAAGATTAATTTAATTGAATTTCAATACACTCTTCGGAATTCTGCCCAATTCTTCTTTGCTAACGTTATTTATCATCAACATCATGTTCCCCTATATATATATATATATATAATAAAAGAGCATTTACTTGCAATGTAAAATTTATGATCTCACTAGACATGTAGGTTTTGGTGACTATTTGTACAGCAATCATTATGGTATATTATGTCAATATAGCAGATTTAATTATATTTCTATGCAATTACTTTTAATCTTTACAATATCCGTAACGCCGTTTGTCAACCGGAATTAGTATTTACCAACAGTTTTAACTTAGTTTCTCTTTTATTAAAAGTGGCCTAAGACCGGGCGATATTCCGCTGAGACCTGTACGACTATGGACTCCACGCTCACAGACAATGGACACCGATGCCAACACTGCTAACGTATCTGAAACCGAATTTGGAGGCCCCAGCAACATTGAGTAAGTACACATTATATACCTACTCAAAACAGATAATCATACGTATACTTGGCATATTTAGTGCTTTACTTTATATTTATGCACCTGCAAATTTTAAGCCTATCGATCGCGAATTTAGCTGATGCTATTGCGACCTGACCAATATCACTTTTGGCTAGCGGTATTAAAAGATTTCAGGACATAGCAAAGATAATGTGAAATGGCTCTGACTTTGGTGAATCCAGTGAATCAGCAGGCAACAAAGTCTCGAGATAAGACGCTCTGCAAGTTATAGCACCACAAGCTAAATCACGGCCTTGTTTGTAATATTGCGTCACCAGTCTCGTGGAGTTTACGGCGAAGGTAAAATGGTATAGGCATATTAAAAAAGTACTATTTCTATAATATTTATATCAGTTCACAAAAACCTATACAAGAAAAACAAGACCAAAATTATGTTGTTCCTCTATTTAAACAAAACCTCAAACGTTTGAATCACTAATTGTAGTAAACTCGATTGACTGAACTGGATTTGATAGCGATGCTTTTATTTGATGAAACTATGAGATTGTAAGACTGTTAAACCTTTTCGGCAGCACAGTTATAAGACACGGTAAACGATGCAAAAACTGTATTTTAAAAACCATAAGGGCATCATTAAAACTTATAACTGTTAGTTGTTACAGAAGCCACCGCCAGTCTGTGGTACATTTCAACGAAGTACCGGTTACTATCGAGATCCCTCGTATCACCCCTGAGGGAGAATACTCGCCGTAAGTATACTTTATTTTAATTTTAATAATTTACTTACCTTTCCTACCACGAACATCGAGCTTTGATGAAAATCCACATTAGAAACTTACATATTTTCGCGTATTTTTAGGCGTAAGCAAAGGAAATTTATAATTTATTCGATATAATTATAACTGCTTACGTTTTATTATAATCACATGTAGGGAGCATGAGATCTGATTGTACATTTTTAATACAACGCATTAAAAATACCAGTTCTTCAGTTACAGCCTTAGTATGAAGACTTTACGTTTTATTTCTTGTATATTTATTAACTAATGCTTAATTTTCCAGGCCACGGACCACCTGACCCCGCCGATTCTCTCAACACCCGGGTACTCCACGCCGGGTAAGAGTCAGGTATCCTCCGCTCGACAGTATTCCACAATCCATCCGGGTGTCAAAGGAGTTCGACTAGATGACTCTCCATTGTGAAGATTGCGAAAGTGGACTAATCAACCTTGATCCTTTCTGATTGTGCACATCCGCTGATACTTGCACTGAATATTATATCGGTTTATGTATGTCTAGTTCTAAGGAGTGATATCGGTAATGAGGTTGCAATTGCTAAAGCTGATACGCCTCTAAAAGGTTTTAAATATTTTAATTGTCAATTCTATAAGAGAGCAAAGTCTGAAACAATATAGTATGTTATAAATTTGAACTCCTTTCACAATTGCTACTAAAAAAAACGCTAAATATGAAAAAATCTAACAGAAATATTTTTATGCTACCTGTTATCTATCTATTACAGATTTAAATTATTCATATCTTTAGGTGCTTTGAAGATGTAATTTTTGATAGGAAAGATATAAATCTATGTATTATATACAAGGCTATTGAAAACGTGTTACTATCTTCTCAGGTCTAGGTATAGCTACATAGCGAACAAGGTTTGCTCTATGTATTTTCTACATTTTCCAAAAACTTAAAGCACAGGCTTTTTTTGAAAATAAGTATGTATCAGACAAGTATACTTAGCCTGCGTATGACCCAAGTCTGTTCAATATTATTAATTCTTGATTCCCATACTAGAAAGCGTCCCGGATACAGATTTTCCATAAATGTAAATGGCCAGACATGCAAACTTAAAAGAGATCCAGACTGTGCAAGCTTGTTTGTAGATACATCTGACTTTGACAGAGTGGTGTGAAACTAAGCGTCGTAACTATCCATAAATAACAAAATTAAATAATTTTCCAAAATAAATATCTGAGTTGAGAGGATAATAGCATATTTATAACAATACAGGGATATTAGAACGGTGATGAAGAAAGTTACCGAGCTTGTTCATAAATAAGTAAATACATATTATTATGTAATTTTAATATATTAAATTAAAAAGATCGAAACTACTGACCTTCGCTATGTTAAAGGGACAACTGATAATTATAATAACATTAAAGTAGTAGATAAAATATACATATTATTATTATTATACCTATATCATAATTTTCAATATATCGTATAGTTATTGTATGCTAATATATAATCTAAGAAGTTATAATTTTTTGGTATTAGGATCCTAAACTGCAGACCTTAGCTATGAAAAATACATCTGAGAATGAATAATAGTACTTTAGATTAAGTAGCGTAAGATATTTAAAAGCGTATACCTAATGACAAACTAAACACGTTTCGGCCCGCAAATCTTAAAATAATTAAAACGGACTTCAGCGAACATATGGACTACGGATAATTTTAATAAATAGATAATTGAAATTTGAAATAAAACATATATATTTAGGACATAATTTATATTCTTCATCACATTCGCAATAGCATAAAAGCAGACATTGGCTACGACAAAATTAAATGGACATCTGAGGATTTTGAATAAGTACATTAAATTCAGTAGAAACTATGATGTATTACGTAGAAATAGTACATTAAATATTAACCCGTTAATCTCAATTACATAAAAATGTGACCTTAGCAATACCAAATGGACATTTGAAAATTTTAAATAGGTACTTTTGATTCAGTAGAAATTATGATATATGTAGAATAGTACATAACATATAAGCATATAATCTCGACAACATAAAAATCTGACCTTATCTATGCCAAATGGATTACTGAGCATGATCACTTATAGGTAAGTAAGATTTAAAAAAATAACAGGTTAATGTTTATGACATAAGACGTGATCGCAATCATAAAACCTAACTAATCTCGAAACATGAAAACCGATCTCAGCTATTACAAATATACTTCTAGAGTTATTTCTTGAACTTAACTTTAGATGCGTTCTTCGTTCTTACCTTCCTGGTGTTATTAGGCCCCGCCTATGCCAGCCTTGCTAGTTTCTTCTACTTTGCCCAATGTATGACGTCACCAGAGATCAGACTATTAACACCCTTATGGCATCTGCCTAGCGCATCTTTGGATAATCTAGATATTCATATAGCAAAACACATACCAATTCATGCTTATTAAATTAAAATTAGTTCAAAATTTGACCTTACCAATAAACAATGGAGTTGTGATAATTTCATATACTTATTTAGATTAAGAATTATATCAAATAATATAACACAAAATATTTAGATACCAAAGAATAAAATACATCAAAAAATATTTAGATACCAAATAACATTATACAACAAAATATATTTAGATACCAAATAGTAATATACAACATAAAATATTTAGATACCAAATATCAAAATACAACAAAAAATATTAAGATACCAAATAATAAATTGATATTTTTGATAATAAGCTGCTAAACATAAAACATTAACAGATTTTAAAATATTTACAGTTTGGAAAATAGTTTTAATATCTTTGTTTGTTAATGATAAATTTAAAAAAATAAAATTTCTAATGACAAAGGTATTAAGAAGTATTAATATTATAAATATAATATAATAAAATTATCATAACTACTTACCAAAGAAAATAACGTAATATTCTTTTGTTTTGCATTCATACCAACTTAAAATATGCACGCCTGGCATTAAGCACGACCATTTTTCATACGAATTTAACATATCACTTTCGGGAAAGGGCGTTTTCCTAACTATATACTTTCTAATACGCAAATAGAAGCTTTATGTTACATTCTTAACCTAAGGACATTTTACGTAGTTAATTTCCTAGGCTCTAAGCCCATTGTTATTTGTAACGATTCAATCATATCTAGTCAGTCACGCTAAATCTTTAAATAAAATATAATAATATCCAAATCTTTATAAATAATAATCTTTCAAAAGTGTATGTATCAAAAATACTAATGACATGCATTTATTCAATATGAATTGTTGTCTGTGGGATTAAATTTCTTTAAGTAAAGGCTTCGGCGCTGTCAATTTCGTAGGTGGATAATGGGTATACTTATGACCAATACTAACTGACATAGCTCGCTTTGGTGTGTTCAATATTGAAATGTGGTATCGTGCCTATCATTTTACATGCATAATCTAGATATTGAAACGAAAGTGAACCTCCAGCGCCCCTGTACTGCTTACTTTCAGTAAAAATACACTCCTAGATAAAGTCTGTGTCGATGCCAGATAAGTAAATATTTCAGTGGCTAGTCTCACCTATCTAATTATTAATCATTTCGATTATAAATCTCGTATATCAGTCACTCTGTTGGCTATCTGATATATGGTTGTACTTGTTTAATATTACTGATATAATTTAGTCGTACGTCTAATCTTAACTTGTAAATTAACTAGATTGTTCCTATCAGCATGAAATATACCGATTAATGTTAGAAAATCGGTTTTGTATTCAGAATAAAATAATTTCTTTTGCGACAGGTTTAAATACAGTCCACATCATACTTATTGAAATATGAGTGGGCTAAAGTTTAATTCAGGACAAATAGGGATAAAGCAAGTAGCGTACACTTGCCATGCGTATGCCAAAACGGGTACGTATTACAATACCGAAATTTCATAATAACTATGACTGAAATACCGACGTCTAAAACAACGAAATTCAAAATACCGAAAGTTTTAAATGCGAATAGCCGTTATATCGAAACATAAAATACCGATGTCCAAATGCCCAAAAGGATGAAACCCCGAATGGACGAAATACCGAATGGAACTAATGGGAGTTTTGGACGGAGCCCCGCTCCGCGGGGCTCCTATTTCTGGGTGGGTTTACAAAAGAGAACCTAACACAATCTACCGCTTCCGAGTCGGAATCGTACGGATGGCCTAAGCATTAGCCAGCCAGTTTAATAAGTGTTGTAACAAACGCTACGGCTGAATATCGAATTTTGAACTTCGGGCTATGGAACTTCGGGCTATGGATCTTCGGGCTATGGATCTTCGGGATATGGATCTTCGGGATTTTAACCTTTCGGGCAAATGAACTTTCGGGATTTAAAACTTTCGGCCAAACAATCATTCGGCGTTAATTTTTCGGGATTCCTTCCATAGGTATTTTAAAATACGATCTTTAAAATTTTGTAATACGTACCCGCCAAAATACTATTTATTTATAATATTCGATTAGTAACATTATATTATAGTATTGCATCTGAAGTAAAGCATAGTCAATATCAACGCTAACATATATTATTTTATTAATTTAGGTGACAAAGTATATGAATATAAAACTTGAGGTTAGTGAGGTTACTGAAGTTACTAAAGTTATATTTAAGTGTACTGGTAACCTACCACCAACTCATATAGCATTGTCAGTAGATACGTAAGTATGACACAGCGCTTTCAGAATAATTCAGAGTGTACTCTGAACTGGTAGCTTTAAGAGGAAACACACGGGCCGTTTTCCCATACAAACGTAATCCCCGGTTTCTTCCCTGGATAATGCCAGAAGAGCAATATTTTTTTTACAAAAAATCTATGGCCTCTATTGGCATGTCCCTATGTTTTCCTTTTTTTTTCATAAATTAGTTATTAAACGAGACATGAGCCTTCAAAAACCTCAAAAATTGATCAGACTTTCCGCTGTGTTCAAACATCCAGAACACAAATTTGACTAGATTAGGTATATAAAAAAAGGAAAACAGGAACACGGCCAAAGTCTTTAGTAGTAGTAGTAGTTAAATCGGTCAAGTTTTGGAGAAGGAATCAGGAGACTACGGAACGTTGATTTTGTGTACTTTTAATTGGTATTTTCGGTCCAAACTGCAGTTGTCTCTATCGCGCTCATGATACTATACACTGCGCGACAGCAAGAGATTTTACAAATACCTATTTTTAATTCTCTGGCTCTCAATGTTTCCTCTTAAGAGCTGATGGTAAGGCTCCCATCTTATTTTAACACTATAGTAGGTTAATCAAATTTATAATTTAAAAATATATTGTTGCATCCAAAAGCAGAGCATCAATGTTCATACAAATGGTTTAATTACGGTGTCGTCGCATTTACTTTTCATATCTATTTTTGTGGCACTGATTACCTTACTAACTTTGAATGCTATTTCCAACCGGTCTCTTTTATTATTCGATGTTTTAATATAGACACCGAATCTCCAGTATCTAGCAAATGTGCCTCTATTGCTAGGAGATAAGTTCTTTTTGTGACTATTTATAAATAATATAAGTAATCTATCTTCTATTTAGACTTAGTACTGATTTTAATAATGTCATTCCTTGTTTAAGATCTCATACATGTATTTGATATTATGAGTTCGAATAAAAGTCAGCTATTCTATTCCAGAAAGAAATCTCCAAATCTAATGTGACTTCGATAGTAGCCAATAAGATTTATCAAAAACTTCCGTGGTTTCTATAGCACCTCTCTAATTTTCTAATATTTTTTGTGATGGGATTGAACAGAAATGCAGATTATACAAAATCACAATGTATGTGCTTAACTGCATAACGTGTAATAGAAAGGCGTAACGGAATAGTGCAGTTACTTCAACAATTTTGTAATCAAAATAAAACAAACACTCTAAAGCCTCTAGTTTAGTTCTTACAATAATTTAACACTTAATTGGGTATGACCACCTAAAGACAATTTTATAAGAAGATATTAACATAATATTGAACGTATTGGCTATTGAATTATCTTGAGCGAAAAACGGTTTGGGAGTTGGTATGCCACCCGATTACGATCATTATTTCAATTGTGGAAATGGTAATAATTATTTTAAACAATAGGATCTTTGATAAAAAAGATATCAGAAATCATTTTATTATGTTAAAAAATTTTAGGATAGAATTTGATAGGTACTCTAAATGTTTAATTTAAGTATATACCTATCTATAAATTGAAATGGACACGTGCTGGCTGATACCACCCTCCTCTTAGGTGGACAGTAAGTCACCTGACCTCCTCGGTCTATTTATGTGTGTGAATGCTATAGGGAAGACGGCCGACGGGATAGGTATCTTGATAGTAATTTCAAGTTGATTTCGATTAAATGTTGAAGATAATTCACAATTGACATCAACAATATATAAGAGGAGGATATAATTCATAATTTCAAGTATATAGGTACCTGCTAACAGTACTCAAATCGAATATTTTTTTATTTTAAGTATGTAGGTACCTAGGTACTATGGTTTATGTATGCACCTACAATTATAAGTGTAACCTTTTGTGTATGTATTTATTATTTATTAATTTACTATCCCACCGCTGGGAACCGGGTTTTTATTTGTTATGTACAGAAACGACAAATACTCATTTTATTAGCAATTAATATTGTGTTACATATATAATTTTAAGCTATTAGAATTATTTTATAATTAATTTAGTGCATAAGCACTAAGCTGTCGGACAATAAATAATAATTAAAAACGTTATAAGTGAAATTATTGATTATAATTATTTCGAAGCTAAAATACTTATTAGTTTTAGAAATATCGTAATTTCAATTTTTATTGGTATTCTCATCGAAGCTTACATATTATAAAACATTACATATATCATTTGAATTGAAAAGAGATAATCAATCTGTTTAGATAAAGTAGTTACCTACATTTGGAGTGCAGCAGGTTTTGGATAGGTCTCGAACGACTCAGCCCTAACAATGAATCCATTTTATCAATAGCGAATATTTTATCTGGCAATTGATCCTGACTTAATGTCATATTGTAATTCACAACACCGTGGTCACACACACAACTCGGAAACATAAGACTACAGAATAATAAGTAAGTCATTAATAAAAAATAAATGACAACACATTAACAATATTTAAAAAAGAAAAAGAAACAGCAAATTTTGGAATATAATCATAATTGTAAAAATAATAAAATTCTTTACAGAAAATCTTTATTTTCTCTAACACCGAAGTCGATTATTACGAAGCAATTTGATTGATAACTATTCTCGACAAAGTGTACCTGTGTACCTATATTAAGCCCTCATAAAGGGATAATTTTACATAAGCGGCCGGTCCTTATTATCAAAAAAGGGGGAAAATAAGATGCTTTAATAAGTGTAGAAGTACCGTAGGAAAAAGGATGTAAAGTGAAAAGATTGTATTTTTGTATATATAATGTATAATTTGCTTTTAGTTAGTAGTGTATAATGAAACACAGATCAACGGTTGCAGACTGAATTTATTTCTTATAAAGATACACATACTTGAATAGTACCTACATATTTTTTTCACTAAGTATCGTAAGAAGTATTTAATACTTTATCTATTTATTCTAATTATTATTTTAATATCCATATTTTAACATCATCAGTCATCACTTATCAAAATAATCTACAAGTACCTAAGTATACCTACTATTTTAATATATATACTCCAATTTTAAAAACATTACTGCATACATACATATTTAAACAATATTACGAATTCCTAATTTATTATCAAAACTATTGTTTTACAGAGTTTAAACTTTTCGTTTAGATATCGGCAGACATCTCAGATGTTGACAGAAGTACTACTTTTATTATCTTATTAGAAACTGCTTCTCTTATAAAATGAAATCGCACATCTAGGTATATGCTTAGTTCGTTTGTGGTATAAAGGATTTTCTGTTAACTTCTGAGCTCCTTGATTATCATAATACATACATACATATATTACAACAGTAGAGTTAAAGTCAACAATTTTAGATAATAAACCTTTTAAATAGATTGCTTCTTTACATGCCTCTGCGATGGCCATGTATTCAGCCCTCTAAATCGAAATTACCTTTTTTATACATCCAGCCATAACAGATTTCGTTTTTATGAGTCTTTTAAAATTCTTTTAAGATGGTGCCAATGCCAATGAATAGAATTGAAACAATTATTAAATTGACTTAAATAACTGACGCTATATGAAATGTCTGGACGTGTCGGAACTGACAAGTACATAAGACTTCCTATATGTTGTTGATAGGGAATCTTTTTGTCAACACATTCTGCCCTTTCTAATTTTAAATTAAATTCCATTAGATTATGTATCCTTAGTATTACAATAATTATTCATATTATACTTTTTCAAAAGCTTTTTTACAAATTGCTCCTGATCAATATAGAGTTATTTTCATATATTTTTACTCGCATACCTAAACATTGTTTCAACTGGCCTAGGTATTTTATCTTAAATTTTGACATAAGGTTTTCTTCAAATCATTAGTCATCTCTTTACTATCCGAAAAAATTAAGAAATCATCAATCATCACCAATATTGCAATAAAAACCTGCCCTTCTTTACATCTTTTACTACAAAGACATGGTTCTGATTTTGACTTTATATAATCTATTTCAATTAAATAAACATTTATCTTCCCATTCCATGGTCTGGTAGATTGTTTTAGTCCATAAATTGCCTTTTTTAGCTTAAGAACACAATTACTTGGACAGTTTAAACAAGGTGGAACCTGTATGTTGCACATTTTCATGTAAGGAATCATTTAAGAAAGCTTTTTCTTGAATATCCATCTGCACTATTACTCTGTCTGCTTCATTACGGTTTATTATCTTCCACACTTGGTTTTCTTCAAATGCCTGAATAATATTTGACATGGCCTGCTGCCATTTATCTTTTTTAGTACCTTTGTTGCTTCTTCATAGGTAGGTAATCTCTCCATTACACAACTCCTGTTCATCTGAAAGACAAATTCATATGGCGGATCAACTGAGACTTGTGTACCATTGTGGTTATCTGTGTATCTCCGGCACATGAAACTGGCACAGTCATATTTTTAGCGACTATAATTTATTTTATATCGTGTACTTGTCGAATTTTCAATAAGCTTTTCTTGTTAGATGTCATATTAGCGCTTGCTCCTGAATCTATATAGATACCAGTCTTCGCTATGATAGATAATTTGCTTATAGATAACTTATAGACTATTACATCAGAAATGATTGGCATTCTTACATAAAAATAAGTAGGTACCTAATCAAACACATTTTTTTCGCACATATTTAAAATGAGGTTAGAGGAACCTACCATTATTTTCATAATTCAGACGATAGCCTTATCGCAAGAACTTTAAACAAAATTGCACTATTTAAAATTAAAAATATATGACGATTTGGCATTTTACCTACTTACAAATCAAAAGTATCATACAGATCAAAACTATTGCTAAATAGAATTTAATTGAATACCACAAACGAACAACAAAATATTGAACAATATGGTACCTACCTAGACATCCACAACAAAATTGCCTATTTTGTGCCTTACATCAGTTGTGTCCACTGACGATATGAAATACCACCTTTATAAATTCTTATCAAATATTAACTAAAAAACAATTCAACTAATATAAGACCTACTTGCATTATTCGTTTTTAATAAAAAAATATTTGGTAAGAATCATCGTAAGAAAATATTGAACATCTTTTATGTTTCCGTGAAATTGAAATAGGGTAAGTCCGGGGTAGATGGCCATATTTTTTTTTAGACGTTGTTCAAGAAAAGCCTCACTAGTTACTATGGAAATCTTTATTTATAATTAAACTGAACAATCAACTATGATATAGTAAACAAAAAAGTAACAACATTTAATGAAATCACCGTAAAAAGTCAGTTTTTTTAAAATCACAATTGGCTATCTCTCCCGAGGTGTCCGGGCGTGATGGCCATGACATTACAGGTAAGATGGCCATAACTTAATTCTAGCCTTACATTTAGCTTTTGGTCTTATTATTTTATTTTTAAGTCTTCTTTTCTCTTAACCACATCTGGAGCACATATTCTCAAATTCAGTGCAGTGCTCGTGTACCCAATACTGACACACAGTGCATTAAAACCAGTCTTCGACAAGAAGTGGTTCGTGGTAGTTTTCGCCGCATCTTTGTTGAACCTTTTCGTAGGTCCTTTCTTATCATAATTATTTTTTATTCTTTTTCTAAAGTTTTCCGACGTATTTGGTAATGAAGACGTTGCCGCTCGGACGAAAAATCCGTCATTTTTTAACAGATGCATTGCATTTGCATTAATAGATGCTTTTAGAGATTCTTCTGACCAATTTCCTCTCACAGCCACTACCTTTCTTTTGTATTTATTTGGCATCTAAAACAATATGAAAATAATTCAATTATTTGAATAAAACATAATTTCTGTACCATCACGCTATGGCCATCACATACCGATTACAATTAGCCATCTCTCCTTTTTTTTGGGAGAGATGGACACAAGGAAACAAAAACAAGTCAAGACATGACACAAGTAATTTTGAAGTTAGAACGAAGTATTGTTCGTATACTTTGCAATAGAAACAAATATCACCATTATTTTAATAAATTAACACCAATACCATGTAAAACAATAACAATCTAAAAAATATTCACAATGAACGAAACAATATACAAGGGATTTACTTACTTTTTGGTTTTTTCGCCAGATATTTTGTCGTACCTTTGCTCTCACGCACGACGCAAAGTGAACTAAACGGTAAACAGCGACACCTAGTGTATGGATCCTTGAAATATTCCGATGAGCCATCTCTCCCTTATGGCCATCTACCCCGGAATTACACTAATGAGAACTTGTATACCATACCTACATGGCTTAGAGGCAATTCTTCTATGAGCAGATTTATTAAAGTCTTCACCACCTTGAACAATCATCGACCCTTACTGTCCTATTGGTTATTTTCAAATTCTATTCTTAAAACCTTTGTAGAATTAACCTTTTAGATTTAATTATTATAATAATTATTATGCGGATTGTGTTCAGTTTGTTACTTTAGCTTTATACAACATTATTTGATTAAATGAATGTCATAAAAATAAATAAGCGTTTTATTTCATCTACCTATTAACCCCTTAGCATACCTTAGTACTTATAAATAAGTTATGTAGAGAGAAGGTACTTTATCTACATAACTATTAAATACGACACAGCTAAGTCTATTAAATACGACATAAAACGTACCTACCTATTATTATTTTCTATAATCTACTAAGACAGTTTAATGATTCACAAATGCTTCGATTTCATCCGGGCTATTTACTTAGCACCGGTTATACTCATAAAAATGTACAAGGAGCATATAACGTCGTTCAAAGATAAAATATAAAAAATATTATTCATACACGCATACCTACTGATTACAGGTTCCTTAAAACTTCAGCAAAATCGCCACGGCCACACTTTAAGGTAGACATGAGCCTACTTTATGTTTTCATTATGTGGCCGACTAATCCATAAAATGGTTGTCCTTGCAAATTTTGAATAAAAATTATCAAAGTTTATCGCAGACATTTAACAATCATATAATCTTGTACAAAGAAATGACCATTCAGCAAAACTAGATGCTCAGTAATTAGTCCATTAACCAGAGAAGATTAGAGAAGGCTCGTTCTATTGTCATGAACAGGACAAACAATGAAAATGAGCGTACGTACTATTCATTTTGCCCAACTTCTGCAAGTCTAATAATTAGCGAAAATGCACAAGATCTTCTTAACGAAATTAGCAGACTAGAAAACATATTAGCTTTTAGTCGATACAGGTGAGTTCATCACTCAATACCTACTTTCTATTAATGATTTAATTAGCATATTAACTAAATTAAAAGAAACTTATCAATTAGATCAGATTGTGACTTTAGATATAAGAAATTACTATGATATTCTTAGCCTAGGTTCTTATATTACCGAGTCGAAAGTCGTTGTAGTGATCAAATTTCCAATTACATCTAGTACCTCTTATCAGTTATATAAACTCTGCCCGGTCCCCAACAAGTATAGGTAGTAAAGTTATAGTACCACCTGCACAATTTATAGCAACTAATTCTCAGGAAATCGTGTATCTAGACACAGAATGTCCGCGAATTGAGTCCTGGCACCTATGTGAGCAGAAGATTATCCACCAGGTCAAGGTCAAACCGGACTGTATTCAACAACTCATACATTATCAGGAGATAAATTTAGCGTGTAAAATCACGCCTATCTCTCTGACTAAGGAGGCTCCGAACTGGACTGGATACCGATACTGGAACCGAACTGGATAGCTGCCGATATAATATATGTAACCACATTTCCCGTTGCAACCAAGGTCCAAATATCTTGTGGACATTAAAAACATAGAATATTAGGTAGCTTCCTACTCAACATTCCCATAGGATGCAAATTGAAATCTCAGGAAATAACCATCATAAAGGAGATATGCAACAAACCCATACAATTTCGGCCTCGCATGGACAAAAATAAAACTGTATGTTTTACGATTCTATAACCTTGTGTAATTTGAACATGCTATCTAGTCGGGTTTCAGCTATATAAGGCATCTAAAATGAACAGAATTGCTCCGGTGATACTTTGGCACAAAGCAATTTTTTCAAAATGAATGTATTAATTATACTTGTTTCTGTCTAAAAACCTAGAATAAGTTTATATAGCTGGTTTACAGAGCTCACTAGGGTAAAACTAGTTACTTAACTGAACTCAGGTAGCCAGGGCTCGCTCTGCAAAGCAAGCGCCCATCAAATAACTATAGTTACTATTAATTTATTGTTAAAGCTTAATTAATAGTCCAAGAAACAAAGGCTAAAGTAAACAAAAGTATATTTTGGTATTAGTTTATTAGTCTCCAACCACTACATTACCTTCATTATGACTAAACATACTATCGAGGTGTGGTGCAGGAGGTGCTACATTATTTTAAAACCTTGCCCAACATAAATACCACATGATGGACATTATATATGTGCACAGCAGCCTACTGTTCTTCTGCCTACTATGCAGTTACAGTAATGCTGTTATCAATTAAAATGTGCACATAGTATACTTTAGGGCTTACATGCTTGGATTGTATTTTGCCTCTTAAAATCTAGGCATTTGTACTTTATAGCTCTCTCATAACATTGTCACATCACGAATGATAAATGACAATGAAGATCGAGTGCCCAACGAAAAGTGTTGCCACTACCACATATTGAATAATGACATTACATTGAATTGGTCAATCTATTGATTAAGTAAAATCATAATAATAATATTCTACCACATACACACAACACCATCTAGCCCAAACTAAGCAGAGCTTTTTTTTTTTAATACATACATATTATACATAGAAACACCCAGACCAAGACAAACATCCATGTTCATGCACACAAATGTTTGACTTGTGCGGGAATCGAACCCAATAATCGAAAATAAATCACAACATTAATAAATTGATACTATTACATCCCTGTTTAATCCGCATAATATGTGGAGTTTTTACTAACACAAGTAATACATATTATTACTTGTGTTAGTAAAAACTTAATTTAATATAAATAATAATGTTTCGTAATAATTTCACTTCTTATAAAAAATACCTTTTGTTCAACACTGGCAATGTTGTCCCAAGCCAAAATAGTTTACTGAATCAATAAAATGTTTAAAAAAAATCCTTTTTCCCGCTAGGTTTGGTTAAAAGAAAACGATGGCGACAAATAAAATATTATGAGACATTTTTACAATAAATTATATTCTTGTCCACTAACGCCGTAATTTGCACACCTCCTTTAGACAACAAAATAGCTGGGGGGCCATTAGAAATCACACCATTAGGATCGCAGGACTATCAGAATTTGAATAATAAGTACACAAAATTTCATACTCTAATCTACAGATCTAAGCAGCCTTCATAAAATACAAGGACAGATTATGATGGAGACTAAAATCGAGACCTCGTAATTATCATCAATTTACCACACTACAATTCCGCTTTATACCATGGTTTTACTAAGTGCAGGCCCACTGATTGTCATATACATCGTATACAATCGTCGCAAAGCGAAGCTAGACATCGCGACACTAGACACTGCGGCGAATGTGGACGTTTCGGCTACAGTATTTTAATTTCATCTACTTACTTGAGTTTCTTTCTAGTTTAGTGATTGTAAATATTACATTTTTTATTTAAAAATGTAATTTGTTGTGAATGAAATAGGAAATGTTCAATAAAAATCATGTTATGTTTTATGATTAGAAGATGTAATAAAATAACAACCTTATATAATTGAGGCTGAAAAATATTTGCACCTCGACTAAGACCTACGAAAATCTTTATTGTTAAATTTAATAAGTACTATAAAAAAACCGCATTCGGATAAAAACTTTAATTAAAATACTTTTGTTTACAATTATTGTACTTTGCCATAATTATTATGTAAGTAGGTACTTGTACTTATTTCAATCAAATATTAACAAGTCGCACGCTTACTACTTACAAAACCATCACACTGTCTGTCATCGCTACAGCGCGGCGCATTCGCGACTGGTTGCGAACCAAATGCCTACCGACCTCGACGCGCATAGGCATCGTAGTATGACTCGTGTTCCGACCGTTTGTATGAAGACAGAATACTGTTAGATAACATTACCGTGGCTCACCTGACGGTGACGTCACACAACCTTGCGCGACCAAGGGACGAGGCATTTATCGAACAAGCGACGTAAATCGGCGTAAATAGGTATACATAGACATACATAGCTAAATGCTTAGATCATAGGTTCATAGTTTGCGCTCTTCAATTCAGATCGCCGACTGTAGCAGATAGAGATGTAGGTAGATCGTATCCCAACCACCATTCAAGAGTGGATTTTAGAGCATTTCTCTACCAACCCATAGAGCAGCACTACACAAGCCGCCAGGATATTTGATATAAGCCAAAGTTCCGTTTAACCCATTCAATGCGGCGGACGCCGATCGGCGGTTTATTTTTTATACTCAGATTCGGAGGACGTCGATCGGCGTCATGTAGGTATAGTTGTTTTATATTTTACCCAAATTTAAAGATATTATATTAATAAAACAACAAATGTGTTTGGAGTTTACTAATGAAATGCCTGACATGAGTAGTTTATAGATATTTTGTTTTTTTTTATTTCATCAAGTGCGGCTGACGCCGATCGGCGTTTACGTTAAATATGAGCCGATTCTGGCTAGTGAAAGCAAAATTTGTTGCCGCATGGAATGGGTCGGACCTTATATGACGACAACCAATACCCGGCTCATTCCCAGATCACTATTCGCGACAAGTGCGTGAATTTCTCAACGAAGAGTATGCAGACCACTGGATTGACAGAAGCGGCCCGGCACAGTGGCCAGCGCGGTCGCCCGATCTGACTCCGCTGGATTTTTATCTTTGGGGTCATGTTAAGGACGTTGTTTATTGAACAGAGTCCCAAAGCGAAAATGATCTTAAAAACAAAATTGAGAGTACATTTGTATCTATTAGGGCAAATTCGTTCGTTCTTAGACAATTAAAACGTAATCTGCGTAAACGAGCTCGTTTGTGCATTAGAGAGAGTGGTGGACATTTTGAACAATTATTGCAGTAAGTATGTGTAATGTGTAAATAGTGTGATTTGATTGTTATGCGTTTAAAATGGATTATTGTAAATACTGATGATTAACATTTTTAAACACGCCAGAATGTTTAATCGTATGTAATACTAGAGGATGCCCGCGGCTACGCTCGCACATGTTTTTTTATTTATCCATTACTGCCCAATCCCGTGGGAATTTTGGGAAATCCCTTCTTAGTGCACCCTTACAGTACCCAAGGAACATACATGCCAAATTTCAGCTTCTTGCATTCAGTAGTTTCGGCTGTGCGTTGTCTGTCAGTCACTCAGTATCGGAAGAGTTTTATTTACTTATATAGATTATTTGTATGGTACCTATTTGTAACATTTGTTTATTTACCTATTATTTTCTTAGTTACCAAATACTTATCTGTTAACCATTCTGACAGTCCAAAGCCTGTGTGTTGGAAAATGTTATCATTTTATGATACCTACCGGCCGCAGGCAGTGAGCGGTCATTAACGCATTGAGTTTTTATATTTGGCTTTTTCCTCGTGGCCAAACTATTTCACCAAAGTGATTTGGCTACGAGGAATTCCATTTCCCGTGGCTAAACTCATTTCAAAATAGGCAAAGTGAGTACAGTTAAATACAAAAGACATAGATTGGGCAGTCAAGGTCTGACTACGCCTAATGACTATTTCTGTGCCTCCTGTGACAAGTGATACAAGTCAAAAATCAAAACTTTACAGGAAAACAAAAACAAGATTTAAAAAAATCTAGTTCGTTTTCTAAGTGGGCTAGGTTTAACTTAAGTACTTATTTTTGTAGATAAAAACATTCACTTTCACTATTCATTTACATTTTTGTGGTTAATATCATAGATTTAAAGTAATTGTTTAAAAACCTATAAGTTGTACCTTTTTTATTTCTAATACATCCCCTCTATAACGTGATAAATGATAAAACTACAGTTATATTATATTGCACTTATAAGTTGTCTTTGTGTAAGATGAAAAATTGAATGTGCAAATAAATATATATCACACTTAAATCATAATGTGTGCAGCATTTGCTTATAGAGGTTACAACTTGAAATATATCTTTATTCACGATATTTTTGCAAAAATCCTGCCAGTTATATCACTTTGCACAAAATTATCTCCGAAACTATGGTAGATAGAAGAACGTGAGTTAGATCAAAAAAGCCTACCTTTTTTCTGATCATTTCGTGTACGTTACCGCAGCAAAATGTTGAAAAATTTTGTGCTTTAGGGAGGTGAGAGTATGGCAAATAATTAGTCCATCGTGAAGAGTAATTTGTTTACTAATAGCAAAATTTGTTCAAGTGGTAGTTTTAAAGTTATTCAAGAAAAACACATTTTGCTGGGGTAACGTTTCAAACGTTACCCAGCAATTCTTTTTTTTAAATCGTGTTAGCCTGGAATTAAATGCATGAATAGATAGCTTTTATTGCGTATTAAATGTTTGTGAACAGCAAAATGTGTGTGTCTTGTGGTTCAAAAGTTATTTAAGATTTTGCTGGGATAACGTTTTGGGATTGTCCAGATCTCAAAAACGGCTCAACGTAGAAGTTTGAAAAAAATACCAATAATAGACCTTAATTTGTTCAAAATTTTTCAAACATTAGTTTTTGATTTGTTTAATAAACACCAATGTAATTAAATGGTGCCGAAATTCAGAAAGAAACGGATTTGCAAGTAAACCATAACACTTACAATCAAATAAAAAGCTGTATCATGTACTCTTAGTACACCTTTATAACGACAGTAAATTTAGATTACGTAACTCTACGCAATATGAAGATACGTACAATATAATAGAAATTTAATTACATTTTATATGGTCAGATTTAAATGATCGAATACGCAGTTCCCATAAAACAAGGAAACATGGAATACCTTGAACAAATTAAAATGTTCCATCAATAAACAATCCTGTTAATTTCAGCTTTATAATAACGACTATTATAAAAGTTAAATCAACAAAAAGAATGTGTCGGCAATTCTTCTATAAGCCGACCAAATTATAAAGGCTACGTAAAAGCGACCGCACCATACAAAAGGGTAAACTTTGCTAATTAGCAGGTTAGTATCCGATGTTTTGTACAGTCAAGTAGAATATCGTAATTCGTGCAGTCGATTTTATAAATATTCGATAAATATTTCTACTAGTTTGGCATTATATAAATTACAATGATGTTAGTTAAGAGTATTGTACAATTTTATGGTTTATAAATATTCAAAACCAAAGTAACATTAACAAGGTAATTATCTCATCTCAGTAAATAATAGTTAGAATAATTTAAAAAAAAATTGCGAATAGTTTAATGCACAAATAGAAAACTGAATTTGCAATTTTCAAGGTTTTCCCTCACGATAACATAACAGATGTACTAACGAAAGAAAAATATTATAATGCTCATTTAAGATGGTTACACTTATGTATGGTGGGGTCGCTTTTAATTAGCCTTTATAATTTGGTCGGCTTATAGAAGAATTGCTGACACATTCTTTTTGTTGATATAACTTTTATAATAGCCGTAATTTAAAGCCGAAATTAACAAGATTGTTTATTGATGGAACATTTTAATTTGTTCAAGGTATTCCATGTTTCCTAGTTTTATGGGGACTGCGTATTCGATCATTTAAATCTGACCATATAAAATGTAATTAAATTTCTATTACCTATATCGTACGTATCTTCATATTGCGTAGAGTTACGTAATTTAAATTTACTGTCGTTATAAAGGTGTACCAAGGGTTCATGATACAGCTTTTTATTTGATTGTAAGTGTTATGGTTTACTTGCAAATCCGTTTCTTTCTGAATTTCGGCACCATTTAATTACATTGGTGTTTATCAAACAAATCAAAAACTAATGTTTGAACAATTTTAAACAAATTAAGGTCTATTATTGGTATTCTTTTTCAAACTTCTACGTTGAGCCGTTTTTGAGATCTGGACAATCCCAAAACGTTACCGCAGCAAAATCTTAAATAACTTTTGAACTACAAGACACAAATTTTGCTGTTCAAAAACATTTAATACGCAATAATAGCTATCTATTCATGCATTTAATTCCGGGCTAAAACAATTTTAAAAAACAATTTTGCTGGGATAACGTTCCATGCTTCCTTGTTTTATGGGGACTGCGTATTCGACGCAGTCCCCATAAAACAAGGAAACATGGAATACCTTGAACAAATTAAAATGTTCCATCAATAAACAATCCTGTTAATTTCAGCTTTAAATTACGACTATTATAAAAGTTAAATCAACAAAAAGAATGTGTCGGCAATTCTTCTATTTGTTATGTTTTGTAACAAATAAACGTCTACAAAACACATGACTATCAGAAAGTGATCGGCCATCGATACCTAGTGCTTACAAAAAATAGGTGCAAAATCGCTTGCACCTGTTGTTTTTAAGCCCTATCGATGGTTGATCACACAGTTAAACCATGGGTAACTTTACTTCCCCGTGGTAGGTACAACCAATTGAATGTCGCAATTGTACCACGGGTCGATTCTACGTTGCCATTATCAACAAAGAGAATTTATCATATATATATCCTCAACGTTGGCGAGTGTACTTTGCCTATTTTGAAACGAGTTTGGCCAAAAGGAAATGGAATTCCTCATAGCCTAATCAGTTTGGCGAAATAGTTTGGCCACGAAGAAATAGGGCAATATTTCCGCGAGGACAACGATGCACAGCTTAGTGAGGTTTTTTATTTGTTTTTTTTTTACTTATAATAATACATATGTTTGGGGTATTTAGTCTTTTGTACAAAGTAAGAACAACGTTGCATATGTTATCCAATTCTTATTTTCTGTAACTTTAGCCATCTTTCCTCTACTAGTGTGTGTGCTAAACTATATCGAACTCTTGTAGGTACCTTTTTTATGCTCTGGCTTTTGCGCGCGGCTCCGCCCGCGTGGTACCTATATCAATAAAAAGTAGCCTATGTCCTTTCCCAGGTTTTAAACTATATCTGTACCAAATTTCATCTAAATCGGTTGAGTAGTTTAGCCGTGAAAAGGTAACAGACAGACAGATAGACAGACAGAGTTAGTTTCGATTTTATAATATTAGTAAGGATAAGACTGTCCGTGTGTATGTGAATAAACACTCTCAACTACATTACGCCCAACTAACTTTTATTTTCACCTCAAACGCTTGCTATCTGCTTACCACTCGCTATATCGATTTTCGTTAGATGGCGTCAATTACCGGCTTATACCATTTTAGTTCATAGGTACCTATGTGTTTTTGCAGCTCACTGTACCTACATCAGAGTTTAATTGTCATTGAGTTTTGTGTACTTACCAAACAAGGAATCAATAAATAAAAACAAATTATAGTACAATTGGGTATTTATTTTACAAAATATAACATTATACGAATTAAAGTTCAATAGAAAACCTTTCAACGCCCTTTTTCTATATTGTCACATAGAGGTGCCTCATTTTTAACCAAAACCTCAAAACAAATTCAAAATCATTAATTCATTTATGTAACAAAGTAACGTCAAAGTTTACATAAGCTACTGAAGTCACATTCAATTTGCTAAATTCAGATAAAGGGTGGCAAGCAAGCTTATAAAAAATGTCTGCACGGAACTCGTGTGGGTGTTGCAGCCATTATAAAGCATTAAACAAAAACAAATGTAAGAGGATCATTCAGATTGCATAGTGATATTAACCATTATTTTAGTTATTTTTAAAACTGGATAAATCATGATATACATATTATTTTAAATTAAGTACATAAGTACATATTCTTTTGCAAAAATTGTCATAAATATATTAAGCCAAGTACTAGGCGCGCAGAACGCAGTGGTGTACGCGGAGTGCCTGTGCTAATAGGACAGCAACAGCGGAGACGGCGACAGCGAACGCAGCTACCGCGCGAGCGCACGTCAAAGTGACACATGACAGAACGTCATTCTCGCCGCTTGCCACAACTTAAGAGCGATTGCGATTAGAGGGTAACTTTTGTGTATGGTCTAAATACAATGTCTTCAATACGTTTTCGGAGCGCATAACAAATCAATAATTACACATATTTAACTTCTATTATGCCATAAACTATGTATAAAACACCACCTAAAACTCCTCCGAATGAAGTATCGGCACAAATTGAGCCTAAAATAAATTTATTAGGACCCCGCCAAACCAAAGTGTACCTTCACGTTCCGAGTCAGATCTTAGGAAACTTTATAATGATAAAGCGCTGCAACGCCTGCCTCAGCGAACAAAACGCAAACACCCCTCATGCGAGATTATCTGTCTTACGCTCGGCGCAGTCTTAAGGCAACCACTGGTGAATTGGAAAAGTCTATGACATTTGTCTCTGGTCAATTTTCGTCACTAGGTAGCAAAATAACATTACTGGAAAAGGAGCGAAACAACATGGCACTCAAGTAATCAGCACTAGAAGAAAAACTGGCAATACACGAACGGAACATCAAAACTTCAAATGAAATTAGAAATGTGCCTAAACGGAAGAAGGAAACAAAGACAATGTTGTACGATATGATCCAGTATTTGTCAAAAGAACTAAATAGCAGCATGGCGCTTACCTCTACCCGCGACATAGTACGACAACCATCGAAAAAGGAAAACAAGCCATCACGTGTTACTGTTGAATTTTCGAACACACTGATAAAAACAAATTTCCTGGTCGCTATTAGAGATCACAACAAAAAATACCCGAACAATAAAAAACGGTGATATAAACATAGACATAAAGCCTAATACCCTAGATACGCGGTCTCACGAATATGTAAATTGCCTTGCTTTTCATTGTTTTCTAGCAGCCTACTCCATTCCGACTAGAGGCGATAACTGTGTGGACCATCTCATTATAAGAACAAGTTCTCCCTCATATACTTTTGTCTATGACTCCGTGGTCCTTCACTTCTTTGTGTTGACAATCGACGTATACCAAATAGCACAATTCGTACAGTCGCCAAAATTGATTACGAACAACCTGATAAAACAATGTCTCATTTAAATTTCAACCTCCATAATAAATGCTGATACTGCTACAGACAAACTTGTGGAGTTAGTGACCATAGCTATTGCAAAACATACCTCGGTCAGAAAACTATCATCGAGAAAGAAAATACTCAAAACCTGGATCACGACTGGTCTGTTACGCTGCATCAGAAATAGGGACGCCTTACATAAAAAGGCAAAGAAATACCCCAGAAAACGAAGTATTGACATTAACTTTTAAGCGATACAGGAAATTACTATACTGGGATTTTGAAAAAGGCAAAACGTGTTGATGATACACAAGAACTAAATAACGCTGCTCATAATCCTAAATTACTCTGGGAAGCAATAAAGCGAGTTACGTATACGACAAAACAATGTTTAAAACTAAGATTAATATTTTTAGAGCGCACATAGGCACGTAAATAAAATAAAAACAAAACGAGAAAATTAATAACAACGATGTGGGTAAACAAATAACATTGACAGTATGACAAGACTAGCCAAGCACAAGATGAATTGATTTTTATAGATGCGGCATTGATGGCATAGTCTGTTATCATCATCGATCAATTATATCATAGATGCACGATCGTCGCTCGAAAAACGGCCCCAACAAAACTGTGCATAAATCAGTCGTATGCGCTATATTATGCACCTGTCCCACTCACTCTTGCGTGCGCTGCCCGTAAACGAGAGCGAATTGACACCACTACTACGGTGGAGACCGTACCATATACTTAGTACGCTTGCGTGTCGCGAGTAACACACTTAGGACGCTTTACATTGACGCGTTTTAACTAAACTATTACAAAATGTTTCTCAGTGGGCGTTCAATGGTTATTCCGGTTTATTTCCTGGATTGCATAATAAATGCAGACACTTATAAGTAAGTAGTATTGGCCAGTGCCACATATTGACGCGGTTTTTGTATGAGAATGTGCATCTATGGTATATTTGATTGAAGGTTATCATTAACAATTTTTGTAATAAGTATTTAGGTTTTACTATCATAATCATCATAATCTTGCTAATAACATCTTAACCACTTCACTACAAGAAACAGCACACTCTCATACACTACATACGATCACACCCATCTCATCTTCCGTTTTAGAGCATACCGACCATGATGAAATCGTTTCAATTATAACTTCTCTTCGTACCAACGCTGCTACTGGATAGGATGGTATCTCGCCCTATATCCTAAAGAAATACTACCCTATTGGCACCCACCCCATGCCATATATATCTCTGTTTCGACACTGCTGTCTTTCCTACCTCGTTTAAAAAGGCAATTATTCACCCAATTTTCAATGGATGGGAAGGGACCTTACCTAATAACGATCGACTTATAGCAGTTTTAACTACATTATCTGAGGTGCTCGAACGCTTAATAAATAAGAGATTAACTTATTACTTGGAACACTATCAGCCAATACCATCACACCAATTCGGCTTTCGTAGAAACTTATCCACGTGTGACATCCAATAACTGACTAATCACGTAGTACAAAGTATTAATAATAATAAAAAGGTACTGGCCATATTTTTCAACCTTGCAAAAGCTTTCGACGCTGTCCCCATCTCTACTCTCTTATTAAAGCCTATACTCTCTTATTTTGTCCTATCTGTTATACTCCGCAAGCATAAAGGCTTTAGACCGATTTTAAAACGTGATAAATCAAGAGTTTTTGCACTGGTTCCACACAGAACGACCCTGGCTAGTCAACACTATTATGTAATTAGCTGCAAATTGTATAACACAGTAAACAAATTAACCAACATCTATCCTCTGACAATCTGCAAATGTAAAGAAAAATATTTTGCTGGCTTAGAAGTTTAAATTATATCGAAACAGAGGAAATTGTAAATTAATAACAATCTATATATAAACACAAACAAACACACACACTTACACACGCACGCACGCAAGCACGCGCGCGCACAAACACACACACACAATAGTTTTAATCTTATCCTATTTTATATATATTTAAAGATTAAAAATCTTTTTGTTGGATTTTCCTTTTTTCTGATTGAATAGTTTTTAGTTCATTGGAACATTGTGACAAATGTATGTACTTTAATTTTATAACCTCATTTTGTAATCCAAGGCGGATCGGAACTGTCACTCCTTCACACAGGTTATTCTTAACCTAGTTATTAGATCAGAACTGCACTCATTATAATTGTAGAAAAATGTAATTTTATCATCTGCAAACTTTATACCTATGTACTACAATATTTTGAAACAATAAACTTCTTATTATTATTAATCACAATATACTAAAATTACTTTTAAATGATTGCCTAAATTGGTAAATGTCTCCCACTTGCACACTTGCATTTACGTAGCAGTAAAGTTACGTCGCAATATCAACAGTAATTTTCATTTGAAAAGCTTCTTATGTCTTGTAAATTGCAGCCTAACTTTTACATATAAATTTTTGTTTAATAAAAATTTATTAATTATTAGGTAAGACTTTACACTTGACTGAACTTTCAGCACTAAATTTTAAATGACACGTATTCACATGTTCCAGGTAGGCTCTCTTAGTTCTACAAACAAATTGACAGTCTAAACATTTAGCTCGGAGTGCGCCGTTCAATATCTGCTGTTTGTAACATGTCAAGTACTTGTGGTGAACACAGGGCACTTTAGTGCAGACATTGCAGCTGAACCAACATTGATGCCGCTGCAGTTCTGCTTCCGAATAACTCTTCAAACACGTCAAACATTTACCAACGTCACTATAATGCCACGTTCGCTTATGAGCTTCTAAATCTTCTAATGAATTAAAAGCGACGTAACATACTGGACATAAACTGTCCCGGTGAAATATCTTCAGATGTTTCAATAATTCGCCATTTTTAACTGCTTTATGGCAAATCCTGCACCTTTTTTTCAATATTCGTCCATGATGTTTCCTTGAGTTCAACTGTGTTTTACTCATATTAATTCTATGATTGGTTATTTCATGAACCCTCCATGCTTTGTGTGAGGATAGAAATAGATTACACGTTAAACACTTATAGCTTTGTTTCAATCCACGACGATACCTTTTTATTTTTTTCTTCGGAAGTTTTGTATATAAATTATTCTGGAATTGATCGAGATTATCATAATTTTCCATAGAAATAAGAACATTAGAAACGTCATTATGTTCCTTGGCTAAATCTTCCACTACATTATTTCGTATGTAACATGTTTTGAGATATAAATCATTTAGATGATATTTCAACATTTTCGATCTCGCTCTTGTCTGTTGTATGAACATGTATGACTGAATTAGTTTCTGTGTACAACTGCTACATATTTGTGAATTAGATAGGAGATCTTCAGTCTGGAAAAAATGAAAGACACAAACTGTTATTTAAAAAGTATAAATCATAATGGAGTACAGGCACCAAGAAGTGCCTCTATCCAACTGAAATAGCAACTAAATAACCTTGAGTTTCAAAACATTTTGAATTAGTGATCTGTGGCTAACAGGGTGTACCTGTTATCTTTATCCATGTAGTGGCAATGTAGCGACTTATGTAGAATCTAGTGCTATAAGCGTGAGAAATTTCCAAGATTTTATGAATTTCAGCAAATTATCCATCAGTTTAAATAATTATAGAGGTAAAGTTTCACGCACAGAATGCTTAAAATATGACAAAAAATCACTGTGCGCTGTCATCGTAAAATCGATATTAGAATATTCTAGTATGATTCGAATAACAAATTGTGACAATTGACCAACAATCGAAAGCGGTATCGTACAATTTTCATATCATTTGTTTCATCCGTAGTATTTGCACATCACTAGCTGCAAGACTCAAGGACAAGGCTGTGCCACTGATTTGATCTTCACTTACCTCTTGAAACACAACATCTATGATATCAGCTAAAGTTCTGCTGTGGCTCGTTCCACCCAGAACGATCTCGAAGTGATCACTGACCGTGTCCACGAGCTCATCGGTACTCAAACATATCCCACAGAACTGAGTGTTGTGTAGAATAAGCGTTAGTTTTTGCTTCCAGTAGCCTCTATTGTAGTTTTCTTCAGGTTTTGCTGTAATTAAATATCAGTATATTTGTTAAACAGTGCCAGATTATGAAAATTGGGTTGACAATTTTCGATGCCTAATGTGCATAGACAAGGATTACTAAAACTATATGCCATCTATGATACTTTTGTAAGAGTTTATCATAGATGGCATAATATAGTTTTATATAATGTATTAACGTTGTAATCGCCGAAGTCGGAATTATGCCACAAGTATTTTCACGTCCATTCCACCCGAATCGTATTATTATAGATTAGAATAATTATACTGTTATAGATAGGTAACTCGAACTCGCTAGAGGTCGGTATATGTGCTGCCGCCAAGTAGCTGTATCATTAACTAAACTGAAGTTGTCAAATTAATCGTAGCAACCTATACTATGCGTTACAAATAAGAATAGGAGCGTCAATGAGCTCTATCTGTCAAATGTTACTAGGAAACTACAGATAGCAACAAAAAATAATTTGCGTAAATATTATTTTTCGTTTTATTAGTAAACAAAAAATAATTTGCATAATTATGACTATACTATTATGCGTTTTTTTAAGGAACAATAAACACCTACAGCATTTTCTTGAAAATTTGAGTGCTGTCAGAGGTAAAATAACTATGAATAACTGATATCGTCTATGATTTTTTGTTTAAATAAAGTAACTCTGCGACTCGTATCGAAAATGAATACCGGCAACGAAAGTTTATAGAAGACGATGATAATTTCAGTTTTGTTATAAACACAGGTAACAACATTAATATTTTCTTTTAAATAACAGTCAGTAAAATATTTTTATGACCTAAATATTTTTTTAAAGGGAAAAGCAGCAGTGAGGATGATGATGGCGGTGAAGATGATGACTGTTCAAGCAGTGAGATGAGCGGAGTCGAAGAACTACGAGATTCACGTTTAAAAATAAATATTATTTTAAAAATATCTGTTTTACTGACCCTACCTATTTTGTTAGATTTGACAGCTATGACGTCACAATATGGCGCGGGTTCATGCTTATTCTTATTGGAATCGCATAGTACATACATACGTGTAGGTATATATACGTATATCGACATCTGCTTTATTCCTTTATAATTTTAATAGTAATTTTATTGTACATAATTTATATGCTGCCTATATTTGTATGCATACAAATATAGGCAGCATATTAATCAAGTTACAAAATAGGATTATATGGATAAGGGACATAAAAAAGAAACAAATAATAATATGTGTACTTATATTTTTTATTTGGGAGTCATATAATAAATATGCGTTGCAACTATAACAGCATCATCACAATCCCAAAAAGTGGTCTTACCAGTGAGTACTTGGTTCACGTCTTTACACCAGTTATTAATAAAAAACATAATCAATTTCTGCACTTTAATTTTAGTTAATTGCTCATTGTGCTCCGAACATGTTAAAAATTTAAATTTTCGTTTACAAAATTTTCCACATTGAAAGAAGATGCGGCATCTTCGCGAGTTGGGTAACAACGCCAAGACCCTGAAGTATTATACTTTTCAATAATATAATATATTCATGAAAATCCTGAATATTATCAGATTCTAAATCTTTTCTGCAGGTTATACAATCTGTATAAATGTTTTTTCTTAATGTAGATATAAGCCAAACACTACAATAAGCAACTGCTGCACATTTTTCTTTAATTCATATATCAATATACATTTTTTATCCATTTTTTTATTTTATTTAATATGATCTTCTGTTCTACACATATATGTAATTGCCTGTCTATTGTACATTATATTATATTTACTCAATCTATTAAGTATGTTTATAAAATGTATGCCGAATAATGTCCGTGCTAGCCCTTGGGTTTCGGCTGAAAAACGGCGCTGCGGTCATCCGCAGCAAAGGCTGGAACCTTTTAGACACACTGCACAACATTTTCTTTATTTAATTTTTGTTCATATTTTTTTAATTTTTGTTCTTGTTTGTATGATAATATGTTGTGTTTTTAGTGTGTTTAATAAATTATGTTTCTTTCTTTCTTTCTTTCTAATTGCCGGGCTTTTAATTAAAGCATCCACGTCAACTTCACCTATGCATAAGTGCACGTTATTTAAACTTATATTGCCCGTATTGATTTGCTGCAGCATCTAATTAGTTAGAAAATATTTTAAAGACTGCAACAAACCTAAATCGTCTTCACAATTGGCCCCAACTGATTGGTAAGATGTTATGTTAGATATCAAAGATTTATAAGAACCTATAAATGCATTTGCACTTGGCATATTGTGAAGGCCGTGTGCTCTAAGTGCCCAAAAAAAGTTTTCTAAGGACTTTTGATTTACGTGGTGGCAATCTTTTGTGAGAGCTATAAAGGCTTCAATAATTTTTACCCAACTCGTGAGAGATGGAACGGTACCTCTTTGACCACTTTTTGTGATGGATTTCATAGATAATTATGATCACCGGGAAACAACTCTTATACCATAAGCGCCGAGGTGGCGAACGGGATGTGACGGTAGTCCTATGAATTTTTCCCCGAGCCGGCTTGTGGTAATTTCCATTCACGGAATCAAATAACTGATCAAAAATAGTAACAGATCAACTGTGTCTGCACTGCTACTTGAGAGTTGACTAATCTCTGAAAAAGAAAGTAATTATTGTTATTGATATGACAATAAGTTTTTTTTTATTATTACTATGATTTGTAAGGTCCATACTACCGGACAGGTTGATTTGCATGTCAATCAATTGACTGAAGTTGTATGAACATCATTGTTATTATCATAAGATCCATACTGTACCAACTTTTAAGCAAATAAAGGAATCTGAATCTGATTAATGCACTTGCTCAGTCTATCCTATCATACGGTATTACCGTATGGGGAGGAGCATCCAAAACATCTATGTTAAAATTTTAAAGGGCACAGAGAGCACTCCTAAAAGTTAGCAATTTCCTAACGTTCATGTATCCAACTAGGGACCTGTACGAGCTCACAGGTATATTGACTGTTCGGCAACTTTTTATTCAAAATATGATTCTGCGTCAGCATTCGCAACTTAAATTTAGCCCCACCACGCTACAAAATAAACGTCGCAAGAACGCAGTATGTACAAAACACCGTTTCCGTATAGCCTTGGCTCAGCGTCACTTTCGGTTCCTTGAGAGTTACCTATATAATAAAGTAAACACGAAATTATCCATATATCCCATAACAAGACAACGGTGTAAACACATATTGTTTTACTTGTTTTTTTTTTTCTTCTATAAATAAAAATTTTTCTTCTAGTAGATTATATTTTATAAATACTTGAATGACTACATTTTGCATTATATAATAGTCGTACCTACAGTTCTGAGTGAGCGCCTGGTGATCCGTAACATAGGGTTTCTGTAGTATGGACTCCAGTCTCTCACAAAGGCTCATAATTCTATAAATATTTGTTTTGTATCAACTGTGTCTTATGTATATTATTATTGTTGTGAACCTTTGTAAATAATTATTTAAAAGAAATTAACAAAAGGAGATTATTATTATTATTATTATAAGACACATTATAAGGACGGTGTCAAAACAAACGTCGTAATACAAACCTGCCATGTATCCCATTGTGCGAAAGGAAAGGTCTGTGGATTTTGTGCTTCCTTTGCAAAAGGTAAACGCTACCGGCAGCTTAAATTTTTTTAAATTCTTCTTATTATAAAGACATATACATGGTCAATGAAGTCTTTCGATTTTTCTTCTCGATTGTCCGTGAACCCATGTATGTCCTTCGCCTTATCAAAATACAAAATTGGGCGATTTCGCCATTTCATCAAATATGATGCAACAATATTTGTGGCGCATAGGCAGGGTCGGATTTAGGGGAGGGCAACCGGGGCACCAGCCCCGGGGCCTCCACAAAAGAGAGGCCCCCAAAATCTATCAAATTGCACTGGAGAGCACTCATTTACAAAAATGAAAATTATAAAAAATAGGCTTCGAACCACGATGGGACAAAACCATCTATCAAAGCTTTCTCTCCTGAGCATTGAAGGTGATTTACTTCGGGAACTGGATTTCAGCGAAATCAAAGAATTTTCGGCGAAAAAAGCTCGGAAGGTTTCGTTCGTTAACGCTAAAATTTCGTTTCAGATAATTCTTGTTTCCGATTATACTTATATGTTTGTTAAATAATAAAAGAATCAATACTTGATTTCACAATAAATTATTTATTGGAAAACTCGACTGAAAAAATTGACCATTTTATTTGGAAAATAATTTGGGGCCAGGGGGCCTCCACTCCTTTGTTGCCCCGTGGCCTCCAGACATCTAAATCCGGCATTGCGCATAGGCAGGTTATCTACTCCTTTTTTCAGATGTTCAAATAATATGTTAGGGTCAGTTCACACCGAGACGCGACGCGACGCGACGACACTCGAAGAGGCCAATGATATCGCGCTGCGCCGCGCGCCGCCGCGAGACGCATCGCAACGTAGCGAGGCGCATCGTAAAATCGTAGCAGCACGACGCGTCGCTGCGCAGCGAAACGCTGCGGGGCGCAGCGGAACGTGTCTACTCGCCGCAGGCGACCGCAAGTAGTCTACCATTTGCAAGCGTGCCACAGCGGCCTCAGGCTGCGTCTCGCGGCATCGCGAGACGCAGCACCGCTCTTGCACGCCGCGCGCACTGGCCATGCACCGCTGCGTCGCGATATGTGTCTGCGTGGTGCAACGTATTCTGAATTCTCACAATAAAATGTGTATCTTTTCGTATATTAAATAAAGTATAATTTGAATCGCTCTATTAAAATGTGCGCACAGCGTCGCGTCTCGGTGTGAACTGACCCTTATTAATACCTGAGCATAGGTCAATATTATTGAGAAGTTTGTCTAAAATGTTTCTTTTAGGCAAAACACACATTTGACCCAGTAGACGGTACCTATGCTTTAGGACTTGGATTATACAAAGACAAACATAGGATCTTTTCATCTAATGTGAAACGACGCCTTCTTGGCATACTGGCTAATATGCATGCTGAAAAATGTCCGAGCAGCTGGTGACATTTCTTCTTTTAATAAATTGTAGCCGGAGGAGCTCAATACCTTCTCTGTACCTTTAGCTTCCGTCTCACGATGCGAATCGATGGCCCAAATTAGTTTTGTTTCAATTTCTAATAGTCTTAATAGCAAATAATTCAAATAATGATTTCATTCTTCAAATACTAATAATGAGACAATATTTTATATACTTAAATATATTTATTTTCAAGAATGGTGAAGTTATGTAAAGTTGATAGTTTTTCATACATACAAATCTATATCTGGTCATTCGAATTAAAATATTAGTAACTACATATTATAACGATTGTAAAAGTTAAATAACATATTATTTAATTTTTACAATCGTTATAATATTATGTAGTTAGTAATATTTAATTAATTGCCTATAAGTACATATACTTATAGGCAATTAAGTAATACGTAGGTGTTTTTTGTCTCTTAATTTCACAAATTCTACTAGTCTGTCTTGAAGATCACGCGTAATTCGAAATAAAATGGAGGTTAGACAGTCCTATTCTCATTTGAATCGCATAATATGTACCTATGAGTATATTATTATGTCACAGCCAACTGGTTCAAATAGCCGTTTATTTACACGCCTAGCCATTAAATGCATTACAAAGCGTATACATTACAATGTAGTACATCGAATTATGCATTGATTACATATTTTTATTTACCTTTATTTAAAGGAATGCTAGGAATAGCACTTGTTGAAGGACGCTCAGCAACAGATGAAACAGTATGTGTGTTCTTGTAATTTGTACTTAAACATCAGTTTAAGCAAAATTAATTATGTATAAGTATGTCACTGACTCCCGCTATCTAATCACGTTATTACCTACCAGCCGCGTATTGAAACTGTATTATTTATGATTTCTACAATATTATCACCACAAAGAAGCTTATTAGATAACTCACTTATACTAGATTTACGTTATTTCACACATACCAGTTCAGCATTTATTCATATGCAACACAGACAGGTCCAACTTCAGTATAATAATAATGTTACCGGCAATCTATATAATTCAGGTATTTTATACAAAACCTAGATAATTTGTAGAATACCTGGGGCGTCTAGGTAATGTGTGAAAAATTATGAATACCTAATATTGTCCATTATATACTTAAGTAGGTAATGTATACAATTTCAAGTGATGGTATAGAATACCTAGTATAGTATTATACATATTATCTGTGACCTGGTAGTCCACCAACAATGTGTAAAATAAAAATATATTGGACCTTTAATCGCGTTTCGTCCAATTCGCGGTTGATCCATTTTGCGTTTAGTCTAATTTGCGATTCGTCCGAACTAAGTTGCTAAATGATCCTGGTTTTGTATGGTAGGTTAGGTTTCTTGTGACCCTAAACACAGACATTGTAACACAATACCTAATACAAGATGCGTAAATATTTTTTTATTTTGTTCTATTCTGCTATTAAGAAAACTATTATTGATATAGTTTCACAGACTTATTCGGTATTGTATAGAATACCTAGAAAAAGTATAAAATTAATAATATTCTATACATTGCCTAGGTATTGTATAGAATACCGGATTATACATATTGCCGGTAACATATATATTGGAACCTCGATTAACTAGACTAATCATCTTAATAATATAAGGATAATTAAATGTATGAAGAAAAGAAAAATGTAATTACATAAACATATTCCATAAACAGTGTGATATATTCACACTGTTTGTATTTAAACCATTTGTATTTTAACCTAAAAGAGTTGATACAGGGTTGTTATAGGTTCCTCTCTCTCCCGGCCGTGATTCAGTCTATGGTCCGGAGTGAGAGATCGTGGAACGCCGTCGCCTCCTTCTGTGAGGAAGTAATTTCCATCAAGGAGGCGGCGGAGCGGGAGAGGGAGCGCTTAAACCCTCTCCCCAACCGCAGAACCGGGTGCCGGAGGGCGCGGGACGACCTCCAGCCACCCTGAGGTTTGACCTGGGGGTGGTGGGCTGCGTGGGCCTGCTCGCCACCCGATCAGCACCCGGTCCGAGAGGTGGCGTGCGTGTTCCCACGTGTGTCTCTGTGTCGTGTCTTTGTCCCCCCATAGGGGGACGGTGGAGGAAGTATTTTTGGGTAGTGGCCTGCCGTTTCTCACGGCGGGCCGAAACCATGGCGAGGTCGCGATTCCATGTGAAAGCGATTCGCGCGGCCTCGCCATCTATGGTTATGTCGAGGAACACCGTGGTAGGTTTAGTCGGTATTACCGGGGTATCATTTCCCCATTTTCCCTAGTGAGCCCGACATAACTTCTCCGTCGCCCCGCGGAGAGGTATGCGTCAAACATTCAACGACGTAAAAAAAAGGGTTCTTATAGGTTCGGGCACGCCACAATCGTGGCGATAAGACCCGTTTTTGAAGAGTGGCTGGAGAGGCGGCATGGCGCCTTCACCTTCCAGTTGACATAGGTAATGACTGGCCATGGTTGCTTTGTCCAGTTCCTGTGTCGCATAGTCCGGCAAAAGACACCCGGTTGTCACCACTGTGGCGACTGTCGCGACGTCGTTGAGGACACGGCGCTGCACACTTCGGCGGATTGCCCCGCCTACGCCTAGCCATCGCAGCGCCATGAGTTGATCGCGGCACTCGGTATAGTTGCCTTCTCGCTCCCGGCCGTGGTTCAATCTATAGTCCGGAGTGAGAGGTCGTTCAACGCCGTCGCCTCCTTCTGTGAGTAAGTCATGTCCATCAAGGAGGCGGCGGAGCAGGAGAGGGAGCGCTTAAACCCTCTCCCCAATCGCAGAACCGGGCGCCGGAGGGCGCAGGACGACCTCCAGCCACCCTGAGGTTTGACCTGGGGGTGGCGGGCTTTGTGGGCCTGCCCGCCATCCGTTCAGCAGCAGGTCCGAGAGGTGGCGTGCGTGTTCCCACGCGCGCCTCTGTGTCGTGTGTCCGTTCCCTCCACAAGGAGGGACAGTAGGGCTTAAACCTAGTGGTGACCAATGCTTAGTCTTGTTGTGCAGTGGCCTGGCGTTTCATATGTCCGGCCGGAACCTCGGCGGGGTCGCGAGCGCATGTGAAAGTGATTCGCGCGGCCCTGCCGATTACAGTTTTGTCGAGGTACACCGTGGTAGGTTTAGTCGGTATTCCGAGGGGTCCATTATTATCGTCATTACCATTTTTCTCTCTTACCCCGGTGAGCCAGACATAACCCCTCCGCCCGCCCATGCGGAGGGGTATAGATCAATGCAATACCACAAGTAAAAAAAAAAAGTTTGTTATAGGTAAATTGGCAGATTGTATTTGATTGCGGTTGGCAGTCCGGACAATCGCGAATCCCTATAACTGAAATTCGAATAATCGAGGGTCCGCTGTATCTATTAAAAATGAATGGCCGAAATGTATGTACGCGCATAACTTCCGAACGGGTGCACCTACTTGGCTGAATATTTTTGTTGTAAGTATTTGTAATTGTCAGGACAAGGTTTGTATGAAAAATAATGTAAAATAAAAAATCGGGCAAATTTTCATTAGTACATGCGTGCGGTGCCGGGGCGGGCAGCTAGTATAAAATATAGTATTTTGGTGTGATACAGTAGATTACAAAATAAAACCTTTTATTTACCTGTATTTAAAGGAATTGTATTATTCGCTTGAACAGTCGTCAGTGTCACTTCTACAGGTGGCTCAAATATCCTATGAGGACCAACATGGACACCTAGAACATACAAGGGAAAATATTTTAAAATGCATCCAGTTGCTCACTATCTATTAGAATCTATTAGATTACACTATACTCTAATTCTATGAATAAAATGTAGGTTAATTCTTGTCTACTATGGAAAGTTCAGTTTCCTGTCGGAATCGAACCTGATATCAAAACAAAGTTGCAGTGCACAAGCCAGTGTAGTATCCATTTGAATCCAACAGATGGTACTGCAGCAATAGCCTAATTAATAGACTGTTGATGGACTAGGATTCAAATCCAAGATACACCTCTGAGTTTACAAGACATATACATATTAAATGTTTCACTATTATGTAAATAAAACAAAATTTGGCAAAATACGCCATAAAATGCAAACAAAGTTTGAGAGCGCCTTTAATAATTGTTTTCTCAGATATGTTTCATTTGAGTATGCCCAAACCCTTGCCATTAGGTTCCTGTTCCGGCGCGCGGCGGTCAAATAGTAAACGCGTACGTCAACGATCTCTGTGAATTAAAATTGATAAATAGTGCAAAACAGTGTTAATTCCGTGCATTCAAAAGTAAAACCACTAAATAAACAATCAATAATCGCAAACAGTGCAAAAAAAGCAGTGAAGGTACTAATTCACAACAAAAAATCAATAATGAATTAGAAATTATAACCTACAAAAAATCACATACTGCTACCATAGACTATAGACACGGTTACCAACCAAACAACTTTGTGAAACGTCACTCTGAGCACACCATCATGGATAAAAGTATGGAATTACTTATAATAAAACTTGATGAAAACTAGAGAAATAAACGAAAATTATAACACTCTCGATAACTTCGAACGTTATGGAAGCGATAGATAAAAAAAGTGAAAAAAATATCGAAGAAAACGATAACCTCAAACAGAAAGTAGTAGAACTAGAACAAAAACTGAAATCGGCAGACAGAGAGAAGAGGAAAAGTAACCTAGTATTCTTTGGAGTACAAGAAAAGGGCAAATCCGAACTGGAAATGTTAGACAACATCAAAGAAATGATAGAAGATATAGGGGTAAATATAGACAGTCAAGAAAAAAAAAAAACCAGCCTGTGGTAATCTCCTTCACAACACTATGGAAGAAACATCTTATACTTAGGCACAAATCAAGCCTCCCGTCAGGTGTTTATGTAAAAGAAGATTACTCAAAGGAAATCTTAGAAAAACGCAAACAACTCGAACCTCTAGTGGAAGAAGAAAATAAGAAAGGAAACATTGGCTTATATCAAATATGACAAACTAATAATTAAAAAAATAAAAATAAAGTTCAGAGAGTAGAGAAGAGAAACTTCAGACTCACCTCAGTCATCGACACAGGAGAAAGGCAATATAAACAAAACCATGAGTAATCCAATCCAACCTCTACCCAAAACTAATACAAAAGACATCATCAGATCGAACATATTGAATTATGTCGAGAGATCGGTATCTGACTCTAGTTTAGATATTTCTAAAACTAATTACTATCACGGAACTCCGGAAACAAACTACAACAGCAACAACTCATAGACACAAACGTAACAAATCAACAAAATATCTCCCACCACGGCCGGTCACCAAGAGAGATCTAGACCATCACCCTCCAACAAAAAGAATTAAAGTATTCAAAATTGCAACACTAAATACCCTTACACTTAGAACGGAAGAGAGTCTAACTAGAAGTCATAAAATTGGATATCTTAGGACTATGCGAGATACGGAGGCTAGGGGAAAATTTAAGAACGCTCCAACTATATATTATTCCACAAAGGAGAAATACCCGCACAAAGAGCACTTGGATTCCTTATTAAACAATCAACGAAACAGTACACCCAAGAACTTGTGGGGATTTCGGACCAAATAGTAATTTTGAATATCAACATAGATACCGAAAAATATGGTTAATCATTCAACAATGAATGTTTACAATTACTCCGTGTAAAAAACTTATGATAATTAATATTTTCGCCTACAAAATTACGTAAATTTGCAAACACGTAAGCTCGTGTTATGTGATTTTTAGATTATAACAATAGAAATCTATCCTATTTTACAGCTTAAACGAAACATAAATAGTTATATTACAATTTGTCCGTCCCAAATATTTATCAAAAAAGCACTTCAAATCCTCTATACAATTTTACTATGGCGGCCGCGCGCCGATTTGAATATGCGCCACACGAGCTCTGTCATTATCTGTCTTACGGTCGACGCAGTCTTAACGCACAAGTTGGTGTAAAACAAAATAAACAAGAATATGTCATGGGAGAGTATGGCCAAGGGAAAAGAAGTCCAAACGCCGAAATTCTAGTGGAGTTTCTATTAGAACATAACTTAACACATCTCAACAGCTCATATAAGAAAAACAATAACAACAAGTGGATCTGGTTATCTCGTGATGGTAGCTACAAAAACGAGATTGACCATTTAACAACAAATCATCCAAAAGCTTTTACAGACACATCAGTGGTGAAAATTTAACTTTAATACAAACCACCGTATGGTAAGAAGCTCCATAAGGACAAATCCGCCAAGAACATCCAGGAAACATATAAAACTGCAAAAAGCAGATCAGCAGGATAATTAAACTATACAGAAAACTTTAACTTCCATGACAAGATCTAAAAGAGAAATATTAATGGATACCAACGCAGAGGTCCTTGAAAGATATAAAACCCTAGAAAAGCAGCTAACTCAAGTAAAAACGGCGAAAGCGTGTGAAAATAAATACAGTTTAACTGACACAACACTACAACTTATCAAAAAAAGAAAGAACTTTCTTTTAGCCAACCTAAAAAAGAAAACATTAAACTAATAGCCGTGTTAAGCAGGAAAATCAGGACGAACATCAAGAATGATAGAAAGAGAAAGAGACTACAAACTTTAGAAAGGAATATTTATAAACAAAACAGGAGGAGTCAAGAAAGCATTGAAATAACTTAAAGAAATAAACAAAGAATGGATACCAAAACTCAATAAAAAATCGAACACCAACACAAATAGGAAAACATTAGCAAAACAGGCACAAAACACTACCAAGATCTGTATTCAAGCTCAGACAATAAGCAAATACAAGAACAAAAAGAAATTCTAAACAAAACACAGAAGGTATTGGAACCAGAACTTGAAATACCTCCCTAGTGAAGTGGAAAAAGCTATACGCAGTTAGAAGATGGAGAAAGCTCCAGGCCCAGATAGTGTAACGAACAAACTTTTGAAAGGCACTCTCAAGGAACTAGTACCCATTCTCACATCAGTATTCAACGATATAATGAAGACTGGTAATGGTAATCCCGACACAATGGAAAATATTACATATCTGTTAAACAGAAAACATAGGAAACTACAGACCAATAAGTCTGATGTCAAACATATATAAAGTTATCTCGGAAAGAATATACAAACAGCTAGATGAAAACCAACCTCAAGAACAAGCTGGTTTTAGACATAAATTCTCCACCATAAATCATATACATACAGTGAAACAGAAAATATAACGAATATAACAAAGTCCTTTATATGGCATTTATTGACTACTCCAAAGACTTTTTCCATTTTTTTTTTGAAAATGATAAATATTTATTTGTCTCAAAACATCCCCAGTAAGTAATTGATAATAATAGTGTAGTTAAAGCCTTTGATGTAAATATAAGTCACAAAGCTATATGAAAAAGCTTAGAACAACAGGGAATACATCCAAACTGCATTACTATCATTAGAAACATCTACTCTAATAGCGAAGCTAGAATACAACTTGAAATCTTAGGAAGTAAGTTCAAGATCGAGAGATGCGTAAGATAAGGTGACCTCCTTTCACCAGATTGTTCTCAGCCGTAATAGAAAGTATCTTTCGCACAATAAACTGGGAGAACTTTGCCCTCAATGTGAACGGCATAAAACTGAACCATCTAAGATTTGCGGATGATAGTCCTTTTTGAAGAAAACCCAGAAAACCTGGCAGAAATGATAAAAACTCTTAACCATGAAAGTAGAAAAGTGGGACTATAAACAAGGACAAAACAAAACTACTCACAAACTTCAACCCAATACCTATTAAAATTGATGACCAACCACTTGAGTACGTTCCGGAATACATTTATCTAGGACAAGTAATATCCCACGAGGACCAAACAACAAACGAAATTAACTGAAGAACAGCAAATGGATGGAAGAAGTACGGATGGCTGAAAGAAGTAATAAAGATCTAAGCATTACGTTAGGTTTAGTCGGTATTCCGAGGGGTCCATTATTATCGTCATTACCATTTTTCTCTTTTACCCCGGTGAGCCAGACATAACCCCTCCGCCCGCCCATGCGGAGGGGTATAGATCAATGCAATACCACAAGTAAAAAAAAAAAGTTTGTTATAGGTAAATTGGCAGATTGTATTTGATTGCGGTTGGCAGTCCGGACAATCGCGAATCCCTATAACTGAAATTCGAATAATCGAGGGTCCGCTGTATCTATTAAAAATGAATGGCCGAAATGTATGTACGCGCATAACTTCCGAACGGGTGCACCTACTTGGCTGAATATTTTTGTTGTAAGTATTTGTAATTGTCAGGACAAGGTTTGTATGAAAAATAATGTAAAATAAAAAATCGGGCAAATTTTCATTAGTACATGCGTGCGGAGCCGGGGCGGGCAGCTAGTATAAAATATAGTATTTTGGTGTGTTACAGTAGATTACAAAATAAAACCTTTTATTTACCTGTATTTAAAGGAATTGTATTATTCGCTTGAACAGTCGTCAGTGTCACTTCTACAGGTGGCTCAAATATCCTATGAGGACCAACATGGACACCTAGAACATACAAGGGATTTTAAAATGCATCCAGTTGCTCACTATCTATTAGAATCTATTAGATTACACTATACTCTAATTCTATGAATAAAATGTAGGTTAATTCTTGTCTACTATGGAAAGTTCAGTTTCCTGTCGGAATCGAACCTGATATCAAAACAAAGTTGCAGTGCACAAGCCAGTGTAGTATCCATTTGAATCCAACAGATGGTACTGCAGCAATAGCCTAATTAATAGACTGTTGATGGACTAGGATTCAAATCCAAGATACACCTCTGAGTTTACAAGACATATACATATTAAATGTTTCACTATTATGTAAATAAAACAAAATTTGGCAAAATACGCCATAAAATGCAAACAAAGTTTGAGAGCGCCTTTAATAATTGTTTTCTCAGATATGTTTCATTTGAGTATGCCCAAACCCTTGCCATTAGGTTCCTGTTCCGGCGCGCGGCGGTCAAATAGTAAACGCGTACGTCAACGATCTCTGTGAATTAAAATTGATAAATAGTGCAAAACAGTGTTAATTCCGTGCATTCAAAAGTAAAACCACTAAATAAACAATCAATAATCGCAAACAGTGCAAAAAAAGCAGTGAAGGTACTAATTCACAACAAAAAATCAATAATGAATTAGAAATTATAACCTACAAAAAATCACATACTGCTACCATAGACTATAGACACGGTTACCAACCAAACAACTTTGTGAAACGTCACTCTGAGCACACCATCATGGATAAAAGTATGGAATTACTTATAATAAAACTTGATGAAAACTAGAGAAATAAACGAAAATTATAACACTCTCGATAACTTCGAACGTTATGGAAGCGATAGATAAAAAAAGTGAAAAAAATATCGAAGAAAACGATAACCTCAAACAGAAAGTAGTAGAACTAGAACAAAAACTGAAATCGGCAGACAGAGAGAAGAGGAAAAGTAACCTAGTATTCTTTGGAGTACAAGAAAAGGGCAAATCCGAACTGGAAATGTTAGACAACATCAAAGAAATGATAGAAGATATAGGGGTAAATATAGACAGTCAAGAAATCAGTAACGTCTACAGAATCAGACAGAACATCGATAATAAAAACCAGCCTGTGGTAATCTCCTTCACAACACTATGGAAGAAACATCTTATACTTAGGCACAAATCAAGCCTCCCGTCAGGTGTTTATGTAAAAGAAGATTACCAAAGGAAATCTTAGAAAAACGCAAACAACTCGAACCTCTAGTGGAAGAAGAAAATAAGAAAGGAAACATTGGCTTATATCAAATATGACAAACTAATAATTAAAAAAATAAAAATAAAAGTTCAGAGAGTAGAGAAGAGAAAATTCAGACTCACCTCAGTCATCGACACAGGAGAAAGGCAATATAAACAAAACCATGAGTAATCCAATCCAACCTCTACCCAAAACTAATACAAAAGACATCATCAGATCGAACATATTGAATTATGTCGAGAGATCGGTATCTGACTCTAGTTTAGATACTTCTAAAACTAATTACTATCACGGAACTCCGGAAACAAACTACAACTGCAACAACTCATAGACACAAACGTAACAAATCAACAAAATATCTCCCACCACGGCCGGTCACCAAGAGAGATCTAGACCATCACCCTCCAACAAAAAGAATTAAAGTATTCAAAATTGCAACACTAAATACCCTTACACTTAGAACGGAAGAGAGTCTAACTAGAAGTCATAAAATTGGATATCTTAGGACTATGCGAGATACGGAGGCTAGGGGAAAATTTAAGAACGCTCCAACTATATATTATTCCACAAAGGAGAAATACCCGGCCAAAGAACACTTGGATTCCTTATTAAACAATCAACGAAACAGTACACCCAAGAACTTATGGGGATTTCGGACCAAATAGTAATTTTGAACATCAACATAGATACCGAAAAATATAGTTAATCATTCAAATATATGCTCCGACAGCAAAAGCAACCAAAACTGAAACCAAACTTTTATATGATGAACTCACAAGAACAATAAGGAAATATTCACATAACCATGTAATCTTATGACTGCGCCGAGCGAAATGTGCCAAAACAGGCGGTCACAGTTAAGTGAATAAAATCAACACTTTTCGTTTAATATAAATATAAAATATACATTTATCATAACAATGAATGTGTTTACAATTACTCCGTGTAAAAAACTTATGATAATTAATATTTTCGCCTACAAATTTACGTAAATGCAAACACGTAAGCTCATGTTATGTGATTTTTAGATTATAACAATAGAAATCTATCCTATTTTACAGCTTAAACGAAACATAAATAGTTATATTACAATTTGTCCGTCCCAAATATTTATCAAAAAAGCACTTCAAATCCTCTATACAATTTTACTATGGCGGCCGCGCGCCGATTTGAATATGCGCCACACGAGCTCTGTCATTATCTGTCTTACGCTCGACGCAGTCTTAACGCACAAGTTGGTGTAAAACAAAATAAACAAGAATATGTCATGGGAGAGTATGGCCAAACTCCACTAGAATTTCGGCGTTTGGACTTCCAAACGCCGAAATTCTAGTGGAGTTTCTATTAGAACATAACTTAACACATCTCAACAGCTCATATAAGAAAAACAATAACAACAATTGGATCTGGTTATCTCCTGATGGTAGCTACAAAAACGAGATTGACCATTTAACAACAAATCATCCAAAAGCTTTTACAGACACATCAGTAGTGAAAATTTAACTTTAATACAAACCACCGTATGGTAAGAAGCTCCATAAGGACAAATCCGCCAAGAACATCCAGGAAACATATAAAGCTGCAAAAAGCAGATCAGCAGGATAATTAAACTATACAGAAAACTTTAACTTCCATGACAAGATCTAAAAGAGAAATATTAATGGATACCAACGCAGAGGTCCTTGAAAGATATAAAACCCTAGAAAAGCAGCTAACTGAAGTAAAAACGGCGAAAGCGTGTGAAAATAAATACAGTTTCACTGACACAACACTACAACTTATCAAAAAAAGAAAGAACTTTCTTTTAGCCAACCTAAAAAAGAAAACATTAAACTAATAGCCGTGTTAAGCAGGAAAATCAGGACGAACATCAGGAATGATAGAAAGAGAAAGAGACTACAAACTTTAGAAAGGAATATTTATAAACAAAACAGGAGGAGTCAAGAAAGCATTGAAATAACTTAAAGAAATAAACAAAGAATGGATACCAAAACTCAATAAAAAATCGAACACCAACACAAATAGGAAAACATTAGCAAAACAGGCACAAAACACTACCAAGATCTGTATTCAAGCTCAGACAATAAGCAAATACAAGAACAAAAAGAAATTCTAAAAAAACACAGAAGGTATTGAAACCAGAACTTGAAATACTCCCTAGTGAAGTGGAAAAAGCTATACGCAGTTAGAAGATGGAGAAAGCTCCAGGCCCAGATAGTGTAACGAACAAACTTTTGAAAGGCACTCTCAAGGAACTAGTACCCATTCTCACATCAATATTCAACGATATAATGAAGACTGGTAATGGTAATCCCGACACAATGGAAAATATTACATATCTGCTAAACAGAAAACATAGGAAACTACAGACCAATAAGTCTGATGTCAAACATATATAAAGTTATCTCGGAAAGAATATACAAACAGCTAGATGAAAACCAACCTCAAGAATAAGCTGGTTTTAGACATAAATTCTCCACCATAAATCATATACATACAGTGAAACAGAAAATATAACGAATATAACAAAGTCCTTTATATGGCATTTATTGACTACTCCAAAGCCGTTTTCAATTTTTTTTTTTGAAAATGTTAAATATTTATTTGTCTCAAAACATCCCTAGTAAGTAATTGATAATAATAGTGTAGTTAAAGCCTTTGATATAAATATAAGTCACAAAGCTATATGAAAAAGCTTAGAACAACAGGGAATACATCCAAACTGCATTACTATCATTAGAAACATCTACTCTAATAGCGAAGCTAGAATACAACTTGAAATCTTAGGAAGTAAGTTCAAGGTCGAGAGATGCGTAAGATAAGGTGACCTCCTTTCACCAGATTGTTCTCAGCCGTAATGGAAAGTATCTTTCGCACAATAAACTGGGAGAACTTCGCCCTTAATGTGAACGGCATAAAACTGAACCATCTAAGATTTGCGGATGATAGTCCTTTTTGAAGAAAACCCAGAAAACCTGGCAGAAATGATAAAAACTCTTAACCATGAAAGTAGAAAAGTGGGACTATAAACAAGGACAAAACAAAACTACTCACAAACTTCAACCCAATACCTATTAAAATTGATGACCAACCACTTGAGTACGTTCCGGAATACATTTATCTAGGACAAGTAATATCCCACGAGGACCAAACAACAAACGAAATTAACTGAAGAACAGCAAATGGATGGAAGAAGTACGGGTGGCTGAAAGAAGTAATAAAGATCTAAGCATTACGTTAAAAAAGAAAGCCTTTGATACCTTCTGTTCTTCCAGTAATTACTTATGGCTGTGAAACTTGGCCACACAGCAAACACCACCGAGAAAAGTTAGAACGCTGCTAGAGAGCCATGGAGAAAAGTATGTTAGGCATATAGAAATATTACAAATTTAGAAATACCATAATAAGAAAAAAAAATAATGTTGCTGACATACTCACTCAAATAGATCAAAGGAAATGGAGATAGACTGGCCATATGATAAGAGACAAACAAAATAAATGACGCACAAATATCTCATACTGGTGTCCAAGAGATTAAAAACGCAACAGAGGACACCAATAAACAAGATGGGAGGATGACCTGAGACTCACAGCAGGACATCATTCGAGAAGGGTGGCACTGGACAGAATACAGTGGAAAATATTGGAGGAGGCCTATGCCAGGAGGCACACTGAACTGCGAGACATTTTATAGCAAAAGAACAAAACACAATGTTATGTATATTCAGAGTTCATCATAACCCTTGCCATAATATGGTCAGCTTAAAAACAGGACCGTGAGAGAGTAGCAATTGCCCGGTTAAGTAGACCCAATCATAGAGAAACCAGCAACGTTCTACCACTCCAAATAAAAAGTGTGGTGATAATTACTAGGGTTGTAACGGAGGCTTTCTTCGCGGATGCGGAGGTTAACAGAGGCGGAGGCGGATGTGGAAAAAATACTAAATCGTGATTTATTAAAGAAGTAGCAAGTAGTATTTATTTAAAATAGGTTGGTACATACTACATAATACACTTTCTTACTTTACTAGTAATCAAAATTAAGAAGAGGCAAATTATACTTTACGAACAACAGTTTTGTCACCTGCCAATCGATTTGGCAGGGGTTCATAAATTAAACCAGCAGCTCCACTAAATAATTGTTCACTTGGTACTGAACTTGACGTATCGCGGAAAGTCGCTCGTCTCGCATAACCTAAATAAACCTCCGCTACAACTCCACAAAAAGAATACGGAGGCGAATGCGGATGCGGAGGTACTATTTTCTGCGGAAGTTCCGCACTTACGTAGGCGGTGGCGAGATTCCGTTACAACCCTAATAATTACCTAACTATGCAGTATAATAAAAAGATAATTTATATTTACCTGGAATATGAAGTGTTGGAATTGCTAAAGCAGATAATTTCATACTTGGAAATATATATTCCTCTTGAAAATGTCTGTGGCACACTTTTCTGTTCCTATAGATGTAACTATTATCTTCTTTAACAATATCACCATCAATCTTCATAACCCAAGTACGGAAGCGTTCTATTTGAGCAGGATTGCTTGGATTAGGAAACCGGTGTAGAAGCACACCTACAAAATTGGTTAAATTTAAAAATTATTTTCCTTTTCAAACATTAAATGTCTGTAATTGCTCGGTTAACATAGATATACATCATGAAATATATACAGGATCATGAAATATTACATAATTTGATATGCTTCTATTTCAATGTACACTGTACATTTAGTACAGCCATTTGGTAGTTTTAACATTATCTGCATCTTCAGTAGCACTCAAAAGAGGAACTTGCTTACTAGTACTAGCAATCAAACGGAGGGGTTCCGTTACAGGTTTGAAAACAGATTCCAATGCTTGTTTATTATCCATCTCAACATCTTTCATTTTTCGTGCCTTTTTCTTTACAGCTTCTGCTGCATTTACAATTTGTCTTTTCAATGATTTTTCCATATTAATATAGTGATCCTTATTGATTAAGTGATCGCTCTGAATTATTAATATTGAGCAGGTGACTGCCTTATATACCGATTTTCGTTCTTAATCAAAGACGACAAAAGTGTCAAACGTATCTCTGTAACATCCTTTGTTTTTGGGACAATCCTTATTAATTACAACGTAACTGAAAGGTTTGCGCCATATTATTGAACACATTTCACGAAATTCAGACCACGTCATGTCAGTGTTGACATGTTCTTTATAAACATGTCTCAAATTAACTTCGTCTTGTTTAAAAAGCACGATTAGGTTCGCATTATCTCTTACCAACTGTTTAGGAATTTTACTATATGTTTGATTTAAATAAAAACAATCGATGTTTTTGTGTCTTCCCATTGCAAAATAATCACGCATATTATTCTGATTTTCACAAGCAACATCATCAAATATAATAATTGAATTTGGTTTAGCATTTTGAACTCTCAGTACTTCCTCATTTTCATGGTATTTTTGAAATTAAATGCCAGGTACTCGTTGCAACACTTTTTGTAAAAAAATGTACTTTGGTTGCTGTAAAGTTTTTGAATAAACATAAACATTTTGAAATCTCAACCCGTTCTCATGAATGAGAAGACCGATTATTAAATTCGTTTTTCCACAATTTGATGGTCCACATACGATGCATCGCAACGAGGTGGGTAATAATTTTCCATGACGTAGACCAGTTTTGCTAGACTCCACACAGATTTTGTTTACATGTAATGAATGCGGTTGTTTCACAAATTTCATTGTTACTACTTAAAAAAGATTGTTAATAATGATTCAGTTTCGTTGGTGCATTGAAATAAATAGTAAATAGAACCCTTTAATCGATAAGTGCCGATTTTATAGAGTATCCAGAAATATTATTGAGCATTCTACTCCACCTTCCGTTCACTCCAGAAGTATTATTGGGCATTTTACTCCACCGGGAGAGACGGAGGCGAACGAAGTGAGCCGTAGGAACGGAAGGTGGAGTAGAATGCCCAATAATACCCTACTCACCTTTATTTCAGACCAAATGACTGTACTAATCATAGATATAATAAACAAGGAGATATGCCCTGTAGACGAAAATATATCGGAAACCTGTGTCTCCAGTTTACCCCTACCACCCGGCTACTACTACACGTGCAGTTCAGTAAAAGCAATAGAAACGCAGTCGCGCACACACTCGCAGTTTTTAAATCAGAACGTACAAAATAATCAATTATGAACCTTATCCTGTCAAACATAGCGTGTATTTACCATGCACCGTTCAACTTACTCACACAAAAACATCGGACGCTATCGTTGTACTGTGCAAAAGCAATTTATTTTACATATACACTAATGATTGACTAAATCGGAAAGTTATCGATTCTTCCATTTGTTATTGTACAAAATAAAAATGTAAGAAAATAGCACGAGGATAAGGCATAGCATATATTATAATAATTCAAAGACAAAAACACTCCACCGTTTATTAACCTTAAATTAAATTTACTTACTTTACGAAAGTTGGTTACGCATTTCTATTTCTCTACTAGGCTGCAAAATGATCAAAATAAGTAAAAACATAATTATACATCGATCTTCCAACCGGGTTGAAACGGTTGACAAATTGAAAAATAAACCATTATAGCAATTAATCAATTGTTGTCGATAGCCTACGTTAGTGGATCTGCACAAGCGCATCACTAATTCGTTGCACACTCGGTGCAAGAAGCAGCGGCCGTACTACGCGATGCATTCCCTTAATAAAGTATCGTTTTGTGATGTTTACATTGCTCGTCCAGTCACTTCGCGCCAAATTTAGGTAGTGGTTAAAGAGCAATGTATGTATTGAAAAATAATACAGTCGCTGTGATATTTGAAAACAATAAGAACATAATAAAAGCAATAAATATTTTACGATTTGTTGTTTTTCATGATTTTTAAGACAAATATAGTAAAATACTTGTATTTACATATGGTAAGTGATTCCATTCTTCACAAAGTTTTGGTTTGAGCTTCGGTTTTTACAACAAACCACTGAACAGGACGGCATTCTTATAATTTGTCGCGATCACGGTCAAAAGTGCACTAGTTCGCGGAGACGGCCATTAGCTTATGACATGACCGCTTTGGGCATATCGCGCGGACACCGACACGCCCCCTTGGCACTTCTCCTCTTTTTTATATTTCTATGGTACTAATAATTGTACAGAATGAGTAATAGATTTCACCCGTCCTAAGAAACTTACAAACATAAAACAATGCATTAACTATACTTGAGACAAATCCAATGAAGAATATTTAATTTTAATAGCAAACAATTATCAAATTAATTTTTTAATTAGGGATATAAGAATGTTTTGTCTCATAGTTCAATAATCTTATCTAATACACTGCGTAACATTAAGATTAAAATCAAGTAACCCCTTAGAAATGTACATTTTTCTTATTAATTTCTGACATATTGCTATAATGCATACTTCTTTTCTTTCTAGCACAGCTCTTTTTTCTTCCCAGTACCAAATAAAACAAAAAATTTAAACAATTAAATATAGTAACTTTTTAAATACTGACTTCAAATATAAAAAATTCATTACTCAAGTGTTATAATATATGCCTTAAAAATGTCTCACGAGGTACAGTTTAATATAAAGTGGTGAAACACTTTTCACTATATTTGAAGGGTTTATTAGCATTAAATATATATAACATTCAATTTTCTACAAACAAACTGTTCTTTCAGGCCAAATTTTAGTGGATAGTAGTGATAGGTGAATTTGCCATCCCTCATACAAACAAAACATAATTTTATACTAGTAACTTTGAATATATGTTAACTATTTTGCATGTGCATAGTGATAATATTAAGATATGGATTGGTTTGTACCTACAAAACTTGATATGATGGATACCACAAAATAAAAGTATTGGACTTTTTTTCTAAGACCCATAAGCTATTCATTTCAGCTATCAGTTAAGCGGGTACTAAAACTGTGTCATGCAATGTTATCAGTGTTTTATCAAGTTTTTCAAAAACTTTGGGATTAAAAGGTACTATATATTGTGCTTTTTTGTTTACACAATATTTCATAATGATTGATTGTGTAGCTAAAGTGTAAAAGCGTAAAAAAAAAGAAACTGACATTCACATTTATTAGAATTCCAATAATTGTAATAATGCTAACATTCGCTAAGTCAATATACCTACATATAAACGATTACCAACATATCCACATTAGTTGTTAAAAATTATTTATATTTGGCTGAAGAAGCTGTTTATGTGCTTTAATTCATTTAAATGTATGTTACTTACCGTCTCCAAGCTTCACCAAACATCCTGGTACACAACATGATCTCTGAGTCATGGTGACAAAATTGACTAAATTTCCTACAAAATAGAAGTCTTCAGAGATTTTAGGTACTCTTGATGCCTGGCCGGCAGAACTAAGTTCAACTGAACGTACTAGGTCGTAGAAAAAGCACAAAAAAACACAGATAATCAAAAAATTAACAACATTTGAGCAAACACATAAATCGAAAATTTTCTTGTCAGAAAACGTCGAAGGTCGAACATGACATGTGTCAAAAATAGTGTTGCTAGATGATCTGACTATTTCTACTAAATCTTATTCAGTTAAATATTTTGATCTGCATTGATATTACTTGTTTAGCTATATTGTACTTTTATATGGCATTATTGCTCAGATTTTAGATATTATTTATACAAATTGTTATCTTCATTGATTTAAGTTGTAGTAGACTAAAACAAAATAGCTTATTGAATTTTTACTTTGCAACACTAAAGTAGACGCTACAGCAGCAAAATTTTGTAATATCGCCATCTATTAAAAACTATATATTAACACAAAATAACGTACGGTCCGTACATTTGTTCGTAGTTACCATAGCATGGTATTTATTCGACATAAACCCATAAAATTGGTTTATATAATTTGTTTTGTTTATTTAATTATGTTCCATTTTATACAAAATTATGTTATTTCAGAACGACAACTGTTATAAAAGTAGGCGGTTAAAAGAGATAAAAATCATTTGAAAATAATGTTCAAATAAATTAACTTCATTAAAAATCCACAAAATATGAAACTTATTTGCGACATTGCCATTCGGAACAGGCCATAAATTTGCTATTAAAACAATAGCAAGTTCAAACACTCAATAAAGAGCCACTCACTCACACACACACACAAGAACCACTCAATAAAATAATAAAGTGTACATTACGTTGTTTGTCAGCACGTGTCGTTGTATCGGCAGCCCCACTCTCGACACATGCTCTTGAGGGTGTCGAGACACTGGGCTCGGACACTGGATGACTCACTGGACTCGCAAACCTGTGACGGTCACTGGTATACGCTTCACTATTCATCGCGGGTTTGGGGGGCTGGAATGCTGCGTTGACAGTAATTTTAGGCGCTGCTGTTACTGGAACAAAGATACACGGACGTGTTAGCAATTGGTTGACTGCATGGATGGAGCAGGCAAAGCTTGTCTAACCACTGCCTGCGCTAAGTGTTGTGTGTTCCAACCCCACTAAGGACTATAGCTTTTTATATTTATTTGATTTACATTATACGGCTATTGTTAGTTTTATTCTCAATAATGCTATAGTGAAGATAATTAAATAGGAAACTATGAATTAAAACTAGATATGTGGTAATTTATTTAATGCACATCCAGACACAATAAAAAATACTACATACTAGACGAGACAGCTCAAGTAAACTTTTTGTAACATGACTTAAAGAGCGTGGTCCCTAACTCACTCAAGTAGAGCCAGGCGATTACCTACTGAATTGACATGTTTAAGAGCAATATTAATTAAGCAATAGCATAATACAAATAATGGCATGTTTTGAATAGTAAAATATTGCACTTGAAACATGACATTGCAATAATGATGATTTAAAAGAGAGCATACACTCACTTTAATCAATTTTACCATCAAAACCTTATTTTATTTGCACAAATATGATTAATATAATATACAGTGTGTATACAAATCCCTGTCCGATTCAAGGCTTATTTGTCCCTTGATAAACATGCCAAGAAAAAAATAAAAAATCTATATCATCATATTATTTTTGACCCACTATCGATAAGCAAATTTACCCTTAAAATCCTGATATTTCGCAGACTGGCAACACTCCACTAAAAGCGGCTTCTTTGATGTGTTTATTTTTCTATTAAATACCGTCTACTCTTGCCAAAGGTCATATTCGTCGTATAGTCAAACAAACGCGCAGAAACCGCCAAACATACCGCGTTATGCACAGAGACACCGCGCGAGGGATGTGACTATCGATCAAATAAAAATATCGAAGTACGTAATTTTAAAGATAAAAGTTTCTTTATTTGTTAAATACAATGAAGATTCTTGCTTACAAAACTCAACATTATGTAATTGTGCGTTTCTTTTTCAGATTTAAAATTAAATAAAAATAATACTTACATAGTCTCACGCCTGTATCCTCGAAAGGATAGGCGTTGGTCCCTACGCCTATGCCTACCTTATTTATGCCTAAATTGAAAGGTTTGATTTTGGATTATAATAACTCGCTTCATAGCATATCGATATCGTATTTGGCATAATAACATAAAAGTTCTGGTTTTCATGTGTTACAAACACATGAAACCAAAACTTCTATTTTATCACTGACAGGCCATATTAATCGAAAATATCGATTAAAATGTAAATCTTTGTTTGCATGCCTAGCTAGTATTTAACCTCGCGAGTTTTACCGTTCTACTAAGACAGGACAACGTTTGTCGGGTCAGCTAGTTTCTAATATTTTATCATATTGTTTTATTGAAAACAATTTTACGTCATCAATCATCATTGAGTATAATAGCACAGTGTATAGATATATTTATTTATTTATTTTATTGAATAAGCACACCAACAGTACAATTACACAAATTTTAGTAATGGCTTCCTTATTTCTAAATGAATTGTAATTACACAGGTAATAGGTATGCATAGCATTGTACACATTTTCTTTTCTAAGAGAGATTAGGTACTTGCATGCAATACTAAATACAAACTCATTGAAAATACACAAAAAATATAAACAATTAAAATTAAACACAAAATACAATAATTAGAATAAAAAAAAATAAAACAAACAAAACTTGTGTCCCTATTGCAAAAGTAAGTGCCTATAAGTTTTAAATTTCATGGCAAAGATGTCAATTGCGTTATTTGACTTGGTAACTCTCTCATCATATAACCGAGCCATACGCTTCAGTGGACTATTGTAGCTGATATTCAAGGTGCACATGGGTACTACAAATAAACATGGATGTCGCATAACCCGTTGGTTAATTTTGAATTCACATATCACAAAAAATATAGCATTAGCGCCATCTATCGGTATACAACATCCCTACTCTACAGCTCAATACTATAGAATACTCCGTGGCGCAGCGGTAGTGAATGTGACTGCTGTGCATGAGGTCTCGGATTCGAATCCCGGGTCGGGCTAGCAAAAAGTTATTAAGTTTTTTGTTAAGAAATCTCAATACGAGCCCGGAGTTAGGAAGTTGGCGGCGTTAGGCAGTGGTCCGACCGCCAACGATGAACGAGAAACGAGTAAAACTAGAAACTATAAACGAGTTGACGATCAGCGAGAAGCGAGTGTGTAGTTTCGATAGTTTTTAGCCGAGTTTGTCGCCGGGCTATAAGCGACTGTGCAAGTGCGACGAGCGATTACTCGCGCCACTCGCCCGCGGTCGCTCAGTCCTGTGCAAACCTGCGCGTGGCGACGAGCGAGCATCGCTGAACGAGTATCGCTGAGCGAGTTTATTTTTGAAAGCTCTTGTCGCTCAGCGACAAAACTAGTAAAGCGAGTCGTCGCCGGCAGTGTGAACAGTCAGCGAGCAACTTTTAATATATGCATCTCTTTCGTTTACACGGAATGTATATTATTTGTGCGTTTCTTGAGAGAGAAAATCGCCTATAGTTAGTCGTTTTCTCGGTGTTTGAAATTTTTTTTTTGTTTGAGTGTATGCCAATAATTAATCCATCGTGAAGAGTAATTTGTTCACTAATAGCAAAATTTGTTCAAGTGGTAGTTTTAAAGTTATTCGAGAAAAACACATTTTGAAAAAAAACGTTTGAAACATTACACCAGCAAAATTTTTTTTTTAATGTTTTAGCCCGGAATTAATTGCATGAATAGATAGCTTTTATTGCGTATTAAATGTTTGTGAACAGCAAAATTTGTGTGTCTTGTGGTTCAAAAGTTATTTAAGATTTTGCTGCGGTAATGTTTTGGGATTGTCCAGATCTCAAAAACGGCTCAACGTAGAAGTTTGAAAAAAATACCATTAATAGACCTTAATTTGTTCAAAATTGTTCAAACATTAGTTTTTGATTTGTTTGATAAACACCAATGTAATTAAATGGTGCCGAAATTCAGAAAGAAACGGATTTGCAAGTAAACCATAACACTTACAATCAAATTAAAAGCTGTATCATGTACCCTTGGTACACCTTTATAACGACAGTAAATTTAGATTACGTAACTCTACGTAAAATGAAGATACGTACGATATAATAGAAATTTAATTACATTTTATATGGTCAGATTTAAATGATCGAATACGCAGTCCCCATAAAACAAGGAAACATGGAATACCTTGAACAAATTAAAATGTTCCATCAATAAACAATCTTGTTAATTTCGGCTTTAAATTACAACTATTATAAAAGTTATATCAACAAAAACAATGTGTCAGCAATTCTTCTATAATGTGTTTTTCTCGAATAACTTTAAAACTACTACTTGAACAAATTTTGCTATTAGTGAACAAATTACTCTTCACGATGGACTAATTATTTGCCATACTCTCACCTCTCTAAAACACAAAATTTTTCAACATTTTGCTGCGATAACGCACACGTTTTCTCGCCGGCGGTCGGACCACTGCATTAGACACCCCCGTGCCTCGTAAAGCACGTAAAGCTGTTGGTCCTGTGCCTGATCTCTCTCCGGTCGTGTCGGATTATCCGTCCCATCGGATCACGAGAGTTAGGGAACAGAGAGTGTACATGTGCACTATAATATCTTCTGCGAAGATGGCCAGTCTCCGTTAAGATTGGCCGCCGTGAGTCACAGCGGCCAATTATGGCCCGTGACCAAATTCGCTCAGGAGGACATTAAAGAAAAATAATATTTTTAAACCAAAGTAATTTCCAAAAGTCAAATCTATTTTATTATGATTTGAGTTTTGGAAATTACTTTGGCGATAGCATAGAGGGTAGAATTTGGAATGATATGCGGTGTATTTACGTCAGAATGGCGGGTGTACTTTTCAGCTTTGCCTAAATTTATTGCAGTTATTTGGTACCTTCTGTGTACCTTTACGTACCTCTCCTGAAAATCTGTGTACCTGCACCCGTACAAAGATATTTAAAACATTAGGTACACCCGCCATCCTGACGTCAGAACCGCGGGTGTACTGCTAACCAACAAATGTAGCTAAGTACATTGTATAAGTAGATTTGGTACCTCTTGCGTACCTTCAGAAACAAGTATCAAATAAACAAAATACTGTTAGGTTGCTGAGGAAAGTAAAAAAAGAAACAATTCTTTCCTTGACGTTCTTTTTATTTTGTAAAATAACAATCTTAGTACTGATAAACAAATTAAATATTAAAAAAACCTATTAGAAAAACAAAAAACATTTTGCCTATTTTAGAATAGAGATGATGAGTAGGTGAGAGAAAGGAATTTCAATTTTTTATTAATGTGAATGCTAACGAAATAAGTAAATGTGTATTTAACTCAGTCTAATAATTTGTTAAAAGACTTATATTAATTAAATTACACTTGTAAATGACAACAAAAAGTATCATCGGTCCTGTATTATCTACACAGTATTTAAACGTAAATAATTGTATTAATTAAAGATCTATATAAGTATAATACAGACATGATTTTAATCCATACATGACACATCCTGCAATCATACCTACATTTAGAGCTCTTAGTTACATGATTACGAAGGTCATCATAGCACTCCCATCGCTTGCCTCTGATTATTGAATTATATGCATAAATGATCTAGTTTTATATATGTATATACCTAATATGTTAATGTACTATTCCGGTCCTGGACTTGAATGGAAATCATTTATATCAGTATATATTATTATATTGATATCAGGATAATCATAAAGGAAACAGGCAAAAAGGAAATATAATGACGGCATGCTTGCACCAGAGTAATCCAAATGCAACCAGAACAATAGTACTTTAGACTACCTCAGTGGTCCAGTGGTCGTAGTACGCGACTGCTGAACGCGAGGGTGTGGGTTCGATCCCCCAAATAGATCAACAAATTGTGGATCACACAGTGTTGTCCTGAGTCTGGATGTAATTTGTGTCCGTTAATTTCATATTTCGATTCCCGGTGTGGTCCACAATAGTGACTAAATATTATGCGGAGGTTCTGGATTCGATTCCTGGTATGGCGATAATACGTGTTTAAGGTACTTACATGTTTGATGTGGAGATTCTGGGTTCGATTCGAACAACTGCGCGGGTGGCACGGTCAGTTAAGCATCCGCCTCGAGCCACAAGTGTAGGTACCGGGTTCGAATCCTGGTGGGGACAACACTTTGTGTCATCCATAAAGCGTTGTTCTGAGTCTGGCTGTGTTTTTTTGTCCATGATGATGCGTTTGTAAAGTCTCCCTCGATACAAGGATTCATTTCCTTAGTGCGGGAGTTGTCCTTTATAGAAGATTGTTATTTCTGCCTTCACGTCGTTACTATTTTATAAAATAAAAACGACGTCAAAGAGAGAATTTTTTTTTTTTACTTTCCTCAGCATCCTAACAGTATTTTGTTTATTTGATACTTGTTTCTGAAGGTACACAAGAGGTACCAAATCTACTTATACAATGTACTTAGCTACATTTATTGGTTAGCAGTATACCCGCGGTTCTCACGTCAGGATGGCGGGTACCCTAATTTTTTAAATATCTTTGTACGGGTGTAGGTACACAGATTTTCAGGAGAGGTACATAAAGGTACACAGAAGGTACCAAATAACTGCAATAAATTCAGGCAAAGCTGAAAAGTACACCCGCCATTCTGACGTACATAATATCTTTGTAGAGACCTATCTTAAATGTCAAAGCGAGGAATAGGTAATAAGCGCCATCTATACGTTGACGTCATGGAGTTTAAAACGATATGCTATATACACTTATGTAGTTATTAATGTGTCTGTGTGTATATATATATCTATAGGTATTGTGTACGTACTGTATACTGATAGCCATTCTTATAGGTGGTTATTTTAGTATTACAAATTCGATAAAAGATGGTTGTCTTTATTGTATAATACAAGAGTGGATTAAATGAAATAACCCTCGAATGTAAAAATGTACTTTCTAATTTGTAATACTGCATATATATTTTCAGAAAAACAAGTAATGAAAACTACACTCATGTTATTTTTTACTCTTTTTATTAAATTTTGTAAATTGCTGTTTCGCCTTTAATTGGAATATGTACTCATCATCTTCACAATCTTTTCTGCCGTTTAATATTCGATTTCAATTATAATTATAATGTATATATTTAAATAACTTACAATAAACTATTATCTAAAAAACCTAACCAATATACTGAAGTGTGAATGTAAATCTAAACGATCCTGACACACTTCTCTGGCTTCATTCACTTACATACAATCTGTATTTATTCATTTATTTATAATAAGGTACACTTTCAGCAAGACATACAAATCTATACTAATATTATTAAGCTGAAGAGTTTGTTTGTTTGTTTGCTTGAACGCGCTAATCTTAGGAACTACTGGTCCGATTTGAAAAATCTTTCAGTGTTAGATAGCCCATTTATCGAGGAAGGCTATATGCTATATATCATCACGCTAAGATCAATAGGAGCTGAGCACCAATGAAGAATGTTTCAAAATCGGAGGGTGTTTTTTCCTTTTGAGAGCTTCCGCTGCGTGCGCTGCGTAAACAGTTAAAGTTTCGCAAAAATCATGTATGACAGAATTCTTCCCCTTTAAAAGTTCTAAAAAAAAGTCCGCGACAGCATATGTCTATATTTTAAGGTTGGCTCACTATAACCATTTTTATGCTAACCAAATTTGTTCTAAAATAATGCATTATTTGCGAAGGTATTATTATAAACATGATATTAATCCTTATCCAAATAAATACGTTATTCATCACAAGTATTTAATTTAAAACAAAATTGCCCTTTACATCATTCGATTTCAATGAATATCTTAGGAGATATCGCAGTTTTAAAATAACATTGCAGCAAAATAATTACCCATTACAGACATAGTACAAACGATGTTTCTCCTGGTTTATTCTGCGTGATTACTACTGGTTCGATTTGAAAAATTCTTTTAGTGTTGGATAGCCTATTTATCGAGGAAGGCTATAGGCTATATAACATCACGCTACGACCCACGGGGGCGGCGCAGCAACGATAAACGCGGGTGAAACCGCGGGAACATCTAGTGTTACAAATATAAGCACTTACTTACATACATACATACATAGATTCACGCCTGTTTCGCAGAGGGGTAGGCAGAGACTACGGATTTCCATTTGCTACGATCCTGACACACTTCTCTGGCTTCATTCACTTTCATCACATTCCTCATACACGCCCGTCGGTTCAAGGAGCTCTTAACCTGGCCTTTGTCCAGAACGCCTCCGATCTGATCGAGAAACGTTCGCCTAGGTTTTCCTCTTGCGACTTCTCCATTCACACTAGCCTTATAAACTTTCTTAGTCAGTCTTTCCTCGTCCATTCTTTCTACATGTCCAAACCAGCTTAACATACCCTTTTTTATTCTTGTAACTATATCCACTTTCATGCCGCATCTCTCTCTAATCACACTATTTCTTATTCTATCTTTCAGACTCACACCACATATGCATCTCAACGCTCTCATTTCTACAGCATTTATTCTGCTCTCATGCTTCTTTTGCCATACCCAACTTTCACTTCCATACATAAGTGTGGGCACTAATAGTCCTCTATGAACAGCCAAACGTGCCTATTTGGATACATTTCGACTGTTCATAAAATATGGATATAAACGTGGCAGTGTGTTGACTATTGAGTGCCTTTTTAAAGCCTTTTTAAATAAATTAGTAAAAAAAGTGTTAAATGCAATAATTACAAAGAAATTTTTATTTTTTCAAATGTACCCGCAAAATATGGTAATCATTTTCTCGTAAACTAGAGCGAAGTTTAAAACGGGAGTTTTACTCCTACCAAAAGTGAAGTTACTTGAAAATATCTGATGTCAATGATCTTCCGTACACTGTGCGTGGGTATATACCTATCTATATACGTATGTTTGCCTATTAAAAGTGTACACAGAATTCATATTAAATGCAACTATACATAGTTATAGACAGATTGTGCAAATTCTATAAGTACTGGAAATTAAGAAAATGGATGTCAATTTTCGTCGAGATGGTCTTTGCAAAATGATGACTGAATTAAATTTTTCGGGATTCACATTTTAGTATAAGAGTGCCCACATTTTCTTATAAAACAAAAGATTTCGGCGATAAGTTACATACATTACTTTCCATTCTATAATAGTTAAATAGTAATTTGTTACATACTCAGTGCAAAATTTATAACCATCAAAAAGCACACAATGGTAGTGGAAGTACAATTAAAAGATTGTCAATGCTACACTAGAGTAAACAACTCTTCACCTCAACTGAAAGAAAATTATGGAATTTAACAAATAAAACAATGAAGTTTGTAATACATTGTTTAATAATTTAATGAATTACATTTGTTTAATTAATTACTTCATGTTTTAAATGGAATACTTTATTGTTATCAGAAAATCTTAAGCCACACTTAAAATACATACTTTATTATTATCAGAAAATCTTAAGCCACACTTAAAATACACTATTTTCCTTCACTTGGGTATTTATAGTCAAAGGAATATTCTCAAGAGTACTTGAAGAAAAGCATAGAACAATGTAGATTGTTAAGCAGCCATAGCTCAGTGGGGTGACCAACAGACAATAATAATTATCGCCTGCTCCGTGCCTCGGAGAGCATGTTAAGCTGTTGGTCCTGGCTGTCATGAACATCTATGGCAGTCGTTATTAGAAGAAGTCAGTGCCCTCTAATATCCTGACACTGGTCTAACCTAGGTGGGTATCGTTAGCCCTCTGGGTTGCAGAGGTCAGATGGCAGTTGCTCCATGTCAAAACTGATATCCAGTCAAATCCAGATTATAAAGCCGACCCTAAGTGACTTGGGAGTAATAAAAACAAGAGAGAAGAAGAATGTATAATGTTGTAGGCTAATAATTTAACATAGACTACTCTAGATGGCTAAAGTTGTTTATATTCACTGCTACATGCCGCAGGCTGGTTGTTATTACCATGTATACTCCACTTGCTACTAGATGGGTATTAGCGGTGCTAACTCCTGACAATGACAATATTTTAACCCATATTTTTCTTAAATATAGTTAGCTGACCTCAAATGTATCTAGGTAGTTACCTGACATCAAATGCAGTTGTGGAACTGCTATACTGCTTAATCTATTGTTTGGATACTTGTTGATGTTTTCAAAATGTTTATCACAGACTCTTCTATTGCAAAAGACAATGTCAGCATTCAATTCAGCTATGTTACCACCAATACTTGAAACCCAAATATTGAATTTCTCAGTACTTGTTTCTGGGTTTGGAAATCGGTGAAGAGTAACACCTGTGAAAAAAAGAGTAAAATACTTGTAATATTATGAATGTAACTTAATATTTTAATAATAATATATTCATATTATTAAACAATTAAGTTATTTATCTCCACAATCTGCTTCTCTGTACAAGATCACATAAGACAAAGGAAAACAATACAAATAATAATGAAATTTATCATAAATTAAGGTTCTTTTTAAACAATTTTTAAAAATTTTTTGTAAATAATTTTTGTCAATTAAAAAATGTCTTACATATTCATAGAAATATATTTTTATCATAATCATCAGAATTTTTATTTCTTTTATATATCTGTATAAAATCTATTTGTTTATGTTCAATCCGATTTAATGAAAAGCGAATAGGTTTTCCAAATCTTACAGACCAAACAGAAGAAAGATAATCCGAGAAGAGAATATAATCATGTTTATTATTAATATCATTCTGTTTCTGTATATTATAACAGGTTCTGATCAACCTAATAGGACACTGTTAGAATTGTTGAAGAACCTGAGCTCACAGGTGACTTTAAATCATAGTCTGAGCGGAGATTTTGCCTCTCTACGCCTGCATTCTGAAGAGCTTTTTAATATGGCGAGAGGTGCATCTCTTGCCATCGAAAAGGGGATTCATTCTCATACCTTAAAATCACTTTAACTATGAGCTTGCAACAATATTTCCTACCATGCCCAATCAGGTTATAGAACGAATTTCCTGTTCAGGATCCTAAAGTACAATAGTATCAGGTTGGTTCCTAAAGGATCGGCAACGCGTGGGCAATACTGTTTACATTTAGACGGGCCGGCCGTACGCTTGTTTGCCAAGAAAACAGCTGTACCTATAGTCTAAGTTGCTGAATTGCACAAATATAAAAGAAAATACATACCATCCTTCGTAGTCACTTGGCAACCAGGCACGCAACAAGATTTCTGTGACATAGCTGAAGTTGAAGTTCACTGATCACTATAAGCAACTATGGGTCGAAACTCATAAAGAAGAGCGCCTATGCTCTAGATTCACAGCAACTTAACAAAGTTTTTTGATGTTTGCAAATACGGCGACGCGGAGGGGCAAGCTCAAACTCAACGCGGACGTATAAAAGTGTTTATATCGTAACACAACTATACGGAGAAACACAGTTCAACTCAATGTAGATAGTAGATACACATGCAAAACAAATTAGAAATAAAACCGACAGAAGGAATACCTATATACAATACACACTTGACACTTCTACCCAGACACTGCAGACAGACATTTGTTACGTAGGTGTTGCCTTAAAGAAAATAATAAAATATGTATACACCATGTGCTTTTTTAAAGAGTATTTTTAGTCGTAATAAATACAAACTAGCGGTCGCCTAGTGGTCAAAATTCGACCAAAATTCCTAAGCTTGCTACTGTTTTCTTTTTTCATTATTGTAAGGACCGACCGAAGGTTCGGTTTCGGTTTCGGCTAGTTTCGGCCAAAAAATCTAGATTCGGCCAGTTTCGGTTTCGGCCAGTAAATGGCCGAACCTTCGGCCCCGCCGAAACTAGGTGTTCGTGAATTGTCTCGCATCATTCGGCTAACTTCAAGTGAGTGAACGTGATTGCCAGTTGAGTTCGCTATAGCCGGCGCGATCGTGATGATTTGAGGTTATTTGTTTTTACTTATGATTAATGATGATGTATTTTTATGGCATTCATTAGAGTCTTGGCCTACAGTGGAAAATAAATAGGTTGTATGTTGTAATAGAATAGAATTCATTAGATATTTTACTTCCTTCTGTTGAGTTATTCCCTAGAACTTATACAATATGAATTTATGTAGAAATTAATGTAACACTTAAAAGATGTGTGAAGACACCTGTGATGTTTGATTCAAATATTCCTATATTTTTTTGTAATTGTTGTTGGATTAAATTTTATACCCGTATTCGAACCGCCCCGTAAATCCGATACACAACTACCTCCGGTGATTTAACTATTACCGTGAATGACATGTCGCATTTTTCCCTTTAGTACGCGAGGTGCTTAGTCAAGTCGGACGCGTAGTACAATAGTACAGTAGTACGTGAAAGTTTTCTAGTTAAACTTCATTATTTACTTGAATAAATTTTCCTATTAATAATGACTGCCATAGATATGTTTACCTTAGTGGTTTTATTGTATTTTAATCTGTGAGATATTATTTATTTATCATAGACTGATTTCTTTCAGGTAAAAAATGTCACAAAAAAGAATCCTACCTATTTGGCAATTTTTGAAAAATGCAATATCAATACATCTAAGGCTATTTGTAAAATTTGCAATAAAGCATTATCATTGGGAAGTCACGAACCGAAAAAACAAACGTTACACGGAGTTAAACAGCATTTACTATTGTAAACATAAGTACCCAATTAATATTGATTTTTGAAAAAGATTGACAATGTATTTTTTTTAAATTTAATTTGTTAATTTTACAAATAAAGAACTATCTTTGTTACATACTTTAATTGTTGCATTTTATTTTTTTACACCTGTTAGCTGTATATATATGCGTAAAAATACAATAGATTTAACATGCTATAAAAATTCAAATAAGTTTCGGTTTCGGCCGAAACTGGGACCAAGACCGAAGGTTCGGTTTCGGTTTCGGCTTCGGCTGAAAATCCTGTTTCGGTCGGACACTAATTATTAGGTACATAAATCTATACTAATATTATAAAGCTGAAGTTTGTTTGTTTGGTTGAACGCGCTAATCTTAGGAACTACTGGTTCGAATTGAAAAATTATTTTAATGTTGGATAGCCTATTTATCGAGGAAGGCTATAGGCTATATAACATCACGCTACGAGCCACGGGAGAGGCGCAGTAACTATAAATGCGGGTGAAACCGCGGGCATATCTATGTTAAATATATTCGCATCGAGTCCCAACGATTGTAAAAAGAACTTATTAAAAAATTAACAGTAAATGCCGTAAATATATTTATTACCTTTTATATTTAGTCTATATTTTCTCTAACATTCATCCAAAGCATTTATCTGTATAATCCAAATCTATGATAATTTAAGTATGTATGTCAAAGATATTGTGATGATGTTTACATCAAAGATATTGTAGAACTATTAAGGTATAAATAGGTAACCATAGTTACAAACAATTGTACGACGTCAGACGAACCTGCGTGTGTCAAATACATGGATGTGTGCGTGTAGTGATTTTCATTAATTTAATGTATTTCTAACTAGTTTTCACCCGCGGCTTCGCTCGTGTAAATGTAGGTTAGGTTAGGTTTGCAACAGTTCTTTTTTCTGGATGAAAGGTACCCTATGTCCTATTCTGTACCCCTGACAACGTGTATGCAAAATTTCATGTTAAACGGTCTAGTAGTTAAGGCGTGAAAGCGTAAGGCCGGAACTCCACCAAAGCCGAGACGAGACGAGCGGAGAGGAGATGTTTTTTAAACAACCAGAAGAATTGTGTTATTGACACATCTCCTCTCCGCTCAGCTTCAGTGGAGTTCGCTGTGCGGAGATGTGTAATATTTGTATGGCGCGATGGAAGCGGAGATGTAAACGGCGTGCCGTGAGCGATGTTACTCAACGCCTTGCACCCGAGCTGAAGAACATCTCTTCTCGCACAGCACACCGCACACATCTCTGTTTTGGTGGAGTCCCCCAAGCTGAAAAACATCTCTTCTCGCACAGCACACAGCACACCGCACACATCTCCGCTTTGGTGGAGTCCCGGCCTAACAAACAAACTCATTTTCGCATTTATAATATTAGTAAGGAAGTAAGGATGCATATTTTATAAAAATATTAGGATTCGCCCCTCTTTCTCGATATATAAACTTTAACTGTGCCAAATTTTATACTCCTCCGTACGCGCAATTTTCGTAAAAAGGGGTACAAAGCTTTTTCTTCACGTATTAATAAATTATGATACATTTGTGTACTTTATTTTATACATTCCTACTTAATTTGAAGATATAAAATTAATTATGGTATATTTTATTTACCCGCATTTTTTACTTCATCAACACTCCATTTTTAATGTCATATTGGTTTTTAAAGTTGACGTAGATGGCGCGTTTATAAAACAAAAATTCTATGCTACGTATAAGTCATAGAGTAAAGTAATACATTGGGAATAGAGAGCCCACACGTAGATTTCGTTGCAGACCTCATATGTCAATTGATAGCGCCATCCATTAACGACATCCGCTAACATTTTATCAATACACTAGATTTAAGATACTGGAATGTAAATTACAAATGTTCGTGTTTATGTTGTTGATGTGCCTTATAATAAATAAATAAATAAATAAATATAGATACACGTATGTGTATCTATATATAAGCACCCATATAATTGTATACCGTACTTAATAGTTGAAATAATATGTTACTTTCTCACTAATTTACTTGTTTTATATTAATAAAGTGTTAATATTATTTTCTTGTATCTATTTATCTATGGTAAAATTATAGTAAATAAAAACAAGTAAATTAGTAAGAATGTAACATACTATTTCAAAACCTGATGGTAATGGGCGTTTATTAAAACAACTTTATAAAATTACATTATTTATTATATTTGTGTTTATTTCTATAAACTTGAGCTGCTAATTTTATTTCGTCGACACCATGATATGTGGTTTTGCCTGACAAAATCCTGTTGATTGAACGACACCAACTATATACAAGAACATTTATGGCAGTATGCTCAAAATATTTTTTTAATAGATTGCCATGAACTTTACAATTGAATGGAAATTCAACAAATATGTCGGTAAACATTGTTATTTTATATTTTAATTTTGCTTTTGGTACATCTTTCTCCAATATTGAACACACTACATTCTGAATTTGCACAAAACATTTCTCTATTGATTTTGAGGGATATAATAACGAGGATTTTCCTTTTTTAAATTCTTTGGCCTTCACATATGCATTTGATTGGTCTTCAGGGTCACCATACATATCTTTTTTACATATCTTGCAATCCTTTGTTATATATTTTATACATTTTCCCAGGATCCACCCGCAAACATAATTTCCTTGATCAGCATCTGTTGCATGATCATTTAAATTGATGAAAGGCACCACAATGTCGTCATTTTCATGGAATTGTGGTGCCTCCTCATCAATAGGAATATCAGAATTGGAAACAACTTTGTCTCCAATAAAAAATTGTAGGCTTTGCAAAAAACTGTTGTTGTCTGCTTCACAGTTCGCATGCAGAGAATGGGGTGAGTTAAAGTGGCTTATTAATAATGACTTATAAGCCCCTTCGAAAGCCACAGTATCTGGTGCTGTATTTCTGGCACCATGGCTTCTTATGTTTCCGAAGAGATTTTCAAGTGGATCCTGGTTGAAATTTCTTGTTAACATTGAATCAAATGCATATGTTCTGGACAACAGTACCCATAATTGTTGCATTCCTTCAATTGTGCGTATGAAGTTTTTTATAGAAGGTATCGCTTTGGTTCAATCACACGGATTTTATTATTTTTATCTTTAATTTTCTTAATAAATGAAATCGTTTTTAAAGTTTTTACAGCATTTTGCCACAAATTATGGTGTGGAGTACCCTTACGTACACATCCTTTATATATTTTGCCATCAGGCACATAAAAAGTGTTTGAATTCAGCGAGCCAAAAAGATTGTCAATTAATTTTGTAAATTTAATTATATTTCGACATCCTTCCGGCAGGTCCCCTCTTGCAGAAAGATGTTCTGTAGCTACAGCTACACTGTGACTGAAAATTTGTGCAGCTGCTTTTACTTTCATCTTCCTAATTTTGTCTGGATAAATATGTTCATCTGTTAATTTATGTAAAAGTTTTAATCCTCCGTATGTCTTATCGGTTTCGTAAACCTGTTGGTATTATTCCCATTTTATTGTTTTTTCCTTTTTTCTTCTAAGTCAAAATGTTTGAGGTCTTTTGTAATTAAATTATTTCTAATTCCCTTCAATAAATGAGAGACATCAAAAATTGGGATTATTTTTGATTTTCCAATTTCCATCAATTCCTTCTTCCATTCCTTTTCTTCCCGTAAATATTTTCCTTTTGTTTCTTCCACTAATTCGTTTATGACACTAACATTCACAGTACTTTGGTCACAAACTGTACATAATATTTTTAGTCCTGTTCCACACATATTTCACAACATTTTGTAATATTTCTTTTAATTGACTTGTTTTTAATGAATTAGTGAAATAATATGCAATGGGTTGCTTAAACTTTTTTCGTAATCCTTTCACCATAAAAACCAATACATGGTCCGCAATTTTATTGCCGTCAAACGTGAGCCCCCTCAACTGATCTTTTGCAGCATTGTAGTGGATTTGGGAAGAAATTGACATTTCGTCGAATATTAAACTGCACAACCTATCTTCTGGACTTAACTCCTTTACAGTATCCTTCATTTTTAAGAATATATGTTGATTCAGTCCTGACTCTATTTCAACTTTTGACAATAATCTTTTTAACGATTTTGTAGATGGCAAAGTGAAATACTTTGCCAATAGAGGAAAGCTTCTTGGACTCTTCTTGAATAATGTTAACGAGAGTACTTTTTCCTCTAAAGTAAATTGCCGACCACGAGCTTTCTTGCTGGTCTGTGTAATTTCCACATCCAGAAAGGAATCCTGTTCGTTTGAAGGCTTGGGTTAATTTAGTTGGTGGCAAGTTGGAGACTGAAGATGACTATGATCTGTATAGGAAGAAGGTGGTCTGTGATATTTATTTTACTGAGAACCGTAATAATCGGTTAAATTTTCAAGCATCACTTCACTTTCCTGGTAAAATTCATATATATTATTACTCTAGATCAAATAAGAATAGGACTGTCAGAATGCTATTATTTTTGTTCAATACTAGTATTTCCACATAAAATTTTTTGTTTATTCCCTTTTTTATTTTCAGGCAAGTCTGATGATGATGAATCTTGCCAATCCTTGAAAAATGTATCTGTTGATGAAGTAAGCAGCATATTTCCATCAACATCGATTGAAAGTAAGAGGCCTAGGGCTTTTATTCCTAACCAGGCAAAATTTTGTAAGGGTTCATCCCAGACTGGACACTGGGATCCACTTACTAGTTTAGCCAATTATGTTCACAAAAATGGTGAGTTGTTCAAAAAGTAGTGCAATAATAAATTTAAGTGTAATTAAGTAATTTACATAATAATTATATAAAATTTGTATAATCCTCTCTTTTATGTTGCTGTACCCTACAGGATCCATATTGTACCTACTCACTGTGATTATGTTACACTTTCATGTAAGATATGGAGTGCAATAAAGATATTGAGTAAGAGAAAATCTAATATATTTAATTATTATCTTATATCTTTTCAGACAAATCTGGTGAAGGTGAATCTCTCCAATCCTTAAAAAATGTATCTGTGGAAGAAGTAAGCAGCATATTTGCATCAACATCAACAATGACAGGTACTAAGACTTTTATATTGGAAGTGTGACATAATGTAATTTTTAAACATAATTAACCTAACCTATCATATATGTAAGACAATAACATCTTTTAAATATTTATTTTACAGGCAACTGCGCTGGAATTGTTGTGTCCGAACACAACTACTGTAAACCTCCAAAGAAGACAATTAAAGGAAAGAAGAGTAAGTTGCTTAAAGCATTTTTTTGTTTTGAGTGTGGAAAAATGCATTACGCACCATCTCTTCGTCTAGGGGCTAGCAAAGGGTTTGTGTCGCACTCACTCCTAACCTCCATTAAAACCGGGGTACTTATGAGATCTACTGACTAAAAAATCACATGGTGGCCGTCCTACCTGCCTTAGGGGCACACCGAAAACTCTGGGCTCTTTGATGCGTCCCCGCAAGTTGCTTAAATCCTGCAATTTTTTACTACTTGGCAGGCAGTTAGGACTACTAATAGTAATAACCACAGTATCTCATGTAAAGGTAATGTTTGGGACCCAGCAGCATTGACTGTATCTGTTTAGGACGAACTGCGATTATGATGAACCGCATCAATGATAAACTGCGATTCTAGCAAACAGTGTATAAGACCAATGGCGAATGTGAAGGACTTAGCAAATTGGATCACTATTGTTATACATGACAAATTTTCAAATAATGTTTATTATTTTACAGATACACATCAGCAGCAGTTCGTGCCATCATTGGTATTGAGCCAACTGAAAACAAGCAGAAGAAAAATTAAGGTTTTGCAATCGACTTTAATAAGACTGCGAAAAAGGAACAAATCGTTTGAGTCACGATTAACAAGTGCAGAAAAAATTTCGACTCATGATTTGCTTAAAAAACTGACAAGTAAAATGACAATAGCTGCCAGCATTTTTACAAAAATGCAGTTTACACAGACCAGCAAGAAAGCTCGTGGTCGGCGATTTACTTTAGAGGAAAAAGTACTCTCGTTAACATTATTCAAGAAGAGTCCAAGAAGCTACCCTCTATTGGCAAAGTATTTCACTTTGCCATCTACAAAATCGTTAAAAAGATTATTGTCAAAAGTTGAAATAGAGTCAGGTCTGAATCAACATATATTCTTAAAAATGAAGGATACTGTAAAGGAGTTAAGTCCAGAAGATAGGTTGTGCAGTTTAATATTCGACGAAATGTCAATTTCTTCCCAAATCCACTACAATGCTGCAAAAGATCAGTTGAGGGGGTTCACGTTTGACGGCAATAAAATTGCGGACCATGTATTGGTTTTTATGGTGAAAGGATTACGAAAAAAGTTTAAGCAACCCATTGCATATTATTTCACTAATTCATTAAAAACAAGCCAATTAAAAGAAATATTACAAAATGTTGTGAAATATGTGTGGAACAGGACTAAAAATATTATATACAGTTTGTGACCAAAGTACTGTGAATGTTAGTGTCATAAACGAATTAGTGGAAGAAACAAAAGGAAAATATTTAAAGGAAGAAAAGGAATGGAAGAAGGAACTGATGGAAATTGGAAAATCAAAAATAATCCCAATTTTTGATGTCCCTCATTTATTGAAGGGAATTAGAAATAATTTAATTACAAAAGACCTAAAATATTTTGACTTAGAAGAAAAAAGGAAAAAAAACAATAAAATGGGAATATTACCAACAGGTTTACGAAACCGATAAGACATACGGAGAATTAAAACTTTTACATAAGTTAACAGATGAACATATTTATCCAGACAAAATTAGGAAGATGAAAGTAAAAGCAGCTGCACAAATTTTCAGTCACAGTGTAGCTGTAGCTACAGAACATCTTTCTGCAAGAGGGGACCTGCCGGAAGAATGTCGAAATATAATTAAATTTACAAAATTAATTGACAATCTTTTTGACTCGCTGAATTCAAACACTTTTTATGTGCCTGATGGCAAAATATATAAAGGATGTGTACGTAAGGGTACTCCACACCATAATTTGTGGCAAAATGCTGTAAAAACTTTAAAAACGATTTCATTTATTAAGAAAATTAAAGATAAAAATAATAAAATCCGTGTGATTGAACCAAAGCGATACCTTCTATAAAAAACTTCATACGCGCAATTGAAGGAATGCAACAATTATGGGTACTGTTGTCCAGAACATATGCATTTGATTCAATGTTAACAAGAAATTTCAACCAGGATCCACTTGAAAATCTCTTCGGAAACATAAGAAGCCATGGTGCCAGAAATACAGCACCAGATACTGTGGCTTTCGAAGGGGCTTATAAGTCATTATTAATAAGCCACTTTAACTCGCCCCATTCTCTGCATGCGAACTGTGAAGCAGACAACAACAGTTTTTTGCAAAGCCTATAATTTTTTATTGGAGACAATGTTGTTTCCAATTCTGATATTCCTATTGATGAGGAGACACCACAATTCCATGAAAATGACGACATTGTGGTGCCTTTCATCAATTTAAATTATCATGCAACAGATTCTGATCAAGGAAATTATGTTATAACAAAGGGTTGCAAGATATGTAAAAAAGATATGTATGGTGACCCTGAAGACCAATCAAATGCATATGTGAAGTCCAACGAATTTAAAAAAGGAAAATCCTCGTTATTATATCCCTCAAAATCAATAGAGAAATGTTTTGTGCAAATTCAAAATGTAGTGTGTTCAATTTTGGAGAAAGATGTACCAAAAACAAAATTAAAATATAAAATAACAATGTTTACCGACATATTTGTTGAATTTCCATTCAATTGTAAAGTTCATGGCAATCTATTAAAAAAATATTTTGAGAACACTGCCATAAATGTTCTTGTATATAGTTGGTGTCGTTCAATCAACAGGATTTTGTCAGGCAAAACGACATATCATGGTGTCGACGAAATAAAATTAGCAGCTCAAGTTTATAGAAATAAACACAAATATAATAAATAATGTAATTTTATAAAGTTGTTTTAATAAACGCCCATTACCATCAGGTTTTGAAATAGTATGTTACATTCTTACTAATTTACTTCTTTTTATTTACTATAATTTTACCATAGATAAATAGATACAAGAAAATAATATTAACACTTTATTAATATAAAACAAGTAAATTAGTGAGAAAGTAACATATTATTTCAACTATTAAGTACGGTATACAATAATATGGGTGCTTATATATAGATACACATACGTGTATCTATATTAGATACACATACGTGTATCTATATTGATAAAATGTTAGTGGATGTCGTTAATAGATGGCGCTATCAATTGACATATGAGGTCTGCAACGAAATCTACGTGTGGGCTCTCTATTCCCAATGTATTACTTTACTCTATGATTCTGACAGTCCTATTCTTATTTGATCTAGAGTAATAATATATATGAATTTTACCAGGAAGGTGAAGTGATGGCACTGCTTGAAAACTTAACCGATTATTACGGTTCTTATCCTTCTCAGTAAAATGAATATCACAGACCACCTTCTTCCTATACAGATCATAGTCATCTTCAGTCTCCAACTTGCCACCAACTAAATTAACCCAAGTCTTAAAACGAACAGTATTCCTTTCTGGATGTGGAAATTGGTGGTATGATTTGTCTGAAAAAAATACATACACACATTTTATTATTACTGTTATTATACTAAGATCAACAATTTTCACACTGAATTGTCTTTCAATAGTATTTTAACCTTTGAAGACTATTCTCAGGAGTGTGTAATATATATTATGGCATAATAACAGATAGTCTAATATTACTTAAAATAATGTTCACATGATATAATTTTTATATTATGCTATAAAAAAAATTTCATTCACACCAAAGTCATAGGTACTTATAGATTTTTTGAATTGAAATTATATGATTAGTGCATTATATCAAATGATCATTATATTAAAAAAAAGTATATTTAATGAAATTAGGTCATGTTATCATTATATTTTTTGCTATTATTTCAAACCTTACACATCCCTCTCGGCAGGGCTATATCGTAATCTATACTACAACAGTAAAATGAGAACATTGAACCTGTCCAGCATTTGATATGCAATTCAACAGCTACAGGTTGGTATTGACTAATTTCTCAGTCAATATCAGCTGAGGCATCATGTTAGATAAGCGTTTTCTACAGTCTTTACAAGCTTGTAGTACCAGAGCTTTCATTTGGGCGTAGCTAACCCTGAGAAATTAGTTGGTAAGTCTCACAGACCAGGTATTTCACTAGAATATATACTTTTCAAGCCAAGACATATTATCATCGAAAGCAAACTATAGCTGCTACTGCGGTGGTACCTACTTAGGTTCAGCAGTGGATTAATGATTAAATAGATAATTATGATACTTACTGAATGGGCATCCGAATACACAACGTTTCGGCATGATGCTTTTCACAAATCACAAGCGTCTATATCGCAAAAAAACTGCACAAATGGTATCGAGAGCACCGAAAGTGCTATTCACTGATTGCACTTAAGTACGCAGGAACTAAAAGCTCAACTGTCGCAAAGTCTTCTGAACGTTAATACACGGAGGAAAAACTCAACTCAACGCGATTAAATTTCAAAAGGAAAAGCACAAAATGATACGAAAATAACATGCGTGTACACCGGTATCTGTCGCAATTTTGTGAAGTGTTTTTATTTTTTAACCACAGACCACAGCTTATATATGGCCTGCCTGTCAATGTACAGAAACTAAAAATTTTACAAATAGGTAATGCGCTAATTTTCCTTATAATATGTTTAATAAATTATAAACAATCATTTAGCAATAAATAAATAAATAAATAATACATATTTTTTGTAACAATAATATATTTTAACGCTATAATTGCCATCTACCGCGGCATAAAGTAACTAATTGTTCTTGGATGGTGATCATAGATGGCGCAATTCTAAAGAATCGCTTTCGATTCTGTCATTGTTCGATCTGTCCAACCCCTAGTATAAGTTCTAAGTTGACATGGCATCAGGCATGGCAAGGACCACAGATTAAGTAGAGATGCTACGCATCAGATGGCAATCTTCATAGATAAAAACATTGCCTTACGAACCTCAATAGTTGATTTTGACAAGCACAGATAATTTATAGAAAAATAACATGCGGAGTTTTTTTTAATCTTTTGTTTCTTTGTATATGTGTCTTTTTGGATAAATTCAATATTTCGGGAGCATGTTAGATGCTGGATTCGAGGATTTTGAATGATTAACTTAATATTTGAATATTAATTTGTATATTAGAGAAGGGAATAAGTAAAAATAAAAACAAAGTACTATTTATTCATTCTTTATAGGTTATCTTTTTTTCATGCGTTTTGTTTTTATTTGTGGCTGTTAACTTGTGTGTTTGTGTTATTTTGGTGGTGGTTTAATCTTATAATATGCAGGTGTCAATTCAAACAGTCCGTAACCGTTTGCTCCCGAAAAATAATTCTGAAAATATTGTTTAAAGTGTTGTTTTAACTCAGATTTTGAGCAGAAACTAAATAATTAACGTTTATTAACTCAGTGTCAAAATAACAAGCCATTACAACCAGTGTTTATCAGTGATATTTGGATTTTAACAAAAAGTTTGCAACATAAACAAAGTGTTTGAGTGACCGTTGTCCCGCAGCGACCGAAACGCGTAAGCGACGCGCATTCTACGGCGCTTACGACCTTCTTGCCAAGAACAACATTCGCAGTTTGTATGAAGCTTAATACTCTAAACGGCGCTAATATTTTTATTCACTATTAGACGCATCCTGTTTTAATCGCTGTAAGCGCTTTATTGCCAAATCTGATTTGATTTCAACGTACCCACGCACGCATTAAGAATGTCAACAATAAATTACGCTGGATGTATAAAAGACTTTAAGGCTGGGAAAGGTTTGCGATGCTTTCTTTGCAATCACTGGTATGATTTACTGTGCGCTAATATATCAGAGAAGAGGTTTAAATCAATGCATGCCGACACTAAAAATGCTTGGAAATGTCCTGGGTGTCAAAATAAACAGCCCCAACTTGATAACACTAACACTCCTGTTAGACCCACCCGGCAATCTAGTCCAGTGACTCAACCATCCCCTGTTGACAGTACGAATGTTACTCTACGCAACAAACCACCTATATGCCACTCACCTGACCGTGGTAATGACACGCTACTGGCAGATATTACAACAGGTTCTCTTAGAGAGATGATAAGGCATGAAATTAACCAAGCATTACATGATACAATCGCAGGATTAATCCATGAACAATTTAGCGTAATTAACAATATGATCTCGGAATTCAAGCAGTCCTTGTCGTTTTTTAATGAGAAATACGAAGAAATTAAGGTAACATTAGAAGATAAGATCGCTAAAATACACATGCTCGAGAAGGAAAATTGTGTTCTTCAAAATTCTCTCAGGGATGTAACAAAACGAATGAACCTATTGGAACAACACGCTCGTTCGAGTAACATAGAACTGCAATGTGTACCGGAATACAGATCAGAGAATTTGACTAACACTATTTCTCAGTTAGGCAAAGTAATTAAATGCGATATTAAGGATATAGATATTCAACTATGTACAAGGGTCGCCAAAAAAGACACGCGCAGTGCAAGACCGAGGTCTATTCTTGTCAAGTTCAATAGCCCGCGACTAAGAGATTCGTTCCTTGCAGCATCAATTCAATTCAACAAAGCAAATTCGAAAAATAAACTAAATTCAAGTCACCTTGGCATAGCTAACGACAAGCCGGTGCCAATATTCGTCGTTGAACACCTATCTCCTGAGAACAAGGCTCTTCATGCGGCGACAAGAGTTCGTGCCAAGGAGCTAGGATACAGATTCGTATGGGTTCGCAATGGGAGAGTTCTATTGAAGAAGGATGAAACTGCGCAAAGTGTGGTTGTGGAAGACTTTGAAAAGCTAAAGTCATTAACATAGATCTTATACACTCGCGTGCAAGTAAATCGACTCAAGCCTCAAGTGCGCATAAAAAGTGATATAACTTAAAAATGCCTTATTTTACCTCTATATAATGTTTTACATAATTAAAGCCTAGTAATTGAGCTTTAAAATTATGTAAGTTGCATGAAAATCGATTCAGTAGGTTAGTAAAAAAGGTGAATGTCAAAGATATTGTAAAAAATTTTGAAAATTCATACAATTTCACAGTATGGGGGTTATTGGGTATAAATGAAACAAAATGTGCATAAGATAAAAAATTTATTCGTGTCAATATTTGGTGTTCCCTCCTCTAGCCCTGATCACTGCTCTCAAGCGATTCTTCTTCGACCTTATCAACTTTTTATTTGATGATTGTGGTATTCGGCCCCACTCTTCTACCAACGCAGTCTTGAGCTCATTGATGTTTGTCGGAGCTGGATTCCTCGCCCTAACTTTACTTTTGAGCTCGTCCCATATGTGCTCAATGGGATTTAAATCGGGGCTGAGCGCTGGCCAATCCATAGTGTGAATTCCAACTTCACTCAGGAACTCACGTGTGGCCCGAGCAGTGTGACATCGGGCATTGTCATGCATCAAGATGAAATTATCCCCAATAAAGCCTTGATAAGGGACAACTTGATCCAGTAGAACATTTTCAATGTAACGATCACTGGTCAGACCTCCTCTCCGGCCTCCCCCAGGAACGAAAACAAGGTCCGTTTTTGCTTCTAAGGAAATTCCAGCCCACATCATGCAAGAACCGCCACCATATGCAACGGTTTCAACAAAGCAGCACTGTGAAAACCGTTCACCAGGACGCCGGTACACCCGACCTCTCCTGTCGCTGCCATGGAGACACATCCTCGTCTCATCTGTGAACAGGACCGACTGCCATTGCTCTATGCTCCAATCCAAGTGCTCTCGAGCAAAGTGAAGGCGTGCTTGACGGTGGGCTGTGGTCAACTTCGGGCCTGTAGCGGGTCTTTTCGGAGTAAGGTTAGCTTCCTTCAACCTTCTTCTAACTGTCCACTGACTGACAGTTACTCCGCGAACTTGACGTAGCTCCCGCTGCACATCCACGCCGGTAAGGTGTCGATTTCGGAGAGAGGTCGAGACCAAAAACCGGTCGTCACGCTCCGAGGTGCACCGGCGTCGGCTGGTATTAGGCCGCCGAGTGAAGGCACCACTCTCTTGAAACCTCCTGTACACTCTCGAGACAGCAGACTGACTCATATTCAACCGACGAGCGACTTCTCGCTGGTTCAACCCTTCTTGCAACAGGGCAACGACTTGAGCGGCTTCTTCAGGTGTTGTATCCATAATTTTCTTCAAATGACGGCTTCAATTTGCAGAGATGTGTTCAGGTCAACGTCTAGTGAGCGACTGATAAGAAAAAACGATTACAGGGGGTTTTTATAGCTGGTTGTGTCGCGCAAGTTGTGTATAGAGCGCAGAGCAGTTTATGGGAGGTTGCGTTCAGTTGCATTCTAAGGACATGTGTTTATTTAAATTACTGAAATTATGCTACCATTTTAAAGCCTAATTACTAGGCTATAATTATGTAAAACATTATATAGAGGTAAAATAAGGCATTTTTAAGTTATATCACTTTTTATGCGCACTTGAGCCTTGAGTCGATTTACTTGCACGCGAGTGTAGTACTGTATTATTGTTTCTTTTTTTTTTGTGTCATTACTATTTACTTTTTAATTTTATTTCTAAGAATGTTCAACAGCCTAAACTTTATAAAATTCAATTCCCTAAAATGTTACTATCAAAATACCAGAGGTCTTCGTAGCAATTTATCTGAGGTTCGTCAACACATACATGATAGTGATTATGATGTATTCGTCTTAACCGAGACTTGGCTTTGCGAAAGTATTTTTGATTCTGAGCTTTTTAATGATTCTTATTCTGTATATAGAAGAGACCGAGAATCGTCAAGCTTGAATAATCACAAAAAAACAGGCGGTGGAGTTCTCGTAGCGGTAACTAATAAATTAATTTCATGTCGCATGACAGACTGGGAAAGTAACTGTGAAGATTTATGGATTATGATTAAAACCAACTCCAATACATCCCAATCCTTAAAGATGTGTATACTTGCCACCACCTGTAAATCTTGAAGTTTTTGAATACTTTATTGATAATTGCAATTCGATCATTACAACTAATAGCGACTCCTCAACATCAATTGTCGGCGATTTTAATTTGAGTTGTATTGATTGGATACATGAGGCTACTACTGAATCTTGCATACCATCAACTTCTAGCACGGGAAACCTTAAAAATTTACTGCTCGACTTCTTAGCGCTTAATGATTTAAAACAGCTAAACTGGATTAAAAATTTTCAAAATAAGACGTTAGACTTAGTGCTCTCAGATGTTGAACAAACTGAAATAAGAAGCTGCCTTGACCCTATAAGGGAACTAGACAAGTACCACCCGGCTTTTGATTTAACAATAACTTTTCAAACGTTTACTAAAACTTACTTAAAACCTGCGAGTAAACCCAACTTTCATAAAGCAGACTACGGAGCTATAAATAAATCTCTGAAACATGTCGATTGGACCAAGGAATTCAGTGAAGGTGATGGCGTCAATGATAAATTGGAGAAATTTTATGATATAATCAACGAAACCATAAATATACATGTGCCAGTAACACAATTTACACGAGGCAAATATCCACCATGGTATTCCCATCAATTAAAAAAGCTACTTAAAGTGAAACTGAAACTTCGTATCAAGATAAAAAAATACAACAATCCAATGGACATATTAGAATTTAATTACATAAGAAAAGACTGCCAAATTCTTACCCAAAAATGTTATGACAACTACATAAATGAAATTGAAAATAAAATTAAGTATCACCCTAAAATCTTCTGGTCACATATTAAAAACCTCCGAAAAAGCAATTCTTCTTACCCTCCAGAAATGACTCTCGGCAATGTCAAAGCCTACGGTAGTAAAGCCATTTCAAATTTATTTGCAGAACAGTTCTCCTCCGTATATGATCCACCTTACGATAATCGCAATAATTTCCTTAATAACTTACCTTCCGTCTCGGTTCCGGTTTTACCCATCGACGACCTTTCAATCCTTCCTGAAGCTGTATTTAATAAACTCTCTGGACTCGACATATCTAAAGGTGCTGGACCTGACAATGTGCCCCCAATATTCTGGTTAAGATGTGCAGAGTATTTGTCTTCTCCACTGGCAAATATTTATAATACCTCGCTAAAAACTGGGGTTTTTCCAAATAAATGGAAAAAAGCTAGAATAGTACCTATTCATAAAAATGGGAAACGGGAGGTGATATCTAATTATCGACCCATCTCCATTCTATGTACTTTGTCTAAGGTCTTTGAATCACTAGTGTACCCAGTATTGCACGACCATGTTAAACAATTAATATCCACTAATCAGCATGGTTTCATGGTTAAAAAATCTACAAACACAAATCTTGTTAATTATGTCACTGAACTAACATCCGCAGTAGATAAAGGTCTTCAAATTGATGCAGTGTACACAGACTTTTCGAAGGCCTTCGACAAAGTAAATCATGAATTGCTGCTAAATAAGCTCCAGTCGTTGGGTGTAACCGGTATCACACTGAGCTGGTGCAGAACTTACCTCGAAAATAGGACTTCTTCAGTGGTTGTAGACTGTAATGAGTCAGATCCCTACATTGCAACATCCGGTGTACCCCAGGGGTCCAACCTAGGGCCGTTATTTTTTAATGTGTTTATCAACGACATATCAGACATATTTAAATACTCCACACCATACCTTTTTGCTGATGACTTAAAACTGACCCGTGTAATTTTGAATAATGTCGATACACAGCTATTACAAATTGATTTAAATAATCTGAGTCAATGGTGTACCAACAATAAAATGTATTTGAATTGTACTAAATGTTTTCATATAAAATTTACTAAAAAACACAATAAAGTCGAATCTGTTTACAATATTCAGGGAAACACATTAACTGAAGTAACAGTTATTCGTGACTTAGGAGTATACTTGGATAGTAAACTTAATTTTATAAATCATATAGACCAAATGCTTAATTCAGCTTACCGAGCTCTTGGCTTTATCTTGAGATCTTCAAAAGAATTTAAAAAACCAACCACTACATTACTTTTATTCAACAGTTACGTACGAAGCCAACTTGAATATTGCAGCACGGTGTGGAATCCTTCGTACCAAGTCCACATAAGTCGCATTGAAAGGGTTCAAAAGAGACTTGTCCGTCATCTAGCGTTTAGGTTTAAAGTAAGAAATTGTAGATCTTACGAACACAGACTAAATCACTTCAAACTCAAAGATTTAAAATCTCGCCGCACTATCTCCGACATGTTGTTCCTGTATAAGTTATTCAATAATGACATTGACTGTCCAGATCTTCTTAGCAAATTACGCATTAACGTCCCTTCTCGTATTCCTCGTTATCCCAGCCCTTTACTGAAAGCCCCTCAACACAGAACAAATCTAGGTAAACACTCGCCGATTGTTAGGATGACCAATCAATACAACTCACTGTCATGTTCTTCCGACGATATAGACATTTTCTCCAACAGCCTAAGTAAATTTAAGTTGCTGTTACACGCAAAACTTAATATTGAGTAAGTGTCGACCTACCTCCCCACTGTTCAACTCAATATATATAGCTTTTTTTTTAAATTTTAATTCTTGTTATTTTTACTTTAAATTGTATACTTTATTTCCATATTAAAAATTGATTGTTTGATATCTTAATGCAAGCTGTGGTCTCCTATAATTGAAGATGCACAAGGATTTGTATCTATTTATGTTTTATTTTTAGCATGTAAGGTGTAATCTTTGTTGGAGATCCAAATAAATAAATTCTTTTATTTTTCAACTTTTTTTTATGTTACAAATGCTTTTAATTGCATTGGAGGCAATTTACAATCCTGGCAAATCTTTTGTGCTTCACTTTCTTTGTGTGGGCAAATTAGTAGCAAGATAATATTACATAATTATATGCAAATTTTATTCATCAATATATTGTGATCAGTTATGTTTCATAAAATACTAATAACCTTGTTGTTTGACATACTTTAATCACTAACATGGTTATGACTTAAGTTCAGGTTAATTTTATATTTTAAAGTCAATAATGTTCTTTTCTTACCAGTAGTTATTGATGTGATAGTCTCTTGTGAGTGTGAGTGAGAAGCTTCAATATTTGTTTCTGAAACTAAAATCAAAAGGTGATTATGACACAAGAAGTAACTTAACAATATTAATTTCAATTTGTGATGGCTACAGTAGATGTCCATGTGGTGACGGATTAAGAATACAGAGTGTCACCACTACATTTCATCCCATGGGTTTCGTAAGAGGCAAGTAAGGGATATACGCCATGCAAATATTATCATTGCAAAGAGAGGGAAAACTTGAAATAAAATCCTATACCAACCCATCTGGCCAGTGTGGTATAGTAGGCCAAAGCCTCCCAATTGGGAGAGGCCTATGTCCAGCAGTGGACTGTGAAAGGCTGGTTGATTGATAGTGATACACATATTCTGTGATGTATGTATATGTATAATGTAAATGACTTTAAAACTTACCAGTGATAGTCTTATCTCCTTTGCAATAATTATGGTCATAATGTTGAATTTTGTAATAACCATGGTCAATATTAGGGTTGTAGTTTTCTGAAATCAATGCATAAATTGAACTTAGAAAAATATGGCAATAATTAAACTTATAAAGTTGCAACAACTCATTGTATAATAAAAGTATACAAATTACTATCAATTTGTTTATTCAAATATGTCTATTATAATTATTATGTGATGGATTCATACAGCTAACAATTTTACATGTATACATGTTCATATAATCTAATATTTACAATATCTAATATTTATATTTATTTATATCTAATATTTGTAGACACAATTTATGAAAGAAATAGTGTTGTGGCTTCATCCACAACAGTCACTAGCTGTTACTTAAACTCAGTAAAAATTTTAAATACTAATAAATAATAGTAATACATATGTTACCATTATTTAATTTTGTGTATAATTGATTGTGTACAACCACTGATATACATTTAAAAAACATACATTGTACATGCAAATAAAATCAAATTGTACACTAATTCCTAATCAGTGATATTAAAGTAAGGTTGACTTGAATAAATGATTTTCATAATGTGACTATGAATACATATTTGATAGCAGTTTTAAGTGTAAGTTTAGTACGGGCTGTGGATTTTCGGTTCTTTTCAAATAGATATTAATGGGTCAACACATTTTTTTATTTAGTCATGGCATCAGCTTTTTTCTTGCACTAATTAAATTGATATTTCGTTGTAAATCCAGATTCGACTTTATATGTGTCAGAATAAATCTCACTTACCGGTATCCCAAGTTACTTTAGGCACATCGGGCAGTCCACTAGCAATCTCGTTAGCAGTGAATAACGTGGGATAAGCTCCCATGCGAAGACGAGATTTTGCCGTGATAAATCGCTTCTCAAAATGTTTCTCGCAAACATACATTTTGCGAAGCTCATTAATGCTTTTCTGCTCACCACCAGAGACACACTTCAGAAGTTGAGTAAGGAGTCCTATCTCAGTCTTTGGGAATTGAAATAGCTTGACGGATTTCCGTCTACTATCACAACCCACAACGCAACACCTGTTAAACATGCTGCAATGCAATATTACGGTTTAAGCTTGAGAGGATAAGTTACGGAAATAAATCAACGTAAAACTTCACTCGATCAAAACAAAAACAGTAATGGCGGTAGAGGAGGACGCACTGACACATTGACGTACACCATAGACAATCTTGTATACGATCAGGGCAAAATGGCGGCATGGTCTCAAAGGGGAAATCACTGAAGGAAGGGGGTGCGGTAACTGTCAAAATCAACTATTGAGCCCATAGACATAAGCCCAGTATTTTTTCTTCGAAGATTACTGCCCGTGGCAAGGACTGCCCATTCCATGCCAGTAACGCGTGTGCAATTTATTTATTTTTATCTGTATGCTTGCAACGCACACGTTTACGTCTAGTGTATGTTAAATTACCAAAGATATCGATTTTTGCTGGGAATTTGTATCAAGTTTTTACCGCTCCCTCCAGCGTGGTATCACAGCACCACGGGTCGTGGTCCCGTGGTACAATTGCGATATTCAATTGGTTGTACCACGGGGAAGTGAAGTTACCCATGGTTCAATTGTTGTAACATTTTTTTTTGCTATTTATTATTATGACCCGTAGTACACACAGCGACACATCAACCTAGACTGTCTAGACTTTGAACTATTAGAGGTTGAACGCTGCGAATCGTGCGAGAGTGTGTTATAATTTTGTTATTTTGTCTGCTTTACGCTGAACGGGACGCGACGCTCTATCCTTACCATTACATCGACACTACTATGCACCGTCCCTTTCCAACAATTCTCTATTTTGTATGTAGCGTAGTTATGCGTATATAGGGTGCCTAACTTGATGTGTAGCCGTGTGTACAACGGTATGATTATGTTCAACTAGTTATACCACGGGGATAGGTACCTAAAATAAGTTAGAAAAAAATTGTGTAAAACAAATGAACATGTCTACAAAACAAATATCAGAAAGTGATCAGCCATCGATAGTCGCCTACCAATACAAAAATAAAACGAGATGGGTGTAAAAACCCACGATTCAACCTCTTCGTCTTAAATGTAAAAGTAACGAAAAGAAATTACCCCTATATCTCGGGAATCTTTTGACCCACAGGGCCCATATTCAAACTCAACTGAGGTATGACACCAATGTGTCTGCACACCAAGTTACAAGCCAATATTTTGCTATTTAAAATACATGTGACCTTGTGACCCCTATACCTCAGGGGTCTTTTGAACCACAGGGCCCATATTCAAACTCGACCGAGGTATAACCCAAGGTGTCTGCACACTAAGTTACAAGTCAATCGGTCCAGTGGTTCCAGAGTTATGCCTGTCACTAACAGACAGACACACAGACTCACATAGTGTTATCATTAACCTTGTAGCGGCTGCTAACGCTACAAATTTATATACAAGGCGCGCTATTGTGTGTGCACAGCGCAGCATTCACAAAGTACTTTTTACATAGGGGAATAGAGACCTAACCTTATGATTTTTTAAAGGCATGGTGCACCAGCGACATCTATGTTTTTCGGACGGCAATTTTATCATAGTGTATATAGGTATGCATAGGTAAACTTCAATATAGGTATCGCCCTTTCCTCCCTTCTATATTTATTTTTATTCACATTTATTTTAATTATTCAGGATATTATTAATATGGACTAATAAACTTTTTAAGCAGTTTACTTTAACTTTATTAAATACATACATAAATTGGAAAATGAAACAAAAAACCGTAAAATAAAATATATTTTATTTACGTGGTCTTTTCAAATGCTTTTTATAATAACATTTGGCCATTACTTGGTATTTGTCAGTGTCATCTATTTTTCTTGCATTCCACTTAATATTTTATTTAATGTCTTGCAATATTAATACATGAAAAATCTTTTTGATATATTTATAAAATATTCCTTTAATTTGCCTTTATGTTTATCACATTTAAGGAATCAAAATCTAATAGAATATACAATTATGTTTTTATATATTCTGCATTATTCTTTTTTTCTTAATTATCTTATAATTCTCCTGTTATTACGTCTTGGAATGCAGAAAAAAGAGTGATCACCGACAAATTAGGAATGCAAAGACAGCATTTATTGGAATATTCGCAGTATTTTATATATTCTACCTCATCTTTGTTTATTAAGTCTTCTACGCATTTGGAGCAATTCTTAAATATCTTTTTGGATTTATTTACAATATATCCGCTTACATACTCCAGTGGTGCCATCATTTTTGGATATTGTTTCTCTGACAATGGCGTGATTGTTATATTTAATATTTTATTCATGTCTATTTCAGTTGAGTTGCTAACTTCGCAGTCCCTTTTATCAATTAATTGAATTAAAGAATCACAATAGTCTTCCTGGCAATTGGCACCTGGAGCATGAACACTGGAAATATTCGTCACTAATAATGCTGCATAGGCTGACTGAAACGCATCAGGAATTGGATTTACATTGCAATACCCATGGCACCTGATTGCACCAAAGTAATTTTCTAAAAGGTCCTGGTTTAGGTGCTGCATCCAAATTGATGTAAAATTATATTTATTTTTTAGTTTTGTTACTAAAGTTTGTATGCCTTCCAATGTCCACACCCAATTCTTTAAGGTTGGTACAGTTTCCCTCTCTGATAAAGCATTTTTACAAAATTTTATTGTTTTTAATATTTTCTTATATTCGCGCCATTTTTTATGGTGAATTGAATTAGGAGTAACTGCTTGAAGCAAATACAAACGGGTTTATATGACACATTTATTTTTCTTGTCCAAATATAATTTACTACTATTTGGTATCAGAAACTACACCAGACTGTTCATATCATGCACAAGGGTTCATTAACTAGACTTTAAGAAAACCCCTAACAGTATAAAATACTTGTAATCCTTTCAAGCAAAATTGACATTCACAAACAGAAAAAACTGCACTGAATGTTGAATAGGCAGTAATGACTGGTATAATAAGAAATGGCACAAACCAATATTTTTCTTGGTATGTTTTAGTGTCAAACAGAAAATTAAACAAGATCAGACATTGGACCACTTGGAATCCGACATTCACTGAGTTATTGCTGATGCTCAATAAAGTGGTTGAAAATTGAATGTCTCGATTATTCTTCATCAGAGCTAGCTGTGATGTTCATATGCCCGAAATCATGTTAAGCACAGATAAATAACATACATAAAGCCATCAGCATGTCTGATAATAATGGCATACATGTTTTATTTAGTTTTACTAGTAGTAGTAGTTAAGTGTATAACTCCTAAAACACCTTTATAATATAAAGAATTACATTTTATTCACTCACCTGGCAAATTTGGCAAAGTTGGTATAGCTATATTGCTAATCCGATTATATCGGCAACAATATTTGGCTTCAAAGTGAGCATGACAAACTCGGCGATGTTTGTATATGTTCTCATTAGTCAACGCCAAAATATCCCCACCGATATTAAACAGCCATGACTTGAAACGATCCAAATCCTTTACAGGATTTGGAAAAAGATGCAGAACATTGCTGGTAACTAAAAAGAGAAACAGAAATATGGAATTAGTTTTCCTGGCATAACATGGGTTTATTACATGATCACATGTTTATTAAGACAAACCCTGGCGAAAAATCGTTAAAAACGATGTTAATATCCATTCATAACAAAAAAAATGCAAGATCTCTAAGTTAGCTTCGAACAATTGCTAAGAGTGGCGTTGTTTAAAATCGCAGATCAAAGCATGGAAATAGGTGTCTTAAAGCATACCTGAACTCCCGGAACACCCAGGCACACAGCATTTCTTTTGAGAAGACATGAAAGCACTTGTTGCCGCGAACAAATACACAATTCACTGAAGTCTCTATCTCAAATCAGTCACTAAACAAGCTATCACTGGCGTAGTTACAATACTAGTTCGGAGGAGCAGGGGCTGGACTCAACAAACATAGCTTTAGCAACACAAGGATAATCTTGAGTTAGCACAAAATACAGAAAAACAACGAATCGCACCGTACGGTAAACGAATGAAATTCTTCTGCAATGTCAAAGTGAAATAACAAGTCGACTCGACATTTGAAACTCAATAATACCAGAACAGAAAAAAAGGAGAACCTGCCCTTGAAAATCATAAACAATCTTAAATTTCTTAATTGAAAAATAAATATCTGTAATAACATTTTTGTATATTTTAAATATAAGTATATCATAGCTGATCATCAAAAACTTTTATGTATTTTACTGCACTCATGGTAAATAAAAACTACCATCGTGGTAGTTAAGAAAATATGGGTAAACATTATCGGTGATATATAATATTGTCACATAAAACAAAACAATAAAGAGCTTGTGTATTCTTTTTAATTTGTCTGTATAATATTGATAGCGACTTCCGCATCCTTCTGATGGCAACTTTTGGATATTTGATAGTGCAGACAGGTTTTTAGTTAGAAGATTGTAGGCCCTGGCAGCAGTCGTCTCCCCACACCCGCTCAGTTAGGTCGCGTAATTATGTAGTTTATTTTTGTATATCTATTCTAAGTTACTGGTACCAGTAAAGAAAGTATATATCAATGTGACCATCATTTCTTACACCTCATATCATTATATTGCCCCTACAACCTCTTCGAAGACTCGGAGGTTAATAATAAATGTTAAAAAAGATTTAAATTGGAAGGCACAATTAATACAACCGAGAATGAACGAAGAGAGATCATATATTTTATAAGTACATCATAAATTTTTAAAGAATATTAGATAAATATTAATTTATAAAGGCAAAGGCATACGTGCCTATCGCAATTTGTCGATTGCGTTACATACATTACCTACCGCCTTTTCTTCCAATTATTGTAAAGGAGGTATGCAAATTACGGCCTTAGTGGACAAGAATATAATTCATTGTAAAAATGTCTCATAATATTTTATTTCTTGCTATTGTTTTCTTTTAACGGTACCTAGCGGGAAATAAGATTTAATTTTTTTTTTACATTTTATTGATTCAGTAAACCATTTTGGCTTGGGACAACATAGCCAGTGTTGAACAAAAGGTATTTTTTATAAGAAGTGAAATTATTACGAAACATAATTTATATTAAATTAAGTTTTTACTAACACAAGTAATAATATCACTTGTGTTAGTAAAAACTCCACATATTATGTGGATTAAACAGGGATGCAATAGTATCAATTTATTAATGTTGTGATTTATTTTACTAATATGTATATTGAATTGGTCCATCTATTGAGATTGACCAATTCAATGTAATGGCATTATTCAATATGTGGTAGTGGCAACACTTTTCTTTGGGCATTCGATCTACATTGTTATTTATCATTCGTGATGTGACAATGTTATGAGAGAGCTATAAAGTACAAATGCCTGGATTTTAAGAGGCAAATTACAATCCAGGCATGTAAGCCGTAAAGTATACTATGTGTACATTTTAATTGATAACAGCATTACTGTAACTGCATAGTACGCAGAAGAACAGTAGGCTGCTGTTCACATATATAATGACCATCATATGGTATTTATGTTGGGCAAGGTTTCAAAATAATGTAGCACCTCCTGCACCACACCTCGATAGTATGTTTAGTCATAATGAAGGTAATGTAGTGGTTGGAGACTAATAAACTAATACCAAAATATACTATTGTTTACTTTAGCCTTTGTTTCTTGGACTATTAATTAAGCTTTAACAATAAATGAATAGTAACTATAGTTATTTGATGGGCGCTTGCTTTGCAGAGCGAGCACTGGCTACCTGAGTTCAGTTAAGTAACTAGTTTTACCATAGTGAGCTCTGTAAACCAGCTATATAAACTTATTCTAGGTTTTTAGAAAGAAACAAGTATAATTAATACATTCATTTAAAAAAAATGCTTTGTGCCAAAGTATCACCGGAGCAATTCTGTTCATTCTGGATGCCTTATATATCTGAAACCCAACTAGATAGCATGTTGAAATTACACAAGGTTATAGAATACTAATAGTTCTTCGTAAAACATAGTTTTATTTTTGTCCATGCGAGGCCGAAGTTGTATGGGTTTGGTGCATATCTCCTTTACAATTTTCGGACATTTAACTTTGTTATCGTGTGAAAATGTGAAATATTATTCACGCGTCAACGTCAACGTTTTAATCATCAACAGACCATTAATCAAAAGAGGTACCTAGTAATTGCATTGCACTTTAGCATTGATAGAGATAACCCTTTCCTGATAATTACCAGTATAGTCCAGTCAAATAAGCAGAAAAAAGGGGTCAACCTCGGAATGAGAGATAATAAGTTGTAAACTCGTAAACACCTTCATTTTGGTGTTCTAAAAGTTGTCTCAAAAGTCTCATAAAATCTCGTGTCTGCGCCGTAAATTACTCAAGGTCAAAGATCACAAGAATCATTTTTCGCGATTATCTCGGTTTCTATAGCTCCAATGATGTTAATATTTATTATAAAATTGTAGAGCATAAAACGTGAACAAATTTTCAAAAAAGGCCAGCCGTTTTTGAGAGGCAGGGCAGTAAATATATTGTAATTTTATAATATACTAGCGGACCCGACAGACGTTGTCCTGCATGATATACCAAGCGATTAGGATATTAAACAAAGTAAGAAATGTAAGACAAATAATATAATAATTTTGTTATTCATTATTTTGAAATCACATAAATTTTTCTAAAAACAATTCGTTATAATCAATAATGTTTGTTTAATTTTATCTTAATGCGAGTTGATGAACAATATTTTTAGTCAATTCCTGAGGAGTATAAACGAATAAACTTGACGGTTTTCCAACGCGAGCACACGCCATATATAATTGGCAATGTAAAAAGACCTGATTTTCTAGATCTATCCCACAAATCGACATTGTTTGACCTTGTGACTTATTAATAGTCATGGCAAATGCCAAGCAAATTGGAAATTGCAGACGTCTGAATGGAATGGGTGAGTCTGAAGGGATCATTGGGAATCGTGGCAGGAGAACAACTTCACCTTCAAATTTGCCATTCAAAATTGTAGCTTCAAGAACATTGCCTATTATTATCATATTAGGTAATGACTTGTGTAGATTGTACCTGTTGCTGGATTTCTTTGTTTGACATTTAAATTATACCCTTTTTCTCCTTCCCAAAATATCAATGGATATTGCAAAGCGTCGTAAGAGCGATGACTGTCTTCAATCGTATGCACTGTGTTATCTCTGCGTTGGATTCGTATATCTCGACGTTCAAATGCGTCGCCAACCATAACAACTGCAACTTCATTAACCTTTTGGACGCCATTGTCACATATACGTGACAAACGAAATCTTGCCCTCAACGCCAACGTCACATATGTATGACAAAAAATACGTCGCACCTTAACATAAAAATAAACAATAAAACTAAATAAAACATTACTTTTGTGGTTAAATAAATATCAGTGTCATGAGTAGGGTTTATTAGAAAATTTAAGACGAAAATAAAAACACAGTAGACATTCGATAAAGTTTTGGAATCCCTATAAGGTCATTTTACAGAAAAAGTGGCTTGGCGTCGGGGGTACGGCGATGCGTTTATACTCTGGCGTTCAAAATGTTAATGGTCGGTGCATTATATCGGCCCGCGTGCTGCCCAGATGGTACTTTGTGTGCTTTGATGACGATTGTATAGTTGTCGTTTTGCAGTCTGTTTGAAACGGTATTGAACAACTGGACCAACTGGTTGTGATTCTGTAAAAACGGTTCTAAAATACCCACAATTTCTCGCTCCTCCATCTGCTCGATATGGTTGTACTGGCAGCGTGCGTTTATTTGCTGCTCCTCATCACCCATGAAGTAGATTTGCAGAAATTTTGCATTAAAGAACCAATTTGATGATACACTTGGCCCTGAATCTTAAACGTTGATTGAAAATTGCGACCATCCTCATTCTGAACGATTTTTGTTGCTCCAAATGATGTCATTTGAAAGCACGAATTGAATTTGCGAATTTTACGAAAAACAATTTAGATTGAGATGTAGCTCCAGCCAATAGTGCTTTCAATGGTTCTGGCGGCGAAGTCAATGGTGGCAATACAACTTTTCCAGATGCGCAGCAGAAACAAATGATAGTGTTGACATTGTTTGTTCATAGCACCGATTACAATTTGTGAATGTGACGAATAGCCGATGTCAGACTCGAATTCAAACGCAAGGCGAAGAAATGATGCGTGTCAATGCGCGATACACTTGCAAACGCTGTTGTTCACGTGTTCTGAATGTGTCGGTGACTCGTTGACGGGCTAGTCTTTGTCTCAAAGCATTCCAGGCGTTCGTTGCGTTGCTCTTGACTTTCATTAGCACGTGTGATTGCAGCCTGCTTTCTTCCATTTTCATTGTCTTCTGCCGATCTATTTAACCGACGGTTCTGGAGTAATTGTGAATTCCGAGTCCGTCGACCAATATTTCCTCCTCGTCCACGAAGACGTGGCATTGTTTTATGTACGTAATTTATATGTGAATATAATACACTTAATATTCACTGAAATGCGACACCTGAAATATCAAAAGACACCGTACAAAAAAATTAAAATGTCAAAATAACGAAACACACTTAATATAACACACTCAAACTAAAATGTCGAAAAATAAACAAAATCCTATGCACGTAACTTAGTGAATCTAAACCATCCTCGAATCCACTTGAACATACACAAAAAAAATCATTTAAATATTATTTTACTTTCCCACTAAGGCAGCACAATTCTAGCGTTTCTCCGATTTGTCATTATGTCAAATTTATTCCATGTCATTTTCCATAAAAATTTTAACAAATAAACGGGTAGACTGATAAATTTTTCGTTTTGCTGTCAGTTGCGTTTTGTTATTCCATGTCAGTTGCGTTTTGTTATACCACGTTTTAACAAAGCCTTTTATTTTTATTTTTTAACAGGATAAAATATCCTATGTCCGTTTCCTGGTTCTAAGCTACCTCCCCACCAATAAATAGCTAAGACGACTTTCTTTTATATATACAGGGTGTAAGTGACGGTTCACCGAAAACTGAAATACTAGGACTTCGGACCATCATTCTGAGTTGGAAAACGTAGGAATTTTCCACCGGAAAATTATCGAATTTTCTTTCAAAATTTCACATTTTTCTAACTGATAATGATTACATAATGAGTAAACGACCCATTATACTAGATAATATCAATAAAAACTACATAATACCGAAAAACAGCTATGTAAGCCAAACATACAAAATAAACACAGTTGAACCAATCAGCTGATCTTGCGCGGACAAGGCAATGACCAACGCAAAAAAGTTTTTTTACACACCGGCAATAGTGTGCTGTGTAAAAACCCGCCCGCATCGTACCTACTACCACTGAACTAGGGAAGATCTATGATCAATGATCGATATCGAAAAAAGTGTATTAAACAAAGCGGGATAGGTTAATAAATAAAATAATTGTTTTCCTTTTAAAAGTAAAGGTTACATGAACGTGTTAGCACTATTTATTATTAAATTAGTCACGTAGATTGAAAAGATTGTAATGATTAAAGTAGCCTGTAATTAAATGTTATACTACTATCACTTTACAATACCCATTTGCATTTTAAATGTAAAAAAATATTAATTGTTTTGATATTTCGTATCGTAAATGTACATGTATGAGTTTATTTAATCACTTTTAATAATAATTAATGTAAAAGACCATCTAATTGTTTTAAAACAAAGCTTTTTGTACACAGCGATTCATACAATGTAATGTAATCTAGTAAATCTTTACTTAACTGTACAAAACTGTAACAAAAATTTGTTAATAGAATTAGCAGTTATAAGTATAAAATTAATCGATAGCCGATAACTCTCATAAAAATATTTTATGAGAGTTATCGACTATGGATTTATTTAATTAGATAGATGTATCTCATCCCTATCTAATATGACTACAACTGCAAAAGAAATTTATTTTTGAATTCTTTAGTTCGGTCGCGCTACTGCCACCGCATGTCATGCTCAGAGTGCGCCAATATCTTGACGACTCATTTCCTCGGAGATGGATTGGGCGATTCGGGCCTCACTCGTGGCCAGCCCGCTCACCGGATTTAACACCGCTGGATTTTTTTTTGTGGGGCTATATCAAGGAAAAAGTGTTCGTCAGTGAGTGCACTACTGCGGACGAAATGCGGAATCGTATATCGGCAGCATTTGTAAAGTTAGAAGCTGACATTATCGCAGACCCCTCCATGATGCCTCGCCTTCACGACGAAACAATCAATCGTGCGCAAGTTTGTGAACAAGTTGGAGGCAGCTATTTTGAACCATATCTTATAAGGCCCGCGAGATCTAAAGGTAAGGTTTAATTACTTTTACAATTTACTGTTAATTCAAAGAATTTAGTGTAAATCACCCTACCTTTTTATTTTATAAACACATTTGGCTTTCTGTTTTTACCTACACAAACATTAACGAAATGTGCGTATAAGATTAATTTTATAAGACGTTATTCAATTTATTCAAATTTTTTGTAAGTACAATAATAAAATTGTACAATCCGATTATTAGTCTCAACGTTTAAATTATTATTGTAATAGGTCACTAAAATAGGTGATCCGGGCTCCGTCAGATAATGTGAGCGCGCGTAGCGTTGGTGCGCGGGAAGCGCGATACGATAGCGCGGACGGACACATTGCATTGGTAGCGATACATTGCGTAGGGTAAATTACAATGTACTAGCATGAAACTTTAATCGTACATTTCATTTTTGAATTGACATTTCCATTCAGTTGTGTACTTATGGACAAACGATTGTGCAACGTTTTCGGTACACCGTCCCTTACACCCTGTATAGAATTTATTCATAGGTGGCTGCTTTAAGTACCAGGCATAGTCCAGGCATATTAGGGGTTTCACCTCGGAATGAGAGATAGTCGGCTATAAACTTGTATAAATCTTTATTTTGCCACCCTGAAACTTGTCTCAAAACCTACTTATCGTAGGGTGTCCGCGTCTACAGATATTCCAAGGTCAAAGGTAAAAAAATCGATGTTTTACACATTTATTGCAAATATCTCGTTTCCTATGGGTTTTATGCTATTTGTATTGACTATAAATATTATAGAGGATTAAATTCTCTACAACTTTTGTTAAAACATTTTTTTTATACCTATCTTGAACCATTTTCGAGATAGAGGGCAGAGCGCGCGCAGTTTTACTATTTAGAGTATCATTCGAGGTAAAACTGTATATAATATATAATTCTAAATAATTTGTATTTTTTATTAACTATTACATATATAGATTCACGCCTGTTTCCTAGAGGGGTATGCAGAGACTACGGATTTCCATAACTATTACGTTATAATTAATATTTTTTCAATAATTCAGTATATTTCTTTTATCACTTACCTACACGTGTAATTATAAAGTTATTAAGGGAAATACATTAATTATTTTTTAATTCCAATCTTATTTATACTAATTACTTCCTAACTCAATAAAAAGAAAATAATTAATTTTTAATTAATGTTTTTATTGAAAAAACCGTTTCATACATTTATGAACGCTGAAATTTAAAAATTGAAGGACTACAGCGCAAAAGTCATGTCACAGCCACTTATCGATACTTTTTAATGATACTCTAAATAGTAAAACACTGCGTGCGCTCTGCCCTCTATCTCGAAAATGGTTCAAGATATAAAAAAAATGTTTAAACAAAAGTTGTAGAGAATTTAATCCTCTACAATATTTATAATAAATACAAATGGCATAAAACCCAGGTAACGAGATATTTGCAATAAATGTGTAAAACATCGATTTTTTTACCTTTGACCTTGGAATATCTGTAGACGCGGACGCCCTACGATAAGTAGGTTTTGAGACAAGTTTTAGGGTGCCAAAATAAAGGTTTATACAAGTTTATAGCTGACTATCTCTCATTCCGAGATACTTGCCCTAATTTGACTAATATTCTTGGACTAGCAAGCATAAAATGGAAACACGTCAAAATTCGAATGTAGATTTATAAGATTACAATATATTTACTCGTATTATTTCTACTTAAAATCTACTTTAAATAAATTAATATAAATTTTAGATTATTATACAATAAGTATTTCATCTAATGAGTTTTTAATTACACAAAGTGAGTATTATGAAATATAACATATATGCAAAATGATTTTAAATATAATGTTGATATTTTTGCAAAATTTTGGTAACCACATCTTGTATGTTTGAGAAACAATTAATAATATTCTTATTAATTGTTTGCGAGGGATAGATCAAAAATCTTGTGTTTTAAGAAAATTCCCTTACAACAAATAATTTATTTTCTTCTTTATTAAATAAATTTTCTTTTCTGGTATTGCAAGTTTTTTTATTTAATTTTCTTAGTACATATCCCGTCACATACTCTAATTGAGATTGTTTTTTCATTAATTTTAACCAAATTGTCACTATCAATCATTTCAAAATCAATATCAGTCGATAAACAAGAATCTTTAAAAAATAAATTTAGTAATTTAGAGACAGTGCTTTTGTCTAATTCACAGTCTGATTCAGGTGAGTGGACACTACTTAAATTATTAATTAACAGGGAGGCGAATGCTGATTCAAATCCGGCACATGTGCGAGAATTATTGCGATACCCATGACTTCTTATGGACCCAAAGAAATTTTCTAATAGGTCCTGATTAAAATGTCTCATCCAAAGTGATGTCAAATGGTATTTTTTTTGACAATATATCAACAAAATATTCCATGTTTTCTATTGCTTGCAGCCAGTTTTTAATGCAGTAGCTGACTTGTTATTACAATCCACAAATTTCATTGTACCTAATATTTTTTTGGACTCAGCCCACTGCTTTTATGTGCTGAGAATAGCTGGGTTCAGGTGCAAGGTTTACCACTCCTTTTTTTGTAGTTTTCATGACTGCCTTTGAGTGAGTCAAACAAATTATCAAAAAATATTTGCACATCTGCAGTCTCTTGGCATTCCCTTGGCAGTATACCGATTCCTGAAAAAATAAAACAATGATTAGCATCTAATAGTAGGACATTAATATAATATTCCTTAAGTATCAATGAATATAAAATAATAAAATAATGACCAATTTTTAACTATTTGTGTTTCTAGTGATGAAGAAAGGTTGATTTAGGTACCTATAGGTACCTATAGCCCAAATTCAGCAATCAACTTATAAAAAATTGAGACTAGATAAAGAAAAGACAAAATTAAATAATGGCAGCAACTGTTCTGATGAAAACTTGTGTTGCACTTTCATTTTCAGAAATTTTTTTAGATTAATGTGATTTTCTATTAGTTTAGGCATTAAGTGAAGTCCTTGATATGCAGGATTTTCATTATAAAATAGCATGATATGTTCTCACTTCGCTGTCTTTTGGTTGCCATCAAAAACAACTTTTAAATCCTTATTTAATAAATTATTCCTAATTCCCTTCCTTAAATGAGGTTTCACAGGATATACAGTTTTTTTTATAATAATAATAATAATGTTCACTTGGCTTAGGCCCGTGACATGTTTTTCTTTCCGGCAAGTCAAGAAAATAAAAGAAAAGAATAAAAATAATAATAATGTACTATCACATACACACAACATCATCTAGCCCATCCTAAGCAGACCTTGTACTATGGGTACTAGAAAATTGATAAACATACATACATATATACTTTTTTTTTGTAAATACATAATAATAATAATATGTAATGATAATAAAATTGTTACCTGATAATAGCAATGTGGGTACAGCATTCTGAGTCACTCTGCTACTAGAAGATTTAAACTTGGGTTCAAAATGGGATTCACATACTCTATATTGGCGAAATATAGTATTATTATCCAAAAATAATAAATCTCCACCAATAGAGCTCGCCTTGAACCTATCACAATCATTGGCCGGATTAGGGAACTTATGCAAGATGCATTCATCTGTACCTAAAAAAATTAAGAATAACAAAAGTATTATGTACTTATTAGTTTTTAGTAAATACTGCTGAAGAAGTAAATTATTTAAATTGATTGGCACATCCACATAGTAGGTACAGTGTAGACATAGCTACGTTTCCCGCTCACGTTTCGTAAGTAAAATTTATTAAATAGGACACATTTAGGTAAAAGTTTAGAAACGTGCCTATTCGATAGGGGGTAACGGTGGCGGTGGGAGCGTGGGGAGGGGGAAGGGTAACTAATCCCCGCCTCCCTCTCCCGCCGGAGCCCTATAATTACCGAGACAAATGGACTTTTATTTATAAATTTTATTAAGTCATATATTGATAAATAACTCAAAAATCTATGATAAGTCTATATTATACAATATCTTGAGAATGCATCATCTCCGGCACTGCAGGATGTGCAGCCTCTTCGCCCTAGCGTAACAAAGCACTGGCCCATGCGCTCACCTAAGCTCGCTTGTGCCTATGCTTTGTTACTGCGGGCGGAGGCTGCACCCCTTCCGTGCCTCCGGGCTCTAAAAAACACTCTAGGGGTAGGGCAAAAAGTACCACGTGAAGTCGGGGTAAACTAATTCGGGTCTGTCACAGATTTTAATATTTACCTTTATTGTATTTCCTTTTTCCGAATTTAGAGGCTCATTTTTATTTTACAAAAATGTCAATTATTTTTTATTATTTCTCTTAATCACTTTCACTGAAATATTAAATAAAAATATGACTTTGGAATAAATATATATAATAATAACTTTAATTTATAATAATTTTGACACTGAATTGCATCCTTCTACTTCCCTAAGTAGAAAGGAACGTAATTCTGTGTAAATGACTTATTCATAACCTCAAAAAACGCAATATGAATTTCTTATTTTTTTTAAAATGAGTGGTCTCCGGCAAGAAAAAATTACTGCTTGTGGCTTCGGAAACTCTCTAGTATCACGTACTACCCTTAGATTCTGCCAAAGGAACGTAATTATGTGTAAATGACTTATTCATAACCTCAAAAACGCAATATGAATTTCTTATTTTTTTTTAAATGAGTGGTCTCCGGCAAGGAAAAATTACTGCTTGTGGCTCAGAAAACTCTCTAGTATCACATACTACCGTTAGATTCTGCCCAACGAATAGGCACGTTTCTAAACCCAACCCCACATTTATTTCAAATAGTAATAGTGAAAAAGTGGCTTTACTTACGGGTTTTATTACAGTTTCGAATGCAGCATTTCCTCGTAGACATTTTACCGAATGTCGCTAATTTCCAATAGAAAGCCAAATTGCCTGAGTAAAACGGGATCGACGGTGACCAATGTATCGCTTGGGTAGTCAAGAAGTACAGAATAGTCAGAGTCCAATGCGTTGCCAGTGTAATCGTATCGTAGATAGAATGAAGGAGCCAGGAAAACGAAAACCACATCAGACCACATGCATTCGTTGCTCCAGAGACCACAAAGTACATTTGTATATCGAATGACTTCGTAAAGGCGGCTGTAGAAATTGGGCCAGCATGTCGGGCCAAAATAATGAATTGCAAATGTCGCTGTTTATACATTGGTGTACTAATCATTCTGCATTAGCTCTTTAATAAAGATAGACGTAGAATCTCTTGCAACCGCGGCAATTTGTTTGTACAGTACATTTAATTATTTTCTTAAAGTGCACCAAAGTAGAGATCCTTTTAACTTAGTATATAATGTATACGAATCGCGAAAGCCTAAAAACATATACGGACTTACATGCTCGAAGCCATATCGCGCAAGCTCGCGTTAGCCATCATGAGTTTTTAGTGCACAAAGATAAAATAATAGAATATTAGGAAAACACTACGACATAATACTAAATAAATCAAATCAATATTAAATATTTATGTTTTATTTATCTAGCTTAGTAACTTACTTTGTTTTTGTTTTTATGTTGTATAATATATGCTTTGGATTCTATATTATTGGTTCATTTCGATACAATTCTATAAATTGTTATCTCGTTATATTCCACGCCATCGTAACTCGGGAACGTAAATTTCACTCACGCACAACAGTACTGTCTTTACTGACGAATGACAACGAACTGAATAAGACACCAACGTGTAAACACTGTTTGCGAAGCGCGCCAAGATCCTTTGATGTTCGCACGAAAATCCGACAACGTTCGGTTGGTCGGCCAATTTAGGCGTCAACTACCAACATATCGCCAAGTACAGATAGTGCAATCCACGAAGACGCGTCCCACTATTCCCCCTAACCGTTTATAGTATAGGTGTGCAAGCTTCCCCCAATGTTTGAGTGTTATCGGTACACACTAATTACCTATGAGTGCACGGGCACACTACAATGAAAACACCAAACAGGAGAGAGCGTCACGGTCAAAGGGAAAGATTCTCTACTTCAATATTATATTTTTTTAATTTTTAGGTATCGATATTTTATGTGATTATTAGTTAATATACGATAATATTACCATTTTTATAAATTATAGACATAAATGAAATACGTGAAAAAGTTTTATTAAACTTTATTAAGAAATCAAAATCGTCAATCACTCGTTTCAGAAATATCTGATTCAGAGTCTGATGTATCACCAACATTTATAATAAAACTGAAATCAAGATCACAGTGTCTCAAGTATTCATCTTCTATTTTTTCCACGTGTTGGCAAGTATTGAACTAGACATCTTTATTTACTCGATCAAATGCTTCATTTAAAATGGGCATAATTGAAGGATAATTTTGATTGATATTGCGGCTACCAACGTCGTTTTTTAGAATACCTCAAATGTTTTCGATTGGGTTTAAATCTGGATGATAAGGAGGCAGCCGAAGCACTGTGAATCCATGTTCTTTCAATAATTCGTCAACTTTGTATTTGCGGAAGTTTTCTTTGTTTTTTAGTATTAGGTCATAAAGTTCAGGTTTTTTGAAGCTTGGTTCGAAATGGATATTTTTTGCATTCAGCCAAGTCTGCATGTCTAATTTGTTGGAGTTGGATGTTGGTATTTTTTCCTAACTAGTGTTGTGATAGGCTGCATTATCCAAGACTACCACGGCATCATTTGGGAGATTTGGTATTAGTTTCTCCTTTAGCCACTTTGAGTAATTTTCTATGTTCATATTGTTGTGGTAGTCTCCAGATTTGATCTCTGCTCTGTATGTCAACAACGCGTTTGGTAAAAAACCCTCTGCACTGCCGCCATGTACTATGATTATGCGCACTCCTTTTGTTATATTTTGTTTTATTGCTGTTTTAGAACCTTTTTCGGCCCAAGATTTTTTTTGCACGTGGTTGGTATGAATATATGATTCGTCTGTGTACACTATAGGTCTACCTGCATTACGAAAAGACTTTACCTGTTTTAAATATTTCAATCTTAACATTTGAATATCATGTTTCTCAGTTAGCACCTTCCTGTTATTCTCAGTTCTTCTCCATTTATAACCAAGTTTACGTAACAATGTTCTTAGGGTTGTTATACATCCATCAAATTGTATACGGTCTTTCAAAACAATTTTAAGTCGTGATAATGTTGGAAATTGACGATGTTCTATATGATAGTTTTGGATAGTTCTCCGGACTACACCAATATCAAAGTCGTCTAAATTAATTTTTCGTGGTCTTACCCTTCTCTTCTTCATAGGTGATGTAAAAATAGAAGCATTTCTGCCTACTAAATTCGTATGCGACGTACTGGCTTCATTTTCAGACTCAATATCCGCTTCCGTAGTCAGCTCTGTTGTACGCTCCGTACTTGGGACTATAGGAACTATCACATCCGTCTCCATAGTTATATTCGATTCCATAGCAGGTACTGTAGTTTGCTTTATTGTATTAGTATATTCCTTTCTTTCGCGTAGAATTCTAGTCACTGTGCTTTCAGATACTCCAACAGCCTGTGCGGTTCTCCATCGCGCATCAGTGAGTTTTTCTACGTAATTATTGATTGCTTCTTTTTTCATAAAATCATAAACTTTCGAAATAATGTCTCTTGCCTAAAATTTAAAAAAAACATTAAATAGTTTTACTTATTTTTAAAGATGAAATGAAGTTATCTTTTAGTAAAATTTGCTATTTTCAAAATTAAATTACTTTCCTCTGCTTATTGCATGTATTTTAGTAACTACATACTTCTAAACAATGTAAATATCTTTTACATACCTGGCTTTTAAGTACAAGACGCTGAGATTTTCTCGACATTTAAAAAAAATAATAATATAAAGTAGAGCAACTTTCCTGACGAGTCTGGATTTTTGCAACATTGACTGTACTACATGTGTGCATCGAACCGCTGACGGTTCGCGACTGCCGCTCGGGTGAAACTCCCCGCACCCCGCGATCCCCTCAACCAAAAATTGGTGGGTCGCGTCTTCGTGGATTTCACTATCTGTAGGTCTCTACACGTAGGCCCAACATGCTGGCCCACTACCTTGGCCCAATGTGTACAGCCGCCTTTATAATGAGTTGACAATAAATAATCGTTCTCTCAATATTACCTACTAATGGTATTACAATTTAATTAGGTACCCGAGATGTTCTACTACAATAATTATTGTGTTCATATTATTTATCTACATGATATTCAGCAATGGCTTAAAAGGAAACACGGGCGAGAGAATTGAAAAATAGGTAAGTATTTGTAAAATCTATTGCTGTCGCGCAGTGCCATGTATAGTATCATGAGCGCGATAGAGACAACTGCAGCTTGAACCGAAAATACCTATTAAAACTACACAAAATCAATGTTTCATAGTCCCCTGATTCCTTCTCCAAAACTTGACCGATTTAACTACTATTTTCATTAAAAATTAAAGACTTTGGCCGTGTACCTGTTTTCCTTTTTTCTTATATAATCTAGTCAAATTTGTTTTCTGGATGTTTGAACACAGCGGAAAATCTGGCCAATTTTTGAGGTTTTTGAAGGCTCATGTCTCTTTTAATAATTAATTTATAAAAAAAAGGAAAACAGGGACATGCCAATAGAGCCCATACATTTTTTGGAAAAATATTATGAAGAAACGGAACGGACCAATTATCACACGTGTCATACTTGGTCCGAGGGGGACTACGTTTGCTTGGAAAAACGGCCCTAGAATTTTGTAATGTAGGTACATATTTATATTTAGTATTTTTGTCTTTTAGGTGTGTTGTTTTCTCGTCAAGCATTATGGCAAATACTTAGTTATTTGCCATGCTGATCGTGATCAAAGACTACAATATAATATACGGATCGTGATGACACTAACTTAATAGCCCAGGGTCGATAATTTTTGAAACCAAAAAAAATAATAGTTGGATGAAACATATTGGAAAAGGAAAAGAATATAACAAAAATTAAAGGGAAAATAATTTATGGGCGATCTGAGGTCGGGAAGTGGATGGGGGTGGGGGGGTAAGGGTAAAAAATGGTTTATCTCGATTTCCGTAAAACTAGAAATCCTATAGAAAAAAGTTAAATAGCAAAGGTGTAGGTAATAAAAAGATCTACAACTTTTGTATTTACACTTTTTTTACATAACCTCAAATGTGAAAATTCAAATAACCAAGTTTTTGGTTATTTATTTTTATCTTGTGCTAAAAGATTATTTTTTTCTCGAAATTTGATGAAAACTAACCTTTTTATGTCCCAAACACACTGCTTTTTTTATTTAAAATATTTATTTTTGCAGCTTATTTTGACTTAATATCGAAAAAGCACCCTAATTTTCAATCGAAAATTCAATCGTCAAAATATCTGCTTTTTTTAAAAAGTCGTGGGTTTCTTTGTTTGTTTGAAATCTCTACTTTCTGAAGGTGTAAAAAAAATATACATTACTATGGTAAATTTTCTCAGAAAATGCAAAAAAAACGAAAAAAGCTCGCTTCCGACATTTTTTTTTAATCGTCGCGTACAATTTTGAGCTATTTATTAAAATTTACACTTTAATTACTCGAAAAACGTAAGATTGCATGTTAATACGACATCTACTATAACTAATTAATTAATTCCGAAAATATTGCTCAAAACTATTTGCTGTAGCTGTGAAACTGGATGTAACAGTTTAAAATGTGGCTGCCGAAAACATGGTTCTGAAAAATGCTCCAACGTGGAAGAAAAACCTACGAAGAAGTTAGTGATTCAGATGAAATTGTGAATGAAGAACCAATGCAGACTGGAAATAATATTGGAGACGAAGACGGTGATGGTCTTGAAGATTTCGAAGATCTAAAATATCGGGAAGGTTTGTTGAATCTAACGATGAAGAAATGCTATCAAAGAGACAAAAACTAATGAATAAGTGATTAGAATTCAACATATTTATAAATAACAAGATGATGTATTTAAAAATATTATAATGAATAACGTAATCAGTATAAAGTATCTAAAAACGATTAGGATACGATTAATTTTGACAGTACGATTTACATATATATTTATACAGGGTGTGTCGTAAATAGTGGTCCAGAGTAAAGGAGTCGATACACTGTATTCTTATGTATCACATACCGAAATTTTAACCATTTTTTTTATGCCCCTAAAGTCATATGATTTGCTGAAGATGAGTATTGAAATTGGAAACAGATTAATTTCTTTAAGTACCTTTGACTTTAAAACATAAAAAAGGGTTTGGATATGATAGTACACATATTCAAGAGTAATAATAAAAAAACAGAATTAAAAAATATTGATATTTGTTGAAATGACAGCCAAATTCGTGAAGCAAGGTGCAGAAATTTTAAAAAAGAACTTTTATTTTTTGTTAGGAGACCCTTAACTGAAAATGCTTAAAATTTCGGTATGTGATACATAAGAATACAGTGTATCGACTCCTTTACTCTGGACCACTATTTACGACACATCCTGTATATTATGAGATTTTCTATGACATAAATGTAATTAGAATTTAATAAATCAACGTTTTTACTGGAAAAAATTGCAGCATACATTTTTAGATGAAATCCCCTTTAAATCCTATCTTTAATATTTAGAACAACTATTTTCGCATATTTTTTGTAATCTTTATGTTTTATGGATTTGTAATTTTTTTGTTTATCAATGTAAACGTAAGATTCCATTCTTACGTTTTTCGAGTAATTAAAGTGTAAATTTTAATAAATAGTTTAAAATTGTACGCGTTGATTAAAAGAAATTTCGGGAGCAAGCTTTTTTCGTTTTTTTGCATTTTCTGAGAAAATTTACCATAGTAATGTATATTTTTTTACACCATCAGAAAGTAGAGATTTCAAAGAACAAAAAACCCCCGACTTTTTAAAAAAAGCAGATATTTTGACGAGTGAATTTTCGATTGAAAATTAGCGTGCTTTTTCGATATTAAGTCAAAATAAGCTGCAAAAATAAATATGTAAATAAAAAAAAATTCAGTGTGTTTGGGACATAAAAAGTTAAGTGTTCACCAAATTTCGAGAAAAATTATCTTTTTGCAAAAGATAAAAGTAAAAAACTTGGTTATTTGAATTTTCACATAAATTTTGAGGTTATGTGAAAAAAGTGTAAATACAAAAGTTAGTATTCGGCACTGGTCTATAAAGCTAGCCATTAGACTAGAACGTTATTCACACGACACGACCATACGACGCGCGACGTACGATACGTACTTACGTAGTATCTCTAACTTCTCTAAGTAGTCTGTGGACACGACACGACTGACACGACAGACAGGTAAGTTATAACAGGGTTGCCAATGCCAATGTACGTAATTCCCCAAAAATCCCCAAAAATTTTTAAACAATGAAAAACGTTTTAACTATTTATAATTATTACTTTTACGTTTTGTACTGTTACACTTTGCCCATATACATATTTGTTGCAACCATTTTGCTCAAAGGCTTAAACTTGACCTACAGTATCTGTATTGAGCCGATTGAGGATTTCTGTATTTTAATTTTTAAGCTCCCTAAATTTACATTCAACTCGTTTTGCCAATGCATTTGAAAATGGCAGCATGAGCAACAAGAACGACATAATTTTTATGTTTGCGAACATTATTCACTATTTTTAATATTTACAGTAGCTACTAGGTGCTGCCAAAGTATTCTTTCTTTATTAATTTTTATATTTATTACAATTTATAATATGTACCTATTAATAAAAACACGAAGATTTCGAACGAATTCACGAAGAAATCCCCGCATATGACAGAGTATTCCATAATTATGGTGGGCCAAGTGTTAATTCGAAACGATTGAAAACTCGATAAAGATAAAAATAGAAAATCACTTTTCTAAACAAATTAAATCATGCATAATTATGCTATATTAGACTCTCGCTCAGCTGTTAGGGCAGATAAAACTAGTTGCAGTTTAGCAAAAACTAAAATCTATCCTGTGGCTAAACTACTGCTTCTATTGAACTGACATTTGGTGTAGAGCTTGTATGTGGTACATAGGTACTATAATTATGTAGATAGAAATAAAGCCTCACTGTTTAATCAAACTTGTATATCTGAGAAATGTACTTAGGTAAGGTGCAGGTAAAAATAATGTTATAGGTAATTACGAGAACTTAAAAACGCACAGACCCTATTGAATGCTTACCTCGCAAAATGTTTCAAAATGCGATACGGGTTACAATAATTGTTTTCAAGACTCACAAATAGGTACACATGCACGCACACATATAGGTATAAGGTACACACACACATATATGTATATACTTGCAAGGTACACACAGACATATCAACCTAGACTATTTAGACTGAATAGAAGTTGAACGCTGCGAATCATGCGAGAGAGTGCGTTATATTTTTTTATTTTATGTCATTCACGCTGAACGGGACGCGACCGACGCTCTATCCTTATCCTTACCATTACATCGACACCACTATGATGCACAGTCCCTTTGCACAAATTCTCTATTTTGTATGTAGCGTAGTTAGGTAGTTAGGCGTATATAGGATGTCTAATTTAATGAGTAGCCGTGTGTATCAAGGCACAAAACTCACAAAAATATTTCTTGACAATTATCCTTACTAATATTATAAATTCGAAAGTAACTCTGTCTGTCTGTTACCTTTTCACGGCTAAGCCACTCAACAGATTTAAATGAAATTTGGCACAGATATAGTTTAAAACCTGGGGAAGGACATAGGCTACTTTTTATTGATGTAGGTACCACGCGGGCGGAGCCGCGCGCAAAAGCTAGTTAACTATAATAATGTGATCTTGTTTGAAAATGATGTCGTATTATATATTATGTCGGACTCACTGGGACAAAAAAAGGAAACCATAGCTGCCAAGTGTTACAAATCGGTGCATTGATTATAGCGATGAGCTCTCAGTAGCAGCATGGGATTAGGAAACATGCCCAAAAAACGACTTTAGGCTTGCTAAGACATAGAACCCAAATCCACTGTTAGTAAATCCAAATTAGTAACTTACCAAGACTTAGACACTTTCCTGCTGCTTGGCCCTTTTCTATTTATAAGGCAAGTTAGATTGTATAATAATAATAATAATAATTGAGACTTAGCAGACCTCAAACTTTTTCAGGCACTTTATGGAATGCTTAGAGGTATGCTAATATCTATTGTTATACAGTCGCTTCCATTTCGGCATAAAGCATATATTATTAACTTAATAAACAACTATCGCAGATCAGTAAAACACAGCTCGACTATATTAAAGACTAAGACATTTTGCAAGGCATACTCTAGATCCAACCAATGATATTGACCTTTAACTTCATGGAGTCATCAGTGCTTGCTTTAACTGTAGATAACCCAGTAGGTACTCTGAGTTCCACTCAACATCTCAGGTATATCCCAGTCTGCCAACCAGTACTTGGCAAGTGTAGTGAACTTAGCGGGTTCTAACAATAAAACAACACTTTTTGAATGCAGCCTTTTATGGATTATGACATTGAAAATTTAGTCATACACCAAGTCATACAGAAGTTCTAACGAAAGATAATAAGTATCTTAAATAAATGATGATCAAACTGTTACACAAATCCAGATATCTCCACTGCTTGGTTAGCACCACTTTGTACATATCCAAATATTTCATTCCATGTAGCTGCTATATAGAACAAAATATATTCAAAATAGTTCATAAAATGTTTGTTCTTATAGTCTTTCGTTAAACCTAATTAAAGGCCTTTAATAGTAATTTCTAAAAAACAAGTTTCAACTGAACACAATACTAGTTACTTATAAGAATAATTATATGTCAATATACCTATTCTTATCTTAATAAAAAATATTACAGCAATCAAAACATAATAAACATGTATGTAAATTTATATAACAAATTAAAATATATAAGAAGATTTATAAAATCTTTGACAAATTAAAACCTATAGCTATGCCAAGTAACAGGCAAATTCTAAAATTAATAATGTTTATAAATAATAGTCAATTTTAAGAAGTTAGATCTACTATAAATAACCTAATACTATATTTTAGAAGTAGGTATATACTTCATTAAACAATATTAGGAAACTTGATACTCTAAAATTAAACAGAAATTATTCTTAATTTTTAACAGAATTCCTAATACGAATAGAAATACCTTTGCAGAACACATTGTTAAATTATTATAATTCCAATAATAAAAGGTAACGTAATTATTTTAAATTACAAATAGAAACAATTGAGCACATAATAGGCAAGTACTCAAAATAAACAAAAGTTAAGGTATACGTAGGCCTTTGTCTATCTTGAAATATATGCATTTGATATCTATTACATGATTCAGTTACAACATTGATAGTACAGATGAGACATAGAAGACACTATGTAGTACGATAGTTACATTTTAGCACTATTGATTACTTCTCGTTTTCAACAGCTGCTTGAGCCATGAGATCGGTTATGTTTTTCTCCAATTCGTCGACACGAGTGCCCATCTCGTCTATACGGTTGATTATTTGATCCGACATGCTCTGGAAATTATCCTGCATGTTTTGCAGGAGTGATTGCACGTACTGCGTGACCTCCTGCATAGTTTTCGGATCATTGCCTGACGTTGTGTAGGTGTTTTCGGCGTCAGACACATCGGTGTTGGTCGTTTCAGTGTTCTCCTCAGCCATATCTGATATTACCTTTTTGTTCTTCAAATTGATATCTTTGTTAAAAATGTAGTTTATGTTTACGTGACTTTTAATTTGATCTGAGGTTTACGTAGTTATTTTCATTATCTCAATAATCACGAGAGAAATAATTGGAGTCCGCAGAATCGATAGAGAGCGGATGCACAAGCTCGGTTTTGTTAAATTGGACAATTTGGCTGGAATATAAATTCGTTGTGGTGCACAATAACAACTGATCCGTGAGCTCTGTAGTGTATTATCTATGCCGTGATCAGATGCCACAAAATTGACACCGAGCTTCGAAACCTGACGCATGCGCGCTACGTTCCGAACTGCCAAACTCAATTGTTCAAATTTTCCCGCTACTTTATAATTTTCTCACGGCGCTATTAGATGGCACTGTCATTTATAAACCTAATAATATTTTCTAGGATGGTTTAATTTAGTAAACCATACTAGAAATAAAGGATGATGACCAAATTTGTATGAGACTAGTAACTAGTAAGTGTTTAACAATAGTACTTTAAAGTTTCAAAATTATGTAATAATAGTATTTTATAAAAATAAACAACGCGATAAAATCCGTATAAAGTTTGTCAAAATGGTCAAAATATATATTTGCCATGTAATGTCTGTAAGCTTATATTACTTAAAATAATGGGTCAAGTTGACAACATCAAGCAACTCCCATTCCAAATGCATCAAGTGGTCTTCGCTCAGCCCGGCGGAACATAATGTGATAAGTACTTATACGGCGTACAATTTTATAGAAAATAGAATTCGTCTCAAATTTTCATTTCCGCATTGGCTATAAACGCAGCGACGCGACGAGATAAATTTGGAGTTCTCACATGATCAGGCATGAAAATATGAGAATTTTGTTAAACAAACTGTTATTTTGTGTCAAAAAATAATAATATTAAAACATAATGTTCTCGTTATATCCTGCACTTTTGAGAGATGTCGCCATATAAAATATTATCATCTTAAGATTTTTTGATCGAGATACATTTCAAATCTACTGCTCGATGTAAGATTTGGGGGGACATTTTTACGCATCGTCCTTTCAATTCAATATTATTGTGATTTGGGAGATGTTTTGTTACACGAAATACCACATTGTATTAAAAATATTATTATTTATAATACAATGTGGTAATGTTAGGTATGATAACAATAATATGTGGAGTATGAATAAAATAATATAAAGCATGTCAAAAATGTATATTTAATATTTATATTTTAAAATGTATCTTAGTTTTACATACATATGTTTTCTTTTAAAATAAATGCACCTTTGGGCTTATTTGATTCTATTGTATTCACTTTTTACATTGTGGACTATATTTGGCTTCATTTCGGAGGCAAAACGTACATCTGGTAGGTATCAAATATGGTATAAGTAATCCGTAACATAACAAACTGCTTGCTACTTAAAAAAAAACGCGTCCACGTAAGCTCTTCATCATTTAGTACTAACTTTCCTAATGAAACCCCTAACACATAGAAATAATAAAAGATTTAAAATCGTATTTTGTTTAAGTTTATATTTCGAAGAATGGTGGCTTTTATTTATTAATGAGTAGGTAATAGTATTAGCAGTGTCTGAGGATTTAATAATATGTACCTATTATGAAATGGAAATAACGTGTTCATACATTTATTTACTTTAGCCATTATTATAATAATCTGGTTATTAGGCATAGTGGTCTGTTCTTCACCTTACTGAAAAAGGATATTAATAAGAATATAATACAATACGAGGTTAGATTAACTAACTTCTTTCTACCTTGTTGAATCTGAGTAGTTCTATTGAAGCACCACTAAGATACAATTTAACCGCAACAACAAATGTTCTAAATTTCAAATACATTTGCTTGTATTTTCTATATCTTATACTTACATGTCAGCAGGTTTTAGTTATTACTTATTAGGCATCTTAATAAAACATAACTCTTAAACCGACGTGCTTTACAATCAGTGTTTCTAAGTAGCTCTGTGATTTTTAAGACGGATTTCATAATTTTACTGCAATATTTTTCACATTATTCTAACATGGTTACTATTGTATATACATGTGCTTAACAATAATACACTTAATATAACCTTTGCTGAAAGGCGTGATTTATTTAGGGTTACGACAAATAAGGTGGTAATTTTTGAAGTCCAGAAATAGTTCCAGCTATTGAGCTATCCATATTACCTAATAGGTAGGTACATCTTCTTTGGTGTCCTACCTAGACGGTTGGCTGGGAGCGCCCTTGTGTATTCATTTTAACGCATTTATTACTGGCCCAGACTATTAAAACAGTCCTAAATAGTCAAACTATAGTTAACTGTATAGATTCGAAGTCCTTTAAAATGTAATTTACACATACCTACGACAAATGTTCACACCCTTTAGTTAGCTAGTATATTACATGTTTTAAGCAAAATAGTATTAGAAAGCGACAAATGAAAACAGTCTTTCTATGGCTGAATACCACAGAGAGAGAGAGAGAGACAGAGAGAGCACCAAACGCACGCATCTTTAGTTTGAAAATATTTATAATTTCATCGCTTATGTAATTATCATTGCAACTTGGATTGTATAGTATATAACAAGCGGAACTTCGCTACTAGAGAGGTAGGGAATTGCTTTGTGCTAAAATATCTTTGAATAATACACTTAGTGCCACACATCACACAGGTACTTACGTGATATGCAAAACAACACATCGTTTTAGAAATATAGTTTCGAGCCAAAACCTCAATAATGAAGAATAATTGCGCTAAGTAAAAACCCTGTACCTAATATAATTTTTATATAAATTTGACTACAGCCGTAGTTTCATTAGGACCTATTTTTACAATATCTATGTCAGCCTCGATGGCGTAGTGGTTAATCTAAGCGACTGCCACGCCCGAGGTTGCGAGTTCGATTCCCGCACAAGTCAAACATTTGTGTGCATGAACATGGATCTTTGTCTTGCTCTGGGTGTTTCTGTGTATAATATGTATGTATTTACAAAAAACAAGTATATATGTATGTTTATCCATTGTCTAGTACCCATAGTACAAGCTCTGCTTAGTTTGGGCTAGATGGTGTTGATTGTATGTGATAGAATATTTCTGTAATACAATATTAGATTATGGGTCTTGCGTTGGTAAATATTTAATGCTATGAATAAGATATAAGATGTCTAATATTGTACTATGTGTACAAATAGCAATAATCTAAAAATATTTATCTATACAATCTGTGAAATATACAGCTAGCATATTAGTATTTTCCATGTTATATGGTTATACATTACAGTACACTGAGGCATACAATACGGCCGACCATATGTTTATTAATTAGGTTTTTTACTAGAATCAACATTTCCTACCTGTAGATAGTTCTAGAATGTGTTATTAAAAATCAAGGCCTATGTTTCTTTTTTTAAATTTTATTTCTGTGTTTGATGAGTACGTGAGAAAATAAATTATTAATACATATATAGTTGTGCCGAGTCTGGGTGTCCTTTTTATATGTTGTTTTAAAGTTTGTAAGGCTTTTAGACACAGGGATTAATCCTAGTGCAGGCCATTAATATCTGGTTCAATGCACTGGGATTTAGGACCGACTGAGTGAAATGTCTGGACTCAGACTGTTAATAAGAGTACATTATCAGACAAAACTTACACAGTATCTAAATAGTGAATCAAACATCTATACCTCAGTCATAACCCCAGACCTCCAGACCAGAACCTCAAGGATGGCAGTCCGATTACTCTAAGTACACTCTGAGGAGGATATTCATGGATATTCATTAGCTAGTACTTTTAATTGGTATTATTTAAAATGTGGTTGTGGTATATTAATAATTACATTTGCTATGATTGGAAGACTTAAAAACGATATCTCTTAATATAGTTTGGAATGATTTTCTTACAATGTGTAATTAATATTAGAAAAATTACACAAAAATAGTATAAGTAGGTATTACATATAGTGCCGACCAATTTCAGATAAATATACATAAAATAGTAAATTATAAACATGTATAACTAAAGAAAAAATCTGTAGAATACATATTTAACATGACAGGCGATTTGTCTTTTCGGAATATATTAAAGAAAATAAAATACATATTTTGTCATGTTGTAGTATTAATCTATTGTTATAAGACTGCATAGTATGGATCAGGGATGTAGTGATTATTCGCATCCGCATTCGCAATTGCGGAGCTTCCGCATCGATTTGGACATCTGCATCGGCATCCGCAATAATCAACGCGGATCCAGATATAGCGTAGGTTACGATAAGAAAAAAATCAGTTGTTCACTAGTACGTTACGTGTCAATGAACCTTTACAAAATAGGCTTGAACCTGCGAAGGCGGCGATATTAAATACTTTTTATTAAATAAGATGAACAATTTTCGACAACCTCCGCATCCGCAATTGCGGAGCTTCCGCATCAATTTGGACATTCGCATCCGCGGATGTCAAAAAATCTGCATCCGTAACACCCCTGGTATGGATCAATACGAAAGCAAACAGGCAAAAGTGCATGTTTATACAAAATTTATTGTGGGTTCTATTACAATCTAAAACTACTGGGTTACATGTCTACCGATGATATTACCGACATCCTCTGTGCTGGTTTTAACATTCAACCAATTATAATCAATAAATAATTGCTTGTAGTAATTACACACCTTTGCCGGAAAATGCGTGTTGATGATTATCTATTGAATATACAGTATATTAATGGTCAATCTATTCATACATTTTTAATGATCAAGCTATCAATCATGAATAAATAACTAAATTTAAATTTGTGCTTTTTATGTTAGACGGCGTTAATATATACATAATTAATGTGCTACTTTTGATACACATATTTTGCATATTTGTGTTTATTTCGATGCTTGTGTTGATACACATACTATTGAAAAAAGCTTACGAATAAGTCAGAGTCATATAATCCAAGTATTTAGATTTTACTATATATACCGGCAATACTTTTCATTTAACATACCCAAAAACAGACAATAGAAAAATATTTGCACCGAACTATAACCGTGTATAAAATATTTACGATTAATATTATAAAGAGATAAATAAATGACAAACTCTAATAAATTTTTATTAATAGATAGGTAGACATCCCAAGAGCAACATTGACAATATTTTAATAACGTGAGCGAAGCTGGGTGTTGAAGCTAGTATTTTATACACGGATAAAGTAAGAATTACAATTAAGTGCAATACATATTATGCTTACTTTTCTAAAAGGCATTAAAATATGAAGCACTATTAACAGGTCCCCTGTCCGATGAATCACGTATGATACATAACAATAGATTTTCTATTGTGTCTATCACGGGACAGCGAATGGGTTAAAATGCCTTACTAATCTATATACCCACAATGTAAAATAATTTACATTATTAATGCTAAGGTAAGTAGCGAAAAGCTGCAGATAAGATAACAATTAAAATAATTGCAGAATAAATAATTATTGATCTAAGTAGCTAACCAATTAATAAATTACTAATGAATAATAATCTATTAATCAATCGTTAATTTTATAATAATTTGATTAATATTTTTGCCATATAAAAACTATACCATACAAATGCATGAATTGTTTATTATTAAACAGCTCAGTTCTTATGTTTGTATTATTTTTATCAATCCAGATACTATCCTAATAGTTAATGTTTTGGATTTTGTAAATATATATAAAATTTTAAGATAAAAATGTATGAATCTCGCTAGATTGTCGAGGTAAAGTTACCCTTATACCCATTATAGCGCAGAGCAATCGCCCGACAACCAAATATTAATGAGATACCCGATTTAATTTATCAGGTTAGCTCCAGTTAGAATGTGTGGATAAGATTTTAAGTTTTTGTATATATTCGCCAAAGTGAGGGGAACGAGTTAGAAGTAATATAATTTCGTAACTTAGTAGGTACGTCACACATCCCAGGCGACGAAGAATAATCTTATCTTTAAACTAGCTCTCTCAGCAGCTAAGAAAACACTGGAATGTTCTTGCAAAGATATTAAAATAAGATAATCTCTTTATTTATATTAGTTCAAAAATACTGTTTTTGAATAAAATAATATTAAGACCATAATTTAGCACCTAAAGCACAGTAAAATTGCCACTTAAAATTAGTATTTCTTCCAAACTAAGTCATGCAGTCTGGGCAAATAATTTTGTACTACAAAAGACCGCAGGCAAGTAACCTTATATTGTGTTTCTATCCATACTACTTAAATAATGGTATGCTGTAACCGTAGAACCCAGTTATCTTTGTATTCTGTTACTAACATTATATTATATTTGTATTACATATTATTACTAACTAAATCAGTAACCAGTGCTAATATACTATTAAATATTATACAAACAAGGTTAGATGACAATAGCGGCAAATAAATTGTATAATGTATATTCACAGATTAAACTTCATGGGTGTTCTAATAAACACCTAATGTAATGTAGTATTGTTGTGCTGGATATGATAAATACATTTTTAATATGTGGTAAGTCGCGACGTTAACATGATAAGCACAAAATCTGATCACATAAGATCATACACATTTAAAATTAATTGTTAAAGTATGCTTTGCATTTCAAATACTAAACGTATAACGTACCTACATACCTATATACAAAAGTAATCAGCTGATGGTGCGATTTATTAAAATAGGCAATAATTTGTACGTTATTTCAAAGTTCTAGAACTAATTGTTTAGTATATTAACAGTAAGCCTCAGCTTAGCAACGTTTTGCTTTGGTTTCAGTATAAGGTGGTCCCATATAATTACTGCGAGTAGATTACATCCACAGCTTAGTTAAGACTAAAATCATTATTTTGTTTTTTTTTATTATTTTATGCACTTACCTTAACAAACATAATTTGTTATTAACTTTACGTAATTAACTTAACCACTTGATAACTATAAACGGTAACACATTAAATTTGTGTAAAATATCATACAATAATAAGAACTGGGCTATTACAATTATTCACTAGTCTCTATTTAGTCTACAGCCATCATTTTTCCGTAATACGCTTTTGAGGGCTCTTGCCTTTGCTGTAGAACATGTCTAGGAATAAACCTGTAAAAGAAAAAACAGATATAAATATTTGAAAATATATTTAATTTTCAGTCTTGATGAGTATAAATATACTTACAGAATGTTGCTGTAAAAATACTACTGATCAATTCAGTAACATATTTACTTTTTTATAGTTAATCAATCTATTTGTTTTAACCGTATTTGGTAAATAAAACAGTACTTGTATGTAAGTATTATTGCCAAAACTAAACTTTTTAAGATAGCATAATAATTAGGTAAACAACTTCTCCTCTCTCCTAATAGTGCTGTGCCCGACAGGGTCCATAATTTGTTACTTATTTTTAAGCTTACTACCTGTAAATGTACATTATGGAATGCAATAAATTAAATTTGAATTTATTTGTGCTATTGTTCGGGTAATCCTACTTCCATTTGGTTAACAGTACTTATTTCAATTTTCTGTACTCATAATAAAAGCGTTGGTATAAGTACAGTAATAAGTTATAACATTGAGAATTTAAGAGACTCCGAGCGATGTTATCAAGTTATCATACATTAAATATTTACCTTTACTATATTAAGTAAATGCTCTAGTAAACAGATTTATTAATAAACAAAATATTAAAAATATTGATATGTTTGTACCAAACTTGTACAATCATGAAATCAAATAGGCATATGATTAACCGATACGCATACGCCATAAATACAACAGGCTTATAACATTTAACTTTGTACTATTAGACTATACAAATATAATAATAAAATACTAACACTGCTCATTATTATTATTAAAATTATCATATTTTAATTATTTTGTTAGTCCTCATGGGTTGCCACAAATGTAACAAACTAAACAATGTTTGGAATCTTTTCATAGGACTATCATTTTTATTATTGTCAATCTGTATTATCATTGGGATACGCAGGGCAAATAAGACATACCCAATTGGCCTATTAAGAAATCTACTGTTCACTAGACTATGGCTAAACCTAAACAAATTGATACTACTAGATATTAATAGATTTAATATACGAAACCTACTTTAATCATAAAGAAAAAAAAACGGATTCTGCAATTATCTTATGATCATACATACAAACTAACCACTAGCTAATATTAAGATAATTATTATTATAGCTAACAATATGTTGTTTACAAGGGATGGGAAACATGAGGGAGATATTGAAAGGAGAACGATTGCTGGCAACAAAGTGAATGGAGCTCTAGGCGCTTTTATGAACAGTCGAAATGTATCTGAAAAGGCACGTTAGTGCCCACACTTATGTAAGGAAGTGAACAGCGATAGATAGCTCAGTGGGGAGACCAACAGACTGCAATGCAGAGGGTCTCGGGTTCGAACCCAAGTCGCGCACCTCTGATTTTCGGAAGTTATACGACTTTTCGAAATTATGTGCGTATTGATTGACAATTATAGCCTGCTCCGTGCCTAGGAAAGCACGTTAAGCCGTTGGTCCCGGCTGCCATGAACATCTATGGCAGTCGTTATTGGGAGAGTGTCGACACAAAAAATCTCACTGGGTCGAAGTGTCGCCGGTCTGCACTGACTAGCCCCCACATAAGATAAGATAAGATATGTAAGGAAGTGAAAATTGGGTATGGCAAAAGAAGCATGAGAGCAGAATAAATGCTATAGAAATGAGAGTGCTGAGAAGCATATGTGGTGTGACTCTCAAAGATAAAATAAGGAATAGTGTGATTAGAGAGATGCGGCATGATAGTGGATATAGTGACAAGAATAGAAAAGGGTAGGTATGTTAAGCTGGTTTGGGCATGTAGAAAGAATGGACGAGGAAATACTGACTAAGAAAGTTTATAAGGCTAGTGTGAATGGAACAGTCGTAAGAGGAAAACCTAGGCGAACGTTTCTCGATCAGTTCGGAGGCGTTCTGGACAAAGGCCAGGTTAAGAGCAACTTGAACCGACGGGCGTGTATGAGGAATGTGATGAAAGTGAATGAAGCCAGAGAAATGTGTCAGGATCTTAGCTAATGGAAATATCCGTAGTCTGTGCCTACCCCTCTGGGAAACAGGCGTGAATCTATGTATAGGTATATGTAACAATATGCATTCCTTTTTAGCAATTACTTATGTTTTCTATTAAATTATGGGTTTATTCGCTAAGGACAGATTCTCACAAGCTCAGCTTTTGAAAATGACAGATTCTCCACGGATCAGAAATGGCACAGTTGCATACACCATTATCATAAATATAAACTCGTCAACATCTTCGCTTTAAACTATACAACTCTTCATTTAGAGTGGGTTAGTTTGATAGATAGACAGATAAATAGTTCTGAAGATAAATGTCAGTATCAGCAGAACATCAGCATTATTGTCAATATCAGCACACGCATTGAGAGATGCTGATTATTTATGCTGAAGTTTACGGCATGCGGCAAGCGTGGGATTAAACGAGGCTATTGAGATAGTAAACAATACAGTTCTCCAATGGGAGATGTTTGTATATATATTATAACGTATGATGTTATATTACTACATAATTAATGCGCGCTACTACAACAAAATTGATTCCACATTTCTGACACTCACTCCGAACAAACCGATAGACAGTTTCTAAAGAACCGGTTTGTTATTCATCAGTGCTGGGATAATATACGATTCATTTCGAAACAGAATTGGCGCCTAAGATTCAGCACAGTTACTATTGTACTATCCTCTATACCAGCGATTCCTAAAGTGGGTTCCGCGGAATCTAGGGGTTCCGTAAAAAAGTCACCAGGATTCCGCGAATTTCTTTGTTTTTGGCTGTTAAATAATACCAGAGTTAAGTATAAGTAAATATTATTTCGAAATAGTGCAAAACATGTGACGAGACAAGTTTCTGTTCTTATTTAAACTCCAGTGTCTTTGATTTGTAATCAATCATTTAATATGAGGTTCTATAAAATAGAAGGTATTTGGTGAGTGTTCCACTATCTTAAAAGTTTAGAAATCCCTGCTCTATACTGTCCTATTGTACTGGGTACTAAAATACCGTTGATAAACCGTCAATACTAAAATATAAATGACAGATCTGCTACCATAGAAATATAATATCTATGTCTGCTACCTATCATTAGTATTATTGGTATTGTCTTATGCATAAGGTACTAAATTATTAATAAGTAGGCTGTATTCAACTAACTATTTAGTAGTTCTAATAAGTAGAACATTCGATTCTTTTATTATGTTATGAGTTACAAAAAGATAAACAATCTTTAGGAAATAAATTTGTAATAAGTTTTCTGTCTTTTTAGAAAATAATTACATTCAGCATCAGTTGATGTGAAAATATGTGCATCAGCTACAACAACCCAGATATACAGAAACGGTGCAAACCATACCATGATTTAAATATTTAAACCTACAACATCTTCGATTGCATAGTATGCAAAACCTTGCTAGTGAGAATAGCTGGGCTAATCTCTTCTTAGAATGGGAACAGCTGTCATAGCATAAATTATCGAAAACATTATGAGGAACTTTAAAACATGCAGCTTTCTCTTGATAATCCAGTTTGGCTATCTTACTGGTATATTGTGGTCTCTCCAATTTATAAAATAGCCATATGTTGTGAACTGTTTAAAATAATTTTGGTGTACCTACTGTCTATGTGTTGTGAAAATTTTCGATCGTGCGTTTTGGATTTAGTGTGTAGCCGAGTAATGCATTCTACTTGCCTCTTACTTGCTGTCAATCAATCAAAATCAAAAATAAATTTATATAAGTTAGGTTACAAGGTAACACTTATGAATGTTAAAGTTACACTAAATTTTTTCTGTGAATTTACATTTACTGCCGCGTTCAGCAAAGCAAGGGTGTAGCGCTCATGAGAAGAACGGGCAAGAAACTCATGGCGACTCTTTTTAATCACCAAGTTTACAATAAAATTTTGTTTACAAATCATAACTGTAAGGTGCTGCAACCATTTCTCCATGAATTACTACTGAACATACTCAAGCATTTAATAAAATTTGATGTAGCCTCTAAAGCAGCAGTATGGTAAACAGGAGCATCCACTTACATGTACATAAATAATCAAGACAAGGCATGATTGTAGTCCGTAGTTTAATCTAACTGTTTAAATAAAAATGTAGTAAGTAAATTATCGAATTCCAAAACCAAGGTCGACCAGTCACCACAAGTAGCACCCGTTCACGAGTACGACGCATGGGCCAGCCATCGCCCTAACTCTCGCAAATAAACTATTAACTGTTCTATTGTTTTATTTCTGCCACAAATAAATAAATTTGTTACACAAATATACTCAGTATACAGGCAAGAGAGCCCATCAATTCCAAAACTGTTTCTGACACCATTCAACAACATAACTCAAAATAATATAACATTTCTATAATGAAATTCGGCCTGAATATAGATATTCATATGTATACATTGCCTTCCACACAAACAAAACATTATATTCCTAAACTTTATAGTTTTAGAAACTAGCCTGTCCAGCTACAATAACACCTAAATCCATGTTTTGTTACGTTTCGAAAGGGGAATTGTATGGTGTATCCAATTTAAGCTTTTTTTGTATCCTATGCCTAACGTGACCAGACGTCCCGTTTTGAACGGGACTGTCCCTTTTTATAATTACTAGTCCCGGTGTCCCCGAAATGAACTCTGGGACGCAAAACTGTCCCGTTTTCTGAAACCGCGCAAAAATTTGAGTATTTCTATTTCAATTGAATATATTTTATGTTTGCCTGCTACAAATGCTCCAGTAGAAAAATTATTTTCTATGATGAACAAATTGTGAACATCTGAGAAAACCCAGTTACAAATAACAGTTCTAAAGGCGATTTTGATAATTAAGGTGAATATAAAAAAAAGTGCCAAGAGTTTCATTCTTACTTAAAATCATCACCAGCTATATTAAAGCAAATTTGTTCCTCTGATAAATATAAATATAACTAAACGTTTCGGGTATATATATTTTTTAATTCGTAACTTTTAAGCAAACTGACTTTTTCTGAATAAATAACTTTAAAAAGTGTTTTTTTTTTCATTGACTACCTGTTAATTAACCTAAATAAACCAATGTCCCGTTTTGAGTCAAAAAATAAATGGTCACGTTACCTATGCCCAACATCCTCTATAGGGACGAACCCACGATGCGCGGGGGATTTGAGCTAACCGTTGTATACTGAAAAGCCTGTGCCCAATAGTAAGAAAGCTTATGAACAACCCTGACTGTATTTATTTATATAAGCATGACGTATTAATCTGGTATTCAAGTGAAGATATTGCTAAGTCCATGGTGTATACAACTACTACTATACTTTATACCGTACCATATCTGTCTTTTAGAGGATATGTCTTTAGGCGAATCTATCTTTTTCAGAAACTGTTCTTATGTGAATAGATCGAAAATGCCACATAATAGTTTGGCATCATTGTATAATTATACTTTGAGAAATAATTTAGTAAGTGTACTGTGTAATGTGTATACCTATTTTGTTAAGAAACTATTAATTTTATCATAAATAAATTGATAATGTGACATTTGTTGTATATCACAAAGACGCGTACAGATCGCGCACTGTATGATGACCGGTCTGAACATTGCGCGATTGGCGTCGCAGTTACAAGTTTTTGGTCTCTTTGGTGACAGGGGGCGGGGGCGGGACGCCTCTTAGCGACTGTACATGCGCAACAATTCGGAGACGCTATGTTCAGTCCGGCCATCGTAGATTGCACGATCTGTAGCTCGTTTATGTGCGCTTATGCCTACGTGCACAGCCCGGCTGGCCTGGTAGTACTTATGTACTAATATTTAAAATTAGCCCAATATTACAAACGAATTGTAACTTAAAAATAACCTCACATTAACTGGCCGTGGCTTGTGAATTGTATAACGCTATAATAGTTTTATACATCAGTATTTTCATTGCATTTCATCACTAGTACAGTAATAATTGTCAATGCTAAAACAAGTAATACCTGAGAAGACCAGAATGGCGCCCATCCACTGTCTCGGTAGAAGCACATTGCCGAATAGAATGACTGATGTGAGCACTGTGAAGAACTTTCTGGTTGTCGTCACCACTGAGCAAGGGAGGGGACCGAAATCTGCCACCTGGAACGAAACAATAATAATCAGGTAATATATTTGTATTTATAGGGAGCGGGAAACCGCTCGTGTAGTCAAACAGCGAGTCCGTCGACTGCACGGATAGAGTAGTGTATTAAGTGGTCGCCTCGCCGCTGCCAATGCGCCGAATGTTGTAGGTACGAATCCCACATGGGATAAAAAAACAGTGTGATGCGGTTGGTTGGTGGTCATGGTTTTTCCGAGTCTGGGTGTTCTTTCTTGTCTGATTGTGTGTAAAGACCTAAAGAAAATAATTCCAGTGTCGCGGGGACACAGGAATTATTCTAAGTGCGGGAATTGTAAAAAAAAGAAAAAAGTGTTGCATGCTGATTTATTTCGCAAATGTTTTATCGTACGCGCGTCGCACACGCGGGCGTTCGCGTCGTACGCACTCTATTATATATAATAGTGGGCATTACAATTATTCTAAATGAGGGTAGGACTATAGAAAAACCTAAATCTAAAGTATAGGTAAAATAAGTTGATAAGAAACCGGAGGAAGCTGATCAGTATGTAAGAGTAAGTATATTGCTAACTAAGATGATCTTATTTAGTTGATTTATTATTATTATATTATTAAAAGGTTTATAGTAACAGAAAAGAAGTTTTAACAGTATTAAAACAGTACTGATTGTATTGTGTTGGTTCATACTACACAAGAATTTTCAAGTTGGACAAACTACACAGGTAATACGACACAGAAAGCTTGTTGGCAATCATTCAATTTTCAGCAATTCTCAGTTCGCATATTAGATAAATTTGAAATTTGCATCCGAATCTGTGTGTCAAACAAATATCGCGTTGTCACTTTACTTACATATTATGTTATACTATTGACTACGTATTAAAGAGAGACACCAGGCTTTTTGCACTAGGTAGAATGTTTTCAATTTTGGCTATTTTATTCACTTTTCTACAGTCTCATTAGTGATACACATGTTAGTAGTTAGTTCCCAAAGTGGTACAGGTGGACCTCCACGGGTCCACGGGAGACTCGACGAGGGTCTACGTTGGCGTGACAAAAAAATGGGGGGTTCACAATTCGTAAGCGGGGGTCCACGAGACCACGTAAATTTATTTGCTTTCTGGTCTATGAGATAAAATGTTTGGGAACCTCTGTATTAAACATTCGGTTTAATGATTGTTTATCATTGTCTGGGCACGACTAATTTGGAGATTTCAGTGATGACCATAAAATGTGATCTGTCACAATTAATATTCTAAAGTAATAATCCTACTAATATCATAAATATTTAACTTTGTAAAAATATTTGGATGTTTATTACCTACTCAATCAAATATATGACGCATGTTAAACAGATTAGGATAAAACTGGGCACATAATTGTACGTCATTTTACACATTTGACATTTTTTTATTTTATTCAAATGTGTTTGTGTGTGTTTGACGCGGGCTAAGCTGCGGGTAGAAACTAATCGAATATAAGTCGAAATAATGATTAATAGACCACCAATAGATAAATATTCGACACCGACTCCAAAAATAACAATAATTTAATTATTCACAAGAATATGCCATTATTTATTAACTTTTTAGTGCATTTTAAGTTATAGAATATTCCTTTTTTAAGTCGGTTTTCTTTTTTGTTAAAATTTTGTTTATTTCTCGGATTTTTAGTGAATCTTCCCAAAAATAAGAACATCATCAATGTAGCCAAATACGCATTATTAAGGATAACTCCAAAACGAATGGTCAAATCTTGATCAAAATTAAATGGGACCACACGGGAAACACCAGCTTTCAAATAAAAAAAGAATCATCACAATCGGATCACCCATTAAAAAAAAATACTGTTGAATTGAGAACGTCCTCCTTTTTTTGAAGTCGGTTAATAAATAATTACAGTTAAGTATCCGCTTATTGTACTAATGACTTTGAAAATGCCGCAAGATCTCTTGTTGTATCCACAAAAACTGGTCTGGTGGTACACTGCTAGATATGATTTCAGCATTCTACCGCTATATATTGTTTGATTTCAAAATAAACAAAGCGGTCAACAAAACATCATTTTTATTCTTCTAATAGAATTACAGGTAACTAGTGTCATTCTTTCAAGATCTCTAACTGTTCTAACGACCTGTGTGTCGTGGTGGTGTTATAACACGATTTCCACTCTATGTTGTTTGTGTACTGCATAAGATGTTAATGCCAGCAGGACCAAAGTTTTGCCAGCTCTGTAGAAGGCCGGTAAGTATGTGAGCCACATTCCACCATGCGCTGGTATTGATTTTCGGTCACGGCGGTCAATCTTGACATAGGCTAGCAAATATACGTAGACAATATTATAGTGAACAAATACAAGTGCATTCTCATGGGAGCTGCAACGTGAGAGATAAAAGGCAAAGGACCAAAGGTTGCCCGTGCTTTCAACACCCATCGTAAAACAGAGTTGCTATTTTTCAGAAAATGATCAACATCACCTTAGGTGCAAAATACAGAAACAGTACCTAGTAACAATGGCTCTATTGGCAAAGCGACGCCACGCTTTTTTGAAGCCACAGGTTTCTCTCTTCTCTAATCTACCTTAACTTGGCCAATACTTCCTAACTTATCTTATCTTATGTGGGAGCCAGTCAGTACAGACCGGCGACACTTCCACCCAGTGGGATCTTTTGTGTCGACACTCTCCCAATAACGACTGCCATAGATGTTCATGGCAGCCGGAACCGGGACCCACGGCTTAACGTGCACTCCGAGGCACGGAGCAGGCGATAAATTGTCAATCAATACGCACATAATTTCGAAAGTGTTATAACTTCCGAAAGTCAGAGGTGCGCGATGTGGGTTCGAACCCGAGACCCTCTGCATTGCAATCTGTTGGTCTCCCCACTGAGCTATCGCTGCTCCAATACTTCCTAACTATAAGAGTATAAATGCGAATGTAAGATTGTTTGTTACGCTTTTACGTCTTAACTACTCGACCGATCATCATGATGTTAGTTTACATGTTTTCAGAGGAACAGAAATGTTATGTACATTTCTGTTCCTCTGAAAACATATAAACTTACATACCTTTCATTCAGATAACCGTGCTGTTACTAACCCAACCTACATATTTTATGCGACCGAAGCTGTGGTCAAAATCTAGTATGAAATAAATGTTAATTATGTAACTTACCATATAGAATATGAACACTTGTCCCAGAGCGCCGACAAAACCAAACGCGATGAGATACACTATGATCTCGGGGTACTGCGACACAAAACCGATGAACTTGAATATTTCACCGCTCAAGATCACTCCGATCCCTGAGCCTATAGCTGACCTGGAACAATTGTGAAACAATTGCAGAGCATATTTTATATTAAGTTATACAAACATGCCAATTTATGACGTCACATTTGTAGGTAGGTACAGACAAGAGCACATACATATATGTATGTGTTATTATATTAAAATTTCGCAAGCTAAGGGCACAAATTATACATTAGGTCGTTATCTATGAAATTGCAGTTTTACCCTAGATCTAATTTCATGTTTTCTATACAAAATAGAATAGTGAAAGATGTTTTTTTTGTTGCGTGTATAGACTATTTATATTATTAATAATACTTTTATACAATGTTTTTAAGGTTTAGGCAGTATACTAATTGCTTCAATTTGCCATTATATAATGCTGTTTTTGATATAATTTAAGACAATTAGGGCTTGTAACCACCTCCAGATATCATTAATCTTTAAGATAAAAGTCTCACCATCTCTCTTCTTTAACCTAACATGAGTGTGATAGCATGCGATTTATCTTTTGGATAAGTTTTATTTGTTAGTTGTAGGAGTGGCCATTAAAATTACTTCGCATAAAGTTAAGTAACTAGAAACGTAAAATCTAATGTATTCGGATTTTCCATTAAAATTTATTGGTATGTAAAAAACAACGATACCGATTTTCTTCATACAAAATGGCAATTTCAAAGATAATGACCGAAGAGAAACAGACGCTTGGGATGAGACATTTTGACTTGTTTCGAAACCACACAGGTGTCTATGCCTATATACACACGTACGTCCTAGTGCGATATATTAAACCATCTGTTTCCATTGTAATTTGCGCGCATAATAGGAAAATGAATGCTGTCAAACAACTGAAGTTCTATAAATGAATGCTGTCAAACAACTGAAGTTCTAAAAATGAATGCTGTCAAACAACTGAAGTTTTCTATCAATTAATTTTCAGTCGTACTGCGGTTTTTAGAACTTCAGTTGTTTGACAGCATTTATTTTCGTATTATGTGCGCAAATTACAATGGAAACAGATGGTTTATTATATCGCACTAAGACAACTGAGAATTAGTTGATAGAAAACTTCTATTACATCATTTACACAATATAGTACTAGATTTGTAGCTAAATCAGTACTTAGCGTTTATATTACAAACTGTTAAACATTACCTCAATATGCTGTATTATAAGATATCAAATATAAACATAAAGATACACCCAATCGCTACAGTCATTTTAGGATTAAGTTCGCTAATATTGGCATAGAAAATTCGCAGAATAAAAATCAAAGGTTTCGCTTTAAGCAATATATGCATATACATAGTTTTATATTATTATATCGCCAGCTGTTTTTATGTCCCATGTTATAGTGAGCGAACATATTCCATCTACCAGGTTACACGTTCCATGCACCGGGCAACTATTGAAAACTTCTTAACAAAAATATCTAATACCACATTGCCTGGTCCAGGAAACGAAATCAAGGCCTCATACACAGCAGTCGCAAAAGTTAAAAGTTAGAAATATACTTATTTAAGCAATTGCGCAGCATCAATTTAATTTGAATTTATTGTTTCAGTAAACGATTGTACAACATACCACAGGTTCGTATTCAGCATCATAGAGTAGGCAGACGGTGACGACTCGCTCTTGATACGCTCCTGAAATATATATAATACACAGATATATTTTTGTTCACACTCCTTTATATCCCAAAAGGGTAGGCAAATACATGTTATGACACATTTCCCCCTAAGTTTTAAGGCCCACCTAGGAGGCAGTCACCTTATTTCTATACATGCCTGTATGCCTGTGTCTCGACTTTGCACTAATGAGAATTTCCTAAATGAAAAACTCAACATTTACACGAGATGATATCGTTACCAACAGAGGCTAAAACCTGTCATTTCAGACCTCTGTAGTCACAGCTTTAAATACCATTTTATAGTATTAGCGAGATGGTTCTCTGACTGGATGGCACTACTTTATACTTTGTACAAGCTATAATATAGGTACCTAGGATATGGAACGCATTCAATTCCCAAATACATAATTCTAAGCATTCAGAATCATAAAATAACAACTGTGGTGAGAGCAAAAGGGCAAAGACTATTGGTTGTATATAATCAAAGATTTTAAACAATTCTACACACACACCCTCACACTCACACACACACCCTCGCACACACAAACACACAGAGACACTCGCACACACACTCAAATATATACATATATACAATCCAATGATATCATTCTCACACGTGGTAAATAGACCTATGTCTATTTACCACGTGTGAGAATGATAAAATATAAAAGAAAAAAATAAAACAATACCTATGTATTGTTTTATTTTTTTCTTTTATATTTTTTATTATATTATTATTTTTATAATCTAAACAGTTTATTTGTTGCAGTTCATTGTTTTCCATTACATAATATTAGCATTTTATAATTTTGTATATAATAGATACTATAATCTTTAAATTCCATGTAATGTTTAATTGATTTTTATTATTATTACTAATTTTTAATTTCTACTATTGTGATTATTCAATGGTTATGCATCCTAATTTTATTATTAATTCATATTTTTATTATTATTTTTATTTTATATCAATTGTGTTGAATACTTTTATTTCATGACATCCAATTCAATTTATTATTTTAATGATTTTTAGGAATATGTTGTGCATTATAAAACAATTACCAAAAAATATGCTATTTCAGGGTGGAAGACGCTGACGACTGTAATACAATTTAATATTAGCACGGTCGTCAACGGCAACCTCTTAACAAATGTACCATTGTTCGGTTTTATTTAGAATCAGTTTAAGAGAAATTTGTAAAATTATTTATTGAATAAATTATTATTATTATTTAAAAAAATAAAGAAAGACTATTGGTTGTCTGCTAACAACAAAATGCTGCCCTGAGGAGCCTGGTAACCGCTGGAGCCTGGTACAGCACTAAGTTGTCCGTTATTTTCTGAAGAAATGTCAGGTAACCTGACAAGTCTTGGAATGCCTGACATAATTACAAACTTATTGTGTCAGGCCGCTGGTGTGCCCCTGCGACTCAAAAGATTAAGAGTACCCTATACAGTCAGGCAAATTGTAATGTGAGTAAATGAAATCAGAGAGATGTGCTAGGATTATAGCCTACCCTTCTGAGAATAGGCTTGATCGTGTAAGCATAAACTACTACACCTGCTAAAAATATCTAACTTGAGTGTAATATTATAATTTAGTTCTACATGAGCAATACAAAAATTATTCATGTAAAATGATATGTGTGACCAAGCTGTTAAAATAACAGTGCAATTTCTCACATAAACTGTGCTTATTACATTACATAAAATGATTTTAATATTGGTATGGAAGATGTGACCTTCAATGAGTTTCAACAAGTTGTTGCTAATGTAAAACATTTAAAATTTTATTTTAGTCACTTTCTAGCATTTGGCTACTTGTCGATGTATGTATGATCGTTGACTTGTTGAAGCTGAGATTTGAATTGGCATTATATAGTCAAATAATTATTGGACAACTTGCATATTAATTATCGCTATTTCTTTCTTAACAGGTTCACTATCCTATGACTCACATTTTAAGTTACATAACAATAGATTTTCTATTGTATGTATCACATGATGAGAGGGAAAGGTTTAAAGCAGTGTTATATAAAAGCAGAAATTATACACTATGTATATTATAGACTGTAGTTACAGCAAAAAGGCATGCTACTATGTCTTAAATATATGCATTAGCGAGCAAGCATTGTAATCCTTTTTTCTATAAGGCATTCTTTCTGCAAAGAAGCAAGGAATGAGGGCCTATTTTCTTTATCTAGATATGTACAAACAGTTTAAAATTCCATGTAAGTAAAACATAAATAAAATAATATTTTATGTGAACATAGACATGACCTATTATATGCCATAGTGAATTAGATATACATACATGCTATCAGCTGGAAACAACCCTATTGCCTTAATCTTTATATTTGGCATGTATCAGATGCCAAATATAAAGATTTCAATCTGCCAATGAGTATTATCTGACAAAAACTCAATAACACTTTGCTGAAGAGAAGATCGAGCACTGAAATGGTAGGACCCGAACCAATTGTCCCGATACACTTCTGCCAACTCGAAACGTGGTTATGCGATAGGACCACGAAACTACACGAAAAACAGTGGACAGAAACAAAGGAATGTAGACAGACGAAGGAAGCCCTTCCATCCTTAGACAAACATCTGTCACGCAAACTGCTACGTTCCACAAGGAAAAACCTACGCCACCTAGTGGGTATAATAACAGGCCACTACTCACTCAAACACATATTCAACATCGGCATCACTGACTGTACCTTATGTAGAGGCTGCATGGAGACCGAGGAGAAACCAGCTCACGTGCTCCTACATTGTAAAAGCGTGAGTAACCAACGAGCGAAACTTCTAAACAGTCCATATACAATGCAGGAAGTACCTACTGCACAACACCGGTCCCCTATTATCTTTCTGGACGAAGCTGAGGTGGTATGAGTAACTGAACTAATTCTCGCGTCGGTTGCTTACGCACAATGGCCCAATTGTGGGGCTAAGTGCGGATAACACACGTCCAACTAACTAACTAACACTTTGCTTCACTATGGAATCTAACCCGAGATGTCACAATCAGAATGAATGTGTGTGAAGCAGCAAGGCAGTTCAATATATCCGATAAAACATCTAATTTCAATATCTGTTATGGTTATTCATGTATGATCTCTGAGCCTTGATAACATTTTATTACTTTATTAATGCCAAATGTATTACCTGCACTGCACCAGTAAGTCCATCCATGGTAAGGGACAGAAATAGTAAAAGCTCTCCAACGCCAATACCCTGAGATTCCTCTAATTTTTTGTTGGCCTGATCCTTGTACATAAACATGATTATACCAAAGACAATCAGCACCACAAACAGATACTTCTTCAGCGGGTAAGACTTATGTCCAATAAGGACACCAAGTATCATCACTGGTATAGGTTTTGCTGCTTTGCCGACTACCTGAAACATTTATTTTTATTATGTTAATTATTATTTCTCAATGTTAATACATTGAAAAAAACATCTCAAATTCAGGGCAATCTTTTGGGAAAGATACAAGTTTTTGACTTAAACACTTGGAACAGTGACAGCGGCAAGGTGGCTATTTGAAATAAGACTGTCCAGAGTGCACAATAAAATTTTTATAATTATCATGTAGTTGACTAAAACACATATAGGTATATCTATAACCAAAGCATAGCTAATATGCAATACTTACAATATTGTTACATGCATAAATAAAATTATGCTTATGTTTTCATGACCCAGATAATTAATATTAAAATGCATAAATATTACGTTATCTGTAACTCATATATTTTATGTGCACATGACTTACTCAAAACATGCAATTTTCAATGCATTATTACTATTGACATGTTTTGCTTACCAAACTCATGTACAGTAAAGAAATCAATAATAAGAAACATATTTACAATTACAATTATGCTTTAACAGAAAACTGAGCTGCTTTTAATGTATAAATGACATTCATGGAAAAGTATTTGATAATAAGTATATGAAATAGGCATTACCTGTGTAGGATAATTAACCCATTGCAAGGCCATGATAGAGCAGACCATTGCGAGCAAGTATGTCATGGCTGATGAGAAGTAGTATATTGTCCGTGTTGTATCAATCTCTTTCTTCATAGACAACTGAAACAGAGATTATATAGGATGCTAGATAAGAATATTATGGTTTACTCAGTACAAGTTAGTTAACCAAGTCTGAATTGCCGAGAATGATGATTTATTTGAGACAAAATCATGACAAAATTTAATTTGAATGGCTGCATTCTTTGATGCAGTTTTAGGTGGAAAAAATATCAATCAGCTTTGGAATTATAATAAACAAGACATATGATGTGATAGATATTTCAGTTTACTTAGTTCTACTGAAGTCTTTTGGCATTTTCACATATCAATATTCAATCCAAAGATAATAATAGTGCACTGTCAGCTACAAAAAGGAAACACTCTAATTTTATAAATAAAAACAATGGAGATTTTGCTCATTCAAACATAAAAACAATTAACTGTGATTAAATATTTTGAACAATTAAATTATTAATTAAGAAAAATATTTGTCGGCCTCAATGGTATAGTGGTTAATGTAACCGACTGCCACGGCTGAGATCGCGGGTTCGATTCCCGCCCAAGTCGAACATTTGTGTGCATGAACATGGATGTTTGTCTTGGTCTGGGTGTTTCTATGAATAATATGTATGAACATATTTACAAAAAAAGTATATATGTATATTTATCCATTGTCTAGTACCCATAATACAAGCTCTGCTTAGTTTGGGCTAGATGGTGTTGTGTGGTAGAATATTATTATTATTAATTTTCTCTGTTTTAAACTCTTTTACCACAATTGAAAATGAAGATAAATAATTTGGATGAATTTAACAATATGCTCTTCAGCTTTATTTTATAAGTAAATAGATGTGCCTGCGGTTTCACCCGCGTTTATAGTTACTGCGCCGCCCCGTGGTCCGTAGCGTGATGTTATATAGCCTATAGCCTTCCTTGATAAATAAGTTATCCAACACTAAAAGAATTTTTCAATTCGAACCAGTAGTTCCTGAGATTAGCACGTTCAACCAAACAAACAAACTCTTCAGCTTTATAATATTAGTATAGATTAATACCTCTTATATGCGAATGTTTATAATTTTCTAACAATAATACAATATAGTTTATAGCTATTCTACAACAGATGGCGTTATAAGTACAATTTTACTTTATTTTTTGTTATAGCCTGTTTAATAAGTATAAATAAGATTTTAAAATTAATGCCTAACTATAAGAAAGTGCATAATAAAACTATTATGGGGATGATTGTGTGATGTTTACACTATTGATATTCCAAACTGCCAATAGATTGCACTATTGGTATTGATAAATGCTGAAATATATTGAAATTGGTATATTTTGTTTGGTATGTTTTGAATATTGCACTTGATTTATATTTTTGAACTCAGAATTTGCTCCTTCTATTTAAAGTCATGCTCCAAATAACTACAAAAATAATTTATATGCCTATACTGTTTTGGATGTAACATCCATCATATTAGTTTTGTTTATATAAAATTAGTTTTCACCTGCGACTTCGCTCGCGTAAATGTAGGTTAGTTTAGGTTAGGTTTGCAACAGTAATTTTTCTGGATGAAAGGTACCCTATGTCCCATTCTGTACCCCTGACAATGTGTATGCAAAATTTCATGTTGATCGGTTGAGTATTTAAGGCGTGAAAGTGTAACAAACAAACAAACAAACTCACTTTCGCATTTATAATATTAGTTAGGATGTAGCCTATGCCACCCGGACTATAATAATAAATGGATAGACACCTCATGTACCAAACTCGGCGCAGTTGGTTAAACATGAGCCGGCAAAATAATAATCCCTCTTTTTGGCTTTACAAAACTTAGGTAAAAAGGAAATACTGTATGTATCATTAAAAATTGTAGGCAGTGTTGGAAAATTACTCTTCTGTGCTTACCACTATCCTAGTTAGTATACAATGTAAATTAAATGCTTTATAATGGTTTGTTTACTAATTCAATTTATTATGTCAATTGCAGGAACAGCCACCACAAGATTCTACAAGTATGGGATACAAGCTTCTCTAACTCTTTTATCAGTTTTACTGAATGAATATGCTATTAGTAAATTTATAAAATACAAACCAAACTTACCATCAAAATTTGAACGAAAGTGTAGTTGAAAATACATTGCATTAGCACTAGGGTCAATGCACACGTGAATTTGTCATTTTCACCATACTTTCCTCTAGTAATTTTCTCTTGTAACAAACCAAATACAAAGTAACACACGAATATTGCACCTGCGTATATTATAAATCGAAATTCACTTGCTATTTTCGCCATAGTTTTGATTTAAAATTGTCAGGAAAATCTGTAAAAGCCACTATATTTTAATATAATTAAATATAGGAGCTCTAAAATATAAAAATATGCCGAAGTTTCAGCACTGTACTTCATAAATGAAAGCCAGTTTTAAAAATCTGACCTATATTAAATAATATAACTGCAATAAATCAAAGTAGTGGCTATTTCTTGAATTATATTAGAACTATAAGTGCTGCACAAATATTAAAAGTTTTGTTCACTAAATTATTATCGCTTGTCCTCAAGGACTTAATGCCGATTTGATATACAAGTCGTCTCTTTTACTTTTAGGTAATTAGAAAGAGTAAAGCACAAAATCTATCATTCGTCCACGTGTTCTCTGACATGGCTTGACAACATGACATTTGCACGAGTCCAATTCTCAGTATTTTTGCAATATTTTGACGTATGTATATTATATATCTACGTATTTAGCTGGTGGATCTCATAGCAAAAACTAAACATAATGTTTGTACACCTAAAAGCTTTTCAGATAAATCTGTCGAAAAGCGCCATCTCATATTCGCCTAACAGGTTAAAGTAATTTACACAAATGCTCGTAGATGTCGCTCTATGTTGTAAAAGATGAAAGAATACGTATCATATTATAACGTATTCAATTTTTGTATCTTTGCATTATTTTAAGGCACTTATAATAAACTTATACCTGGTTAGCTTGACTAAAGTTGTCACTTAATCAAACTGTATTAATTAACGCAATTATAGCAATTAATAATAAAAATATTATATGTATTTATAATCCTCGACGCAAAAACGACGGGGTGTTATAAGTTTGACGTGTCTGTGTGTGTGTGGGAGGGTGTGTGTGTGTGTGTGTGTGTGTGTGTGTGTGTGTGTGTGTGTGTGCGTGTGTGTGTGTGTGTGTGTGTGTCTGTCTGTGGCATCGTAGCTCGCGAACGGATGAACCGATTTTGACTTTGTTTTTTTTGTTTGAAAGGTGAATTAGTCCAGAGAGTTCTTATCTATGTTTTATGAAAATCGGTCCAAGATGGGCGCCGCCGCAAAATGGCGGATTACATATTTTTTCACAACTCCCTCAACCAAATGTAAGGGCTTGACTAGTATAATACTATACACTATGATAAATTTCAAATCCAAGATGGTTGCCACCACAAAAAGGCGAAAAACATTTTTTTTCACAACTTCCTTAATATGGATAGCAAATTCAAGAGCTTGACTAGTAGAATAATGTACACTATATTGAAAGGTAAAATCAAAAAATTTCATACGTACTTACGTAGGGTCATAATTTCAAGTTAATTTTTTTCTTTCTATTGGTTTTCACGTTTACGTCTTCTTTGTTCTATTTGTGGCTATTTTTCATAGATTTTTTAACTTGTTTTAGGCTTTTTAAGTTCATACTATTTCTATTATTTAGTGTCGAGGGTATTTTAAATTTTAAATTTATTTTTCCCAAAAAAGTTTATTTGGAAGTTTAAATAAAAGCCTGTGTTTCTAAGTTATTAAAGGTTGTTATTTAAATAATAAAGGTTGCTGTGTATACAACAATTAATTATTATAAAATTGGAGTGAAGGTGTGTCTGGTCTATGGAGGGACACTGCACATACTGTTGGAAAACTATAAATCATTATTTGTTGCAGTGATTAGCCTATTCTCGTAGTTCCTAAACTGTCTTGAGGAATGTAATCCCACGCTTTCTTAGTAGTATTTTCAGCACCTGCTATAACTGTGCAGCTAACTGAAGCTGTATAGCTCAGTCCATAAATGTTCAATTCACTAATAAAACTATGATATTGCCCAATTTATTCAGTTTTTGGTCTAAGCACTGGCAAGTGTAACGGTCGTAGCCTAGGGTTAGTTACAACCTCGGGGGCAGTCTTCCCTTCGCTGGAAATATAGCGTCGGATAGTCCAAGACCTACCTCTATAGCATATCTTGTATCCGATACGGCTTACATTATTTTAAATAGATCTCCTTGTTTTTGATAGAACTTTTTATGTCCAGCATTTCCAAATCCTCGTTTCATATCCCTGGTACAATCGACTAAGACCCGCTGTTCGAACTCCTACCAGAGTCTGCCAGGAGTGTGCCGTTCCCTCTCATCTGATTGTGCTCAGATACTCACAGAAACAACCGTGTCCCTTAAGTATCTGACTCTATTTGTAAGTGACACAGCCGCTTGTCTTCTTGATCTAGGCTTTGAAGTACGGCAGAACTAACTAGCTAGCCGCTTCTGAAGCAGACATGTGTTCCGCCTTTCCAGCGGTCTCCGAATATACAGTAAGTCATATGTGACCTTGCTGACGTCACGAGTCCTTCTAGCGCTTACGGGGACGCCGCGTTTTCGATGTGTTGTAGGCCACCATACCACAGATATTGCAAAGCTGTTACCTACGCGTTCGAATCTTCCTGCTGCTACGCTCGGATAAAATAGTCGAGCGGGCAAAGCCAGATCCAGTCAGTCGTAATGTATCGCAGAACGATTTTGGTCTCTAAATGTCAAGTGACGTCATTTGATCTAGCCGAGTTTGTCGCGCCAAAAATCACATAGGTCGTAGGTTGCACCACCGCTCTTGTTCTGTTTGCAGTCATTTTATGTAAAACAGCTAGTTTTTTATTTTATTACATGTGATAATTTGCCTAGAATTGATATATACACAGTAATAGAAGCTTTTTGTTCAGATCCGTAAAATAAAAGAAGTTAAACTTATTAAGTACTGACTTATCTATGTTTCATAAGGTATGCTTAATTTCTTTTTTTGTTTATTCGAACCAATAAAGTAACGCCATATTAGTCTACGGTTTTACACTACTTCTTCCTTTTAAGTGTCCTGTGTCACTTGGTACACGAACAAATTTCTTATTGTGGGTTTTAACTTCGTCGTGGTTCAAGACAGGGACAATCAATGCAATACCTATTTATATACATATTTGTATTTCCCCTATCGTGATAAACGACAAAAAACTACATGAATGGTGCAAGTAACTGCGCACCAATTAATTATATTATATTAAGCGAATACGAGCCGCGTGCATCGTACAGCAAGGTTAAGTGACGTCACACGCTGGACCGCCACGTGCAACGAAATTATTCTTGCGAGCTCAACTTTAAAGTCCCATAAATCTTTGATTTATAGAGATACTTTAATGTTTCTTTTACATTTCTGTTTCATTTTACTTATTTTTTATAAATAAAACGAGGAAAGTAATTGGATTCCTCTTCATTGCTGTGCCCTCACAGCGCATAAGGAGGGACTAGCAGTTGAGTACGCGGGTAGGTTTCTTAACTCGCCCCTACAAAGATAAATCTGACTTGTCTCGTCGGGCTCGTACTTCTGCTTGTTGGTGAACGTAGTTGTTCACCGACCAGTAAGACCTGCCTATAGATAGACTCCATGAAGGGATGAAATACTTATACGAGGTTGTCCACTTACATTTCGTTGACCATAGCGTAAATATTTATTGGAGTATCCACCAATAAAAAGGTCAAAATAGAGTCAACAAAAAAGAAATTCACTTTTTTTAAGCAACTAAAGTGGCAAGCAAGCATACGGCCCGGCCCACCTGATGGTAAGTGGTCACCACCTATGGACGCCTGCAAAACCAGAGGTATCACTTGCGCGTTGCCGACCCTGTAAAAATCTTTTAACACCCTTTTTGAAGAAACCCATACTGTAGCCTTGTGGGAAAACCACAGCAGGGAGTTTATTCCACAACTTGAGCGTCCGCGGGAGCAAATTCCTTTGAAACCGCATGGTGCGGCACCAATTAGGTTGTTAGGCGTGAGAATGAAATCTCTGCCGATGGCACTTAAAGTTTATAACAATTTAACCTGTCAATAAGAGGCAGATTAAATGTCGAGAGCGCCCATGGCAAGCACCTTATGGGCTTCCCTCTGGTTAACTATACTTATTAAATAGTGGTACGAGCCAAATAAATTCTGAAGAGAAAGAAATTGTCGCAAAACAAGTATAAGCTCCTGAACTCTATCTTCAATATTAATAATTTTTATTTAACGCTGTACACACTGGCATGCCGCCTTTATGTTGTTCTACGAGAACAATGGGCATAAAATATTTTTATTATGCTACTTATAATTAATTTCACGTCTTTATCCAAAGAAAGTTCCGAATTAAATAATTCCTTCAAACATATTTTTAGACGACTTAGATCTGGTTTTCGCAGAAAAATTTATCGTCTTCAGTCATCGAGAGGCGCGCAGCCGGACTATAAGATATACAGCATAGCTCAAGACCCTTTTATCATAATTTAAAAAAATATGAAGGATTGTTCTTGAAATTGAAAGAATTATTTCAGTGTTTTAAGTATTAACTTCTGGCGACAGTTTTTGATGTCAACAAACATTTCTATTATAATCAAATATTGTAATCAAGCGTACTACGAATATGCTTTTGTTTCCAATTTTGTGTATTCTAGAACATTTGTTATTGTAACAGCTTCAACTGAAACACAAAAACAAACTGAATAAACGTTTTAATTTATATTCATTTATATAACGATCATGTATGGTAACCCTGTAATCATGCGCTACTTTAAATTAACGCCATCTGGTATAGTTTTAGTAAAGTTAATTAAAGTATAGTGTATACTCAACAACCTCGTTATCAAAATAAAACAACGCCCTCTGTTGTCGTACTTATGGTATACAAATTTTGTTGTTAAAACTTTAGAATACATTATTTTTACCACTAATATACGTTGTTTACTTCACATTAATTGTAAATTCTCCTTATTAATAGCCTTTTATAAGTAAGTAAATAACAAAATTATTTTATAACTTTCTAATATAGTATGATGGTGATTATCAATAATTATGTCAAAAGACATAATTATACTAGACTTAATAAATCGTACTCAATTGGTTTTATATTCAAAATACATTTATTTAAATGTTGTGTCTTTTTAAGCTATAAAAAGCAAGTTTGTTTTATCTGTTACTACTTAATTTATTGATAACTTAATACGTATACGCGTAGAATGGAACGCAAAAAACGCATGTGTAACAATTACTAAAAGCGACTCTATTATGTTGTGTAAAGGCTTACTCTACTACTGCGAGTAATGGCCTTCAATACTACAAAAAATGCTAAAGCTATGATGCAGATTAAACGTAAAAGGTTATTTTATATTGTTAACAATCATTTTCTAACACCGACGGACAATTTCCGTTTCAGAGTTAAAGTTTAGTAATAATACAACTTACATTTTGTCATGAATTATATTACCAAGTTTCTATATAACAGTTTCCCAGTTAAATCTAAGTTAGTAAAGTTTAGTCAAAGTTGTGATTTACTTGTGTTCGGTGCTATTATGAAGTTATTTTATTAAATTTGGGATATTAACTTTGGTTGAGTGCTTTAAGGAGTGTATAAAATAATATTTGCATAAAGTTATGCGAAGTTGTATGTGATATTGCATGACATAATTTGCGGCAAATTCAAGTGGTCGTTACAGGAATTATTTTCTACTATGACTCATGATCCGGATAACAATGGTTTCTGTTGTTTTATTATGAACTCTCGCTCTAATAGCTTTAAACAGCAGTCGCGATATGTGAAAGCATTTTAAAATAGTTCTTCAGTAACCATTCACCAAGGAAAACGATATAAAAGTAAGTTTACACTTTCGTTATAGTAACTTGGTACCAAAGTATTATTTATTTTACGGCGGCTAAATTAGTAATAATTATTTTTAATGTTATTCTTACCTTTAGCATAAGCTGAGTATATTTTTTACATACAATCTATTGTTTAAATTACGGCCACCATACCTACTTATTTTTACGTACCAAAATAACTAGTACGTACCTACTTACATAAAATTCTGATACAATAATTGTTGTGTTTAAAGAAATTCTAATTGCTTATCACGAGATAAGTGTTGCAGTGCAATGGTGTCACAACAAATATTGGGACATAATTAGGCAATTGTTATCAATGGTCTTACTTAACTGTTATCGTTATCAGTAGGTTTAGTTGGTTGCGTACTTTCACATGGCGCGGTTGCACTTGAACCGCGCTGTGTAGAGTAACCTCTGTTCAGGCAGACCTCAAGGCGATTTGCCTTTTAATATTTGTAATCTTTTGTATATTGACAAACATTTTAATATATGCAAAATTGACCTTGTAACTATCCTTTCGTGACTTCGTCACAGATAATATAATACTATACTAGTAACTTCGTTAAGGAATTGCTTTGTGGTAATTAGGCAACTTCGCACCTAACGCGTTGTTTTTTTTTATTGTTTCAACTGGTAGGTAGGTAATCAAACATAGTCTTATAAGATTCTCATTGTCGTCTCTCTGGGCGCAGGTGGAACAACTAATAATTTACTAAAGTTGCGTTCCTATCACGGACAGTACGGTTTAAATAGCCAAAGCGGCATTTTTACTCTTGGATTGCAGTACATATTGTCAAGCTACATATAGGAAAACCCTTCATAATGCCGACGTCCACGAGAGGCAGCTAGCTAATACTTATCTACTATCAGGTGGACCGTTAGCGTGTACGCCACTATAACAGCAATAAAAACACTTAATAACCTTAATTTCTATGGCAGATGTAAGTGTAATATTTACGTGTATTATGTCACTGTTAGAGTCCCAAAACTTTAAGCAGTAATTCGTCCGATTTATTAGTAAGCTTTTGGCTATCAGCCAGCCAGGATTTTTGGGACAAAATATTCGATGAATTTACAATTCTGGTTCATTAAAGTCAATTTTTATAGGAATCCATAATTTATATTTAGTGATGCTTGCTAGGTTGAAGTGTATTGTAGTTCAAAGCTATTTAAGTATTGTAATGTTTTTGACATAGTTAAACTTTAAGTTGCCGTAAGACCTTTTAGTATCAGTAAAGTTAAATAAAAATATATGATGTGATTTTGCCGTGCGGGATACCTGCGACTTTTGTAAGAAAGTGTGTGGAACCAGTGATGTAGCGAATACGAATGCAAATATTCGTACCTTTTCACTGAATACCGTAAAGGTATTCGTAATATAATATTTCTCTAAGAAGTGACGTAATTCTACGTGTAAAGCTTCGTATTCCCCGTATAATGAAAGTAAATCAGATATGCGCATTTTAAAAACTTCTCTTCGTGTCATCGCCAGAATCGCCATTCTGAATTATAATTTGCTAGTCGTAAACACGATAGACACAATTGCAAATATAGTATTTTTGAGAATTGGTTGGTGTGAAAGTTAAATTATCGACTAATATTTAAAATCTAGTATCCCATAAAACAGTGTGGTTTATATTTTCTTTATTACAATATTTTGTAGTAGCTCTACCTCGGTTTGGTGAGAGGTAAGCTTGTATTGACGCTCAGCCGATTAGGAAAATCTTATTAGCGGTGCGGACTCTGGCAATATGCCCTGTAGATTCATGGATTATAACAAAAGCTATGCACTTACGTGAATGCAAAACCATTTAGGCAATTACGTTTACGGTTAACGTCTCACTTATTTCTGCTAGGATGCACTATAATGCCCTGTATTATGAAAATATAATCTCGTAACAGAATTGATAATATGACACTAAATTTAATCGCTTCGCTAGGTTAGATTAGTAACAACACTTTTTCTGGATAAAAGGCACCCTATGTCCTTTTGTATAGCCATGACAACGTGTATGCAAAACTTTATGATGATCAGTTGAGTCGTAACGGCGTGAAAGCGTAACAAACAAACAAACTCACTTTTATAATATTAGCTGTTATTTATTTTCAGCCAGTACCATACCACTGCAGGGCAAAGGCCAATAATAATTAGCTAGCATTAGGATAATCAAAATGGACGTAAAACATCATAATGTATAAGTACTTTGTTTTACCATTTAATTGAAATATTAGAAAACTAACTTTTATCTCATATTAACCTTTTGAGCGCCACGGTCTTGTATAGAAGACAAATGTTTCTGTGCCCTCCACACCATGTCTTTATTAGAAGTCAAAGTCTAATTGAAACATTTATAAAAAAAATACATAAACAAAATAGTTTGTTTTAATTTGTGTGTAATTTTACTATTGCATAAAACTACTTCTACAATTTTATTTCAATAGAGGCCTTTGTTTAATTTAATAATCATATCAGCCATGTTTATAAACTGTCCCAATGCTGGGTATGGGCTTCTTCTCAATGTGAGATAGGTTAGGCCATAGTCTACTACGCTGGCTGAGTGCGGGATGGCAGACTTCACATATCTTCGAGAATATTATACAGAACTCTCAGACATGCAGGTTTTCGCCCGATGTTTTGCTGCGCCGTTAAACCGAGCGATAATAAAAAAATTTACGCACATTACTTCGAAATGTCCGCTGTCGCTGTCTATCACTGCAACTTAGAATATTAAATAAATATAATTATTATGTTAAACTTAAATACAATTTTAGCAGGTTGATGTGAGTACCTTTGATTAAATATTAACAGGTTCCCTGTCCGATGAATCACGTATGATACATAACAATAGATTTTCTATAGTGTCTATCACGGGACAGCGAATGGGTTAAAGCCAGTTCACTCCTGAGTGTAACTATTTGTAATTTACGTGCACCGACTAGTCAAATGTATACTTAGGTCTATACTGATTTTGCCTCTATGTGAATAATTTCGACGTTACATCTGTAAATTTAATATTATAAGTAGCAGGTGTTAAATTCGTTAATGATAGCAAAATTCATACCAAACCGGGTATTTTAAGGTCAACTAGTATGTATCTAGGTAGACGCAATAAATATGAACACCGCTCTTAAGCAATATAAATTAATTGCGTTATCCTTAATACCTAAATATCTAATAGTAGCTGGCTGCCGCGGTATGTTTATTATGATTACTGCTCCGCTGACGTTACTCGTAGCGTGATATCCTATATCTTTCCACAATAAATTGTCGATTTAATGCAAAAGTTCTAGATATTTTTTTTTTAGAGAATTGTTATTCTAAAAAATTGGTTAGCTCCATACTTATCTCAATTTTATTTTATTAACATCGTGTTACGTTCTATCGTTGATCAAAGATCTCTCCATTCTCCTTCCATCTTTCTACGCAAAGCCGTTTGGGACCAATAATTTTTAAAGAAGTCTAGCTCTGCTTGTTGTCTTTGTCCGAGCCTGCCGCGATGTCGCTTGCCATGTTGACCACATAAATCGTTTATTATATTAGTGTCGATAAACGAACGTAGCCATACACTGTTGCCAGTGGGAGCACCAGGATAGGTACGATCCTGTTACTCGTAACCGGCGTACGAATGGTATCGCTGTTACTGAGTTTCGGTGAATAAAAGTTTCGGCAGTTCACCTACCTACGTTTACCACCCATTACTTTCCTTGAATGCAATAATTAATTTTTGTTCTTTAGAGGTCTTTCTAGTATTACGTACCAATGGGGTTGTGGTCATGAAGTTGCGTATGTTTGATGATATTGGGGCCGGGGAGGTGTAAATGGTGATTTCGTGAGCAATATTTATTCATTTATTAGTTAAAATAATAAAATTCATTTGATTCTAGACACTCTATGTGTATATGCTCGAAAGCAGAAAGCATGTTAGGTTTCACGTCATTTTGAAAAATTATACTAAAGCTTACGAAAGCATAGCATGTAAGAGCTTTGCTAACTTTTGCTGACAGGGGGAGAGAGGATAGAAGAATGACTTATATTCTGCTTAGCGTTATACTTGAACGGCTTTTTAGTATTGGCAACGCGTAAATAATATCAGCGATATAACAAGTGACCTTAGACTATAATAACAACTTACGAGGCCGACCGTATCCTACTTTGCCATCTTCGTAGTACTACGAAGACCGAGTCCTTCTAAGAGTTCTACTTATACTGGTTATTTTTTGCTTACGTGACGGATCCAGTGTCAACGGAAATATCGTTAAAAATATAAGCGGTTTCTTTTTCTCGTGATGTTAATGGTTATAGGACAGAGCCTAACAGTCAGTCTTTGACTTTGTTTATTTGTGGTCATGATAGATTTATTTCTTTGACTGCTTCGATGTCGCAGTGGTAGGGCATGCGGCTGCTGTGCATGAGTTTTTGGCTTCGATTTACGAGTTAAGCAGTGTTATTGGAGTTACCTGCCGAGAAATTTACTGTACGGCGTCTGGAATCGTGCCCAGTAGACGACAATAACCTCACTATCTTTCACGTGGGATCTTAAGCCTTAACTAGGGCAATGTGGGTGTCATACACTTATTTCTACTCTAGTAATCAAATAGATGACGTTTTAACAGGCTAAGTGACGCTACCGACTGCTATATGAGTTCATGACGTGTTCTTTAAGTCGTACTGACCACTCCGCTCTAACGTTCAATACTTGCATTTATTTATCCTTGAGAGTCTCCGAAGGGTCTACCCTTCGGAGACTCTTAAAGGAAAAATGTGAAATCAGATTTTGACTTTAAATTTGACTTTAAATATACTAGCGCATATTGTAACCTTGCATACTATACATATATTAATGTGAGATACAACATTAGGGTTTGCCGACAACATTTCATCGAAACCTCCTATCCTAACTTGATATTATAAATGCAAATGTGAGTTTATTTGTTTTTACGCTTTCATGTCTTAATTATTAGACCGACCATCATGAAATTTTGCATTCTCGATACCCTATGTTCTTTTCTGTTGACCTGATGGTCAACAGAACAGAACATAGGGTCTCCCTTCAATCCAAAAAAAAGTACTTTTACTAATCTAACCTAAATAAACAGCGAGCGAAGCCGCGCGTAAAACCTAATAATTTATACGTTTGATTGATGGAAGTATCCAAAATATGTACTATGACCTACATGCAATACTACGTAGACGTACGTACTTAGAGAAATTTGCTCAGCCGTGAGGCAATGGCTTGACTAGGCTTCGAGGGTAAGGCAAGACCGATATATTTCCTAACAATAAATGGAATATATCTCATCTTGTTTCCTCTTTATTATACAATATCACTTGCTAGTCGCGAATTAGCTTATCAAAGCATTGAAAACGTGCCAGTTCTAGCTTGCATGTAATAAACAATATACTTCTGTATATTTTCATAAGATGGGGCAGTACAGTTACCGGAATTTTAAAAGGAGATGTTGTAAGTAAACTAGTGATATGTTTTTCATACACCCCGGCGTACTAACTTTGTATTTGCGGATTCAATAATGTGTGTGTTGCATGCATTCATTACGGTAACTGCTTACTATCGATACTTGATAGTCATCACAGAAAAGTTTTTGATATAGTAATATCAAGAACTTTTGTCACAATATGTTGTATGAAAAAGATGTCATAATTTACCTGCCCGTAGCTGATACGACTCGTTTCTTGACGTACCTTGATGTAAGTAAATCTAGAACTACGAGAGATTTCACATTACCGTTCAAATCTTCGCTTATTACAAAGCCGATTGCATAATTATGTCGAATAAAATATAAAGTATTTCACAATTTCATTACGATATTATGTTAACACCTTAATAACAACACAACAATAGATTTTTTTTGTGTCTGGTAATCCAATTCATAGTACTTTGCTATTGACAAATAAAATAAATAAAAGGAAACTATCAATTATTAAGAGTTAGTATTATCTCAATAGAAGTGAATATTGTGTTTACTAGACTATAAAAAGTTTATTGACTGTTCGGATGGCGTTTCCTCTCCTAATTGACTGCAGTGGTTTAATTTTCGAATGGGGCTGTAATTAGTGCGATGTACAGATAGATTGGAGTTTTATTTGTCTATTGTTTCATTGTTTATGTGAAACGGAGGATCTAAAATTATTAGGTGTTGCCTTATTGAAAAATGATCCTATCTTTCTGTTATTAGCAATATTTTTCGTAATATTATGTTTATTTAAGTAGGAATATTATATATTATTTATAATATTTAGACAACGGCATGGTGCGCCTTGGATTTACGCACTGTGGGTACTATATTACTCTACCGCTCTTATATCTTATACCCAGTCGGTTCTGTTTTAGAGTTTGCATTATAATCACTCCACGGATGAGGCTTGTGTGTTTTACCGTTGTAAACCGATCGATAGTAAAGCAAAAACAGTTATATGTATGTCGGAACGTCAAGAAAATAATCATTGGAATATAATTTATTTCTGTAATTGGAGTTGAATAAAGCGCCATCTGTTGGTTTGTTTCGGAACGTCAAGCGTAAGCTTGAGTGAGGTCGCCATAGAGCCAATTTGTCAGTTGGAGTGACAGTTATAACTGTCAGTGTCATATTGACGTTATATAAGCGCTGGAGACTCGTGCGCGGACGCATTCGGGTGACGAACTCGCAGCGTGATCCTTAAGATCAAATCGGAGGTAATCACAGTCAACCTTTATTGTTTTATTTCTCTTTGTATTTGCCTATCATTAGTTTGTAGTACGTACGAAGTATAATACCACGCCTATATGAACATCCAGACTCGGCACAACAGAACATCGTTTAATATTCGATCCTGTGTGTCGCAGCGTAGACTGTACTTTGGGCAAAATTTTGTTTGTAGATGCTCCTGGTGGAACGGGATATATTTTTCTTACCAAAGTTATTTCAGCGAAGGTACGAAGCCAAAGTAAAATGCGCTTGTTGTCGCTTCATCGGGCATTCGTTGCCAGGTGGAAAACTGCTTATACTATGTTTAAAATTCCAATCGACTTCGACCGCACAGAGAGCCCTGTTTGTAATATTTCTAGAAACAGCGATAAAGCTAAGGTTTTTCGTGATTGTTATCTTATTATATGAGATGAATGCACAATGGCGAACTGTAAAGCTGTTGAAGCAATAGTTATACTACGTGGTACAATAGCTGATGAAGTTAGAGCCTGTTTAACGAGTTGTAGATTATGGCACTACATTATCCATTTCATTCATTTGACGATAAATATGCAAGCGCGGATCGGAGGCAACGAAAATGCACAAGAGCCTTCTGATTTGTTACTTGAGATTTTTCATGAATTTAACGTATTTCTAATGCATATTTTATATAAATATTAGGATTCGCCCCTCCTTCTCCATATACACTTTAACTGTACCAAATTTTATACTCCTCCGTTCGCGCAATTTTCTTAAAAAGGGGTACAAAGTTTTTGCTTCACGTATTAATATAATATATTATAGATTATAGACGAATACATTACAACTTTTTGTCGTTAGAAATTTTGGGAAAACCCACGCGAGAGTCGCGGGCAGTAGCTATTAGAAATAATGTGTGTGATCGTTTTAAAAAATACCAAATTCCCCTGTGAGGTAAAAACGGTGTTTATAAATTAAAGTCCACGCGGACAAAGTAGCGGGTAACAGCTAGTAAGATATAAAATGTGTGTTATATAGTTGTTATAGTCTAGGTGTTTTTAGAGTCCGTTGTTTGTATATTTGTAACGCTTCATAGTGTAACGAACATACTAATATTTATAATTATATTATTATACGAATATTAATTTACACAGCACATCAAACAATATTTAGATTATAAATTCTAAACGAAAGTTTATCAACTTCCTTCATCGAATACTTAGTTATTTAAAAGTATTTATGTCGACTAATTCTTGATGGATATTTTATATTTATTGGACGGAGGTTCGTCAACTTCCGTCAACGAATATTAAGTTTATAAAGGCATTTATTTTGACTAAATTCTACAAAGCATTATATTGAATATTAAGCGGAAGTTTATCAACTTCCGTCATATAATATTTTGTTATTTAGCAATATTTCTATTAGGTAACAAATTTTTAATAAATATTAGAACGGAGATTTATCAATTCTAGGAATATTTAATCAGTGAAAAGTATTTGTATCGACCAATATCTGTCAAATATTTTTATTTAATATTGAACGGAAGTTTATTAACTTCCGTTGGCAATAAATATAGTCATTATATTGATAACTAGATGTTCCCGCGGTTTCACCCGCGTTTATCGTTACTGCGCCGCCCCCGTGGGTCGTAGCGTGATGTTATATAACCTATAGCCTTCCTCGATAAATAGGCTATCCAACACTAAAATAATTTTTCAAATCGAACCAGTAGTAGGTAATCAAGCAGAATAAACCAGGAGAAACATCGTTTGTACTATGTCTGTAATGGGTAATTATTTTGCTGCAATGTTATTTTAAAACTGCGATATCTCCTAAGATATTCATTGAAATCGAGTGATGTAAAGGGCAATTTTGTTTTAAATTAAATACTTGTGATGAATAACGTATTTATTTGGATAAGGATTAATATCATGTTTATAATAATACCTTCGCAAATAATGCATTATTTTAGAACAAATTTGGTTAGCATAAAAATGGTTATAGTGAGCCAACCTTAAAAGATAGACATATGCTGTCGCGGACTTTTTTTTAGAACTTTTTAAGGGGAACAATTCTGTCATACATGATTTTTGCGAAACTTTAACTGTTTACGCAGCGCACGCAGCGGAAGCTCTCACAAGGAAAAAAATACCCTCCGATTTTGAAACATTCTTCATTGTTGCTCAGCTCCTATTGATCTTAGCGTGATGATATATAGCCTATAGCCTTCCTCGATAAATGGGCTATCCAACAATGAAAGAATTTTTCAAATCGGACCTGTAGTTCCTGAGATTAGCGCGTTCAAGCAAACAAACAAACAAACAAACAAACTCTTCAGCTTTATAATATTAGTGTAGATAACCATTGTGGTGTACCAGCTTTGCAACTCGGGCATTCGTTCGTGAACCGTGGATTGTGAAAGTGTTACTGTAGACAGTGTGAAGTGCAAAATATTATAATAAACTATCTTTAGCGCGCGGCTCCACCCGCGTGGTACCTACATCAATAAAAGTAGCCTATGTCCTTCCCCAGGTTTTAAACTATATCTGTGCCAAATTTCATCTAAATCGGTTGAGTGGTTTAGCCGTGAAGAGGTAACAGACAGACAGATAGATAGACAGAGTTACTTTCGAATTTATAGATGAAGGAAGTAATGATTACAATTTATGATATGAACTATAACAAACTGCGAAGTAAGTGTTGAACTGTTCATTTAATAAAAATAAGCGAATAAAGTGTTATAAGGCTTTTATTTCCGAGGTGTATCCTATAATAGGAAGTATTCGTACAGCATCTTCATTGTTTATGATTTAAAATGAAAGATAGCAACATTTTTGTTGTCTGATGGTTTTTACTTACAGAAAATTTCAATAAGCACTTAGCTGGATGCACAAATTTAACCAGAGACCTAACTACCAACCTAACCTATCTTTTCGTACACATATACACGCTCATGGGATTGGACTAAAGGGACGATTACAATAGGTGTGTCTAAAGATACCTATAGACAAAAATCTGTACGCTTGTACCATAGATGTATAAATCGAATATGGATAGACTATTATTAGTAGCCAAATTCTAAACACTAAACTTTGTCAGTCTCAGACTTCGTTTCGACTTCTACAGTGATTTTCCTAACATATTAGTTATAACTTTTCTTTTAAAATACATATCCCGCGCTAGGATTAGTTCTTGTGTCACGGACAACTTTTTAAACATTCAAACAACAGTCACATAGAGCACCCAGTCTCAGAAAAACTACTTGTGTATCTCACAGAATATCGACGTGAAATAGCAGTATTCCTACTATTGTGTTTCGTTCGGTGAGTGAGAGTGCCGGAGGCCCAACCACCCCCTTGCCCTCATCCCGCTCCTTCGCCTTCCCACTTCCTTTCCTAAAGGGTCGGCAACGCGCAAGTGATGCCTCTGGTGTCGCAGGCCTTCATAGGCTACGGTGACCACTTACCATCAGGTGGGCCGTATGCTTGTTTGCCGCCTTAGTTGTATAAAAAAAAACACATTGTTGTTTCGTGTGGTGATCAAAATCACAACACAACAATTTTAAATATTGTAAGCAACATCAACATAACATGACCTAACTCGTAATCACAAAGCATGCTGTGTTCACTATTTAAAGGCATGCAATTTAATATTTGTTAATATATAGTGTGTAAGAATGTGAAAATTGTATTGCCCGATTTGTGAACCAACAATAAAAAAAATAAAAATAAAAACACTGGGAGCAATGATAGTGGCAAGGCGATAACTTAAACCACTACGCCATCCGTGCCGGCAATTGTCGAGTTATCTGGTCCTGAAATAAGTAAATGTAGGCGGATACATACAATTGGTTCAGTTATCCGTTGGTAGTGCCGGCAAACGCATGTCAGACCATAGACTAACTACTCGGCCTTACCTATTTCAAAATTATCGAACACAAACATGTTGATGACCTTGGATTTTGTATCGCTTAGCAGAATGTTAATATCTTCAAAGTACCACAACGGCCTTAGTTGCATCCAACATCGTTAGTGTAATGATATATCTGATTCACCTTGTAATACCTATTCACATCTGTAATATGTATGCGATAGTATTCTTGTCTTGTGTTTAACGGTAGGTATCAAAGTTAATACGTATTGCATGTTAACAGCCAATTGAGGTTTAGAGTGAAGCAAGATTGCATGATGGCGTTCTTTAGTTAATATATTTTTGTATACATAAAAGTAGGCATACTGGCGTACGAGCCGATTGTCACTATGATCGCTTATATCATAATTATCTTAGTATGGTATAAGATATCACTAAAGATTGCAATCATGGATGCAACATATTACATATCAATATGTCATCCGTAACTTTAACACATATAAGCAACGATAGCCTAGTGGCAGAACGTCATATGTTAATCAATTTACACAAAACCTTAACAAATTATACAGCTAAACCTTCCTCATGAATCACTCTGTCTATTGGTAAAAACCACATAAAAATCAGTTTAGTCGTTTTTAAGTTTATTGCGAACAGTCGGACAGATGCGGCGGGAGACTTTGGGACTTTGTTTTATAATATATGGATACGAGGCTCATATTTCGGGATGTTAAGTCCTCATCTACCACAATGCCAACACGACGCCTTATTCAAAATATAGTATTATCACGTTCACTCGTATTCAAAAATGTACGCTGTCGTTCTTAATCTAATTTGTGAGCTTACTCTTCTTACCGTGGACACTTTTTATGCGGTCTAAGTACGATGAAGTACCTATAACTAAAATTTTTGGGTATCACTCGCACAAAGCCTCTCGCCTAGCGAAAAGGGATTTAAAATGGAATTAATGAAGGGACAGTAATAGAATAGCTAGAAATTTGAGCATTCGATTCTCTTGTCTATCGGATGAAACGCAGTAACAGGGTTAATGCTCTTACGGCGGTTGCTTGTAAGAGGCTGGTACTTCGCCGGGCGTGCCGACTCATTCGTGCAGTCGCAGTCGCCAAGCAATTAGCAGGCTTTGCTACTTCAAACGGTATATGTCAAGAGTGCTTTTAAATTCTGATTACAGAAGCACACGTCTGACCGTGGCCGTTCCTATGAACATATAGTAACACAGGCCTTGAGGGCTTATTCTCACGAAGTAGTTAGAACTATTTTAATTAAAATGACTGGTGTCGCTTAAACTCGAACTATTTCAAATACCACCTGTCTATTACACAAAAATGTTTACTTCGTAAGGATTAGCCGTAGACAGATATAATACTCCATCCACGGAGTCAACGCTCTACCAAAAACAAGATTCAATTCTTAATTTTGGTATTGGAATTTATCTTACAGCATAAAGGTTAGTTTATTGAGGGTGGTATACTTGTAGTTGTAACTATCAAAGTAAATTCCGAATATTTGAAGTACGAGTATATTAATGGCAACTCAGGTAGGAAAAATAAGGCGTGTAACTAAGTGTGCGTGGCAGAAGTGAAATTTCTAACGCAATTTCCGCCGTTATATATAAATAGGAAATAGGGAAAAGTGTATGTAACTTAATTTGGAAAAGCCGATAGCCATTTATTGTGAATATTCTACCAACCTTGTCTTGTGAATTGTATGTACTATTATTAGATTATTAATAGAGGTGTAATTCACTGAATAATGACGCTTCAGACCCACACTGGCCATACCGCTGGTGGTACGGTGGGTTGACTGTATGTCCACGAAAGCGGAGAGGAGACGAGAGGAGATGTGTTTTTATAAACAAATCAGATTTCGGTATTTCTACATCTCCTCTTCGCTTAGCTTCGGTGGAAATCGATCAAGTGGAGAGGAGAGGAGATATCTAATTTTTCTATAGAACTTTGTGCCGCGAGCAAGAAAGCGGCGCGGCAGAGCGGAGTTGTGTGTAACCGGGCGCCAGGTGGCGACGCGCGGCGCCCGCGCTTGCGCGCCCCGTTTCCTGCTACTTTCTCCCCATGCCTCGCACACCCAAAAGCTTTATTCGATTGACTGGTTTCGAGGTCTCTCAGCTCGCATCTCTGCTCCACAAAGCTCACATCTCCTCTCCGCTACGCATCTCCTCTTCGCTTTGGTGAAAATAACCTGCCAGCTTCGCAGCTCTTCTCCTCTCGTCTCCTCTCCTCTCTGCTTTGGTGGATACCGGGCCTAAGATGTCGCCTCGCCAATGCCTCCGCGCCGACTGTTGTGGATGTGTGTGTTTCACAAAATAGTTGTTTCGAGTCTGGGTGATTTTTGTGTCCGTTGGTTAAATGTTTGTAAAGTACCCCGCGATACAGGAATTATTTCTATTGCGGGAGTTGCCCTTTTTAAAAAGGAAATGAAAACAAAAAAATATAGTAGCCTAAGAACCAATAAAGATCTTGCATAAAGAAAAATTTTGACATGCGCACCTCTGACTTTCGGAAGTTATATGACTTTTCGAAATTATGTGCGTATTGATTGACAATTATCGCCTGCTCCGTGCCTCGGAAAGCACGTTAAGCCGTCGGTCCCGGCTGCCATGAACATCTATGGCAGTCGTTATTGGGAGAGTGTCGACACAAAAGATCCCACTGGGTCGAAGTGTCGCCGGTCTGCACTGACTGGCACCCACATAAGATAAGATAAGATAATGTAAGCCTCTAGGGCTCTTACTAGGCGAATCAGTAATTATAGTAGAGTTTAGCAGACGCATTAATACAATACATTATTTATATGTTACGTGGTTAGGGACACTTAAGATGCTTAGGTGTTATTTTTATATTATACAATCTACCTTTCTAAACTTAATCTATACTAATATTAGGTATAAAGAGAAAAATTGATATTTTGTTTGTTGTAACGATATAACTCAAAACTACTCAACCGATTCAAAAAATTCTTTCACCATTATAAAGCTATATTATCACCGAGTAACATAGGCTAAATTTTATTCAAAAATAATTAGTTTTACTAACATAACTTAATATAACCAACTTTTACGCGAGCGAAGCCGCAGGCAAAAGTTATTTTCAAATAAAAGATGATTCAAACATTTTACTTATTACCACATAGCAGCAAATACTTGTAAATTTATTAATAATTATAAAGACTATACAGAAAGTTAACAGTCAAGTCAAAACAAACTTTATACTTAGAGTATAAAAGTAACTTTGTTTCTTGTTATTTTTACAATTCACACAAATTCTTTTCTGCCTAACAGATTAGAACATTGTTGGTGGATACGTTTAAACATTCTTGGGTATGGCAAAAGAAGCATGAGAGCAGAATAAATGCTGTAGAAATGAGAGCGCTGAGAAAAATATGTGGTGTGACTCTGAAAGATAGAATAAGAACTATTCCTTATTCTATCTTTCAGAGTCTAGTCTCACACTATTGTTAGAGAGAAATGCGGCATGAAAGTGGATATAGTGACAAGAATAGAAAATGGTATGTTAAGCTGGATTGGGTATGTAGAAAGAATGGACGGGAAAAGACTGACTAAGAAAGTTTATAAGGCTAGTGTGAATGGGAAAAGTCGCAAGGGGAAGACTTAGGCGAAAGTTTCTTGATCAGGTCGGAGACGTTCTGGACAAAGGCAATGTGATGAAAATGAATGAAGCCAGAGAAGTGTGTCAGGCTCATAGCAAGTGGAAATCCGTAGTCTCTGCCTACGCCTCTGGGAAACATCTTTGTGAACCACATTTGAAGCAAAATAAATACATTATTATTATTATTATATATATAATAGGCATGAATCTATGTATGTACATTCTTAAAAGAAAATTAGCTTTGAAATCAATGTAATAAAATAAGTTAATATTATTTAATATACTTTTTAATGTAGGAACTATTCGCTTGCTATGATTTCAAATTTACGTATTAAGGGGCCTATTGCCGTGTTTCGGGGTTAATACCACACTCTGTGCAAGAAACCAGACTCTTGCTCGAAAAACTCAACATTTTATCAGACCTGGGAATCTAATTCTGCTCTGCTCTACATATACTCGTATATCCAGTACATAGGATAAAATAAGGCTGAGAAGAATTATACCTAAATATTTACTTCGCTGTTACGTCTAGCTTTAATAGATATTATAGCCTATATTAATAGTTGGTGGCGCGGGGATGGTTGCATCAAGCGATTCTCGTCGGTGTGAGACCGCTTGGATTTATTTTCTCGCGCAGTTGTCTTTATATTGCGATATCTCCTAAGATATTCATTCAAATTGTATAGTGTAAAGGGCTATCGTAATGTGCTTGAAATGGTTAAGGTAACTTAGGCAATTAATTAACTTAGTCACTTTGAGGAAGCCGCCGATGGCCTAACATGTAGCAGGAGTGCCGGTCGTTTTTCGCGGCACGCCAATCTTAACGACATTATCCGTAGTGCTCTTGTCACCGTCGGCGTGCCAGCTCATCTCGAACCTAATGGTTTGGCACGTGACGATGGGAAGAGACCGGACGGTATGTCATTGATGCCTTGGAAGATGGGTAGGTCCTTGGTGTGGGACGCAACGTGTGTCGACACGACACCCTTGCGCCATCACATCTTCCTAGCACGGAGGGTTGTGCTGGTGCTGCTGCTGCATCTGCGGAGACTCTCAAACGGCGCAAATACAAAAACCTGGTAGGGGATTATGTTTTTGAGCCGTTTGGGGTCGAAACGCTAGGGTCGTGGGGTCCCAGTGCTCGTGCGCTCTATAGAGACATAGCAAAAAGGTTAATCGACGCTTCCCGTGACCAGAGGGCTGGCCTTTATTTTGCAGAAAGAATAAGCATTGCCATTCAACGTGGCAATGCTGCCAGTCTTCTGGGCACACTACCGGTCGACTGTGATGCGGAGGAATTTTATGTCGCCTATTAGAGGGTTTTAGTTTTCTTTTTCTTTCTGTTTTAAAATATTTTAGGTATAAGTAATTTTTAAAGAATTGTGGTTATATGTACATATTTGAATTTCTTATAAATAAAGTTAAAGCTATTTAGGTAGGTAATTAATTTGATAAGGATTAATACTGACTCAGTCTAAATAGCTTTTCAATTACCATATTATATGTGACTATTTTTGTAGAAGTTAGAATGTGTATTGTATGCTCTCGTTAAAAGATAGACATATGCCTTCGTGGACTTTTTTGTAGATCTAAAAAATAGGAACAATTCCACAACAGTACATTGTTTTGTTATATTTCAAAAGGATTAGGCAGCGTTTTCGATGAAAGACATCTTTAACGAACATCGTCTTATTTCAACCAATTTACACAAAATCTTATAGAATGAAACACCTAAACCTTCTTCATGAATCACTGTCTATTGGTAAAAACCGCATGAAAATCCGTTCAGTAGTTTTTAAGTTTATCGCGAACAGACAGACAGACGGACGCGGCGGGGGACTTTGTTTTATAATATTTATGTATAGTGATATATTATATTACGATGTTAACGAACAAACAGCCGACTTTGAGGTAAGTACCGCAGCCAATGAACGCTTGCAGTGTTATTTCCACAGAACATTATATTTTATACTAGCTGACCCGCGCAACTTCGCCTGCTTCACATGAGAAATTTTCCACATTTTTGCAAAATTTTTCATTAATCGCCACCGATCGTCGTCTCCTATTGGCCGTAGCGTGATGTTATATAGCTTATAGCCTTCGTCGATAAACGTGCTATCCAACACTAAAATAATTTTTCAATTCGAACAAGTAGTTCCTGAGATTAGCGCGTTCAACCAAATAAACAAACTCTTCAGATTTATATTATTAGTATAGAAAATAAAGACCTAGCTATTCAAATAATTATTTCTTATAAAACTACAACTAAAGAAAATCGAATATTTAATTATGTCGAATAATACTTCAACTAAAGACAATAAGTCTAACTACATCTACATACCTAGCTAATACTTAAAAACTACCTACTATATCTAAAGAATAAAAGTTGCGCTGATAAGCATGGTTTGTTTATGATTGCTAAATGTCAATAAGAACCAACGCGAACGCTCAGAACGTCTGTTCGCATCGACAGCTAAGTTATAATTATACTAGCTTTTGCCTGCGGCTACGCTCGCGTTAATTTAGAATTTGAGAATCAATTTGGGTTGTACCTACTCTGCTTGTGATAATATAATTCAATCATGATTCGAAAGACACGTGGCGCCATCTATTACCATGAGAACGTTATTATTGTTTTCTTCGAGAACAGTATTTTTTTTCGGGATGAAAGGTAGCCAGCCAGACAACTTATATGCAAAATTTCGAGGTGATCGGTACAGTGGATTAGACATGAAAAGGTAACAAACAAACAAACTCATTTTCGCTTTTATTATATTAGTTAGGAAGTTAGGATTAGGATTAAGGCCGCGCTCAAAAATCAACCGTATAGTATACGTATTGCACGTTGATACATTCGCTAGTCACAAATCACTTACCACATCTCACAATAACTTGAAATTTTATTTCATGAAAATCTTGTGTGTTTATAGACCGATTTCTATATTTTTTTGTTATTATTTTGATATTTAAGTTTACTTTTTGATCGTGAGAATTTTGTGAGGATACAGCTATGTATAATACGATATTTTTTATATTTTAGTACATTTTGAACGAATACCTACAACGATTCCCAATTTTTGTTTTTGTATAAAAATATTCTATAACCTGCCCAGGATTAAGAACTATAACTGCACCAAGTTTGATTAAAATCCCTTCTGTAGCTTTTGATCCATGCTTGTACATACAGACAGACAGACAAAAAATTTACTGATTGCATTTTGGCATCACTATCGATTACCAATCACCCCCGAATAGTTATTGTGTGAATATATTCAATGTACAGAATTGACCTCTCTACAATTTTATTATAAACTAGCTGTTACCTGCGATTTCGTCCGCGTAGATTTTAACTAAAAAGTGTTTGTCTCCGCGGAACCCTATTATTTTTCTAAAATCAAAGTAGCCTATATTACTCCTTATAACATCAGCTATCTGCCAGAGAAAGTCCCGTCAAAATCGGTTCAGCCGTTTCGGAGATTACCCGGGACAAACAGACAGACAGACAGACAAAAATTTTAAAAATATATGCGTTCGTATATGTGCCTTATATACTTTCATATGCATTAGATAAAAAGCTGTTATTTTGACATTACAAACATAATTTATAGATATAGATGCTATGTGGTTATGCCTATCACTCGCACGTCGACTCTTTAACTATGGCTTCAGGCTTTGTATATACCAAATGTTCGTTAAAGCCGTATAGGCGTAGCGGTAGTGAATACGACTGTATAAGGCCTCGCTTTCGATTCCCGGATAAAGTAAAGTGTTATTGAGAATCCTCTCCGAAAATTCTTTCTAGTAGTACGGAGATTGGAAGTGTACCTGGTAGATGACATCAAGCTCACTTCTGCGAGGTACCTGAGACACCTTTGCTAACCGCGTCGGGGATATATGTGAGTCTATGCGTGTGTATGCAACAAACAGACAGATATACTTTCGCATTACAGGCGTTTGACCCCCTTAGTTGTCGGCAGTGTGGGTGACTAATCAGCGATGACGCAACTGATTAAACAATGCGTCTCCCGGTTGACTTTACTTAATAGGTACTTATGGTATTTATGTAAAGACACAACAAAACATCACGCATATACAGATTGAAACAGAATGTGGGAGTATATCGTACTGGTAAAAGATAGTCACGTTCTTTTGGATTATTTAGGGATCATTCCTGTCTGTATCCATAATCGGTATAAGTTAAGGGAGTTTCGTATTGAATATCCCAATTAAGAATGTATTAATTTACTAGAACCTAACCTACATTCAGGCGTTTTCCTCGCCTGAATGTAGGTTAGGTTAGTAACAGTAGTTCTAATTCCAGCGACTCATCCACCTTACAAAGCAGCGAGGTGGCCCACCGTGGTGGTTTTTTATTTACATCCCTATTACGTATGTACACATTTTGTATTCTTTATAGCTACTAAGAAGTCGGCAGAGATGTTTTACACTCACATTTTGCCAGCTATGTTTAAAGGACCCTTACCCTATTGTCGTCTATTGGATACATTTGTACGTGGGCCATTCAGAAAGCTTTGCGAAAATAAAAAGAAGTGTTCTATATGTAAGTCAATATTTTGTTATTAAATTTCTTTATAGTAGGTACTCTCCATCAGCCTCTATACAAAAGTTTCATGCGTCTGAATCAATTTTCGAAACACTTTTTCCAGTCCGCCGCAGACACCTCGTTTACAGCCTGCTTAAATTAAATGCTGACAGCGACGAAAATTGTATCCCTTTGATCAGATTTTTTATTTTCGGGAATAAAAGGAAGTCATACGGTGCTAGGTCAGGGCTGTAAGGAGGGTGACCCATGAGTTTGACCGGCGTGCTGTCCAGGAAGTCCCTCGTTTTGAGCGTGATGTGCGGGGGCGCGTTGTCGTGGTGGAACAGTAGCCAGCGGAGTACTGTGTTTGGTCGCTTGTTGCTCACAACAGAGAAAACTTCTGCCAAGTATTTGGTAGTATACCATTCGGCATTGATACTTCTTTGGTTCCGTAAAGGAATTGACACTAAGTAGCCAGTAAAATTAAAAAAGCTCGCGATCCTCCCGCTTCAATTTGGTAGGCGTTGATTCGTTTTGAAACATCCAAGCCGCCGACTGACTCTTCGTTTCTGGATCGTATTGATAAATACAGTACTTCTGGCGACGAAAATTGCATCCCTTTGAGCAGATTTTTTATTTTCGGGAATCAAACGAAGTCATACGGTGCTAGGTCAGGGCTGTAAGGAGAATGACCCATGAGTTTGACCGGCGTGCTGTCCAGGAAGTCCCTCGTTTTGAGCGTGATGTGCGGGGGCGCGTTGTCGTGGTGGAACAGTAGCCAGCGCAGTCATGTGTTTGGTCGCTTGTTGCTCACAACAGAGAAAACTTCTGCCAAGTATTTGGTAGTATACCATTCGGCATTGATACTTCTTTGGTTCCGTAAAGGAATTGACGCTAAGTAGCCAGTAAAATTAAAATAGCTCGCGATCCTCCCGGTTCACTTTGGTAGGCGTTGATTCGTTTTGAAACATCCAAGCCGCCGACTGACTCTTCGTTTCTGGATCGTATTGATAAATCCAGTACTATCAGCTGCAATGATGACGTAAACACGCCGAGACGAGCCTGCCTCAAATTTGTTTATCATATTACGCCACCCTTTCACCCGGGCCTGCTTCTGAGCATCGGTGAGGTTGTGCGGTACCCAGCGTGAAACTATCCACTCCTCTCTTTCAGTGAGACATGATAATTTAAATTAGCTCGCAAAAAATGTGGAAGGACGTTTTGAAATTGGAACGTACCTATTTTTGCTTATAAATAATCATATTTTCAAAATAGATTATATCTGACCAGTCTCTCATACATAAAAACTTTTTTCGCAATACTTACTTTTTGAGTGGCCTGGTACACACCAAAATTACTAAGTCTTAATCCAAATCCGTAAATTGAATATTGATCTTAAGAACGGCTGTTGACTTGATTTATAAAATAACTAGCTCTTGCTCGCGGCTTCGTTTGCGTAAAAGTAGGTTAGTAACAGTACTTTTTTTAACAAATATAATATAGCCTATGTTAATCGGTGATACTACAGCTTTCTAATGGTGAAATAATTTTTCAAATCGGTTAATAAGTTTTTGAGTTAAATCCCTACAAGCAAACAAAAAAAAAACAAATCTTTCCTCTTTATAATATTAGTATAGAAAATAAATCATATTTCTACACAAATGGCGATATTTTACATTCACACGAATATTATACATTGATGGCAGCCTAATTTAACGAGTTTTATCGCATATCCGAAATGTCGAGATAATACTGATAACTATTGTAAACAAAACGGATCGAGAAAAGTCAATGTCAAAATGTACTTTTATGTATTTTCATTCACAACTTTAATAGTTCCTTGTTTCCCCTTTATATTATAAAACAATTTGTCTTATAACACCTCTTTGTAAATTATAATAGCCGAGTTATGAAAAATATAAAAAGATTGTAGTGAGGGTAGTGAGCAGTTTATTGTGCTATCTTTTGTAAAAAATTTGTAATAATGTTTATGCGAGACTTGTCGCGGCAAGTACTTACCTATTTGCTATTAATACCCTTTGAGTAGTTGGCCTGACACTTTAGATAATAACAAAGAAGAGTTGATATTAATAACATAATGTACTTGGATATTATCGCACCTGCTTATGGTTGAAGGGTGCATTTAGATATCGTAGATATACTATCTTTCTTGTTTATTATAGGTTACGACTGTCTTTTTAAAAATAAAATATAGCCTACTAGCTTTTGTCCGCGACTTCGCCCGCGTTAATTTAGAATTTGTCAATAAATTCGGGTTGTAAGAGTATAAGCAGAGGCTTGTAATAATATAATTCAATCATGATTCGTAAGACACGTGGCGCCATCTATTTGTCATAAGAACGTTATTATTGTTTTCCTCGGGTACAGTAATTTTTTCGGGATGAAAGGTTGCCTATGTCCGTTTCTGTACACCTGTCAACGTATATGCAAAATTTCAGGATGATCGGTTCAGTGGTTTAGGCGTGAAAAGGTAACAAACAAACAAACTCATTTTCACTTTTATAATATTAGTTAGGAAGATAGGGTTAGGAAGTTAGGATAGGATGTTACAATATAGCTTTCTAATGGTAATATGTATAATTTTTAAATTGGTTGTGTAGTTTCTGATTTGAATCCTTACAAACAAACAAAAAAAATCAAATTTTCCTCTTTATAATATAGATTGGAAAACTGGTTCGGGTTTGATCTAATAATAAATCCCTATAAATTCATATATTCGTTTTAACTAGTTTATACGGGAGATTTCGCAGGCGTTTGCTGTAATAAAAATAAGCCCATATCATATGTCTGCCTCTGGCCTATAAAGTGTCTGTTTTTTTAAAGGCTGCGGTCGCAATTGCGCGGTGGACTTCAATTAATATTCAAAAAGTACAGTACACTCTTTAAAAAACACATGAGGACTGATATAGGAAAACGCGTAGAAAAGGCTTCATAATCAAAGAAGTTATAACATTGAAATATTGTTATCTTATCTTATGTGGGGGCCAGTCAGTGCAGACCGGCGACACTTCGACCCAGTGGGATTTTTTGTGTCGACACTCTCCCAATAACGACTGCCATAGATGTTCATGGCAGCCGGGACCAACGGCTTAACGTGCTTTCCGAGGCACGGAGCAGGCGATAATTGTCAATCAATACGCACATAATTTCGAAAAGTCATATAACTTCCGAACATCAGAGGTGCGCGACGTGGGTTCGAACCCGAGACCCTCTGCATTGCAGTCTGTTGGTCTCCCCACTGAGCTATCGCTGCTCTGAAATATTATTAACTTACAGACTGATATTGCGGATTATGTCACAGTATGGACTAATATCAGTCAGTTAATTTAATAAGATACCAATAGAATTAAAAAGTTACTACTGTACAAGTACATAGGCTTATTTAAAGCAAGGCTCAAGGTATTTCTATTGAATATATGTCTCTAATCTATAGGCGACATATTTTTATTATGTAAATTTATTTGGACACTAGATTTTGCCCGCGGCTTCGCTCGCATAAATGTAAAGTAGGTTAGGTTAGCAATAGTATTTTCCTGGATAAAATAATAATAATAATATTCTACCACATACACACAACATCATCTAGCCCAAACTAAGCAGAGCTTGTACTATGGGTACTAGACAATGGATAAACATACATATATATATTTTATAACAGACAGACAGACAGACAAAAATTTAAAAAATAGATGTTTTCGTATAGGTACCTTATATATTTTCATATGCATTAGATAAAAAGCTGTTATTTTGACATTACAAACAGACACTTCAATTTTATTTATTTGTATAGGTATCGAAAAGGAACATTTTTTTTATATGGTTCCATGGATGGCGTAGCGTGTATGCTATGTCGTCACCGCGCGTAGTGTTGTGGATTCAAATACCCCACACGGGCCTATTATTTGTGTGATCCAAAAATAATTGATCTGAGTCTAGGTGTACTTTTTGTCCGTTAATTGTATGTTTGTAAAGGTCCCCTGCACAGACCTGGAGATGTGAAGTGGGCGTTGTCGCTTCAAAAATAAGCTAAAAATTAGGCTCATAGCGAAGTATTTCTTTCTTTCTTCTACAAAAGGTATAGAAAGGTATACGTATAGAAACTGGTGTCACAATTTTAATATTTCGGTTCCATAGGTGCGTTACTTATTGAATATTTAATTTAATATTATTGCGACTCCATTATGAATAATACAAGGAAATCAACTACAAATATTATAATACTCTTTCCTTAATTGAATATTAAATACTTAAGTAATTTTGTAGAATAGTACCTAATATTTGTGTTGTGTATATGTCAAGTAATGAAATCAATATATACTAAATTCTTTGTCCTCATTGATTCATTGTCGAACTACAATCGCTAAAGTTTATAACCTATTGGACAGTAAGTTATTTATGACGTAGACGACTAGTTGGATTTTATGAAATTGATATCAGGTGAAAAACAGTCTTATCAAAATACAATATTTTTATGAATTCCTATATATTTGGATTTGGCTTTTCGGTTAGAAATAGAGATAAATGCATACTTGTTATGGTTTCAGCTGCTTAGATAGAGTAATTATGTCGTTTATTGTTGCGTTTGGTTTATTGTATTAAGGTTATTAAGATTAACAAATTATAGATTTACAGTAAAGGTATAGGAAAATCAAATATTCGGTACTGTTTAAAAAGTTAATTTCGCACTTGTTATCGACCACTTGTGGCCTATAATGGCAGCACTGCCGTGCCATCCGATTTTTTGAGGGCGATAATACTTTGATAGGCACAGATAATGCAGATAATCTTATTTACACAATGACACAGTAATCTACCACGCCTTGCTGACTCTGATAATGCTATCCAGTTTTGCTATCGCAATGTTTTGAATAAATATTATAAGGTAACGTTAGGAATGCAGAATGTGGCCGAACAAGGTCAACTACTTTAAAATGTGCATTTTAGTGGACAGAAGTAAATCTATGCATTTAAATATAACACGGCAGAAAACGATGGCATTACATAAGTTTTGAACACACATAACGTTTTACTTACGAAGCAACTCATTGATATTTGTTAATTTTCGCAAAAATCTAATAAAAGCTATGCGAATTATTAATCGCATGGTATCCTAGGTTAAATAAGAGTGATGCTGCGACTTTAATTTTATGGATAAATGCAACTTAGAGATTGTAAAACAGTTCCTTAAACTAACTAACTGCTACTAATCAAAGAGTCGCTTTTACATTGAATTTCCTCTGTAATTTAGCCATTGACAAGCGCGCGTTTAATTCAATTAATCATTTATTTTTATCTCTGCGGTAACACAAAGTATGTAAAAAAAATACTATATGCTACTCACTATTTCTTAAATCGCGACTGTTTTATTTCTTTGTATATAAAGACTTTATATTTATATACCGAAGTAAGTATATATTTTTTTGTGTATTTGGATTCCTAGATGGTTTAGGTTCACAGTAGGTTTCGGCAGGTGGCGCTGCGATCGGTTCGGGCAGGACAACGTCGGTCGGGTCCATTAGTTTTGTATAATTAATTTTGTTTAAATAGGTATATCAAGGTGGGTCTGCTGGCAGCCCTGTTCTGTAGGATAAGAGTACTTGTCTAGTTGAGCTTCTCCAGATTCCAGCGGTGTAGAAACACTACTCACCTCTGTTAAATTTAAATATCTCTGTGAAATACACTGTCTTGAGTGCACTTCTTATTGAAAAACCGCGTTAGACGGATATGTTTCTTAGTATTCCTCATCGTCTTTGCAAGACAATACTACTAGTTTTATAAATGTTGAAATTTGACTTATGAATGGACTGTCTTGGATTACCACATGAGATACATATTAACTCGGTATTCGTTCTTGACGCAAGCGGGCAAAGGCTTGTACCGAGCCTAATGTATACCAAGTTGAAAGTACAAAAGTGATGTGGTGTGAAATAAGTACGTATGATGCAAGCGGGCAAAGGCTTGTACCGAGCCTAATGTATACCAAGTTGAAAGTACAAAAGTGATGTGGTGTGAAATAAGTACGTATGATGCAAGCGGGCAAAGGCTTGTACCGAGCCTAATGTATACCAAGTTGAAAGTACAAAAGTGATGTGGTGTGAAATAAGTACGTATGATGCAAGCGGGCAAAGGCTTGTACCGAGCCTAATGTATACCAAGTTGAAAGTACAAAAGTGATGTGGTGTGAAATAAGTACGTATGATGCAAGCGGGCAAAGGCTTGTACCGAGCCTAATGTATACCAAGTTGAAAGTACAAAAGTGATGTGGTGTGAAATAAGTACGTATGTGATATCTTGCTTGCCTGCCAATCAGCGTTGGACCAGCATGGCGGACTATACCTAAGCCTTCTCACATTGAAAAGAGGCCCGTACCCAACAATGGGACAGTTAAGAAATGTATTCATACCTGCCCCTATGCGTTTCTGTACCATTCATTAGAATGCGATAGTTTGGTAAATTGTAGCTAGATTTGCTGCTACACCACATGTAATGCTCTATTAGAGCATAAGTTAGTATGTTATTATTATTTCATCTATTTCTAATTAAATACTCAATGTACACGCACACCAACAGACCCGTACATACAAACTCAAACACACTCATGTACACATACAGACACACACACACACACACATACATACACACACTCGCATACATACACACGCGCACACATACACACACATACACACACACATTATATCAGCTTTAAAACAAACTATACTCTATTCATTTCGTCGTGAGACAAAATGTAAACAAACAATAAAAAAGGTTATTTAACACGTCACGTTTGACTGCGAATATTACAAAGTTAGACAAAAATCAATAAACTAGCTAAAATATAATATTTATAAATATATTGTATCGCATTTAAAAGCAGCATAATTATATACTAAAATTCAATGTATTATTAAAATACATAACATGTTAATGTATTAAATTCTTTTAATTATTTTACGAGAATTTTAAATACCCTAGTTTAAAAAAGTGACATAAAAAGAACCCAAAAATGTAATGATTCTCAAAGTTAGAACGTATTATAGTACCACTAAATCAAAAAGTACAGCTAGTACAAATGTTCTGTAGTGAATGTATCATTTTGTTATAAGTCGGGTTATAGCCGTCATTTTCATTCCTTGTCAACTTGTTGATACGACAGTGCACATTTTCTAATATTAATGTTATTAATTATTATCCTTTTAATTCGTTGTTAAATTTTTTGTTAATTGTTAAGTTATTTGTTGTGTTTTATTGTTCGTAAACAAAAGAAACATTGAGAAACATCGCTTTCTTTGTTTACCTTTTGTCTCAAGCCTATTTAAACAGAGTATAGTTACCTATTTAGGATTTCTTTAGAAGTAATTTTTATTTATACATATTAAGATTAACAATCTTTTACGTTAAATTATATTATGTTGTGTCATACAGGGTGGAAGACGCTGGCTGCTGTGACACAGTTTATACTAGTATAGGAGCTAACGACGACCTCTTACTCTTTGTATAATATCATTTTCATGGTTGTGTTTAGCGATGAGCACGGATATATTCAGGCGAACCCAATAACAACACTACTAACTAGCTTACATTATATATGTATATATGTATCCGGTTGTAGTTTGGGTCTCGTTTGTGCGCATCGCAAATTACTTTATATGCTAGATTAAGAGCCAGCTGTATATTTTTGAGAACTAAAAATTTATTATAATTATTATTATCTGTAGATCCTAACTAATATTACAAATGCGAATGTAAGTTTGTTTGTTTATTTATTTGTTACGTTTCCACGCCTTAACTACTAGACAGATCACCATGTTGTTCCCTTGTCAATGGTACAGAAGAGGACATCGAGTACCTTGCGTCAAGAAAAAAGTATTGTTCCCGAGGGCTATATATATTCGCAACGATTCGCGACTATATATTTTATATACATATGGTATGAATATCATTGTATACATATATTAAAATTGTATAGTTAAGTTTGATTTTTTGTTAAAGTTGTTAATCTGCGATAATTTCCAAATCAGCTATAACAACATCAACTAACCATAATCATTTCAAATTCGTATATTTATGAGCTAACTAATTAAATCAATGGGTAATTAGTAAATTACCAACTGGTTCGGTAATTATTCAGTTTAGTTGGCACCGTTCCAGTACAGTCGCGGTCAATGTTGTATTTTAGACGTGCAACGTGAAACTAGGCATGGCGAAATGATTACAAGTGCAGAGCGATGAGCGTGTGCGAGTGTTAATCGTACTATTAGTCGCGTCCACGCCGAGCGGACACATTTAGGCGTATATCACTGCCTAGCTAAAGCTAGGCTGTACACTCGGTTAACGAACGCTGCTTCTCATACTATAAAAGGAAAGTGATGCTGTAAAGCTACAGCGATCGGTACGTTTGATACGGTGCCAGTAAACCAGCGCGGAGATTGCAGCAAAAGTTTGAGAATCTCCTTTAAAAAATAAAATGCCTCTACAAACAATCTATTGTCGATTTAAGCTGCCAGCTTAGCTATATCGAGGGGTAATGTTAAAAAGCATTGTGTTTTGACGCCGGCGTCTGTACAGCGGTGACCGAATTGATGTAAGCTTTTTACTTTTTATTTAATCCCTCAAATGCCCAAGTCCCATAGATATTGCTGCTTCTACTAAGTATATGGCTGATTGAGGTGTAGTTATTTGTTGATAGTATAACGTGTTTCGAGATTGTTCAGCCGAGGTAACGTTCGCTCGGACGCAGTTATTAGCGGAAATTGCATCGAATTCCGTTCAGTGCCTATACAAGACAAAATAATTGCTCTGATTGCAATAGACAGCAAGGAGTTCCTTTGCGTTATGATGCAGTCGTGTTAAAAGATTGTAATATGTTATTTTTTTTTAAACAACTGAAGTGGCAGGCAAGCTTACGGCCCACCTGGTGGTCACCGTAGCTTATGGACGCCTGCAACACTGATATAATTATAAATGCAAGACGGTACATCATTTTTTAAAAACGTGGTAGGCGCGTTTATCTTTAGGCTCCAGACTAGATAGACGGACTGCATTTCAACTGCACTCCGACTGCAAAATTGCAGTTTGAATGCAGGAAGTGCGACTGCAATAAAACTGCAAACCAACCGAGCAGTCCAATTGCAGTCGGAATGCAGTTGAAATGCAGTCCGTCTGTTTAGAGCTTTAGTGAGCGTGCGTTTGTCGCATAAACGAGCTAAGCGCTTTAGTTCTTACTAAACTTCTAATCGACTCTAATCAATGTGGCGTCGCGCGTCGGTGCCAAACAAACTGCCAACAAAGATAATGCAATACTAACCAAAACGAAATAAAAACAGCTACAGTTTGCTACAAAATAAAGTGTTGTTTGAAGCCGACCAAAAAGTGACAGGTGTCGTATTTGTGGACCTCACAGCCGCTTTCGACATAGTAAATATCAGACGACTTCTGACAAAGGTCTACGAAATAACTAACGACAAAGGGTTTGTCAACATCTTAAGAGAAACATTGAATAATCGACGGTTCCAGGTTCACATGAATGGCTCCAAAAGCAGATGGCGAACTCAAAAAAACGGATTTCCACAAGGCAGTGTCCTGGCTCCAACTTTATTTAACATATATACAAATGACCAGCCTAAAACATCAGGATCTCAACGCTTTGCCTATGCTGATGAACTTGCACTTGCTGCTCATGCGTCTTCTTTCGAACAGGTTGAAACGTCACTTACAGTTGCATTGAACACACTCGATAAATACTATGACGAAAATGCTCTAAGACCAAATCCATTGAAAACCCGGCGGGCAGAACACTTAAGTTATCGTGGCGGGGCGTTGGTATAGATCACTGTCCAAACCCGCGCTATCTTGGCATAACTCTTGACAGAGCGTTGACGTACCGAAGACATTGCTATTACACTAAGCAAAAGGTTGGGACCAGGAATAACTTGTTGCGGCAACTCACATCTTCGCTCTGGGGAGCAACACCTTATATTCTCCGTACCACTGGACTTTCGCTCTCCTTTTCTGTCGGCGAGTACGCGTGCCCAGTGTGGCACAGGTCCACGCACGCTAAGGAGGTTAATGTTGCCTTAAACGAGACATGCAGAATCATAACGGGCTGCCTCAAACCTACCCCGCTGAGCATGTTGTATCCTCTTGCAGGCATTGCTCCTCCAGAGGTTTGGCGAGAGATAGCTTGTGCAGTGGAGAAACAAAGCCAAGAAAATGATCCCCGTCACCCACTGTTCGACCACAAGATGCCTCTTATGCGTTTAAAAAGCCGCCAAAGCTTTCTGCGATCTCACTCATCTTGGAATATCAATATTCCCCCACAACGGGCAAGAGAGCAAATGTGGGCAGCGAAACATCCTGTCCCGGCAAGTTTCATTACAACTTCAGAAAACCTGCCACCTGGACACCAACTGCAATGGCCAACCTGGAAATCACTGAATCGCTTGCGTACCCACGTTGGTCGTTGCAAGAACAATATGGCAAATTGGGGCTACACGGACCAGTCGCAAACGCGCTGTGACTGTGGAGCTCCACTGCAAACTATGCCACATTTGTTCTCTTGTCCAATGTGCCCCTCCAGCTGCACTGTGGAGGATCTGTGGAGAGCAACGGACGATGCCGGGGCTGTGGCGGGATTTTGGGCAGACAAAATTTAGGGGTGTTCGTACATTGACACTAAGAAGAAGAAGTGACGTTTACGAAAAAGTTTAATCGGTAAATAGATGATTGAACATGATGCGGCCGAACCAATGCACGGCACGGTGGTACGGTGCGCTCTTCACTCTACACCACCGCACATATTTTGATGCCGTTATATATTTTAATACGCACCAAGTTCAATATCGAATCACCGTATCGATATAAATAATACGGCGTTACGTTCGGCGTTATACGTTCGACGGCTTGTGCATCTCACGATCGAATATGGTGCGACAGCAGGACTGCTTTCGTGGTTCGGCCCACCATGTTCGATGTACTTTATTTTATCAGTTAAATTTAACTTGAATTCTATTACAACAATATGAATAAGCGGACTCATCAGGAATAAACAGACGTTATATTAAATATTCAAAAGATAACCGTATTATGTCACGTGCAAAATAAGTGCATTATGTACTTAGATAATTTGGTGCTTACTTTTAATGTATCCTATTAATTATTATTATATCTGAACACCATTATCACCAGTATTAACTAAATCAATAGGGACCCAAAAGGAAAAGCCGCCCATTAAAATAAAAAAGCTGCATCCAAATCCGTTGCCGAGATATAAAACATTCACGTCAAATAAAAATGTTCTTGTTTTATAAACCCGATTAAAACGTTTACACGTCTCTTAGTATTGCAGGATGTGAAAATTGAGGAAACAATTTATGATAAACATATTTACTTTATTGAAGATGCGAAATCGTAATTGACGTGAGAGATTCTTTGAATAATAAAGTGAGACGAAAGGTTAAGATTTCTTTAAATTTAGTACATACATACATATCGCTGGCTCACTATTACAATGTTCTATGTTTTTTTTTTAACTTTGGGAAAATGAGGTTTAAAATTTGCATATCAGTAAAAATAAATTAAAAAGTAAATATTTAGCTATTAACTATTTGCGATTTAATATTGTGAGGTGGTAAGTGCTTCCGTCTATTACTATATTAGTCTAAACAAAAAGGAATGACATATAGAACCATGCAATATTCATAACTCATTTATTTTCAAAAATGTTACATAGAACCTTATAGTATTGGACCAGCGATATGTACGTGGACTCATGCTTGTTTTGACGGAGGGGTAGGCAGAAAGATGTAGTGCTTCGCTGTAATTATTCTTTATGCACGCTCTTCAGTTTAGGGCTGGTAGAAATTTCTACAATACAATTCGTAAAAATGATTCCTGAACACTAGGTGCGTCCGTGGAGTACTGGTAGTTAATTTAACGGTAATGGAAAAGAGTGCCGTGTGTTTCTTCCTTTCCTTTGTGTCTTCTTATGGGTTGTTTGCCTAAATCTAGCACCTAACGGAAATCTAATTTTTGTATCATTAACCGGTAATCTTTGACATACAACATAAGTGTTACTTTGTGATCTAAATGAAAAAATTACTGCTGTGCGTCCTCACGCACAACAGTAATTTTTATGACACCTCTGTCAGGTCGCATTTAGTTCAGGGAAAGTAAATTTTGTTTACCTAACAATAAGTTCTAAATAACAGCACAGCGTTTGCTACTCTGCTCGGTAAACGGCAGTAGGATCGGGATCTAATACGGAAGACCTGAAACTGCACAACTGATAACGCCACGTAAATGTCGGTTTGTCACACCATATGCGCTGCTCATACGTTTTTTGGATGCCTGCGCTCGACGAACCCCATCCAGTGTGAAGGAGCCCTAAAATTATACATTTTATTAACACAAATTATTGCATTTAATACCTAGTTAATTACCTCCCCGTTAAATTTATATGATACCAAAATGTATTCTTGGTGTGAAGTACATATTTTGTGTTGATGCTTCGATATTTATGATAATAATAACCATTAAAGATTTAAGCGTGACATAATAATACCGTAGCGTTTACTGCTCCTCTCGTTGTTCTTGATGCGCAAAAACACAATACGACATCATATAGTAAAACAAATATTAAGTTACGGTAACAGTAGTTTTGTATATTTAGATTTTTGATGCACTCGCATTGTTTGTTATGGCCTACTAGATTTTGTCCACGGCTCCGCTAGCGTAAATGTAGGTTATGTACATTTTCTATCCTTCGGAAACAGTACTTTTTCCTGGATGAACTCTATGTCCTTGTCTGTACCTCTGACAACTTGTATACGTAATATCCAGATGATCGGTCAAGCAGTTAAGGCGTGAAAGCGTACCAAACAAACAAACTCACATTCGTATTTATAGTAGGTATTTGTTAAAAAATTTGTTTTATTTTATAATTATTATTATTTAAGTTAGGATTACTGTCGGTCTAAAGTACAAACCACACAGAGAGCGTATAGTTCTAAATATTACAATAGCTTTCTCACTTAATGTAGGTAACAATCCGTGTAATAATAGACCGGGAAACAGAATAAGTAATGTGTTTATATAGATGGACGCCGGAGCGGCAACGTCTAATGCCTCTGTCCATTGTGATATTTCATCCAAGTTGGAAGTATTGGAGGGATTGCATACCTGATAATTAATTACTATAAAAAATAAAACAAGCACGGTACCACGATATGATGTAATTGCAATTTAAGTTCATCAGTGCGAGGGAGGTAGCTAGAAACCATTACACCCATTTTTTCTTAAACCCAACGTTTAAAACACTCATTGCATATAATTTCGATGCTGTTAAACAAAAAACTTTATTTTGATCGCTATATGTGGTTGTGTGCAAATAACATGCAAAATTAAACATAGCCTACTACTCTACTTATCACGCAATATCGACGCCAGTCACCGTAAAATGGGTACGCCAAGCGATGGCAATTTGATCGGCTCCATTCAGAAAATCTCGACTCACAAACGTGCCGCAGCTGAGCAAACTTAGATCGATAATTAAAGCTACTGCTGAAGAAGAAAATGATAAACAACTAATAAACAGTATTGTCTTACGTTTACGTGGATATTACAAATTATAATAATTGAGGTTTTGGTAACTGACACAAGCAACCGGAACTTCGAGGAAATCGGAAATTGAATATTTATTAACTTGTTAGAAAATAATATAAACCGTGATCGTATCTATTTCTTTTCCTACATCTGATGGTTTACAGGCTTTTTACAACTGTACTGTACTTTTTAAAACGTGTAGGCATCTCACGAACTATAACACATTCAAAATATACCCAACACGTGGCGATCTACAAGAATTTATTCTCGTCCCTCAGTTATGTATGCCATTTAAAATAAATTGGTATGGTACGTACATAACGTGCCATACCAATTTATTTTAAATCGCACTACACCATTCTATATCTGTTCATATAATACACCGAGCTCCAATTCTATTTATATAATAGTACCCGACTAGTAGGCTGTCACATACAGACTGACTTCACGATATAATAAGTGTCCTTATCTCTTTGCTTTTAGCTACGGTACCCTAAAAACAGCAATTTCATAAGTGAGCACCTAAAATTTCATGCTCAACGAAATTCGTGCCAGTATTAATAAAATGCTCTGTGCCTCATAAAGTCTCATTACCTAAGACGCGTTGGCATAATCCTTACTTAATCCTCACCGCCGGCCTGAAATAACTTAGGTGTGGAAGTATTTCATTTCAATCTCTCTCGGCTAGACTAGCGTGAAAGCGCTCCTCCAGTTCACGTTTTATCCCAAAATGATACATTATTAAAACTTACAAATGGTCCAACAGTCTACGTTTGAACGCTCAACATCGAATATTCAAAGGAGGACCCATTACTAAAATACCGGGAATTTCGTCTTCTGTTGAATTATTTTTTACCCCTTTCTACCTCAAGAATAGAAGCAAATAGTTTATACCGATATATTCTTACTCCTACTTACAATAGTTTCTTTTAACGTCGTATTGTAAATTAAGTTGGCATCTTTCCAAACCATGATTGAACATCGATTTATGAACGTCTTGCAGCTGCCTAAAACCTATATTGTTATACACGGTACGCAGCAAAGTTATATATGTTATAAGGTTGGAACTAATACGCCGGCTTGCATCCTCCCAGTAACGAGTTCCGATGCTTCGTTCATTAAACACGGTGGAAGTACTGCCGGCTGCCAATAAGCGTCGAATGGCAGCGGAAATTATATGTTTATCTAATAGCTCGGCCTTAATATAATTGAAATAAAATCATTCCGACGGTGTAAATATGTTTAAGGCAACTTTTACGTTTTATTTACGTTACTTTTCTTATATTTTACGCAGTATTTAGAATTAGGAGTGAGAGAATATTGGAAATAATTTCGATGAACATAATTTTGTACTTATAAGTACGATTTCAGGGAAACGAGGATACCGCTTGAAGGGAAAACTGAGTTTCATTTGAATTAAATTACGTTTGATCCGTGTAATTTTATTTAATAAAGATTTACCTTATACGTGTCAATTATTTTGTTGTTTATTTTTCACTTTATGTATTTTATCATATAATAGACTGCCCTGGTGGTTTTGGGGACTACTCAGTCTTATGTACGATTGTTGGGTCGCGCAAAGTGTTACTGGGATTTTATATAATGGCGTAGACGCAATATCTGCAGTAAAATCTTATATATAATATTATAGAAAACAGAAACATTGACCAGCTGTACAATTGATTAATCACTTGTTACTTGCTTACGAGTGTACGGGGCAGAATAATTGATCTCACTGAGATATCGATTGTATAGCGGGTATATATTGGATGGCAGGATTTAAATCCTTTTATTGAAAATGTACATATATTGCTATTACGTGATTACTGTAAATTACTTTCTACTTAATTATTATACGTTTAAATTAATTTATTTTCTATTCAAATATCTTCTAACAGCTTACGGAGTCACTTAATAATTGTAAAGAATCGGCTTTTGCGTTTCGCTGTTTAAAAATTTAACAAGTTTCGTGTTACAAAAAATCGATGTGTCGCTTAGGTGTATTCTCACATTTAAACAGCCTTGGAACAACAGCTGTCTTTGGATAACGAAAATATTTGAACCGCATGATGATCAAACCTGTAACACTATGTAATATTTGCGCCATCCGTCAAGCAAAATGTTTGGCTTATTAATCTACATGACATAAAAATGTATATGCGTAATCGTGTTATAGGTATATGTATTACTTATTTAATTGATAATGTCTAGATATATATTGTTGCACTGATAATAATGCATTCTCCTGAATACAATCAGGAGAATGCAGTATACATACTTGCGTATGTAAATAGATTTACGCCTGTTAATATTAGGAGAGATAGGTAGAGTTGTAGAAACTTCTTTTCACGAGCTGTTTTCAGATTACACATATTAGCAAGCGAGCCTATTGGCGGGCATATTTCTGGAACACAGTACCTCACAAACGCACGCGTACTTATAATACGGGATGAACAAGCAGTTGCCTTGATTGAAATGTTGTATATTAACAATGTTTTCTTTTTCAGATTAGAGTGGCAACAGTGCGACGTAAAACCGACAGAAAAACCAGGAAGGAGTTAACAAAATGTCAGACAATAATAAAAAACGTGCTGGTAGTTTTCGCAAGTTACTGCCGAATCTATTCTTTTCTCACAAATCAAAGGAAAAGAACGCCAATAAGAGTTCACAGGGAAGTGTAAAAGGTGCTACAGATTCACCAAAAGGTAATCAGTACCAAAACCCACGCACGATAAGATCTGATAAAAATGCTCAAGGATCTGATGATAATGAGCGTATATATGAAAATTTATCAACGCATGGTCTTCAAAGTGATAACGAAACTCAAAGCAACGATATATCGAGCCATCACTCTTCAAGCAGTACACTCGTTTCGGACAGTGCCAAAACCAGGTCTAACGACATGAAGGCAACAGCTGAAGCAAAAGGTCAAGCTTATACAAACTACGCGGCAAGGCCACAGGTGCCACCGAAGCCATTTGATACGGGACACTCGCCGCAATCACCAACCCGAAACCATGAAATAAATGTATCTGCGGCATATTCCGACGTATACTATCATTCATTGGAGAAACTAAGTGACAAAATATCACCGCTCGATGAAATTGAAATTTATAGAGCATCACAAGCTCAGGTAAACCCGGCGTCGGTTGGCGCTGAAATAAAACGAGTGAGCACGAAATTCCTTATATCACCGAAAAAGGAAGCCGAAGTACGAACTATCCAGCCTACTAGAGCTCGTAGTCTGTCTTTTGATAGCAAAAAAGAAGACGAGAGCAACAAGAAAATCAGCACCAGATCTAGTACAAAAGAGGATAATGTTAAGAAACCGTACAATTATTCAGCGCCGACGTCACCAATGCCGATAACACATAAAATGCCAAATATGCCAAAAACTGTTTCTCCATACGAGCATGTAAGGAAAGCCATGATTGAGAGTGAAGAAAAAAGGAATTCTTTGAGTAGAACATCTACTCGGAATAAATCGACTCCATCACCGAGACCTGAATACAGTCCAAGGTTCGCGACAAGCCCTTCCCTACAAGACAATACTAAACATGATTCTATCGACAGAGAAAAAACTAGACAAAAGGTTGAAGCATTCTATTGGCAAAAATTAAAAGAGTTAAAACAAAAAGAAGATGAGTATTTCATCCGGCAATCACTTAATTCTTCATTAAAAAGCCCAGTTCGGTTTAAAACGAATTCTAATTGCAGCACCCCTAATTCGTTTTCCTTCGTTATGGAGCCAAGGAGTTGTAGTTTGCCGCGTGGAAAAGATTTTAAAAGTTACAGCATGAATCAGCCAATTTACACTACATCGCCATTTACTAGAGGAGCCCCTGAGAGGCGAACAGACACGTTCATTAAAAGCCGAACGACATATGAAGATCCAGAAATTATATATCGTCATCCGGAGAAATTGTATGCGAGGGCGTCTCCCGCCTTACAAGAACAGAAAATGCCAATTTATCAACGCGGGTCAGGCACTTTAGAAAGTCGAAGTGGAGGTCATATGAAACGTGTCAGTTTCGAGGAACAATTCGCAAAAACCGATATTGGACTTAGAAGTGATAGTGACTTAAAAGTGAGTGATTATAAAGTTCGTAACAGACAGAATGAGTGCCTCTCGAATGCGGTCAAAGTTTGTGAAACACAATCCCGGGTGCCGCCGCGGCCACCCGTCCGGACCACTAGTGTAAGTGCCCCCGGTAAAAACATTAAACTCGGGAATAACAAGAAAATTATTCATTTGGCCGGTGTTGGCCATTCAATATGCTCGGAGTCGGAAAGTGGATCGGAAGCTGGTGAAATACAGAGGATATTGCAGAGCAATGCACAGAAAGGTAAGAAAATTGGTTTGTTTGCAATTTTGAATGTATCGGTTATTGGATTTGCCGAAGCTTAGCCATTCAGTCAGTTCATATTGGCGGAAAGTCCAGTAGATATTTTGTTTAATTTTTGAATCTTTCGTCTGGTTTTAATTTCACGCACGTGTATTCCGATTTTTAACTATTTGAATCTCATGCCTGGCGGTTGCCATTCGGATTTATATCATTTTTAAAAGATTTTATTTACTTTCACCTAGCTGGGTGTTTGTGTGTAAACAAATATTGGAGATTAAAGGAGAATGCTCTGGCTTTTATGAATTCCAGTATCGGTTTATATTGGTATAAATATTTTTTGAGTCGAGATGAAAGTTATCTCATTATTTAGTGTATAATAAATACTTTAAAGAAAATAAATGTATAATTTACGAAAAGAGCCGAGATTTTTAGAAAATGCTCTTTTAAAAACAGTTACCCTTACTTTTAACTTTATCTTAGATGTTAAAAGTCATAAGTTATGTGTAACAAAAGTCATATTTTTAATACCAAGGAATTGCAAAACTGAGTTATATTTCACAGCATTATAAGTTAATAAAACTACCAATACAAATCAAGTTTCCACCCGCAGTGTTGCTCATGAGGAAAGACATAATATAGGGATTGATATGGCCTCCATTTTGTTTTACTTTTTTAATATCTTAAACCCGAAAATATGTTGTTGCACTTGTTGCCATATTAAGAACATTAATATATCAATTTTAGAATATATATATTAATTGCTTTCTTCATTTTATATAATTGTTTTGCAAATAATTAATAAAACGATAGTTGATATTAAAAATTAAAATTAGGTAAGTATATTTTCTGCTATTATAATACGCTTCTAATATTTGTGAGTGGGATATTTAAATAACGATGTCTTTATTTCTGGTAACCCTGATAATCCTTCGCTACTGTTTTAAAAACAGTTGTGAACTCAAAATAAAACCATATGAATCGTTCCAAACCTTAATTTATTGAAAAAGAAAAACGTATAGCTTTTAGAACTTAATACTACAGGACAAATCTCAATACTCAATATTTTATTGTATTCCACAAAGTTATACAAAGATAGACTTATAAAACAAATTAGTTCATTATGGACCCTTTCGAGCATAGCAAAATTATGAGAGAGGAAGAGGGTTACATAGCAACTAAAATAATTTTATTTAAGTATATAAAATACTAGCTTTTGCGCGCGGCTCCGCCCGCGTGGTACCTAGATTAATAAAAAGTAGCCTATGTCCTGCCCCAGGTTTTAAACTACCAAATTTCATCTAAATCGGTTGAGTGGTTTAGCTGTGAAAAGGTAACAGACAGACAGACAGACAGATTACTTTCGAATTTATAATATTAGTAAGGATAATGTATCTACATATCTTTATGTGCACTTATGTTAACATTTATATATTGTTATGCTATTTACGTTAATTACGTTTTATATGTATATTTATGTTTAAAACGCTAAATTGCACTGAATGTTTATTAAGTTTAGTTTTATTTTGAAGTTAATTTATCGTCGAAATATTCTTTTATTGTGTAGTAGCATTTAGATAACAGAAAACGTTTTAATTTATTAATGAATACTAGCGGTCGCCTAGTGCTCGAAATTCAACCAAACTTGAGTCTGTAAGATATTGCTGATAATATGTGTTACAATAAAGAATTTATTATTATTATAATATTATTATATATTGATATATGTAACCATAGTTACGCGATTCGACTGCGTGTGTCAAATGCATGGTTGTGTGCGTGTAGTGTTTTTTCATTAATTTAATGTATTTCTAATGCATATTTTATAAAGATATTAGCATTTGTCACTTCTTCTCTGTATAAACGATAAGTGTACGAAATTTCATACTTCTCTGTCCGCCCAATTTTCGTAAAAAGGAATCCAAAGCTTTCGCTTCACGTATTAATATATAGATATTTATTTTGTTTTCCTCTATTATTTCTTTAGGCAATTTATTATAAATTTTAATAGACATAAACTAAGTGCTAGACGAGTGCTTCTTAAGTCGGGATGTTGGTAAATTTAATCCGTGTTTGTGTCAATCATGAACATTTTAAAAATGAACATGGGTTTTCGGAACATAGGTACACTATGCCGAGTTCTCTTTCAAGGGTGATATTACGATTGCCCATTCTCCTTTGCCCATTTTTTCGGTGTTTAATTTTCTTGCAACTTTGCATAATGTGCATAAGTCGACAAACAATACGATAGATGTAAAATTCTTTTAAACATTTTATGTAGTTGAATAGGAACTAACTAACTAAATTTCTATGATATAATTGCAATATAACGTACATATTTGACTATATTTTATCACCATAATACAGAAACAACTTGTACAAAGTGTTTCGGCACCAGCGTGTTATTACACCACCCGGTAATATGTAGTTCACGTGAAAAAGCTAACATGACATTATTACATTACAACTATGTTATTCAATTGTACCTCGACTTTATTCTGGTTAAAATGAAGTATGAAACTCGGAACATTTTGTTCGGCGTAATTAATATAATTCCATAGTTTTACAGCCTTTATTGCTGTTAACTTGGTCACTCTTTCACCTTATTTTATTAGCCTACGTGTGATTATTAAGTGAAAATAGTGCCCGACGAAAACACGTAACACAACTAATTGCTGAGTAATTTCACATTCATTTTAGCTTTAATTTAAACGGATCCTACCTTTTCTTTACAATTTGAATCCCACAGGCTCTAAAAGGATTTTGCTACGAGTTTTTTTTACTGCAAAAAGCGTCATTAGGCAGATTTTTAAACAGGCTCAGAGCAATTAAAAATTCTGTCCAGATGTGAACGAAAGATTTCCGCTTAGTATGGTTAATTTTGCTTGAAAATAAATGTTCTTTTTCTAACTAAGGCGGTAAATAGAGTCTCCATTGTTTGTCTTAACTTCTATTTTTTGTCGGAAAATAAGCAGTTAGCGGAACATAGGTACCGATGGGTGGTGGTGCCGGTGGGCAGATTTTACATATCTTCGAAAACATGACGGAGAAGTCTTAAAGATACAGGTTTCTTTACGACGTTTTCCTTCACCGTAAAAGCGAGCGATAATTTACTACTTAATAGGCATCTAACTAAATCAGATATAGCATAACCGAATTAGAGGTGCGTGTCCCAAAACTGAACTCGACACCTATGCGTGGCAATCCAACGGTCTCCCGCTAGGCTATCGCTGCTTTTACATAATATAGTCTTAATATATTTTGAGCCTATATGTAAATGTAATTAGATCAAAGAGGTACATTAATAAAAGGGTAGTATTTAACTGCACAGCAAAAAATACTAATTGCACAGCAAATTATGCTTACCAAAAATACTAATTGCACACCAAAATATATTTAAAGAGATCGAACTAAGTCGACGGAGCGTCGCTTAGTGGGGCGCGCTGCGCTTGAACTATTTTGGGGGGGTTAAGAAGGAACCTTTTTTTTACTTGGGGGTGCTGGCAAAAGTTACTACCTCAGCGATTTTAAGAAGGAACCTAACATAACCTAACCCTTCCGAGACGGAATGCAGTGATTTGAGGCGTATAGGGGCTCGTTATGATATATTTTAGTAAGCATATTTTGCTGCGCAAATAGTATTTTTGATGGTCATTACATTTAATCCCTTAAAAAAATACTACATTGACTAAATTTTTTGACGACTACTGTTTTTTTTGCTACTACAGAATGTTCTACATTTCTCTTGGCATTTTGAGCATCCCTACCTATCCCGGCGGTACAGGTAGTATCATATACATCGAACTATTGTGTGAACTACTACTTCGAGTTTATACGTATATACATAGGTGTAAGTCTACTTATGATTTAGTCTACATCAAAGGCACCTATAGTGATTCTTTCGTTAACGTTCTCCTGATTTAATTAGAGAGGCAAGTATACACTGTAAATCTAATTATAATTAACGATATGCAGAAGTTGTTAATTAGTTGAATTGAATTTTGTATACTTCACGTTGTACACACGGCTACACATCAAGTTAGACACCCTATATACGCGTAACTACGCTACATACAAAATAGAGAATTGTCGGAAAGGGACAGTGCATAGTGGTGTCGATGTCATGGTAAGGATAGAGCGTAACAAAAATATAACGCACTCTCTCGCACGATTCGCAGCATTCAACTTCTAATAGTTCAAAATCCAAATAGTTTAGGTTGATGTGTCGCTGTGTGTACTTTGAATTTCCTTTCTGAAGTAAATGCAACTTAGTATACTTTATAAATAGTCTCACGCTTTTATTCCTGGGGAAGTAGGCCGAGATGTATAACACTTTCAAATCCAACTAAGGTTTTACGTTCAATGTAATAGGCAAGAATATTGCACAGTTCCAGACGTACAGAATAGACTTGTACTGAAAATTTGTCTTGCGACGTCTCAGTACTACGACTCGGGAATCCAATCCGAGATCTTATGCACCACAATCGAATACTCTGCCGATGCGCTACCGAGATGGTAATGTGTATTTAATATTTATATGTACTTACTGTATATCAGCTCTGACTACGATTTTAAGTCTAAAGTTGGGTTTCGATTGCTCAGCATTCTCATACTCCGCGATTGCGAAATATAATTGAGAAATGTATACTGCGAATGCTTGATTTGTTTATTACTTGTACCTAATTAAACGAATGTTCATGCATAAAGTAAATAAAACCAGCTAGAAACATAAAGCGTAAACATTATTTTAACGTGGACTGCAGTTGATGCGAATTATACATTCTAACTAATATTATAAATGCGAAAGTGAGTTTGTTTGTTTTTTATTTGTTACGCTTTCGGGCCTTAACTACTTGACCGATTATAATGAAATTACGCATACACGTTGTCCGGAGTATAGTAATGGACTTACGCTACTATTCATCTAGAAAAAGTACTATTTCCGAGAGAAGCCGCGGATAAAAGCTAGTTTATGATAAAAGCCGGTTATAATCTCAAGTTCTCTGCTATTGCAGACGATCTAGAATTTCTTCGATGCACTGGAATTATACTCACAAGTAGGTGCGGATCGTAGAACTAAAATTGTTGTACGGCTCATAAGTCATAGCATAGAATATATAAAATGTTGATATGATCTTTATATCAAGGCAATGTTCAAAAGAGCTTTTACAGAATTGATTTTATATTGTCAAGGAATTTATGGACTACGAAGAAAATTTACTTATTAAAATTTTACATGAACATACTATTTTTTTAAACATATTTAAAAATGGTTTGCGCATCTGCTTGTAATTTGAATAGATTTGACATACTCTTTATACATAGGACCTCACTGTAATTTTTATGTATTTTGGCAAATAAATTATTTGATTTGATAATATGGGCATACATCGCGTCAATATAATCTCCTGGACTGATGCACAGGCATGCGAAGCCACCGCACCGATTATTATGGATTCGAATACCACACGTCCCGTGTGGTTATTAGGCATTTAGGTGATCTATAAATCATTGGTTAGGTAATATGTTATCTATACACATAAATAAAATCGAAGTGTCTGTTTGTAATATCAAAATAACAGCTTTTTACTTAATGCATAACTATTAGTCTAAGAGCCGTGGAACATCGACCTTCATCGATCTGATAACCAGATGAGCCATATTTTTTATCAAATATAATTTATAAACCAATATGCCTATAATAACTTGCCTATCGAAAAGTGTTCATAGCTATTTTTTAAATTAATTAATTTTATTCAATTTTCTTTCATCACCTTCACTCTTTTGGTAACCGAATGAGTTTCATCTCAACTGATAGTTTTTAACACACAGAATATGCCTAGGTAGGCTTGCCTACTTATTTCTGTGCATGGCTACCTGGCAAGCAGATGTGAACAGGTAAATCAATATAGGTAACTACACCGATCTGTTAACCAATCGACATTGATATCATAGGTAAAAACTATCAGTTGAGATAAAATTCATTCTGTTACCAAAAGAGTGAAGGTAATGATGGAAAATTGATTAAAATTAATTAAATTAAAAATAGCTATGAACACTTTTCGATAGGCAAGTTATTATAGGCATATTGGTTTATAGATTATATTTGATAAAAAATATGTCTCATCGGGTTATCAGATCGGTGAAGGTCGATCTTCCGCGTCTCCTCTACTATACAGGGTGTAAGTGACGGTTCACCGAAAACTGAAATACTAGCTTCGGACCATCATTCTGAGTTGGAAAACGTAGGAATTTTCCACCGGAAAATTATCGAATTTTCTTTCAAAATTTCACATTTTTCTAACTGATAATGATTACATAATGAGTAAACGACCCATTATACTAGATAATATCAATAAAAACTACATAATACCGAAAAACAGCTATGTAATCCAAACATACAAAATAAACACAGTTGAACCAATCAGCTGATCTTGCGCGGACAAGGCAATGACCAACGCAAAAAAGTTTTTTTACACACCGGCAATAGTGTGCTGTGTAAAAACCCGCCCTCATCGTACCTACTACCACTGAACTAGGGAAGATCTATGATCAATGATCGATATCGAAAAAAGTGTATTAAACAAAGCGGGATAGGTTAATAAATAAAATAGTTGTTTTCCTTTTAAAAGTAAAGGTTACATGAACGTGTTAGCACTATTTATTATTAAATTAGTCACGTAGATTGAAAAGATTGTAATGATTAAAGTAGCCTGTAATTAAATGTTATACTACTATCACTTTACAATACCCATTTGCATTTTAAATGTTAAAAAATATTAATTGTTTTGATATTTCGTATCGTAAATGTACATGTATGAGTTTATTTAATCACTTTTAATAATAATTAATGTAAAAGACCATCTAATTGTTTTAAAACAAAGCTTTTTGTACACAGCGATTCATACAATGTAATGTAATCTAGTAAATCTTTACTTAACTGTTAAAATACAAAACTGTAACAAAAATTTGTTAATAGAATTAGCAGTTATAAGTATAAAATTAATCGATAGCCGATAACTCTCATAAAAATATTTTATGAGAGTTATCGACTATGGATTTATTTAATTAGATAGATGTATCTCATCCCTATCTAATATGACTACAACTGCAAAAGAAATTTATTTTTGAATTCTTTAGTTCGGTCGCGCTACTGTCAGGAATCGGAAGTACTTGACGTAATCTCTCGTATTCGCGAGTGTTTACTATTTTCGTTGCATTTTGTTAAGTTTTTATTTTGTTTATAACTATTTTGTGTACTAAATTGTGTTTATTTACTGTGTTCATAACATTTTGTTAACGTTTTTGTTTTGTTTATAACTTTTTTGTGTAAAGTTGTGTTTGTACCTAATAAATAATGCGTCAGCCATTTAGTGCACGTGAATATGGACAAATGCTCATGGCATACGGGGAGGCACGAGGCAATGCTTCGTTGGCGCTTCGCATTTACATCCAGCGGTATCCTGACGCTCGTCACCCTATGGACAGTCGTGTGATTTCTCGTACGTATCAACGAGTACTGGATAATTTACCCATAGTACCGCATCAGGAGGGTTCCAGCAGGCCGATTAGAGTTTCCACTGAGCGGAGAATTCTCGATGCCGTTCACCGTAATCCACACCTTGGTACGCGAACCACCGCTAAACTTCTGCGCCGTAACTACGGGACTCGCGTATCGCACTGGACTGTGCATAAAATTTTACGCAGAGATCGACAACGGCCGTACCGTATTCATAAAGTGCAAGCTCTAGTGCCTGGCGATCAAGTTCGGCGTATTGCATACTGCAGGTGGTTGATGAATCAGCAGCGGCAACATCCAAATTTTGTATCCCACATAATCAGGACTGACGAATCCACGTTTACTCGGAATGGCATGTGGAATCCACGTAACTCGCACGTTTGGGCGCGAAGTAATCCACATGCATCCCAACAAACGGGTCATCAAACGCGTTGGTCAGTAAACGTATTGTATGGTAACTATAACAACAAAATTTTAGGGCCTTACTTTTTACCGGAGCGCTTGAATGGACCCCGATACTTGGATTTTCTAGAGTAAGACCTGACAACTGTCCTGGATGAGTTACGTTCCGACCTTGCCGCAGAATGGGATCAAATGGAAGATTTGCCGCTTGCTCAGTTACCTCAAATTTGGTTTCAACACGACAGTGCTCAGAGTGCGCCAATATCTTGACGACACATTTCCTCGGAGATGGATTGGGCGATTCGGGCCTCACTCGTCGCCAGCCCGCTCACCGGATTTAACACCGCTGGTTTTTTTTTGTGGGGCTATATCAAGGAAAAAGTGTTCGTCAGTGAGTGCACTACTGCGGACGAAATGCGGAATCGTATAACGGCAGCATTTGTAAAGTTAGAAGCTGACGTTATCGTAGACCCCTCCATGATGCCTCGCCTTCACGCCGAAACAATCAATCGTGCGCAAGTTTGTGAACAAGTTGGAGGCAGCCATTTTGAACCATATCTTATAAGGCCCGCGAGATCTTAAGGTAAGGTTTAATTACTTTTACAATTTACTGTTAATTCAAAGAATTTATCGTACCTTTTTATTTTATAAACACATTTGGCTTTCTGTTTTTACCTACACAAACATTAACGAAATGTGCGTATAAGATTAATTTTATAAGACGTTATTCAATTTATTCAAATTTTTTGTAAGTACAATAATAAAATTGTACAATCCGATTATTAGTCACAACGTTTAAATTATTATTGTAATAGATCACTAAAATAGGTGATCCGGGCTCCGTCAGATAATGTGAGCGCGCGTAGCGTTGGTGCGCGGGAAGCGCGATACGATAGCGCGGACGGACACATTGCATTGGTAGCGATACATTGCGTAGTGTAAATTACAATGTACTAGCATAAAACTTTAATCGTACGTTTCATTTTTGAATTGACATTTCCATTCAGTTGTGTACTTATGGACAAACGATTGTGCAACGTTTTCGGTACACCGTCCCTTACACCCTGTATAATAATATTATAAAACTGAAGAGATAGTTTGTTTGAACGCGCTAATCTCAGGAATTACTGGTTCGATTTGAAAAATTCTTTTAGTGTTGGATAGCCTATTTATCGAGGAAGTCTATAGGCTTTATAACATCACGCAACGACCCATGGGGGCGGCGCAGTAACGATAAATACGGGTGAAACCGCGGGAACATCTAGTGCAAGTATATACGGTACTTACCTATATCAAATAGCAATTTGTACAATTTTTGTCTGTCTGTCTGTCTGTCCGTTTCTTCCGGCTAATCTCTGAAACGGCTGAACCGATTTTGACAGGACTTTCACAGGCATATAAATTATGTTATAAGAAGTAACATAGGCTACGTTGAATTAAAAAAAATGGGGTTCCGGGGGTTAAAATTATAACCAATGAAATAGTGAACAATATCCGATTCAACTATACAAATAAATAAAATTGATGTGTCTGTTTGTAATGTCAAAATAGCAGCTTTTTTTAATGCATGTGAAAGTATAAAAGGAACATAAATCAAAAAAATATTTTTTTAAATTGTTTGTCTATCTACTGGTAGCTGGTGGTGGTAACGTAACAAAGGCAACTTTATTTTAGAATAATAATTGGATTGCTCAAAAAATCAATGAAAACCAAAGAAATAGTGAATAATATCCGATTCAAATAGGGAAGTGCATATAAAATAATAATAATAATAATATTTATACATCCAATAAAACCCTTATATAATAAATAAAACCGACTCACAAAGTAGCACAATAACACTATTTTAAACATGTGTTTTTATATACGAGGAATACAGAAATATTAAGTTTTTGTAAACTCCTCGAACTGAACAAACACTTTTTAGTTAAAATCCACGAGGATGAAGTCGCGGGTAACAGCTAGTATACAATAAATTGGAATAATGTGTGTAGCGTCCCCCGCGAGCTTGAGTTGGATCACAAAACGAAGAACACAAAATCCCACGCCGCGTCTTTGTTTGGGATAAACTCAATAACTACTGAACGGATTTTGATTCGGTTGTCACCAATAGACAGAGTAATTCATGAGCAAGGTTTAGGTGTAGGTATAACTTGTAAACGTTTTGTGTAAATAGGTTAAAATATGACGACAATTGTTGAAAATATTCACAAAAGTCAAGCCGCTTTCAAGTCAAGGAGCTTTCATCGAACATGCTGCCTAATTCCTTTGAGATATAACGAAACATACCGTGCTGAAGCCTGGGCGTGTCGCTAGTGCTTTATAAAAAGCATAAATATATATATTACTAGCTCGTGCGGTTTGGCCCATGTTTATGGTTACTGCTCTGATGCTGTGACTCTAGCATGATGGTAATGTAGCTTGCTAATGAGGAAGAATTTTTAACTTCTTGAACGTCTAGAGGAAATACGTAAAAAATAATTAAAAATTCATTGTGCAAACAATACACAAACGGACAAATGTATGTGCGCTCGACACTTGACTCATTAACTAGTCAAGTGTGCAGCGGACATACATTTGTCGTTTTTTTTTTTGATGACTCATTTTTGCGGACAGCGTATGTCCGCTCGCCAGTTGACGGGTTAAGATTAGTTTAGTAGTTTTTGAGTTTATTCATTACAAACAATCATATATTACAAATCTGTTCTGTTTATAAATATATAACCTGACAGATCACAGTATGCTAGACGTAATTCAAAACCTATTGTGTCTGGCCATTCGTGCACCACTGTGACTTAAAAGGTTAAACGTATATTAAGTACTACCTTTTGCCTGCGGTTCCGCTCGCGTTAATTTAGAATTTGACAATCAATTCGGGTTGTACTCTGTTTGTAATAATATAATTCAATCATGATTCGAAAGACACGTGGCGCTATCTATTATCATAAGAACGTTATTGTTGTTTTCCTCGGGAACAGTAATTTTTTTCGGGATGAAAGGTAGCCTATATCCGTTTCTGTACACCTGTCAACGTATATATGCAAAATGTCAGGTTGATCAGTTCTGTGGTTTAGGCGTGAAAAGGCAACAAACAAACAAACAAACTCATTGTCGCTTTTATAATATTAGTTAGGATTAGGATATCAAAGAAACCATTATTTTACTACGGTTAAGTTGGTCCAGTGGTATAAGAATATTCTTCTGTAAGCGACTGATCGAAAAGGCACGGTTTAGATTCTCAGGAATCAGGAAGAGCTATTAGGTTTTTCTTATATGAAATTATTAGTATCAGCACGATGCATAGAATTGTGGCCGAAAGACGACTATATGCTCGCAGCCTATGAAGTGTGACCAAAATAACTAAGATTCTCAGACCGTGCAAGGTGTTATTAGGGTTCTATTGGCGACTGATCGCGAAGGCTCGGTTTGGATACTCGGATCGTCAAAATGCGATTACGTTTTTCTGATTCCAAATGATAAAAAGCACCACAATGTCTGGAAGCCTGATACGGAACATGCTCACAAGCTGTAAAGTTTGACCAAAAAAGGCTAAGATTCTCGGATTATCAACGTGGTATTAGATTCTTGCCCACGTGTAACCTACATAAACCTAGCAAAAAGTGATTCTAATACAGCGTTGACACCTCTCCCTGGCTGTCCTTTTTTTTTAAATACAACTCCCGCGCTAGGAATTCTGCGTCGCAGGGGCTTTACAAACATTCATACAACGTACTCAAAGAACACCCCGTATCGGAACAACAATTTGTGGATCACAATATTTTTTGTCCCGTGTGGGGATCGAACCCACAACACTAGGCGCGGCGGCAGTGGCGAGGCGACCTCTTAAATCACTACGCCATCCGTGCAATCACATGATAAAGGCATTCTTTGAATATATAGTCGTATTCAGTAAGTAGGTACTATAAAATAAACTAGCGGTCGCCTAGTGCTCGAATTTCGACCAAAGTTTGCCTGCAAGATAGTGCTGATATATGTCATTATATATTGATATATGTAACCATAGTTACGCGCTTCCACTGCGTGTGTCAAATGCATGGTTGTGTGCGTGTAGTGTTTTTCCATTAATTTAATGTATATCTAATGCATATTTAAAAAAAAAACTAGCATTCGTCATTTCTTCTCTGTATAAACTATAAGTGTGCGAAATTTCATTTTCCTCCGTCCGCCCAATTTTCGTAAAAAGGGATCCAAAGTTTTCGCTTCACGTATTAATATATAGATAAATAAAATAAAATAACCTTTATTGCTGTTTATTTCCTTACAATTAATAAATGCTTACTTACTAAAAAAACTAAATTGATTTAATCAGTTTTAACATGCATTTGAATGATCGACAACTGGATGTTTGTGTGGAACAGCTTGTCTGTCGACAAAGGCCTCCTCTTAAGATTGCCACGTATTTCTGTCTCTTGCTAAACGGGTCAATATCGGTCTATTTTCTTGAAGTCATCTTAAGTACTATTAGATGTTTCTAAAATAATATTCTCAGTTGCAGTGCGTTGATTATCTGTCCTGCTTGGCAAAAAGTGAGATTGATACAGCTTTGCCTATCGATCCCGGGATATTTAAGTATGAGCCTGTACAGGCTACATATATGTACATGTACGATAATTTTATATCGGATCTGGCTCAAGCCGTTTAAACATTCATAAATGCATCATCGGCAGCCTGCCGAATATAAGTCGAGTAAGTTAATCAATAGTCATTAATTATTATACATAGCTTGCATCGAGTTCATCTGTGATCTGGCCTGATCTGTGTTCAGAATACTAAATCGTTGTGTTATTTATCCATGAGTATTTGCTTGGACGAAATCAAGATATTTTTACTTATTCAGGTAACAAAGTAACACTTATTAACTAAGTAATGTCGTCTTGTAATCGAAATTCGACAGCAAACATATTAAATTTCAAAAACTTAAATACCTATGTATGGGCCTAAAAAGAGTTATGTATACTAATATCATAAAGAGGAAAGATTTGAGTTTTGTTTGTTTTTGTGGAGTAATATATAAATATTTCATCTAACAACCTACGGTACGGTACGTTAGATGAAATATTTCCCTTAGTCCTCGTAGGGATAGGCAGAGATTGAATACACCTACATTTCGCATGCTATGGAGGCGTGTATCACGTAAATCCTTCAACTTCTTTTTTCTTTTCGTGTGGTTAGTATCCAACCTGTTGTCAAGAGTTGTTTAAGCCGCCCGCCCGTAGGCCTCTAACGTGGCTGAGACTGACTTTGTACGTGCCCTCCGAAACACGAAGACGCTCAGATGAAATACCACTAAGCGGTCACCCATCTACAGACTGACCGCACCCAACGTTGCTTAACTTCACTAATCGCTTACCGATCAGTGAGTGCAACCTGCCAATCGCCGTCTACCGAGCACAGTTCGAGGATCCCTGTTGCTACTGAAGAATTCTTGATAGAAAACTCAATAACTATATCCGACCCGAAAAACTGCGCGCCGCAGAGGCATCCTCAACTAACTCCTTTTATAATAACTATTTGAAAATTAAATTGTTCTATGTTATCTTAACTAATATAATAAATGCGAATGTGAGTTAGTTTGTTTGTTACGCTTTCACGCCTTAACTACTTGACTGATCACCATAACATTTTGTATACACGTTGTCACAGAAAAGGACATACCTTTCATACCGAAATAGTACTGTTTCCGAGAGATAGAAACTTATTGACAAAATCTAGATAATCGCGGGCGAAGCCGCAAGCAAATCTAGTAGTTTTATTAAGTACAAAATCATTAAACCGTAATAGTTCGAAATAGTTTATTATCTAATAGGATTTACAATTTGTTCAAAAGTAATGAATATAAAGCCGATCGACCACCGTCTGCTAAACTGATTAGGAACCAAGCTCAGTGAACTAAGCTAAGTTAAACTAGTAAGAGCAAGCAATAATCCATAGATCCGTTATAAAATCCATGAAATTCAGGATGTATTTGAAAGAAAGAAAGAAAAAAAGAAAATACATTTATTTGCAGCAGATTATGCACTACATAGTTACATATTTCAGACACAGTTAATTACAAAAAAAAAATAAACGAACAAATCTTACTGCAAATTGGTCGCAACTCAGCAAAATGCTAGTTTTGAAAAAACTGGCGCTGGTCTTCCGCTGCGACCATGTTTGTAAATAATATACTTAACACAACACAAAGATGACAAACGATAGATTTGCAGACGTGATCACGAATATTTACGGTGTGGTGGGGCCGTATATGGCGCGTATGATTTTGATTCCAATGAACTAAAATGTTCGATATTTTGCACGTAGTCCGCCCATTTAAAATTGCAAATACAGGGGTGTTATAAGTTTAACGCGTGTATTCGGGTATGTCTGTGTTACCGTGGCTCCTAAACGGATGAATTGATTTTGATTTAGCTTTTTTGTTTGAAATGTGACTTGATCGAGAGTGTTCTTAACTATTCAAGAAAATCTGTTCATCCATTTGAAGCTAATCTGCTCATCCATTTGAAGCTAATCTGGTTTATGAAAGGATATGAGCAGCTTTCACAGATCTGGTCTATTCCATATTTGGTATCTTCTGTCTTCAATGATAATTTTGGACATGGTAACCTTGAGTAAGAGAATATTAAGTGTCAGAAATTTCTTAAATGATTAATAGCGATGGCGAATGCGACTGCTGTACACGAGATTCTGTGTTTGATTCCGGGTCAGGAAAATTGTTATTGGGATTTTAATACAGGATATTCTTAAAAGCAGCATGTTGTTTAGAACTGTGGTTGGTAGTTAGCAATAGGGTAGCCCCTTATTACATGAGACCTAAAACCATTATAAACGGTATGAGGATAATACATTTCTGCCTACTCTTCCTGGAATATAGCCGTGAGACTATATAATTATGTATGTTTATCTTATACACTAGTACCTAATATGAGTTTACAAAGTTTTTAATGGTTAGGACGGAGTCTAATTAGTACTGCAATTATAGGTGTGCATGGAACCTTCCAGTATCAAGTTCAATACCTTTTTGATTGGATACCTCTGTATCCAATAATTACGATTCATGCTACGTTCAATAGTAATAATAATAATAATAATTTATTTATTTTCATCAATTGATTTAAAAAAAAGCTCTTAATCTAATACATATATTTTATAAAGCGTTTAGAATATGAAAATAGAATTCGATGACGACCGTACTAGTATAAACTGTGCTAGTCGCCAGCGCCTTCCATTCTGAAATTGTTACAAAAAGTTTAATAGTTTAGGCACATCAAGAAAAGAGATAAATAATATTAAAATATAAAATAAAATTAAAATCTAAAATCTACAACATTTTGGTATTGACTGCACTAGTACATTAACATAATAAACTTCTTTATTGGCACTAAAATAAAAGTAGGTACATAGTAGTAAAAAACTTAATCTAGGTACAAAACTTCTTAATTATAATGTTCTGCTGGTACTTAAAATAGGATATATCCTGTACTATAAGTATATCTAAATCATAGATACTTTATTGTCTTACGTTTACGCGAATGTTATACATGAAGCCGCTTTATATAGTGGCCATATAAACCATATAAAGTCAGTCAGTCAGCAGCCATGGTCACGGGGAGACTAAAAGAAATAATGTAATAATAGTATTGTAGTAGTAGATCCTCGCTGATTTCAGCATGAATGGGCCCGGCTCGACCGGGGAAGGAATACAGTCTCACAGAATATCGACGTGAAATAGCAGTATTCCTACTGTTGTGTTTCGTTGGGTGAGTGAGAGTGCCGGAGGCCCAATCACCCTCTTTCCCCCTTTCCGCTCCTTCTCCTTTCCACTTCCTTTGATGATGATGATTCCAGTGATGCCTCTGGTGTTGCAGGCGTCCATAGGCTACGGTGACCACTTACCATCAGGGCCGTATGCTTGTTTGCCACCATAGCCGTATAAAAAGATAATTACTATCCTATTATTAAATCATTTCTTTTAGTCTCCACGTGGCCATAGCTGCTGAAAAGCAACAGAAATGTCGGGAAAGTGTAAACCTAAATCTTGATAGATTGTTTTTACGGTTCCGTACCCAAAGGGTTAAACGGGACCCTATAACTAAGACTCCGCTATCCATCTGTCTGTCCGACAGACAGACAGTCAACAGACAGTTGAAATTATCACAGATGATGTATTTCTGTTGCCGCTATAACAACAAATACTAAAAAAACAGAATAAAATAAATATTTAAGGGGGCTCGCATACAACAAACGTGATCTTTTTGCTCATTTTTGCTCGATATTGATAACGGCAACAGGTTGACGCTTGCAATATTAACAGAATATTTAGTTATATATTCATTTTAAAAATAAATAATTAAATTAAAATAAAACAAATATTTAAGGGAGGCGCCCAAACAACAGACATGTTTTTATAAATATTGGTATGAAACCCTTCGTGCGCGAGTCCGACTCGCATTTGGCCAGTTTTTATTTAGATGGGCTTCTTTCGCTCTAGGAATAATTCCTGTGTCAAGGGGGACTTTAAAAACATGTAAACACTGGAGACAAAGAACACCCAGCCTCGGACAACTATTTATGTGGGATTACACAAATGTTTGTCCTGTGTGGGGATCGAACCCACAACACTTGGCGCAGTGGCAGTAGCGAGGCGTCTACTTCAAGCACTACGCCATCCGTGTAGTCATTTATTAGTTTCAAAATTATATAATTATAGTGTTTTAATTACTTATATAACTCGGTAAAATTCGTATAAAGTAGTTTACTTTCAATCTTTTAATACTACGTTTAAATATAATCACCTTTCTGGACGACAAGTTGACTGTTTTAGCTAGTCTTCTAAGTCTGCCATACAATGCCAATATGACATGTGAATTATAAACATAGCGTTATTATAACCATAAAATAATTTATTATAACCATAAAAAAATAACAGCGGGTTGCACTCCGGGAGTGCCGCCAGAAGTGAAAACTTGAATATTAACGTTGTGCATTTTTGATATTTTGGAATGGTTAGATAATAATTTTGCACGAATTGCTTTAATTATCAGTATAAAAGTACTATCAGTTATGTGGTAAAATACAATATTCATTTATTGCGCTATCGTACACAAACATGACAATTCGCCCTCCGTCTTACGAATTTTCGATCAGGTCACGTGTCCTGGCGCGAGTTTGACAATTCTCCCTGCGTCTTACGAATTTTCGATCAGGTCACGTGTCCTGACGCGAGTTTAACATTTTTTACCGATCACAAAAAGTGCACAACGCCGCTAAAGAAGTTTTCACTTCAAAAAACTAAATCTAATGTGTAAGCCAACTCTTTTAAGTCTGGACACTTTTTCTTATTACAATCAGTCATTAAAAACATGTTTTAAATCCAATGTCTCACATATTAGATTTAATACATGTTTTTAATGACTAACTTTTCTAAGTGTGGACACGTAGTACGTTGAAGGCAAAAAGGCACGTCATCTATGATTAAAATCTTTTGTTTCCTAGTGGTGTTTTCCGCTCGATTTGTGTAGCCGTAGGCATTTGTTCGCGTAGATTGGCAGCTATTGACCGTAGCGAGCGGTGTCCCCGTCTCTTGTCAATTGCAATGACATTAACATTATTCAATATGGCGAATGTACGAATGAGTTTAGTTTTTTGTTTTCCTTGCTGTTTGTCTCTATTCTGGTTTGTTTGTGTTATGCTTTACAATATGTTTAGTTTTACTCGTATGTAAGGTTGACGTGCCTCGGAGAGCACGTTAAGCCGTCGATACCGGCTGCCATGAACATCTATGGCAGTTGTTATTGGGAAGTCAGTGCCCTCTAATATCCTGACACTAGTCTAGCCTTAGGGTATCGTTAGCCATCGGGTTGCGGAGGTTAGATGGCAGTCGCTCCGTTTAAAAACTTATATCCAGTCAAATCCGGTTAGACTAGAAAGCCGACCCCAAGTGACTTGGGAATAATAAAGGCTAGGGAGAAGAGTAAGGTTGACGTAAAGATAATGCAGTGTAGCTTTACGGTTTCGGATTTTCTGATTCGGTTTTCAGTAGAAAACATATGCGAATGTTTGTGTGTGAATTCTAAATGCAGTACACACATTTCTCTTCTTTAAAAGGCTACTATCGCACTACGAATCAATTTTGTATCGCAGGAGAATTTACAAACATTTAGAAAACGTATGCAAAACACACCCAGACTCGCCAAAGCTATTTGTGGTATACGCAAATTTTTGTCTTGTGTGGAGATCGAACTCACAATACCCGGCCTAGCGGTAGCGTAGCGTTTACAACTTTAACTACTACCAACATACCATCTGGGTAGTCAACTTTTTACGACGAGCGGTGTCAGAATCATGAGAATCCATTTCGTGGAACCGTAATATCCGAATATTATGCTAGTCGTCGCCCTTTTTCTGCCACGTAGTTATTTTTATATACTTTATATAAATCCTTACTTAATATTATAAATTCGAAAGTAACTCTGTCTGTCTATCTGTTAGATTTTCATAGCTAAACCACTCAACCGATTTAGATGAAATTTGGTACAGATATAGTTTAAAACCTGGGGAAGGACATAGGCTACTTTTTATTGATGTAGGTACCACGCGGTCGGAGCCGCGCGCAAAAGCTAGTATTCTATATGTTCCAAGTGACTTGTCGTGGGCGCGTCGTAGGTACTCGGTAGATCTGGTGATACTAAAGTTACATGATATTGCTGACTGACGTCTGTTTTGTATAACTAGCAACTAAACTGCCTTATAAAGGAGATCGGCAGCAATAGAATATACTATATACCTATACTTACGCCTGTTGTCTGGAGAGGTAGACAGATGCCACGAATTTCCACTTGCCACAATTTAAGGTCCCTTTAAACTACGTTGAATATTAATTTGTGCTTATTATTATTTTAAATGAGGGGTTCCTCCTTTCTTCTATGCTGGCCGCGCCCGATGGGGTCCTTAATGTTTGAATATGTATTTATCTACACCTGTACATGCTTATGGAGTACAATAAATTAATGAAATTGAAATCGATATATTTGTTAATCGGAGTACAAATTAGATACCCTTTGTGTTTTGTACAAAATCATTAGGTACTCTTTAATAGAGGTCAGTTTAATTGATAAAAGCTAATTATGTATCGTCTATTAGTTTAACCATTCAAATAATAGGGTTAATGATTTATTAATGTTTAGTCAATTTAATTTAGTTTTATATCGTTCGTTTACCCACGGAAGCGTTTGTAACACGTTTATCTACACAATGTCATGCTGTTATATCTTTAAAGGTCTAGGCAAAGTTATAAATGATTTTATTTATTTAGGTTACAAAGTAACACGAAAATCTATAGGTTTATGATTTAACTAAGTTACTGAAGCTACATTACGTTAGTCGGTAGGTTCAGGCAAATGGTCTATGAGAAGATAACAGCAAAAAACGCACGGTTAATCTTTTAAATTGTCTAATTATTTTTCATACATACATACATACATAGATTCACGCCTGTTTCCAAAAGGGGTAGGCAGAGACTACGGATTTTCATTTGCTACGATCCTGACACACTTCTCTGGCTTCATTCACTTTCATCACATTCCTCATACACGCCCGTCGGTTCAAGGTGCTCTTAACCTGGCCTTTGTCTAGAACGCCTCCGATCTGATCGAGAAACGTTCGCCTAGATTTTCCTCTTGCGACTGTTCCATTCACACTAGCCTTATAATTTTCTTAGTTAGTCTTTCCTCGTCCATTCTTTCTACATGCCCAAACCAGCTTAACATATCCTTTTCTATTCTTGTCACTATAACCACTTTCATGTCGCATCTCTCTCTAATCACACTATTCAGATCTATATATTTCAGAGTCACACCACATATGCTTCTCAGCGCTCTCATTTCTACAGCATTTATTCTGCTCTAATGGTTCATTATATTTCAGTATTTTACTAATATAGATTACATGTACTCATCGCTAGCTAACAATATACGTCTAGTTACAACGAAACACAGGGGGAGCCTCGTTGCTCACGGTAACACAGTGGATAAGCAATTGGATTTGCGATCGATCGGGTTCGCATCCCACCTGTTGCACTATCGACGTGAAACCTAGCCCAAACCAAACATAATTCTGGTTTAAATGACCCCATCATAATAGTACTAAGTTAGGGTAGTAGTTTCATTTCCAGCGACCCACCCACTATTCAAGCAGCGAGATGGCACATGTAGGTTATACGGTAATACCCGTGACATTCCATCTTTTCTTCGGTAAGCCCGACACTCGGTTCCCCTTTTTCGCGGAGAGATATGCGTAAATGCATTACCCCACAATAAAAGAAAGGGCATTAGTTATGAAAAATACTAGTCATTATGTAACTTTTTTATATAAAACATTTACATACGTTCGACCAAGGATATTAAATTCGAATATTATAACAGTATTCAAAATGTTATGTTCAATGCAACAGTAGCATGGCTTCCGTGTGCATTACGTACCTACGATACGACATGTAACTGAATTGAAGATTAAATACCGAACAAGATGGATTACAGGCCTTACTGCCTTTGACATTGCCTTATGCCGAATCCAAACAGTACCTCTATCATTACGTTTTAGTGTGTGCTTTATTTGTTATCTATAAATAAATAAATGATTAAATAAACAAATACATCTCTACCTTTTAGATGAGTTTTTTAAGCCTTCGTTACTACTAAGAATGCTTGATATAAACATTCAATAATCCTCTTTGAGCCTTTACGACAGACGTCCATGCGCTCACATTTACGATACTCTAAGTACGAGTAGTACGATGCACGTTATTATAGTTAAGTACCTAAGTAAACAGCAGTGTTCAGAGATGATCCCATTTTATCTACTTATATTTTTCTACAAGACTACTCCGGTGTACTAGGAATACTGCCTGTTTTACGAGGCACCTTACGAACTTTTATGTAATAGTCGCTAAGAACGTTTAGATTTGGTAGTGTATACGACTGCCACTCAGAGGTTTCGAGTTCGATACCAAGGCACGTGCCTGTAACTTCTCAAACTCGTAGGTATTCAATAATTAATTATCGGTCGCTTTAAAAGTGAAGGAAAATATTGTGATTAAATCTACTTGTCTGAGAGTTTTTCACAATGTTCTAGAAGATGTGTAAAGTCTACCGACCCGCACTGGGCCACCGTGATTGAAAATGTTCTAAACATTTTTATATAGACAAGAGGTCAGTGACCAGCAGTAAGACAGTTAATATATAAGGCTCATAAAAAGGGTTTAAATTGCCGCTTTGTATGAAGAAAATCAGTAACGTTGTGGTTTTCATGCTACATCATGTATCTAATTATTGCGAATTGAAACTTTGAATGCGGGCAATATGGGGCAAGATATACAGATGTTAGGGGCAAAATTTATTAACATGTTTCATTAAAAGGGTCCAGTCAGGGGTAACTTGCACATAACATTTATGCTGGTAACTTCATACATAATAATTTAAACATTACATACATGCAAAATTTAATTTTATACACAGAGATCTTATCTATATTTTAATAGATATTATAAATGCAAGAGTTGCTGTATGTTTGATACGTTTGCACAACTAAACTACTGAACTGACTGAGAAAATTTGGTATATCATTAGCTAAGGTCACAAGTAAGGGGATAAATAAGAAAATATTACCCAGTCGACGCCCATTTTACTCAACTCCCTATTTTCTTAGAGTATCAATGTAATTTATAAGAATTTAAGAAATGAGTGATAGTTATGCTTAAGATAAGATAAACATCATCTTAAGTATCTTAGAAATGCGAATACTTGTTTGTTTTTTTTTTGTTATGCTTTCACGCCGAAAACTACTCGACCGATAAATCAAGAAGTCGCAAATGTCAAATGCTACCTAATGTTATCATGTTGCATTACGTTTCTCCACAAAACGTAACTTCGGTGTGGATGCACCATAAAAAAAATAGGCTTACATATTTATAGTACGAGTAGCTGCCTACGATACAACATTATACATAACGTACATGCACGGTCGTTCACAATACGAAATAGGTATCGACTTGAGCAAAGCTCTATCCGAATATCACTCGAAATGCACATGCACATCCCTACCGAGAAACTAAAAAAATTATTTTAAATCGTAGCAAGTGTAAATCCGTATGGACGTTTATCCTTTCCAGGAAACAGTAGGTCTACCATTGAAACGTTTATACGAAACTTCGGGTCGAACAAAATAAATTTACAATGTTTTCGGATTCCTTTCTTTCAATAGACATTAGTCCGTTGTTCGAATAGCTTCAGGAAACGAAACTTCGGGCCGAACGAAACAAACTTACAGTGCAGATTTTCGTATTCCTTCCTTTTAAGAGACACTACTCCGTTGTTCGAATTGCTTCATGAAAGATTAGAAAGTACCGACCGACATTCAGGACGAATTGTAGAAAAAATGTGTTCCTTGGCACTAACAGTCGGCCGCAAACTTCGGTATTTACGTTGCATGATATGCTGTAGGCAGGCAGGTACAAGTCTCTATACAGTTACTCTATAAAATTGTGGTTTCATACTGCCCTTGAACAGATGATATCATATAACATTCTTACATTAAAATATCTAGTTATACGGTCTACTTGTTTACAATCTATATTAAGGCTTCTATTGTCTTCGTAAACTATATGAGTACAGGTGTATTTTTAATTATGCAGACTTGTAAGTTATTTTTCGTGTTTTCGTGAGTGTGTAGTACCATAGTAACGCTCGCAGCGATTTTATTTGCATGGCTCACTAGTAATCTTAATCCATTTAGCACAATTGGATATAGTTATCCAATTGTGTTAAATGGATTCAGATAAAATCTGATTTTGTTGATCAGTCAGATTTTGATACGTATCAAAATCCGTGCAGTGCCGATACAATTCTAAAAACCAACGTGTTTTCAATTGCAATTCTTGTAAATACTCGATTCAAATTAGTTTAGCGGAACTAATATTATAAATACGAATGTGAGTTTGTTTGTTTGTTACGCTTTCACGCCTTAACGACTCAAGAGATCACGAATGTCACATACACGTTATCAGGGTTACAGAAAAGCACATAGAGTCCTTTCATTTAGAAAAAGTACTTTTACTACTGGTTTTATAATAATGTAATATGATAAAACAATGATTTGATTAAACTTGTTGTGCTAACCACGCAACGATTGATTCGCAGTATTCTGTAATAAATGAAATCTCTCTCTCTCTCTCTCTCTCTCTATAGCGGTAAAAACAAAGAAAATAAGTAGCTACGGTTAATGACCTCTCTATTTAAAAGGATTTGCGCTTTTGTTACCTTTCTTGTGCAATTCAAAGTGCATTAAAATTGCATTGTAAAATTTTGTATTGACGATGAATTAAATGAATATTCAGTGATGAATATAAAATACGTTAATAACGATAATGATAGCTAGTACTACTCTAAGAATTTCTTGATAGAAAATCAATAGTTATAGCGATTTGTGTTCTTTGTTCTTCTTTACTCGAGTTCTTTGCTCGATCTGGCAAAGGAGGAATCTAATATCTCATGCTTAGCTGTTGGATGTATTTTACCTGCAAAGCAGTTTACAACTACAAATGTAGCATAATGTCCTATTTATTCGATAGGAATTATACGACTAACAATCTTGAGGCATAACCTGGTATTAACTGGTTATGAACGAAAATATTTTGTTATTAAATCCGTTCAGTATCTTAACTTATTATGCCAGACTTTATTTTTAAATTTAACATAAATTCGAATGTTTAATTACAGGTTTAGTACTTACAGTTGATCGATACAGAGAGTACAAAATGCTTGTGTCCGTTATTGTTATAGTGTTCCCAAGCGAGGCCACGTCACACCGTATTTAAATAATACAGATACGTTAAAGATGGATGCGCGGAGAAAATACACCTAACATGCCTGGTACACAAAATTATTTTTAAAAAGAATCCTAAATATCTGTATGACAAGCTTGAGTGGGTAAAAGATGTGCAACAGAGGAATACTCGTAGGAGAGAAGCCAATAAACTTGTTGTACCAGCACATAGAACGGCTCAATATAAAGGAGGTTTCAAATATTCGGCTACCAAATTTTGGAACGACTTGCCCCCGCCGCGCCGCTGCGTAAAAGTATGTCCCAACAAACTTACGCAGATAATTATTAAATTTACAAAAAAGGATATAATATGATAGCAGGATAGTAATAATTATTTATATACCTAATTATTATAATATAATATCTAAATACATATATATATATACATATGTATTTAGTATCTATATGTTTATGTTTGTATTGCTTTTTCTTTTATTCTTTTTAAATGTGTTGGGTCCTTTTAACTTATGCTTTCATGTTTTGTAACCTTTTGTCTTCTTTGTGTACATTTATGCTAAAAATTGTAATACAATAGTCAGGGCCCAGCTGAAAACCAGTGCTGTGCATGTGCGCAGCAAATACTGAGCTGGAGCCCTTTGTTATGCATGTACCTATGCCAGTTTATATTTCTTGTGTATGTGTAACCGTGTAAATTTTGTCTTAATTTTATAAATATGTAAGTTTTGTATATGTGTAACGAAAATCAATGGTTTAAATGGTATATATACGCCCATGTTACAGGCCGGCCTGCTGATTATTTATTAGTTTTACCGAATCCGTGTTTATTTGTGTCTCTTGTACCAAAGACTGTAATAGTCTCAATCAACATGAGTCGCGTAATATTGACAGATTATTTGAAAAGTGTACACGACGCTTTTGTTCTTATATTACTATCGAGAATATTTTATAGATGGAAGAGAAGATATCAAAACCAGATAAGCCTCTAAGTGACTATGGGTCAGATAACTTAACACTGCCCCGAGCGAAATGTGCCAAAACAGGCGGTCACAGTTAAGTTGATAAAATCAACACTTTTCGTTTAATACAAATATAAAATATACATTTACCATAACAATGAATGTGTTTACAATTACTCCGTGTTAAAAACTTTAAATAATTAATATTTTCGCCTACAAAATTACGCAAATGTGCACGAAAAATGCAAAAACGTAAGCTCGCATTAAGTGATTTTTAAGATTATAACAATAGAAATCAATCCTATTTTACAGCTTAAACGAAACATAAATAGTTATATTACAATTTGTCCGTCCCAAATATTTAAGTTATTGGTTGACAATAAAGATACATATTTTTCAAAAAAGCACTTCAAATCCTCCATACTATTTAACTATGGCGGCCGCGCGCCGATTTGAATATCGAGCTCTGTTATTCAGTCCAAACGCGTCTTACGCTCGGCGCAGTCTTATGTTTAAACTCGTGATTAAACCAAATTAAAATTATGGCTCCATCTCCAATTTTCATATAATTTAATTATGAAATTATGGTTATAGGATTAGCTATATATAAATTCTCAAATCGCTGAATTTATTTGTCAATTTATCCGGTAAATAAAATCTTTAGAGTAGGTAATATTTACACTAACATTTTTGTAGAGTAATATATAAATATTTAATCTAACGGCCTACGGTACGGTACGTTAGATGAAATATTTCCCTTAGTCCTCGTAGGGATAGGCAGAGATTTAATACACCTACATTTCGCCTGCTATGGAGGCGTGTATCACGTAAAGCCTACAACTTCTTTTTTTCTTTTCGTGTGGTTAGTGGCCAACTTGTTGTCAAGAGTTGTTCAAACCGCCCGTAGGCCTCTGACATGGCTTAACGACTGCTGTCAATTTGACAACAACCGAGATCTACTTTTTACGTGCGCTCTGAAGCACGGAGACGCTCATATGAAATACCACTAAGCGGTCATCCATCTGTAGACTAACCGCACTCAACGTTGCTTAACCTCGCTAATCGTTTAGCGATCAGTGAGTGCAACTGGCTATGAGCGCCTCAAAGCCTACAACGGTTTTACGCGATACCCGACGAGACGATTACCGGACCCAGTTCTAGATTGGCCGCTACTACTGAAAATTTCTTGACAAGAAAACCTGAAAACAGAGGTAGTCATAATTACTCATTTTTCTCTTAGTATTTTATTATTTTGAACAGCACACAATTACACATTATATAACACATAGAAGTGATCTTAAACTAACAATCGCGTAATCGACTACGTTATTCACAGAATAGGTACATAGGAAGGTAATAATGTAGATAGCAGTACGAACTGAGGTGATAAAATACTTAGATTAAAAATATAAAAATAAATAAAATAAAACTAATAGTAAAAGTATTGTTTAAAACAACGGAACTACAAAGGAAAAGAAAATAACGGCGTTATTTTATATTACGTATAATACATTAAACATTCAGAGCTCAGTACGGATATAGTAATTTTTTGGTTGTAAATGATAAGAGTTAATAACTACGATAATAGATTCTAGCCGAAAAATATCCATAAAGACATTTAGCGAGTACATTTGTAACAGCTGTTCTTTTATGTGCTAACATAATTGCCAGTCGAATTACGCAAGTAGCGTCACGAGGAATACAGAAGTGCATGACGAGCAAACAAAATAGAGTCTGTATTATTATTGTGCTGGCAGAATTGTAATGCTAATAGCTAAACTATTTATTTCGATCACGTTAGATTTAGCAAAGAGGTGAGTTTTATAAATAGATTTTTATGAAACCACAACAGTTTTACCTATTTTTCTTTGGGTAAAACACAAGACTCGCACTACCTTTAGTGAATTTTGAATATTTTAAAGGACCTTTGTGTCAGTGTATAACCTTTTATACACTGACACAAGGGACCTTTAAAACCTTCAAATAACGGACATTAAACAAGAAGACACTAAGAACAAATATATGTATAACGGACGCATTGTAGGCGGTACGACTGCAGTGTTTAGATGGCCACTGAAGCCAGTCAGACTTATTTATAACATATCTCAATGAAAAAGTTCAATAAAACTTTTCGGCTAAGGTCGGCAACAGGTGACCCACACAACACACAATCAACTGTGAACGTTGACTCAAACTTAAATTGATCGATGTAAATTTGCGCTGGCAATAGTTTTATAGATTGATAATTGTCATAAAAACTTCTTATTCTATAAAGGTCGTTGTTTTTCTTACGTAGGTACGTTGTATAAGGACATAAACAGAGTACTTGTAAATAAATATGAGAAAGGCAAAGTTAAGAAAAAGAAGAAAGAGGCCAAGCAAGCGTTAATTTACCTCGCTATTTCTATATTTTCCTAAGTGGTTAATGGAGTTAAGATGTCTGCAGTAAGCTTGTCTTTATTCAATCAATTATAATATATAGAAAGCTTTGTAACCTGCACTAATAAAATTGTAATTATGTCTTCGTTACCACAGGTAACAAGTTTAGTGTCAAGTGAAGACAGCTTGAACACTGGAAAATTAAAACGCTCCTTCGTAAATAACGACCTGTGTTAGTTCCACGTAAAAGCTGCAATTTTATAAGATCGCCACGTTTATGGAGGCAGGTGCCAGGGAACAATTTAGATAATGTCCTTTTAATATTATAAATACGAAAGTGTATTTGCGAGCGTCTTTTTCACATTGCAACGGCTCGACGCAATTTTTCCTTAGAGATATTTTCAGCGATCATCTACAGGGCATTTATTGGACTGGTATGCATAGCTCTCAAGTTTTATCCCACGGTACGCACTTCTGAGTATTCATACTTATCGCTTTTTGTCTCGACTTTTTCATAAAAGTATAATAGTTTTTACTACTTTACTAAATGTCAATAAACCAATAAGGGAAAACAAGACGATCTAATAAGCAGGACTTGAGTCCACTACCGCAACCCCTTTTTCTTCTGTTATAATTTAGATTCTACCTTAACATACTAAATGCTTATGTAATAAATATTAATATGAAAAATATCAATAATACACAAATAAACATTACTGTACATTTCACAAAGATAAAAACAAAGAAAAACTTCATGAGAAATCCAGCATATTTTAGTTCTTATAATCTAGACAGTAAATGTGAGGTCTATCAATCCGCGCCGGGAAAACGACTATATACCTCTCTACCTTCTTCATACTGAGTAGAGGCCCGTGCCCAATATCGGTATAACTTATTAATCAATGTAAGTTTACTGTCACTTGATCACAAATACCGCCCCATCGAATAACCAAAAACGTATGGGTTATTATGGTAAACGTTTAGAAACTTGTTTAAGCAATTGGTACACAGACTTATTTAAATACGCATACGCAATCGCTCGGGATCACATACTACATAAAGACTTACTTAAATTTATAAAATCCTACTAATATTACAAATGTGGGAATGTGTATCTTTATTACCTCATGCTAATGCATTCAACGGATTAAATAAATGTATGAACGTAGACAGACCATGTCTTAGATTGACGCATAGGTTACTTTTGACCCGGTATACTATCTGGGGATGCACGCAGGTTAAACAACGGGTAAGAATTTGTGAAAATAACTTATCAATGTTACAAAAACTTAAACTACTTTATACGGATTTGGTCGAGATCTTTATTTTTTAAACATTATGGTCTCATAATTTTGATATTTCAAACTACTATTGCCGCTTTTACTATTTAAGCTATTTAAAAGGGTAATATTTAACTGCACAGCAAAAAAATAATAATTGCACAGCAAAATATGCTTACCAAAAATTCTAATTGCACACCAAAATATAATTAAAGAGATCAAATTAAGTCGACGGAGTCCCGCTTCGCGAGGCTCCTATTCTTGGGTGGGTTTAAGAAGGAACCTAACATAACCTAACCCTTCCGAGACAGAATGCGGTGATTTGAGGCGTATAGGTGCTCGTTATAATATATTTTAGTAAGCATATTTTGCTGCGCAATTAGTATTTTTGGTGGTCATTATATTTAATCCCTATTTAAAACTATACCGGTTTAATTTTAATTTAAAAGGTAATTAAAATTGTCTTTTCCACTGAGTGCGTAAAGCACAAGGCAACAAACTCGTTTGCAACTATTTTACAATAACAGATTATAATTATATAATTATTTCGTAAACTCTAAGAATCGCCCTATAAATAACAAAGCTTTTTTCGAAAACATTTAAATATAAATAATGTTCAGTAGTGTGGAGAATTTTCTAATTATAGATAAAAAATTACGATACTGTCTTGTGAGGTGACTGCAATTTTAGTATAGATATGCGACATACCGATATATTCTACTACGGACAACATGTTCTCAAGCTACAATTTTAAATATTAATTGTTGCTTTATTTTGCAGCTAATATTGGCGTGGTTGTCACAAAGACATTTATTTTGAATGCAATTTGTTGTTGCTTTAAAATAAGATACAAAGTTGTATTAGACAAGCACTCAATTGCACCCATTCGACGCTTGAACTTCACACAGCGTGTAATTATAATATTTGCTTTACTTGACTACCACCACATCAAAATGTTATTTAACTCGCTATTAATTCCACTTTGAGCAAAGTGCCGTAATTATTTTGTAGGAAATAGCCCGTACGAAAATAGCATTGAGTAAGTAAAACAGGTGGTACGCCCGTACTGGGCACTTATACCGTTCAGGAGAAATGTAAGACTATCTACGAACTAATAGAGAACGTTTATTATGTAAGATAAGGCTACACGAATCCATGGTCCATGGTAGCTGTTTACTAAACAGATAGCTATTTTTTTTTATAAAGGATTAGAAATAAATCCTGCTTCGCGGGGAACTTTACAAACATTCAAATAACGGACACAAAGAAGAACTAGACTTGGAGCAACCATTTGTGGATCACACAAAGTTTTGTTCGGTGTGGGATGAGAACCTACAACATTCGACTCATTGCAGTGGTGAGGCGACCACTTAAGACACTACGCCATTCGAGTAGTCAAAATAAATTGAATAATTAGCTCTGAGACCTAATTTATTGGAATAGAATACCACGCCACTGTCAATTATTTGAAGACGTATAGATGAGCCGACTAGCATAGAAAGTATACTACACTCTTTTCGAAAACCGTCGTTAAAATAGTCATTTACTTTGTTCATTCGTACAAAGTTTAGAGGCTCATTATATGCCTAGGTTATGTGATGCTGAAAAATGGACAGATGGAATTAGATTAGAGAGATTTACCAGAATCTTTAATTCGCCTTCTAGATTCTGTAAGGCGCGCGTGATACTTCTGTGTAGCAAGTGATTATAAGCCCTTAAAACTACTTGTTATCGAGTAGGCCAGTAGTTGTTAGCTAATTAAGCCAATTAAATAGTCCAAATTCACAGAATTAATCATTGTACAAAAGACTCAATTATAACGTTCGCCATGACACGACTCCCTCAACATTTATATTTATTTATCTTGTTTTCCTTACATAATTAAAAAATTACGCAAATAAATGCGAGACAAAACAGCCAATTGAAATATCTTTATCAGCTCATTTCTAAACCGCAATTATCCAACTTTGAAAGAAAAGGCGTTTGGCGGTAATTCCTAAACAGGATGCCGTGTGGCAAGACGATAATACGAAATTATAAGTAATTTTAGTCAGCAGTGATCGTCTAGTGGGACAGCTGAGAGATATAGAACTCGAGTTCGAATCTATGGCATATACATCTTATTTTCTTATTTACATGTGTATCAAATCTTTATTTGTTTACTAGCTGACACGACAGACGTTGTCAAACTGTCAAACTGGCGAGGTTAAAATAGTTGCTAAGTTTTCTATAATTATCCAATTTACAAAGTATCAGAAAACTTAAAAAGAAGATGAATGAAATCGGTAAAGTCGCTCTCCAGTTATGGCGCGACCAAGGAAAACAAGCATTAATTTTTATATATATAGATTGACTGCGCAGTTGGCGTAATTTATATGATCTCCGATCGCATCATCACCGGCAATAGATGCGCCGAATGTTCGGGTTCAATCCTTACACGGGAAAGCACCTTGTGTGATATACCTATACATATAATACTTCTTCGTTCCGAGTCTGGCTGGTTTTTGTGTCCGTAGTTTTAATATATAGTCGGCCTCGGTGGCGTAGTGGTTAGTGTAACCGACTGCCACGCCTGAGGTCGCGGGTTAGATTCCCGCACAAGTCAAACATTTGTGTGCATGAACATGGATGTTTGTCTTGGTCTGGGTGTTTCTATGTATAATATGTATGTATCTATTAACAAAAGAAAAAAAGGTATATATATATATATGTATGTTTATCCATTGTCTAGTACCCATAGTGCAAGCTCTGCTTAGTTTGGGGTAGATGGTGTAGCAAGTAAAAAAAAAAAAGAATATACATATATAAAGTCTACCGCGACAGATAGAACGTCTGTCTGTAGTGCGGAGCTTACCTTTTAGAAGGGCACGTTAAGGAGACGCTGCGTCCTTGAAACTTGAGCTGACACAATAACTGTGGGTGCGATGTGGAGGCCACTGCTCTTAGACCACACGACTGCTTAATATTGCGTGTTGCTTTATGAACCAATTAAAACGACGATGTGGTGATTGAATATTGACTGGTTTATTGTTACTTAATTAAGGCTTATATACTAAGTTATTATACATACGTAGTACGGACCTATATAGGAAAGGGAAATTATGATGTTTACTTTATTTGCATAATTAACAATATTAACTATTATGTATTACGGCACGTAGTATTTTGCTTTGCTAATAACAAGTTATATATATCACGTTTGCATGTACTATACTATACTATGATATACTATGGCTTTCGCCATAGATATTCCCCCCTTGAAGAAAAAAACTAAATTACACATAGTAATAATTAGATTAGAAAAAAATAATAATACAGATTAATTTTATGCCTACGTTTCTAAACAACGTTTGCGTCTCTAATTATTTTCGTAAGCCTCTTCTCGATCTTATTGCTTACGAATTTGAATACTATGACTATGGTTGCGATTGTACATATGACAACCCCTGCTATCGTCATGAATATTATCCAGCTCCGGATCCCTTGTACTTCCTCGACCACTTGGGAGTGCAGGTTTAATAAATCTTCTGGTTTTACTGCATTGTTCTGCACCATGTTGATTTGTTCCTTCTCGTGGCTCGAGTTTGATCCCATGCTATGTGTTGTTTCGACGCTGTGCTAAGTGAATGCATAAAGTAGTGTTATTCTAGCTTATATATTATAATTGGAATCTAACCGTCGGGCGGGAGATTCTACCAGAACGTATTCTTGTTTCTGTTTTCTTATCCGCTTGTGAAGTTTTCGATATCTGGTCGTCTATTGTCCGTTTGCTTATCTTGCTATCGTTTAACATGAATGCAGGTTTAACTCTATCGATAGCTACACTTTTTTGTCGTCCGTTTATCAAGATCGTGAAGATCTTATCATTTCGACTGATGACAAGATAAGGACCATCGTACGGCGGTGTAAGACTTGGCCGTAATCGGTCACAACGTAAGAAAACGTGCTTACATTCCGATAACTGTGGGTGCACGAATATCTTGTCGTTCTTACTTTGTCTTTGTGGAACAGAAATCATGTGTTCTAAGTTGTCCTTAATTTCTCTGATAGAATCTGCGTATGTTGAGTTATTATGTCTCTCGAAAAATGCTCCAGGCAATCTAATTGTTGAACCGTATACTAATTCAGCTGCCGAGTATCCTGTGTCTTGCCGTAAACTCGTACGTATGCCAAGTAAAACGGTAGCTAACTCTTTTGTCCAATTGATTGTGTTACCTCTTGCTATCAATGCCGTTTTCAATGTTCTGTGCAGTCGTTCTACTTTAGAGTTTGACTGTAGATGATATGGGGAGGTTCGAATTTTATGAATTCCCATTAAGTTTGCTAAATTTTTGAATATTTCAGATTCAAATTGGCGTCCCTGGTCTGTGGTAATGTATTCAGGGCATCCGAATCGGGCTATCCAGCCTTCATATACCGTTCTGGCTACGGTTTCTGCAGTTATATCAGCTATGGGAAATGCCTCTGGCCATGAAGTACAACGATCTATCATTGTAATTATGTATCGTTTGTTTTTAGAAGTGGGTAGAGGCCCAACTAAATCAATATGAAGATGGGAAAATCTTCCTGTTGGCATGAATTTTCCGAATTGTGATTTTGTATGACGATGTATTTTTGCTCGTTGACATTGTAAACATGTCTCAGTCATCTTATTTACGTCTTTATTCATATTTTCCCATATATAGTTAGTTGAAATCAGTTTTCTCGTAGTATTCTTACCAGGATGGCTAATGTTATGAAAACTTTCGAAGATAGTTTTCCTGAATTTGAGGGGCATAAAAGGGCGTTGTTTTCCTGTTGATATATCACAATAAATCTTAATATTTTTATGTGGAAAATGTATTAATTCTATTTTTAACGATTTATTGGCTTTTAATCGTTTTAACTCGCTGTCATTCTTTTGATATTTTTCTACCTCGTACCAATCGATTGCAGAGGGTAAGGATATCGTTTCGATAACTCGAGATAAAGCATCGGCTACCAAATTCTTGTGGCCGCTGATGTGCTGGATATCCGTACTGAATTGTGATATATAATTCAGATATCTGATTCGTCTAGGGGAGGGGTATCATCCAATGACGGCTTCTTATCGAAAGCATGCATTAGTGGTTTGTGATCCGTGTAGACCGTAAATTCTCGTCCTTCGATGAGTCTTCTGAAATGTTTTATAGCCATATAAATTCCTAGTAGCTCTCTATCGTAAGTAGAGTATTTTGTTTGGGCTTCACTTAGTGATTTGGAGAAAAAAACTATCGGCTCCCATTTTTTGTTTCTTAGCTGCTGTAGTACAGCGCCTACGCATTTGAGACTAGCATCCGTCATTAAAGCTATTTGCGCGTTGCTGTCCGGACATGCTAATGTAGTTAATTGTCGAATGTCCTGCTTGCAACATTCAAACGCGTGGTTTGCTTCGGTATTCCACTGTATAACTGTCTCATCATTTTTCTTACAATTAATTAAATATTTATTTAATGGTGCTTGATGTTTTGCTGCATGTGGAATACTGCTTCGGTAGAAGTTAATCATACCCAAAAAACGTCGTAATTCATTCATCGTTTGTGGTTTAGGGTAATTGTTTATGGCTTGAATTTTTTCCATAGTAGGAGTCAACCCTTGGCTCGTTATATGATAACCGAGGAAATCAATTTCCGACTTGGCAAATTCGCATTTGTTTGTATTTATTGTTATGCCGTGATCATGCAAGCGCTTAAACACCTCTTCTAAGTGTTCATAATGTTCCTTAATATTATTTTTCTTATCAGCGATAAATATGTCGTCTACATACACGAATACGTAGTCCAAGTCTCTGAATATGGAGTCCATAAATTTTTGGAAGGACTGTGCTGCGTTTCGTAACCCGAATGGCATTCTGATGAATTCAAAAAGTCCAAAAGGGGTTATAATCGCTGTTTTCTCTGGTTCAGCTACGGGCAGAACGTGAAAAGCTTTCTTTATGTCTATTTTGCTGAAAATTCCTTTTCCGCTTGCCACGTACGTAAAATCAAGTAGCCTTGGAAGTGGGTACCTGTCTGGTACTGTTATTTTATTTAGTGCGCGGTAATCTCCACATGCTCTCCATTCGCCATTCTTCTTCTTGACTAAATGAAGTGGCGATGCCCATTGACTGCTTGACGGTCGGCAAATTCTCATATCCATCATATCTTGGAATTCCTGTTTTGCAATTCTGTATTTATCAGGAGGTAATGGACGCGCTCGAGTAAATACTGGGAAACCTTTTGTTATTATTTGATGCTGTACTTGGTGCTTGGTAGGTAGGTTCATCGATCTAGGCTTTGTAATGTCTTCATATTTCTCTAACAATCGCTTTATTGGTTCCTGTAGAGAAGCGTTTAACGATCGGACTGATGCAATGTTTGCTCTCACTATTTTGGCAGGCGTTTTCAAACCTGTCTTTTTATCGATCAGTTTTTTTCCGTGTATATCTACTAATAATTGATAATGATCCAGAACATCAGCTCCCAGAATTGGCATCTTGACGTCGGCAATGGTAAATGTCCATTTAAAGCTTCGGCGAAGTCCTAGGTTAAGCATTAAAGTGCGTTCCCCGTATGTATTTATAGGGCTGCCGTTGGCGGCGAATAATTTGTATTCGCATGCTTTGCTCTCGTTATTTGTGCGATTGATAACCGAAATGTTAGCACCCGTGTCGACTAAAAATCTATAACCACTGTTTGAGTCAGTTATAGTTAGACGGTTTGCTGGGTGAATAGCACAGAGACCCGTCGTTTTCTGTGCTACTTCTAGTTTTCCGACGGCCTGATATTTTTGTTCATATTCCACGAACATGGCGTCTTGCATTTATACGAATCTTGCTTGAAACGATTATGATAATAACAAATTCCATTATGCGAGCTTCTGTGGCGCGACCTTGACCGTGAGTGTGACGTATGGCGTGAATGGAATTTGCTGCGTTGCATAGGTTGATGCTCGCGTGCGCTACGTAATGCATTTATTTCTATTCGCATAGCTGCAAGTTGTGACGATATGTTTGTTATTAAATTAATGTCAACCGATGTCTCTTGAGTGGTATTCTTGTTGTAGGTCATTTTTTTTTCATATATTTTATCGGCTAACTCGCTCAAGTTGTCTAATGATAAATTGTTTGTAACCGATATAATCGCTGTTAGCGAAGCGGGAAGTTGTCTTAGCCACAGAAGACGAATAGTGTCGTCGTTTATATTTCCACATCCCGCTTCCTTCATTTTTCTCAAGAGCTGGGAAGGCTTTTGGTCTCCGAGGTCCATTTCTGATAGTAGTCTGTGAAAACGTCGGTGTTCGCTCTCTTCGTAGCAGTTTATTAGACGTTCCTTGATGGTGGAGTACTTATTATCGCTGGGAGGATTAGTCAAAATGTCACTAACCTGATGGACTACCTCTTTTGGTAATTTAGATATTACCATATTGTATTTGTAGTCTTCGCCCTGTTTTTGTGGTGCCAAGATGGCTTCAAACTGAGCGAACCATAATCGTGGTGAGTCTGTCCAAAATTGCGGTAGTTTTTCCGTGACCGTGATTGCAGCAACAGTTTCGCAGCCTGAGTCGCCTTTTGAAGGAGTTATTGGTGGAGCCATTTTTCTTCTGACGTTATGAGGATGTGATAATATCGTAATACTATTGTTCTCTAGATTCACCGCTGAAAACCAAATTGGGTTCCGGTCGTCCCGGTATTATATCAGCACTAGAGACCAATAGATCACGTCGGGGTCACCAATTATTGCGTGTTGCTTTATGAACCAATTAAAACGACGATGTGGTGATTGAATATTGACTGGTTTATTGTTACTTAATTAAGGCTTATATACTAAGTTATTATACATACGTAGTACGGACCTATATAGGAAAGGGAAATTATGATGTTTACTTTATTTGCATAATTAACAATATTAACTATTATGTATTACGGCACGTAGTATTTTGCTTTGCTAATAACAAGTTATATATATCACGTTTGCATGTACTATACTATACTATGATATACTATGGCTTTCGCCATACTTAACATCAGGTTGAGTGTGGTCATTTTGACGAGCAAAAAAAAAAAAAACTCTGTTTTGTGAGACGATAACACATGTGATATCCCTGGTCCTGTTCATTACTTTAATAGACTACATGGATGGAGTAGTGGATTAAGTGGTCGCATCGCTATTGCCACTATGCTGAGTGTTGTTGGTTCGTTTCCCACAAGGGACATCTGTAGGATACACAAATGGCTGTTACGAGTCTGATGTGCTTTGTGTCCGTAGTTTGAGTGTTTGTAAAAGACCACCGCAACACATTATTTAATCCTAGCGCGTAAAATGTGTTTTCATTTGAAGAAAATGAGTTACTATTTGCTGTAACAATCTTGAGTAAGAATAAAGAGATAACATGTTTAGTGCACAACTTCGAAATCTTCAGATTGTTGCGAAGTTAGTAGTCGCGTTTGGCCTACATAGTAAACTATGGTCTACATCTTCTTATTTTAAGAAAAATCCCATGCTCAGTAACGGGTAAAATTAGGCTTATAATATGGTAGTATCCACGTTAGAAAGAGAGTTTTACCAATTGGAATAGACCTTAATATTATGTTTAATAAATTCATTCTTAAACGAATTAATGTAAAGCTTAAGTGAGGTTGCCTATAGGCAGTGGTCCGACCGCCGACGATGAACGAGAACCGAGTAGAACTAGAAACTATAAACGAGTTGACGATCAGCAGGAAGCGAGATTTAGTTTCGATAGTTTTGTCGCCCGCGGTCGCTCAGTCCTGTGCAAACCTGCGCGCGCGACCACCAATTTTGCATCCACAATCGTCTTTTTTCCCTCTCATTTTCTTCCGTTTTTTCAGAGTTGCCGCTGCCACTACACAAACACTATCGTAAAATACATCATCGTCGTCGTCTGAACTAGACAACAATGAGAGTTGCAATGATTTGTTGATATCCATACGTCTACTTTCAAAGCCGCACTGTTTAGAAATGATCATGAAAAGAAATGATCAAGCGAGCGAGCATCGCTGAACGAGTATCGCTGAGCGAGTTTATTTTTGAAAGCTCTTGTCGCTCAGCGACAAAACTAGTAAAGCGATTGGTCGCCGGCAGTGTGAACAGTCAGAGAGCAACTTTTAATATATGCATCTCTTTCGTTTACACGGAATGTATATTAATTGTGCGTTTCTTGAGAGAGAAAATCGCCGATAGTTAGTCGTTTTCTCGCCGGCGGTCGGACCACTAGGATAGGCTCGGCTTTGCGTTGCTTAGAGGCAGCCAGATAAATGAGCTTTTGTACAATTTTGTCCCCGAAATTGCTTATAAGGCCCGTGCGTGACTTAATCTGGTTTTTCCTAAACATAATCCCGCACTGATCCAATGACATAAGCATGCTTGAGATTATTTTTCTTGTAGATTATAAGGTGAAACATTTAAGTTTATGGTCCTAAGTAGGGGTTATAAGTAGTGCCAGTGTAACTAAGCCTAGTACTTAAAAACACAAAAATAACTTAGTTCATCTACGTGACAATTTTATGAAATGCCAATTCCAACATTTACTGATAACACTTTTTCCTTTCGGCTGGTGAGTACGGAGTTTTCGGAATCGCAAAACCCTTCTTCTTTTTTTAGAGATAACTAGCAATTGGATAGTTTATTTACTAATTACCTTGTTAGTTCCTCAAAATCTCATCTCGATCTCGTCTGTTATTGCCATGGTTATTGTAGTAATACTCAAATTATATCTTATTTATATAAGCCAGCTTGGCTCAATTTAAACATTAATAGAAATGCTCGCGTTAACAATAATCGCTATTAAAGGGAGAAACAGGAAGGTAGAGGAACCAGAACAATAAAAACATATAGGAATCCAACCCGCAAGTTCGATGCCAAAACCATTGAAGTACAGCGGCTTCAATTATATGATACAAACCACCGCAAATAGGCCAAAATTTAACGCGCACCAAACAACGGTTCACTGGCATAGGTCCATTTTCAATTCACGCGCTGAATCCTTTTATATAATCTCTAATATGTTATTTCCCTAAAACCACACAATACGCACAAACACAGGCGCACATATCACGCACACATACTCATACGTCCACACTATAGTCATATTAGATTTATAATTGATGTTGGATCAAAGTTTATTTCATACAACATTTTGAATAGGTTCCCTGCCAACAGCAGCGGCTTGAAACAATTGCTCTTAGAGGTTTAGTTACTTTATTTGAACTTGAGTTTCCTCAAAGAGCTTTAGTCGTCTCTTAACTGAAATGAGAAAGTGGAACACTCTAAATGCTCCCACCTTATTCCGTAGGTGAGGTTAAAGGGGGCCGCGCTAGAATTAAAAAGTTATATTGAATAAAGTATGTGTGACTTGCTTACATAGTCTGATTATGACTTAATAATATGCTAAGCGTATATGTAATATATAACGTGGTGATATGATTAGAAGGCACGACAAAAAATCGAATGATCCACAAATAGTTGTGCAATTGTACTTTGTGTACATTGTTCAGTGTCTGTAATGCGCTTGAGAATTATTCCCAGTTTAGAGACTAAAAGATATGAGGTGAATGACTCTTCCTCATACTTTTCAGTCTCTATATAGAGCAAGGATCATACAATAAATAAGAATATGTCGCGCTTGTATATGTCGAAGGATTAAGTAGAAATACCGATGCCTTATGCCAAAACTTTTGAAGTCCCGAGTATAGTCCCTGCAGTTATCCTTTTGAAAATATTAGTAATACTCACGTATCCTGAACTTTTGATATTTAACATTATCACCATCAACATTTTGATAATACCTGGCAAAATGCCAATGGAAAACCCTATTAAAAACGTGTGCCATTAGGTACGTAGCTGTTAAAAGGGTTTGTGAGCTCCATTTAAATGTTTCGCATCAAAGGGTGCTTGTGAAAAAAGTAAACAAACAAAAAGCATCAACATCTAGCCAATGTTTTCGGACTTTGACGATGATAAGATTACTTAAAAGTGCAGATGGTAAGAGTGAAAAATTTCGTTGACGTCACTTTCGTTGTGACTTTTATCTATTGATAACACGAGCGTGTCGTGGTACTGTTGTGTGTTATCTGCATCGTGTTAACGATCGCCTCGAGCCGACCGTACAGGACACTCGTGTGATGATATCCCGCGAGAACTCATCGCTCAAATTAGTTGGTTTCTTTTATTGGTTTTATTGGTTTGGTAATTGCATAAAAGATACATAGTCTCAAGCAAATATGAGCAGAGTTCCATTACACCCGCAATATCTAAAGATATAGCTAGCAATGTTTTTGATACTAAGTATTAGGGAGCAACCTATTGCCACTACCAAACAGTTCCTAACGCAATATCAGTTTGCACTATCCGGAAATTAAACCCACTCAGGTTCGATTTCCTCGTGCACAACAGTTGCATTCACTATTATTCCGGCGAGGCAGTCAGATAACATAAATATAATAGACTAGCTATTGCCCGCGTCTTCACTCGCGTAAAAGTTAGGTTATGATACGTTAGTAACAGTATTTTTTATAATAAAATATAGGTTTTATAATAAAATATAGGCTATGTTACTTGGAGATGATATACCTTTCTAATAATGAAGGAATTATTTAAATCGGTTGTGTAGATTTGAGTTAAATCTTTACAAACAAACAAGAAATCAAATCGTTCCTCTTTATAATAGTATACACAAAATGAATAACGGCTGAAAATAAAACAAAATGGAGTAGCACTTTGAATTACGAACGGTGCGCGTCGCGTCACGTCACGTGGGAAGTTACACGCACTGCTAAACTCATTAGACGGGAACAAAGGGAAATATAAAGTTCCTATAACAAGTTAAATGCGAAAATAGTGAGTAGCTACACTATTTTCACGTCGAAAATGCTTAAATAAAGTAACGTGCATCTCATGTTTGCATATCGTCAAATCACTGAACAGCAATAAAATATAGAAGTACTAGATTCTGGCCGCGGCTTCGCTCGCGTAAATACATATTAGGTAAGGTTAGTAACAGTTTTTCTGGATGATAATATAATAATATATTCTATCACATACACACAACACCATCTAGCCCAAACTAAGCAGAGCTTGTACTATGGGTACTAGACGATGGATAAATATACATATATATTATTTTTTTTGTAAATACATACATATTAAACATAGAAACACCCAGACCAAGACAAACATCCATGTTCATGCACACAAATGTTTGACTTGTGCGGGAATCGAATCCGCGACCTCATGCGTGGCAGTCGGTTACACTAACCACTACGCCATCGAGGCCGACAAGGAACCGTATGTCCTTTTCTGTTCCCCCAACAACGTATTTGTGAAATTTCATGGTAGCGTAACAAACAATCAAACAAACTCACATTAGCATTTATAATAATACTTAGGATTCTCACCACCTTCGATCAATAATAGACTAGATACACAATCCCATACAAAAATCCTCTTTAAAACTGTCGCCAATTGTGAGTGTAGGTAATTCTAAGAATTCTAGTTAAAATAAATATACATTTCAACCTAAACCAAAACCCCAACCAAAAATATAAATTCAACCTTAAATCCAATACTTAAAGTTGCATTCACAAAGCTATGTACAAAAAGCAATTAATTTTTATGACCTTTGTTCGCTCTCAAATCACATCAAAACAATTTTAATCTTATACGCATGTTTTGAAGTCTAAACTACAAAGTGCCAAAAATAGTAATAACAATTTACAATAGTTGGCGCGTTGTCGCAATCGTTGGTCAAACAATCATAATATTTGGTAATTGATTCATATTTACTATTTAATTAGGTTTTTACTTTATGAAAAATACTTAATAATATAAACATAACGAAAAAAAATTTTTTTTACAGAATCTCCGTGTTACGGTGGTTATTTGCACAATTTTTGAACGCACACTGCGGCATTTTGACGTCTTAATGTTGGCTATGATTGGATCATACTAATTTCAAATAAGACCACAACCGTATTTGTGCTCTTATTTTTTGGCTCGTTTTTGAAGCGCTTACCGGACATCTAGTGTATTATTGATCGAAGCTCACCACTTAAAAAATGCCATCATGGAAATTACACAAAGTGATCGAGGCTTAATAAAACTTAGCCGAGGCGCTAAAGTAAGGTATAATTATATCAATGAGTCCGAGTTCTTGACATTGACAGCAAGTAAATAAACAGTAAAACAGAACAGCTAATAGCAACCTTGTGCCGTTAACAGTAACGTTCATTTTTGCGTAAGTATATGTAAGCTGCAGTTAATAGTATGAAAATGTGCGAAAATGTTTTATTTCCGTTCACTGCGTCGAAAGGATAAGCACATATGTTATATCTACGTTTCGTCAACTATGTTATGAAGATATTGCCAGTACCAATATAGTGTCTAGAAATATGCACAGTGAGAAATAATAGACTCGTACCTTTCGCCATTTCGCCAGCTGCTGTAAATAGGACACGTATGTGGTATTTAAGGCAGTTTGCGAAATATGTATATGTCACACCTAAGTTCAGCCTTTCGGCAATAGTCCATATTAATATAAATAGATAAAATTTAAGTGTCTGTTTGTAACGTCATAATAACAATTAGGCAGAGACTACGGCTTTCCATGGATTTCTCTGCCTACCCCTCTGGAAAACAGGCGTAAATCTATGTATGTATGTATGTAATAACTTTTTACTAAATGCATACATATATTATGCATTTAGTAAAAGTTGTTATTTTATTAAGTATGTACCGTACGGTTATTTAAGTTAGTACGGTAATAATATAAAAAAACAATTTTAAAATGTTTGTGGCTTTCTGTTTGTTTCGGCTAATCTCTGAAACGGCTGGACCGATTGTGAAGGGATTTTCACTGGCAGATAGCTGATGTTATAAGGAGTAAATAAGGAAACATTTTTTTAGAAAAATGAGGTTTCCACAATATAAAATTAAAACATTTTTGTTAAATTCCACGCGGACGATGTCATGGGTAATAGCAAATTTTATAATATAATGGCGGTGAACACGCTTATGGCCGGCTGATAGTACTTAAGCGGTTGCAATACCAGGAGAATCACATGCGCCTGTCTAGTCCTTTAAAACCCATCGAAGTATCCTATACTGTTGAACCCCGGGCAAATTGGTATGGATCATTAAAATTAAATGACTAAGTATTTTATCGCGGTGTATCTGAAAAAACGATATAAATTACTAGTACTACTATTAAACTTTACGTAAACGTAAGACAAAGTTGGTAAGAATAATAAAAATTATGTTATACTCATATATAGAAATAGTATTGATAGACCCGTAGGCATGCAAGCTTAATAATAAGTATGATAGAGAGCTATAGGAAGAATAGGCTATGTCCTACCCTTCCTATACCTCTATCATTACTTTTCGATCTACCCATATTTATTTCTTTTTACACTATTGTCTGCAACACGCAAGACAAACGTTTGGTAAAGCGAGCGATCAGCTATCAATGGACTCCACACACACAAAATTTTCGTCTTTAGTAATGGAACTACTGTTGTGTTCGTGAAGTCAACAACTTGCATCCTAGAGATTCATTAGTTAGATAAACTTGAGGCACCTGTAACTTTTTTGAAATATATCTTACTTATAACGTATTCAGTCGGTTTAAAACTTTAAAGGCTATTGGAAAATATGGCTAATTTGCTTTTCGAGAGTTCTTCTCAAAGTTTTCAAAGCGTGTGCATATAACAAACTAAGTAGATATTGCGGTTAATCATGATCTTAGGTAGGAAGCTACATTCGCGGAAGTTGAGCAAAAATCTTGAACGTTGTCGGTATAAACATGGCCGGTATACTATGCTTTCAACGCTAAAAAATGCTTATAAATTGTGTCTCTATTAAGTACAGGCCTTTTCTCAGTATATATCCTTACTTGCTTACTTATAATATTATAAATGCGAAAGTAACTCTGTCTGTCTGTCTGTTACCTTTTCACGCTCAATCCGTTGAACCGATTTTGATGAAATTTGGGATGGAGATAGCCTGAGACCCTGGGAAGGACATAGGCTGTATAACATCACACTACGGCTCACGGGAGCGTCGCAGTAACTACAAATACCACTGACGCGGGTGAGACCGCGGGCACAGCTAGGTTATTAATACGTGAAGCAAAAACTTTATACCGCTTTTTATGAAAATTGCGCGGACAGAGGAGTATGAAATTTGGCACAGTTAAAGTTTATATGGAGAAGGAGGGGCAAATCCTAATATTTATATAAAATATGCATTAGAAATACATTAAATTAATGAAAAAACACTACACGCACACAACCATGCATTTGACACACGCACTCGAAGCGCGTAACTATGGTTACATACATAATATCAATATATATTACAGGCAAACTTTGGTCGAATTTCGAGCACTAGGCGACCGCTAGTAATCTATTATTTTGCTCTCGGCCAGTTTGACTAGACAGTAAATCCAGTGTGAGACCGAATTCTCAGAAAACTCTTGGTATGTTTTATTTACCGTTATCTTGCTCGTATGGAACTCAACACCGCACCGTGGCAGCTGTCGGCCTCCCTATTAGATTAGGCTATCTATATCATAAGTTATTTAACTTATATCTATAATATAAGTAATATATACCTAATGTCAGTTACGCTTAGCCTAACCTACTTAAAATATATGTATTGATCTAAGAACGCACCTTAAAATGTCTACAAATCGTAGAATAGAAACTACGAGTATTTTGATGTAATGGTATACGTATAATAGTAGGTACAAACATCAATAGATTTACGCCTGTTTCCTAAACGGATGGCCAGAGCCTACGGATTGCTACTTCCTACGATCCTGACTCAAATTTTTAAACTGAATTATGTTTTTCTGAAATTAGAACTTCGTTATAAATACCTATTACGAAAAGCCTTAGAAATGTCAAAATATTTTATTACTTATTTACTTTTGAGGAAAACTGGATGGAAAATAACATCTCTAACTTCTATAAAATATATCTGTTTATTTATAGACGGATAAGTTTTTATTATATTACCAGATTTTGGCTGGGGCATCGCTCACGTAAATTAAGGTTACGTCAATTTTCTATTCTTCTCTTTCCTGGATGAAATGTCCTAATTACCAGATTTTGGCTGGGGCATCGCTCACGTAAATTAAGGTTACGTCAATTTTCTATTCTTCTTTTTCCTGGATGAAATGTCCTAAGTCCTTTTCTGCAACTGCACCACCCTGACTACGTACATATATGTGATCATAATGATCGGTCGAGTAGTTAAGGCGTGAAAGCATAACAAACAAACAAACTCACATTCGCATTTTATAATATTAGTCAGGATTTATAATTTCAGAAACCGCATTTTGTGTTGTGTTTATTTTTTGACATCCGCATCTTTATGCGGTGAGCATGAAGGGCTCCTGATACACGATTTGAATTAACTTCGAAGTAATGATAATTGTTATCTTAGCATTGTTTATACAGATTTAGTAAAACTACTGATCGACTCATCACTTAACCAAAGTGCTGGCATTTTTTGGCCCAAGAAATTTGCATTGCTATTTAACGTGGCAAACTTCGGTGTCTTCTGGGCACGCTGCCAATTGTTAATGATGTGAATGAGTTTTATGGCTATGTTACTTATAAGTGGAAAAATGAGAAGCTTAAGTATAAAGAAAAGCTACACTTATATTTAACTTGCGATTGCTTTGCAAGAGGCTATTGAAAGGCAGGCAAAGATACCATGGGCCCTTCTGTCAAAGCACTATTCAGTAGGAGCATGAAGTCTGGAACTGTACCCAGGTAGTCGCAAATAGACACGTTCTTAATAACGTGTGACCTAGAACTACGGCTAGCTACATGTGCGTGCTACACGTCTACCATTGCGAATATGAGGTTTGACTATAATTATGTAATGTAATTATATACATTTAAGTTGTTGTTGTAAGGATTCAATCCATGTTTTGCAAATAAAATGACGGCGAGCGACTCAAAGCGCAGTCATTTTATTTCGTTGTACCAAATAGAGTCGTATTCTCAAGCACTTTAGGTTGAATTTAAATTGTTACTGAATTAGTCTCTTCGCTGCCACTCCGTCCGTCGGCGCTGACCCTTACCGTGACTTAATGGAAGTTTTATAACTACCTGTGGGCATTATGTGTCTCAATGCTATTAGGGTCCTGGTATTGATTAATCTATACTAATATTATAAAGCTGAAGAGTTTGTTTGTTTGTTTGGTTGATTGCGCTAAACTCAGGAACTACTGATTCGAATTGAAAAATTATTTTAATGTTGGATAGCCTATTTATCGAGCAAGGCTATAAGCTACATAACATCACGCTACAACTCACGGGGAAGGCGCAGTAATTATAAACGCAAGTGAAACCGCGGGCACATCTAGTTATAAATATAAGACTACCATATATAACTAGAGATACAGAATAATAGACTGCCTTGCCTGTATAAGTGGAACAACATTTCTTTGAAAGAATGTCGATATAATATTATAAGGGGCTGGCTCTTGATACGCATTAATAATACTACTGTAGTTGTAAATCTGTGTGTCTTTGTTTAATTGACTATATTTTATAGATGGGTGCTTCAATGATGAAAATAATCAGTACTATAACTTAACTCTACGAGCTACAGGTTCAAATTTAGATATACACTAGCTGTTGCTGTTATAATATTCGTTTTATTTTTACGGTATTTGTTGCTAGTCTACTGTCTCTATTTTTAAGCCTTCATATGAGCTATCAGAGATATTCATGAAGTTTGGAATCTTTTACATGCTGTACTACCTAGCAACTAACGCATGTGTAAATTGAGTAACTTCAGTAAACTCACCATAAAGAGCAGCGATAGCTCAGTGCGGAGACCAACAGACTGCAATGCAGAGGGTCTCGGGTTCGAACCCACGTCGCGCACCTCTGACTTTCGGAAAAGTTATATGACTTTTCGAAATTATGTGCGTATTGATTGGCAATTTATCGCCTGCACCGTGGCTCGGAGAGCACGTTAAGCCGTCGGTCCCAGCCGCCGTGAACATTTATGGCCAGTCGTTATTGGGAGAGTGTCGACACAAAAGATCCCAATGGGTCGAAGTGTCGCCGGTCTGCACTGACTGGCCCCCACATAAGATAAGATAAAAAACTCACCATAAAATGTTGACGGAGACAACGTGTTATTTTGTGACCTAAATAAATAAATGATTTTTGACTTTGTTTTTCTAGTGAATGGCCGCTACAGTTAAAACTGTTTAGTAGAATAACCCCGTATATTTGCTGTTCACGCTATTTCCCGTCCATGACAAAGGCAGTCAAATGTCTAGTTTTTAAATTTCAGCGTGGAAAAGCTGTCAGTGGTCTTTAACATAGGGCCCGCTGTCAGTTCGGAAACGTGTAAAAGAGATGTAGCGAATATTTTTTTGCTAGGTACCAACTATATTCTTCAAAATCTTACGATGTTTCACTTGTTAAAATGAAATTTGAGATGAAATCTGATCTTTAAAGCTTTATATAAAGAAAGAAATAAAATTAATTCATTTGACCAAAAACAATATTAACAAGTTAAATATAAAATAAATATATGTATATTGTTTAAAATTGATAAAAACTACATTAGATAACTAACATAAATAATGAACAAAAATAAATACAAATATACTCATATAAATGTCAAAAAAGGAAGAATCGTAGGCATTTCACTAATATGTAAACAAGTTTTCAGCCTCACGCCAACGGCTCAAAATATCACAGCGCTCGAGCGCTGTGAGCTGGTCTGCAGGCACCTATCATACGACATTATTATAATTAGTGGTGTCATAAACGGTTTAATTTCGACAACGCTTACAACGTTGTGTTTATATTGAAAAGCGCGCTTTTGAAAAAGCTTTTCACTTAAAACGCTTTTTGTAATTCGTTGTGAAAGCGGACATTAAAGCTGCCGCTACCCGCTTCTCAAATCGTTTGTTTTATTAGGTATTGCTGTATTAAACATTAAAACTGCGTACTTTAAACGAAAGTTTATACAACTAAAACAAAAATCTTTTTACTACTTATAAATATTATTACGTAAACAAACAACTCGTAATTTAGTAGCTTAATCCTAATGTTGACATGTTTGTTTGTATATTAGTCTTTATGTCCTCACGTATTGAGTTCATTTTCAATATTACTTTAAAAAAGCAGTAAGCAGTGCGGCCAGCTTAACGTTCGCGAATCGTTGTCATTTCGTTGTCGTCCAACGCGCCGCGCCAGTCGCTAGCGCCTAGCGGCTGCGACAACGTTACAGTTTATGAAGTTGCTTTCCGTTTAAACGAAATCGGCGTGTACTTATAAACGAACGCTTATGCTTATGTTGATAAGCAGATTGTGTTTAAAGCTTTTCGTTTAAATGCCCACTACTAATTATAATAGATTTATAAATTTGCTGAAGTTATAATAACAAAATAAGCAACATCTATATATTAATACGTGAAGCAAAAACTTTGTACCCCTTTTTACTAAAATTGCGCAGAGGAGTATGAAATTTAGCACAGTTAAAGTTTATTAGAAGGAGGGGCGAATCCTAATATTTATATAAAATATGCATTAGAAATACATTAAATTAAAGAAAAAACACTACACGCACACAATCATGCATTTGACACAGACACGCAGTCGAATCGCGTTCGACGTTCGTTAGGTATTGTTCGACTGATGTCGTAGAATTCTTCGTAACGCTTTGTGAATATCAATCCAGAAAATATGTAACATAATATAAACACAGATTTTCGCTTCTTTCTCGGAAAGGACGGGCGAGACCACGGAATTATATATATATATATATATATATATATATATATATATATATATATACATAGACGCAGCACGCGGCGCGGGCGGCTGACACCGACTCCAAAAATAACAATAATTTAATTATTTCTCGGTTTTTAGTGAACCTTGCCAAATATGAGGACATCATCAATGTAGTCAAATACGCATTATTAAGTATAACTCGAAAACGAATGGTCAAATCTTGATCAAAATTAAATGGGACTGCACGGAAAGCACCAGCTTTCAATCAAAGAATCATCAAAATCGGTTCACCCAGTCGAAAGTAACGAGGTAACAAACATTGAATACCTCCTCCTTTTTTGAAGTCGGTAAAAAAGTATTGACAAAAATTCAAAAAGAAAAATAAGCTCTTGCGCGGCGACAGTAGCAAATGCCTATCCTTACTTCGGTTACTCTAATTAAATTTTCCAGGTAAGCTGTATTTTTAACCTGGCTTTCCTGCATTTCCGACTTTGAAGAGAACGTTGGATATCTCCTCAAATTCATCATAGCCTTAAATAAATTCTTGTGTGAATTCAATTTTTACGCGTTCCATGAATATTACGATAAATTTACTATTAGAGAGATGGCTACTCCAAAGTAGAATGTATAAATTATTGTTACCAGTTGAGAATTACCATCGATTGGGTACGAATGTTGAACTACTTCTTACCTTCACAAACAACCCAGGATAAGGTAAGTGGTATGTGAAAACTGTTTTGATAAAAACTTTTAAACAAGACAATCCAAGTGTTGACGAGACGTGCAAACCATTCTTTAATGGCAAAACCATGACATTATCCGAAATGTCAGGATTGTAAACACACATGTAACTTTGTTTGTTACGCTTTCACGCATTAACTACTCGACCGATCATCAGGGAATTTCGCATACACGATATCAGGGGTACAGAAAAGGACATAAGGTTCCTTTTATTCAGAATAAAGTACTGTTCCCGAGGGATAGATAATTGATACAACCTACATTTACGCGAGCGAAGGTGCGGGCAAATTCTAGTTATGATATAAAATCTGGCACTAATATGTATTCAGTGTCCTTTAGTGATACACGAAATGCAATTTTATTGAAGAATATATTGGGGAAGAAGAAGGCATTCTACAACAATACATTTCTGAATTATTTTACTGTGAAATCGGGCAAGGCACGCCCGATTTAACAGATAAAAGATAAGATAACTTATAAAAGCCCGTTGTGACTCTCGCAACTATGCCAATTTGCATTCTAGCTCGATAGCTACTAGATTCCACTAATACCGCGCCAACACATTGGTTATATTTGCACCAATGTAGCTTATTGCGGCCAGTACGTATGTGTGGATTAGTCTTTGACACAATGTGAACATTGAGTCCAATCACCGTCATGTGTCCAACACCGACGCGTAAAGAGTCGGTTTTTTCAACAAGTTCAAAGGCGAGGGGAATGGCAGGGGAGTGCACGTGGGCATTTTGGACAGAATGTCGCGCGCGCGCCATACATTGGTCATTTTAATCATCCACCATCGCCTTCACTTTCGTTGTTTTCTTGTGCGATGCAAACAATAAGCTTATGTACCTAAACCATATGCGTAAGCCGCTAGTGCAAATAAGTTATCGTCCATAGTCCGCTCTGCGTCAACTGAACAACAAGGTCTGCGCTTGTCTATTTCCAGTATTTGGTGCAAAGTTGGTATTGAAGCCAATGTGTGGAGCAGTAGCTTGATTCAATATTGGTCATTCCAAATTAGAGCCAAGCTTGGACGCAAAGTTGAATACAATGTGTGGCCGCGGCATAACAGCTTATCATTAACGCGCGACGATGCGAGGTATTCAACAATAAAATTCTATTTCATGCTTGGTTGGACATCTGTCAGAGTCTATCGATATCATTGTAGTACCTAAATATCTGAATACATTACGCTATAACAATAACACTCAATACCTATGCGTATTATTGTGAATATTTATATTTATTGGCAAATTTTGCCCGCGGCTTCGATCACTATACTTAATGTAGATTTTGATAATAAATTTCTATCCACTGATAACAGTATTTTTTTCTGAATGAAAGGGATATTATGTGTTTTATGCACCCCTGACTACGTGTATGCAAAATATCATGATTGTTAGTTTCAAATGTATAAAAAAATAAACAAACTCATATTTGTATTTATAATATTAGTTAGGATTAGGATATAGTTAGGATAGTTAGGATGTATATTTTTATGATGTTTATTTATCTACAAATGTAAAGGAACGTGAGGGATGTTAAATTAAGGAGATATTAATATCAGAGTTTATCAGACTTGTTTATAAAGTGTACCGATGCTGAGCCTGGGAAAGGATTAGTATAGTCAACCACGATGACCTAGTGCAGGTAAGTACACTTTACATATCTCTTACAACATTTTGGAGAACTCTGACATGCATGTTAAGGATACTTTAAACCAACGAACGTACAAGAAAAATATATTGAGACTGAATAATATATATGACAGGACCGTAGCAAGTTGAAATCCGTAGCCTCCGTCTTCCCCTCCGAACAGGCGTGATTTGTTGCACATAATATGTATGTACCCGTATGTAGGAGCCAACATCGCTTTGCCCTAATTTACCCTAACTTATTCAAACGGTAACGGCACTATTGTTAATTCTGCTTGACGTACCGATATAATACTGTGTGCGCCAAAATTAGGTCAACAATCAAAAACTTTAATAGCCCAGGTAAAATGAATGGATTGTTCTTCCACTAGCTTGTTTCGTGTATTATAAAGCGTACGTTTACCATCCTTCTACGTTTAAACATCCATCTTAATTATATTTGTGTTATGAAAGGAGAACGCACCCTCATTTTCGTTCACCCCACGTTCGAAAATAATAAAAATAAACAGCTTACTCCGTGAATGAGAAACTCTGTTTGAAATGGTTTCAAACCAAACACTTTATTCAAAAGAAGGCTAAACAGGCCAGAGGAATGAGTTTATCTATAGAAAAAAATAATCTAAATTTAGACGACATTGCATCGAGGAATTTACGTAATCACGATCGTGGAACTTTATTTATGGATAGCAACAAAGCTACAAAGTCAACATTGAAGTCCTTTCAGGATTGCACTTATCTATAAAAAGTGGAGATAATTTATCAATAAGTTGGTTAATTTTATCTTATTGGCTAGAAAATAAATGCATGTGAATAGTCGTAAGATCGTGAGAATGATCGGCCCGAGTTGTTTTTGGGTTAATCTGTCAGGTTACTTTTTAAAGCAACCCTAGTTTTGTACCCTAATATGCGTTTTCTAACAAATGTCGGCGAAATAAACGTTTCCTTAACTCTGTGTATTTTGCGTGAATCGCGATGTCAACTTGTTTTAAAACATATTTAATATAATGTAATATTCTATCACATACATACAACACCATCTAGCCCAAACTAAGCAGAGCTTGTACTATGGGTACTAGACAATGTATATATATATATTTTTTTGTAAGTACTTACATATTATACATAGAAACACCCAGACCAAGACAAACATCCATGTTCATGCACACAAATGTTTGACTTGTGCGGGAATCGAAACCGCGACTTCAGGCGTGGCAGTCGGTTAAAAGTTTCATTTAATGAGCTCCATATCGTCCGTTAGTAAAATTTTGTGTAGCTGTATCAAAATATTATAAAATGATGACTGTGCAGTGGTTTCTGTCGTCATCTTGTCATTGTCAATAAGGCAAGTGTTGCAGCTTCGATCTCTAAACGTAATAAAAACGTGTTTTAAGACTTTGTGGAGTTAGACTATAGTTTCAATGTTCCTATAGTAGTATACAGACATTGACCTATACAATAGTGAGATCAGTTAGTTAAACGAGTGTAACTGAGGTATATAAACCCTATAATACATAAAAATTACGCCTATGAGTATATCGATTATACTTTATAGTTGAATAAGTAACTTTCATCATAACTTGGCTTGACTACGTTACGATACGTATTACGTGCTAAAAATATTTTTTCAAGCGCTCTTAAATGTTAACAGATGGCTAAAAATGAATAAACATCTATTAGTACAGATCTCTTTTCAACAATATGAAGCATAGGTCGAATAAAAAAGCCTGTATTTCCATAAAATGGCGTCCCTTTTAATAAAGATCTTTATAAATTTAAATATTATTTGCATTTATGATGTAGCTATATACATGAATATTTTAAGGCTCGCTCTGTTTGTTAAGCGATGGAGGCGTATTATCATAGACACTGGATGTGCCCACGGTTTCGCCCGCGTTTATGATTACTTCATTGCCCCCGTGGGTCGTAGCGTGATCTTATATAGCCTTCCTGGATAATGAACTATCCAATACTAAAAGAATTTTCAATTCGGACCAGTAGTTCCTGAGATTAGCGCGTTCAACCACACAAACAAAAAAATAAACCAGTAATTTAACAATTACTTTTGATTGTGATTGACTTAATACAACAAGTATTCAATTCGTCGGCAAGCTATACGACCCCAATGCTATGGTCTTAGGTTCCATCGCACACCTCTGATTATATGTATACATTTTGTGTATTGATTACATACATAGTTAATTATTGCTCGCTTTAACGAAGAAGAAGAACATCGTGATGACATCAACATATCTGTGAGTTCTCTATAATGGTATGAAGTTTACCAACTCCTATTTGGGCTTTGGCTAGCGTGGTAGATTACTGCTCAACCTGAGAGGAGGTTCGTGTCCAGCAGTGGGGCTATTTGATACTAGATCTATAAAATATGGCTAGATAGGGGTAATATTTTGCTAGCTATGTTTTAGTCCCGCGTGATATATTCCTTGAATGTTATCCGATAGAAACAATTTATTTATATTCTTTCACTTCTAAATGGTTAAGGGTTTCTTCTAGAAACAGTTCAGAACTACGTGCTTCTTCTAAAAGGCATGTAACTAATTACCTCAGTAATATTTTGCCCGAGCCAGGAGTCGAATCTCGCAATAGGCTGTGAGCGGAAGTGTTTATCAATAGAAAGCCGTATAAAGGTTGTTTCCAAATTCATTGCATATACATAAAAACTTTATATTTATAGAATAATATTTATTACCGTTTTGCCTTAATATTAATTTTACAACATACATATAGTATTATTGTATATACCCGAAACTAGAATATTATATTTGCAATATGTACATGCTTCTGATAAGGCTACTTTCAATGACATTACTAATTTTGTAAAAACATGCATAATTTCTGATCTTTAATATAAAAACCATTACGAAAAGCAGCAATGTTTTTGGAAACGTTTTGGTACAATAAATAATTAATTCACTGCACATAATAAAACAAATACGTAAATGCTAAGTTTCAATATTCGTTAGTTATAAAACCATAAAGATGCACTCACGGCGCTCTTGAGAAGTCCTTTAGCATCGTCAGCGTTGTATGGCATGATCGCTAATGTCGGGCACATGGATGCGAAGCACTGCGAGTGTTGAGCTGTGACGCCAGAGGCTATTCCCTTTGCGCTACGGAACGTAATAGGCACTTGCAATATGCCGGCTGACATATAACGTGTTTTCGCCGCAGAGTTTACTACGTGATCTATTGATCACGCTAGAATGGCGAAATTAACGCTCATGAACTCACAAATGGGTCTTATACCGCCAAGTGCAGCAACAACGGCCATACCGGCAAAACCTGACTCTGTGATCGGAGTATCGATGACCCTTTTGTCGCCCCACTTCTTCCATAGCCTCTTAGTGATTTTGTAAGCGCCGTCATATTGCGCTACTTCTTCACCGATGATGAAGACTATCATCTTGTTCCAGTTGAAGAACTAACTACGATAAAATCCGTATATAGTAGTTTAATTTCAATCTAAGCTAAGAACTTAGTACTAGGAATGCTGTTGACATCGGTCGACGGAAAACATCGAGTTCTTAGCATTATTTTATGATACGAAAAGCCAAATTATGAGAATTTGGCTTTTCGTATATAATAAGTGATAATATGATATAGTGACTAGCGAAAGCCCTTAGATTGCCGCAGAGGTCTAGATTTCAATACCAAGGCACATCTAACTTTTCAAGGTCGTGTGCGTATTAAATAGTTAATCGCTCGCTGTAACCGTGAAAGAAAACATCCTCATTAGAGTTTTCGGTAATGTTTTCGAAGATGTTTGATATCTGCTAATTATCACAGTGCTGGGACTGCGGTCCAATACTTCTCACAAGGAGTCCCATACCCAACAGCGGGACAGTGTATATATATGTTTGCTATTACAATATGTATTGTACGGAAAATAAGGAATGATAGTCCAGTCTATCCTTTCAAGGTGCGAAGATCATCTGGTATATCAGGGTCGATTCGTAAAATAATACTGGCTATGTTAGCTGTATTAGTTTGACTTGATTAGAAAGAACGTCGACCCAATAGATACAAATTTATTCTCCCAAGGCACTTTCCAGTCTAGAACTGCATAACTGCTTTGGAGTCTATTCTAAATTTAATTAAAATTCAGTTGGTTATGTTTGTATAGCGATGCCACGACCTGAGGTTAAAGTTTGTTAACTGTACTCTCATATGTAAGTATGGCCCTATATAGAATATATAGATACCTAACATTAGACGGGCGGCGCAAGTCGGTGAGTTGCGCCGCTTACACTAAGCCCCGGAACTTAACTGCTTCCAGAGACAGATTAAACTTCGCATACCACAGTCTGTTTCTGAGTTAGGCGGTTCATAGATACAAACCAAAAGCCTATATTTAATTTAACTACTACAACAACTAATAAACAATTTATATCCTTACATATAGCTATTTATTTTTAGTTAATTTATAACCAAAATCTAGCATAAATTGAATTGATGCATTTTTGGTGCACTGCAGATCAAACTTTGCACTGCAATGTTTTATAGTAAAACACGAATGAAAACATATACAGGCTACGCTGCGTCGTGTAGTCTAAACGTAAACTAGTTTGAATTTATAAATTTAGACTTGCTAGAATGTACTGACAAAAAATAGGTTACCAATTTTCTTCATTCCAGTCCTGAATGTATCTTACGCTGAAGATAGGAAAATAAGAGATAGAAATAGGGACAGTGGCTGATGTTGCTAGCAATTGTGGACTATTCATGTTGTGGATAATCGTATACTTTATTTTATTATTTCGTTGTAAACTCATTTGTTTAGAAGCGGGTAGGTACTTACCGATATCTCACGTGCATTTGATAGCATTGGTTTTATTCAGCAATAGTATTGAAATATACGGTTTAAAATCAAATGATTTGCTTCTGCGCCTGATCTCCCTTCAGTCGTGCATAATTTAATTCCATTCAGACTATGAGAGCGAGGGAATAGTAAGTGCACTTGTGGTTGCGAACACACGTGTGCACGGGTCTCCGTTAAGTTTGGCCGCCATGACCGAAATTCGGTTTGGAGAACAGACATAGATGCACTGGAATATGCAGAGTCTAGTAACTCATCGACGTAGACAAGCATTAAAATTGTTACCTAATCTAATTTGTATACATTCGCATACAGAATACTAGTATAAGTTTAAGTGATATACTTATAATTGTTTATTTTTATAATTGTGTCGCAAATATCACGAAAGAATCTAATTACTATTCTAGTCACATTAACGCATGTAGGTTGCGTACCCAATTGTACATTGATCCGTTGCTTCGTACCTACCTGTGCCTCTTTATCGCATGTCATCTGGTTTAATTACGTATTAGAAATTTGAATGGTTTCTCCCATGGAAATAAAAGGTAGTTTATCTTCTGATATCGGTTGAATACCGTGGTGTGATCACCGTCTTTCAAAATTGCAGGTTAATAACAAAACCAGATTCCGTATTATAATAGTTTTGCAGCAAAACAGTTTAAGCTATAATCGGGTATTGCATGCAAATCTAGTTTTAATTGCCATCAGTTATTTACAGCAAACCCGATACCAATTTAAGCTACTTTGAATTGCAATACGGATAATGATGAACGAATCTATTTAGCTGAAATGTAGTTTCGTCGACAGCTGCGGTACTGCATAGCTCGATATACGGTAGTATATATTTTATCTATAGCTATATATGAGATGCTTGTATGACCGTACTGGAAAGACTTAAATAATGTTACAATATTCGAGGTTCTCTATGAACTTAATGAGTATTTAGAAGAATGGAAGAATATGGTTGGTGAGCAATATTTTTACAAGACATAAACCGACTTGCTTTATTCTAGGCTATATTAAAATGTTTTATTTTCGTAGAAATAAGTTGTGAAGTGCGATTTCCTCTAATAGTACCCCTTTTTTATTATAAACATAGTCATAAATGAAACGGAATATTGTACTTGTTTTGTTTATTTCTTAAAGTGTGTCCATAAGCAAACTAAAAGGTCGATGTTTTAGTTTTCTTACACTGACTCACTGATTAGTAATATTGTTATGATAGCGTCTATAAAGTTACATAGGCCAGACAGCAACACATCCTGCTCTAATTGTAACTAGAAGGCCCTTAGGCCCCAGAAGGAGTAGTGTAATACACTTACGAAAACTATGATCTAAGATTCCACATTATGTAGTAGATACTTCTGCCGGGCACCATTTTACATTCCGTAGTGCCGCTGCAAGTAGCTCCACGAATGTATTTACAGAAAATAGAAGGGCCTAATCCGAATATTGACCTTGAGGTCTTAGCACAGCAAACTATCTAACGCTACGCCACAGAGACCGTGTCTGATGTCAGACAAATTAGATCGTTCAGGCATTTCTGGCTTCAGTACCTATCATCATCTCAGTAATTGTTTTTTTAAACACCACGCCTGCACTAGCAAGAATTCCTTTGTCGCGGAGGTTTTTACAAACATTTAAACAATGGACACAAAAAACACCCAGACTTGGAACAACAATTTATGGATCAAACAAATTTTTGTCACACGTGGGTTTCGAACTCGCAACACGACGAAGTGGCAGCGGCGAGGCGACCACTACGCCATCCGGGCAGATCAAATGCCTCTACGCTGTGCATAAAGCCCCACATATTACTCTCCATAATGATAGATGTTAAGGCGCTGTCCAATGGCTTCTCAGTCCTGTTACTATGCCATCGATCTACCCAAATAATATGGGTGAGAACGTCCCATGCTCGAGGCATTTTATTCTATGCGTATGAGGTAGAAGATGTGACAGGAAACTAGTTCTAACTTGATAATAACCACGGAGCACGGTCAACCGATTCACGTTAGGTTTCTACGACGGCACGTCAGCATACGCGGCGCACTATTCCATGCTACGTCACCAAACAATATTTCTAGATACCAACTATTTCTACGTTGGAATAGAATATAATATCGTTTGAAATATCGCCGTAACAAGTCGCTATTTCAGTCAAGTAATATTGGCTAACGTAATAACGTTACCCTACTATTTTCTGAGCGATTTTATTGAAGCGTGAGACATACTTTGGTACCTACTTGATATAAATGTACGCATAAAAGGATATTGCCTCGATGGGATTCTGTGCTTTATATTTCACGGGATGTTGACATAAAAAATTACATTAGCTTATAATTATATGCATCCATAGCCATCTTCCTGGTCCCCTTTGGCCCATAAAACCCGCCTGATCCAATATGAGTTTGTCTTCCACCTTGATTGTAAACGCTTTGGTTTAGTCCCTGCCCGGCTGTATCCACTTTGCAAAAATTACCATATTACTGGCGAGGAGTTTGCTAACAACAGTAGGACTTTGTGAATTTTTACATTTATTACGTGGTGAAAAGATAAGGTTCTATATATATTTTTGTATATGTAATGTTTGTTTATAAGTTTATAATGTATGCATTATATAACATGTAACAGTAATTTATGCATTATAAAATATATAGCAACTAGATTACAAGATTTTTTTCTTATTGACGTCTTTGTTAAACCTACATACACGAGCTTCGGGCTCAGGTCCTACGTTATAGTGTGCTTGGCTTTTGCCGTCTACCGGGCACATTTCTAAAATGCTACTATTGAGAATTTCAAGTCAAATATAACCAATAACATGTTGTTCGACACAGGAATCGAAGCCAAACATCAAGTACAGCAGCAAAAATCACGACTGCACCAGCGCTGCATCATCAAATGATAAACAAAATACATATTTAAAAAGCTAGATCCTGTAGTAGACTTTTTAGAAGAATAATCATACAGCCCAATTCGTTAATATTTTGATTTAATAAAATGTTTACTACAACATTCCATCAAACTTGCTTTAAAGTTTATATATTTTAGAAGCCTGAATATGTCAACATATTAACGAAAGTGTATAAGGCAACACGGCTACTAAAAATATCTTATCAGTACAAACATAGTCCAGGTAATATTAAATAACGGTTGTACAAGCACGTGAGACATGGAACATCCATCCGTAAATCAATACCCGTGAACAAATCGCACTGGAAATGCCGAGGCCATTATTTAAATTCAGCTGTGCACTCAATTAGCTCCACTGCAATTAAGGGCATAGCACACATATCAACTCGGAAAGGGATCGTCACCGTTTCGCTTTTCGCCTCGTCGTTAAACAGGCGTCAACCTAACGTAACCAAAGCGGATCAGCAGCTCCGGTACGTCGACTCGGCTACGGTTAGGCAACGCCGCGCTTACGCCGCGCTCGCTTAAATCATATTAATATGGATATTTTCTCACTTCTTCAATGATCCCTTTTCATCGTTATTTTTTATTTGAAATCTAACCTACAAATTCAATGAATTACGCGCGCAACACGACTGTTTGCTGTTTTGTAAATGATAGCACGTTCGGCAACAGTAGTGCATGGAGAGACGTAAGAGCGGGGACGACGAGCTGTAAGCGCGAGGACTGCAAGCTTGTCCTGAGGCGAGGCGATTACGTTACGATTCCGATTAGTGTGCGTTGCAGTAGGGAGTTTCATACAAAAAATACTGCACGGCTCGAGTTGATATGGTGACGATCCGTTACCGAGTTGATATGTGTGCTATGACCTTTAGCATTAAATTATATAAAAACATCCACATAATATTCTATAATATAAATATATATTAAACAATATGAATGAACTGTTTGTGTAATTTATTTAACACATTCATTAGACTGGTAGTTTTTACGTGGTTTTTAATCACGCGAGCAATCGAGATAAATTGTAAATATGAATGTAAAAATAAGCCAGTGTCTGTGTTATCTCAATGTTACTTCGTTAGTCAATGTTTTAATGAACAGTTTGCGAGTTGAATTTTCAATGAAAATATAAGGTGCATTGTAGATATTGCTGCCAATTCCGTCGTCACAAAATTCTCTAAACTAAAAATTTAGTCTTGTCAAAAGATATTTCGTATTCTGAAATCGTTAAAATTGACAGGACTAAACTTGACTAAACTTATTTTAGTTTGACAGGATTCAAATTGGTTAAGATCAAAGATCTCAAATTAGTCCTTTTTGCAATCTGCTGTACGGCTTAAACGTCAAAAATGATCTAAAATTAGAAACGTCAAACTAATAGATGACATCTAAAACATGATACGATGTTTAGATTTTCTAGAGATTTGTTATATTGTTTCTGTTATACGTTAGCATAACATTACTGTAGTAAAACACTGAACTATCTAACATAGTTAAATTAAAATGTCAGGTAAAAGTAGGCTTTTACAATTTTCTTCTCATTTTCTTTTCGTTTATCTTCTTCAGTGATGTCACGGCAGAAGTAGCTACTTTTGCTTTCTTTTGTAAATTTGGCTCTCTAGTTACATTTGCCGTTATGTTATGTTATGTTATACGTTAGCCGTACATTAATTTATGACATTAATAGTAAAATATACTATCTTAAATATTAAAATGAAAAAGTAAAAGTAAGTTATTACAATCATATTTTCATTATTTCTTCTTTTTGCTTATTCAATTATAACAAGTCAGCAGTAACAACTTTTAATTAATTGCCAATCTAAGTGAATAATAGCAGTGAAAAATAGCTGCGCTATGTCTTCTTCTTATCGCTATGCTTTGTTCTGCAAAAACTGGCTCTCTAGTTACATTTGCCGTTTATGTTATACGTTAGCGGTACATTAATTTATGACATTAATAGTAGAATAAACTATCTTACATACCAAAATGAAAATACCAAGTAAAAGTAAGTTATTACAATCATATTTTCATAATTTCTTCTTTTTTTTCTTATTTAGAGATAACACGTCAGTGGTAACAACTTTTAATTAAAGGCGAATCTAAGTGACTAACAGGTTGGCAAAAAACAAAAAGTTGTCAGCGTGCTGCGCTTTATCTTCTTCTCTTCGTTTCGATTTCTTATGTAAAAACACTAATTCATTACATTAATAGAATAAACTATCTAATAAAGTAAAATTAAAATGTCGGGTACCTAAATGTCCGATATCACAATAATCATTTCATTTTCATTTTTACTAGCGTCACACCAGCAGTAACTACATGTGGGGCAATTTCAAACTGGATGAATAAAAGATTGAAAAGGAGCTACAGGTTATCAGCGAGCTCAGCTTTGTTTGCTTCTCTTTGTTCACTTTCTTCACATGACGGCCTCGATGGCGTTGTGGTGAGTGTAACTGACTGCCACGCCTGAGGTCGCGGGTTCGATTCCCGCACAAGTCAAACATTTGTGCGCATGAACATGGATGTTTGTCTTGGTCTGGGTGTTTCTATGTATAATATGTATGCATTTACAAAAAAAAAAGGTATATATGTATGTTTATCCATTGTCTAGTACCCATATTACAAGCTCTGCTTAGTTTGGACTAGATGGTGTTGTGTTGTATGTATGTGGTTTATTTGTCACATATGCTATTTATGTAATACGGTAGCAGCAGTTACATTAATTTGTTACAGTAATACACTAAACTAAACTTGAAACTAAACTGGCTAACAAAATAATAAAATTCTAGATAAAAGTAAACTATTTGAATTATCTTTGAATAATTTTTCTTTTCCATTTTTCACAAATGTCACATCAGCAGTAACTATTCTTATTTAATCAACAGCCTAGGTGAGAAACAGATTGGTGTAAACCTAAAAGTTTTTACATGCTCAGATTGTCTTTTCTACTTATTTTGTTCTTTCCTTATCTTATGTAAAAGCCTGCTCTATAGACACATTTGCCGATCATATGTTATGTAAGCGGTACATTAATTTATTGCAGTAATAAACAATTTAACATAGTAAAATTTAAACGCCAGGTCAAACTAAGCTATTACAATCCATGTCATTCTTTTCATTTTTCTACTGGTCTGGTCGCCCAATAGTAGTACCTCACTAGGTACTCGTAGTTCAAATCCAAACTGGGTAAACAACAGATTGATAAAGAACCCACACATTGTCAGCGAGCCGAGTTTTGATTGAGCCTTTTTCCTTTTTCCTGTAATACTTTGTGATAATGTGGGAAGCCAGGTCTTTGAATCAAACATGTTTAAACTCGTAGAAAGCTATATAATCAACTGTCAAAACTTATTGACACATGATTGTAATAATTATGCTAAATCGCGTAGTAGTTATTTGATAGCAACTGGTGCAATATAGGTATTCGTACACGTGACTTACGTTTTTAACTTATTACCAAAGTAAATGCAGATCATATTCCATTACAACTTTGTCTATTATCGTTTTCGCCAGTTATGTAATACGTTAACAGTTTTCCAATTTATGAATTTCTGCCTAATATAGAGGAATAAAAATGTCAGGTAAAAGTAAACCATTGTAATGATCTTTTCATATTTTTTTCACTGATGTCATGTCAGCAGTTACTACTCTTACTTAATCGGCTAAATCTAGGTAAATATCAGATTGGCGAAAAACTTAAAAGTTGTGTACGTGTTATGCTTAAATTTCTTCTCTTTTTGTTTCTTCTATCATGCTCTAGAGTCATAATTGCTATTTATTTAATACGATCACAGAGCAGCGATAGCTCAATGGGGAGACCAACAGACTGCAATGCAGAGGGTCTCGGGTTCGAACCCACGTCGCGCACCTCTGACTTTCGGAGGCTATATGACTTTTCGAAATTATGTGCGTATTGATTGACAATTATCGCCTGCTCCGTGCCTCGGAAAGCACGTTAAGCCGTTGGTCCCGGCTGCCATGAACATCTATGGCAGTCGTCATTGGGAGAGTGTCGACACAAAAGATCCCACTGGGTCGAAGTGTCGCCGGTCTGCACTGACTGGCCCCCACATAAGATAAGATAATACGTTCACAGTACATTAATTTATTACAATAATTGACTAAGTCATCTAATAAAATAAAATTAAACATATCGAAGTTAATATTCCGATGACACTTGATAACTAGTTGACCAATCCGTAATCGGTAACTTAAACTAATGACATCCTTAATTTGATAACAGATGATAATTTGAATGTAACGTAAAATGCTACGTTACAATAGTGTCATATTCGTCAGTTATGTAATACAGCAGCAGTTAATTAATTTATTATAGTTAATGACTAAGTCGATAACTTGGCGAAATTAAAATGATAGATAAAAGCAAGATATTAAAATTTTCTTCTCATTTTGTCTTCTTTTTTCATCTTCATTGATGTTACGTCAGCAGTAACTACTCTTAGTTATCCGGACGTCTTTGCGAAAAAGGGATTGACGGAAAACTAAAAGTTGTTTATGTGCTGAGCTTAGATTTATTTTCTTTTTTGTTTCTTCAATCTTGCTATAGTCTCATATTTGCTATTTATGTAAAACGGCAGCAGTACATTAATTTGTTACAATTGGAGCCTAAGTGGATAACATAGCAAAATTAAAGTGCTAGATAAAAGTAAGGTTTTTTTTCTTCTCATATTGTTCTATTTTTTCTTCACTGATGTCAACTCAGCAGTAACTACTTGTAGTTCAAATCCTAACTGTGTAAATAACAGGTTGAAAAAAAACTACAAGTCGCCACCGTGCTGAGCTTTGTCTTCTTCTCTTCGTTTTACTTTTTCCTGTAAATATAATGTAGTGTATTATCGCATTCGCCAGTTATATAATACGTTATAAGTTTCCTATTTTATTTAAACTATCTTACATAGTAAAATGAGAATGTCAGGTAAAAGTAAGCTGTTACAATCATCTTTTCATAGTTTCTTCACTGATGTCACGTCAGCATTTGCTACTCTTATTTAACCGGCAGTCTAGCAAAATAACAGATTAGCGGAAAACTAAAAGTTGTGTACGTGCTAAGCTTAAATTTCTTCTCTTTTTTGTTCTTTATTGATGTCACGTCAGGAGTAGCTAGGTACTTATAGTTTCCAATCCGAACTGGCTAAAAACAGGTCGGAAAAGAGCTACAAGTTGTCAGCATGCTGAGTTTTGAATTCTTCTTTATAGTTTCGTTTCTTCAATCATGCTCTAGAGTCATAATTGCTATTTATTAATTACGTTCACAGTACATTAATTTATTACAGTAGTAGACTAAGTCATCTAATTAAGTAAAATTAAATATATCGAAGTTAATATTCCGATGACACTTGATAACTATTTGACCAATACGTAATCGGTAACTTAAACCAATTACATCCTTAATTTGATAACAGATTCAACTTGAATGTAACGTAAAATGCTACGTTACGATAGTGTCATATTTGTCAGTTATGTAATACAACAGCAGTTAATTAATTTATTATAGTTAATGACTTAGTAGATTACTTGGCAAAATTAAAATGATAGATAAAGGCAAGATATTATTTTTTTTTTCTCATTTTGTCTTCTTTTTCATCTTCATTAATGTTACGTCAGCAGTAACTACTCTTAGTTATCCGGGCATCTGGGCGAATAACAGATTGACTGAAAACTAAAAGTTGTTTATGTGCTGAGCTTAGATGTATTTTCTTTTTTCTTTCTTCAATCTTGCTATAGTCTCATATTTGCTACTGGTGTAATACGACAGCAGTACATTAATTTGTTAACCTCTAAGTCTTCTTCGAAGAGGTTATAGAAAACACTTTGTGACTGTCTGTCTGTTAGTGACAGATTGATCTTAGTGAAAGGCATAACTCCGAAACCATTGGACCGATTGACTTGTAACTTGGTATGCAGATACCTTGGGGTCATACCTCGGTCGAGTTTGAATATAGGTCAAAAGACCCCAGAGATAGGCCACATAAAGGTATTGGGGCAATTTTGTTCGGTTGGCCATGTATACTTAACTCTTAGTTATAATAAGTATAATTTTCCTCATAAAGGACGATGCGTAAAAGCGTGCCCCCAACTCTTACATCGACAAACGGATTTGAAATGTATCTCAATAAAAAAATGTTAATAATTTTTTACTATGGCGACATCTCTCAAAAGCGCGGGATATAACGAGAAAATCATGTTTAAATATTATTATTTTTGGCATAAAATAACAGTTTGTGTTTTAAAGTATTATACTTTGAAACATAAACTGCTATTTTATATAATTACCTATTATCTTTGTTATTTATACATATACCTAGACTTGCCATAAGTATTGTTACAAGGGAAAATCTTTTATTTTCTATTGTTTAAAACATTAGTTACTGTAATATGTGTTAGTTTATACAATAACATTAAAATATATATGAAGCTCATTTAAAATTATCTCCATTTCCATTGGCTTTAATACAGTCCTTTAAACGTTGAGGCCAGTTATCGACACACGGACTCTCCATGGGAAAATTCTTCACTGCCAATCTTATGGATTGTTTTAGGGACTCCAAATTATCATAGCGTTTAGAGCATGCCATACTCTCTAAAACCCAACATAAATAGATCGTGATTATCCTCGTTCTCGTGATAGAAATGGTATGGATCACTGGTATTGCACATGCCTTACAGGAAATTGAACTGTAGGAAGCTGCGCACATATAATATCGATTGTGTGGTACATGGGGCTAGGGCGTTACATTGATTTTAATCCACCGGAAGAACTGCTCAATCGTATAATAATTGATGATAATTAAATATTGTACAAAGAATAGGCTTTATTTTTCATATTTATAAAATAAGTATGTAACATAGCAATAATGTAGTTAACATAGCAATAGTTCTGCGGGTATAGCAAGAGCCAAATGCGCTTGCTCACAGGAGCGTTCACTGGCCATTTTGGCACCAACGACTTCCTGTGCAGATTGAGATTGACACACGATTCAATCTGCAGAGCCTGTGGTGAACAGAACGAGTCCATATCGCACCTACTGCGTGAATGCGACGCGTTGGCTGGACTTACGATGGGTCTGATGGGATTGGCATATCCAAACCATGAAGACTTCAGGCTTCTCCCTCTGAATTGTACACTACGGCTAATGCAGTACATTCATAAGGAGATAGCTAAGGGATGAATCTTGGGGCTGACACAAAAGATCCCACTGGGTCGAAGTGTCGCCGGTCTGTACTGACTGGCCCCCACACACAAGATAAGATAAGATAACATAGCAATTGGATTTACAATGTTGGGCGTCGCACGGCGTTCAGTGTATGTATATAGCCTCATAACAGCCTTTAATATTGTTATATATAATATTAATAATATAATTTTTGTAACGAATTGGAAGTAATAAATACATTATTTTCTAATATTTTTTTGCTATGGCCTATGCCACAAGGCACTCCAAAATTCGAGACATCTTGGGATTTTTATTTTAACCATTATTGTTAGTGTAATTGTCTGGTTTCGGCATAAAAGGCTTTATTATTATTATTATTAATAACCAGTACCAAATGACTCAGATACCCATGGGGTTGAAGTCTAGTCCAAGTAGCTTTAGTAGAATGATGACCATAGCGATGTCTGATCTTAACTACGATAAATGTCTTATCTATCAGGACGATCTAGTTGTTATGGGGCGGAATTTGATTAGTCATAACCAAAATTTAATGGGCGCTTTTTCTAGATTACGCAAAGTAAATTTAAAATTAAACCACATTTTTACAAAAAGAGATTTTTATTTAGTAAATATAGCTTCCGGTACAGGTATTTTACCAGACCCGGAAAAATTAAGGTCGTAGAGAGTTATCCAAGGCCACAAAACGTTGACGAGTTAAAACAATTTGTAGCGTTGGCTAACTATTATAGGAAATTTATTAGAAATTTCGCTGAGTTCGCATTTCCTAAATATCTATATATATAAAAGAAAGTCGTGTTAGTTATACTACTTATGACTCAAGAACGGCTGAAGCGATTTAGCTGAAAATTGGTGGGGAGGTAGCTTGGAACCAGACAACGGACATAGGATACTTATTAACCCGTTTAAAAAAAAAAAACCTTTTTTAAAACGTGGCATACAACACGCAACTGACATGAAATAATAAAACGCAACTGACAGAAACGAAAAATGTATCAGTCAAAACATAGAAATAAAAAATATCAAGTATTTTAATAATTCTTTATTGTGTATGTATTTAATAAACGCGAAATGACATAAGGACAAACCGGAGAAACGCCAGGATTGTGCTGCCTTAGTGGGCAAGTGAAATTGCCATTATTGACTCCGCCACCTGAGCCATTGCATTCATTGCTTCGTGGCGAAACACCCGAATCACGACATTTTCTAGCAAATACTCGAAAATACAATAGTTGTTTCCAAATGACCTCATTTGGAGAAGAGATTGTCGAAGAAAGAGGATTTAATCCGACATTCAAGGTATTTATTTATTTATATACTTATTCCTATGTATTATATATGCTAATTCTAAAAAAAGTGTTTATAAATCAGTAATACTGACTTTACTTTTGATTTTGTAGATACAAGGACAGATTCACCATCGAATTGGATCATTGCAACCTCTCGAAGATGCACAGCATAACTTTTACAAATATACTTCATGGGCAACATGGAGGAACATCTTGATCGACGTCAAGAGATCAATGCAGCAATGAAAAGAGTAATTCTTCAAGATCTGCAGTAACTACTTCATGATCGTCATGCGTTGGTCAGGCTGTTCAAGAGTACTTTGGAGCGAATGCCAAATCATGACTACAAAGTCGTGATCAGAGCGGATAAACGACCATCTGGAACACACGAACGCACATTTAACGCTCCAACAATAGATGAAGTTGCCATTCTGATTGTTGGTGAAAACTTTAAAACACGCGATATTGTGCTTACACGTCGCGATACTGGGCAACTGCAACAAATATCTGAAACACATCGTCCATATGACACGTTGCAATACCCGTTGATATTTTGGCAAGGAGAAGATGGATATTATTTTAATATCAAAATGAAAAATCCATTGAATGGTCAGTATCAATATCATAGTTTTGATTTCAACATGACATATATTTTACAGTATTTGGTTTTGGTTTCCGATAAAAGACCAAGTACACTGCCTATTACCAGGAAATAGGAAGTGGTTTTAGAGAAAATTGGACAAATGACTGGCAACCGATTTAAAATCATTTATTTTCACCCTTTTATAATTATGCTAAAAATATGGATATAATATTTCCATACAAAATACTAATTCTACTGTTTTAATTTCAGGTGAAGAAACTACCAAGAAAGTTAGCTCGATGAATTATTACGCATATCGTTTGATGATTCGTCAAAATGCTGACAACTATTTGCTGCGGTTTCGTCGATTGCTCCAGCAGTATTGCTTCGACATGTACGTCAAAATAGAAACGGAGCGCTTAAGTTATGTTTGGTTGAACCAAACCAAACTGCGTTCTAAGGAGTATATACATTTACGTGATGCAATTAGTACTGAAGGAAATGCAGCTAATATTGGTCGATTAACTATTCTGCCGCCGACGTACATAGGTAGTCCGCGTCATATGCATGAATATGTGCAAGGAATAGGTTAGGAATGACAGCGCCAAATTGTGAAATGAATGACGCATTTAATCGAGAATTGGAACGGGAACGTGAATATGATCATCAGGAATTAGTTTTAGTACTTCAAACGAATGTACACAAATGGAAGCTTATGATACATTAATGAAAGCAATTGATGATAGAAACGGTGGTTTATATTTCCTGGATGCCCCTGGTGGAACTGGTAAGACATTCCTCATGTCAGTAGTTTTAGCCACTGTTCGTGCGAGATGCAACATTGCGGTTGCAGTTGCTTCTTCTGGAATAGCAGCCACATTGTTAGAAGGATGCCGTACGGCTCATTCAGCATCAAAATTAACGTTAAATCTTTAAACTATTGAAGAACCAACATTTAATATTGCAAAACACTCCGCAATGGCCAAAGTTTTATCAGCATCGAAAGTCATTATCTGGGACGAATGCACAATGGCGTATAAACCTGCATTGGAAGCACTTAGCTGAACATTGAAAGATCTACGCAATGACTCGAGATGTTATGTAGGTGCAATGATTTTACAGTCTGGCGATTTTCGTCAAACATTGCCAGTAATTCCAAGATCAACTGCTGCCGACGAAATAAACGCTTGCCTCAATTCATCGAATCTATGGTGCTATGTGAAGAAACTTTAGCTGACAACAACTTGACTTCAATTTCCGATCAGTCTTGCATGCGCCTTAACCATTAACAAATCACAAGGCCAATCCTTGAAAGTTTGTGGTCTGAATATAGAAAATCCATCTTTTTCCCATGATCAATTTAATTATAAGTGGCATGTTCACGGGTCGAAAGACCATATGCATTATTTGTTCTTGCGCCTGATAATAAAACGAAAAATGTCGTCTATCACAAGGTGCTTCACTGAAGAGTGCAACCCATGCACCGAAATACATGGCCAATAAAGAATCATTAAAATACTTGATTTTTTTATTTATATTTATTATCCTAATAAAAATAAAATCCAAAAACTGCTTATTTATTGCCTCTAAGGCGGAACAAAGTTCGCCGGGTCAGCTAGTAATATTATATTTAATAAATTATGTTGCAAGAACGTTAAGTACGTGTGGACAAAAGAATGTGAGCATTCTTTTCAAATGTTAAAATCAGCCTTGATCAACCCACCTGTACTGCAATATCCAAATTTTCCAGATATAAATGAGTTTATACTTCAAACTGACGCATCAGGAAAAGCGATCGGTTCGGTATTATGCAAAGGAGATGGGCAGCCGTAGCTTATGCTAGTCGTGGTTTAAATAAGGCTGAAATTAATTACCCTACTATTGAGAAGGAACTCTTAGCAATAGTTTTGAGAGTTAAGTATTTTCGACCTTATTTATACGGAAGACAATTTAAGTTTATTTATTTTCTATACGAAATCCATCTAGCAGGTTGTTAGTTTATAGTCGAGATATGATATTATTTTTGTTCATCTTGTTGTTTCTTCTTAAGTTATATTAAGTCGGAAGTTGAAGGCAATACAAGTGCAAGCAATATAATAGCGATATCAGAATACCGAACACACATTTTTATATTAAAATATATTAATCATTAAGATTAATCGATTTGACTTCTGAGATTTCCTTATCGCTGATGTCCAAGCCCACGAACTTCCTAGTGTTTCACACTCACTTGAATAGAAAACAAGTGTAAATGTCAACACAAGGGAAGTCAGTGTACAAGCCTGGTCTTCGCCGCTTCTTCATTTATTTATTATCTGAAATTTTGTCCGTATCAGTTACCAGTTAAACATTGAAGGTGTTATAGTGTTTCGTAAAATATAATTTTTCTTTATGTTTCACCGGTATCACAATAGCTGTGTACAATCTATGCTGATGATGAGACACCGAATAAGCCAGCTTTCTCATAAAACCTGTAATATAGTTATAAAATACGATAATCTGTTAATACAATAATATTATCTGACAATTATGTGGTACTGGCTTCGCGTGTGCAGTATTCCCATAACATACAAAAAACATAATGATCTGCCAATACAATCTATATCATATTTTGAATGAGATTAAATGCATCGTAACAATTACATAATTACACGCCAAAAACTAATGATAAAAACAAACATACGAACATTATTTATATTGTTGTATTAAATTTTGAAAAAGCACTTATTTTTCCTTCATTCCCAGAGTTTTTTATAATAATTACATCTGCTTATATCGATGATACAGCATGGTCTCTCGTGGCCTGTGGCGTGAAAACTACTTATTGTATAATGATCATTTCCATAAACTATTTCTTGCTATTTCTCAATAAAAAGGTCGATTGACTTCACTGGCTGCTTATAGACGCTGTAGAAAATATAAATTTAGTTCAGGTTAGGTTATACAATAAATAACAGTAAGAGGTGGCCAGCTAATTCCTAGGTAATGCCTATTTATTTTCATGTTTTTCAATTGCTGATGTCAAGTCACCTCTTACGATTCAGTTGGCTGTCTTCTACTTGGATAAATATCAAGTGTGGGACAGACTTCTTAATAACAGCGTGCGAGCATTGTAATCTCTTCTTTATTCTAGACCTCCGAAAAAGCATGTTTGTCATTATCTGCTCTCAATATTATTTCCGTATTTGGTTTTATAATGTATAGTAAAAGACACTAACATCGGTGCACGAAGTGAGTCTTGAAGGAAAATACAAATGCAAGCAATATAACAATTGCGATGTCAGTATACCAACACACATATTTTTGGACATGGTGTGGTTAAATTGAAATTATGTAATGATTCAGATCGATCGACATGATTTCTACGATTTCTTCATCGCTGATGTCCAAGCTCACTAACTTACTAGTGTTTCTCATTTATTTGAATATAAAACAAGTGTAAGTAGGAACGCTAGTCTGTCAGTGTAAAAGCCTAGTCCTCTTCTCTTCTTCATTTATTTATTACTAGCTGACCCGGCAAACTTTGTTCCGTCTTAGAGGCAATAAATGAGCAGATTTTAGACTTTATTTTTATTAGGATAATAAATATAAATAAAACAAATCAAGTATTTTAATGATTCTTTATTGGCCATGTATTTTGGTGCATGGGTTGCACTCTTGAGTGAAGCACCTTGTGATAGATGACATTTTTCGTTTTATTATCAGGTGCAAGAACAAATAACGCATATGGTCTTCCGACCCGTGAACATGCCACATATAATTAAATTGACCATGGAAAAAAGATGGAATTTTTAGATTCAGACCACAAACTTTCAAGGATTGGCCTTGTGATTTGTTAATGGTTAAGGCGAATGCAAGACTGATCGAAAATTGAAGTCAATTTGTTGTCAGCTGAAGTTTGTTCACATAGCGCCATAGATTCGGTGATTTGAGGCAAGCGTTTATTTCGTCGGCAGCAGTTGATCTTGGAATTACTGGCAATGTTTAACGAAAATCGCCAGACTGTAAAATCATTGTGCCTACATAACATCTCGAGTCGTTGCGTAGATCTTTCAATGTTCGGTTAAGTGCTTCCAATGCAGGTTTATACGTCATTGTGCATTCGTCCCAGATGATGAATTTCGATGCTGATAAAACTTTGGCCATTGCGGAGTGTTTTGCAATATTACATGTTGGTTATTCAATAGTTTAAAGATTAAACGTTAATTTTGATGCTGAATGAGCCGTACGGCATCCTTCTAACAATGTGGCTGCTATTCCAGAAGAAGCAACTGCAACCGCAATGTTGCATCTCGCACGAACAGTGGCTAAAACTACTGACATGAGGAATGTCTTACCAGTTCCACTAGGGGCATCCAGGAAATATAAACCACCGTTTCTATCATCAATTGCTTTCATTAATGTATCATAAACTTCCTTTTGTTGGGGATTCAACAAGGGTACATTCGTTTGAAGTACTAAATCTAATTCCTGGTGATCATATTCACGTTCCCGTTCCAATTCTCGATTAAATGCGTTATTCATTTCACGATTTGGCGCTGTCATTCCTAACCTATTCCTTGCACATATTCAGGCATATGACGTGGACTACCTATGTACGTCGGCGGCAGAATAGTTAATCGACCTATATTAGCTGCATTTCCTTCAGTACTAATTGCATCACGTAAATGTATATACTCCTTAGAACGCAGTTTGGCTTGGTTCGACCAAATAGAACTTAAGCGCTCCGTTTCTATTTTGACGTACATGTCGACGCAATACTGCTGAAGCAATCGACGAAACCGAAGCAAATAGTTGTCAGCATTTTGACGAATCATCAAACGACATGCGTAATAATTCATCGAGCTAACATTCTTGGTAGTTTCTTCACCTGAAATTAAAACAGTAGAATTAGTATTTTGTATGGAAAACTTATATCCATATTTTTAGCATTTATAAAAGGGTGAAAATAAATGATTTTAAATCGGTTGCCAGTCATTTGTCCAATTTTCTCTAAATAAACAGCCCCTAATCTTTAAGACTGTTCTTAATATATTTTTGATTTCAACGTGACATAGTACATTTTACAATGTTTGGTTTTGGTTTTGGTTTCCATTAAAAGACCAATTATACTGCTTATTACCAGGAAATAGGAAGTCGAAATGAATCAAAATGAAAAATCCATTGAATGGTGAGTATCAATATATATATATATATTGATACTCACCATTCAATGGATTTTTCATTTTGATATTAAAATAATATCCATCTTCTCTTTGCCAAAACATCAACGGGTATTGCAACGTGTCATATGAACGATGTGTTTCACATATTTGTCGCAGTTGCCCAGTATCGCGACGTGTAAGCACATTATCGCGTGTTTTAAAGTTTTCACCAACAATCAGGATGGCACCTTCATCTATTGTTGGAGCGTTAAATGTGCATTCGTGTGTGCCAGATGGTCGTTTATCCGCTCTGATCACGACTTTGTAGTCATCATTTGGCATTCGGTCCAAAGCACTCTTGAACAGCCAGACCAACGCATGATGTTCATGAAGTAGTTGCTGCAGATCTTAAAGAATTGCTCTTTTCATTGCTGCATTCATCTCTTGACGTCGATCAAGTTGTTCCTCTATGTTGCCCATGAAGTAAATTTGTAAAAATTTATGCTGTGCATCTTCGAGAAGTTGCAATGATCCAATTCGATGGTGAATCTGTCCTTGTATCTACAAAATCAAAAGCAAAGTCAGTATTACTGATTTATAAACACGTTTTTTCGAATTAGCATATAATACATAGGAATAAGTATAGTATGTTATTCTTCTACTGTATGTGTAAGTACAAAAATAAATAAATACCTTGAATGTCAGATTAAATCCTCGTTCTTCGATAATGTCTGCCCCAAATGAGGTCATTTGGAAACAACTATTGTATTTTTGAGTGTTTGCTAGAAAATGTCGTGATTCGGGTGTTTCGCCACAAAGCAATGAATGCAATGGCTCAGGTGGCGGAGTCAATAATGGCAATTGCCAATGATTTGAAAAGAAAAGCTACGCTAGTAATATATAGGTCAATGGCAATTTCACTTTAACACTAAGGCAGCACAATCCTGGCGTTTCTCCGGTTTGCCCTTATATCATATCGCGTTTATTAAATATATGGCCAATAAAGAATCATTAAAATACTTGATTTTTTTATTTATATTTATCATCCTAACAAAAATAAAATCCAAAATTTATTTAATGTCATTTTTCATAAAATTTTAACAAATGAACGGCTAGACTGATGTGTTGACTGATAAATTTTTCGTTTTGCTGTCAGTTGCGTTTTGTTATTCCATGTCAGTTGCGTTTTGTTATGCCACGTTTTAAAAAAGGGATTTTCTTTTTTTTTAACGGAATAATAAGTATCCTATGTCCGTCTCCTGGTTCTAAGCTACAGATAGTGCAATCCACGAAGACGCGCCCCACTATTCCTCCTAACCGTTTATAGTATATGTGTGCAAGCTTCCCCCAATGTTTGAGTGTTATCGGTACACACTAATTACCTATGAGTGCACGGGCATACTACAATGAATAGACCAAACAGGAGAGAGCGTCACGGTCAAAGGAAAAGATCCTCTACTTCAATTATATATATTTTTTATTTTTAGGTGTCGATATTTTATGTGATTATTAGTTAATATACGATAATATTACCATTTTTATAAATTATAGACATAAATGAAATACGTGAAAAAGTTTTATTAAACTTTATTAAGAAATCAAAATCGTCAATCACTCGTTTCAGAAATATCTGATTCAGAGTCTGATGTATCACCAACATTTATAATAAAACTGAAATCAAGATCACAGTGTCTCATGTATTCATCTTCTATTTTTTCCACGTGTTGGCAAGTATTGAACCAGACATCTTTATTTACTCGATCAAATGCTTCATTTAAAATGGGCATAATTGAAGTATAAGTTTGATTGATATTGCGGCTAGCAATGTAGTTTTTTACAATACCCCAAATGTTTTCGATTGGGTTTAAGTCTGGATGATAAGGAGGCAGCCGAAGCACTGTGAATCCATGTTCTGTCAATAATTCGTCAACTTTGTATTTGCGGAAGTTTTCTTTGTTTTTAGTATTAGGTCATAAAGTTCAGGTTTTTTGAAGCTTGGTTCGAAATGGATATTTTTTGCATTCAGCCAAGTCTGCATGTCTAATTTGTTGGAGTTGGATGTTGGTATTTTTTCCGAACTAGTGTTGTGATAGGCTGCATTATCCAAGACTACCACGGCATCATTTGGGAGATTTGGTATTAGTTTCTCCTTTAGCCACTTTGAGTAATTTTCTGTGTTCATATTGTCGTGGTAGTCTCCGGATTTGATCTCTGCTATGTATGTCAACAATGCATTTGGTACAAAACCCTCTGCACTTCCGCCATGTACTATGATTATGCGCACTCCTTTTGTTATATTGTGTTTTATTGCTGTTTTAGAACCTTTTTCGGCCCACGATTTTTTTTGCACGTGGTTGGTATGAATATATGATTCGTCTGTGTACACTATAGGTCTACCTGCATTACGAAAAGACTTTACCTGTTGTAAATACTTCAATCTTAACATTTGAATATCATGTTTCTCAGTTAGCACCTTCCTGTTATTCTCAGTTCTTCTCCATTTATAACCAAGTTTACGTAACAATGTTCTTAGGGTTGTTATACATCCATCAAACTGTATACGGTCTTTCAAAACAATTTTAAGTCGTGATAATGTTGGAAATTGACGATGTTCTATATGATAGTTTTGGATAGTTCTCCGGACTACACCAATATCAAAGTCGTCTAAATTAATTTTTCGTGGTCTTACCCTTCTCTTCTTCATAGGTGATGTAAAAATAGAAGCATTTCTGCCTACTAAATTCGTATGCGACGTACTGGCTTCATTTTCAGACTCAATATCCGCTTCCGTAGTCAGCTCTGTTGTACGCTCCGTACTTGGGACTATAGGAACTATCGCATCCGTCTCCATAGTTATATTCGATTCCATAGCAGGTACTGTAGTTCTGTAGTTTGCTTCATTGTATTAGTGTATTCCTTTCTTTCGCGTAGAATTCTAGTCACTGTGCTTTCAGATACTCCAACAGCCTGTGCGGTTCTCCATCGCGCATCAGTGAGTTTTTCTGCGTAATTATTGATTGCTTCTTTTTTCATAAAATCATAAACTTTTAAAATAATTACTCTTGCCTAAAATTAAAAAAAAATCATGAAATAGTTTTACTTATTTTTAAAGATGAAATGAAGTTTTCTTTTAGTAAAATTTGCTATTTTCAAAATTAAATTACTTTCCTCTGCTTATTGCATGTATTTTAGTAACTACATACTTCTAAACAATGTAAATATCTTTTACATACCTGGCTTTTAAGTACAACACGCTGAGATTTTCTCGACATTTAAAAAAAATAATAATATAAAGTAGAGCAACTTTCCTGACGAGTCTGGATTTTTGCAAAATGACTGTACTACATGTGCGCATCGAACCGCTGACGGTTCGCTACTGACACTCGGGTGAAACTCCCCGCACTCCGCGATCCCCTCAACCAAAAATTGGTAGGGCGCGTCTTCGTGGATTGCACTATCTGTACCTCCCCACCAATTTTCAGCCAAATCGGTTCAGCCGTTCTTGAGTTATAAATAGTGTAACTAGCTCGACTTTCTTTTATATATATAGATGTTAAGGGCTGGTACTACCACTTCCAGATAGCATTTATCTATAAGATAAAAGTCCATCTCTCTTCTTTAACCTAACATGAGTGAGACAGCATGCGATTTATCTTTCGGATAACTTTTACTTGTTAGTTGTAGGAGTGGCCATAAATGTTATCCGTATCATCTGATTAAATTATTTGTTTATCATTTTCCTTGGTGTCTCAAGGGATTTTCAGCAGCAAAGCTCATGAGGTGATAAGATTAATGCTCATCTTAATCATAAAGTTAATTTAGTAAATTAAACATGAAATATTAATTTGTGTTGTTCTGCTATCTTGGGCAAACAATTATAGACACTAAACTATCAGTCAGTTTGTATTGGTTTCTGCGTTTTCTTTGCCGTATGGGACTAGACTTGGCCGATTACATAACATTATGTTGGATAACAGAAACGAACATAAAGCTTACAGTTGCTTTTTTGCTGTTGCTGCTCTTATCTGTAAGGCTTAGACAAAAATATTTTAGACATCTGATATATTCATAAAATATAAGTAAACAAAAATATCCTCGACATACGGTTAAGCTTTTGAATTTTAGTATGGTTTATTGTGACAATCTTATTGACTTATGTAAAGTCGACTCTAAATTCGGTAGACTCACGTGTGACGCCAATGCAATATATGCTTGAACTTTTATGCTTGGAAAAATCATTATATGAAACAAGAACTATAAGGCAAACATGTAAAACTTACCAAGTGACAATGTAAGGCCAACAATATCTATTGAATGTGTTCTCTATGGATGCAAAATCCATATAAATGAGTCATGTGTACCCCATAGGTAGCATCCACAATAGCTACTTGTATATCTGCATCACAAATCTGAAAAACGTGTATTGATTAATATTTTACGTACCTTCTTGTTTAAAACTGAAGATAATATTGAATCTTACCAATTGGAGATTCAAGGAGTGATAGTGTTTCCTTTAATAATATTTTTCTTTGTCCCAATGGTTCTCACAACAGCTATGTGCAGTCTATGATGATGATGAGACACCGAAGAAGCCAGATTTTTCATAAAACCTGAAAACAATCATAAAATATAACGATCTGCTAATAATTAACGAGATTTAACACATCATAATCATTTAATAATGTCTAAACAAAGACAGTCAGCATAGCAGGTATAGCCTAGCGGGAAACCGATGACCTGCCAAGCAGAGGTTTCGAGTTCGAACCCAAGGTACGCATCTCTGACTTTTTGAAGTTAGGGCGTATTAATTAGTTACTTTTCGCTCGCTTCAACTGAAAAAAAAAACACTATATGAGGCAACTTGCATGCCTGGGAGCGCTTCAGACCCACCATTGCTGGCCATACCGCTGCTGGTACGGTGGGTCTCTTAAAGTTAAACGATACCACTGACTAATAATTATGTAATGTAATAATTCCTCGTGGTTCACCCACCGCCCGTAGAGATTAAATAAGTTATCGATACCAACGAACAAATGTTTACTTAACATTCCCAAAGGTGCGATTAAGTAATTATTTAGTGACATATGTCATGAAAAAAATGTTCTACGACTATAAACCATTTATTTTTTTATAGATTGTACTTTTTATTTACTTTAACAAATGAACACTGACAAAACAAATGAACGTCGACAAAACAAAGGACTATCGGAAAGTGATCAGACATCGATAGCGCTTGTTAAAAATAGGTGCATGCTATTTTAATCCTTATTGACATTTTATTAGACTACATTAATTATTTTGTTAGGTTATTAAAGCTATATTCAAAACTTATAGAAAAAGACCAATTATATCAATCTATATGTCAATAAGGTCGAAAATCGCATCCGTGCACCTATTATTAACAAGCGCTATCGATATCTGATCCACACTTTCCAATAGCCTTTTGTTTTGTCGAGTAGGTACTATTTTATTTTAATTTTATTGTTATTAAATAGGTAAAATTTGAATTACAAGGTTTGAAAGGAATGGAAAAGCACAATATTTTGGAAGCATAACATAGTATAGGATCCCAGTATAAAACAACCTTCACCGAGCTAACTACACACAGCTGCAATGCTGTGTCCTCTTCTATCGCATGGGATGGTTCGCTGGGACCTCTCTGTCGCACGTATTCACTCGCAGCATTATTTCACTTTTTAAAACTTGACAGCCGGAATTCAGGACTGATGTTTCGCAGATAACCCTATACCACCGTGTTCGTAATAAAATAATCTTTATTTTAACTTAACTTTAATTCATTAACCAGACAAGTGTAAGTTACTAGTATCGATTTACCTGTTTATACTTGCCTACCCAAGAGCTGTGACGGGAAAAAAATAGTCAACCTAACGTTTGCATATTCTATAGGCTTCATACTTCCGATTGGTATGGAATTTGTCTATATACCAAACCAGAGAAATGTCTAAAAAAAATATTCTGTACTGAAATTTTTTATTCAACTTATTTGCAATATATTTTTTGACGTATTTAATTTGATATAAAATACTTATCATCCATTAACCAGCTCCGTGAAGGTCGTTTTATACTGGGATGTTAGACTATTAACAAAAAAACAAAGTTGTCACCCAGACAGATAGTTACGTCCGTAATTTTTCTAGTCCGTACCCTACTGAGATGTCTTTATTTACAATTTGAAGCTGTACGCTATTAATATAATCATCGTTGTTTATTTGATATTTTCGTCTTCTTTTTGGAACCATCTCCAGGGTGTGAATTTGTTCCAATACCTTAAGCAATCGCGTCAACGTGAGCGTGTTTTTATTAATAAGTTTATTTATTTTTGAGTGAAAGGCTTCCAAAATGTTTGTAGTTCTGTGGCATTCACCAAACACACTAATTATGGCAGGGGAACTGAATCTTAAACCAAAATGATTCCAGGTATTTTATAAATTTGGATGTTTGTGCAATGCCATCAGCTTCAGATTTTACGTATGCCACGCCCCGTTAGATATCGTCCCCGGGAAGAAGTTGCTAGCGCAACAATTCTTCATTCTGGTTTATTTTTCATACATCCAAACGACTTCCCTTTCTTCCAAATATTGCGATTCCCATGATAATAGCACCCGCGCAATGTATGTTTAGGAATACTTTCAAAATTGCGTTCATCGAACCTTTTTCGTAGTCTATAAGAACTTTGTATGGATTCCATTCTGGTAATTGCGAAAATAACTTTTTTCTGTGAGATTCGACATAAGTGCGAAGATCAAGGGCTTTACTTTAAATGTTTCCACACCACTTTATATGTTACCGTGAATATTATATACTTGCGAAAAAGGTTTTGGGCAACAGTAAAAGTACAATCAAAAAAATATTTCTTAATATTCGGTAATAGCAATCGAGATTCTTTGGGGCAAAAAACGATAATTCGGCTACTATATACGGATTTATGCCATGGTCACGGGGAGACTCCCCGTGACCATGGCTGCTGAAAAGCAACCGAAACGTCGGGGCAAGTGTAAACATAAATGTAAACAGTATAATAGTATAAATAGTTTTAATAGTTTCAATAATTTAATTAGCTTAAAAATTAGTAAAGTTTAATAGTATTATAGTAGTGTAACAGTTTTTCAAAATTTTGTAATAAAGTGTCAAATAAACAACGCGATAAAATCCGTATATAGTAGTTTAATTTCAATGAATAACATTCGCGTAAACAGAAGACAATATTACGATAATTCGGTTTTGCTTGCCTGCTACCTCACAGTAATAATCAGCTAAAATGAAATCATGATATTGAATGGGCACTTCGATTTCTTTCAAATTTCGAAATACAGTTTTTGAAACAATTGCCGCTTTGTTTCGAGCATCTTGAAGAAAGTGCTTCACGCTTTCATATCAAGGATATTCCCCAATCACAAAATTCATTCCAGAGTTTCAAAAATCTTTCTTTTTCTTGTCGTATAGTTGTTCAATGGGTTTATCAGATGAAACAACTATTTCTCGCAAATTTAAATTTTCTTTAATATTTCATTACGCAATGAATTAATTACACAAGAATGATCTTTGCTTTTGATGAACGTATTATACTAAAAAAAGATAAAAATAACTTGGAATGTTTTTTAGTAGTGGGTAAACCTTACAAACTATCTAACTCATTTTAATATCGATACTCATACGTATAAATACAAATATATTACCTTTGAAATCGTGACAGTGCCACAACATTTACTTTTGCTGTATGACGAACACCGCCATATAGTCCAAGATCCCAGAACGATCAGACATAACTTATTTTCACATAGATGAAACCTTAGGTTCTCAATAGCGTCTCATGTTCTTTGAATACCTGCGTGCTTGTGGAGCTCGCCTTGTGACACCTGGGCAGGTACCAGGTAAGGAAGGTAACTAAAAATAAGAGTTACTTAACTTAAATTCACATGGCTGATTTTTTAATATGTTATTAAGGTAACTATTACAAAGTTATATTTCATTAGTCAGACAAATTGTAGTGACCAAACATCGCCTAAACTCAAAAAATATTCAGCCGAAAGAATGAGCGCGAGAGCACTATGCGCATACGTCTCAGAGTAAAATATTTAAATATTTTTAAAGTACTTACTACTTTTGATTCAATATTGCATCTCTATTTAAATAAGACGAACTTCAACATTAAAGTAATCGTTAATGAATATTTAAGTAAAGTAATTTTAAGTAAGTAAATAAATTTATTCGGCGCAATTTTGTTTTATGAAGAATTATTTCATTTTATTATAAGAAGGTACCAGTTGGAACAATTAAAACAAAAACCATTTTATAAAAAAATATTTAACTATGATTAAGTATAGAAAGTATTTGTTTATCTTTTAATCGTCGTAATCGTTGTCATAATCATTGGAATTTTCATCATTAGTTCAATCATGATTTTGTCCATTCGAGTCATCATCATCATCCTTATCATCATCAGCTATGTCGTCGTTGCTGGCAGCTTCTTCTTTAAAAACTAGATCAAAAAATTAGAAAACATAAAACTGCCAATATAAAATGTTCTAAACTTGAAGTCAAAGTACAGTACCTGATTCTAGAAGGGATTCACTAACGTCTCCTGGTAATTGATCACCATCAAATCAATGAAAATTATACTGGTTTTCTTTTAAAGTCCAACCATTGTTTTGAGAAGTTAAAATGGTAGGTTGCTTTTGAGTTGCAATGTAATTAGCTCGCAAGAATTGTTGAAATAACTCAGATTTGCATGGTGGAAAATTAAAGCAAAATTTTTAAAATTTTTTGGTTTCCTGTCTTTCTTAATATTAGATACGCTGTAATTATTTAAAAACAGCTAAAGTCGGGCAGCATCACTGTCGAGTATGCCAGGAACACTATAAATTTCGCAGATTTCATTCTCTCGGCTGAATAATTTTTGTGTTTATGGGATGTTTGGTCACTACAATTTGTCTGACTAATGAAATATAACTTTGTAATAGTTACCTTAACAAAATATTTAAAAATCAGACAATATGTAAAAATAAGTAAAGTTCATTTATTTTTTGCAGAACTTTAAAGCGTCTGACAAAAGTTTTGATCCATGAAAAGTGTCTGACACTAATATACTATTTTAGAATAATATTCTACATTAGCTGTACCCGCGACTTCGTCCGCGTGAAAATTTGTATAAAATGTTATATGTTTTAGGACAGAACTTCTGTGTAAACGATGTTAGATGTGGAACCATTGGGGACGTACACATACAGATTTTAGGGATTGCTAACGCGAGACAATGCGACATAGAGTTGACCATGAGTCATGAGTAAAACAGCCCGTACTGAGATCTACACCTGCAACGTGTAATCTCTGACCTTGCGCTTTATTTATTGTCATTGCATTACATAAACTTACTGGGAATTGAACGCGCTTAAAACTGAACGGATAATTATTTGGTATGATGGGGATTCTCGCAATAAAAATTATTTCACCGGCGCCACATCCTGTTAAAATTTTGGCTTCAACTAAGTTACGTTGCAAGATTTTTACTTTAAGTCTAGTTCCGTTACAAAGCCTAGGTGGACTTAAATTTCTTAGCAAGATTATGGGAACGCCCACTTGTAAAGAAATTTTATGGGCTGGAAGACCAGGTGCGCGTCAAGAATTAAGAAACTCTACTGGATAGTTAGTAACGTCGTCTTCTGCTGTGACATTGTGAATAGACATTGTATATTCGACACTATCACCGTTAATTTGCCTTAGCATCTCAGAATTAATAGCCGTTGCTTGGTCGTTTCGAGGCGCCAAAGTTGTAAGATGCAGCTTTTTTTTTACTTGGTCTATGTATTGGCTATGTACTTGGGCTATATATTATGAAACGGCAGGCCACTATACGAAAAGACCTACCCTAAGGTCACCACTAAAAGAAATCCCTACTGTCGTCCCCCCCTATCTACAGGACCCGAGTAGATAGGGTTTCGGGGGGAGAACTACGGGTCTCCCCCTTAGGACCAGGGTACTGCGGGGTCAGGAAGCCCACTGCGCCTCGAAAGGCGTGTTCTATCGGCCGCTGACTAGAGTGCGCGGTGCCTGACATGGTGTTGGACTCGCAGGGTATGTGGTTAGCCACTGAGGACGACACGTTTGTTTGCTCGGCAAGCACGTAGCGATCGAGCGTTGGACTCAGGCGCGGCTAGTGCGAACCAGTCGGTCGCGCGAGGCACAGGGTTGTCTTAGCGAAGTGGCAGCGTGGTTTCGCTGCCGCAACGCATTTCGGGTGCTTGCCTGCTTAACAAGTAAGAGTCATAGCTGGATTGACTCGGGCCTTACCCGGTTTGTAGGCCTATATGGGTAGGCGTACGGACGTACGTCGGGAAGTGAGCGTGCCTTATACAGCTCCGGTACCATACTGGAGATATGGGAGGCGGCTTCTCCGTCGGCTTCAGCGAGGTTTTCGTTAGCATCTCTGAGGAGTTGCGAGTGGTGAGCGGCTTTATTGCTCCGGTACCTATCTGGAGAATAGGTAGTGTCACTTGGGCACGAGGTAGCTCGCTTACGAGAACCGAATCTCTGAGGATAGGGTGGAGAGTCGAGATTTGGGGACAAGACCTGTCTATAACTGGTCCCGAAAGGTGCTTTCGGGCGCTGGAAGGTACAGCGGCTCTGCTTAATAAACCGAAAGGTAGGTGTAGGTGGAACGCTATATCATAAACTGGACTAGTCGTAGAGGAAGGGTGGTGTCCTACCCCCCTCCCCCTAGAGGGGAGACGGACACGACACAGAGGCGCGCGTGTGAACACGCACGCCGCCTCTCGGACCTCGTGCTGAACGGATGGCGGGCAGGCCCACAAAGTCCGCCACCCCCAGGTCAGACCTCAGGGTGGCTGGAGGTCATCTTGGGGCGCCTGGCTCTGCGGTTGGGGAGAGGGTTTAAACGCACCCTTTCCCACTTCGCCGCCTCCTTGATGGAAATCACATCCTCGGCGAGGCGACGGCACTCCACGACCTCTTGCTCCGGATCATAGACTGAACGACGGCCGGGAGCGAGAGGGCAACAAATCCGACTGTCGCGACCAACTCACGGCGCTGCGATGCCCAGGTGGGGCAAACCGCCAAAGTGTGCAGCGCCGTGTCCTCCACAACGTCGCGGCAGTCGCCGCAGTGGTGACAACTGGGCGTCTCTTGCCGGCGTATACGACACAGGAACTGGCCAAAATAACCGTGGCCAGTCATTACCGGTGTCAGCCGGAAGATAAGGGCACCATGCCGCCTTTCCAGCCACTCCTCAAACACAGGACTTACCGCCACAATCGTGGCGTGCCCGATAGCCATGCAGCTGTCTGGTTTATTGTATCTGTAGGTGACGCATATGCTGACAAAATTAAAATTTGCAACGATGGAACCATACAACATAAACTATCTGATAAAATTACCTTATTTTCTGCTTGCTGCTGAAAAGTACCGTCTCCTATTTTAGAGTAAACCGATTTTAATGAAATAAAGACTAAATGTTACCCGAGGATATTCTCTATAGTGTTATTACTGAGTCTATCGTATTAACTTTGTACTTTAGGCGTGATGAAGTAACAAACAAAAAGACAGACAGATTTTTCTAAATTATTGAAATGTGTTCAGACACGTGAACTTTAGAGTTTTATATTCCTATTGCCCAAAAAATACCAAAATCGAAGTGATTATTATCTCCATATACCGACTCGGTTTTGTATTAAGCAGTCAATAGTTGTAAATAATAAAAGTTATAATAAACAAATTTTAGGAAATCGGATTACAACTTTTAATTACATTATATCTCTAGAACAAAGAGTGGTTGTTGAAAGCCAGCATGTCATACAACGGCGGAAAACCTTAATATCGCGATTTAAAAAATAACGTCATTTGCACAGTGCCATCTATCGTGATATGTATAAATCATTACGTCGAGTATAGTGCTAAACACATATTACTAACAAATTAGAGATGTCATTGTCAATTAGTAAACATTCAACATTGTCTTAGAAATAATTATTATTTATTATTATAACAAAAATTAAGAAATTTATATTCTATCCGTATTACTGGCTTTCTATATACGATCCTGATCTGTAATCACAATCTATGAGCTTAAATTTAAGCAAATCTCAACCTTATTTGTAAAACATTACGGCGGATCTAGTACAGTACGATCACATTGCCTACATTAAAATTTAATTTAACTTCAAATGCTCATAACTTTTGATAGAGAAGACCGATTTTAATGAAATAAAGACTAAATGTTACTTGAGGATATTCTACTCTTTTTGCAAAATTCTAAAATGTACAGACACGTGATATTTACAGTTTTATTATATGTATAGAAAACATATATAAAAATCAGCCATGTGAATTTAAGTTAAGTAACTCTTATTTTTAGGTACCTTTCTTACCTGGTACCTGCCCAGGTGTCACAAGGCGAGCTCCACAAGCACGCAGGTATTCAAAGAACATGAGACGCTACTGAGAACCTAAGGTTTCATCTATGTGAAAATAAGTTATGTCTGATCGCTCTTACTCTAATAATATAGAGCTATTTGTGTATGTTTTGTGCCGATGGTAATGATATTTACCATGAAGAAGGGCGGTACCAACATTTAATATAATTTATGTCCATCGAGATATCTTCCATAATAACTTAGTATTTTCAACAAAAATATTATTCGCATAATTTTGTTTTTTCAATTCGAATGCCTATAATAGGCATTCGAATTGAAAAAACAAAATTCATTTTGAACTAAATGACATTTGAAAAAGAAAAAATTAAAATACGTATGAAAAAGGAAGAGGTTAAATGATAGATACTAGAATATGCATTATCTATTACGTACTTCAGGGGTATGGTGGGTCTGAAACGTAACTAACTATGACTTATCAACTTATCATGCAAAAGATAGGTAGGTTAGCACTTCACTAGGGTCACTCACTCGGTGGTACCGTTTAACTATAAAAGACCCACCGTACCCCCAGGGGTACAGTGGCCGGTGGGTCTGAAACGCCTGGGAGTTCATAGTCGAATCGCGTTCGTAGGATTTCGGCATTGTTCGTCTGACGTCGTACAATTCTTTGTACCTATGGTTACCTATAGGTAACCGTAGTAACAAGTTTTCTTTATGACAATAAATAGTACCTTATTTATATGTAATAAACAAAAAAAGAAAACTAACTAGCTAGCTTAGGCGTTTTGGTCGAATTTTGACCACTAGGCGACCGCTAGTATGGATAATTGGCTTATACATACATATTTCCTATATCATACACGTTATATATATATCTATATACTAGCTGTCCCGCGCAACTTCGTCTGCTTCAAATTACATAATTTTTGCCCGTTTAAAAAAACTATCCTATCTTTTAAGTTGGCCCAAATTACAGATGGTTATGAAGTTTGATCAAAATCGGTTCAGTAGCTTAGGAGTCCATAGCGGACAAATAACGTGACACGTAATTTATATATATATTAAGATATATAACATGTATGATATAGGAAAAAAACTATAAAGTTAGTTATAAAATATAAGAGCGCAAAGTTATAGTCGAGATATGGTATTATTTTTGTTCATCTTCTTGTTTCTTCTTAATTTATATTAAGTCGGAAGTTGAAGGCAAATACAAGTGCAAGCAATATAATAGCGATATCAGAATACCGAACACACATTTTTATATTAAAATTTGTTAATCATTAAGATTAATCGATTTGACTTCTAAGATTTCCTTATCGCTGATGTCCAAGCCCACGAACTTCCTAGTGTTTCACACTCACTTGAATAGAAAACAAGTGTAAATGTCAACACAAGGGAAGTCTGTGTACAAGCCTGGTCTTCGTCTCTTCTTCATTTAATTATTAAATCTGAAAATTTGTCCGTATCAGTTACCAGTTAAACATTGAAGAAATATAGTGTTTCGTAAAATATAATTTTTCTTTACGTTTCACTGTTATATAAATCTATATACAAAATCTACATTAACACGAGCGACGCCGCGGGAAAAATCCAATAGATAATTATTTGCCTTTACTATATTTTGTCTGTGGCTTCGCTCGTGTAAATGTAGATTAATAACAGTACCTTACATGAAAGGTACTATATGTCCTTTTTTGTGCCCCTGAGAACTTTAATGCAAAATTTCATGATGATCGGTCGAGTAGATAAGGTGTGAAAGGCTAACAATCAAACAAACTCACATTGGCATTTATGATATTAATTAGGATTTATATTGACAATGTATTTTATTAAAGCGAGATGCAAGATACGTTAGAACCATATCGAGTTAGTGAGCAACGGGAAGCTGGTGTGAAGTGGAGATAGTTTTGTTTGTAGGCTACGAGAGAGTTTCTAAGTGCGTCCGGCAATTTACTCCCGTTGGACGCCAGCTGCAAAATACTTATATATGTATTGTGAAAGTAACTCCCAGTAGGTATGCGATTAACCTTTAGAACGCCACAGTCATGTAAACATGACAAAGAAAAATGTGTTTAACACGCCACGGTCACTACATGACAAATTAAAGGAAGGAATCGTAGCTTGGCGCTAAGAGCACGCTTTTGCTTTTTGACGTGGCGGTCAAAGTGTAATTGATCGAGAATCGGCAGGTAAAAGGCGTAACATTCACGTTAGTACTACGCACGTACTATACGCATACTTACCGTTATCGTTCCAGCCGAAAGACGTCTACAGCTAGACACAGGCCTCTCCCAAAGTTTTCTACACTGACTGATCTTGGGCCACCCGCAACCAATCGCTTCTGCGACCCTTGCCAGATCGTTGGTCCACCACCTTATGCTGGCCTTCCTCTGCTGCGATATAATGTCGACTTTAAGGCAGTGGTCCGACCGCCAACGATGAACGAGAAACGAGTAAAACTAGAAACTATAAACGAGTTGACGATCAGCGGGAAGCGAATGTGTAGTTTCAATAGTTTTGTCGCCGGGCTATAAGCGAGTGTGCAAGTGCGACGAGCGATTACTTGCGTCACTCGCCCGCGGTCGCTCAGTCCTGTGCAAACCTGCGCGCGCACATCCACAATCGTTTTTTTCCCTCTCATTTTCTTCCGTTTTGTCAGAGTTGCCGCTGCCACTACACAAACACTATCGTAAAATACATCGTCGTCGTCGTCTGAACTAGATAACAATGAGAGTTGCAACGATTTGTTGATATCCATACGTCTACTTTCAAAGCCGCACTGTTTAGAAATGATCATGAAAACAAATGATCAAGCGAGCGAGCATCGCTGAACGAGTATCGCTGAGCGAGTTTATTTTTGAAAGCTCTTGTCGCTCAGCGCCAATACTTCGTCGCCGGCAGTGTGAACAGTCAGAGAGCAACTTTTAATATATGCATCTCTGTCGTTTACACGGAATGTATATTATTTGTGCGTTTCTTGAGAGAGAAAATCGCCGGCGGTCGGACCACTCCATAATAGCGTCTCACAAATTGTTGACATTTTACGTGTCAAATGGCGGCATTTCAGAAAGTAACACTACTCTATGGCGTAGTGGTTAGTATAACCGACTGCCACGCCTGAGGTCGCGGGTTCGATTCCCGCATAAGTCAAACATTTGTATGCATGAACATAGATGTTTGTCTTGGTCTGGGTGTTTCTATGTATAATATGTATGTATTTACAAAAACAAAGTATATATGTCTTTTTATCCATTGTCTAGTACCCATAGTACAAGCTCTGCTTAGTTTGGGCTAGATGGTGTTGTGTGTATATGATAGAATATTATTATATTATTAACTATATGTAATTATTTTTACCACTATATTATGTAACTTCTAACCTCATGCACAACAATCGAATTCACAATCGCTGCGCCACGGAGGCAGTAAACGTCAACATATATAAACTCAATTATATTAGAGTAAAATCCCACTGATTTTATTTATAATAATTATTTGTCTTAGTCTGCGCGGCTTATGATAACTGCTCCGCACCCGTGGCTTGTAGCGTAATGTTATGCCTATGTCACTTGATAAACTACTTTTTTAATAGTGGAAGATTTTTTATAATCGGTTTAGTGGTTTTTGTGTTTATTCATTACAAGATTTGTATTTTTTGTTTGTTCATATAAAAATTGACAACAAATGTGTCCTCGTTTAAAGATAGGTGTATTTTTAGATGAATATAATTACTAGTTTTTGCCCGCGGCTTCGCTCGCGTTAATTTAGAATTTGGCAATTAATTCGGGTTGTACTCTGCTTGTAATAATATAATTCAATCATGATTAGAAAGACACGTGGCGCCATATATTATCATAAGAACGTTATTATTGTTTTCCTCGGGAACAGTAATTTTTTTCGGGATGAAAGGTAGCCTATGTCCGTTTCTGTACACCTGTCAACGTATATGCAAAACTTCAGGATGATCGGTTCAGTGGTTTAGGCGTGAAAAGGTAACAAACAAACAAACTCATTTTCGCTTTTATAATATTAGTTAGGATTAGGATTATATATTCTGTGAAAATTGCTATTTGCTTTTTCGTGATATTTCATGTATACTGAAAAATATTGATCATTTTTTGGTGTGGAGGTAGTTCAAAGTATACTTTTTAAATAAGGATAACGCAGCCACAGGCAACTGATAGTCATATATAAAATTTCACTACTTATAGCGTCTTATAGACGCAAACAGTTCGTTCTGAAAGATTATAGACGATTAATATTTGTTCCAATATGATATAGATCGAGTAAGTGTTATATAGTGGTAATAGTAAATATTGTAGCGATGTATAAGTAAACCTTATTAATTTTACTTGATTTTGATAAGATTGTCTCATTGAATGCAGAGTGTATGGCTGCGAAAAATGAAGTCCCAGATTCGAATACGAGGCGAGACACCAAAAATGTCACTGTGTTTTTTGTTATGAAATTTTCGGTTTCAGTCAAGTCAAATTCTTAGGCAGTTAGAAGTGTTTCTCGTACCTTGGCAAGCACGTAAAGCTATTTATACTGGGCTTGATCTTTCTCCAGTCGTAACGCATTGCTATCTTATCCGACTATAAGAAATTATAAAATTGCGTTCATCGAACCTTTTTCGTAGTCTATATGAACTTTGTATGGATTCCATTCTGGTAATTGCGATTTAATCAAACTGAATAAAACAAAATAACTTTTTTCTGTGAGATTCGACATAAGTGCGAAGATGAAGGGATTTACTTTAAATGTTTCCACACCACTTCTTATGTTACCGTGAATATTATATACTTGCAAAAAAGGTTTTGGGCAACAGTAAAAGTACAATAAAAAAAAAAATATTTCTTAATATTCGGTAATAGCAATCGAGATTCTTTGGAGCAAAAAACGATAATTCGGCTACTATATACGGATTTATGCCATGGTCACGGGGAGACTCCCCGTGACCATGGCTGCTGAAAAGCAACCGAAACGTCGGGGAAAGTGTAAACATAAATGTAAACAGTATAATAGTATAGTAATAGTATAAATAGTTTGAATAGTTTCAATAATTTAATTAGCTTAAAAATTAGTAAAGTTTAATAGTATTATAGTAGTGTAACAGTTTTTCAAAATTTTGTAATAAAGTGTCAAATAAACAACGCGATAAAATCCGTATATAGTAGTTTAATTTCAATGAATAACATTCGCGTAAACAGAAGACAATATTACGATAATTCGGTTTTGCTTGCCTGCTACCTCACAGTAATAATCAGCTAAAATGAAATCATGATATTGAATGGGCACTTCGATTTCTTTCAAATTTCGAAATACAGTTTTTGAAACATGTGCCGCTTTGTTTCGAGCATCTTGAAGAAAGTGCTTCACGCTTTCATATCAAGGATATTGCCCAATCACAAAATTCATTCCAGAGTTTCAAAAATCTTTCTTTTTCTTGTCGTATAGTTGTTCAATGGGTTTATCAGATGAAACAACTATTTCTCGCAAATTTAAATTTTCTTTAATATTTCATTACGCAATGAATTAATTACACAAGAATGATCTTTGCTTTTGATGAACGTATTATACTAAAAAAAAATAAAAATAACTTGGAATGTTTTTTAGTAGTGGGTAAACCTTACAAACTATCTAACTCATTTTAATATCGATATTCATACGTATAAATATAAATATATTACCTTTGAAATCGTGACAGTGCCACAACATTTACTTTTGCTGTATGACGAACACCGCCATATAGTCCAAGATCCCAGAACGATCAGACATAACTTATTTTCACATAGATGAAACCTTAGGTTCTCAATAGCGTCTCATGTTCTTTGAATACCTGCGTGCTTGTGGAGCTCGCCTTGTGACACCTGGGCAGGTACCAGGTAAGGAAGGTAACTAAAAATAAGAGTTACTTAACTTAAATTCACATGGCTGATTTTTATATATGTTTTGTAGAATATTATTCTAAAATAGTATCTTAAGTGTCAGACACTTTCCATGGACCAAAACTTTTGTCAGACGCTTTAAAGCTCCACAAAAAACAATCAATGAACTTTACTTATTTTTACATGTCTGATTTTTTAATATGTTATTAAGGTAACTATTACAAAGTTATATTTCATTAGTCAGACAAATTGTAGTGACCAAACATCCCCTAAACTCAAAAATTATTCAGCCGAGAGAATGAGCGCGAGAGCACTATGCGCATACGTCTCAGAGTAAAATATTTAAATATTTTTAAAGTACTTACTACTTTTGATTCAATATTTTTACATCTCTATTTAAATAAGACGAACTTCAACATTCAAGTAATCGTTAATTAATATTTAAGTAAATTAATTTATTGCATATATTCGGGAAAATAAATTTATTCGGCGCAATTTTGTTTTATGAAGAATTATTTCATTTTATTATAAAAAGGTACCAGTTGGAACAATTAAAACAAAAACCATTTTATAAAAAAAATATTTAACTATGATTAAGTATAGAAAGTATTTGTTTATCTTTTAATCATCGTAATCGTTGTCATAATCATTGGAATTTTCATCATTAGTTCAATCATGATTTTGTCCATTCGAGTTATCATCATCATCCTTATCATCATCAGCTATGTCGTCGTTGCTGGCAGCTTCTTCTTTAAAAACTAGATCAAAACATTAGAAAACATAAAACTGCCAATATAAAATGTTCTAAACTTGAAGTCAAAGTACAGTACCTGATTCTTGAAGGGATTCACTAACGTCTCCTGGTAATTGATCACCATCAAATCAATGAAAATTATACTGGTTTTCTTTTAAAGTCCAACCATTGTTTTGAGAAGTTAAAATGGTAGGTTGCTTTCGAGTTGCAATGTAATTAGCTCGCAAGAATTGTTGAAATAACTCAGATTTGCATGGTGGAAAATTGAAGCAAAATTTTTAAAATTTTTTGGTTTCCTATCTTTCTTAATATTAGATACGCTGTAATTATTTAAAAACAGCTAAAGTCGGGCAGCATTACTGTCGAGTATGCCAGGAACACTATAAATTTCGCAGATTTCATTCTCTCGGCTGAATAATTTTTGTGTTTATGGGATGTTTGGTCACTACAATTTGTCTGACTAATGAAATATAACTTTGTAATAGTTACATTAACAACATATTTAAAAATCAGACAAAATGTAAAAATAAGTAAAGTTCATTTATTTTTTGCAGAGCTTTAAAGCGTCTGACAAAACTTTTGATCCATGGAAAGTGTCTGACACTAATATACTATTTTAGAATAATATTCTACATTAGCTGTACCCGCGACTTCGTCCGCGTGAAAATTTGTATAAAATGTTATATGGTTTAGGACAGAACTTCTGTGTAAACGATGTTAGATGTGGAACCATTGGGGACGTACACATACAGATTTTGGGGATTGCTAACGCGAGACAATGCGACATAGAGTTGACCATGAGTCATGAGTAAAACAGCCCGTACTGAGATCTACACCTGCAACGTGTAATCTCTGACCTTGCGCTTTATTTATTGTCATTGCATTACATAAACTTACTGGGAATTGAACGCGCTTAAAACTGAACGGATAATTATTTGGTATGATGGGGATTCTCGCAATAAAAATTATTTTACCGGCGCCACATCCTGTTAAAATTTTGGCTTCAACTAAGTTACGTTGCAAGATTTTTACTTTAAGTCTAGTTCCGTTACAAAGCCTAGGTGGACTTAAATTTCTTAGCAAGATTATGGGAACGCCCACTTGTAAAGAAATTTTATGGGCTGGAAGACCAGGTGCGCGTCAAGAATTAAGAAACTCTACTGGATAGTTAGTAACGTCGTCTTCTGCTGTGACATTGTGAATAGACATTGTATATTCGACACTATCACCGTTAATTTGCCTTAGCATCTCAGAATTAATAGCTGTTGCTTGGTCGTTTCGAGGCGCCAAAGTTGTAAGTTGCAGTTTTTTTTTTACTTGGTCTATGTATTGGCTATGTACTTGGGCTATATATTATGAAACGGCAGGCCACTATACGAAAAGACCTACCCTAAGGTCACCACTAAAAGAAATCCCTACTGTCCTCCCCCCCTATCTACAGGACCCGAGTAGATAGGGTTTCGGGGGGAGAACTACGGGTCTCCCCCTTAGGACCAGGGTACTGCGGGGTCAGGAAGCCCACTGCGCCTCGAAAGGCGTGTTCTATCGGCCGCTGACTAGAGTGCGCGGTGCCTGACATGGTGTTGGACTCGCAGGGGTATGTGGTTAGCCACTGAGGACGACACGTTTGTTTGCTCGGCAAGCACGTAGCGATCGAGCGTTGGACTCAGGCGCGGCTAGTGCGAACCAGTCGGTCGCGCGAGGCACAGGGTTGTCTTAGCGAAGTGGCAGCGTGGTTTCGCTGCCGCACGCATTTCGGGTGCTTGCCTGCTTAGCAAGTAAGAGTCATAGCTGGATTGACTCGGGCCTTACCCGGTTTGTAGGCCTATATGGGTAGGCGTACGGACGTACGTCGGGAAGTGAGCGTGCCTTATACAGCTCCGGTACCATACTGGAGATATGGGAGGCGGCTTCTCCGTCGGCTTCAGCGAGGTTTTCGTTAGCATCTCTTAGGAGTTGCGAGTGGTGAGCGGCTTTATTGCTCCGGTACCTATCTGGAGAATAGGTAGTGTCACTTGGGCACGAGGTAGCTCGCTTACGAGAACCGAATCTCTGAGGATAGGGTGGAGAGTCGAGATTTGGGGACAAGACCTGTCTATAACTGGTCCCGAAAGGTGCTTTCGGGCGCTGGAAGGTACAGCGGCTCTGCTTAATAAACCGAAAGGTAGGTGTAGGCGGAACGCTATATCATAAACTGGACTAGTCGTAGAGGAAGGGTGGTGTCGACGACACGACACAGAGGCGCGCGTGTGAACACGCACGCCGCCTCTCGGACCTCGTGCTGAACGGATGGCGGGCAGGCCCACAAAGTCCGCCACCCCCAGGTCAGACCTCAGGGTGGCTGGAGGTCATCTTGGGGCGCCTGGCTCTGCGGTTGGGGAGAGGGTTTAAACGCACCCTTTCCCACTTCACCGCCTCCTTGATGGAAATCACATCCTCGGCGAGGCGACGGCACTCCACGACCTCTTGCTCCGGATCATAGACTGAACGACGGCCGGGAGCGAGAGGGCAACAAATCCGACTGTCGCTACCAACTCACGGCGCTGCGATGCCCAGGTGGGGCAAACCGCCAAAGTGTGCAGCGCCGTGTCCTCCACAACGTCGCGGCAGTCGCCGCAGTGGTGACAACAGGGCGTCTCTTGCCGGCGTATACGACACAGGAACTGGCCAAAACAACCGTGGCCAGTCATTACCGGTGTCAGCCGGAAGATAAGGGCACCATGCCGCCTTTCCAGCCACTCCTCAAACACAGGACTTACCGCCACAATCGTGGCGTGCCCGATAGCCATGCAGCTGTCTGGTTTATTGTATCTGTAGGTGACGCATATGCTGACAAAATTAAAATTTGCAACGATGGAACCATACAACATAAACTATCTGATAAAATTACCTTATTTTCTGCTTGCTGCTGAAAAGTACCGTCTCCTATTTTAGAGTAAACCGATTTTAATGAAATAAAGACTAAATGTTACCCGAGGATATTCTCTATAGTGTTATTACTGAGTCTATCGTATTAACTTTGTACTTTAGGCGTGATGAAGTAACAAACAAACAGACAGACAGATTTTTCTAAATTATTTAAATATGTTCAGACACGTGAACTTTAGAGTTTTATATTCCTATTGCCCAAAAAATACCAAAATCGAAGTGATTATTATCTCCATATACCGACTCGGTTTTGTATTAGTTGTAAATAATAAAAGTTATAATAAACAAATTTTAGGAAATCGGATTACAACTTTTAATTACATTATATCTCTAGAACAAAGAGTGGTTGTTGAAAGCCAGCATGTCATACAACGGCGGAAAACCTTAATATCGCGATTTAAAAAATAACGTCATTTGCACAGTGCCATCTATCGTGATATGTATAAATCATTACGTCGAGTATAGTACTAAACACATATTACTAACAAATTAGAGATGTCATTGTCAATTAGTAAACATTCAACATTGTCTTAGAAATAATTATTATTTATTATTATAACAAAAATTAAGAAATTTATATTCTATCCCTATTACTGGCTTTCTATATACGATCCTGATCTGTAATCACAATCTATGAGCTTAAATTTAAGCAAATCTCAACCTTATTTGTAAAACATTACGGCGGATCTAGTACAGTACGATCACATTGCCTACATTAAAATTTAATTTAACTTCAAATGCTCATAACTTTTGATAGAGAAGACCGATTTTAATGAAATAAAGACTAAATGTTACTTGAGGATATTCTACTCTTTTTGCAAAATTCTAAAATGTACAGACACGTGATATTTACAGTTTTATTATATGTATAGAAAACATATATAAAAATCAGCCATGTGAATTTAAGTTAAGTAACTCTTATTTTTAGGTACCTTTCTTACCTGGTACCTGCCCAGGTGTCACAAGGCGAGCTCCACAAGCACGCAGGTATTCAAAGAACATGAGACGCTACTGAGAACCTAAGGTTTCATCTATGTGAAAATAAGTTATGTCTGATCGCTCTTACTCTAATAATATAGAGCTATTTGTGTATGTTTTGTGCCGATGGTAATGATATTTACCATGAAGAAGGGCGGTACCAACATTTAATATAATTTATGTCCATCGAGATATCTTCCATAATAACTTAGTATTTTCAACAAAAATATTATTCGCATAATTTTGTTTTTTCAATTCGAATGCCTATAATAGGCATTCGAATTGAAAAAACAAAATTCATTTTGAACTAAATGACATTTGAAAAAGAAAAAATTAAAATACGTATGAAAAAGGAAGAGGTTAAATGATAGATACTAGAATATGCATTATCTATTACGTACTTCAGGGGTATGGTGGGTCTGAAACGTAACTAACTATGACTTATCAACTTATCATGCAAAAGATAGGTAGGTTAGCACTTCACTAGGGTCACTCACTCGGTGGTACCGTTTAACTATAAAAGACCCACCGTACCCCCAGGGGTACAGTGGCCGGTGGGTCTGAAACGCCTGGGAGTTCATAGTCGAATCGCGTTCGTAGGATTTCGGCATTGTTCGTCTGACGTCGTACAATTCTTTGTACCTATGGTTACCTATAGGTAACCGTAGTAATAAGTTTTCTTTATGACAATAAATAGTACCTTATTTATATGTAATAAACAAAAAAAGAAAACTAACTAGCTAGCTTAGGCGTTTTGGTCGAATTTTGACCACTAGGCGACCGCTAGTATGGATAATTGGCTTATACATACATATTTCCTATATCATACACGTTATATATATATCTATATACTAGCTGTCCCGCGCAACTTCGTCTGCTTCAAATTACATAATTTTTGCCCGTTTAAAAAAACTATCCTATCTTTTAAGTTGGCCCAAATTACAGATGGTTATGAAGTTTGATCAAAATCGGTTCAGTAGCTTAGGAGTCCATCGCGGACAAATAACGTGACACGTAATTTATATATATATTAAGATATATAACATGTATGATATAGGAAAAAAACTATAAAGTTAGTTATAAAATATAAGAGCGCAAAGTTATAGTCGAGATATGGTATTATTTTTGTTCATCTTCTTGTTTCTTCTTAATTTATATTAAGTCGGAAGTTGAAGGCAAATACAAGTGCAAGCAATATAATAGCGATATCAGAATACCGAACACACATTTTTATATTAAAATTTGTTAATCATTAAGATTAATCGATTTGACTTCTAAGATTTCCTTATCGCTGATGTCCAAGCCCACGAACTTCCTAGTGTTTCACACTCACTTGAATAGAAAACAAGTGTAAATGTCAACACAAGGGAAGTCTGTGTACAAGCCTGGTCTTCGTCTCTTCTTCATTTAATTATTAAATCTGAAAATTTGTCCGTATCAGTTACCAGTTAAACATTGAAGAAATATAGTGTTTCGTAAAATATAATTTTTCTTTACGTTTCACTGTTATATAAATCTATATACAAAATCTACATTAACACGAGCGACGCCGCGGGAAAAATCTAATAGATAATTATTTGCCTTTACTATATTTTGTCTGTGGCTTAGCTCGTTTAAATGTAGATTAATAACAGTACCTTACATGAAAGGTACTATATGTCCTTTTTTGTGCCCCTGAGAACTTTAATGCAAAATTTCATGATGATCGGTCGAGTAGATAAGGTGTGAAAGGCTAACAATCAAACAAACTCACATTGGCATTTATGATATTAATTAGGATTTATATTGACAATGTATTTTATTAAAGCGAGATGCAAGATACGTTAGAACCATATCGAGTTAGTGAACAACGGGAAGCTGGTGTGAAGTGGAGATAGTTTTGTTTGTAGGCTACGAGAGAGTTTCTAAGTGCGTCCGGCAATTTACTCCCGTTGGACGCCAGCTGCAAAATACTTATATATGTATTGTGAAAGTAACTCCCAGTAGGTATGCGATTAACCTTTAGAACGCCACAGTCATGTAAACATGATAAAGCAAAATGTGTCTAACACGCCACGGTCACTACATGACAAATTAAAGGAAGGAATCGTAGCTTGGCGCTAAGAGCACGCTTTTGCTTTTTGACGTGGCGGTCAAAGTGTAATTGATCGAGAATCGGCAGGTAAAAGGCGTAACATTCACGTTAGTACTGCGCACGTACTATACGCATACTTACCGTCATCGTTCCAGCCGAAAGACGTCTACAGCTAGACACAGGCCTCTCCCAAAGTTTTCTACACTGACTGATCTTGGGCCACCCGCAACCAATCGCTTCTGCGACTCTTGCCAGATCGTTGGTCCACCACCTTATGCTGGCCTTCCTCTGCTGCGATATAATGTCGACTTTAAGGCAGTGGTCCGACCGCCAACGATGAACGAGAAACGAGTAAAACTAGAAACTATAAACGAGTTGACGATCAGCGGGAAGCGAATGTGTAGTTTCAATAGTTTTGTCGCCGGGCTATAAGCGAGTGTGCAAGTGCGACGAGCGATTACTTGCGTCACTCGCCCGCGGTCGCTCAGTCCTGTGCAAACCTGCGCGCGCACATCCACAATCGTTTTTTTCCCTCTCATTTTCTTCCGTTTTGTCAGAGTTGCCGCTGCCACTACACAAACACTATCGTAAAATACATCGTCGTCGTCGTCTGAACTAGATAACAATGAGAGTTGCAACGATTTGTTGATATCCATACGTCTACTTTCAAAGCCGCACTGTTTAGAAATGATCATGAAAACAAATGATCAAGCGAGCGAGCATCGCTGAACGAGTATCGCTGAGCGAGTTTATTTTTGAAAGCTCTTGTCGCTCAGCGCCAAAACTAGTAAAGCGAGTCGTCGCCGGCAGTGTGAACAGTCAGAGAGCAACTTTTAATATATGCATCTCTGTCGTTTACACGGAATGTATATTATTTGTGCGTTTCTTGAGAGAGAAAATCGCCGGCGGTCGGACCACTCCATAATAGCGTCTCACAAATTGTTGACATTTTACGTGTCAAATGGCGGCATTTCAGAAAGTAACACTACTCTATGGCGTAGTGGTTAGTATAACCGACTGCCACGCCTGAGGTCGCGGGTTCGATTCCCGCATAAGTCAAACATTTGTATGCATGAACATAGATGTTTGTCTTGGTCTGGGTGTTTCTATGTATAATATGTATGTATTTACAAAAACAAAGTATATATGTCTTTTTATCCATTGTCTAGTACCCATAGTACAAGCTCTGCTTAGTTTGGGCTAGATGGTGTTGTGTGTATATGATAGAATATTATTATATTATTAACTATATGTAATTATTTTTACCACTATATTATGTAACTTCTAACCTCATGCACAACAATCGAATTCACAATCGCTGCGCCACGGAGGCAGTAAATTATATTAGAGTAAAATCCCACTGATTTTATTTATAATAATTATTTGTCTTAGTCTGCGCGGCTTATGATAACTGCTCCGCACCCGTGGCTTGTAGCGTAATGTTATGCCTATGTCACTTGATAAACTGCTTTTTTAATAGTGGAAGATTTTTTATAATCGGTTTAGTGGTTTTTGTGTTTATTCATTACAAGATTTGTATTTTTTGTTTGTTACATATAAAAATTGACAACAAATGTGTTCTCGTTTAAAGATAGGTGTATTTTTAGATGAATATAATTACTAGTTTTTGCCCGCGGCTTCGCTCGCGTTAATTTAGAATTTGGCAATTAATTCGGGTTGTACTCTGCTTGTAATAATATAATTCAATCATGATTAGAAAGACACGTGGCGCCATCTATTATCATAAGAACGTTATTATTGTTTTCCTCGGGAACAGTAATTTTTTTCGGGATGAAAGGTTAGCCTATGTCCGTTTCTGTACACCTATCAACGTATATGCAAAACTTCAGGATGATCGGTTCAGTGGTTTAGGCGTGAAAAGGTAACAAACAAACAAACTCATTTTCGCTTTTATAATATTAGTTAGGATTAGGATTATATATTCTGTGAAAATTGCTATTTGCTTTTTCGTGATATTTCATGTATACTGAAAAATATTGATCATTTTTTTGGTGTGGAGGTAGTTCAAAGTATACTTTTTAAATAAGGATAACGCAGCCACAGGCAACTGATAGTCATATATAAAATTTCACTACTTATAGCGTCTTATAGACGCAAACAGTTCGTTCTGAAAGATTATAGACGATTAATATTTGTCCCAATATGATATAGATCGAGTAAGTGTTATATAGTGGTAATAGTAAATATTGTAGCTATGTATAAGTAAACCTTATTAATTTTACTTTATTTTGATAAGATTGTCTCATTGAATGCAGAGTGTATGGCTGCGAAAAATGAAGTCCCAGATTCGAATACGAGGCGCGACACCAAAAATGTCACTGTGTTTTTTTGTTATGAAATTTTCGGTTTCAGTCAAGTCAAATTCTTAGGCAGTTAGAAGTGTTTCTCGTACCTTGGCAAGCACGTAAAGCTATTTATACTGGGCTTGATCTTTCTCCAGTCGTAACGCATTGCTATCCTATCCGACTATAAGAAATTATTATTTATTGGTTTCACCCGCGGCTTCGCTCGCATAAATGTAGGTTAGGTTAGGTTAGGTTTGCAACAGTTATTTTTTCTGGATGAAAGGTACCCTATGTCCTATTCTATACCCCTGACAACGTGTATGCAAAATTTCATGTTGATCGGTTGAGTAGTTAAGGCGTGAAACCGTAACAAACAAACAAACTCATTTTCGCATTTATAATATTATTTAGGATTATATTAAAAAGACAACTCCCGTACTAAGAATAAATGTTGTATCGCAGAGGACTTACAGAATTAAAAAAAAAAGACCCTCAGATACGATGCAATTATTTGTGAATCACATATAATATATTGTTCCGTTTGGGGATCGAAACCTAGGAGCTCGGAGCTGGCAGCGGTAAGGCGATCACTTACAGTTGTACGCCATCCGTGCAGTGAATACATATAGAGAACACTTGTATTTGCGTACAAACTTGTGCAGCTAGCTAGCCGTTAGCTGTTAGTTAATTTGCTCTGGGGCACAATAATAGTTTTAAGATCACAGTTTGCAAGGAATATTTATACAAAATAATATTATTAGATACAAAAGTGAGCTACCAATTGTGATCTGCTTGCTCTCAGATAATCATCTATAGTAAATATATAATACGTGAAGCAAAAACTTTGTACCTCTTTTTACGAAAATTGCGCGGACGGAGGAGTATGAAATTTCGCACAGTTAAAGTTTATATGAGGAAGGAGGGCCGAATCCTAATATTTTTATGAAATATGCATTAGAAATACATTTAATTAATGAAAAAACACTACACACACACAACCATGCATTTGACACACGCAGGCAAATCGCGTTTGCGTATTGCGACATTATTCGTCTGACGTCGTACAATTCTTTGTAACTATGGTTACCTATACTTTATTTATATGTAATAGAGAAAAATATAAAAAAAGTAGCAAGCTTAGGAATTTTGGCCGAAATTTGACCACTAGGCGATCGCTAGTTATATTAAATAGGAAACTACGTTTGACGGAGTACCGAGTTACATCTGGGACCATTAAATAATTTTAAACGTCTCCATTGTCTGGGATCTGCACAATTAAAAGTATACCCTGATGTTAGAGCGTGTGCAGCGTAAGTTCGCTAGATATGCGTATTAGAAAATGTATGGGTATTACCCGTATTTATATCATTATCTTTTCGTATCGGGTATGGTAGGAATAGATGCGCTTGAATTGCGACGTAAATGTGCCCTCATGGTACATTAATTTAGTTGTTGTTGCACAATAGGATTGACAACCCATCCTCGTTGTGTCGCTGTGCCCTGTCCGTGTGCGCAGTCTCGTGTAATGGTCGCGCCATTACACGAGACTGCGTCGATTGCTGGCGGTGCCGAGGATGCGTACTTGTACTGCTCAGTTTGCTCCTACCAATCAGGCTACGAGACTTCTCAACTCTCTGATTGCTCGATATCTAGAAGTCGACATATTTATTGATAAAATTTATAAATTTGTAGAATATACTATTTTTAAGTTCTAAATAATGATAATGTATTATGTATGTATTATGGCTCAGTGCACGTGTTGGGCAATTGTAAGTGTAGTGAGCAGTTGATGCAAATCTATACAAATAAATAAAATTGAAGTGTCTGTTTGCAATGTCAAAATAGCAGCTTTTTATCTAATGCATATGCGAAAACATATATTTTTAAAATTTTTGTCTGTCTGTCTGTCTGTTTGTTCCGGCTAATCTCCGAAATGGCTGAACCGATTTTGACGGGACTTTCACTGGCAGATAGCTGATGTTATAAGGAGTAACTTAAGCTACTTTGGTTTTAGAAAAAAATAGGGTTCCGCGGCGACAAACAATTTTTAGTTAAAATCTACGCAAACGAAGTCGCAGGTAACAGCTAGTAAATAAATAAATTAGTTTTCCAACGTGTGAAATGTGTGAGTAATAAAAGACGTATCATTTCTAATGAAATATGTTAGATAAAACCCGGCATTACAATCACTAGTATGTACCTACTTTAGATGATAGCACTAAAGGCTGTTGATGTTTCATGGAATTCTTGCATATCTCAAAATGGGCTTCACTAATGTATATGTTAGTAATCAATGATTAAAGTAATGATATCGATTCGATCCACTGAGTGGCAGCGGCGGCCGGACACAATTCCATCCGTCTAAGTCTGGCATCCGAGCAATTGTCAGGTTAACGAAAAACGAAAAATCTATGATATAGAATAGTCGTAGTATCCTAACTTATATTAAAAATGCAATTGTGAGTTTGTTTGTTACGATTTCACGTCTTAACTACTCGACTGATCATTGTGAAATTTCGTATAGACGTTATCAACATACATAGTGTTTGTAGTGTTTCCCACTTAAATTAGCCTAATCTACATTTACACGAGCAAAGCCGTGAGTGCAATCTAGAAGTATAAAAGATACACATATTCAAATGCTTTGACAATTTAGATGATGTCAGAGTATCACTCTCATGACCCAAATAATTAAAAGAACAAACACATTGAAATTAAACTACTATATTATACGGATTTTATCGCGTTGTTTATTTGACACTTTATTACAAATTTTTGAAACTGTTACACTACTTTTATTATTAAACTTTACTTACTTTTAAGCTAATTAAATTATTGAAACTATTAAAACGATTTATACTATTACTATACTATTATACTTTTATATTTAGGTTTACACTTTCTCCGACGTTTCGGTTGTTTTTTAGCAGCCATGGTCACGGGGAGACTCTATAGTAGTTTAATTTCAATGAATAACATTCGCGTAAACAGAAGACAATATTATGTAGAACAAACACAATCAATAAATATATGTGCCATCTGTTTGATTCAGTAGCAATCTAATGTCATTGCTCTATCACGTGCTCACTATCTGCAGTAGTTGTACTTTGAATGAAATATTTGACGAGGGGAAGGTTGGGGTACACCCGGCGTACCCCACTAGGGGGAGAGTGAGCCCGACGAGGGTAGGGGGCTCGGTGTGTACTCCGCCGCGTCGGTATCAATGTCCGCCCGAAGCGTTCTCCGTCATAGATTAAACACACTAACCAGTAGGTCAACTGTGGCCTGTTTACATGTTGATTGCCTACGTCCTGACGTCATCCTTTTGATGGCTTTGGACAGTGTTGCAGCTCATCTGGATACTGTTATAAAACTTTGAAACAAGCGTGGTGACAATGGATCGATTCATGAGTTTCTTCAGCGTTGCGCGTGGTAGTGAATAGAGTATGTACAGACGAAGGTATTTGGCTAATGATATATATGTTACACTGTATTACTTAGTGCGAAGCCGTATTAACGGTAAGTTCAGTACTTAGGACGTAAAGGTTACAGTTATTATTAATAGCATACAATTATTTTAAATGGTTTAAACATAGTAACCTGTAAATAAGAAAAGTTGTTTAAGTAAATGGAGTATAGTTTCTTTATTACAGATACGTCCCAAAACTTTTTTCGGTGTGTAGTTGGTTAAATAGTAATAAATATCTGCATTGAGAAATTTAATTTACAAAACTGAGTATAGTTCTATACTTAATATTATATATTATATATAATTATACATAATTGTGTGTAACGTAAAAGTTATTTTTACCCGACTACGGCGAAGCCAAAAGGAAGGGTAATGATTTTGGCAGTCTAGGTAAGTATGCTCCACCGTAGCGCCTAAACTACTGAACCGATTTTAATTAATGAGGTGTTAATAGATTCGTACTTATGGCCCGGGAGACATAGGCTATATAAATTTTAACAAAAAGTATAAAATAAAAAAATAAAGTTTAAAAACTATAAACGGACTACGTTCAAAAAGGGGTCTAAAAAGGACGAAACAAGAAAATAATTCAGATAGAAATCCAGAAACCATTTTTGTACCTATGCAAGTTCCAAAAATGGTCAAGGTAGACCCGTGGTCGCACCCACCTATTATTTATATTATTTTATACCTATGCATTTCTGGATTTCTATCTGAATTATTTTCTTGTTTCGTCGTTTTTAGACCCCTTTTTTACGTAGTCGGGTTATAGTTTTTTACCTTTATTTTTTATTAAAGTCTAAAGCAGTTTGTGTTATTTGACACGTACTCATGAATAAGTGTGTCATACCTAGCTCTAGTTCGAGTTTTCATTCATAATTCATGGAAAATGGTTATACGGAATTGCATTTTAGTTGTGAGAAATATTATTGGGTGCTTCCCGGGCACGGCCTTGAATGTCTAACGGTTGTTTATATATTGAGACCTTGCTACTATAACCAGGTAGACTAAGTCTAGACATCTGGTATTGCGTTATGTTTAGGATATTAAAGATATTTTAGATACTGGCTGGCACGTTTTTATTTTTGGAGCTATTTGGTTTGGTACTTACAACCTACTTAAGGGGTGATCTTTCATGTTAACAAGTGTTACACATGGTTACGTGTAACACGTTTTCAATACTTACAGTAACTTATGAAAGGTAGATATCGAGGTCTTAACTATAAAAATAATATAAATCTGAATGAATCTCTTCTTTAAAAGTTTCAGTTATTTTAAAAGTAAAACAGTTTTACGAAAATCGCGATTGAAGCAAGGGAGTGAAGGAATTGTTTTATAAATCGTATTTGAAATACTCTATCGAGTATGCTTGTATATTTGTAGAAAGGTTGGTTTTCAATCATTCCACTTTTAAGCTAATGTCGTTATAAAACAAGACAAGATATTAAATATTCTGACTGGCCGGTTTATTGATATTTCTCTTGGCAAGAAAGTTTAAGTAACAAAGATATTTTAAGGACCTAGCATAATAGTTTTTACTATTAGTACTTCAATCTGCCATTTGTAATTCACGGTAAAATGAATTCCTCAAACCAATTTTTCATCCTATTAAGGTACCAAGCAAGATTTATGGTCACCGCCGACAAAAACCGCTTGCATTATCAAAGCAAAAAGTCAGTGCAATCCTGCTCTCTAGTGCAAGAGACAAAGACCGTCGCTCTTTCTGCAGATGGCATAAGAATCATCGTTAACCCTTTGAACGCCTGAACGTCTTATTTGTCGGTGGTTTAAAATACAGAGTATTCCAAATACCAGTAGGGTTCATAAACTTATCAGACCATTGCATGCCTCAGTTTTGCAGCGGTTGTGCTTGTCACTGCTGAACCAATGTGACCTCGTGTGAGTAGGTACACAAGGTCACTGGTTTGGTTCTCGGGTCAGAAAAGTGTTATTGGATTTTTCTATCAATAAATCCTCAGAAGCAGCGCGCAGGCTGGACTTATGTCGTGTAGGCGATATTATACTCGTCCCCTACTACGTTAAACATGAAAGCAGCTTGCCGAATATGGGTGTGATTCATCTCTGCTTACCCCTTTCAGGGATGTAAGCGTGAGACTATGTACATATGTATGTATGTATGAATCTATCTCCAGCTTAGTTTACGAGAGGAACGTTCTCTGTAGAGCGTACTTCTGTAATTAGATGAACTTTTGTTCCCTCCCTCCTTTCTGAAACACTGTGTTAAGATATATCAGTTGCCGTCAACCCTTCGATCTTAAGATTAAGGAGTCGTAACCACTGGACTGCCACCACCACTTTAATTATTAAATAGTTTATTCGTCGATGTGACTATCCTTGTTAAACTATATAAGATGTCTACGTATCTAATTGCTGGAATGACATATAATAAGCATATTTATAAGTCACACGCTTCAGAAGGCTATTTTAAAGCATTACTATGATGATATTATAACAAAGTTTTGACATAAATTGAAGTCAAAATGCGCCGTCTGTTTTAAAGTTTCTGATAACGCAAACTTAAGATTTGCCTGCATCTCGGCTAATTGTCATCGCCTTTTGTTAGTAAAACCTCGGACTTTAGACGAAGGCAAAACTATTGAGCTTTTGTCTAGTCAAAAGAACTTAATCACAAGTCAGAGCAAATTTACTCAGTCGCTGGAACTGATTTAGCTCGAGATCAATTATTTCATCGCCGGCGAAGTCTATTGAGGAAGCCGGCATTCACGGAGAACGAATGGTTAATTCCTTCTTGCTCCAAATCCAAACCTTCCCTATTTGCAACTTTTCGTTAGGACACAGGAATATATTTACTTATATATCATTTATTGGAAGCTGTGAGATATCTATTTCAGAAAACCTCAGTTAAACAAGTGCTGAAATTAGCTTAGACTGCAGTAGTCTATTTTCATCTTCTTCGTTAGTGAATATGAAGAGTGACATAAAAGATTAGCTACGTTGATCGAACCAAATAAATTTTCTGCAGCAGTTTTATTAGATTCTAGATTCTGCTACCATTTTAGATGTTTGTTTACTTATTATTATTATGTAATGTTAATTAATTATAATTATTTGCATGCCACTTAAACGTAGGAACATTTGATATTTGTACCTGTTGGACAATTTATAACACCACTGTAACAATGTTTTCTGCAAATTAATAAATGATTTGATTTGATTTGATTTGATTCGTCTTATAATATTAATATGATGTCTTTATATAAACTGAACGAAGCGACTGTTTGGCGTGGGTAGCTTACGGGCGCTACGATTCTATTACTAATTGAATAATTGGAGCATAAGCCACCATGCTGATTTAGTGCAGATTGGCTGTATTCATACCAACATGTGAAATCATAATATAGGTACTTAATAATTCATACATATCACCGAAAAGTCAGAGGATCGTGTAGTAGCATATAATTTATTTGGATATAACAAGATTTATGCGTGACGGTCTAATGGATTTCCCATTCGGTATCGCTGCAATTTGTATTTTATACTAGATTATGCCTGCAGCTCCGCTCGCGTAAATACAGGTAAGGTTGTCCATCACGAAGGCGGCGGAGCGGTAGAGGGAGCGCTTAAACCCTCTCCCCAACCGCAGAACCGGGCGCCGGAGGGCGCGAGATGACCTCCAGCCACACTGAGGTTTGACCTGGGGTTGGTGGGCTTCATGGGCCTACCAGCTACCCGATCAGCACCAGGTCCGAGAGGCGGTGTGCGTGTTCCCATGCGCTTTTTCGCGCGTGTTTCCTGTATCGTGTGTCCGTCCAGTACGGACAGTAGGGCTTAAAAATAGTGGTGCCCAAAGGGTAGTCCTGTTGTTTAGTGTCCTGACGTTTCATACGGCGGGCCGAAACCTCGGCGTGGTCGCGACTGCATATGAAAGTGATTCGCGCGGCTCCGCCGCTTGCGGTTTTGTCAAGGAACATCGTGGTAGGTTTAGTCGGTATTACCGGGAGGTCCATTATTATCATCATTACCATTTGTCTTTTACCCCGGTGAGTCCGACATAACCCCTCCGCCCGTCCCCGCGGAGGGTTATGCGTCAATGCATTCCCCTACATAAAAAATTAAAAATAATTAAAAAGGCTGAGTTAGTAACAGTACTTTTCTGGATAAAAGGTACGCTTTGTCCTTTTCTGTTGTCCTGACAACGTGTATGCGATGTGTATATGATTGGTCAAGTAGGTAAGGCGTGAAAGCGATACAAACAAACTCACATTAGCATTTATTAGCGGTCGCCTAGTGCTCGAAATTCGACCAAAGTTTGCCTGTAAAATATTGCTGATATATGTCATTATAATTAAATATTGATATATGTACGCATAGTTACGCGCTTCAACTGCGTGTGTCAAATGCATGGTTGTGTGCGTGTCGTGTTTTTTTATTAATTTAATGTATTTCTAATGCTTATTTTATATAAATGTTAGGATTCGCCCCTCCTTTTCCATATAAACTTAAACTGTGCCAAATTTCATACTCTTCCCTCCGCACAATTTTCGTAAAAAGGGGTACAAAGTTTTTGCTTCACGTATTAATTAATATATAGATAATATGAATTAGGATTTATATTGATAATATATTTTATGAAAGCGATATGCAAGATAAGTTGGAAACAATATCGAGTGTATGAGCAACGGGAAATCTGTTAGTGTAAAAGCCATTAAAAAAATACATTATATCAAAAATGTTATCCAATTGTCAGGCCTTCAAAATATTGATATAACATCATGTAAAATACTAATAACACGTACCTATATAGAATTAGTATCTAAAGAAAATGTTTGCTAACTTTTTATTTATCTGATATGTACGTGATATACCAGATAAGTATATTGATTGCTGAGGGATATAAGAGACTTTAGACTTATTGACCCGAAATTCTTTACTCGTCACCTTGTTAAGACCAACCCGTATAAGTCTAACTTAAGCACGAAAACATTTTGTTCTTTATTTTGTACAGTGGCAGACGAGCCAGCGGTTTTGTGTTTCCTTGTCATGAAAGTAACAATGCCATGAAAACACAACGAACTGCCTACCATGAGAGTATGAATTATAGTTGCCCTACATATTTTAGTACAAGTAAAATACATTTTTGTTTGTATTTCAGAAGTGTATTTAAAGATCTTTTTTTATTTACAATCTTACTTTAAAAATAGTTTTACTATATTTATAATAATCACTGGTCGAAGTACAAACGTAATTTATTTATACTAATATTATAAAGAGGAATGATTTGATATTTTGTTTGTTGGTTTGTAAGGATTTAAATCAAAAAATACATAACCGATTTTTAAAATTATTTCACCTTTAGAAAGCTATATTATCACGGAGCAACATAGGCTACATATTTTTTTATTAAATAACATTATTTTACGCGAGCAAAGCCGCGGATAAATGCTAGTAAAATATAAACAAGATCTATTATTTCTCCACTACTTCCCTATATAAACTTTAACTATGTCAAATCCTATATTATTCCGTGCGTGCAATAAACTTCAATAGGGATACAACATTTCCTGTTTACTTAATAATATATAGGTAAATAATCAATCTTTATTTTGGACTAGGATCCATATATTGTAAATTTGTAATTTATAAAGAAAAACAAAAATCTAAGACAAGAAAAATCAAAGTCATAAAATATGTTTTTTTTTTATGTAGGTTACAAAGTTACTCACGTCAATGTTACACTTACTCATGAAGCACAACACTTACTAATGTGAATTTGCATTTACCTATTGCCATGTTCAGCAAAGCTAGATCGTAAAACCAATGAACACAACTGGCAAGAAACTTATAGCCACGCTTATCAATCGCCAAGTTTACGATATTGTCCATTTCATTGTTTTTTTTTTTTATAAAACTCTAATAAGTATTTAATATTTAAAAGTTAGCCTCTAATATTTTTATATGGTAGAATACAAGCATTCACTTCTATGTACACAGAATAATTTTAATGTTAGCCTTACTTCACATAAATATGGTATGACAGATCTGGTTGGACATTGTTTTCACCATGTGTCGTATCCAGCGTCCCAGCACTTCTATAACATAATGTGCTTAATTTGCTGTGTGATCTTCAATGCATTCAATATGAACTAGAACAATGGCGCTCTCCGCTGCTTTAATATTCACCAATCCGATAGAGATGCATTATATATTAATCTATATATATATATATATATATATCTTACGTATGTATTTTTTATTTCTTTTATTTTTTGAATGTGGAAGTTGTTAAAGCTGATGTACGTCCGGGCGTCACTTGGGGTTACCACATAACATCAGGGTTGGTTTGAGGTATTAACCGCAAACCAACAATAAACCTGAGTGGTAACCTCGTTTTTCATTATGTATGTACTTTTTTATGCTTTTTGCTGTGTTATAATATTTGTCTGTATATTGTGTACCTATATTTTGAAAAATAAAATTACTTACTTACTTACTTACTTACATTAAGATGCATGCTTATATTCTGGAAACATACTCTTCCAACATTTTTAAAAGGAAGACTTGTACTGCATTGACGGCGTACTGCGTTCAGTGGCCGCTTCGCCACTGTCAGTACGCGAAGTGTTGTGAATACCGCATGGATCAAACAAAAATTTGTGCGATCCACAAATTGAGTTTGAGCGTTCTTTGTATCTATTGTTTGAATGTTTGTAAAGTACCCGCGATACAGGAATCGCTCCTAGCACAGTAGCTGTCTTTTTTATGTGCAAAGTAACTGACTTGTACGGTTTTCTTTAGTACTGAGTTCTTATCGTTATACATTTGAAGTTATTATCAAATATAACAAGTAAGAAAAATTACTATAGGTACCTACATAAAGTTCTCAATTTTGCGTACGTGATTTTGTAAATTCTTTTGATACAAGTATCTTTATCCAACAGATTATACAAATCTGAATTTGTTACCTACAACCAAGCTTGTAGAATATTATCTGTATAACACTATATTTAAATTGCCTTATGAGTCCGTTAGCGAAAAGATGACTGCATGGGTAGAATAGTGTTTTGAGCGGTTACCTCGCCAGACAGCTGAGTGCTGCAGATTTAATCCTAAAAAATCGTTAGACAAACTGACAAAAATTGCATCATCCACAGATATTGTTTTAAGACAGTATGGTGTGGGTATAGTCTTTAAATAAAACACATAATCTCACGCCGATATCGCAGAAGAACTAGAAAGAGGTGAATTAAACCCAAATTCGGCTGCCTATGTTCTTAGGTCCCATAAAATAGAGCGAGTCTATTACCATCTACATGGTCCAGTTCCAGATACTGTACTACTGATACCAAGAATTTCTTAATACAAAAATCCAATAATTTCGGCTCATGCATAGAATTTAGCAGTTGTTAAAAATACACCCCTACGTCCGAGTTCATTTCAGTTGTGCCTTTGTTAATAGGTTTTCCTGTAAAAATGTCGCTTTAGTAACACCGAGGCTGGAAGTGTGCCCGGCTGACGGGACCGATTACGAGCCGAATAGGATAAAATGCGAAATGTGGGTACAATATAACCCGACTGACCTTTCGACCATTCAGGCAGTGTTATGCTAAAAAGTTTTGTACAATAGAATTGTTTAACTGTCTATGCGTACATAGAACTGTGATATTTTTTAGAGAGAGGTGGAAATACGGACTTTAAATAGTTAGCTTTTCATATAAACCTTGCTTCATCTTCTTATTACATCGTTGATGCACGCTCAGTTTTGAGGGATTTCTAATCTGTTCTTAACTCTGAGTGTTTTTATAATTAAAATTTGTGTGGAAATATTATGATTTTACTGCTTGCTGTGCATGAGTTCTCGATTGCGAGACCAGGGTCGGAGAAGTATTATTGGCTTTACCTGTCAATAAATTGTAAGGAGTAGCATGGAGTCTGAAACTGTTTCGTAGACGAAAATAAGCGTATTACATTAATCCTAAAACCATACCTAACTAACGAATTTTATGTTTAATTTATGTGCATTTCTGCCTATCCTAAAATGAAACTATGTTTTATTAATTATAATTACTTAAAGACTGCTTAAAACTTTTAAAATGACCATTCAAACACATTTTATTTAAGGCGCATAGTTACAAGGTTTACGCTTCGCTTCAAACCTTATTTTCTTCCTTTAAACAATTCACTCTATGAGAAACTAACATCGCAATGGTCACGTACGCGCCTAATCACTTGATTGTCGGGTTACAGCCGGATGCAATGAAAATATTTGCATAATTTTAGACAGATTCATAGAGCCAGTTGACAAAATATCACTTTCTATTACTAATATTACAAACTAGAACCATCGTCATTATATTGCTACTGCTACACATCTATTAATAGAGATAGCCCCGTATAATGATATTCGCAGCGATCGATGCGGCACCATATAACTACAGTATCGCAGCATACGCTAACACTCAAAGGCTTCAATGCAAGCTAATATGCATGTAGTTAAAATTCATCGCAATCTTAGCCGTGTGACCATATATATGTCGGCACGACCCGCATCGATCGATATAGTACCGGGTACGTAGAACATCTCCCCGCAATTTAGACCTAATCGTCTATAGAGGTGTACCACGTCGCGCTTGCCTGGCTGTGTTCGCCAATTGAAAACACTGTCCTGTATTAATTGGCTTTCTCGACTTAATGTTAGCCTGGAGCGAGTTCGTATTACTGTTTCAGTCGCAAAGCAAATTTCTATTCCGGCTGCAGAACAGAATAGTTAGTGGCTTGACTGTTGTTGCTTTTGCATTGTTTCTGTAATGCCAAAGGAATACGGATATACACATGAGCGAAGGTTACCGCTTACTACCACTTGTGTCACTAGCTCGGCTGCCAAGCTTATATTATTATCGGCTTGGCAGGCGAGCTAGTTATACAATAATTATTTGTAGAGGTTTTGCCTCGCACTGAGTGTTTAAGGTTCGATCCATATGGAAATATGGGAGAAAAGTTATGCAATCCATAAATAGGTGCTCCGAGTGTAGGTTCTTTGTGTGTTGTTTGAACATTGGTAAAGTTCCTCACGACACAAGTTATACAATTTCTGCAGGAAATGTCTTTAAATATAAATAAGATGAAGAAAATCATAACATAGGACGACGTTGGACGACGTTTTAAATAGAACTATACCGTGACAGTGTATAAGGTATAGTGTAATAATTAATTTCACGTTAAAGGCATGAATGAGCAAATATAAAATTTCTTGCGTAGTTTGTAAGCTCCCCTTTTAAACTTTTAATTAAGTTCATGATATTCTAGGTCAGTTGAGTATAGTGAGCCTATATATATTTTATTTATATATTCAATAGATATTAAAACTGACAGTCTCCGTAACGGTTCTTTATTTTAGTTCCTAATGTAGAATTTTTAACTTGCCTTGTACTTGACGAGAAATAAACTTAATATTCCCAGTTTCTAGAGTGTCACGGTCACTATAGCTAACATAGGTGTTGTTGTGTTGGGTAATAGATTTGAGATTACTCCCAAAATAAAACCTTTTTAAATGTGATAAATGTGATAGAGACATAACATGCTTAATGCCGTTTAATTTATATACGCGGGCATAAGATAGTATTGTATTTAAATGGTGCACTTCCGGCGTGCATTATATTTGTGCTCTACGTATATTATGATAGATTGTGTCGTTTATTTTTAATTGGTACCGATTTCTACCTTCTAAGACTTTAAAAATAAACGAAGTACACCGGATGAAGTTTAACGTTATATGACAGAATCACGGCGTCGAAAGATGTGGAACATTCGAGTCGCCGTTGCCGAACTGAGGGCCAGTTCTCGTAATAAAAACTTTTCAATATAAAGTACCTATCCAGGCTTTTAAACATCAAATATGAACTGAAAAACAATCGCTTCCATACTGCCAGCCTTCCGGGCACGTTACTAGTTGACAGTGATGCTGATGAATACTGGAATGCATAAATCAGTCTTGTAAATGTTTTGTATGGTAATTCTTAGTGTTTTTATTTATCTTTTTTCATATAATTATATGTAAATATATAAGCTAAATTAGTGTAGTAATCATGAATAATATAATATATGTTTACATTTAATGTTGATTTTATTTGGGCGAATACAATTTGTAATATATATGACACTGAGACTAGATCAGAACTCTATTTTGCACCGTTTTTATTACAAGATTAGTTATTGTCCGTGGCTTTCCTGGTTCTTGATGTTAACTACCCTTTGTCTTCTTGCGTACCTCACGAATACACGAAAAGATAAAAAGTATCTGAAATTTCTTGAGGTTCAATCGCGTAGTCAAGGCAGGAAAGCGTAACAAATAAACTCATATTGGCATTTATAATATTAGTTAGGATTTAGCCGTCACGAAGGTATTTAAAAAATAATATCTGGGTATAGGTACTGTATCTTACTGTTTAGTTACCGTAAGACATATGGCATGACCACATAATTATTATTATTATATATCTCTTTCGCCTCTATCCCCGAAATTCGGGGTCCGGCCGTTAGGGTCCCATTAAAAATATGTTTAGAAAATGTTGTAAAACACTTTTGTTTCAACAGTATTTGCTCAAGTGTCTTCTACGGTTGTTTTACAATGGGAGCGTTTTGGCCGGGGGGGTAGCGGAATAACAAATTTTTCACTGTGGGTGCGTGCCGGCCGGGGGCGTACCGGAATGGGACCTTAACGATCGGACCCGAAATTCGACATTATCCATTTCGCCAAGACTTTAGATATTAGTTAATAGGAACCTATCGCCGTCTACCGCGCATAGTTCTACGCTCCATTCTGTCCTGAGAATTTATAGTCAGAAAAACCCAGTAACATTCTGCCCGAAAACCCGAAACCACATACAAGGTAGTCTCGTTCACTACTGCTACGCTACTAAAGCAATTTCTCTTATTAAATGAGTTATACAACATTTTATTTCATTGTAATAGGAAATTCTGAGTAGCAGGTTCATGTCTCTAAATGTGTCCGTTTGACGACGATACCCTTTTTCCCATCGTACTAATTAGTCAAATCGAAAAATAGTTGGTAAAAGGAAAGTAATATGTCTCTCCCTACAATTTCGACGATATGTATGCACGATATACTCGTATGTTTTTTATCTTTGTTTGATATAGTATATTTCAAATATTCTGACGGCACGTTTTATAGTCGTAGATGTATAAAAACTCAAAGCATAAACTTGTATTGGATTTTATTTACAATTTCTAGCCGTACAGCATGTGTTATTAAGCTGATAAAGTCTCGTTAGTTTTACCGGACAGGTGTAGAAAGGTACAATAGACAGTAATCCTACAAACGATGAAACGCTCTCTCCGTTCGGAAACGTGAGAGCAGTTCAAAAACCACTGTAGAACCCTTTCCAGTAAAAGCGTTCACAGTATTTAAAAGTCGATAGGGGCTGTTATCGTTTCCTGAGCTTTTAGGTTCGGAATATAAAGACTGTGGAAGTTCTTTAACTGCTGTTAGATATATATGCTATATATATTACAACTACCTGGGTGGCATAGCGGTAGTGAATGCGACCACTTTTGATGAGATATCGGGTTCGTTTCCTTGGTTGGACCAACAAAAATGTTTGGGTAGTATCTCTTACGTAGATGGCTAGTTTTAGTTTAAATTAGACATGACATTCTGGAGAATCGTTTTTATTTAATGTATTACTAGTTTTTGCTCGCGTCTTCGTTCGCTTACTGAACAGTATTTTTTCTGAGAGGTTACCTATTTTCTTTTCTGTACAACGTGTATGTGAAAGTTCGTGATCGGTCGAGTAGTTAAAGCGTGAAAGCGTAACAAAGAAACAAATTCACATTCGTATTAGTTAGGATTATTGCATATAAAGATTTACGTTAATAAAACAAGCGTTATATGCACCGTATATATATAGACCAATGTGTATGAACCCATTCACAACCTAATTGGTTCGAAACTATAGACTATCGCATTTCTAAGCCCCGCGTAGCTACTTTGACTTATCGATTAAAAGGTAGGTTCGTTACGAGGTTAATTAGTTGTGTGTATTATCTACATAATTCATAATACTAGCGATCGCCTAGTGGTCAAAATTCGACCAAAATTCTTTATTACATATAAATATAAGGTACTATTAAATTTATTGTAATAAAGAAAACTACTTGTAACTATGGTTACCTATAGTAACCATAGTTACAAAGAATTGTATGACAACTTCAGACGAACAATGCTGAAATACTACGAACGCGATTCGACTGCGTGTGTCAAATGCATGGTTATGTGCGTGTAGTGTTTTTCATTATTTAAATGTATTTCTAATGCATATTTTATATAAATATTAGGATTCGTCACTTCTTCTCTGTGTGAACTATAAGTGTGCGAAATTTCATACTCCTCCGTCCGCCCGATTTTCGTAAAAAGGGATCCAATGTTTTCGCTTCACGTATTAATATATAGATGAGTAGATAATAGGATAGTCCATAATATAATTATTTTATCTTTTTAAAGCAAGTATAGACTATCAAAGGGATCCCTCATGCACTTACTTTTAAATTACGCTTAATAGGAGGCAAAGCTATCGCTGCGAGTTCACTCATACATAGACGCGGTTGTGGTTAAGCTATTCCTCTATTCACAGTTACTGTCTATGGATTTCTATTTCTTTGCTTCTGTTCCACTCTCGTTTGCTACACTCATTGACTCCCAACAGATTGTATATACACTCGTAGATAATAATATAATATAATATTCTATCATAACACACATCAGCATCTAGCCTAAACTAAGCAGAGCTTGTACTATGGGTACTAGACAATGGATAAACATACATATATACTTTTTTTTTGTAAATACATACATATTATATATAGAAACACACAGAACAAGGCAATCATCCATATTCATGCACACAAATGTTTGACTTGTGCGGGAATCGAACCCGCGACCTCAGGCCTGGCAGTCGGTTACACTAACCACTACGCCATGATACTTTCTTGTGTTCAGAATGTTTAGAGAACTTTTGCTGATAATTGAGAACTGTCCTCTTTTACGTTTGCCTGATATAACTTCTTGATTAATTATACTTTCTTTTCACATGCATAAGTAATTCTTGTACATCTTCCTCAATTCGTCTTACCATGGCTTTATTCACACCACAATAGGCTTCGTATTATTAGGTACACTATTTAACACACAAGAGTAAATAGTAATCAAAAGAAACCTTTGTGTGGAAACAATATCAATATTGGTTGCAAAGTATTATGAATTTGACGTAGTGGGCATGTGTAGCTACCCCTCTCGCACATGTGCGGTTAAGTAGCGGTTACGTCATATTTTTTATCGTGCATCCTTTTTCAGTCATTTGACAATTAGCCCTACTACTAGATTTGAGACGAATATCTTATTCATTTATAAGAAGAAAATAGATGTTAATTGTATTTTAGAGTTTGGGTAAGGTAACTAATTGACTTTATAAAAAAATGTGAGTCACCCACCCCATTGATTCCAATGACCCTCAAACTGCTGTTCAAGGACATTTAAATATCCTTATTTTCAAAGGCTTTACCCCGCTTACATGTCTCCTTGACGTCTCAATACCGTGTATAAGTGCCTATAAATGCTTCGTTGCATAGCCAAGCGTTCCTTTTTCGCCACGATTCGGCTGCTTATTAAAGCGCGTGGTCCCCCATTTACTTTGTTGCGAGTATTTAGTCTACTTTCAGTATCTTCCTCATTGTTAAGCAACGCTCGTAGACTATAATAGCACTGAAATATACAAATAATTTCATTTGTGGCCATTGTTCTTAATAAATAATTTTCATTAATATTGTCTTATGTTTACGCGAATGTTATACATTGAAATTAAACTACTTAATACGGATTTTGTCATATTCATTAATTAGTATTATAAATGTTAACGTTTGTTAAGATGTTTCGGAGTGTTGTTACTCAATAACGCGTAGCAAAGCGCTGAATCGGTTTGGAAGAAATTTGGCACACGGATAAACCACGTCCTGGATAAACGTATAAAACACTTTTTATCTCTGTCTGCTTTACCGTGAGATAGAGACAGGCACCAAGTACTTTTTCAAAAATTATATTTCCGTCAATTTTGTTCCTCAGCTCTCAATAGTAATAGTTTACATCTACTCATCCACCGATGGTCAATAATAGTGTAACATTTTTGGCACCATAAAGAAATTATTTGTCCAGTGGCTCATCCATAACGTAAAAGCGAATATTAATTTCTACTGAACGATCCAATACTCTTTATTAAGCTCACATTCTAACAATCGATAGTCGCTCTTATGCTTTGGCTTTCCATTGCTTTCGACCGACGAGTTATAATTACTTCCGACGAGTTATATTTTACAATACGCAATTAAGCATATATAGACATATTACGCGATCTTCGTATTCAATTATAGTATCTATACGAAACGTAGAAAAGAATACAAAATGTCTGGTTAAGTGTACAGAAAAGTTAATGTAGTAAAAGGACTTTTATTTTATATATCACTTAAGTTGGCGTCTGTAACCTACATTTTGCCTTCATAAACTTAAACAGTGTCAACGGCATCAAAATATTACGTCATTTTATCGCTGTAAAAATATCGGCCGTTCCTTTTTATTACGTATTCATTGGGTCGTCGGCGTCGGCGCTTCCAAGTAGACCGAGCACGTGATAGTATAAGACAAGCTCGTTCAGACGTGTCATATGTTATGACAGGACACGTATGTAGGTGCAAAAAGGCACTCGGCCTTTTTAGTAGTAGTCACTAGTCAGCCAGCCAACAAGTCAACGACGAATAGGCTATATTTATAATATGGAAAGGTTGTTTGTTAGGTAGTTTTAGAATGTAATATTTATATTATAGTATATACATAGATTATTAGATGTACCTATGTCTAACATATGTACATATATACTATAGTATACTACAGAACCGTTTTTTTAACATTAGGAACCTACTTTATCCAGAAGTAATATCCTTACTAATATTATAAATGCGAAAATGAGTTTGTTTGTTTGTTACGCTTTCACGCCATAACTATTCAACCGATCAAGATGAAATTTTGCATACACGTTTTCAGGGATACAGAATAGGACATAGGATACTTTTTATCCAGAAAAAAATACTGTTGCAAACCTAACCTAACCTACATTTACGCGAACGAAGCCGCGGATGAAAACTAGTATGCTATATTTATAATATCACGCTACGAGCCTCGAGAGCGGAACCGAAATCAAAAACGTTGACTAATACCTAATATTCACGTTTCTTAAGCCTATCTAAATTATTGAATTTCGAGTGATAGTCAGTAGGTAACATCTATTGCGTAATATTTCGTGTGTGTTCCCCATATGAGCCAAAGTGTTATGAAGTTTATTTTACTAGGAATTGGATGATGTATACATACTCACCCGTATTATGATATACGCATAGATAGCAAAATGTAGTCAAATTGCACCTCTGCCTACCCATTAAGCAATATACAAGTAGACGTCAACGTGTAAGTACGATATAAATTCTGTTATTGCGCCAGAGATAACTGTCTAGCGATAGCGATGAAAAGGGGTTCTGAGAATCAAGCCGTGCGAGTGCAACGTTGAAGATTAATCTGAGAATAAACTGTAGTATTCACGGGCACATTTATTAGCGAACAATTCCTTTCACTCTTTGTATAAAAATTGAACTTCAATGAATGTTTTTTTTTTTTTTTTTTTTTTTTTTTTTTTTTTTTTTTTTTTAGGTCCTTCACAGCTGATAATCAATATTACTAAAATTATAAATAAGACAGTACGCCAATTACGAAGAACACAATAAAAAACTAATTATTACAAACAAGAGTAAACATGTAAATCTATATGTAATTTAAACGATTATTCTATTATCCCATATTATATCATAATATTGTCATGTCTAAGTGTGATGGTGTGTGAGGCTGTGTATAGATGAATGAGGCTGTGCGTGAGGCGTGTGTAAACCAGTGTGTGTGTGAGTGAGTGCACTTGTATGATTTAACCTGTGTCCATTATTTTGCTATGAGTCACTGATTGTTAGACAGAGTCTTTAATATTTCATTTTTATAAGAGTTGCGAGATGTGTTAAATGGATCCAAGTAAGAGAAGTTATTATTATAAATGCTAGGAATGCGAGTGAATGGCGACATCTTGAAATACTTAGTTGAAGCAGTTGGAATCGCGAATAGTTGCGTTTGTCTGGTGCGCTTAGATGGAACGTTAAAGCCGATTCTTTGTAGCATTGCCGGACAATCAAATTTACAGTGAAGTACATCATACAAAAACAACATATCTGTGACTTGTCGTCTATCTTCCAGAGTCATAATATTGTGATACTCGCACGATTCCTTGTATGATTTATTTACTAATTTAACTTTATAATTTAGATGCTTAATAAATTTTTGTTGATTTTTTTCAATTTTCTGTATGTGTACCTTAAAGAATGGTCGCCAAATAATAGATTCAAATTCCAAGATGCTCCTTACAAAACTAAAATAAAGAATTTTTAGACATTGTGAATCTTTGAATGGTTTACTGTTGCGTATTACAAATCCCAGAGATTTATACGCTTTGCTAACCATTTGTTCTATATGTGGGTTAAAAGTGAATTTGCTGTCCAGAATCACACCTAAATCTCGCACTTCTGAGGTTCTATCTATGTCTTCATTGCTTATGCGATAATCATAAACAATAGGGTGTTTTTTCCTGGTAAACGTTATTGTCATACACTTCTGGGTGTTTATACTAATTTTATTATTGCGATAGTAAGTTGTTAGTCGATCTAAATCAGACTGCAGTAGATAGCAATCCGCAATGGTGTCAATTCTGCGAAATATCTTCTTATCATCAGCATATAGGAGATGATTTGAGTATTTAAAGTTATTTGCTATATCAAAAATATAGATATTGTACAGTAGTGGAGATAACAAGGATCCTTGGGGCACCCCGGAAGTGACCTCCACAAAGTCTGATCTGTAACCACCCAATACTACAGCTTGGCGCCTATTTCGGAGGTAAAATTCCAACCATCGTAACAAATTACCCTTAATTCCTACCGCATTTAATTTAGACACTAAGACATTATAATTAACGCGATCAAATGCTTTTTCATAATCCGTATAAATTACATCAATTTGTGCGTCGCTTATATGTGAGAGTATGTAATTACTGAGCTCTAAGAGGTTGGTATTGACATTACGGCGTTTGACAAATCCATGCTGAGAAGACGGTAAGCAGTGCTGCGAAGCAATGTAAATATGTTCATACACAAGCCTTTCCAACATTTTACCAAAATTATTTAATAATGAAACTGCTCTATAATTGGTAATATCCGCTTTAGAACCCTTCTTGTGGATGGGAACAATCTGTGCCTCTTGCCATAACTTAGGAAATACACCCTCATCTAAAGATTTCTGAAATATAATAGAAAGGGGTGTAGTCAGACCAGCTTCACATTTTTTTATAAATATTACTGGCAAGCCATCTACACCAGCGCCTTTTTTATGATTAAGTTTACTAAAAGTTGTTTTTAGCATCCCCAAACTAACCGAAATAGAGTGAATAACATTAGCGTAAGGGGACTCCGAACAGATTGGATACCGGTCATCAGGATCCGAAGGTTGGAAAACGCTGTGAAAGAATCTATTGAAGGCGTTACAAATATCCTCACCGTTTGAAAACATATTACCATTATAGTTCATATGGCAGGGGTAACCTGACGTTTTTCGTCTGACTTTTATATAATTCCAGAAATCTTGAGGCGATTTTTTTATTTGTTTCTCACATCTACGAGTGTATTTTGCAAAATGCTCGTTTAGTAGGTATTTTAGTCTCTTTCTTAATAAAGAAAATTCTGCATAGTCCCGAGGGTTCCCGTACTTTTTCCATTTCTTGTGCACTTTTGATTTTTCCTTTATAATATTAATTAAAGAAGATGGGTACCATTTAGGGTAATTATACCGTCCTGAAACCCTAACAGACGGGACATATATATCAATTAATGAGTTTAGTTTTGAATATAATTTATCGACCATTACGTCTACGCTATTAGAGCCCATATATTGGTTCCAGTCTACTTTACATAATTCTTCATTAATTTTCCCATAATCCGCCCTAAAAAATCTTTTAATTAATCGCGATTCACGGTGATTTGTCTTATACCCGTCAGTATTTATATTTATTTCTAACGGTATGTGATATCGGTCAATGTCCACTAGGGAAATATCGTTCTGTTTACATTCTAAGGTAATATTCGATATAACAAGATCTAATACATTTCCACAACAGTTTGGTGATAAGTTATATTGTTCCATACCCATGAAATCTAAACTGTTAACGAAATCATTTGCCGCGGCAACTAACTCTGAAGTCGACGTATGTTTTTTAGCATGACCATCTTTCGTCCAAGCAATAAAAGGTAAATTAAAATCTCCTACTACTAGAAACGTGTCATTGTGGACAAACAGAAAACTATAAACAGACTTAAGACTGCGTCGAGCGTAAGACAGATAATGATAGAGTTCGTGCGGCGCATATTCAAATCGACGTGCGGCCGCCATAGTTAGACTGACCCCACATTTGGCGTGCGCGTTCCTCGGGCGTGTGAGTAGCGCGGGCGCGGCGCTCGCGTCGCGTGTTGCTGGCGTTACTGCCCTACGGCGTCTGCCGAGAGTGCACGCGGCGCGCACGCAGCGCTCGCGTCGCGTTCTTACCCCTTCACCCGCTATCCCCGCCGCCCGCTACTTAGCGAGGGCGCGACGCGCGCGCCGCGAGCGTCGCGTGTTGCTGGCGTTACTGCCCTGCGGCGTCTGCCGAGAGTGCACGCGGCGCGCGCGCGGCGCCAGCGTCCCTCACACGCCCGAGGAACGCGCACGCCTAATGTGGGGGACGCCTTAAATTGTATGGAGGATTTGAAGTGATTTTTTGATAAATATGTATCTTTATTGTCAACCAATAACTTAAATATTTGGGACGGAAAAATTGTAATATAACTATTTATGTTTCGTTTAAGCGGTAAAATAGGATAGATTTCTACTGTTATAATCTAAAAATCACGTAATAGGAGCTTACGGTTTTACATTTTTCGTGCAAATTTATGTAATTTTGTAGGCAAAAATATTAATTATTTTAAGTTTTTTACACGGAGTAATTGTAAACGCATTCATTGTTATGGTAAATGTATATTTTATATTTGTATTAAACAAAAAGTGTTGATTTTGTTCACTTAACTGTGACCGCTTGTTTTGGCACATTTCGTTCGGCACAGTCTCGAAAACTTTAAAAACATTTTCAAATATACAGATTGCGTCAGTTCGTGTCATGTTTTATTTCGCCATTAAAACGAGCAAGTACTACAAAAGTATGAAATTCGCGTGCAGTCTTCAAAATATGTTCAAGATAAATTATATCGTATTATACAATACTTATTGAACTAACCAAATTACTTTATAGTATTATTATTTTCGATATAAAACCTAAATTCGGAACTAAAAGATACGAAAAACATAAATATTATTCCAAACGTACCGTTTCATAAATCGGATAACTGACACGGCTTGTCATTTACAAGGTAAAACAAAAGCGTACTGCATTCAGGTTTCATGTCTACGTGAACATGTGCATATGTTTTCATACGCCACAATCCGTGAAAGCGTTAACACGTGAATGCACCGCTAAACCGCTTATAGCAAGACTGGTTTGTATTAGAATTAAACCATAGACTATTAATTAATTTCTTTTGAAAACGATGTAGCTATTTCAAATAATACAGTTCTCTTGTTCACGAAGCTACACGCGTTTGCAGACAAAATGCGTTTATCAGGCGGGTAGAGAGTACGTAAACGAAGGAGAGTTACGTAAACATGTCTGCGGTTGCAAGTGCTGCTACATACTACTTATAGATAGGCTACAATAATGTTATTGTGTGAGTATTAATGTTTATTGTTGTTCACTGCGGTTGGCAATCCAATACATATCGCTCGCTTACAGCGTAAACATTTCAGTCACCTTTTATTGCAGTAATTGCTATAGAATATGGTATTTTTTGTTTTATCGTTTTTATACCTATACTTACCAAGAAAGCGGCGACTTGATAACCTATGATCGTTTGTTACGAGAAGTACTTAGTTGTTGCCGAGGCAGCAAAAATATATTAAAGATAGGATAATAATAATAAAAATTTATTTCATGAAAAGCAGAAGTACATGATTAAACAAGTTTACCTTATTAACTTTATACATCATCTCAGATATCTTTATGGCATCTGTGTCTGAACTAGATAAATTATTATCTGTATTTCAGACAACAGCGCTCTCCCTGGAAATGATGAAAGTAAAGTAATGAGAGGTGTGTGATCTTCTGGCGAAGCGCAATAAAATGTTTCTTTTCATAATCTAGCGTTCTGTAAGGAGTAGTTATTCGTTAGCCTAGCCGACTCATTTGCACCGTCAGTAGTAGATGTTAGAAACTGTGGGATCATCCAATTGTAAACTAAGGTGCTACGCCGATCTATACGCTGCTATGGTAAACAGTTTCCATAGCTAATGCAAAACTAAAGAATGCGTATATTGCAAACTATTTACATTATATGTTGTAGTTGGTACCAGCGAAAGACTCATAAATCATACTAGCCTACTGCTTATAAAGCCTGACAAGTCACACAACAGAAGGTTGCTACGCTGCGATCTTCAGCCGTTACCGCAAATAGACTCCTACTTAAGCGACGCCCATGTAACGTTTGCTTCAAAATCGGCGGTTGCTCTAGCTGCATTCGTTGGAATTGACTTGAGATTAAATCTTATTCTGGGTAGCTAAGACATCATCTGAAATGGCTAGCGAGGTTCACGAAGAAGCAATGTAGCTTTTTAAATCTGCTTTAAAGATTATCGAACAGTACTCTGGAGTAGCTGTGAAATTTTACTTCGATATTTTGAGGAATACGCCAAGGAATTTTATCACACTTAAACCAGCTGTTTATTATATGTCCTTGTGCCTTATGTACTTTTATTTATACTAGAGGTCGCCTTGTGGTAAGAATTCGACCAAACTTCCTAAGCTTGCTTACTTTTTCTTTTTTCTTTATTACATACTAGCTGTTACCTGCGATTTCGTCCGCGTAGATTTTAACTAAAAAGTGTTTGTCGCCGCGGAACCCAACTATATTTCTCTGCCCAAGTTACTTAAATGGCGTAGTTTTTATAGTGTAAAGCTAGATAATAGCATGGCTTACTCAAAAACAACATTTAAATATGCGTCGTTAGATTACACGCTGTCACAGAATGCGTAAGAAAAATAAAGATTCACAGCTCCTCCCGCGTAGGTGATAGCGTGATAATATGTAGCCTATATGTTGACCCGACCTGTTAGTAATATTCATGCAAAATTTGAAGTAAATCCATGCAGTACTTTTTGAGTTTAGCCCGGACATACATACAGACAAACAGACAAACATTCTAAAAACTATATTTTTGGCTTCGATATCGATTGTAGATCACGCCCCAAGTATTCTTTTAAAAAAATATTCAATGTACAGTTTTGAATTTTCTACGATTTTATTATATGTATAGATAAATAAGGTATAGGTAACCATAGTTACAAAGTATTGTACGACGTCAGACGAACAATGCCGAAATACTACGAACGTGATTCGACTGCGTGTGTCAAATTCATGATTGTTTGCGTGTAGTGTTTTTTTATTAATTTAATGTATTTATAATGCATATTTTATGAAAATATTAGGATTCGCCCCTCCTTCTCACTAAAAACTTTAACTGTGCCAAATTTCATACCCCTCCGCCCGCGCAATTTTTGTAAAAAGGGGTACAAAGCTTTTGCTTCACGTATTAATATACTTATAGATTTAAAAGGGTAATCCATATTATTGCAATGTAGGTATTATGTTCTGGACTTGGTTTCAATGTTTGTTTCGTCTCCGTACGTTCGAGAGTCATTCAATTGTTTTCTGTGTTCATGAAATAGTGTTATTGATTTATCCTAAGTCCTGTCCCATCCTATTTACATGATAAGCAAAATTAGGGATTGTGATCCTAACTAATATTATAAAAGCGAAAATGAGTTTGTTTGTTTGTTACCTTTTCACACCTAAACCACTGAACCGATCATCCTGCAATTTTGCATATCCGTTGTGAGGTGTACAGAAACGGACATAGGCTACCTTTCATCCCGAAAAAAAATACTGTTCCCGAGGAAAACAACAATAACGTTCTAATGATCATAGATGGCGCCACCAGAGTACAACCCGAATTGATTGTCAAATTCTAAATTAACGCGAGCGAAGCCGCGGGCAAAACCTAGTAATTATATAAATTCACGCTTACTACTCGTAACATTTAGGTGAACACTACTATTTACCACCACATCTATATTGCTTTACTCGACACCAAGAAATTCTCACTTTTATTAAACGTAGCTCAGAACAATTGTGGCGCAGACTTTAGCGGCTAGCTCGGTCTAGCTGAAGCTAATATTTATAGTCGGCTAACTACCGTACCGAGACAATCTTACGTAATTGCAGGACAGGACGGTCGTGGAAAGTACTAGAAAAAGTTTCATTTTCCAGTTTTCCGATAAAAAGCATAACTTTCAGCTGCTGTAAGCATAAATGTGGATAAAAGTTTGGATATATTTTAGTATCAGCAGTGATAGTCTAGTTGAAGAGATAATGTAATTAGTATTTATCCCAGACGGCAGTTAATAAGATGCGCACCTAATTATATATTGGCTCTATGCATCGTACCTGTGCCCGTTGAAAGCACGCGAACTATCTTATGCCGCTTGCGGGTTGCGCCTATGTATTGACGAGATTGACTGCATAAAGATATTTTGATTGAAATTAGGATCCTTTTTGCTGATTTCGGTAGTATGTTGTGGTTTGATTCACCTTTTCTTATAATGCAGGTAATCACCATCCAGTTTAAACTCGTACTACAGCATACTGAAGTATTGCAGGTGATTGAATGCCACCCTGTATACTTTAGGGTCGTGAGGTATTTGAGAAAACACCTCCGTGACTAAAATTAATTATTTTTGGATGGTTAATTAATCAAATAGCCCGTTGCAGCTTACTGCTGAATATATGTACTGCTCATTCCCAATCCATCTCCAATTTTTGATTTTCACCTAAATATCTTCTTATATTCCCTTTGTTCATGAGGATAAACAATTTTCAACACTGTTTTTTATGTCTCATTTCCTTTCTTAACCATGCTAATAACAACATTGCGAGATATTAATTTCATTTAATTACAATCAGATCATCTATTTGAAATACACGGAATAATTATTTTAATTCCATATTCTTAATTGAGAAATATGTTTATGTTATTATTATCAGATTTCGTATATTGTAGTGTTGTATGTTAGCCTCGGAATCTATAATATGACCTCACATTATTGTCACACGGTGCATCATAAACAAATAAACTCAGTCATTTCCATAAAACAGAACCCCAAAATAGCACAAATTAAATCAAGTCAGCTCATCGAGTTATATTCAGATCAGACTATCGAGTCGGACATAATCTCACTTTCTGAAATCCTTTTACGAAAGCTTTTATATGTCTGTGTGTGCATGGGTGTACATATGTATGTGTGCGTCTCTTCAGATATTGTACTAGTATTCTCGCGTTAATCTATTTCTATTTAATTTGTGATAAAAGCTTTTGTCTTACTTTCTTTGTCGTTATACACATATATCATGCATGTTCGTCAGACTTTTCACAAATACTTGAACCTATGCTTACATTCCCTATTCTGTAACTTACTTTACAACAGTTTTAATACTTAACATTCACATTTTGCCAGCAATGTTTACGTGTCTTATGTGTGTATGTGTGTGCCATCGTGTCCGCCGACTCTACATCCATTACATTTCTAAAGTCCTCGCTGGTACTACACATTTTCACAGAAAAGGCTCTCTACACTTTAATCGCTCAGGTATCGAAGTCATCTCAATATCGAACGTAAACGTAAATACTAACTAATACCGAGATCCCAGTGAGGCAGTTTGGGTGTGGGTTGCTACGTTTTGGCACGACTGTGTTCAGTTACTCGGAGGCAGATAGGTATTTAATATTACGGCACTACTTCTCCGTACTTGGAGTTGTGCCCGAAACGCTGGCAGCATTATCATGTTGATAACGATGCAGCAACTTTACCAAATTTATATAGTCATGTGCTTTCAGATTGCAGAAATAATATTAGCATTCTGTAATGAAAAGTGCAGCTCAAGTTAACCGTAGTTTCAATTTAATAAACTCCACGTATAATTTGTTTAAAGCGAGTAATTATATCAGTGTTCCAAAAATAAAAAATACGGGTTGCCCCTCCGTGCAGATAGCATAGAGATTCAAGTGGTCGCCTGTCGGGTGTGTGGGTTCAATTCCCAGACGAGACAAACATTTGTGTAATCAATGAATAGTTGTTTCGAGTTTGTGCGTTCTTTGTGTTTGTTGTTTGAATTTTAGTTAAGTCCTTCGCGTCACAGGAATTATACCTGATGCGCGAGTTGTCATTATAATAATAATATACATATATAAAAATATACAATTAATAAAACACCAACTATTTCTGATAATAAAGAGGCAATATATACCTAGAATTGACTCTATTAATTGTACAACACCTACAAATAACTAATATATATATATAGATTCCTGGAATAGATTCTCGGAATTTTGATGCAATAATGGATCTCGTAACGTAAAACTGGATATTGGCGAGCGACAATATAGCGTTAATGCAGTCATGTGATAATGCGATTGAAAGCAAGCGGCAGTGAATACACGAAGCTAAATGTTGTGTAAGCTTATTTAGTCCCAATTTAGACAGCTTGTCGCGTTCAGTTGATTTTGAAAAAGTATTTGGTCTCCTCATGTTCAATGATTTGGGTAGCTTATGATCGATTTCAATACTAGAAATACATAACACACATGCGTTTTTGACCCTGGAGAAAATAATTCCAGTTGTAATTACAGGCAACTCTTATATACTGGACGATGCGTAGTAATATTAGTGTTCTTTGGAGGGGTTTGCACCCACCTACAGAAGGAGGCTAATTTTATTTCTCCCGACTAACCTGTACTAAATAATGTACGACCTACAAATTCTTTACTACAAAAAATACATATACAATAATACCTTCGTGCGATGATTTGCATGCAATTTTGAACAACTGGCAGACCGAAGTTCTATATCTGGTCCGTTGGAGATTTGTATAAATTCAGCTATTTATCCTTCTAACAGTCTTATTAAAAGTATCGTGCGGTGCGGTTGCCGCACTTTGTAGATATGAGACCCTAAATTCCTCTACCGTGCCCATTTTACTAACGTTGCGAAACAGACAAAAAGAAAGCGCAGACTTTCTCGAGTAATCCCACCCGCTCCCCCATCGCATTGTAACACCTGCGCAGTCAAGTTCAGGAGAGCTAACTATGAAAAGCTCCGAGTTTTAATGAAGTATCAGAAAAATTCATATATCTTGGAATCATGCTACGAATTTTCTTTTTATACGCTCTAAGTCTTCAGACTCCTTATGAAAAGCAATTGAATAGCTTTCTAAGGAGTGAATAAAAAATAACCGCGCTCGTCTTGATCAAACTTAATAAATTTATGGCAAAGTTCTGGTCAAGAAGACGGACGGTGCTCCAACCATCTACATTAAAACTGATGCCCACTTAAAGTTTTGTCTCAGGAAATATGACTATACTCCAAACTATCCCTTAGTTCTAATTGCATGTTTTATTGTAGTAAGTCGTTATTTACTTCAAATATTATAATTTACAATATTCCTTTAACAACTGATACATACTTACACTACCATACTTACACACACAAGACACATACTAACATAATATTCTTTCTGCTTACGCCAATTTTTGTTTTGTTGGGGAGGCGGAAGATTCGTAATAACTATGACTATGCACTACTGACTTATCAACAAATAGCACTGATGCTCAATGTGGTGCGACACGAAGTTATTTGGTTTAGTGGATAACCTACAAGCACTTAACGAGGATATAGACCGACTATCTGTCGCAACATCTTTTATGTGTACTGCTGAGAATTGTTCCTCTTATATTACCCAGCCTGATAAACAATTTAAAATCCTCACTCAGAACATACGTTCAATTAATGCAAATATTGACAATTTTCTCACTCTCTTATATAGAATAAAGATTGAGTTTGATGTTTACGTATTGACTGAATGTTGGCTTAAGCGAAACTGTTTAATTCCCACCATTGACAACTATCTCCATTATCACACGACTAAACATGTAAACCAAAACGATGGTGTCGTACTGTACATTAAAAATAATCATAACTTTATAGTTGAGGAACCCAGCTTCATTGACGCTAGTTGTCTCGTCATTAAAAGTGGAACTGAGAAAGCCTTTGTTTGTGTTTACAGATCGCCCTCTTTTTTAGACCCGTCTAACTTCCTGAGTTCCCTAAGTACTCTTCTGGGTAACCTTTCCACCTTCAGGAACATAGTCATTATAGGAGATATAAACCTCGATATTAGTGGCTCTTCTCATTCGAATTACACATCATAATACCTAGATCTTACAGCTTTTCATGGTCTTTTGCCAGCACACACTCATCCCACCCGTGAACATAGTTGTTTAGACCATGTGTTGCTCAAAGTTGATAATCGACTCAAAGCGTTGACATTGGTCTTAGACTCAACTGTAACAGACCACAATGCTGTTGTTTTCTGTCTTAGGCATAAAAAACCCAGTAAACAACGTCGTATCACCATGTCTAAGGTTAACTATACCTCCCTAGATGCGGATATGACTAAAATCGACTTTAATCCGATCTACCAGGGTACTGATCCCAATATATTTATTATTTTTAAACACTATCATGAAAACCATAAATGCTCACACTACTATAATTAAGCTCCCTAACCATAAACGATTACTAAAACCTTGGATGACTCTCGGTTTATTACGTTGTATGCGAAACAGAGATGCAATGCATAGAAAACTTAAACTATCCCCTAACAACATTATCCTGAGCACAACTTATCGTAGATATAGAAACTTCTGTACTAAAATCCTTAGAAAACTTAGAAGAGAGCACGATAGGACTGAACTAAGATTGGCAGGTAAAGACAACAAGAAGATTTGGCAGATAGTAAAGAGAGTTACAAACATTACGACATCGAAAACCACTCCCACTGACTTACTTACATCCTTGGACTCTCCAGTGCGGGCTGTCAATATGGTGAACAAGTTCTTTACCACCGTAGGCATGAACCTTGCAGAACAAATTATTCCTCAACAAAGTTGCTTAAATGCAGTGAGTGACTGCACTACTCCGCCTCCATTAAATTCATTTGGAATGCTTGATACTGACGAAGCTGAGATTGCGTCCATAATCAAGTCTTTAAAAACTGAGTCTGCACCTGGTTGGGATAATATACCTACCAAGTTCCTTAAACGGTACAGTTGTCTCCTTATACCTCCGTTGACGTACATCTTTAACCTATGCCTTAGTAAAGGCACGTTCCCTATCTACCTAAAAAAGGCCATAGTATACACAATATACAAGGAAGGGGATAGAAACTGTGTCAACAACTATCGTCCAATTACTGTATTGCCTTCTATTTCAAAAGTATTAGAACGAATCATTAATAAAAGACTTATTAAATATCTCGAAGAAAAACAAATGCTTTCAGAGAATCAGTTTGGTTTCCGAAGAAATAAATCAACTAATAATGCAATCCTGGAACTAATTAATTATGTAGTGAAAATGATAGACAATAAAAAGAAAGTTCTATAAATTTTCCTAGACTTAAAAAAAGCATTTGACACAGTTTCTATTCCAAACCTTGTATTGAAATTGGAAGGGCTAGGAATTCGAGATTATTCTTTAAAATTGTTTAGGGACTACTTGAGTGACAGAACCCAGTGTGTTAAGATCGAGGACCTCATAAGTACTGAGCTCCCTGTCACTTTCGGAGTTCCTCAAGGTAGCGTGATAGGCTCGACTCTCTTCCTGGTCTACGTAAATCAATTATGTGATCTTGAACTTAAGAATGGCAAAATAACAGCTTTTGCAGATGACACCGCCCTCACTTTCATAGGTGACACGTGGAATGATGCTTTTTAATCAGCACAAAATGGGCTGAACCAGGTCACTAGATGGTTAACAAATCATGTACTCACCCTGAATGTTAATAAAACCAAGATTCTCACATTTAACCTTCCAAGCCCAACACAACCTCCAAACTCACTTTCACTTGTCGCTCACTCTTGTTTGTTTCCTGAAATCTCACCTTGCTCTTGTTTAAAGTTAGAACGCTCCTGTACCGTTAAATACTTGGGTGTAACAGTCGATGACAGGCTGAGTTTTGCTACTCATATAGATATACTTACCTCACGCGTCAGAAAACTGATTTTTATATTTAAAACTCTTCGTCACGTTGCGGAAACCCAAACTATTAATAAAGTTTACCTTGCACTGTGCCAGTCTATCCTGGCTTATTGCATACCTGTGTGGGGCGGAGCGCCTAAGACATTAATGATAAAGCTAGAAAGAGCGCAAAGAGCCGTATTGAAGGTCAGTACTTTTCGCCTGTTTCTCTTTTCAACAGAAGCTCTTTATAAAGCCTGCGAGGTACTAACAGTCAGACAACTCTTTATTTTAACCACTATCCTTCATCAACACCAAAACACTCAATATAAGCTAATCACTAAGCGGCGACATGATATTGTGTGTAAGTCCCACAAATGTAACCTTACATTCACTCAACGTTTTTTCTGTTATCTGGGGCCTCATCTTTACAATATGCTAAATAGGAAACTTCATATATATTCACTTTCAAAATACACATGCAAAGACGCAGTGATAACTTACTTATTGTCGTTGAATTACCAGGATACGGAAAGGTTACTTGTATCATACCGATAAGTGATTTCCACACAACATAACGCCCATCCAAAAACACCCACATACATATACACACACACTCTCTCTCTCTCTCTCACTCACATAAACACACACACACACACACACACCCACGCACACACACACACACAAACGCGTGTACTTGTTCGCGCCCGCGCACATACACCTTTTTGTTAAGCATGTTTATAATATTTACCCATCCCTATAAATTTACTTTGTTATCCATTCTATTAAAATTGTATCACAAATAGTACGTATTAGACAGTGTTACGGGCCTGGCCTCTTTAATACAAGTTGTTTAATAACAACTTAGCAAAGGGGCCGGTCACCACTTAATGTGTGTCATTAATACAATTTTAGTTTATTTATTATGTCATTATGTCTGTGTACTCGTAAATATAGAATAATTTGTACAAATGTTATACTGTGGTGAAATAAACATTATTATTATTAATTTATTAGTGTATTCAGTAACGCCCTAATATTCCGTAAACATCGGATGGATATTTTATCTGTCCACTAATTTGGTAATATGACACTTGAGATTAAGCGATTATAGTTTCGGACTCCACCCATAACACTACCAACGTGAATCCATCTCCAACACTCGTTTGACCTTGGCAATCTAAAACTTAAATCTAAATTTCTAAATATTGGCTATAAAAGTAAAATACACAGAGATGCCTAATTACCAGTTCCTGAACCAAATTCGTAGGACAAAGAAATACGATGCTTATCCAAATAGGCAGAACATAACACAATGTTCTTAAAAACTACATTGAATACCCCTTAAACTAACACAAGGGATAATCTAAGCAAAAGTGGTTCACTCTATTCTAATTAAGCTGCAAACTTCGTCCGAAAATTCATTGCTTAGCGCACTTTACATTAATTTGGACCGTACCAAAACAGACGAGCAATTGCACACTAAATGCTATTTAAATATCAGCAGTACCAATTAAATTTCTGTCTTCATGATGTTAACGGCCACTAATCCGTCTACTTCGCTGTTTGTATATTCCTTTGCCAGTACAGGAATACGTCGTTGGTCTAATGGCTAATGTACTCAGCTGTGTATTATGAGGTTCAGGATTTAAATCCTGGGTTAGCAAAAAGTCTTTTGGTACAGCAAGATACTGTCATATCCTGCCGTGCCGGAAGACTTATGTGTACCCGAGATTTTAACTGTAACAGCTGCCCAAAGTAAGAATAAAACTAGCGTAACATAGGTGCAATAAACAAGCTGTTTGTCCCTCCAGAAATATATCGGATATCAAGCATTGACTTATGGCAATAATGATTAAGTTCTTGGTATAATTTTTCATGCAAACAGATAGTCAACATCTTATTGAATTCCCCTGCCAGAAATTGGAACTGTATCCTGTCCGTTAATTAAATGAGGCTTGAAAATAGACTTCTGGCTAATCCATTAGAGAAATATATACTAGCGTGATTCTACAAGATACGTAAATTGCAACAAGTCTTTTTTATATTTGCTATAGAATTAGTATCTTTTCGCTCATTAGTAAAGGTTCGTGAACAAAAGTGAAGCTTTTTAGACCAAAGTTGAATACAGCAAAGGCATTCATGTTGGGGGATGTATGCAATGCCTAAGTACATACCAAGCCTAAAGAAAATTTACATAGTGATATTTTATATATTTACTTTCGGCTATATACATACACCTGGAAAGTAGATATGTTTTATACTTTCATTTCGACAGCTAGTTTTAATTTCCAATTATATTCATCGCATGCACGTCCAATTATGCCACTGAACAATTTGTGACGGAATATCGTTTGATCGATCCGGGAATAGTATGTCGATGGGCCACCTGTCAATTGATGGAATACCAGACTTAATTGAAACGCATTATCTCTGGTGGCCGGCTAGTAGCTGCATCTCAAGACGTTAAGTATAAACAAAATTGTATGCTTTCAATGAGTCAGTCAGATATTTAATATGACCTCGAATTTATGTTTTAAGATGTAGCGAACGTTGAATTATTAATTTAATTTGTATTTAGAGTAGACGTGACGAGTGTGTCAAAAAGAACTTTACAAACATGCAATTAAGACTCAGAACTCACAGCAGTAATTTGTAGATTAAACAAATAATCGTCTTCGATTTCAAAACCACAACACCTACGCGTGCTGGCAGCGGCACGCAATTGCTTACTCACTGCATAATCCCTGACGTTAATGTAATAGATATAGTACAGTTTGATTGCGATCACTACAATCTCGGTTGTCGCTGTTGGTCATCGGACATTAAATTAAAACCACTAAGCCCACATTCACACGTTACGGTTTCGGTCGAATCGGTTTTCTGAGCATGGGACGTGGCCGCTACCTTCTCTATGATTCACTTTAGCGGATCAATGTGGTCCCGTGCTTTTTACGATGGCTTTCAAATAAGGAAAATACAAAAGCGTTCTGCATCCGCTTTTCGCGTATAGGTATCACATATTATGTCTTCATACGCCATTAAATCGTACCAGAAAAACGCGTCGTAGAACGGTGTGAACTAACTATAAACACTTATAAATTTACTTATATTTTCATTTGTATGTAGCTAGTTCAAAAGCTTTCCAGCGCAGCTGCACTTTATACAGCTTCTGCATAAAAAAGAGAACCTATATAAACAATTTCCAATTAGTGCACTGTGCAAAGATTTTCTATGAAAAATAGAAAACCAAACGATAAATATTGCGGTTTCGAATTAATATATAAGACACGTCTTACAGGAACAGCATTCATAATATTTATCAGAAAATAAAATCACTTTGGAAATCTTATGTGCGCTACAAACGAGCTAAGGTACTTTACTTGGCTGAGATAAAATATTTTGCAATTTCGAGCTATATTTGTAACACAACTTGGTACAGTACTCTTCGTTTGGTTCGCAGAGGACGTTTTCTTTCCATAAGAGTACACACTTCAAATCGTTTGACTGGTAGATCTACCAAGCAATTTCCAACAAATAGTCTATTAATATAAATATGTACACACTAATAATATAATTACACACTATTAATACACTAATAATATAAATATTATTAGTGTATTTGACAATACGTACTTAGTATCAGCTTGAAGCCTTGGACTTGCCTGGAAAAAGCTCAGCTTCTGTAATGTGGGACTTAAACCATGGCAGGTGACTTTTTTACCTTTTCCGGGCTACATCCCTGCGCTGATAACTATACCGTTCGGGTATTTATATATGTATTACATATACTACCCGGTATAGCATTAGAACAGTACGATAATCTTTAGTAAGATGGTGATGCTCGTCAGGCGAAAGGCTTAGAGAGGACTCTGTTGTGCTTTACATGTCTAATACTATGCTTTACTTATACATAAATACATGAATGATACAGTGATTTAAGTGGTCACCACACCAACCAATGTGTCCAGCGTTGTGATTTCGATCCCAAATACAAACAACAATATGTGTGATCTACTAATGAAATCTTTTGTTTAAATGTATTTTAAGTCACCCGCGATAAATAAAATATACCGAGTGCAGTTTTAAGAAATTTATATTTAGTCTAGTGCGGTGCGCTCAGACCATGATATATTGCAAGTCGAGCTTCTGCTGCACATGACATGAAACTAATACCAATATTCGTTTCGAGTGAAAGACAGCGCCTAGCGCAGTCAGTACTGTTCGCGTCAGTTCGAAAATTAAAGTGTCTCATTGAGCAAAGCGCACATTCGCATTTGAATTATATTTAAAGTAGCAATAAGTTTTCTAGACTATGTTAAGAAGGTGTGTGTAGGTATACGTGTGGTACAGTCGCCAAAAATGTGGTCTACCACCCAACGGTTGAGGTTCATTTGAACGTCATGAAACAACGAGGTCGATTTGCCCTTGCAATAATATTATGACAGTGACATTGCTCTCTCTATTATGTACCTATTATATTTAAACGCGTAACGCCATGTGTCAAATTTAAAAGTAAACCTAGTGATAATTAGATCTCACAGAAACTTTTGTCAAAACTGGTAGACCACTTTCTTGATGGACCGTACATACATATAATTGAATATATCATTTGAATGTAATTATGCACAAAATTACTCAAATTTGTATTGCCTGTGTAGTTGTTACCGCTACGCTTAAGACTGCGCCGAACGAAATGTGACAAAACAGGCGGTCACAGTTAAGTGAATAAAATCAGCACTTTTTGTTTAATACAAATATAAAATATACATTTACCATACCAATGAATATGTTTACAATTACTCCGTGTAAAAAACTTAAAATAATTAATATTTTCGCCTACAAAATTCTGTAAATTTGCACGAAAAATGCAAAAGCGTGAGCTCGTGTTACGTGATTTTTAAATTATATCAGACCAAATCAGATTATCAGATTATATAAACGAAACATAAATATATATATTATAATTTGTCCGTCCCAAATATTTAAGTTATTGGTTGATAATAAAGATACATATTTATCAAAAAAGCACTTCAAATCCTCCATACAATGTTACTATAGCGCCCGCGCGCCGATTTGAATATGCGTCGCACGAGCTCTGTCATTATCTGTCTTACGCTCGGCGCAGTCTTAAGTAATATGGCAATAATATATCTAGTCGGCAGCTGGCGCATGCGTGTACTTTGTGGCGCCGCGGTCCGACGATTAATCAGCCAGATATAATTGCTGTTCAAAATTCAATACCGCAATTTAATTACCGTCACTATTACTTCTGATATTGCATCCTCTGATAGTGTTTTCATTATATTTAGTGCTACAGGATAATTGAGGTAAATTAACAACCATGAAATTACAGTAACTAAGTGTTATTAATTGATTGTACTGTTTTCACTCTTTCAGTCGAAAGCAGTGTGAATGATGCGAGCGAGGTATGTCAACATTGTGGCAAATGAAAATTCGTAATCTAAACCTACGAATTCTGGAGACAGGCATTATGTATGTTTTCAGTGTGCTGTTGCTTTAGAGTTTTTTTTTATAGGTCTTATCTCGCCCACACTCCCACCACTTTAGTATCTGTGCAGACAGGTTTAGCAGTGGTGAAGTTATTACACTCGTGAAGTCCTGGGATCAGTTAAACTGTCTTGTAAGCCGCTACGAATTTAATCAGAAGTATATATTCAACTCGAATACAGAATTCTATTTCCCTTCTTAGCAAAGCGGGAGACAAAACAAAAGTATTTACAAATTCTAAATACGATAAGCACCACGGACGGAAACATTTAGTGGCCTGATTGTTAACAGTTTTTAGTAATATGTATGGCAGGAACGCCTATTAAAATAAAAATAATACTTGGCATGAGATCCGCATGGTATCTTTTTGAATAAATGATGACTTTTTGATTTGATTTAAATGATTTTTGAGTGTTTAACATAATGTTACCTTTATTTTGCAAAAAACTACCCACATACTATGATGAACGGATTATTCATAAATGTGGTCAAGTGTGACCATCGGCACAGCGGTGGGTCGACATGCTTAAACATATAAAATTGCGTTTACATCAGCACTAATGGTAACACTATGGTCCGCAAGAGATGTCACAACAAGACGGTGAAGTCAATATTGAGAATACAATACAAACCTTTAAAGATTAGGTTCATACCTTCACGATAGCGTGACAGTTTGACGTCGTAAGATGGCTCAACAATATGCGTTATATTAAAATACCATGTCACTGCGTAAGACAAAACTGTAGACTGTACAAATAAGTTATCATTATTTTATTACTGTGACCGTTTCTACCGCGCACCGCCAGCTGCTGCGGTTGTAATAACATGTAACTTCACAAGTTAGACTTACACAGCAATCTTTTATAAAATGATTTATTGCTTGCTAACCCTACAGAAATAAACATTTTTTTTATAGATTCTGTAGGCTTATTATTATTAGACTTCACGATAGAACGGGACATAATTATACACAGCGTAAAACGAAATCTTACTTTTAACAATATTGTACAATATAAAGGTTCTAGTTCTTGTACTGAGCTACACAGTAATAAATATGGATAAAGGTCAGGATGGTACATATTTTACAGGATTATATTATATTTTATGGAAGAAGTCACAACTGAGACATCGCCTTGCTACTACACCATTTGTAATTCTATATCTCAGTAATAACTAAATAATACACTATACTTAATAATATCGACTTCTATAAGTCAACTACAAGTTTAGTCGTCGGTTTCTCTTGAAAAGTATATTAATAATCGCAAGCAAGCGAGAGCAAGGGTGCCTTCCGCTAGTTCGGAAGGTTTTATCCGATCTTTTTATATATAGTCCACCGCTATGACGTAACTTGTCTAACAATAAGAGTCGTTGAAATTGATGGACCGCAAACATTTATATACTCGTCAAATTGAATCTCTCTTTATTGGTCGGTTTGCCTGCGTTTAGTTTTCTATGCCAAAGTAATAGAAATACTCTCTGCAAAATACATGACTGGTGCCTTATTTATCAAATATTCTAGTAACAGAAATTTCTAGACTCTAAGCTGAATAATAGATATCAATATTGGTATCACCATACCAACTGCCGAAATTATACCGATACTAATTTGACAAATATTGCAATGTAATTTTATGATAACCGCGATTTACCTAATATTTGTCGATGTAATGTTCGGATTATTTAAAATTAAATGGGATCGAGTTATTGAAAACGTTTCATATGCATTCTTTATCATATTAATTAATTATTTTATTACATATTAGCAATACGTAAACATAATTATCCACACGAGAGTATAAACGATTCCCAGAAACCATCAAAACATATATCGATATATCTACTTAATATATTAGTAGAAGGGTCTTACACGTGATAGTATTTATTTTAAGTTAAGGCACGTGTTTCCTTCTTCCTTCAATCCTGGGTCCTTTAAGCGGGGCGTGAAAAGCACCTTCTCAGGCCGTCAAAGTAGAGACCTCAACATCGCCTCGGCTGCTATGAGGGCGGTGTGGAGGCCACTGCTCTTAGACCACACGACTGCTTACCATCAGGTGGAGTGTGGTCATTTTGACGAGGAAAATAAAAAAAATACATGCGTATCTTTAAATAATTATCTACGCCATTAAGACTGAATGTTGAATATTATATTTAGTATGTGTCAAATTGCGAAAGTTTACAAAAGTTTAAAATCAACAACTGTGTTTGATTTTCAAATATTCGATCAAAGTCCTGCTAACAATAAATAACGGCATTCAAATTGTTCAGAACCTCATTCCGAAGCAATCGCGCACCACTTTTTACAGACCCTTCCTCAACAGGCTACTCCAAGTTTATGATATAGCGTTCCCACTCACCCACCTTTCGGTATATAGTGAGAGCTGCTGTACCTTCCAGTACCCGAAAGCACCTTCAGGGACCAGTTATAGATAGGTTTTGTCCCCAAATCCTGAGACCCAGTTATCATTATAGCGAGCTACCTTGTGCCCAAGTGGCACTACCTATTGTCCAGATAGGTACCGCAGCAATACAGCCGCTCACCACTCGTAAACTCTGAGAGTTGCTAACGATATCCTCGCTGAGGCCGACGGAGAAGCCGCCTCCCATATCTCCAGTATGGTGCCGGAGCTGTATAAGGCACGCTCACTTCCCAACGTACATCCATATGTCTACCCATTTTAGCTTACAAGTCGGGTACTGGCCGAGTCACTCTAGCTAAGTCATAACTCTTACTTGCTGAGCAGGCATGCGCCCGAGATGCGTTGTGGCAGTGAAACCACACTGCCGCTTCACTAAAGATAACTCCGTGCCTCGCGCGACCGACTGGTTTGCACTAGCCGCGCATGAGTCCGACGCCCGCCGAATGCCACATGCTTGCCGAGCAACAAACATTGTCGTCCTCTGCGGCTAACCACATAGCCACTACGAGGCAAACCTCAATGTTAAGCACCGCGCGCACTTTAATCGGCGGCCGATAGAACACGCCTTTCGAGGTGCAGTGGGCTAACCTGACCCCGTAGTACCCTGATCCTAAGGGGGAGACCCGTAGTTCTCCCTCCGACACCCTATCTACTCGGGTCCTGAGAGAGCTTTTGTACAATGCATTTTTTATTAAAAAGTAGGGATACTGTCAAAGTTTTCAAAGAATTTTCATCTTAGTGATAGTTTCTCATTGCATAAGCCAACCAACTCAGACAACGCTTGCGGGGCTTATCCTCTAAGTCTCATGACTTAGAGGATAAGCCCCGTAAGCATCGTGTTCACTGTTTACACTGTTTCATACAATAGCAGCCCGGTGAGTCACATTTAGGGCGACATGAAATGTATGCAAGTGGCAAGCTATTCTGAACAAAGCCATCAGAGAATAGCAGATAACATATTTTATATAAAGTTTACATTTCGTTGCAGTTAGTATATCATTTTCTTAGAAATATAATTGGTTAATCAACTCTATAGCGAACGTGTGTTGTAAAGTGCAACCCAATTTCAAAATTGTTCCACATCTATTATGTTTTGTAGATATGGCGTGAAATTTAAAATTGAAGGTATGACACGGTAGTAATATGCAATGGTTTAGGTTGCGATCGTGTCGTTGTGAATCGGCTCCTTACTTATTTACCGTAACGGACTCGCTCCTAACATAAACTTAGCTCATATGGCTAGCAAGAATATTAGTAATATCTAAAATGACTACTGCTAATGCACATGAAAATCTATTTCCTACAAATGATTAAAAGTGCATCAAGTTTATCTGTTATAAACAAACAAAAACCTATTACAGTTTTCAAAACTCCTAGAAACAGCTTCGAAATACCTGGGTTTCAAAACTGTTCTAAAGGCATCGACAAACTAAAAACTTTTTTAACGTGTGAGGTAAAAGCCGCTTTATGTTTCAAACTTAGTTTGGGCGACGTCACCTGCCAGTTATATACACGTTCCAATTTTGAATAATCGATTCGAAGCTGAGAATATTTTGCTAAAGGCTGAGTTGAACGAGTTTTAAAGAATGATTGGCAGTTGCTTCATAACAATGCTTGGCTGGCTGCTTCGATAGACAATAGCTTTCATAATTTCAGGAGATGAATAGGTTTTGATGAGCGTAGGGTGGGCCATGAATAATTATAAGGTAAAGCATTTAAGTATAGTGTAGCGTTTCGCAAAGACATGCATAATACATATAAGCCAAGGAGTAATTTATTTAAAGGAACCGTCTGAGGCGTGTATACCTTTAATATGTAACGTGGTGTGAAATATACGCCAAATTTTGGTTTGTCTGTTTCTTATGTATTTTTATTTATTGGACTTTCGGCTTCTGTTAAACAACAGTCTTCGCGATCGTATCGGCCTAATTTGAACAGAACTATATACTAGGTAATGCTTATCCGTTTTAAACTATAACTATATAATACTTTTCAGGTTAAAGGCTCAGACATTGGTGATACCTTTACATCAAAATACCTATTTTATTATATTTAATATAGCACTAGTACTTTTTATTTTGACTTGGTGAGCTCAGCTGCAATATAGATTTCTCAGAACTCGCGCGCCATTGAGACTAGCTAACTTAAAAAGCAATTATTTACTGTAACAAAATGTCATTTATAAGATTTAAGCGACCCGTCCCAGTTACAGCTGGGTAGAGACAACTTTGAGGGTGAAATCACCAGAAGAGTGCAGCTTGGTTGGGCAGCGTTTGAAAAGTTGCGTCACATCTTCGAGTCACCCTTGCCACAATGCCTGAAGACCAAGGTATTCAATCAATGCGTCCTGCCGGTCATGACATACGGAGCCGAGACATGGAACCTGACAGCGAAACTAGCCCACCGATTGCATGTCACTCAGCGAGCTATGGAAAGGTGTATGCTCGGAATCTCGTTAAGGGTCAAAGTCCGGAACGAGACTATCCGACAAAAAACCAAAGCTACTGACGTAGTTCAGAAGTGTAGCAGGCTGAAGTGGCAGTGGGCTGGTCACATCTGTCGCAGAACCGATGATCGTTGGAGCAGACGGGTTCTCGAGTGGAGACCACGACTCGGCAAGCGTAGTGTAGAACGCCCTCCGGCCAGATGGACCGATGACCTGAAAAAGGTGGCTGGAGGTGACTGGATGGCGAAAACGGGAGATCGGGCCTTGTGGCGCACCCTGGGGGAGGCTTATGTCCAGCAGTGGACTGCAATAGGCAGAAATGATGATGATGATGATGACCCGTCCCCGTTTTACACGAGTAGTACAAAACCTTAACAAATTATAAATTATACACCTAAACCTTCCACATGAATCAATCTATCTATTGATGAAAATCGCATGAAAATCCGTTCAGTAGTTTTTGAGTTTATCGCGATCGCAACTAGACAGACGGGGGACTTTGTACGCGTGGTATATACAAACTTATAATAAAAATATATAATTATTATATTTATAGATTTTTTAGGACGAATAAGGTAAAAATAGTTTATGTCTTTAATTCCTAACCTCTATTTTTTGTTTTTAGACGCCGTATCATCTTATTATTAATAATCGACACCCTCCAGCAATTCAACTGCAAAATCTTCACTACATATCATGCAATCGTTTCAGCGTGATGCGCGAACTAACATACAGACACACAAAACTTCTAAAATAATTGTTTTGGCTTCTATAGCTCCTCAAAAGACATACATTTTTCTTAGATATCTCTGTACAGACATCAACCAGTTACAATTTTGTTGTATGTACGTAAATAAAAGATATTGGCAAATATATTGTGCGCGATCCAGTATATCCTGTGGAGACTTGAGTCTGTTTCCGTTTCCATTACGAGGAAATTGAAAAGCGTTTTAGATCCTAAATGTTGTTTTAACTTACCAAATGGAGAGTTGAAGACGAATTATTGTATAATATATTTTATATCGATACATCATAAGCAGTCTTATGCCTCTATCACCGAGGTCAGTAGAGGTATTTTACGCTAACATTTTGGAAACTTCGTTTTAGATCCCAGGTCTAGTCAGGTACCACGAGGCTGCCATTTAAGGGGTACGGTTCCAGACACCGTGCTGCAATTGAAAATTTATTTACAAGAACTTTCAATATTACTTTGCTCGACCTGGACTTCAACTTGAAACCTCATGCACAACAGTTGAATACAGTACAACCGCACCACCGGTGCAGTCAATATCACGTAATATATTGGAACAAAGATACGGATTTTGTTTTGATGCGGTTTTTGGCTTACAAGTTTCTAGTTTATTAAAGCCTTGGTACACCTCGGGCCGGCCTTAGCAGTATAAGTAAACCTTTGCACATTTTACGCTACTCAACGAAGCTATCAAGTGTCAAAGCTTAGAGAGCACGGTGCCAATGCACGCTCAATATTCAGCACTTTCAGACTAATAACGCGCAGTCTTTACTAAACTATAAAGGACAGCAAACATTTGTATTTCTCTTTGTAATAAAAACTACTAGATCAATTTAAAACATTCTTTCACCTAATTTAACGTAAGCTTTATTCTACTCTTCTCAGTATGGGACTAGTCGAGTCTGGGTTGGCAGACTTCACTCATCTCTTCGACGACATTATATAGAGCTCTCAGACATGTAACTTTCCTCACGATGTTTTTCTTCACCGTAAAATCGAGTGATAGGTAACCATATAATACGCATATAGCTTCAAAAAGTAGACCTGTGTAGGTACCTCGACATCGAACTCCAGACCTCTGCGTGACAGTCCAACGGTCTACCAATCTATTTTTAAGAATATTATTGCAACAAAGACTTATAGGTTGTGTTAAACAATCATCGTATACATAAATAAGCACCGAGACAATTTCGTAATCATATTACTCTAATTATAAAATTATTCGTTAGCGCGGCGGTAGTAAAGGCGACTGGTGAGCATGAGGACTCCGGTTCAATTTTTGGGTTTGATAAAATGTTATTAGGTTTTTACTGTCAATAAATCTGCACGTAGTCTGGAACTAAGCGCGGTATACGGCATTAGGTTCGCCGTTTATTACATGATACCTAAAACTACATATATGTAAATGTGGCCTTAATACATTTGTGGCCCACGCCTCTGAGGATACAGACGTCAGACTATGTATCTATGCAATTTATTATTAGCAACATAGCTTTAAAAAGTTAGTCTACATATTTTACGTCGACCTTTATTTTTGAATCGTATATTTGAGGTTCAGTACTACCAAGATGTGACGTAAACACAAAATAAAGGTTTTTCTGTATCATTTTCAGGTAAGCGTCATCGATCGCTGAAAATCTAAGAAAAGTCGTCGTCACTACTGTCATAATTACAGCCGTAAGTTTACTAATAACCATTGGTCTTGAGATAAAGTCTCGTGATATTAACAGAAAATAAACATTCTAAGAAACAACGTACAATACACATAATTAAAATAATTGTTAATAAAACGAATGTTTTATTAACAATTATTTTAATTATGTGTGTGTATGTTTAATTTACCATTGTCGTCATCGAGTAATTATCATCGTCGTATTTACATTGATGCTAATTTTAATAATAAGTTAAATTCTGGAAGAATATTATTATACGAATAAAATAGTCAGTTAAAAACTAGCCTATAAATGTGTCAACATCCGAATACGGAAATTAAAACCGGCTGTGTTTGAAATCTTAAAATTATATATCTACAAACTGTTGAAGTAGTGAAGAAATAGAGCATTGGATACGTTGAGTCGTTGAATGTTAATTGGCAGCAGGCGACGGCGGAGACACTTCGCTATCTACGGCCGTTCTCAGCAAAATATTATTGAATGTAGACAATTTTCGTGGGAATTCTTTAATAAAATGTTACAATGCTAAATCTTGTTATATTCGAGAAGTCACAGCTTGTTACGAAGAAAGTCGCGAGACAAAAGCATTTCCTACGTAACGAGTAAAAAATTCGTTTCGCTGCAGAAATATTTTAATGTAACTGGAGAAACTACGGCAAGAGCGCCCGAAGTACCTACTGTTTAAAATAAATACAGTGTCTTGTATTTCACAAGACCTTTTAATCAATTGTCTTTCTCCTAAATTCATGACAATTTTGTTTTGTGTACTGTATATATCCTAATGGTTGATGAATGAATTCACTATCCATCTGGCTATTAATTGTAAAGTAGGTTCTTTAAATATATTGACAAATTATGTTAATTCTCTTCCATCTCTATGTGTCAGGTAACTTATACATATGTATTTTATACAAAAATGTTACTTAGTACCTTTCTACATGTCACGTTACAGGACTTCTATGTCTTATTATTTAAGTAATGTGTTTTTGTCATAACATCTCCGTCGTGTGGTATTTATGTGTGGATGTGTTGATCTGCAATACAATTGTGAAATCCGCATTCAATTTCCTGCAGTCATTTTTACGTGAAACGCCTAGGAACGGACAGACAGACAAAAATTCTCAAATTGAATGTTTTGGCTTCTATAGCTCTTACAAAGAAACACCTTTACACATTTTTCTTTTTAAATATCTGCTTTATGCAGGCATCGACCAATTATATTTTTATTATATACATCAAAAAACGTTAAGAACCTTGAACCGACGGGCGTGTATGAGGAATGTGATGAAAGTGAACGTAGCCAGAGAAGTGTGTCAGGATCGTAGCAAATGGAAATCCGTAGTCTCTGCCTACCCCTCTGGGAAACAGGCGTAAATCTATGTATGTATGTAAAAACATTAAGTCAATTCTGAAGTTCGACTACTAACTGTAATGTTTTGATATTTTACCATATATGTACTTATATTGTTTGCTGCATCGGTTTTTAATCATTATAAAGCTACGTATTTTCCAGTAGATTGGAGGCAAATCACTGATGTCTGTACTCAACTAAGTACTATAGGGATGCTGATAGTTGGTCTGAAATACTGTGGATAAATTTCCCATTGACATTACCGCCAGGCGTACTGTGCGAATTTCGCTTTATGGTGTATAAAATGTATAAATAAAGGAATCGACTGATCATGTATTTTATAAATTAAAATGAACAAATTACATGCTCGTTTTGATTCCTTTTAAACCTTATATGTAATAGCGTGTACAAAGTATGAAGTAAATGTCAGCTTGTGACTGCGTTTGTGCAGCCTGGTTGAACCGTCACGTCAGACAGATTATGATAGACAAAGGCAAGCGCGCGTCAATTGCCTTTACATATTTAACACATTTTGTGCGCGTTGCTTTAAAATTCATCTTTACCCTTGTCTTATTATTCTCAAGAGTATTAATATGAGACGGCTTTCTAGTTTAGCAAGAGCTTACTAGAGCTGCTTATCGCTCTATCACAACAAAGAAAACAATTTATGCAATAAATCAGAATTGGCGATTCGGTTGTCTAACAAAGCTGATGCCCACCGACTATCTCCGAGGCTAGAAATAGTGAGAGTTTGTTTAATAATGCAGAATATCAAGAAGGTGCAGCGAGATCCCCGCTTAAACGTAGGAGCTCGTTCAAACTATATCAGCCTGACTAATGACGTAACTCCATCCTACAGAATATCGCGGCCATACTAACGAGTATTATGTTATTGAGGACTGTACACCAATATGTAGACCACATATGAAAATCTCTATTCGAAACTTGGCGACGGACAAATATTATGAAAAATAAAATGTTACCTATCGTTATGTTTCTTCGAATTTCTTTATTTTAAAGTGACATTATTACGTTATTCCAACCACTTTATTTAGGGTAGGATTTAGTACGACTAAAATGTTACCTCATTAGTTTTACGTTAGTTACTAATAATAATTGGCCCGAAACTTCGACATTTTCGTTTCATAATAAGCTACAGGCTTTTCATGTCACCGAGACTATAAAAATATGGCCATCCATCCACGAGCATGACATTATTTAACGTTACGATTTAATTGCCACACTCTTCGGTGTGGAAATGGCAAGTCTTAACACGCTCGCTGCGGTAAGCTATTTACCTGACTTTCAGTTGATGCTATATCAGGTGCAATCGACCTCTGACGATCTGTCCCATGGTACGTTATAGGGTCAAAAGAACCTGTTCGATGTGCTTTTGCTTAAGTGTAATTATTTATACAATTATAAATAAGTTGTGAATCTTTGTCGTAGTATTGTGTTATTTATTAGTAGCGAAAGGTGCATTTACGGTAGTATGTGAATCTGGTTAATAATATGCTTGATATTACAAGTTCAATCTTTCGGATCTTTATGACCTGATATCAGCACCAATGTGCAAATGTATCGATGAAATTTTAGGGAGGTACGTAGGTATAATTAAATAAATATCGATATGAAAACAAATATTTGAACACGTTGACGATGAATGGCTGATGAAGTGGGCGTTGTAGATGGCTGAACTGCTGTTTGAAGAACTTGTAAGGTATATCCTGTTGACGGGTTTGTATAAATGGCTGCGGGGTTTGAGGTGTTCTGATTAGGTCTTTGTCCAGTCGTACTAGTATTTCGTGGCATACTATTTATGTTTTTACTTTCATCGCCAGGCAATAAAAGCTTCCTTTTAGAAATTTTCATTTTGTAATCTTGCATAACAATTAAAAACACGTATCCTATGCGCTATGGCGCTCTTTGGAGGAGGGCTATGTCCAGCAGTGGACTATTATAGCCTGATGATTATGATGATGATAATCCTATGAATCACCCACATCACCTCACTAGTAAAAATAATGAAATTCCAGTGCGATTATCGGGTCATCGGTCATCAGATCTTTGAGACCCGATAAACGCACCAAACAATATCTTTTTTCTTTTGGTGCGTGTCAGCTCGAATCGACCCGATACGTATTTTTTGCTAAATACCTATGTAAAGTATTTAACGGGACAATTCCAAAACAGTATTCATCTCTTTTTTATTACTTAAGGTATCGTATATATCCATCCCGCACTTACGGTAAGACGAGAATAATTTACGCCGCACCGTAGGTTAGATCTACATGGGGTCCCTTCGACCCGATATAGCAGTGATCGTGTTAAACCATAACCATTAAAAATTAAGAGTAATAATATCATCATCATCATCATCATCATGTCAGCCAAAAGACGTCCACTGCTGGACATAGGCCTCCCCCAAGGTTTTCTACACAGACCGGTCTTGGGCCACCCGCATCCAACCGCTTCCCGCGACCTTTATCAGGTCGTCGGTCCACCTTGTGGGAGGCCTACCCCTGCTGCGTGTTCCGGTGCGTGGCCGCCACTCTAGAACCTTTTTGCCCCAACGGCCATCGGTTCTGCGTGCTATGTGCCCTGCCCACTGCCGTAATTGTAATAATATAAAGTATAAATAATAATACATGTGAAAACTGCACACGAATTGAATCTTTAGTACGCCATCGGGGGCGTGTAGTTTTATCAATATAAGTTATGGAAACTACTCGGTAAGTACGGAAATTGAGACCCTGATCGGCTTATGTTACGTTCACAAACTATCATCGTTGGCTGGAGATTAGTGCAGCGCGATTACCTATTACATATTCGAATACTAAAATGATTGATGCATTCAAATAACGGTAATTGGAACTACGAATATTATCCGCACCGAAATATGCTAAAGGCATTTATTACCATTCCAACATTATTTGTTGATTGATAACTTATTACGGAAATTTTGGTTTTAATTGTGGTGCAACCGAATCTTTTCAACTGGTAATAATGGAATGGTATTTTGTTTACATTTTTCATGTGGCATATAGTATATATTTTAATGTACAAATGAAGCCTTTTGCATATTATAACCCTCATATAACTAATGGTGCTAAGCCTTCATCTCTGCCTGAATTACAGCCCTGTTTGTAATAAAAAGCTTTAAAGTGCATAGTTTTTCATTAATATTGGACATTACTTATTTTATTATTATTTAAAACTGTTCTATTTTCAAGTCATATATTCAAGTCATACGTAGTTGAGTTAGACTGACGATCATGCGACACTGTTGCAGGGATCGAGAGAGTATTTCGATCGAATTGAATATAAAACATTGGAATATTGAAGTAACGTGCATCAGAGATTCAATTACGATAAGGAGGAGAACACTGCCAAGAATCTCGCGACGGAAAGTTACAATATTGCGGTATTTTATAGATATTGTTTTTGCTTGATTCAGTGCTTGCATCTGCTGAACTTAAGGTGCTAACTTAAAGTTTTTAATTTCAGCTCAAGAAAATCTGGACAATTTACCTGGAAATTGTTAGATGTATTTTGTTACGGCTTGTCTTTTATTCGGAACATATCATATAAAACGTCATCGGTTACCATTATGGTATTTTTAGTGGGTGTTTTATTAACACCAAACAACGATAATCCCTTCGGTATTACCAAGATATATAGAACCTCCAAAAAATTTCACGTACACTTACATCCTGATTGATGCTATTTTTATATCGTATCACCAATGAATTTTTAATATAAATTCCAAAATCCACTTGAAAATTGAAGGATTTTCTCGTAGAAAACCTTTTGTTAATTCTATATATGGCTCTGAAGGATTCGTAAATAGTGAATGATTGTAATATTAATAAACTAGCTTTTGCCTGCGGCTTTGCTCGCGTAAAAGTAGGTTAGGTTAGGTTATGTCAGAAAAAGTACTTTTTTAATAATATATTATGTTACCCGGTGATAATATAGCTTTCTAATGGTGAAAGAATTTTAAAATCGGTTGTGTAGTTTTGAGTTAAATCCTTACTAACGTATGTACTACGGCGCGGATTGCAAGTTTAATTAGAACAGAGTACCTCGATACTCGCTCAATTTATCGCATATCGTAGATATAATATGATATAGGTGCCGATTATAGGTGGACTGCGGTGGGCTGATTGATTGATTGATTAATAGGTGCCGATGCATTAGATGCGGTGAATAGAACAAACAACAGGCACCAGGCTATAACACCAGGCTATTTGACGTATGTCGGCATCGCATTTGAGCCTGAGACAGACATTTCTATGAAGATGACGTGTATAGGTTAAACTTTGATACAGCACATGTATAGACGAGCGGTAAGTTGTTTCATATAAATGCTTGTATTGACGTACACACGCATACACGCGTTTTCGTCATACCGTCCAAACCTAGTTAAGTGAAGCATGGAATTAATATGTAGGTAGTAATAGGTAGCTTATTAATGGGATTAAATATAATGATAATCAAAAATACTAATTGGTCAGCAAATATTGCACAGCATAACGAGCATCTATACGCCTCAAATCACTGCATTCCGTCTCGGAAGTGTTACGTTATGTTAGGTTCCTTTTTTTAAACCCAACCAAAAATAGGAGCCCCACGAGGCGGGTTCCATCGACTTAGTTTGATCTCTTTAAAGTTTGCTGGCCATGAGTTGCTGATCAATTAGCTATTTCTGCTCACAGATTATATTTTTCTGCTCACAAAAATAACAATACTATGCTAACCATTTAAATAACATCCGTTATTAATTCTATGAACTTTTAAGAAGTTATAGGAGCGAGTGTTATGCCACTATGATTGTGAAACATCGTGTGTAGTTGTAACTATCCGTGAATGCTCGGGTTGGTTCGGCTCGATTTCTTTTTTGCTGGCACATTAAGCGCTCCTACAACGCTACACTGTTTCTTATTCCTATCTTAATAACAACACTTTATTTAATTATTTTATATTTAAAGTCCATTTATTTTTTTTTAAATTGAGTAAGTAGTAACTTTTAAAATAAACCTTATTATAGACAGATTTAATATTTTGATTAGGGCACGTGGAAATGGCATATAAGTTATATCGGTATCCCCACGCACAGCTGCACTTAAATAGTGGCCACGTCACATAGTTGTACTTTTCTGTCATATTACAATTACCTAATCCTGAATTTCTCAAATTAGATTGGCTTGTTATTTATTATTGAGTGGATTTCAACAAACTTTGTATTCAGTTTTAATATTTTAATTATTGATTAAGATATGATAAAAATATCCCAAAGTCCTAATGCTGGGCACGACCCTTTCCCAATTTGAGAAGGGTAGGCCATAGTCCAACACGGTGGTCCAGTGCGGTTTAGCATACTTTACGTATATTTTTTTAAATATTGAAAACATTAAAATTTGCGCCTAATAAATTAGTACAATGGTCTACAAATCTGTTCTAAGTAGTTTGTCTATGGACTAATAAGTAGTAACAAAAAATATACTTCTGCGATGAATAGATAGATACATATTACATATCTAATTTACTATTTGTACGCGTGTTATGTGATGTCTAAACCTATCAAAACAGAGCTACCATCACTCTTGACAACTGTCTGAAAGTTGCATACGGGGAGTATGTAGCTTTCAGACATATGACGGGGAGTATGTCACAAAGTAACTCTCGTGATTACTTCGTATTTCAGCCGAGTCATATATTGTTCCACATAAACCTCCGTAGTGTACACTTGCGGTAGGTTTGTTTCTCATACAGTTGCATATATTGCCTTCACCGAACAATGTAAGCCAGCGCGGCAATATCGAAGTGGGGTGTGTTTTATTAGATAGTAAATTGACGCCTAGACGGCTTCGCCGGGTTTTGAGTGACGTCAACGTATTACAATGCAGCTTTTCACTTATTTCTCACTACATTCTAACTTGTCACATAATTATGTGTTTGTCTATGTATAGACTCGTAACATATTGATACATATATAAAGGCAAAACTTTATAAAGTTCGATTTGTCTGGCCGCGATTGCTAAAATAGCTGCTCGGATTTCTATGAAATTTGTTACAGCGCGCGGCGTGAACGAATATAGCCAGGTATTATACTGGCAATTTATTAACCTGGATACTGAAATGGCTCCTCTGGGTAATAGGCCACTGCTGAATTGCCATATCAAAACACATTATGTTGCAATGAAAGCTATTTTGCATGTATTTTAGTTAAACTACCGGTTAATAATCAAGCTCATGTGGTTGAAACTACGGATAGTAATTTAGATTGCATGAATGACGCACTGGTATACGAGTTGTGGATTTGATAATGCCTATGGATGTTGGAATGTTTATAAAGATTGCCCTTACAAAGAAAATTATTCCCAGTTAAATAAGTTTTTAGTTAATAAAACACACCGGTCTATATTAAATAGGTATAATATTCACAAGAATTAATGAAACACAAATTGACAGATATTGTTCAAGATTACATTATGGAATCTTCATTGGCAGCTAGATTTCGTCACGAAGTTTGTCTTCACAGTTAGAATATACCTTCGACAATATACTTTTGTAATCAATTAGTTACTTGCGGCGAACCGACCACCTCTAACTTGAGAGTCCAGCAATGTTTCCTTCAGCTTTATTGTCAACGGCTGGTGCTGTAAATCAAATAGCTATCGACTGAAAGTGTACGTACCATCTTAGATGTGATATAATCCTCAAGGTCTTATTGTCTCAAGAGTATTACGCTCGCTTCGATTCTTCGCAAATAAGACTGTATAATAACATAAGCTTGTTTACGGAACGACTGTTGACCTTAACTTTCTAAAGGTGTAACTTTTCAACTTTGTAAGTACTGGTGCAGAACAAACTCCTTACTAACTTAATTTAACGATTGGAAGAGCCCATCGCTTCCAATTATTTGGTGAAGGTATGAATGAGCCAGTTTGCCCGGGGAAGTGCCACCCTCTTACTGAAAACCGAAGTAAGAGTATCCATTACATACTGTTACTGCTTTTGCCCGCTGTATACAAGTTCCTGAGGTTCCACATAATAATTATCCTTTTTAGTCATTTTACCTTTTTGTCTTAACCTACTTATTAGACAGGCAGCCAGATATGTTAAAATAGATATTGCGTTGCAAACCCCTTAAAACTAGTTTTAAAAATGGTAACATATATCTTCACTGTAAACAAAAAGGCATGTCATTTTCTAACACTAATTTCACAATAGCAATGTGGAGTTAGGATATTGGCGGTGTTGTACACCTCCGTTTCTAGGAAAAGCCGTAGATCTCTCCCCGGTGGAGGCGGATTGCCGTCCTATTTAATGTAAGATTCAGGTAATAGAGAGTGGACTTATGTTTACGCACACACCTGTTCTCTATCATATGTCCCATGCAGATGGCCAGTCGCCGTCAATATTGGCCGCTGTGACCGACATCGATTTAGAAGACTTATTATAGTCTACAAATCTAATAAGCACACAAATTATAATTTGAATTTTTGAAGCAATTCGATTCTGATAACACTGTGGATATAAATACCTTTATTATTTTACCTGATTAACAACTTGAATAACATAGTTTTTCGCATCTTGCATTCGGTCTATCTCACTCTTACATTGCTAGCGGTTGTCCTTTATTTACCAGTCTGCGGTCCGCAACTTGTTTTCCCACCGTACAGCGATTCTTCGACAAATACGCACAGCAATAAATGCCAACGATTGACGTACAGTCCTGACATATCGATCTTGCTTTATTCATTTTCATAGCATTCTTTAAGCACGCTCGTCAGTTTAAGTTACTCGTAACGTGGTCTTATTCCCAGAAAAGAACTTGTACTTTCACCTAGATTTCACCCTGCTGACGGTGCCATTCGGATTTGCCTTTTGTACTTTCTTAGAATCTTAAATAGAATTCAACGAAAATTACTTTTATTAAACTTTATTAAAGCAATGTCAGTCCTGTCTTACAATTATTGCCCAAGGCATGCCATTGATGTAATTCATTGATTGCTCTCGATCTGCAACAGGCTTTCGTGAATTCCGTGCTCGGACTCGCTTTGCGTGCCTATATTAATTTCACTATAATCAAGATTATCAATAAAACATTTCAAGCGTTAATTAGGGATACACACGAAGTTTCAAATATACAATAGTAATTTTTAATTAATTCCTTAAGGTACTAATTACTTAAAACAAATAATAAATAGTCTGATAAAATCTAATGTAATACAAAATTATGGTTTCCTTTAAGCTGTTCGTTCGTAATAAATTATTATTAAGAAAGCAATAAACTGTCAGACCTAATTAGCTGTAAAAACGCTTTTCTTCTATCTTATTTATACCTATTTTAAAAACGTGTTTAAATTTCTTTTTACGAGAGAGTGAAGAGTTATTCGTGATCGTTTGCCTTTTTCTGCATGCCGCTGTGAAAATAAAGCGAAGTATAAACTTGAACATTTACTAAACTTTTGGTTTAACGTTGGCGACTATCAAGTATCTCGTTAGAGAATGGATGCTTCCACTGTGATAAGCATCGTAATATTTTAGATAGACGACGCGGGACGAGACCGCGGTAGTAATTGTGAACACTACGGTTTGCGCTATTAAACTATTTTATATGTAGTAGTCATGTATGTAGTTGTAATTAGCTGGTTGCTTACCACAACTACATCGCGTAACTGATATAACGAATTTATCTTATAGTCGCATTGCAGCCGATCGATATCATCAAAACAAAAACGTTAACATATTAGTAAAAAATATTGTATGTTCACAATATATTTTTAATTCTGAAAGATTTCTGATAAGTCATTCATATTTATTAACACCTTGCTGGCTTATGAAGAGACGAAATAATCAAGTATTCAACAATAACCGTATTAAGTACTTCATTCGAGCAAATATTGTTTTCGTGGCGCGGTTTAATCCTTTTACAAACGAAATAATTTATCCCTGCTTGTTTGAGAAACAGCCAATGCATAAAATATTATAGGTCTCGGGCCGTACTTATATTTATATTAAAACAGTACAGTTGGAGGTCAGAATATAAGTGACACATTTGTTTGTGAATGGAGATATTGTACTAGTTTGTTAGTTATAATTATAACATAATGTTTATATTTCTTAAAAGGGGTATTCAGAGCGTTTTGTAGTCGATAAATATCTTAACTTTATATCAATGTCCACAAGAAGCGAGCTCTTTGCAGTTATGAACTATGCCAGATAGCGAATTGTTACTAAGAAATGTACATAGAAAAACTGTACAGAATATTCGATTTGTGAACTAAAACTATGGTCTAACGCGCGAAAGAAAATAACGCAGCATCAAGTCCGCATATGCCTGAAAAGTGAATCGAGTCACAGCCAAAACTTACTTTTAGTTTCTAGGCCTGCAATCATTGAGCGCGAAACGTGTTAGTTTCCTACTAGACAAGACCTGCTTGTCTTATCATATAGAGTGCAAGCCTGTCAGTGACAACTACACAGGCAGTACAAATACGTCACTTATACTACCGAACTGATGGTGCTGCCTTCTCTCGGTGCCGTCCATCATTCGTGGTTTTCCTTTTTAGCAGAAGTGGGGCGCGCTCAGATACTACAAACGTTTCAAATATAAAGCAATCTATCAAATGAAACGAAAATAAATCGCTTCAAATACAAGCGATAGCCAAACTAAATCAGTCGAATTGAGAATGTCTTTTTCTAAACCGTTAAAAATATTTTACAGAGAATTGTACGACGTGTGTGAATTAACAAAGGATACACAATGTAGGTAATATATTGTCGGTTCTTGTATGAAGTATTACAGAGAGCAGTTTAGCTAGAAAAGTAAATCCTACCGGCTTTGAGCGCCGCCTCTTTAAACCTAGCAATCCGATCTAGCTAGTCTATATATCAGGTTTACAAAGTCAACATTGTACTTAAGATAAAAACGTGTTATTTTTGTTACTTTCATGTACAAAAAAAGTCTGCTGCGTATAAAAATTGTGAAAATTTTGTATAGAAGTTTCTGCCTGCGTTATTAAAGACTAAATTACCGGAACAAAAAGTATCCCATGTGTAAGTAACTACTTAAACAGCTAAATGGATGAATACTATCGGAATCCGTTTATCGCTTGACTTATGATTGAGTAACAAACATTTCACATTTACAATATTAGTAGGACATGAGGTATAAATTCGAAAGGTTTCTGATACGAAAACTGTCAAACATTAAATTGACTTGTCTGTTAGGCTTTATTTGCGTTTGAAATATGGACCGTAAGTGAAATTTACGTGTCGTTTCAAGTTAAGTACTGTGTGAATCCGACTGACATGTACTGCCTAATACAAAACTGAACTCACTACGACGAACTCAGTCAAATACAAAACTTGTTCCTTGCGATCATATACACGCCTGTTATACGTATGCAGATTGCATGTACGAAACTTCAACAAGACTATCACTCGGTTTCTGAAAGGCTAATCAACGACGCGTTAAAATCAAACTCATGTCCATGGATATGATTGGCTATTGCTTACTCAATTTCACAGCAATTCCACACACAATATATTAATATTTTTTATGTCAACCTGTCTTTTAGTACTTAACTAGGGCTTAATATGCACTTCCACGTTGCATTCGTTGGTGATTTAAAATTGCCAGCGAGATATATTCGTTGTAGTCTTCCCAGTTAATATTCTGACGTCTACTTTTTGCTTTTCATTACTCTCCCTTGGAAGTTCTCATTATTTTTCAAACTTCAATATGCTAGCTTATTAAAAGTAACTCAAGTATAAAGCTTGAACTTTTGTTATGCATAAAAAACGTACACTCTGCATCTTTTAAATAAGAAACGTACGTAGTTGAAGACCTGTTACAAATTCACTGTGTTTCGTTCTGGAATTGATGAAAGTTTTTACTACAATCCTTTGCTATGAAAACCATAGTCTGAGAAATAAAAGCATATCGTTTTCACTATTCGGTAACGGCATGTAAAATATTCAAAGTTGGTTTCTCGCATTACGAAACATTAGACGTTTATCACACTTAGACTCTCATTTGTAAATCCCTCAAGGGGAAGACGCAAGCGTGAGCCCACATTCACTTCAGCTATGCTTCTAATTCTACGTAACAAGGGGCGAGCTATTTTCTTTTACCGGGCACATTTTCAAATACCGTCCTACCCTTACTAATAATTTCCTAGTATTAAACTCCAGTAACACTTTCCCCGAGCCGAGCAGAATAGCATAGTTGGCTGTAAACATAACCAGAAACTAAAGCCAGAAGAAGCCAACGAGACCCGCATAGAAATTATTTTATTTTATTTCGTCCGTATTACAGGATGCCAGCCAATATATCAAGTTAAACATACGTATATGTACATATATTCTACCGTTTTAGCCACATACTCCGTTCCCTAGGCAATCTTGAAGCAGAAGTTAGTCTCATAAATTTCATATTACTGAATTTGATATACCTATTTAATATTGGTCTTACGTAGCTGGATGCCGATTAATGGTTACTTGTGGAATATATTTATGCATGAATAGTTCGCGAGTATTCCACGTTGATTATATCTACTCGACTGAATGGGGCATGACAGTGCTACAGTACTACCAATGAACACGAATCACCTATACTTATAATACGTACCTACGTAACTACTGCATTTTTGTTCACTCCACATTTCCATGTAGAATTGACACAAGAGTAATGCAACTGATTGAAGGACTAAATAAATAATGTGCAAATTCCTGTCAGTTTATTTTGTATTTGACTGTTCGCCCCGCTATAGTTACTTTTGAATTTTGCATTGTCAGTTTTCTATTTTCTTTCTGAGTCTGACATTTGCGCATGTTAACCGCACTTCCATTACAAATTCAATTTCGGTCTTGGGAGTTTAAAACGAATTGGATTGGTAGAATTTTCATGAAACGTTAACGTAAACGTTATGAAGTTATTGTACAGTTATGAAAAACTCCGATTTTTTTTTTCGGTACCGAGGTGAAGTTTGAGCAGGGTTTTAATTAAAGTTGACCTGCATTCTGATACTGAAAGGTTTTGGTTCCGTTCAATTGTGAATTCCGAGGCGTAACCTCTGGTGTTTTGTTTAGTTAAGGTAGTTTGTTTAGTAGAGCGCGCAGAGTAAAGTGAATATCAACCGTATTGTGTGCTGTCTAAGGCACGAATTCCAATGTCATCTTCTGTAACAGCATTGTGTACAAAAGGAATTATATAACTATGCTTGCAGTGACTTACTGCTGTAATTGTTAGAACACAGAAAATGGTTTTATATATTTTTATTTATTAGGGAAGAACAGTTTTGTTTATCAACCGATTTGTGTAGAGGATTACAACTTCGGACTTAGTACGCGTTTATAAATGAGTTTTATATTCAAAGTTAGGAATATATTTCTATAATGCTTTTGTAATCTTTGTTACATTCATATATTCGATTTTTGATTCATATCTGTTCGTCTATAAAGAATAGTATTTTCCTCAAGCATGATTTAAGATTAAAGTTATAGATGACTAACATTTGTTACTTTTATTTTTATTGTTCCTCATTTTTATTTTATCATCTTAAGATTATTTATAATATTGTATGTCACAAGTTTATTATATTTATAAGTTAAATTTTATCTTAGCATTACGTATGAAGCTATTAATTTTTTGTACATTCGTTATTTCTAATTCTTGTATACGTTAATTTAAAAAAAGAAATAGTAATATTTCTTACTATCTTTCACCTAATTATTTGCACTTTCTCTTTTGGCATGTTGTGATCTTTTGTAATTGAGAAAACATGAGACCTCAATTTAATTATCAAGATATATTGACTGAGATATTATATTTCTTGTAAGAGATTTTTAATAAATAAAGAAATAAAGTCTACGTAGGGCAATTCACCTAAACCACGTGAAGCATTTAGAGGCTACAACTTAACTATGAAAATACCAAACCGAACTCCAATTGGAAATGGATTGAATTATTCAAATGGTTAGCCAATAGCGATTATTCCACGAGAGCTCGCTGCTATAATTTAATATTTCATATTAACAGTCAACAAACGGTTCATATTCTGCTGCTATTTAAAAATATGACTTAACTAAGTCATATTTTTAAATAGCAGCAGAATATGAACTTATAACTATAAGTCGTATTGATTATAGTGATTCTAGTGTATTTTTACCGACTTCAAAAAAAGGAGGAGGTATTCAATTTGTCTGTATTTTTTTTATTTTTTTTTTATGTTTGTTACCTCGTTACTTTCGACTGGGTGAACCGAGTTTGATGATTCTTTTTTTATTTGAAAGCTGGTGCTTCCCGTGTGGTCCCATTTAATTTTGATCAAGATTTGACCATTCGTTTTTGAGTTATACTTAATAATGCGTATTTGGCTACATTGATGATGTTCTCATATTTGGCAAGGTTCACTAAAAACCGAGAAATAAACAAAATTTTAACAAAAAAGAAAACCGACTTCAAATAAGAATATTCTAAAACTTAAAATTCACTAAAAAGTTAATAAATAATTGCATATTCTTGTGAATAATTAAATTATTGTTATTATTGGAGTCGGTGTCAGCCAAGGTAGGTTTGTAACTGATTAAACATGAGATGTCTTACTATAATCATAACATAACATTGGCATGCACAATTACACACATAGACGCAGCACGCGGCGCGGGCGGCTGACACAGACTCCAAAGATAACAATAATTTAATTATTCACAAGAATATGCAGTTATTTATTAACTTTTTAGTGCATTTTAAGTTTTAGAATATTCTTATTTGAAGTCGGTTTTCTTTTTTGTTAAAATTTTGTTTATTAATTAATAGCTTTGCGAAGGTATTTCTCATCGGCGGCTTTATAATTTGTAATTATAATGCTATTTTCCGCCCAAGCTTTAGCATTCCCAATCTATTGAGACTGCGATTTATACAATACTAGATTTTGCCAGCGTCTTTGTTCGCGTAAATGTAGGTTAGGTTAGTTTAGTCACAGTACTTTACCTGATTTATAAAATGTACTTTATGTTCTTTTCTGTACCCTGACAACGTGTATGCAAAATTTTATGATGATTGGTCAAGTAATTAAGGCGTGAGAGCGTAACAAACACACTTATATTCACATTTATTATATTGACTAGCTTTTGCCCGCGGCTTCGCTCGCGTTAATTTAGAATTTGACAATCAATTCGGGTTGTACTCTGCTTGTATTAATAATATAATTCAATCATGATTCGAAAGTCACTTGGCGCCATCTATTTTATCATAAGAAAGTTATTGTTGTTTTCCTCGGGAACAGTATTTTTTTTCGGAATAAAAGGTAGCCTATGTCCGTTTCTGTACACTTGACAACGTATATGCAAAATTTCAGGATGATCAGTTCAGTGGTTTAGGCGTGAAAAGGTAACAAACAAACAAACTCATTTTCGCTTTTATAATTTTAGTTAGGATTAGGATTAGGATTAGGATAAGGATTCAGCACAATTCGTTAGTTGGACAATGGTTAACTAAACCAACTCAAATACATAACAAGTAACTGCTAATATTCCCTTAACTTTAATTTTCTAGGCAATTTAAAACAAGTCTAAATTAAACCATACAGCGGTTACCACGTGTTTATTGAATTACGAACAGCTGTCATAGAACAGAGACCATCAGACACAGTCATAAACCGTGCAATATCTATTGATGTCAGCAATATTCCGGATACGTGTGACGCATACAAAGGGCACTAGCTGAAAATCAGTGCCAGACACTAGCCGTCTGGCACATTCTAAACTGAACGTCAGTTTAATTTAGCTTTGTAACGGATACGCTTGAACATTAACACGCCTATTGATTGCGTTTGTCTCGCTTACTGTACTGCCTTTATTTGTGTGTTTACTACGCTTTAACCTATCAATTGTTGGGATATCAGACATAATTGAAAGCGTATTGTGTCTGGATGCCGGAGTGCCGCTGCAGGCCAATGAATAATGACGCTAATCGTAGTAATATTTGTGAAAATATGTTTGATTGTTACTTAATTGTGTACCGTTGAACGGTTTTATGTGTAACGTGGTAAGTGATTATGTTGTAGATAAAAATGTAGGATTCTTTTTATCGTAGTTGTTTCCGTGGCATTCACGCGGTTGAAACTGCGAACTGAATTGTTAGGAACATGTTTGCTTGTTAGTCAATCATGCTTATACTGTTGAATGCATTTGGATAGACAACGGTATATCCAAGTGAACCAATACCCGAACACGTGCCGTATTATTGTATTGAACAATTTTTATCTCAATATGCGTCGACATAGGATGCACTCCGGCGAGACTGGGGGCAGAGTATAGAAAAATATATTTCTTATTTTTCTGTTCATTGGCATTGACACGTGTAAGTATTACAACATCTTTAAGATATAAATAAACTTATTTTAAGGTATAGAAAATTGATCTTTTATTTATAAGAATTTTAATTATACGAACAGTTCATCTCAGACTGGTTATTTCTGCTTTAAGAAAAGTTAACTCACCGCAAACAATAAGAAACATAACAATGTTGAATGCCAACAATTGCAAAGTTCTACCAAGTGGGAGTTTCGCTTCTGACGTCATCCATCATCTTAACTTTATGAATTTATTAGATTCTAGCAGCGGTGCCGCTCTCGTTGTTCTAAAAAGAAATAACTATTCGGCATGGCCGAGCATTTTGCTGGGATGAAACTATTGTGTCGAACCGTTATTGCCTGAAAGATGCATAAACACTTTGACATTTATGTATAATGTTGTTAAAACGACATATAGACTTATTAATTAATATACAATGTTGCGATTTAAATAGTTGCATAAACGAAAATAACCTTAAATTTGTATAAAATATCCAATAATAATAATAATATCAGCCCTGTATTAAACGGTACTGAAGACGGGGCTCTTCTCAATGTGAGAAGGGTTGGACAATAGTCCACCACGCTGGCCCAGTACGGGCTGGCAGACTTCACATGCAGTTTGCCTCACGATGTTTTCTTCACTTTTACAGCGAGCGATAATTGACTATTATTTAAGACGCACATAACTTCAAAAAGTCAGATACACACACCTTGGGATCGAACTCAAGACGTCTGCGTGATAATCTAACAGGCTCTTACTAGGCTATCGCTGCCTTTTTATAAAAAACTAGCAGTCGTCTAGTGCTCGAAATTCGACCAGTTTGATATTGCTGATATAATATGTCATTATATATTGATATTATGTATGTAACCATAGTTACGCGTGGTAACGCTCTTCGACTGCGTGTGTCAAATGCATGGTTGTGTGCGTGTAGTTTTTTTTCATTAATTTAATGAATTTTTAATTTATATAAATATTAGGATTCGCCCCTCCTTCTCCATCTTAACTTTAACTGTGCCAAATTTCATACTCCTCCGTCCGCGCGATTTTCGTAAAAAAGGGTACAAAGTTTTTGCTTCACGTATTAATATACAGATAGCCAACAATTTTCTTATTCGCAGTCAAGCTTGATAATGCCCCAAACTCTCGCCGATCATACGGTTGCTCGCATGCGATCAAGGGGCATAGGTACGATGCATCTGTCAATGTAGAAGGTGCATATTTTGTCTGCTGTAAAGTAGGAATTATTATTATTTTATTATACCGCGTATTTTGAGCAATATAGTTATTAAATATATAAATATTTATTCAATAAATCCGTACTGTTCTAAATTGAAGGTGATTAAACCGACAGCCTGTATATAAATATATTAATGATATTGCAAATACAGAACTGTAGCAACACATTTGAACATTGCATCTGTTTGTTAAAAAAGGCGGGTGAATGCTGTCTGGAAATTTATTTATGAAACTGTTAGTTAAAAATAAATAAACTGTATATAAAATAACAATACAGATCAGACAGAGAGAAGATTCCTATGTTTGATTTCGTACGTTATTTATACGTAACAGCAGATAGCATTTAAAAGAAAACTTTTTCTGAAAACAACATCGTAGTTGATTACAAAATGAAGAAGTAATTGCGTAGATAACATGAAAAATCGGTATCAGAAATATTGGAGGCGTAGTTGAGGTATATTATGTAGCTATTTTACTCGCACGCATGCATTTAAAATGGAAGTTACATTGCATTATAGTATCGCGCTTTCTCTCACGCTACTTAATAATTAGTCTTTTGTAATATTGCTGCTTCTATCTTTTAATAACTAATCTCCTTCTCATATTGAGAAGAGGCCCTTGCCTAGCAGTGGGACAGTTTAATACAGAGCTGATATTATTATTATCTCTTAATATCATGTTATATTCAAAGTGCATTTGCAATAACAATTTTTGAAAATTCTCTGTAACGTATCTTTTTATTTAAACTAATGAAGGTAGCGTAGCTGCTTTCTGGGCGGCAAATATATAATTCAAAAGTGTTTCCAACGATACGCTAAGAAGAGAACTAATGAAAATGAAACTTAAATGTCGAATCAAATAATTACAAACGGAATAATACTGCAGTAAAGATTCCGAAGTGCGTCTGTTTCGTTTCAAAACAATTCTCGATGGAATACCTTCAATATTTGCTCTCGTAGTTGAACTATGTATTTCACTAAGTATGTAAGTGTTCATGACCACTGCCCCTGCAAGTTCACATCGCATCAAACGATGTGGAATCTTGCGTACAATATTATTTATAACATCGTTTTGCTTAATGTACCCTTTTCAGGTCGTTTTTACATAAACTGACTCAGTGGCTCAACGGTAGTAACTGTGTATGAGGTCTTGGCTTTGATTACCGGAGCGAGTAAAATGTTATTGGGATTATTGGCATGACATTCTCAATACCAGTGGTATCTGAGCTCAGTAAATGACAATGGATTTGCCACCTATTACCTACGTGGGATCTAAAATATAGCTGACGTAATAGTACGTGGGCCACTTGCCGTTCCGCCGTTGTCGACACACGCGAATACCGTGAGATTTAAAGTCATAGTTACCTACGGTTCAGTACAGTACTGCGTTTAAATATGGTCACTTTTCTGACCGTTAAGTTGTCATCTGACTCATTGCCAACATAACATAAGAATTATAAATATAGATACTATTGTAACCCTTATTTAATTAATAAGCACTACACTATAGTTCTGTACCTAATGTTTGAGCACACTCTTCTTACTATGGACACTTTTTGATCTAAGTACGGTGAGGACACTACCATGATTTATATCTGTATTTGAATGACGAAATTAGGATAGTATATGCATCGCTTTCTAATTACGTATTAGTTTCTATTTTCGGTACGGTTTCTATATCTTTAGTTATTATACCCAATTTTAAGAATATTATGAGTTGATGAATCTTTGTAACTGTGTATGTCAACATTAATTTAAGTCACCTATAAATATCAAAGTAAAATCAATGACGGATTGTAAATATTAAGTAGTTATTTCCACTTCTCACGTAGCAAATAACATTACGTCGCGTCGTAATATATATTTGCGGTACCAGCTAAAAGCGCGAATAGTAACACAGATTCCTTTTTCAGAAAATATCTTGAGCTGCTTCGTACTACAAACTTACAAATCTATTTTCCTTTGCGTTTTATGTATAAACGCATACAACTAGCTAGCTCGCAATTATTCACACGGACACTCAGGGGATTAAATGTTATAGAAGAAGTTTCTTAATGAAGAAATTACTTTGAATGTCGCCATCTGCTCGCAGTTGCCTGCAAATTAGAAAAAGATAGTGCTGGTGTGTAATTAGACGCACAGGGTATCTTAACTGGTATTTTGTTTAAACTGGAGTATGTACATACACATGTGCAATAGTCACATTTATTGCTACTGTGCACGTAGTCTCGGGTTTGATTGGGGCAACGTGGTTTGTTTTGTTAAGAGATGCTCAATAGCATCACGCAGTCTGGTACTGTGCCTGGTAAACGGAATGACGTTTGCCTGGCACCAGTGCCACAAGCCGATTTAGGCTCGCCTACTACGACCTATGTATAGTTGGCAAAATGCTGCTGGGATACATCTTAGGCGATATTCTGCAAAAGATTGTAGCTATAGAGCTTTGTATTGCGTTTCTATTTAATATGGTCTGCTGGGTTCTTTTAGAGATATGATATCTCATATCTTCCTGCTACCATTAGGCGCTTACCATTAGGCAGGCAGGATTATATAAAATAACCAATTATTGTTAACAAAGATCACTGTAGGTATGTGATTTCATTAGTCGCCTAAAACTAACGCGCACACGAAACAAAATTGTAGGAGCTAAAGGTAATTGTTCTGACTCTAGTATTTCAATCAATGTCGATATACAAGCATATCTACTACAAAATACTTCCCCGTTAGGAAAATGTTGGTATCCATTTTCGTTTAGGTGTGATAAAATATGTTTAAAATTTCCCCTCGATAAAACGACGAGGCGGCGGCCACGAAGCGGCGCGGCGTTTCAATACTCTTTTCGTGTACACCGAACGAATTCACACGGTCCGCTTATTGTGCAATTTGTTTAGTTTAGTTTATTATTAAGTTACCATTTTTGTTTTTTTTTATATTTATGTACATAGGCTATTGCATTAGATAGTAAGTATCTGTTATAATAGTATTATGTGTGTGGGTGAATAAATAAATAAATAAGTACAAATGGCAGGAGAAATGGTGTTCCGCTCATAACTCGCTTCGTATGAGTCGGAGATCAACAGCAATGCTGTAAAACAATTGATAACCTAGTAGTTTGATGCCTACATTTTAATTTAATATGTTTGGGCTCGTTTACAATCTGATATAATATAATAATTTTGTCATTACTAGATTTTGCTCGCGGCTTCGCTCGCGTTAATCTATATTTTGTCAATAAATTTCTATCCCTTGGAAACAAAAGTTTTTCTGGATGAAAAGTGGCTATGTCCTATTCGGTACCCGTAACAATGTGCATGCGAAATTTTATGATGATTGGTCATGTAGTTAAGTGTGAAAACGTAACAAACAAACTCACAATCGCACTTGTAATATTAGTTAGGGTTAGGATTAAAATGATTGGGAGGAGAGGAACCCGCCACACACCCCCGAATTGCCGACCCTAACTATCGCAGTAGATAAAGGTTGACAATACCGAACTCCTCTGGGAAGGTACAGTCGCGTTATGAAAATACAAAATATGCGTAATTAGTTTATTACAATGGATATCCTTATTTGATTCAATATAAATATTTATTAATGTGCTTGATACATTAAATTAATAGAGTTCTCAGGTATACCTACTTTACGAAATCATATAATATGCTGGTAAATTTGTGCACAGACGTTATTTTTTATATTAAACCTATGCTGTGAATACTCATGGATTTCTGCATCGGCGACAGCGAAAAAAGAATCAGATGATACTGCGCTTCTACTAAGCGCGGCGCATACGTAGATGCGTATAATACAGTTTTGGTTTTGTGTAGATCTAGATTATAGAGATAGTCAATGTACACGAAAGAGTATACCTCATGGCAATGCTGATAGCCTAAATCAAAACCATGTCTGTTAATCTTCATTGTGTTTACAATTATTGCCAGGCCGCACAGGAACTGCTTTGTGCGGTCGTATATGCCACATTCAAATTAAAAAAGAAATTTGATAATCCTCAGCGGTAAGGGTTGAAGATTAGTGACTTTATCAAAACGCTGTTACTACCACACAATTGTTACAAAGGGCCTTACAAAGTGGTCCCATATTTTAACAAAGAAATTATCTTACACATATATACATTCACACGTGTACAAAGCGGTTGTCTTTGATCTGCCTCCTATTAAGTTAAAATGGCTTGTGATGGGATTATTTTCGGCAAAGACTTACGCTTACGAGTACTTTATTTGTTGATGTTTATTATGCAAAGGATAAGGCACACGGTTTTATTTACTGTCGCCGTTTGAATTCGGCATTACAAGACCGAGATATGGGTAACCTTCTAATAAATTTATGTACAAAGTAAAAGGTTTTATTAATTAAGCACTAATTAAGCTTTTGATACAAGCGATGTCAAACGTAAGCAAGTCAAACATCACTTGAACGTTATTTGTAATTTAATTATAAGTTATTAAATCTGTGTAAAAGGAAAAAGATTAGAATTTATTTACACAGCGACACCCGGATATTAGTATTTCTCAAGAGCGCTGTACGGGCGGTTAATAGACCCAACGTGTAATTGCATATTAAAAATGTAGGAACGCAGTGTAATTGCACAGTCCTAACATCCCCAATCATATTGTGTCAATAATCATTAGCGTTAATTATACGAGAATAGCGTGTATGACACCCACTGTATTACTAATACGTGTAAATAATATATACACGTATTAGTAATACAGTAATAACTGGACAACTTGATTTATGCTATTAAAAACGTTAAGTAGGTTGTTTGAATAAATGAACATCTCGTGTTGTTCGTTAATTTTTCTTAATAGTTGGTAGTATTATAATGACATGTTGAGTTGTGAAAATAATTACAATTTGTATGTTTTAATATCTCAAGACGTCACATTGTACCCTTTAGTAAGAGAGTTATTCAAAAATTCACATGTTTGCTATGTGCGGTAAAACAGACCTATCGACTTAGTCATTTATTCACCCTATGATAGAAGCAATTCTAATGCCTATTATGCATTAAAAAAATATATATGTAAGTCGACTTATCAACCTATTCACGCCTAGTACGGATATACACGTACACGGTAAGGAAAGCAAAAATATTATACAGTATATAATGTACGTAGTGTATGATGGTTTAATCAATCGTTGTAAATACATATATTCGGTCTATAAATCCTTTTAAAAGATTTTTATGACGACAAATACACTATTGACAAAAATGATTCGTGTACAAAATGCTGTATACCTATCTGTATCAATTACAACGGCAATAAAAACATGTGAAATGACGTATGCATCGCAGTATCCGTCAAAACCACAGAGGAAAACCGCATGGAATATACAGCTTCTACTAGATACGAATCTAATAAAAATATTTGTGCCTAGTGGCGGGCGACGCCGAGTGTAGTCAGTACCGATATTCTGACAATATAAATGGCATATATTATGTGTATCGCCTGCGTAGTTGTCATTTTGTGACTGACACGCTTCTGTTATAGTAATTATTATAGAACATTAGATTTTTCTGATTTTAGCTTAGTAATAGTACTTTTTCTGGATGAAAACTATTCTATTGTCCCTTTTTGTTTCCCTGCCAACGTGTGTGTGGAATTTCATGATGATCGGTCGAGAAGTTAAGGCGTGAAAGCGTAACAAACAAACTCACATTCGCATTTATAATATTATGACTAAGCGAGGCGTCTTCAGTGGGTAACTATCGTGTGCCGTGCTCTGCGAATCTCTTACGCGAAGTAAGCCATAGACTGCGATTACCAGTCTCGTACAACATTTCCAAAATTAAGGACAAGAAAACAGATTTTGTTGAATGTATGAACACATACATGTATTTAATTTAAAATTGATCAGTTACATGTTAACATATTTGGTGTATGAATTGTATTTAGTTATAATCTAGCATGTAACTGTTTTTTGTTCCAATAAATAAAATAAAATAAAAATATTGTACACAGAACGATGTGGGCTTGGTTTGTTATTATTTTTTTAAGACAAATCCGCACTAGGAGTATATCCTATGTCGCGGGGTACTTCATAAACATTCAAACAAAAACACTCAGACTCGGAACAACCATTTGTGGATCACACAAATTTTTGTCCCGTGCGGGATCCGAACCCAACACTCGACTTAGAGACCGTGACGAGGCGACCACTTAAACCACTACGCCATCCGCGCAGTCAAATATGTTGTAGATATCTATACTTATAATAAAACTGTAGAGAGGTCAATTCTGTACATTGAATATATATTCAAAATTAATATTGGAGGATGAATGGTGATCGATACTCATGACAAAAATGCAATCAGTAAATTTTTTGTCTGTCTGTCTGTCTGTATATGCACGCATGGGTCAAAAACTACTGAAGGGATTTTAACCAAACTTGGTACGATTGTAGTCCATACTCCTGGGCAGGTTATAGGCTATATAACATAACGCTAAGACACATAGGAGCTGAGCAGTGACGATAAATTTGAAGCAAGTCGGACGAAAATGCGCTTTCGAGCTCTTATCCTCGCATACGTTGATCATATACCAAAAGTATGTATTACAAAGATGATGGTCTTCAAAAGATCTACAAAAAAGTCCTCAATAGTATATATCTATCTTTTATAAATTAGCCACAATAACGTGTTTAATCGTTAGGCATTTCTTCAAAGTGTATTAAATACATAAATATATTGTATTTCACATAGATACATCTTTATCAAACTCCCATATTCAAAAAGTACACTTTAATATTAATTTTATAAAAAAAAATTATAGGAATCGGTTTATAAACACACAAGATATAGATGAAATAAAACTTCCAAATCTCGCCGCGCCAGTATGGGTACGGCTATACGGTTGATTTTTGTTTAACGCGCGAAACGGCCATCCGCAGCATTTATAAAAAGGCGGGGGCGCTCACGAGCCGACTTCACTCACATTTTGTTTGTTTGGTTGAACGCGCTAATCTAAGGAACTACGGATAAAAATTAGAAAAATATTTCAGTGTTGGATAGGCCATTTATAGAGGAAGGCTATAGGCTATATAACATCACGCTACGACCAATAGGAGCGGAGCATAAATGAAAACTATTGCAAAAACTAGGAAAATTCTCTTATGTGAAGCAGACGAAGTTGCGCGGGTCAGCTAGTATGTAAATAAATGGCCGCAATGCTGACAATTTCTTGCCGTGTAGATTAATTGCGCGGAAGTGCAAGAGAACGTATCTACAATTTAAAGCACCGCAATGTTAAAATACAGTCGCATTCCGTGATTTATTTCTAGCACTGAATTTTACGTGAGACAATACCAAATAGAACGCCTCGCCACAAAAAAACAGCTGTAACAGCCCAAACTGAAAACAATTCATCCACTCATTCATTGACGTTGGCTTTTTCAGATATCGTACATGAGAATAAAACGTGGTCTACATATTATACGCAGTTGGCAATATTTCGTTCTGTGATGCTTCTGAACATCAATATTAAATGTTACGTCATACCTTTGACGTCAGCCATAATAGAGCAGCTTAATGACAGTCATAATGCAGTACGATTATTTTTATAGCTTCATTCTAGTGAAGCACTTTGTTTTGTATACTACAGTGAAACACACATTTAAGTTGTATCAGAATAAAATCGTGTATTTTCTTATATCTTAAAGAGAATGTAAATGCGGCAGCTCCTCCGACTTTGAACCTAGAGGTGGGAAACGTAATCCAATACGAAGAGCTGTGGAACATGTACTTATAGACACGAGCACTGATTCGAACGATTAGATTAGATTTAACTGCGCGAACGGCGCAAAAGCTTTAGTGATAAAAGGTTCTATCCCCAAACGGGGCAAACATTCATCTAGAAATTGTGTATTTTGTGCTCGTAGTCTGAATATTTGTAAACTTCATGATAGTACTTAATACAAATTAAAAGAAAATTATTTTCGCTGGATTCAGTGCACGTAAATAAAGTTTTATTACACCGATGCTTTTATAAAACACGACGTACAAAGACCAGTATACCATGTTCATAAAGTGGTTATTGCTATTCACTAACCTGGCACGGCGCAGTGCCTACCACGGTCTGTGGACAAAAAATGAATTTATATATTAATACGTGAAGCAAAAACTTTGTACCCCTTTTTACGAAAATTGCGCGGACGGAGGACTATGATATTTGGCACAGTTAAAGTTTATATGGCGAAGGAGTGACGACTTCTAATATCTTTATATAATATGCATTAGAAATACATTAAATTAATGCAAAAACACTACACGCTCACAACCATGCATTTGACACATGCAGTCGAATCACGTTCGTAGTATTTCGGTATTGTTCGTCTGACGTCGTACAAATCTTTGTACGACGAAGAAATACGAAGAAAACAAAGTAGCAAGATTAGGAATATCGTCAATTTTTTTAATATTTTTTTTTATATGTTGCTCGTCAAAATGACCACACTCCACCTGATGGTAAGCAGTCGTGTGGTCTAAGAGCAGTGGCCTCCACACCGCCCTCATAGCAGCCGAGGCGATGTTGAGGTCTCTACTTTGACGGCCTGAGAAGATGCTTTTTCACGCCCCGCTTAAAGGACCCAGGATTAAAGGAAGAAGGAAACACGTGCCTTGGCAAAGAATTCCATGCCTTGGTCGTTCGGCAGAGGTATGAGGACCCAAACTTTTTGGTACGCGCTCTAATCGACTCTACCGTGTAAGGATGGCTTCAGAGCCCAGCACGCGTTGTTCTGGATAGGAAAGGGGAGGGCGGGATAATGTGGAATAACTCTTCAGAGCACTACCCGTGGTATATTTTGTAGAAACATGCCAATGAGGCAATGTCCCTGCGGAGTTGCAGAGGTTCCAGTGAACTCGTGACCTCTGGATCTCCGATGATACGGACAGCCCGCCGCTGTAACCGGTCGAGAGCGTCCAGCAAGTACTGCGCGGAGCCATCCCAAAGATGAGAACAGTACTCCACGCAAGGGCGCACTTGTGATGATGTCAATGAAAGGGTACAGCTAAGTTAATAATATTTTGTTTGAAAAAGATAGGTAAATTAAACTGTATAGTTTTAGCAAAATTAAATCAATTATGGTCGAATTTTGACCACTGGGCGCCCGCTAGTAACATTAGTTATATCATAGACAGATAAAGTTATCAGTTATTCCTATTCCTTTTCTATGCAGTTCACTCCAAAGCTTATGAGAATTTGTAATTACATAGTATTTGACTGTTTTATTGATCTGGTGGCTAGTGTGTTTCGCTACGGATAGTATAAGTCCGCGTTGGAAGAACAGCAAAGTTTGTGGGTCTTTTTGTCTAGAAATTCTCAGTAACAACTCGGCATTAGGAAGCATGTGTTGTTTTATCTACGTGCATACATGCACATAAATTCGTTGGTCTTGTATCTGTTCTCTCTTGTGTCTCATCGGTGGTTATCTAATGCCTTTACGTTAGACCATGAGAGTGTTGGAATAGAGAGACAACACCTTTTTACATACGCATACCTGTATGCCATAATATCTCTTGCGCAGATACCTAGTCAACTTTCAGATTGGTCGCGGCTCGTAACCAAAATTCAAACTGGAGGTAACTCTAAACTTTAACTATTAAGCAATACACTAAGCAGTCTAGCTGCATCCATACAGCTTATAACATACAAGCTTTTGCACGCGGCTGCGCTCACGTACAAGTTATTAAAAGTACTTTTTAAGTATAAAATGTAGCCTATGTTACTCGGTGATGATATAGCTTTTTGAAAGCTAATTGTGAATGAATTTGAAAATCGGTTGAGTAGTTTTTGAGTCAAATCCTTACAAATAAACAAACAAAAAATAAAATCTTTTCTCTTTATAATATTAGTATAGATAGCTTGATAGTACAATTAGAGTGTAATAACTAAAGTAATTGGATGGGTAGTATGCGGTGAGATGAGTAATTTATCTCACCGCACGTCTTGTATGTAGTGGTACCGAGTAATAGATTAATTGGCCAGTATCTATGTCACCTACCAACCACCGTTAGACAAATAAATTGCTACGCATCTGTTAGACTGTTTATTTGTTTCCCACTGTACCTATGGAACGGGTGATAACTAAGATATATTTTCAAACATACTTTTAAAAAAGATTCGTTTCGGTACATACATACGAGTATATGTAGTTACAATATATATTGGTTTAACGAATCGGTTTGTTGATGCGGCTTTTCATATTTATAGAAGAAAAACCTTGCTGCATTTTGATTTAACAGGGAAGTGTGAATATTCGCCTATATTTTCTAACGGCTCTGAAAGCCATCAGCAAATCGATTCATCAATCGTGTGGACATGCCGTGAACAAATAGAGCTTCTTTTTCTGAATAATAGTAATAGTTCCATGAAGTTTTTCTCGCGATACGGTTTTTATTTTGTACCACAAATGTCGGGTATTTTTTGTTAGTTTAAGATATAGTGTTTCAAGTAAAATTAACTGTTGAATAAGTAAATTCTATCTGTATCAATTTTTTTTGTGCCTATGTGGTATCTACGGTCCATCTGAAAGATATGCATCTGATTGCTTGCAATACCTCGACGGCGCAACGGTACTGAATGCGTCTGCTATGCGTGAGGTCTCGGGTTCGATGCCCGGGTCGGGCAACGTGTTAATCAGGTGTTAATCATCTTGACAGAAAGTCAAGTAATTTCCAGTAGCACCACGGAGTCTAGTACTTAGTTCGGTAGACGGCGATAGATTCGCCCCCTGCGAAGTGGGTCCTAATATTATATAGGCGAAATATAGGTATATGGTATATGAAATAATCATGGTTCGCCCGGAGTCTCATTTGATGCCTTCTATGTATGGTTAATTCAACACTGTATTATTTACAACAAGAGCGTGTCTGCGCCAATCTTTACTAAAATTATAATGATTTTCCTATCTCTGAATAAACACCCTTCCAGAGTAATCATCGTAATTGGTTACGGATCGATAAACCAAAAAAGTAAATTTAAATTCTGTAAAATCTCATCTATAAACTTTTTAACGCAATTTAGAATATAGCCATTCTGCAGAAAACCTCTGGCATTCAGATTTAATTTAACCACATTAGACTGAAGCTAATTAAAATTTGCTTTAAGCTCGCAATAGAAGGCAAAAACGTATTATGAAACTCTCGCAAACTTATTCGATTTTCACATGTATATCCCTGGTTTGTGGCACGTTAAAACGTTTGAGGTCGGCATTGTGAGGGAGTTTTACGAATCTAGATCTCATGCGCAATCGACAACTAGCGCGCCGTCAGAAATTTGCCGGCGGCGTGCATACCGCCCGTATCAAAAGCTTTCGCCTCGAATGTCAACCAAAATTCAGACGTTTTCTGGTGCGGACGGTATTTTAACTTGGGAAGCCTATCATTTTAGGGGACAAAGTGGAATGTAGGATTGAATTTAAACTTTGCTTTGTACACACCGTTTCATATCATTTTTGATTTTTAATTTCCATTTACGTCAATCATACACCATAATCGTACGTTAATTATTTCTTATTCATACGTATTCCATTCAATGTTTCGATATTAATGGCGATACAAAGCATCAAAGGCCACAATCAAAAAATTTACACAAACGATTAAAATGTTTGCTCTCTGCTATTGCAAAGCCTGCTGACGATAATATTCTATTATATTTTTAACTCTCTGTTCAGTTGCTTTTATTTAAACATTTCGATAGAGCTTTTTATCACTGTTTTTATTTTCTTACAAAAGAAGCTATATAAATGTTGACGCGCAGCTCGCTTGGTATTACTTGTTTGTGGTGAACCTATGCGCGCTAACAATATTCTGTCAATACGCCAATGTGATACTGTAATTGTTTCACCACGTACAACCGGTTCAACGTGTCGGTAATCTAGTTGCATCCCAATTTAATGTAGAACCTATTTTGGTTCAAAAGCGTTATCCATTTACGCTGCCAAAGATTATGCAATTGTACAATCACTTAAATTGAAATCGAAATGCTGACTTTGATTGAGTAGATATAATATTGGTGATTGAATATGGATACAGCTTTGACAATGTACGATTACATTTGATAAATGACTTTAATATCAAAGCGGTTTATTGCATCTTTTACAATCGAATTGCCAATGAAATTTGTTTTACTGAAAATGTATAACGGTAATTAAAATATTTAATTAATTATTGAATAAATATGCAAGTTTATTGAGTAAACAAATATAAATTGCTCGCTTCGGCGTTGCGCTCTTATGTATAGTCATGGAGTGCTATCGGAAATTGGAGACGGGATGATATTATTTCTCGTTTAGCACGCACGCTGTGTGAACAGTGCTTAACAATGGAGGTATGAAATCTAGTAATGCTGGATATAAAGTAGCCTTTTAATAAATGCTTTATACATCGTTGTGTTTCGAGTTCCACAAATCGTGTGGCAATATTGTTGTTGGATAAATGTTTACTGTTAACGCAAAGCTCGCCACGACCTCTCTTACAGGCAATTAGTGCTTAAAGGCGGTTGCAGTATCGCTTGTAGGTACAAGCGATACTTTTTTTGATGTCCGTATTCCGGGCGCGTCTCGCGGCGCCGTGCAGCGTTTCGATCGACTCGGAGGGTTCTTCCCGAGTATTTGCCCAAAATTTGGTGTGAAGATACGGTTGCGGGTGGCGTCGGGTATTCCAACGCGCAAGGTCGTCGCCCGCATCGATCGCTGGCGACAAGCTTCGCGCCTGTGCTACACCGCACATGCCGCGCAACAGGCCCAACCTAAACTTCACTGTGTATAGTAAAAACACAAGCAGGCTCGTTCAGTCTCAAAGAGGGCGTCCGAAGGCGTAGACGGCGGACAGACCCTATACCGGCGAAAGAACGCCGACTGCGCGTCGGCCGCTCTAACTAGTTCAGAACTGTGATAAAACAAACACCAAAGTAATTGCCAGTTATAGCACAGAGCACTTCATACATGATGTGCGAGCACCGGTACCGGTGTCGTGTGCTTTCGTAATTGTTTACTTTGCGGTTAGCTATGGGTGTGGTTCAATGGCTTCTTACGTGAGCGTACAAGCCGGTGGGGGATCGGGTGGGTGGCCACGTGAAGTATTACTCTCACACAACAACGGCCATCCTCCTTTGCGTCAGCGGTGCATCTGATTTTGTGCGTTGCACTTGTTTACATTAAGTTCAAAATTCGACTGCAGGATTCACTTGCAGCTGCATACTAAAGTCAGCTTTATGATGCTAAATATACGGTCTAGTATAGCCTGAACGCGCTTACGACGTTTCATAAATCACCCGATAGGTTTGTACGTATGCGCTCCTACTATCAGTATTATTATATTATGCAAGATAGTTCAAATTTACTACAACTCAACTTCCGTGAATCCGTAGGCGTCCGTGTGCGTAAACAAGTTTCATTCATCGAGAGTTACGTCGTTATTTATTTTATGCAAGTGGGTTTTGAGGTTATAAATGTGTGGTGTTTATTTTAAATGGAACTGACACCAATATAAAGTCACTTCTAGTAATACTGAGCTAATTATGGACACTTTGATTATTAATTTAGTAATATAAAGAAGGAAAAATATTATCCATTTTAAAAGTATTCAGAACTATTCACGACATATTATATAGCTACTATGTACAATGATATTAACATATCAAATCATATTGTTACTTATTAATAACAGTACTATATTAGTTAACTGTCAAAAGTTAATACGTATTTTTAATTTAGTATCAGTAGGCACACAAATAGTAGATATTATTATTATCACATAAACATTTACCTACCAATTAAACTCTGATAGCTAAAATATTAGATTTCAAGACACCTTATTCAAAATTGTAATCAGATTATGGGCAAATAAGCTATATTCAATCTATATTTTATATACCTACCTAATAATATAGGTTACATACTGACTTTTTTATTAATGGCTTCTGATAAAAATGTCGTAAAATACGATGTTGTCATAATCATTGAATTAAATTCTTTTTGGAGGAAGTGATGCAATAGGCGTTTCATGGATTCAGTTTATTTTTTTATAATATTTAGTTCTGTAATTTAAATGTATTATTTATTATTTCTATCAATGGTGACCTGGTACGTTAAGGGACGTACGTCTGAGTATTTATAGATGTACTTAATTAAGCTCAATATACTATTTCCGCTACGTATTGAAGTCATGTTGTCCGTGAGGACAATTATGTGAGGTTTGTTCTCTACGTGTGTTATGTGAGTATACGATATATTATTTTCTTAATTTTTCAGCTCTACGATACTACCAATAATAATGCATATAATTTATGTATTTATTCGTATTCTTTTAAAATTTAAATAATAACATTTTGATTACCTACATACCTGTCTGGCAATATTTAATACATTTTTTAAGAATACCGTCAATAGGAACCGCATTCATAAACCTCAAATAATTTTGTACTTTGATTTATAATTTATTTCGCCTTGTAAATTATTTATGATCTTAGAAAAATATAGAATTTCTAAATCAAAGATTGTGGTGCCATCGAATATACAGTAAATTTTTAGTTTGAGTTTAAATGAGCTTCTTCTATTGAATTATAATATTATAAAATCATAAATACCGACTATTTATTCACGGACCGAAAACTACAGAAAAGTAATTATATAGTCATAATAATTTTAGCTATAAATAGATATAAACAGGTATTTTAAAATTGACCCGAGTTTATGTACGTAATGGTATCTCTCACCTACTTCCGAGTTGCTGAATAATTTAATGCGCTGATGGTTTAGTAGACCTAAAATTACTTAGTTAATCGTGATTATTTTATTAAAAATATAATAATATATTATATAGAAGTATTGTATTTATTTACCGAAATTATAAAGAAAACATGCTGTACAATAGTAAATCAATAATAATATTTCGATTTATTACAAACCTATAATACTTTGCTATAAATAAAGTTAAATTTTAATTGAATAAGTTTTTAATTTATTTTACTGATTTTAGATTTATCTATTGATTTTCACGTGTATTTTTTCGGCAAAAAGTAGGATAGTGGTCTGGTGGGAACTTCAAACTTTTTCCAGTTAAGGGCCAATGTCACCCCCAGGGCTAGGTAAAGTCATACGAAGTTACGGTACACAGTTATATAGAAAATGCCAACACTTACAATTCGGTTGGACAACTACATCGGACATAATATAGCCTTACATTTTACACTTAACTCCGTTCCGCTAGCCATTTACGATCTTATCTGCAAGGCAAATTGCGTCGCTGCTGTGGACAATGACCAGGAAGGTAGACCTGTATGCAGTATGTTTATACAGCGTGTTACACAAAGGTATAATCGTGCTAATTAAGAATTGTTACATAATATGACGTAAAAGAATAGACTATCTACTTCACTCAGGATTTTTACTTCTGTATAATCTAAAAGTCAAGTAAATATAATCTAAAATGTAAATATATATGGTACACAAAACAAGGCCATATTACCAGTTAAGAAAAGGATATACTGAGGCTTAATCCATAAATTTTTGTGTTATCTATATGTAGGTCCTCACTTATATTTCTTAACTCCAGTAAATAAAAGAACTACGTACTACTACATTACTAATACAGCCAATAAAGCTCATAAATAATAAATAAATGTGTTCACAGAATCACATGTGCCACACCATAGGATGAGTAGGTGGCTGATATAAAAAAAAAATCGTCTGACGGTAAAAGTACGTAAATAGTATTTTTATGCCAACATTCATTATTTACAACATATATTTAACCCCGGGACCTAAATATGAATAACATTATTGTACAACAGTCCTGTATTCGGCAGATGGTAGTTAATTAATCGTCGAGGTACTTTGGTGCCTCATCCCACTTCAAATTAAAACTTGCCAAGGTTCCCCGCGGTTCGGACTCATGTCCGCATATAAGCCTCCTAAAAGTCCGAAATATTCAGCAGTAAACATTTAAAATGGCCTTTATTAAACTTAAATATATTTTTCATATATATGTATCTATACTAATATTATAAAGAAGAAAGATTTGTTTTTTGTTTATTTGTTTGTAAGGGTTTAACTTAAAAATTAAGCAACCGATTTAAAAAAAATATTTTTTAATTGGAAAGCTATATTATCAGCGAGTTACATAGGCTATATATTATTTAAAAGTTACTAGCTACTAGTACTGTTATATATAACCTAACCTACTTTTACGCGAGCGAAGCCACGAGCAAATGCTAATCTAATATATAAATTAATACTTGTTATTGTTAAAAGTCTTTATCTAATGTATATATGGTTACTAGATTCATGATAATTTCATATCAAGGTCGCTAACTCTAGGCATCGCAAACCCATCCCTCCAGAATACACGGAATCGTAATAATAGATAGAAGTTCACTAGCAAAATAATACAACATTGTATTAAGTTATAGTGCGAATAATGTCGTACGATGCGAATGCATAGGACTGTATAGATAAACAAGTTCAATTCAATCGAGCCGCCATCCCAGATTTCCCTGATAGTCTTCAAGGCAAACGCCGAAACCAGATAGGAGTTTAATAATAATAATAATAATTTCAATTATTTCTTTCAAAAGGTGCACACATAGTTTTAAACACAAAATCAGTAAGGTAACAGTTACAAAATCAACCTCTTTGAGAGCTGGAGTCTGTAATAGGTTCGAAACCTGTGTGACAAATCTCCAAGCTCTCTGTCTATCGAGATCACATATATGGTAAAATTATAAGTATGTACGGTAAAGTCTAGAAATGAACCTAAATTAAATAATGAACAAATTAAGCATACAACATACAACTAAAGTAAATATAAAATATAATAACAAGACATAAATATAACATGTGTGTGCATGTGTCTGTGTGTGTGCGTCTGTGTGTGTGCGTCTGTGTGTGTGTGTGTGTGTGTGTGTTTATTAGCCTATAATAAAAATAAACGAAACGTTACTATGCTATATTATTTTATGCCTACGTAAGTATCCTAAATGTGCAGTCAGTAATTAAATTAGTGTAACTAGTAAAAATAAGAAACAAAATGCCGTATATTATCTCACCGTACTTTTAGTTTAGCGCGTGCTAACAGTCTAAACATACAAATGTAAGTTACGACATATGTACATCGCCATTACATATAAATATCAATTACTCAATTAAAGTATTTTATTAGGTCATTGGACCATTCATATTTAGAGTAGATAATACGAGTGATAAACTTTTATAGCAAATACTGCAATTGAAATTGCTCCACCGTTCAGGAAAGATGAAGTAACTTCTTCTAAGTTTCTCCGCTGCAGACGAAGTTGGGAATATAAATAAAGTAAGTTGTCTTAGTTCCAGCCAGACTTGCGACGTAAGGTTTCGCAAAACAAATAAGTAGGCCAAACCTCGTCAACATTTTAAAGTAGCATCAAATCCTAACTAATATTATAAAAGCGAAAATGAGTTTGTTTGTTTGTTACCTTTTCACGTCTAAACCACTGAACCGATCATCCTGAAATTTTGCATATACGTTGTCAGGTGTACAGAAACGGACATAGGTTATCTTTCATCCCGAAAAAATTACTGTTCCTGAGGAAAACAATAAAAACGTTCTTATGATAATAGATGGCGCCATGTTTCTTTCGAATCATGATTGAATTATATTATTACAAGCAGAGTACAACCCGAATTGATAGTCAAAATTCTAAATTAACGCGAGCGAAGCCGCGGGCAAAAGCTAGTACTTATATAAATCGCAGCTCTCGGTGCTTTGCTTCTATAAATCAACAAGTTAATTTTGATGCACTTGTAAGGAAAACAATGCTTATTGATATGTCTTCTGTTTACGCGAATGTTATTCATTGAAATTAAACTACTATATACGTACTATAAAGTGTAAAAATAAATCTAAATAGTATAATAGTATAGTAATAGTATAAATAGTTTTAATAGTTTCAATAATTTAATTAGCTTAAAAATTTGTAAAGTTTAATAGTGATTATAGTAGTATAACAGTTTTTCAAAAAATTTTGTAACAGTGTCAAATAAACAACGCGATAAAATCCGTATATAGTAGTTTAATGCTTATTGACTTTAAATGGTTGACACGTTTTCTGTGCTATGTACAAAATCTCGTACAGAAGTGTGTTATGTACCTGTGTAGAAAAAAAGTAAAAGAAAGCAAAACCACGCAAAAAAAACCCTTTGTTAGAGGCAACTAGCTGACGATTAATCCAATTTTAGTTCACGTGAGTGATGAAAACGCGGCAATCGGCGCGTGGGGCTGGTGGTTGGGTGGTTGTCTCGCCAACCCCAACGCGCCAGTGTCGTATATATTGTTATATTTATACCTTGCTACTTCTTTATAAATACCTTGTTGTAAAATAAATTATTCTTAGTATTATTACAATGTTTTTACCTTGAAATTAAACAACTTTATACAGATTTATCGTGTTGTTTATTTTTTATAAAACACTATTATTACATAATTTTGAAACTTTAAGCTACTATTGTTAAACACTTTTACTAGTTACTGTTTATTTCTATTTAAGCTATTTCAATTAGAAAAACTAATTATAAGAACTAAACAATCACGGGGAATCTACCGTGAACATGGCTGCTGAAAAGAAACCGAAACGTCGCCGTCGGGGAAAGTGTAAAATTTAAATCTAAATAGCTTTGATAATTTAAATCCATATCTAAAGCTAGAAAAAATGTATTTGCAACCAAATTTCGACAATGATGTTTGGATCCTATTTGATAACCGTAGTCATGGTATAGGTGTATAAAGACTGAATTACAATCGAATAACGCAAACAATGATACTTAACTTTTATACATTGTAATAGCCTAAAAGCACACACAAAAGTTTTATCCAAATTAGCAGTACACCAAAAATATTCTAGCTGGTTTAATGCTACGGGAAAATACGCTAAAATTATTCTCGTAGGCGCTCGTAGCAGATCGTAGCGTGCCGCTACAAAACATCGCGTAGCACTAATTGAGAGTGTTACCTACTAAAAATATACGTCAAAAATTGGTAAGTTCAATAATTACGAAATCGTTCATTAATGAAGCTGAGGTATCAGTGAGTTGTATATAAATTAAGAATATTGTTATCATCACATTACATCAGCCTATTTACTCTAGTTGATTAAATACCTACCTACAAATGTTCGATACCCAGCTGTTCGTGTAAAGTGCAAATTACTTTTGTAATAGATAGCCTAGGGAGTGAGTGGGAGTCTATTATTAGTAAGTAGTAGTAACTTTCGTGTTGTGAATAGTGTCAAAATAACCTAACGATGACTTGGAATATTTAGCTGTAATTTTTTATCTTCAGAAGAGTTTATGACGAACAAAGCTATTTGAGAAATCAATTCATGGTTGTAACCTAAGTGTCAATAATTATGCGATTAGTAATAATATTTTTGTTAGCAGAAAATAATTAATTGAACTTTTATGATATTTAAGCTTTTTTTAAAACATTATAATTAAAATATCTATGAAAGCATTGTTTATGCTCTCTAGAAGGGCAAGAAAGTAAACTAAGACTAGTTATATCAATAATAATTCACGAATATGTAGAAATTACTATAAAAGACGTGGATCCCAAATCAATTATGAATCTTAGGAGCACTATACAATATTGATTATAATAATTATTATATTCTAACAACAAGAGAACTAAGTCATCAATTATACAATAAAACAATTTGGTTAAATTGTATTCGTACAAAAAATCATATTATTATCAAAGCATCGTGCGTTGCATTCCTGTGGAACGATAATTAAAAATAACGTTCATTTCGTTATACAAAATATTTAATACCAAAAATTACGGCATCATGTGCTAATTGAGTGTAAAATACTGGCCATTTACGTGTTACCAGCAATATTTCTCGATAATCAAACTATTGTACATACATAGATTTCGAAATAGCGATGTAATGTTGTTTTGATAAATGTATTATAATAATAGCACCAGCCATAACAGTATTTTAATAAATTAGTTGCGCCAGGTAAACTTTTCGAACTGCTGAAATGATAAGTTTTTTTTAAATCGTAGGCTTTGTTGTTTGTCTTTTTATCTACCCATCAGATTGGACAAAGCTTTATTAAGAAGGCAGATGAAATACCTTTAAACATAGTTTATTGGTGTCATATCTTATTGATACTGAATTGTTCAGCACAACATACTCAAAAAACCTCGGATACCTACTCAGAAACATAACATAAGAGCGTTTGGCTGCGATCTTCGGTAGGGCGGAGGAGTATTTTCATCCTTGACAAAGTATCTTTAATTGCGCACAGCTGTAGACAATTTCAATAAAACTGGAGTAGCTACTTTAATTGGATCGAATTCCTTGTATCTGCTGAGGTCAACCAGCTGTACCAGCATTTTTATTCAATTTATAAAACTATTATGATTGCCTTTTGTGTACAAAGAATAAACCGCTTGTGAAAATAAATAAATGGTAAACATTGTCTCATAATAATTGTTTCCCTAAATCCCTATCTTTCGGTATTTATAAAGAAATTTAAATTACAATTTAACTTGAGTGGAATACCTTTTAAAATTCGATTTTGGTATATTACTAACTAACATAACTAAGAGTGGTGGTAAATATGAGTACATGTGAGCTTTAAACGGATTTATCGAGAGCTCACTCTCGGAAGAAACATTTGACTTTTGATATCGAACGTGAAATGTTTCTCTTGTAACTGGCCGTGTAAGGAAAATATTATTGAAATTAGTAATACCACTGATTTCAATATTATTTTAATATGCGTTTCACTTTTACTTAATTACCAATAATATTAAATATTATATCATGTAAAAAACAATTATAGGAGTTTTAGTATAAAATAGGGATGCGTCCATTTCCATATATTTTTTTTAATTTTTTTATTTTTTTTTATTTTGCTCGTCAAAATGACCACACTCCACCTGATGGTAAGCAGTCGTGTGGTCTAAGAGTAGTGGCCTCCACATCGCCCCCACAGTAGCCGAGGCGATGTTGAGGTCTCTACTTTGACGGCCTGAGAAGATGCTTTTTCACGCCCCGCTTAAAGAACCCAGGATTGAAGGAAGAAGGAAACACGTGCCTTGGCAGAGAATTCCATGCCTTGGTCGTTCGGCAGAGATATGAGGACCCAAACTTTTTGGTACGCGCTCTAATCGACTCTACCGTGTAAGGATGGCATCTGAGCCCAGCACGCGTTGTTCTGGATAGGAAAGGGGAGGGCGGGATAAGGTGGAATAACTCTTCAGAGCACTCCCCGTGGTATATTCTGTAGAAACATGCCAATGAGGCAATGTCCCTACGGAGTTGCAGAGGTTCCAGTGAACTCGTGACCTCTGGATCTCCGATGATACGGACAGCCCGCCGCTGTAACCGGTCGAGAGCGTCCAGCAAGTACTGCGCGGAGCCATCCCAAAGATGAGAACAGTACTCCACGCAAGGGCGCACTTGTGCCTTATACAATAGGCACAGTTGCCCAGGCGTGAAGAACCGCCTCACCCTGTTCAGAACTCCGAGTTTTCGCGAAGCTTGCTTAATGACGCTCTCGATATAGGTTTTCTGATTAAGGGAGCGGCAAAGATCCATACCTAAGATGGAGAGACTGTCACGTATCACCAGTGGAGTGTTCTTCAGAGAAGGGAGGGGAAGGAACGGAGACTTTTTTGTTGAGAACGCGCATGCCTGGGTCTTCTTGGCGTTGAACTCGACCAAGTTCTTGGCACCCCATTCATAGATGCGGTCCAAGGTCTGGTCAAGTTCAACGACAAGATTCTGTCTTTTCCCCTCAACCTCAGCCTGTTTGGCCCCAGGATGTCCGAGATATCGCCCATGCACGGTACTGTCGTCCGGATGTTACTGATTTTATGTGACTGTTTACAGATGATCCATGATTAAGTTGTCTGAGTAGAGTTATTTATTTTATGAGAAATAGCTTTACGGAAGCTTCAATACAATCTGAACTAGTTCAAAGGAGAAAGTGCCTAAAATGACAGAGAGCAACACTGTAAAAGGAACAATTTAGGTTGTTAGGTTGAGTTTCCGCTGTGAGTTCCAGAGTTTCTTAACACCGACGCGGCGTCCAGTGTATTAAGAGATGTCCCGCTTTAGGTTTTAAGATTTATGCTAGGAGCAAAGAAATTCCTATTTATAGTGTCGGTAAAAGCTGATTCGTATGTGTAGTGTAAGTCATAAGTTTAAGCTCATTTTATTGCGGCCTACATTTTCGCTTATGGTCGCATACAATGTTCATGTTTTCGGATCGATAGCCGAGTCTTGGGTATAAATAAACCTTTGTCTACCTTTTCAGGGTATTAAGGCTTCAATCTATAATTAAGAAGTAGTAACACTTCTGAAAATACGTAGACACTATTATTTATCGCTAAATGCATTAATGGTGGGACTTCTGGACACAAAAATATATTTTAGAATAATAGAATACTCCATAATATAAACATAATCCTCACTACAAAGGATTACATGTTTGTTAATGTCCATTCTAGTGCAGTTGTTTTACTAATAGCCATTATGAGCATTGTTTAATCTTACTGAGTTTATGATTATATTGTTTGACAGCCGCACTGAGAGACATTTAATGATTACTAAAATTAATCCTTGGTAAACGATGTCTATATAACAATAAAGCGTATCCAAACACTGCATGTTTGATTAATACATATATACTTTAGACAACAGAACTTAACGAGAACAATATGTTGTAGTTTAGATAAATCCTACTTATATAGTAAATGTGAATGTTCGTTAAAATGTTTAGAAGTGTGTGTAAACTGATAAACAAATCTGGTTGAAACATAGATGCAAATGCATTGGCGTGGACAAAGCCGTGGGCAGAATCAATAGAAACATAACAAATCCATCAAATTTCCATCATGCGTTTCGAAACAGTATCACGACTCACGTCACCAAAAAGCAAATATAAAATCGATAAGCGGAATAACATTTTCGTTGCTGCTACCCAACGAATAAACCGTGCACAATGTACATACGGTTCTCAGATAGAAATTCAGTGTCGAGCTAGATAAACAGAAAATCCGACTGTAGATTTGCTCAGAGCGGCTTCCCGGCTTGTAATCCCGTGCTCTCAATGAAATTGATAGGCGTTCAGGATCACGTTCGAAATCAATCGTCGAGTTAATTCCTTAACTATCGTATCCTACGTATAGAGTGCAATAATTGTATTGTGTATAGAGTGAAATTGACTTACATGTAGGCAACATTTTGGCTTAGCTAAAGCGAAACATTTACTTATCAGATATTCTTTTAAGTAAATAGATTTTAATATAGAAATATATAGTGACGTGGCTAACAATTGCCTTGTATTAGTAGTCTTTAAATAATAACTATAAAGACTCAATTAGAAGCTTAACATTCATTATCCATCGTTTTTGGTTTGACATCATATGACTTTTAATTGTTCTTTTGTTTCTTTTTTATATATTATTTTACTATTATATTCTTATTATTATTATATTTTGTAATATTTGCATGCCCCAGGGTGGAGTATGGAGAAACCATATATAATTGTAACATATTGACCATCGCAAATAAATGATGATTTGAATTGATTTGATTTGATTTGGTTAACATTACACTGGTATTCATAACATGAAAAAGAACATACACGGTCTTGTATTTTTAATATGAAAGTAATAAACGCAGTATCATTAAGTATCGGTTTTTGCTTGCAACTATAGCTCCAGGGTTTAATATCTGCGCCACGACGAGCTTTATAAATATTGAAATAAGGGCCACTAAGCATAGTCATGCTAGGTATAAATTCTTGTTTCGCGTGGAGATAGAACGGTTAACCATTCTGATATATTATTATGAAGTGTTACTTAAAATTGTTATGTATAATAATATTCTAAAGAGGAAACATTTGATTTTTTGTTTATTTTGTAAGGGTTTAACCCAAATACAAACCAAACGATTTAAAAATTACCAATAGAAAGATTTAAATTTTTTAAAGTAATGTACCTAACTTATACGAGCGTAGCTGCGAGCAAAAGCTAGTCATTTATAGGCGTCATTCTGGTATGATAGATTCTTGTTATCATTCCCAGCGCGTTAATGTTGCATAAAATTATTCGAATATTATATACATACATACATACATAGATTCACGCCTGTTTCCCAGAGAGGTAGGCAGAGACTACGGATTTCCATTTGCTACGATCCTGACACACTTCTCTGGCTTCATTCACTTTCATCACATTCCTCATACACGCCCGTCGGTTCAAGGAGCTCTTAACCTGGCCTTTGTCCAGAACGCCTCCGATCTGATCGAGAAACGTTCGCCTAGGTTTTCCTCTTGGTTTTATATATATGTATATATCTATCACATACACACAACACCATCTAGCCCAAACTAAGCAGAGCTTGTACTACGGGTACTAGACAATGGATAAACATACATATACAGGCTGTTAGGCACACGGTTGTCCAAATGAAATAGAGATATGGTTTGGGGTATTGCCAACGTGTTGGACTCAGGCAAATTAAATATTATTATTATTTTTTAATCATGTGCTGTCGAACTTTGTTCTGTTTTTAGCTCTTTCCGAAACTTTAACAGCCTGTTATAATTTTTTTACAAGTTGTCTATAGGAAATAATAATTTTAATGAAATGTAGCAATAGTTAACTGAAATAAAAAATATCATTATGACAGCTAAACCCATATTCGTTTAACATTTTTACAGTTTTAGTCCAAATTTCCGACATTTTATTTAAAAATTAAAAATATCATATCGCCGAAACTGTGAGACAAAATTTTATTTGCCTCAGTCCAACGCGTTGGCAATAACCCAAACCAGATCTCTATTTAATTTGGACAACCGTGTGCCTAACATTCTGTATATTATATTATCATTATAATCTATAATTAATTTTAATTGCAAATTAATAGGTATACATAATATAGTGTTGGAATCATAATGAAATAATGATTGCTATTATCTAATTAAACTAATATGCCATCCATGCGCCTACATTTGTGAAGGTGTCCTTTTTACATAATGCATAATATCGTACCTACATAATAATTTTGGCACATAATTAACGTAGTGAAGAGTCACATATATTATATAAGAAAAAGATACGGTTCCTAAAGCTTATCTATTATTTCCTTAAAATGAAATCGCGGACAACAGCAAGTAACTTGTAGTAATAGATCACGCAGCACTTTCAGTAACAGCTCGTACGTCTGCTATACGCGTACTACATTGCAAATTAACTGAGTGGTGGCATTTGCCAAAATTCACCATATCTACCTTCATTAATAATAATAATTTAAAAAAACGGAAAACCAGCCTCGAGCTGAGAAAAATAGGAATCAGGAAAATAATAATAATAATAATCATCTTTATTTACAGACACATGATCCATATACAAATTAAATTTATATTCACAACAAATTAATAGGCACAAAATTTACAGACAATATATTTAAATGAGAATTCAATATTTTACATTAATAACAAAACTTTGAAAATATATTAATTTTAATGAATAATATAATTTAACCTTTAATAGAATTATATAAAATAAAAATTACAATTAAAATACTTAAAGAAATTTTAATCATTGAAGGCTTGCACAAGGGTATTTGCGGCGATACAGAGGAATTACGTGAATAATGAAATAGAGGTTACACACGAACCAAGTTCAAATCACGTTTGTAAATATAACTCTATTATTTATCTTTAGGTACATTCAGTATGTAGCATTAAAGTGTGGTCAGAATTCAAAGCTATATTGTAAAGGATAAATTGTGCCTACGGGATTCATCTATCTTATTCATGAGAGAAGGTAGATGAATCCTTTAAAGCAAATGAAATTTGAGTAGTGCTATGAAAGAAAAGAAGAAAGAAAATTATTTATTTTGGCACACAAAAGGGCATACCCAAAACATGAAAAATAAAAATAAAAAAGCAGAACAATAATAAAAACTAGAAAAATAAAAACAAATACTAACACTATTATTATTATTATGTCATGTACAAACACATTAAACATGTGTTTACATTTGTTGTATGCCGAGAGTCACAGAAATTGAATTCTAGGAAGAGGTAGGTTAGGTTAGGTTAGAACGTCCGCAGGCCTTTCTTGCCTGAGTTGAGCACTGCTGGGTGGGTCGCTGATGTAGTTTCAGTTCCAGCGACTCACCCACCATCCAATCCAGGGAGTTGGCACACCGTGGCGGGTTTAGTCGGTAGTACCCGGGAATTTCCATCTTTTTCCGGGTGAGCCCGACATAACCTCTCCGCTCCCCTTTCTCCTTCTCCGCGGAGAGGTATGTGTCAAGGCATTCCCCCAGGTTAAAAAATAAAAAAAAAATTTAGACATTTCGACGCTCCTAGTCTTGTTTGCGGAGAAATGTGCTGTCACCAGAAAGTCTATTGGATTCTATCCCTTCCGCTGGTAGCACAGAGACATATGTATTGACAATACGTGTATGATACGCTGATTACATTATTTCAAGTATCAATAAACTACAGTAACTATCACGATGGGACGAACCGCAAGCTTGTTTGCTTGTTTGGTGGAAAAATATTTGCTGAAACTACATTGCTCATCTATCGGTGTCGGCTTGAACACTTGTTTAGAAACTTAATGGCTTCCATATTTCAAATTACATTGCTTGGAATTTCCATTTTGCTCAACACACTTGTTTATTAGAGAAGCTCCACTAGGCATATTCTATACAGCCCGAGTTTAAGTCCAAACGTTAAAACAAGTACAAGTACGGAATTGTAAACAGTACTGGCAGCAGTCGGTCGCCTTCCGACACTTGGCACGAATATTATTACTATTTTTGTCTGAAGAAGAAACGCCGCGAAATAGAAACGCCTCCTACTATGCAAGCAAATCGAGTAAAATGTTAGTACACTTTTTCTAACCTTTTGGAGTTGTTATTCAGTAGTTATTCTATTAAACAAAAATATTTATAGCCCGCTTTGTTAAGTGTAACCATTATAGAGCAAATTATATATTGCTGATATAGAATTGTAAAGAAACCCGCAATGTTACCAGAGGTTCCGCTACGAAAAGAACTAACAACTGTTAAATTTTATATAATAGCCCTTTTTAGTGGCAGAACAGCAGCGCAGCCTTATTAGAGGTAGCTAAGAAGCCTCGGTAGATGGCCATTTTGTTTAAGTTTAAACCTTTACAGATGAAACTCGCGTCCATTAGAACACCCGTCATAGAAATTTCCGGCTTGCTTTTCGAAACTGTAAGCAGTGCAGTTACGGCTCCTGTACACGATGTCGCCGCCGCGCCGTAACCGTTCCGCCACCGCGCCGTAACCGTTCCGCTACCGCGCCTCTATGCTGTGTATACGGTCGCGACCGCACCGTCACCGCGCCGCCACCACTCCGCCACCGTGTCCTCGCCGTTTGATTTTAATATACCACTAGACAGTTGTTAGTAATACATTGAATAAGACTGTTCTGTCCTCCAGTAAAGTTATGAAAGTTTCGTAATCAAAATGATCCATGATAGATTACTAAAAAGTTAATACGAGCGCATACGTTGGCGGCCGGTAATGGAATAAGCAAAATCAAACACTGGCGGAGCGGTGTCGGCGCGGCGGGGTCGGCGCTGGGGCGGTACGGTCGCGAACGTATACACAGCTGAGAGACACGGTGACGGAGCGGTGTCGGTGCGGCGGTGGTATCGTGTACTTTAGCGCTTAGGGCTACAATTTACCACTTCTGAGAAAATTACTTATATTCCGAAAATTGAAATACTTTTTACAACTTTAAAATATTTATTAGTAAAACGTATTTCCATTTTTGAAATAAAGGTATTTTTAGTAAAACAAATACGTACAGCGTGGAAAAAAGTATACGCAAAATAGTTTCCCAATGTTCAACAAGGAAAACTGAAACACGAAATTGCCCGCATATTTCAGCTACGTCCCGTGGGAGAATTGTAAGGTATGGCAGATTTATCCGTGAACAAGTTTTAACAAAATAAAGGTATTGAAGTGAAAGAATTGATAAAATATTTGCACAATTTTAAATACACATATGATATAGCAAAAACTAAAGCAAAAATCATTTAAAATATATAACATAAGCCAAATTAGGTAAGTATTAATGATAATTCTATTTGGTAAGTACTAATTCTATATAATTAGTCGTTCCGAACCTGGGTTACCGTACATACTTTGTAAAACATTCGTACGATTCATGCGTACAACTGAGCCGCATTATTGTTGTACGTTCGGCAAATAATGATGTTACGCTGTCCGTAAGGAGCCTTCGAATCGTAAAAGTACATCGATAAAAACCAGACTCGTCATATTTTCTAACATAAACTTTCTCCTCGTTATATATTTTCTTTGTATTTCCTGCTTCTTTAAGTGATTGGGTAAGCAAACATAAAAATAAAACATAATATTATACTAACTAAAATTTCCTCAATCTTAATAAACAAAGTTCAATGGGGCAAGGCTTGAATGCTTTCTGTTTTCTTTAACAGTTAATTACTTAATACAGCGTCTCCTTATTCTCAGTAATATAAATACGGAAGCGTTCTTCGGTTTGTCCTTTTTCAGTTAGCTACGGGGCAAAGGGTGAACGACTTGTTTTTTTGTAGAAAGATGGTTTATGGCAATGAAATTGAAAGTTGCAGCAAATCTGAGAGTTATTTTGTTCTAGAAGCGGGAGCGAAGTTGATGTTTAACACTAATGTCTGTATATACAAGGTTTCTATAATATAATATAATGTATTTTTATTAAAATAAAAAACAGAATATATTTCAAATGTGATTGTACTTTTGTCGGCCTCGATGGCTTAGTGGTTAGTGTAACCGACTACCACGCCTGAGATAGCGGGTTCGATTCCTGCACAAGTCAAATATTTGTGTGCATGATTATGGATATTTGTCTTGGTCTGGGTGTTTCTATGAATAATATGTATGTATTTACAAAAAAAGTATATAATGTATGTTTATCCATTGTTTAGTACCCATAGTCTTGTACTCTGCTTAGTTTGGGCTAGATGGTGTCGTGTGTATATGATAGAATATTATATTATATTACGTATTATAAAAACCAATGCCTCAGCGTAACCTTTCATATACAGACATATAGGTATCGTAATATAATCAATATTCTATATTTAATAGCGGACCGAGGTTTAGGTCAATATTAGCATAGCCCTATTTACGTCGACATAACTTTTGACCGCAAACATCACTGGTTGAATAAATCGATCCTAGGTCAACATTGAAATTGAAATGTAAACATAAAAATATACATGTTACGCAGATATATTGCCACTTCTACAAATACTGCAATAGACTCGAGTACAAATGCTATTGCACGATATACGGCAAAGAAAAACATTGGTTAAGTTTTTCCGCGAGAGAGCGCTGGAAAATCCTCAAGATACGTCATGAGCTTGTATTAAATTCTTCAGGTTTGAGAACAACAATCCCTAGTAAAAGCGGGTTAATATGCGTAGACAAGTAGTTCTTTTTTGTCGTATGTGGATTCCAGACGCATATTTTGTATTCCGAACACAAAATATGCGTCGACACGTGATACGCCTTAGCGCGACGCATCCTCGGGACAGTTTTGCAGCAATTGAAAAAACATTGTGTCTGGGCTCTAGAGTCCGAGTTTCGGCTAAGAATAATAAAGTGCGACTTAAAAATTGTGTACATTGTATGAATGTTTATAAAATCACACCAAACAGGTTTACCTGTATTTACATCTCAGCACTTGAGTCTATAATTCGACGTAGACAGTGTCCAGAAACTGGGCCTGTCTCATAATATTACGTGTGAAATTGATATATTACTAACACTAGGTTAAAGATTTTGTCTGTTACTAACACTTTATGGACCCTGGTCTGCAATAAATATTTATTATTATTATTATAAAAAAACAATATAATATTTACATAGCCTATAGCCTCGTACATATATATACTTATATAGTGTATTACATACCTAAATTTTGACAGCTAAGGTTTTAGATTCTACGTAATATTAGACGAACCTTTTGCCGATTACCGAGCAGTCCCTGCTGATAAAGAAAAATCTATACTAATATTATAAAGCTAAAGAGTTTGTTTGTTTGTTTGCTTGAACGCGCTAATCTCAGGCACTACTGATTCGATTTGAAAAATTATTTTAGTGTTTGATAGTCTATTTATCGAGGAAGGCTATAGGCTATATAACATCACGCTATGACCCACGGGGGCGGCGCAGTGACGATAAACGCGGTTGAAACCGCGGGAACATCTAGTATATAATATAAGTATACGTTTTCATCTCCCATTGAAGATTAAAATAATTAAAAGTGCAGCACCTCGAGAGTGCTTTTTATCTCTGTAAATATATTTGTGTCAAGGTTGTTGTGTACGTATTTAGACGTCGGGTGATTGGCGCTTAATTATATTGAATGTGTTTCAGATTATTTGTTTTATATACATAAAGTATTTTAACGAACATTACATGTTAAGTATGAAATAGAATGTTGTTATCAATTCAACATCGTTTATAATGTATAAGTGCAAGTTGTCTGCAGACTTTGCTGTATATTTCTATTTCTTTTATGTAGGAACACAAAATAAATAGAAATAGGTACATGGAACAAAGATCAATCTCTGCATAATGGATCTTTATAAAGCTCTACAAAACACTATTCAATGCCAGTAATACAAGGTTAGTAGGGGTGATATATTCTAGAATAGGTATACGTCAGGCTACACCGTTTGTTAGAAAAAGGTTTTGCTGTGTCTTTGTTACCTATAGACCCTACGTATAGATCTCTTGTTCTCTCTTTAATAAATATCTCATATGACTTGCCCGCGTTTAGTTATGCATTCACCAGGGACTCGTGTTAGTAGTTTCTAGACTAAAATTTATAGTTAGCGCTGTAGTGGGTCAGGTAGCTGAATATTTGATTGGACCACTGTGGTGGGTCGCTACATTGCGACGTCACTACGGATTACTTTCGTCGTCCGACACTCTTTTGTCAGAAACACATCAATTATACATCGCCCTCTCGCAACAAAGGCTATGACGAAAAGCGAACGGACGCAGCGAGTGATGAATGAACTTTTGAATTATTTCTATTTCATACATACATACCGAGACAGAAAGGCTACTATGGGATGGATTACTTCCTCATTTTACTAAAGAAAATGTTACAGATTCTACACTGGCCGAAAATCCTATAGTGACGAGCATAATGCATATAACGAACATTTCTGGAATCCGTGTTAAAAACGTCCAAACAGAAAACCCAATGACACTTCGCCCATTTCAGTTACCGGTTTCGAACAACCAGCCTTTATTTCTTCCGACGAACACGGCAGTCTATTTTACTTCAAAAACTTTGTCAGACTAAACAATGAAGCCTTTTGCTGTATACAAAACAAAAACATTGCCTTAGGCAGAACTTTAGAATTGACACACTTTTGACAAAGAGAACTTGTTTCACAAACTTTTTCACAATATACCGACGTTGTTGCTCGGGGCATTGTCTTACTGGCCTTTGTATGGGAGTACCGATCAAATATTTATACGGTTAAAGACATTTATTTTCTCAAAAGATTTACAATCACTTACAGAGAAAATACAATAAAGAATTACATAATGTAATTACTAAAAGTTACAGGCCGATCATCGTATTGTTACTAAGATATGATAATATGTAGGTATTCTGTTTATTAGAAAAAGTATTCAATTTAACGCGACCGCGCATCGGGACTCAGATAAACGTTTGTTAGTACAATACAAACACATGTTTATTAATGCCTATGACACAGTGAAAAAATATAATTATTAACGACGTATTGTTTTTTGTTTTTTAGTGGTTATCTAGTTATCATTATGGCTTTACATTATAAAACAAATTTGGTGTATCTTATCTTATGTGGGGGCCAGTCAGCGCAGACCGGCGACACTTCGACCCAGTGGGATCTTTTGTGTCGACACTCTCCCAAATACGACTGCCATAGATGTTCATGGCAGCCGGGACCAACGGCTTAACGTGCTCTCCGAGGCACGGAGCAGGCGATAATTAGTCAAAGTCAAAGTCAAAGTCAAAAATCATTTATTCATTTAGGTCACAAAGTAACACTTATGAACGTCAAAGTATATAGGTTAGTGAGTTTACTAAGTTACTGAAGCTACATTTAGGTTAGTTGCTAGGTTCAGGCAAAGGATAGAGCCTATGAGAAGAAACCTGCAAGAAACTCACGGCCACTCTTTTAAATCGCCAGTTAAATATAATTTCAGTATTTTACAACTCAGATTAACAAGGTGTTACAGCCATTATGCCATATACTACTGACTATAAAAAACTAAAGATAATAACAATAATAACTTAATAATATTATAGAGAGGAAATAATTTGAGCTAAGATATATTATTTAATATAAATCTAAAATAGACAGTAAGATGGCATGATGGCGCATACACTTACACTTTGTGACTATGCAAAGGCTTAAATTGACTTATAAGTAATACAGATCTTTGAATCCTGTATGCAACAAGCAACTAGCTCCATGAGTTTTTGTCATTTAAGTAGTCGTTGACTGAATAATAACCCTTCCGAATAAGTTGTTTTTTAACGGCGTTTTTAAATTTAAACAATGGTAAATTAATTATAGTAATAGGTAATTTATTAAAAAAACGTATACCGAGTCCCGCAAATGTATTGTGAACTTTATGTAAACGATGATATGGGCCTACTAACTTATGCTTATTTCTAGTGTTTACGTTATGGATATCACTATTCTTATTATATAAGTAAATGTTATGTTTAATAAACATAATGTTAGCAAATATATATTGCGACGCAACAGTAAGTATGCCTATTTCTTTAAATCGATCTTTCAGGGAAACTCGTGGTCCTTAATTATAAATGCTACGTACTGCACGCTTTTGAAGAATAAAAATTGTCTCAATATCAGCTGCCTTGCCCCACAATAATATACCGTAGGACATGACACTATGAAAGTAACTGAAATATACTAGTCTTGCAGTATCTATATCAGTAAGCTGTCTTACTTTCCGAATTGCGTATGCGGCTGAGCTAAGTTTCCCTGCAAGACACGATATTTGAGCGCCCCACTGAACTTTATGATCTAAAGTTAATCCTAAAAAGACTGTTGATTGAACTAAAGTAATAATTTCATCATTTAAAATTATATTCACGTTAGGACTCTTTACGTTTGGCAATGTAAACTTGATACATTTAGTTTTTGTAGAGTTAAGTAGTAAATTATTCGCCGTAAACCAGTCCAGGACTTCCGCGAGTGAATCATTAACAGCACGTATTTGTCAATCAATACGCACATAATTTCGAAAAGTCATATAACTTCCGAAAGTCAGAGGTGCGCGACGTGGGTTCGAACCCGAGACCCTCTGCATTGCAGTCTGTTGGTCTCCCCACCGAGCTGTCGCTGCTAGCTTAGTAATCAGTAAGTTACACTATAAAGTTACACTATAAAGTTACACTTCTGTTGTATATATATATATATATATATAAATTTGGTGTATAGTTTGCGCAAACAAGTTATGTGTATATAGGTGTAGTATATTATAATTATAACATAGCAATTAATGTGTAACATTTACTGGTAAAACAATACTATATTCAATACATAGTGAGTATGGTATTATGTACCTAATATATGATGTGTATTATGCACGTTACTTAATTATATGTAGTTATTTATATTATTGTGTTATTTTATGTTTTAGTCAGAGTTAGAAAAATAATGAAAGTAGAGTAGGTTAGTTAAGAAAAATCCTTCAAACGTGGCACTTTAACAACTTTTTAAAAATGATATGCTATTTTGCTTCCTTTATATTCTTAGGTAGTTTATTATACATTTGGGCTCTTTCATATGGTATAGTTTTTTATTGTAATTGGTCCTTGGTATACTTAAATAGATGTTGTTTGCTTGTCTAGTCATTTGTTTGTGGTAGTGTATTCTTTTTGTGAAAGTTATGTGTGAGTGTGTATCTGTTGACAGGATTTTTCTAACCAATATGCAAATGTTATATTTATATGATTGAACAAGATTCATTAGCTTAGTTTCTTTATATATCTGATCTGTAGGTGTGTGTAGGAATCCAAATAAAGTTTTAATTATTTTGTTTTGTGCAACTTGTAATCGTTTTAAATTCGTCCTAGCAGCTGATCCCTAGACTTCCCCAGATTTATATTGGCAAAATATTTACTCACGAAACAAAATCTTTCATTATTGAATTGGAACAGCAAGCTTTACGATGTTATTTTGTTAAATAAAAAAGAACACAAGTATTAAACATCCCTAATTATATAGAAATTTCTTAATATTGATTATTGTTAGACTATTCGATGTAATGTGCGTATTAAATAAGTTATTATCACTCGCTTGAACTATAAAGGAAAACAAAGTGACGAAAGCTGCATGTCCGAGAGCATATCTTTGAGTATATTAGGTTCTCCTAATATTCTCAAAGATATGCTCTCGGACATGCACTGGACCAACGTAGTCCACCTACGACCTTTCCCTTTTACTGAGAAGAGGTCCCGAGCACAGCAGTGAGACAATTATTATATATTTATAGAGATAGACGAAGAATGGGTTAAAGCTTGGCAGGGCACGGAATGACGGTTTTTACCGGGTGTTTGTATATATAAACTGGGTTGTATATATCTGTGTTCGACGAACTGATACGAGCTACGAATGCAGCTTACGTGTGCTTATAAACCTCAAACAACCACGCATAGAACCCGCCTCTTGTAAAAGATCAGTCATACGCTAGAACTACATACGTCGCTTTAGCAAGGCTGATTTCTTACAAATGTGTGTTTTGTAGTACCGATGTATCGATGAAACCAAGCATTCATGTATAGTACATGCATGCTCGGTATTATCTGGGTAGCTTAGCTTTCCGAAAAACTAGAATTGCAGGAAACGTTAGATTCCCAGAAAAGAGCTGTCAAGGAACATCTATTTGTAATTGGATGTATTTGCATTACGGTAACATTTCCAGTTTTTAAATTTACGTCCTAAGTGAATTCGCTAATAAACGCTGCAAACGTCAGCGTCAAACGCGATTTTATGAATACGTATATTTCATTTATTTGTCTCACAAAATACAAAATAACAGCGCAAGTCGCAGCAAAATTCGTTCCGTGTAAATTTGAACGAGTGTCGGATGATCCTACCGGGGCTTTTTATTGTCGGTGAGAACAATTGTACGAGAATGTTCTACAGTGTACTCGAAATAGTCCGTCCAACACGCAACACGTCCACGATGACTCTTGTGTTTTATTTAGAATATTTCGCTGTAAGCTGATATCACAAAACCGGCAGTGTATTTTTTTAAATTGCAATCGTGCCACCAATATTTTGTATAATTTTTAAAACTATTCTATTCACGCAGATGGATATCAAATAACCAAAAAAAAAACATTATCAGTGTCTGATTAAATGAACGTAAAGTGTTGTTTGTATTCGGTTCCTGTGTCTGGTAATTTAAGACTACCCATAATTGGCTTTAACTCTAGCAACTATACATGTAATATACAACCTAAGACGGACATTCTGTATCGGATCGAACTTGATTAGAAAAATATTGATTAAATAGTTCGTATAAAAGACTGACTGACTTTTTTAATAAATCGACATTTTGATAGCGGGACACTCAATATAACATTAGGTCCTGATGCCAAATGCAAGTTGCTTTATATGTATTATTCGTGAATAAATCACACCATTATACCTTGTATTAATTATTATATTGCAATGCATGAAGATTTATTCTACGCAAATTGATTCAGATGGAAAACAAGTTAATATGTAAGCAAAACCCTTATTTAACATAATGAAATATATTCACAGGTGTTTATATTGACTGACGATGAAAAATTACTATTAGAGAATTCACGCCGCAACGTCATTGTGAAACCTCCAAAGTGAACATTATTTAATTAAAGTCGCGAGAATAACAGTTAGTATATTGTGATAATGTGTTGTGATTGTGTCGCTAATAGAATGTCATTTATATACATAATATTTTAACAACAGCTGTTCTAGTTATTTTGGGGTCTACTTAAGTTACTTAAAATCGTCAAAAAAATGTAATCGCTTTCTTGTACGCAACTCGTGTCCGATAACCAGTAATTGAAGCTTCTAACGTAAGTTTAATAAGGTGTATACTAAGTACACACAGACATAATTTATTGTGCCTGGCCACTGGTGTGCCGCTGCGACTCAATAGGTAAAATTCGAATATATTATTATATTCAGTACAAAATATCAAAGAATGCTATGCTTCTTTAATATTTTGTACGAAATAATCCACACATTATAAATCTGCATCCGCGATGTGGAATAAACTTAATTAAAATATGAATATAATATTAAAATGAGACAGATAACGTAATTTCAATCTTCTTACAATTTAAGAGTAATTAATCCCAAATTAATTGTAGTGGGTTTCCTAGTTTAATAAGAATAAATAACAGATTTTAAAGAAGAGCTTTAAGTGAGCATCATAACCTAAAGAGGGACTGATGTTCAAAAGTATTTACATTTCTCTGACACTTACAGCCAGGACTGATATTTAAACTATAACTTGAAATATAATTGAAAACTTAAATTAACTGCATACTAAAATTAGGTGCATTATTAAACGGCTCAGACAAAAAAAAACGCAAAAAGCAACTGTTATTATGGCATTAAAATAAATTTCACTGTTACGATTTAAGACTTATGTGGCCGAAGAAAACTATCAAAATGTAAAAAAAGAACAGCTCGTATGTTACCCACGGATATTAGTTTACCCCATGCAAACTTTATCAATATCACTCAATTCAACGTCACTTAAAGAATGAACGTCTGTGAACGATATTACCGTTTTATATGTATTATAACGCAGTGACGTGATGGTCGGTTAAGATCAGTATCATTACTAAAATTTTCTAGATATTCGTTAGATCTGCAAATTTATAGACCTCATACTCAGTATAAAAATGTTAAATATGATATATTATATACGATGACCTGTGACTAATATGAATTGCGATGTGAGTTTAGAGCATAGATTTATTTGAGAGTGCTGTTTTACTAATTTTAAATTTAATCGCCGCTGCCATTGCGTCGAGTGATGTGGGTTTGAATCCCACGCGGGACAAATATTTGTGTGGGCCACAAATGGTTGTTCCAGAGATGTGTGTTCTTTGTATTTGTGTTTGAATGTTTGTAAAGCCCCTCTTTACACAGGAATTATTCCAAAGGTGGGGAGTAATCTTTTTAAAAAAGAAAGAAAAAATAAGTTTCAAGTAGGTTAGAAGAACTTCTACGCGAGGGTAACTGGCTGCAGGTTTCATGTATTAAGTTACTGCAGTATTTTAAAGTTGGATTAGATTACTTTGTTGGTCCAACTGCGTTGGCTTGCATATTCGATTACTACGCGACTCGGTCCCGAGTTCCCGACCCGTTATGTTAAGGAATATTCCGTAGTAACAAGGAGCATTAGTGACTTAGAAACGACTAATACTCGGAGAACTATGGGAGGTAGAATAGGTACTCTATCTAGCATAGTGCTGGTATTGGTAATTGGATATGCCGATCGCATAACCGATTAAAGAATTATGACTACGACCGCTACGCCATACCTACGACAGCGTAGCGGGCGTCGCGTTGCTACCGCCGCGCTACGCTTTATGCATTCGAATCCCACACAGACATGTCTAATTTTACTGAGTCTGTGTTCACTTCGCGTCGTTTTATTAATGTTTCTACTGTCCCCTGCAACAGATGTCCTGAAAGACAGAGGGGAGATTTAATTTTAAATATAATCTCCTAGATGAACGATAGCCCGGTTGCGAATATACTTGCTAAAGATAAACCAACGTAGATCGTACAAAGTATGATCTTTGTCGCACATGCTTTTTAAATATTTTGAACGAGATGTCCCTACAGTTGAAACCTTCCATACTTATTAGCCAGTTTAGTAATAGAAAAAAACTCAATTAGCGGTAATAGGCTTGCCCATACAATAGCCAACCGAAATATTAGTCAGATACTAATTCGTGTATATCTTTAGAAAAATATAGACAAAACGGTATTTTATTGAGATACTATAGAATATATACTACACAATTACTATAGAATATATCATTAGCATCTAAACGATGCGATCTATTTGTAGTGAATAGCTAATGAACGTGTTTTAGAAATCATCTGCCACGACAGATCCCCAATTAAATTAAATCCTGTTACTCTAAAGCAAATTTAACGAACTGAACGGTAAATACATATTGCATTTACAAATTAAACTAACTGTTAAAATACATTCACTGTACATTTGGAAAATGATTGCGGCATAAATAGCGGCTGCAATGCTCAGCATTCTGGATGCCGCGCTAAGTCAAGTCAAGTCTTGTTTCAGTACACACGACTGTTCGTATGAGCAAATTAGTTGCCCGCGTCTATTAGTACATGTAATAGTTACAATACAATAGAAAACTTAAAGGATAGCTAGATTTCTGCTTGCATCTTATTTCGTAGCTTTATAAAAGTCCCGTATATCTCGATATCGCTGGGAAACTTTTGCGTAAAACATATCGACAATTGCCGCAAAAAACGTGCTGAATCAAAATTTACGTAAACGGACGCCGAAATAATCTCAAAGGCCGTCATTAAAAAAAAATAGTGCTTTCATATTTGTACCTCAGGAAATAGCGAACAAAATGAATTTATTCTACAACGTTTTCTGAAAAATTTCAAGGAGTTGTAACACAAATATAAGCATAAACTGTCCCGGACTAGCGGGGCGGACCTATACAAAAGACGTAAGAAGACATATTATGTAGTTGAAAACAAATGCACTTCGCCACTAGCGGGCCGCTGCACCTCAAAAGTTAACGTACTACTATCATTTTTGAACGTCATTAAATTAATGTAAGCAGGAATGTATCTTATCCTGGTGGCAGTCGCGGACTCTTCACTTGGCACTGCAGTAGCGATGACAGAAGAACATTGCCACTTTGTCTTCTCAGAGTGAGATTCCTCAGTCTACCACAAAGGAGAGTGGAATAGCTATGTGTCACGTAGCTTATTATATAGACTAGGTAGAACTGCGTTGCTAGCGTAGCGGTAACGAAACTGACTATTGTATATCAGGTCTCGGGTTCGAATCCAGTGGAAGCAGAAATGTATTAGGTATTTCTGTAATTTTTTTGTTAATAACAATCAGAAGCTAGAAAACAGCCGGAGTTAGAATATTTTAATAAAGTCTCCATATTAATTATTTGACAACTTTCTAGATATTCAAACAACAGAACTAAAGCTCAAAACAAGTATGTACGGATCACAAAACATTACCCTCATGTTGTCATCAAAACCACATCACCAGACGAACATCAGTTCGCGAAGTGAAGTTAAGAGATGTTCGCTTAAACCACAGCGCTCTCTATGCAGTCTTAGTGCGATCTATACTATGTAATATTATAAAGCTGAAGAGTTTGTTTGTTTATTTGGTTGAACGCGCTAATCTCAGGAACTACTGGTTCGAATTGAAAAATTCTTTTAGTGTTGGATAATCTATTTATCGTGGAAGGATACAGGCTATATAGCATCACGCTATGACCCACGAGGCGGCGCATAAACGGTGGCACAGCTAGTTATAAACATAGTAACATAATACGTACCTTTAATTATTTAAGAGACTGCCTCGGTTGTCCACCTGTGGTGATGCGACTGTTGAGCTGCCTGTGTGTGAATCTGTTAAATAACGAAACGGCGCCATATTAAATGACTCTAAAACCTAGCTAGTAGGATGTACAATATATTGTACCCACATCCCACCAACAGAATGTATTGTACATACACAAAAAGGAGGTAAGTATACCACTGCTTAACTCTTTGAAAATATAGTCGAGTGACAATGTGTGTATTTTTATCAATATAATTAAAAGCTTTATATAATAATTGTATTACTTTATTAGGATTTAACGTTATAGCTTGTATTGTGTACATATTACTATTGGGATTAAATATAATGATCATCAAAAATACTAATTGGTCAGCAAATATTGCACAGCATAACGAGCATCTATACGCCTCAAATCACTGCATTCCGTCTCGGAAGTGTTAGGTTATATTAGGTTCCTTTTTTTAAACCCACCCAAAAATAGGAGCCCCGCAAAGGGGGGCTCCGTCGACTTAGTTTGATATCTTTAAAGTTTGCTGGCCATGAGTTGCTGATCAATTAGCTATTGCTGCTCACAGATTATATTTTTCTGCTCACAAAAATACAAATACTATGCTAAACATTTAAATAACACCCATTACTATTTAAATTAGATGCATTACACGGTTAAAACATTTAAGCCTAGGATTGCTGTTGTGCATAAAATAAACAGCGGCCAAAGTCACAACGATAAATTTAAAATTAGCTCTCATTATTTGTAAATGTTATAATAAATTAAAACATTTATTATTATCGCGTAAATATATCACTACATTATTTAAATACGCATAACAGTATAAAAAAGTTACTCCGTCGACTGGATGAATGGTGGTTTAAATGGTTGACTCGCCACTGAGCCAAATGTTGTGGGTTCGATCCCCACACGGGAAAAACAATTGTGTGATCCACAAATAGTTATTCCGAGTCTGTGTGTGCTTTGCGTCCGTTGTGTGAATGTTTGTAAAATTCCATGCGACACATCTATATCCCGGAAGTTGCCTTTTAAATAAATTGTAATAATGAATTCTCATTAGCGGCACAGAGACTGTAAATTTGCTTAGTAGATACTAACAGGCATCCTATTTCGTAAGACATAAAATAATTATCGCAGCGGGCGTAAAATAACTCTGTAGTGCTCTTGTCCACACGCACAGTGGCGTGTCAAAGATTTTAATATAACACAAACATATGTATATTTTAAATTGTTAATAATGCATGGTATACAGCAAGAGGCTCGCCTCCTAAAACCAGCGACACTTATGCCTATCCATTAGAAGATATAGGAGTGAGACTATGTATGAAATGTGTCTAGATTTAGCATTATAATTTATCAAGTAAACCAAAGGAAAGTAAAGGCATTGTGCTGGACTGAATATGATAAAGTAAATTTACAATTATAAAAGTAATATGATCACGCTCACTCATATTGTAAATTGTAATTGTAATTAGACGAGAGAGCTTACATATTGGATATAGAACAATAGTTCCTATATTCTAAATGTAACCTCTCTCTTCTAAGTGATAACACGTTACGTGCAATCTAAGTGTTATTTGAATCTTTTCTAAATAAGTAGCATCGAGAACTTTTCTAAGACAATCCAGTCTTTTAAACGTATATAAGATACACAAGTCACGTATATATAAAGAATTATTCAAAAGAACTAAAGAAGTTACTCCACTCGAAGAAATCGAACTAGCGAGTTCTCAAAAGTTTAGTAGATATTGAAGTCTGAAACTTGTGGTATGAGACAGCCAATTCAATTAACTGATACAGTTTGAACGGTTTAGAAACTCTACGAAGAACCTAATCGATAAACTGACATCGTATTTGATGAGTTATCGAAGTAATCAGAAACACTTGGGGAAGAGTATTATGTGAGTTTTCAATTCAACCAGCTTTTGTGTAGCCAAGAGCATTATTCTGTTATAACAATATTGGAAAAATGGGATAAGACGCGTATTGCAAAATCTGCAGTACCGAGACAAATATTTTATACAACGACATAGAAATGAAACTCATAAAATATGAAATGTTTATACTGTGCGTAGAGCTGTCTCTATAACTTTTCCAGAAGTTATCTGTGACTACTTAAGGATATATTTGAATGTAGTTTCTTACCTCAAGGTTTAGGCTATATTCGTATCAAGTCTAGCCCTTGCCTGTGACTTTATTTGTGTAAAATATGGTTCTCTCATGATATCATCTACTTATAATCTACGTGGCTAATGAGCATATATTTCAAGTAATATTAGTTATCAATATACTGGGAATTGTTGTTTACTCCTCGCTTCAACATGCCAATCCCATCAGACCCATCCTTAGTCCAGCCAATGCGTCACATACAGTAGGTGTGATATGGACTCGTCCTGTTCACCACAGGCTCTGCAGATAAAATTGTTTGCCAAACTCAATCTGCACAGGAAGTCGTTGGTGCCAAAATGATCAGTGAACGCTCCTATGAGCAGACGTATTTGGCCCTTGTTGTACCCGCAGAACTTCCGGGTGAAGCCCGTGGCTCTGTTTGCAATGAATTTCTTGGAGTGTTCCAGGGCCCTAAGGGTCATCCACTCTAGCCTGTGCTTATCATTGCTATGTGCATTCCAACAGTACCAATATGTTTTCAATTCAATTGGACTAGTAAATTATTAAGTATTTGGTCGACATTAAACAGCGCTCTTTACATTCCATTAACGTTCGAATTATGTTGAAAGGAATAAATTGACAATTTACTACAGTCTCGATATTTTTACTGACAGTCACAACAGTACCACGTTACGTCATACTCAGTACGTCAGTATTTATTACTGAAGAAAATAAAGTGCTCTAAGATCAGATGGATCACACATACAAATGTTGTCTCACCCCTTTCCCCTTTCCCCGAAAGGATAAGCAGAGGCGTATTATACTCCCATTTCGCCAGTCATGGTTAACAACGAGAGGGAAGCGAAGCGAAGGGAAGCAATATCGGTGCTTCGTATAAGCCTTTTTAAATTGCTCTAATAAAACTTATACAAAGCGCTCATTACGCTTCCCAACATTGTTCAGATAGCGCGCAGTTCGCATCTAATATTGTTATGTTAGGTTCCTTTTTTTAAACCCACCCAAAAATAGGAGCTCCGCCAAGCGGGGCTCCGTTGACTTAGTTTGATCTCTTTAAAGTTTGCTGGCCATTAATTGCTGATCAATTAGCTATTGCTGCTCACAGATTATATATTTCTGCTCACAAAAATACTAATACTATACTAACCATTTAAATAATACCCTATTGTTTTTAATATCGCAACGTCTATTCTAGTCGTATGTATATGTCTTGCTGCGTGACATCTCGTCTCTCTCCGATGCTTATCTAACAATGCATAATACGCGCTGTTACTAGGGATGTGTTCTGCTTTATCTCATCGAGTTAGATTTACCCCATTAATAAATTGTGATGGAGAGAGTCTTGCCGTGGCCTACTTTCTTAAACTACAATCACTACTCCGTGTTAATACTGGCTGTATAAGTTACGCTCGATATAAAAACAGCCAAAGTATATTTTGAATCCTTCTTTTATATTCGGTAGACATAAGTAAGTAGTAGTTAAAAGCACAAGTTTAATGAACTTGTATTTATAGATACGCAATAAAAGTAGTGAGGTTATCAAATAATAAGTTTCAACTATAAATTTAAAAAATAACTGTTGCTGAAGTATTGGAACCGCTATTTATATTTACTCTTGACTCGACATTTCGACTGCTTTTCATCGTCAGCCATTGTCTAATGAAAACTAAGGTGGTGTTCGTTATAATCTTGAAGTATTATGTCAAAGCACTCAAACTTGTAAAATAAAACACTTATAAAAATTTGACATGTTTATAAACTGTCTCATGACATCGTTTTGTAGAATTCTTAGTTATGCAGATCTCAATGTTTTCCTTCGCCGATAAAACTAGCGACAGTTAACTATTTAATATGCACATAAATTGAAAACGTTAATGTGAATGCCGCATCGCACTTAAAACCATACAAAAAAAGAAATTTTCTGAAATTTTACTCTCCTTTGAAATGATTCCTGAGTTGCAATGAACTTTATAAACATTTAAACAACGGACATAAGGATCACCCAGACTCAGAACAACAATTTGTATATCACGCAAATTTTTGTCTCCTATGGGGATCGAACCCACAACACTAGGCGCGTCGACTGTGGCGAAGCGACCCCTAACCCAAAGAAAAATACACGCAATGAAACAATCCCAAAAAATCTAAATGCCTATTGGATTAAAAAAACGTTCTATTTTTAAATGGGAATCAGGTCAGTATAATATGGAAAATCCTAATTATTAATCAGGTGCTTGTCAAAAAAGGTGTGATGAAAAAGGAAGGAGAAGGATGTCAATACCGCGACAAGGACGGGGTGTGCGGTATCATTGACCCGAGAAGCCCGGGTCGCATATCCGAGCTACAAGCGTTGAAACCCGAGAAGATACAATCAGGATAATCCGTTAGCTTAAAAATATACGATATTCTCCAGTTCGAATATTGGTTACGGTAAGGGTAAACAATATTCGGTCTATTTTATTACTTTTATATTTCCTAAGTAGAGGAAAAACTAGCCATCTGCGCAGGAGATATAATTATGCAATAATGTGCGCCAACACTCGTAGACTCTCTATTCCCCTTTACTAATAGTCCAATAAGCTGGCAATCCGAGAAGCCTAATCTCTTTACAGTGGGATTGCCGCTCTATCCAGCACTAACGGTGTTACGTAGGTCCATGCATGGGGCGAAACGTCGCCGACTTGCCGAGTTGCCGAGACTGCATGAGTGGCAACCGTAGATATATAGCAGCTATTAGATCAACAAATCACTCAAATAAAATGTTAACAAAACTAGTAAAGCGTAATTACGTCAGTAATAATTGAAAGTACACTGACGTAAACAAAACACTTTGCCTTGGTCTTAGAAATTAAATTGCTTATTACCTACTACGTAGAAGTAAAATAACAAGTTGTTAATCTGGTATCGCTTATATATGTCTAAATGGCTGTTTTTATTCGTTGATAATAAATTATCTATATAAAAAAAAAAATTACATGGAAACTAATAAATGACAGACTAAGATTGGAGCATCTATACTCAAATTAGAGAACTACACAAATACAAAACATCGCTTTAAACAACCACATTGCCTTGCCAAAAAGATCCGTGATCTTAGTCTCTTGTTAGCAGCGCTACAATTCCATTGAAGAGTTGGCAAATACGAGTATAATCTTGGTAACCTAGCAATCGTCTCTAGGCTACCAGAACCTCTTTACTACAAGGCGGCCTTCAACCAGGCTTCTACTGCTAGCGGAGCGAGCTCTGTACATATTTTGTTTAACACGGAACGTTAATCTTTATAAAAGCATTTCCACCAAAAAAGAGTCTTGCGGAAAGGACTGTACGAGTAAAAATTGTTAAAAACGAACTTGTTTCAATAATAATAATTGTTTATTTTTTATTTGTTCTCTCACACAGTACATAATATTTGACATCTTAAACAAACAGTCCATACAATAACGCAGTGAATGTATAGTCTGTGTGGGAGACTGGTCTCTGTACTAGGAGGTCCTGTATTACAGATAACCAGCCTCTCCGTGCTATGAATAGGTGGAATGTGTATGATTGGGGCTAGTATGTTCGTGTTGAGAATGTACGTCATGCTGGGAGATGTGTGAGTGGGTAAACGTATGAGTGTGTGTGTCCATGTGAGTGTGTTAGTGTTTGTGTGTGAGGGTGTGTGTGTGTGTGTGAGGGTGTGTATGTGTGTGTGTGAGTGTGTGAGAGTGAAATTATTTGATAACCGTACGAGCCAGGTCTTCGGGACCAGAAAATAATATTTGTATCATAACAAATCTAATAACGAAAGTGGTGGATAGGAGCATAAAGTATTATGGTATGATTATAGGTATAGCTGGTATGGTATTACATGAGATACGAGAAATTATGAAATGAGTTAGGTCCTAACTATTTTTACTTTACAAATCTTAGGAGAAGGTGAGGCTTATCCTTAGGAGAAGGTGACGTATGTATATTCCAGCTAGTTGCACAACGTTCTACTAGACATTTCTCACTCTTTATCGTTTTGCAGTCCGCTTGTTTGTAACTTAGCAGCATAAAAAATCATACTAAAACATCACTGAACTCTTTTTAAAATAAATACGATGTTTTATACAAATCCTGTACTAAAAGTAATCTCTCTGCCGCAGGATGTATTACGAGAGCTTAAACAACGAAAACACATTTTTCTCGTTCGTTTAATGACATTACTTGGTCTTCCAGTAATCGTGACCACTATAATGATCACTGCGATGTCGGTGACGCATTTTTAATGCCTATTCGTTCTAGTATTGTAAATAAACTATAAACATGTTTTTAAGCAAGCAGAGTTTATTTATAGATTCACATTTTGATAACGCCAAAGCTGTAAAAATGTTTTATTACTATATTGCGACAGGAATCTTTTAAGTCTCACTTAATAAATCGAGTGAGACTAGTCTACTACAAATATTTTACACGACGAGCAGTCACTGCGAGTTTCTTAACTGAAAAATAAAATCCAATTCTTTGCCCGACTTATTAAACTTCACCACCGCGTCAGTTCCAAACACGAGAGCAAAATATGCCATATTACCTATGAAGAGGCCGTGTGAAAATTGGTATAAAAAAAATCCTTCAGTGTATCATTCACACTTACACACACACCCTCACACACACACACACACTGCACTAACACACAAAGATTGCATGCATTAATTTATATTTATATCAATAGTAATAAAAATGTAAAAAAATAATTTTTAATCAGTTTTGTATCTACTTACTTTATTTGCTATATAATTTTACGGTATGGAAGAGCGGAGCCTCCTAACACAGGCATTAAATGTTTAAAAAGAGACTCCATAAACTAACTTAAGCATATGTATTGTTAAAACGAAATAAATATTTGAATTTGAATTTGAATCTCTTTAAACATGTTCTGCTCTTTTTTATCCTGTATGTCGTTTTCGATTTTCTTATTGAAGGTCCATTTTAAATCCATAGGACAAAAAAGTTAATGAGCACAAATAATAATGTGAATTTAAAATAGTCAAGTCTTTCTTTTAATATATGCTTAAATATTTTACCTCTTTTACGGTAGTCATAATAAAATTAATTAAGTAAAACATTTAAAAACCCCAATAATATTGTTCTAATTTATTATCGTTATTTTTATGGTTAAAAAATTACGCAAATATATACCTAAAAATGTTAAATTTCTTAAACCAATTTTTTTTTGACGGGGTAAATAACTATTTGTATGCTTTTTATTTTAAATATAATAAGAGCATATAGAGCGTAATATAATAAGATGCGGCGGAATATTATGACGCTTTTTCATTTTGATGTTTTATTTTTCTCTTTAGTTTATATTTCTTGTAAATAATTTGTGTATATATGTATTATGTTAATTATTTAATTATGTCATTAAAAAGCATAATTATGTTGTATAAGAGCATCAACGTATTTTCGTTTAATGAGGGTATTGAATAAAAGCATGTCGTTAATTCTTAAAAAGTGGCTTTCCATGATTATTGTAATTCCATTCGAATAGAAAACGCTCGCTGGGGTGAGTGCCCCGTGTGCAGAGGATAGACTTCAACCCACACATTTACAAAATGTGGGAGGGGTGTGACGGTGAAAGGGGGACGGGGCGCGTTTTTCAATACGCTTTCCCATTCGCCCCTGCGGATAATCCGCGTGCTACATTGCTATCAGTTTGGATTTGATCCCGGCCGGGTCGGTACTCCGGGATAACTTTACATCAACCGCGCAACTCTGTTGAGTAAAATTATTGTGGATCCCAAACATTACTCGTGGCGCTTCTAAAGTATTTCTAGCGATCGCTTAGACATTTATGTAAGTGAATAACATTTGTAAAAGTTTTGCAGTGGTTTTAGTGCCAGTGGTGTGTAGTTTTAAATCAAATTACATTAGTATACTTATTTAAATTATAAAATTAAATAGCGAAGAAATATGGTTGTATATTTTTAAAGTGAAAACTTCTTTAGGCGCGTTGAACACTTCTTGGGTGAACAAAAACCATGGAACTCGCGTCATCGTTACCGAACGCTTTCCATTTTTGAATTATTTTTGGTTTATATAGAAGTATTTATGATCAAGGATTAAAGTTTTCACTTCTATCGTCTCCAAAGACTGCCCCAAATTTTTTATGGTTTGTCTTCGACGGAAAATTTCTCCAACGATTTAAATTATTCAGTGTTTCTTTTCTCTGTCCTCTCGAGAGATATTTATAACAAATATTTTAATTAGGGCAGCGGTTAAAAGCAAGGTGAAGTGATGGTATGTGCAAATATAAGAATAATATTTTTATATGTCATAATAACGTAAGAATTTTGTTTATTTATACATAGAAAAGTGCATCTATTGAATTTTGATACATTTGAATTGTGTTTTATTTTTAAAACTAAATTATTTTCTGCTCATTGATAGGTTATTTAAATAAATTTAAAATATACTTAATGTATATATCATTAGGTTCATTTACAGATTTGTTAAATTATTAACAACAATAAGGAACGTAGGTATTGTTCTTTAAATTATTAATTAAATAATTATTTATGGATTATTAAAATAAACACATTGATTTTCTGTAATTTAGGGATTAGAGGAGGTGATAAAAATATAATTTTATTAAAATAAACAAAGATAGAATATTATTACCTTTTTTTTACTACGAAAATATTAAATCTCGCACGTGGCAACTAATGCGATATTTACTGATTGTATTGTGCATTATTTTTATACTAAAATACAATAATACTGTATAATCATTTAATTATCTATTTTATATAATTGAACATGTAAATTTTAAAATGATAAAATAGGCTATTTATTCTACTTACCTACCCATAAATAATTATCTAATTAATAATTAATAAAATAATACGTTTGATAAATTATTGCGATTAATTACCTACCAAATTAGTTAATTAATCCGTAAATATTGTATATTATTTTTTAATTAGTTTAAGTTCATTTATAATTTACACGTATATATGCATATGTACTGATTTACATAATCATTAATCGGGATTTAAAACGGCTCTAAAATTTTAAAGGTTATACTTTAAACTTTCGGATTCCAGGGCTAAGACACAATGCGTTTTTAAGTAAGATATAATTAAATTAACTGACTCAAATTCGTATACATATAACCTATCTCGGCTAGATTAAATGTGATTGTTATAAAATAATGAGAAATAATTATAACATATTATACGAATTCATTGCTAAAATAAGGTTTTATCGAGTTTAGGACGCCCTACTATAAATCTGTAATCAATTCCAGAAATTCAGCTGACAAATTAAAATAGTTCAATTTACTAACTAAATTAATTCAATGTCTGAACTAAATTTATTGGCCAATCTAATTAATAAGTTTTCTTTAAATACTTTATTTAGTATTTAAACGTATTTACAAATTTACGGATACCTTTTGCATTAGACTAAACATTTACGTGTTTGTAAGTTTCTTATTAAATATATCTCAGTGCAACAGATATATTACTGCAATTATACTTACCTAAATGCTGCATGCCGCAACTCATTCTGCTCAGTCGTGTAGCATTTCGTTTGAGTCATACACGTTTTCCGGCTTCGTCTTGCTCGCCGCGCCGTGGCTATCACAGCGACATTCGTCGGTCTCGCCAACAGCGCCATAGAAGTCGCGTCATTTCCGATAGTCACCAACGCTCCGGCAGTCTTATATGTAAAGCTATAGTTGATGCCCGTATCTTTCTGCTCAGTATTTTCTGCTCAGAAAACGTTGCAACCGTTCGTCTCATTTCACCTGTCTTGACGGAAACAGTTCTAATCAGAAGGTGGTGGCACCTGAAAAGCGGAGTTTCATTTTTTTTTAAATTTCGGCGTCATTGTGCTATATATATAGTGTAACAGATTCAGCTTAATATTTGCTATAAAATCAGTGTTTGAAATGGTACCTACTTATCATAATTAATTTGTTCGGAAACGTAAGCATATTACAATTTCCTTGAGCTTTTTAGGATAACAATATCCTTGCGCATATTAACCAGTCTGATGTCAATTCCAAGGGATCCACATCAAACTAAAGCATTTTTAAATACTACGCGTCTTTGTAAGTGTTCATATTAATTGTAAAGTGTTAATTTTTATCGTAATAAAAGGATAATATACTTTTTGGTTTTTCGATATCTATTTTTAATACAGTCTTGCGATTTCTAACAGGTAACGCCACCTATGCCATTTGGTTCAAACTACAACGTCATCAAATGCAGGAAGTAGTTACGTCACGGTGCAAGCTGCGTTTCTGTACGTAAATGCAAATAAAGTGTAAGGGTTTGGGGACGTACTGAGGTATCTAGTTTTAGTTTATCATGTTTTACTTTATGATTTAAGACATTAAATAGGCTTTTTGCGAAATAAAAACAATTTTATCTGAATTGCATCGAATCATGCTTTGCGAAAAGAGACCCCTGTTAAATTTTATCGGAACTAACTTGAAACGCATTGGCGCATCACACTATCTTAGTTCATAATAAAAACAAAACTCAGGATAGAAAAAGAAAATACATTTATTCAGCCATACCTATTTTTCTCATAATAACATAAGAAGTAATTAAAATAAATACATTTAATACAAACGATAGTAGAGAGAGTGACACACATACAAGACAAAAAAAAAGTTGCCAACGGCCATGGCGCAGCATCAGAATTATTGATCGGTAGTTACCTGAAAAAAATGTTGGCAATCGATAACTTATCAGAATAGCATTAAATATCGTTAAAAGACGAAATTTGACGATGTTCTGATAGATATCCAAGGTCCATTAGGTCGCTGTTACTTTTATTAATACAATATTTTTAATTTTTAAAGTTATATCAACATGCAGACACCAATACATCGATCAGCAGTATTTTATTAAGGCCACAAAATAGAATTACTCTGAGACTCTTATAATCTACGTTGCATTTTATATAGATATGCATTTCCAAGATTTTTTATAGGATAGATAGAGAAGGCGTGATGCATTTAGATTATAGCTAAGGCACACAAATCACTTGACGTATTTTGTACCTGATATTTGGTTTGTATGCCTGAGTTCACTATTAATTCATCACTTAATTTCACAAATATACCCATTTAACTGAATATCAATAGTTCTTATCAGAGGGCGTTACAACATCTTCTTTAGTGCGCACTTCCGAATGATAGGATCGGCAATGTTTCCTAACTCAGGTTCATATTTCAATAATGAGTCCTTTAGGGCTTATATAGACATAGATTGAAAAAGTTACTAAGAAATGTTTTAATAATTTCCTCTAAAATAACAACTTAAATAATGTTGTAATAATTATTTATGCGTTTACTTAGTTACACAAAGTAATAATTTTGATGTTAGTGTAATGTATAAGGGTACAAAACTACTTTAGTAATGGCAATGAAATATTTTTCTTTGAAAGCAGTTGCTGAAATGGAATTATAGGCTAAATAAATAAATATTCACATGTACGCACAATAAAAATAACCTTTTTTCTTTGGTCTAAAATAAAAATATAATATTGTCCAAAAGTAAAAAATTGTTTGAACATAATAACATGCAAAACATTGTTGTGGAAAAAATAAATAAAAATGCATTGGAATGGCAGTTCTAAGTCTCCGATCAATATGGGATAAGGTATCCAGTGATACTTCTTATACCTTCAAATTGAACTAAAACAAATCTTATATGTAGCTAATCAGGATTTTCTTTTTTGGCCCGCACTGGACCAGGACTATCTTAAATCTGATGATTTCATTTAGGCGATTAGTATAAAAATTGTGGTCAATTAAACATTTAAATTTATTGTTTACGTTGTCAAGTAAAACAAATATGTTTTTGTTGTTATTTACGAGATTTTATGACCCCAAAAGATTATTATATTTTACCTTATTTGTAAATATGTGAAAATGTAAATAAACGGAGCTTCCGTATTTGTGGTTCAGTTGGCCAACTACAGTGTTGACATGTGAAAAAAATCATGTGAATTGACGGAAAAACACTATGGAATGGCCATAACTACAAAATGACCATGTATGCCAAAAGCAATTAATTACTATCTTTAGGGTTGTACTTTCGCTCGAATTAAATATGTGACAGATATTTAACTGAAATTATCGCAGCGCGGCCCTAGTTACTAGAAAATCTTGTCTTCAGCATATTTTCACGAAAACGACTAGTATTCCAGCAACTATTTAACAGCAGATCTGAGGTCAAGAATCGGATCTAATTATGGTGACACCGTTTACGTAGAAAAACTAAGGACTTGCTAGATCTTCTAATTTAGTCTGGATACCGTATTAGGGTTGTACTCCAGGTCAACTTGCATACCAATTATCGATATTTATCTAAAATTACTTCAGGTTTACTGGGTATTTGGTGCGTTTTCATGAAAACGACAGGAATATTTTACCAAGCATATACCATTTTGACAGCGGGTCTTGCACAAGTCTCCAAAATTAAGCATGGTGAGACTGGTCACGTATTGACAAGCTCATTACAGCCCAGAAAAATCATATAACCGCCACCAAAAAAGTAATCCATTAAATTTTCATCATTTTGGTGTTTAGTGCAGTAGTGAGTGTAGTTGAAACTAATATTAGTGACACCAGTTAACTTTTGCTATCGATAAAATCTTTAAATATGTATTTATCACATATAACGAAATATTCTCTCTCTTAACTAACTAAACTAACTGGTACAATATTTAGTACCTGTTTTGTAAACAGGTACTAAATATTTTTCTTTTTTTATACCGCTAAGGTCGCAAACTAGCATACCTGATTGTAAGTGGTCACCGTAGTCTATGGACGCCGGCAACACCAGAGGCATCACTTGCGCGTTGCCGACCCTTTAGGAAAGGAAGTGGGAAGGAGAAGGAGCGGGAAGGGGGAAAGAGGGTGAATCCTCTCCATCCTCCGGCACTCTCACTCACCGAACGAAACACAACAGTAGGAATACTGCTATTTCACGTCGATATTCTGTGAGAGGGTAGTCCTTCCCCGGTCGAGCCGGCCCATTCATGCTGAAATCAGCGAGGCTCTACTACTCTAAAATATTGTATCAGTTCGGTTGATTTTTATTTACTTAACTAGTCACCCGGTTTCACTCACGTTTATGATTACTAATGGTGGCGTGATATTATATAACCTATGTTACTTTTGGATAAATGAGCTATCTAATAGAGAGATAATTTTTAATTCTGTCTTGTAGTTTTTGAGGTTTTCATTACAAACAAACATACAAAAATACAAATCTTTCTCCTTTAAAATATTTGTATAGATACTTACACACATTTTGATGTACTATACAAAAAAGCATGCCTTTTTTATTTATCAAGTCTTGGAATACCAGACATAACTATTAACCTATTGTATCTGGCCGCCGGTATGCCGCCGCGGCATAATAGGTTAAGTAGGAGTGTCTTCATGGGCTAAACCTTGTAATTATATATTACTAGATTTTGCTTGCGGTGTTGCTCGCTGCTATCCCTCGGGAATAGTGTAGGTAGTTGAGGCGTGAAAGCGTAGCAAACAAACTACCATACACATTCACATTCGCATAAAATAATATTAAGTTACGATGCTTATGGCTAACGTAATCGTCTTCGTATCAATACATTGAACAACATAAATCGCAATAAGCGTTATAAATAAAATGATTACTTATATGTATATAAAACAATAACCAAACTTCATCAGCTCGTAACTGAACCGATCAAGTGTTATTGTTGTGTTGTTTGAATATGACGCAAGTACGATTGAGTTGATGAGCTGATTGCTCTCTAATCTCATGCGATTCGTCGCAATCTAAACTGAACCGGTCGTCCGATTGAGTGGGTCCTTTATATCTGATCATATGATAACCTGATACATGGACCAGTGTTGGCCTGGATCTTTATATGATCTTATTATATTAACATTAACACATTATAAAACAGCAAACTACAACCATTTGCAATTAAATGTAAATGACTTCAAAATAGTTTCATTGTACGCTCAATGGTGGCACTTTGATTAGGTATTAAAAATAGCTGGTGCAGCCTGTATATATTAGAAGTCAGTGGCAATACCCTTCACGAATTGATAAGCCTACAATAACCCACGAAAGTGTTTGCCAAATTTAGTACTCACCAAACCTTTCTATCTCGCTTTCCACAAGATGACGCCAGATAAAAAGAGACAAACGCTCAGATCAGAAATCAGATATATTTATTTGTAAACATAGGTAATACATAGGATGTTACAATGAATGGATATGTCCGTCTATGTCTTGCATTGAAGCGTAAAAATTTGATACCGTAATTAAGCTATAAACAATAATATTTTAACAAATTTTACATTAATAATAATAATAATAATAATAACTTCAACTAACAATAAATTAATATTTACTTATGAACAATAATTAATCAAAAACATAATTATCAACTTTAAAATGCCATATACGCTTTTGGGTGTACAAACGTGTATCTTATGGAGCACGAGTTGTAGTTCGAGATCTTCGAATCTCAGAACAAGGAAGTAGGTAACAACAAGGAAATAGATGTTCATATATGAACCTGAAAATATCACTTCGTTCCAGTCTCTAATTTTACATATGTACATATAATTTGATGGCCTCAATGGCGCAGTAGTTAGCGTAACCGACTGCCACGCCTGAGGTCGTGGGTTCGATTCCCGCACAAGTCAAACATTTGTGTGCATGAACATTGATCTTTGTTTTGGTCTGGGTGTTTCTATGTATAATATGTATGTATTTACAAAAATAATAGCATATAATATGTATGTTTATCCATTGTCTAGTACCCATAGTACAAGCTCTGCTTAGTTTGGGCTAGATGGTGTTGTGTGTTTGTGGTAGAATATTATATTATTATAGCAAGCCTTGATCTACAAAATGAACTTATCGTTTCTTATGATTTTACATACTATTTCTTACTCGAATTCGAATCGGCTATTTCAACCTTTAACTGCTAAAGTGAATTCCGCTGAGACCTAGCAGAAGTCTTAATCTTGAGTCACTTGTACCTTACAATAGACATGTATGGTGTTTCTAGTAGCCTCAAATTTAGTCACCAAGAATCTCTCTTCTATGATTAATTATGAGAGCTTCGTAATCAGAAAATTTTAGTTACATGTATAATTATAAAAGGAAACAGTCATAAGTCATAATACAGATACCTTATGTCTTAGAAATTGAAGAACAAGATAAAAAAATATTTTCAGAAGCAGTTCCGTCGTATTACTACATTTTTAAATTTGATAAGGTTATAATAGCATGCTCGAGTGTGTATAGTTTAGTAGAAATACTATTGAGATGATGATGAATGATAATTAATATAAAGAAGTTGACAAACATTTTCAGACATACTAAGTTATTATTAAGATTTCAGATATTTACTTACGAAAGAATAATCATTGCAGTTTAATTGACACTAATAATTATTTCTTAAATAAATAATCATTAATTAAGGTTTCTACAGTCGGAGGTTGCAATAAACACCAAATGAGCTTTACTTAAGATTTAATTAAAATTTGCTATTTACAATTATACTTTATAGATTACTAAACTAACATGATTACCATTCGAAGTGTGAAATAATAATAAATTTAGAATTTTCCATTTCCGTTTCCCACAGTCGAGTGATTGACGTCATGCGCCTAGGGTTTCGCTGACGGTGCTTCGTACGTCGGGAGCCTCGGGCTGCGTTGAGCGTGGAGACCGCTATCGATGCATTATTTGATAATACGATTAGGGTTCCGTAACACATTTCAAAATTAAGTGTATTTTCGTTATAAAAGTCTATTTAAATAGACTAGTTTAAACTAGTTATCCATTATTTAAATCAATGAGCCTTCGATATTCTTTACAAGCATACCTACATAGTTACATGTTATTAAATAATACCTTTTTAAGTCATTTTGATTTTATACCGATTTGATGAAATTTGTTCTTCAATGTCTGAGATTTTGTATTATGAAAATGATAGATAATAATATATAATATCAGCCCTGTATTAAACTGTCATATTGCTGGGAACGGGTCTCTTCTCAATGTGAGAAGGATTAGGCCATAGTCCACCACGGTGGCACTGGGCCAGCGTGCGGGTTGGCAGACTTCACATATCTTAGAGAACATTATGTAGAATTCTTAGACACGCAGGTTGACTCACGATGTTTTCCTTCACCGTTAAAGCGAGCGATGATTAACCATTTAACACGTACATAACTTCGAAAAGTAAGAAATGCGCCCCTGATATCGATCTCGAGACCTAAATTATGAAATACGAAACTTAGAATTTGAATTTGCCAGCTTTAGGTAATTCACATAAATAACCTATATATGTGAGTCACCACATGGTTGCTCATAATAATATTAACTAGCGGTCGCCTAGTGCTCGAAATTCGACCAAGTTTGCCTGTAAGATATTGCTGATATATGTCATTATATATTGATATATGTAACCATAGTTACGCGCTTCGACTGCGTGTGTCAAATGCATGGTTGTGTGCGTGTAGTGTTTTTTCATTAATTTAATGTATTTCTAATGAATGTTTTATAAAAATATTAGCATTCGTCACTTCTTCTCTGTATAAACTATAAGTCTGCCAAATTTCATACTCCTCCATCCGCGCAATTTTCGTAAAAAGGGGTACAAAGTTTTTGCTTCACGTATTAATATATAGATTAGTTAGGATTACAGTGTTGAGTACTCGCTAAATGTGTAACGTATGTTCTGAGCAGGGCGCTAGCTCGCTAATATTCTATCACATACACACAACACCATCTAGCCCAAACTAAGCAGAGCTTGTACTATGGATACTAGACAGTGGATAAACATATATATATGCTTTTCTTTTTGTAAATACATACATAGAAACACCCAAACCAAGACAAACATCCATGTTCATGCACACAAATGTTAGACTTGTGCGGGAATCGAACCCGCGACCACAGGCGTGGCAGTCGGTTACACTAACCACTACGCCATTGAGGCCGTGATAATGCACAGATTAAAGTGGGCGCGGTGTTTAAATAATTTATGCAGTTTTAAGTACAAATGTGCCATACGGATATTAACATGGTCGTTTTACTAATAGCAATATTTGTAATAAATCAAATGTTCACATAACATTTGATAATTTACAGTCAAATTTAAAATTCTATGTTTCCTATATCTATAAACATTGTAAATGATGTAAAAGTTTCTTAAATTGGAACTACAAGAAAGGCATATTTAAAAATGCCAAAATGTATTCTATTTAGTACAGGTACGTAAAAAAAATAAAAAATGCTAACTTAGTTTTTGTTGATTGTGTTTTTGGTGATTTGTGTAAGTATTTGTGGGATCCCTTCTTTTCGCATAATTTTTTTTCAAGTAGTATACTTTGGCATAACTATTATGGCATGATAATACATTGCCATAATTGTTCTTAGCTTACAGCTTTTGATGACATAATTATCTTAATGGCAACCCTAAAAATAGGTTTAGGTTGCAAGCGGCCAGTTGTGATAATTATATTTACAATTCAACTCTATGACACGTTAATGATATCTATACAGTATTGTAACTCAGCCCTGTCCTTGAAATAATTACCTACAACAGCACGGTTCGTAGACACGCGTTAGGGCTGCTGGCCTAGGTACAGTATTTTAATTTTATCTACCTATTTGAGTTTCTTTCTATTTTAGTGATTGTAAATATATTATAAAAAATGAAATTCGTAGTGAATAAAATAGAAAGTGTTCAATAAAAAGCATGTTGTGTTTTTAATTTGTAGATTTAATAAAAACATCCTTATAAATTTGGGACTGAAAATATTTGTGCTTATATATCATTTATACAGTTTGGATTAACGCTAATATTTTATGCTATTACAATAAAGGATTGTAGATATACAATAAAAACTTGGCTGATAACCCTTGAGTGCTATTTGGCTATCATTTACCTAGCCCTATGCTCTAACGCAAGAAAGAAATACTTCTAAATTATCTTGTGATACTTTGCAAGGCCAGAAATAATTAAATTATTTTCTGTTAATATATCTACAGCTTAGTTTTGAATACCGTGTCTACAGTTAACGTCAAAGCTGTCATTTTGCGTCTATGTTGATTGTCACGCTTAATAATATTTTCTGCTTTGAAATTAATCTACTTTATATGGATTCTCTGAAAGATAGAATAAGAAATATTGTGATTAGAGAGAGATGCGGCATGAAAGTGGATACAGTTACAAGAATAGAAAAGGGTATATAATGGTTTGGACATGTAGAAAGAATGGACGAGGAAAGCCTGACTAAGAAAGTTTATAAGGCTAGTGTGAATGGAACAGTCGCAAGAGTAAAACCTAGGCGAACGTTTCTCGATCAGATCGGAGGAGTTCTGGATAAAGGCCAGGTTAAGAGCTCCTTGAAATGACGGGCGATTATGAGGAATGTGATGAAAGTGAATGAAGCCAGAGAAGTGTGTCAGGATCGTAGCAAATGGAAATCCGTAGTCTCTGCCTACCCCTCTGGGAAACAGGCGTGAATCTATGTATGTATGTATGTATATGGATTCATCGCGTTCTTTATTTAACACTTTATTACATTATTTTGAAACTGTTGCACTACTACTATTGAACTTTAGGAACCAACTTAACATCCAGTAAATTAAATAGTCAAGCCCTTGAAGAAGCTAAGTAGGTAGATACAGCTAAATTTTATGTATGTGCGTAAATAGAAACACCAACAATTAAATTATGTTCAGGTACTTTGAAATAACTACACATCAAGACATTGAGACAACCACCATCTTATCTTATCTTGTGTGTGGGGGCCAGTCAGTACAGACCGGCGACACTTCGACCCAGTGGGATCTTTTGTGTCAGCCCCAAAACCACCATCTTAATCTCGACGTGATAATGAATGCTGACAAGCAACCGAAACGTCGGGACAAGTGTAAACTTAAATATAAATAGCTTTAATAATCTAAAACGCTTAAAACGTAGTAAAATTTTATAGTAGTAGCGAAATAGTGTCAAAATCCTTACTTAATATTATAAAAGCGAAAATGAGGTTGGTTTTTTACCTTTTCACGCCTAAACCACTGAACCGATCATCCTGAAATTTTGCATATACGTTGACAGGTGTACAGAAACGGACATAGACTACCTTTCATCCCGAAAAAAATTACTGTTCTCGAGGAAAACAATAATAACGTTCTTATGAGAATAGATGGTGCCACTGTCTTTCGAATCATGATTGAATTATATTATTACAAGCAGAGTACAACCCAAATTGATTGTCAAATTCTAAATTAACGCGAGCGAAGCCGCGAGCAAAAGCTAGTTATATAATAAAATTGTTAAATAAACAACGCAATAAGTCCGTATGAAGTAGTTTAATTACAATCTATAACATTCGCGTAAATGTAAGACAATATTAAATATTCTCTACTGTCTGACTATGACGTTGAAAGGAAAGTTGACGATATCTATACAAATAAATAAAATTGAAGTGTCTGTTTGTAATGTCAAAATAACAGCTTTTTATCTAATGCATATGAAAGTATAATATAAGGTACCTATACGAAAACATCTATTTTTAAACTTTAAAACTTTTGTCTGTCTCTCTGTCTGTCTGTCTGTTCCGGGTAATCTCCGAAACGGCTGAACCGATTTTGACGGGACTTTCACTGGCAGATAGCTGATGTTATAAGGAGTAACATAGGCTTCTTTGATTTTAGAAAAAAAATAGAGTTCCGCGAAGACAAACACTTTTTAGTTAAAATCTACGCGGACGAAGTCGCAGGTAACAGCTAGTAAATAATAAACCTCTACGTCATCCGTCCAGTCGCCCGTGTTTTACGTGCTCGCTTCGCCGCTGACATTGTGCTGAGTGTGTGGGTTTGATCCCCACATGAGACACAAATGTGTGTGTTCCACAATCAGTTCTTTCGAGTCAGGATGTTCCTTGTGTCCGTTGTTTGAAACGTACCCCACGATGCAAGCACGACGCGTAGAGCGAGCGTTGTCTCTAAAAAAAACACCAAGAAACCGTAAAGTAGAATTAAAACTACTGCCTAAAGGCTCAATGGCCGTTGGCCGTTAACAAATAAATATACATGTCTACCTATGATACGAATATACTTCACAATAACAGCACGAAATTAATAACTGCTAAAACAATTCAGAACATCCATAGAATATTCCACTGACGCACTTAATATCTGAGCAGCTAATTACGTTAATTTGCTTTCTATAGATGTTACCGTGTTCTGTATTCTATTAATTAGCAAGTCGTGAGCCTTCCTCTTCTTGAATATTATGTGATTCCATTATATCATTAAACCTTATTATTCCGTTACCAGAATACAAGTTCGTCTCAGCAAATATGTACATTGTGACATCATCTTAATATGTAGGTACGCTAGCTGCCTCCGGGGCGCAGCGGTAGTAAATGCGTCTGCTGTGCATGAGGTCTCGGGTTCGAATCCCGGTTCAGGCCAACAAAAAGTAACTGGGTTTTTCAGTTAACAAATCTCAATAGCAGCTCGGAGTTAGGAAGTTGGCGGTATTAGACACCCCCGTGCCTCAGAAAGCACGTAAAGCTGTAGGTCCTGCGCCTGATATCTCTGGTAGTGTCGGATTACCATCCTATCGGATCATGAGAGTTAGGGAACAGAGAGTGCACTTGTTTGCGCGCACGCTTGTGCACTATTATCTCCTGCGTAGATGGCCAGTCTCAGTTAAGATTGACCGCTGTGACCGAAATTTGGTCTGGAGGACATTATTATTATTATATGCGCTGAAGTAAAAAAGGTTATATTATGTAGGTAAATCTTTGTAGAGTGATAAAGAGTAGTTTTCATACAATCTACATCGAACCTACATCTCAAGTTTTCTAATCTATACTAATATTATAAAGCTGAAGAGTTTGTTTGTTTGTTTGTTTGTTTACTTGAACGCGCTAATCTCAGGAACTACTGGCCCGATTTGAAAAAATCTTTCAGTGTTAGATAGCCCATTTATCGAGGAAGGCTATAGGCTATATATCATCACGCTAAGATCAATAGGAGCGTAGCCCCAATGAAGAATGTTTCAAAATCGGAGAGTATTTTTTCCTTTTGAGAGCTTCCGCTGCGTGCGCTGCGTAAACAGTTAAAGTTTCGCAAAAATCATGTATGACAGAATTGTTCCCCTTTAAAAGTTCTAAAAAAAAGTCCGCGACAGCATATGTCTATCTTTTAAGGTTGGCTCACTATAACCATTTTTATGCTAACGAAATTTGTTCTAAAGTAATGCATTACTTGCGAAGGTATTTTTATAAACATGATATTAATCCTTATCCAAATAAATACGTTATTCATCACAAATATTTAATTTAAAACAAAATTGCCCTGTACATCATTCGATTTCAATGAATATCTTAGGAGATATAGCAGTTTTAAAATAACATCGCAGCAAAATAATTACCCATTACAGACATAGTACAAACGATGTTTCTCCTGGTTTATTCTGCGTGATTACTACTGGTTCGATTTGAAAAATTCTTTTAGTGTTGGATAGCCTATTTATCGAGGAAGGCTATAGGCTATATAACATCACGCTACGACCCACGGGGGCGGCGCAGTAACGATAAACGCGGGTGAAACCGCGGGAACATCTAGTCAAATATATTCGTGACTGCGACGTGCCATCGAAGATCACGGCGCGAACTGAAATGTTCATATTGCTTTATACCTACTGCAGCGGCTGCGCGTATGGTGTAGTGGTTTAAGTAATCACCTTGCCGCTACCACTGCGTCAAGTGTTGTGGGTTCGAACCCCATACCGGACAAAAATTTGTGTGATTTAAAATTAGTTATTCCGAGAAGGTGTTATTTGTGTGGGTTGTTCAAATGTTTGTAAATCACCCCGTGACACAGAAATAGAACAGAGGGCGATGGCGTAGTGGTTAGTGTAACCGACTGCCACGCCTGAGGTCGCGGGTTCGATTCCCGCACAAGTCAGACATATGTGCATGAACATTGATGTTTGTCTTGGTCTGGGTGTTTCTATGTACCTATAATATGTATGTATTTAAAACAAAAAAGTATATATGTATGTTTATCCATTGTATGTGTAGCCATAATATAAGCTCTGCTTAGTTTGGGCTAGATGGTGTTGTGTGTATGTAAATAGAATATTATTATTATTATTATATTATGTCTTTAAAAAAGCTATTATTTGCCTGGACGTTGACTGTGATTAAATATAAAAAATAATCAACTGGGCATATTAATTTGGTTTTTAAATATATAATTTGGAAAAGTACTACCTCATTAGCCAAATGCTATGGTTTAATTCGAGGAACTCCACCAGCCCCAGAATCTTTCGCCGAAAGACGAGTTATTTTTCCACAATAACCCCACTATTTAAAAACGATGGTTGGCTGTGTTGCCAGTTGAGTAAATAAGACTCCCAAACAGAATTATTAACTAAAATAAGAAATCATGACACTATGCATGTGTTAAAGAGTCAGGTATTATTTAAAAAAATATATTGCTTAGATACTTACGTCATGATATTATTGTTAATTTTATCTTCACGCCTATTAAGACGTTGCGGCATAGTTATGACTTTTTTCTCTTTCTGTTGTGATTAAGTAGGTTGTCGTTGTACTGATAGTTCATACAAAGTTACCCCATTTTCCACTTATACTAGTCGTGGGCGAGAGCTCGGTCCAAAAACAAAAATATCCATTAGGTATTGATTTGGTGTCGCCGGTTTCAGTATATTATTACTTTGTCTGCAAATCCCCTTGTTTTTTCCTGTAATCAGAAATATACGCACATGTTATCTATAAATATTGTATCTGGTCGATGTCTATACGTCCAATATAATATTATAATTGCGAATGTTGGTTTGTTACGCTTTTACAACTTAACAACTAGACTGATCATCATAGTAGTGTTCCCGAGCCAAGCTGTGGGTAAAAGCTAGCTAGGCCATATTTAAAAAAGTTAATGTGATCTTTATAAAAACTATAGAAGCTAAAATAACTATTTTAAAATGGTTGTCTGTCCATCTGTCTGTGTCTTTTTTCTTTTTTTTATACAACTAAGTGGCAAACAAGCATACGGCCCACCTGATGGTTAGTGGTCACTGTAGCCTATGGACGCCTGCGACACCAGAGGCATCACACGCGCGTTGCCGACCCTTTAGGAAAGGAAGTGGGAAGGAGAAGGAGCGGGATGGGGGAAAGGGGGTGATTGGACCTCCGGCACTCTCACTCACCGAACGAAACACAACAGTAGGAATACTGCTATTGCATGTCGATATTCTGTGAGAGGGTAGTCCTTACCCGGTCGAGCCGGCCCATTCATGCTGAAATCAGCGAGGCACAAAGTTTTGCACGAAATTGAATAAGGTTTTCACAGTTGTATTGCTCGAATTCTAACTTAAAACCTCGTGCATATTTCACCTTAATACGCCACCTATCGAAGCATATAGTATATATAAAGGTACCTACTCACAAATTCCACACTGCTAAAGTCGCGGGAAAATATGATTAGCATATAAAAACATTTGGGGCAGTCTTTGGGGACTGCCGATAGAAGTGAAAACTTTAATCCTTGATCATAAACACTGCTCTAAAAAACAGAAAAATAAATGATTCTTGTCAGATGCTAGTTCCTGTTAGGTAGGTACTCTCTTAGGAGTTATTAAGGGGGTCAACATTTCGTTATTTTTTGCGTAGGATGCACCATTTCTGAGATATTGCTAATATTCTAAAAAAAAAATAAAGCGTGGAAGCCTAACCATGACGTGAGTTCCATGAGTTTTGTTCACCCAAGAAGTGCTCAACGTGCCTAAAGAAGTTTTCACTTCAAAAACTTACGCAAAATATACATCAATAAATATAAATTTTATGTGAAAACCTACCGTACGGGTATAAAAGGGTTAAATACATAATAATAATAATATTATCAGCCTTATGTATAAACTCTCGCACTGCTGGACATGAACCTCTTCTCAGTGTGAGAACGTACATACTAAAATATATTCGTAAAATGAATGCTACATAATACCACTAAATTACTCATTACTTATAATGAAAAAAGCAATACTATCAGTATTGCTTTTAAAATATATTCGTAAAATTAATGCTACATAATACCACTAAATTATTTATTTATTAGAAACTCAACAGCTTGTTTTATAAATACATGTATAAGAAAGTAGATAGCACTAGTAATATTGAACAATGCTTTAAACACTAGGATTGTCGTAGACTTTATTGCTAGTTCTACCTATAACAGAAGGTTATATATACTTAAGCCAATTACAGAGTTTCCTGGCATGTTTAGCGGTAAGAAGTGAAACACAGAGACTAACAAACAATCAGTAGTAATTACTAGACCCAAGCAATACCACAATGATAATTATGGCATGACATGATGTGATGTGACATGCTGCGTGGACATAAGCTATAAGTTAACAACCAACAACAGGTTGTAGGATATGCACATGGTAGCTACTTTTAGGAAGGTGGAATAGGTCATTACTCATTACTTATAATGAAAAAAGCAATACTATCAGTATTGCTTTTAAAATATATTTGTAAAATTAATGCTACATAATACCACTAAATTACTCATGACTTATAGGGGAAAAAAGCAATAGGTATTATCAGTATTGCTTTTAACTTACACATTTTCGATAACATTTCTGCTTAGTCCTCCGGTTTAATAAGTATGTAATTTGCATACAACAGAGCTTTTTGTTTTCGACGCCGGAATCACATCTTTTTTTGCCTCCATTCCATATTCTTGCCAAGAACGTCCACTAGTGGACATACTCGTAGGTGTCACACGTTATCCACGCAAACCGATTTTTGGTCACTCTCACTATACACGATTATTTGGTTAATTGAAATGAAAAGTCAATTATTATTCACTGAGTTTTGAATACCGTAATACTTACATATATTTTCTTCTATTTTATTTAAGTTAGGTACCTGTGTAATAATAATATATGGTGTAACCAGCCACTGATTCACTTGTGTATTTTATCCAACAATATAAAACATTGATTTCTTACGCCACAAAAACTGTAAGATAAACTGCATAGAGTTAAGTGCTGCCAATAGTGAGTAATAAAATGTCTACTATTAAAAGCTCTCTAATATTTTAAATTAATATTAGTGGTATTTATGTTGTGGATACAGGATACGTCATATTATATTACGTCATAAGTAAATAACTCCATGTATGACTAAAACTATGTTAATGTTTTCCCTTTCATAGAAGCGGCTACTAAAGTCAATATTTTATTCCTAGTGGCAGCTTCTGCGCCAACTGACCCTCCCAAATCGTTTTGCCATCTCAGCTATATACAGTGTAAACTAAGGCTTATGAACAAGGAATAAGTTTGATCTTGTATTATACAATTCCTATGTACCTTAGTACCTACTAGATATTAGAGTTGATGTTAGTTTTTAATAGTGACATCTAGCGGCACGATGTGGCACTATTAAGCGCATCACGACTGAACTTCCTCCATTATGCATTTCTGTGCTAGATAGGTACCTAGGTCAGACATCTTGTTGCAATAGGCACGCACTAGATGGCGTTTGCATAAAATATATCGCTTCATCACGATTATCATGAATGAGCTTCATTGAAAGTAAAAAACTAATGAAAAGTTCGGCATAAATGGCAAATACTTTCTTTTACGATTTAATTTTAGTACGAAAGTAGGAAACATTTTCTTTTATTTAAATGAGAACAATCTGGATTGGAGTAATACATTTTTGAAGCAATTTCCGATAAAACGGAGCATCCAGCGAGCCTGTTTCTGTTGGGGTGTTAAACAATTGGTAGGTATAATTTTGTGTTATTTGCCGAAAGTTACATTCATTGATTTAAAATGTCTGTTTATATTCTATTCCTGATATAGGAAACGGTGTGTTTATTTTATAAACCTTCTTATAATTGTACTGGATCGTTTCAAAAGTACATTTTAACCCATGAATATCACCCGTTTACGTTAAAGAAATGCTGAGATATCTTGCGTTGTATATTTGAGTAAACAAATTAGGTCACTGTAGCATGTCGTGGGTACTTCCTAAATCAGCTCTTGGTTCACCTGGGATATGAATAAACTAAGGGATGTTCTTAGTTCGTTGCCAAATTTATTATTTAAACCTAGTTTTAAAGTTAGCGTGTCGTGTTTGGGACAGACCTTCTTTACATATTAATGACATACTGTGCTCTGTTTAAAACGTTATCTCTTGAGAGATTCCCAAGGGCGCATCACAGTCGATTACAGTTAAAATTTTGTCATGCACACGCATAGGTAGGGGTAGTTATGTAGGTACTTGAATATTATAGGTACCTATATATTCGTTTGGTCACTTTCGGATGCATGTGCAGTCCAATCTTAATTGTATAAATATAGTCAATTATCGTTTGAGATAAAACCTGCATGTCTAAGAGTTCGTTATAATGTTCTCGAAGATTTGTGAGTCTACATATCCGCACTGGTCATGGTCTAAAACTCAGAACAGGCTCTACAGTGGGGCAGTTTATATACAATGTTAGCATTTATTTGCTCATAGACGTGATCCTGTCTAAATTTCAAGGAAAAAGCACGTTAAGTTTGCCTACCTCCAATTTTCCATGCCATTATTTCCTTTTCTATTTTCCTTTCCGTTCTGTATACCGTTACGAATATTTTGTAAAAGGAATTTAGCCAAATTGAACTAGCCTTTCTCAAGTTATGGCCTAAATTTTTTATTAGGATAGTATTGAATGTTTATTTAAACAGTTATATAGTGAATAAGGAAACATCAAATTTGTTAGTTCCAGTTGCGGCCACTAGATTACGCTACTAGTATCTGTCTAGCAAAATGATTCTATTATAGGCAGATTTATTTATTTATTATTAAACCCAAAAATACGATATTTATTTGTGTTTAAATTATTAAACAATAGAAAAGAAAATGCTTATAATATTTTATCTATTAAGATAAATACACATATACATAGATATATAGATTCATTAATTATTAAGATAAATGATAAAAATATTATAAGCATTTCCCTTACAAAGGTAGAAGTGAAATTATAAAAGGGGGAGGAGACAATTCATAAATTTCATTCAGAACTTGAACCTACGACCTTGACAAACCAGATTGTCCATTTGTAAAGCTTTTTTTATTTACTTGTTTATAATTTACATTTTACCATAGCAAGATAAATACTTATATTTTTTAAATACCTATATTAGTATTTTTTATTACTTCAGCTCAGCTAATGGTTTCTAACACAGATTTAAATTGAAATCTAGACTGCATGGACAGCATAGTTGTCGCCTCAACACTGCCGCTACGCTGTGTGTTGTGGGTTTGAAATCCACACGGTACAAAACCTATGCAAATCTTGGATTGTTGATGTTCTTTGTGTCCGATGTTTGAATGATCGTGAAGCTCATCGCGATGCAGGCAATATTTTTAGAGTTGTCTATTAAACTTATAATAAAAAAAATCATTGACTTATGCTCATCATATAGGAAGATAACTATCTAAAAGAGAAAACGAGCCTTTCGTTGACGACGTATTTAAATTGAAATTTGAGAATTAACACGCCTTTGTCCACCTCCAAGCATCAGTTCGTTATAAAGCAACCACGAAGTTACCATTCAGGCTTTTGCAGTTTTATTTTGATGCCGATTTCGTTGTCAAAAACCAACTCTATAGCTAACTACAAAGTAATATTTTCATGCTTTTCTCCAGGTGTACCGTTATTTTTGTACAGCAGAAGAGTCAGCTTTAAAACAGTGCTTAAAATACAAATGTGACGAAACAAAAACGAAATTATTAATCTACAAAAGAACTATACAACCGAAGTATATAATAACTGGAATTGAAATAAACGAATGGAAAACATATCTTGTTAGAACTCTGCCGTAACGCAACCATAGGATGCTTAGTAAATTTTTGAACATTTTATCAAAGTGTACTAATGTAATGTGAAAAAGTGAATAATATTTATTGACTGCCAATGTTTTATTTGACATTATTTAGGTAGAACAATGGATTGTGTAGGATGTGATGTGCATTTTGTGAATAAGTAAATATGTTAAGCCGCTGGAAAAGTAAAGACAAATCGGAGAAGACATCCAAGTCTTCCAGCTCTAGTGGAAAGAAGAAACGAAAAGGACGAGAAAATGGTAAGCGATTGTAAATATATAAGACTTGCTTTTACTCGCGACACAGTTCGCTTGGATTTTACTTGTTAATTTCTATTATCCTGACCCTGTAAACATCCCGAAAATGACTATAATATATCATTTACGTGCCATATTTGAATGTGAGATTTTCAAATTAGCTAGACTTCCTTTTCTATTTATATCGTAAACGAAACTTCCGTGCATAATTCAATTATCTAAGGCCGTGTTTAGACTGGACTTTGGTGAGTTGGTCAGTGAGCGAGTCGGGACTTTTCTGCTTGCTATGTACTAGTTTAATCCCATGACGCCTGTAGCTTGTGCTTCAGTTGTTAACTTTTTTATTATATGCTGAAAATCTCGAATCATTCTGTATTTAGTAATTAGTGACTATAATTACCTATTTACTTCAAATGTGGCATACATTTGAAGTCTCTATTATCTTATGTGGGGGCCAGTCAGTGCAGACCGGCGACACTTGGATGATGGGATCTTTTGTGTCGAAACTCTCCCAATAACGACTGCCATAGATGGTCATGGCAGCCGGGACCGACGGCTTATCGTGCTTTCCGAGGCACGGAGCAGGCGATAACTGTCAATCAATACGCACATAATTTTGAAAAGTCATATAACTTCCAAAAGCCAGAGGTGCGCGACGTGGGTTCGAACCCGAGACCCTCTGCATTGCAGTCTGTTGGTCTCCCCTCTGCGCTATCGCTGCTCTTCGAAGTCTCTATTAATTGTATATAATATAATGAGTGGGCAACTTTAAAGCAATAATCAGCTTTATACCCAATCCCGTCCGTCCACATTTTAAATGGACCAACCGTTTTCCTGTTTATCTTCCTAAACAGAAACTCTGTGCAAAATTTCTAGATTCAACGGCTTGTGTGTTTATGAGTAAATTAGTAACCGTCTTACTTATAAATCCATTTTAAATATTTGACAGATAGTTATATAGCGACTGTTCATGCGAAATCTTACTTATAAACGTTAGTTAACGCTAAGAATAAGTTTATCAATAGCTAAACAGTAGAGAAATCCAAACAGCGGCGGTCCCTTGTTTAAACTTAGCTAAGAGACAATATGGCAGATTTTCCAATCAGCTGGGACAGATTTGATATCAAAGTCAATCGTCTACGAAAAGTTAAATTTCATAAAAATAAAATAGTTGGTATATCGTAGATTAAAACTTTTTCAATGAATAAATGGTTCAGCGCAGTTTTCTTCGTACCTACTGCGTGATTTCCATAATAAAATAAAAATACATTGCTGCTTAGAGAATACGAAAGAAGGTCTATAAAGTGAAATAGTATAAGTTGAATCTTACGCTTGACGTTCCGAAACAAACCAATAGATAGCGCTTTATTCAACTCCAATTGTTACAGAAATAAATTGCATTCCAATGATTATTTTCTTGACGCTTCGACATAATTTATATAACAGACTTCACATGCACCTACTTCACGTACTTTTCCTTCATCCAAAGATTTACTTTGATAATGCCTAATTGGCATTAAGTCCACCGATGTACATTGCATTTGTATTGTTTATAAAGAATAATTGATAAATATATTATGCTGCCGATGTTTGGACGTTTTTGAAAGTGATTAGGTATCTTTGAACGGTGTGATTTGAAAGTTCAAAGGAGAAGCTTTTGCACAGCAGTGGGACAGAACAGAAGGCTAATGGAAAAAATGCTGCTAATAACAAATACCGTTTAAGATAAAACATGTAGCTCTTTATATACAACTTTTGTATTTAGCATCTTGTAATCGTTTCTTGCGTATAATTTACTCTAAATCCTATTCTTTATTAGTATATAAACAAGCTGCGATATCGTATTATCAAATCATTGTGACGTGTTATTTACTGAACGAGCAGATTTCCCCAATCCTCTTGTTTACATATTTTTAAACAATACTGTCGAAAGAGAATTTTTAAATAATAACAGTCTGGTTTCTACAATTGGTTATATTGATTGCAGTTTGTAGCTTCGAGGTGAAGGTGGATTAGAAGTAAGATGTGTTTCAAGCTTTCGCTTCTCTTTGGTATAATTAGGACGACCGTACTTTGGACCCATGGGTAACCTTCTTAATTGTAAACTTTTTATGACTACATACATACATATTATATAATTTAAAATGTAGCCATAATACCGGATCTGCCACGGTTCGAGCTTTGTGATCAGTCAATGATACAGGCGCAAGCCTATCTCAGACACTAGTCTTCGTAACAATTATATAAATATCTATTGGAATGGTACAGTCAGAAACATAAGAATCAACTACTTATGTTTTTGACTAAACCATTTCACATTAAACAAAATTGTAGAAATATTTTATGAATTAGAATTAATTAATTGAACTATCTTTTATCTATTACTTCTATAAAAACAAACATTTCTTATTTTTTAAACTGTACAAAATTCTGGCTTTTTTGTATCGACATAATATATTGCCGATTGTATAATGTAAACTCTGCTTATAATTTATGACGAGATTAAAAAAACATTTTCTTTTATTATACATGTTGGATTCACAGTCTCCATTTAAGCAGTGGTTGCTTATGCTTACGCATTCATAGGATTAATTCATAGGAAAAATTATATACTGTATTGTAAATTTGTATGTCAGATGCAAAAAAAACCGTATATGTATATATATACATTGTACATTTGTATGTCAGATGCGAAAATATCTTATATGTATATACATATACGGTCAAGAATATTTCGTTTTTTATATGTAAATATCCTTCATAGGTTCGATAGGTACCTGTATAAAGATCGGTCAATACAATATTTAAATTAACAGTGCCACATGTCGTAGGTAGAATTTTTATTGCTACGCTTAATAACTATGATTATAACATTTAACTAAAATTGATCTATATTTACACATTATTAATGATTAATTTGAATTATATTCGGCTTAAATACCTACCTATATATACATCTGTTAAAATAAGTAAATAATTATGAATTACATATATACATGGCTTAATTATAAAACAGTACTATAATAATTTACATGACTGACATTGACCGTCATTGACATCTTATCTAATATTATTTAGATTACAAGAGTAATTCTTGATTTTGTTTTCATTTCAAACAAGGAAAAGATATTAATAGAAAATAAATCGTCTTATTATATCAGTTGAAGCATTCTCTCACCTTTAGCAAAATTATAATTTTATTTATTTAAGTCTGGGTATTCACGTTTTTAGGTTTTTAACAGGTTTATTTTATTTTGTATTTCGGCCACTAATATAAGTAACAATATGGCTGAGCTCAATATTATTGTCTTGAAATTATTTTAATGGTTATTTTCCTAGTCCCATTATTATTAATGCCCGAAACTATCCAGTTGTTTAAATATTTTCAACCAAAATAATGAATCAAAAAACATATTTGCGATTTCCTGCTACGATAATTCATGTCAATAGATAAACAACCATTTTATTAAATGTAATTATAATTAAATTTGGATCGTTGTAAATTAATTACAGGAGCGTTAATTAAATCTTGTTTCTATTTATACCATATAAAGCAGCCTACAAAGGCTGCTCTATCATATAATATATTATTATTCAATTATCTCATATGAATATTATGTACTAAAACAATGAAAATTTGTTCCAGAAGAAGACTGGCATGGAGACCCATCTAGAATGGACGGTGAGTTTCATACACACTTTCTTCAAGTATTCTGTAAGCAAGATTTTGTCTATTGTCAAAAATACTTGTTTAGGACGACTGCACATTATCAGAGTAACAAACTGAGGAATATCATATTGATAACGTATGGTATTCATAATAATGGTACAAAACAATATTCTAAAATGAAATCGTGATATCGTATTCTCGAGACGCACAAATATTTTTGTAGTACGTGTGCATGGCTTTTATCCTAGCAGCAACATATAATAAGACTTTTTGGTTTTCGGCCTATTTTAATTTTGAATTGAGAAGGGTGAATATCAGTAAACGCGATTTCTATAACGTAAATAAAAAAGTCAGCTTGTGTGACACGCAACAATTTAACTCTGTTGGGAAATATAAAAGCCAATGTATTCCTTGTGAGATTGATATGGGACTGTCTGCTCTAGATAATATTATGTTTATATAGTCACAGCCAATTCCAAATTGTCTAAGTGATCATAATACTTTAAATAGATGATATGATAGGAATAATAATATGAAATACGGGTAAAATGGATCTTTTGTTGACATAAAATTAGTTGTTTAAATATCTCTAAGTTGTCAACTAACATACGATTTATTTTTTTTATAAGAATTGATTGTCTTATACATACATGACATTATGCCAGTACATAGATGTAGACTAAGTAGGCAACGCACAGCAATCTTTTACTAAAGGTTACTGTAATAATATTCAATAGAAACTCGAATATTGCTCGATCGACAGTTTGGATAAGTTCAAACTTAAGCCAATGTACTGACAACGCTAACTGATAATGTGCAGAAATCCTAATAAAATGATTCATATTCATATTGAACCATTTCTACATACAAATATAGAACGAGCGAACTTTCATTGTATCTATTACTTACCTATTACCTTTTATTAAATTCTTATCGTTTTTCTCATAAATACTATCGCTCTTTCTATATAAATATCGTGTTAATATTTACATAAAAACAAAATCATTTTCAGCCATTCTTAAGCTGAAAAGATTTCGAGAGAATAGAGAAAGAGATAGACATTCCTTATAAATGTTGACCTAATTATAATTTTATCGCCAGAGAAAATCTGAAAATAACTTAAATCTTCTTTGATTTACCTATTTCAATTCATTATATTGGTAATAACAAGATGCTGGAGACTATTTATCTGTGCTTGAGACTATAATTAAAATAAACTTAAGTTTCTTACAAAAATAATTAAGACGCAAAAACAAATTAGATTTTATATCAATTTATTTCAAATATAAATGGTATCCAAGATAAATTGAAGATGTCAAGAGCTATTCGACTTTCAGATGAACAGCACTGCCTCATTTATAATACCTTGATATCTATGATTTACTGGTGAATAAACAGTTAAATAAATATAATTTATAAAGAATGTCTTTAAATATACTAAAAACGTATTCTATAATTCATTATAATTTTAGGTTTGCATGGGTTACAAAACATTTGTCGATTAGTTTAATCGACTAATCAGAATTTACGACTGTTTAAGGAACATACATAAAGATTGCTTCAAAAAAGTACTAGGCAAGAAACTACCTAGGCAATACATTATTGATACTCAAATTTTTCTAATTTTATACAAATCGGGATTTGCAAATAATTTTATACATCACTTGTACCGTATTAAGCGATGTACCGAGGATTAACCGCCCTTACCTATGAAATACACTCCATCAAGCCTTACATACCTATATTATATCAGCCCTGAATATAAATTGTGCCGCTGGGCACGGGGCCTCTTAGTGTGAGAAGCATTAGGCCATAGTCACGCTGGCCCAGTGCGGGTTGGCAGACTTCACATATACATATATGTATATTAAAAAATTATAAAGGACTCTTGACATGTTGGTTTCTCGTTATGTTTTCCTTCACCGTTACAGCGAGTCAAGAAGTAGTACAGCAGTCAAGAAGATGGAAAGGAGCATCTCTTATTAGAGGCATATGCATATTAAATAAATCTCGTTAAACGTTTCATGTGTAAAGCTTGTTAGTTACACAATATATATAGCTTGATTGATTTCTTGTATAACGATGTGCTGAGTGTAGGCAATATAAATGCTCGTAGACGATTGAACTAGGTACATACGTCTAATCAAAGTTATAAAATGCAATATGCCATCATGTCAACGACTAGCGGGAAACAATCAAAGACCGAATTAAGTGACGTTCTTTCGTATTGGCGGCCAAGACACACTTTGGGTTGCTGAACAAATAAAGTAGGTAATAGAATAAAATGGCGTAATTTTTTACAATTAAATGGGTGTTTAGAATGTTCACGTTTTGACTCGAATTACGGTTCAATGTGCCCGTTTGCCGATTAATTACAATACAATACAAATATTGTTTATTTTCTACACAAACATTCTTAAGAACTTGGTACAGAGTATGCGTTATCTGTTTAAGTACATAAGTATAATGTGTTGTGGAGACTGGAGCTTATACTGTGACTTCCTAAGTCTATTTAATTGGCACGTAGAGGCCCCGAAACAATAGCTGACATTTTGAAGTTATATGCGTATTAAATAATTAGGTAATTATCGGTCGCTTTAAATGTGATGGAAAACCGCTTGATGAAATCAGTTTTTCTGAGAGTTCTACATAATGATCTCAAAGATTTGTGAAGACTACCAGCCCGCACTGGGCCAGCCACGTGACTTTCTCATACTAATAAGAGGCACGTGTCTATCATTGATATGTAATATAAGTATTTAAAAATCGCAACGTTTTCCATTTTATACTTACAGCGTTGAGTTTGATAGGCAATCTTCTTCTTTTCTTTTCGTGTGGTTAGTGGCCATCCTGTTATCAACAGTTGTTCAAGCCGCCCGTAGGCCTCTGACATGGCTCAACGACTGCTATCAATTTGACAACAACCGGGACCCCCTTTTTACGTGCCCTCGAAGCACGGAGACGCTCAGATGAAATACCACTTAGCGGTCACCGATCTATAGACTGACCACACCCAACGTTGCTTAACCTCGCTAATAGTTTACACTTAGGATGAACGAATCGATCGACGTTCAAAGACGTCTTGCAGAAACATGGTGATGTTTGTATGGTTGACGATTCAACAATAAAAGACTCCGTAAACTGAAGACTTTGGATCGGCCGATAGTTTGGTCGAGTTTTATTACAATTTCGCAATATAAAAGTCATACTTATACTTATGTCTTACATTTAAATTATGCTCGACGTGCAACCTCATTCTAAAAATCGCACCGAGCGGCGGCTTAATTCGCTGACCCCTGCGTGTGGTATAATAATACTAATAATAATTATTATTATTTGTTAGAATATTGTAATTACAGTGGTGTTACACAAATTTGAATGTCCATAATATTCTGCCGTTTCCAGCAGCGTACAAATTTTTTCAGCAGACTATATACTTGTTAATAAGAATATAAGTCTAAGAATTCGTGAATAAATAATTTAATCGTTCACTATTAAGTTAGTAGTCCTATATTATTAATTTTAGATTCTTAATTTTATGTCATATTTGACATTCAAAAAGTCGTTGATAGTCTAATAGAAAGTTAAATAATTAATTTTTAAATGTCACAAGATTGAGAGTTTTAAATACATCGGGTAATCCTTATTAATATTATAAATTCGGAAGTAACTCTGTCCTTCTATCTGTTTGTCTGTCTGTCTGTTACCTTTTCACGGCTAAACCACTCGACCGATTTATATGAAATTTGGTACAGATATAGTTTAAAACCTGGGGAAGGACATAGGCTACTATTTATTGATGTAGGTACCACGCGGGCGAAGCCGCGCGCAAAAGCTAGCTTATTATAAATAGATATCGCCATACAGAAGACATTATTGGAAAACAGTTGAATAAGTAAGTTACCGACTTATCACTATTTTTATTATCGCTAGAACTTAGACTACAATCATTAGTACTAGGCGAACTAGATAATGAAGATGTACCATCATTAAGAACATAGGCAGGCTTCAGTCTATCAATTGAAATCTGACTTTGTATATTTGAACTGAATAATAAAATATTTATTATTCCTCACTAAAACCTTATAAGGGCCATCGTAGGGAGACTGAAGAGATTTCTCAACCATATCTTTGCGCACGAAAACATGCGAACATGACGCTAAATCAGGGTGAACAAAATATCGTTCTAGAATGCCTATGAAACGCCGGTTTAGGCTTTAACTTACTGGTAGTATCTCTCAGCTTCTCTACGTAATCATACGATTCGTAATAACTTTTATTTGTTGTATCGAAAAAAATCACCAAGTAACCGTGACGTTATCTTATCTTATGTGGGGGCCAGTCAGTGCAGACCGGCGACACTTCGTCCTAGTGGGATCTTTTGTGTCGACACTCTCCCTATAACGACTGCCATAGATGTTCATGGCAGCCGGGACCGACGGCTTAACGTGCTCTCCAAGGCACGGAGCAGGCGATAATTGTCAATCAATACGCACATAATTTCGAAAAGTTATATAACTTCCGAAAGTCAGAGGTGCGCGACGTGGGTACGAACCCGAAACCCTCTGCATTGCAGTCTGTTGGTCTCCCCACTGAGCTATCGCTGCTCTTAACCGTAACGTTAACTCTAAAGTTAACTCAGCGGCACTAACCCCTGTATCACACCTAGGAACCGCGCGCAACCCCATCAGAACCGTTGGCAACTCGTCAACCCATGAACTATTACCGTTCAAAAGAGCCATAAGTGCAGCCTTTAACGATCGGTGCCACCTCTTCATAACACCATTACTTTGTAGGTGGTATGACGAAGTACGTAATTTATTTACGCCTAGATATTTCATTAATTGTACGAACAAACAGCTTTCGAATTGTCTGCCCTGGTCGGTTGTGATCCTAATAGGGCATCCAAAACCAGTAAATCATCCCTCAATTAACACTATAGCGACCATATTTGCATACATATCTTTAAACGCGCATGCATCTGGCCAGCCAGTCGCTCTATCTATCACCGTAACACAATACCTTTAACCGTCTGGCGAGATAGGCAGAGGCCCCACAATGTCAACGTGAATATGCTCAAATCGGCCACATTTATCAAAATTTCCGAATTCCGACACTACATGCCTATTAACCTTTGATTTTTGACAATAAATACAGGTTTTGGTCCATAGTCCTATGTCTGTATTCATGTTAGGCTAAAAATATCTACATGAAATTATTTTCTTAGTAGCCCGAATACCAGGATGTGAAATACCATGCATTGTCTTAAATGCTAGTCGCTTACATTGTTTAGGTAAATATGATCTGATGTTACCAGTATATATTTCACATATCATATCGCAATCATTACCTAGAAACTTAACGGACTTAAATTTCAAGTTATCGCGCGAGCTGTTCATCAACTCAGCTAAATCGTTATCTGTAGACTGAGCGCGAGCGACGTCCGCTAACTCTATATGCGTGGGACACGATATTGTCTCGATGCGAGAGAACGTATCGGCCACTACATTATCGCTACCGCGTATGTACCTAATATCGGTGGTGAACTCGCTTATAAACATTAACTGTCTAATGCGTCTAGGTACGTCTTTATCACTAGGTTTCTGAGTAAAAGCAAAAATGAGCGTCACATTTTACAAACTTTCATCTCACCAAGCTTTTATTATTATACGAACATGGAAATTATGTCAAACTAATTATACGATAAAATATTTATTTTGCAATTTTGTATTTTCTTAATGCAAATTCATATAACTGATTGTACAACAATCGTAATGTATCAATTCAGTGCTATCAATTTTTATTGAGACTAGCCACATTTACTATAAATATGACTACAAATATTGCTTGACATAAGGAACATTCTAGTCGTATGAAAATAATCAGTATGCAGTATAATTTGTCTACTTTATATTATACTAGTTTTCACCCGCGGCTTCACTCGCGTAAACGTAGGTTAGGTTAGGTTTGCAACAGTTCTTTTTTCTGGATGAAAGGTATCCTATGTCCTATTCTGTACCCCTGACAACGTGTATGCCAAATTTCATGTTGATTGGTTGAGTAGTTAAGGCGTGAAAGCGTAACAAACAAACAAACTAACAAACTCATTTTCGCATTTATAATATTAGTAAGGATGCTGCCGTAGCGCAGCAAAAGTCAATGCGACTGCTGTGCATGAGGTCTCAGGTTCGAATTGGGCGAATCGGGCATTATTAGACATCACCGTGCGTAAAAGCACGTAAAGCTGTTGGTCCTGCGCCTGATCTCTCTCCGGTATCGTCGGATTGCCGTCCCATCGGATCATGAGAGTTAGGGAACAGTGAGTGCACTTGTATTTGCGTAGAAACTTGTGCACTATAATATCTCCTGCGCAGATGGCCAGTTGCCGTTGAGATTGGCCGCCGTGACCGAAATTCAGTCTGGAGGATATTATTATTATGAAAACTGTTATAATACTCGGCTAAAAGCCGGTGTTTTGGTGACGGTTACGGGTTGACACCAAGTAGCCGCCAACTAAGATATATGTAGTATGATCGTTTTGTTCTGTATTTTGCAGTTCGGTTTCGTCACTCTGCATAAATTTATTATTATTATGATATTATTATTAAGATATTATTTTTATGATATTATTATTATGATATTATTATTATGATATTATTTTTATGATATTATTATTATGATATTATTATTATGATATAATTTTTATGATATTATTATTATGATATTATTTTTATGATATTATTATTATGATATTATTATTATGATATTATTTTTATGATATTATTATTATGATATTATTTTTATGATATTATTATTATGATATTATTATTATGATATTATTTTTATGATATTATTATTATGATATTATTTTTATGATATTATTATTATGATATTATTATTATGATATTATTTTTATGATATTATTATTATGATATTATTTTTATGATATTATTATTATGATATTATTATTATGATATTATTTTTATGATATTATTATTATGATATTATTTTTATGATTGTAGTTTATCAGTGTGCTAATCGCACACTCTATCTCTACATCTATAGTTTTACAAAATGAGGTAGTAAAACAGCTACATCCTATTATTTGAAGATACCACTGATATGACTGATACCTTGCTTAGAGAAAATGAAACTAGCTTTGTCTAGAGATGAATCACCTTTATAGTAACAAACAGCCGCGTTTAGTTGAAAATGGTATCATTTTACAAAGTAAACAATAAATTGTCATGTAAGGTATGCAGTCTTACTATTTGTATTAAATATATCATATCCCGTGATCTTTTTCCATTAAATATAGTTTTGTCTATTGGATTAATTTAATTCTAAAATAATAAATTAATCACGTGGCTCAAATTCATTTAGTTAACATTTTATTTGGCCAGCGTAGTATAATGTGCCTTTTAAAGGCTGAGCTCGAACTTCGACTCGAACTTTGCATAGAGGTAGACGACTCGAGCCATGACTTAAAACTAGTGTATAGGGCTCGAGTCTCGACTCGAGCTTTGGATATAAGGCTCGAGTGCAAAGCTCGAGTCTACTAATAAGGCTCGAGCCTTCAATGAGTTTAAGGCTCAAATTAAATCATCATTTATTTGCGAATACAATGGTCAATATGTTACAAATTATGTTTGGTGCATGCAAATATTACAAAATAATATTACTTAATAAAAATGGAAGTAATAATAATAATAAAAATACAATAATAAAAAAAAATTAAAGATCAATCAAAAGTCATATGATGTTACACTAAATAAAATGAATAAATTATTATGCTCGGAGGCTCGAGCTTTTTAACATATTCCTTAGATAAGTTATCTGACGATTGCAAAATCGGTCCTTAGGCTTTAATAGATATTAATATTATGATTTTTAAATCTGCTTTTAAAAGCTAAAAATTAATTAGCCCATTGCCCGTTATTCTATCCATTTAAATTTCAACCTTGGTGAAACGTATTAGTAATCTGCACCACAAACATTGTTTGCCTATGAAGCTGTATTATTTTGGGATGCTGTCTCTGTTGGTTTTGTACATTTAAAGAGAAAGAAAATTAATGCTGAGCTGCTATTAAACTTACCGACTGCGACTAAGCAAATACATATACCAAATGTTCTTGCTTTATAAAAGACAAGAACATTTATAAAGGCAAGAGCAAAACCTAGGCGAACGTTTCTCGATCAGATCGGAGGCGTTCTGGACAAAGGCCAGGTTAAGAGCTCCTTGAACCGACGGGCGTGTATGAGGAATGTGATGAAAGTGAATGAAGCCAGAGAAGTGTGTCAGGATCGTAGCAAATGGAAATCCGTAGTCTCTGCCTACCCCTCTGGGAAACAGGCGTGAATCTATGTATGTATGTATGTTCTTGCTTTATATCCTTAGGTGGACAGGTATTCCAGTGCTGTTTAGGACAGCATATTATATTTTATCCTTTATTACAACGTATAAGAATTATATTAATTACTAGCAACCGTAATTAATAAATAATTATTATTAAAATGATTACATAGTTATATATTTAGGCAATGACTAAAGGACTTTTATATTTTTTTAAAGACGTTTCCTGCATTAGGCTTAATTCTAGTGTCGCGAGAAAAATTTATCCCGACAACGAACACAAAATACACCCAGATTCGTAACGATTCTTTGTTAATCAAATAATGTTTTATCCCGTGTGGGAATCAAACACGCGCCAAGTGTTGGAGCAGTTACAGTAATGAGGTGACCACGTAAATCATTACGTCGCGCGTCGTGCCTTCAAGTCACTTGACTCTACTTGGCCGCACTATTTCTTTTGCTTGTTAGCATGGCCAAGTATGAATGCCGTTCCCAGGCTTTATCATACAGCTGACGGTGCGGTGTGCTTTTTTGCCAATAGTGTAGTAAAAGCCAACTTTCTTGTGGAAAGTCTTACCAACACTTTTAAGTTGCTTTTTTATAGGAGGCGTTGTGCCCATCAAAGTAACATATGATCGGCGTGTAAGGTACTCTCTGTCAAACCTTCAAAGCAAGCGTCGGTACGCGTGCTATCGCTTTAGTCTTTATACGACTAAATACTTATCTCATATGCTGACGTTGCTATGTAGCTGCGTGTGTGCGTCTGAAGTGACGTCACGTCTGGAAATCCCTCAGAATGTATCAGTTTTACTAGAAATATCACATAAAATTTGTTATGAAAGTGCTTTTTTTTGTATCCGTAGCTCTTATTATTTTGTTGTTTTCTCTATCACGTTCGTCAATGTAGATCGAGGTATGTTGGTCTTGGTACGTGCTACATCGATATGTTTCTGTAACACATTTATAAGTGGGCGTCGGCCTAAGATATTTGGTTGTGACACATATTACGTATTATTTGGATACACGGACGCTTTTAGACTGCAGTGCAGTTGCGTTTAACTAGGATCAAATGTGGCTTGCGTCGCGCGTATTAGTCCACTACGTTCAATTATTATTAATTGAATAGAATAGATTCGTCCTTGTCGCACACATCATGAATTTAATTTACATTCGCGGGATTAATATTTTTAAAACATTCAATATAATAACAGATTAATGATGATGAATATTTTACAGATAAATTTTGATTCAATTGCATTGTTTTAAAATGATATACATTACTGAATTATACGGACAAGTAAGTATTTGATTTTCACAATAAGTAATTAATCAACCATTTCGATTATAGTATGTCAAAGTGAGCCATATTTATTCGATAATGTGTTTTCGAGTTCTTCGAAGGCATAATTTGACTTTTACTACTTGGTCTTCAGTAAGAAGGGCGTCCCGCTCACTGGCGTCGTTCGTACGTGTGGTTAGGCTATTTATAGCGGTTGTGTTGATTTCTAGCTACGCACAGCCGTACATCTGGGTTTGTTTTACGCTCCGTACAATCAACGCAGTTCCGTCAGATTTCGGCTGATCAATGAAACGTTTCGTAGTTTTCGATTAACGCTGCGCACGAGACGTCGTCCGGCGCAATAAAAAATTCAACTAATGTGTCTATAGCTCGATAAAAGTGTCGGCGCCAATCAATTACAGTGACGCGAATATGTGAAAATTAATGTGATGTGAGAATTCAGTGTTGTTAGTCAATAACTTAGTGTACAAAGTGGTAGTTCGATTTGCTAAAGTGTGCCAAGCTTTTTCGTGACATGTGTTCATCCTTTACAGAGAGGAACAAATTAGTATTAGGTCGTAGGTAAGTAATTAATAGAGTTACTGAACTTTGACTAACTTTCAGTTGAAATCTTAGTCTTAAGAATTTGGTGTTGCAAATAAATGAGAAGAGTATGCATTCGAGCTAACCTTTCTAAACGTCGTTTAACTTCGAGATAACTACTTTCAGTCCTGTAATAATAATTGTGCTGCGCAATAATAACTTCTTTGTAAATTGTTTATAACTGGATAGGCAGGTTAATTAAACATCTGCATGTAAATATACAAAGGTAATTTACCTGCGTGTACTTGACAGCTAGTTTAGTTTTATAGGAGATTAATACAGTTCGCTTTGTGCCTCAACCTTTAGTCTATCACCTGGACAATGTTGACCTTAATCCTTTTCACTGTATTACAATTAAGTTTTACGTGGACACGTCCTTGTGTTTTATGTTCATATGCACGTGCCCGGAAAGGATAAAGGTGTCTGTTAAAAATTATACATACATACATACATAGATTCGCGCCTGTTTTCCAGAGGACTACTACGGATTTCCATTTGCTACGATCCTGACACACTTCTCTGGATTCATTCACTTTCATCACATTCCTCATACACGCCCGTCGGTACAAGGAGCTCTTAACCTGGCCTTTGTCCAGAACGCCTCCGATCTGATCGAGAAACGTTCGCCTAGGTTTTCCTCTTGCGACTGTTCCATTCACACTAGCCTTATAAACTTTTTAGTCAGTCTTTCCTCGTCCATTAAAAATAATAACTGTTGATAATTTCTATCCATAAGCACAGTAACACTTTGTTGGATTAGGGCACTGACAGCCTCAGCATTAGACATACTACAAGACTAAAAATGCTATTTGGGGTCTTAAGAATGACTAGGTGCTATGAAGTCAGCTCTGCCATATCATACTACTATTGAACTGAATCATATGAAATGTAGCGTGAGAACCCTTTGTAATAACTAATTTTGTTGTCCTAATTTAATTTTGCATAACTAATAAATAATTGCTTTTTGGCATACTATTTCAGTAGGCATAAATATCATTTAGGCTAATGCTGATTGGCATAAAGTTATAAGGCATATTGTTTATTCGTCTAATAGTTATTAGGCATAAAGATCAAAAGGATATCCAATATAACTTGGATACCATAGAGTAACAATAGGTTAGAGTGCGGCGAACCCCTAAGCCGCCAATATACTCAATTTATATACGAAAAGTATTTTATTTATAATTATTATGCCTATAATTATGCGGCGTATAATTATTATGCTTATAAATATTATGCTTAAGTATAATTATGCATAAACAAATGAATGCTCAACAATTATTATTATCCTTAGTAATAATTATGCTTAAAAAAATTGTGCCTAAACAGTTATGACAAATTAATATAATGCGTAACTGTTATTAGTATAATTAAAAGTATGCCATGTTAACTCTATACTAATATTATAAAGCTGAAGAGTTTGTTTGTTTGTTTGAACACGCTAATCTCAGGCACTACTGGTCCCAATTGAAAAATTCGTTTAGTGTTGGATAGCTCATTTATCGAGGAAGGCAGTAATCATAAACGCGGGTGAAACCGCGGGCACATCTAGTTATGACATATAATTTTATGCTAATAAATAGGGAACCATGTAGCGTCGATAAATTTTATTTGAGAATTAAGCTACTTAAAATCAGCATCAACAAATATAAATATTGGAGATTATTATTACAAAATAGTTTCAATTTAGTTTTAAAGAATATATATATATATATATATATATATATATATATATATATATATATATATATATATATATATATATATATATATATATCATATATACATATATACATATACATATACATATACCTGTACTTATATATTTTTATTTATTTCTCCTTAAACGAACTCCTGAGCTAGGAATAAATATTGTGTCGTGGAGCGGCCAGAACACTTGGATTAGAAACAATAATTTGGGGACGACACAATATGACACGCTCGGTATCGAACCAACAACACTGGCCACAACGGCAATGGCGACGCGACCACTTCAGCGACCACGTCATGCGTGTAGTCATTTTTATTTAACTTATAACTAAACGCGTTTATTTCAAATTGTAAAATGCTGGTATATCACTTTCTGTGATCGAATAACGCCGGGTCCTCAAAGTATCTGATTACCATAGATTCATCTACAAGACACACCCAAACATAGTAAAATTACATTGAAACAATTTCTTGTTATTTTAAAATCTTGTTATTTTACACGCAGTAATTAAAACATAGGTTTCTCTGTACTTCTCATTCAAAAAAGTTAATTAGTTTTATATTTTTGTTGTAATTTAATTACTTTACACAGATTTTATCGTAGTTACTACTAAGTACTAAAATTTTATTTTCTTTGATGTTTCGGTTGTTTTTCAACGGCTATGGTTATATGGCTTTTTTACTAATTAAGTGTTTTTGATTGAGAACCTATCTCATTCTAAACACTTAATTAGTTTTATATTTTCGTTACAATTTAATTACTTTACACATATTTTATCATGGTTACTACCTACTAATCACTAAAATTTTATTTTCTTCGATGTTTCGGTTGTTTTTAACGGCTATGGCTATATGGCTTTTTTACTAATTAAGTGTTTTTGAATGAGAACCTATCTCATTCTAAACACTTAATTAGTTTTATATTTTCGTTACAACTTAATTACTTTACACAGATTTTATCGTGGTTACTACTAAGTACTAAAATTTTATTTTTCTTCGATGTTTCGGTTGTTTTTCAATGGCTATGGCTATATGGCTTTTCACGGCACATAAATTTCAATAGTTTAATCTATACTGATATTATAAAAAGGAAAGATTAGATTTTTGTTTGTTTGTTTGTAAGGGCTTAACTCAAAAACTAAAAAATCAATTTTTAAAATTTTTTCCATTAGAAAGCTATATTATCACCGAGTAACATTCGCATTTTTCCTTTTTAACACTATGACCGACCTGGTATCGAACTCGAGACCTCATGCATAGCTGGCGAATTCATTACTAGAGTCTTCTTTTTGGCATATCATATAATCTTGATATAACCAGAGACTTCAAATCAATTTTCGTGAGCTTGAACCAAATACTCTCGACCTGATAAAATGTTGTTGAACCTTAGCTTATACTCCTGAACATCTTTTATTAAGTTTTTCTCTTTCTACGATCTTATTCACATATTTCAACACAACTAAACCACCGGATAACTATGTGAGCTTTTTAATAATTTCGCTATTTTCACGTACCTACATTTTTAATTTCAATGAATTATACGTACCGGATATTTCGATTTTCGTGTACGTACACTAAAAAACATTATATAATACTAGTGAAAAACGAATTGTACTTTTGTTTAGTTTACAATATGATGCCTTATGTTATATTAGTTAACCCACCGGAACAGTATTTTTCTTAAGAATAGTTATCTTTGCCTTTTTGTAACCTTGACAACGTGTATCTGAAATTGCACGATGATCTGTCGAGTAGCGAAATTGCGAAAGCGTAACAAGCAATGAAACTTACGTTAGCTTTTTTTTTTTGCGATAGATCTCATTTGTTAGGATTCAAATTATAACAACAAATGTCAGTTATACAGTAAAATAAAATTACACTAGCACTGAATTTAATGTGACTTGTTGTGATCATTTTCCTTAAATATAATTAATAGACGCCAAAATTCTGGTGCCTATACAATTTTGTTATAAGTACCAAATTACATTTGTGCTGCTAATTTGAACTAATAAGTATATGTACATGGCGAAAGAGCTCACGTGGAAGAAAAAGGTGTAATTGAAACAATTGCAAGGGATTTTATTTTTTGAGGCTAATAGAATTCTGGGTGGTACGTTATTCATCACGCTAGTAATATATCTGCTTCTTTTCTGTATATAATATCACTGTAGGAGGCAGTTAGATAGAAGATATATGTAAGTTGTTGGAGTACACAGAAAGAACCACAAGTTACGTTTAAAAGTTATATTGTTAAAAGTTAAAGTAAAATGTTTACAAGTTAATTAATAAGTGTGATCTTTCTCACGGCAAGTGTATAGTTTTATAGTTATAAATGTACTCTAATGTTATTATGAATTACATCATTATAATTATCACAGCAATATGAGGTAAATTGCAACGCTCTTGTGTGCCCATTTTAGTATCGCTGCGACGACAGAATAAGTATGTACGGTAACGAAACCGTACAATCACTGGTGTTAGATTATACAGACATTACCCTGAGAGTGAGAAATATATTTTAAGTAGAAACTAAGTATGTATATTTTATTTTATATTGTTTCTTGCCGCCGTCCGCTGCAGCTCAATACGTTAACAAAAGCGCCGACAAAAAAAGTGGAAGCAAATGGAAGCGCAATTGGGCGTGTATGACCTAATTTTATGATTCAGTGCTGTACGCATTACATTCAGATTTATTACACTGTATTAACAACTTATTATTATAATCGAACGCCAAGAATAGACTTCCCCATAACAGCCGGTGTGCGTTAAATTGAGAGTGGCCGATCAACGTATTCTGTCCTGGGTTCCTTTTTACAGTTCTGTAGACATACTAATTCTAAATAATATTAAAAATGCGAATGTGAAATTGTTTGTTTTTCCTTATGCTTTAACGCCTTAGCTACTGACCGATCATCATGAAATTTCACATAAACGTTGTCAGGGGTACTGAAAAGGACTTAAGGTACCCTTTATGTAGAAGAAAGTACTATTCCTGAGTAATAGAAATTTATTGACATAATATACATAGATAAGCGTGAACAAAGCCGCGGGTAAAATCTACTAGAGAAATAAATTTAAAAGTATGTATATTAACTGCAGACAGACATTATAATATATATTCAAATCTAGGTTATGTATATTAGAGCTTTGATTTATATTATAAAAAAGCGACATACATACCTACATATAATATCAACACTAGAAATAAAAATAAATTAAAAGAACCGTTTCATAATATTAATAAATCATTTAAATATAAGTTTAATTACATTTAAGCCGGTAATTAAACAAATTATATAATTAAAAGGTTTTTATTAGGTGACAAATTGTACCGAGGATAAAATTTCTCGGGTTGAACTAGTCTCACCCACGGGCTATTCTATCAAAACCTCTTATTTAATTGAGACTTTCTTTTCTTTTTTTTAAAAGATTACTAGCGTTTTGGGTTTCACATTACCAGTATTTTTGTTAACCTCTCCAGCTATGCTAGAATGCACAAGCATTCTAGCATAGCTGGAGAGGTTAACGTGAACCCACTCCTAATACAAATTAGGAGTGGGTTCACGTCGGTAAAGCAATGGGTAGGATTCGAACCGACAACCTCTAGATCGCAAGTCGCTGCTTCGAAATTAATATATAATTATATTGTAATGATAATTGGCCATTGAACAGACATATGTTATAAGTCTTTTTAAAGTTATATATTATCATGGATATCTTGTCAGCTTCTTCTTTTGAGAGCATATTATTTTATTATAAATAATATTTTAAACTAGCGTGTCCAAAATGTTAAATATGTTTTATGGTAAATAAAGATTTTTGACTTTGAAGTCGGCGAACAATAGCGGTGCAAAATATTATCTATATTACAATACGACGATAAAGCCATATTGCATGTATCGCGGTAGCTCGTGATTCCCCGAACTACTTATATTGTACTTTACTCGGTAACAGTAGTAGATATGTCATGTTTGGTTTATTTTTGTCTACTACTGATAATCCTAACTAATATTATAAATGCGAATGTGAGTTTGTTTGTTACGCTTTCACACCTTAACTACTTCACGCCTTAACTACTACTTCTTCCATTCCTTTTAAGAACACCAGAATTAATTACTGTGCCGCGTGGGACTTTACAAACATTCCAGTATCTGACCGAAACTAGCTTTTACGGCCGAAACCGAATTTCGACTTTGGTCTCAGTTCCAGCCGAAACCGAAACCTCCATACTAGGTCATATTTTCGTGGGAAAATAAATAGTCAGTTATAATCAGTTTTATTTTAAAATTACATATTAATTATTCAGCCTCAGATATTTGAACTGTTCTAATGATTGATGAGATAAAATAATTTATCACTCCTTATTTCAACTAAATTATTTGTGCGTTTTGAAATAACGAGTTTTTTAAATAAATATATCTACGTATATTAGTCATAAGTTATTTTTTTCTTAACAATACTGATTGTGTTGAAAATATTTATTTACTGCTTTTGTTGTGTACTTCTTTTTGATATTATTTACGAATAACATATAATAAAAGGTACACATCTAAAAATTTAAAATATACTTTCTACCTAATATGTTTAGATACAAAAAACAAACAATACTCTCTTATCTTAAGAACAAAATAATATCTTCTAAACTTGGTCATTTTGTATGATGAGTTCGTTCATTAATTCTCCTGTTTATGAACTAGAATAGTATTTATAGTTAAACTATATAATGTTATTAGTAAGAAACTATAATTTATCAACATTATTACCGCGCAAATTGCTTCTTCTGGCTTAATAAATTTGACCAGCAACACTAAATAGTTGTTCCTTGGAAAGACTCGTCGGTGGAGCCGACAAGAATTTCAGTGCAAGTGCAAGTGTTTTCAAAGACAGAAATGGACTAGAATGTCGAGTTATACTGACCGAAAACATTTAAATAGATGTCTAACCTTTATTGATAGTACGTAACGTACGAAATCCTACGCATTAAAGAAATAGAATTTTGTTATTCATTAACTATCATGAACTAAATCACATCAATAGCGAACTAATACTTCTCAGTTTCGAAGTAATCTTAAAATCACTCGTATTTTTTTATTTATACTGTAATAGGCTTGCGTTTGACCGCGATCTCACCTGATCTTAAGTGAAGATGAAGTTGACGATGGAGCACGCTTGCCTAGAAGATACCTATTCACTAGTGACTTGAAGACACCCAGATTGTACTAATCGGGTAACACAGACTTAGGTTGTGAGTTCCACTTGTTTGCGGTACGTATTTTAAAAGTGGAAGCAAAGCGCTTCGTGCATAAATGTGGTATATCCACCATGTACCTGTGCTGCTGGTCTGTTTGTCTGGTCGTCCGATGGTAAAAACAAACTACATCAAAATTCGCGGCGCAAACATGAACAAGTTATAACATTTCTGATCGCAGTGCGAAATATTCCGAATTTAGTTTCGGTTTCGGCCATAGTTTCGGCTGGATAGCAGCCGAAACCGAAACTAAGCCGGAATCCGTTTTTTTGCCGAAACTAGGCTGAAACCCAAACCGATACCGAAAGTTTGGTCGGACACTAAATAGAAAAAAAAATCTAGATAAACGATAAATAATTTATATGATTGAACGGCTTAACTGTTTCTCACTTTGATATGGACGTTTGCTAATTTTATTTTAATCTTCACAAAGAGAGATTTTGCTATCAATTGTTTACAATTTGAAATGAAAATTAAACTGTTAGATATGCAAATTGCAGCGCAGGCAATGGTACGTTAAATATGTCACTCTCATAGTAATGGACGTTGAAAATCTTATCCACACAGTTTTGTTATTAACACAATAGAAAAGCAGGCAATTAGCTCGATTCTGAGACTTCACTTTTCGTACGCTAGTAACATATCTACGCATTTTCTGTATACAATATCATTGATCGAAGGTATATTTCGACTGTTAATGGTAAAGGCAATGGTCGAGTGAAGTTAGCCTGCGGTAACGTTTACTGCTGAACAACATGTCGCGGTTGACTCAATTCTCTTGTCGGACAATGTGATATCGAATGTTGTGGCGGCTTGAAGTCTGGAATCCAGCCCGATAAACGGCCATAGACTCAGCGCAATAATGAATGTATTTCTAACATACATCTCTAGAGAGAACATTCTACAAATACTCATTATAGGGTAGACCCTATAATGAGTATTTACAGGTGTAATATTTTATGTTAATATAGATACGTAACTAAATGTTAGAAAGTACTAAGAATCATTCGTAAAGGCAAACGCAAATAAAGTATTAAAGTTTATTGAAAGTTTCTTGCGGCAATCTTTCAACGTTACTTATTATTTATTATCTATATCATTTTCAATAGGAACATAAAAAAAGGTCAAATGTGTTGTAACTTATGCATATTCCAAGGACAGATAATTTTTAATTTCAATATAGCCATTTATAATCCAGGCGGCTTGTCTGACGGTGAGGCTGGCCGTGGAGCCTCGCGCGGGAGGTCTTCCCGCCGAGACGATCCGCGTCGCCACACCCTCGCTGGCAACCATCTGTACGTTCACCCCCACCACTCTGGACAAGTCAACATGGATATGGAGGTAAGCAGAACTATTGTTGTGCTATCCTTTCTAGGAACCTTATTTTTCTTATGCTGTACTGTATCTAGCCTGAGAGCAGCTATAGGTGTCGGACAGTAAGGATCATCGTAGTCAATTTGATGGCCCCTGGTGATACCTCTTAGTGATCAGCTTGCCAACCAATCAAAATTAAAGGATGACAACTGCAAAACGATTGAAAAGAGAGATGGTGATAAGTGAAGATAGCAACTACTACAATAAGCGGAACAAAAATATTTAACAGCGTAGGTGTAATATCTTCATTTCGAAGTTCGTCCAAATATTGTTTAGACATGAGGATATTTATAAAATAATACAATGTCAATGTCCAGTAAACTAACCTTTATTGCTTTTGCAATTTCGGTAGGAAAATAACAAAGGATGCTCTTGATATTTAACGATGAATGACTGCTTCACAAAATGATTACATGGCATGCAGTGAAGTTAGTTTTGCCGATACGTCCGACCGTTAGCATTGTTACCATACGAATTACTAATAGGGATATCCGTATTGCTAAAATCGACTAATTGTCATCTGTCAAGTAGTAATAAAAATTAAACTATACAATTACCGAACTATAATCATCAATATTTACTACGCATACACTGCACACTTAAGACTGCGCCAAGCGTAAGACAGATAATGACAGAGCTGGTGCGGCGTATATTCAAATCGGCGGGCGCCGCCATAGTAGAATTGTATGGAGGATTTGAAGTGCTTTTTTAATAAATATGTATCTCTATTGTCAACCAATAACTTAAATATTTCGGACGGACAAATTGTAATATAACTATTTATGTTTTTAAGCTATAATTTTCGTAATTTTGTAGGCGAAAATAATAATTATTTTAAATTTTTACACGGAGTAATTGTAAACACATTCATTGTTATGGTAAATGTATATTTTATATTTGTAATTAACGAAAAAGTATTGATTTTATTCACTTAACTGTGACCGCCTATTTTGGCAGATTTCGCTTGGCGCAGTCTTAATTACTACACTCTGATAATTTATATATTTCCTCACAGATAGAATGCATAGAAAGAAAATTATTTAAAACCATTTTAATTACGTGATGACATTCTGATATCAAATACGTTTTTTCATAGTGACTGGCCGATTAGTTTCTTGATACAGGTGAACTCATTCAAATGGGATCCTTTGTCCGAGTGTAATACGCTATATTAATTAATAACAGAATCACACCTTTCTGTGCATGATTAAGCCATGCCAGTGCAAATTTGGAGGAAATGGAAATACCAAATACATTTTTCGAACATTCACTGATCCCATATACCTATGTATGCCTATAAGCCTTTTAAATAGCAGCAAGTCTCGCTCTACATTACGTGAGATCTAAACCTAACTAGCAAAATAAAACAAATCTACTTACTCCTTCTGAAATACGTAGGAGATAAGTTATGCTGCGACGTAACATAACCGTGGGAGTAGTAGTTCTACGCTATGAAGTTCAAGTTCAAACAATTAGCCTCGCGTTGAGGAAAATCGATGAAATGGCCAATCCATTCAAAAGGCTGGTATTGCGTCGCTTCATTGGTTTGGGCTCTAAGGCGAAGCTTCACAGCGTGGTCTTTGATAACATCTTATTCGATATTCTAGATCATATAGTTATCATTGTCAAGGTTAACGTATCGTCTAATGAGGTCACACGTGTAAGAATACGAAGTAATCTCAAGTGTTACGAGTTCGATCAGATCAAAAAAGATATTGTGTTCCACATTAGAGTTGTTCTGACCGCGGGTGAAATATTTGTCCTTTGTTAAAATGTTTGTAAAGTCGCTAAGGCAATAACTGGTGCGGGTTTTTAAGATTTTAAAATAAGTTTTGGGTTTTTGGGATACTTGTGCTTGGAGTGGTTTTATGTCGGTTTTGAATCCACAGACTTTCGATTGTTAAGCGAAGCTTTATCGATCGCCGCCGCTTCTGATAGAAAATTAAAGCAAAAATTGGAGTGCATCGGATGATTAAAGTGAACTGTAGCCCAATAAAATGTCTGTCTAATTTTTTAGTACAATACTGAAATATTATGTTAGCTAGTTTTTTCTTCTTTTATATTGCTTGTGGTACTTTAACTTGATTTTATGCAGTTTAACGTTCGAACGAAAAGTTTTAGCGAATCGAAAATGAAGTGTTATTATATTCATATCATAATTAAGAACTTGAGTATAAAGTATTGGACGTCGAAAATTTGCCCGTACAATTTCAGCTTTCTGTACTTAAAATGTAACTATACCGAATCTTACGTTACTCGCCCAAATACACTTAAAAGGGGTACTAAGTTTCTTGTTCACGTATTAATGTATCGATCGTGGTAAAGTCTGTAGTAAATTGCAACTTACGCATACTAAGTCAAAAAAGTATTCATTACTAAATCGAGAATACTTGCCAGTTTTAGTGATGGTTCATTACTGCATTATTTTATATAAATAATATATATAAAGAGAAATTGAATAAGCTGCACGGATGATTGCGTAGCCGTCTAGGGGTCGCTTCGCCGTTAGTGCCGCGGCGTGCTATGGGTTTTGATCAAATACAGGATATTTATTTTATGATATAATTTTACGTCTGCCAGGCTTACATGGTTTAAGTGGTTGTCTTGCCACAGACGCCGTAAGTGTTGGGTATGGGGAAAAAAATATGATCCACAAGTAGTTGTTCTGAATCTGAGTGAGGTGTGTCCGTTATTTGAGTGTTTCCAAAACAAAACCAGGATAACCTACAAACATAAGGAAGTAGCGACAAGCCTACATCGTTGTTACTTACTATGCTTTTAGGTCACACACACAATATAGGGCGAGTCTATTGCCCTTCACAGGTGCCTGTAAAGGGCAATAGACTCGCCCTATATTGTGTGAGAGTAGGTACCGGACATTGTTCGTTTTGAAAATATCCTTTCAAGAAAACACTTTATGCATGGATTCCATGCCAGCGCACTGACCAAGAAATTATATCCGAAACCTCATAGACAGTTACTGTAATATTGGCTACACATTTATTGTTGTAGAAGGCCGCCTTCGTATGGGGTACTGGTACAGTCCAGAATGAACTATATAATGTAGAGATATATTTTAGTCCATTCTCGACTGCACCAATAGAACTGATACAACATCGAAATGACAATAAGTCCATTATCATGTTAGCTTATATGCGAACTGTTATAGATATGTAATGTACCCTTTCTTGCAAACCACACATTCCTTTTTGCTTACTTAGCATTTATCTTTCATAGTCGAAGTGTCCATCCGTTCAACCAGTCTCATCCTAAAAGCCATTCTAGACGGTTGTCTCAATCTGATTATAGAGTTTTCTTTTTTTAAAAACCTAACCTTGGCGAGGCTCATAACATTTGGTGGCAGCGGAAAGGGATTTGGAAAAGTCCCCGGAACGTCTCTTATCCTAAAACCTAAGCCCGTCGCGTGTGTGTGTTCGAGTGTAAACGCCGACTCCGCTGTGCATATCATACTGTGCACCGAGTTCCAGCCCGGCCCTCTTAGACGTCAGTGTTCGTGAAAACCCATTGCTGCGCACTGTTTGTGCTGTAGCCGGTCTCTGTCCAGAACCAGCAAGGTTATACCCAGTGTCGCGCACAATTCAGTGCCGCGACCGGTATAATCTCCCCGACGACGCGCTCCCGTGGCTTATCAACACTAACGTCACGTCGACACCTACGAGAACTTCCAAGAAATTATGATCATCCTTATCGCGCTGTCCGCATTCCAGTAAGTGAATTTATGTATTTGGTCATTGCTAATATCTTATAAAGAATATTGTGAGTTTAAATAGTACATTTCAATATACACTGTATTTTACCATTGTCATTGACGTAGTAAATATATAACTATCATAATGGCCGAAAGATCTCGTAGTCCAAAGTTCGAAAAAACCGAAATTACTGTAACCGATACTGAGGAGGAAGGTCAAGGCCACTGTCCTCCCCCTCAAGGACCCTCTACTAAGTCCGTCTCTAAAAAGAGACCAGTTACAACTAAAGCAGATATTGAGCTTTCTACTTTACTCAAATTTATAAAACCTTATGACGGTTGCAGAGAAAAGCTAAATTCCTTTTTGGTTAATTGCAACAACGCTTACGAGTTAGCTTCAGATTCTCAAAAAGATATACTTTTTAAATATATACTATGTCAACTACAGGGCAAAGCGGAAACCGCTTGCTCAATTAAGGAGTTTACCAATTGGCTACAACTTAAGGAATTCCTTAAAACCCAATTTAGCGAGAGAAAACACTACGCCCATCTTCTTACAGATTTACAGGAGTGTAAGCAACAAATAAATGAAAACGTAAGTCAGTATGCTCTAAGGATTGAGACATGTTTAAGCCAATTATTAACTGAGGTATCTATTTCACACGGCCATAAGAGTCGAGAGATGATAGGACGAACAGCAGCCATGGAGGAATTAGCCCTCCATCATTTCCAAATGGGGTTGACACCCCGTATCTCCGATATCGTTAGATGTAAACCTATAAAAACCCTGAACGAAGCTATAAATATGGCCATTTCAGAAGAAAAGGTTCAGCAATCTTTATCCAGACAAAGCTCAGGCCCGTCTGGTAGTCAACAGTCACGACAAGATAGGTCGAACACCTCAAAGCCGAACGCTCAATTTTCGCGCCGCAATACAAATTATCAATCACCAAACTTAAGTCAGTCTAACCCAAAACCTACGGTTAATGCCAATCGACCTTATAATAATTCCACTACTTCGTTCTGTAGATATTGCAAAACTCCGGGACACACCCTAGAACAATGTAGAAAGCGAGAATACAACAACAATCGCTTTAAGAACATTGAACAAAACCAATCGAGGACACCTCAACGCGTCAATTTTGTATCAGAGGAAACTGATAATGATGAATACCATGTGAATTCTGTAGAAAGCTACGACACCGTTGATGCCGATCCAAAAAACGAGTAACCGTCTCGTCCCGGTGTCGTACGGGACCTCGTAATTTAAAAACCGGCATCACATATCCAAGTTCATTATCAAATATTTCACCGCAGGCATCGCTACATGATCGCCCGCCAAAATCGTCTGTATCCGTGCAGCAACGTAACAACGTTGACCTGCCAAACTCCTCTGTATCCGTGCAGCAACGTAACAACGTTGATCTGCCAAACTCCTCTGTATCCGTGCAGCAACGTAACAACGTTGATCTGCCAAACTCCTCTGTATCCACGCAGCAACTGTTTAAAGTTGACCTGCTAAACTCTACTAAATCCAACGTTTTTGAGATAACAAGTAACCCCGCAAAAACGTTACTACCTCATGTCCTTGTTAAATCCTGCGTATCCGACATGCCATTGTCCTTATTGGTCGATTCAGGATCTTCTGTATGCTTATTAAAGCACTCTAGCATAAAAAAATATCCTACTCTTGTAAAGGAAACCATCCAACTTAAAGGTATTGACTCAACGGAAGAACCAACTCTCACTCGAGGCCATTTCCAATTAAAAATTCATCTTCCAAATTCTAAAATATTACATCGGTTTCATGTTACTGATATAAAACACTTACCTTACGATGGCATTATAGGGTCTGACCTGCTCAATGCACATAGTTGTAGTATTAATTACACCAATAACCTGCTTAGCCTTGGACAGTCATCCTTAAAAATGCACTTTCATGATCCTGCCTACATCATTCCAGCCAGGACCGAAACTGTTATCGAATGCTCCGTTTTGAATCCTGAAATAAAAGAGGGATTGGTCCTGGACAAGAAACTTTCAGAAACATTATTAATTGCCAACTGCCTAGTACGCGTTAAAGATAATAATAGAATCAACATAACCGTTGTAAATACTGCTGAACAACCCATACCCTTAAAATCAAACCTAAATCTAAAGCTTGAAGCCATTGATCCTCTAGAATTTCAAAGACACACTTCTGGTCCGATAAACCATATAAAAGTAACAAACAATAGCGTTACACGTACAGAAGAAGTATTAAAACTGCTACGTGTCTCGCATCTGAATATTGAGGAGAAAGACGCACTTTTGCAATTATGTTCGGACTACTCAGATATATTCTATCTCCCCGGTGAAAATCTTACCCATACGGACGCCGTCAAACACGAAATTAAAACAACGACGGACGTTCCGATATATACTAAATCATATAGATTTCCCGAAATCCATAAGGCTGAAGTTCGAAAGCAAATTGATAAAATGCTCGAACAAAAAATCATAGAGCCTTCTAACTCCCCTTGGTCATCACCCATATGGGTAGTCCCTAAAAAACTCGACGCCTCTAATACACAGAAATGGCGAGTCGTGATTGACTACCGAAAATTGAACGATATTACAATCGGAGACACTTACCCTATTCCTCAAATTACTGAGATTCTAGACCAGCTAGGCAATAGTAAATACTTCTCCACACTAGACCTGGCATCCGGGTTCCATCAAATCGCATTAAACCCCGCGGACAAACCCAAAACTGCTTTTACTGTACCAGAAGGACACTTTCAATTTTCAAGAATGCCGTTTGGGCTGAAAAATGCCCCTTCAACATTTCAGAGACTCATGAACTCCGTCCTGTCCGGCCTCCAGGGTATTCGGTGTTTTGTTTATTTAGACGACGTAGTCTGTTATGGATTTGATCTTAAATCCAGTATACTTAACCTAACAGCCATATTCCAAAGAATCAGAGACTTTAATCTCAAACTTCAACCCGACAAGTGCGAGTTTCTTAGACGCGAGGTCTGTTATCTAGGGCACATAATTACCGAACAAGGTGTTAAACCAAATCCAGAGAAGGTTAAGGCCGTAACCTCATTCCCAGTTCCAAAAACACCTAAAGATATAAAATCATTCCTTGGGCTTGTCTCATATTATCGCCGTTTTATCGCTGATTTCTCAAAAACTGCAAAAGCCCTTACCTGCCTATTAAAAAAGGATATTCCATTTAAATGGGAGAACCAACAGCAACTCGCCTTTGATTCGTTAAAACATAAATTAACAACTGCTCCACTTCTTATCTATCCTGACTTTTCGCAACGTTTCATCCTTACCTGCGATGCCTCGAACTATGCCGTCGGCGCTGTTCTGTCGCAAGGAACTGTTGGCAAAGATCAACCCGTGGCTTTCGCTTCACGTACACTAAATAAAAGCGAATCCAGTTATAGCACTACAGAGAAGGAATTGTTGGCTATATTATATGGATGTAAAACATTCCGTCCCTACCTTTACGGACACAATTTTCTTATTGTTACCGACCATAGACCTCTTAAATGGTTGTTTAATCATAAAGATCCCAGCAGCAAGCTCCAGCGATGGAGGTTGAAACTTGAGGAATATGATTACGACATAGTGTACCGCAAGGGCAAACTAAACTCTGCCGCCGACGCTCTCTCCAGATACCCAGTGAACCCTATATACCCTGATAACATGAGTCCTTCAAACCTTAACCCTAATGATAATGATAACACCAATTACGAACCTCCACTACAAACATCACAGCCTTCGGGCACACCTAACGAAGTAAACAATGACCTGCAAGATCTTCTCGTGTCTCCGCCATCCAGTCTTGACACAGGTCTTATAAATCCTGAAATCGAAAATGAAGTTATGGATTATCTGAGTTCCATTCCTAATGAATCGCGTGTTGAACCCGAACCTCAACCTTCAACCAGCTGGCAGAATCCTGAAACCTTACCTGTTTCAAATCAACCTAGCTCGGAAAGCTCTCCGGCACCTGAAACTTTAACCTTACCCGAGATGACTTACAGTCAATTTTTAAAACTACCTATAAAATCGTATGACACCTCTATTTCGGAACATAACCAAAACCTACTTAAAGGAACTTAGAAATTAATAATTATACCTACCTCGATAGATATGGACGAGTCCATGCCTTATGTTCAAGAAGTCCTAGATAATTGCCCGGAGCCTCAACGCAACGAATTCTTGAACTTAGAAAGATCCTTATACACATTTCTACCTCTTACTATTGAAGATAAAACTTACCTTTTCCTATTTACGAAAGTTCACTATTTTGACGACTTCTCGTATCAAGATATATTTAAATCTTTAAAATATGCACGCAACGAGATAATAATGTCTTATCCTACAATATGTGCAATCAGCACATCAGACTTTAAAAATCCTTTTGATAGACACTCTTTTGTTAAAATCTATAACATGTTTAACTATCTATTCGACAGAACTAACATAACAGTACATATTTACCATAACAACATCATATATCCTTCGCTCAGCGAAATCCCGAAGATCCTTAAGGAAAATCACGATATCCCCATCGCGGGACATTTAGGATCCATCAGAATGTTAAACCGCATAAAGGAAAGATTTTATTGGAAAAATATGCGCGGTGACATTGAAAACTATATAAAAAAATGTTCATCGTGTCAAACAAATAAAGCCTTGCGTAAAATAAACAGAGCGCCCATGATAATAACGTCCACCTCAACGTCTCCGTTTGAGAGAATATCCCTCGATATTGTAGGTCCCTTGCCTGAGTCTGGCACAGCCAAACTTAGATTCATTTTGACTATGCAAGATGACCTCACAAAATTCTCGCTAGCTTACCCTCTCCGTAATAATACCGCCGAAGAATCGTGTGAATGTCTGCTTCATTTTATATCTCTATTCGGAATCCCTAAATATATACTTACCGACCAAGGCACAAATTTTACAGCCGATCTATTTAAGAAAACATGTGAGTTCCTAAAAATCAAACCATTATGGTCCACCCCTTATCATCCGCAGACGCAAGGAGCTTTGGAAAGATCACACTCCACGCTCAAAGAATACTTGAGACCTTATATTAACGATAATCAAGACAATTGGCCTCGATATGTGTATACAGCTATGTTAGCATATAACACCGCCGTACATTCAACAACCCACTATTCACCGTTTGAATTACTATTTGGGCATAAGCCTCACATCCCAGACTCTGTGTATGACGATACTTCTAATACTACTTACCCCGAATACGTTAAGATGTTACAACATCGAATGAAACATACGCGTGACAAAGCCATAGAGTTTATTCAAAAATCTAAAACAAACTCTAAAACCTATTACGACTCCCATACTCGTCCAGTGGTATACAAAGTTGGTGATTATGTCTTATTAAAGAACCATCTAAGGCTACGTAAAGCCTTATCACCCGTCTGGAAAGGGCCTTACAAGGTCGTTAAGATACACGGTAATAACACATTATCGTTACTTATAAACAGACGCCATGTGAAACATCACTTCGATGAAGTTAAGCACGTGGACGTCCAAGATGCATCTGCTACAGACTAAAATAATTAATTGACATAATTAAAAAAAACATACCTAGGTACATCCATTAATTTTTATACATTTTATATACATTTTTTTTCTCTTATTTACAACCTTATTATACAAATATTATTATACACTTAGACATAGCATATAGTATAGTATAGTATAGTAGTGTCTCTTTTATTTACAGCATACTGGCCCAAGGTCACCCAGAATTTATTCAAAAAATCGACACCAGCCCCGGCATATATTTTGACCCAATTGGTGAACTCAAAATTCACGTAAGCCACTTAGACATAGTCACACCGTTTGATGTCTCCTACATTGAACCGCACATCCAAAATATTAACTCCATCTTAGGCTCAATACGACATATATGTAACCAAATTGAAATTCAAACTTCTAATCATCTAGAATGTCATAACACATTAGAACCGTTAACAGTCAGATACCACGACATTGTTGCCGCGTACTCTGCTATATCTCACTTAGTAAACAAAAGGTTCAAACGAGGGGCATGGATTGGTGGTATTGGCACTCTGTCCAAAACTATTTTTGGCACCCTGGACGAGGACGATGCTGTTAAATATGACAACGCCATCCAAAACATTCAGGACAATGAAAAAAGACTGGCTTCATTAATGAAAGAAAATATTTTAGTAACGTCTGCAATTTTATCAAAATTTAATAAGACCTTACACGAAATTAAGTACAATGAGGCCAGCCTTAACCAAGCTATCGACAATTTCTCCGTAAAGTTAAAAAATATTTCAATAATTACTAATGAATTAAATATTAAATCAACCATTCATTCAATCTTGAACAGCTTAGAAGCATCCATGCTCACCTTATCATTTCAGTTAGAAGATATAACAAACGCTATTATATTATGTAGCCAAAACATCCTGCATCCGGCCGTATTATCACCTGTGCAGTTATACCAAGAAATTGTCGATAACTACAGATACTTACCTGTAGATTTTAAGTTACCTGTAAGCTTAGCATTAAGTAATATTCATAGTTTACTAAACATATCTAATGTACTGTCCTACAGTTTGAATAACAAGATTGTTTTTATTTTAAGAATACCTCTAGTATCCCCTAGAGAGTACAGTTTATTTCATAGCATTGGCTTACCGACTCCTCATAATAGTGTAAACCCAAACTCTTTTAGTTTTATAATACCAAGTAGTAAATACATAGCAATGACCAAAGACAAATCAGAATATTGTAAGCTCGACTCACTTAAGGAATGCATAGCGATAAGCTCGCGCGAGTACATCTGTGACGTCATGACGGTGTTCCCGAGCGCCGCGAACCCGAGTTGCGAAAGTGAGTTAATATCAAATGTGATAAGTGCTTTACCAGTGCAGTGTCAAACAAAATTCCTTCATGGACATATAGACTTGTGGAAACCGCTTTATAATAATGACTGGATCTATGTCCAATCTCTAAGTAATAAACTTTATATCGAATGTCTAAACCAAAAACTTATTGACATAAGTATTGTCGGTACAGGTATTCTAAGTATCCCAAACAACTGTATAGCGTATTGTAAAAGTACAAAATTATTACCTAGATTTAAAAACATTAAAATCAACGTTACCGTTATACACCCCGATTTTAACATTATAAATGACTCTTGTTGTAATTTAGATAAGTTTAGAGATATAATAGGTAATGAGCCTCCTCTTAAATTACAAAACATTGATTTAGACGATTTCACTATGGAAACTAAATCAAAATTAAAATCGATGTCCGATGAAACTGACAAAATCCTTAATCAACATCCGTTAATTAGATACGAGACTCATTACTCAATCATTATTATTGTACTAATTTGTGTTATTTCTATTTTCTGTATTTTTAAACTGTTTTTATATATTAAATCGCACAACTGTCTTTCCCATCGCTTCCCTATATTCACTCGATCCACTTCAGTAAACTCACCCGTAGACCAATCTCCAAATCCTGAAGCAGTAGTCTCTATAAAGATTAATAAACGCAATTCTGAAACTGATAATCTGCCATCCCCTAGCATTAGACGAAATATATAATTTTTCCAAATTACCTCTCCTAAACATCGAAATTACAACCCCGATGTTTAGTCTACCCCTGGGAGGTGTTATAGATATGTAATGTACCCTTTCTTGCAAACCACACATTCCTTTTTGCTTACTTAGCATTTATCTTTCATAGTCGAAGTGTCCATCCGTTCAACCAGTCTCATCCTAAAAGCCATTCTAGACGGTTGTCTCAATCTGATTATAGAGTTTTCTTTTTTTAAAAACCTAACCTTGGCGAGGCTCATAACAGAACGTTAGCGGATTATGTTAAGGTCAGGCTCAGATTACGGCATAGTGCAAACTGATGTAGTGGTGTTTTCTGTCAGTTTTCAGTTTGCTAAGCGTAACAGACACGCCACCGCTGCATAATTGACTTGACCGTGAATAATTAGCATAACATAGATTCGCACTCTATATTCCTCGGTAGAGATAAGAGTATTATAACTAGATTTTCTAGATATGTTTTGATGCAGTACGTAATAGATCTTTTAGTTGCCTACCTTGTAGGAATGTTATATTGCAGAAAATTTCAATTAGACCAGACTTGGCATCAATCCGCAGTCCTAATAATCGCACGTGGCAGTCAAACAACAAATAAATAATAAGCTTCATAAGCCAAATGGATATATATATCCATTTGGCTGTATCATATATTATATATGAATGGAACAGTCGCAAGAGGAAAACCTAGGCGAACGTTTCTCGATCAGATCGGAGGCGTTCTGGACAAAGGCCAGGTTAAGAGCTCCTTGAACCCACAGGCGTGTATGAGGAATGTAATGAAAGTGAATGAAGCCAGAGAAGTGTGTCAGGATCGTAGCAAATGGAAATCCGTAGTCTCTGCCTACCCCTCTGGGAACGAGGCGTGAATCTATGAATGAATATATCCATTTGGCTGACAATTTATCGTCCTTACATGTATATACATGTAAAGACGATTACGTGCGTATATATAATTATTCAAAATCTGGCTAAACCCGACCACGCTGCGCTGTGGCTCAGTCTGATATTTTTAATTTCCCGTTTCTGTCAGCACTTCCGGATAAAAAGTATACAAAACACTACTTTGAGGAAATGCAACACGGTGTAGCTTTAACTCAATGCATTGACATTTCGAGTTTTATCGGACACATTCAACGAGCCCCGAATTTTTTAATACAGGCTTAAATGAAAATACTTATAAATGGCCTTACATTTTCATTTGCCTTTTCCAAATTCAATACTTCTTCGAAAATCATATTTTAATAAGTTAAGAATTCAGACGTCCTACCTTTAGCACAACGCCTCCCACCCCGCGGTGTGTTCTTTGCTTATGGCGCCGGCGCCGCTACTTTCTTTTGCAACCGCGTGTAGTCATAAGGCTTGTGATTTAAATAATGAATTATAAAAAGTGGAACAAAAGTTGTTAACTATGGTATAAATAACTCACAGGTCATTAGTATTTTCAATTGATCCTGTATAAAGATAAACAAAAATATATCATAGGTACAACCTCATTCATCGAATGGTAAAGTTTAAACACGTGTATAACGACCGGTTGCTGGGCCCCGGAAAGAGCCTATTATGAACTAAGTTCTTTATCAGGCAATTCTCGGCGCTATGCCATTGCGTAGGACAATAGAGAGAAAATATCGTTGCAAATATATTTTATCACACAGCAAAATCTTTTCATCTACCTGTTTTATTTCCATGCAAGTTAAATATACGATGTAAAATAAATCATATTTGTTTGACGTTGCTATGCAATAATTTCTCACTTTATAAAATTCTGGATAAAATATCGTAAATTTACTGCATACATTTTAATGACAATATTTACGCCTATAAGGTTCGCATCGGTTGTAATTAAATGTTTGATATTCTGTTTTCATATATATTTTAATCTTCTTATATTAAATACTCTCCTATGTCGGTTTATTTGTATGTGCTAATATCAAATAGGTACTACGGCACGGAATTTTTGTATAAGTTTCACCGGTATTGTACACATTGAAATAAAATCTATATTTAGTATTTATGTAGGATACATAAATAACGAAAAGCTTAATTCCGAAAATGTCATTCTATTCTTCATAATGCAGTATGGGACAATACCTGCTTATAGAAATACGAAATTACAAAACGCATTGCGTTAACAATTACGCATATCAAAAAAATAAATAAATCGATTTAATAATAATCCGAAAATACAAATATAGATTATTATAATTATGTATCTAATCGGTTACAGCATCTGCCGATGACTGTCGCGGCACGCTCGCTTCGTTTGCGTGACTTGTGCGTAGGTGGACGCATTTCTGATTGAAACAAACGTAATACGAAGTAGTTGATTCGGTTAGATTTAACGTAATCCATTACTTACTATTTTATTTTATGTGTGTATCGCAGTTCTAACCATACTGAGTCGCTATATAGGCAACGTTATTATTTGTAGGTATCTATATATAAAAACCAAAATATCCGGGGCGTAAGACAATATTAAAATCTTACAAAATTATCAGCTAGTTCCGTTATGTTAATTTGCACGCAGTCATCGAGCGTGTCAATGCTGCCCGCGCCCATAAATATTGATTTACGTTGAAATATGGTAACATTTTCCATCACACTTACAGGCCTTGGACTGTCAGAATGATTCAGTGGGAAGTCTTTAGTGATAAAAATAAATAATAAGAAATACAAATGTCACTAGCATTTAATCATTCTGGCGGATTTAAACGTGTCTTCTAATGTGTTAACATTTCTGTATACTGAGAATTGGTGTATCGGAAGCTCATATTTTATCACAAAGTAAATACACGTGCATTCGGGATCTATAATAATGGCGGCACGGCGGTGGATGCATAAGCAAAAGGTAGATACCATTGGCGGCAACAATTTCGCCTCACACGCACTGACGTAATAGTCTTTTCAATTTCACTTCGGTGCTAAACAATATTGTTGCATTAGTAAACCGTCGCTGCTTTGTTCTGTACTCTTTATCGAAAATAAGTAGACCAATTCTATAAATTTCTATTGCTTATATAACTAATTTCAAGTTTCTGGTATACTAAAAATAATACTGTTTATAAATAAACAAAGACAATAGTTCAGTACCCTTTTTCCTCTGTTTGTTAAACAATATAATATAATATTATATTATTATTATTAACAAAAATATTTTTAAATATAGGTAGGCAAAGACAAAGCAGTCCATACCTACTTTACGAAAAATTTAAACACCGATTAAAATGAGGCGATGTTGAGGTCTCTAGTTTGACGGCCTGAGAAGGTGCTTTTCCACGCCCCGTTTAAAGGACCCAGGATTGAAGGAAGAAGGAAACACGTGCCTTGGCAGAGAATTCCATGCCTTGGTCGTTCTGCAGAGGTATGAGGACCCAAACTTGTTGGTACGCGCTCTAATCGACTCTACCGTGTAAGGATGGCATCTGAGCCCAGCACGCGTTATTCTGGATAGGAAAGGGGAGGGCGGGATAAGGTGGTATAACTCTTCATAGCACTCCCCGTGGTATATCCTGTAATAATAATAATAATAATATTCTACCACATACACACAACACCATCTAGCCCAAACTAAGCAGAGCTTGTACTATGGGTACTAGACAATGGATAAACATACATATATACTTTTTTTTGTAAATACATACATATTATACATGCCAATGAGGCAATGTCCCTACGGAGTTGCAGAGGTTCCAGTGAACTCGTGACCTCTGGATCTCCGATCATACGGACAGCCCGCCGCTGTAACCGGTCGAGAGCGTCCAGCAAGTACTGCGTGGAGCCATCCCAAAGATGAGAACAGTACTCCACGCAAGGGCGCACTTGTGTCTTATACAATAGGCACAGTTGCCCAGGCGTGAAGATCCGCCTCACCCTGTTCACAACTCCCAGTTTTCGCGAAGCTTGCTTAATGACGCTCTCGATGTAGGTTTTGGGATTAAGGGAGCGGCAAAGATCCATACCTAAGATGGAGAGGCTGTCACGTATCACCAGTGGAGTGTTCTTCGGAGAAGGAAAGGGAAGGAACGGAGACTTTTTTGTTGAGAACGCGCATGCCTGGGTCTTCTTAGCGTTGAACTCGACCAAGTTCTTGGCACCCCATTCATAGATGCGGTCCAAGGTCTGGTGAAGTTCAACGACAAGATTCATAAGTACAAAGATTAATACATAATTATGAATTTCGGTTAATGTAAATGTCGCATAATTTATGTAAATAAATTTCGTACTTATTAATAATCAAAAAATAATTTCTGAGGTATTACCAAAATCGGCTTTTGTAAATCGAATAACCCAATTTCAGCATATTTGGTCGTTCTATTGTATTTATATAATTATTTTGTTTGTTTGAAATGTTCTTATGTTTTATGTTTGTATTTAATTTTGTTTTATTTTATTGTTTTCCGAAATATTATCTTATTTTATGTTTTCTTTTTTTTTATTCGTTTTTGTTTTTCTGTTAGCATTACGGTCCTGCACGGTTGCCAGTGAATGCACCGGAATACGCAACAGTCAACAAGCCTCGCGATCAGAGGCTTAACCGGATTTTAGACCCGAAAATGCGGAAGGTATTACGAACAAATTTACTAAAGTGTATTGACTAACTAAATACTAACCGAATCTAACAAAATGGTAATGACTGGAATAGCAATAGAATTAATAAGTACTTACAACCAAAGATTTAAATGCTTTGCGTACAAAGCCAGCGTTTTGCGTGGTCTTTAAAAGGACGCTTTGAGCTTGAACCTCTCCTTCAGCAACCAACTAACTAACCAACGACTTGCAACGGACACTTTATCGGTAGCAGCCAAATTTTCTGTTGTACGTAAGTACATGTACATTATTTATTCCGTGCAAAAAATGTAAGTGAACTTCTTTATTTTGTACGCGGTATGTGGTTTGAGTTTCTATGTTATTTTGTTTCCTGATAAAACTTGCACAGTTATTCACTATAATTGCGTAGATACAAAATAAAAAGTGCTACAGAATAGCAATAATGTCTTGTGAACGAGGGACCTATTGCAAATGTGATTGTAATTACCTTTGTTCCTTCGCCTAATTGCACAATACATGCTTAGTTTGCAAACACAGTCATGTTAATATGCATTGACTGCGAAGTATCAATCTCTCCGTGAGGAAACAAGTTTAGTAAAGAAATAGAACAGCAATAAAATGTTTAAAATAATATTTATTTCAATATCTTTGGTTTGCGTTATCGAAAGTAAATACTAACAAATATAAGTTAACGTACTGATTTATTTAAACTGTATTTTGAGCAATAACAATGTACTAAATACGTAACACTTGATTACTCGAATGGCGTAGTGGTTTGAATGGTCTTCTTACCTTCCGGTCACAGCGCCGAGTGTAGTGGCCTCAATCCACACATTACATACAGACAAAAAAATTGTGTGATTCACAAATATTTGTTCACGATCTGGATGTCGTTTGATGTCGTCATGACCCGTTGTTTGAATGTTTGTAAAAACCTCCAAGCAGGCGTTTATAAAAAGAAAATATAATACATTTAAACGTTAGCAAGCGTTAGCGGTAGCCCAATAAATAAGTGGTTGGACATGTGATAAATAGGGTCGTGTGTTCCATATATTGCGCTCCAGAAGTGAACCCATTTCTAACAGGAGGATATAGGAGCCGGTAATTGCCAGTCTTTTATTAACGGTACGAATAAGCCGGCTTGCTATAACACTCTTGTAAAGAATCGGTGTAAAGTTATCAACACTATACTGTCGTCTACATTCCTTTGCTACTCCTCCGCAAATTCCTTTTGCATGAAGTAGGCACCTACTACGTTAACCATCAGGCAGGCTGCAAGCTTCAATGCTACTTTAGTTGTATAAAGGCAAAGTTAAAAAAAATACTATTTGGAACAATACCATTCGAGGTAATGTTATACTTATTTATCGGCACGGATGTCATAGTGGTTCCGTTACTACTCCGAAAGCAATATCAATGCTAGTACATTGCAGTTATGAGTGTATTTTCCATAAGAGCCCAAAAGTCATATGATTCACAAATTGATGTTCTCAGTCATTTGCAAATAGGTGATGTTTGTCCAGATATTCTTCTTACTGTTGGTTGCACTACTTGTAAAGTCCGTACAGGCACAATGAAAACAAAATAGTCCTACAAAAACGATACATATAAAATGATAAAATGCATTAACTACTGAATACGGATTTAATCGCAAATATGTGGAACTACACATATAATAAAGTAATATGAAATAAAACAAAAGTAGTAAATATAATAAAAAAGTAGTAGAGCCTTGTTGATTTCAGCATGAATGGGCCGGCTCGACCGGGGAAGGACTATCCTCTCACAGAATATCGACGTGAAATAGCAGTATTCCTACTGTTGTGTTTCGTTCGGTGAGTGAGAGTGCCGGAGGCCCAGTCACCCTCTTTCCCTATTACTGCTCCTTCTCCTTCTCACTTCCTTTCCTAAAGGGTCAACAACACGCAAGTGAAGCCTCTGGTGTTGCAGACGTCCATAGGCTACGGTGACCATACCATCAGGTGGTCCGTGTGCTTGTTTGCCACCATAGAATTATAAAAAATATCGAGTTAAAATCCGTATAAAAGCAGCTTAATAATAAATTATAAACACAAAGCATTATCGTACCGCTTTTGATATTTATTTTAATGAGTTCACAGGCAGAAAATAGAAGTACTTTACCGATGAATGTTGCAAACATCTCTTAATATATCAGTTCCCGAAGCTTCATCCACGCGCATCCCACAGGAACGCATATAGGGATTAAAAACTATATTAAACCAAGACGTTTTCTATTTGTATGTCATGTTTTATCAAATGCCGTACAAAGGTTAACATGATTGAATATGTCTAGCCAAACGTTGACATTGACATTCACAATATAAATAATATGTGTCAATAAACTCAAAACGAAATTGGATGGAAAACCAGTTATTACACATTGATTTAAATGTTCAGTCAATCTTATAAAAAATACTGAAAACTAGTACGAAATGATTGACATAAACTAGACTCAGAAAAGCAAAGAATAAGGGCCTTTTCATTGTCATGCGTGTTTGCGCCCGCATGCAGGCCAGGCGCGCATGCGCGCTGCGCGCCGCACGCAGAGCACATATTTTTCGCCCCGCTGCCCGTGCGCCGCGTGCGTGTGGCGCGCATGACAATAAAAACATGTATGATACGATAGGTTGCGGGCAGCATGCGGTCGCAAACACGCATGACAATGAAAAGGCCCTAATTTGCCACTAAATAATATTAACTCGACTGAAGAAATGACTCAATTCTTCATATCTTCAAACATAACGTGATAAAAGGATATAACCAATTTGTTTGTTTGTTACGTTTTTACGCCTTAACTACTCGACCGATAATCATGAAATTTCGAATATATGTTGTCAGGGATATAGAAGGACGTACCTTTCATCCAGAAAAAAGTATTGTTCTCGAGCGAAGCCACGTACAGAATATAGTATATAATAAATAGGCTACCTTTATAAGTCACAAAAATAAATTATACGTAATATTATAACTAACGCGTTGTTGAGATTTTCTATAAATTCTCAGTTGCAAGCCGGCATCTGAAATTCAGTCTCGTCTGTGTGATATAAGAACAAAGACAGCGAAATTTCGATGTGGGTGTAAATGTGCTTTCACGTATTTCCACGTATTTAAGATAATAAGTCGTGATGCTGCTACAATTTCACTTAATCACAATATTAGATCTGTCATTTCAAACAAATTTATGTAGTTAATCTGCTTATGTAAAACTAACGTTGTAGGTAGTTTTCATATTCGTCTTCTAGTTCACCTTTGCCATCTATTTTATCGTAGACCTGCTTCAAGTAACCACGATATTTTTTTTGCTAACCCATCCAGCTACGCTAGAATCCTTGTGTTAGGAGTGGGTTAATGTCAGTAGTGCAATAGATGGGATTCGAAACCGCGATCTTTTGATCGCAAGTCCAAATCCATTCAAATACGGACGATTATTTGAAATATGACAATATTGGATTGCGATATCAATGTTCATAGAGTATTCAACAAATAAATTGGATAAAACAATGTAGGTACTGAACCGTATATTTTCCAGCCCAACCATTTTGTTTGGAATTTAGCACGGTATTCATTATTGAAAGCATTATTTCATGGTTTTAACTTTCATTTGTTGTACACAAAATTTATATAAATGTTTATTAGGTATACATTCCTATAAAAATCATCCTCTTTCCTTTGAACTTTTGTGTATTGTGTACACAAAACATGTGTGCGCAGACATTGAAATAAAATACCGACATTTTAAAATAGACATTGGAGCACATGACTTACTGGTGTCAAATGAAATTCAATAGCATTTTAGGATTTAATTAAATGTAAAATGTATTAACACAAATACTTCTTTTCACTTGCAAGACAGTCTTTTTGATCCACCACGAGATAATAGAAGGAAAGTAGCACAAAGAAAAGGGGTGTGTATTGCTAAGGCTTACAGTAATGTGGACTACCACTGGCAATGCAAAGTCTTGTCTAACTTTATTCCAAACAGCTTTTGGGTTTCTAATAATAAAATTTAATAATCATTATATATAGTTCTAAGACACATACATTGTAACTTACTAACCGTTTAACTCATTTACTTTTTCATTTTGTCCTTAAAGCAGTCTGTTAATCTTGACTCGGGCAGTTACCTGTCTTTAGTAGATCAAATATAATATTGATAATTTTGTTGCAGCCTCCACTTCCCCGTGGCTATCCACCTACTAACAACCTGCTCTTCGATGAGGACCCAGGCATCATGTCCGAAGTTGAGACCGCGTCCACTGGCTTCAGGCGCGGAGGCAAGCAAAGGTCTTCACTACCCGTCGTACGCACACCTAGCAAAACTCTGGAGCGTCCTCTTGGTAAGTAAATCAATGCTTGAAGGACTGGAAAATATTGACTCGGCGATCTCAACAATGGCGTAATGGTTCTAATGGTCGTCTCACCACTGCCATAACTTCGAATTATAACGGTCAAACCACACAAATTTATTTAATATGATCTGCTGCTCTACACTTATATGTAATTGTCTGTCTATTGTACATTATATTATATTTATTATATATTAAGTATGTTTATAAACTGTATGCCGAATAATCGTCCGTGCTAGCCCTTGGGTTTCGGCTAAAAAACAGCGCTGCGGTCATCCTCAGAGCTGGAACCTTTTGGACACACTGTACAACATTTTCTTTATTTTTATTTTTTGTTAATTTTTTTTTGTATTTTCTTCTTGTTTGTATGATAATATGTTGTGTTTTTGGTGTCTAATAAATTATTTTTCTTTCTTTCTTTCTTCTTTCTTTCAAACGTAACAAAATTTTTGTAATTCGCAAATGGACATTCCAAATCTTGGTGTTCGTTATGTCCGTTATTCAATTGTTTGTGAAGTTCCCGCTGACGCAGGCATAATAAATAGCGCGACTTCCATATAAACTGAATATTACGCATTTTTTTGTCCCGTATGGTGACCGAACTAACAACACTCCGTACGTGAAAGTGGTGAGGCAACCACTTAAAACCATGAAAATGGAAAATTTTAACACGTAATAATCATAATATTGTCTTCTGCTTACGCGAATGTTATTCATTGAAATTAAACTACTATATACGGATTTTGTAATAAAGTGTCAAATAAACAACGCGATGAAATCCGTATATTGTAGTTTTAATTTCAACGTAATAATCATTTTAGTGTAGGTATCATTGTAACGGTTTCTGCGTGTGCATTTATCGATATTTATGTAGTAACTTAATTACTAGTAGCGAAAGTTTTAATAATATTCAATAATATGTCTTTTAAAAGTCTGAGTGTTGTTATTGTAGAGGGATAGCATTAATCAACTTATTATGTACTAATTTCACCCGCGTCTTCGCTCGCATAAATGTAGGTTAGGTTTGCAACAGTTTTCTGGATGAAAGGTACCCTATGTCCTATTCTGTACCCCTGACAACGTGTATACAAAATTTCATGTTGATCGGTTGAGTAGTTAAGGCGTGAAAGCGTAACAAACAAACAAATTCACTTTCACATTTATAATATTAGTTAGGATTAAGTAATTGTCATTTTAATATCTAGCTCAGGAATAGTTGCTAAGCGTTGTAATGTCAATTGATATACCTATATTTAGTATTGTTTCAATTTGATGATTGTAATAGGGTAATTAGTACTCTCATTTAATATAATTAGTAGTTATCTAATATATAATCAGTAGTTACCTAACATATAAACAGTAGTTGCCTAGTATATAATCAGTAGATACTAAATATCAATAAGAAGTAGATATAAATATAAATAATAAGAAAGGAGTGCCTGAACAGTACCTGAAGTTGATTCGCGCCATATACACTGAATGCCGTACGTATTTCTGGTCCGTAGCTGGTATCACAGCCAGATTCGATGTAGCTGTAGGCTTGCACCAAGGGTCGGCTCTTAGCCCATACCTCATCCTATTAATTATGGATGCTGTAACATCGAACATACAGAAAGAGGCACCCTGGTGCATGTTATTTGCGGATGACATCGTTTTGGTAGCAGAGAGTGGACAAGAGGTGCAGAGCAAGCTGGACGAGTGACGGTAGAGACTGGAGAATAAACCGAACAAAAACGGAATACATGTTCTGTGACTTTGGCGGTCTCTCCAGTCCTATACCGGTTACACTCGGCGGAATACCTCTACCAGTGTGCTTCGACTTTCGCTACCTTGACTACTACTTTCGCTACTCCTGCAAGATGACGGCGAAATTGATCGGCATGTTAGGCAGCGAATCAACACAGAATGGATGAAATGGCGACAGATCTCGGGCACAATATGCGATTCTAAACTGCCTTTGAAATTAAAGGGTCGCATGTATAAGGCGGTTATAAGGCCTGTTGTACTGTATGGAGCTGAGTGTTTGAGCTACTAAGAATATGGACGAGAAACGATTTCATGTAGCAGAGATGAGAATGTTACGTTGGATGTGTGGAGTGACGAGAATGGACAGAATTAGGAATGAATACGTAAGAGGTAGTCTGAAAGTGGTGCCCATAGACAAGAAGGCGAAAGGAAATCGTTTGGCTTGGTATGGACATGTTATGCCAAGAGATGATACGTACGTAGGTAAGCAAGTGATGAATATGAGGGTTGTGGTGCCCATAGACGAGAAGGTGAAAGGAAATCGTTTGGCTTGGTATGGACATGTTATGCGAAGAGATGATACGTATGTAGGTAAGCAAGTGATGAATATGAGGGTAGAGGGACGATAAGGGAGAGGAAGGCCAAGGAAAAGATAGATGGACTGTGTGAGGATGGATATGAAAGGGAAAGGGGTAAATGATCAGATGATGGGTGACAGAGAAGTATGGATGCAAAGGATATACTGTGCCGACCCCAAATAAATTGGGACCAGGGCAAGAGGATGATGTGATACTAAATATATAATCAGTAGTCACTTCACCATTATACACCTCTTTTATCCTGAAGTAACATAACATCCCGCTACAAGCCACGGGAGTGAAGCAGTCATTATAAGCAATGGTAAAACTGCACAGGACAGCTCGTCTTTCATAATATTATAGTCACACTTGTAAACTTAAATTAAACTAGTTGGCGAGAAGTTTTGACATAGGTTGAAGTCAGCAATTAAACTTGCTTCGCCCATAGACTTGGGTGCACCGCAACAAGTTTGGTCGTCACCAAGTCTTAACACATGTATAAATAGTTTCACGCCTGAACACGTTTGACTGCACGGATGGTGCTGTGGTATTAGAAGTCACCTTGCCGCTGTGTGCTGCGGATTCGATACCTACACGGGACAAACATTTGTATACTCCACAAATTTTGTTAATCTGGGGCTGTTGTTTATGTTCGTTATTTGTAAAATCCCCTGCGTTACAGGAACTATGCCTAGTGAGAGAGTTGACATGAAAAAATAACAGGTAAATATTAGGTAGAGGTCTATCATTATTTCATTTCGCCAGCTGTGTCCCGCGAACGGACATTTCGAGACTCCGTGCTGCAACCAAGAATTTCATGACACAATTTCCCGGACTTGGGCATCGAACATGTATCGTCATGTACCGCAATCACATATACAATCACTGCGTCAGAACACATATTGTATAAAAATATCTTCAGAGTAATTTTAACCTTATCAAGATGAAAAGATATATGATGACGTGTACTGTGTAGGTGCATGAAGAAATAGTTAATAGGCTTCGAGTTCTACAGGTGTTCTCAGAACACGAAGCCAATGAGAATGCATACTTAAATAGTCTCACGTATATACTTAGTGCTTACTGCCGTTCTCAAATGACGCTAATTGATATGAAACGCATATGGCTTAACGTCATTTTGCTGACGGCAGTGTAGGGTGCTAACTTCATTTCGAAGTTAGTGCGAATGATGCTCAGACATAAGGATACTTCTGAAATAGTACGAGGCTTATGTCCTGTAGACTAACCTTATGCTTGCATAATATTAGTAGCAAAATAACGAAGATGCTTTTGATATTTAACGATTAATGACTGATTCACAAAATGATTGTATGGAATGCAGTGAGGCTAATTGTGCCGATCCGTCCGATTGTTAATGTACATTGCACATGCCTTATAGAGCCGTCCGCGGAGTTATCGATTTTATAAAAATATTGGAGGAGCTTTAAAATAATAAGTTATATACCCTCAGAGAATATTTATTATATGACAATATTGGCTCAATATTGCTTTACCGGTGAAGGAAAACATAGTGGTGAAACGTGCATATCTAAGAATTTCCCATAATCTTCTGAAAGATATGTAAAGTCTGCCAACCGCCATTGAGCCACCGCGGTAGACTATGGCCTAACCCTTTTCATACCGAGTAGCGGTTTGTGCTAAGCAGGGACAGTTTATAACAGCGCAGCTATTATTATTTATACGTACGTACTATGCCCAATAGGTTTTCTATTACGAGACATTTAAAAGTACAGATGTCGAAATCTTTTAAACGCGCGTTCTATGCTGTTGCTCTAAGGAAAAGTAAGTATTCCTACAAGCTTCATGCCTACATACCCTAAGAGGTAGAAGCAGAGTAACACAACTCTGCTTCTACCTCTTAGGGTATGTAGGCATGAAGCTTGTAGGAATACTTACTTTTCCTTAGAGCAACAGCATAGAACGCGCGTTTAAAAGCTTGTACTTTATAAGGTGTAAATGATGTTTGCATTGCATTATATTACTCAGCTTGATGTTGTTGAATAAACAAGAATCTAAAAAGGAAATAGATGTACTGCAAAATCAAAGTACAACTTGTTCTCAGAAATTTTACATTTAATGTTCGGTTTAATATAAAAGTCTGAGCTACAAAGCTATGAGGATATAACTTAGTTAGTTATCAGAAAATGACGTATGTCGTGAGAACTTTGTGAGTAAAACTGCATGTCAGAGAATGCTCTGTAATGTTCTCAAAGCCATTAAAAGTCAACCCGCACTGACAGCGTGGTGAACTTGGTGAAATAGTTAGACAAGTACAAGACAATAATGCGTGTGTGAACATCGAAAGCGATCCCTCGGTCTTAATACTTTCTTAGCATACCTATGTGCAGCAATCTTCTTTAAACTTCCAACGCCAAAGTTCATCTTTATAAACTTGAAGCCTTTCCTTCTCTAAAAGTATTATATTCTCTCAATTAAGAATCTATCTTAATGCGATTATATTAGTTTAAAACTAATTATTAAGCTCACAGATCTGGGTAAGAAGCGATGTTGAAATTTAAAACGCGCGTTTTTTTTTAATGCAATAAGCTCGTTCCTAATAGCATAGGACTAGTAGACGATTAAATGTTAATTGACTCATAGTATGCTGAGTAAATTTTTCATATTTGGATTATTTGGTAAACAAATAACTCATTATATTACAGTTACTGGCTTTAGATTATATTCTTTTCTAATGAATAGAGATGACGAAAAGGAAAGCAAATACATACAGATGGGTCTCTATGTGTTGTCTCTACCTACCAGTACGTTATATCTATATTATATTAATACGTGAAGCAAAAACTTTGTACGGAGGAGTATGAAATTTGGCACAGCTAAAGTTTATATGGAGAAGGAGTTGCGAATTCTAATATTTTTATAAAATATGCATTAGAAATATATTAAATTAATGAAAAAATACTACACGCACACAACCATGCATTTGACACAAGCAGTCGAATCGCGTTCGTAGTATTTCGGCATTGTCCGTCTGATGTCGTAGAATTCTTCGTAACTATGGTAACATATGTATGTGGAGTAGGTGAAATGTGATTATAAGGGTATAGTTAAAGACAATAAAACCTTAATAACTATATAACTTAAAATGTAAATCAATTATGGCCTAATTTCGACCACTCGGCGACCGCTAATTTGTTTAAATAAGACACAAAAAGACAATACATAAAGATGAGAAGAGATCCATTGATCTCTATGTGTTGTCTCTAGCTACCAGTTCGCTATATTTGTTTACTAAATAAGTCACAAAAAAGACAATACATGAAGTGTCTCTATGTATTGTCTCTACCTACCAGTAGATAAGCTATATTTGTTTACTAAATAAGACACAAAAAAGACAATACATGAAGACGTCTCTATGTATTGTCTCTACCTACCAGTAGATAAGCTATATTTGTTTACTAAATAAGATACAAAAAAGACAATACATGAAGATGTCTCTATGTATTGTCTCTACCTACCAGTAGATAAGCTATATTTGTTTACTAAATAAGACACAAAAAAGAGTATACATAAAGATCGGTCTATACGTATTCGCCTTTAACTATGAAATAGCAGTTTATAGAAATCATGAAATCTATGTAGGATACATATAATTTTGTGATTTCTGTACAAAATGCAATGGTTATTTTGAAAATTTATGTTTATTTCGAGAAAGAGTGTACCTATATATTATTAATAATATGTAATAATAAATATCAATAACCTTTTATACAGTTTGTATTTAAAGTTTTGTTTAGTGTCTGCCAGTATTCGTTTTATTTCGCCATAATTACATTATACTTGGTATATTTATTTATTTAAGACAAACCATAGTATCCATGTCCATACATGCAACTATATATGAAAAAAGAAAGTTCGAATTGGCCATCAAATAGTTTTAAAATCACGACGTAATCGATTTCATTTATACAATCCCTATTATTATTACTATTCTATTGTGATGGTTTAACTATGTGTTTTTGTTACAGGACTGGTGTTTCTGCAGTATAGGAATGAAACGAAGCGGGCTTTGTTGCCGAATGAAATCACTTCGATAGACACCGTCAAGGCTTTGTTCGTGCGATCCTTTCCGAAGCAACTGACGATGCAGTATATGGACAGTCCAATGGTCAAGATATACATTCACGACTCTTCTAAGGACATGTTCTACGAACTTGAAGATGACAGGTTAGTGAAATATAGTAATTCTTTCTTTTTTCCACTTTTATACATACAATATAAATCCGAGGATTAAACAATGGCCCGTATCACGCAGTGATCGCACTTTTAGATACAACGTGGGCTTTAAGTGATATAATTACCACTATAGCAAGCAGGCAGATCGCAATCTATAAACTAGTAGATACTATGCTAATAAAAGTATGGCGCATGACGTCAGGTCAGTGAGCTTTAAATATGAAGATAGTATGCTAGTGAAGATAATAATAATAATAAAATTTATTCGGCTAAAAAAGGAGTACAATAGTGGACTAATGTGGACTAAAGGTTACAATGAATTCGTATATCGCTAAGACTACAATGGGTGTAAAAACACCCTGATTGAATAATTGGCATAAATAATATAATTAAAGATATTATACATTTTTTTATTATATGTTCTTTAATTATGGATCGTGCCCTATGGTTACATGATTTATAGGCGTAATTTCTTAAAAAAGAAACACTTTAATTTGCGAACGAATAGAGGCTTCTCAAATTGATGATAGTTTTGAAGGAGTATGAAAAATCTGGATATCCTACTTATTATGTTATTTTATTGAGTTTATATAATATGTTTTTAATAATCACAGATAAGCCTTTATCTTGGCATATTTTTTAAACCTATATCTCAAAACTAAAACATGTAATTTTTTTATTCGAAATGAGATCTCGCAACCTTTTCCGAAGATGTTTTTAGATAAAATAAACATAAAAGCAACATCATTTTAGTAATTATACTACATGATTTGTATTTTAGATGTAATAACTTGTATGCAAATTACTATATTGCCTTGAACTGAAATCTTAGAAGCGCACAATTTTCACGCGTGTTTTTTCTACCACCTAGATGGTCAATATGTTTACCTATTTGACGGCAAGCGATAACCATAGTCTATAATCGCTTGCAATGCCGATATCCCTTGCGTGTTACCGACTCTTGTGGCAAGTATTAAAGACGTAGAGAATGAATCAGGTAGATATGTGTGCCCTGGGTACCTACCATTTGTATCGACTAATTCTTTTTGTCCTTGTTTAATTTGGCTAACGAGTTAGACATATTTTTTTTGTCATAATAATACTTTGACATAATTGTTTTTTGGCATACAATATCAGTAGGCATAAGTATCATTTAGGCTAATGCTTTTTACCCTAATTTTGATTGCCATAAAGTTATAACTTATAAGGCATATTGTTGAGGTTATAGTTTTACAATCAGCTACAATTTGAATTGGTTTTTTATCAGGATTTGACTTTGCATCATCTTTTATTTTATTGATAGCTATTTGAATCTGAGAAATAAAATAGTAGGTATTATATCGAATATAACTTGGGTACCATAGTATTAAGCATATTTTTTTAAAGCATTTAGCATTTTTATTTCAATTAAGGTTACACAATAGTTTCATTTACTATGATACCCACACTAGGCGCAGCCTGTGTCGTGGCTATCAATGAATACAATTGACTTACGCCTAGAACTGTGTGTGTGTGTGAGTGAGTGTCTGAGTTTCTGAGTTTGAATGATTGTGTATGGATACTTAAAGTGAACTTTACGAGTAAAGCAGTGCTTAAAATTACATTTTTTTACTATTTTTTAGTGTAACAATAGATTAGGGTGCGGTGTCCTAACATGTTTATTTTATATACGGAAAGTATTCTATGCTTAAATATCATTATGCATAAACAAATTTATGCTTTAGAATAGTATGCTTAACAATTATTGTGCTTATAGCAATTATGCTTAAAAAAATTATGCCTAAACAGTTATGCCAAATGAATATTGAGCGTAACTATTATTAGGATAATTCAAAGTATGTCATGTTAAAGTATGACATGACATATAATTTTATGCGAATAAATAGCGAACCGTGTGCCCTTGTAGCCGTAGGTGCGCTAAATTTCTTGCAGGTATCTTCTCAAAGGCTCAACTCTTTGCCTCAGCCTAGCAACTAACCTAAATGTAACTTCAGTAACTTTTAAGATAAATAATTTAAGGATCTGGGAGCTGCATCTGCCAACAAACTGCTGTGCAGTTTGGAAGAAGTATTATATTATTGTAACATGTTTTTAAACACTAAATAAACACTTTTCCTTTTGCACTAAACAATTAATTTTTAATTTTCATAAGAGTAAATTTATGACCTGAATATAAATAACTTTTGACTTTGACTTTGGCCATACTTAAAATAAGTAAAGCGTAGTAACAGTATTTTTACTCTTTAGCCGGTTTTTACTAGATGGTGGTATTATTTCGGGCAAACCAACTCATTGGTACAATCACCAACTGCTTGGCTATAACGAGCTTCGCCACACGTAAATCTTAAAGACTAATAGCTCAGGACACCCTGATGTATCTTATTTTCTGAATAACAAAATGTGTAGGCTAGGGCAGTATTTGTGTGTCCTTTGAACTTATGCATACTACTACTGAATAAGTAGAAGTACCTACCTAAAAACATTATTCACGACTTTTTTAATTTTGTGTCTCGATTTTGATGTATGTTTTACAGAATATTGCTAATAATTACGGCCAGTCACTTTCCGTCGGCGGTAATTTCAGTCAGACGCTGTAAAGCTAGCAAAAAATAAATACTTCAACTTACTACTTAGTCTAAGTCATAATTTTTATTTATGATACTCAGAGAACTATACCAATACTTTTTTAAAGCAGGCAAACCAATCGTAAAGGATAAACATTTTCACACACATGTATAAGCGCGAGTGTGATAATTAAATGCCTTTATAGCATAGCTTCAACCTTAAGTTGTTAGTCGTTAATGAAGGTCTGTTATGAATCTAATTCAATAACGTAATCTAAACCAAAAATATTTTAGAAATAACTAGTATTTATAAAGGTAAATACAATAATCCAATAATTGCTCCGAAAATAAGTAACTTATTATTATTGCACACAAAAGCTTTAAAAATAAAAGCAATCGCGGAAGCAAACTCGTGCTTTAAAAATAGAATGTTCGTTTTCAATAATCTATTTGGCTTATATATCTATAGATGCTCCAAATTACAGCTCATTGCATCGCCACATAGCTATAACAACACTGCGCCTAAAATACTCTTAAACTGTAGTCAACTCGCTCGCACTTGACCAGTTTAATTTTAAAACTATGTCACCTGGATAGACACTATTTCTAAGAGCTATCTGCATCAAACACTAGTGTTATACTTTCGAATAAATCGAGTGTGTTTAGTGCGTATATACCTATATAAAATAATCCGTCAATTGCTAGAAAAACGATTGTATCTGGCCGCTTAGAGGCCGCTGCAGCTCAAAACTTTAATAATATCGTAGCATCCGCTTACGTAGTATTTATAATAAAGATAATTTTTAAATACACATAAATATATAGTCTGTATCCCCAAAGGGCTCGGCAAAAGTTAACACCAAAGTAATTTTCTAGAAATAGGAAATTCGCCAATTACAAATTGTCAGTACAGAATTGCGTAGCATGCCCTGTAGATGGTGATAGAATGGACGTTTATCGAAACCTAATGAATGTAAGAATATAAATCTGCGTAGCCCTTCAGGGCAATACAGACGCGTGAGCATTATTGCCCAGTAGTATGCAATAGCACCGAGTACTGAGTGTACTTGTACCTACTTTCTGTTGCTAATAACAAGATTAAATTTAATAGCAGCAATTCTTAGGTCACTAATACATATATAAAAGACTAAGGCATGCGATGGGTACCGCTTGGGTTCCAATTTTATACATTGCATTTTGTTTTCTAACTAATCTAAACTACTGGTATAATATTTTGAACATTGAATTATATTTTGAATATATATACAGGTGATATTGAGCGTGAAATCACATTAAATTGTACGACTTTATACACTAACAATCATTACACGTATCTATCATTTTATCACTATTATACTGAAAATTTAGTTATTTCATAATACACTCTCCTTCTAAAACAACACGTTTTTCTTTGAAGCCAACACTCAAAAGCAGCAAAATAAAAAGTGGGCAGATGAAAAATGGCGACCTAATTCAAATCATCGCTTCCACTTTACATCTCCGAATTTACTCTCTTCCATTAATGTTATAAAATCAGAACTTTTATATCATCAAAGGTATCGCTGAGATATTCGATTGCCATCTGTCGATGCAGGCGTGCGTGCATCTATTACATTTTCATTTGAGTTAATAAAGCGCCATCTAGCGATCCCCCCTTTATACTTTAAGCCCTCTATGAACAGTATGTCGTTAATAATGAAACAACAGGTTGAATGACGTAAGCCACGCGTGGAAGAACAGTTGGTTCACTGAAAATATGATGATACACATAATAATAAATAACAAAACATAAGAAGGAGTTAGGTTTGCGGTTGTTTTCATCATTTTATATACGTATTTCTTCATTACCTTTACATGTTTTGTCACAATAAATTTCTTGTAATAAGCATAATAATGTTTTATTCGTATTTCTTGTATTATTGAGCCCAAAATTATTTTTTGCTCAATCCCTACACAAGCCAAAAACTTGGTACTTTTTGTGTCCGTTGATTAAACATTAATAAAGTCCCAACAACACACGATTTATTTCTAATGCGCGAGATATCTTTTTGAAAACAATAAACATTTGTTTATATTTTATGGTTTATACGAGTAGTACATAATATGCATTATTACAAAATAAATGTCCTGTTTATTACACCTACATTTTAGTCAGCTATGATATTATATGTCTGCCTTTGTTAGTTAGTTTTATCTTCTGTTGTCGTCTACCAAGCACAATTTGTGCTGCTATTAAAAACCCCTAACAGAAAAACCCAAAAATACTTTTCCCGGCGCTGGAATCGAACCCGGCACCGCACAATGGCTTGCCAATACAAACGTAAACTGATGCCTCAGTAAAAGGCAATATATATTTAGTATTGGTATGATGTAGTTATTTTAATATTCAAATGAATTAATTTGGGCGCAGACTAAATATGAAAAGATTTTCATTTCGCAAAGTTTTTAAATAAGCAAGACAGTAACATATTGTAAACAGTAATACATTATGTAAACAGTAGTTGTGGTCATATCTACAGTTCATTTTACGGTATTTTATACTTCTGAGAAACAATATTTAAATTATATGGCTGGAATTGTCACCACTAAATACTTTTTAGAAAAGTACGTTAAAAACTTCAGCTAGAAATGTTGTTAAAAAATTAAAGCCTTTATTCGCCTATTGATTAAACTTTATCTCCAAAAATAAAGTAATGTTATAAACGTGTAGTACAAAAATATTGTTATAATAAATCTTTGTCACTTATATTGAAGTTTGCGATATAGTTTTCTGAGGGAAATAAATACATATTATATTGGCTCCGCCCGGAAAAGTGTTGTCGCTGAGGTCAACGTGCGACGGCCGGTCTACTCTGCGGGGGGCGTAACCAGTTTTCTTCCCTACATCCCTCTCGCTCTCACTAACTAAAATCTGCAAAGCTAGACAGAGACCGCACTTTAAAAAATATTTACTATAAACATTATTAAAATAAATCTAAGAATTTTGGTGTCGTCCAATAAAAGGTAAATATTCTATATAAAATTGATTTAGAATTTTACCTAAAAATTGTATTTAGAATAATATTTTTTAATTATAATAAATAAAACCAACTTTATAATAAGTATAAGAGTGCGATAATTAACAATAATGAGTTATGACACAATACATGTTTACGGGGTGTTTTGAAGCGTGCTTGGGCGGGTTGTCCTTGCGCGCCGGTCCTACCCCATCGGGGACGCTTCAGTTTATCTTCGGCCGCTGTACCAACGATACTGTTGCTCGACTACAAGTTACTTTCCGGTTCTACGATGCGGCCAAGCCGAAGTTTTACCCATATACACGACCACCGATGCCCGTAAGTAATTTTAAATTTTATTATTAATATAAAAGTATTTTTATCTCCACAGAAATAGTGTGAATTTATTTTTATCGTCAAACACCAAGGACGTGTTTCCATATATTGTGATGCCAACAGATTATATACAGTATATGCATAATTTACGACTTTACTAATAGATCGAGGTAAATATGTGTAAATTAACGCACGAGTAACTAGAGCCTTCTAGCATTAATCAAATTGAATCTGGACTTGGTGTTAAAAGTGAATTTATTATTACAAGATTTCTTGATTTTATAATCATTATTATAAAATTATAATTAGAATATTTTTTAATAGAATTCAGTGTATTCAGATTTATTAAATCACTCTATTGTTTTTATTTTTATTTCGCTACGGGCTCGTGAAATGCTATTCCGTGTTGAGTAACAGGTGTCGTTTACCCACATAAAGTATATTATAATATTTAATCTAGATTCTATCTGCTTACTATCGGTCCAGATACAAGCTGAGATGTTTTTACGACTTTTCAGAGCTTTCATTATAGCATGTTAATAAGGTGTTTCAGCCAACCCGTGCTTACCGACACAATAGCGAAACATTATTTTATTCCCAAGGGTAGTGTGCCGCTGGCAACTGATCGGTCTTTAATAATGATTTTAATTGAATATAAAAATTATCTTGTAGGAAATAATTAAATATTTATACCTTAATTTATATATTCACAGGAAATGCTATCTGAAAATAAATAAATAATAAATAGAAGTCCAAAATTTCTGAAACACCAATATTCTCTTAATTAAAACTGCGGAATGAAATATTAATCAATACTAACAATGATGAATTTATTTTAAATAACGTTGGTACGCGAGATAAATTAAATTAATTTTTTTAAATAATTTTATTAGTATATAATTGATGTTTTATAAACTTGTACTTAACTGTTTTAACAAATGATTTGTATACAAAATATCATATTGAAAGATATTTTCAAATAATTATATCTTTTTTATATAATTCAATTTGTTAAGAGTTTATCACGGGGCGGGTGTACAATATGCTATAAACTTTAGATAACAGGTAACCTGAAAAAATCTGTTTCTGTAATGGTGCAGGTCGATGAACAAAACAACAACAACAGTTTCCTTTTATTTAAATGTAGCGCTTCAATATTTAAGAAGTTGTAAGCTTTTTATTTATTGATCGACGGATTCGATATCAGAAACTTAAGTAGCAGTTGGGTACTGCAAAGGGAATTTATAATAATTTCTGCACTATTACTGCAGTTGATTTGTTGAATGCACTGTACTAGAAATATGCCGAGCCAAGACATTGCCTTCTTTAACGTCAAGTCAAGAAACATTTTCATTGTACATTTTGTACTGCAAAATGTTTATTCATTTTGCTATCTGCTACTTTTAAATTTACTATGTATTGGTATTGCAAATCTGTATATTCTTATTATTTCGGCAATTTATTGCATTAATTCTCATTGCAGTGTTGATGAATGACTGTAATTCATTTTCAAAAGCATAATTATGTTCTATCCAAAAGGTTACCTGGTTTCTTCATCTGATAATGCCACCTTCATCTGATAATGTACTTATTATTTTAAAAGTTAATATAATATTTAAAAAACTTCAATCAAGTAAATATAATAATCTAATGTATATGTATATCTAATGTACCGCTAGTATAAAATATTTATTTCAGCATAAACTGTGAAAAGGCATTGACACTTCTGTAACACAGGTAGTTCATACCTAGCTCAGAATTCAGAGACTTCAAATATTCTGTGTAATCATTTTATGCAAATAGACGTTATTTTATTATTATTTATTATAATATAGTGTACTTATGTAAATTTATAATAGTTTGGCGAAGGGTGGCCAGCAGGATGCACTTTGTATAAAATACTGAGGTAGAACAGGACATCTATTGGAGTTCCATTAATTTTAATAAAATTGATAGGCACTTGTCTTTGAGTAGCTGTAGAGGTTAGAGTACATACGCAAACTATATTGACCTTTACATGTTTTTCAAATAAGTAAAGGCTATGGATTTCCGATCGATCCTAACAAAGTTATTACGCTTTATCCGCTTTAATAACATTCATCGATTATCGATTTAGGGTACTCACAACCTGGTCTTTCTGCACAACGTTCTTGCTAGTTCGAGAACGTTCGACTCGAGGTCTAGGCAAATACTCTTAACTGATTTTGTCACTACAAGTCCCCATTTAATTTGTATGATAGTTTATATCCATAGATGACTTAGTGGAGGCTGACTACGTCTTTACTAACTTCTATTTATTACAAACATATTCATGTCTGCTGGCTTATAATATTGTTTTTTTTCTAAATTGCCATGAAATACGAATATGGTGGCATTTCCGTTTGTAAATTTTCTATTTCGCCGACTTCCTGAGTGGATACAGCTCAGACGGGTGGAAACGAGCTAAAATGAACTCTTAATTTTCAATATAAGGTTTATAATGGTTTGCTATATTTAGGTGTGAATGTTCAGATTGCGTGGGTTGTTCAAATTTCTACGTGGATGACTTATTATGTCCCACTAAACATTAACTACCCATAGGTGGGGTTTTCGGAGACATTAATAGGAATTGACGGGGCGTGATATACTGTAACCTTGATTATATGATGGCCTTCGAAGTAAATTAAGGTTTCTGTATTTGCATGTGGAAGAACACCTTATTCGTTTGCATTTTAATATAATTATAATATCGACTGAATAGATCCCATCTACCTTTGGCCTCGCGTCATTAAATTAATCTATTACGTTGTAAGTGAGGCTTATTATAATGAAGGCCTTTTTATTATAACTTATAATGTTTCTAGATTGAAGATGCGATAAATAAATTCATGTCTGCTTACTAGGAAAATAGCTGCGACTTAATCTTTCCGCAGCGTTAGTGAATGCGACTGCAATGTATGAAATCACGGTTCAATTCAAAGTTTGAGCACGGTATTATCGATGTTTTCTATTAATACATTCTAAGTAGCACCACTGAGTCTGAAATTGTGCTCAGTAGAAGTCAATAGACGACATACCCCCGATTACGTACGAACATGGCGCGGCTACAAAAATTTGAGTGATGGTGGACGGCAATAAGCTCAGTCTCTAATTCGAGGGGTGAAAGCCAACGCTGGCTATATTTGGGTTTGTAAAACTTACTCTTCTGAGGATATAGGCGTCAGACATAAATAGTTATATAATATAAGAGCTTTTAGAAGTGCGTGCGTGTCTGCCTAGCGTTGTAGGTTTCTTGCGCAAGTGTCACGACATGCTTAATTACAACTACGCGTACAAATACACGCAAGTGCATTTTAAAATATGTATTACATGCGCGGGTGGCACGACTTGCTTACTAACAGCGACGCGTACAAATTTAAGAAAGTGCATTTTAACGTACTTATGTGTTAAATGCGCGCGTGGCACGCCTTGCTTACTTACAACGACACGTACAAATACACGCAAGTGTATTTTAACATATTTGTTACATACGCGCGTGGCACGCGTTGCTGGTTACAGCGAAACATACAACCCGTTCAATAGCCGGTACTTGCGCATTTTTCGCGTAATTTACTGGAGTTATTCTTAGCCTATGAACACATCGCAAACCGGCGCAAATTCTCACGTGTTGTGGACTATCAGTGCTGTGGATAGAAGTGACTGGTTGCTGGACTGATGTCTTAGTTTATCAAACGCTAGCTTTTGACTGCGACTCCGTCCGCATAACCTAGATATTTTGTTATCTTGAGATAATTATGAAATATCCTAAACATAGTATTGATTACAGTTACCTACATTCATGCAAAAATGTAAATGTTTAGTATTAATCTATAATAACAAAGCAACTTAAAATTAAAATGTTCCTTATCACGTGGGAATTTCGAAAAATCCGGTCTTATTCCTGGTTTCCATCGTAAGGGAAATCTATGCAAAATTTCTGCTTCCTCTTTTCTTTTTCCAAGGGTTTGGTCTGGCCGTTGATGAGTCAGCCAGTGGATGAGACACAACCTCTCTTTTTCTTATTACATACATTGAATTTGATAAAGAAAATAAAATTATTTCAATTCTAATATTCTATATTGTGGATACATATATATAACGATTTTAACAATAACGCAATTTCGACTATGTGCGGCCCCATAGGCAAACAATATTATACAGTTATGCTAATTTTAGAATATATTATGCAACGATAGGTATGTATACAAAGATTAAAAGCAACATTAGATAAAAATCCATTCAATAGAATGCTATGTATAAGAATCAATAGAAATATGAAATAAAATATAGTGTCAACTAAGTTAAATATATGTATATATATATACTAGCTGTTACATGCGACTTCGTCCGCGTAGATTTTAACTAAAAAGTGTTTGTCGCCGCGGAACCCAACTATATTTCTCTGCCCAAGTTACTTAAATGGCGTAGTTTTTATAGTGTAAAGCTAGATAATAGCATGGCTTACTCAAAAACAACATTTAAATATGCGTCGTTAGATTACACGCTGTCACAGAATGCGTAAGAAAAATAAAGATTCACAGCTCCTCCCGCGTAGGTGATAGCGTGATAATATGTAGCCTATATGTTGACCCGACCTGTTAGTAATATTCATGCAAAATTTTAAGTAAATCCATGCAGTACTTTTTGAGTTTAGCCCGGACATACATACAGACAAACAGACAAAAATTCTAAAAACTATATTTTTGGCTTCGATATCGATTGTAGATCACGCCTCAAGTATTCTTTTAAAAAAAATATTCAATGTACAGTTTTGACATTCCTGCGATTTTATTTTATAGATTTAACTTGATGGGTCTAGCAGCCGCTACCGATATTACCAATATTACTAAAAGAGTTTAGCTATCCTGATCTTTACTATTCTTATATCTTAGAAAACTTCACGCTCTCTCAGAAGATGATTTGAGAAGTCAAGCAAATTATTTAGATAACCACGTCAGTCGGTCCGCGACGCAACAGGTTGTTTGCAATAAAATGAGCTGGAACTTATCATTTATTAGTGCGAATATGAACCAGATAATTTACAGTTCAACATAATATTTGCGACGTAACAGCCTTACTAAGCGAAAGCAATAAAAATCGATATGTAAATATAACTATATGATCACTTGTTTAGGGTTGACATTTATAGTATTCTTTAAGTCTTTTATACAGTTTATTTATATTGAGAATAATTGCTTTTCACTGCAGGCCGAGAGGCCGTCTATTCTAGCCTCTCTTTTATGCTAGACGAATGGAAAATAGGCTGATTGTTGTGTCGATATTATTATACCATTAAACAAAACTATGATGTTAAATTTTTATTAAGAAAATATTGTTTAGTTATGCAATCTAAAATATATCTAGATATGACCTGATAATTACTCATTTTGTACGATTTATAAGTTTTACATGCCATAATTAGATAAGTATATACGAAAAATAGAGACGCGTTATAAACCCTTTAATATTAAAAGAGATGGACCGTTAATAATAAAATTTCCGTCATCGAAAATGAAATTATAGACCCACCCCATTTATGAACTATTCGAAAATTTTATACCTTTAGTATACTTCGTTAAAATATGTCGCGTCGACAAATTGAATATCAGTAACGCAATTTGTAAAAAAAAATTCACGGTGAGCTGCAAACAATTTGAATAAAATATTGGAGATTATAAATATAGATACACGAGATAAAGCCAGCGATAATATAATTATTAATATTTTCTTCTAAAGTGATTCCATGCTTAAATACAAAAGTCTATATCCTCTATGTAATGTCACTTCTAATCAAATTCTACAAAGTTTGGGATATAACCATGACTCTTATAATAAGGTACAATGATTCTAAACGCATTTGAATAGAGTTTTTTTGGAGACACAGCGTAACTACTTGACTAGTACGTACGATACGGTACGCGAAATTTGTACGAAAATGTAATATATGAATGTGTTGAATTGAAATTATACTTGCAATTATCCAGTGAAAGCTTGAATCGTCAATCGATAAGCAAGCAGGGTTTTACAGTAGTGACAATATAGGGTGGCACTTCGCCCGGCTAGATCACAGCCGACCTAATCTGTAATACGATACTGTGTAGCATAGTATACAGTATAGTTGCCTTGCCACTTGCGAATAACATTTAGTAAGCAGACTGTATGGCATCAATCTAAGTGTAAATGCAACCGTGAACACCATTGATAGGTAATGAGGTATGACAAGACAAACTGAGATCTCTGTTCTATTGAAACAGATCTTTTGCCACACCAATATTATAGCATTTTCTTTTATAATATGGGCATAAATACTATTAAAACAAAGGAACGAAAATATATATCTGGTTAGGTTCTAATTTCCAAGTCTAAACTCGAAAATGATTACTGATGTTGAAATTTTTACAGCGTAATCTTTTCATTACTACAATTGTGATGAGTAGTCATTTGTGAGGTTTGATCTTCACAAATAACACAATGTAACGTACAATTAACTCAGTATATCTACGACCTTTGTATAAGTGTTCCTTTGTAAGACAAAGACCAAGAAGGCAAAGAAAAGTAATAAACTAATTAAGGGATGACTAAAATAAGCCTAAAATTCGCTCGCGCTTGCTCTCGCTTAACATACTTTGGTTATTGGTAATAGCAGCATATAACTAGGTATAACAGCACTAACTAATGATACGTTTACGGCGACACATGATACATAATATTAGGTAATTTTTTATGAATTTTGCAATTTTATACGGAGTTAATTAAAAATACTAATAATATTTTACCCGTGACGTATTTATAGCTTGCTTAAAAACGTTTCTTCTATCAATTTACATAATTTGTTATTTGATTTTTCATACAAAAATATTGGTAACAAATATTTAAATTGGAGGTCTGATCGTACGACGAAGTCTCAAATCTACACGCAGTTAGAAAAGAAGAAGCGATGTATCTAAACAACACATCGCTGGGGGTAGTCGTTCTACAAGAGTCTGGGGGATCGCATGCATTTATTTATTCGAATAATTATATGGAAACACATCCAAACTTAAAAGTTCTATAAAAATACTGCACAGTTAATTACAAATTGTTAGTTAATAGTAAACAGAATATTAAAAACCCGAAATAATTAATTTCTAAAATGTTTTTGCATTAGGTAAAAGTGACATCACAGCTAATCTTATTTTCTTTTAAAAGCCTGTGTTGACAATAAAGCAAGAAAATTTGCATTTCCAATGAAGTGCACTTTATGTCGCGATTTTCAATTTATTAGAAAACAGTAAATTTAATTGGGTATTAGCTATTATTCCTGTAATAATAAATTAGATTTCATAACAATATCGTTCGTTCGCGAGCGCCAAGATAAATTTTGTTTGACATACGACATGAGCATAACATTGTGCTGCATAACACTGTTCGTGAACTTTAATCGTCATGTTACTTCTACATTAATAAGTCCTGGTAACTTGGTGCTTCGTTTTAACGATTCATTGAACCTGTTTAACAAACTCTACATTTGTATAACTTCGCTGCAAAAACGCTGTAGCAAAAATATGGATGAATATTTTTATGATCACATTGAATTGGAAAATTCTTAACCTAGAAGCATTCGCTCTTGACTGCATTAATTTATGTTCACTTAGGTGAATAATTTGCAGAATACGATTCGAATGACTGCAAATTATTTGAATAACTGTAAAATATTCTGATTGAAATGACTGTTTGGCAAGATACAGGCTGATTTACGATTTTGATCAACAGGGCCCATCTTCGGGACATCAGGGACCGCTCGGTCCTTCGTCTCTTTGAAGCGACGGATATCGGAGGCGGTGCTTTCCCTGGTGCTGTCGGCGTCGGTTCACTGGCTATGCCACCAGGTGCAGCTTCATGCTCTGGTCCTTCAAGCTGGGATCAAGTACGTAAATTGTCATATCATTCTCAACTTCCTTTTTTTGTACTAATCAATAAGTTCAATTATAAAGAACTTTATTTGTACCTACTACCTTATTATAGGTGAGCGGCAAACGCGATGTCGTGACGATATAATACGATACATTGCGTGAAAATTAAATATTTGCTGTATGTGTTACATGGTCGCGTAGATCAGTTGGTAACGCAAAGCGTATTTATCCTTTCTTTTATTTGAAACTTCATCGTGACTTCTAGTATTGCTTCCGACAAAGTTCAGATACGCAATAAAGTTTTGAATAGATACATGTTGTATGTCATCATTTATAAAATCGTGTATCACATTGGGTCAAACTGCTTTCATGCATAAATGCGTATTAATATAGCGATCGATTAATACTGATACTCAATAAGCTCAAAGTTAATGAGATAAACGAGCTTAAAACAAGAGTATTATGTTAATAATTTAATAAGAGTTTATCAGATATATTTCATCTACAAACAACCACATTGAAATTGATAGTTATTTGTTGTGAACATGAATTCATTTAGTATTAAGTGTTCGTTGATGATTCATACGATAACGTTTTAATTTGTTAAATATCTACGGTATTTGTCGTTGTTACTGAAATTGAGGCTAAAGCTAAATTGTAAATTTTATTGCCACAACTTGTGTTCCCGATTGTACAGTTGTGTGTATGAAATATTAATCTATGTTTTCTTTACAGGACCAGAGCTATTTTAGCGAGCCCGAGATTGATTCCGAGTACCATCACCAACATGTGCACAAGTCCAAGGTAAGTCGCTTCAAGTTATCCACGTATGGTACGTGGATAATATTTAGCCATCAGGTTGGTTTGAGAGAGCCAAAGCTGATACATATATGAGCAGAAGACAACATTTATAAATATATTTTGGAATAAAATCGTCGCACTATAAGTAAAAACACACGTTTCGATAAATAAAAATCTTCGCCTAGATATTTTCATAGCTTATCTCTAAGTAAAAATGCTGTTAATATCCCCAATAACATAGTTAATTATTCGTTTACATGATCTAATACTTTTGGGATACGTCATAATAATTATTAGATTGCTTGTATATCTAACACAACATAAATATTTGTCAAATATTAATACCATGTGGTCTCAAGGCATCGTTCAGCAGACCGACCGAACGAGACCGAAGGGATATTATGGGATGTGACTGGCTCAGGACCGTGTCAATTTTTCAATAGATAATATTCCTTTTTGATACCCAGCACTGAGTTGATGTGGCCTGACAAGATTAATAGTGAATACCGGATAAGATACACAAAACAAAAAATTTTCAAAGATTTATTTAAAAAATGGTAACAAATTGGTAATATGTACTTAAAACTATATAGAAAGTAACCAAGTAACCTTTTACTGCACTCTTACAACTACAATAAATAACATTAACACTTGAGTTGTTCCAACATCCAATGACTAATTTTACACGTACTCAGATAAAAATACAACCGGCAGCCTCAGTCAACGATAATATTACAATTTCTACGAAAATAAAATTTAACACTTACATAGATGGCAATATTAGTGGATAGACACTTGAAATATTCAAGGCGTTAGTCGTAGACAAAGCTGCCTTTACACCATATTAAAGACTTACAATACAAGGCTTTGTACATTATAGCATAGATTCGTTGGATCAGTTAGAAGGCTCTGCAGATAGGTAGGCCCTTGTAGTAGTGAGCGCCGCTGTAAAGTTTCTTAGGTGTTGATCTCCAGGAGATTACCAGAGCCTTTTTAAAAGGTTCTGGGGCGCAACCACTGCAAACTTGCATCACTGCTGTGACCTCTGCCTCAGCTGGTTCTCTCTCATCAACCTGTAATGTGCGTTTATTGCAATATATATATATATGAGTGTTTTCAGGAACAAAATGTGATTTGCAAAGTTCTTCTACGTCTTCATAATAAACTTATTTTAGTTCTATTAGCTGATTGCAGTAAATAAGTTTCGTTTGATTACATAATATCTTGATTTAAATATTACTAAACAAATTTTAACCTTCTATCAACTTCTAATAAACCAAAGTAATTTTTAATTAATTACGGGCGTAACTAACTAAAAAGTAATTTGGCTATCTGTTCTCTATAGTATCTATTTAATAAGCAACAATATATGTTGTTTAAGAGTATATGCAATTACGTTGTAAAACTTATATTTCCAATAACGCAAACTCAATCCGGATAAGCTGAAAATGATTGAAAGAAAACTTAAATGGTACAGAAAAGATTTGGCACACATACAACAAACCCGTATCGATGATAATAAATTTATAGGTTATAGTTATAACGTACATATTCACTTTTAAAACAAATATACTTTTTAATGATTAAAAGAATATCGCTATTTAAAAACTATTGACTATTTGTGAATAGTTTCTTAAGGTACTTAAGTTTAAAAGTAAAGCCATTCAAAATATTTGATATGCGCTTTATTTCATGAAATACTATCGGGTTTCCTCCATTGTATTCTATGATCTAATTACTATCGTCTTAGAAGTTTAATTGTTAACTTCAATATTGTTTACACTCTATTGTTATCAGATCTTTACCTATAACAATGATATATATTTAAATCAAGTTTATTCTATGAACGTTATAACTTAATATGCTACTTGACTACTTCCAATGGCGTCATTTGGATAACACGTTTACTTTCCGTGCATTATATCGCACCCAAAGATTGGCAATTTGTTAAATACCGGTACCGCTATTTAAAATCCTTTTCGGTTCATCGACTATCTTTAATTGAATAAACACACTTAATTGGATACAACTGAATAATCTAATTTTTATTCACGATTTCATTTGCCCATGTAAAGAAGTAAAATACTCAATGTAATTTAAATGTTAACACCAATTAATTTCTTAAAGTAATTTTAGTACATCCAAATGGATAGAACATTTTCTAAAGCTATTTCAGATGTACTAAAAATCACACCTTATATGATGATAATAAGGTTTCTGATCGCAAAACTCAACAATCCTCTCGTAGCGTACCTACTTAATTTTATACTTTGTTTTGTAGCTAACTACTACTTTATTATCTATCATCTAAGCTAAACATTTAAAAGAATCATATCACATACGTTTCCTTTTAATTGCTTGTTCAACAAGCAATTAAAAACGTAAAACCTATTGACGATTTCTACCAGTCTCTATTGCATAATTATGGATATCGAGACAATATCTTTTGAGACAATAATACCACTGGATCATGATATAACTAAATGACACGAAGCTTTACCATACTCTTGTATGATGCAGGTTCAAAGCTACTTTGTCCTTTAGCATGGTAATATGAACAGTTTTAATAATAGTTACTCTGACTTTGTATGTAAGGCGAGCTCATGGCACATATTGTAATATGGGAGTATAGGCGTATCTAATTGAAGGCTCTAACAAGCCCTTTGCGCTATTATTCTGTATCATCAACATTTTGCGACAGTAACTCAACGTGGTTTACTGGGCCAAAGTCTTTAATGTTCCTATATCAGAATCGACTGAGACCGGTTTAGTTCGTGACGTTCGTGTGCAATATTTTGAGCTGCATTGCAATAATTATATAACACAATACGAAATGTCGCTTAAGCAATCTTTACCAGAAAGCAATACATTTAATGCACTAGTCCGTAAAGAGGTTTATTTAATTCTGTCACTAACTATTAGGCTAATAGTTATAAAGAGTAGTTATAGGATAACTGAGATAAATTCGCTTCCTGTTTCAAGATTATTTGAGCTTTGAAGTTTTTATAGGAGCAAATTTGTTTAGTTCAGTTGATTTCATTGCGTAGGTTATTTCGATAATTGTATAAATCATACCGTTTCTTTCTGCAAATTCTGTACAGGCAGGTTTCCAACGTATCCGGCGAGTCCGTTCAGTAATGATTGCTGCAACATTATTTCTTCTTCCCTTTCGCTAGCGGCTACTAGGTCTGGACTGAGCAGCGCCTCGTCCACAATGGAACCGTCTGATAAAGCAACCAGACCACGCTTATCTTTTTTGCCTGAAAAATTATACATTTCTTTATGATAAATATATCGCGATGATATCTTATTTGTACGATGTTCTTGTTAATCCAGTTAAACACTATACAGATTTTTCCATTAAACTTGTTGTATAGTAAATAAGTCAGGAAAACAAACTCGGAGAAATGTTTCTACAGTGAATAGATATTTATAGATTCATAAGAAAGGACACTTTCATTTCTGATTCTATCGTTGGGAATACGCCTACATTTTATAATATAACACGATAAAACAAAGAAACAAGTGACTAACAGAATTTTTTTAAGATCAACAGATTGCGGTTTGGGCATTCTTACTTAAGCTTCTTTGTTCGAAAAACATTACCTTTGCAGTACAAAAACTTTGTTTCTTATTTTTGTTGAATAAATCCGATATTATTCCAAACAAAGAAAGCAGGATTCTTATAGACTTTTATATGTGAAAATATCACAGGGACTGAAGGGCCCCGGGGAGACTTGATTTATGCTTTATATTATAAAGATCTATTATATACGTATTTTGGGTAGTTGTAAGTTATCGCTTACCTGAATTTAGTTCTTCTTTTAACTCTTTCTCTGGGTTGTCTCTCTTGTCACGCTTGGAATCTCTCTTGAACAAATTGTGTTGTACTGTGTCATCAATGTATTTCACATTAGCTGGGTTTAGTAAAGAACCAGACAAGACGACAGTTGTACCCTTGGACGGACCGAGGGGCGATCTGGCAAAAGATATTGGCGTCAACGGAGCGGGGTTGATCAGACTCGGCGCTGGTTGCACGCTATTTAAAAGTTGCTCAGACACGAACCGACTGCCAAGCTGTCCGTTGATGTATTCTTGCTGTAGCTGTAAGCCATTAGGTAGCTGTACTGGTACCATTTGTTGAGCACCTGCCAAATTCAGTTGTGGTGCTCTCTGCAACTGTCCTCCGATTAAGAAGTTTCCGTTGCCAATAGGTGTGGCTTGTGGTTCCGGCGCTTCGGTAGCAGGCTCGGTAGAGGACTCGAGGGGTGTTCCGTCGTGTCTAAAGTGGTGCACGTGATGATGTTTATGATCCTTGTGGGCTTTTCCAGCGGTTAACGCTACGTAATACAACTGGAGCATTGTTATTTCACCCAACAAACCGGATTGACCTGAAAGACGATGGTTGCGTTACTACAGCGAGTTCTTGCGAAATGATATGATTTGTGGTGAAATGCTTACTTTGAACCGGTTCCACGGTGTCTTTTTTGTAGAGAAGTGATTGTTCCTGGCCGGAGATTGCCAAACCGCCTCCTTTAATGACATGACCGACGAGCTGTGAATTAATTTAAACATTAGAATTTCTACATAAATAGACATTTTATTACAGATAAGATGAAATATATTTTACCCTGTTGTGGAATCCCCTGCCAACGCGCTCGCCGTTCACCCATACTTGCCATTCGCCGGTTTTTCCGTTCCACGACTGGCAGGAATGATACCACCTGCGGAATTGAGTTTTAATTAAACTTCGAACACATTTATAAACCCTTAGAGCATAGAAAAACGGAAATGAAAGTGAACTTCTACATACGTGAATAAGTGTGTTTATTTAAACATGCCAATAAAATTGACTGTCTGGCATTTTATAGAAACTTTTAAATAAATATGCTTCAAACTTTTTTCTGTTATGTCTGTAAAGACACTTTATCTAGAATTTGTTCGCAAGACTGATTTTATAAAATCGTTCATAGCGTTATTTCCGCTCACAATATGAAACAGTCTTCAAGAAAATAGTGGTGGAGGTGTATACAAACTTAAACAACACATGCATTGTTAAGTTCGTAAATTCCTTCACTCCTGTTGGCGTCGAGAATGGAATCTAATCCTAATCCTCATACTATAAAAGCAAAAACCTTGTTACCTTTTCACGCCTAAACCACTGAACCGATCATCCTGAAATTTTGCATATACTTTGACAGGTGTATAGAAACAGACATAGGCTACCTTGCATCCCGAAAAAAATTACTGTTCCCGAGGAAAACAATAATAACGTTCTTATGATAATAGATAGTGCCACGTGTCTTTGGAATCATGATTGGATTATATTATTACAAGCAGAGTACAACCCGAATTGATTGTCAAATTCTAAATTAACGCGAGCGAAGCTGCGGGCAAAAGTTAGTATTAGATAAACAGATTTAGAACTTGATTTCACCTGACAATATAAACTTGATTTATCGAATGTGACAATCCTATATCGAAATATTTCGCAATCCTTCAGCTTAAGATTAAGTTATGTTCTGTACTACAGCTATATCATATTACATACATTCACCATTGTGAATTGGAATCCTCCCGTAAAATTGGTTGAAATATTAAATAGTTTCACTACAAAAAGGGACATATTTTAGTATACCTACATTTGCCAGTCGAATGGAAATATTGAAGTAGAGCAAGATGGTTTTGGCATTGTGTATTGGAGGCCATGTTTAAAGTTAATGACGTAAATTATATACAAATCTTCTCTTTTAAATAAGAAAAGTATTTCATGTGACATGATATCGTAGAAAACCTTTCTACTTATTAATTTTTCGACTATTAAATTGTGCCGTGAATATGTGTTCACATTTAATAACTGAAACAAAATATCCATAATATCCTTGAAATGTCGATACACATCCGAATATATCACGAAATATTACTACAAATACAACGATTAAATACCTAATTAATTGATTATGTAGTAGTAATACATCATTTTAAAGTTGCAATTCAATATTGACGCATATCCTGGTGTTACTGCTAAAAACACTATTAGTAGCACTGCTCAAAAATCCGATCGGGCCGATCGGGACAATTCATAAGTCGACATTTGATTATAGAATCGTCAAATTTGCTAATTTTCGTATCTTTCGATTTTTATTTCAACAACACATTATAAATGCGAATCGCATCGCTGCTTACAATAGAACAGTACTAGTTTTTGTGCAAGGATTGATCCAACATGCCAGCGGTACTCCAATTCAGTCTTACATGTTAATCACAGCTAGATTTATTGCATTTCATCGCGCTTATATAAGCATGTAGTAATACAAACCGACTTAGAACAAAACTAATATTTTTGCAGTGTACTGAACATGGCACTGACTAATAACTGCACTAATGGCGTAGTGGTTTAAGTGGCCGCCTCGTCATTAGTATTTCGCCGAATGTCTTGGGTTCGGCACGGCATAAAAAAATGTGATCCACAATTTGATTCGTAAAGTCAATCGCAAGACAATAATTGATTAAACTATGGGCGTTGAAGTTTGAACATATAATAACAGATCATAGCAAGCCTCCTTACGTGCGAGGGATTAGGTAGAGATTCGTAACAAAAATCGCCAGCTTCATTTAAATCTACGCATTTGTTTCTCGGGTATAATGTCAGACTCTGTGCTGAACTAAAGTACCTTTGTCCAAAGTTGAGGTTCAATAATTAGCAGCTGTTATGAGTGTTGTAAAGCGTAAAATCTATACAAATAAATAAAATTGAAGGGTCTGTTTGTAATGTCAAAATATCAGCTTTTTACTTAATGCATATGAAAGTATATAAGGTTCTAACATCAAAAAATCTTTTATTAATTTTTTTCCTGTCTGATAGTCCATATGGCTGTCTGTTTATTTTGGGCTAATTTCTGAAATAGCTGAATCGATTTTGCCGGGCTTTCACTGGCAAATAGCTTATAAGGATGAGGCTTCTCTTATTTTAGAAAAAAATAGGGCATCCGCAGGGAAATAAATTAAAGCCTATGAAATAGTGAATAATATAATAATAATAATTTTAATATATATAATTATATACAATATTCATCCACTATAAATCCTTATATAATAAATTAAAATCAACCCACAAAGTACAAGAAAGACATTAATTTTAGCATAATTCAGAAATATTAAGATTTTGTAAACTTTACGAACTAAACAAACACTTTTTAGTTAAAATCCACGCGGACAAAGTCGCGGCTAACAGCTAGTAAACAATATAATTGCTTAGTTATTAATAAAGGATGTAGAAGGACTTTGTTATTAAAACGAATCAAATAATTAAAGCGCGCTTTTCTAAACTTATTCGTCTAGTTTTTATTGTTAATTACATTCATTATGTTTTCTGCGAAACAACTATTAACTGAAAGTTATTTAAGACAAACAAATTGTAAGCGTATTCTTCAAATTGTTTAAGTCAACCATAATTTTAGATTTACTAGTATTGTTGCTGGCTTACTCTATACGCTAGCAAAATATGTTTCTGAACATTTGCAAATATATAACACACAGCCATTCGTTGCATCAATAAGATACATTTCTATTAAATATATATACCTATACCCTATACATTCTGTCGGACATAGAACTTTCAAATATACGTCCGCAGGCTCCTTTTTCAAACTCATCTGTTATACGCTGTATTAATCCATTTAGAAAACCAAAACTTACAGTCAGCGTTGTTGTTATACGTAGGTATTTGTTAACTTTTTTCGTTTAAAAACCCTTTTTCCGTGCTCTAGTCCATATACTGTTTCGTTATTCGTATAACAATTGTCAGTTTTCGATACAACTGTCAAGCTGGAAGACAAAATAAACTTTGTGCGTTTTCTATCTATGCATTTTTCCAGGCCATACTTAATACAGTGTACAAATCGGTTTATTCAAATGTATATGACTAACGTAGAAAGCATAGTTTCAAGAATAGCAACGCCCTCGGGAAGCGGTTTATCCTTAATTAGAACCGTCCAATTTCATTACGGTTTTACGCTCGAATCACAAATAATTACCAATATGTAATATGGTTCCCTGTTTACGCGAATGTTATTCATAGAAATTAAACTCCTTTATACGGATTTTATCGCGTTGTTTATTTAACACTGTATTACATAATTTAGAAACAGTTACACTACTACTACTATTGCACTTTACTCATTTTTAAGCTGATTAAATTATTAAAACTATATTTGAGTTTACACTTTCCCCGACGTTTCGGTTGTTTTTCAGCGGCCAAGTGTGAACTTAAATATAAATATTCATTGCAATTAAACTATTATATACGGATTTTATCGCGTTGTTTATTTGACACTTTATTACAAAATTTTGAAAACTATTACACTACTATTACTATCACACTTTACTAATCTTTATGCTAATTAAATTATTGAAACTATTAAAACTATACTATTACTATATTATTATACTATTTATATTTAATTTTGTGTTTACACTTTTCCCGACGCTTCGGTTGCTTTTCTGCAGCCATGGTCATATAAATAATTTTAATAGTTTTAATAATGTAATTAGCTTAAAAATGAGTAAAGTGCAATAGTAGTAGTAGTGTAACAGTTTCTAAATTATGTAATACAGTTTTTAATAAACAACGCGATAAAATCCGTATAAAGGAGTTTAATTTCAATGACCAATATGATTCATCAGATTTCTAAGTAATTATCTGATGAAATTTTAGCTCACAAAACACGAATTTTGTTGAAATTAAGCTGCTTAAAGCAATTTTAGTGATGGATACATCGCATCGAGTTTCAATATTCGAAATTACCTAAAGGTAATATGATATGATACAAATAAATTTGATTGCATTGGCTTACATTTGTATTCAATGTTTGCATTTGTATACTAAATGACGAATAGATGTACAGTTGTGTGTTGAAATTTGTTCGTCAATGTCATATATATCTATGACGCAATGATTTAAGTAGTCACATCAACACAAAATGTAACTAGAGGTTATTCGTCATCGTCTCATCTTGTACTTTCACGTCAATATTTAATATTCTATAATATAACTCCGCACTGTTACTTAAAAATTTCTTGACTTTTGTCAAGAAATTTTGACTCCAACTCAGAAATCGAATCCGATCTGATTCTGAAAAGTTGCATTTACTGCCGTTCTACCGAGTCATACTTCTCAATAAAACTATGAAGTTAGTTACATTGGTACTAACTACGGACAGTTAAGCAAGCGGCTCACTTGATAGTAAGGTATAAGTTCAGATATGTCAGAGATATACCTACACAGCCTAACCGCGACCTACCGGTATATTAGTTCTCACTTTAAACTTCATTTAAACATCTTTAAACGAGTTTTAAAGTGAGTAGGTATTACGGTGGGCACCGAGCTGTGTATAACACTGACATGTATACATTACTGTATTATCCCACAGTGCATTCTGTTATGCTGGCAGAATATTATTTTAAACCAAAGCTAGGTGTAACTGTGTTCTTTGACTGTCGTATCATTTTACTTTTGGCTATAAAAGAGGATTAAGAGAGATATAGTACAGGTTTATTTTTTAAATTTTATTATATTAGTTACCTCTGAAAAAAGAAATCTTTTGAGAGAAAGAAGTAATAAATCTACAATATTGTTGAAAGTCGTTTATTCTGTCAAGAATTTAGAAATTAGCATGGTAATGCATGTATGTCTGGTAAAGTAGATACGATTATTTGAAATCCAAATATGGCTGGCGAAGTACACCTCTCATACGTGTGTGTTTATAAGAAAATCAACCACGTTCGCAGTATTGATTTTCAGTGACATTGCCAAATTGCCAAACGTGCATCTGTTTATTTGGTCACGTTAAGCAAGCTTGTTAGACTGTATTAATACATTGTCCAAACATTAGAACTATACACAGACGAGTTGAGAACTGTTTTGCTATTTGAATTCAGTTTCGAGAAATTAAACATTGCTTTATTGCATATTATGTGGAGTTGCAAATTAAGTACATTCAGCATTTACAAAGTTTAAAGTTACACAGTTATAAAGTTGTTTATTTGCCCTTATTTATTGTTCATATTTTATACGCCATACATTAAAAAAAATTATTACTCATATAGTTTCATGTTTCTACTATCTCGCTTTGTGTGGCTATTATCACGGGCTATTGTCTATTGTCCTTTGCATGGGACATGGAACCTTTTATATTAATATTACGGTTTAGCGGTATGTACTTATTCAAAGGAAAATACGGATCTCATAGAGGATCATATCGTTATCTGTGTGAGCGTATCTCCGTGTCATTTTAACGAAGTGTTCCTCACGCCATGAGCATCTCACCCTTAAGGATGCGCATTGAAATTGCATAACGTATCTCTACGCGTCGCTTGATTAGGTTTCCGATCTGATTTCGCAGCAAAAGTTTACACCTATGTTTATCTGTAAGGTCTAGCAATCGAATCCGTATCGGAAAAATGTTGCTGAGTTTCTCTGTTGGGCAATTATTGCCCAGTAGACCTCAAACTTCTATTACTTGGGACCTAAAATTATAACAGTCAAAATGTGTATAAAATAAACCTTTGACTCTTTAGGACTTTTACAGGCGTGCATATGTATATGTAAGTTAGTTTAGGGTTGATATTCAAACCGCCCGCAGGCTACTAATTAGACGTCTTAACAATACATCAGAATACGTTATATATGCGTTTGACAGATTGACCTGACCTGGCTGTCTAGCGTATAAGGTAATATTGATGTAATGTTGCATGGCCATTATGCCTCGCCCCACCTATAACCAAGTTCTTGTTAGATTTATCGACCTGTATTGACACTTGCGCTAGTGTGAAAACTGATATTATAAGAAAAAGTGTATTCTTGAATTTCGATTTCAAAACCTCAGTCTGTATACAGTTTAATCAAGGTTACTTGTAACATGCAAAAAGTTACAACTTCGACGTTTTAGGAATTTAGTTACAATTGTTTTTAACTTTCGTAACATATCTATCCACGATGTGTACGTAATTCGACCTTGTTGTACAAAATTGTATTTGCATTATAAATGCATATATTATGATTTTCTTCGATACGTGTTTTAAATTACAGATATAGATGCAGACGTATCTTCGTTTTATCGGCTGTAAAATAAAACTATAAACTGCTATAAAACGAGGATACGTTTATGCTAGCATGCCTTGTGTGCATATCTTAATATGCACACAAGACATGCTTAACCTTTTAAGCGCTTAGCTAAATATCGATTGCCGTGCCCCTAGCGCGCGGCTACAAATCGATAAAATAATACCTACAAGAATTAGGGAGGTGCAGAAATACAGAAAATCATAACTCAAATTCAAACCATTATTCAATAATGGTTTTAGTTGTACCACGCAGTTAATAGAACGAAAATAAAACAAAAGTATCGTGCATGTTCTCTGTCGCAGAAATACGACACGGGCGGTAGAGGCACGAACATATGTGTCGCATAAATGCGACACAAGCGGTAAAAAGGTTAAATCCTGTAGATGATTTGAACTTTAGTTACATCTCGACTTCACGTAAACTCAGCGAAACTATCCGTGGAGAACATAATTTATTATCCCTCGATTAGGCCGTTCTGTAAGTGTTTTGCAATAATGACTTTCTGACGCACTCAGAGACATTAATAATTACTTAAGTGACGCCTTAGTAAAGGTATAAGGAGCCATAATTGAATGTTATCGAGTGCACAATTTATAAGCAATATCTTTGCAGTATTATGTGCGTTTACAGATGAGCAGACGTGCGTGTGTTTACCTAGAAACACACACCATAGCAAACCCACGTTAACACATTGACTATTACACTAACAAAAATAGATAATTAGGTATTACTTGCGGCCAATCAATAGGTATTGGCGTTATGTAAATCCTATTAATATTATTATATGTGAAGGTATACATATTGATTACTCAATCATGTCTTAACTGTTGAACGGATTTTGGTGATAATTAGCACAAGGGCATTGCCGTGTCGACAAATAAAATATTTTCTAGTATTTTGATTGACATATTTCTTATCCTAACTGTCATGGGTCCCAATATTATACATAACAAACCTACATTCGAAAGCATCAAGAGTTCAATAGTTATTGAAAATGCAAGGCCAAAAACAAATGCCTTTGACATACTGCGTGTGCATATTGAAGAAATGATCAAGTTTTTTTGTGCTCTTAAATTTATTGGATGACCGACGAAAACATAGACGAACAAAGCCGGACAACGAACGAGAGTGATGAAATAAAAATATTAGTATTAACGCCTAGGTAGTTGTTTGCGTTCAGCCTGTGATTGTTTAAAGTAAAAGGTTTTCAGATTGAAATTATTAATATTTAGCTTGGCTGCTTAGTTTGATTTATCTATTGGTATGCGAGCTATTGGCATCGCGATCGTGTCGGTAAGCCTAATAGGTTATGTTCATTTGTATAGTCAACTCATCAATTAATAAAGTGAACTTGTCAGCGAACTTGGATCACATCTCAAGTATTTAATAAGCAAACTTATTTTCCTGTTGATAGCCAATTACGATGGCAGTCTTGCATAAACCTATAATAAATAAGTCTATCTGCATCTACATCGTATACTATAATATAAATATGTAGTACCGAAACGAATCGCTCAATCACTGAATGTTTTAGAGTGCTTACGGGATTTAGTAACTGGAGGTTTATTTCAAATGTTAGCGAGTGGTCACGTACGCTACGTGACCGTGAAAGTTATTATTGGATTTATAATTTTTAAAACTTCTGTTTATTCAACGTACATCGTCGCACGTCTATATCTCCGAAAGTGGGGTTGGAGTTACATCATACCCGATTTAGGTTCATTATACACCCGTTTAGTAGAACGATACGGCATACTGAGGGCCGCGATTATATTGAAGACATTTTTGATATTCGTGTCATAAGCAGTCCTGTCAATTCACCAATATATGTAGAATATTTTTATTAATAATATGCTTGGATTGTACACAATATTGATAAGCAAGTGCTTTGCTAGAAAGTTATAATGTGATTTGTATCATGCTCTGCCCATCTATTGTAGTGTTTGTCATTGCCGAATTCACAAACATTGCAATTACGGATGCAAAAACTATCCAGTTTGATGAGAGCTTTGTTTGTTGCGCACCTCGGATGACTGTGTCGATAGCGTAGTAGTTTAAGTGGTTGCCTCGTTATTGCCACCGCCACTACGACCCCCAAGGGTTCAATCCCCACACGGGATAAAATATTGTGTGATCCACCAATGGTTCTTCCAAATCCGAGAGTCTGTTGTTTGTAAAGTGGAGGACTTTGACGACACAGGAATTTTTTAGCTCAACCTTAGGCGACACAATAGATTGCTCCTAGTGCGAAAGATATCTTTAAATAATATATATCTTCACTTATTTTCTTACTTTCGCGAGATAACTTAATAAACTTACCCACCAGGCAATAATACTGGGTAACTGCTACGTCACTTACTAGAGTAATAAAAATTGTAACACTTTTTATGTGTAATAAAGCAATCAAGCTACAACGCAGGTAAAAAAAACATACGAGTTTGATGACTGGAGAAAGTGTTCTTACGCATATTACGTCCACGTCAGTGCCGTTATACGAGAAAAAAAAGAAATTCTTGTACGTGACGTGAGCGCCATTGTTATGTCATGAATGTCAATCGAATAGATTCTAGGAATTACGCTAAATTACGCGGCAATTTCATTAGTCTCATTACTAATATTGTTGCATAACCATAATCTTTTGGCTATAATGTTTTCTATATTATAATAAAACAGTACTGACAAATAATTATTATTGTAAGTAGATGGCAGTAAAATATGTTATTTGAATGATTATCTACTTCGACTTCGAAATCATCAATAGGCTTAATTCCGTAAAATGCAAAACATTTGTTACAATACACAACCGACAGTAAAGCTGCCGTCTTAAAACAGTTTCTGAAAATAGCTCACATCTTTATGCGGTCTTATTTCCATAATATTTCTTGTGATTCTAAAACTGTTTGTTATATTGAGACCACATACCCTTTCCACCTCAAATATTTTCATATTTTATCGGCATCACGTTGAGTAAATAAAGGAACGGCTTGTGTACATAACGGTAGGCGAAGGTACTTTGTAAAGGGTTCCAAGTATTATTCATGAGGACCTTTCACAAGTACATAATAACTTCTGTTTATTGAACGTGTTTGACTGATAAACGTTTTCAGTGTCACATCAGAACGTAAGGTGCTTTGTTCGAAGTTTCAAGCGTCGGATATTTCAAACAGTAGATTGGACGTTTGAAAGAGAATATAGTTCTCAATTATTTTTAATATGCCGTGTTCATTCATCTCATTCCTCCGATTTCTAGCTTTGTTTTGTTGTATTACATTTTTAAGTATTTTTTTTAGCAACAAATAATGCAGTTTACTGCTTTTGCAGCTTGCATGTGCCATGCAAACGATTTTCTGAACAAATTGATATTGATATTACGCACTGGCCTTATTAAATACCAACGATATGTAGAAGCTTACATTTTATGAGCGCTGGTATCTCTTATTGCACGTGTCATGTGAAATATTCCATATTATAAATCTGTTAATATTGGCACTAGAAATTCGTCCAGCAGAACATAGAAACATTATACTAAATATTGGTAGACTTGTTATAATTAAGTAAACGTTCGTTGTTTATGTGAAGCATGAAGTCGTGACCATGCATATGATTTTGTGCGTTAATTGCTTCTAAGCCTCCGCTAGTGCTTGAACACAACGACATAAACGACAAATTGAAGCGAGGGCAATCACGATTCTTCGTGTTTACAGACGAATCCTTACATTAAAGTTATAACTTTTAAGTTATTTTTGTCAAGGAAGTTTATTAAAAGAAACATTTATGTATAAATAAAAAAATTGGGTCATGCCTCACTATAAACAGGACTCTGCCTAAGTGCGGGTTCGCAAACTTCGCATTGGAACAACTTAATTTTCAGGCTCGCTTACGATATTTTATTTCAATGTTAGGGCGAGCATAAATGATGTGAGCATTTAACTTTGATGCGTGCCTTGGACCTTTGCGTGGTAGCTCACGGCATCAACTAGGCTATCGCTTTTTTCATATAATAGACGTCTCTTCATACTATGAAAATAAGGGAATAGAGAGGGCACTTATATTTATACACACTAGCACTAAAAAACAGGACAAGTACTAACTAGTCTCAATTAAAATTAGAAGTCGTGACCAAAACTTGGTCTGGAGAACATTATAGAAAGAGCACCGTCTTTATCTTATTGAAATATCTTTAATTACACTGTCACTCTTATTAAAGAGTTGTAGTTCTTATTTAATAGTACTTAGCTGTGCATGCCTATCTAAAGACCATTCGCAGCTATACCTTTAAAAAATTACAATCTCAAGTAAAAAAGTCGGCACATCGAACACCTTACTAAGGAAAATGTTAAGTAAATAAAAGTTGACGCGTTTGGTCAACTTAAGGAAATGATTTAGCTAAAGCAAGTTATTTGATAAATGTCTCTAGATTTAAGTTATATGGCAACTCCAATTCAGAAGAAGCGTTCTAGTAATTAAATGTTAATATAATTAAATCAACGGTCTAAATGGTTCAGTAACTTTTACTTCTACAAAGATATGATAACTTTGAAATATACAGGTGTAATATCCGCATGAGGACCTATTTAAGGATCGTCATGGAATTCAAATTGACGTGATAGGTTAAGGTTATGTATTTGTGTTAGGATTTATATATCTTCGTATAAAGATTTATTACTCTGTAATATTTTGTATATACAGAATATTATATTGTTATCATTTTTAGAGTGCCAACAAGACCTGTTACCAAACCTCCGCCGTACGTCCTTCCGTCTGTCAGTGAGCTGTATCTAATGAACCGTTACGTGTTGAAATTTTTACAGAGCGCTTATTTCTAATGCCACTATAACAACAAATAATAATAAAAGTACATAGAGTTATATCTTGTACAATGGCATGGTACCTTCGTGTAGGATTCCGACCAACGCAATGGCCGGATTTTATAAAAATAAGCGAGCCATAATGATTATGCATGTTATATAACACGAGAATTTAAAGATATCGTCGTCGCTCGGACTACTTTTGCTTCGATAGTCCGACGGACCTTCCACTTTCGTTGCTTGCAAGTTAGATTTATATATCTAATTTACATTGAATCGCTCGTATATAAACGTGTTGCATGATATAGTACGTTAATTACACGTACAGATTTATTTGCTTAGCTGCATATCAAAGAGTAGCATAATGTTCTTGGACCGACGTTAATTGAAATCCAGTAAGTACATACCATGACTTAGTTGAGGTGTACATACTGTACTTAGAGGTGAATGCACAGCCTACTTCAGTTACCGAATATATTGTATGTAATTTATATCTACATACGGTAGTAATATGAATACGAGTTTGGTTGTTTCTTACGCTTTTTTGTAATATTTGGCATACATGTTATCAGTGGTACAGAAAAGGACATAAGATACCTTTCATCTAGAGAAAAATATTGTTCTCTAGGGACAGAAAATAATTAATTTTCTGTCCCTGGACAACAAAATCTATATACACGCGAGCGAAGCTGCGGCCAATGTCTGGTAACAAAGAAGTAAGGGTTTGCAAGCAAAGCATGCGTAGCTTATGGTTATTGTTTGTTATATTGTCGGCCTCGATGGCGTAGTGGTTAGTATAACCGACTGCCACGCCTGAGGGCGCGGGTTCGATTCCCGCACAAGTCAAACATTTGTGTACATGAACATGGATGTTTGTCTTGGTCTGGATGTTTCTATTTATAATATGTATGTATTTACAAAACAAAAGTATATATGTATGTTTATCCATTGTCTAGTACCCATAGTACAAGCTCTGCTTAGTTTGGGCTAGATGGTGTTGTGTGTATGTGGTAGAATATTATTATTATTATATTAGGAATATACGTCACGTATCAATGCAGTTGCTGTATTATCGATACAAAGGACTACAATTCCGCCTTTGAAAGCTTTGTGCTTCTCTTATCCCTTGTATACCGTTATTTATTTTATGCGCAGATTTATGCGAAACACAATGCTTTTTCTATTGCTTTAACTATTTAGCAGTCTGCAGAAGAGAAACTAGAAAACTATTGAAACTACTCTTCGCAGGATCTAAAGATAAGTTTAAGCGCTCAATTTAAAGGAGGTACAAGAAATAGTTTCCTAATGATAGATACTCCTGATTGAATATTAATAAATATTATTCAATTCTTTCAAAATATTCCATTTTGTATACACTTGAACAATGAGAAATTACGAAACCATTTTGAGAGCTGGAGTCTGTAGCAGTAAAGTAGTAGAAGTGCAATTATAACTTACTGTACAAGGAGGTTTTACAAGATTGCATTTCGAAAACATTAATATCAAAATAAATATCTTGTTTTTCAATTTGAAACAAGCTACTGTGCAATGAAGCTTACAATTTCCACTCTAATAAATATAATGAAAATCACAAGATGTTATTTTAACACAAAATATTATAGTCGTGATATTCTCGTCTACAAATTGCATTAAAAACCAAGTTAGTGCGTTATTTCTCAATATTCTAGGGAGTATAACACTGGTATGACTATTATAACTTGAACTGTTGGTATCGAGTGGGTTAGTTTATACTAGGAGCATAATACCACATTCCCTTAATTGGGATTGACAGGCAATGCAGTTAGGTAACTATGGGAATATTGTCATCACGTAATAGATATATAATATAGTATTGCGCTGTCTAAATTAATTCTGGAATGCAGTTCACACATCGTTCGTGGTTTATGTGTTTGTTTGCTGTTGGTGAACGAAAGCTTTGATCTACAGAGTCCAGTGCATAGAGTGGACTATTGCAGTAACGAATATCATTAGAAATATTCCTCTAGCTGTTTTTCTTCATTAAAGCGGGCGATAAATAACTATTTAATTCTAACTTAATATTATAAAAGCGAAAATGAGTTTGTTTGTTTGTTTGTTACCTTTTCACGCCTAAACCACAGAACCGATCATCCTGAAATTTTGCATATATGTTGTCAGGTGTACAGAAACGGACATAGGCTACCTTTCATCCTGAAAAAAATTACTGTTCACGAGGAAAACAACAATAACGTTCTTATAATAATAGATGGCGCCACGTGTCTTTCGAATCATGATTGAATTATATTATTACAAGCAGAATACGACCCGAATTGATTGTCAAATTCTAAATTAACGCCAGCGAAGCCGCGGGCAAAAGCTAGTTCGCATATAACTACGAAGTTTTAGTGATGCGTGCCTTGAGATCGAACTTAAGATATTTGCGTTTCAGTCCCCGATGGTATGCTCAGTTTTATATGCTAAGCCTATTCGATTCTACTACGAGAACATTTTATATATGTATACATATATGTAGAATGGAACTTGAGTGCTTGCATACACTTCTGAATACATCGATAAAGCATTAATTCGAATTGCCAATCTACTTTTCGCCGAATGAATAGAGTTAGGCAGTGCTGCCTATCTCTTCGGGGATGTCGACGGAGGGGTATATATACAAATGTACGTAATAGAATGTTCCATGCCTTTGACTTATTATAAATGCCGAAGACTAGAGGCTTCTCGGTACAACTAGTAAGTACCATGAAACACATGAAAAAACGGTTTAATTCATCATCGTAAGCTCTACGGTGAATTATTCCGAACGCCGAAATAACGCTACTTTAAAAAACGAATTCCTAAGATACTTCGCGATAAATACTTATCTTCATATTTCGTTTGTCGAAGTTTCGGATCGACAATTTCATAGTCTTTTACTGTTTAGCAGACCTGCTTATATATAGATACGGCGAGACGCCGTCTGCCTACATATGGTATATAAAAAATGTATGGCCGTTTTCAATCCATAGATTCCATTATACCAGTTCATTAAACACCCAACTCCCTAGCCTCATTCATGCACTCCTATACCTAGCAATAGTGCTACACCTAGGTACTAATGGCTATTAAAAAGAGTGCCTTAGAGTTCTTGCAGGTATCTTTTTATAGGTATCTATTTGCTTGAACCCAGTTTTTAATATAAATATAACCTTAGTCAAGTCACAAACTATTATATTTTGGCGTTCATAACTGTTACTTAGTGAGTATCGTATGAATTCAGACAAGTTGAGACTTTGTTTAAAGAAACGGTTAAATAAAGATTCTTAAAGGTTTAGGTTCCGGTTCGGATTTTCGTAACGAAACCGCCAATTATTATCGGTTCGTAACCAGATTTTGAGGCACTTTTCAATCTCTGCAAATTAGTTAATAATTGAATTTTTATTGTAGAGCTATAAAAAAAGTTTATATTTTGAATAACGCGATTGGCTTAGTGATAAATATTGCCTCGCTATTACCTTTGCGCTGGGTGCTTTGGATTCGATCCATACTAGAAACAAAGTGGAAAGATCCTAATCTGGATGCTCTTTGGATCTGCTGTTTCAAATCTTATACAGTTATTACTCAAAAATCCGGAGTTGTTTCTTATAACTTTGGTAAGTGACCCTAGTTTTTAATGGCCTTAGTCTTGTATTCAAGTCCTTCTGTAGGTAAGCTTCCGAAAGGACTTACACTTAATATACACAGTAAAATCCATGAGTAAATTTACCTTATAAGTTATGTAATATGTGATGTGTTTATAGGGGCACAGCTATTAATCAACAGCAATATTACAACTGCAATAAAACGTTAGTGGGTTTGAATCCCACTTACTGCATGGGCGACTGTGTTCGATAAACATATTATTGCTGATAGCTTATATTATAATGGATGGTTTGTGGGTTCAAATGGCTCTTGGTGTAAAATAATATGTACAGAAACACATAACACCCTAAATGACTTGGAGTGGGATAGCAGGTTCGATTCCTGCATAGTGTATTAAGTTGTGTGATGATATGTATCTTAAAACTTGTGGGTTCAAATCCCACTTCATACGATATCTTGACATTAACCCACATCTAGCACCTAAGTTTAGTTGGAGTAGGGTAGCGGGCTTAATGCCTGCATACAGAACTTATTTGTGTGATAGACATGTGATGAGATGTTTTTGGGTTCAAATCCCACTTAATGCTATATAACATTGACATAAACCTACACTAACACATTAGGTAAATTACTTGGCGAACGGTAACAGGTTCAATTCCTGTATAGAGTATTAAGTTGAGTGAAGCACATGCGATTGGCAGCTTATGGGTTTAAATCCCACTTGATGCAGTAGAATTGAGGTAATACCACATTAGCACATTAAAGTACTTCGAGCACGATTGCAGGTTCAATTTCTGTATAGAGTATTAAGTTGAGTGATGCACATGCGATTGGAAGCTTGATGGATCCAAAGCCCACTTCATGCAATATAGCATTGACCTAAATCTACAATTAGCTTCTTAGATGATGTGTAAGAGGGTAGCGGATTCAATTCCTCCGTAGAGTATTAAGTTGTGTGATACACATGCAATTGGAAGCTCGTGGGTTAAAATCCTACTTGATGCAATAGAACATTGATGTAAAACCCCATTTAACACTAGATTATGTGGAACTGGGTAGCGGATTCAATGTCCGTATAGACCACCTAGTTTTATGATAGACATGCGATGGGATGTCTGTGGGTACAAATCCCCCTTGATACCATATGGCATTGACCTAAATCTACACGTAGCATCTAAAATTATTTAGAGTGAAGTAACGGGTTCAAATCTTGCATAAATCACTCGGATGTGTAATGGACATGCGATTGGCATCTTGAGGGTTCAAATCCTACTTGATGCAATAAAGCATTGACGTAATACTACACTTAGTACCTTAGTTTATTTGGATTGCGGGTTCAACTCCTGCTCAAAGCACTTGGTTGCTTGATGACAATACAACTGGAATCTTGTGAGTTCGAATCTCTAGCACATTAGGTTAATTAGGGTGCGATTCCTGCTTAAAACACTCAATTATGTGATCGACCTGCGATTGGAAGGTAATTAGTTTGATTCTCACTTACTACACTAATATCGTAAAACCACACGAGTGCATAGTTTCAAACACCGTGCAATTTCTTGACAGAAAAACCCAAAAACATTTTGCCCTATCTTGGAATTCATGACACAAATGTTCGTCCCGTGTGGATCCAACCCACAATACTTGGCGTAATGGCAAAGGGAGGAGATTATTTAAAACACAACGCCATGTTGAATTCCAAATCCATGATGGCAATCCAGATAAATAACGAATTTTATTAGTCGTTATAATAGTGTATATCTGCTGTAGTCTAATAGATTATTTTCCATAACAAAACATGTACTCCTGAACCATACTCTAAACTCGTCCAAAGAGCGCTCGAATCTAAAGCTTACTTCGAAACAGCACTTCAACTTCCTAACTAACCACACTAACTACAAGATAGAACTGGCTGTAGTGTAGTTTAATTGGATACCAGTCAACGATGAACCGAGATGCTTTGTTTATTTTAATCGTTTGGTTGAAGACAAAAATCATTATTATTTACATGAACAAAAGAAACAATCATAATTTACTACTTCACTAATATTAACAAACCTAACTATTAATAAGTACCAAATGAAATGGCACAATAATTATAGGACCATAAACGCAAATTAAAAAAAAAATTGTAAGAATATAGCTAGTTTAGGCAGCGTCGTAAAATTCCTCAGCATCGCTGTCGGCTGAGAAAGAGGCTAGAAGACTGGCAGAATTGCCACGTTGAATGGCAATGCTGATTCTCTGAGCTAAGAAAAGTAAAGCCTTCTAGTCACGCGAAGTGTCGATTGCCGCTTAGAAAGATAGATCGAAGATTAAAATCATTTAGGTCACAAAGTAACACTAATGAACGTCAAAGGGGGTTCGTGAATTTACTGTATTTAAATTTATGTTAGTTACTAGGCTAAGGCAGCAGTTTGAGCCTATGAGAAGATACTTGCAAGACAAACACGGCCACTCTTTTAAGTCGCCATTATATTATAAATGTAGTATTTTACAACTCATTTATGTACAAGGCGCAACCTTTATTTCATATACTACGGTCCATATAAAACTAAAAGTAATAGAATAATGAATAATATTATGAATAGTTATTATTATTATTATTGTTTCTCTTATCACAGGTATTTTCTAACATATTATATTAGTAAAATACCTGGCCTTTTGGGAGGCTTACACGGAGACATGTGTCCAACGTGAAAAGATCCTTCGAGACTTAATCAAATGTAGGATGGAATACCAGCAGCGGCACTAGCCGCAGCAGGCGTAGGACTATTGCTACGTACGGTTTCTAAGATATATATGAGCTATGGGTATGGGTAAACACCCATACCTATAGTTCATATATATCTTAGAATCCGTACGTAGCAATCCACCAAACGGTGGACCGGTATATTGATAACTATGGATGAAAAACGGCATCTGCCCTGAGTACTCTAATAGCATCAATATTATTATTATCTTTATTGATACATTTTTCAATAATAATTATATTTTTAAATATATAAAAAAAAACACATTTGAAAATATAAAAACTATGAAGACCCAGCTATCCCCATTATTATTATTATTATTATTATAGGCTCGAACCTATATCTGCCTTTGTCGACAGATGTGTATTACACCTATATTTCACTAGCTATGGTTTAAGATCCCATGTAATAGTGGCCAAGAATCCACTAGACCTGGAACTGTGATCGATAAATGACAATAGAGGTATTTACCATTTCAGAGTCCCCTAAATTTTTTTTTATTGAATATCTAAATCATTAACATTTTATCTAACCCGGAATTCGAATCCAAGACCACATGCACAGCAGTCACATAAGATGTAAAAGCTTTAATCATTCTTATACATTACGCCAAAACTGGGGAAGAAATGTAACCAAGTTTGATATAGAGACTGCTCAAAGCACAGCAAAAGATTAGTCGAAGTAATAACTAGCAGTTTACTATACATTAGGTAAACTAAAAACAACCTGCAATATACATTAGAGATACGTCTTTAATATAAATTGCTTATATAACTACCTTTACGTAGGTACACAAGAAAGGTTATTTATTTGAGCAAAGTGGAGAATGCAGGCGTCTTTCCACCGCACAAAGATTCTGAGAAATACATCGCTTAAACTTACAAGCATATAACGCTAGAAATTTTCTCTTTGAGCGTAATGTTTAGATTATATAATATGTTTCTTGGTATGTATATATTATGTACAAGTATGTTCTATGCTGCTGTATGCACCTACTTCATTTCACCCTACGGTTGACTGGTAGAGAATGCCAAGGGCATTAAGTTCGCCGATGTATCGTTTTATGCATAAAGTTTAAAATAAATAAATAATGCAAAGTAAGTATATGTGTGAATATTGCAAAGAAATTGGTTTCAATGTTAACTGGTGGGTTGTATGTTAGTTAAAGAGCTTATAAGCAGCTGATATCAGTAGACTGCAAGGATGACGTGGTAGTTTCATGATGGCGCGGTGACGCTGCCGAGGCGTGTTGTGAGTTTGAGCAAAAAATTGCTCTGAGCTTGAGTATCCTTTGTGACCGTTGTTTGAATGTTTGTAAGGTACCCCGCTTCGCAAGAGACATTGATGGTGCGGCAGTAGTATTTTTTTAATTAGAGAAATATTATAATCACACAATACCGACGCTTATACGCACACCTTATCAATCTAAGTTATATAAGACTGATTCTAGCCTGATTTGTTCCTAATCTACTAGCTATTGATAGCGTTCATTGATATTACTCGCACTCAATTAACCCAAGTAAGACGGTGGCGCAGCGATAATAAATGTGGCGGCTGTGTATAAGGTTTGGGATTAAATTTAAAAATCGGGTAATCCGTTCTTGCTTTATTCTGAGTAGCAGCACTGAATCTGAAACTGTGGGAGGTAGATGGTAATAGGCTTGCCCCCTAATCCTTTAGATCTAAAAGTAAAGTTGGTGAAACCTTTAGCTACTTCTGCATATACTTAAAAGTGTGTTTTTATGTAAGTGGTACTATTGGCGCGTAGGGTAAATGCTCACATGTAGCTCATTAAATTACTATGAGCAGGGTAGCAGATATAAATGCTGCGTGATTGAAATGCCATCGGACGCTTGTGCGTTCAAATCCCACTTGAAACCATACAAAATTCATATAGATCCGCAGTTCTTCTTCTCCTTCTCCTTGCCTTTATTATTCCCAAGTCACTTGGGGTCGGCTTTCTAGTCTAACCGGATTTTACTGGATGTCAGTTTTTACACGGAGCGACTGCCATCTAACCTCCGCAACCCGAAGGCTAACGATACCCTAAGGCTAGAGCAGTGTCAGGATATTAGAAGGCTCTGACTTCCCAATAACGACTGCCATAGATGTTCATGGCAGCCGGGACCGACTGCTTAACGGAGCAAGCGATAATTGTCAATTAATACGCACATAATTTTGAAAAGTCATATAATATAATTTCCGAAAGTCAGAGGTGCGCGACGTTGTTTCGAACCCGAGACCCTCTGCATTGCAATCTGTTGGTCTCCTCACTGAGCTATCGCTGCTTTTTTAGATTTCATTAGATCCGCAGTCATGACATTTAAAATTGCTTAGAAGTGGGTTGCATGTGCAATCCTATTTTGAAAATTTACTTTTCGCAAAGGATACACGTGAAAATGTAATGTCTATTTTTCATCCACTTGGATGATCTACAATTTAAAGTACGCTGTTATCGAAATGCCATGCCAATATCACGTAGATTGCGTGTCTCTATTAAAGAAAGTTAACAAAGAATTAGGCCTCCGCGTTTATCGGTCCTAATCGATTCTTTTGAATCAAGATTACGCACACATATGACAATAAGTTAATCACATGCCTACATACCATACAATGTATGTATGCTCATATAAATGCTTAATGAGTTTGCATGTTTTGCAGCCAATCAGAGCGTAGCGTTTGACGTGTGCGTTATTTGAATGGCGACACACGAAAGCATTCAAATGACGTGAACTCAATGTCTTTTTACTAAATAATTTAACATAACCTTTTAGAGCAGCGATATTCAAGTGGGCAGATCGCTGGACGACTATGCAGTGGTCATGAGGTCGACCACTTACTTCTCGATGTTGTGAGCACATCTAACAGATAATTGCCATCCGCTTTAAGAGCAAACAAAAACATGCTGAGCAACCCTAAGTTCTCCCTAATATTCTTAAAGGTGTGTGTGTGTAGTCTGCTAACCCAAATTGTGCACGTAGTGGACCATGGCCTCACCCTTCTCTTACTGAGAAGCTTATAAACAAAGTTGCTATTATTATACGTAAACTCAGACATCACGTGGACTTATTGCCTATTTACTAAACTAAATAATGTCACATCACCCTCATTAGGACAAATATTATGAGCATTGTTAATTCAACTACTAGATGAATTGGAAATTCATCAGAAGAGGTTTATAAAAATCAGTAGAATATAGAATATGTATTGTTCAAACACTAAACGAAAAAGTAAGAAATTTTTATTCTGTACCTACTACATTTTGTGGATGAACTATTTTCTGGATGATAGGTACGCTATGTTTTATCCCTGACAACGTTTATGCAAAATTACATGGTGATCGGTTGAATCGTAAAGGCTTAAAAGCGTAACAAACAAACAAGGCGGCGGCCTCGATGGCATAGTGGTTAGTGTAACCGACTGCCACGCCTGAGGTCGTGGGTTCGATTCCCGCACAAGTCAAACATTTGTATGCATGAACATGGATGTTTGTCTTGGTCTGGGTGTTAATGTATAATATGTATGTATTTACAAAAAAAATGTATATATGTATGTTTATCCATTGTATAGTACCCATAGTATAAGCTCTGCTTAGTTTGGGCTAGATGGTGTTGTGTGTATGTGATAGAATATAATTATTATTATTAATATCACATTGGCATTTGTAATGTTATTTATAATTGCCAAAAGTTTTGTTCCCTGTCATTTGCAATACCAAAGCCAAACAGACAACTGAAACCTATGTATAGTGTGTTGTAACAAACAACTTAATAACTGCATGCGTATTGTGTGGTTACCGACATTCAAATACAAAAGTTTTACAGTCTATTTGAATTTGAAATGACACGAACAAAAAGTTTCTTTATTTACTATAAAAAAGGTTGTTCAAGCGGATTTAGTACTTACGTGTTTAGTTTTAGCGGGTAGTTTAGCCTGAAGAATGTTTGACCATGCACAGCCATGCTGAAGTAACTCGCCTCTTGTGTGTTTGATATCCACGACGATATCTCCTTAGGGTTATTGTCAACTGCGAACAAACGTATTGTTAAGTAGGTAAACAAATTGTCGGCAGTCTATTTACATTTTCTTATTGTGTGGTCCACAAACTGTTGGTTACATAATAAAATATTCTATAAAGAATAGGTATTCTTTATGTCCGCTTCTTTAGAATTGGTATAGACTTTAGCTAAACAGAAATCAAGCATAGCGTGTACCTAAGTCTTTTTCAAAATCATTTAATCAGAACATTTTTCTCTTTTCTAATTTTACTAAGTAAAGCTACAAACATAATGAAGTGGTGAAACATAAACGCAAACATAGAAATATGAACTATAATAGGTAATAAATACTCAAAAATACAGTTAGGTTAATTTTGTAATACGATAACACACACATGTCTGCTTGTCAATTGATGACTAGTAACTGTATTTTTTGGACTAGTGTACCAATAAAAATAGCATTTTTCCAAACATCCAAATGCTAGCATGTTTTTAAAACAGAAAACTTATTACACAACCGAATACCTTGTAGTACCTAGAAGGCTTTTATTGACATCGACTAAGTGTCATTTTCGACCTACTTGTAACATTGTCGTGTTATGTGATCGAGGTGATCGTGTTACGTAAGATCGCCTGATATAATCCCAACACTTGTACCGAATAAGTGGGTTCACCGTGACATTTGTTGCGTCGTCAATCTGACACTAGTTGTGTCGACAATATGTAGTGGCATAGCCAGTCGACAATATGTTTTTTTAATTGCCAAATGTGACTAACAAGCCAACGGTCCCGACGATAAGCAGTAAATGTAGCTCAAAGACACACTGTTTACTGTAAAGAAAAGGAAAAGAACCGAGACATTTCCGTGCTGTGTAGATCACAGTTTAATTCTTAACCAATAAAATAAATAGTTTGATGTGATGTTCGCTTTGTAATATTGTGAAATACTACATTTTGCCCGAAAATTTGTCTGCGTATAGTTAGAATAGTTTACTCACGTAACAATTTCGGTATTCACCATAATCTCCAATTTAAAGAGTAACAAATAGCGAAATTCGTATCAAAATTCGTTACAAGCTGAAACAAGACCGACGGATTTTCTTTATACCGTTCATTTGGGCATGCTTCTAAGAAATGCAGGAATTATTCCTAGTGCAGCAGTTTTCCTTTTGGACAAAAAGGAAAAAAAATGTGACGTCCGACATATAAGCAGTACGACAGCAAAGACATCATATTCTAATAACATTTAAACAGAATTTTAACTTATCTAGATAAACTGTGTAAAATGATAAACAAAAGCTAATTAAACAATGTGATCTGGCGTATAATGAATAGAACAATATTCCACTCAAATCAGTGATCACCAATATAATTTTCCCAGATCATGGCTCGGTCACAGAAATGCATTAATCGAACAATGTAAATGATGGATTGGATTTGAAATTAGTTTTCATACTAGATAGGAGACTGATAACTAACGCACTAGAAATAATAAAGCGCGATTCGATTTAACAGCACAACTGTTTGAGGTTTACAATAGTATTGCAAATGTTAGTGTATTTCCAATTCATTATCTACAAAGGCACCACAATCGTGTGTAGTAATTCCTACTGAACCGGAGACCACACCCTATCATATTAACGGATCTAAGCAAGCGATTACAAGGTAATCCCGGCCAGCCGTACTTGCCAATTTTAGGCCTTTGCCCCGCTTCATAATAAACTTACCTCAGCTAGTAACATATATAATACCGGTTAATATGCTGCAAACAAAATTGAAGAAAATTGATGTCTCTTTATAGTTTTCTAGATACATAGACCATGCCCAGCAGTGGCACTGTATATAAACAGAGCTGATATTACAAAGTTGAGATACAAGCTCTCGTCTGTTAGCAAGCGTAAATTAACAACTGTCAACATGTAAATGTACCGTGTCTGTGAAATTAAAGATTTATAAAGGCAGTTTCTTACACATGATGTATTGCTTTTATGAGTAATTTATATATTGCCAGCCAGCAATGTAAAATCTGGACCTAATAATTGAATAATTAGTCATTAAACTTACTAAGGCGTCAAAATAATATGAGTATTGTAATATCCTTACTAATATTATAAATTCAAAATAATTCTGTCTGTCTATCTGTCTGTCTGTCTGTCTGTCTGTCTGTTACCTTTTCACGGCTAAACCACTCAACCGATTTAGATGAAATTTGGTACAGATATAGTTTAAAACCTAGGGAAGGACATCGGCTACTTTTTATTGATGTAGGTACCACGCGGGCGGAGCCGCGTGCAAAAGCTAGTACCTAATAAACAAACTCATTTAATCCGAAATAGCGATCATTATTTACAATAGAACTATGTTTACACATATTAAAAGCTATGCTAAAAGCTAGCTCCATATTCAAGGCTTTGTCTCCATCACTTAAAACGCAGTGAAAGCCTGAACGTCGAGATCGTTTGATTGCCTCGCAAAAGTCTTGAGTTCGACAGGCCTCTTCTCACACAGAAAAGAGGCCCGAATATAACAGATCAACAGTCGGTCATTTATATTCAGGGTTTATATTATTATTATTATTACAAAATTGAAATTTAAGTACTCAACAATTTGTTTTTGTAATTTATATAAATATTGTCTTCTGTTTACGCGAATGTTATTCATTGAAATTAAACTACTATATACGGATTTTATCGCGTTGTTTTGTCGCGTCAAATAAACATGGTGATAAAATCCGTATATAGTAGTTTAATTTCAATTATATAAATATTCCATTACACAGCTTACGTAACCCAAATTTTTAAAACAGCCCGGTTATTACACTTTTATGGAACCAGACACGTTACAGTTGTATAAAATAAGTAAATATCACCTACTACTACAGCTATTTAAATGTTAACATTTTAAAAAGTTAACAGATTTATTAGCTGTTGTAGCACAGGTGGCACAGTCTTTGGTAGAGCCATCGCCGTGTCTTTTGGGTTCGATCTCCACTGTATATCAATGTGTGTGATCCACGATTAGTAACTCTGCGTGTCCTTACTGTAACATTTTGAGATATTAACTGCTGCGAGAGTCGTTTCTTACACAATTTATACTTTACTAGCTGTCCCGACAGACGTTGTCCCGTACACACGAAAAATAAAAAAGAAACCAAATCTAAACCATTCTCGAATCCACTTAAACACACACAAAAAGTTTCATCAAAATCGGTCCAGCCGTTTAGGAGTTCAGTGACATACACACGTAAAGTAGAATTATATATATAAAGATAAGTAAATTTTATTGTGAGGGGTTTGTCAGCATTCTGTTACATTTTCATACCAACCCTTGTAGGTGTCGCGATCTGAACAATTTAAATTATATTTATAGAATTGTTTTGCGTCTCAAAATAGCAGTATTAGTCTCTGTGTGACCATAATGAGATACGCATTTCAAAAGCTTTCTCACCTTAGCTACTATTTATGTTTTGTAATTATTTTTATAGAAGTATCGCGTCTTATATTTGTTGCAAATCTTGAGTAATATACCTGCAATACTTCTAGCATAGTCAACACGACTTCTCCATGTATAAATATTCTAAATAAGTTGTACATTTAATTTCTACACACTTGTTACTCGTATTCTCACGCCTATATCTTCCAAGGGAACGGCAGAAGTGTACGACTCCTATATTTTGCTAGACATTTAAGTTCCTATGTAACAGGAGACGAGCATATTGCCGTGCACCCGGCACAGTTCGACACTATGTGTTACTGAGCATTTCTCGACATAAAAATCTAATAACACTTTAGCCAACCAAGATAATTAAATTCGAGATGTTCTGCACAGTGTTAAAAATCTATATCGGTGTTTTATAAGATGAATGCATCACAAATGCAAGGATTGAAAACAAATCTCTAGCAATAGGTAGTAACGATAGGTCCATTAAAATTACAGTTGTCAAGAAAACCTGTTTTCTTGAGACAGAGCTCAAACAAACTCAACGATATTTCCTCAGAACGTTATTCAGTAAATTAATATAAAGCTGACCATTCAATGGTCATTGAAGCTAATCAGAGGCTAAAATTATAACTTTAAAGGCAAGAAATTACCAACCTACTTTTCTAAGCCTATTAAAGTGGCCACAAAGCCTACTTTGTGCCTGTCAACCTATCATCTTACACGAACTGTGATGCCACGCAATTATTTATAAAAAGTTAACTGCGCGCTACTATGCAAAGTACTACTAATTATTATAAATGTGAAAGTTTGTAAAGACAACGTTTGGATGTTTGTTTACTCAATCACGCGTTAACGGTTAAACGGATTTGGATAAAACTTAGTACACAGACAAAGTCATTATTACGTTTCTATGAGATTCACAGAAGCTAGTAGGTATCCAATGTTTCAATAGTATCGATGTACAAAGTTTTCACTAGTAAATATAATGAGACAACCTGCATGTCTGAGAGTTCTGTATAATGTTCATAAGACATGAGAAGTCTGCCAACTCATGGGCCAGCGTGGTGGACTATTACCTAACTCTTCTCACACTAAGAAGAGGCTCGTGCCCAGCAGTTGAAAAGTTTGTATATATTCCTGAAATTATTATTATAATTTACACAACAGTGCAATAAGAAAAACTACGTACCTACAAGGACGACACATTCTATTACGCTAATGCGCATCGTTTCAGTTAGTTTAAATAGAACAAAACTAGTACAATTATAAAGTTGCACAAATCATAATTGCAGTGTGTTGACAGAATGTTATTGAGGTAATTGTAACAAGGACAGTACACAGTACATATTGTTACAGATGACACACGAAATAATTACCTGTGTGTTTATAACTACAGTTAAAAAAGATAAAAACAGGCTATTTTATTAATTATTTTTAGATTAGCCAAAAAAGGAGACTTTATTTCCAAGACAAGCAAATCTAACTGAAAAATATGTGTAATATTCGCCCGTTTTAACAATGAAGCGAGCTTCATGTCTGATTGTCTGACAGTATTCTTAAATGTTGACGAAAATTTGTGTAGCCTGTCAAACCGAACTGAGCGGTGGCCTATAACTTAACCCCTAACAGCTTGTAAAGAAGCCCGTGCCCAGGAGTGGGACACTTTCTAGAACAGGGCTGATACTATATAATATAAAAGCTCTAAACAATAAGTTTATTTAGGTATAATGGCATTACAAATAGCTTAATATTTATATTAAGCCATTTGTATTGAAATTCGTAGATTTTTCGAGCGGGCTCATTTAATCACGGGATTCAGTCATTTGTGAATTCTTCGAATTGCGTCGTTCACGGTCCGTATGTTTAGGGTTAATCTTTTCCATTTCGGTGTTACAGATAAAATCGGTCCTTTAGTGAATGATTTGCTTTTTGTTGGATAGTTTTATATAAATACTAGCTTTGATTGTGGAGGTAAAGTTTGGATGAAAATCAAATTTCGATTTGTTCGAGAAATTATAAAAGATTACTTGATCTTTACGAAGTACATACTGTTTCTCTAAATGATTACAGTAAGTTTGAATAATTATATTTAATACGTAAATGTATTGTTTATTTATTAAGTTATATAAGACAACACGATCATATCTAAAATTTGATAATACAAATAATAGTAGGTATGCGTTTTTATGCATCGAGTTAAATAAATCACTGATGAATGATGATATTGCACAATAGCGTAGGTAGTATAAAATATAGTAGTAGTAGATTTACTAATAATAGTAATGTCCTACAGGCCATGTCAACTAGGAACGTCGATCACGGCAGATATTTAGGGTGCACAAATATATACGCAAAACTAAAGCACTATATATTCTCTAACGCCTGTATATCCTTATGATTGTCAGCAGTACATTCTAGCTAATATTCCAACTGAAAATAAGATTTAGTACTCACTTGAATAAGAAAACAACGGATGATCGCTCGAATGATTATGGAACTTCTTCCACATGCAAAGAGTGAACTCCTTCAGGTCTGGCAGGTCCTTCTCATACTCCACGTACTGGTAGAACAACTCCTGGTTCATTGACACCTTGTAGATGCTACAAGTGTCCGACATGGAGCCTACATTCGGGTTGAATAGGCTCACTTTGTTCGGCGAAACGTACTGTGATTGAATTGGTCTTCGGTTCACGATTTTCAGTTGAGGTCTGCAAAAAATGATTTTAGTTAAAAATTTTCTTTTTCTATTTTACTCATCAATGACCACACTCCGCCTGAAGGGCAGTCGTGTGGTCAAAGAGCAATGGCCTCCACACCGTCCTCATAGCAGCCGAGGCGATGTTGAGGTCTCTACTTTGATATACATCTAGTTTACATCTGAGCCTAGCACGCATTGTTCTGGATAGAAAAGGGGAGGGCGGGATAAGCTGGAATAACTCTTCAGAGGATCTAAATACATGTACCTATATAAACGTAGTTTAATAAAAAACATATTTATCTACCTTCTATCAAGCAAAATAAATATGTCAGGGCCATATCTATAAATATTCGTAGTCTAATCCCGCAGGTAACCAGGCATGAGTTTATATATGTATGTTTTTATTTTATAAATATGCAAAATGTATTGCAGCAGTAGAGTGTACGCTCGAATGGACGGCTATCGAAACTTATAACACAAATTCACAATATATTCATTGGCTTACAACTTATCTGCGTATTTACATAATTATACCTGTTGTCACATTCAGCGGGGGTAGTAATAACTATGAGAAGAACTAGCGAAAAGGTCACAGATGTTCTTGTTCTTGCCAATTTAATATTACTGTTAATTTGACTAATCCTATCTATACAACATTAAGGCACAAAGAAGTACAAAATTAATCAATACTAGTACCTAATCCAAGAAAATAGCTGAGGCTACAGTGTTGTGAAACTAGGCATTTTTGCCTGCAGATACGGAACAAAAGCTAGTTACAAACTATGGTGAAAATATTGTTGCTTTAAGGTCTGCGGTGCTGATACAATAATCCGTGCAATGTATTAATTCGTAAGGATGTTTGTCGTCGGGTTTCGTGCAGAAGTGCACTAAATTATCCAAGCAGCCAAGTGGCTCAGTCTGTGTAACACTTTGTTTAGGTAATTAGTCTGAAATCGGTGGTTTAGAATTCTCAATAGGAATGAGTGATAAAACTCGTAAATATTTGAGTGGTGGTCAAATAAGGGTTGGTTTTGGTGCTTTTGTTATTAAGACAATTAAGTGAACAGATTGTGCTTGTGTTTTACCGTATTACTGAAGGATAAAGATGCTACATATATTTTGATTGAATGGCGGCGGTTGCGCTTGGCAGGAAGGAGTACTTAGATAAAATCTTAGTCGCTTATAAATTACCTTTTTGAAACATTTTTCGACTGTTTGATACAAACCAAGGTCTGCTTTATTACTTTAAGTATATCGATGCTTATGTTAAGAGCTCATGTACTATGACATATATTCAAGGATTTATTCACCGTCCTATATTTTATAATAGTTCCGAGTATTCACGAAGCGTGTAGCTCTAATTCCAGGACGTGCAAAATGTTGTTATATAGAAATTTTCAGTAGTACGCTAAGCGTATTACTACTACTCAGAATTGTGGTGCTTAGTTCTAGAGTTGGGTATCTACGCGTGACTGTCTCGGAATATTAGCAGTCAGTAGCTATAAAATAACCTGATAACTGATCTGGCAGTTGAGACAAGCTAGGCGTGCGGGTAATTTGAAAATATCAAACACTACATTGGCTACTACCCTCACAAAAACTCTGAGCTTATTTAAAAGCCTAGTGCTTAATGTAATCTGGACGAATACTGGTGTAGAAATTAATGATAACATAATGATTATAATACTTAAACCTTAAGTATAAGAGATATAAGCAAAAAATTCTTTATTACCAAACCGCTATAGAAAATGAATGGTATATTAAAACAATATAATTAATGTGTATTAAGTATACAACACTATTATATACGTACAACGAAGAAAGCCCTCTTTTGAACTAAAACAAAACAAGCAATATAATTTTCCAGAGGACTCTATTCCGAATCAGGCAGGAATTGTATCATATTATTCATTTGAATAATTTGATTATCATATTGAAGAATCTGAAATCCTGTATAAGATGCGGTATTCGAGATTGATATAATTTGTTATTGCTTTTACTGGAATTTGTATCAGATGTGAGATCTACGACTATGTTTTTCTTCCGTGATTATTTCAATCATTTTATTTTCTACTGAAAATTATGAAGACATGATTAGTTAAACTTTCGACTGTATCACTTCGGATTTTCAAAAGCGCCGAAGGGAATAACAATTGCATTTCGTCTGCCACGTCTTAAATTCCCACATAATAGGGAGCGAATTTATTTTAGTCTACCGGAAAAGAAGTTGTTTAGCTCTGTGCTCCTTCTGATAATTGTGTAACAGAATAACTAATAATATTTTGCCTGTGTCCAACCTGGGTATCGCAAACTTTGCCAGCGGGACTAATGAGCCAGTTATAAGTAATTAGTTACTTACCACAGTAAAATTTTAATGATACTTATAGATATTTAATGATAAGTAATTACAAATAGTTAATAGGCACATAAGGAACTAATTTTTATAATAAACCCTGAAATTATGACGCCATGTTTAAACGGAAATATCAATGTCAAATAACAAATAAATTGTTGATATAATATAAAAATTAATTATTTTGTTCTAATTTATGTATCCGCAGAAAAATTTGAAAGGCACACCAAGGGAAATCCATTCTGAAGGTTAGCGAAAGTTAGGATGCGCCGCGCCAGACTCACTATCCTAACGTGCCTTTGCGTTTATTTTACCCAATTTATGGAATTATTCCGAGAGAGCATTTTAAACGCCTATGTATTTATAATCAACTAGTTTAGTACCTATACCCGGACAAAAAGTATCCTGTTTGAATTCAGGATATGTATCACATTCCGTTCTACGGATTAGTAACGAACATCGAAACAATCATCTTCTAAATATTATACTATTTGCAGAAATAATACGATGAGATTGCAATAAGTAAAATATATGCATTTATTTACTTTTTATAGGTATTCCTAAACCTTGGGGGAGGCTTATGTCCAGCAGTGGACGTCTTTTGGCTGACATGATGATAGGTATTCCGGAAAAGTTGAAAGGTGTCGAGTTCAATTCTCGGCCAAAGTTATTGGGGTTTTGTTAGGCAATTGTCACAACAAGTGAGAAACGGCAATGAATTGCCGTAAATCTTACAGTTCAAAAAAATTATATCACGTGACCTTGAGGTCAGAGGTCTATGGTCACTGTAGTATAAGAGATTTTTCGAACTCTAAAAAGACGTATTTTAATGTGTCTAGTGTCTAGTAGGCGTCAAAAGATTCGTAACAACATTATACCTATAGGCATAGCTTACAAAATGTGGGTGTAAAATCTTTCTGCTTATCACCTTGGTAAACGGTATCCATAGAGAAAGGCACTTACCTAGATTCTAGTGATCTCTCAGCACCATGGTACGTCTGGAAATTGACAGTAGATTCTGGTAAGATCGGTTGCCACTCATTCTCCGCTGCAACGGCAGCCACTGAGACAGCAAACATTATAAGTAACCGCATCATCTGTAACAAAGAAAACACGATCTCATTATCATCTTTGTAGCTAACTTACTGTAATGTAATGTAATGTAACTGTAATCCCTAAGAACTTCTATTATAACTCCATTAAAAATGAAGAAAGATCTTCTTTGGCTGTTATTTTATGAATAAAGATTATTATTTATTATTATTATTTGTTTGCTCATAGTTAATTAAATAATAATACAACCAATATATAATATATAGCTGAAGAGACTGTTTGAAAGCGCAAATTTAAGAAAAATTATGGGCAGAGATTAAAAAAAATGTAATGTTCTATAACGTATGTAATAATTGTGGAAGGTAGTTAGCTTTAACAGTTCACTTCCATAGACTATATCACAGATAGTATAAATAATAAATAAATAGATAATTAAATAAAATAATTATCATTAATAATTTATTTAAATAATCGACCGTTTCGAATATTATAGTTTAATCTTGTGTAAAAGACTCCTTAGCGAAACTAAACCCTTGGTAGTCCCGTAGCAGCAGGCTCTGTCTATGTTTGCGAACATTAGGTCCTAGGATCGATTCTCGGGGCGACTATATAGATTGTAAGAAAAACATCGTTAGCTACAAGCAATCCAAGAATATTCTCAGTAGATGGCAACATAATTAGCGATAAATGGATGTCATATACCTTGGCCTATTTTTTCAAGGATATAAAGTCTATGTTATATTAAAAGTACTTAAAACTAGAAAAAATCCGTGTCCTTTCAGATTTGTTATAGTCAGTTTATTTCCTCTTGAACCTACATACTAACCCATTCTGTTGGCTCCTACCCTGCCCCAGATTTAGTCGAGCGCTGGATTAACGTGAATTCTATTATACCATCGAGTTTGGCCCACATGGCGACATACATACACCTAACTTATTTGAGAGCAGCGATAGCTCAGTGGGGAGACCAACAGACTGCAATGCAGAGGGTCTCGGGTTCGAACCCACGTCGCGCACTTCTGACTTTCGGAAGTTATATGACTTTTCGAAATTATGTGCGTATTGATTGACATTATCGCCTGCTCCGTGCTTCGGAAAGCACGTTAAGCCGTTGGTCCCGGCTGCCATTAACATCTATGGCAGTCGTTATTGGGAGAGTGAGGACACAAAAGATCCCACTGGGTCGTAGTGTAGCCAGTCTGGAATGACTGGCCCCCACATAAGATAAGATACATACACCAATCAGCGTCGTGAGCTTGTGTAAAGGTAAGCTAGAAGTTCAATATGGTATGAACTTTATGTTAAAACAAAACTTTAATATCCGAGCTACTTCTAGACAGAATGCATTTTCCATTGTAGGTATCTAAATATGTTTTTTTATGTTATGCTTATATTTGTACTATGAAATGTTACGCTAGATACATTTGATTTTACCAACGTTTGCTTGGTTTTACGGCACTTAAGTATAAGGAACTTGAATATAAGTGTTCACGTTATGTGTTCTGATTGGACAGATTAATAGTGAACAACGCATTTTGACAACAAAATCGCCATCGCATTTTTACTCAAATTCGGAAAAGCTGTTTGCGTTACACAAAATGTGTCCAGCCACACTCCATGCTTTAATAATGATGACATTAGTTGCGTATAACTGTATTCGAAAAATTTTCGAATGGATTGTGCACAACACGATACCCACTTTGTATGGATAAGGACGTACGAGTATTGAGCACGGACTTAAAAATATTGTTTACGTTCGAATAAAATTCGAATCGAATCGAATAAAAAGAAGTAACAGAAACGCTAAAATTCAAAAAAATAGCTGTGCATTCTCGTTCTTGTTTAGTTGTTGGTCAGTTTATATCCGTCACTTATGGTATCCGATACATGTCCGCGTATGAAAGTATACGAGGAAACGTTGCGAGACGCAATGTTACCGCGATCGCTCATGTAATCCTGTCAGACCGCTTAACGATCTTGTGTACCTACCCTCTTATAATTATTACGATTAGCCTGTGATTCCGCCATGGAGTAAGGATTAAGAGTACACTTCAGTTCAAACGTATCCAATAATATTTGCCTCCTTGGATTTTGTTTGATATGCATACAGATGAGCTGTCTCGGTGGCGAAGCGGATGTTAATGCAATGCTGTGCATGAGGTCTCGGATTCGATTGCCGTTTCGGACGAAATCTAATTGGATTTATCTATCGAAAATTCATAGTAGCAGCACATAATCTGGAATTGTGCCTTGCAAATGACAATAGACCCGCTACCTATAATGTGGGACTCAAAACCATATGTACTTGTCTCAATGTGGATGTAGTGATGCGTTAGACTTTGTATGTATGTAGATAATATTTATTAACCTCTGAGTCTTCTTCGAAGAGGTTAATGAAAACACTGTGTCTGTCTGTTAGTGACAGGCATAACTCCGGAGCCACTGGACCTATTGACTTGTAACTTGGTGTGTAGTGTTTGAATATGGGTCTTGTGGGTCAAAAGACCCCCGAGATATAGGGGTAATTTCTTTTCATTACTTTTACATTTAAGACGAAGAGGTTGAATCCTGGATTTTTACACCCATCTCTTTTCTCTACAATAACTACCAGTACGCAATATACAATGCTTTACTATCTGCATTTTCTATTTATATACTTAAGATCAAGAAAATAATATTGTAAGTAAGTTTTCTGTCGGCAAACATTTTCTTTGAAAGAAACAATTAGAATTTCATTAAAATATAATGTTTCTATACAAGAGAAAGTGGATTTTTTCTGATCCAAGCTAAGGCGCCTGAATTTTAACGCGGCTTACAATATTCGTGTCGAAGCTTCTATGCCTTTAGTTCAATGAAGTTAGGTCTACGGGTAGAATATAATCTGCTTACCTAATAGGGCACTTTCTACTAGCGAAATATTACAGCAATTTTGGCAAGTTCATCCTTTTGGTATAAATATACGTATATAGTTTTACAACCTACAATGCAGGGTGACGAGCTTCAAGAATGGAACGTGTGTCACGCGTTCAACATTGTCACGGCACATGCATTAGCTATTCTATTGTCGTTCATAATATTTAGACAGTCTTGCTTTGTGGTGTAAGACAGGTATCTTACACATCAGAAGACATTAAGATCAGCGTATTAAGAGAATCACAAGATTAAGATTTCTCAAATTCAATTGCAGTTTGAGACTGGTAGACGGAATTTTAAGATTGGTTAGTTTAATAGTAGCTCTATTCTTGGTGCCTTGAGGTTATCTTTATAGCTGTCAGTTGTTACATATCATTAGTGAAAGAGAGCATCATAGAAAATGCTGTTAAAGGAAATTTTTAATGATGACCTAACGCCAATGTCTATTTTTTTCCTCTATATAAAACAATTTTCTCTTTGAGAACTTGCAAGAAAATAACCAATTATTGTTATAAGCATCTTTCACTATACTTTGAGGTATTATAAGAACATCAAAGTATACTCGGGTATTCATCAGGTTGTATGAAAGTTTAAGGTGCATATTTATATAAAATTAATATTAGCTAGCGGCGTAGGTATGCAGGCAGTTAATTTATTGGCTTATACTGCACTATTCAAATTATGTGATGAAGCAGTGGTGTATTTAATATTTTCTCTTTAATACAAAACTTTAAACTAAATAGCTGTCGAAATATGCAACATCTTATTTCATTAGAGAACCTTTTTTTATTTCAGTCTAGTCCAGTGCAAACTATCTAGTTGGTCGTTAACTGAGGATTCAGATGTGATTGTCAGACCCAGTTGAAGTGGTTTTTCTATCATTACCTACTCAATTGTACACGGATTATGGAACTTTATATTAGTCAAAGACTATTGCCATCTAATAAGTATATAACTTAGCAATAGAATCTTCGTCTAGTTACATCGCACGCGCTACAAAATGACAGCGTGTCACAGAGGACATAACTTTGTTCTATTCATGCTCTTGCAATTACTAAATGACATTGCTGCCACAAAAAAAAATCTCAGTAATATTTCACTTTAATATTGAAACCGGAACTTAATGATCAGGAGCCACGCTCACGTGTATCTAATACAAAAAATACATTCATCATTTAGTCTCGCTTACTGATTGATTACATTCTTATAGCCTTTTAAAAATAATTATATAACCGACTTCGTACACGTAACAGAAAGGAATGATGTTGATGTCTTTATATAAATAAGTAACAAATAATTTAATCAATAATTTTTTAAAAGTACTAAGATGACAAATTGATTTATGGCTCTCGTGTTGCTTATTCACACTGATCATATTCTTACCTATATTGAAAACACAAATTCGACGGAAGTTCCTATATTTTAGGCACTCTAAAAAAGATTATACATTTTTATAGTGGTCTTGTATTTCAATTAATGTCAATATTACTTGACACACACATAATACTTGGTCGATATCATGATCAAGACTTCACAATCTCTGTACGCACCAGATCCGCGCGCTGTAGATATTAAGCGGCGTTCTCTATATATATATATATAAGTATATTTTGTGACACGGTGCTTATTACTAAAATACATGATTAAATCAATGTGAATATACACATAAAAAAGTTTTGACTCAATACCAATTTAACTCATCAACGCCCAGCTTTAACCCTTGACCTTAAAAATAAATTTTGCATTGATACCCGAATCCAGCCGTAAAAGAAATAACGCTGGATTTATGGAAATACGAGCGAGTTGACACAAAAAGTCCATGCTAACCGAAGCATAGGCAAAAGCTTGTATCTGTATTAAAAATATCAGATGGATAATTGACACATTCCACCTTAATGTTTGTAATACCGAAGTAGCAATACCGATATTAATTAGTTCATTTTTTATTGAACTGAATGTTCTTACATAAAACCAATTGCATAAGTAGAATAGTGTAGGTTACAGTACGGACTAAACAATATATTGTTACATGTATTATACAACTTATAAAATAACAACAAATGCCGGTGGTGTGACTCTGAAAGATAGAATAAGGAATAGTGTGATTAGAGAAAGATGCGCTATGAAAGTGGATATAGTGACAAGAATAGAAAAGGGTATATTAAGCTGGTTTGGACATGTAGAAAGAATGGACGAGGAAAGACTGACTAAGAAAGTTTATAAGGCTAGTGTGAATAGAACAGTCACAAAAAGAAAACCTAGGCGAACGTTTCTCGATCAGATCGGAGGCGTTCTGGACAAAGGCCATGTTAAGAGCTCCTTGAACCGATGGGCGTGTATGTCGAATGTGATGAAAGGCAATGAAGCCAGAGAAGTGTGTCAGGAATCGTAGCAAATGGAAATCCGTAGTCTCTGCTTACCCCTCTGAGAAACAGGCGTGAATCTGTGTATGTATGTATGTAACAAATGCCGCGGTAGCTCAATTGATCGAAAGTTCGTGGGTTCAATTCCGATCCAATACGAAGCCGACGTATACCTACTTCTAACACAAGCATTGTACGTTAACAAGAATGCTAGTAGGCTACAAAATAAAATATTACTGTACTGCTAAAGTGACAACGAGTACACGAGATATATAACTATAAATATGTATATATATATATATATATATATATATATATATATATATATATATAACCCTTAAATTCCGCGGAATAAAAAGTATCATATGTATATCTCAATCATCCCAAGGACATGACAGATCACATTCTAAATAGAGATGATGGAACATACAGATGTGTCCAGTTCTATCCAAATCCGTTCCACAGCTTACCTTTGACATTACAAACATCCGAAGACTATTACAAATTTTCACATATGAAACATGTGCGCGCTTGTAGTAGTTCGTCATCCTAGGCGTCCAAAACATATAAACAATATATATATATATATATATATATATATATATATATATATATATATATATATATATATATATATATATATATATATATATATATATATATATATATATATATATATATATATATATATATATATATATATATATATATATATATATACTTACATAAATACCCGTAGTTTGATATGTACAACCATACCAAACTACGGCACCAACAGTAAACCGCATGTTCCATAATATTGTCTTCTGTTTACGCGAATGTTATTCATTGAAATTAAACTACTATATACGGATTTTATCGCGTTGTTTATTTGACACTTTATTACAAAATTTTGAAAACTTTTACACTACTATTATCTACTATTAAACTTTACAAATTTTTAAGCTAATTAAATTATTGAAACTATAAAAACTATTTATACTATTACTTTACTATTATACTATTTATGTGTACGCTTTCCCCGTACAGTTTTCAAAATTTTGTAATAAAGTGTCAAATAAACAACGCGATAAAATCCATATATAGTAGTTTAATTTCGCATGTTCAATATTATACATATGTACGTGTATTATATTATTACGATTAGGTATTGTATTCATACTTTGTATTACCAATGATGCTTTAACTCTAAATCAATGTTTCGCAACTACTTAATTAACTAAGTGTTCAACGCAACGTGGTTTAATAACTATATTTTCTTCTTTTTAATGGATGTAAGTAGCTTATTGTTGCCAAAAGAACACGCAATGTTAGTTACGTCATAATGTACTACGACTATAAGGTTTATTACTCACGCTTAAAGACATGCAGATATAACTGTATTAACAGTATATGTATTGTATAATTATATTAGGATGAGCAGCGATAGCTCAATGGGGAGAACAACAGACTGCAATGCAGAGGGTCTCGGGTACGAACCCACGTCGCGCACCTCTGACTTTCGGAAGTTATATAAGATTAATTGACAATTATCGCCTGCTCCGTGCCTCGGAGAGCACGTTAAGCCGTTGGTCCCAGCTGCCATGAAAATCTATGGCAGTCGTTATTGGGAGAGAGTCGACACAAAAGATCGCACTGGGTCGAAGTGTCGCTGGTCTGCACTGACTGGCCCCCACATAAGATAAGATAAGATATATTAGGATAGGTAATCCGACACCTTCGTATTGAAAAGTTAAACGATATATATGATTCGTGTCGCGTTGACGCTATACATCGTGCCGGTTTGTGTAATTTGTGTTGTTCGACCTGTTGTACGGCCGAGACGTAGGCGATAATTAAACATGGAGGAAGTGTTGCATTATGTCATATCAGGACTCTATATAATACTCTTAGTTTCATAAAATTAAATGAACTCCAACACTTTTTCGTTACTCCACTCCATAGTGTACAAAAACCCACAAGCACGTCCATCCCGCTTCAAACTCTGGACGATACTGAAGTGACGTAGGTGTAGCCATCTAAGCGAATATTGGTACGCCATATCCCTTTGATGCGCGCCAGTTTAGCGACAGTGTCCATATGATACATCGTCTTCGCCCGAATACAACGCGTTGCAACGATGTAGCCGGCCACATTCATCGCGTTAACACGAATATTCGCGGTAGCCCGCTAATGTAGCCCCAGCGTAAACGTAGGCCGCCCCACTTGAAACGCCAATCAGTTTACAAATTTTAATTACAGTTTCAACCAACTTACCTCATTTAATTCTTATTACATATTCTTTTTGTACCTGCCAATGAGCCCAATATTTATGTAAGAATTGAGTACATAATGGTTTATGCAATGGTTCTATCTGGTAACGACTATCCACCAATAGTTAAGAAGTTACGGGCAACATTTTTACTGCAATGTGTGGCTGCAATATTTCAAACTATTAGACAGCTAGCTCTAAAATGTTTGAAAGCATCAGCCATTCCAAACATAATTCTTTGCATAGACATAATAGTGACGTATATGCCAGAATATTGACGTCCAGTATATTGCTTTACAAATAAGCCTCGTGTAGAATCCTCTTTAGGTGCGATCTAAGTTCTATAATATTCGATACTGTTCGGCCGGGTAAACTATAATGCATGGAACCGAAGGAATTGAGCGTGTGCAGTGCCTGCATGGTACAGTGTTGTTTGAGTTCCATCGGCTGTCCCTCGTGCTGCATCCGCATTGAATGTTCTCTTGAACGTCATGTGACGTGTTTTCCGATAAATGGAAGACATTTTGTCAATGTCTCTAGAGCACCGTGATACGAGTGAATGATTTCTTTGTGTTTGATTTTCTTTGTTCTTCATTTAGTAATTATTGAAGCGGTTGCCTAATGGATATTGGACTTGTTATCGTGGGTTGAAATTCTAACGACTGCACTACTAAATTAAATCCTATCCTAACACAAACATATTAGCTTAGCTGGAGAGGTTAATAAGAGTACTAGTAAGGTTTGATTTTTTTAAGAGCTATAGAGTCAAAGTGCAACGAAGCATCAAAAGCTCACAATTTATCTCACTTGAATATATATAAGGTATAGTTATATCTGTGGCTTGCAAGCGTTCTACAGAAAATCTACCTGACATCCAAATCTGCTTCTAGAAAGTCAAGCCCAATTCCCTCGAAACAGAACAATAATGATTAAAATTGAAAATTAATTGATTGGCAACAATTATTCATTTTATTTTATTTTCAGTATCTGTAACACAGTTAATACTAGCATAGACACACAGACGTGTTATCTTTTTATTTCCCCTCATCGCCACACCACATGGCGACCCTGCCATGCGCAGCGTGGTAGGTGGTGTAACTTTAGTATTTTGTGTCGCGTTAGCAAAATTATAATATGGCGATAGAAGAGAAAAACATTCGCATGGAAGCTCGCACCCAAATAACACGCGACGTGCACAACATTGCAAAAAGGTCAAACGAAAGCTTGAAAGATGGGCAAATCGGTGTCTAAAGAGAGCGCGGTGGTGATAGCGCAGACGGCCTCGGGAGGCAACAATCTAGCGACAGTCAGCTACGCAGACGAAATACAAAGTCATACAATTATACTAGCTATTATAATCGGCTGGCCTAATAATGCTGGCCTATATTTACCGTCGAATATATACAAAAGCAACACATTAAATGGACTCGTAAGGAAATCAGGCAAGACTTTTTGCGGCGTATGCAGAACAGGTTGTCCGGTAGGAATCGGGCAAATGGAAAGGAGTCTGGACCCGGAGACGTCAAGCTGGATAACACTGGAATCATTTAGAGCAAAAAGGGACAGAAGTGCGCGAATTATAAATTTTAATATTTTTTTTATTATCTCGTCTGCATCAATCGAGTGCATCACCGAAAAAAAAAGCAAGTAGTGCGGAAGTGTTTGTTTTTTTTCTCTCTCTGATCGGTGTGAAAAACGTAGTTTTATACATATATGTACGTATACGGCAACTATGGGCATATGGAAAATTAATAATTATCCATAAGGATATTAAAAATGTTTGCAAAAGCATAAGAAAATTAGGGCCAAAGCGAAGAAATGAAACTCTAGGTCCAGAAAAATTCCAATATGCTGATACTTTATTCAATAAATATAAAGTAAGTAATTATAAAATCTTTAGACGTTAAAAAACATAGTTCTGCAAAGTCATCTGAAAATTTTGAAGCAATTTGCTCTAATATCGTTAAATACTATAATAAGATTTAGAATATAGAGTAAACATGGAGAAGTCAAGTGACAAGATGAATAATTTTGATATGCGCATGGCTATTAGTTTAATTCCTGTTATGGATGGCAAAGAGTCGACTACTGAAAAATTATAGAAGGCATTGAAATGTATTACAGTTGTTTAAAAAGTGAGGAATGTCAGAATTTGTTGATTAGTTTTGTGCTAAAAACTAGGATGACTAAAACTGCCAAGTTAAAGTGAAAAGCCGACTATTCTTCTGTAAAAGATTTACTGTCCGATATAAAAACATATTTGCTAACGAAAAAATCAGCAAATTCCATGCTGTCACAGGTTAACCTATCACAATGTAACTATTTCAGAATATGGTGATAAATTAGAAGAACTCTTTATGGAGCTTACGATTGCGCAATTTGATGGTAACCCATAGGCCACCGCAATCTTAACGAGAAACTGGCAATAAAAAGATTTTCACATGGACTTCGAAATCGCCGTTTAAGCACCATAATATCAGTTCGGAACTATACAACACTCAAGGACACAGTGCGTGCGGCGGAGGATAAAGATGCGGCTCGTCCTTCCCATCAGAATAACATATATTTATTTTCTCGAGATACGAACAATATCCGTCGTAACTTTAGATATAATCACCGTATGCAGGGGCCCAGATCCGGTAACCCATGTGACTACTATAATCAACCGCATAATTTCAGTCAAACTTATGGTAAGAACAATAACTTTAACATACAGAACCGTGGATTCAATTATCGTGGCAGATATACACATCGTCCTTACAATGGCGGATCTCGTCAGTTCCGGCCGAGCAGAAAGTATAATATATCGTCTTCTGGTCAACGGAGTATGTACCTTGTAGAACCAAAAGAGGGAAACCTAATAATTTTGACGAGTTTTTTCGAGCCTCATTACATTTTGACATGTATACAATTAGATTTCATTTATTGTCATATAGACAAAAAGAGATGCATTTTTTTATTAGATAAAGGAGTTTCATTATCAATAATTAAAAGTGAGTAAATAAGTAACCATATAAAAATATATCCAAACAACACGGTTATAAACGGATTGGGCACGCCACGATCGTGGCGGTAAGTCCCGTTTTTGAGGAGTGGCTGGAGAGGCGGCATGGCGCCCTCACCTTCCGGCTGACACAGGTAATGACTGGCCACGGTTGCTTTGGCCAGTTCCTGTGTTGCATAGGCCGGTAAGAGACACCCGGATGTCACCACTGCGGCGACTGCCGCGACGTTGTTGAGGACACTGCGCTGCACACTTTGGCGGATCGTCCTGTTTAAGCATTGCAGCGACGTGAGTTGATCGCGGTAATCGGTATGGGTGCCCTCGCGCTCCCGGCAGAGAGTTCAGTGCATGGTCCGTAGTGAGAGGTCGTGGAATGCCGTCGCCTCCTGTGAGAAAGTTATTTCCATCAAGGGGGCGGCGTGCGTGTTCCCCCCTCAGGGGTCAGTGGGGATAAAATTAGTGGCGCCCAAAGGGCAGGTCTATTTGTTTAGTGGATTGCCGTTTCATACGGCGGGCCGACACCTCGGCGGGGTCGCGATTGCATGTGAAAGCGTTTCACGCGGCCCCGCCGATTGCGGCTATGTCGAGGAACACTGTGGTAGGTTTAGTCGGTATTACCGGGATGTCGCTCACCATAATTCCTCGGTGAGTCCGACTCCGACATAACCTTTCCGTCGCCCCGCGGAGAGGTACGCGCCAAAGCATCTGCGCACGTTAAAAAAAAACCTTTATAAAACGATTAGGTGGTACAATTTAAGCTAAGTATCATGTTTCATTTCATTACGGACGGATGACGGTTTAGAGTTACCGCATAACTTGTACCTACTTAATGCGATACCATGCAACGTGGATGGTATCATCGGACTTGACTTTCTGGAAAGTATAATGCAAACATAGACTTATTAACCGATAGACTTACTCTTCAATATAATAACGAGTACCAAAGCTTAATTATAACTAAGCGATCCTATGATACATTAGACTCTGATAATTATTTAGTTATTCCGGTGCGTAGAGAATCGATTTGCTATATCAATATAAATAAAAATGTATTTGAGATAACTATACCTTTAAATAAATTATGTAAAAAAGGAGCAATTTTCGAATGAAATAAGGAATGCGAAGAAAGCTTTAAATTGAAATCTTAAAGAGTAAGTTGATATCGCCTCCAATCTTACAGTATCCAAATTTTTCAGAACAAAACATATTCGTCCCAGACGGATGCCTCGGGTGTGGCGATAGGATCAGTTTTATAGCAATAGCAATATGAAACCAGTAGCATATACTAGTAGGCCACTAAATAAAGCGGAGTTAAATTATCCTACAATACAAAAGGAACTCCTAGCTATAGTATGGAGTATTAAATATTTTAGACCATATTTGTATGGGTGAAAATTTACTGTCATGACCGATCATAAGCCATTCATTTATTTCTTTGGGATGAAAGATCCATCCACAAGAGTATTAAAATTTAGATTACAGTTAGAAGAATACGACTTTAATATTGTTTATATGAAAGGGTCTAATAACACTGTGGCAGATTGTTTGAGTAGGGTGACCATCTTGTGACGAATTAAAATCAATGAATAGAAAGTTACAAGTTATGGTAATGACTAGGGCGCTAAAAGCAAATATGAATACTACCGAAAATAATCAATGTAACACAAGGTATACCTGTGGAACCGAGGTTTGGCCAACCAAGGGTCGCAGAGATATTAAGAAAACCTGGTGATTACGTAGAATTAAAATTTATTTCAAAAAATAATTAAATAAAAACGTCATTACGTATGAAAATAAATGTTTAGATTATATAGATAATGAAATTACTTTATACATAAATCTAAGTTATATGTCCCATTTTACGCGAGCCGAATTTGCGGACATATTAACATATTGTTTTAAAGACATATAAAAGAAATTTGTTTTATTAAAAACGAAAGTAATATTAATTTTATAAAATAATGCATTAAAGAGATACAAAGTAGGAAAATATGGTCCGGATCACAAATAAATATTTTAAGAGGTATAAAAAGAGTCTCTGACTTTGACGAAAATATGTATATCCTACATGACTATCACTTATTACCTACGAGCGGACATGCAGGTGTGCGGCGTATGATAAGCAACATTAAAGGTAAGTACTTTTGGTCAGAACTAGAACATGACGTGAGAAATTACGTAAGTAAATGCCATAAATGCCAAATAAATAAACATTCTACGAACACAATCGGGCCGATGATCGTTACAACTATGGCTTCGACCGCCTTTGAGAAAGTTTACTTAGATTTAGTGGGCCCATTAGATAAGGATTTAGAAGGTAAATGTTTATATTTTATGTTTACTGTGCGAAATTAGTAAGTATATAGAAGCATATCCATTGCAACGCAAGGAAGGGTACAGTAATTGTAGCACGGTCTTTTGTGAGTAATTTTATATTAAGATATGGTGTACCGAAAACTATAGCTACAAATCGTGGGACGGAGTTTATGTCTAGCACTATGGCTGAGGTATGTAAACTGTTACACATTGAGAAATTAAACTCAATACCTACCATCATGAATCGATAGGTGTATTATAGAATAATTGACATAAACATCATGTTGCATTTTTACGAAATCAATGTGATGGACACCCAGAAACTTGAAGCCAGCAGCTACCATTCTGGTGTTTCGCATATAATACAACCGTACATACCCAAACCAAGTACTCACCGTACGAACTTGTCTTCGGTAAACCATGTAACTTACCAAGTCATTTAGTCAGTAATATCGTAGAACCATTATATAATTCAGAAGACTATGCATTAGAACTTAGGTATAGATTACAATTTGCTAATAAAGAGGCTAAGCAGAACTTAGTCTTAAGTAAATTGCAAAGGAAAATTGTTTATGATAAGAAATGTAAGCCAATTAAGTATAAGAAAGGAGATTTAGTTTTGATAAAAAGTGAAACTGGTAATAAATTTGACAAATTGTTTAAAGGACCATATAAAGTGTTATACGAAAATGAAACTAATGTAGTTATAAATAAGGACAACAAAGTAGAGACTCCATAAGAATAGAACAAAATTATATGTAAGTCAGCCTTAAGCTTATTACGTAACAGGTATGTACCTATTATCTGTAGTGGGCATTTTTTTATCTATGTTTGTATTGCAGCATTTGTTACAATGCTATGTTTCGTAACAATAACGAATTTATTCATTGCAAATTGTTTTAAAAATTAGATATACTTTCATATATACAATAAATTTAAAAAAATACAAATATTATGTTTAGATTTTTTTTTAATTAGCCCTTGTGGTGTAGTATGTAGTATAGTATATAAGCATATTGGTATTATGTAACGTGTGTATGAGTAGCATTAAATATAGAACACATGTGAACAGACGTGTTATCATTTTATTTCCCATCATCGCCACACCACAATCTACTTTAAAGTCTTGCAAATAATCTCTTCAAGGAAGCAACTACCATCATTTTCTATAGCTAATGAATTTCGATGTGAAATGATGAAATGTTTATCGTACTGATTTGTCAGGCAGTGTTCAGGTAACAAAACATAGAAAGAACGTGATCAATTTCATATAAAATCCTATGGTGCTACGTTAGCAGTTGTAAATTCATTTTTCAAGGATTACTAACTAGTTTTATAATTACAGTTACGTAACATATAAGTAATACAACATAGGTATAGTTATATTACATTATTATCAAATTCTCTTATGTCCGGCCCAAGTCGAAAGTCAGCCAGCACAAGTATTTTTAACATTTGAATGTATGAATAAATTCGTAATTTTAATTAGCGCAGTACGCATGGTTTTAAACTAATACTTGCATTCGTACAATATTGACCGAAGCCCCCAAATATGCATTAAATTGCCTGAAAATAGATATTATTTTAAATTTTTACAAGCAATGCATACTCTCTTATATCAATTTATAGTAAATTTGTACACTTATTTCTCGTACAGTACCTACTGGTTTTTGATCAACAAGCTAAATGCATTATTTAAAATCATAACATGTATTTTATAAGCTGAACCTCAATTCGGTAAGAAATGTTAACGATATTGTTTTGATATCCAATTAAAATACATGTACGTTTATACATGTATGTACCTACATACACATTCTACCGGTGTTCAAAAGTCATTCTACTTTCGCTACGTTAAAATACAAAACGGTTTTACATAATCATCCGCCAATATGTCGTTCAATTTTAATGACCAAAACTTACCTTAAATTGTTTATATTTATTTAAATATGAAATGACAGGGTTTGAATAAATCAGTACTTTGCAGTATATATATTTTCAAATAAACATTCTAGTTTGTGTTCACCGAGTACACAAATACTATAAACATACATACCTATAGCATGTTTTGCCTTGTTAGGCAAACTCTAATATACGAGACAGGGCTTGCCCAAGAGAATTGAAGTTTTGCACTAAATATTTTGATGAAACTCCCAGCTGTAGGATGTACCTACTTAACAAAGTACAGATACTTCGTGTTGACCTTGGTAAGACGCTTGCAAATTTATATTTCTTTAATAATAATAATAATAATATGAAGTACACAAATATACTGACCTTAAGTACGAAGTCTTAAGGATCTGGAAACAAGATAAAGTTTACATCGTACCAATAGTGCTATCTACCACTGGCGTTATCGCCAAACACATACACCACAGTCTGAAACTCATTGATCTAAAACCTAACAATTACACACAACTCCAAAAAGCCGCCATATTGAACAACTGTAGAATCATGAGGAAATTCTTACAAATAGACGAACAAGATTACAACAATAGCCCATAGACTTGACTCTTTCTAAAATATGTGGCATTTACTTGATATAAGTCCGTAAATGTCACCAAAACTACCAGCGCAAGCTGAGAAAAAAGAACCCCTATCATAATAATAATAATAAAATTTATTTCCAAAAATAATAGTACAGTCTGTTTCATTTAGAGATTATATTTTTCTTCTCTATGAACATTACTTTAAGTCTATTATTCTCGGCGCTTGTTCTATAGAGTCCAAGGAACGGGCTTCGAACGAAATGAATACGTCAAATAATAAAGCATCTAGCTGCCATTTAACTTAGAATAAACTTCAGTTTCTCAATCTAATAAAGCGAGATTAGAGATCTAATAAAACGGTTAGCTGAGCACCATTGTAAGTTAAGTCTCAGTTGAATTCGGAGAAATATCTGAATGGTTTTGGAGAATCAAGTATTTTCTAATTTATATATTTTCGAATTTAGTTTAATGCTTCTTTATGCATCCGCATGGATGGAAATATATTTACGCTTGTATACCTAAGAGAGATATAACTGATATTTTGAGAGAAATATTTCAGATATTGTATAATAAAGGATAACGCAATACCAGGCACTTCCTTTTACCAGTTATGATACAGTACGAATAAGCTGGCTCGTCCGTGCTAATTTAACTCTTTTATAGGTAGGTCGCCACTGCCAGTATGCCGAGTGTGGTTTCGAATCCCATGCGGGATGAAAATTTGTGTGATCCACAAATGGTTGACAAAAGTCGTGATGTCCGTTGTGTCTGTTTTATTGTCTATTAGACCTTACGATGCAGGAATTCTAATTCTTTTAATTATTTATTAGAACAGGAGTTGTTCTTTTTTGACATAGAAAAATAAAGTTATAAGTCTGTTTCGTCTGGCGAGTAAGAGCCGTAGCCTTACTACCTATTTCTCCCATCTTTAATTAGTTTTCCTTAAGTACAACAACGTGTAAATCGCCATGTATATAGGAGCAAGTGATCATAGGCTAAAATCTAAGTTAAGCTAAGATCCAAATCATAGCAATGATCAGATGGGCCTTGTGTTTGTTTGCACGCTTAGCATAAAAAAGAGCTTATGACTCACAATTTTCTAAACTTTTCGTTGCACAATAAAAAATATAATGCCAGCACGTATGCATGTGCAACACAGCCTTAGATCTTTCGCTCCAGATTTTTGCTACCTGACTAAACATAGTAATACGTCTAATCGAATGTTTAAGTGATTTATTTCGCAATAAATATACAGATCAAGGAGTATGGTAATTCGGCAATGTAATGTACATACATAATATATTTGATATTTAGCATTTGACCGTATAAAAATAAGTCATAGATCATTTATGTAGGCAATTTTGCGATTCAATGATAATTTATTGTAACATGACGTGTGTTGTTAAATATAATATGTTGCAACTGATACTTAAAACACAGCATCATGCACCATGTGGTTTCTTATTTGTCAACAATATTATAAATTAGGTACTAAGATTTTGCTCACGTCTTCGCTCGCGTAAATGTAGGTTATGTCCATTTTGTTATCTCTCGTTAACAGTACTTTTTCGTGGGTGAAAAATACCCTATGTCTTTCCTAACTCTTTGTACGTATATCCTTTTCTGTACCCCTGACAACAAGATGTATGCGAAATTTTGTCGAAATCATCGAAGCTCATATTCGCATTTATAATAATATATTAGTTAGGATTTAGCATCCGAGTATTTTACATAGGTACTTATTCTTCAATTATTCTTGAAAAACCTGTGGACATATGGGAAGTGCAAATGGTACTTACTAATGCAGTGTGTCAGGTATAAGTTATAACCCGTTTAAATTAAGGACAACGTTAAGCTAGGCGGCGTGATAAATTAGTTTATCTTGACAAGGCTAGTTAGTAATATCCTTTGCCTGTAATTCGACATAATATTATGTTACACCATCTGTCAAAGCATGGATACACTCAGGATGATTATATTATTACAATAATATCTTATAATATATATGTATACTTATACATCGACACATGCCTGTTTGCCAGAAGGATCAGCAGAGGCCTTGTACTTGTTAGATAAACCAGGATTTATATCCTGGCGAAAATGTTTGCGTTTTTGCTCTTACTATCAATTAGTTTTCTCTCGAATTAAAACAGTTTCGATTAATTTCGATTGGTTTACGAAATGAGCATCACAGTGAGAAGCCCAGATCGATGTTGGAATCATACTGGCGAATAGTCCTTCCTTTCTTTCTAGTCTTTCCTTTCCTTTGCGATAATTTCAAATAATGTTTGACATGATAATTATTATTATATATTTTTACATATAAAACGTTTGTTTTACTTTAAGACTTATAATTCTATAGGAAAGTCAAAAGAAATATCCATTAGCACTTTTTGCCACGAGTATTGAAACTAGGAATCATACATTTTATTTTCCATAAAAATGGGGAAAATTTATCAGCAAAGCCCTGATATTATAATTCTAAATGAAAGTCCAGCGGAACAGATTTTAATTTGTGTTTTTTACCATGTGTAATGAAACTGGTTTACTCCATTAAAAGTTATCAATATGTGCATTCGAATAAACCTCAAAGGACGTATCGGCGCAGTAGTGTTTTTGTTCATGTTTACCAGTACTTGCTTTCAGTCGTACCTATTTCAATTGCGAGTACGTACAGATACAGAGGTTTTAATTAACGGCTACCACTAGTACATAGAACATGGAGTTTGTGTCCAATTAAAAAGTACGCGATACTATTTGCATGTGTAATGCTAGCGATTCTTTAACTAGCAATTTGTATTATAACGTATGTATATAATTTAATAAATGCGTGTTGCGGCTGTTCCGTGAGCAGTGAAACGTAACCGCGATCACTAATCTATAATTCCCGTCGAATTTCCGCCATTTCTTAGTACTGGCGTGTAAAAGAAATGTGCTCTATAGTAAACAACTAGTACGTATAGTTGTATAGTAACACGTGGATGCTAAGAAATACATAGCTGTTAGAAGTACACGCCAATCCCCTGTGATTAATGTATCGTATATCTTTGTATATATAAATCTTCTGTGCGCGTGTTTGTAATAAAACTCCTCCTAAACGGCTGGACCTATTTTCATGAAATTTTTTGTGTGTGTTTTAGTGGATTCGAGAATGGTTTAGATTTGTTTTTTTTTTGTCGTGTGTACAGGACTAATTCTGTCTATTATTTCCAAAAAAGAAGGTTAATATGCCTACGTTTTGCCGGCTTTATTATAGGGCCCACATAATACAGGTTGAGCCCATGGCCGTCTGATGAATACATTGCCACACGCGATGTTGCTGCGAAATTTCTAGCTGTAAAATATATTAAAAATCCAATAACATCCACACACAGCGCACAAAAGAAAGGTGTACCCATATTAAAAGATCATACAGACACCATGGATAAGGCTTTATATAAACTCTTACCTAATTGTTAATGGCTGGCCTTTTGTAAACCTCCTACTGGCGCTAATACAAGTGTACTTACATAATTCACGTTTGTATATAAATCGATAAGCAAGTGAACTTTAGAAATAGAAATGCACATCTACCGCCCGTTACTTGTATCTTCGATTAATCCCGACAATAGTCTTACCATTGTAGTGATACTAAGATTTCAGAGTAAGACGATCGAACGACACTCGCTCTTACAACGACAAAACACGATGACAGTGTTTGATTTAGATGTTTTTTTATCGGTATAGTAGTATTCGACACACGACCATTAGCACTTAAGCACTTTAGGTTGAATTTAAATTGTTACTGAATTAGTCTCTTTGCCGCCACTCCGTCCGTCGGCGCTGACCCTTGCTTTTAAGATTCAATTAGTACAAAATCAAACGAATACAATGACTAATGACTAATTAAGTGAAAACTTCTTTAGCGGCGTTGTGTACTTTTTGTGTTGGGTAAAAAATGTTAAACTTGCGTCAGGACACGTGACCTGATCGAAAAATCGTAAGACGGAGGGAGAATTGTCATGATTGTGTATGATAGCGCAATAAATGAATATTGTATTTTACCACATACATTTTAGTACTTTTATACTAATAATTAAAGCAATTCGTGCAAAATTATTCCCTAACCATTCCAAAATATCAAAAATGCACAACGTTAATATTTAAGTTTTCTCTTCTGCCGGCCCGATAATTGTCGTCCACCTTCCATGAAATGAAATAAAAAAATGCACACATGCAACGAAATTCGCGGCAAAATATCAACTGTGAATGAAGCCTTAAAATATTTATACAAATTCTATTGTTCACTAAAAACATATTTCGTTTTTACGCGTAATCCATATAGTGCCTATACTAATACTGTAAGAACGGACACAAAGAGCAGCCAACGCGACAAAATAGAGAAAATTGTTTATAACTTCCTTGAAATGGAAAAACAAAAGTAAGTACATGAAGTGACTACTTAGATGTTTGACAACATACCGGTAATGTAAACAAGCTATAGCATCTATCACGCGATTTGATTGATTGTAAACTGCACGAGAGAAACACGGAACACTCGTTAATTCTATATAATCCGCGCGGAAGGGAACTAACAGTGCTTTTATTATACGTTACGAAATTATACACTTGTCCAATCTAGCAAATGGCTTTGTACTTATTTACGGTATTTTACCAATAATAGTTGAGTCTCAGCTTCGCAGATCAGCGAGGTGAGATAACCCTGCCGCGGGCAATTACATGAAAAGGTCACAGTTTATAAGAACGTGACACCAGCAAGGGAGAGCTGCGGCGTTTTATAAATTGGAGTTAGTTAGTTGGGCTCGGGTTTTGAGTGGTGACTGAACCTTCATAATAATTAAGTTCCTAAATTTGCGTTAACAAAAACTACGATAGTTATTTCATTGCAATGTTGAAGATCAATTTTTCTAGCACACAAAACACTCAAGTTTGGGGTAGCGATATATTCCGCTAAAATTTTAGGTTTTCAACGATTTTTGTTAGAAATATGGAATTGGTACAGTAAAGGATTTCGATGAGTTACTTTCATTGGTATAGAGATGTGTACACGTTATATATTTTTAATATATTGAATATAGCTCCGTCCGTTTTGCGTTCGTAAAACTCGTGGTGATATATGTATATACTAATCTTAAATATTTGACAAATAGCAAGCTATAATTTAGCGACTGATCAGAAACAATCTCACCTATAAACGCCAGTCAGCAGTGAGAGTAAATTGGCCGATAGCTAATTAGTAACGAAATATAAACAGCGGATCCTTGTTTCATACTTCAAAGGTCATAGAAAATAAATAGTAAGAACATCTTTTTATCAGAGAAAAACGGATCTGCGCAGTTTTCTCAGTATCGTGTGATTTTTCTAATGATATTGAATATTTCAAAACTTCTTTAACTGTTCTAGGATGAATTCCTGGTTCGCGAGGGACTTTACGAACATTAAAATAACATAAACAATGAACATCCAGACTCAGAATAACTGTTTGTGGATATTCATATATAATTTTGTTTTTTGTATTTACAAAAAAAAAAGTATATATGTATGTTTATCCATTGTCTAGTACCCATAGTACAAGCTCTGCTTACTTTGGGCTAGATGGTGTTGTGTGTATGTGATAGAATATTATATTATATTATATTATTATATTATATTATTATATTATATTATATTATATCACAATTTTTTGTCTTGTGTAGGATTGTTTACACAGACCTGGCAGTGGCAAGGCGATCACTTAAACCATGGTGGTTTAAGTGATCGCCTTGCCATGTCATGCATACATTATTAAAATGCTTGTGGTGACCCAGTAATATCGTCATAAGTATCTTCATATTAGAGTCACGAGGAAATTACATATATAAGTGAGTTGTAGCGCTACAAATCATTGCAGTGATTTGATGTTCATTGCTTTTAAACTGAAATAAATTAAATACATATTAACATATGATAAAGATGAAACAACAAGCTTTAATATACGCGATGGATTAAAATTGATAAAGCAAGTCTCAGTTTAATAAGCTTGGTTTTCAAAAAATGATACTGCCTTTCAATAGGTTTTTTATGTCTCATCTATATTTTTTTGTATGTCAGGTGTTCATAGGGCCACTTTTTCTAAGGCTTTAACGTTAGAAGAAGCAAAATATTCAAAACTTGTCATCATAGTAACTGTTTCAAAGAACGGTACCAGTAACAATTACAAGACTTTTGCGTCGCGTCATCGCAAATTGCAATTAAACTTTGTTAACGTCGTCGCAACGCAGTGTTATGTGTGTAACTTATCGCATCCGGCCTCAACTTGCATTAAATCAATCAGTTAGTAAAACAAAAACAAGATTATGTTGTCAAACTCATGTATCGTGCTAACTGACACACGTCAATCATTTTAAAAAATACGTAATTGAAGCGGATGCACAATTTATTTTAATAGGTATCATAATTTGGTGATTGAATTATAATCTTTCGATATTAACGCTGAGTTTACTAAGACCTTTAACTAATAACATAATCGGTCGGTTAAACTTCGCGTGTCAAGTTAAGCCAATTCTGACCTCATTGGTCTAATCATATGAATGTTCTTGCATAACTGCCAAACTGGACTCTCAAGTAAGACAGATTATTTGTAGATTTCGAAATTCTTTATAGCAAAACGGCACCTGAAAAAACGACAAAATCTGTCTAGGTAAAGACAAGACCGTTACTTTAATCACACTTAGTAAATATTTAGTCCGTACAAATTGGAAGATTGCAAGCAGAAAATCATAGATATTATGTTAGGTTAGCAACTAACAACACAAGAAACAGTCAATAATCATTATTATTTGAACGATAATCGCGTTGCATTTACTGCCATGGTCTATTTCACGTCAGATCAACGTTTGACGTTCAAACGCGCATATTAGTCCGTCATGCTTTCTGGCTCTTTACATAATACTCTCTATAAACATTATCTTGATTCACTTCTGCATAATATCATTATTCAATTTGGACGACGTAATTTGATGTATGACTAATCACTGTGTAACACGATAGTGAACCATCTATTTTCGCGGTATGCATGTGGAGGTACATCATTCACGTTCATTGGTGATGGATATTTCTTATGTTAGTTAGTATTATGTAAACCGATTTCACATGTGTTTTGATATATAAATTACTTTGACGTTTTGAACGTAATAGAGGTTTCTGAATTTATGTGCATACTGTATCTTTAGGTATATACCCATAAAAACGGGATGTTATACACCGGTATAACATTTCGTTCTTGTAGCTACCAACCGAGATAACAACATTTACGCTGATGCCCCAGAACGGAACATTGTTTTAGTAATGTTTGGGGTAGGGTCATGGACGTCTTGTGGCTGCGATGATGATGATGAATCGCAAAACCCAGTTTTTACACTACAAAGCTTTATCAACATAATTAAACACTTTTACCTCATTTTACATAACACGATTTAAATGTTACAATTAAAATGCGAATTATATTGTTAAGCAGCAGTTATCATATAATAAATAAATAATCTATTTTATACTAACAATTATAATTTAAAACAGTTTAACTTTTAGTTAATTTTATTATACAACCACATCTCATCATTAAAAGTCAGCAGTGAGAGTAAATTGGCCGATAGCTAATTAGTAACGAAATATAAACAGCGGATCCTTGTTTCATACTTCAAAGGTCATAGAAAATAAATAGTAAGAACATCTTTTTATCAGAGAAAAACGGATCTGCGCAGTTTTCTCAGTATCGTGTGATTTTTCTAATGATATTGAATATTTCAAAACTTCTTTAACTGTTCTAGGATGAATTCCTGGTTCGCGAGGGACTTTACGAACATTAAAATAACATAAACAATGAACATCCAGACTCAGAATAACTGTTTGTGGATATTCATATATAATTTTGTTTTTTGTATTTACAAAAAAAAAAGTATATATGTATGTTTATCCATTGTCTAGTACCCATAGTACAAGCTCTGCTTACTTTGGGCTAGATGGTGTTGTGTGTATGTGATAGAATATTATATTATATTATATTATTATATTATATTATTATATTATATTATATTATATCACAATTTTTTGTCTTGTGTAGGATTGTTTACACAGACCTGGCAGTGGCAAGGCGATCACTTAAACCATGGTGGTTTAAGTGATCGCCTTGCCATGTCATGCATACATTATTAAAATGCTTGTGGTGACCCAGTAATATCGTCATAAGTATCTTCATATTAGAGTCACGAGGAAATTACATATATAAGTGAGTTGTAGCGCTACAAATCATTGCAGTGATTTGATGTTCATTGCTTTTAAACTGAAATAAATTAAATACATATTAACATATGATAAAGATGAAACAACAAGCTTTAATATACGCGATGGATTAAAATTGATAAAGCAAGTCTCAGTTTAATAAGCTTGGTTTTCAAAAAATGATACTGCCTTTCAATAGGTTTTTTATGTCTCATCTATATTTTTTTGTATGTCAGGTGTTCATAGGGCCACTTTTTCTAAGGCTTTAACGTTAGAAGAAGCAAAATATTCAAAACTTGTCATCATAGTAACTGTTTCAAAGAACGGTACCAGTAACAATTACAAGACTTTTGCGTCGCGTCATCGCAAATTGCAATTAAACTTTGTTAACGTCGTCGCAACGCAGTGTTATGTGTGTAACTTATCGCATCCGGCCTCAACTTGCATTAAATCAATCAGTTAGTAAAACAAAAACAAGATTATGTTGTCAAACTCATGTATCGTGCTAACTGACACACGTCAATCATTTTAAAAAATACGTAATTGAAGCGGATGCACAATTTATTTTAATAGGTATCATAATTTGGTGATTGAATTATAATCTTTCGATATTAACGCTGAGTTTACTAAGACCTTTAACTAATAACATAATCGGTCGGTTAAACTTCGCGTGTCAAGTTAAGCCAATTCTGACCTCATTGGTCTAATCATATGAATGTTCTTGCATAACTGCCAAACTGGACTCTCAAGTAAGACAGATTATTTGTAGATTTCGAAATTCTTTATAGCAAAACGGCACCTGAAAAAACGACAAAATCTGTCTAGGTAAAGACAAGACCGTTACTTTAATCACACTTAGTAAATATTTAGTCCGTACAAATTGGAAGATTGCAAGCAGAAAATCATAGATATTATGTTAGGTTAGCAACTAACAACACAAGAAACAGTCAATAATCATTATTATTTGAACGATAATCGCGTTGCATTTACTGCCATGGTCTATTTCACGTCAGATCAACGTTTGACGTTCAAACGCGCATATTAGTCCGTCATGCTTTCTGGCTCTTTACATAATACTCTCTATAAACATTATCTTGATTCACTTCTGCATAATATCATTATTCAATTTGGACGACGTAATTTGATGTATGACTAATCACTGTGTAACACGATAGTGAACCATCTATTTTCGCGGTATGCATGTGGAGGTACATCATTCACGTTCATTGGTGATGGATATTTCTTATGTTAGTTAGTATTATGTAAACCGATTTCACATGTGTTTTGATATATAAATTACTTTGACGTTTTGAACGTAATAGAGGTTTCTGAATTTATGTGCATACTGTATCTTTAGGTATATACCCATAAAAACGGGATGTTATACACCGGTATAACATTTCGTTCTTGTAGCTACCAACCGAGATAACAACATTTACGCTGATGCCCCAGAACGGAACATTGTTTTAGTAATGTTTGGGGTAGGGTCATGGACGTCTTGTGGCTGCGATGATGATGATGAATCGCAAAACCCAGTTTTTACACTACAAAGCTTTATCAACATAATTAAACACTTTTACCTCATTTTACATAACACGATTTAAATGTTACAATTAAAATGCGAATTATATTGTTAAGCAGCAGTTATCATATAATAAATAAATAATCTATTTTATACTAACAATTATAATTTAAAACAGTTTAACTTTTAGTTAATTTTATTATACAACCACATCTCATCATTAAATAATATATCAGATAATATAAATAAGAAAAAGAATAATTTATTTGGCCTAATCTATACAAGCGGCTCACAAATATATATATTATACATAAAGGAAGTGTATGTTATACAGTCAGAAAGAAAGTAAGGTAAAGGAAAGCTGACAATTCGTTCAATAATAAATATATAAAAATTAAATCTACGAATGGTTGTCGTTACCAAAACTATATCAATTAGCATACTGGACTGCCTGCTACTCATGAGACTTACTAAAATACGACTTTAAGCCTTTACTATAGACGCTGAAAGGCGGTTTTACTACCGTGATGAAACAAAATATATTAAGTGTCTCTTTTTGGAATACACCATATCAAGACTACGTTATAAAGTCACTTGGCTTTATAGTTTCAGTCCAATAACCGTATCGCCCGCTGCTCAAACTTAAAATATAATGAAGCAGGGTAGCCTGTTTCGTAATGATTTATAATTTAACATAATTATGTATAGTTTGGCGAAGATTTATCATACATAATAAATTCTTTCTTTATTGCAATAAATTCTTTATTGCAACAAAAAGTTTATACATTTACAGTGTCAGCCCTGATTCCCAAACTAGCGTGAGCTGTATGTTGGGAAACAGCCCTTCCCAAAAACAAATGATACAAAATTTTTAAAAATACAATCCGAAAAGAAACGAATACTTAAATAATTTGTTGCTACAACAATGGTGCATTGTTATTAAAAAGTAAGAAGCGTAAAACACCATGTTCATATTTCAACATACATATAGCTGAAAGCGACAAGTGGACATACTCGTAATATATTTAAAGATCACAAAATCTTATTGCAATATATTTTCATACGTGTTTTTATGATTAAGGTTTTTTTAATGGATTTTCATATGTCATATTTTGTTTTGTAATATGAAGCTTTCATCCTCTTTTTATGTTCCATGGCAAAGTATTCGACAGTTCCATATATCCCAAGAGTGTTCATTGGAATTCGGCAAAAATATATTACGAATCGTGGATCTAAAATAATGTAGTTAAGGAAAATATCTAGTAAGAGTTGAAATTAAACTACTATATACGGATTTTATCGCGTTGTTTATTTGACACTGTTACAAAATTTTTTGAAAAACTGTTACACTACTATAATCACTATTAATAGTTTCAATAATTTAATTAGCTTAAAAATTTGTAAAGTTTAATAGTGATTATAGTAGTGTAACAGTTTTTCAAAAAATGTTGTAGCAGTGTCAAATAAACAACGCGATAAAATCCGTATATAGTAGTTTAATTTCAATGAATAACATTCGCGTAAACAGAAGACAATATTATCTAGTAAGAGTTTTACTCTAACTAAAAGTTATTTCCTAATAAGTTATTTCGTAATACTTCTCTACTGTTCTAGTTGTTTTATAAGTATTTACAAATAACCGCAATAACATTTGATTCGCCGGCACTGTTTAATTTATTCAACGCACTTTTTGCTATGATCTCTATTATCCGATAATCACTACAAACGCAATTATGAACCAATTACAAATCAAGTTAGACTTTACAAGCGCAAAAACATTTTTAAATTGCTATTTTATAGCATAGATCTGGTAATCAGAGCTTGCGCTTCGATAAGCCCTAAAACTGTTTGTTTTTTGTAACGCAATATTCGGCTTATATTTTTGGTATGAAAAACAACGACGTCAATCATTAAATCTACGTGATATTTAAAAATCGAATCATTTCTATATTTGCCGCTACTGCCGCGTTGAATGTCATGGTTTTGAATTTCACATAGGCGAGTTATATGTTGATCCACAAATTATTTTTCTGATACTGCGTGTATTGTGTCAATTGCCCAAACAGAACTTCATTCTTTCATAGAACAAATTACCGTTATGCATTAAAAGCTATTTTTAACATGGTTTCTATGTGACATCGAGAACATCGACGAGCCTTTGTTAAAAGTCTGCCAGCCGTAATGGACCGCCTAGTTGAAATACTTAGACTAGATGTCGGATGCTACCATAAATATATGTCGTGATTATAACTCAGTTAGTCATATTATCATTAGCTATGTTCTAGCAATTTGTCGTGAGTTAACTAAACCATTTTAAATGGAACTCTTAGTTCTATAGAAACATTTATGAACGAAAGCTCAACTTATTCAGTGTCGATTTACTTTCGTTTTTTTGTTAGCGGATGCTTTCGTCGTACCAGAAACCAACTTGCCTAATTTCTAGTCTCTGTTTTTGGCTTTATAGTGACGGAGATTTCGTCATAATTGAATCTATTAGTCGTCATAATATTCAGTTAGTTTGAGTTTTGAATTTCTATGTTATAGAAGGGCTATGACTTAGATATAGTTGTTCAGGCTGTATCTTAAATAGTTGTCTATGCTATATGTCGTGTCGTCGTATGTATTGTTGAAGACAATAATTAAAGAGACAAATTTAATAAGGTCAAGTAAGATGATGAATGATTTTTTGGATTTGTGTAGGTATAGCAAATTATTGCTGTTACATCCACATTTCATCAGCCATAATTTTATTCTCATGTATATTGACCGAACCTATTGCTATAGTATATATATTCCGTAATTCTGTGCTGCTGCTGGGAATTTTCGTACAGAAAAGCCCTATAAAATTGTTCGATTTGGAATTCGAACTCGAGACCTTGCGGTTGCAGCCAAAGTAATACCACAAACCAGCAATGATTGCCTAAATACTAATTAATATAAATGACGAAATGTGGCAGTGAAACCAGATCTTTTTTAAAGATAATGAATATTATGTGTTGAGTGCCCCGCCTTATTACCAATGCCGAATTCATGTCAACAGATTTCCAACCATTACGTACAATGAAGCTTCAATGTACGTAATGTTTTGAAATCTGTCAACATTAATTTTATACAATTAGCTCATTATATCGTATTTAAGAAACAAGCGGTTCTTGAAAAACACTTGTAATTAAGGCGCTCCTGATTTTGAAAGCTAATTGTATAAAATTAATGTCGATGATCGTACAATCAAAAAAATACTTAAACATAAAATAATAAAGGCAAATTCTTCCTTTATATCAAAAAAAGAACAACATTCTTTTCATTTTCCTCGAAAAATAAAGAATAACGATGTCGGGTCTTTTGATGAAGTTTGGAAACAGCAATAAAAACACCATATTGTTTTTTAAAATGGCCGGCTTTTGTTGCCGCCCTAATCGTTTCAGAGTGGTTTTCTGACAGTTTTTGTTTTAAAATTTCGTCCTATTATTGCTCGGACAAGAACAGCACTTCTCGTTTGTGTCCGATGCTTTTAGCAATGGGTTAGCGCACTTTTTAATGTTACTTCTAATTAATTCTACTTAGTTGCAGCATCTCTAGTACTATAACCTGCTCATGAACTAATAACTATCTATTCTTCACCTCTTGAAGAGTTCAATAGCGATTTACTGACACTCGCGAAGCAATATAAAGGTTCACTTATAGGTTATCGAATCTATACGCGACACTTGTAGACTTCGCGATGCGCCGAATATTACTAAACAAAAAATCATAGCAGTTTTGTAACAAGAATTCGGAAACAGTCCTATATGTTATCCTGCCATATAATATAGTAAGCTTATATAAGTACCTACGTATTTACGCATCATGATTGCATTTAGAGATAAAAACCATAATTTGAAATATATAATAATAATTGTAATAATTTATTTATTTCAGTATAAATTCTTAGTTTTACAATTGCATCTTAACAATAACATAAAGTGCACTTATAGATATTTGCCCGAACTAGGTTAAACCTGTGTTTCGAGCGACAAACTGCTTACATACAGGTATTATCAGTATAAATAAAAATACATTATAATAACTTTTATAATAAACTAAAGTTAAAAGTAAAAACAATTAAAATAAGTTTAATATTCTACTTTAAAACTAAATTAGCAAAATTTTATTTACAGATTGCAAGTAACTGCTCGTTTTGGTCATATAAAAGAGCTTGAATATAAGTAGAAATTAAGTTTTTACAGCTAAAATAAGTTAATTTATACATGCTTAAATGTGTAGTTAGTCTATTTTACAAAAATGGCCTTAGAAATGCAAAAGATCTAATTGTAAAATATGTTTTGAGCATTATTATGTGATGCAGACTATATCTTGCCGTCGCTTGTTAGTTATGTCAGCTTATAGGTAAGCATCGCATGTTGTTTTAGTGTTGTGTGCATAATGAAGATCAGAGACTTCAATATTTTCTGTGTAAAGATTTTATGCCAGTAAAAACTATTATTATTATTTGACGGACAGTCATTACTTTGCAGGATTTATATAATAAGCTTGTAGGAAATAGGAAATGACGGCAGGTGGCTGCTTTTAAAATTGCTCTCTGAGCTCGTTCAAGAGGCAAAGAGGCACATAGTAGTTTTAGCTGCCCCACCCCATGAAGTAATGCAATATTGGATAATTGATTGACATAGAGCTAGATAAACTTATAATATCTGCTACTGTTCGAAGTTTTTAAATACATATATTAATTTTCGAATTCTATTTACTAAACTATCAATATGTTGTTTAAAGAAAAGTGTATCATCGACTATTGCGCATAGAAAAGTGAATATATTTCGTCTTATCGGCATTTAAAGTTAGTAAAATTTGATGAAGCCAGTTATTCATAATATTAAAGCCAAGCTGAGCGTTCCCGTTTAACTCGTTGCTGGTTTTAACGTAGAATATTAGCACGGTATCGTCGGCGTATGATATTATCTTGCCGTTTTCTAATATAAGATTACATAAAGCGTTAATATAAATCAGAAACAGCGTCGGATCGATACTACTTCCTTGGGAATACCGAAACCAGTACTTTTCTCATAAATGCTAGTAATATTATCTATTTAAACGCATCGATGTCGATCGCTTAGGTAATCCTTAAAAGTTTTAGTTGATTACTCAGTATACCCTAACCCTCCATCTTGTTCAGAAGTATAGAAATAAGTACAGTATCGAATGCATTTTTTAGATTAAGAAAAATGCCTAAGGTTTGATTACCCTTGCCGAATTCCTCTGCGATATAATGAGTCAAGTTATGAACCGCATCGGTGGTGGATAGTTTGGCCCTAAATCTAAATTGCTTGGGTGAAAGATAATTGTTATTTTTTTAATAGTTGACTAATCTAGTGTTTATAATTCGTTCTAGTATCTTTGGTCGATAATTTTCAACTAGATCATTGTTTCCAGATTTAAAAATGGGTATAACAACTGCTTTTTAAGACATTTGGAAAAATCCTTTTAGCATAGCAGAGCCTAAATATATACATTAATGGAGGTACTAAGATATACCTAAAATATTTAAGGATCTTATTGTTTATATTATCGGTGCCGACAGCAAAGTCATCCTTCATCCCTGAGATGATTCGTTCTATTTCCTGTTCGTCAGTGTCTAACATAACAAATGATTTTAGACTAGCGGTATTGTTCGGTTTTTGACGAGTTATATCAGTACGATTACTAGTTTGTATCTGAGTCTGCTCAGCAAGCTTTTTACCTACATTTATAAAAAAGTTATTAACATTATTAGTTGACAAAAGTGGTGAAGAGTGAGTGTGCAATAAACACGAATTTAATTTATGCTGTTTAGATATAAGTGACGTTTTTAATATGTTTCCAAATTTGCTTACTGTTTTTACCTGCCATATGCAATATTATAAAGAAATTAAAAATTAATTACGATAGACACAGTAATTAATTTTCAATTTCTTTAAAAGGTAATGACAGTAATTTCTGTACCTTTTGTAAGTTGTTTAAAGTACCAAGTTATTAGGGAAACGCTAAGATCTCTGATGAAGCTTATATCTGTATCTTATGCATGGAATTAGTCCAGGCGTAATCCAAGGTTTAATATTATAGTACTTTTTTTCGCAGCCATTATTGTTGTGTTACGTAATATTGCTTGTTGGACATTTGTATTAAATACGATAGAGTTGATAACAAAAGTCTCGAGCACAAATATTTCTTATTGCCCGACTGGATTAGGCACTAACAGTATGTAAATTGATATAACATATTATTATGCTTTGACGATATCTAATCCTAGACAATACAGTTTGATATTCAAATCGGTCGCAAGGATTAGCGACCTAATCAGCATTCTTAGTGTCTTGAATGATGCTATACGGGGTTAACAGTATTTTAGTACATTACATACAAAAGGTAAGATTCTATTAATCCCAACTAAGTCCAATTCTATACAATATTTTGAATTTTTTTTTACGTATATCATGTAGTGTAACTCGGCTATAGAACTTGACGCATTACGTTATACGATAAAAACATGAATTCTGATGAGCTGTTCAGAGATAAAACCGACGCATGCATACATATTGTATTTAAATAAGAATCATTATATTATATAAATATTTTAACATCCGATTTTAAATGTAACATTTACTTTCACGACTATACAGAAAGTTATAATTTTATTTGTTTAAAGTTTAAATAAGCATAAAAACAATGATCCTTTCACGCAGCTATTTCTGTTTAGCACCGTGAAAGTGCACATATAGGTACGGCATAACGGTTTGAATAATGCCTATAGAAATACTTTCTCCGACAATATCCTTTCTGCATTTTAATTTATAGAGTTGTCAATCACTATTCGTGACGGCCTTTGTACTAAACTGATCTACAATAATGTGTTGTGTCGTCGCTTGTTTTATTTGAACTATGACGGACGATAGAGTGTTCATTAGGAAACTAACTTTGAGTAGATAAGACCTTAACGCTGTTATAAACACTAACTCTTATATATCTTATTGTAGCTACAAAACTATTTAGATTTGCATTCGTATCTAAGAGACAACCGTCCAAGTATGTACTATGTCAAATAAACTTTAACAATGTCGTTTTATATGGTGCAGTGTAGCAAAAATTGCGCGCGCTCGGTGAAATAGTCTGTAATGAGGACCCATCTATGTTTATGTATAAGTAAAGGATATGCTAGAATTTGCAACTAGCCCATTTTGATATATTACTCACTGGAATATAATAATTAGAAACCTTTGATCGATTTCGAAATATATCACATTGTGATATTTAAGTTGTCAATGTCTTAATAGTGACAGCACTGAATATAGCAATGAACGCGTTACGTATTAAGTATTGCATACGTAACTACATATCTCATGGTGCATGACTTCCAAAATTAAGAAGCATAAACCGGTTATTTAGCTTACCCGTATATAATCACATATGTATATGTGTAACACTTTTACAACTGCTTATTATCGAAAGTATTTAAGTAAGTTAAGTATTTTTCGAACGACCTATTTGTTAAATAAGTACCAAAATAAAACTTTATAGAAGAAATCCTAACTATTATTATAAATGCGAATGTGAATTTGTTTGTAGCCCTAACTAGTCGACAGATCATCATGAAATTTCGCATATACGTTGTCCGAGGTACGGAAATGGCATAAGGTACTTTTCAACTAGAAAAAGTACTGTTTCCGAAAGAAGCCGCGTGCAAAAGCTAGTGTCAAACAACTTACAGAGTCTTTTTTGGTAATATCTCTAATCAACAAAAGGAAAAGTACACTATATGGAAAGAATAATCCTATGGCTTGACCTTATTATATTGAATCAAAAGGAACTAAATTTTTTATTGTATTTCACGTAAGTACGTTTGTTTATTAGAACAAAGCTCTCCGGGTAAGGAGTACGTTGATTTGCTGGGATATTTCGCGGTTCATGAGCGTTTAAGTGCGCCATGGCTAATAATAAATAGCTCCCTGGATCGCTGATGCTGCGGTTTTATACTAGGAAATGGGGCATTATGAAGTTTGCTATTAACATTGATGAGATTATTCGGGATTTGCTAGCGTTCTGCACTGTGCTCGATATTTATGTACTGTTTTACATTACAACGGTTATGCAGGATTAACAAGAGGCACTCTATAGCTTTTATTATTATGGCAATTAAAATACCACATATAAAAGCCTTTCCGCTGAATATCCTTGGTTTGAAGTAGGTACGTGTAATGCGGTATGTTTTGATATATAAACAACTATTTGAGTTGTCAACTGCCCGAAAGACTTGGATACGGAATATTTAATTAAGGGAGAGAGATCAGTGAGCGCATATTTAACAGTTCAAACTTGCAGCAGCAACGATGAAAAATAAATAATTTAAACATATCTATTGTAGTGTGAAAACTATCTTGTTGGCCAGGCAAAAGAAAAAGCGTGTCTTTTATCGTAGAGAATGAATGATAAAATTACTTCAAATTCCATTCTTAATGGTTTGCTAAATCTGTCAGCATAATAAATTTAACGACCAGGTAGAATCAAGTCCCAGCCGCTTTTATTCAAAGAAGGCAAGATGGCCTAACAAACTGTGGCTTTCTGCGTAATGTATACAAACCATATAAATTATATAATCATTTATTATTAACCGTCGAAAACTATAAAACTGGCAAAAGCATTTATACTTAAATAAAAAGTTAGAATATTTTATAGATATTTGAATTCAGCCATCGGCGTACTGATGCGGCATCCACGCCTAGTACTTTTATAATTTTGCCTCGATACGATGATGACCTACAATATATTACTAATAAATTCCTCCGGCGGCTCCGCTCGCGTAAATGTAGGTTATGTCAGTTCTGGATGAATGGTACCCTATGTCTTTTCTGTACCTCTAACAACGTGTGTGCGAAATTTCATGATGGCAGGTCAATTAGTAAAGGCGTGAAAGCGTAACACACAACCCCACATTCGCATTTATACCTAATACTAGCTTTTGCCCGCGGCTTCACTCGGATTAATTTAGAATTTGACAATCAATTCGGGTTGTACTCTGTTTGTAATAATATAATTCAATCATGATTCGAATGACACGTGGCGCCATCTATTATCATAAGAATGTTATTATTGTTTTCCTCGGGAATAGTAATTTTTTTAGGGTGAAAGGTAGCCTATGTCCGTTTCTGTACACCTGTCAACGTATACCTATGCAAAATTTCAGGATGATCGGTTCAGTGGTTTAGGCCTGAAAAGGTAACAAACAAACAAACTCATTTTCGCCTTTATAATATTAGTTAGGATAGGAGTAGGATTAGTTAGAATTTGCATTTAAGATTACGTTGATTTTATATATCTATACTAATATTATAAAGCTGAAGAGTTTGTTTGTTTGTTTGAACGCGTTAATCTCAGGAACTACTGGTTCAAATTGAAAAAATATTTTTTTGTTGGATAGCTTATTTATCGAGGAAGTTTATAGGCTATATACCATCACGCTACGACTCACGAGGTCGGCGCAGTAATCATAAACGCGAATAAAACCGCGGCACATCTAGTTAAATAATATGAATAGAGAAGAATATATTTTTACCTGGCACACCTACCGTAACCAGACTATGGCCTAATCCTTTTGACAGAGCTCGTGCCCAGCAGTGAGATAGTTTAATACAGGGCTGATATTATTATACCACAGTGAATGTCAATGCAATATATTTATAACTGAAAAATAATGCAGCACTTCTTGCGTACCCCACAACCCGTTTGGGGTACACGCTTCAAGTGTTTCCCGTGATGAAGGTGGAAACTGGATTAACCGGGCCGTTGGCTACTTGCTGATGCTTTAAATACTCTTATAAATAAATTTAGCTCAGATAAAAAATGGTACCAATCAATATTGGGAAGTCCTACGCTTGTGAAACAATGGCCATATATTATTAGCTTTATCAATATAACTAGCTTTTGCTCGCGGCTTCGCTGGCGTAAAAGTAGGTAAGTATTTAACAGTACTTTTTAAATTAAAATATAGCCTATGTTACTCGATGATAATATAGTTTTCTAATGGTAAAAGAATTTTTGAAATCGGTTGTGTTGATTTTGAGTTAAATCCTTACAAACAAACAAGAAATCAAATCTTTCCTGTTTATAATATTAGTGGAGATAACTTTTTATTGAACGTTTCATATCAAGACAAGGTTAATGATAGTCTGCGTTATTGTTTCCTAAGTAATATATTCGCGAAAATATATAGGTATCTATCTATTGGGTATCTTATCTTATGTGGGGGCTAGTCAGTGCAGACCGGCGACACTTCGACCCAGTGGGATCTTTTGTGTCGACACTCTCCCAATAACGATTGCCATAGATGTTCATGTCAGCCGGGACCGACGGCTTAACGTGCTCTCCGAGGCACGGAGAAGGCGATAATTGACAATAAATTCGCACATAATTTCGAAAAGTCATATAACTTCCGAAAGTCAGAGGTGCGCGACGTGGGACCCGAGACCCTCTGCATTGCAGTCTGTTGGTCTCCCCACTGAGCTATCGCTGCTCTATCTATTCGGTAAATGTGGGTATTTTGACAAATACACAAGCAAATACCGTTCGAGGAGGAATTTAATACCGTTTGTGCTCAAAGCAAATCAGAGTAATAGCTAATTGAAGAAATGAATTCTATAGTACTGGAATATTACATGATGTTATGTATTTTCGCTTCTATATAGACAATTGGAGCACTACGAATTACATCTGCTCGTGACGCAGCTTTATGAAAATTGGACTTTGTGTGCAGAGATATTGCATCTACATTTTGCAAACTATGATCTGAGGTCCCGCACAAGGTCTACCTAGTGAGAATTTCTCGACAAGAATCTTATGAACACTTTGCCTGACCCGAAAATCGAACCTAGCACCTGATGGTCAGCAGTCACGTTCACGAGCACTTCGCCACCGAGGCGATCTCCCTGTAACAGACGTTGCTAAACTGAGCATAAGTAATAAAAATATAACCTTTTTTTCTGGAACTTATTAAACTAGAATCAACATCGCAACATCCGCCGTCGCGTCCGTTTCCGCTATCGCCCACTCACTCACGCCTCACCACGTTAGTGAATAAGTGAAATTATTCGACACTATAAGCGTAAGTTGCGTAACCAACTCTTCCGGACCGGCCGCGCTACCATGCACAAACAACTCGAAATAAACTCGATACAAACTCGCATAAACTGCCTCACACATCCACTTTAACGACTAAAACATTTAACTATAAGGCGTATTTGATATATAATGTGGTAATTAATAAAACTGTTGATGTATTCTACATGGAAGCTGAATACGTTATAATAAATATGTTTATTTTTATAAATGACTCGGTGATTATGTTTTGATTACTATGGTAATTTAATTTATTTGAGATTAATGTTACATTTTGTTTGATGTAAACTGTTGCCGTATAGATTTTAAACTCGTAATAAAATAAAATGTTTTTCTTGAAACCATTTCCGTGACTCAAGACCTCGTTCTTAATAAGTTTGAGTAGTCATTTCTTCACTTTTAAATTTTATTTATTTATTTATTTAGGAATGAAATTACATTGTAGTTATACACACAGTGTTATTGATATACACGATGCCAGTATATATTGACTACAATAATGGTGGGTGGAGTAATGTTCTCCTAGATAGGTTACTGAGCAGCCTGTGTTAAGGAGGTACAGTGTCGGCCCCCTACTGGTTAGTGAAATCTTAGTGAACTCTTAGTAACAAATACCTAAATGGATTGAATACATGAAAAGCCACACCTAGTGCAAACATTTAGCCTTACAACAGTGTTACATGAGTATTACTATTTTGCAACACAAATTGCTAGTAATATTTGTATACCTATATATATTGGTAGTTGGCAAGAACGTTACAAAAGGTAACCAATGAGAACTTATACCTATACAAAACTGCCTCCTTGGCGCAGCGGTAGTGAATGCGACTGCTGTGTATGAGGTCTCGGGTTTAAATCCCGGGTCGGGCCAACAAAATTTAATTGGGTTTTCTGTTAAGAAATCTCAATAACAGCCCGGAGTTAGGAAGTTGGACCCCGTGCCTCGGCAAGCACGTAAAGCCGTTGGTCCTGCGCCTGTTCTCTCTTCGGTCGTGTCGGATTACCGTCCCATCGGATCATGAAAGTTAGAGAACAGAGAGTGCACTTATGTTTGCGCACACGCTTGTGCACTATAATATGTCCTGCGCAGTTGGCCAGTCTCCATTAAGATTGGCCGCCGTGACCGAATTCGGTCTGGAGGATATTATTATACCTATACAAGCTGCACCTGCGCCTTCATATTTTTAAAGGCATAGATTTGATTAAGATATCATAATAATAATAATTTGACTGCACGGATGGCGCCACGTGTTGTCTTTGTTCCGAATCTGGTGTTCTTTGAAAGCATGAAGCACAACAACCAGTTGAAAGTTTGTTAAGATCCCCGTGACATAGAAATTATTCGTCGGCCCCGATGGCGTAGTGGTTAGTGTAAACGACTGCCATGCCTGAGGTCGCGGGTTCGATTCCCGCACAAGTCAAACATTTTTATGCTTGAACATGGATGTTTGTCTTGTTCCGGGTGTTTCTATGTATAATATGTATATATTTAGAAAAAAAGGATTTATGTATGTTTATCCATTTTCTGGTACCCATAGTACAAGCTCTGCTTAGTTTGGGCTAGATGGTGTTGTGTGTATGTGATAAAATATAGAATATTATTATTTCTAGTGTCTTTTAAAATAATAATATCTATAGTACATTTTCGTATCAGCCAATCTTTTCAAGTACTGGTCTCAAAATATTTAGTCATGCAGAAAGTAGTATCGTAAATAAGCAGCGATGATGTATTTAATAAATTAATAAATAAAAGGAGTAATTAATAATTTTATGTGCATGCGTGTACATAACAAATACAATACCTACCAAACTTACATAAATAACTTATAAGCTCCAACATATGCGTATATAAGTAATCTGCCTAGCTTTGTGACGAAATAGCTTTAACCAATTCTAAAGTTTAGTTAATGTTAAAAGTATGCAAAGATTAAAAACTATTTAGACGCTGTTTTATACTATTCACTCAGTAGTCTAAATTTTTACAACACAAATATACAAAAAAAAAACGGGTTGCACTCCGGGAGTGCTGGCAGAAGTGAAAACTTGAATGTTGTGCATTTTTGATATTTTGGAATGGTTCGGGAATAATTTTGCATGAATTGCTTTAATTATCGGTATAAAAGTATTATCATTTATGTGCTAAAATACAATATTCATTTATTGCGCTATCGTACATAAACATGACAATTTTCCCTCCGTCTTACGAATTTTCGATCAGGTCACGTGTCCTGACGCGAGTTTGACAATTCTCCCTCCGTCTTACGAATTTTCGATCAGGTCACGTGTCCTGACGCGAGTTTAACATTTTTTACCCATCACAAAAAAGTACACAACGCCGCTAAAGAAGTCTTCACTTCAAAATTTATTTAAATAAATTTTAGCTTTCTGCAGTCCTTCTCCGAATAAATTGTTACTATGCCAAATATTTATATAAATTTCTCCGTTCGAGTGATATGCTCCAAAATTAGTCTAACATTTACTCTTCAAGTTTAAATATATACACGTATTTGTATAATATTGTAACCAAAGTGAACATCGATAAATATACATACACAGTTTGAATATAGAGACACCTTTTAACTTATAAAATGCCTTCGTGTCGGCATTTGTAGACATTATACAACATGGTGGTTCAAACAACTGTAGGTTAATTGTATACCAGATATACAACCTACTTAGCCAGTCTTTATACATTTCTCTTTATATAACAGACTAGCTGTTACCTACGACTTCGCCCGCGTAGATTTTAACTAAAAAGTGTTTGTCTCCGCGGATCCCTATTTTTTTAAAAATCAAAGTAGCCTAAGTTACTCCTTATAACATCAGCTATCTGCCAGTGAAAGTCCCGTCAAAATCTGTTCAGCCGTTTCGGAGATTAGCCGGAACAAATAGACAGACAGACAAAAATTTTAAAAATAGATGTTTTCGTATAGGTACCTTATATACTTTCATATGCATTAGATAAAAAGCTGTTATTTTGACATTACAAACAGACACTTCAATTTTATTTATTTGTATAGATAATTACCGTAATTTCATTCGTGTTTTTACGCAGTCTATATCCTTTCTTAGGTTTCAGGCTATATCCATATTAAATTATATCAAAATCAGTGAGACAGTTATCGTGAAATGTAAATAGATAGAATTACTTCTGCACAATGCCAGACATAACTGAAATACAATTGTGCCTGGCCGCCGGCGGGCTGCTGCAGCTACTACAACGTAACCAGGTATACATTCTTCTTCACACTATCACTCACTTTTCACGTTTCTAATCTTGTATAATAGCTTATATCAACGTGAATAAAGATTAAATAAAAACGATGGATCTAAATGTAGATTAGGCTTTTAAATTATTTTTGGCTTTACTTTGTGTCGATAAGCCTGACCCACATACTTTCAGAAACCATCAGAATTTCTAATGGAGTCAGAAGAGAAATTGTGATGCGTGTCGAACACACAAACAACAGTATCGGTATCGATCGATTTGGTGTTAATGTGACATCACATTTTAAATGGATACATCTATAGAAACTATATATGGTCTGATTTTTGTCTTGCATGCTTGAACAATCGTATCTACAGTATACATAGATATTAGACTATAGACTATACAGTATATATAGGTAAGCAAGACTATCTTCTAAAAGCTAAACTAGTAGAATTTGTCGGCCTCGATGGCGTAGTGGTTAGTGTAACCGACTGCCATGCCGGAGGTCGCGGGTTCGATTCCCGCACAAGTCAAACATTTGTGTGCATGAACATGAATGTTTGTCTTGGTCTGGGTGTTCCTATGTATAATATGTATGTATTTACAAAAAATAAGTATATATGTATGTTTATCCATTGTCTAGTACCCATAGTACAAGCTCTGCTTAGTTTGGGCTAGATGGTGATGTGTGTATGTGGTAGAATATAATAATAATAATTATTATTATGTGAAATGGTAAACTGCAAGACAAGAGCATTCAGAAGTGGTCTATTGTTTTGACTGCTAATTGGGGCCAACGTGTCTCTTGTGTATGAACTACGATCATTAGTTCAGATTAGTTATATTGTTAGCAACTATCACTTGATCTGTTCGAAGACGAGCTCAACCATAGTTTACCATAGCTATTGTAACATAATATACGTTTTCGTCACTATGAAGAAGGCTGGCGAATAAAGAAAGAGTATCTCGAATATTTTACAAGTTAGTCAATAATTACAGATATCTCGACACGATTACTTTGTAAAATTAGTATATATATGACTCTAAGGGTCGTTCATCAATCATCAAATTATTTAACTAGAATTAATTTGATGATTCATAAACGGCCCTTAGAGTCATATATATACTAATTTTAGTTAATTAATATTCTAGTTAATAATTCTAGTATTATTATATATATAATTCTAGTTAATTAATTTGATGATTGATAAACGGCCCTTAGAGTCATATACTAGCTGTTCCGACAGACGTTGTCCTGTACAAACGAAAAAAAAATTAAAAACCAAATCTAAACCATTCTCGAATCCAATTGAACACACAAAAAATTTCATCAAAATCGGTCCAGCCGTTTTCTAACTCCTCCTGGAGTTTAATTACAAACACCCGCACAGAAGATTTATATATATAAAGATACTAGTTTTACAAAGTAAATGCTTAAAACTATATTTATACTTGATTTAAGATCTACATCATGACAACATAACCAAACTTAATATATATATATAACATTTTTGATCTTTAATAAGTGAAAGTAATTAATTTAATCAGAAAACTGTCAATATTATTTATGGCGTACATTTGTGTTGCTTATAAAAAAGCCTGTATTATATTTATGGGCATTTCTTACATCGCAGCATTAATTAAGTCGATTTTAAAGCGACTACATAATGAAAGATATTATTAAATTTTGTCTAAAAATCTGCTGGCCTTAGGAAAATAAAAATTTATGATAATATATATGCAAGCGGCAAGCATTTTGTGGTAGGAGGCTTTGTATTTAAAAATAAATAAAAGGCTATCGTTATAAAACGTTCGGGTTTAAATCCATAAACATTTTCAAAAGAATTGCCTTATGATGTTTATTATGAAGAAAGGCTTTACTAAAATGAATAATTATAGTAGAAATTGTAAAAAAAGGATATAGGTAATAGCTATAGCCGCGGGAAAAAGCTAGTATTTCTATAAAAATAATGATTTCATAAAGTTATAACTATAGCTCACAAAAAAAACAGCTGACATATAAAGATCAGAGTGAATTTTCTTGCAGGCAATTGACTACTTAATGGCGTGGCTGATTCCACTTTCCACTGACTTTGTTAAATAGTCACGTCAGCTAAAATTGATTTATGATATAGGTGTATATTAAATCATAACTGTACTTATAATAATATATAATATAATATTCTACCATATACACACAACACCATTTAGCCCAAACTAAGCAGAGCTTGTAGGTACTACAGGTACTAGACAATGGATAAACATACATAATTATATACTTTTTTTGTAAATACATACATATTATACATAGAAACACCCAGACCAAGAAAAACATCCATGTTTATACACACAAATGTTTGACTTGTGCGGGAATCGAACCCGTGACCTTAGGCGCGGCAGTCGGTTACACCAACCACTACGCCATCGAGGCCGACAAATGTTATGTATGTGTTGATTTTTATCACGTGACTACTGATTTTACTGAATATTGGTAAAAATAAAGCTAGACATCACAGGAAGGATTCATGCAACTCACAAAACTCGTATGAAATCGCATGTGACAAAATTAAATACTCCATTTTATCCTTAAAAGGTTATGTGGCGGCAGGTTTGCCCGTTATTACGTGGGGACACATTCCCACGTTATAACAGGCAAACCCATCGTTTACCACACATTACCAAACTCCGTGATGCTACTGACAGTTTCCAAACAAGAAAACCCACATTGCCCGACCCAATATATGTTAGTGTTACTATAGATAGCCTAAAAATTACAGTGACGTCACCAGATATTCTAATACATTTTTTACGCCCATCGGTCAACTACAAAAGCTTATTAAGCTTATGCAGTTGAACGTAATGGACGTAAGTAATGCCTTAGAAAATCTATATCTTAATTAACCTTTATATTAATTAGAAAATTGTAGTTCTACAAATGATAATTAGCAGAACTATAATTTAATTAATTTTAATTAGTTTGTTTTGCAATTCATTATATTATCTTCTCATTTGCTTTGCGCCATTATGGTTTTATCAATAATTAGTATAGATACAAACACTATAGTAACATAAATGAATGATCATAATTAAGGATCGTACAATAGATTCAATGAATACGGTACGGCCTGGAATCCACATGCAAATTCAGGGTATTTGTCTCATGAAAACCTTGTACTAATCAGCACTAAGCTATGTCAGAGGCCTACGGGCCGCTTGAACAACTCTTGACAATAGGTTGGCCACTATCCACACGAAAAGAAGAAGAAGACTAATCAGCACTAATGAGCAAGACTTTCTGAAGATACCGTAGATATTAAGCAAAAGGCACAATTGGCCTGATTTACCCACAGTTAATAAACATCAAAGATGTTGCTGGAATGTCTAGATTTGTCAGCTGCGTAGAATAATAATACTGGTCATGTATAGACATAATAAATTACGGATGTTTAAATTTAGTAGGTAGGTATGTATAAATAAGAAATAATCAACAAACCATATTAAATCTTTATGAAAATCAAAATTAATACAAATAAACGGTACACATTTTCAGACAAAACAAAGGAAGCACCTTTAAAAACAATGCTAGCTTAGCATTATGTGTACACTACTACTCAAACGTATAAATCTAAAAATATAGCAGCGTCATTGTGTTACATATATAATGATATATTTCACGAATCACTGCGGAATGTTGTTTCACAATCCAAGCCCTCAAATCCGCGGCTTATATCCTGCTATGCTGCATCAGTATTAGAACAGAATGAAGGCTTAACTATCTACATACACCATCTTCTTATTTGTAATTGCGCTGCAGAGCTAATCACTTTAAATTTTTAGAATGGTTGAGATCAAATTGTCCCTATTTTATAAAACTATACAGCTTTTATACTATACGCTTGAAAGTGAACCTCTCTAAGACCCTTTGACCCAATTGAAAACGGTGGGATTTTTATAAATACGATTGCTGTAAACTTTTTTTCTAGGTGTATATTTATTACTATATTAGGGATTAGATAGACATTGTCTTGCCCGAACGTTGACTTGCAACTCGACCACACGAGCACCACTCACCGGATCGAATTGTGAAACTAAACCATCAAGGGACGCATTTTTACCTGTTTGATGAATGAGTGACCATACTGATAAGCACATATATTACTTACAATCTTTTCTCCGGCTTGAGACCTCACTTTATGCATTGTCTTCATTCTAAATGTTGTTATAAGAAATATATTTACAGAGCACTTTATTAGTATGTATAACATATGTATGTTACCTATTATATGCATAATTGCAAATTAATAATTAAATAACATATTTTATTCTGCGAAAACGTACAATAATGCTGAATGAGTGACAGAACATAAGCCTCTAGAGTAAAATGGAATCCTTAAAAGTTACAAGTGTAACTTGTATTTGAAGGCGAATGCATGGAATCTTCAGTTGGTTGTCAAAAACATAAGGATAATCCCTCATGAATTCCATGTGCTTCATATATTTGCACTGACATAATATATGTCTCAGAGAAAATTATATACTGATATACATGATATAATTTATCAGTGAAATTATCACGGCTACGAGCAGTGATAGCTCAGTAGGGAGACCAACAGACTGCAATGCAGAGCGTCTCGGGTTCGAACCCACGTCGCGCACCTCTGACTTTCGAAAGTTATATGACTTTTCGAAATTATGTGCGTATTGATTGACAATTATCGCCTGCTCCGTGCCTTGGAGAGCACGTTAAGCCGTCGGTCCCGGCTGCCATAAACATCTATGGCAGTCGTTATTGGGAGAGTGTCGACACAAAAGATCCCACTGGGTCGAAGTGTCGCCGGTCTGCACTGACTGGCCCCCACATAAGATAAGATAAGATCTCGGCTACAGATCTAAGTCCTAAAGCAACAAGTTCAACTTTGTGTGTGTTAGTGAGTTCCCATGTGTAGAGTAGTGCTCTCACTATATCTATAAAATACCTATAATAATAACTACCTATGAGTGAGTTTATTGTAAATATCTTCAACTCATCCTAAAATTTCTTAAGACAATATAATGTTGTCCACTGTGTGTAAAAAGTGTGAAGATTCTTATTTATAAATACTTTTAAGGATTAAACTGTAAGTTTTATTAAATATTTACTATTATTTCAGTAAAACTTATTAGAGATAATCTTGACTTTGTTTTATCGAACATTGACAAAAATAAACAGTATATAACAGAAAATTCGGTGATATACTTAAACCAAATTAGTATTAGATAAACTACAAAAACACCTCATTTTACATATACATTGTTCTCAAAGCTGTAACATGTTCAAGAGGCAGTACTTTTTATAAACATATCCAACAAATCTCCAACGTTATTCTAAGAACAGTTAAAACGTGAAACTTTTCTATTCAAATGTATTTAGTTCTTACTGTATATCTTACACAAGAGATACTTCAAGAAAAAGTACAAGTTTAATTACGTACCGCCTCTAATTGGCACCAAAACATAAAGTTTTAATTAACTTCATCGAAACTAACCAATGTTGAATGACGATGATGATATTCCTGAAGGCATTGTTCCAAATCCAAGCCCTGCGTTGAATAGATTTTGGATATTGTGTGAATACGTTCTAAATTCGGAATCGAGGGTTATTAAATATTAAATTAATCGAAAACCGGGCTGTGCCTGTTTGATTGGTTTGATGTTATTAAATAACAAAGAGTTCGTTCTATCGAATATCGATAAACTCATTTTGTTGTGGTATATTATATACCATGCTAGGTAGAAGTCCTGTGTCTGCACACGTTGAAACATCGGCTAACAAATATTGTAGAACAATTTTCGATGACACGTTTTTCATCCAATGTGCAAACAGTACGTAGACGACTGATTTGAATTTCATATAGATTTTCCTACTCCAACACATATGTATTTTGTTATGAAATTTATAAATACGAGCAAGAGAAGAATTGAAGCTGTTTTAGCTCAGTCGCAATTAGTCCTATACTATGCCAATCTGCGGTCTTTTGTTTGTTTCCTGAATGAGGCAAACTCTTATTGAATTTTCTTTTAAGATATGCGGCTTAAAAACTTTAAGTGGCGTCTAAAGCATAGCTGGCGTATTATGAGTATGATCTTCCAGGGTTGTAGGTGTTGCTATCCTATACAGATGTGAATGTAAGCGTAACGATTAAAACCTTTTTCCTTATTTCATTCAAAGACGTCACACAACTAATATGGGTCTACTCATATTTTTCGGGTACGTATCCGTTATTCTACGTAAATAAATAAACACATGTTGACTCTATACCTAACCTAAACAGAGCGCTGTGCCTTATTTCAAGTGTCCTTTTTTATATAAATTATTTCGCCACAAGCTATTATACAGCCAAATTTGTGTTACATTGCGTACTTTGTCAAATACGTGTGCACAGTCCACATGCTAAATAACGTTTCTTTTATAACTACCATATAAGTATAATACGACATTCTTAAAGCTCTTGACATAGTACTGAATAGAAGCCGGCACTGGGTAACAAATAAACTTAGTTGCCTTTTAAAATTATTGTTATGAATAATAATGTCTACGTGGTGCAGTGGTTATGTGTGCGAGTATGAGGTTTAGGTTTGATTCCGGGTCAAGCAAAGGGTTATTGGCTTTTTATCTAGAAATTCTTAGTAGTCTTTCAACTCTGCTTACCTCCTCGTGAATGTAGGCATGAAACTCTATAATATGTATGAATTATAAAATCTTGTAAGTCGCCAATGGTCAACGAATTCTAGAGTACTTGAAACATTGAAATTAAACTACTATATACGGTTTTTATCGCGTTGTTTATTTGACACTTTATTACAAAATTTGTAAAACATTGAGACAACTACCATCTTAGTCTCCCCGTGACCATGGCTGCTGAAAAGCAACCGAAACGTCGGAGAAAGATTAAACATAAATAGAAATAGTATAATAGTATAGTAATAGTTTTAATAGTTTCAATAATTTAATTAGCTTAAAAATTAGTAAAGTTTAATAGTAATTATAGTAACATAACAGTTTTTCAAAATTTTGTAATAGTGTCAAATAAACAACGCGATAAAATCCGTATATAGTAGTTTAATTTCAATGAATGACATTCGCGTAAATAGAAGACAATATTATACTTGAAACATTTTCTTTAATTTTAAATCGTTTTCTTAAATTTACTAAGTAAGTCAATTTCTGACTATTATCTGTTAAGAGATCTAAAAACTAAGCAAAAAGTGATTTCGGACAATCAAGGCAAGCAGAAATAACGTAACTAATAAAAAATAGTATCAATATGAAATCATAAAGTAGCCGAAACTAATGTTTAACAGTTTTAAGTGGTTTTATTTTAGTTCTGTTAGTTATATTGAAATCCTGATTCAATATTTTGTTAGTAAGTTGCAAATATATACGATTTAATTGGATATCACTTTTATAAAGTTCAAGAGCTTACTGCTGTAGGAGGAACAAAGGATTTATTTATCGTGCTATATTCGAGTAAAAGTGCTTTCCATAGGTACCACCTATCTCGAACTGAGAGCAGCAGTATTGTATAAACCTTTTGGTGCAGTAGTAAATAGTATACCTATAAATAAGCGTACATTATTTTAAGCAGATTATAAAGAATATCAGCTACCTACAAAATTTGGTTACTATTATTTTGTAAATTGAAGGCTGTCTGTTAAAATTGGCTCAAAAATATGGCGTATATTAACTTATGTATTATAACACAACCAATCAATAATGTCCAAAATTGATTGAAATCGTTCTGAATCCAGATTAAAGTAAATTGTATGTCTATACGCAGGGTAATTTATTATGGAGTCGATATAAAGCTACGGAACACTTAGTGTACCTCAGTGTCATACTTAACCGGTTTTCCCTCCAATGAATTGCAAATGAAATGTCACCTGTTCAGGATGTGAGTGCGTAACACGTAATTTTATTTTATTCGTATTCTATTCTCTATTATACGTTTTTATTTAGTGTTAGTAAATCAAAATATAACTAACGGTTTCATTTCGGAATTTCGAAAATGGACCTCATTATGTCGTTATTCAATAACGTTCGTGTAGAATTCGGTTGAAATGGATCTTATTAAAAGCATTCTAATTTAAAAATTATTATTCCTGCCTAATTTTGACCTACTTGAAGATCGACCATGTATTTAATTTAATAAAAACAAACGAAGCTTGCTTTTTATGTGAATTTCTGAGTAATAGATATAAGTGTAATAATATGACTATATATAATATTAGCGTTCACTTAATTGGATTAGAAGCGGTCTTGAGCGAGTCGTCATAAAAGTGACAGTGCGTTTTTCATAAATATACAATTATGTAAGTAGATTTTTATTATGAAGAGGCAATTTCGTCGGTAAATTCCGTGAGATGAAGTGCGTCGTTAAAATTTGTATCATTTTGTTGGTATTTAACACGCTCTCATTTACATTAAGATTCACACGATAATACTTTGGTTATTACATTTCCTTACAACTTATAATTTGGCCGTCATCTTTTCTAAATAAATTAATCAACCTCATTTTGAGAATATACATATTGTTTAAATAAAGTAAAAAATTGCAAATCATTTAAACCATTATATTATCGTGTAAATGTTAGTGAAGTAAATGAAAAAAAATAAAGTGAATTGATCAATATAAGTAACATTAAAATTCGCACAAGCCAAAAAAATCGCAACGCAGTAAAAGCTAAAATTATCGTACCTAATCACCAACGTAAAAATCCTAAAATTATTCTAAGCACTTAATCTCACAAATGGAACACTTACGATTTCGGAGTCTTGAAAGGGAATCTTGATGCGCGGCCGCACGCGATACCACTACGCACACACTGACCGATCGTCGCACGCGCACGCTAGTCCCCACCTTAAGGCTTAAAGGCTTTCTTCTGAATACACTCCATTTTTAGAGATCACTGATTGTGCGACAGAGACTCTTGCGTCATAATACGCTGTTGAAATTTTTGTATCATTTCAATTGCATATTGAAAAAGGTTTTCGCATATTCGGGCCGCACGATATCAAGCCGAATACATCCTCTACACAATGTATAATTGATTGGAGAAATTTATTCACTATAGGCAAATTTGAATACATAAATATTTTTGCACTTTTTGCGGTGTCTAATAAGAACGTAATAGTAATAGCGTAACGTTGCATTTAAATGAATTACGATGTTATTCGTGTAGGCATCTATTATGCGTAATGAAAGTCGAATTATAACATTTACAGCTTAATTTATTTACTTTTATATAAATTGTTGTTTTATAATAATTATATTTGAGGTAGGCACCTAGCCTAGAAGAGAAAACTACACAACAACAACGATGTATATTATAATTAAATTAATTATATTCAAAGAAAGTTATAGTGACGTTTCTATGTCTCTCTGACACAGTACTTACGTCATCGACAAAATTAAAATTGTTATTTACACAATATTGAATATGGATCCCTTGATTAGTTTATCATAATGAACTTCCTTGTACTTCCTCAACCATGACACATAGTATGTGTATACATAATTTCATGCTATCATTAATTCAGTTTTGAACCAGCTTTCGAGGTAGTTCTTTAGGCCCTTTCCTATTCAATAGGTTGTCGTCAATCTCGTTGGATAACACTAACGATTTTGTTACGAAACAGTCTACAAATTAAGTATTAGGGTTTGTATAGAGCGCTTTTATTTGTACGTACCGTGTAGTCAGTTAAACCAAAACATAATGTCTCCATTTATCAATGTGTTATAGGCCAATTAGGTAGACGGTCAGTGCTTGAGGCGTGCGGGGTTCGAAATAGCAACAGTTGACTTCGTAACAGCGTTACCACTTCAGCCCCGGCACCATCTACACAATAGTACGGTTAAACATTATATATCTATACTAATATTATAAAGAGGAGACATTTTTTGTTTGTTTGTCTGTGTGTTTGATTGTAAAGGTTTAACTCAAAAACTACACAACCGATTTTAAAAATTCTTTCACCATTGGGAAGCTATATTATCACCGAGTAACATAGGCTATATATTACGCGAATGAAGCCGCGAGCAAAAGCTAATATATTATAATCCTGCCATTGCCCAGTAGACATTTGTGCTTGTGTTTATCGCGGCACGTCATATATGTTTTTTACATCAGGCGAAGTTTTATTGGGATCTTGTGGTAGAATATTCTCAGTATTAGTCCAAAAATATGCCCGATACCTATAAACATAGCTGACGAAATGCAAGTCTAATAATCCTAACTAATATTATAAAAGCGAAAATGAGTTTGTTTGTTTGTTTGTTACCTTTTCACGCCTAAACCACTGAACCGATCATCCTGAAATTATGCATATACGCTATCAGGTGTACAGAAACGGACATAGTCTACCTTTCATCCCGAAAAAAATTACTATTCCCGAGGAAAACAATAATAACGTTCGTAGATGACGTCAAGTGTCTTTCGAATCATGATTGAATTATATTATTATATATTATTACAAGCAGAGTACAACCCAAATTGGTTGTCAAATTCTAAATTAACGCGAGTGAAGCCGCGGCCAAAAGCTAGTATACTATATAAGTAGTCCTTTGACTACCGCTTCAAAGATGTTATGTAGGTATTTTCTAGACCAATACCTCGGTAATATTATCTAACAGTATTCTATCTTCATACAAACGGTCTGAACGCGAGTCATACCTACGCGCCTCGAGGTCGGTATACACTCGGTACACAAACAGTCGCGAATGCGTCGCAGTGATGAAACGACGCGCGACGGTGTGATGGTTTTGTAAGCAATAAGCGTGCGATTTGTGAATATTTGATTGAAATAAGTACAACTACAAAATAATTATGGCAGAGTGCAATTGCAAACACAAGTATTTTTAATTAAACTTTTGATTCGATTGCGGATATTATATACTATTAAATTTAACAATAAAACTTTTCTTACGACTCAGTCGAGGCAAATATTTTTCATTCTTTAATTTATAAAGGTGTTTTTTATTAAACACACCCTTATAAATTTATCTACTAATCAAAAAACACAACATAATTTTTATTGAACGCTTCCTATTTCATTTACAATGAATAATATTTACAATCACTAAACTAGAAAGAAACTCAATAGGTACATGAAATTCAAATACTGTAGATAATTATTTCTGGACAGGGCCGAGTAACAATACTGGTAGATATCATTACCGTGTCAATACACTAAAGGATTGGTACACAACATTTAAATGGTAAAGGCCATGTCCTCTCAAGGACTGCCAACGGAAGATAGTTAAGACGAATTTCTCGGCATTTAAATTGACAAGTTGCTTGAATGTTGTCACCAACCAGACTTGCCCCGACACCAACTGCCATTTGGGCCAGAGACCACATGATTAATTGCCGCTAGTGCCGAATAAAATTATTTCTGAATAGGATAAAGCCGTACAGGTAAGGCCTAGCGCTTTTAATGATCTGTAATGCCGAAAAGGTGTTGCTAATATAAGAATTTAATTGCACAATTTTATCTAAGATATAAATGACACATTTGACCTCTAACGGTAAAGAAATAGATGGTTATCTAGAATAGGCAAACAATAGTTGTAATTAATTACGTTTTAAACATTGTCTCTATTGCCAAGAGGGCTTCGATGGTTATCGTATTCGCCAATGTTTTCGATTGTAGAATTTCTGGTGTATGTAATGTTTATATTAGTACCTAAATTTTCAGGCGTCTGGCAATGTCAGGCACATGGCACTCCTCCTCAGAATTTAGACGGTAATAGGACCGTACTCTACTTTTATAGCATGAAACAGAAATATCTGGTGGTATTTGTGTAATACCACTAGTACATCATTTGTTTAATTTCTATATCCTTCCTCTTTTTGGTGGCAGTTTGGTTTGGTCGTTCTATGTTATATAATTTTAATAGACTTTAGACAGCACTCTTATCAAACTAAAATCAAATAATTTTTTTACGTGTACACGCACACTGAAGTTAAATAACCCCGAATGATCAAAATAGCAAGAAACTCTGATATGTTTAGAACCACATTTTAGGAGTTGAGCTTTTTGCCGTCACTCGCTTACTTTTGCTAAACTCTAAGGAGCTGATGAAATCTTTCTAGCATAACACTCAATAGGTATTATCGTGTGTTACGTTCGACTCCGGAATCTAGATTGGGATAAATTTACTGACAGTGTACGTACTGGAAGGATTAGGAATGTGTTTCTCACACAAAGTCCATCCATTAAGGTTCAGAGGATTGGTGGCTGTAGTAGAGTGTTGAGTGTCGTTGTGTGGCAACAAGACAGTCCTAGAAATAGTCTCTAATACTTATCGGATTGGGCAATGTGTTATTAGGTCTTTGGTTCATGTTGAATTTTTAGTTGCTGTACTAGTAGGCTTCAATAGGCTCGCAACCTGGGACCAAACATCCTAGCTGGCGCGATATGGTTAGAAAATACATCTCTGCCAGCCCGTTCAGGCATAGAGGCGTGATACTATGTTTGTATGTAGAACATGACAACAGATTTGTTAGATAAGAGATAGCTATTAAACTCTGGTCTCAATTTCTAGTTTCTAGGGATTTCGATGTAAGTAATTGTGCTTACAGCTCCTACTGTTTCCTGGGAATAGAGCGAGCAGTGCGGTCGGCAAAATTGATTTTCATATTGCTTGCTGCCTTTATAAAACCTTGTTACATATAATTTACTGATATCCGCTCACTAAAAAATTATCCTATGTGTAAAAGCTTGTCACATGATTGTGTAACAAACATTTGCCGACATAGGCATGCAATCTGTCAAAACCAAGTATTACACAACACAATCTTATTTAAATTCGACTGTATTTTGTACCATTAACAACAGCCAAGTGAAAAATTCATAAAAATTTGATGCAACTTTAAGATTAATTCGCATATGTAAATTAACATATAAATTAACGGATAATATATAAATATGCAAGATAATTTATATGAAATATTTTGTCTAAACTGCATACAAATGAAAATAAAATAATGGTTGCTTGTCTGACAGATTATTATTAACGCCTTGTCAACGCCTTGCAAAACCCACTTTATAGAGATTATTTTAGAGGTCTTTATCTAAATAAAGACAACACCCGCACCAGGCATTATTCTTACTCCTCCGACCGACTCCTCAACAATATTCAAAAAATTTGTGGATCACACAACTTTGTCCAATGTGGGGCCAACCCCATAGCACTCACCGTGTCAGTGGCGAGGTGACCACGTTAACCATTATGCCATCAATGCATTCAACAGTGAAACAGCGAACCTAAAGAAAACTTCAAAATAAAACACTATTACTATGGCTTAACCACAGTAGGTCTGCGTACGATCCATGCTTTTAAGTATGTGTTCTATTTTAGATTCTCATAAAGGCCTGTATGTGGAATTAAAATAGAACCTTTGACAGTTTGGTAGTGTCCTAATAGTCGTTTATTACATTCATACGAAGTCTCATGCTTATACACCTATCTGGTATAGCATGTCGTCATAGTTTTAGATCCGATGTACAAAGCCTGTCCGCTGTCGTGTACCGAAGACAGTACTTAGCAGAATTTTACCAAATGACTTCTACCTCTACCCGGAAAAATTACCCGAAATCACATTCATAACAATCACACTTACAACTGCACTACTAAGATAGTCGTATTTTAGTATTCCGTCAGCTACATTTTTAGGTTCCACGTACAAAACCTGCCAGCTGCCGCCTACGAATATAGTACCTCCTTAGCATAACACCTCTCGATCCGAAAATAAAATCCAAAATTACATTTACAAAGTCATACTTACGGCTGCGACACCATTAAGATAGTTAGGTCATAAATGACCTAACACTAAAGTGCATTGCAGATTGCCAAACAGTCAATTCGAGCTTAAATCGCTAACTCAGTTGTGCTTCGTTCCGTGACAATCCGCGGGCCAAATTGAAATCGTGAGCAAACATGACCCTCGGTATTACTTTACCAATAGATAATCTTGTCATAATATAACAAATCAATGCCATACAACAAGAATATTATAATATACAGCGTGTAACAGAAAGGTGTGGTCATATTTTAGGGCCGCAATGTATGTATATCTGAAAAATAACCTTTGTACTCTTTCTCTGGAATAAATGATTTATATCAAATTTCATAAAAATGGTACCTAAGTATTTTGTATATTTATTACCTAAACACCGAAATAAACGCATTAAATAATAATAATAATATTCTACCATATACACACAACACCATCTAGCCCAAAATAAGCAGAGCTTGTACTATGGGTACTAGACAATGGATAAACATACATATATACTTATTTTTTGTAAATACATACATATTATACATAGAAACACCCCGACCAAGACAAACATCCATGTTCAAGCACACAAATGATTGACTTGTGCGGAAATCGAACCCGCGACCTTAAGCGTAGCAGTCGGTTACACTAACCACTACGCCATAGAGGTAGTCAAATGACTGTCAAAATAGCGCCAGGTCATTTTCGGATTCACAGCGGTCATCCAAATCAGCTGTCAATGTTGTTTAAGTAGGTATCGACGAGAATATAGCATTGTTAAGTCGATAAACATGCTATATCTTAGTGAAAAATGTATACGGATATATTTTTCATTAATAAATAATTGATTTTGTTATCACAAATTTTTGTACGGTATTATGGCTTAATCTAATAATTTATATAGAACAAGACATTTGTGAGGGACCTGTGTGTTACAGGTCACCACCATCACCAGGTTCTATATTATATGACACTCAAATATGACCACACCTTTTATTTACACGTATATATACATGTATAGGCTTCTATAAATTATTACATAACGTAACAAACTTAATGTAACTAACTAATAGCACAGATACCAAACGATTTGTGCGTAACATAATTTATGCAAGGCGTCGGTTGAATCTAGAAATTAAGTCGATCTATGTTTTGTTTTAGTATGCAATAATTTGCGTGGCGTACACATTAATTATTGCTTCGACGGATAATTCAGCGGAACTATGCACTAATTGCATTGAGAAGTGCTTTAAATCTGTGGTTTCCTGTGCACGTTACACCGTATTTATACGTACAATATTTCGGCATCTACATTTTGAAAATGAGCTGTCAAAGCGTAGTACGTACATTATGTTACATTGTAAAACAACTTTGTAACATCCAATCTGTTTCTTTTGTAGCCATTAACTTAGAGATATTCTTCTTTTTTGTTTTTTCTTTTCGTGTGGTTAGTGGCCAACCTGTTGTCAAGAGTTGTTCAAGCCGCCCGTAAGCCTCTGACATGGCTTAACGACTGCTGTCAATTTGACAACAACCGGGACCGACTTTTTACGTGCCCTCCGAAGCATGGAGACGATCAGATGAAATACCACTAAGCGGTCACCCATTTATAGACTGACCGCACCCAACGTTGCTTAACCTCGCTAATCGTTTACCGATCAGTGAGTGCGACTGGCTATGAGCGCCTCTTAGAGATATTACAGTTCTGATAGCGCCTATAGATAAGGCATTGGACGGTAAAGAAGTTGTGGATTTGAGTTGGGCAGTAACACCACATTCTAGTGTAAATTGAGGGTAAACAATAATATAAGCAATTAGAGATCAAAAAAGCTACTGATCATAAAAAAGAAAGAGTGACGTTTCCGTCCAAGATTTAATTACAAGACTTTAGCCGACTCCATTCTAGACTAATTACTATCGCCGAATGATTTATGAAGTCAAATCCTATAACATTTAGCTAACCGACACTTTCACACATCCTTATATACGCAAATAAGCTTTATTACGTACATACATATACGTTATCAAAACAAATTGGTATAAAAAAACAAAGTAACGCATAGAACTTATAAGTAGGAACTCACGGAACGTTTTGTGTTATTCTTAGCAACAACGTACGGAAAAATACCCGGTAATAGTCAATAGTCTTACTCCCCATTACGTGGGATATAAAAGTAAACGTGGGTGTAAAAACCCAGGATTCAACCTCTTCGTCTTAAATGTAAAAGTAATGAAAAGAAATGACCTCTATATCTCGGGAGTCTTTTGACCCACAGGGCCCATATTCAAACTCGACCGAGGTATGACCCCAAGGTGTCAAGCATACCAAATTACAAGTCAATCGGTCCAGTGGTTCCGGAGTTATGCCTGTCACTAACAGACAGACACACAGACCCACATAGAGTTTTCTCACCTCCTCGTCCTCTTCAAAGAAGATTCAGAGGTTAATAAGCACGCAAAATCTGAGTGTAATACTTTTGGTGACTCGATGGCGTAGTGGTTAGTGTAAACGCCACGCCTGTGGTCGCGAGTTCGATTCCCGCACAAGTTAAACATTTGTGTGCATGGACATGGATGTTTGTCTTGGTCTGGGTGTTTCTATGTATAATATTATGAATGTATTTACAGAGAAAAGTATATGTGTATGTCTATCCATTGTCTAGTACCCATAGTACAAGCTCTGCTTAGTTTGGGCTAGATGGTGTTTTGTGTATGTGATTGAATATTATTATTACAATATTATTAGTACTTCTCTGCCTACCCCTTTGGGTTTATATGGGCGGGAGTTAATGAAGTCACAACTAACTATATTTTCTCTGGTTCGCAGATCCAATCTGCAACAATTGGAGCTTTCGTAGTCCTCTCTTCTCCAATTGTTCTCCATATTGCAAAACCTTCTTAAAATTCTAAAAGAGTATTTATTCTTAAAACACTATGAGGTTTCAATTAAAATGTATATTACATTTACTCTAAATCTTCAAGCCTTTTATCTCGAAAACAATAAAGACGAATATTATTTAAGCTTTACATTGACCATATTTAGAATTTATACTATGATTTCGTCAATAGACTTGATAACTTATATAATATAAATGAGGCTTATTTATTGATTTCACGACTTAAGATTAAGCAAGCTTGTAAAGTTCAAGAGCACGCGATGATAAAGTGATCCTTATGAAGGTTAACGATGTATTACAATATCTATAGAGACAAAAATCGCCCGCAGGCTATTTTCTTTGTTTTACTATTTATCAAAGTACCAGGAAGAATAAAACGAATAAATAAGACGTATTCACCTCACTTCCTACCTAAATGATTACTAAGATGTATTATGATTAATATCTTGACAAAAACTTGAGACATTTGAAGAAGGCTGCACTAGGTGTTCTTTGTGTCCATTGCTGAATTTTTGTTAAGCCCCTGCAGTACAGAAATTATTTTTAGTGTGGACGTCGTCTTTATAAAAAATAATTATAATAAAGTTAAATTAAACTGAAAAATATCTATTACAAACTAGGTACTTATTATTATTCTCTTAATTACTTATTTTCTCTAATAATTACATTTTAAAAGATAAATATAAAAATTATATATATTTAAAAATATAAAAACTGAAATGACCCACCGATATCGGGTGCAGGGACCAAGCTATCGGTGGTTAGGGCTCCAGAGAAAGGAACCTCCGCACTATGCGCGCCGTGTCGAGCAATAATGCCTTCTGAATCGAGGACTTGACCCACCTATTCAACGCGAGCCTCTTAAGATGGTGGTCGAGGCTCTTGGCAATTAACCCGTTTACCGAAACGACTATCGGTACAATGATCGCCGAGCCTACATCCCACATGTCGACAACCTTATTATTATAAGCCTAATTGGCGTCCCACTGCTGGGCAAAGGCCTCCCCTTCCGACTTCCATCTGTCTCGATCGCTTGTTCTGAGTTGCCAATCCCTTTTAAATGCATCGAGCTCGTCTCGCCATCTCCTCCTGGGCCGGCCTCGTTGTCGCTTCCCGTTATTTGGCATCCACTGTGTGATTGTTCCCGCCCATAACTATCCTGGCATACGACAAACATGGCCTGCCCAATTCCACTTTAATTTAAACTAGGTACTTACAGTAGATTTTTTATAACCAGACATGGTTATACCCGAAAAGCAGTGAACCTTTTGAACGAAAATGTAAAAACAAGATCCTTCCACATTCGGCAATATTACTTGATGTCCCTAATATTCGAGACGTGTGGACAAATATTCGAGAATCAAGATTACATCTCTTGGAGCATCGACAATGTCAAGTCGAGAACATAAATCTCTGTATTGTCCGTGTAAACTTGACTTGGTTTACATACATAAAGTTGACTATAGATATAATTGCCAAGAATTTATGCCATATGGATCCAATAACAAATCTAGTCTACCTAGATCATATTGTTATAATGTGATTATAAACCTATGTGCCTAATGGGAGCTCACATACACCGCGCATTTCCAAGTTCCTATTAAGAATTTCCTAACAGAAAATCTTAATAGATCAAGGCGTTGGACTCGGGTTGATTCATTGAACTGATTTACTAGATGGCAACAGAACCAGCTGTCACCAAATAAATTAACATATGACTCTATCTATGGACATAAATTTCCGGTATTTTGTCTACCAAAGCCATGTTCCGATTCGATTAGCAGACATGTTTTCTAATCTACATTTAATACAGAAGCTACGACTGCGTGAAATCGACGTGTTCATAAATAAGTCGTCGATATAAATTATATTAACAGCGTGATCTGCCAATATGCTCTTATTAACATGATATAAATATTTAAACCGTTCAGAATGTTAATCCACATTATATTATAAATGAAACGACACTATAGAAGTGACAGTTACGTACGCTAATTCTACATTTAAAATATTACTTAACAGTATATTAAAAAAAGATTAATGAAGCATAAGGATTTTCTAGAAGAATATTGTTGCAAAAATAATCATATTTGTAACAATTATTCTGAGGGCCGCAATCAATTTGAGTGGCAGGCAGCCCAGGCATAGTACTTTAATCGAGTACATTGAGGTAATGAAACATTATTGGTTTGTACTATACGTATTGCGCTGTACTGTGAGTAACACTAACTTATTCTTTTAACTAAGAACGTAATGAAAAGCAAACATTCTACGTACAGTGTTACCTGTCGCTGGTATTGGAAGGTGTTATTTCTCTAAAACCTCACACGCTTAAAGTCAGTCAGTCCGCTGGCTAGTCTGTTGTATAGATATCTGATTTATAATTAATCAGAACACATAATTGTACCATCAGTACAATAATTATGTGTTCTGATTAGTTAATTATAAATTAATAATTAAATGTATCAATCGTAATACTGGAATGAAGCACACCTGCAAATCAAGATTAATTAATTATCAAATGTTTACAGTAATTTGAGCATCAATCAAAGTCATTACTTACGTAATCAACAACACGAATAGGAACGTGTCCAACCCGATAATTGAGATAGTGTTACAGGTAGCGACATGCAGCTGCAGCTGCTGAACATTAAACCAATTACTAAAATATTTTTATGATTTTAAATAAGTTACATTATTTCAAATCATAAATTTATTCCTCATGTGTAGACTATAATATAATATCATAAAATGAACCAACGTCAGAAATCCAATAAAAAACAATATTCAGTAAATGTCACTGACTGTACATAGTACAAACGAGTGTGATATTGGATACCTAAGTAAGTAATATATAGCTTTTTATACATTTTTACTTCAAATGATTTTTGTGACAATACGTATACATTTACCTAACAGTACAATAACTCGCATACACTGTTACGAATTAGTTTATTGTCTTCTATACTACTACCGGGTTCATACTGGGCACAGTTCCAGATACACGTTGCCCGACCCAGGAATGTTTTTTTTTTTAATCTTTATTTGGGTAAACAAACAGTGATAGCAATACATATAGACAAGGAGTCATTTTTACAAGGTGCTGACAATTGTGTCACCAACACCGTTTACCACAGATTACATATTGCAATATTTTAAGCGTTAAACAAATATGATAAAAACTATAAGAACTATATTAGGAGCTTCATGATATCACATTGAAAGGTGCTAGGACGAATCGCCGCAATATCTACAGAGTTGAAATTAATATTATAAGAATTAACTATACGGTATAGTGGGGAACGTTTACCTGCGTCAGTAAGACAGCGGGCTGAATCAAATCAAAAGGCTTCAAGCACATCGGCCGCATCCACCACCGCTGCGCTGTAATAATAATAATAATAATCTTTATTTTCTCAAATAATACAAACATATTACACGTTTCAGTTTCGATAAAATTGTTGTATTTTTCTAAAATGTACTGATACTGGTCCCCCAAACTAGGTAAGTGCCTGTATTTTGACGGCCAGTGTTCAGCCCTAGAAATGATGCAGTTTCATACAAACTTGTTTCATTTTGCATATTAGATGATGATATTACTCTAATTTAGTATAAGCTATTTAAGCAATTATTCCAGAAATCATACGTACATCCATATTTAGCCATTTATGTTCTTAGATCTCATGTAATAGGGGACGAGCCTATTGCTGTTATCAGGAAAATTTCAGATTCAGTCCTGTTACAAAAAATTCTAGTCAGGGAAATTTATCAGACTCGTGAACTGAACCCGATAGCTCAAACACAGGAGTCGCACACACTACCGCTGCCCCAATATAAACTACTAACTTCAAATCTCTTTGTTTTAACGAGCTTACAATGTGTGCTATTTATTTACAGATAGCTTCTTTTTTTTTAGTGACTCGGAAAAGTTATTGTAACGGACCTGATGGAACTGATGAAAAGTTTACGACGCGTTGTAGACGAGGGTCGAGTGCAAATTCTAAGCCGCCTCCGCGCCGCTCCTGGGTTCGCTAGGCTTGATAGTTTTGGCTCAACACGAACTCATTTTATAGCTGAAATTTTGCTACTTAATGTTGCTGATTGATGGTATATAAAGCTTACTAACAACTAACGTGCATAGATGCCTGAATGGGGCAAATTGGTAAGGTTTTTCTGTCAAGCAATTCCTAGTAGCAACTCGGAGTCAAGATCTGTGCCCGGTGAACAACAATATAATAATAATATCAGCCCTATATTAAACTGTCCCACTGCTTGGCATGGGCCTCTTCTCATTGTGAGAAGGGTTAGGCCATAGCCAACCATGCTGGCCCAATGCGGGTTGGCAGACTTCACATATCTTTGAGAACATTATTGAGAACTCTTAGACATGCAGGTTTCATGACGATGTTTTCCTTCACCGTTAAAGCAAGCGATAATTAACTATGCACATAACTTCGAAAAGTAAGAGATGCGCGCCTTGGGATCGAACTCGAGACCTCTGCGTGGCAGTCCAACCGTTTCCCACTAGGCTATCGCTGCCCCTAACAACAATATACTCGTCCCTAATTACGCGGTAACTACTTAAACCGCTGTAGAACTTTCCGTGTAGACCAAGCATATTGAATAACCTGTTAGTGGTTACAGTATGTTATGCTTTTTTCCAATTGCGTCTCGTGTCTCCACCAGGAAAAGAACGCTGGCGAAAATGGATATGGAATTTAATATACCCACAAACCCAACCCACGTAGGGCACTGACTTTCGGAAGTTATATGACTTTTCGAAATTATGTGCGTATTGATTGACAATTATCGCCTGCTCCGTGTCTCACAGAGCACGTTAAGCCGTCGGTCCCGGCTGCCATAAACATCTATGGCAGTCGTTATTGGGAGACTGTCGACACAAAACATCCCACTGGGTCGAAGTGTTGTCGGTCTGCACTGACTGGCCCCCACACAAGATAAGATAATATACCCACATATAAGTGACAGCTAATGGTACCTCAAAGATATAAGAGTTCTTGTTGAAACGCGAAATAAAAAAAAATACACCTTACCATAATAGATAATTTATAAATAGAAATAGGATAGAAATTGCTTTCAAACACGTAATATGGTCATAGTTGTTTACGACTTAACAGTGTGATTCTCAGAATGCACGGGCTCGGCTGGCGTTTTGTTTGTAGTTGCTACCTCATTAATGATTATTTAGACATTGGAACATTATTTGAGTTACAAAAACAAAGTGTATTAATATTTCTTTTTTCTTTTTTTCAGTAATAGCCGTTCTGGCACTTGTATTTCTTAGTATAGCTTATATATTATATTTAACTTGTGTTTCTCAGATAAATGAATATTGTTTTCTTTTGAGAAAATAAGATATCTTAAACCATAACGCCAAAAAATATTCTATGATGTTGTTGTTCCCTTGTTTTGAATGCAATAGTTACTCTTAGCTATCAAGTTTGGAACCTGTGTACGCAACTTATTGTGTAGAAAAGCCCGGGGGCTTAGAACTGTTGAAGGCTTTTTATAATTGTAGTTGAATAATAAAATTAAGCATAATATTACGTATACGTTGCATTACACTAGTAACCGTCTACGGATTTGCCCTCGTTCATAAAAATGTTATATATTAACCAGGACATGGTCTGTGTGCCACGTTGCATCCAAATCAAATTACGATTAATTCGTAATTGAGTTTAACATCAAAAATCCAATAACTTTTTATTGGTTCGACCCAGGATTCAAACACGAGGCCTCATTCACAGCTATCGTATTCATTACCGCTGCGCTACTGATATAATTATATAGCTACTACTTACAGTAGTAGGTGCTGGCAACATTATGCATCACATGGTTTTAAATTATTGATAGCTTAGTATACCTTTATTATTATACCTTATGACAGAAGAACTTTTCATAAGTACAATATTTTTTACAGAACTGGTGTACGGGTTACGTACACTTCTTGATAAGTAATAGAAATGATAGATAATATAAATAATTGCACTATTTTATTGATTATTGAGATAATACGACAAACTTGATAATTATGCTAAATTATGATAAATGATTGATATGTTAATGAGTACACAATACGCTTGCTGAAGGTGAACTGATTTATTGATGGTTACAAAATCGTCACGTTGGACGTTAAATGCTGACCGCAGTATCTGTACGGTCGTTGGCCCGTACAACTGGAATAAAATGGTCTAGTTCGTTTTTATGGATGTTTATGTTAAGTGAGTCGTTATCGCGCTACGGGAGCTCAAGTTATACTGGTTTTCATTTGTCATGTGACTTTTTTGTTATGTCACTATTGGTTGAGTGGTTAAAACCAATTCTGTTAATATTTAAAAAAACGTCATTATTTTAACTGTACGTATGAAATCGTACCAAGAAATCGACTGCAAGTGAAACTGCAATTTCTTCTCAACTAAAAGCGAACAGCGGATGTTTTTATGATTTCAGGTTTTGTGGCGCAGTAAAAGTTGTTCAGTTAATGAATGGTTTGTTTACAAGATTGCATATAGCTTAAATAGTACCCAACATATCATATGAAATTTAATGAATTATATATTGTCATCGGTCCTCGATAAGTGTGCAAAGTTTCAAAGCGATGATTCAAAGGGGTGAAAATCACGTTCAAAGATTCCGTTACATAGATACATACAAACCAAGCTAATAAAAGCGTCTTAAAACACTACGTCTGAAGATATTGGTAGCGTAATGGTAACCACCATTTTAGTTATACTGAGTTGACCAAGATATTAGTATAGTATTATATTATCTGTGACCAAGAGCTCAAATGTTGAACTAACTCCGTCTGCTTTTTTAATATTTGTCCAATGGCCACACTTAAGCATGACTTTTTCTTCTATTACGACCTAAATCTATCAAGCGAAATGTGGTTGTAACTTCTTTTTACCACCTTACTTTTATACACGCGTGACGTATTGTATTATGAACATATTATTCTATTTCCTTTATTTAAAATGATAATCTCTAAAAAAATTAATTTGAAATGTAAAAATGTTTAGGAGACCGACATCGGGCACAGCACCATGGTAAGGGCTTCAGAGACAGGAACCTTCAAACAATGCGTGTCTTGTCGAGCAATACCATCTTTATTTATTTATTACTAGGTTTTACCCGCGGCTACGCTCGCGTAAATGTACCTTAGGTTAGGTTGGTAACAGTACTTTTTCTGGATAAAAGGTATCCTATGTCCTTTTCTGTTCCCCTGACAACTTGTATACAAAATTTCATGGTGACCGGTTGAGTAGTTAAGGCGTGAAAGCGTTATAAACAGACAAACTCACATTCGCATTTACAATATTAGTTAGGATTAGAGATTAGAGGAGAAAACCGACCGGCATCGGGCGCAATTGGAAGCTACCGGTAGCATGGGCTCCAGAGACGGAACCTTCGAACAATGCTTGCCGTATCGAGTAATATCGCCTTTAATTTATCTATTACTAGCGATGGTAATCTTAACAAATTATATATCTAAACCTTTCTCATGAATAACTTTGTCTATTATTGAAAACCGCATGACAATCCGTTTAGTAGTTTTTAGGCGCGGCGGCGGACTTTATTTTATTATAATATGTAGTGATTTATTAATTTATTTAGTGACGGATATAGTGTAAAGTGATGACGATAGTGTCAACTTGAATATACATTTCGTATCTTTTGCTCCACTTTCATTATATTATACGTATGTAAATATGAACGTTATTTCATTTTATAATTAGGTAATATATAAAACATTAGAGAATCCAGTATTTAAGTATGCGTTCATTGAAACGATGTAACCGCTTTATAATTAAGTTGAATAGTAAGTTTATTACTGCAGTACCTACTAACAGTTACAATTTATTACGTAACACAGTTATTTAACTAACACCTGTCAAGTGAGTGGTGATATTTAACTAAGAATTCCGTATGTAATGATAAAGTAAACCAACATTACTGCGGATAGTTTTTTGATCGGTGATTTGCAAATGTTATGCTCTAAGGAAACTCATATTCTTCAGTCAGTGTTATCATAAATACTTAAACAAATTTATTTAATGTTCATATCAATAAACAATACGGGAATGTATTGTTTCCTGAAATAAAAAATAACAATAAACAGTAACTAAAAGTACTTATATGTTCTCTGCATGAAGGTGGAGTCAATGCTTGCGACAAGCGTTCTAAGTTGAGGTACTTACGCGATAATACATATATTATATACCCGCCTGTTGGACAAGGTAAATATTGTTTGCTATCTTACTTGTGTAAAAAATATTAACAATAGCGATGTATGATTATTATTGAAAATCCCGACCATGTTCAGTAATAAATCAACATTCGAATACGTTGATTCAATTACCGATTTGTTCAAGCAATGGCTCTTATGTTTCGTCGCAGCTATTTGTTTTTCTTTTTTGTATATCGATTTTTTTACTATTTACAACAACTTAAGAAATTATTTGTGCACATTCCGTACAAGCTTTTTACCTACGTCTTAATCAATACGCTATTTGCTTGTCAGTCTGGTACTAATTTATCCAATCGATTTTATATTAACTTAAAAATGAGTTACGCCTTTGAACTAGATGATAGTGACTGATAAAAGAACCACAAATATATTTAACCAATAAGATACTTTAAACCAGGCTGGAAAGTATATTTTAAAAAAATATTCGTGGAACGCATGCTTCTTATATATTATTCATATATCGATTAAATATTTAGACCAAATATGTATCGATTATACATTAATTTATACAATCGCTTATACATAATATATCAACAATAACAAGTTAATGGATGTATATCATTAACGATCAATATTGTCAGAATATATTCGAATAATTTAAATATTTTTCGAATAGACACACAATTAAAGTAAAATAAATACGTGGTGAAAAGAATCAAATTTATGACATAAATTTCAACTCGGAGGTCACGGAATAGTCGAGTTTTCGACTGTCAGCGTCCTAGTTGCCATGTACATACATTCTTTACCTTTGGACTGAGAATTTTCTGGCATAAAAACGGACTACATATCTCACGATTAACAATCGCTCTGACAGCTACTGCATGAACAAGTCCATTACTTTGTTCTCAGTGGAAACCCTCTGACGTCTTATGCGTAATAGTGTAAACACAACTGGGGCAAATAGAGGTAATTGCAAGAATAATATCAGTCTCCCAGTCTAAAATAACGTAAAACCCGTCCAAAACAATCCAATCATATTATTATAGTTTGCGAGTCCATATATTATACGCAAGCCTAAAAAGGAGAAAAAAATACCCATACTTTCTCTTCGTTACGTGGTATAAGGTTTTTTTCTGTTTTTATTATTAAGAGTGGAGATCTCTGATTGCTTAAAGGTACATGGATAATAAGAGGCACTTAACCAAGTAGGGTAACGAACCAATGTTGGTCCTTTTATTTTAATTTTTTATGATTGAAGATTTTATTACCGCTATAAAATTAAGTAGAAAATGCAAATCGCTAAGCTCTAAAGACTAATGAATACAGTATTTTGAAATTGATTTAATGCGTTTTGTATTATTTAAATAACTTATTTACTTGTCAGTCCATTCTAAGACTAACAAATAATAAGAATTTAATTGGCTAACCTTATTTAAATACTTATTAAATATTGACATTGAAATAGTTTATAATATATACCTACAGCACTTCTAAAGCAGCTTCAAGTGTAATATGCAACGGTTAGTTTGCGCTGCCTACATCAAAAGCGTACTAATAACATTCTTCACCTTTGAAAAACTGTCCATCGAGTGCCATGGACAAGGAGGACCAATCCTAAAAACAGCTCTAAGAACTCTGTTTACCGCAGAAGATTAACACAAAAACATTTGATTGCGATCTTCTGTAAGGATAGGCTTTGCCCAGGCGGTCCTCTCATGACTTACTTTCAACTACGTCAATACGTTCGCCCCTATTACGTTGGTTCTAATACCAAAGTTGTTAAAATTTGGATGTAGTACACCGCTGCCTGGCACTACTGGGCTACGGGCGTATAACTACTCTTCTTATTGGTACAGCCAATAATAATGATCAAAGTACGATTGTTACCGATGAAAATAACAGATGATAAAAATTATACGATGTCATATCTAAATGTCAATTTATGTAATATCATGATTAATTTCTGTCGAATATTTAATATTTCAATCACGATTCGATGACACGCTTGTGAGTTATCTGTTACGTTGTGACCGATCATATCGACTAGCATTTTTTTAGGTCGTTCCACCAGAATTTACGAATCAATAATAGACATCAGATTACATATTGCTAATACATAATCATTACAATTAGTCAATCATAAAGTAATAAGCATTCGATTAATATTATTTAAGTATTCGAATAGACACATCGCTACCTCCTTTATGCCTATGGATGAATCAACGACACACCCAAACATATGGCCAGTTCACCAACATGTGAAATAACCAATAGTTGCTAGCATTGGCCATTACTTTTAGCTAAAATTCCAACCAAGGTAATGAGAACCCTTAAACGGAATTGCTCTTTAAATTAAACTTGGTTCAAATGTTGGTTGGCATGCGCTCATTGTGTGGTCGCTAAATTTGGCTAAAACCCTCTTAACGAATTTTGGTTGCCAAAAGGTTAAGTCCATTAACCTAATGAATCCTTAATAAACTCTTAATACCTTCGTAGTATCTAGTATATTAGTGTACAGGTAGATCAGGAAGGGTACTTAGATTATATTGAAACAGCGATGGTTAGTCCGCATGCCATTCGAAGTGATCATGTTCAATTACCATTTGTTTCAAGTAGAATGCAGTATATTTTTACATATATTATATGAATGAATTATACATAATATCGATTACTTCAAGGTACACTACTGGTTACGTACCGACGCCATTTTTATGCTAACGAATCTGGTACAGTCCTGAGAAAATCTGTGTTTATATTTATATATAAACACAGATTTTCTGTAAATATAATGTCATCGTATGATGACATTAATAATAATAAGCACTTCTATAGGGTCGACCTAACAACTGAACTTCCATTCCAAAATTCCTGGGAAGTAAAAATAACATTTACAGTAAAATCTACAAAATAATACAGCATATTTATCGTTGTCTAAGTCAAAGACAAACATTGTTTACTAATTTATGTTACATACACACTTACTTACATTTGTACCTGTTTTTAATATCTTTTAGTGCAAACCTATTGTATTTTCTGAGACAATAGGTAAATATAATTTCTATAGTTAGTTTACTAAATTTATATTTATGTTAGTTACTTTGTTGCCCCCAAGAAACACATGGACACACTTTTAAATCGCCAATATACATTTTCAAATATTTCCTTCACCACGAGCTACCTATAATTTGTACTGTATAGTTGATCCCAGTCTCCGCTTTTCCTTATATAGCAAAGAGAGTATTTTCCACCAGTTATCAAACACAAATATATCCAGTGATGCTTAATTCTCTGATAGGAAATGTTAGTAACATCAAAGTACAAAGTACAACCTAAATAAAAGCATCTATTGAACTAATTTTTAGAGCATCTTGGTACAAAAGTGTCGCCTTTGTACCTTTGAAATTCACCAAGCCCATTGTACCTGAAATGTTCCTTGAGATGGTTCTGTATCGGAAGCCTTAGAAGCGCTCTTGCCAAATTACATTACGCAATGAATTTACTCCGATTTTGATTCGCCATTTATGTCAGGCTTCATTTTAGCTGATGGTAATGGAGTCTCTTTCACCTTTATATTCATTCTTGTTTTAATAATATAAATGAATATAGCTGCCGTACAGAATCTTCCTGCCACATTATTTGTGGTATGTATTATACAGATGACTACATCCCTAAAGGGCAGAGAGAGGTATATCAAATTCTGTGAATACGCCAAATACGGTTTGAGATCCCAAAATAGAGGGCTATTGCCTTGTACCGGCACATAGTTCCAGAAACCGAATTGTTATTGAGAATTTCTTCATAAAATAACCAATTTACCCGATTCGGCAATCGAACCCGAGGTCACTCAGTGTACATTTTGTTAGCTTAGTCATCATTTAAACTATTCATTCTTTTTCAGATCTCTGTACTACGTAACGTTCGAAATAAAAATGATAATAAATACATAACGTTTTACGTCTATACAAAATTCTCCTTAAAACATACCTACTCCACATATCTTCGCATCACGTGCAGTATGTAATAAAAATAATATCTGATATGAATTATAAGTACGTACCATACGCTGTATATTTATATCATTCGGCTTTCAGCAAACATGGGCATTTAATATTGTACAAAATGTAACGTAGGCATGTATGCTAGCATAAGACTTATATTGAAACAAACATAATTATGTATATTAAAGAACGCAATTTTATTCAAATAATTGAATCCTTCTGTAAGGCCGGGGCTCCACCAAAGCGGAGATGTGTGCGGTGTGCTGTGTGCTGTGCGAGAAGAGATGTTTTTCAGCTCGGGGGACTCCACCAAAGCGGAGATGTGTGCGGTGTGCTGTGTGCTGTGCGAGAAGAAATGTTCTTCAGCTCGGGTGCGAGGCGTTGAGTGACATCGCTCACTGCACGCCGCTCACATCTCCGCACAGCGAACTCCACTGAAGCTGAGCGGAGAGGAGATTTGTCAATAACACAATTCTATTGGTTGTTTAAAAAACATCTCCTCTCCGCTCGTCTCGCTTTGGTGGAGTCCCGGCCAGGACTCCACCAAAGCGGAGACGAGACGAGCGGAGAGGAGATGTTTTTTAAACAACCAATAGAATTGTGTTATTGACAAATCTCCTCTCCGCTCAGCTTCAGTGGAGTTCGCTGTGCGGAGATGTGTAATATTTGTATGGCGTGATGGAAGCGTCGATGTGAGCGGCGTGCCGTGAGCGATATCACTTAACGCCTCGCACCTGAGCTGAAGAATATCTCTTCTCGCACAGCACACAGCACACCGCACATATCTCCGCTTTGGTGGAGTCCCGGCCTAATCGTTGTAGAAATAAGAAGAAAATATGACTATGTTGCCTTATGGACATGCATTTCTATATTTCTGTGGTAGAATACAAATTGTTTCAGTGTCTAGAAGACTTACATACTCGTATATCTTCTTATGATAATAATTACGAGTATCCTAATCCTAACTAATATTATAAATGCGAAAATGAGTTTGTTTGTTTGTTTGTTATGCTTTCACGCCTTAACTACTCAACTGATCAACATGAAATTTTGCATACACGTTGTCAGGGGTATAGAATAGGACATAGGGTACCTTTCATCCAGAAAAATAAATGTTGCAAACCTAACCTAACCTAACCTACATTTACGCGAGCGAAGCCGCGGGTGAAAACTAGTAATAGATATACCTATATTACACCATCCTATTGTACTAAAGCTTCAAAGCTGTGTTGCAAAGTATCTAATTTGATTCGATTTGAAGAAAACTATACATCTCCTTCTAATAGCAGAAGGGTTTCCACTCAATTTAACTTCTATTACTGTTATATAACTAATGCATTTATTGGACAAAAGATATTTTCATTAATACGATAATATATAGGTATTTGTGACCTAAACTCTATATAACCTATCTTCATGAGGCTTTGCTACACAAATAGACTAGACGAGTATTAAAGCTTGAAAAGTCAGCGTCGGTATAAAACTGGTACAATAATTTCTGTCTAAGGATTAAGCTAGGCACCTAGTTAGCTGTGTTCGAAATTGCCTCGAACGACTTTTGCAGCCCGTTCTATAAGGCGTCGAGCGCTAAATCTCTTTTAATTGAGTTTTATGACATGAACAGTGTTCTCAAATGGAGACAAAAAATAAAGCTACTTTCTACAAGCGATCTACATTTCATTATAACAGACTTAAAAGTTCTTAAATTTAGTCAAATATGTGCTAGTACTTTACTTTGATATATACCTACGCTTAGCAAGTGGAAATTTGTGTCCATAGGTGGATAGGCCTCCAGGAAAACAGTTGTATGTCTATGTATATTCAGGCTTAATCTTTTATTGGCTGGACTAAAATAAACGATTGGTAACCTTACATTGTTAAGACGATTCACTCATTGAATTTTCTTCTTGTGCTGCGGGGCTTTTGACAAATATTGAATGAGCTATTTTGGCTCTACCATCGCTAAAACGGCTGCGCTTTTTGTGTATTGATTACAATGAATTAATTATTTAAACAATCGTTGGTTTCCTCCTTCGGGGTAGATCGATATCAATTTGATTAAAATCTGATGGTAGTATTTCCTTCCGGTGAAATCGTATTAAACAAGGACCATTGACGGTAGTAAGGTTTTGTTACAATTGAAAGGTTATTTTAATCTTATCTGAAAATCAGCGCTGCACTACCTACCACGGTGCTGCAGCATTATGCTGAGATAAGTGCCATTATTGGTCTCACACTGGCAGTACGATTAATATTATTATACAAATTGTTCATTCTTGTTTCATATTTTAATATTTTTTAATTTTTGTGTACCTAAAATTTTTGTTTTTTTTGTTGTTATTTTTTTATTTTGTATTATGCCAGTGTAGAGGACAAAATAAACTGTTTTCTTTCTTTCTTAATATCAATTTGTGAAAGACTAGCTTATTTTAAAATTATCTAAGTCATAGGTACATATCACACAATTATGAAGTAAATAATATACTGTTATGGAAATAGAACGCGATAAAATTTGTATAACATCATTCTATATACAACATGGATTTTGCGTATGAGGCGGCAGTAGCGCAATTGTTAACGGATCAGACTTGCACCTTAGAAGCCGTAGATTTGGTCTTCAACACACTACCAACGTGAACCTTCAATATAAGCTTTAAACTGGAATGGTGCATGAACAGTAAAAAGAGGACGGTGCCCAGCAGTGGGACAGTATAAAATCTATTTTACCATCCTTAAATACCGCATGCATGTTTATTAAGATAAACATAATGTCACGTAAAAGCTAAATATTTATAACATAGCATGACAAATATATTGCAGAACATACAGATAAATAATTAAAATCACTATTGCATAGCAAGGTCTACTTTTCACAATGTCACAAGCTTAATAACATCTACATATATACCTATTAATACGTGAAGCTAAAACTTTGTACCCATTTTTACGAAACTTACGCGGACGGAGGAGTATGAAATTTGGCACAGTTAAAGTTTATATGGAGAAGGAGTGGCGAATCCTAATATTTATATAAAATATTCATTAGAAATACATTAAATTAATGAAAAAGCACTACACGCACACAACCATGCATTTGACACACGCAGTCGAATCGCTTTCGTAGTATTTCGGCATTGTGCGGCTGATGTCGTATAATTCTTCGTAATTATGGTTACCTCCTATTGAAATTGCGCGGTATTGGCCATTAACAAACTCAAACTTCAAATTTAAATCAAATTATGGTCGAATTTCGAGCACTTGGCGGCCGCTAGTACAAATAAATACTAGAAAGTGTTCTTTATTAAATTGTAATGTTATAAACACTCAAATATACGTTAGTGTGTCACATATAGATTATAAACCTCTAGACTGAAATATTATTATTATTTTGTTTCTCTTTCACGGATATTTCTCTAATACGTTAGGAAAATACCCGGCCCTTTGGGAGGCTTACTCGGAGACATGGGTCCAGCGTAAAGAGGCCCTTCGAGAGCTTTAATCAAAGGTGGAACGGAACACCTACAGCGGCACTAGCCGCAGCAGGCGTAGGACTATTGCTACGTATGGATTCTAATATATGGGCTATGGTTAAGAGTGTTTGATGGACTGGTATATTAGTAACTATGGATGATAAAACGGCGTCTGCCCTGAATAATCTAATAGCATCAATCGAATGGACAGACGGTGACTCGCCAACTCATTAGATGGGCCCCCTAAATCCCCACCATAGTCATACAAGCCAGCAGCAGAGGGCAACACCGGTGCGAGCGCCTAGAGATGTCGAGCGGTACGGTGCCGGTTTCACCATCACGGGTCTCGTGACAACGGAGACCCGGAGTGGGTTTCCCTACAGTTATGCCCTTGAAAACCCCAAGCATGTAGCTCTAGCGGCTCCCCCCCCCCCCCCTCTGACTGGCCGACCAAGGCAAGCCAGAGTTGAGTCCTACGGGCGCTCTTGAAGTTCCACCCCAGCCAACCAGTAACGGCAAGCCGGGGACGAGGCCCTAACCGACTCTCTGAGACATTCAGGACCGCAGTATCGCCACTCACATTGAGCTCACCACAAGCTGCCCTGCGGTTTGTTGTACGCTTTTATTTAACCTGGTGATAAATTTTTAGTTTATATCACAAGGCGAAGGTGGTAGTTTAAAAGCTAGTGCACTGTGCTCTCCAGTATCGCGTTAGTTCCATGAGGAGATAACGACTGTCCCAGAGGGGGTTATTATTATTATTATTATTTTAAACTTTATGCACAATACAACGGCGGACTTAATGCCAAGGGCAATTTTTACCAGTCAACCGTAAGGTGATGCAGAGATAAAATGAAGTAAGTGCATACAGTAGCATGAAACATTGTACATAATATATACATACCAATAAACATATTATATAAACTAAATAAAATATATACTAATATATATTATATACATATATATGTATTCATATAGATATAGATACATGCATACATTCATACATATATACATACATATATACTTATTATAATGATGAGAAGAATCTGATAAACTGTCGAAGAGGAGAGCACGTACTTTTACCTTGAAAGTGACTGACTTTGGACTACCCCATCATACACAACAGGAGGTAAAGTACTGGAGTCCAACCTGCTTATCAATCGCTGACTTCCAACTATGATTGACTGGCACTTAGTCGGATTAAATGGCTTTTTCACATTACTGGCAAGGATTAGAAAGTCACTCAAGTAATTTTCAGAAGATATGTAGGGCTCTTAATGAACACGAATCAAGTCCCGGTTATCAACTAGTTAATTAGCAATTAGCGAACGTGCCGAGCCGTATGAAATGCTCTTAGAGTGTAATTTGCCTGCCTAGATGTTGATGTTTGTGTATTACACGATATTCATATACCTTTGATTTTCGTCTCACGTCTCTTTAAACTGATACGTGATGGGTAAAGGTGGCAAATATTTACTTGTAGTCTGATGGTAAATGTTTACCGCTTAATGTCCAGTAAGGAGATCATATTTAAACATCTATGAGTTCAATCTTTGGAGTTGACGATATCACTCGCGAATCTATTTAATATAGACATTACTTAAAAAAAATCATAAGTGCTTGCTCGTAAGATCGAAGCCAAGACCTTAGTAGTACGATAACAATCCCGACTAGGCTATCGCTGGTTATAAATAGAACAATTATATTATCTAACAATTATAACACTAGATGTAGTCTTAGCGCTCAGCACCGTCCTTGATTTGACACGGATATTATCATTTCTCTTGTCTAGTAGAAGCGCATGGAACAATATTCTGTGATAAGTAGGTACATCCTAACTAATAGTAGATATAAATGCGAAAATGAGTTTGTTTGTTTGTTACGCTTTCACGCTTTAATAGTTAAAGACAAAGAATATCCACTTGTTTCGATCCTTTGATACCTGGATTGCTTTATTGAATATAATTGCTTTCTTTTAATAAAGACCAAGTGACGCAATGTTCGCACATGGAACGTTTTTAGTTATTGTTTTGCTTATGAGCTTTACTACTCCAAAGGACAATGAACAATTTGGTCTATGAATCAACACACATTCACCTAAACAATAATTTGTATTTTATTTTATGACTTAGTAATCAATCATTACAATCTCACGGACACTTTCGATTCTTATTTTCGTGTTAAAAAGTATTTTCGCGATTTCATTTCATTTCGCAGTGTTGCCATCCCTTCAGTTTTTACAATATGTGTACGGTTTTATCAGATAAATTATTTCTTATTTAGCTTGTCTGTAATTTTATTACGTTGTTAATACGAATGCTATTCTATAAATACCATTATTGAACTTCATCATAGATATGACCAATTTCTTAAAAAGTCACAAGTTTTAATGTAAAAGACCATAATAAATACCACTTTCTCGGTATTATACGTTTTTCTATAGTGCAAGCATTGCAACACTTTTTTTTTCTTTTTTACGTGGGGTAATGCATTGACGCCTATCCCTCCGCGGGGGCGGGCGGAGGGGTTATGTCGGACTCACCGAGGTAAAAGAGAAAGATGGAATAAGGATGATAATAATGGACCTTCCGGAATATTTAGAAGCAATATTCAGAAGTGTCCGTGACTTATATTCACTTTTAATTGAATGTGGTCATCCTAACCACATATTTATAATTTTTTTGTGGCTGCTGCTTCTTAGGCTTATAATGTATGGCAGCCGAACAATGTCCTTTGAAGCTTACATTGATCACCTTTTATAAAGTAGAGCAAAAACAGTCTTTGTAAAAACTTGTTTCGTATTTAAAAACATCCGTCACAATAACATACATTAAGGGCTGTTTTAAAGTAAGTTTTTTTTTATACAACTAAAGTGGCAAGCATGCATACCGCCCCGCTGATGGTAAGTGGTCACCATAGCCTATGGACGCCTGCAACATCAGAGGCATCACTTGCGCGTTGCCGACCCTTTAGGAAAGGAAGTGAAAAGGAGGAGGAGCGAGAAGTGGGAAAGAGGGTGATTGGGCCTCCGGCACTCTCACTCACCGAACGAAACACAACAGTAGGAATACTGCTATTTCCCGTCGATATTCTGTGAGAGGTTAGTCCTTTCCCGGTCGAGCCGAGCCATTCATGCTGAAATCATCGAGCAATTTGGATTACAAATGACTTTTAAACTTAAGCTAAACTGATATACTTATGTTAAGAGTAAGTTCACGTTGCTATTAACCATGAATTCTCGATCGCAAGTCCGATGGGGTATCGCCACTCGTTGATTACCTACACAGTTTAAAACATAGATCACTTTTAAAGAATGGGTAGGTCGACGGGATAGACTGAGTTTGCTTCTTTTAGTTTGAAATATAAAAAAATAAATGTAAAATAATATATATTTATTTGAAAATCTGAGATACTTATGAGGTGGAAAATGACTGTTCACTCAACCAATACCGTATATTAATTATATTAATTTATTTAATGAATAAAATGGGGCTGTGACGAATGATGGGGTTCAGTCATCGCCAGAACGTTCACCTACATAAGTATAATGAAGAATAATAGTACGGGACGTAGTAAGTAACAAAGGCGATCTCGAAAGTTTATATGTACTGGACAATTGTGGTAATCGATATAAAATGTGAAATAATCACATTATTTGACTCCAGAAATGGCGTTTTCACTAAAAATATCACCTCAATACGAACCGCTTATATAATTAGGTACATTTAGGTGTTCAATAAGTATACGTAGTTACTTAATATTATTACGTAATATGTATGTAGCGACTAATGCGATGGCTGCATTTTAGGTGTTCCAATTTCGAACCATCTCTCGTCGAACGACTGTACTATTTATGCGAATGTAAAACGTTTGCAGAAAATAATAGCCTGAGGCGAGGAATGTACTACCAGCCGAACCTATGTGACTGTAACCAGTAATTTATGTTTGTACTGTAATGCTTATCTAACTATAAATGCAAATATCCGTCTGTTTGTTTGTTGCGTTTTTACGTGTTAATTGCCTAACCGAATTTCATGAGATTTTGTATATATAATTAGATAGCCTTAAACCTATAGAAGAATATAGATATATGTAATATACCCAGGTAAAACTATAGGACCTTAAAATAAGGTATTGATGTAGTCTGTTTCTGGACTATTGCAATTTATAATTGATACAAAGCGCCACGATTTCCAGTGATGTGCGGAACTTGTGTAATGCGGATCGTGTGGTCCCGGTTTCGTCGGTCGTGCATAGTGCTCAACAGTGACGAACTCGTGCCTCGGCGAGCACGTTAAGTCGTTAGCCGATAGTTCAGTACCACAAATGCGTAGAACAGTCGATATATACCTAACTGTCGTAAACACAAATCAGGAATTTTGATCGGATGAGCCCGCTTCTGTAAATTCAGCCGGATCACAGAAGAAGTACTACTCTCTTCAAGGAATCCGGCATACGTGTGGTTAGTCACTTGAAAGTCAGGGTCCCGGCAGGTGACATACCTATCTGTCTCAACCTTTGTCCGTGATTATAGACTAAAATTAATAATATCAGCTCTGTATTAAATTGTTCCACTGCTGGGCTAGCGGCTCTTCTCAGTGTGAAAAGGGATAGGCCAAAGTCCACCTTGCAGGAGTATTGCGCGTTAGCAGACTTTGCATATCTTTGAGGACATTTTGGAGAACTCTTAGACAATCAAGTTTCCTCATTCGAGATCACTGCGTGGCAGGTTCCCACTAGGCTATCACTGCTATTTAAACTAGCTGTAGATATTTTATAGTACCCTCTGCCCTTGATGTAAAATCCCGCTAAATTTCAATTACCTATTATATAATATTTAAGACCTGAAGCACACTTTGTTTGCTAAAAAATATTACATCCTTTGGTAATATAAGCAATCCTAGGCTACGGTAATGGCTTACCATCAAGTTGCGATGTGATTGGTTACCATACTACCAGTATAAAGCACACAATCTTCAAAGTCCTGTGGATTGTCAGAAAGATGTTTATAAGTTTAGGTCTAGTTTATTATATAGATCAAGAAATTTATGTTACTAAAAATGCAAAGTGAAGACTCAATAATATCAATTGGGATGTTTTTGTATTGGTCTTAAAACAATATCTACTTAACAAAAGTCCCTACCAATTATTTTACGCGCATTGTTCGGTTAGATTCGTTCCAAAAGATATGAAAAGAACTTACGTGAAAAAGTTCACGTAAGTTCTTTTCATATCTTTTGCACTCATTATTAGTTTATATTGTCAATAAAAATGCAGTGATTGACAGCACCGTTACGACATTTATTACTATAAAAATAACATATTTCAAGTTTAAATTATCGTTGGCGCATAGTCACACGAATCTTAAGAGATTGATACTAAAGCCTTAACACAGTTTTTGTATGTTTACACTTGTTTCATGGAAATGTAAACCGCTGAACGAATATTGATCGAACTTTCACTATACTTTTAATGGGGGACAGATGCAATATGTTATATAATTAATCATAGTGTAGGCAGTTAAAAGCTGTTTAACTTTCTTAAAACATCTAGAAATAACTGGATATTTTATGGTTGTTTTAACTTATATGAACATATAAGTTAAAACAACTGTATTACGCAACAGAAGGCTTATTAATTTGTTTGAACACAATCAAAACCGGCTTGCGTATAAAGAGTTTAATGAGCCAATGGTCAATATTTAGTAATAACTCTTTGTCATTACAAAATCTGTGTATTATAACTACTATTAAAATTTATTCATAACTGGGTTTTTCCCGCGGATTTGCTCACTAGGGAATAGTACATTTGTGTACGTCCTTCTCTGTACCCCTGACAACTCGTATGCGAAATTTCAAGATGATCGATCGACTAGCTAAGGTGTAAGCTTACATTCATATTTATAATATTAGTTAGGATTTAGAAAATGCAATATTGTTCAATCATTACTGACTGGAGAACTAGTTGAAAATACTGAGCGCATTTACGAAATCATATAGGTACTTATGTTTATTTCTAAATTTATAGACAGTTGTATTATATTTGCGCAATGAGAAATGAATCTAGTTGCGTTCCCACGTCGATAAAGGAAACAGTTGTACCCGTTTATGTAAATTTTTAGATTAAATTATATTATGAATTTGTACTTAAATAATAATTCATTTTAATAGATTTTTGTTTACATAACTAAATCTAGTCACTAACCTAAATGTAACTTTAGTTATACTTTGATATACAAATGTTTCTGCTTCGGTGTTTTGTGACATAAATGTATGGATTACTCGTTACTCCTATGTCATAACGTTACGTTCAAAAATAAAAAGCATATAGACTTGTGTAAAGTTCATTCACCTCCTACAATATGCGACATCAATACTTGCTATTTTATTTAAGAAAATTTTTGCGCTTGGAAACTGTTCTGTATTTTGTATGGCCTTAAGCTTTCAAACATCGTAAATGAAATTCAACCAAATGCGGTATAACTAGTAGTTACAAATTTTGTTCCGGATCAAAGCCGACACTCGACGTAATGCAGTAGGGATTTACCCACAAAACCATTGCCATATATCCCAAATACTGCTACTCAATGCCTTCGAAATAAACGACGGATATATAATATATAATATCAACCCTGTATTAAACCTACCCGCACTGGGCCAGCGTGGTGGACTATGGCCTAACCCTTCTCACACTGAAAAGAGGCCAGCTCTTTTCAGTGTGAGAAGGGTTAGGCCATAGTCCACCACGCTGGCCCAGTGCAGGTTGGCAGACTTCACATATCTTTGAGAACATTATTGAGAACTCTTGGAATGCAGGTTTCCTCACGATGTTTTCCTTCACCGTTAAAGCAAGCGATAATTAAATATTAAGTATTTAATACGCACATAACCACGAAAAATCAGAGATGCGTGCCTTGGGATCGAACTCGAGACCTCTGCGTGGCAGTCCAACGGTTTCCCACTAGGCTATCGCTGCTATTGCATAGACGGATACTACAGATTATATCCACAAGATATTGCAACTATAAGTGGTCTAAGTTCTGTCATTATCACGTCAGTCTCTCGGCGTAGTATAGAATATGTATGTATGTATTTTCAGCAATGGATAGACCCGCCGTGTCTCAAGGTAATTACCACAAATCATACCGTACTTTACGTAACTGGAACAGGTATTCTAAAGGCGATAATACACTATGCGTTGTATGCATCTTGTAAACTTTCGAAGCGAGCTACCTGTACTGTACCAGCAAGAGAACCAATACAAGTTTCTTGAACCAAATATCCTTGTTTGTGTCATTAAATAAGACAAAGAACTTGTGTAGGTAGAGTAAGCAGGCCTTAACTCTGTCATGTAGTTTGCGTACGTAGCCTGGACCAGCTCCTAGAGTCTTGTAAAATTAAATGTAAAATTGATACTGTGTGTCTTAATAATTTTCTTTGATGTTCACATAGATAATTACAAAGATATTTCACTTTTAGCGAGAGGAATAACAAACTACAAAGGCAAGAGTTTCTAGGAAAAGCTCAATTTATAATAAATGGTTTCTTTGTTGCTCATCTTAATCAAATGCGTCCTTTGCTTTGGTTAACGTGACGTACATTGCGTATATCTTAGTTCAAAATTGTTACTCTAGGATCTAAATTTAAATTTATTATTATAAAATATAAATTTAAATTAAATTAACTCGTTTATATTTGATTTGACTTTTAGGTTAGGTTAGGTAGTATTTGCGTATAATAAGATACCAATTAGGCTAATATTGATGTAGTAGAATAGCAACGAATACGTAACGAGGTGAAGTGACCGCTAGCCCGCTGCGCCACCCACGCAGTCAAATTTTGGTGTGGTTTTCAATTTGGTAGCTTGAAGTTCATATAATTTTCATCAGTAGAACCGTAGTAATGATTCGTTTAATTGTTGTATCCTGTAGTCACCACGAGCAAAGACATGGACATAATCTAGTAAGTATAATTAAATAAACAGAATTCAACGTTACAAAAAATACGTCTTTATCTACGACTTGCCTTATACAAACACACACAGTTTCTCAATTCAAACTTTGGTACAAAGGAAGGCTTGAAAGATATCTAGCAGGCTTAAAATTGCAAAAGAAATTGAAACAGCGATAACGATTGCCAAGGACTCTTGACTTTTATCAAATAAAAACAAAAGAAGTACAAGCATCCGAACTTTTGATTTCTACGTTTATTTTTGTATAACGTAACTTTCAAAATAGTGTTTCGTAATAGAATAATGCATGTAGATAAACTCGATGGAATTAAGTAAAATATATATAATAACAGTATTTTTATACATTTCTTTTAACAATTGATGATTTTACTAAGTCAAATACTTATAAACTTAGTTCAAGTAAAATATTATACTAAAACTAAACTTGCATACATTTTTATATTATTGACCTTAACCATATAAAATTATATCGACGGTTTTCCGGCCATTTAAACTAAGTGACATTTTGAGAAAGTTACAGGTGAGAGGTTTCAAGTTTTGCTTTTCGGAAAAAAGTCATTAAAATGATTAATCTACTGAGTGGATTTTAGTAAACATAATACAGTATTTCCATAAATACATACTGCATCTTGCCGAGTTAATATTGTGAATATATGAGTATTATTTTCTAAAATTAATGTCGCTTAATTCAATATGCTTTATGTGCTTTATTTTATGGAATAAAGCAAAATAGCTCAAATGACTATAGATTGAATAGTGATTGAAAATAAATTAGTTCAAATGTTTAATCAATCTATACTAATATTATAAAGCTGAAGAGTTTGTTTGTTTGGTTGAACGCGCTAATCTCAGGAACTATATTGGTTCAAATTGAAAATTCTTTCAGTGTTGGATGACTATCCAACTCTGAAAGAATTTTCAATTCGAACCAGATTAAAATGTTATATAGCCTATAGCCTCTTATAGAGCAAGGCTATAGGCTATATAACATCATGCTACGGCCAAAAATCATAAATGAAAAATTTTGCAAATACGGTGAAATTTCTCTAATGTGAAGCAGACGAAGTTGCGCGAGTCAGCTAGTATGAAATAAAACAAGACAAAATGGCATAAACTACAAACCTCACAATGAATTACCTAAGTCAAATGAGTCGAAGCATCATGTAACATTCAACCAGACTAGTGCAACTTGATACGGACGATGATCGGTGCTTAGCACCACTCAACTAAAATTAACTTTTGCTATCATAAAATTAGAAATAGGTTCTTAGGCCACAGTTCTAATACAACCCTAATAGACGTAACCATGGATAATTGGTAATTTGTGATAATTTTAAAATAAAACTAAAATGGTTTGAAACTATCCTTAATAAAAAATGTAATATTTATAAAAGTTTTATTCTTAGCGGTTAGCAGAACCATTTTTTTATCAAAAGTTGTTAATATTATGAGTTTTAGACATACCTACATGAAAATTCTTATTCAAGTTCATCTTAACTATTTCAGTCTCAATACTTTCGTATAATTAATATTAATTATACTGACTAAAATAATCACATTAATTTTGCCTTTGAAGTATTGTCCTCACCGCCAGCATTCGTTTGCGAGCACGTACCTACGTGGTTGCGACCATTTTTTTGGGAACATAATTATTTCCTCTACAAGTAAAACTACAAAATTGTATGGAGAATAAAAAAATTCGACGTTGAAAAAGGCCAAGTCTAAATGTCCCAAGCGACTTCGTTTTAATTGCATGCAAAATGATTCAAAATGATTTAATAATTCTGGTGTAGAGTCAATTGACTCAAATGACACATACTAGATACTAGATAAATACTAGATATTTCAGCTGAAGGCTAATTGAGTGAACGCACATTACGTAGTCAAACCATCGTAGGAAAAACAATTCAACCGACTAATCAAGAAAAATCCGAATAAGCTCAAATAGTGTAACTTACGTAATACAAAACATTTACAACTTTTGTGTCGGTTGATACAATGGTCATCAAAATGAGGGCAAAGTTACAGAGGGGTACAAACGCCACAAAGTGCTCATAAAAATTCAAACTTAGTTTAAACGACGCAGAAAAATCTTCGAAAAAAAAATCGCTTAGTTGGATCAAATAGCCGGCGAACCGTCGATATAACTCTGTAAATTTTATTACATTACAGTACATTAAAATAATATATATAATAGGTATTATTAATAAAACATTGATACTCATTGCATTTAAATAAAATTTACAATCTGACTATCCTGTCATGTATGTATAGTAAGTAACATTTTGTATCATTTACAAAGTAGCTATTGTATTATTGCTAAATGATCTATTTCGAATATTCTATGAATTGTTTCATAAAGAAAAAAATCTGTATGGGTTTCCATAAACATTTGATACCTACGTATATATATATATATATATATATATACAAAACTAAGAGATAACTATGATGGTAAATGTGATAAAAGGGAGATAAACCTATGCTGCATCATAAAGATATAAAAATAGAAGAACGATGAAAAATAATATATCTAGCCAGTAGTATACAGTAGTGCGTCTAAATGTCCTATAAAATAAAATAAACACGAAGTCCAAAATAATTATTTTAAGTTATCTGTATTCTATATTCCACAGCCTGTAAGCCCCCGCGAAACGGTCATTATCTGTATCAAAATAACAAATTTGAGAACAATTGCCTACCAGCGCGTAGCGCATAGATTGATACACAGGACGTGCTAAGTATAATAGCGTTCTAAATAACTCGCTCATTGTAGTACTAACGATTTATCCAACTAAACATGATAAATGTTAGATACTTAAAAGTGTCTTGGAAATTAAATACGTCGAGATTTAGTCGTGTATTACATTACACCAGACGTCAATCAGACTGAAGAATTGCACGAGTACGTAGCTATTTTGCAATAGTTACAACAGTTGATATACTTTTTAGATGTGACATATTTTGATGATAGATGTACCATTGTGTGATGTAACAATGCAATATCAAAGCAAGTGAGATATTTGTGTAACGAATGAAAATTGATGAAAATTTGAGATATATTAGTTACGCATGAGTGTAAAAACTTAACTAGACAGTTGCAATGAACAGAAATAATGATACTTTTTATTTGTGGTCGAGTATCGTGACACTTGATTGCTTGAAAGGCTTTGTTTGATTACATATCATAATATCAGGCCTGTATTTATGTAGTGTAGTAGAGCACTTGGACGCTCACAATGCAGTGCAGGCACGTAAAGCTTGTTACCATTTTTATATATGCATAAAAATAGTAATAACTTACTTTTTTATACGTGTGTATACTATCTAGGTATATATAAATATGCAACGATAATTTCAGTACATTTCTTTTAGTCTGTCTGTCTTTCTGTTTGTCTGTCCGTCCAAGTAAATCGCTAAAACCAGGACTGAATAATATTTAGAGCAACCCTTAAAACTGGTCACTTTAAATGTGTAAACTACTTTATATTTTTATTTATCTTCTGTATACTAGACCTTGGCTTATTAATATATTTTTCTATATTAATGCAAAAGCTAACCAAGAGTAAATTATAATATTCTACCACATACACACAACACCATCTAAACCAAACTAAGCAGAGTTACATTCTCTTTAACCCATTCACAGTCCCGTGATAGACACAATAGAAAATCAATTGTTATGTACCATATGTGTTTCATCGGACAGGGAACGTGTTAAGTTGCGATTCACTTTGTGTATTATCTGATATTTTTGTTTGTTTCTTTTATCATAAATTATTTATAAAGATTTATGAAGAACGTACTAAGTATAGGGATTTCAATAATATTGATGGCTGGAAACGACCATTATATAAATAAAAACGTAGCGTAAATCTAGTGCAAACGGCCTTACTCCACGGTATCCAGAGGGGAGGAATAACACAAACTGATACAAGACTTAAACATTCCCTATTACAAATACACGCTTGAAACTGTATTAGAAAATACCACTCATAAACTTTATTTTGACCGTGCCATTCTCACTGACAGGGCCGCCATCCACTATAATAGACCGGATATAAAATTAGTAGATAAACTTAATAAAATTACTTATCTTAGAGATATCGCAATTCCTAACACGCATAATTTGCAAAAAACAATTAGTGAAAAATAAATAAATATGTAGAACTAAAAGAAGAAGTGACAAGAATATGGGGACAGGACAAAGTCTATGTGGTACTCATTGTTCTTTCTTCCACCAGTATCATTCCTAAGCATCTTCGCCATAGCCTAAAATTAATTGATCTCAAAGAAACATTGTACATTAGCCTGCAGAAAGCCGCAATTTTGACCACGTGCAGAATAGTCAGGAAATTCATGTCCCTTGATGAAAACGACACAACACAACCAACACCTCCAACATAATCTTTACACACTACACACTACATTTTACTTGGTTTCAGCCCGTAAATGTAGTTAAAACCAGCCACGGGCTGAGGAAAAAAGAAAACAGGATAATAATAATACTCTTCATTGACATAAAATCGATACAATTATGTTATAGAATTTCCTAACAGCCGCGCTAGTAAACACTGTGTTGCAGGTGGCAGTGTCTTCCCCTTATGTTGACAATAGTTTAATGTCAAATATATTACTAGGTAATTAATTTAAAGAACAAAATAACATTTACAAACTAAAAATAAAAGGAAAATGATCTTAAAATTATATCTTGGTAAGCGCGTGCGTGCGTGTGTACGAGAACCGTGCGTGCATTTGTGTGTGTGTGTGTGTGTGCGCGTGCGTATGCGTGTGTGTGTGTGTGTGTGTGTGTGTGTGTGTGTAACTGCAAAATTTATTACACTTTAAATAGATTTTCTACAGTGTCATAGTCCATTGATTTTAGCCTCGATGGCGTAGTGGTTAGTGTAACCGACTGCTACGCCTGCGGTCGTGGGTTCGATTCCCGCACAAGTCAAACATTCGTGTGCATGAACATGGATGTTTGTCTTGGTCTGGGTGTTTCTATGTATAATATGTATGTATTTAAAAAAAAGGTATATATAATTATGTATGTTTATCCATTGTCTAGTACCCATAGTACAAGCTCTGCTTAGTTTGGGCTAGATGGTGTTGTGTGTATGTGGTAGAATATTTATTAATTTATTTTATTAAATATAATCATTTTAAATTAATTATTAATTTTACTTACCTTATGATTTTTGTTACATTTGTTATACGTATGAGGAGCTAAATAATTATAGTGCCTTTGAGCAAACGTTGATTTAACACAAGGCACAGGGCAGCGTTCAACACGCTTTTGTGACGTAGGTAAATAGGGAACAACTTTTTCGTGATATCTCCGCAATATTTCGTACACAAATATTTTCCCACAGAAAACACGCCTGCTTGTTCGTACACGGAAAGTGTGGGAATTAGGTACTAGTATTCTTGTTAACTTCTCCAGCTAAGCTAGAATGCTTGTATTAGGAGTGGGTTCACGTCGGTACTGCAATGGGTGGGTATCGAACCAGCAACCTCTCGATCGCAAGTCCAATGGCTTATCCATTGTGCTACCGCCGCTTCGATTATGTATGTTTGATGTGGAAACCTAGCAAATTAGATAGCGTTGAAATATTTTGGTAAGTTTATGATTTAGTATGGTTGAACGGTTATGTAATGTAACGGTCTCGTTTGCACGCGCCCTCGTGCCAACTGGTTTGACTCGTTTCGCCAATGAGACACAGTTACATCTCACCATTTCGTTTTTATTTGAAGACCTTGAACCAATTTCTATTATGTTCAGCAATAGGTATCTAATGCTAAATAGCATCCGCTATTTACTCTTATAGGAAGGACATTATATTTGGTAATCATAAAAGAATTTAATATATCCGATTAAGGTGGCCCCGTTGCTTGTGTTTTGCGACTAACTTAAAGGAATAATATTACTCAATGGATACTGCTGTGCAATTTTAGTATATCATAATATTATCATCTCTGAGTCAGCTGGTAAAATTTGAGTTTCCTACAGATACTGGCGAGGCAACATTCGAGTGCGAGATGAGTTTTTCAGCTAAATAACATGACTAATAGGCACAGTTTATTTAATTTCAGGGTAAACAACGATACAATAGACGGCAAATAAGTAACATTACAAGATATAGACTAAAAAATAATGTTATATATTATTTATCAAAATCTTAATTCAACAGATTCCTGGTTACAGATTATTCACAAAATTCAAATAAGCACCGAACCAGTAAATATACAGCTTGTATCTACACGTTAGACAAGTATTTAAATAACCTATAATAGTATAACTCTAGAACTCGGTAAAATAACAAAATAATTGTAAGAACCACTTAGGCACTTTATGGCAGCTACTCCCGTGTCCACTAATTTTATGGTGCGAGGTTTAAATGCCCATGGCAAAATCTATGATTTTTAAAACATTTTATCCCTCCAGACACTAGGATCCCACGGCGCCGCTCCCATGGGATCCACAGACAATTTTTTCGCTTCTTGACTCCTTTGTTATAGCATTAAAAATTTATTAAGATTTGTCTTACGTCCAGTGGTAATTTCGATCCCATGGGCGTTATAGAGGATCCGGAGATATTCCCTCTCTCGACGACTAGTCCAGTTTATGATATAGCGTTTCCCTACACCAACCGTCAAGGTTATATTAGGTGGAGCCGCTGTACTTCCAGTGTCCGTGAGCACCTTCCGGGACCAGTTATAGACAGGTCTTGTCCTCAAATCTCGACTCTCCATTCTAATCTCAGAGATCCGGTTCTTACGAGAACTGAGCAGAGCTACCTCGTGCCCAAGTGACACTACCTATTCTCCAGATAGGTATCGCAGCAATAAAGCCGCTCACCACTCGCAACTCTGGGAGTTGCTAACGAAAACCTCGCTGAAGCCGACGGAGAAGCCGCCTCCCATATCTCCGGTATGGTACCAGAGCTGTTTAAAGCACGCTCACTTCCCGACGTACATCCATACGCCTACACAAATAGGCCTACAAACCGGGTGTGGCCCGAGTTACTCCAGCTATGACTCTTACTTGCTGAGCAGGCAAGCTCCCGAGATGCGTTGTGGCAGTGAAACCACACTGCCACTTCGCTAAAGACAACTCCGTGCCTCGCGCGACCGACTGGTTCGCACTACCCGCGCATGAGTCCAACGCTCGAACGCCACGTGCTTGCCGAGCAACGAACATGTCATCCTCAGCGGCTAACCACATACCCCTGCGAGTCCAACACCAATGTCAGGCACCGCGCACTCTAATCAGCGGTCGATAGAACACGCCTTTCGAGGCGCAGTGGCCTTCCTGACCCCGCAGTACCCTGGTCCAAAGGGAGAGACCCGTAGTTCTCCCCCCGAAACCCTATCTACTCGGGTCCTGAAGATAGGGTCGCGAGATATATTTTTTCTAAAAGATACAAAATTAAAAATCAATTATAGAAAGTAATAATAATTGTAATATGGTAAACTTAAAATCGACATTTGCCACTGCCACTTGACATGAAATATAAAGAATCAAGAACGAAAAAAGATGATGAAGAAAATATTACTATTCTACATATCGAGGGGGTAAAGGCTATTTGGTTTAAGCGACATTTTTTACGATATTGAGTTATATACATATATATTCGGAATCAGCGTTTTTTTCTGTTTCGAATGAGCCGAGTTTCGTACAATTCTGAGCACATTTTTGGCGCTTAAGACAATGCAATTTTAGCACCTAATTCTCAAACATTATGTATGATCCGACATCAAATTTGCCATATTTTTTAGAACTTCATTTAAGCTATACACAAAAATAGAGTATCGGAGCTTAAGCAGGTATTCCTGTCCAAAAATTTCAGTTAAATGGCAGATAAAGCGATTATCGATATAGCAAACTTTATATGAAAAGTCCCTTCATACATTTTGCTTTCCACTACACACTGTGCAATGTCGCTTCAACCAATTTTCCGTCAACCAAATTCAATAAGACATGTTGGTTAAACCCTTTTCGCTGCAACTGTTTTGCACTCCGTTTTATTAAAAGATTTTATAATTAACAGAACTATTTTTTATTTATTCCTGTCATAATTGATTAATTATTCACCCATTTTAATATATCTTATAATCTGTCATTATTATATCTTATAAACGGTTAACTATCAGCAACTATGTTTTATAAAATCCCTTCGAAAGAGACATCAAACTACTCATAAAGAATGTTCATCGTTGCTTAAGTCAACTTGCCTGTATCGTTAACAAAACCCTATTGGTAGTTAAACAAAATAGTATTTAATTCCTATTATCATCGAGTAACGTCGGTTCAATAATTTTGCTTTCTACTGAATAAGCACTGTAAGGTCACTTAAAGCCATTTTGCCTGCTGCTGATTAGTGACAATGTTGGATGTTAAATCATTTTTCTTTACTCTAAAAATAAGGCGATACAGATCATTTTGTATTATGCGACATGTATTTTGGAACTCATAACTATTTTTTTGTTGATAACTATACCAAAACTTGGTTTTATTGCAATAAAGATCCCCGATCGCCATTAAAGTAAGAGCAGTAGTTTTTTTAACGAATTTTTTTCCAAATTTTGAGTCTTTAAATGGCTTTCTTATAAAGTTCGTAAAATGTCGCTTAAAGCAAATAGCCTTTCACTCCTCGATATGTACTCCAAAAAGTGTCCAATTGTTATTTCCCCGTTTATTAATTCCAAAAGAAATTCATCATCTTCTATTTCTTTTTTCTTTATAGTATTTGCGACGTGGTTTTTTATACGTATATTGTTATATTTTGTATCCGCTTTTAATATTTGTAGTAAATTCAAAATATATCTGTTTTTCTTGCCCAATCTCTTATTCAGTCTCGTATGCCACCCATCCAAACAATTGTTTGTACGGTGGCGTTCACCGAATACGGCCCAAATATTCTTTTCATACTCATTCCTAAACCAAAAATTTTGCATTTTCTGAATTCAGGCGTTTGTTGATTTTCATATATTATACTTTTTCATATGTCCATGCACTATTTAACATATCTTCTGGAACTAGTGGTAAAACGGCAAATATAGCTACAGTTCTTTTTTTGCGTTTTGTCTTTGTGAGACCCAATTTGCGTCCAGTCTTCCAAACACTGTGTGTGTAATAGTAATAACAACCTCTTATTTTAGACTCGGGAAACTGTTCACGTATACCTTTTATTATTGGTATCTCAAAATCCAAAGTTATTTGTTTGGAAAGATGGAACACGGTTTTTGATTAACTAAAAACTAAACTATAGGACTCTTTGGTTCATTCTTTGGACATGTCATCATGGGAGCAAAGAGGATTAAAAAATCTTTGCTGGATCCCATGGTAGCCAAGAGGAATACAAAGTTATCTTAGGATCCCATAGGAGTTAAGAGGCGAAAATATTGTCTGTGGATCCCATGGGAGCGGCGTCGTCGGATCCTGGTATCCGGACATTATCCTTAAATATACTCGGAACTGAACAAAAGAATATATAAATTGTTTTTATATTTTATCAGACTTTAGTTGATCAATATAGCTAATCAATGTATCCTTTATTCTAATTTAAGTATCCTTCTACAAGATATTTAAATATCTAAAATGATTTTGATTCGACAATAATTATTAAAGAAGCAAAGCCCATTTTCCAATAGAAATCGCATTAGACAAGATAAGTCAATCCTGTATAAACATTTGTTCCAAGGTGATCGACAAGCTTAATATTCGTTCATTATTAAAATAAATTGTTTATACTAACTTTGTCAGTTACATAATTATTTCTGTCGCATTGTGTGAGATGATGTCTACGGCTACTTTCATCATCACAGTGCCTGCTACCAAGAGTTTATTGGCATACCATACGACCAAAGTGATCGCATACCAAACGATTTCAGAGGGATTACCATCAGGCACTTAGCTTAAGGAACGACCTCTGTGCTATAGGGTAGGCATGTCGACTGATTGTTTGCCGTGCTAGTGGTATAAATATTTTTGTGCATAATGGTCGACTGTCGATTGTCCTTTGTCCTGACACAAGACAATAATACCCAGGTATTTTAAGACTAAGAACGTGCTTTTTATATATTGAATCTGATTATAATTAAGTTATAACACACTTGTTTTTAAAAACTTTATCTCAACTTAATGAAACCAAGTAACCAAGTCTGCATTAAGTTGAAGCCTTAATAAAGAGAACTAATTATCTTGTAATTTTCACAATAAGAAGTATTGTAGCTTTAAAAAAATAAGACTGTTTGCCGTCATGTAATTCATTTTTATTTCATTTTAATCCTTGAAGCAAGTACTTCATTAAAACAAAGATTGGAACGTTGATTAGAAGCAAGTTATTGCGTTTTGCAATATTTCGTGCATCGACTTTTCGACCGACGCTAATTTGCGATATTGCATCACTACATCGTAATGTAAACCTACGCATAATTATGTGTCATACTCATAATTAATACTGGATATTGTCACAATAACTCAAAATCCTTACTAGTATACGATTACATAATTTTAATAGAATTGGCTTAGAGCCTCTTACTTGAAAATAATGTAACTTTCTATTAAGTATGTACATCAGTGCTTTGTAGTAATGCATACACATAATAATATTTAAACAATGTAAAAATAAAATGGCCAACAAAACGACTTATTATATTTTATTGTTAATGGATATTTGATACTATTTTACATAGATACTTGGTTTATGCAAAACCCAGCTAAATTATTATTAAATGCAACTGATAATTACTTTCATCTATTAAAAGAAACCGCAAAGATCTGTTGTCTTCTTGGCATAAGCGCCACCAAAAAGCCTAACGGGTGTCTTACTCCAATCAATAAATAACATGGTGTTATGTTGCATTTCAGAATCTTGTAGGGAGCACTTTTTGTAATTCAGCATGATGAACTCTATACCAGTGTTCTTCACTCTAACGGGCGACAAAATGTGTGTCATGTCGATACTTTCGTCCGTTTGGACATACAACACACGATCGTACAACTCTACATTTTTACAAATTCTAGGACCTAAAGAACCGGGAATTGTAGAATCGACATTCTCTATTCCAGTTCTATGTTTATTTATATCGGGTATTCTTTCGTCTCCCCCAACAAAACTTTTTTTATTCTGCTCCTCACTATATCCAATTACAGGTCTTTCATTCAAAGCATTTCCAATTTTGACAGGTATACGAAAGCTTGTATTTTCATTTTTCTTCACACTGAATTTTTGTTGATCTGCGCTTTCAGTAGCTTTCGGTTTCCTAACAGGTAAAAAGCCATGGTTATATTTTAAGATAGATATAGAATTAGAATTTCCATCTGATTGGTTAGAAACTTGCATAGCTAATTGTCTGCCTTTTATAATTGATTCATCGTCTTTATATTCACTCAATTTTCGATCTTTGTGTTTGTATTTTAATCGGATTGATGGATGTTTCTTATTAGCCTGAGCAATTTTCTGTTCTATGCTTTTTTGACTGTTATCAAAACCAACTTTTATTTCACGAGGTGTATAGTCGTTACTGTACGACTTAACGTTATGCCATTTATTAGCATGGGATAAACTTTTAGTATAAACATCATGCTCCTTTTCAGAATTATTATGCGTTGCAGAGTTTTCTGAATCTTCCATAAAATATTCTAATGATTTTAAGAATGGCAGTATTGCCATTAAATTATGGGTCTGTAAATTTAAATCTGCTGCCTGGCTAATTCTTCTTGTTTTCGGCAAATCTAAAGATTTTGATCGAAATGGATTTTCAGCGCTTTCTTTATTTTCTGGACTCTGTTCTTCCTCTTCAACGTTTCTATAGAACCTGGGTTTGCCTCGTTTATTTGTCATTGCTCTGCTATAAATTTCAACATTTTTAGTCATAGTTTGTGCATGAGATTTTATTATATTATTTCTTAGATCATCTTCTAAGATCTGTAAGTTGATTTGACGATTTTTTTTGTTATCATACTGTCGTTTCTCGACGAGAGGTTTTCGTTGAAAATTAATCGGTGGCCGAATTGGTGGTTTATTGAAAGTGATAGTTTGTGGTACTAGTTTCGTTTGTTCCCATGATCGGGTGTGCATGTTTTTCAAATAATTTAGCACACTGCCTGCAAATTTAGAACTTGTCCATTGACCATAAACATTTGCCTTCTTATCTACGGGTGGAGGAGGTATTTCATATTCAGATGGTTCTTCGATATGCTTTTTACCAAATGAACCTTTACCCCTTTCGGTTCCATTTTCATTCACTAAAGATAGTGGAGCTGGTGGCGGTACTACATATTCAGATATAGGTGGGGTGTTATTCATGGGAGGCGTACGTGTGGCACTTTTACCGCTATTGCGTACTTTGTATTTTCCATAATGTGAGTTCATGTTTGAATTCCAACTATTTTCATTACTATCTACTGTGGTGGCGCTAGTAACAGGAGGGAAAAAATCTTGCTCATTAAACGACTTTGTATTAGCTGGCTTGCGCGCAAGACCAGAACCGACTTTATGTTTAATTAGACTGCCAGGTGTTTTTAATCTCTTAAAACTATGGGTAGTTTTTTTGTCTGGTAGTTTTGTGGTTTCAAAATTATTATGAACACCCTCACTTTGTAAATCTTTGAGAATGATATAATTTCCTTTTTTCTCTCCACTTTTCAATTTATTTTTCCGAAATGATTTTTGAACGAATTGTGGATTACTCTTCATCGAATAATTTCTTTCTATGGTTGACGATAAGATCATGTTTGCACCGAAAATCTCCCCTTCTAAACCATTTTGGACGCCTGTAATCAGAAAAAAATTATATGTACATAATATCTATCTAAATGTTATGACAGTTAAGATGTGAAAACCCACCGTTTCCATCGGTGCCATAACCAACGATGACACTGCCGCTGCTTGGTAACACAAAACCGACAAGCTGAAAATTCAATATTAAAATTACCTTAAGAAATAGCGTCTAATCACATTTTAATGAGTCATTGACATAGTATTATATCCTTGCAACTACTTGAAACTATTTCATCCAAATTACTCAATACTTTATCAAGGCATTGATTAGCCGCGGGTAATCATGATACGTATGATGGAACTGTCTCTATATAGACAAGCACGACAGCCTTGTCTGGAGATCTAATTTCATAATGGCTGTCTATCTCAATTTATCACATGATTATATGTACAAAATCGTGCTCGAGGTGACCTCTAGCCGAATAATGCTATGCAGGCATTTGTCTTCTCGAATATATCGCTCGAGTGACTAATTTTGGTCTGCAGCTCCTAGCTGTAGTTTTACCTACATAGTTCACAACTATTTTCACACACCTACTATTTTTGTTAAATATATTATTACAACAAAATCTGTTACGGTAATAATGAAAGTATACTTACACTCTGTGATGCCTGACAAGAGATTAGACGAGAATCCAAATAGAGTGCCCATGCTCCATAGTCCGATTGGTAGGATAAACAAATATGTCGCCAAACATCCTGCGTTATCTCAACAGATGAACTAACTGACACTTTACCAGCGATAGAGATGTTAATATGGCGCCCTCCAGAGTCCAGCCAAAGTCTTACAACACGATTGTTGCCATTTGCTAAAACATTAATCAAAATTAAATGCTTGCATTCATGTCTTTCATAAAAAATTGATAATTGGAGCATTAAGTCGCATATCGAGCGCACATTATTCATGTATGTTTCCATATTAGACCTAATCACCTGCAGTGAGTGCGATACGAACCGAAATTTGTTAGTATCATAAAATTTTACAATCATACATTTAAAATTGTTACTACATATTTAATTATTTGGTTGAATAATTTAAGAATAAAAATTAAGTAGATTACAATACAACGTTCTGATTAGGTCATACACATTATGCATTATACATTCTAACCTATTCAAAATTCGTGTGACGCAAGTAAATAAAAATTCTCAAAATGCTCTGTAATATTGTGCAACGCATGTCAGCCTGCGTTGAACAAGTTCGCATTTAAGGCGGTCATATTAATTATAATAACGCAATCCATATTTGCTCATTACTTTGTTTTTGTCGTTCCACCTTTGGCTACTTTCTATGTTCGTACAATTACGACCTGAATAAGTGACTAATACTTGTTTATTCTGACATAATATATGTTCGACTTACCAACATATGTGAAAATGCTTTGGTCACCGTTTAAGTCATAAATTCGAAACCAAGTGCAGAATGTATATTCTCTGAGAGGCGGCGTTTCGATATTATACTGCAGAAACTAGAATATTCATTCGGTAATATTAAAACAATATATACAATAAAGAATTTCATTTGTTCTGGAATATCAATTACAGAACAAATAAAATTCTTTATCGTAGAAACTTGAATTAATTGTTTTAGTTAACATAATAAGATTACGCAAGTTAGGTTCACTGACAACGTTTATTAATTGATTTTGTTCCCGAAACTTGTATCGGCATTTGCAAGAAGACGTACATTCTTTGGTAGATACTTTGTATTAAATATCCGTTCATAACAAAATAAGTACTACGTTTTAATAACAAACAACGATGGCAATGAATCGACATTAATATTTTTATCATAATATGATTGAGCCATCTTGAAAGGTTCAAAAATAGCGAAAACTGGACACCTATTAAATACAGACAGGAAGTACAATGTAGAAGCACTGAAGACAGAAAATACGCAAATAAATAGAATTAGTTGATGAAAGGTACATATCAGACCTGCGCATATCCTTTTTGTGTAAGTACTATTTTAAAGACAGGTCTATTTATTGTCAAGCCTGTCATCACTGCATTGAAAATCACAATTATAATTAACCACGCCATTGATATGATATAGAAGTAATTAATTAGTAATTAAAATTATTTGAACATCCACTTCGGTCACTGTCCACGTATAACAACGTATGTAAATGAAATGCGATTCCCTTTTACACGGTGACAGATGAAGTCAAAGCTTATTGTTATTAATAATAAAAGTTAAACTATCTGTTGTAAGGTGTTTTCTCTGTAAAAATGAAATGCCAACTGACTCTTTCCCGTTGCACCAATGACTGTTGATGCTTTGATATTATGTTTGTAAACCGCAATGTTATTTCTACAACACATTGTTGTATTCTGTTTGTATTTCAACTTACAATTTATATACTCCGATAATAACATTTACTCTCTCTGTCGTCAATCTAGTGTTTAGTGGCTGACTAATCTCACTGGCATTGATTGTTTAGATGGGAGGGAATTCCTTCCGTACTTTAATTAGATGGATGATTGTACTAGGATTTAATGCTCTACACACCGGTATTCAACACAGACAAGCAAGACCATTGTCTTATTGTTTTTTTTTAATAATAATAATAATAATCTTTATTTGCTAGAATATGGTTCAGGTATACAGGTGGTCATTTTTTAAATTTGTACTGCATATTCTGCCACATGTGGCGTGCAAAATTTAATTAATTAAATTACATTGGTACAATTTTAAAATTACATGCATATTATTTAAATTACATATTGATATTTATTAATGAATGGTATATAATCCAGGAATCCAGGTTTTGTCAATAACACGCCAATTTGAATGTATGCGTAGGTTGTATTTATGTTTTATCTAAGACTAGCTTCTGCCCGCGACTTCGTCTGCGTGGAATAGTTACTTTGGGCTAACGCTAACTTTAACCCGCGATTTCGTTTACGTAGAAGGTGAAAATATTTTTAAATAATACGTACGTTAAGGAGCTATTTTAGGTACCTACCTACATCATTCTTTTATCAGTAAGAGTGGAACTTTAAAACGTTAGGTAAAAGTACTGGGTCTTATAATCTTATATCATGTAGATTGTAGGTTATTCTCAAAAAATCTCAAAACTAATGTTATTTTAAAGTACTTCTGCGTACACTATATTTTTAGTTTTGTTTTCTTCCGACAGAAGTAGATATTGATTTTCACCAGAACCAGATCTCGATAGGGCAGCATATAGTTGCTCGTGCGAAAAACACTCTTGGCGTAAATCTATTCCTACGTGCTTAAATGTTTGCCCTTGGGCCTTATTAATTGTTAACGCAAACGATACCTTTACCCCTCATGACTGCCCGCCGGCCTTGCACATCATAAATGCGCGGGCAGTACTTGATCATTATTTTGCTGCGATGTTATTTTAAAACTGCAACATCTCCTAAGATATTCATTGAAATCAAATGATGTAAAGGGCAATTTTGTTCTAAATTAAATACTTTTGATGAATACCGTATTTATTTGGATAAGGATTAATATCATGTTTATAAAAACACCTTCGCAAATAATGCATTATTTTAGAACAAATTTGGTTAGCATAAAAAAAGGTTATAGTGAGCCAACCTTAAAAGATAGACATATACTGTCGCGGACTTTTTTTAGAACTTTCAAAAGGGAACAATTCTGTCGTACATAATTTTTGCGAATCTTTCACTGTTTACGCGCACGCAGCGGAAGCTCTCAAAAGGAAAAAAATCCTCCAATTTTGAAACATTCTTCATTGGTGCTCCGCTCCTATTGATCGTAGCGTGATGATATATAGCCTATAGCCTTTCTCGATAAATGGGCTATCTAACATTGAAATAATTTTTCAAATCGGACCAGTAGTTCCTGAGATTAGCGCGTTCAAGCAAACAAACAAACTCTTCAGCTTTATAATATTAGTATAGATGATAGAAAACTGGCATATCGCTCACCTGTTGATATGTCGTGAAGACCATGATCGGTTACAATACTTATGGTATTAATACGCGACGATGACCGTAGAAAATTAAGTAATAAAAATCATTCGTTAGGTCCTAGGTACCAGCCATCACTTCACTTTCCTCATCAACCTAGGGCATTGATCAGACAAAAAAATAATTTTCACGTTTTTAGTTTTCATTTCGTTAGTTAATATTCCTTATTCCCTTTCAATATAGTGTACATTATTCTACTAGTCAAGCTGTTTCATTTGATAAACATATTCAGGGAGTTGTGGAAGAAAATATGTAATTCGCCATTTTGTGGTGGCGGCCATCTTGGATTTGAAACAAAAACTTTGTACCCCTTTTTACGAAAATTGCGCGGACGGAGGAGTATGAAATTTGGCACATTAAAGTTTATATGGAGCAGGAGGGGCGAATCCTAATATTTTATAAAATATGCATTAGAAATATATATGCTTAAAAATTAGTAAAGTTTAATAGTAATAGTAGTGTAACAGTTTTCAAAAATGTTGTATTAAGTCTAAAATAAACAACGCAATAAAAATCGTATAAAGTAGTTTAATTTAAATTAGAAATACATTAAATTAATGGAAAAACACTACACGCACACATCCATGCATTTGACAGTCGAATCGCATTCGTAGTATTTCGGCATTGTTCGTCGGACGTCGTCCATTTTTTGTAACTATGGTTACCTTATTTATATGTACCTAATAAAGAAAACAAAGTAGGAAGCAAGCTTAGGAGTTTTGGTCGAATTTTGACCACTAGGCGACCGATAGTTCTATTAACTGCGTAAACTTTTGCTGTGGATGTTGTACAATCATAATCTTTGAAGCACAGGAGCATATTTAAATTTATATAAGTATATTTAGCAATTCTATATTAGGCTCGGATACTATGTAAAATCTGAATTGAGAGTCAAAGAAAGATCAATAGAATAATTATAAGTAACTACAAAGAAAACAAATGTCAAATAATAAACAGGTTCTGCAGACAAAATAAAATGTATCTATCTAAATACAACAAAATTAAAGTAAACAGTAGGATAAATGTAAATTATTTTAGCGATGGGTCTGTTTTAGAGTTGTTTACAACATTAGGTACTTAAATTTATATTACATAAATTTCTTATTATGTACATACACTAGGCTTGAGTCGTAGGTATAGATAAAATTAATGCAAAATAATTATTAAGGTAGCTTGAGATGTGAAAATGTTTTATTGTAAAGTAAAAATCGGGTAATCGAACTATTAAGTACTTTTAATTTATAATGCTGGCAGTCCAATTTGGATATCTATGTCCATACCCCAGCTCGTTATTTAGGATATAATTATATATATATATATATATATATATATATATATATATATATATATATATATATATATATATATATATATATATATATATATATATATATATATATATATATATATATATATATAATATAAAAGGTGATAATAATAAATATTGTTTGTTTTGTCGCAGGTAAAGGCGCCAGCGTATTACATTGGAGGTCAAGCCCCGAGCACCCTGCCTCGCGGAGGCTCCATGCTGCGCGCCTTCTCGCCTGGCGCTCCACCCGTGCCCGCCGACCGTGTGAAGTCTCACTCTGGCGCAGGTGACATAAATACCCAAATATTGTAACCTTCCAGGCATAAACGGAACGAAGATGGCGACGACACTGATACTTTTTTATTACAACTCAATCTAAATTGGCCAGCAATTAAATTGTAATCATCTTCTATGTAATTACGTAATTGCATGACGACTCTCGTCTGCTCACTAAAATTACCGAACAAAGTTTATTATAAAGAATACATTTGAAGCAAAAGATGTAGTAGTTTATGAGGAAGTGAGATTAGACTGTGTTTGGGTATGTTCTGGGGTGTTTCTATTAGGTACAAAGCGGTATGTGTGTAGGTCCCCCCGCGCCGGCCAAGCCGATGCGCACATACATCCCGGGGACTGGGTCAGAACGCTGTTTCCCCTTCGCTGCGGCCGATTGCTCCCGGGGACCCGAACAACTGTACACGATCCCCGGTAATCAGGCCCGCCACCTATGAACACGTTACTTTCGCTTCGAGAATTTAATTTGCTAATGCTTTGCCTTTTCGAAACTTTAATATTGCGCAAACAAAATCACTTGTTTTGTTTGATATGATTTTTATTAAATAAATTCGATTCTATCTTTCTGAGATTTTATCCTTGATAACATCAACGTAACCAATGTTTCCATGTTCCAAATGGCCTTTCTGTTTTAATCTCCCTCAAAAATAATTACAATCTTAAATTTCCTTTAAACAAATGTTATTATCTCACGTTAAAGAGTGTCAATACTAACATGAACTGCAGGTACAGTATGTGTGACGTATTATTTTGTATTTAAGATGGCATATACACTAGTAATATAGCAAAGTTTTGTATAATTCGCATGCTTTGACAGTAAGTAGGTAGCTTTGGTTCCACAATATTTATCGAATAAGTACTTATATAAGATTATATTATAGCAATATTTTGTATCTTAATACAGAGGAGAGTATTGTGTCAATTGGCAGGGCTGATGGTATGTTTTGTATAAACCTAGGGCATGCTGAGGGTTACATGTCATCCCCGGAGCGTGGCGCAGCCCGTGCTCCATATGAAGACCCTTACTACACCCAGTATTTAGGCGGTGCGGCTGGCAGACCCACCATCGCTCCGGTCATCGACGAAGAGGCTGGGTAAGCAATTACTACATCATTGCATACAGATTGATTTTTATTCGCCCATTGAAACATACAAAAAGAAGTCTTGTCTTTTAATGTTTGTTAAAATAAAAATATTAAGTATGACTCAATATTTTTTTATTAAACTAATATAGTATCTTTAAATCATTTTTAATACACCATGTTAGAATGCAATTCATTACAGAAGTTCATAAATTAGACAATAGAGTCCACATTGTAGATAAAGTGTCTTGTCTGTCTGATTTAATCTTAATATTTTGTATATTTAACGTTATCACAAGTAAGAAAGACTACTGCGCTGCCATAAATGTATACGTGATGCGCATTACAAATTAATCTTGGGTATCATTTTATGTTTAACAATTCATACATGATATTAATTAAAAAAGAAGAACTAGTTTTAGCATATCATTACTTTGATTATAATTTATTAAAATCTGAAATTCTTCTGTAGAAATCAGTTATTAAACCAATTTGAGCGACATAAGTCAAGCAACCATAGCAACGGTGAAAGGGAATCATTTTTATGAAATTATCGATGTTGTTGCAGCGATACTGTGATTATCGACGACACCTATCAGATGTACGGTGTGAACCCCATCACCACTGCCCCTCGGCCCATGCCACGCCCGCCGTACGACGCCAGGTAACTCAAGAAACCGAATGTAACACAAGTATCTTAAATCATGCTTAAATCTACGTCGTCAGATAATAATCGGTGACCTATTTCAAATCGGGCGTAAAGGAAACTTGATACTCTGAGTCTTTAACGCTTACGTACTAAAATTATGATTTTGTATTATAATCGGTAGCTAATAACCTTACCTAAAAAGTAAGACAATTTCTTTAAAATTTTACTCATTAGTGCAAGAAACAACGTGTCTTCAAATTCATTGTCCATTGATAAAATATTCCATTGTTGTTACAACTGTTGTTAATGTCAGTCATGATTCTGTGCAACGCGATATTGTGGCCACAATATAAATTCTACGGCTATGCGTCATGTTGTGCTAAAGCGAATTGTATCTGTCACAAGAGGAAAATTAAACAATTCTTCAGCGTGATAGATAGATAGGATTTCTTTATAATGGTTTACAGACCGCAACTGGACGAAATGCAACGCCTGCGCGTTGAAAAAATGGAGCGCCAGTTGGCAAATTTGACTGGGCTTGTGCAGAAAGCTCTGCAAGTCCCCAATCAATCGCCTGCCCCGACTGTGGCTCCTCGCCAGGAGTATCAGACCTATACACAGCCGCCTCGACCTGCAGGCCAAGGTGAGACTCCTATCAGTCTACTCATCTCAAATATGTATACTGTTTATTATTAAATAGCAACATAACATTATACGAGTACATTGAAGATAATTGATCACATATAAGTCTTTAAATTACTTTATATCGATACCATAGTTCAATTAATAAAATTTTATAGCTATTATTGACTTAGTAGGTGACACATTTCGATTATTATGTGTCTAATTATTATAATTGAAGAAGGCTTTGCCATCCGACACAATAAAATTTTCAAAAAGTACCCAACTTTTTACGTTAATTTGGCATGCGTTTTCCTCTACTCAGATGGTGCGCGTTTTTCAACCACCGAGAGACCCCCTAAATTAGGGAGGGATAAATTTCGTAAGTGTGATTGGAGTCGGTAAAGATATCATCGTTGATGCATTGCTAGTGTCAAATCTTCATTTCATAACCAATAAATTGTATGTACGCACATACAATTTTTTTGTAAGGAAAGCGCAATATTATTTTTTTATTACTTTCATAAGAATTGTAAACTGTTGTAAAGCATACAAAGTCAGGCCGCTGTGTATACAGCTTCCTGTTTTAAGTTTGATGCGATTGTTACTGTCTTAACAGCTGTGGTGCAAAACAAAACCGCAAATTATGGAAGCAACCACATTCTATTTCCATTCAAGTTAATACGACGGCAAAGATGCTTCCGCACATCTTGGTACGTCGGCCAGGGAAAGCGTCGCTTTCACATTGTCTACAATGTGTTCAACGTGTAGTTTAGTAAATGACCCATTGACTAAACCGATGACATTCGCAATGCACCTAGCGACCTAATCATTACCACACCGAACGCTTGCTTGCTAAATCGAGTGGTATTTTCCTTATTTTCAGCTTGATCATGAACAATTGTATTAGGCTCGATGCATCTCGTTTTATATTGTGTCTTCGTATTAATTTTTATAATCGTCATCTCATCTATCACCTAATACAATCGTTAAGTTCATGATGTGAATGGATCAATATAATGATTTGGTATTGACTTCATAAGTCTCATGGTAGTGAAGGCTTTCTTAAGTAGATGAATCATAGCTAGATTTATTCCATCGTGCGCCAATAACGTAGATTGTGGTTATCGTCGAGTGGAACATGCGAAAATATGTACAGGAATTCACCGATCACGTTTAGTTGTATTTTTTGTTTTAAGTAGACATCGCCAATTTTAATGAGTTTCGTAATTTTATATTTGTGTCGTCAGTTAGTATGTCATTTTTTTAAATTTATTTTCAGTAATAATTTTGTTTCGTCTTATCTCCACCTTGATTTCAGAAGACATATCTAATGTCCAAAATCAAAGTTTACATTAATTAAATGTTTAATAATATAAATTGCAGGTGACCATGTCAATCCGTCATTTATTAAAGTTCTGCACTGTTCAAATTTAATTTTATCGATGGAATTATTATCTCCCTTCACACTTTCAATTTCACCCAAAAACACTTTATCAATGTCATTCACAAACTGTTTTTGGATATTAATATAATGCACTTAAACATTATTTCACTCAACACCATTTGTCACTCACCGAACTATTTCTTGGACCAGGTTCGATTTTTTATTTCATTTGGATGTACTGACATATCTCAGTAGTTTGTTGCTGATTGGTTTCAAATATTAAAGCATTGTGAAGAATCAGCATTATAATATCACATTAACGGCAAAGTTATATTGATTGACCAATTGCAAATTTGTCATTTCAGAAAAATCTGTCTCGTTTGAGAAATCAGTATCATTTAGTGACGATCCACCTGATATGAGCTCGCCTAAACAGCATTCACCACAACATACAGGTATGCATACTATTGATATTGTGTATTATAGTATAAAACCTTTACTGCAAGTTGACTGCATTCGTAATCTATTATGTAGTTTAAATGTTTGAAGGGTGAATATAGTATAGTAACTGATAAGCCCTCGGTGGTGGTTCTTTTTTAGAGGTACCCGGTAAACTTATTTGCACTCGCATAGCTTATGTATGGTTCATGTCAGACGAAGTGTTGACATGAGGATACAAAGCCTTATTATACTATGGACTCGTGTTGCCTGTACACTTTTTATTTATTGTATATGTTATTTATTGGTATTGTATTTTTCGTTCTTGGTTTGAACATTTGTTGATTGAATCCGTTTGATGCTAGCGTTTTTATACACACTCGTTTATACACTTCCTATAAAGAATATAAAGTTACAAATAAAAATGCCAGTTATCAAGAAACCCTTTGTGTGAAATGAAATCAATTCCCTACATTATACATTCATATTAAATTTGATGTCAATTGGTGTTACATCACTTTTATTTATTTATGTTAGCATCATAATTTCCATTAATAGTATGGCATCATTGGTTCCCTCGTAATATCTTTTGTAAGTATTCATATCGAAAATAATCTATACAACAATATTATGTTGGGAACTTCATTACATTATTCTCGAGTTTGACAGTATTCTGAACTGTAAATCTTTTCTGATCATTCGTAGTTAATATCATAACCATGTTCATAATTCTTGTATTTGATTTCCGCTTCTTCTTTGCCATAACAAGCTGATTCAAAACCAACAAAACCGGCAATCAAATCTTCCACGTTGCCACGGACGTCTTCTCAAGGTAACTTTTTAATATCCATAGATATTTGAATATTCTGAACTGAAAGTGGAGACTAAAATAACTGAGCCATTATCGCTTCGACTCATGCCGGAACTACATACGGTCATAACATGGTGGCGGATTATAATAATAGCATCTATTTATCATTCGACAAAAGCTTAAAAACCGCTTTGAATGATTATTATTTATCAAAAATAACATCTTGCTAGAGTGATGCCAGTGCATTTTAACACAGATGTCATGCTTACATTTTTAGCTTTATACAACATTTTATTTTTAACCATCGTCTAACGTATGGAAATTTATGCAATTGTATTGCAGAGCGCGATCGCCTAAAGCCCGCTCCTCCGCCGAAGCCCGCTGGCCTCGTGGGTCAACAACTGGCCCTTGTACCCCAAAGGACATACACGATTAATGTCACACCAGATTTCTTTAATCAGCTGCGTATTCTGCAAAAGCAGAGCCGGGATCTTCGCATTGAGGTATGTTAAACGACAATAACAGATAACTGCATTGCCCTGCACAAATGCGAGCGTTGAATGAAATATAAATGTGCGATATACTTAGCGTCTGCGAATTCGTTAACTTGTTGTAGTAAGGTTACACATTAAGTCATAAGTCGTTTGATTCACAGACACGTAATTTGCGACGTTCAACATTGGCCCATGCCATTCAGATGAGGCAGCTTATGGCTGAGACCATCGTGAAAATTGGCGCTCTGGCGGCGAGTTTCTGCGAGCACGATCCCGAATCCGTACGTATATAACATTTGTTCTCCTTTTGACGCTTATAATCTTTTGTATTCTGAAGCAATATAAGCCTTTTAGCCTTATGCTCCCAACTATCGTTTGTAATTTGCTTTCCGTGGCAACCTGTAATTAAGGCAGCACCAATACTTGTAAACCACTAACTTTGAAACTTAGCTTTTAAGGTGTATGTTCTTGTTGGTTGTCCAAATAAATAAATAAATATTATATAATGTATTAATTTTAGCAACTGAACCGCGAAGAAGAGATCTATCGTCAAGACATGTTGCTTCTAGAGAACGATCTTTACGAGTTGGAGGCTACAGTCGAACGTCTTCGTGGACAAGCTGCTAATCGGTACGTTTCTCAATTGTCTCTAAAAATGTCAACCTTTAAATTTGAAAAGTCATGATGTCACCACCCAATCAGTGTCCAAAGCCGCAAACAGAAGTAAGAGCATTCAAAAATTAAAGCTTTAGTTGTCCTTATTTTAGTGAAACTCGTGTCAATATGGCTGATATTGAGCGCATCGCTATGGTGCTTTCGAAGAGCAGCAAGACCGTTGCTGATTGGAAGTTGAAATTCCCGATACTTCAGGAGACCATGAAGGCGAAGCTGTCCGGAGAAATGGAGAAGGTAATTTCAAATTTCTATTATACAGGGTTAGATAATAACTAGACTTCAAGATCAGCTTTAAGAGTTAACATCTATACAAATAAATAAAATTTAAGTGTCTGTTTGTAATGTCAAAATAACAGCTTTTTATCGAATGCGTATGAAAGTATATAAGGTACGTATACGAAAACATCTTTTTTTTTAAATTTGTCTGTCTGTCTGTTTGTTCCGGCTAATCTTCGAAACGGCTGAACCGATTTTAACGGGACTTTCACTGGCACATAGCTGATGTTATAAGGAGTAACTTAGGCTACTTTGATTTTAGAAAAAAATAGGTTTCCGCGGAGACAAACACTTTTTAGTTAAAATCTACGTGGACGAAGTCGCAGGTAACAGCTAATTATAAAATAAATTTCATATATATATTTTGCAAATATTAGGTACGAGTAGAATAGTGTCAACTAAAGTTATAAAATAGTTCATCCATGTTACACGCAAACATTTTATTTTAAAACATTGAATGTGAGGCAAACTAGTTGAAAATAATTTATTACGTTAGGTTAATTAATATATTGAATGTGATTAAATTTTAAACCACAAAAATCATCTATTGTCTAAATTGTGAAGAACATCAAATTAAATGGTTTCGCGTAAACTTTTTCAGGTGGTGCGCAAGGAGAAGATGTTGGAGGAGGAGCCTGAGCGCCTCGAACTGGCTTTACGTCGCTGCAAGAAACTAACTGGTACTCTGGTTACCCTCAAACGGTAAGACATGACTCGTATTAGAAATAATTCTCAGACTTATAATTAATAAAATGATAACAGATGAATGTATTTATCATTCACAATATAACGTAGAAGGGCCTTTATGAATTAATTTTGGAGGCATTCGTTTTAATGCCATCGGTTTGGCAGGCTCGCTTGCGTGCAGGAGCAACGTCTGCCTCTGTCTGATGGCCGCGTCTCACCGGTCTCGTCTCAGAGCTCCTCGTTCACTGCTGGTCCCTCCTCTGAGGAGTGCGCATCTGACAGCACCTGTCATATCGCACAAACCCACAACAAGGTATTGAAGACAATTATAATTATCTAAACGTAGGTCATAGCTTACCGAAATAATTAAAAATAATACAGGAAGAAAACGATTGTATGTAACAAAAACCCGAAATATTCAGTAAATGTGGCCCCTTTAGTTACATTTCAATATTCTTCCTGTGTGAACCTAACTACAATAATTTAATGAAATATTATAACCATTTACTTGCAGACAGACTAAACAGAATTCTTTGTTTAGGACAACTTTCAGATGTTATCATTTATAGATATACCATGCGCTTAACAATTGCAGGTTTGCCAAGAGTTATAAAATTTGCATTTTTTTCCAACACTTCGATTAATTTGCGAAGTGATAGTTATTTTTATTTGCTCAACACGTCACCCCTCAGCTTACGTAGTTGTTCTTAATACTTGCTTAATTTATACTATATACATAAGCCCCTATTGTTTTCTGACACACAAAATTAGCATGTTTTGTGCACCTGTTCTGTAGGCTTATTCTAACCTTACCATCTTTTTTCAAGCAGACCTTTGGACACTAACTGTAGTTCGCTTACTCTTTTTATTTAGTATTAAAATTTAACGAATTCTATATCCTATAGATATTAGACCATATACTGCATTTTGGATTTATCCGGTTAGTAATTTAGTATCATTATCCTGTGTATTCTGGGTAACAAAATTAAATTTTTTTGATGAACGAAATGCATGCGTGTTTCGTAACTATTCGACTAAAAACTGAAATTGGCATATTATATAAAATTTGTATCTAAATTGAATACATCACACTCTGTCATATAAAGAAATGTGGCTTGGCCATTTTAGGAATTACAGTCAATCAATATTTTTGACTGAGATTGATGGTATTTTGTTAATAAATGGTCAACTTATGAATTAACAAAATTATGCTGCCATGCCTATTTAAAAAGACAAACATCTTATAACAATTATGAACGAAATAGGAATATCCGATTACAGGCATAATGGATTTGTGAAAGAGTTATCATTTTAAGATAGATGCGATTTAAAATAAAACAAATTAGCTAAATACGGATGAAAGTGAAATGAAACGAGGTGAACAAGTGAAAGAATTTGTACATTTAGTACTTTTATTACGTGCTAGCACATAAAACGTAAAATATTTCCTGTCCAAAAAGATTCACATCAAACAAAATATGTACGCATCGTATACATTAAGCATTTAAATTTCAAATACATATCGTTTCAATTATCTTTATTCATCGTGAATTGGGTAGGTACACTAAACTCGCTTTAAACATTATATATTAAAAATATAACGACAAGGCTTTAAAAAAATGGTTTGAAAATAGAAGAAGAGCCTATCGCGTAGACGAATTGCCACACTTCACACGTCAGAAAAACTAACGTGTACATACATTATAATCTCAACGTATTATCTGATGTTTTTGTTATAGGGATATCAACGATATTTTATGCACAAGTAGATCTATATATATTCTATTCTAGAATAGGATATATATCTATTATATTATATACACACAACACCATCTAGCCCAAACTAAGCAGAGCTTGTACTATGGGTACTAGACAATGGATAAACATACATATTATACATAGAAACACCCAGACGAAGACAAAAATCCATGTTCATGCACACAAATGTTAGACTTGTGCGGGAATCAAACCCGCGACCTCAGACGTGGCAGTCGGTTATACTGACCACTACGCCATCGTTGCCGACTAGCTCGAGCTGTTGGTTGTTACTTCAACTAGATGTAAAATGATCAGAACCTAGGTAGTTAAGTCCCTCCCTTCTAACCTTCAGTAAAAGATCTGTTTGTCACTATTGTCCAACTTGTTTGCATGTTCACAACACTGCAAAGCATAATGACAACGTGCATTGTCAAATTGCTTGTTTACCTAAGAAAATTAAAACCACGACTTTACCACTTACTTAATTTTATTTATGATTAGAATATTTTAATTGACTCACATGACACTATGTGGACAAACTCCTTGGTAACAATATCCTATATAATCTAAATAGGCCTTACTTTTGCGTATAGAAGAGTATAATGTCTAGAAAGATGTCAAAGCATTTTTCATTACAGCTGCACATAAAACACAATGCTATCTCACAAGCCACATAGTTCTTGCACTTCCAAAACAAAAATATAAGAGTTAGATTGAAATTTAAGCAAATAACATTTTGTTCTTTAATTGAACATTAAAGGAAATTACGGTAGGCGTTCAAAAAACATAAGTAGGTAAGTATTTATAACAAGAGTATAATAATTAAAACGACAGAGTGTGATGTGATAATTTCAGAATACAACGAATCTTAAAATTCTTTTGCACACATCCCTGCAACCAATGCACCATCCGTAAACGTTGCATTTTATGATCCTTGCTTCCGGAAAACAATGCCAATTTTAACAACATGTCAACCATATCGAACATATTTAGACGGACCTGCCACTCACTGCCACGCCCAAACTTGTGCCATCTCGAACTGTTGGTTGTTACTTCAACTAGATGTAAAATGATCAGAACATAGGTAGTTAAGTCCCACCCTTCTAACCTTCAGTAAAAGATCATCTGTTAATTGTCACTCGGTCACTTCATTGTAGTTATTTCGTATTTATTTAATACGTACCTTATGTATTGCATCTGTCACGAGCTAAGGGGAGGCTGTCACGAGACGATGACTTCACACCAGGTCGTAAGCACACAGGCCACGCTCGGCCGCACTAGCCCACCTCACTATTTGTACTATGATATTATACGTTGTGTCACTAATGTCGAATGTTTTAACGATGGATTTCATGGTTTTTTTTCCCGTGATGGTACCGGTCCTCCTCCGTGACGATAGTACGCCTGGCGTGAATCTCAGTACTTCAGAGAAGCTATAGTTGTCAACGAGTAATAAATCTCTTCCTAATATATCCATTATTATTATTCATAAACTACGTTTAAATAATTTATTTCTTAATTTTATTATTCCACATCCGTATTTTACTTTATTATTATATTTTACTTTCAATATATTTCCATCGTCTATTTTATGTAATTTTGTATAACACAAGTTTTTGCTATATTTATGTAGGCATGTTGGTGCACTAAGTTTTGTACACTACGCTTTAGAATTATAAAGTTTGTCCAAATTCGCTTGTCTGACAGATATATTGGAAAGACTTATAGAATTTTTGCATATTTTTTCCAGTTCAGACAGTATTGAAAGAATCGGTACGCATGCATATATTATTAAAATTTAGTATTTGATCAATACTTGTATACCTACCTACCCATTGGTTAAATAATGTTTGTAAAGTTAGAAGAGTATTTTTAAAAGCGGTACTTGGCTTGTGAGTTTAGTATGCGTCCTAGTTACAAATTATAGAGTACCGCTTTTGAACATATTAGTTAACTTTATCCCGCTGACCTGAGTACCTTGGGTTAACGCGCAACTTTCAACTGGTTTCATAATACCGGCTCTTTTACTCTTTCTTCCAATTGAATTGTATTTAAACACACCGCAGTTGAAAGTTGATTGTTTAAAAAGTCTTTCAATATTTTAAGCAACATATTGGCAAAGTTCTCAATTTATTGAATTAATACTCAAAATTCTAAATTGGGCGTACTTTAACGATTAGTAGAGGAGACTGGTAATCGTTTTACTAAAATATTGTTCTCTAATAAATATTTTATAAACAATGTTTAACTATTTATCTACTATATTTCTATAGTCATGAAGTGTCTTGTAAGTCTATCTTGTCTTTATTTATTTATGTTATACATATTTTTCTCTCTATGCGTTAAACAAGCATACAGTCATCCTATGGTAAGCAGTTCGTTCAGCCTAAGCGATAAAATATCTTCAAACGATATAAAAGTATTTGGGTTAATGTTGGTGTTCGACATTGATGAAACGTTTATATAATGAATACACTAGATACCTCTAAGTATTACAAAAAGGAAATACGTTTTTAACTTATACAATGCCAAACAATTGAATATACCGAAAACAATACAATAAACAAATAAAAGCTACAGTAGATAATATAGGTACGTATGTCATATCAATTTTAAGTTTTAATTAATTAATATAAATAATTATCAAGTTTGTATCACTGCTAGCTGTATTCCCGGTCTCCACTGCTAACGTCTTATCTGATGTCTGGAGTATGTCAGTATCGCACGCTGCATGCGATTCGTAGGCTGTGTCATTTGATTAATAAAATAATAAATACTGGTGATAGACTCGCTTTGGACAACATTCCTAATTCACTTGTAAATAATATTTCGAGATAATGAATTTAGTCTAAATCGAGTTTACCGCTCACAGGTTCTATAATAGTTTTAAACATTTGAGAGTGATTCACTGAGCACTAGAGCCTAACTAGGCAGACGTGTGTTCATATTTCTATTATTAATATTTTTTATTTTACTTTCATTACATATTTAATTTATTTTTTTCTTTAATTTCTCATGAGTTTTAGTGTGAAATATGAACACGTGGTCAAAGTCCGTTAGACATTTAAATAAACGCATGTTGTATAATTTATAGCGGCTTTTAACACAATAGTTTGTGCATCTTGCTGTTTTTTATTTCTGTTGCAGCGCATTCTCGATATCAGGAGCAGCTCACAGCCCAGAACTTCTGGAAATGAATGAAATGCCTTAACAACCTTCTTAGACCCCTATACCTTATACTATTAGATGTCATTTACCTTCAGGGCGATTGCTACCCTTCATCACATTTTATTTTCTATCGGACAACGTCCATCCTCTACGTTCTAATTATTTTCTAATTATGAAAGATACATGAAAGTGCCCCTCTAGTCTTCTTCAATTGTCTATTCCTTAGTAATATGAATAATATGTATAAAATACTAACCCACACCTCCGGAACGCAGGTAATTATATCATAAAATTATACGCTTTTACATAATTCATCTTTATGTAAAGAATATTATAATAATACCTGACTGCACATTTACGGTTCAAGTTTAATCATAAGTAGTGACTGCAGTAATACACTTTGAGCTTTTATTAGACTAGTTTTTGATTAAAATGTCACTCTGACATTAGCTTCCTTTCAGTAGAAATATTGTTCAAATTAAATTACTTATTATATTTACTATTACACATTATATCAATTTTTTGACTAATGGCAAAATCATCACAATTGTTAAGAGTGAATCAATTCCTAATATTTACTTACATAATTACCTATCTTTTATGCATTTCACAAAACTAAATCGTTACATTATATATTTACATAATATCACGTTAAAGTATGTATGTAATACTGTCAATATTATGTATCTCTTGTAATTATTATTATTTCTTCGCCTGTCCGATGTCATGTCCGATGACCGCCAGTTTCGGTTTTATTACCACTAGACATTGGCCGCCCGACACAAATTCCTTTTCATTTCTTGTCGTTGAATCACTACACGCACATCTTGTGTCTATTCATTTCGAATCGCATTGATCATTTATAATTTTATCTTAGTTCACAGCAAATGTGTTGAGTAGTTTGTATAGGTATACATTCAACGACAAGGAAGGGGGCATTCGCCTTTTTCGTTCCTATTTTATTCTTTTTGAATGAATGTGGTCGCATTAAGACATTTAGCTCTATAAATAATTGTCAATCCTAAGTGTTCTTAATGGATCTTTATTTGAATGATTGTTTCTAAATGTTATTTCGATAAGTGTTTGGTTGTGTATTAAAAGCGCGGTTGCAATACGCTTTACAAGTTGAGTTGGTTATGAGCGTCGAAGCCTCGCCGGGGCTTACTTGCAACCGCGCCTTTATAATGTCTGTTGGAGATTGGCGGGCACAGCTAGAAGTGCGTGGAATGGTGCGCAGGGCACCGGCGGCGCTTGTGCCGGGCGAGGCGGTGCGGGCCGGGGAGCGGATGTGCGGCCAGAGAACGCCCTCGACGCGCTACTAGACGAACTGCAGACCTTCGCGAAACCGGCGGCGGCGGGCAACGGCGCCCGCGGCGAGGGGTCCCTGCGCCGGCTGCACTCGTACCCGAGCGGCAGCGACACCGACGCGTCGCCGCCCGTGCGCGCGCGCGGCCAGCACCCTCCCAAGCCACCCGTACCCGAGCGCCACCCCGAGCTGCTGGCCATGGCCGCCCGCCGCGCTCCACCGCCGCCGCCGCCTCGCACCACCTCACGCTCTCCCCTCGCCTCGCCCACCTCCCCTGCCTCCCCGCCCGAGACGCGCTGCGACTCTGACCTTTGCCACCCTCATCCACCCGACCCATCCTCCGACGACGACAAGGCCTCATCTCGTCAGGCGCTCCTAGAACAGCGCCACCAGGAGCTACTGAAGAAGCAGAAGGCGCTACAGGAGCAGTACGCGCGACTACAGATGATCCAGCGCAGCGGACCCACGCTCCCGCCGAACGCGCAGCCCGACCTGAAGAAGACAGGCAGCGAGTCCAACCTACTCACCAAGATGAACTTAAACATGGCGCCCGCCGGCATCTCCGGCAGCATGACGCACCTCGCGGGCGACTGCGAGCGCAAGCACAGCGCCGACGCCGGCGCGCCCGACCGGCTGGAGCCCGTGGCCACTACTAATAAGGTTTACGAGACTGACATACTGTGACCTTGTAGTCGTTGCTTCATATCTGTCTAATTTACAAAAATTCGTACCGTTTATAAAGGCACTAAATCATCATGTTATTCCCACTTGTGTAGTTTTAAGGATTTTATTGTACTAGTTATTATTATTGCCTTCGACGTTATGTTACTTATACTTAAGAAAGTTTATTGTGTTTGTTAGATTTGGAGAATTCCAGTTTGTTTGTCCAATCATTACTCCTTTAACCAACCATTGTTACTACGATCCTAATGATAAAACAAGCAAGCTAAACGGAAAAATGATTTACCTAATTAAATTAATGTAATCAAATTCAACCAAAAAAATCATAAAAAAATTACAACAATGCATGTTATCTTATAGAGTCATAGTAATTGTTAGAATATCTTAACCGTGCAGTACACCTACCATAGATCAGCGATATGAATGAATTATCTTGAATGTCTCTCCGAAGTCCTGTCCTGTACTGACTTCTCTAACTTATTAACCCGCGTATGTATGTATATAAATCACTTTTAGGTGTAACTCTATTTCCTAACCTAGATCCTAATATCTTATTACTATAACGATTTACTCTTAAATAAAATGAGTGCCAAAATTAATTTGTTACAACAAAAGTTTGTACTCGCCCAAGTTTCGGATGTAAGCAACGATATATAAAATAGTATCGCTCGAAGTTCGAAGCTTCGACCGAAGTGACATCAGATACAACGAAAACTGAGTTGTACCTGCGACTAACAATTAAAACTAAATTTCATCTTCTCCAAAATAAACAAACTATTTAATATTTTTGACGGTTCGCAATTGAATATTATTGTTTTCGGCAAACATTACTACGTCTGTGATAACGAAGTTAACTAATAAATGCATAAGAATTGAATTGCTATACAGAAACACTCATCGTGGCTGCTCTCCTATAAATTACTTACACAACAGCTGTCTGCTCACTCACGTTTTGGATAAAGTGAATGACGTCATCGATTAGTCTCATCGCTGTATTGTAAAACTACATAATTATAATTATTATACATACATAATTATATTCAGCTTACGTGTACTCGCATTGACTATCCGTCATAAATATTAATTATAGTTATTCAAACATTATTCATTAATGTTCATAGTATAAATGATGTCAAATTGAGATAATGCGTGATATGATATAAAATTGTAAAAATTCATTTGAAAATTATTTTTAGACTCGAAATATATTCTACATTAGAAAAATGTAATAGTCTAGATCATTAGTCATAGATAATATCTATATAAATGTATGCGCTTTTTGAATGTTTGTTGCAAGTCACCATTACGAAAAAAATAAGTATATTCGATTATTATGCACAACAATTTCAAGCACTTAGGACTTAATTTCCAAAAACAAAACTTAAAAGAAATTCTAATAAAGTTAACTTAAGACCGATTACTGACGTTTTGTATTTTTACAGGATTGTTTTATGCTTTTTGGGCTTTAATCGCAGTACTCTATAGCGATAACTGAAATGTATGTGTAGATGATATTATATTTTCACACAAAAATAAAACAAAAATAATCTTTTAGCCCTCTAACTTCTGTGGTGTAATTAATATTTAAAATCAATGATATTACATTATGGAATTGTCATTTCATTTGCTGGATTAAGCATTCCTGTCAATTTACCTAGGGTTTTTTTTATCTAGGTTACGTTTGTTATTTTTGACGCAGCGTATTCTATTATTTAATATTGTTTTATTGGTCCTTATAATTTCTTATTATAGAGAGTTCAGTTTGTCTGCCTTTCTCTATTGCAGATTATTATGTATACCTAGTCTTGCAATCGATGGGGTAAACATGCTGAGGGACAGAGGTGGGTTCCCTTCCCTCCTGTTATATAATGACCCATTTTTATTGATTTACTCTAAGCGATGTCTAATGTCGATGTATAATCATCCTGTATTCTTGTTTATTAATAATATATTTATTAAGTTTATCAAAACGTGCCAAATCACTGCTTTTTATGTATAAACATATTTTGTTCTTATTATGTTTTAAGTATAATTAAGTATTTATACAATTATTGAATTGTATAATCTATTATTATTAATTTCGATATATCATCGATTTTTATAATTATTTGTAGCTTAAAGCATACCTATTACTTATTATATTTTGTTGTTAAAATAATGATGATTAAATATTATTATTGTTTAGTTTTAATGACGATCATGTTAATTGTATAGTTAAATCAAGATAGCTTGAAATGTTTTAATGTGAAATAAATAAACAAAGTTATATCGCGTATTTGTTATGTTTTGACCTCTATCAAGTTGCTTTAACCATAAGGTAGGCAAACCCCTATCAATAAACGGTAGATACATAAAGATATTGACGGCTTGAAAAGCAGCTATTGAACATATAAGGTAGTACAAGCAGTCTTACTACCAATGTCAGCATTGTCTAGTAAGCCGTCATTTATTATATATATACTAGTAGATTATAAAATCAGCTCTGTATATAAATTGCCTTACTGCCGGTCTCAGGCCTCGTCTTAGTGTAAAGAAGATAAGGCCGTAATCTACCATGCCGGTCCAGTTCGGGTTGGCAGACTTCACGTAATTATTAGGACACTGTGAAGAACTCTTAGACATGCAAGTTACCTCACGATGTTTTCCACACCTTTAAAGTTAGCGATAATTATTAACAAGGTCGGTGCCTTATAATAGGACTCAAAAATGAGCTTGAGACTGCTTATACAGGTACATATTGACATACCTTATAACTCTAAGAATGCCTCTAATACCGAAGCACTGACAGGAAGAATCAGATAAGGATATCTGATTCTTCCTGTCAGTGCTTCGGTAGTATAATAGAAGTATAATAATAGATTATACAATTCGATAGGAATCGATGCCTCTGAGGCATGCAATTATCATCGCTGTATTTTTTTACTTTAGCCAGACCAGACTAATGTTCACAAACATCTCCTAACTTGTCGGCCCTGGGACATAAGCTTCTCTACAACCGATGTCAGATCGGGAATCCAGTAAAATGATGTTGGGTTGTCTGTACGATATCTATCGAAATTCTTCTTGAAGTTGTCAATAACAACACGAAATTTAGAAACATGCTTAATGGACGACAATCAGCTGCTTAATCTGGCACACGGATCTTTTCTACGGAGCGAATGTTGCCTATTCTCTAAATCTTAATAGCAATGAACCTCCAGACTAAGTTCCGGTGACGGTGCCTATCTTAACAGAGGCTGGTTGCGAAGGTATTGTAGTACCTACACAAATGTGTGCGCAAACCCAAGTGCTCTCTTCATTTCTTAACTCTCATTCTTCAATGTGATATAAATCGTATACGACCGGATAGAGATCAACAGAGTTGAGCAACAACGCCAACTATCTAACTCCGGTCTGCTGTTGAGAATTTCTTGAAAGGTTAACTCAATAAATTTTTGTTGGCCAATACGTAAGCACAGCAGTCGCAATCACTACCGCTGATACACCGAGGTAGTTGATGAATGGCCAGATTATCGAATATAATATTATAAGTAACCATATTGTCGAATTTCTTATACATATATCTACAAAGCATTCACGCTAGCTCACACACAAAATCTTATAGGTATATTAGAAACATTGCATAGAATACTCGACTAAAATGGTTTGCATTTACTTTGGTAAAATCACATAGATAGTTGAGATCTTGTTAACTGAAAACCGTATCATGGTGCCTACTGTTAGTTGTTTTTACGATCGAAACGTTTATCGTTTGGCTCTCTAATTGGTTAAGAACTTGAAGCGGACTAATCTCGCGCCGAACGTCATAAACGTGTCGATTGGGTTAAAGTAAAACAAACTTGCACTAGGCACTCAGTTTCTGAACGTAAATAGTATTATGATATTGAAAAACGTCATGTTGACATTACCGGAGTAAAAACATTTATGTGTGAAAAAAATTGGGACAGTCTTTGGGGACTGCCGATAGAAGTGAAAACTTTAATCCTTGATCATAAACACCTCTTTATAAACCAAAAATAATTAAAAAATAGAAAGCGTTCGGTGACGATGACACGAGTTCCATGATTTTTGTTCACCCAAGAAGTGCTCAACGCGCCTAAAGTTTTCACTTAAAAAAATAATAAACACCTTAACTTTAAATATTCGTAGTGAGCAAATATAACATTAAATTAACAATACAAAAATATCAACCGGCATAACATTCAGTTAAGCATAACCTAACTGTAATAGAAGTTAAACCGATATATTATGATGAAAATTAGTGCAGATGGATTACAATTTACACCACTTATGCATAATGATTGAATATGCTTGGTGGCGATACAAAACCACTTCTTATCTTTGTATACATCAGAGTACAAGAGTTCCTTATCGACGGCTCTCATCACAATAACATCTTGCTTCATCCACCTTATAGATTTGCTCACAAGCTCAGATGTTGTTGATTACTAGGATTTAGTGATAATTATGTTTTTTAAAAGTTTAGATAGTGTATCGGCGAAAATAGACTTCTTGAAACACGAGGAAAAATTTGTACTGGAGCATGCCCGACTGAAAGTAACGGTAGCTGATGACTAACCTCCGTATTGGTACCATACAACTTTCTTCATGAAGTTCTTTCTTCATAAAAACGGGTCACGCGTATTTTACGGTGCCCTAAAAACTTGTGCGAGTTGGTGATGCAGATAATTCTTAGAGCTGTGCGGTGAAGATCCATTAAACTTTTTAAACAATTTGTTACTTGAAACAACTTGGGTTTTTCTAGTGATCCTTAAACTAAGCAGTAGTTTACGTAGTTCACAAGAAAGGTACTGACCCCGCGAAGAAGTTAAAAGTTATTCCATCTGCCGAAAAAGTCGTGGTTATGATGTTTTGGGATTCAAAGAGAATATTTCTGATTGTGTACACCAAATAAGGTGAAACCATAAATGCAGCATTCTATGCATCGAATTTTCTTAATTTATGACAAACAACAATTAATTAAAAAGACGAAGTAAACTAATCGCCGGTGTGTTGCTTAAAAAGGGAGGGAGGAGTGTACTGAATATCGTACCTATTCAGGTATGAGTTTCAGTACAAACAGATAGTATTACACACCTAATCTTTAAATGGGAGCCCTGTTTTAAGCGATGTAAAAAATGTATTATGTACGTTATAACATGGGCATAGCTTATTATGATAAAAGCAGCGATAGCTCAGTGGGGAAACTAACAGACAGCAATGCAGAGGGTCTCGGGTTCCAACCCACGTCGCGCACCTCTGACTTTAGAAAGTTATATGACTTTTCGAAATTATGTGCGTATTGATTGACAATAAAATTATCGCCTGCTTCGTGCCTCGGTCCCGGCTGCCATGAACATCTATGGCAGTCGTTATTGGGAAGTCAGTGCCCTAATATCCTGACACAGGTCTAGCCTTAGGGTATCGTTAGTCTTCAGCTTGCAGAGGTCAGGTGGCAGCCGCTCCGTGTAAAGACTGATATCTAGTGAAATCCGGTTAGACTAGAAAGCCGACCCCAAGTGACTTGGGAATAATAAAGGCTAGGGAGAAGAAGAAGATTATAGAATAAGGTACAATAATAAGTAAGTGCCATACATTATACCGAAAATATCTTGACCCTTGTACCCCTGACAACGTATATGCAAAATTTTATGTTGATCAGTTGAGTAGTTAAGGCGTGAAAGCGTAACAAACAAAAAAAGAAACTCATTTTCGCATTTATAATATTAGTTAGGATTATCTTACGTATTATTTATCCGATTGTGATTTAAGTCTGGTTGGTTGTTGTGCGTACCTAAGCTTCTGAAGATAACTAAGAAAAAGCTAGTGAAACATAAAATATAACAGCGATTTAACATAATATATTTATATCACCTTATTTTCAAAATACTAAGTATGGTCTAATCTGCCTAATGAAACTAACATTAATGTCAATCTATACTTTAAATTGCTTGCTTGAAGGTCTGGTACTGTCCGATCTATAAAAATATTTTTCCTACAGGATCTCCAGTCGTGACACTCGTGACTGTACGAGCTTACGTAAATATAACGAGCTATTCCTATCTGTCCCTCTGATCTGACCCCTCGGGGAACAAATAGATCAACCAAGCCACAAAGGTCTGCAAGAGGGCATACTTAAGAGCGGATGCCCAGCGCGTCGCACGGTTCGGCCAGGAACTCATGGCGCATCCTACGGGCAGTCGTAGCTATTGGCATCTGGCCAAAGCCGTGCAGTCCAACTTCTGCCAGACCTTGCTGCCCCCTTTGAGGTATCCGAATGGATCACTGGCTCATCGGCCGCAGGAGAAAGCAGATCTGCTTGCAAATCTCTTTGCGGCCAACTCCCGAATCGATGACTGCGGTTCGCAGCCGCCTAACATTGCCAACTGCGGCTACACCATGCCTGATATATGTATCAGGCAACGAACCGTTCGTGCGATAATGCAGTCTCTCGATGTTCGGAAAGCCAGTGGACCTGACGGCATCCCAGCTGTGGTCCTTAAAAAATGTGCAGCGGAGTTGTCTCCCACGCTTATACGCCTATACCGGACGTCTTACGCCGCAGGCATTGTGCCTGAGGCTTGGAAGGAGGCGAACGTTCAACCGATTCCCAAAAAGGGGGACCGTTCCGAGCCAAGCAACTATCGACCTATAGCTATCACCTCGGTGCTCTCCAAGGTGTTCGAACGGATTATAAACACCCAAATTGTCCGCTACCTGGAGGATCAATCGTTGATCAATGATCGCCAATACGGCTTTCGGTCTAAACGATCAACGGGTGATCTTCTAGCGTTCGTCACGCATCTCTGGGGTGAGGCTATGGACAAGCACGGCGAGTCTTGGGCAATCAGCCTTGACATAGCCAAAGCTTTCGACAGAGTCCGGCACCGGTCTCTTCTTTCCAAGCTTCCGGCCTATGGCTTGCCCCCTCAACTATGCACCTGGATTGCAAGTTTCAAAAGCGTCGTATTCGGGTCCTTTGCGACGGTCGCGCTTCCAAATTTATGCAGGTCAATGCAAGAGTGCCTCAGGGTTCTGTCTTATCCCCTACGCTCTTTCTTCTGCATATCAATGATATGTTGAATCTCGGCAACATACATTGTTATGCGGACGACAGTACCGTGCATGGGCGATATCTCGGACATCCTGGGGCCAAACGGGCTGGGGTTGAGGGGAAAAGGCAGAATCTTGTCGTTGAACTTGACCAGACCTTGGACCGCATCTATGAATGGGGTGCCAAGAACTTGGTCGTGTTCAACGCCAAGAAAACCCAGGCATGCGCGTTCTCAACAAAAAAGTCTCCGTTCCTTCCCCTCCCTTCTCTGAAAAACACTCCACTGGTGATACGTGACAGCCTCTCCATCTTAGGTATGGATCTTTGCCGCTCCCTTAATCAGAAAACCTATATCGAGAGCGTCATTAAGCAAGCTTCGCGAAAACTCGGCGTTCTGAACAGGGTGAGGCGGTTCTTCACGCCTCGGTAACTGTGCTTATTATATAAGGCACAAGTGCGCCCTTGCGTGGAGTACTGTTCGCATCTTTGGGATGGCTCCGCGCAGTACTTGCTGGACGCTCTCGACCGGTTACAGCGGCGGGCTGTCCGTATCATCCGAGATCCAGAGGTCACGAGTTCACTGGAACCTCTACAACTCCGTAGGGACATTGCCTCATTGGCATGTTTCTACAGAATATACCACGGGGAGTGCTCTGAAGAGTTATTCCACCTTATCCCGCCCTCCCCTTTCCTATCCAGAACAACGCGTGCTGGGCTCAGATGCCATCCTTACACGGTAGATTCGATTAGAGCGCGTACCAAAAAGTTTGGGTCCTCATACCTCTGCCGAACGACCAAGGCATGGAATTCTCTGCCAAGGCACGTGTTTCCTTCTTCCTTCAATCCTGGGTTCTTTAAGCGGGGCGTGAAAAAGCATCTTCTCAGGCCGTCAAAGTAGAGACCTCAACATCGCCTCGGCTACTGTGGGGGCGATGTGGAGGCCACTGCTCTTAGACCACACGACTGCTTACGATCAGGTGGAGTGTGGTCATTTTGACGAGCAAAATATTTAAAAAAAAAAAATTCAGTCTTCCAGTTATCTACGAAAGGACATATCGAACCAATTATTTCCCATATGTCCTCTGCTCTTACTTCAGAGGCACAACGGCAATAAAAAGATTCGAGCTGTCTCCTCGTAGATAAACTGGTTGAACTCATCTCGGTCTTAGGTGGTTAAGGCATAGGTACGACAACTTTTCACACGCTAATAATAAAACACCCTCTCACAAACGAGAATGTGTAATATTAATATGCTGTAAAACTTTATTATGAAGATTGTCTTGTATAGGTACTGATGGCGCATAAAGCATAATAGAACAAACATGAAAAGCTTTTATGTAATCCCAGTTGCCTTTACTAAATACATTGAATTAATAGTGCGTGAGTAGAGATGAAAATTTCTACTTAATGAATCAAGTGTCGAGCGGACATACGTTTGTCCGTTTGTGTATTGTTTGCACAATTAAATTTTTATTCTTTGACGCTCAAGAAGTTAATATTACTTAATATTGATAGCTGTTATCGCCGGCGTCTGCAAAAGTTGTCTAGGCATTTAGACCGAATGCTGATAGAAATATAATACAATCAACTTTCAGATACTTGATAACTAGACAATAGGAGCTCTAGGCATGAAAAGTTTACAGAATCTACAAAGAACAGAATACTTCTAAAACAAAAAATAAAACAAATATAAAATAATTAACAATAGTTTATTATAATAATCTTATATCTAGTAATATTATGACTGGTGTGACTGTATGCGGAGCGCATACAGCAATTGTTGCTCGTGTTATATATAAATACGATCTCTAAATCTAATCAATCACTTTGGTTCACTTTCTGTTCATGCTACGCGTCTGAAGTGTACACCTGAAACAGAAACAAAGTTTAATTTAACATCTTATAGAACTGTATTCAATCGTACAGGGTGAAATTCAAGTGAACTGCAAGATGTGTGGCGCTTGATGTTAGTGAAGTGTATAGAGCAGAGATGGCAAACCAATGTCTATACTGGCACGCGATAAAATTATTGGGGCACGCCTGTAGTTGACTAAGTAGTCGACGAATCTACGCACAACTTGATGGAAAAACGAATCGTTTTTTTTTCTTCGATGGCACATAAAAGCCACATTAATATATTTTCATTTTAACCAATAAAGGTTCGCCATCCCTGGTATAGGGCATAGACATAGCCTTCATCATAAACTGTAGCTATGTTGGACCCATGCACATATATATATTGAGACAAGGCTCCATGTCTCAATACCTACTTATCTTATCTTATTAAGATAAGATAAGTAGATAGTAGTAAATAGTAGATTTATGTGGAGGCCAGTCAGTGCACACCGGCAACACTTCGACCCAGTATGATCTTTTGTGTCGACACTCTCCCAATAACGACAGCCATAGACGTTCATGGCAGCCGGGACCAACGGCTTAACGTGCTCTCCGAGGCACGAAGCAGGCGATAATTGTCAATCAATACACACATAATTTCGAAAAGTCATATAACTTCCGAAAGTCAGAGGTGCGCGACATGGGTTCGAACCCGAGACCCTCTGCGTTGCAGTCTGTTGGTCTCCCCACTGAGCTATCGCTGCTCGGTATAGGGCATAGACATAGCCTTCAACATAAACTGTAGCTCTGTTGGACACATGCACATATGTATTGAGTCAAGGCTCCATGTCTCAATACCTACTTATAAGATACGTTAGACTTAGTCTATCCGGTCGACCCAAAGTGGGTTGTTGCTGATGTTTTACATCAACTTAATACGTCACAATAATTAACTGTGTATCTCTACAAATCTTCTAAAATCAGTGGTGCAGTGAGGGCAATGCAACGATCTCACGATGACGAAATTTTACTAAGGATTATTATTCGTTATCTAATTTTATAATTAGAATAGCTAGCCAGCGGCTTGCAGGAAATTTGATTGGACAATTTTAGCCAATCACTAGTAGCTACAGCTATCCTTATGTCTGTGATATAAGTTTATAAGTCAACCGTGCAATAGGCTGGATTACGACTATGATATTAACTTTATTGTATTTGTTATCGTGCTCTGTATTGTGAGATTTATTTTAGGATCGTGAAGAGAGTAGACGTGCATCAAAGCGTAGTACATTGAGTGGTTTGGTCAGGACTATCGTACTTGCAATTAAACCAGAGATTAAATGGAATGAAATACTGGTACCACTGTTCTTAAAGAACTTTAAAACGATAATACCAAAATACAAATTTAATATTGAAATGGCTTGGTCCGCAACCAGATGGGTCGAAGATAGTCACACTTACTAGTAGTGGGGTGGGTATTGGAAAAATGGGTGACCAAAGAATTCATCATAAAACATACTAGCTTGCATTTATCTATAATTCTGCTATCCACCACGTACTTGAGAATCGTTTAATGTACATACATACATACATAGATTCACGCCTGTTTCCCAAAGGGGTAGGCAGAGACTACGGTTTTCCATTTGCTACGATCCTGACACACTTCTCTGGCTTCATTCACTTTCATCACAAGCCTCATACACGCCCGTCGGTTCAAGGAGCTCTTAACCTGGCCTCTGAGCAGAACGCCTCCGATCTGATCGAGAAACGTTCTCCTAGATTTTCCTCTTGCTACTGTTCCATTCACACTAGCCTTATAAACTTTCTTAGTCAGTCTTTCCTCGTCCATTCTTTCTACATGTCCAAACCAGCTTAACATACCCTTTTTTATTCTTGTCACTATATCCACTATGTTTAATGTAATCTAAAAATATTCACGATATGAGTGTAACAGGCATAAGTATATATAGGTATTGCTAATTTGTTTAAGTTGGCATTTATGGCATTCATATTAGATTGATATCACTATACTTGTCAGCGACATTACCTTCGTATTATACTTAGTCCACAATACACCAGTGCCATACATGTACTATCGGCTCCAGCGACGGATGACCATTTCAGAAAAATTTTCGCTTGCACATGTTGACCAGTTGAGTTTGTATCGCCTTAGAATCAGTAAACAAATGCATAGTGTAAAAAACTCAAACAAAGAAACCACCACCAGGGTACCAAGTGTTGGCCTGCTATGCGATTTTAACCTTAGGAGTGGTCATCCGTCGCTGGAGTCGATAATACCTACATATATAAATAAATAATAGGCAACATTTTCGTAAGCAGCTTCGTTTAGACGGGACTCCCAATTTTTTACAGCGATAATTTGTCATAATGATAGTGTAGTAACAAATGGATGTGACTTCTAATATACATTGTGAGTCTTTAACTTGATTGATGTCGAAGCGTGCATTCGAACTATAGTAAGTTGTTAACGAACGATAAGAGCAGCGATAGCTCAGTGGGGAGACCAACAGACTGCAATGCAGAGGGTCTCGGGTTCGAACCCACGTCGCGCACCTCTGACTTTCGGAAGCTGTATGAATTTTCGAAATTATGTGCGTATTGATTGACAATTATCGCCTGCTCCGTGCCTCAGAGAGCACGTTAAGCCGTCGGTCCCGGCTGCCATGAACATCTATGGCTGTCGTTATTGGGAGAGCGTCGACAAAAAAGATCCCACTGAACAAAATTTTATTGTAAACTTGGCGATTAAAAAGAGTGGCCATGAGTTTCTTGCCCGTTCTTCTCATGAGCCCTACACCCTTGCTTTGCTGAACGTGGCAGTAAATGTAAATTCACAGAAAAAAATAGTGTAACTTTGACATTCATAAGTGTTACCTTGTTACCTAACTTGAATAAATTTATTTTTGATTTTGATTTTGATTTTGTGTTTTAGGCTGAATAAAATGGCATTCCCAGGCCGTATAGTACCCAATAATATATATTTTTTACTGTACTGGTCGTAGGTTTTCTAACCTACTTTAGTTAAGCCTACCTACTTTAATAGAATGTTTAAGCTCATCTTACTGTTCTATAAGGACTGCAATGGCGCTTGTAAACGTTCACCTTTTTCCGCAGCTTGATGTTCTTATTGTCGATGTATTCCTGCAGCGCCAAGTATATGAACCTGTACTGCATTTTATTCTGCACCATGCCGTTCCTCTGAGCGCGGACTAGCTTCACCGTGGAGTGAACGTCGATATCACAGTTGAATCCTGCACAACAAACGTTCTCCATAAGCACCACTTACGGGTATCTAAAGCATTCTTGCATAGGCATGAAGATAACATTTGCTTGCATCACAAATCGCCAATGCATTGAAAAGCATATAATCGCAACAGAAACATAATAACAAAATTCGCGTAAGCAAACAAAACAAAATAAATATAAAATGTAAAATATAATAAGACAGAAGTGGGTTATCGCTGAGCCTCACCAGATGATTTAATTTTGTCAATAAGCATGTCCAGGACTATGAATGTGCCTGTCCTGCCGACCCCTGCTGAACAGTGGACACAGAGAACGTTCTGAAACATAAAAAGTAAAACATTAGTATTAAATGACAGGACAACGCGCGACACTTACTATGAACCTAAAGTAATAGTTGATAATTAATGACTACAAGAAAGAACAAATTAAAATTAATTAACCAACCGGTTAACCAAGTCATACAAAATATATTCTTGAGACAAAGTCACTTGGATACAGTTTTAATTCTGAGATTACAATTTTAATATCCAGGTCAATAAAATTGCGAGATAAAATAACTTTATCAAACATTATTTTATATTCAGATCAGAATCTCTGGACAAAAGTACCAAGTGAGAGTGACATAACATAACTTATATTTACTTTTTTATTGGGATTTAGTAAAGACACTCAACGCATAATAAAATGTTTCTCCATTCCAAATTTCTCCAGTAGGTACAGAGCACAGCTCTAGAGTTGATTAAATTGACTATTAAACAAAGCATTTTATTTACATCAGAGTTATTTACGTCTCATTCAATAGATTGTAACCTTCAGACTGTGATAGAGTACAACAATTAACACTTTTAATTAACAACAAATAAAGAAATATAGGATTTACACTATATAGAAAATTCTACGCGAACGATAGATAGGGCGTGGTTCGTGAAGGCTTACTACGTGGTTCTAAAAGGAAGAACCACTTAACTTGGTTAGTACAGCGCAGCGGAAGGAGAACTGCACCAGGGCGCGATCCACTTATATAGAACTAGAGATGGCACCTCCTCGATCGTCGCGCACGTAGCCGTGCGCCATGAATCGATTACGTGACAAGATTATATAGTTATAATATTATATCAGCTCTGTATCTATACAAATAAATAAAATTGAAGTGTCTGTTTGTAATGTCAAAATAACAGTTTTTTATCTAATGCATATGAAAGTATATAAGGTACCTATACGAAAACATCTATTTTTAAATTTTTTGTCTGTTTGTCTGTCTGTTTGTACCGGCTAATCTCCGAAACGGCTGAACCGATTTTGACGGTACTTTCACTAGCAGATAGCTGATGTTATAAGGAGTATTTTAGGCTACATTGATTTTAGAAAAATAATAGGTTTCCGCGGGGACAAACACTTTTTAGTTAAAATCTACGCGGACGAAGTCGCAGGTAGCATGGACGTTTTCACAGTTTGACAAGGATAAAGTAATAGTGCACCACGCTGGCTTCGTGCTGGTTGGCAGAATTTACACATTTTCAAAAATATTATGGAAAATGTTTTCCTTCGCCGATTAAGCGAGCAATAAATAACTATATACGGACATAACTTCAGCAAGCCAGATGTGAGTGTTTTGAGATCGAGATTGAGATTACAGCGTGATGGTCTCTCACTAGGTTAAAATTAGAAGAAAACCGTGAACTAGACTATGTGTACCTGCTCAGGTGCTGTGTTTTCTTGTGCGATGAGCGCCATTCGTCTGTTGATGTCATCTATAAATGTTAACACGCCATCCGGGTCTGGCGGTGTACCATGATCTGGCCAACCCTGCAAATAAATAGATTTAAAGTAAGCAATGATTGTAGAATATATAGCTTCTAGATCCGTGACTAATCCTACCTTTACCTGAACACATCAATGATTGTAGTTTTTTTTGACGATCGTTTTTAGGGTCAAGTTTACAGTAAAGAAATGGAAATTAATTTTCCAACTTAGGTATATTTCTTTTAATTTATTGTACTCGAGCTAGTTCCAGTTTATGCCTCAACATCCAATTCTCCTTTATAATAATAATAATAATATTTGCCAATAATCATTGACAACTTAAATTTACTACAAGTAACTGAACTCTTTAAAAGAGTTCAGTTCACTTCCTCGTGGATAGATGTGGGCATGCTTCTAAAGCAAGAAATGATAGAGTAAATTTACGAAACATGTCTAATGTTAGATTCCATTATTCATAGGTCATTTCCAGTAACCGATACCTATAGGCACTTGAGTATGTCACAAGCTCTAATAAGATAGCCCAGGTACTAATCAAGCCGACAAAAAACAATTTCCACGAGTACGTTCCTTTAGTAGCTTATTAAAAAAATACATATATTATCAAGCGGTAACAAGGTACGCGCTTCTAACAGAAGGGTCATGCCTGTATATCCTTCGCGTTGTCAAGTGGACTCAGAATGACTCGGATTGAACTGTCTGCCCTGGATCGGAGGCTCCTTAGGTTTCTAACTGCATAGGTACGGAAAGCACCATCCACCATGATGAGATTGTACAATGTGTACGAAACATTTGAATTTAATGTTAAGGTATATGCAAGCTTACAGAATATTTGCTAATACGGGCATCGATTTTTATGCATTTATTTGTAAAATTTAATAAAATTAAATGAGGCATTATTTAATTTTATTTAACTTTACAATTTTCGCTTGGTCTAATTTGCATTTATTTTATGTAAATTGAATATATATATATATAAGTATATTTGCAAATTATACTTGGTTTACATTTTGTACTGGGATCGTACTATGATCACACTAGTTCAAAGACTGTTGTAGCCAACAAACTTGATATTTTAATGATAGATCACGTAGCACGGAGCAATGATTATCGAAGGTCTCCCATCGCGAATGAGCTCGACACAATACTTTTTTCATTGTGTCTTGAAATGGTTGTATTAACTCAATATAAAACAATAGACACATAAAAACTCAATTACATGGATCGCATACTTCGTGCCTTTTCTAGATTTTATTACTAAGATTATAATTGTGTAAACATTAAAGCCTACTACACACTAAACGTAGGACCCTCCTGCCATGGTCCCTTCTTGGTTACTGACCAGCACCCATTCTTTGTCGCATATATATCAAATATTGTTATAAGGCGCAACACGCTTAATTCTAACAGAACCTTTATAAAACACGTCCCGTAGCATATATAGTATATAATTTTCTATAAAATTTCTTACAGTTAGGTGAGACAAAAATAAATGAAAACAGAAAAATGTAAATAAATCATTGTCCATATCCATACACAATGCAGAATTGGTAGGATTTTCTTGTGGCATACATTTAGCAAACATTTGAAACAAATGATTTTAATATGATTTGGGTAACAATTACCTGCGTGGATTCGACTACAATATATGCACTTCTTGCTACGCAAATGTTACCAGTAGTTAAAGCTTTCTTCCGTACACGCTTAGCCTAGGCTGGAAAGTTTTTGGGAAGCTAGTTAAACAAATCCTTTAGAAAGTGTTAGGTATACGTTATCATGTAAAGAACTGTATTATATACTGCTACCGAAAATGAATGAACTATTATAGATTCGATTCGACAATATCTGCACTGGTTGCAATCCAGGCTTTGCCTAGGCTAGAAGGTTTTTGAGAAGCCAGTTAAACAAGTTCTCTAGAAATATCTAAGTACATATTTGTTATAATGTAAAAAACTGCGAACTGCTACCGGATATGAACAAACTATTAAAAATCTGACCACAATATCTGCAGTGATCGCTACCTAAACTTTACCAGAAGTTAAAGCTTCGAACGGTACAGTTTTAGACTTTGATGGACGGTTTTTTGGTAGCTAGATACTTGTTATTATGTAAAGTCTGTGAACTGCTACCGAACATGAATAAATTATCCTTATTAGTTATACTTCAATATTGTCTTATGTTTACGAGAATGTTATACATTGAAATTAAACACTTTATACAGATTTTGTCGCGTTGTTTATTTTACTTTAAAACAGTTTTATTACATAATTTTGAAAATCTAACTCTACTATTATTGGACATTACTACTATTAAAACTATTTATATTTAAGTTTACACTTTGTTATTATCGAAATTAGATATCATATAAGTTCACGTAGCAGTGATTACGCGGTATAATTACTTGTTATCATGGCAACTGTTTTTATGCACACTTCAATTTATTATATATCAATATGAATTCAATCACAGCCCACAGTAAAAGTGTTGTGTGTTAAGGACTTAAAATAAAGAACATCTTATCGTCGCGGTCGGATTCTCACAACACAATAGAACGTTAGAAAATTTTATTATATAACTAAACTGCGTTTTATATTTAACTATTACTACTTGAACTTGTTCAATTCAAGGGAACATTAATAATTAAAAATAAAACCGCTAATGAATGTGTATTAATTATGATTGTAGTTACTTTTTTTGCAAAGAGTTTCTGATTTTCCGTAATAGAAATAACAAAGAGTTACGAGCATTTTGTCGAATATTTCTTCATCAGTTATAATAAGAGCTCTATAATGACACAGAAAACACAGTGAGTGATATGATATGACTGGAATTTTAATCGATAATTTGGTGATCAATGTATTACATAGTTTATTGGTAAAGGATATGAATGAGATATGATTTAACTAACGAATAATATTAACCCGATTTCTCGAACAATTTTAAAATAAATTTCAGGAAAACCAACGTTATGACTTTTAAATAAAAAACCACTTCTACGAATCTGAATATTAATTATTATTAATAGGGTGTAACATCATTGCAATATTTGACCACCCTAACTTTTAGGAATTTTGCTGGATCAAAACATGACAAGGACAATACGCATTGATATTATCTTTAAATAAATTGATTAGTATTACTACGGTCAACAGTATTTTTAAATAAAATTGCAGAGCGCGCCCCGATTCTTCCTGCAAATCATGCACACGTGTCTGCTTTACTCAGATATGAAACAATATTCTAGGATAACTAGCCAAGAAAAAAAACGTTGTGAGGTTTGATGGTCAAAATGCGGTGTAATCTCTCTTTACCGACAAAGAAAGCAATTGAGCAACATTGCACCGATATCTGCGATCTATTACGCGCTCTAACCGAATTTAGGTTTTAGAAAAGATTTTGTTTGTCCTTGAAAATAGAATAATATTAATTAAAGAAATAGAAAATAACAAACAAGTGAACAGTTCGGAGATCGGACAGAGAGTGCAACTGGCAGGTTCTTTGGGTGGATCCTAGGTATGGGGATATGGTTGCTATGGCCTAAAAGTGCTGAGTAAGACGAAAGTCGAATCTGGTAAGCGTTAGCATAGAGAGAGCCGGGTATAACAGATCGCATGAGAGAAATAATAGTCGCCTAATCACCTCGGTGCATGCCCGATTATTAGATTTTATTGAAAACAATGCTGCTCTCTTTCGAAATTATGTATAAATAATGTTTTATTCATTTAATATTATTTGTTGATATTTTTGTCCTGCATTGTGTATCACTATCTCTTTATGTTCTCGGTATTTCTTGCAACTGTTTCCGTTTATAAAATGAGTTAATTATCATTATATAATTGTTGCTGCCAACTATGGACCGTTTTTTACTTATAGATGATATTTAATTATAAAAGGGTAATGGTACTAGAACTTGAGGTAACTCGTTCTTCTGACACGATGGGTATAGACGCATGAAATTAATACCCTATATTAATTACTTACGTACTCAATAATAATAGTTCTTGTAAGTTAGCTGTCAGTGTCTAATAAAATAATTACATGTTTGTTTCCAAGAAAATATGTTACCTACCTTGGCGAATTATAACCTAATTTTATTTGAATAACTGTAGGAAAATAAGGCTGGTGCTCACATCTAATTTTGACAATTGTAGTTAGACTGCGTCACTAGAAAAATGTATGAAAAATTTGTTTGCCTGTCAAAATGACTCTAATCCTAAAAACTTTATATGTAGAAGCATGTAAAAGATGGTAGAAGGACTTAACATTGTGTACGAAATTATTTTTACTTTTGTCTAATATTATTATTATAAATTTGTATTTTAGTATTTTATACAAGTTATATGGAAATATAAAAAATAATTGCTACGATGCCAGAAAGAACGACCCATCTAATGCAATGAATAATTTTTTCATGTTCTGGACACAAACATAATCATCTGAATTTGAGACTTCATATCATTTTTTGCTTTCGGAATAAAGACTACCATGGCAGATGGTATTATGAAATACCATAGCAGTCTTCGTCTAGACGGCTACAAAAGACCCTAACATGCATAAGACTATTTTTGACGCGATACCATGCCTAAGAAACAAGTGTTTATTAATTTAATGTACCACATAACACAAATATATTTAAAATGTAGACTTTTTACTGGGTACATTTTTACTGTACAAAACTGAGGTGTATAAATCTTACAAGTGACTTAACGACGTAAGATAGATTGAAACGAAATCTGTAAAGTTAAAATAACGAGATGCGAAGGACGGTAGCGCGTATGGTTCCAGGAGTTAACTGCCACCGGCTGATTGATTGAAGATAATATAAGGAAATAGCGATGTAACATACCGTGTACTGATACTGGTAAACTGTTCGGATGTTCTTATCGTCGCTAACGTCGAACTCCCTCAGCAAATACTCTTCGTAGTGAGTCTCCGCTATGTACTTGACTGTGAGACTATCAAATCGCTCTTCATGCGCCGCAAGAGGCCAATAGCGCTCACATTTTTTCTGAAATCGGTGTTATAGGTATACATAAGATCAAAAAAACTTAACAAAAACACGATTTTCTTTCTAGAGATCCTAAATATTATTCCGAAATAATACCGCTTCTCATCACAGAAACTACAAACTAAAGAGATGTACTCATTGTCAAATAATTAGGACAACTCTCAAATTGGGTAATATATGACAATAGTGTGCCTTGAATTTCAAAATAAGGCGAACGAATCATGTTTTAAGAGTAAATTAGGGTAAATCCATTTTGTTCTATGTCATGGATGAGTTCGGCAAAGCAATCAGAAGATATGCTAAAGCTAGAGTGATTATAATATTCAAAGTAAAAACATTTCTTTTCATACAAATGTGAACATATTTCTTGAACACGTCAAAAAATTTATATAAATACGGGTTTAAATATAAAGTTTCCGGTTTGTGCAATGAAAATCGGTGACGTTGCGGCTTTCATATTAAATATTTCATCAATATTTGTTGAATCGCCTTTTAGACTTCTGTTTTTTTATTTTCATGTATAGTTTTAGTATTTGGGCCACTATGGTCATTCTTAAATTAACACAAACAGCAACCATCGTGTCAACGAATACGAGCAGACACTAAGCGATATAATTTTAAATACAAATTGTTTAAAAGATTATTGATATTTATTATTAATATATAATAATATAATATTCTATCACATACACATAACACCATCTAGCCCAAACTAAGCAGAGCTTGTACTATGGATACTAGACAATGGATAAACATACATATATACTTTTTTATGTAAATACATACATATTATACATAGAAATACCCAGACCAAGACAAACATCCATGTTCATGCACACAAATGTTTGACTTGTGCGGGAATCGAACCCGCGACCTCAGGCGTGGCAGTCGGTTACACTAACCACTACGCCATCGAGGTTACATGTTATTAATTATCGAAGTACAAATAAATTCTAAAATAACCATTTAGAATTGCGTGCATTTTGCACATAACTACACAGTTTCATAACTAGCTATATAGCATTAAAACCAGCCATGGATTATAAACGCTTATCGTTGCATAAATAAAATATGTAACAGTTTCATACCTTTCCATTCTCAATTTCATTTGTGATCATGGCTATGACTCTGACGTCTTCTTGCCAAATCATCCGCCAGAAGTCTTCTTTTGTGTTTGAAAGACATCCTTGCGCCGCGATGTAAACTTTATCTTTGACTGTTAATTTAAATAAGAATACTTTAACATACAATTAAATATTATTGCTAAGGTGGGGATAAGTTTACAGCCTGTGTGATGGTGAAAGCTTATTGTAGCCTATGATCATTTGAGTAACCTGTCGAATATATGACCGTTGCCGGTAAAATGCGCTGCCAACAAGCTGCCAGGAGCAATAAGAGTGGTGTCCCAACTGCTAATACAACGCCTTTTTAGGAGCATTATGTACATTTTGCAGTACATTAAAAGGTAGTTAAGCTGTGATTTCAACAGGTTTGACGTATTTGCATTAAAATTTGTAATTATACTATTACTAGACCTTCCCGCGGTTTCACCCGCGTTTATCGTTACTGCGCCGCCCCCGTGGGTAGTAGTGTGATGTTATATAGTCTATAGTCTTCATCGATAAATAAGCTATCCAACACTACAATATTTTTTCAAATCGAACCAGTAGTTTCTGAGATTAGCGCGTTCAAACAAACAAACAAACTCTTCAGCTTTATAATATTAATATAGATTTACGAACCACATGCAAACATAAAACTACCATCATACTATTATGCCTAATTCCTAGATACTTTGTCGCACGTTATAAGTGTCCAGCCTATTGTCGTCTACTGTCACAGTTCTTCTTGACAAAAATACAAAATCTTGACAAAAGACAAACCAACCTAATTAATAGCAGGCGCATTTACTACCACCCTGTCTTCAGAACAGTCAATTATATATCATACATACATACATACATAGATTCACGCCAGTTCCCCAGAGGGGTAGGCACAGACTACGTATTTCCATTTGCTACGATCTTGACACACTTCTCTGGCTTCATTCACTTTCATCACATTCCTCATACACGCCCATCGGTTCTAGGTGCTCTACAGAACGCCTCCGATCTGATCGAGAAAGGTTAGGCTTTCCTCTTGCGACTGTTTCATTCACACTAGTCTTATAAACTTTCTTTGTCAGTCTTTCTTCGTCCATTATGTATTATAATAATATCAATGATGTTTATAAATCTGTAGCTTTTATTCACCAATGAAGGTGCTTATATTTTATACGACCAATTAAATATATGAAGTTATAATGTGCACAGCAATACAAATCGTGTACAAATTAACTGGTTCTAGCTGCAGAAAACAAGATACCAATACACTTTTCTATTGTCATTTTGTATAGGCTATGTGTATAATAGGCTTTATGTGACTTTATAGAGACGAGTCATACAACATCTTATTTGCAATACTGCCAGAATTCTGGTCACTTTGCAAATTTTAAGCGGCGAGAAGAAACATGCGCCTTAAAACTGTTATTTAGCTAATATCGTTGTATACATGTATTTTTATAATAGGTACCTATGTATAGCTTGGTACTATTAAGTTGTAAATAAAGAAATCAGAAAACATTTAGAAGAAAATTGTTATTGCCTTTTACAGCGAAATTAATCTCCGAAATGCTTTCCAAATATGAAATTATCTTTTATAAAAGCTTAGGATACCGCTCGAAATATATAACTCAGTTCCATGCCGTATTCAAAGTTACAAAATCGACAAATGTATTTAATATAGTCAAGTCTTATAATATTCATACCTGCGGTTTCACGACACAAGTTGCCGTTGATTTTATCCAGTTTTATAGATTTCTTGACTTCCCTCAAGGCTTCGTCTGACAATGACTTGGAGAACAGCGGTGGAGACTTCTTTGATATACTGTTCAGGATCAATGCTAAAACATCAAGAGAAAATACTTAAATTACTACAGATATAACTATTATACTTATAGCATTCTAGTAAGGTTTGTTGCAGAAATATAACATTACTGAAACAAAGAATTCGAACACAAAAAGGTTTGTCGTGTGTAGGATTCAAACCCACAATACTCGTCTTTGTAGCAGTGCCGACTGTTGTGTCATTATGTCATGTATGGAGTTACTATACTAAAAGTTGTCTTAAACCTCTTCCAAGTAGTGCGGTACTTTGGCCGAATGACGAAAATATATTTGAATCTAATTCGTTCATGTTTTAAACATTGACGTCTTGCATCGAGGGGATTTCTCGATAATACTATGCAAATTAGATCAGCACTACTGGCGTGCGTGCTACTCATTAGAATTCGTCCCCTGTACTCAAAATATTCGGTATGTTCTCGACGTCTATGTAACGCACTTAGCAAAATGGTTATTTTTCCTTGTACATCTGAATTCATGCCACGATCTCGTCGATCCTTTATTAGATCATATTATTTCAATACAGTAGCGGTCGAGGTGGATATGATCGTAAATAAAGGTACATTTAAAATAGTACGTCAGCTTTTGCTTATCTAAGGACTGAGGTAGGTAATTTATACTGGAAGTAGGTTACTAGCGCGATTAAAGTTCGGTGATCTCAACAAGTCCACCTTAAGCTGCATAAATATAAAATCTATTTGAAAATTGTCTCGTTCTACGAAATTATGGTAGCTAGATGCAAGTAAACTTTGTAATTTATTAGCGTAGTTGCCTTGTAAAATAAACCGCAATTTTTTATATGATAATTTATACATGAAAATAATTACCTATATATTTTTGAGGTAAGTATAAGTTTCTGCATATATATTATAATGGTTTGTAATCTTAATTCTGTATATTATCTAGTTTAGATAGTGTATTAAGCTAATTCTAGTTTCTCAGAAAATGCACGTAAGTATGTAGATTGTTGAATAATAAATGATATGTTTGTAATTATATTTGTAGTACTTTAAGTTGATTTAGTGAGTAGGTACTTAGAGTAAAATGACTGCATAATTTTTCTGATACTATTTGTTTTAGTGAGCTAAGAAATACATTTCTATTTATATGATACTGAGGCATTTGCAAGTACAACGGGCAAGCCATGCTTAGGTATAATATAATCAGAGTTGGTCCCAGATAAATTATAGTATTGCTATAATTACTAAACTTGTTTGTTTAAAAGCTTTGCTTCGCTTGAGTATACCCGAGGCACGACGGCTTTATATGGATCAGAAGTTAGGCATGTACCTACAGTTCTCTTCAAAGAATATTTTGGGTAACCACTCAATACTTTTTAAGGAAGGACAAAAATAATAATGTATACATATTAACCTATTGAGTCACAGCAGGACACTACTGACCAGACCCAATAGGTTTCCTATTATGACATTAAGGTTTAACTTACATTGAACACTGTCCAGACTTTCGTTGGAAGACTGTACTGAGGAGGATGAATCGCAAAGTCTCGAGGAACGAATATAACTCGCGTTGATGTAATCAGACTCCATACGATTGTCACGTTGACGCAGCACCACGCGCGTCTGGTCATCTGGAAAATTCAAATATAATCTGTAAGCTTAAAACACATACATTCTTTTATAAGACCTTTTTGTATTAGTTTCAAGTGTATCATAAAATTACATCTTATGTTACGAATAAAACATAAAATTGTTAATTCTAATTAATGTTTTCTCACAGAAGAGAAATCACAGAACCTCTATTGTTTAAAAAACTAGTTACAACTTATTCAACTTTTTTAATTTGATGTTTACTGTTGAACAGCCGCGCAGAGGTCTCGAGTTCAATATCGCGACACGTACTTCTGACTTATTGAAGTTATGTGCGTATTAATAAGTACATTGAATGCCACGAAGCAAAGCAAAGCAAGACACAAAAGAAAATGGATTGCTCGCAGTCATTTATGACCGGCATGGCATTCAATTTGTTAAATAGTCAAAAACATAGTGAAGAAGCCCAGCGTGGCTGAGAGATCTCCATAATGATTTTAAAGAATATGTATGAAGTCTACCAATATGATTTGGACTAGCGTTGTGGACTTCCTGTCTAACCTTCTGATACTCAGAAGATCCCAGCACTGAGGCAGCTTATAAAAAGCTTATACATTGATATTATTACATGCATATACTTTGTATACCACTAAGTACTATGTAACCTATCCTCTACGACTAAATTACATCAATATCGATTTAATGGTTTAGCTGTGAAACGTAACATGTGGTTTTAAAGACTTTTTGCTGTTTCGCAGGGAATATAACCCATATACCTACGACAATCATCATTTACAGCCACGAAGCACATCTAGACTGCCAACAATTATTTATAAATTACACAGACAGTAATAGTCTTATAAAATTGATTACATTCCGTAGTACTAGTTACATAAAGGGTAAGATAATTATTATAAAAATGTATAATAAATACATTGATAATTATCTTGATTATAATTGCGTTCGTTAATAATATGGGTATAAAAAAGAGACCGGATTGATATTCGAGAATACGAAGCGGATCAAATCTCTCGGTGATGTCGCGGCATATATGTATTTGCCGATCAAGAGGTGCAGAGATCGGGCAAATATAATGTTTAATTTTTAATCCTTAGTAGCACAGAGTCTATTTATCTGCTCGGTAAATCGCAATGGACTAGCCGTATTTGGCGGCACGTCGCACCTACGTCTTACCTGGTGAAATGTGGGTGCAACACACAGTCCTACCCCTTTGAGGATATAGGCGTGATGTAATAAGAGGGAACACTTACAAGGTAATATATTTCTGTATCTATTCTTAGTCATGTTCTCAGGCTTGGTGCCCTCAATTGTGGTAAAAACATGTTGCTCCTCCAACATCCTCAGCGACTGAAACTCGCCATCGAAACCGCAGTTGTAATCCAGCTTTTGATAATCTTCTATATCCTGAAATGAAACAAAAATACATCCTAATAAATTCTCCACCCTTATAATGTACTTGACCTTGTAGTATCTCATTCAAGGTGAGGGTCGTAACGATCGATTATTCGGGGGGAACGACCTCGCTCCCTTAGGTAGTTTGATACGTTTGAGTCATTCGCATTTTCGTATACCCAAAACTATCTAATGGCATTCGTTTACGCTTATTTTTGCATGCGATCTCTGGTACGGTTCCCGAGTCAGGCAAAATGCAATTTGAATTTTCTATTGGAAATTTCTCCATTGAAGGACAGCACAATACAACTGGGTCGCTCGCTATAACATGGGAACTAAATTATAGAAGAATATGTTCTGTATACACATAGAATTCTTTGAGCGAATCATATTATGTGCGTATAATCATATATGTATGTATAAACATTAATGGTTCATAGAAATATACTGCAAAATCCAATGCGTGTTTATGGACAAGTTGAATCATTGATCCTTTGTTAGTCATGTTTACGTGACATATGAAGGTTCCTACACACAGTGCCGCCGGTCAAACCGCAGTGCACCCGGCGGCTTACAAAGCCACCGGTTTTGCCGCACAAAGAAGTCGCCGGCATGGCCGCTCGGGTATGCCGGTGTACCGCGCGGGTTGCAAGGTAATTTCGCACCCGACATTCATGAGGTAATGTTGTGTGTGGTGTACGCGATGCATGTTTACCAAAAATCATGTTTAATTAGGATAACGATGTAGTGTTGCTCCTCATTGAATGATTTCGTGCAAATGAAATTTTGTGGAACCTTCGGAATTCCGATTATAAGGATTTAAAAAAACGAGTTGACGCGCTGATGTAATTCTAATGTACGCTTAAGTAATAGTCAACAAAAATTAAAATCTTCATAATATGTCATTCTTAAAAACCTAAAAAAACATACTGTTGCGCAATTGTCGACACCCCACATCATCTTTTATATAATTTTCTATCATTACTGTACCATTTTGTCATTTTCTATATTGTAAACTTGGGCGCACCCAAAACCTTCTTCTTCTTCTTTTAATTTTTTACATAATAAAATAAAAGCTACAGCTGCTATGGCAATGTTGATGACTTCGTTATTCATCGTAATCGATAACCAATTACAAAGTGTGTACCTCACTAACGTTCTACACGCCTGTCACAACTGGAATGATGCTCGTCGGCTTTGTGCAAGTTTCTGCGGCACATGCCGGCGGCATAAACGCCCAGCAAAAGCCGGCGGCACGTGCCGTTCGGCAAAAGCCGGCGGCCCGTGACGCCGGCTTTGTGTGTAGGAGCCTTTATACAGCAAGTTTTAACGCAAGGTTGCTGTTGAGAATTCATGTAACAAAAAAACGTGGTCATATACAAGACAATAAAGGCACTTATGATTAAAATTAAACTCAAATGAAACAATAATCGCTATGGATTATAAATGATACGTAATCAGTCTATAAAATTCATATCTGTTGAAAATACTTCTATTGAGATATGAGGTACCATAAGACACTTTTAAAGTTGTTTATATTATTTGTTATGATATCCGCCATTAAAACACTACATCAAAAGTTAAAACAGATAGACAGACGATGTACTAAATTATAACGGCCGGCTGATACGAATTAGACAACTTTTGATTCGACGGATTTAGAAAGCTTCAGTCGCTTATAGCATTTTTATCATTGGTTTCTAACTTTGAGACTATTCACTATTATTAAGAGCTATAAGTATTATTATTTTAAAACGTTATTGTAAACCGTTATTTTAAATATCCTTCACTAAACCTTTACAAACCACGTCAGTTATAGGATCCATAATTATAAACATAGTCGTTTTCCCATTAATGTTTGCGTAACTCATTGCTTCAGAGCAAAATGTATTACCAATACTATTAAAACGATGCATTGCGGCACTTTTATGAAATGCCTTTAGCAAAACATATTGTCAGCCACGTGCTTCGATCAATAGTCTACCTATGCACAGCATGTCATGTTTTATTCACTCCGTGAAGTATATGACAATAAGATTCTTTGTCACGATGATGTGTCGTGACATACCTACTGTTTGATGAGATAAGTTTTAAAGGCGAGAGTCCTAGGTATTCACCAAGGACGCTTCAAAAATTGTTGTCAATGTCTGATATAATAGGGGTTAAAGTATAAAGTTGCCGTTGTATAGTGATAGATACTTTGAATTGACATAAAATCTTCCTGGTGTGAGATTTTCGAGTGAAACTTTGTTCACATGATACCTATAAGATTCTTTTTATAAAAAATGTGCAAGTTTTGATTTTCGGCTTTCAATTGTTTTTTTATTCAGCTTAGACGGGAAAGATGTATACTTCGAAAATCCAAGTCATTTTGAATACAAGTTCCGACGCGGGACTAACAAGGCAGAAACGGTTCGCAATATCAACGCTGCGTTTGGAGAGGAGACTGCTAATGAACGCACCGTGCGTTTTTGGTTTAAAAATAATAATAATACATTCTTTATTTCGGATAAGCAACATCCATATGGGTTAGTAAACAAAAGATAACTTAAACGCTTTCGTAATGGAAACTTTGACTTGAAGAACGAACCACGTGAAAGACCGCCCATACAGGTGAATAACGCTGAATTGAAGGAATTGGTGGAAGCCGATCCGAGTCAAACTAACCAGGAATTAGCGACATGGTTTGACGTTACCCTACCTACAATATTGGTTCATTTGCATCAAATCAATAAGATAAAAAAATTTGAAAAATGGGTGCTTCATGATTTGACTGATCTGCAGAAAGAAATGCGTGTTCAAACTTGTGTTGCCTTGTTGCATCGGTGCAGAAATGAAGTAATATTGGATCAAATAGTGACGTGACGAAAAGTGGATTCTTTACGATAACCGTAAGCGAAAAATGCAATGGCTAACTCCAGGTCAAACGCCGCAACAGTGCGCTAAAGCAAAGCTTACCAATAAAAAAGTAATGGTAACTGTTTGGTGGTCACTATAGCTTTCTCAGGTGTGGTCAAGCAATAACAGCAGATGTTTGCTGTGCCAAACTTCGGACAATGATGGCGAAACCTGCAGTGAAACAGCCCCGACTCGTGAATCGACCTTCATCATTATTGCTCCATGATAACGTAAGACCTCAAACTGCACGAGAAACCGTTGTAACTCTACAGGAGCTGCAGTTAGAAACCATACGTTATCATCCGTACTCGCCAGACCTTGCTCCAACGGACTACCATATTTTTCGTGAATTGGACAATTTTCGACGTGATAAAAATTTTCTGGCCAGGAGGCAGTACAAAATGCTTTCACACATTTTATCGAATCTAGATCCCCGGAGTCTCTATTGCAAAGGCATAAATGAACTTACGTTTAGATAGCAGCAATGTATAGATAATGAGGGTAAATATTTCAATTAAATAAATATGGTACATCTTAGAAAAAAACGAGTTACAATTTTTCAGTACAAATCGGCAATTTCATACTTTAACTCCTAATCAATTCTGATATCAGATTTCGACAAAAACACCTTCTACACCTACATGATAACTGAAGATATTCTTGTGATATTGAAAGCTCAACTGAAACTTATTAAGACATAATCACCTTTCCTAGATTACTTATTTTGCTGTCTTTCAGATTATGTGTCAGTTTATGAATCTTTTGCAGGTTTTATTCCTGAAGGAAGTTTTAGCTATTTATCTCATAATACTTTTAAAAATAATTGTTACCAGCATAAAAAGATGTTAATAAGTGAATCAGAATATATTCTCAGAAAATATATTAGTAGTGAATAACCAGGTATTTGTATCGGGAAAAATATATCTTAAAATAAGTAAGAAATGTTGACCATATAAATGAACTATGCTTTTTATCTGCATATGAATAAGCAAATGACTTGCTTTTAGCTAGAGATGTTACTGATCATGCCTTTATCACAAAATATGACACAGCATGGTTATTTAATATCTATATCATAAGTAACTATATCTACTAAATATATTATAAAGTTCCTTACCTGCATTTCTTGAACCTTTTTATCGATGTCATGCGCCCTGAGCCTGGTGCCACTGACTGGTTGCAGCAGCCGCAGCACGTCTCCCGACGTTTCAATCATGGGGTAGGAACGAAAGTGCTCGATCAACCCCACCAGGTCATCGAACTGCTCACCGCTGCCAACGTCGTATTTGTTTTGCTGTAAAGAGAAAAACTGATGTTCAAAGAAGAGATTCAATTCTAGCGATTGATGACGGTGACAATGAGCCGGTGGTAAAAAGTATTTGAATTTTATTTTATGATGTCCAAATACTGACAAGTTAAGAAGACTCGGTGCTATATACAAAGGGATACGGAGGAGGAGCCCCTACAGTTTATCTTTGATCATAAGAAGGCAAAATTATGAATTCACTTTGAATTTTACAAAAAGTGCTAGAAAGAAACCCAAAGCATAAACTAATCAATAGATTAGTTTATGCTTTGTGTTTCTTTTTTCGTCTGTCTATTTCGATTATTAAGACTTAAAGTTTGAAAACTGGAAAACCGTTCAGAATCAATGGGATAAGTTTTGTAAACACCGGAAACTTTATTATAATATAAAAAATAATATAAACAACATACACACATCCTTCAAATGTCCTGTGGCATACACTCAACTCGTAATTCACACACATTATATACAAACACTCAACTATATATCACATAAATAATTATTTATATGCATATATTATCATAGTAAACAAGCTCACGTGCTCCACCATCGATGATCAATTCGTACCATATTAATGAAACTAGTTTACTCCTAAAACTTTATTTGTATGGCCATAAAAAGTAAAACACGTTTTTCTGGAGCTTTCATCACAATCGATTTGGTGAAATGCAAATTATATAGCAATGCGTGGCGTGCAATGAAAGTGCCACTTATTATTGTGTAGCCTGTAGCTGAAGAAGTCAAATTATAGAGAGAAAAGACATGTACGAAACTGGTTTTTAACTGCACGAATGACGCAGCGATCACCTCTGCCGTCGTTTGTATGAGCTTTATATCAAACCAGGGACCACACTAGTGAAAATTTTACATGGACGATCAAGATCATCAGTTACCTGTGTCATAGATACATACACATAATAGCGAGACTGCTATTAATAATATTACATCTAATTGATATCGACATGTGATTGTGACATGTATGTTAAAGTGTATGTGAAGAATGATACTCTATGATTAATCGAATAAAACATTTTTTTTATAGTCGTAATGCTGATACTTGATCTACATTCCTATATATAAATAATAAATAACTAATTTTAAACCTACCAGTGTTATCTTTAATTTACGCGAATGTGTTAGAACCTTTACTGATGCGCGATTGTTACCGAAAAATCTAGGTATCGCATGAATGAAAAACTGTCATGATTTATAATTGATTATCTCGAAAATAATTTGGTTTTCTTTAGTCGCTCTTATTGATGATCTTTCTTTAGTAATTTGGTGCGCCTGACTACAGTTAATTTATTTATTTAATCCTAATAATAATTAAGATCTTTAATTAATTTAAAATAATAAAGAGGCGACTGACATATTTTATTAGGCAGTTCCCCCATGTCGGTAGGATTCATGTCAATTTCTAATGTACCACTGCTAAAAGTGCATATCATTACTTTTTCGAATTGACATGTATCTACATATAGATGAAAAAACTATTTTGCACTTTATAGTGCTATACCTTCGATCAAATATACCATAGATGCACATTCTCATACAAAAACCGCATCAATATTTGGCACTAACCAATACCACTTACTTATAAGTGTCTGCATTTATTATGCAATCCAGGAAATAAACCGGAATAACCATTGAACGCCCACTGAGAAACATTTTGTAATAGTTTAGTTAAAACGCGTCAATGTAAAGCGTCCTAAGTGTGTTACTCGCGATACGGAAGCGTATGCGTATATGGTACGGTCTCCACCGTAGTAGTGGTGTCGATTCGCTCTCGCTTACGGGCAGCGCACGCAAGAGTGAGTGGGACAGGTGCATAATATAGCGCATACGACTGATTTATGCACAGTTTTGTTGGAGCCGTTTTTCGAGCGACGATCGTGCATCTATGGTATATTTGATCGATGTGCTATACATATAATTATATGCTGGAGTATATTTAGAAAAAGATAATTGTGTTTATGCAAATATTACGTCAATATTTTTCTCTGATGATGCGTAATGAAGTACAAACCAACAAACACACTTTCACATTTATAATGTTAAGGATCACCTTATGTGCCAACAGAAAACTGCCTTGGGATTTTGGTTAATAACATGACATGCTAAATTAAAGTTAAATGTTTAATTTATTTACGTCAAACAGTAACATTTATGAACATCAAAGTTTACAAGTTGGTGAAGCTAATGGGAATAAGGAAATATAAAACAAACCTAAACATTGTCCAAACTAGGTATGTTCATTTCCTTACATTGACAACATATTTGGGCTAGATGAACATAAACAAAGACCAAGTACGTACATTTTGTCCTGTATCGTTACTCGCCGGTTCAAGGCCTTATTACAATTATATGGCCATTAAAGTATACGTACGTCGTACACGTACATTTTTATCAGGCAATTTAAAACGCTTAATGTGTTTTTACTTTGTACGATTCCGTTTTATTTTGTGTCACTGTGTGACAATACATGAATTAAGTACGTACTAGCGGTCGCCTAGTGGTCAAAATTCGACCAAAATTCCTAAGCTTACTACTTTGTTTTCTTTTTTCTTTGTTACATATAAATAGGTAACCATAGTTACAAAGAATTGTACGACGTCAGACGAACAATGCCAAAATACTACGTACGCGATTTGACTGCGTGTAGTGTTTTTTCGTTAATTTAATGTATTTTAATGCATACCTATTTTATAAAAATATTAGGATTCGCCCCTCCTCCATATAAACTTTAACTGTGCCAAATTTAATACTCCTCCGTCTGCGCATTTTCGTAAAAAGGGGTACAAAGTTTTTGCTTCACGTATTAATATATAGATTAATCTAATGACAACGTATATTTGAAAATACGTGTATATTTTCACTAGCAAACAGAATACCCGGTACCTATAAACATAATATTGTCTTCACGGATGGTGTAGTGGCTCAAATGAAAAACCACTACGAGTTTGTTCATTTGAATCCCACATGGAACAAATATGATGCAACTGTATATAGCAATCCATTAATAAATTAGAATTATTTTGAAAACTAAAATTAGGCATTTTAAATTTTATTATTTGAATAGCATTTTAATTTCAATCCTTTTAAAAAATTATCGATTCTAAGTACCCCTTTAACAAGGGGTGGAAATAAATAGACCTAATTAGAATGTCACCAGAATGTCGCGAAGCTTCATAATAGTCTGTCATTATTCCTAATTACAATGTTGATGTCGTGACTTTCGTTGTATATCCTGGACGATGGGTTCTATCTAAAGGCGAGTCGAGTTAAGGTGGCTGTACACATTGGGCCAAGGTAGTGGGCCAGCGTGTTGGGCCAACGTGTAGAGATCTACTTGGCGGTATACATACCGCAAGTAGATCTCTACACGTTGGCGGTATACATACCGCAAGTAGATCTCTACACGTTGGCCCAACACGCTGGCCCACTACCTTGGCCCAATGTGTACAGCAGCCTTAATTCAACTTAACTTGAAGTCATCATCAGTATACATTAAAAAAACTGACTTTCAACGCATAAAAATAATTTATTATATTTCATTACAGATTGGACAATTACTGTTTTACATTTTACCTAAACATAATGGAATTATAAACAAAAAGATCTATGTATTTTTTATTAGCTACTATCATTACGTAGTTGGAGCAAATGGGTAACAAAATATCATGTTGTTGCGGATTCGATCCCCAGAGGATAAAAAATAGTGTGGTCTATAAATGATTGTTCTGAGTCTCCGTGTTCTTTGTGTCCGTTGTTTAAACGTTTGTAAAGTCTCCCGCGACACATAAATTGTACCCAGTGCAGGAGCTGACTTCAAACAAATAAATAAAGATATATTAACGTCTTAAGCTATCCCATCGCGGCCATTTGCTTTTATATAAATTATCATTATTATGTTTGTCTTTCCAGCAATGGCTAGCTTATAACAATGAATACCAATGTTTTAAAGTACTGGTGCGTGTCATAATTTGTTCAAAGTGTATGACTTTATAGTCTAAAAGAGTCACCAGTAGGATATTGCTTCTATAAATAAGGATAATGACTATTTACATAAACAGTCCATGGTATACAAGGCCAGAGTATCGTGACAATAGTCACGTAAGTACTAGGCGTCCTTCTCCAGACCATGGTGTTTCCTTCTAAGTAATTGCTATTCAGCGGGCATAATCTAAAGTATGGATACGTACAAATTCAAATCACGTATAAGCTTTGTTTACTACATCTTGAAGGAAAATTGTGCGTAAATATTTTTATTTACCGACCGTCTGGGCTTTATTCCTTATCATATAAGTTGGATTGATGCCAGTCATAAGTAAACAAGCTTAAAGACCAAGTCTTCGAAACTAGGTTTGTAGGCGATAGCTATAAAGTTCTACAGAGTTGATTATTATGCAGTAAGCACGTTATGCCTTGTTAAATAGTTGCAGGTTTGGTTCAACTGATCAACATATACTTTTATATATTTCAATTCAGTACTGTTTGAATGTAACATAACAATTATTGACTTGTGCAACTGTAAAAGTAATTTTAAAATGGTGAAAATATTAATGCCTGCAATGTCATCTTAAAAATCAAGGTATAGTTTCAGTAAAGTATCCTACATTTTATTATATATATCCAATTGATGCAAGTTTTAAATATTGAGACTAAATCTACACTATTTATTCACAAGTGTTTACTTTCCTTACCTCAACGTTATGATGGTGGATTGTCTGGTTTTTATGGCTCCTAATTAATATTATAATTAATAACATAACTAAAATATAATACTACTATAAGAATAAATACTATAACTAAAATACTAACACAGGTTACTTTGTTAGTTCAGTTATGTATATGCACAATAAGATATGATGGATGGATTTTGATGTTTCACTACTTCTATCTTTATATTGAGTTTAAATAACTTAATATGTATAAGTATTATCCTGATCGCATCTACAAATAGGTAGGTATAGGTAGGTAATCTAAAAGTATGAAACCATTTTATTACCAATCAAGGAACTTCTACTTAAACACTGTTCGTTCACATAACGTAAGATAATTAGTACGTTATTTATTACCGACTATTGAAACATCATGGAACTGGCGAGGGGACAAAAACTAGTCGATAAGTTAACAAGAAACATGTCATACACCGTCACCCGGTGCTGGTATGTTGTTCACATTTTCCCATGAGCTGTTCCCACAATTAATGTATAACTTTATCTATTTGTAATTTCATTGTTCACACTTCGTACACAAAAATACTTACCTACTGACCAAATTTTTCTATTGACTATATAGGTACACCATACAATATCATAATTATTTGGGCAATTGAATTGTATCGTAGCTTATTTGTATAAATGTATGATTTTATTACTGTCATATAGGTTATAGATAATGTGTACATCACCGTCGGTAAACTTAATTTAAAAGTAATATACATATATGTTTACAAATTTTACTTGGAATTAAGCTGTGCGAGATTTCCAAACTTTGACTTACCAAAAGTGACCATAAATTCAACGAATGCAAAAGCCTTATTGTTATCAAAATGTTTTATTTTGAAACTTACATGACTCGTTAAAGAGTAATTAAAACATCGACCTACGTCTTTCATCTCGATTGAATAAATTAAGATGACGATGTTGAGAAATAATTATGACATGTCTTTGTAAGCCATAATTTTACATCACGTGCACACTCGTACCATTAAAAAATATGCCGTACACAATAAACACTAATCAGTATAATGAATTGAGACAATACACACAAAAGGCGATAAAGTTTCATAAAATGACAATAATTAAACTAAATATTGATAATACGCCTTGAAAATGAATATATCCGCACATTTCAGCCAGTTCATGAGTTGTTTACATCGCGAACGTCTATCAGAATTTTTATGACATTACTCACGTTTGCGCAGTTGCAGTTTGGTGAATGAACAACTCCTCGCTGTTTCTGTCTGCCTGGTACATTCCGCCAGACTTTAGATAGTATTGACGTGGCCGTGCATAGTGGAGCGAGGAGAAAAGGGATGTACTGGTGACCTAATGTTGTGTGTGTGTTTCTCACGCATGCCCTGTAGCACTTCTAGTTTCAAATGCAGAATGCACTTAGGGTTGTCAAAATTGCAACATTCTGTCGCAGTATTTTGCTTATATTTGTCTTGTTTAATCCACTGGGCCGTTAAAGACAGTGAATCCTCCAGCGAGTTAATTAACGATGTAATTAATACATTTTGCGATCATTAAATAAGTAATAAACATAAAGTACCTGCTATTAAAACAATTACGTATTTAAATTATTATTATTAAACTCTTTGTAATAAAAGTTTTAGAAGAGTTTTAGAAACATAAAATATTATGATTTGACTTTCAAGTAAATTAAATAAAAGCATAATTATCCACCACAAATCAATCAGTAACGGAATAAGACCAATTAATAGTTTGCAATTTTCAAATCTTAGCTTATTAGTTAGGATTTGAAAATTGCAAATTGTTAAGTATATTTCCTATTCCTAATCCTAACTAATATTATAAATACCAATGTGAGTTTGTTTGTTTGTTTATTTGTTTGTTACACTCTTACGCCTTAACTACTCGACCAATCATCATGAATTTTCACATACACGTTGTCAGAGAAACAGAAAAGGACATTGGGTATGACCTTTCATCCAGAAAAAAGCACTGTTATTAACATAACGTAAACTAACTTACATTTACGCGAGCGAAGCCGCGGGTAAAATCTAGTCGATAATAAAAGTAAAATAAGACAAATATTAAAATGGTCTCACTTAGCTAACTAAATTCAACATTTTGACACATTGAGAATAAATCAAGTGAATAGACGATACCTGATAGCCAAATTAGCGGTAAGTCACTGAATACTAAAAGCATGGCATCTATCATTATGGAAAGGTAGGAGAACATCATGGGATATACTAATTTAAGAGACATCCCTAACCGATTATCATCGCAGAATCGAACTTGAAAAACCTCATTCCAACGTGCAGAGCAAGTAGCAGGGGTATTATATGTTTTTTTTAAATCCCACGTTGCAACGACTCGTTTTTATTTAGGATGCCTTGCGCAAATTGTATTTGTAATAAATAATGTCTTGAGGAATAAATAGGAGTACTGCGTATACTCATTTATATAACAGATTCGAGATCGGACTCTTCAAAGACTTTAATACTAAGACATTTAGGATGCTATGCACTATTCGCAATCTAAAATTATTAGGTCATTTTATATATTTTATTCTTTGTTTTATACAATATAATATCAGTCCAGACCCACGCAGCCAAGGCTCTGCTGGGAACGAGCCTCTTCTTAGTATGAGTAGGGTAAGACCATCATCAGTCCACCATGACATGAGGTGTGTACCATAAGATTGTACTCGTTACCTCTGCGTGATAGTCCAACGGTATCCCGCTTGGGTATCGCTACTTAAGAAATTATGTATGCTTATCATATACTTTAAATCTGATAATTATATTCTATGTCGCTGAGCATATCTGAGTGGTTCTGCATTTTTGTTTATTACTTAACTTTAAGTATGCTAGCAGCGATAGCTCAGTGGGGAGACCAACCGACTGGAATGAATCTCGGGTTCGAACCCACGTCGCGCACCTCTGACTTTCGGAAGTTATATAACATAAAATTTTCGAAATTAAGTGCGTATTGATTGACAATTATCGCCTTCTCCGTGCCTCGGAGAGCACGTTAAGCCGTCGGTCCCGGCTGCCATCAACATCTATGGCAGTCGTTATTGGGAAGTTAGTGCCCTCTAATATTTTGACACTGGTTTAACTTTAGGGTATCGTTAGTCTTCGGGTTGCGGAGGTCAGAAGGCAGTCCCTCCGTGTAAAAACTGATATCCAGTCAAATCCGATTAGACTAGAAAGCCGACCCCAAGTGACATGGGAATAATAAAGGCTAAGAAGAAGGAGGACTTCACTTTAATTATGCTATTTTCAGAGACGAACATAAACATGTGCCAATGAATTTATTTCCAATAATTTGACTGCTGATAATCTTCTTAAAAATAATTGTAACATTTTTATAACAATCTTCTGTTAATTGTTGCCGTTGCAATTATTATAGACAAACATTTTCCGTTGTCATAACACACACAATTTGGGCACACTACTTTTGTTTTAGATTTCTGTGTCATAGGTTTCTGGTGCAGGATAATCGTTATTTACACTATAATCGATGTAAGTTCTTTGATTTTAGCTCTATTGTAGGTGAAACTGACGTTGATGCTAGGTGATCTTAATTGAGGATCTGCGTCAGAAAGTTCTTGATTATAACACACCACGATATGTTTAATTAGGTATATTGTATATGTATATTTTTATCAAGACAATTTTGAACTCATTTGCAAAAGTCCTTATAGTGTGATGAGAATGGGTCAACCCTATTCTCAATGCACTATTAGAAATTGTTAGGTAAACTATTTCGCGACAAATCCGTCAACTAGTTTATAGACCGAAAGTTCTACAGTTAAATAAGTCTCTGTTGAATTCTGGTGTCCTAGTGACACAAACTAGATAAGGTACATTCTATGTATAGTTCTAAACTATTCACGGTAGAGACAAGTTTTACAACTAATTGATAAGACCAAATAGTATTTCATTCGAACAATGCCGTCAAAATCTGATATCCTAGTATTCGGCTCTGTCTAAAGAAACCTTTCTTAGGTTCTAAGACATTAACTAATATCAACCCATCCTTTGCCATCCTTAACTCGATGCACTATCAAATATGTGACAAGTTCGACAACTTGTTGACAGATCAATAGTTCCATGATAAACGAACTCCATCGATCTCTGATATCCTAGTACCGCAATCTATTTCAAGACACTTCTAGACATCTACAAAGACATGATATAATTAATAAATAAATAAGGTATGTAAAAATTGATAAGTACACTGCGATTTAAAAAATTTAAAAATGTTTCTTGTGCAATTTTTTTCAAAAGTATGCATGATGTACAAGACAAGTAAAGTGATTTGTTGAAAGATTTGTAAGATCTGTAACAGATACGGCAATAACTCCATTTGCTTATGTTAGCCTGGTGTACAAAACTATCGCAGGGAAAGGTAGGTACCCTACGGAGAGACATAAAGTTGACGAATTGAAGAAGCGTTGTATGTATGTATGTATATATTTAATAGATAAAGTTAATAATTTCGGTCTGCGTGTGCCATGTCAAGAGTATTATTATTATTGACTAATGGCACTTATTTTACTGATTGGAAAGTATCATAATTGGATAACAACATACCTAACTAAAAATTAAATTTAGAACGGACTTTATTTTGCAATCTGTAAACATTACATTAAATTTAGATAGTCAAGTGATCGCCTAAAACACAGGTCTAACCTAGTTCAGGGAAGTAGCTTATAATAATTTAAAGATGATAAAGTATCCTTTCTTGCCTTAACTATGATTATTACTTTGGTTTTAAAAGTAGTTTATTAAGGCATTGAATTATTGTTAGATATTAAAATTTACTTAATAAAAATTTATTTACGTCCACTATAAATAATTGTACTCGTTTTTCATCCGAATAAATTTTATTATTATTTGAAAAAAGAAAAGCATCATTACATTTTTTTACCAATATATTTACACATTGTTATTGAATATTAAAGTACATGTTGTGTATTGAACTAAACCAAGTACATAACTAACAAAAATAAGTTAATAATAATAGCACCTATAGCTGTTAGCAGTAATCTATACAGATTATTATTTATTAGATATAGATTGAACTATTCATGTTTTGTTTACTAAGAAGGATCTGTCTCCGATGCGATCGGTCAACTTTATTCACAACTATGCACCAAACTCTCGATTTATTTTCGGATACCGAAAGTAGATTGTGATAAGTCTATCGATGTGTCGCTGGATGGTTATCGGCCGCGCTGAAATAGCTCCTGTTGATCTATGATGCCCTAGTACTTTAAACTATTGCGAGGATCCAATCTCAAGGATTGTTCATTGTTATTATTGTTAATAATGTTTAACAACTAAAACTATTGTTAAACAATAGTTTTAATCATACATAATTGTTATCATAATTGTTAAGCTGTTTAATTATTTATCTATTAGTACCTATTATTATATTCCTGTTGTACCGTTAATTATTGGTTAGTTAATTTGGTTAAAACTATAACAATTAAAGGAGATACTTTATAGTTTTAGTGCCAAATCAAGACCTGAATAACAAAATTAGGACCAAGACGAAACTGAACGTGAAACTATTAAGATCTGAGATGTGTTTTCGCTTTCAAAAGACCGTATGTGCTTTCTACTAAGACAGATAGAAGCCTAAAAGCTTCTATCTAAATCTTCTACCGTTCAATTCAATTTAAAATGATATCAATCAGATATTAATCAAATATAAATCAGCTTTTTACAGTATAAGTATATTTCATACGACTAAAAATCATACAAAAGGAATCAATCTACATTAACTGCAACAATTACATACATATTATGCTAAATCTTCTAAGTATGTGCCCACTTAAATTATCATATGTGAATGTAAGTACCTAATACAAAAAAAGAATTCTTTTTCAATCAATAATCATGGATTGCGTTATAAAACTTTCTTTTCACTTTTATATAATAACTAGATGTTCCCGCGGTTTCACCCGCGTTTATCGTTACTGCGCCGCCCCCGTGGGTCGTAGCGTGATGTTATATAACATATAGCCTTCCTCGATAAATAGGCTATCCAACACTAAAAGAATTTTTCAAATCGAACCAGTAGTAATCACGCAGAATAAACCAGGAGAAACATCGTTTGTACTATGTCTGTAATGGGTAATTATTTTGCTGCAATGTTATTTTAAAACTGCGATATCTCCTAAGATATTCATTGAAATCGAATGAAGTAAAGGGCAATTTTGTTTTAAATTAAATATTTGTGATGAATAACGTATTTATTTGGATAAGGATTAATATCATGTTTATAATAATACCTTCGCAAATAATGCAATATTTTAGAACAAATTTGGTTAGCATAAAAATGGTTATAGTGAGCCAACCTTAAAAGATAGACATATGCTGTCGCGGACTTTTTTTTAGAACTTTTAAAGGCGAATAATTCTGTGATGCATGATTTTTGCGAAATTTTAACTGTTTATGCAGCGCACGCAGCGGAAGCTCTCAAAAGAAAAAATACCCTCCGATTTTGAAACATTCTTCATTGGTGCTCATCTCCTATTGATCTTAGCGTGATGATATATAGCCTATAGCCTTCCTCAATAAATGGGATATCTAACACAGAAAGAATTTTTCAAATCGGACCAGCAGTTCCTGAGATTAGCGCGTTCAAGCAAACAAACAAACAAACAAACATACAAACAAACAAACAAACATACAAACAAACAAACTCTTCAGCTTTATAATATTAGTATAGATTTGCAGTCCACCACTAATCGAAATTACTTGCCTTAGTGCCATTAGCCATTGTAGCTTGTAGCGGTGTTTATTCTCACCGGTAAGAACCCTCAAGACAAGTTTACGAAAAAAGGTGCAGAGGTATATTTCGATGAGACGTAATATAATGCTACACTTTGACTAGTGGATGAGTAGGGATAATACCTTCATTACGGTTAAGTTCAGCGAGTTATCTCAAGGTATGCTCAGAAGGTTTAGTAAGACTTTTTTTACTCTTGTTAACTCGTCGTAATTTTTTACTCGCGTCTTACTCTATAATATCAATACCAGCTTTGTATATAAACTGTCACAGTACTGTGAGTAGAGCTAAAACATCGTCCAATACGCCGGACCAGTGCGGGCTGGCAGACTACACGTATCGTCGAGAACATTATAGAGAACTTGTAGACATGCAATTTTCCTTAGTATATGTTTTTAAAGTGAGTAATAATTACCTATTTAATACGCATATAACTTTCACAAGTCAGAGGTGTCACTGTACCTTGGGATCAAACTCAAGAGCTCTGCATGTAAGTCCAACCGTATCTCATATAACACAAAGTGCGCGAATAAAATCATTTTATACTCCTACTTAATGTAAATTGCAAATGATAATTTCATCGTTTAATGTAAGGATTACTACTGCGTAATAACGATAATAAAATTATCTTGCACATCTGTGATTATAATTATGTAACCTTACATGTTTTACTCGATGTTGGATAATAACAAAACTGTCGAGGTCAATACTATGGTGTAATATAAAAAATCGCGTAGGTGCATTGCTAGTCCGGTTTTAGTGCCTCCTACACATTAGACGGGTTTTAGGATTCGATCTGCAATTATTTAACTGTCTTATACCACTGAGGTGCAGAGGACTAGGGTATCCTGGGATCTTGCGGTCAGCCCCAAACATAATGCACATGCATTCAAACAGTTCTTATGTGATGTCGGTGAAAATATATAATAAGGTTCCAGATATAATAAAAAAGAGAGTCTACAGCGCCGTTTATAATAAAATTAAAATGTCTCTTGATAGAAAAGTGTTACTACAGTATCAATGAATATCTGAATGATAAACAGTTAAAGACTTAACTACACTGGTACACATACATTCATAACAATTAAAATGGTTACACTAAAGTCCTAGAATAAAAACAGATACAGGTACACTTATTATGTAATATAAAAATAATAATATCATAATATATATATATATATATATATATTTATTTTGCTCGTCAAAATGACCACACTCCACCTGATGGTAAGCAGTCGTGTGATCTAAGAGCAGTGGCTTCCACATCGCCCCCACAGTAGCCGAGGCGATGTTGAGGTCTCTACTTTGACGGCCTGAGAAGATGCTTTTTCACGCCCCGCTTAAAGAACCCAGGATTGAAGGAAGAAGGAAAGGTATATATTATTCTTTCTCCTACTTTGCTGTTCCCGACAGAATTCACAATGACTCATCTAAGTTAAGCACTACCCCCTAAGTATACATTGTGAAATGCAATAAAGTATTGAGTATTGAGTATAATGCAAAATTTCAGTCAGAAGGAAAACTTGTTTAATAGAACCTTTACTAGAATCCTTAGTTTGCAATTCAAACGATCAAACTATAACATACATAGTCTCAAACTCTCTATTTCTGAAGAGGTAAGCGCGCATGTATTACAGCGTCATTTTAACTATTATTTTAAAGCTGTCGTAATCGGTAGCGAGCCTATAGCTGTCTACTGGACACAGTTTTAAGCATTGTTTTAATACTGAAATATTCTTGATAGAACGACCCGGTAATCAAACTCGCAACCTTATGCACGGCGATCGCTTTCACCATTACTGCGCAGCTGAGGCAATCATTTCTTTAAATTCTAGTATCAGGTTCAGCGTATAACATTTCTACGAGCGCGATGGCCAATATTCTTAGAGTATCATGCAAACTATATCTAACCAAACCATAGGTGTATTAGGCGCTTAACTTTTCTAATATCACGTGGGATGAAAACCAACTTATTGTTTTTTTAACGAAACATTTTTTGCGAAATTAGAACATGTTGATCAGGCATAGGCCAATAATCGCGAACAACAAACGCTATGATTGGTCAAGAAATATTTTTAGATAATTTTTTATACGTTCGCAGCTTTTTGTTACACGTATTATTTTTCTATATTATATAACGTACTTTTTGGTCGTGTGATATGACTTTGTCTTAGGCTTGTGGTTTTGACGTGCCGTGGGCGGCAGTTCGGTTTTGTTGTCAATCAATTTACAGCACAGATTCTGGAATAGACTCGCCACTTTACGTAAAGATTTAGCATTATTACATGTAAAGGCATGAATAAGGATTAGGTGTCGTCGTTTTATATCTATACCACAGCATAACCCTTTGTAGATATCTAAGATGTTATGAAATAATTTTATTATGTTGTTATCCTGTCTATGAACGAGAAACATTACCGCTGTATGTATGTGTGTGTACTTTTCGCCCACTGTGTTTAGGTCCTTCCTTGGCTTATAACTGAAAAGTTACGGCTAGGCGAAATAATTATAGTTGAAAGTATCTACATATCTTTATATATATATTTCTTCTGTACGTGTGTTGACAGTGAACTCCTCCTAAAGGGCTGGACCGATTTGAATGAAACTTTTTGTGTGTGTTCAAATGGATTCGAGGATGGTTTAGATATGCTTTTTTTTCTCTTTTGTACAGGACAACGTCTGTCGGATATATATATATATATATATATATATATATATATATATATATATATATATATATATATACATATATATATATATATATATATATACATATATATATATATATATATATAATATATATATATACATATATATATAGGCTTGACGTTTCGACCAGGTCACACCGGCCGTGGTCACAAGCTGCCTGGTGCTGGGATCTCATGTCTCCGTTTGTGAGGCAGAAGAATCTTGATTCACCCTCACTTTTGGCATATTTTTGTTTGTCCATGTACCGTCACAAACTACAATCACGGTATCCCTATTATGTATGCTAGCCGTCGTGTCCGTATTAAAAAAGGTAATTGGTAAACATTATGCATGAACGCGTTAATACCCGTTATATATTATACTAGATGTTCCTGCGGTATCACCCGCGTTTATCGTTACTGCGCCGCCCCCGTGGCTCGTAGCGTGATGTTCCATGTACCGTTCCGTAAGGAGCCGACCACGCGTCTGAGCCGCGCAGCATGGTATCTTGCAGAGTTTTCGGCCGGCCTTGCACATCATAAATGCGCGCGCAGTACAAACTTGATCATTATTTTGCTACGTATGTTATTTTAAAACTGCGATATCTCCTACGATATTCATTGAAATCGAATGATGTAAAGGGCAATTTTGTTTTAAATTAAATACTTGTGATGAATAACGTATTTATTTGGATAAGGAATTAATATCATGTTTATAAGAACACCTTCGCAAATAATGCATTATTTTAGAACAAATTTGGTTAGTATAAAAAGGTTATAGTGAGCCAACCTTAAAAGATAGACATATGTCGTCGCGGACTTTTTTTTAGAACTTTTAAAGGGGAATAATTGTGTCATACATGATTTTTGCGAAACTTTAACTGTTTACGCAGCGCACGCAGCGGAAGCTCTCTAAAGGAAAAAAACCCTCCGATTTTGAAACATTCTTCATTGATGCTCCGCTCCTATTGATCTTAGCGTGATGATATATAACCTATAGCCTTCCTCGATAAATGGGCTATCTAACACTGAAATAATTTTTTAAATCGGACCAGTAGTTCCTGAGATTAGCGCGTTCAAGCAAACAAACAAACAAACAAACTCTTCAGCTTTATAATATTAGTAAAGATATATATCTCATGTAACGCGAAAGTTTCAAAGTTATTAAGTATCTATATATTTATATATTACTTTGTAACTAGAAATCATAAAAATTAGGTAAGGTCCTATAGCGGTGAAAGATTTTGGATTGACGACCGCGTTCTGTCAAATGGACCCTAGGGATATCTAGCACAAAAGAGCAGACTATACAGCCACATTGGTGAAGAGACATTTAGTTTAGCGGTGTGTAATTAATAATTATTTTATTGATTCGAATTCACATTCATAATAATGATTGATTAAATATATATTAACAATAATCAAATTAATGTGCATACAAATATTGAATAGAATTGTGCATTACCTATGGTTTAAAAATTGAATTGTTATTGGAATAATAATATCAACATCGCTTAAATTAAAATTCGAATGCGGGTTCTAAAAGTCGCGAATCGTTTGATATTTTGTCATATAATTGCGCTTCGTTATACTGGTTGCCAGTAGCATGATATGTTAATATATGAACATTATATCTAACATGACAAAAGCGAATATCTATGTATACAATATTATTAATATTATACACTGTCTGATAAATAGGCATTGGATATTTAAAGGCAATAGTACAATGTACTTTTGTCGCAAAATTATCAATAATCATATTGATGTAATTGGAATCAGCATTTGACATCATTGTTAAAGTGAATAGTAGTTTTTATACTCTATCCTTAATATAAGAAAGCTGAAGTAATCTCTGGATATATTGTTTTATGCAAATATTTTTACATTTGATATGCAAAATATTGAGGAAGGTTATGCATATGTATCACGCCACGAGCCAGAGCAGAGCGGGAATTATAACCGTGGGTGTAACCGCAAATAAATATCCAAATTGAATTACTCATATTCAAATTAAAAAAGTATGTTAAGCGCTAATTTGAATTAAGAACCTCAACCGCAAATTGAGTAAGAAATATAACAATGATTTATAAATAATAAAGGAAATTTAATTAATAATGGGGTATATTATTTTGTGGCATTAAAGTATCGAGTATAGCCGAACGAGAGAGATACCTAACATCAATGGCAATCCTTCAGACTATTTCTTGTTTCTAAATTGAGAGAAATGATTTCCAGGTATGTGCCATCTGCAAGTCCCGCCATACTTGTCTCGCTATTTTTCTTTTGTATGGACAATAATTGTTATTAGGAATAAAGAAAAGATTTGACAATTATAAATGCGAAAGTACGTTTATCGAAATTACCAAGTAGTTTGTCCATCTTTAACTCAGCCACGGTGTTACCGATAAATGTGAGAGCAGCGATAGCTCAGTGGGGAGACCAACAGACTGCAATGCAGAGGGTCTCGGGTTCCGACCCACGTCGCGCACCTCTGACTTTCGGAAGCTATATGACTTTTCGAAATTATGTGCGTATTGATTGACAATTATCGCCTGCTCCATGCCTCGGAGAGCACGTTAAGCCGTCGGTCCCGGCTGCCATGAACATCTATGGCAGTCGTTATTGGGAGAGTGTCGACACAAAAGATCCCACTGTCGTCAGTCTGCACTGACTGGCCCCCACGTAAGATAAGATAATATACCGATAAATGTGGTTTTATCATAAAGATAGTTTAATGACCGTCGAGTGATATACTTTTTATATTATACAGGATTCAAGTGGTAAGTATAAATGTTTAGATCTAAGCGAGCGACGTCAACGGAGTAAAAGATAGCTTTTAGAAACAGTAGTAGTTGCCTAAAATACTGAAGGAAATATGTGTATATCACCATAACATACACACTCTTAGTCATGAACCTTTTCAGCACTCTATCGTAGAAACAACTGTCATTAGCACTAAAAAAATTAAATCATATATTTCTAAAATGAACCTTACAATGGCAGTCATAAGGTCGCAATTTATTAATCTGTATGTTAAGGTGTCAAGGCAATTAACGTTTAGAATATTACAAGTACAAGTAACTGTTACAAAACTGAGTCATCACAGATAAAACAATATGGGAAAACGTGGTACCGATGATGAGCTGAAGGTCTCGCATGTGTGCATACGCATAAGTCACCTTGCCATTGTAAGGTTAAATCAATATTAATATAATTAAAATTATTGCTACTGCTGGAACTAATCGTCTGAAATATTACATTGTTATTAAATTACATATTTGTTTATGATTATTAGGCTAAGAATAAGTTGAAGAAATGTATGAATATTATATCACATAATATTCTATCACATACGCACAACACCATCTAGCCCAAACTAAGCAAAGCTTGTACTATGGGTACTAGACAATGGATAATCATACATACATATATACTTTTTTTTTTGTAAACACATGCATATTATACATAGAAACACCCAGACCAAGACAACATCCATGTTCATGCACACAAATGTTTGACTTGTGCGGGAATCGAACCCGCGACCTCAGGCGTGGCAGTCGGTTACACTAACCACTATGCCATCGAGGCCGTCAATATAAATATATAGTAAGCATAGTTGCCAGTCATTGCTTCTTTTTTTCATTATACCTGTAGTATTGTGAAAGAAGCATGTTACAATCACGGACGTAATAGTTTAAGTGGCCGTACAGACACTGCCTGTTTGCCAAGTAGGTACATATTGGGGTGCGATCCCTACAAAGGAAAAATTGTGTATTCCTTAAATAGGTTTTCCAAAACTAGGTATTTCTTGTGTGCATTATATGAATGTTTGTAAAGTCTTTCACAGCAAAAAGAACAATGCTTTGTGGGAGAGTAATTGTCTTCAATAAGCTGGACCAGGTATTAACAAAAATAATTAGTTGAGAGTAATCTCATTACAATGTTACTGATCATGTCATTTGCAGTCAACCGTGTCGTTCCAGTAATCGCTTCGAGCAGATTGACCGAACTACAGAGCATGTACTATATGTATGTGTAAATGTATGTGCGCTCGACACTTGACTCATTAACGAGTCAAGTGTGCAGCGAACATACATTTGTCGTTTTTTTTTTGATGACTCGTTTTTGCGGACAGCGTATGTCCGCTTGACAGTTGACGGGTTAATTTCTAATAACTTCATGTAGGCACCTATTTATCTATCGCAAAATTGTCATCATAGCTAACCTAACACGTGTACAGAATCACAATTAAATCAACAATTCTGTAGCCATTGCAACAAACAGCAATTACCTACTTGTTATACGGCTGACTATTCCAATCGATCGTTTCGGAAGCCATAAACAAGTTTCAAAATCAATATAAAAGGCATAAAGAGTTAAGTATACACCAAAATCACAGTCTAGTATCCATTCAGATGTCGTATCGCTATTTATGTATAAAACCACGTGACTTACTGCACTATCGAAGTTGTTATTTATATTTGCATTCAACCCACGCCATTACAATATATTACCTAATAAGGATTCTACGAGAGGCTTGGAGCTTCAATTCATTCTAACGTATGAGGATTTCTTAGAACTACGAACTGACTGGTCAAAATCGTCGTGTTTCTGTGAATCATAGGATGCTGTAGCAAAATTTTCCGTCGGTAATAAGTACTTACTAATCGAATAATCGCATAAGTGTGTGTAGAACGCTATACTACAAGTGCGTTTCAAACATATGTATGTACTTTTAGATATATGAGGTGATATGCAGTATTTTTCCTTAAGTTGTGCATTAGGATCTTCCCAGAGACTAAGTGTCTTGAGTCTAAGGCAAAATCTATAAAATTGATGAGGAAGTTCGTTATTTTCTGATAGTTCATATACTTTTCTGCATCGTCTTAAAAAGCTCAACGTATAAATAAATTTAAATATGTTTAATCAGTCAAAGCAAGTCTTTTAACAGACAGACTGACAGACAACTCACTTATAAATTCTATTCGCGAAACCTTTTTACGGCTGTAGAATTTTCTCCGTGTTATGGAAGATCAATCAAAGTAATACTGTCAGTAAATAAGTCTATGCGTCGATAGAATAATGTAATCGATCTTAAACCAATACCGTTTTGTAGCTACAAACGCACCAAAGAATAAAAAATGGCGGTTCTAATTTGTCGACCAACAAGCTTTACATTCTTACAACAATATAATGTATACACGAGCAATAATAATTTAGAAAAATGTATAAATCATGATCCTAAGTCCGATTGTTAATCAATTAGGTCTCACTGATTAAAATTCGAACTATATTCGAAACGTCAATACACGATTGAGTGATATTTGTCCTGGTCAATCGTACTGATGAGGTTCTTTTGCCCAGCAATAGCCTTTCTAGGTCTTTCTTTACGTTATTAGTAGTTCCTAGTGAAATAATAAATGGTTTCGAGTGCTTATATTATTGAAAAACATTCGAATGACTAAAAAATTCAATAGATTCTAATTTTTATCGATAATATAATCGCACTTTGTTATATTTTTCTTATACCGTTTTTTGTTCTAGCAAATAGTTTGAATGAAATACTCAAATTACCGTATACTTTTTATGGTCACAAAACAACAATACAAATAGTTTCCATTGTTAAACAAAAAGTTGGTGACATTGTACAAAAAGTGATCTTAAATCTTGTATATTGAGCTAGCATTAACAACTGTCATCACGTTAGTTAATGTTGATGGCCTTACCTACTTAGTTGTGGAGCAGAAATAACTAAACAATTGTGTTGTTACGTATATAATGAATAATGGTAATAAGCGATTCGTGGGCTGTGGGTGGACATGTGCTAATTTATAAATCATCTCGTTATACCTGCAACAACGTAATACTTTAAACATATTTTTGTACCAAACGTACCTACAGAAACAATCAATTTACGTTGGTTGCGTACATATTTGTTGTTATAATCACTAGTATTATATCCAATGCTAATATTAAGTCTCTGACTTCTTTATATTCTTTTATAAAGCAGTAAAGTTAGTTCAGTTTTTAAGTTTATATATTATCTAAACTTAAAAGCCCAAACTGTATACCTACAGGCTTTACGCCCAGAGTTAAAACCACGCCTGAATATAATGCCAGAAATACAATATATACGATAAAGGTTCAAGAAATACATTTATATAACAATATCAAAGGTGAATATTATCTACTATCGGCTTAAGTCACTTTACCATTTACCCTTTGATATAAAATTTTCGCAACCTATCCAATCAAGCTGCTAATACCGAAGCAATACTATTGTATAAATGCAATTACCAATTATAAATAGAAAAATACCGTGCAATGTGCAATTTGCTTAACGAATACGTGCAGTAATAGATTTACGCAACGTAATTATAATATGTTGTATGATATAAATAATTAAGTATTTGTGTATAAGTGTGTCAAAAGCATGCTAACCACTGCGGCGGCCTCTCCGACCGGCCAACGCGCAGCGCAGCAGTCAACTTTCCATTTGCCGCTTGCTCTTTACGATAAATTGACGTGAATTTGGGGCTAACTTGTTTCTATGATAGATTAGAATTGAATAAATATGTTTCGCTCTCGTGTATCAATCTGAACGCACGATGAGATACAATGCATTTAAAGGATTAAGTCTAAGTTTCATATGCAATTCGCTGTCGAAGATAATGTATTATAGAAACGAATGGAAAAATGCCACGATTTCTAATTTAGTACATCTAGGAGGCAATCATTACATAAATGCATACAGATCCTAACTAAACATAATAATAACATTTTAGAGGGAGCACAATGCCTACATATAATGTTTACTGAAACTATTTCGAGAAGGAATTACTGAGGTATCTATTAGTATGTATTTGCTTTGGGCAATACAGCGAAACAATCATATTGATGTCACAACTAGACCATAAATAGCTAAAATTATAGCAAAATAATTTCTTGATTAGGAAAACAAATTCAAACATAATAATAATAATAATAATATTCTATCACATACACACAACACCATCTAGCCCAAACTAAGCAGAGCTTGTACTATGAGTACTAGACAATGGATAAACATACATATATACTTTTTTTTTTGTAAATACATACATATTATACATAGAAACACCCAGACCAAGACAAACATCCATGTTCATGCACACAAATGTTTGACTTGTGCGGGAATCGAACCCGCGACCTCAGGCGTGGCAGTCGGTTACACTAACCACTACGCCATCGAGGCCGACAAGACAACATATAAAAGGCGTAAGGCGAAAATCTCTTTAAAAGACTTTTAAAAGATTATATTGGATTTTAAAGAGTTTTTATTTGAGATGTCAGATGTCTGAAATGAATGGTTATAACTAAAATTGATAATTTTATATAATATAAAGACTTACAGTTAGGAAGTGAGCGATGCGCGAGTAGAGCGAAGCGTTTCTGCGCAGTATGTCCAACGAGTGAACCGTATTAGCATATGTAAACACCACACGGAGTCGTTTTATATGGTCTCGTGGAACATACAGACATTCTGAGTCACCGAGCATGATGTGTATGATTATATTTTCCCCTTTTTTAAGAAGCTCACACTTGGTATAATACCTGTAACGCAGGGGATTTTACAAATATTCAAACAAATAAAGTTTAGTCTCTTAACCATCTGGGGCTCAGACAATATTTTTGACCTCTATAGGATTCCGAGCCTGCACACAGCGTAGTAGCAAAGACCAGACGAGCGGGACGACATACAAGCAGACAATTTCAATAAAAAAGCAACTGAATTAATACTGTGCGTATTGTTTCTATTACCGCGTCACATTGGAGATAGTAATTATAGTTGCCAAATAAAAGATCCCTTGTTAAATACTGGAATGTTCATAAATGATTGGTTTTCATTCATGCTTTGCATTCAAGTTTTATAAAGTAAATTGCTCATACATTTTACGTTTTCACGATAAAGATAAAGAAAAAGTCGTAAAAATACCTGAGTGTTGTTATTTCATTATACTTTTAAGTGTGTAGCACTATGTGGCCATTATTAATATCATTCTATATAAACGTCGATCCAAGACGTCGGTTAGTATATTTACAGAGCTGGACTATTTTGACTGCAAAATGTATCGCGGGTACTTAAAACTACTACTGATCCACCTTGATAATAAAATAAAAATATAGTTAAAATATTCTATTTCGCCATCTCATACTTTATAATCACCATAGATCATTTTATAATCAAAAGAATAATATGTATCCTTTTGATTATAAAATTACTAGCCTTTGCCCGGGGCTTCGCTCGCGTTAATTAAGAATTTGACAATCAGTTCGGGTTGTACTCTGCTTGTAATAATATAATTCAATCATGATTCGAAAGACACGTGGCACAATCTATTATCATAAGAAGGTTATTGTTGTTTTCCTCGGGAACAGTAATTGTTTTCGAGATGAAAGGTAGCCTATGTCCGTTTCTGTACACCTGACAACGTATATGTAAAATTTCAGGATGATCGGTTCAGTGGTTTAGGAGTGAAAAGATAACAAACAATCAAACAAACTCATTTTCGCTTTTATAATATTAGTTAGGATAGGATACCTGTATTAGGATTCTCCCTCTTCTATAACTACGGTTGCACAAAGCATTAATGCCGTGGTGGTGATAAGAAGCCTACCATAAATAGTTCTACATCCACTTCATCATAATATATGAACTGCACATGATAGCAATGCGTGTGCTAGGATTGGATTCACATCGATAGCGTAGTGGTTGGTATTTTAATAAACAATTCCTTATATGAATTATGACTTGCTTTGCTGGCTCAGCGATCCAAAAGGAAAAGGATTTTGGCTTTCGACATTAAAGTACGCCATTCCTTCGAATCTTGTCATTCATCTCTTTCAGAAAAATATATCCACAAACCATTGCTATAGTAATAAATGATCTTTACTATAATAATATTCTTAATTGTTTTTAGAATTATTTTAATGCATCGGTTATAACATGCCCGGTTTGAACCAAATTCGTGGTTTCACACACAAGTCTAATCAGCATCATAGTATCCGATTTTAACAGCTATGTATTTACCCGTAAAGTATATTTTTCATAATCCAAAAAAAGCATTTTTGTTTTCATGATGTAGATATACTTCTGTCTATCCTCCAGCAATACGAAGGCATTTATAATAGTATTTAATTTGTTTTGTTGTTTACGACAACGAACCAGAATGAACGCCAAATAACCGACACGCGATGTGTATCCTACACATTACACAAAAACATATTGCCAAAAACAAACAATATACAAATAAACTCCTACACACCGATTCCGTCTAAATTGGTGCACAATTTAAATTCTCGTGCTTAATTAACTACAGCACGTTTGCTTATTTCGCCAAAACTGAATCAGGCCCAAGGTCAGTCAGTGGTGCATGCGTTGGCATGTCTATAAGTTGCTGTACAACCTTACTGACCGTGTGTCACACGGTGATCTTGAAAACAGTCATCAATACATCCCACACAGTTCGTTTCCATTGCTCAGATATTTCTGTCATCGACAAAAAACGTATTCGTAATACAACCTACCTATTGGTGTATTAGTTTTATTGACCTGCCATTTTAATATAGTGCGTTTATTCGTCTAGGATTTTATTTATTATGTGTGCGATATTTTATCGGAAGCCGGTGACTAAATTTTTAGGATTATGCATCACAGCAGAAAAGCATCGAATGTTAAACAAGATATGCATGATTTAAAAAAATCCCAACTATAAAAATTATAGGAATTATCATAAAGTTGGCAATAGTATTGCTCTTTTTATATCCAATTTTAAGTTGAATCTAACTGTTTTCATTTTTTTACTGTTATCTTTTTTTTTGTAGACAACCACAACTCCCGCCATAGGACTAAATCCTGTCGCGAGGGGTTTTACAAATTATTATATACATTCAAACAACGAACGCAAAGAACACACACACACACACACACACACACACACACACACACACACACACACACACACACACACAGAGTCGGAACAACTACATATTTGTGTATCACACAATTTTTGTCCCGTGTCAATCACCCCACAACACTCAATGCAGTGGCAGTTGCGTGACGATAGGCTGAAAGCACTCAGCCACCAATGCTCTAATGTCCATCATACCGTTCAGGATTTATGTTCATCCTCAATGATCCCTCATGCATCAGACATGTCTTAAAATATATATACATAAATAGAATGTATGCCGTCAAACAAGATGAAACCTTCAAACAAACAACTACTGAGTTTCTTAGTGGCAGCACAGCATCGAGAAGTATCCAGCATACGCCTATAGGCTCGATTAAGGCGTGAGATGCCATCGAGGCGGCGACCACTAGCTTTTGCCAGCGGGTTCGCTCGTTCTATGTTCTTTTCAGTACCCGTGACAATGTGTATGCAAAATATTATTATGATCGGGCTAGTAGGTAAGGCGTAAAAGCTTAGCAAACTATCTTTCGTATTTATAATTAGGATAGTAGCATTTGTTTGATGAGTTTCATATCATCCCCGACTACACATAAACACTACCGCAAGAATACAACAGCAGTTTCCATCATTAAACGTAATCACCTAATTGAAATACACACACACTTTCGTAATCACAAAACAACGTACTTAAGTTAGTTACAAGCGAAGAGCAGCGATAGCTCAGTGGGGAGACCAACAGACTGCAATGCAGAGGGTCTCGGGTTCGAACCCACGTCGCGCACCTCTGACTTTCGGAAGTTATATAACATAAAATTTTCGAAATTAAGTGCGTATTGATGGACAATTATCGCCTGCTCCGTGCCTCGGAGAGCACGTTAAGCCGGTGGTCCCGGCTGCCATGAACATCTATGGCAGTCGTTATTGGGAGAGAGTCGACACAAAAGATCCCACTGGGTCGAACTGTCGACGGTCTGCACTGACTGGCTCTCACATAAGATAAGTTAGTTACAAGCGGGGTGTGTCTGCTAACACGCTATATAATTTATTAGTTGACTTTATGAACGATGCCTGCGTGACATAACATCGTTTAAAAAAACACATTTGTATTTCCTTTTGCAAGTTGTTATCATCATTAATTTGCTATTTTTGTCGTGTTATTATATAGCTCTTATTTTATATAATAGTATACTTATACCTGGTTATCTCCGAAGGAGTTAGCAGATTTGTAGCTATTACGTCAACGTTACGCCAACTAAGGATTTAGGTCCAAAGTTTAGAGTAGTAGAGCCTCGCTTATTTCAGCATGAATGGGCCGGCTCAACCGGGGAAGGACAACCCTCTCACAGAATATCGACGTAAAATAGTAGTATTCCTACTGTTGTGTTTCGTTCGGTGAGTGAGAGTGCCGGAGGCCCAAGCACCCTCTTTTCCCCTTCCCGCTCCTTCTCCTTCCCACTTCCTTTCCTAAAGGGTCGGCAACACGCAAGTGATGCCTCTGGTGTTGCAAGCGTCCATAGGCTACGGTGCCCACTTACCATCAGGTGGGCCGTATGCTTGTTTGCCACCTTAGAAGAACAAAAAATAAGTAATACTGAACTGCACGGATGGCGTAGTGGTTTAAGTGGTAGCCTTGCCACTGACTCTACGTCAAGTGTTATGGGTTCGAATCCCACACAGGACAAAAATGTATGTGGTCCACAAATGATTGTTCTGGGCCTCGGTGTTCTTTGTGTCCGTGGTATGAATGTTTGTAAAGTCCTCCGCGATACAGGAATTATTTCTGGTGCAAGAGTTGTATTTATAAAATGCAAAATGAAACAATAGGCTATAGGCATTTAACGAATATAATTTCAGACTCCGTACTGATACTAAAAGCTGTCTAATAACACATCGAGCTCTCACCTTCATAATTACGCAAACTTATGCCGTAGGACCAATAAGCCATTCGATAGGTATAATGTGAATAAAACCCTAATGTTTATTTATACACTAATAACTGTCCCGCGCAACTTCATCTGCTTCACAATAGATAATTTTGGCCGTCTAAAAAAAAAACCATTCCTATCTTTTAAGTTGGACCAAATTACAGATGATTACGAAGTTTGATCAAAATCGGATCAGTAGTTTAGGAGTCCACAGCGGACAAACAACGTGACACGTAATTTATATATATTAACATTACGTATTATACACACAATCCTAATCCTAACTTAATATTATAAAAGCGAAAATGAGTTTGTTTGTTTGTTACCTTTTCACGCCTAAACCACTGAACCGATCATCCTGAAATTTTGCGTACACGTTGTCAGGTATACAGAAACGGACATAGGCTACCTTTCATCGCGAAAAAAATTACTGTGCCCGAGGAAAACAACAATAACGTTCTTATGATAATAGATGGCGCCACGTGTCTTTCGAATCATGATTGAATTATATTATTACAAGCAGAGTACAACCCGAATTGATTGTCAAATTCTAAATTAATGCGAGCGAAGCCGCGGGCATAAGCTAGTTATTAAAAAATAAAATCCAGACATCATGTTTCTGTTAGTTTTCTTGCTAGTGCAGTATATATTAGCATTTGACCACGTACGACGTGAAAATTGCACCATAAATATTACCTACATTTGTTTGAAAATAGGGCTTCGTGACGTTTACAGGTCTACATACAAATAGTAAACAAGGTTTCCTCCATACAGGCTTACCTAGTCAGAAAACTAAAGGAACCTTAGGTTTTGACATTAAGCTCCCTGCAAAATGTATGCAATACATAGAGTACATATTGGTACTGATGTATGTTATAGTATTAATATGTATTCTGTGGCACAAGTATTTATGTTTGCCTTTTTGTAATGTTTTACAGTCATAAACCATTTATAATTTACTTTTACTTTTTAAACTATGTGATTAAATTATACAGGGTGTGTCGTAAATAGTGGTCCAGAGTAAAGGAGTCGATACACCGTATTCTTATGTATCACATACCGAAATTTTAACCATTTTTTTTATGCCCCTAAAGTCATATGATTTGCTGAAGATGAGTATTGAAATTGGAAACAGATTAATTTCTTTAAGTACCTTTGACTTTAAAACATAAGACAAGGTTTGGATATGATAGTACACATATTCAAGAGTAATAATAAAAAAAGAGAATTAAAAAATATTGATATTTGTTGAAATGATAGCCAAATTCGTGAAGCAAGGTGCAGAAATTTTAAAAAAGAACTTTTATTTTTTGTTAGGAGACCCTTAACTGAAAATGCTTAAAATTTCGGTATGTGATACATAAGAATACAGTGTATCGACTCCTTTACTCTGGACCACTATTTACGACACATCCTGTATATAGAAAATATTTCAAAAACGCAAGCTTCAAAGTGTTATCAAACTACTATTTTCTTTTTATTTATATTAAAGACTACTTTATAAACATTCAAACAACGGGCACAAAAATCATCAAGACTCGGAATAACCATTTGTGGATCACATTTTTTACCCGTGTAGGATTCGAACCCACTACACTCGGCACAATGACAGTAACGAGACGACCACCTAAACCACCACGCCAGCCGTGTAAATTTATACTTTTCTGAACGTTTCGCTTGCTTTTCCACAACCACAGGGAGATTAAGATGGTAGTCATCTCAATGTATTTAAGTGTAGTTCAAAGTATCCAAAGAATATTTATTATTGGTGTTACTATTTACTCAAAAAACTATGTAAGCTATGCCTACGAGAAATAAGTAACGCTTTCTTCGATATACGGCCAACGTTCAAACATGATTTCGTCAGAATTGCATAAATAATAAATAGCTGAAACAATTATAAATAATTAAGACTGAAGCTACATTCACATTTACATAAAGTCCACTAAGTGTCTCATTTTCTCAGAACAATTGGACATGCATCGTATACCTCATTCTTATAGAATATCATCAATATAGACACATTAACATATTTATATGACCACATATAATTATTCTCGTCCAATGTTGCAAGCATGGATACATCAATAAATCCTGTTATCCTTGCCAAAACAGAGGTACGTTTACGATCCTAAATAAATAAAAGTTTTACTGCAAATACATAACGCTTTGGCCTTTATTTGATTAAGTGATTTTAAGGTGTAAAATGCCTTGTAAAAATGCTGTTAACGCGGTCATACTAAATCGTGACAGCTAAATTTAGACTATCCTTGAACTTCAACATAAGCCTGTGTTAGTCCAGTCATAACTACTTATCCCCGCCTTCGTTCCCTTACCCTAATGCCAATAAACGTTGCAGTATTACTACTCCGGCTAAATTAGGCTATCAATCATCATCACATAATTGCCTTTATATTCCTCATCCTCCATTCAACTTTTCTTTGACCCTCTACCTTTCTGGCCATTTGCATTCATATTCATTACTCTTTACACACATGAATTCATCTATTCTCATAACATAATTTATTTAATGATAATGTCGCAGAAATTGGGAGGTAAATTTGGTATTTTTGTCAACTGAAACAAGGTATTAATATAATCTCGGTACATTGTGTGATTTAATTACAATCATAGAAACCGAATATCGATCCCGGCGGCTTATCTTGGAAGACTAGATATCTACGCAATCCTAACTAATATTATAAATTCGAATGTAAGTTTGTTTGTTTGTTACGCTTTTACGCCGACGACTCAACCGATCATAATGAATTTTGCATAAACGTTGTCAGGGGTACAGAAACGGACATAAAAATCATCATCATCCAGCAAAAAAGTAAAGTCCTTTGAAAACAAGGGTAGTTTCTTCTCTATCCTTTGATAGAGATTTATTGAAAAATTAATTAACCAACTAACGAAATTTATTAACTACATTAACGCGAGCAAAGTCGGGGCAAAATCTAATATATATACACAAGTAATTACGCATACACAAGTACACTATATACTCTCCCGATATTATAGTCCAATGACACGGCCATCCAAACCGACTAGCGAGAGACCAGAAGCAAATCCAACGGCTTTAAGTGCTTAGCATCGCTTCTCAGAATATATAATGAGCCTTACATAGCACGCAACTTGATCCTATATACGATCAGCTATTTAACGAACAGAAGTTCTACGTAACTAGTTCCTAAGAATTATATCTTGGCATATAAGCAAAAAATAATGGTCGTAATCGATCGCTTTTGTTATCGAATTATTCCAAATCAGCACGATTATATCTTGATCTATTACTATTGTAGGATTAGTATAATATCATACACTGATTCTATCTTTCACAGTTCCTAATAAGGCCTCTATATACGGATATACTTCCTAAGTTCGACGACCTTGTTCTCACTTCACACCTACCTGTCATTCTCAAAAGTATCTGTTAAATTATCCCATCCAGCTGTGTGGATTTTGGCATATTTTGTTTTAAACAATTCGATGAATAAAATGTTAATGTCTTATCTTTTTTAATAGAACTTGTAATAAATAAAGAAACAATAACGACTCAACATCATACTATATCAATATGTTATGAAGGCTTTTTCCAGTAGTGTTTCTATTGACAGTCTGTGATTGCGACTATTGTAAGTAAATTTTCAACATAGATAGATTAAGGAGTATATTTTTTATAACAAAAAGAAAGCGAGGTCTTAAGGGCGAACGATGGACTACCTTGAATTCGATTAAACGAGACGTACATCTGACTTTTTAGTTATGAGAGGATTATTTAAATATCGCTCTCTTTAACAGTAAAGGAAAATATCGTGAGGTCACCTGCTTATTTTAGAGTTCTGGCAATGTATGAAGTCTAACATCAGTGGGCCAGCCCAGCATGGTGAACACTGGCCTTACCGTTCTTATACTGAGAAGTGGTCCCGTGGCCCGTGCCAAGCAGCTGGTCAGTTTTAAACGGGACTAATATTATTACATAATAAAATATTTAATGGAATTAATGATAATTAGCATACAAAACAATATGGAGAGTTTACATACATACATATGCCTAATACATGTATATATCTAGTAATTTCAGATATTTATTTCGATCGAATTCTTCAATTATATGTAAGTATATCTGTCCTCGATAAATAAAGAGAAGGTTAAGTCAACATATTTTGTGTAGGTTTTCTTAACAGTTCCGTCAAATAAACTGATTTTACTGTGTTTGTATTGAATACGTTTAAAGTGTGCTTAAGTTCAGATCGACCCTGACTTGTTCCTTGGATATTTAAATACGCCTGTGAGTTGTTCAATGCAGGCTAAAAAGGTTTCACAGCTGTAGCCTAGAAACTAACGTATATGATGCACAGAAAACTGAACAGCAGTAGAACATACCTCAGAGTTGAATAAGATTGACAACTTAACATTTTTTTTAATGTTATCAAGTTGTGAATTATTAGCTGCTAGCCAATTATAGAGACCTATACCGTCTAATATATTCAACCCTGTGATGAATATTGAAATGATGGTGTCTCGCAGGCGTGACGAGACAAAGAAAAGTCTGCAGGATATTATCACGCTGCTGAAGGAGACCGATCCTGACGACGTGCCGACGTTTGTGGCGAAGGACTTGAGCAAGTTAGCTCGGCTAAAAGTGACAAAGTGAAAAAGTAAGTGACGGCTTTCGACCACGTCGATGTTACAAGCCTTTTGAAGGATATCGTCTTTCTTAAGGCCAGTTTAGCGGATGTAAACAAGAAGTTGGAGGCATCCCAGACCACCGTCATAGTTTTGCGCGAGGAGGTTGACGAGTTGCTTAACTCTGTGGCTTAAAGTAGTTCACCGACGCGTAGTAACAATATCAACACGCGTCGAGGTACAGGCTACATCAATACATCGGTCGTAAATTTCGCGTCAGCAGTTTTGTCGCCGCGGAATGTTGTGACTGCTGAGTGCGCTGTACACGCGCCTTGCAGCCCCGCCCCCTTACCCGCGACCCTCCCCACATCGCCGCGCGACCTAAACGCTTAGAGGCTAAGCAGGTAACTGCGAGCACTCCCATTGCTCTCGCCGCGAAGTAGGTGCCTGTGATGGCCAAGAACCGGGCGATTAATGCTGAGGGTGGTTTTATGACAGTGCGTAGGATGAAGCGCCGTCAGAAAACCAACAAGAACTGCTGCCGTACGTCTCCTGTGGAGCCTGGTGCAAACCTGAATGCTGCAGCACCGAACACACCGGTGTACATCTCTCGCCTGCACTACACCACTAAGGCGAAGGACATCGCGGAGTATGTACGCCAGAAGTCCAAGTACATGCCAAGAGTACAGCTGCTGGAATCGCGTCGTAACGTCAACTTCAAGGCGTTCGTGGTGCGAGTCCCGACTTGCTTTTTGCCTGCATTTATGAAGGAGGACTTTTGGCCGAAGGGTGTTGTGTTCCGTCGCTTCCGCGGACAAGTGCCACATGAACACTCAACAATAGAGTGCAAGTGAAGCAGTACTAACATAGTTAATAAGTTATATAAATACTAATACAAATTGTGTGTATGTTAGTCCATAAGGTATTTATCTATGCGTCTATGCTACGCGAAATAAATGATTATTATTATTATATTATTATTACATCAATTTAGCTTTTAGGCCATGTTCAAGGAGCCCAGATCAGTTAATATCTCACAGCTACTCGCAGCCTTGTATAGTGGATGGGCCGCTGAAAAAGAGACTACGTCAGTGACCCACCCAGTAGACGACGCACACGGGGTGCTTTCAAAGATATTTTGATAACCCCCACCACACGCTGTTTTACATTAAAATTATTAAATTATTGACTATTATTTTTTTCTTTTTTTCTAAATTATTGTATTATCATCGGTCCTCGATAAGTATGCGAAGTTTCAAATCAATCCGACGGTTTGAAAGGGGTGAAAATCACGTTAAAAGATTCCGTTACATAGATTCATAGATACTCGTACATACTAAGCTAATAAAAGCGTGTTAAAAAGAGAAGACAATCAGTTACATTTCAAATACTCGTTGCTACATTTGAATTGTTCAAATAAGTTGCGTCGATTATATGGCTCCCTTAATTAACTTACCAAAAATTTTGTATTGTATTGCGTAGCCAGGTGCTATGGGAATGTCATAATTCAGTGGAGCTGGATCCTACAATAAAACCTTGGAAGATTTTTTAAATTTGGAATGTTACAAAACGTCTTGAAAATTTCAAACTTATATCAAAATAGTTTTAATAAATTTGAACAGCTTAAATAGTAATAAAGTTTACCAATAACAGTTTAATTTATATAAAATAATGTAAACAATGTTTTAAAATAAACAACGGGATATCCGTAAAAAGCAGATTAATTTCAATATATATCATTCGCATAAACGTAAGACGTTTATATTTGGTATAAACATGTTCATGTAGGTACTAACTATTTTGTGTATTTTAATTCAACCATATACTATTACATGCCAAATAAGTGAAACAAACGAATAGAATATAAATAGAACACCTTTATACCATACCATATTAAATGCAATAAATTATATTATTGTTATTATAGAATAAGGTACTGCGATAGCTCAGTGGGGAGACCAACAGACTGCAATGCCGAGGGTCTCGGGTTCGAACCCACGTCGCGCACCTCTGACTTTCGGAAGTTATATGACTTTTCGAAATTATGTGCGTATTGATTGACAATTATCGCTTGCTCCGTGCCTCGGAGAGCACGTTAAGCCGTCGGTCCCGGCTGCCATGAACATCTGTGGCTGTCGTTATTGGGAAGTCAGTGCCCTCTAATATCCTGACACTGGTCTAGCCTTAGCCTTATCGTTAGCCTTCGGGTCGCGGAGGTCAGGTGGCAGCAGCTCCGTGTAAAAACTGATATCCAGTCAAATCCGGTTAGACCATAAAAGTCGACCCCAAGTGACTTGGGAATAATAAAGGCTAGGGAGAAGAAGAAGATTATAGAATAAGGTACAGTAATAAGTAAGTGCCATACATTATACCGAAAATATCTTGACAATAACTGAGAAAAGAGTACTAGAATGGTTTAATTATGTATGTGTCGCGAATAACAAAAGACTGACGGTGTAATAAGCTAAGTCAAATATGAATAAGACAAGACAGTCAGAATAGGTAGGGGTTAAAATACCAAACTGACAAGCGTGCATATAGAATGTAAAGGTAGGCTGTGAAGTAACCCACCTACCGCTTCAAGGAATAGCCTGAAGTCTGAATGTTTCATTATATTGCCACGTTAGGGAACCCAACGTATCTTTAGTTTAAGACAACAGTCTTTTAATTTAATTGATACCATGTCATAACAAATATAACAATATAATTAAATTAATGATACAATGCTTTACTGTATACCGAATTAGATATAATAGAGTGTAGCGTTCTTGTGGTCCTGTGTGTAGGAGGGTACCCGAATTATATTACTTTATTAGTAATCGCATGTCGGTGTTGAACAAAAAACCGTTGTCCTCAGTGTGCCTGTGTGGTGCTCTCCGTTTTTTGTTCGTTACACACAATTATCGTGTGGATTACGTGTCGTTAAATTGATTAATACCATCGCCTTTTAAGGTGCAGGCACGTCGTGCTGACTCCCGGTACAAAGAAACAAAAACACCTCTTCACAATGTCGATTGGCATAATAAATAAGTATGGACATAAGAATGTCCCAAAAACAGACGTGGTCAGTAGCATCCTCATTACGGTTTGTAGAGAAGTATCGTCTTTTACACATATGGCTCTTGAAATCATTTTGCTAATTTTAGTCCCTCCCTATTACTACTAAACTGCTAATACGTACATATTATGGTTTCGAAGTAGTAAAGCATAATACTCATTTTAGATCCACCTACTAAATTGACTAATAGTCTATTAGTCCTAATTCTAGAGGTCATCGAATTTCCTAGTTAATAAATTATTATCAAAACGTAATAGGTTGATTTAGTCAAAGTTATTTTATACTCGGAGTTCTACTTGACCTCTGCAACCAAAATACTTGTATTTTTTTAGGTTATGGCTTAAGGGAATCGATTATCCGATATGTTGATTTTAATATATTATATAGGTGTTTAAATATACCTTACTACAGACCTGTCGAGGCAAGAACTGGTGAACAAGAGCAAAAAATAATATTAAAAAAGTTAATATTCATCTTACATAAAAAAATATTTCTCTGTATATTATTTCAGATCATTATCGGTTACTCAGTTTTTGCAATAAAGTAAAATAATAAATATATAATTACGTAAAACTGTTACAACATCATGTTATCTTACTGTCAATGACACGAGTTTTGGAATTCCCAACCGAGGAAAATAAAAAAGTGGAATATAACCAAGAGGGAGCTTTAATTCACCGCAACGGAGCCTTCGCAATTAGCCTGACTCACAGGGTTTTATAGTTACCTCGTATTAAGGAACTGAGGTCAACCAAAACATTTCCCCATATCCTTCTCCGAATTAGAAATAACGGTACCTAAATCACATTGACTTTGCTCTTGTTAAAATATTTCATCTGAATTTAAGGTAAATTTAACACATTGTGTTATTTACAAAATATTCTAAGACTACTTGTTTCTGTTATAAACTTAAATCTTGAGCTGGTTCAATAAAATTACACTAGATTCTAAACTTTTTAAACGACAAATAATATAAACACTGAGTAATTGTAGAAAATAGTTGGCCTGGATTAGACAGTGACTTTTAAACACAATTTTTCCACTAAGAATGCAAACAATGTGCATATTTAAATGAAATATTAAGATAAGCATGCCTTGTGACATTCCTATCGCCACCATAACTGCCTCGTCAAGGGTAATGAGCAAGGCTGTTGGAACGCAAACAAGTTAATTGTCCCGAGTTGATTCACCTGAAAGCTTTTTCACGCACACATTTATAACACTTGCAGTTGTTGCACGTGGGAAGAAGATGGATATCATTTGAAATTTCGGCGACTCCAGCTTTACAGATCCACCCCTACTGTTGCCTACTCACTCTTTCCTCTCGTTTTATTAATGTGAGAGTGCAATAGAAATGTTTTTGATGCTCACACTTTAATATTCAGACACACATAGACACATTTTCCTTTTCAGCAACACATTGACAAACTACATAAATGACAACTATCGTATGTGCACTCAGACAAACAAATATTTAGTCAAACTATTGAAATAGGTACTTCTTGAACATTAATTTTAATTATGAATGAATTCGTACTTTTTCATATTATTATTAGACATGAAATAACTATTATATTATATTGAGTTTTCGTCTGTAGTAGTGGTCTTGTGTTTCAAGAGAAATTACAGATACATTACACGATTTCTATCATTCACACACAATATGTTCCTTAGTTGATCTCTCCTAGTGGTATGTTCTCCTGGTACAAGTGACATGTCAGGCATAAGCTATGTGTATATTACAGGATGTCCGGTAATTAATGAAATGTCTTATAGTAGAAACTGATGGTCGTTCAGGAAAAAATATGAAAAATATCTATCCTAACTATCTGAGATATGATTTTTTTTTATTACCGTATTTATCTTTCTTGTACACTACGACCATAAATGAATGAATTCCATCAGTTTTTTGTTGTTTTATTATTAAACACTAATTAAGGTAATTGATAGACAGTCAAAAGTATGACTAGCTATTGCACTTTTTTAATATATTTTTTATTTTTTTCGTATTTTTCCTATTCTACTCTAAGACATTTCAAAGTTATCCATTAATTACCGGACACCTGTATATATAAGCTACTAGAATATTTATTGCCAAAAAACCAACTAGTTGTGGAACCATTATGCTTTCACAAAAGGCTTTAATTAAAACTATATATTGTATTTTTTAATCGAACAAAATTTTATTTTATTTTTAATTAGAACGGTTTAATTTTTAGATAATGTAACTTAATTTCAAATAACATACACAAATTTAAAAGATGGTCTTATTTTATTTAAAAACTAAACCAATCTTTTTATAATTATTAACTTGCAAGGGCTTGTCACAATCTGGCCGAGAAATATATAAATAACTTGCTTTTAAATAATTTTATGCATACATATTTAAAAATATATTTATATCATCTGCGTATCACGGTCTCAACACAGCTATTGCATTCAAGAGATACATGTCGTTTTAACGTCTCAAGTAGGATCAATCTGCAAAACATTTGTTATTGCTTTCGATTAGACTACTAAAAAACTAATAATTTTAACATAAGATAATTAAAGCATTTAAGTAAATAAACAATAAAAGAAAATGTAAATTAATGTTTAGTTAGCGTATCGGAAATTGGCAATTGGCAACTCCGATAAATATCTAACGCATGCGCGGTTTATAACTGCATTCCATGTTCGAGTACAAGTGCAATACAAAGCATACAGGTTTAGAAACAAAATAGTGATCTTTAACAGGTGCCCTGTCCGATGAATCACATATGATACATAACAATTGATTTTCTATTGTGTCTATCACGGGACAGCGAATGGGTTAAGTGTCCTCACAAAGAAATCTTTCGCGTTATCTTGGGCGTTCCTTTTAATGCTCTATCTCATTCTAATGCTTCTAATTACATATACTGGTCGGACTGAACTCAGTTGGCGGAGTTCGTACGGCAAATGCGACAAAGATTTCGGGTGATGCCAGAGTACCACCCGTTATTTTTATCATTAATGATATGATGATAAATAGGAATATATGGCTAGGGTTAGGCACTCAATAATATGCATAACCAATAAATAATATTAATATGCAATATTAATTAATTATAGTATATTGGTTACATTGAGCGCCTAACCTTATCATAGAATTTCCACCCTCGCCCGTTGCACGAGGCGAATCCACGCATGTACACGGCTTAGGCGTCGGTGGTTTTCTCTGACATGAGTCATATATCAGCTAGCTGTAACGGTGTTCCATAGTCTGTTCTGCTTGCGATTAGATCAACGAATGTGCCTAAATCTCCAGGAACCAAGATAAGCGCTGGTCTTTTTGCCATCTACACCAGTGCGAGATTGTCATCCAGAGTATCAGTGACAAATTTAGGCTATCTGTGACTTTTAAGATGTTGAGCGTGTTATAATAGTGTCTGCTTCGTACTATGTAAAGTGTTAATAAAAGTAATTTTTAATGCTGAGTATAATGAAACATATTCATTGCGAATGCGACTTGCGTTAATGCTTATTTTCCCTGCCAACCATATGATTGTTATTACTTCCGGTCCTGTGATTAAATTTATAGCGTAAAGCTAAAGCGTAAAGTAAAATAATAAGTGAATAACATTGTTGGCTGGTCGTCCACTGCCACAACAACTGTTGAATTGTTGCATACAGTAGTCGTTGTATCATATTTGTATATGAAAAAGCTCATAAGAAACCAGTTGCCAAAATTGTGATCATTGCCTTTTTATTAAGTGCTGATAAATTGTTGTTGTTGACGGCAATAAGTCTCATTCATTTCTTTATTGCGTAAATAATTGTACAAATGGCAATGAGCTGTGGTACGAGTATCACCAACTTATTACTTATTTATTCAATATAAGGTATTCATATTTTGGAATACATAATTTATTCATTTTGTGTGACTATGAAGCTATAAAAAAGGCCTCGATTGAGCTTTTTTTTGTTTTTTAATTTGCTCGTCCAAATGACCACACTCCACCTGGTGGTAAGCAGTCGTGTAATATATTCAAATGTTTTAATAAAGTCAATCTCATATAACATAATTATATACAATTATAAAAACAAATGAAAATCACAGCTGTTGTTTGTTAACAGGTGGCAATATCCTATATTTTGGCAACACAATCCACCAAACATGTGAGACAACTTGTTGGAACTATCAAATACTAAAATATTATTTTATATTATATTAAAACGTATTTGGAATAATTCCCATACGCAGATAATGTAGTTTATAAACGAAGAAAAATTAAAAATATAAAGCCGAATTTTAATCCGCAATCTCGATATACCATGTCGTTGCATTGACAACTAAGCTACTTTGGCCCTACCTCACGCTTTGAAATTTATCTCTGAAAGCAACCTGGCAGCAGCGATACAAATTACTTTTTTATCCGTGATATTCAATTCAACGTTTTTTTATTAGGCATCTATTAATATTCGAAGTAATGCGATGTGTATGCACTGACCTGTCTCCGTATCATGACGTGGCTGACTCTGCCCCGAACTCGTACAGATAGCACGTATTCGCCAGGATGTGCCTGAGACTCGCGCACCAGAAAAGAACCATTCTTGCCCTTCTCCATGATCAAATGCTCCGCTTCTTTCGCTGACATCACGCCGTGAAACCATCTGCAACAATAGACCTAAAGTTAACAGAGTCTTCAAACTAATTAATGTCATAATTTCATTATAACTCTAATTGATGAATTCGCCGGCAATCAGATTCAATGTAAACACATTTTGTCTGAGCCGCGGGGTCCTAGCTTTAGCCAAAATATGTATATCATAATTATTATTTAATTAAATTATCAAAATTTAAGCGGCGGTAGCCTATTAATAATAATAAAGTAAATTTCCTAATGATGAAGGTATCGAACTTGCGACGGTGAGTTTGTCGATTTGAAACTTACGCATTACACTGTAACACTACCGATGAATACACAATTATCACAAGCTTCATTGGAGGGGTTAGCCAGAATATCAGTCATCTGTAACCAAAATGCTTGTACTCTATATGGGAGTCTTAAAAAGTAAAGGGTCATAGGCAGTTTAATGTAATAGTAGAAATTTATTTTTTCCGCATGGTATACTTCACGCATAAACAGGAAGATGGCAAGATCAAAAAAATAATATAAGCAATTGTGCCACCTATCCACACGATCGGAGATTTCACTTTTAAGCTATATTAGCATTAGGAAAATTCCCTTTGAACAGGATTTTAAATCTCGAAAGCTATGAGATCGTAAGAGAGGTCACGTAGGCCTTTTATAAAAGATAACGTAAGTGGTCGTGCTCCAGTGACCAGAACAGTCATTGGAGGTCACTCTCGTCAGTCATGCGACATTAACACAAACACTGCTATAATTGACATCAACAAAAAGTAGTCTTAAAGACGCAAACTCCATATTATTCTACAAAGCATTGCTTTTTGTACCGTTAGAGATTGTTCAGGATTCGTATTAACTTAAGAATTATATTAGATATATTACTTATTTCAATATATTTAGCCTTGAATATAGCCTCCCATTTCAGGCTCCATTTAAGGCTTCCGTTTGGTGGATAATATTGCTTCGGCAGGCCCGGTATTATTACCAGAACGTTAGGGTCACAAGTCCGAAGTCCCAATTTTTTGGCAACTACTGCCTATTTATTGATTGGGTGTATTTAAATAGACTATGTAAATGTAACACATTCAGCTGCTTGTCTACTGTCAAACTACCTAACTACTAAACAGCTACTAGACTTCTCTCTCCACAGCACATCACAGTTATGTCACATCGAATTTGAGATATGATTATATTTTAAAGACAATGTATTTAATGAGAGTAACGTCGTGTCTGATGAAGCTTGCAATACAAAAAATTATTTGCCTCGAATTCAAGTCACTCAATGATATGTGTCATAATAACCGTTGTCACGTAACAAGTTGTTCAAACAAATTAAAGTTTTCATGTCACTCTTAAATTGTATGGTTTGCCCACGAGTTCGTTAGATTAAAGTGGTTCAGATACTTTAGTATGGCATATTTGAAGACCGTAGAAATGACATATCAATGTGCGTGTTCAATATATTATGAAACAATTTCTAGCTATAAAGGCGCTAGTAATCTCACAGTCTTGCGCACCAAAATGAGACAACGCACCACCTATGTAATAATCTGTTGTATACTTAAATAGTACACAACAATGCATACAATACGGCCTCGATGGCGTAGTGGTTAGTGCAACCGACTACCACGCCTGAGGTCGCGGGTTCGATTCCCGCACAAGTCAAACATTTGTGTGCATGAACATGGATGTTTGTCTTGGTCTGGGTGTTTCTATGTATAATATGTACATATGTATTTACAAAAAAAGTATATAATTATGTATGTTTATCCATTGTCTAGTACCCAAAGTACAAGCTCTGCTTAGTTCGGGCTAGATGGTGTTGTATGTATGTTGTAGAATATTTGTTTCTCTTTCACAGATATATTCCTAATACGTTAGGAATATCCCCGGCCCTTTGGGAGGCTTACACGGAATCATGGGTCCAACGTGAAGAGGCCCTTCGAGGTAGAATATTATTATTATTTGTTTCTCTTTCACGGGTATACTTCTAATACGTTAGGAAAATACCCGGCCCTTTGGGAGGCTTGCACGGAGACATGGGTCCAACGTGAAGAGGCCCTTCGAGAGTTTTAATCAAAGGTGGGATGGAACACCTACAGCGGCACTAGCCGCAGCAGGCGTAGGACTATTGCTACGTATGGATTCTAATATATGGGCCATGGGTATGGGTGTTTGATGGACTGGTATATTGGTAACTATGGATGATAAAACGGCGTCTGCCCTGAATACTCTAATAGCATCAATCGAATGGACAGACGGTGACCGCCAACTCACTAGATGGGCCCCCTGAATAGCCACCATAGGCATACAAGCCAGCAGCAGAGGGCAACACCGGTGCGAGCGGCTAGGGGTGTCGAGCGTGCGGCTCCGGATTCACCATCACGGGTTTCGTGAAAACGGTATTATTATTATTATTTTAGTTGTTTAAATTAACTACGCATGGCATGGTTTATTATATTATTGTCGTGACAGATGCACCATAATATATTCAGGCGTCCCGCTTCTAGATAATTATTCATACAGCAATTAATAATTCTAAGTCGCATATCGTTTAATTGCCCTTGTGTACATGTTTGTTAAAAAACATAATTAATTTGATGGCTTAGGGTAATAGCGATCAAAGTAACACGTCTATGCAGCCTTTACACTTCGACAGTAACGTAACCGTAAGGAATAACCTCAATCTATTTGAGTTGTATCGATCGGGTAGAATTTCCACACCATAAATTTCTACCAATTTCACATTTATCATTACTTACACTTTTTTAGCATTTAGCTAAATAGCTCGATTCCTAATATTCCGTAATCAATAATTCAGTCATAATATGTAGGCGTCTTCTAGTCTAATATTAGTCATATTTGGTATTTTCCAAAAGCAGTGTATAAAATCTCTTTTCTTATTTGCGGATGGGACACATTCAGACGGATCAATATCCATCATAAACATCGGAGTTCGGCTACTGATATTAATTACTGAAGATATTCCAGCTATCAGCCGTAAGGAAATATTTTACATTGTTATAATATTACGGTTTTACCTATGAAATCGCCATAATGTAGAAAGAAAATCAAAAACGTCAAAATATAGGTGCTTAACCAACGTATTTTCTGACAAATCCAGATTCGATGTTTTTTTTACATGTTATGTCTAAGTATGTTAATGGATGTAAAGCCAATTATTGTGTATCTTAAGTTATCAAAAATAATCCAAATATTAACAAAGTAACCATTTTGTTACTATGGCGAATTCGCCATGATGAATCAATACTTAAAATGAAAGCTTGTAATGAATAAAATATAAATCAATATTTACAGAACTTTACAAATACGTAGGTAAAGACCTAATAATACATTAATGTAATTTTGAAAAGAATAATATGATACATAAGGTATATTTTTTTTTCAGATATGGCCTTTCCTATAGCCGCCTTAGGTAAAAGAGCTGATGACGTTTTGACAAAGGTGGGTCGTGCACTTGGATTATACCCAGTTAGTAGCTACGATGTGGAGATTGATATGCGTTTCCAGGTTGTATTTCATATTGATTATACTTTCAAAGATTTGAATGTTGTCGCCGACGGGTATCATAGGCTACAAACTACGCAATCAGCAGCAATTTTAATGCTGGAGGCGTTCATCGCCAATGGATTTACGAATGAAAAGGAAGAGAGGGTTTATCATTCTGAAGCCGAGCTCACTCCGGGCAACACTAACTTAGATGACCTGCGGGAATTGTGTCGAAATATGATGCTTCCCGAGCCTAAGTTTAATCTAGTTTCAAAATACGGCCAGCCGCGAGCGTTTATATACGAAGTGAAGGGCCAAGTCGGGGCATACACGAGCTACGCTTTCTCCTCGACTAAGCGAAAGGCAAAGCAGATGGCCGCTGCTGCTTTGAGCGCCTATCTTATCAAGAAAGCTGATCATATTAAACACCTTTATGAAATCATAGTATCGGAGTATGTTGAAATATATAAAGACCAAATAAGCAAAAGGAAGCGACCCGTCAAAAAGGTGCCGAAGAAAACGGAGCCTACAGAAGAAGAACTGATGATCCACCGCCGAGAGATTCGCCGCAGGCACCGCCAAGCTCGACGCGCTCGTATACGCATCAATAAGCTCAACGAGCAAACAAAACACGAAGATAAGTTCCTAAGGTCATTTGAAACAATGTTAATATCTGCTTAAATATGATAGTTTTACCCATCTGAATGTTAGAATATGTTATATAGATTTAAGATTGAATTAATCTAGATGTGTTGTAAGTATCATGATCTCACATTAACCAGTTGATATGTTGGAGGCCGCCGGCGGCTAGACACAATATGTTTTCAATTATTATGTCTGTCATGTCAACAATTGATATCAATGACTGATGAATATAATCTATGCAAATAATAGTAATGTTTAAATACTTATTGTAGTTCTTGAGTTAATATGTACCACGCACTAGAGGACATAACTCTACTAGATTTGTTGCGACTCAAGTTCTTCATCATCAAACTGAATCATGCACACGATTGAGTGCAAATCTATATCATAGTTATTGAACAAAAACGAGTTTTACTTTTAAAAGTTTGTCAATCGCTCCACTGTTTAAAGTTTAGCAATTAATTAACACTTTATACTGAGCTTGCAAACTACTACTTACATGTGACCATATGACTGTAAAACAGTTTATTTAATTTATGATGCGCCGCCGCCGGGGCAAACTTCTAAACTATTTTGTTGAACACTCAAAGAACCAATTTAGTTTTTGTATTTGTCTCAAATTTAGTCAAGTCCTTTAACATGAGATTTAATTACTTTAACATTAATTGTTGTCTAAGCTTAGCCCCTATCTACTCATAATTCATGTAAAAATTCATAGTTTAATCTTGATAATTATATAAGTGTATTACAAGTAACATTGTTACTACATAAGTACATAATATAATGCATACATTATATAAAAAAACAGGTAATGTTTCATATCATGTTTACTATATTTACAATAATTATAATAGGAAGCAGGCGAATTGCTAGAGCCCCCACTAAAATGTCTCATATTGCAAAATAATCAAATATCAACAAAAGGCTAACCAACTTAGACCATTGTCATTGTCACTCATAATCATTTTAACAAAAAAGGAGTACCTACGTTAAGATAAGTTTGCTGATAAGAATAAAGTACTCCATATATTAAGCTAATAATTTAATTATGTTAAATTAATGTGTTATCGCTTTAGTATCGCCAGTTTTAATAACGTCCACATTGACAACAATAAATGTAATTCGAGGGACTCAGTTTGTTTATTTAGGTCGGCATATCATAATAGAGATATTTAATATATATTGTAGTGTCATCTAGGCAGCGCATTGTCAAACACAAAATAAATTTTCGCACAAATAAACTTTTGTATTGTAGTAATGTATCACGGCTATTATTTTTATATTACGTTCTATTTATTTTTGTTATTACCTATAATAATAAAAATAAATAGAACGTAATATAGTCGATACAGTCAAACAGTATTAGTATTGTATTAAGTTAGTATTAAGTATTATGTTAATAGATTTTTTGTTTATGCATACCAACTTGCTCATAATAATTGTTAACAACAACAATCCCGAGTATTATTTTATTCATTTACATGCCTGGATATACTCATTAAGGAATTTTCATTTAAAAATACATTTACTTATTTGCTGCATTTATTATTATAATAGGGATGTTTACGATATTGATATATTTAGATGTAATTATATAATAGACAAGACGTTCTTATGTGTTCCGTAGAAAACATATGTATCAGTAGCGGATTTGACATGATTAAAGTGTAGACGAAGCCTTGTTCTGTTATTTAACTCACACACACAGACTATAGTTATACTCTAACACATCACAACTCTTTTGCTTGTGTCAAACTTATATATGTAACATAATTTATTAATATCTCTGAATGACGTTGCATACTCACTTACTCAGTATTAAAACTAAAATCACACAATAGTCAACATTATATAAACTATTTCATACAGTATACTAACAATCATTGAAAAGCATGGAGCAGCAAATACCGGCTAATCACACCGCAGTTTCTCTGTAAAGCCACACACAATTACTTTAGTACTGTTATATTAATTCAGATAAAATGACACTAAAATTGTAATTTCAACTAACAAACTTGAAATCAATAAGATGTATCATTAATTCCAAATATGTAGGTAGCGCTTAAAATGAATAAAGTGTCGTAATTTCAAACTGGTTACTTTACAAAAACAACTCGATAAGCTATTATCAAGTTGTTTTTGTAAATTAACACATGATACTTGAATAGATAGAACTGTTAGGTGAGTACCTGCATATCATTGACGTAAAATGTCGTCATTGCAGTTGTAAGCGATACGGCATTGTAAATACTACATATAATGCCGTCCATACACATAGAGCTATAAAGTAACTTTCCATAAAATAATTCAATAAGCATTTTTTTCGACACCGCATTATCCTACAAACCCGCAGTATTTCCATCAAACAACACAATATCGCTTGTTGTATGGAACAATCGATATTGCGTGTTCTGAGTATGAGCATACAAACCACAACTTTCGACTGTATTTATACAATCCTAACATATGACTGATTCCCTCACTTGTCACTTCTACGACTATTCTACTTTATAAATATATAAACACTTGCACACGTGGAACTAATTATATTATAGTTCTCACATACTATATAGGTACCAAGTTCACTACAATTTTCACTTGTGAATTCGACTAGCAGTAAAACATTACTAACCTTTCAACGTCGACTAAATAGGGAAACGCTGTCCCCATTCATTCTCAAGGTTACTCGGAGATCATGAGGGGTGAATAACAAGGTCACGGTCACAGTGGGTGGCCCTATTTACTTTCATCCCTTGTCAGATTTATGTGTGTATCTATTATAGCGTCTGTGATTTATCACCGTGTAATAAATCGCTTGTAGGGTGTACCACGTTTGTTGAAAAGGGGCAGCAGGGTCTAGTAATAATATATATACTCACACATAGATTTATGTCTGGGGCTAGCGAGTAATAAATACGTTTGATCTATAACTGATCCGGGTTCCTCTTAAAGCATTTAATGTAAAGCTATAGACTCGAAATAGAAAAATTTGCAATTATTTATTGCAAATTTTAGAACCGATTCTGTAATCAGAATTCATATAGCAGAGATTATAATTAAATTCAGATCTAAAAAATCATTGACTGACTGATCATACAGGAAAAGTAGCGCAAGGTTATAAAAAGATTTTTCAATTACTTTAATTGATGAAGGATATTTAAGTGAAGTCATTACGAAAATTTAGCCTCACACCTCAATTTCAATGGATACGACATTAAAGTTATCGGCTGTTAGTTGCCTAGAACTAGAGCCGAATTGGTCGTATATTTGATACCTACATTGAATAGTACACGTTATACAATCCAGTTTCGAAGTGCTTTGACCAATGTAGAGTATCAAATGTTAAATACAGTAGCCGTATTTTAGGCAATATTATTTTGTAAGTATAGAAGTTTTGTCGTCATTATTACTTAATATTTAAATCTATATCGCGCGCATTCACTGTGTTCATCAGAACGATATAGTAAGGATATCACTGTAGCAACACTTCCCTCATAACAAATGACACGTCCTGTCTCCTATGGAATATTGTCATGACTGCATTCCACCTGTATACCATGACGTACAGTCCCCGATTCGAAGCTCGCAAGTGCTATAGAGCCTATATGTGTCTCAGAGAAGATATCCATACAATATATGTACCGCTCATATAACTGGAAATATTGGGATATTTTAATAGCTTTTATCTTCGTTTTACAATCGCATCGCTTTGTACTAGCGTTTGAGCTTACACTTAGAAGTAAACTCGGAGAATGTGGAAAGTGACATGAAAATTGCCTGTCGCGCGCTATCGGATCTAAATCAAACTGAAATAAATATTATATAGCTAGCTAACATTAATGTTGTTTTCTTAATCCTAATCCTATCCTAATCCTAACTTCCTAAATAATATTATAAAAGCGAAAATGAGTTAGCTTGTTTGTTTGTTACCTTTTCACGCCTAAACCACTGAACCGATCATCCTGAAATTTTGCATATACGTCCCAGGTGTAGGCACAGAAACAGACATAGGCTACCTTTCATCCCAAAACAACAATAACGTTCTTATGATAATAGATGGCGCCACGTGTCTTTCGAATCATGATTGAATTATATTATTACAAGCAGAGTACGACCCGAATTGATTGTCAAATTCTAAATTAACGCGAGCGAAGCCGCGGGCAAAAGCTAGTGTAATATATTATTAAAGTAAGTATATAGTGACCGCGGTTACAATGCGCAGTACGAGTTATACCATAAAATCCATATTAAATTACGATACGACAGTGCGGTTGTAGGGACACGATGGCTGTGAAGCAATGCATATTTCTTTACCATATATGGCTTATTTAAAAAAGGTAAGAATGAGAAGGAGCGCATTTATTATGAGAATGAGGAGGAAGGAGGAGGAGTTGTGGTGCACATTGTACGATGTTTGTGTAGGTACAGCATGGACTACGAAGCGCTGATTGATTGACTTATCCTACTAATGTTATAATACGACGTTTTGATATTACTTAACCTCTAGTGTGCCAGGGGCTCGCATGCGAGCCAGCAAAAAGCTCTTGTTTATATTTTACTACGTAGCTGACATCATAACAAATTCTGTAGTACCATTTTTTTGATTCTACGAGCTATGAGTGGGTCGGTAATTAACAATAACAAAATCTCAAGTGGCACGCGGCGATAACGGGCGATAATGTAAACATCCAGCTGTCTCACAAGAGGTTAATCACACAATTAGAGATTTCAATAAAAAATTTAACACAGACTAGGTCGTAAATAAACACGTAAGATACTGTGTATTCGGTATTCCTTAAGAAAAATGTTTAAATTGAATGTACTCACCGCGATAATAGATGGCGCCCTGATCAAATGTTTGAAAGCGCATCAATGGCTTAGAATTTCTTGGCAGGCCCTCATATCGTAGAGCTAGCTGCCTATCGATTACCGACTGTACTTTTTATCCTGCGGTTTTGTTCAAGTGTAGGCGGAAAATAACACAGTATCGGCAAATCGCACTATTATGTAGGTAAAGTTAATTTCTTATTCATTAGTAGGTAGCTGCTGAACATCGTAACTATCCTAACTAATATCCTAATCCTAACTAATCCTTACTAATATTATAAATTCGAAAGTAACTCTGTCTATCTGTCTGTCTGTCTGTTACCTTTTCACGGCTAAACCACTCAACCGATTAAATGAAATTTGGTATAGATATAGTTTAAAACCTGGGGAAGGAAATAGGCTACTTTCTATTGATGTAGGTACCACGCGGGCGGAGCCGCGCGCAAATGCTAGTATTATAAAAAATAAAATGAGTTTGTTTGTTTGTTTGTTACCTTTTCACGCCTAAACCACTGAAATGATCATTCTGAAATTTTGCATATACGTTGTCAGGTATACAGAAACGGACATAAGCTAACTTTTATGCCGAAAAAAGAATACTGTTCCCGAGGAAAACAACAATAATGTTCTTATGATAATAGATGGCGCCATGTGTCTTTCGAATCGTGACTGAATTATATTATTACAAGCATAGTATAACCCCAATTTATTGTTAAATTCGAAATTAACGCGAAGCGAAGCCGCGGGCAAAGCTAGTAATCTATAACTTTAAGTCTTAGAACTACAACTTTAGAAAAGTGAAATAATATCTAGCTACAAAACTGCCTTATTACAGATACAAATCACGTCAATAAATCAGAATTAAAGTTAAGGTACCGAAAATTGTCTTATGTTTATACGTACCTACAAATTAAAATAGAATTACCTTTTCGGGCTTATACGAGTATCACGATCATTTTTAAAAAGCCCTTAATTTAAACTAATACATTTACACCTTCCTCAACGTTAGGGTTGCTTTTCAGTAACCATGGCCACAAGGAGACTTAGATAATTTGCTGGCACTTTAAATTGCCTACACTTCAATACATTGAAACGACGATCATAGTCTTGAGTTATTTATATTCTTAAAATTCAAGTAGTAAAACAACTGCACATAGGAAATCATTGATATCTTATATATTATGTGTCACAACTTCGTACAGCGGAAGGAAACAATAATTGAAACAAGAATTTATGTTGACGAAATATAATATATTAAAAAATGTTTATGTAGATCTGTCAATACGACGATTATTTTAGTCCAGTTTAAAAATAAACAAGAAACTGTAATTTAATATAAACTAGCTTTGTACATATTCGTGGCTTCGTTTGCCACTCAGGAAATGAAAAGAATATAATTTTGGTATTATTTCAGTAATTCTTTTGACCCACTACCTACATGTAAATAATAATATTGCAGCCAGATATAATTATATATTCAACACGATATCAGAAATTTCTACATCTTTCAGTAAGATGTAGGAATTTTCATCACAGCCAAATAATATATACATATATTGTGGACGTATAGTTAGAAGGATATTGAAATATGCTTAAAGGCCCTGAGATCCAGCGTTACGTTTAATACCTACGGGGCTAATGCAGTAGCTTTACCTTCATATAAATCAAAAAGCCTGCCTTGCATTGTTATGCAAGGCAGAATTATATTAGAATAGATTATATTAGATTATTTTCAGCGGTTTTATCGTACCTATAAACATTTAAATATCAATTTTATAAACATAATTATTATCGTTCATTCTACATACATATATGTAGGGCCCTTAATTGTTACTCTAGTTCAATAACGTGACAATTTATAATTATTGGATATGCTGGTAACCGTTTTATTTTTAATTGCCTATATTTAAACGATGCCACGCTACATACAGGAAACATATTATAATGTTGTAAATTTTTATTCTACCCGCCGACAAGGATACTTATAGATTATAAGAGTGCTCTTTATAATCTAAGCTAGACACTTTATTTAGGTATTAAGCATCAAAAAGCGAAACTAGTACCAACTGTGGGCAACAACGAACATATACCAAATGAACTGAATATAAATACGCCATAGTAAATTTGCGTGTAGCAGATATATGTATTTCTTAAGGATTGTTCGCATAAAATTATATGTCATAATTTAACATGGTACCTATACTTTTACTTATCCTAATAATAGTTACGTTCAATATTCATTTGGCATAACTGTTTAGGCACAAGTTTTAAGCATATAAGCATAATAATTGTTAAGCAAAGATACTATTCCAAAACATAAATTTGAAGCTTTGTAAATTTTTTGTTCGCATTTATTAAAAAAATTCGTATATAAAATAAACATTTAGGCGGCCTAACCGCACGCTAACCTATTGTTACACTATGGTGCCCAAGTTATATATGCCTTATAACTATATGCCAATCAAAATTAAGGCAAAAAACATTAGTCTAAATGATATTTATGCCTATTGAAATAGTATGCCAAAAAAACAATTATGTCAAAATATTATTATGACAAAAAAAATCCTAACTCGTTATGCCAAATTATATTAGGACAAAAAAAATTGTCGAAACAAAGGGTTCCCATTTTTTTTATCCATCGTCATAATACAATGAGCCTTCGAAGATATATCCCGTGTTAGTAAATTACAATCAAGTGATCTACTATTGACTGTTAGTAGACTGCTCTCTTATTTGGATTCCCATCATTCTCATGCAGCCCAACTCAGCCATATTTTTCATCTTTAACGTTTTTATGTCCATGTAGGATATCCACATTGCAGACATATGAATCACAGAAGTCAAATTAGGCTATAGTTCAGAATTTTTATTCATAGAGCGTTCATAATTGATGAAGTGTATGATAGGTATTTGTGGTTTCCACCACAAAGTACAGACATCCAACTCCGTTACCCGGTTTTATATATAGGCAATTACATCTGAAATACTATTATAACAACGATTAATGTTTTTTATATGTCTGAATGCGCCAATTTCAAGAAGTAACAATCTGAATTGGAAAATTCTTTTTGCATGAGATTATGTTTTTACTAGGAAATATTATATACGTTACATTGCGATATAAAGGAACGAAGTAGTAATCATAAACTTTAATTTACACTGGTGTCACTGTAAGGCTCAGTTAGTTAGGTATCTTTGATTGCCCTTGTCAAAGTTAAAGTCAAAAATCATTTATTCACTTACGTCACAGAGTAACACTTATGAACGTCAAAGGGGTTAGTGAGTTTGTTACATTTACTGATTTGTTACATTTATGTTAGTTGCAAGGTTCAGGCAAAAGGTTGAGCCTATGAGAAGATACCTGCAAGAAACTCAAGGCCACACTTTTAAAATCCATCAAATTATAATTTCAGTATTTTACAACTCATTTATGTAGCAGGTGTTGCAGGCATTATGCCATATGTCACTGTCCATATAAAACTAAATTCTAAAAATAAAGGAAATTATAATAATATTAGGTAAGAAGCATTTCAGGTTTGAAATAATATTTATCTGTAGTCATAGACAGTTGTCTAAAAGACCTTCCTTATTTTTTGGTCTTCAGAAGATATTCATATAACAGAAATAGCCACCAGGGATCGAATTTCGATACAAGTCACTTCTTTTAAAACTTTTGGGCTTTGTTTACATAAAGATTGTTCTAACTAGCACTCTACACTGACAGCATTTAATAAATAACTGTATCGAATTTCATAAAGAACGAAAGGCCTGAGAATAATAATTTATACATGAGAACTATAATTGTTCCCCATAGATTTTATATTAGTTATTGTGGATATTCTTCAATTGTTAATATTTCCTATATTCTTCAAAGGACGGAGACATCTTGCATGCGGAGGTCATTCTATGAGTACCTGTTTAGTGTTGTAACATTACCATCGAGCTGGTAAACAAAATAGTGCTGCTGCAACATTGCTACACTGCATAAATTAATGGATCTCAATAAGAACATATCGTGTCAACATGCACCGCCTTGAGGCGGTGTTTCACAATAACTCATCGCTCTCGTATTCCAACTAATTAATACACACTAAGGAAGAAAATCTGTGCATTTTCCTTGATCATTAATTCTTACATAGTTCTAATTGCATTGATTAATAAATGGATAAGAATAGAAGTAAACAAAAAATCTACGACAACGTAAACTAATTGCAACAAATAGGATCTGTTCACTAGCATGACGTAGCAGCTATCGTATTACTACGAACATTGATGTTTCTATTCGACTTCGATATACGAGTATATAGGTATATATCAACTCATGCCCGTTAAAATGAAACGAATGTTGAGTAAGATTCTGAATTACTTCATTTAGAAGTTTTCATAGAAACTTCTTATATTTAATTTTAAAAAGCCATCCTTAGTTATTTCTAGTAATCACAAAGGCTTTACACATATTACAACAGACTCAAGGAACACTTCCTTGTCGCAGTTATTTGTAAACAGCAACATTTTTTTTCGCTCGTGGATTCGAACCAACAACACTTAGCGCAGTATCAACGTAAATTACCACTTAAATGCGCCGTCCGTGCGTGTTTTTAAAAGAAGAAAGGTGGGATACAGCGGCATAACCGGTCAAATCAGCTCGACGGCGTAATACATGGGTATACGTAGAATACCGACGCCACATTAACTTGCGTAGTTCCGAGAAGGATTTGTAGAATTGCCTGCTAAAGACGTGCTGTGATATTTTACCAGCAAGGCTACCAGTATTCTTCATTATGCTAACAACACGTTTACTTTGTCTGTGCACCTGAGGGCCAATTCTCGTAATAAAATCTGTTCAAATAGATTGTCGATCTAGCCTAATAATGTGTACTGAAATACAATTTATTTATATTACGTCAAATTACAAGGAAAATACATCAGTTATTTTATTTTAAGACAGTATATATGAAAATAATACAATAATTATTATTATTATATTATTGAGAGAGATTTGTTTCTTATTAAAAACACATCTCTCTCTCAATACTCCAGACATACAGATAAAATCAACCATCCATCCTTAAAATCATGAGGCTTATCATCCAAGAGAGCTTTGAAAGCAAAAAGTGTGCATGGAAAACGTCATTTAACATTTATTTTAGTTTCGGAGATTACTATTTTTGATATTTATCACCCTGAAACTAGATCAGAAAGAGTTCAGATCTAGTATGCACAGTTTGAGTAAAATAGAGATTCTGTTAACATATTTATATTCCATAGCGAATGTGTGTAATACGTATACATATGTTTGCACAAATAGCAACCGTTGAATTCATAGTGTGATTTCAATGTTTGCCAAGCCCTCCGCAACACAGACTATCCATGAAAGATTACATAAGAAAACATTTCTAAAAATGCGATTACTCACATCTGAACCACATCGTTCGTTGAATATTGGAACAATACAATAAATAGCCAAATGCACGATACATTTGTATCTATCAATGCTTTATAAACACGTGCTTCACAATATCGTAAACATAATAATATTATACGATTTGCGTAACTATTGTATAAGTATTTGTTCGACCGGTAGACTACATCTTGCGGACCGGTTCTCCGATTTATTCAAGCACCTTGCGGATGTTAAGGTTACCGCCTACTGCGTTGTAACTTTTTCAAGTTTCAGAAAACATTTCTTTGATACAATGGTATAATTTTATGGGAACAACATTTATAATAAACTAGATGTTCCCGCGATTTCACCCGCGTGTATCGTTACTGCGCCGCCCCCGTGGATCGTAGCGTGATGTTATATAGCCTATAGCCTTCCTCAATAAATAGGCTAACCAACACTAAAATAATTTTTCAAATCGAATCAGTAGTTCCTGAGATTAGCGCGTTCAAACAAACAAACAAACTCTTTAGCTTTATAATATTATAGTATATTTAAATTCTAAAATACCGTCAATATTCTGTTACCAGAACACTTTTGTACTGCATTATTATTAGTACATATATTACCGTTATATGTCTTTGTATTTATCATCTTTCTTTGAAAAGCAGTTCAAATTTTAATCGGTTAATAATAAAGTGAGATACCTCTTTTGCTTTAATCTCTTGCATCAGGTTGTTCATAATCTTCCACATGGGATAACTTAGCTATTCCCAATAACTTAGATCTAGGTACTCCCATCACATGAGAATTAAACTAAGCGTTATATGTTAAATAGTTTTATTACTTTCTCGTGCATACATTAATATAGCTGAAATGGTAGTTAGTTCTGACTATCGGTACTTAAAGCAATATTATTGCTTGCAAATTACAATTTATAAGGTAACTAGAGGATGCCTGCAGCTTCGCCCGTACATGTTTTGTTATTTATCCATTTCTTTCCAATCCCGTGGGAATTTCGGGAAACCCCTTCTTAGTGCACCCCTACAGTACCCAAGGAACATACATGTCAAATTTCAGCTTCTTGCGCCTAATAGTTTTGGCTGTGCGTTGTCTGTCAGTCACTCAGTAACGGAAGAGTTTTATATATATAGATGTGAAATAAATGTGCCGTCCACTTTCTTACACTATAGTTTTCACACCATACATACGTCTCTAGGATCTCAATGCTACTGCATTGAAATAAACTGGTAACATGCTAGAGGATCACGTAATTCTTTCGTGATAGCAAGATGTAGTTACTCAAGAGATGCCATTATTTCGTGGGTGAATATTGCAAAGCTCAGATGTACCAACATCGACGCGCGCGCGTCTTAACGAAACTAGTCGTGCAAGTGCGTAGACTCACTCGCTAGCACGCCCCGCCGATGAAGCGAAAGTGTTCACTTTCGGCAGTTGAGACCTTCGGAAGTAAACATACCCACGATACCGAACCGTCGATTTATTGTGAAGGAAATATATTACGATAGTAATCAAATTATGTTGATTCATTTTGACGCGTACGGTTAGTGCGACAAACATGGTAATAAAGTTGACGATAATAGCTTCATACCGTATATTACTGATGGGTACTGCTGGGTTTAGTATCTTTGATTAAACCATTAGGATTAAAGCGAGCATATAGCATCTTCTTGACGAAGCTATATAACTATTCCGACTCCGATGCCGACCATTACTGAATATCACTTTTTCCTTATAGATAATAGACAGGTTTACAAGACTTATCAAAAAGTACAAAAAAAAATTAAAGCTTCTGAAACCAAGGCGTCCAAAACAAACCTTGCAAAATGAGACATTATCTATAGGCGACTGCTATGGTCTATATATTATATCTTTTCAACGAAGAAATCTTGTACCAATAAATAATTAAATATTGTTGTCTTCTCAACTGGTAAACATATCAACCTAAGCGGTTGGTATACTTAGCAACCAGATAGGAAGACAACAATATTTATTTGTCCTAGACATCAATCCTTGAAAGGGGCGGGGCATCCATCAAACAAAGGATTTTAGTATAAGAAACTTTTAAAATCAAAATACGAACCGGCAAGCCAAGGAAAAAAAATGGTGCGACCTCTTGACCGTCAAGCCAAATAGCGTGGCCTAATTTTTACCTCTTAATCTTCTAAGCGGCAGTGGCCCCCCATCCGGGGGGCCACTGCCGCTAGGCAGGCTAGGCATAATATATGTTCAACTATGTCAGGTATTTCAAAAATCGATACCTCAAAATGATAATATATTTTGTTTACGAATCAAAATTCAATGGCACACGCTTTTCGTACAACGCTGCAACGATGTCGCACCCTTATGAGGAAACAAATTTTTGCATAAGCAAATACTGATGACAATAATGCGTAATGAACCGTATTCAAGTGTGAATGAAGACAAAGGGCAGTAAATTAGCGGCGACATACGCCTTTCGCTAAAAAATGGTGGCATGCCGGAAATAATATATTTTAAGCTGTGAGCCTCCATATAACTTCGTCACACGTACTATTTATGTCCGTGTTATTATTTACTAGGTGTGCCCTGCGGCTTGAACTGTGTTATTTGTACGTGTATAACACCGTTCTTTTATGTCATCATGCGACTTTTGTCAATAAGCGGGATATCAAACAAGAAGAAGAATTTTTAAAGCTCTTGTAAATTTTGCCTTTTAAATTTTGAAACGTCTTATAGTCCCAGAGTCTAACGTTTAAATCAGTAAATACGAGAACTAAAAAACTAATAAAAAAAAATTGGTTGTCTGTAAAGTCGGTTTACGGACGATAGTTTAACGTGACAACGTCAAAACAAAATTTCTTTCCCGTAACGTTACAATGAGCGTAACGGGACAATGAGCGTAACGGGACAATGAGCGTAACGGGACAATGAGCGTAACGGGACAATGAGCGTAACGGGACAATGAGCGTAACGGGACAATGAGTCATCCTTTTTCGTACGTGCAGCCGGCGTTCATCGATTTATTAGACGTTGTCACGTCAAAAATAAAATACATATAATATTACATAGTTCAAATATTTTTTATACTAGCAAGCGTATATGTGACTTCAGTCTAGCTTTTATTAAGGTTTTCTATTATATAAAAATGTCAGTATCAGCACAAAGCTTGTATATGACTCGCTCTCTATTATGTGGTACTTAAAACGAAAACCTTAACTATGTATAAGTAAGACTCTACGTACTTGTAAACAAACATACGCGATGCGGCTCGCGTGCTGGTAAAAAGATATTGGATGGTAGATATTATAGGTACACATACTCACAGACATATGTGTGTATGTGTGGATACCTGCTAAGTTCAAGAGTCATGTTAACCGCAACCAATATGCTCACAACTATTGGCAATGCTACTTAGAAGCTGCAATGAAAATCGCCTGACACGAACCTAGTATGTTAATACATACTTTTAATACAAAATAGCTCTGAAAACAGTGTGTGAATTTGAAATGAAAATCTTTAAGTAACAAATTTATATGAAGTACTAGCTTTTGCCCGCGGCTTCGCTCGCGTTATATTAGAATTTGACAATCAATTCGGGTTGTACTCTGCTTGTAATAATATAATTAAATCATGATTCGAAAGACACGTGGCGCCATCTATTATCATAAGAACGTTATTGTTGTTTTCCACAGGCACAGTAATATTTTTCGGGATGAAAGGTAGCCTATGTCCGTTTCTATACACCTGACAACGTTTATGCAAAATTTCAGGATGATCGGTTCAGTGGTTTAGGCGTGAAAAGGTAACAAACAAACAAACAAACTCATTTTCGCTGTTATAATATTAGTTAGGATTATTTATTATTATTGCGTTCTTACTTATTTTATTTTAATATAAATTAATTTAAATGTTAATGCCTTTGCTCGCTTCGAAGAATTAATATCTCGTACAGAGAACATGCTCAATTATAAATGTTATTTATTATTAATCATTTAAATGCCAAGACTAAGTTGCGCTTGCGACCTGAGTTAGCGCTTTTGCTATATTGAAGGTCTGATTCTCGGTTCGGGTGAAGTGCTATTGGGTTTCACTGTTAGAAAATTCGTAACAGCAGAGCGGAGTTTTCACAATTTCGATTGTGCAACGTGGGCACAAGTTCAGCCACCGTGCTGCTATTGCCCATAGGCAATAGGCTTGATATTAAGCATACATAGCTTACTGTGGGTGTCATTAAAGTTAACTACTTCTTAGGTATATGCAGGCGGGCATCTATATTATTCTACCCGTAATTTTCAAGTTAATGGAATAACCACATATAAAATACTAGCTATTGCGCGCGACTCCGCCCGCGTGGCACCTACATCAATAAAAAGTAGCCTATGTCCTTCCCTAGGTTTTGAACTATATTTGTACCAAATTTCATCTAAATCGATTGAGTGGGTTAACCGTGAAAAGGTAACAAACAGACAGATAGACAGACAGAGTTACTTTCGAATTTATAATATTAGTTAAAAAGTTAAAATATTAAACAAGGCTATAAAGGATGTACATATGTATCTTTGAAAAGTAATAACATATTTAACATTTTCATAAACTATACAACTGATTAGTACTAGATATAATTACGGAATTTTGCAAAACTTCAAAACCATTAAAAAAATACACAAAGGGAAATTTAACAGCTATTTGTGGATTTCATTTTTCATATTATGTTGGTAAGGGTCTACCAACATTTTTTATGGCATTGTAACGACACGTGCGAGAACAGCGTGTATAAATAACTTGTCTTGTTCCCTCACTAGATCTCAAATAAGTAGGGATCCAGTTTTCATCTGCATATCATTATTTTCCCGTAGCCACTGAGAACTGTCTTACAAAAGACTGAATTCAAAGTGAAGGGGGATCGTATACCGTCGCTTTTTCCTGTTATGCTTACACCTTGATGTCACTCAACATCATTAAAACTCAGATTTTATTTGGCTATTAGCATATAACACGTGTAAGACTTCAAATACAAGCAAAGCATCCGAGCTGATTACTTTGTACGCGAACATAATTATTTAAAATGCTAAACGCTATTCTTTAAAATGTATTTTATTTCTATGAGCTTCATTGTATTATAGAGCCACGATTTTTACTTGTCACGACTTAAACTCCTGTGGTGTGGGAAATACAGTTTACATTAGATAGCTGCATGTAGATGATTGATTAGTGCCTTATCAGACTCGTGATTCGCTTAGCCTTAAATACGGATTAAATATAGTGTTGATCTAACTAACAACTAACTGGAAGTACCTACTTACCAACAATAAGGCGCAATGAAATACCACGCGGCCAGATTTTAAGATTAGTTTTAAATCTCGTAAAAGCGGAATAAAATGACCAAAACTGACTAATCCACAATTGCCTCGGGAAATGATTGCCATGGATTTTACGTCTCTGTGCATCAATTATGACGGTCAATGGCCTGATTGCTAAAAGTTCAAAACAAGGATTCAATATTTCTAACCTGAGCCTTTTAATGTGGTGGACAAGGAGCTCGCTTTAGATACTTGAAACCAAAGTCTAATCTTTATATATATAATTCTACTGGACGTGTGTATGTCATTGAACTCCTCCTAAACACCTGGACCGATTTTGATGAAACTTTTTGTGTGTGTTCAAGTGGATTCGAGAATGGTTTAGAAATGTATTTTTTTTAAGTGAAAACTTCTTTAGCGCCTTTGTGCACTTTTTTGTGATGGATAGAAAATGTTATACTCGCGTCAGGACACGTGACCTCATCGAAAATTCGTAAGACGGAGGGAGAATTGTCAAACTCGCGTCAGGACACGTGACCTGATCGAAAATTCGTAAGACGGAGGGAGAATTGTCATGTTTGTGTACGATAGCGCAATAAATGAATATTGTATTTTACCACATACATGATAGTACTTTTATACTGATAATTAAAGCAATTCGTGCAAAATTATTCCCTAATCATTCCAAATTCAAAAATGCACAACGTTAATATTCAAGTTTTCACTTCTGCCGGCACTCCCGGAGTACAACCCGTTGATTTTTTTTTCTCTTTTGTACAAGACAACGTCTGTGGGACAGCAAGTATATTATAGAATCCAGTACTGCTAGACTTGGCCCGCATTATGAGGTGCCTGTCGCTGGAGCAATAACCACCAGTAGCCTGTAGCCTGTTTGTGATACCGACGGGTCTCCATTTCTATTACATACATACATACATAGATTCACGCCTGTTTCCCAGAGGGGTAGGCAGAGACTACGGATTTCCATTTGCTACGATCCTGACACACTTCTCTGGCTTCATTCACTTTCATCACATGCCTCATACACGCCCGTCGGTTCAAGGAGCTCTTAACCTGGCCTTTGTCCAGAACGCCTCCGATCTGATCGAGAAACGTTCGCCTAGGTTTTCCTCTTGCGACTGTTCCATTCACACTAGCCTTATAAACTTTCTTAGTCAGTCTTTCCTTGTCCATTCTTTCTACATGTCCAAACCAGCTTAACATACCCTTTTCTATTCTTGTAACTATATCCACTTTCATGAGTTATCTATATTTCAACTTTAGTGATCGCAGGTAATATATTAATTTTACAAAGGTCACAGAATACACATTAATACTCCGAACTTGGGTTACCAAAGTTTCTTAGGAGGCGTTATGCTGTTAGTTACTCTTGTTATTGCCATCTCATAGAAATGGGATCGTGTAATTGGTGTTCCTTGTGAAGGTAAGCGTGTCGTATGCTAGTTTATCGCCATACTCTCTACTCTCAATAAGTTACGACACTCTCCTAGTTCGACTGATTCAGGTTTAAAAGCAGAATACACCATATACCGTTCTCGTATATATGATGAATTCTGCTAATATATTCTAAAATAATTCTGCTATTTATATCTAAATTTCAAAAATCTTAGTCTACGAAAGTTATAGTAAACTATTAATCTATTGAGCCGCAGCACCACCCCAGCGGCCAGACACAATATTTTTAATTATCTCTGGCCTTAAATAATTGACTCGTTAATAGTTAGTGCGCTATAACCTCTGTCCCATAGAATCCGTACATTTTCCGTGATAAAGCTTCTATAAATTATGTTTATGAAAAACCACGTCGATGAATTGCCCCGCAGCTACGTAAAAGAAATACAAAATAAAAACCCACTTTCGCAATTATAATATAAATAAATAAGGAAGTAAAGTAGGTTGTGAGTCGTCCACGTTTAGTCTGTCTACAGTTCGTGTGACTTACTCATACTTGTTCTATCCACAACGCTTATCATTAAAATTAAGCATTACTCTTGTGTACCGATTGACGTATGTGTACCCCGTTTTGTCGAACGTAAATGTGAAAATTATTATAATTGTATAATTATACGAGTGATGCCAGTAACACCTTGAAATTCAATGAGTTTACGGCCAAATAAAGAGCTACTTTATAAACAATGAGCGATAAACACTAAATAAATCAGAGCCGATTGAATGATGTAAGTATGTAGTAGCCTTCTTCATTAAACCTCTCTAGACTCAATACCGAGCTATGTGCGTTATGTTGATATTTTAAAACGTAAACACATTGAGAGTATTCAGGATTTGACGAGAATATCTAATTTAAAATATTAGTATCGTCATAGTGACTATCCACAAAGACCCAAATACACCGTTATATATTGGATTCTCTTTACGCCAAAGGGATAAAGACAAAGGTTTATTTAAAATCGATACGAATACGAGCAATATTAATAAATCTATATAGTCATAAATATTATTCATACCTTAACAGATCATTAATTAAGATTTTTTACTTAAATATAAATCGGAAACATCCTGCCAAAACGTTTACTTTAGACCTTGTCAAAGTTCCATATATAGCAGACGATGCAGAAATAATTTCATTAAGAAACGCATGTAATATTTATCACTGTTGCGTAATATGTTTGTATGTGGATCAAGACGATAACGTATAAACTAAGGTCATCAATATAACATGAGTCTCACCCTAACGAGTTTGGTATTTAAGTACCAATAGTATTTACATAAAAGAGATTTTTGATAAAAGAAATTCCCAGATACACATTCAGCAATGGCTGGTAAATTCCAACGTGCCCCGCGGGTTTAGGAGCCAAGATCATAAAACCCACATTTTATAATGTATTTGCAACAGCGGCTTGTGATTTCTAACATATTTTTCATAGACCTGTTTCGATTGCTTTCTTGTGCTGACGTAATAGAAGTTGCACGTACGTAAACAGTGTAAGTATCTGATTATTATTCTCACCTATGTGTTTAGTAAAAGCGACCGTTATAAGGGGTTTATCCAAATCAGATGATGCAGTGCTGACATCATCTCCTGAGTCATCTAATCGGTGTGATCTGGGTGTTGGCATAATCAGAACTTAGGGAATAAGCTTATTACTCGCATGACCAACTTATTTGTATTTCTATTGCACAAAAACAATATGCGTTTGAGATTTTATAATGGCTGTACCATACATACTGTGTGAAATTCTGAATTGTATTCTAAATGTATTTATGCCAAAACATTTTAAGCTATTTTGGGAAAAATTGAATTTGGGAATATGGACATTGCTTTCATGTGTCTTATATTTTATGTTAGATACATTACTATCAATAATTAAGTTTGAAATGTTTGAATAACTGTTGCTTTTGTCTTATGGACCAAGAAATGTAAATGTAACAGTAAACAAACCTAATGTAATATTTATGGTAAATCTTTGCCAAAATTTATTAATATTTGGATTCAATGTTTTAATATACATTTAATCAAATTGGCTAAAATGAATAACATCAATGTTAAAAAAAGAAATTAAGATATAAATTTACATGCGTTATAAAATGCATATAACATCAGTGTACCATATATTATTCAACATACATCAACAGAAAATCTTTGTCCTTGGCTCTTTGACTTGTTTTTTAAAGGTTGACAACAAGCAAATCAGTTCTCTGGTATTCGAAGTACCCATAGGCTACGGTAAGTACTTAATACTATCACGCAACCAAAAATTCGATCTGCATCTTTACTCACTGCCTTGATAGCGTTAAAATAACGATTTGCTTCAGAATTTAGTAGCATCAAACTAAAGCGAAATTTCGTTATCCGACCCCTGAACGACCCTACTATTACTGCAGTAAAAAAGTAACATTTGCTATAATTTGAAATTCTTGAAGCCATCGAGATTTTGCAAATGTGTATCGAATTATGTCGCTGACTATACATAACAAATATTGTATTTTCTTTTTAAGACCTTATTATTTACTGCTAGTAAAATTACACTACAAAATTGAATCTTTGACGGATTGACGGATATACTTCATTCAATGTCGGTTAAAAGTGACGTCTATTTTGCCGACTAACATTTAAGACAAAGCAAATATTATTTATTTATTCACAAATATTATATATTATTGTTAGATTAACCAATTTAATAAGGATAAGTAAATAGCAAAATTTTTCGTAGCTATAGCCATACAAGCGAAAAATTTTGCTATTTCCTTATCCCTAAAAATAATTCTAAACATTTAGATTTTGAGAATTTCCTCAATTTGTTGCAGACGTAACCAAATAATATTTATATTTAATTTATATACGAAATATTGAAATAGACGCTCAATGTTAAAAAAAACTACCAGTTGCAATTATAAGATTTAACGAAATGCAGTCAAAGCCTTTGTTCTCGCGTATCCCTGTTTTGTTGGTTTATTTTGCCGATGAATATTTACATTTACTTTGCAAAATTAGCATATTAAACTATTTATCTAATAATAAATTAATCAATACAACAGCTAACATAAACGTAATGATCACATAAAATAAAATCGACATAACACAGTAACTCTGTAATTAATTAATTATATATTCAATATTATGAGCAAAATTTTATGAAAACGATTATAGTTAATCAATTATACAACATAAACAAACACATACACGTATGAATAAAATCAATAAATTCTTTGTAAATGTCAAAACGATTACGAAGCAATTAGTTATGGTAACCAAGCGGGAAATTATACCTGTTTTTATACAAAGACTAAATTTAGTCCAATTTTTATATACATATACAGACGGCACATATTACGTTTAAAAGAACATGGTTTCACCTTAACTTGAATTCGATACTATAAGGCGTCATGACTGTGAACCGTCCCACAAAATGCAGCGTAGGTACGTCATCCTATTCTTATTAAAAAGCAATGTGCTAAAGCTTCATGCAACATTACGGCAAGGTCATATTTGAAGTCTGCGAAAAGGGTAAATTACGAAAAACCACTTCAAATTTCAGCGTTTCTTTACCAATTGGTTATAGCGATTTTTTCAGAAATAACAAGTAGCAGAAATTACATCGAACATCGAGAAACTCGCTTGAATGTTGAGATTTGGAAGTAGCATATAGAATTATGAAAGGTCATATAAATGTACATATATGATTTCCAATTACCTTGGCATGTTAGGATGTGTTATTCATACGAATGGAATATTATTTTAAGGTTAAGATTACATTTTCTTTTAATTTACCCTTTGGCGTTCAGACAAAGCTTTCTCATAAAAGTCTAGAATTTAAAAAAACGTCGTCTCGATTTATTTCTCCAACATCCACACCTTAGCGTTACGTGTATAATTTCAAATACTATTCCAATTGGATATTAGGCAGCTATTAGAACATATACATTTCTAATAATAAAGATTTATTTCATTATTTACATAAACAAAGCAACAATCATAATTTACAACTTGACTAATAACGAACCTAACCACTTATAAATAAAACAAAAGTAACAAAATATGGGACTGTAAAATTTAATAAAAATAAATGGCTGGTTTAGGCAGCGTCGTAAAAAAAAAATATATATATATATATATATATATATATATATATGATATTCTAAATGATATATTTCCAATTTAAATCACATATTTTTAACTGCCATTTGTCGCCCACAAAACTGACTAATTTGTAAAACGCCTACTATTAGTTTAAACTGCCCGTTGGCCCCTTAGATAACAGCTGATACCAATGGTCTCTTTGATCTTACATACGTGCCTGTTAAAATTAACGATTACCATATACGTACAGTATACATAGATAACTACGTACCTATATTATGCTAACAAATTATGTCATGATTACCATTCTAGGATGTCTCAGCATTCTTAGTTGGCATAGTTCTATATTGCCGTTGAACTAATATCCGTTCATAGTTATTTTATTAATAGGAAAGTTTTGTTACGAATGGCTTTGCTATGTATGACGTTCAATGAGTGCACTTTATGCCGCTATGGCTTTTTGTGTTCGTCAAACTTCGTGGCTTTGCTCTTTACACGAGACGAAACATTTTATAATCCACATATAATTGTCCCAGGTCTGGAAATTGAATGTCGGAAAAGTCTTCGATAAATAATGTTTTTACACGAAGCAGTTGTCTTTTTTAAATAAAAAAAGATAAACAAATTAATAAATTGTTATCTAAAATTATTAGAAAAAGAATATTTCCGGACCAGACATTGATATGTCTGTTTATTAACTTATTAATTCTTCTCACGAAATAAAAGGCAATGGAATTTTATAGAATTCTCAGTGGATCTTAGGATTTCAATTAATGCTTAAAGCCGTCATCTAGAAACAATGAAAAAGTATTAATGGTCAGTATACTAAATAATTACAAAATTATTTTTTATATAATATGTAGTATAAAGTAATTATATAAAAAATATGTTTAATATAGATATACATTAACAAGTTATTAGTAACTCAATAAAAAATAGACTAAAAACGATATTAATCAATTTCTTTAGAAATGCAGATTAGTAGAAAACATATAAACGTGTTGGAACAGTATTCTAGGTAGACCGAGTATCTTATCAGAGACAGACGTCCATACATGGCGAAGGCATCCAGGGCACCGGTGACTCAGAGGATGTCGTCACCTGCGTTTATACCTTTTTAGGATACATTTTATCGAAACAAGAATTTGCACGCGAACGCTCTGAGGAACATAAACGGGAACGTGTTTTGAAGCATGCTGTTGAAATGTTGTTCTATTATCCTGCCAGAATACCATCCGGGCTGGACACTTGTTACGCGATAATTGTTGATGTATGCAGATATGACCACGAAAGGGTATCTTCTTAACAGTAGCCAGCGCTTTGGTCAGTTGTGAAACTAATGGAGGTTTTACAAGTTAAACGGAAAAATATAAATTGTAGATATATAGGAAATTGGCATGTGTCAAACTGAAGTAGTAAAATCATCATACATTTTAAATCGAAGATTACACATACCGATCAATTCGCAAAGCAAGGAATACTGTTCATATGTTACTATATTTGTTACTTTCTTGTGTTATAACTAAAAAAGTTAATTGTTCACAATGACTTATACGTTAGTAAGTAATTACCGCAAGCAGAGTAATGGGAGGAATCTGCGTATCTAAGATATTTTTACATAGTCTGAAGCCGCGTAAAAACTATCAATCGATCCAGGCCTACTCAGTGGGTTATCGCTCTGAAATTACCAATACACAAGAATAACAGGTTGAGTCTTGTATATATATTAAATAATAGATAATTATAATACTTGAAAGAAAAATGATAAACACATTGAATAATCAAAACAGCATGCATCTGAATACTCGATATTTCGCGTATTTTACAAAAAAAAATAGTTGTATATTTACTTATAACATAGGTACATATGATAACCAAGAATGGGATAACGCATAAAAATAAATCAGGCACAAAATACTCATAACTAATAATAGTATGGTACGTGACTCACTTTTTGAGCATGAAAGCCTTGCTGAGCTCCTTGAGGACTGTGGAGACGATGGCGCCGGCGGCGGGCACGGCCAGCACCGAGGCGTCCATGCAAGCCGACAGCGCGGCCGGGGCCAGCACACCCAGGCGGCTCAGTCTCGGATTATCCTTCGACATCACTACTTACACCCTAGACTGTCCACGAGAACCGTCTACTAGTCGTAAACTTGAAGAGCGCGCGACCGTAACCGCTCAGCGATCCGCTTCGCACGCAACTTGACAGTTGAATGCGCTACTGGCGCAGATTGCGAGTGCGCGGGCGCAGGCTGCGTGAGCGCAGAGTGGTCGACGTGACGCCCTTACTTTAGCGTGGTCGCGTGGCCGGTCCGGCGAGTTTACTAACAAATACCCGCGTGGAGGGGACTTCCAGGTACAAATCTTTAACGTGCCGAGATGACTATCGGGTTTCGCAAGTAACGTAGATATGTGCCTAAGAGAAAAAGTTAAAGATTTTCCACTAGAGACCTCATTGCTGTGGTATTTATTATAATATGTAGATATAATTACGCATACTGGTGTATAATTATTCCAAACTATTCGGTATAAATCCTGATTCACAGTTCGTAGTTAATATGTGACGTCATACTAAGATTAATGTAATACATCATAACAAATTATATTAATGTCTTTTATAAGTCCTTGATCTAAAATTAAACAAACGTGAATATCGATAAGTCTATAAAACTGAAGTATGGTCGTGTATGATTATAAACATAATTAAACTACAAGCTAAATTAGGAAGCACGGTTTTGATTATATTATGATGGCAAATATTGCTCTTTATCTTATCAATAGCAATAGGTACGAATGAATTCAAATCGGTTGAGTGGGACGATATACAAATCTTCATACATCAGAATCAAAGATGGATGCTATCAATAAATTCATGAACGGCCAAAATTAATAGTATATCTTTATTTTTTTCTACCGGTGATAGATATTTGACATAACTACTATGAAGCTTCTGTCAAATTCCCACTTCTAACAGGTCAGACAACAATTAATTTCGGAATTTAATGAAAACGCGGGTGTCATACAACGGATCACTACAGGGCATTAATGAACTTTGTAATAAACTACCTCTCACGCAAATATAAACGTCTATTCAAAATAACTGAAGAAAATTACTAATCGTTCCAAATTTTCTCATTACTTATTACAATTATTATTGAACTAGCTTTAGCCCCCGGCTTCGCTCGCGTAAAACGAGGCTAGGTTATGACAGTAACAGTATTTATTTTTAAATAAAATATAGCAGAAAGCTGTATTATCACCGAGTAATATATACTCGGTAATAAAATATAGCTTTTTTGGGTAAAGAATTTGAAAATCGGTTGATTAGTTTTTGAGTTAAACCCCTAACTACATACAAAAAAACAAAAAATCTATTCTACCCTCTGTATAATATTAGTATAGAATAATAAAAAAAATAGTATAAGTAAATGAAATTAATTAGGTATATTATCATTAAAATATAAAAAGCTTAGTCATTAAACTTTGCGTAGTTATTCAGCATTATAGTATTTTGAAAAAGAGATTTCCGGCTATACTTTATGTATAATTCAGTAGTTCGCCGAAAAATATTAATCAATTAGATTACTAAACAAAAATCCATAATTTTTGTTTAATCAGAAACTGGGTATGGATTTCAAAATTGCTTTAAAAATCTGAAAGGATTACTTAGACAAGTGATATTTTTATAACAGTAATAATAATATTTTATTTTCATAAAGTTAGACAGCCAAATTAGAATTGGTCCCAAACTTAGCTAACTGGTTTGAGCTAAAACTTTGTAATTGCCAAACAACAATGTTCTTCTTCATTTAACTTTATGTCTAGTCCATAGATTAACACAAACAAACTTCAAATCTAATCTAACATGTGCGTAGTAGGTTATATATTTCAGATATTCTAGAATATTATTTTTGACAACAACTGTCCTTATACTGAATATGGTCGCTTCCTGTACCTACATAAATAAATTTTAGCTCCTATTAAGAGGCGCTAATGAAGCTTTATATCCGTATGTCACGTAACGCTCAGTGTGCTTATCTACCGATAATTAATCAATCATTATAAATGTCATTTTAGAGCACTTGTACACTGTATTGAGCCAAAATTAAAAAGCCACGGACCATACACTAGGTTTAGGATTTGATTTATACTATATAATTATCATGTACATGGTAGATGCAGAACGTTAAAGAAAGTAATGGTTCAAATATAAGCCTTATAAACTCATTCCACGAATAATATGGAGCTTAGAACTAAACTACATATAGTGCAGGTGTACATCACCTACAAACACAAACAAATAGGATCTCTATTAGTTTGTGTTTCACCGATGAGACGTCTAAAATTGTCGCTAAAGCTATGATCACCAGCGGTTGGCTTCCACATGATAGCCTTCTGTCATCTCGAAATAAAATATCTATACTAATATTATAAAAAAGAAAGATTTCATTTTTTGTTTTTTTGTTTATAAAAAATGTAATCAAAAACTAATCAATCGATTTTAAAAATTCTTTCACCATTGGCAAGCTATATTTTCACCGTCTATCATATTTTAATTAACAAAAAGTACTGTTAATAACATGACCTTTTGTCCCCGCGGAGGGGTTTGCCTTGACGCATAACCTTCCGCGGGGGCGGGCGGAGGGGTTATGTCGGACTCACCGGGGTGAAAGAAAGATGGTAATGATGATAATGGACCTCTCGGTAATACTGACTAAACCTACCACGGCGTTCCTCGACAAAACCGCAATCGGCGGAGCCGCGTGAATCATTTGCACATGCGGTCGCGACCCCGCCGAGGTTTCGCCGTATGAAACGGCAGGCCACTACACAAAAAGACCTACCCTTGAGGTACAACTTACTTTTTTAAAAGCCCTTCTGTCCTCCCGCTCCCTTGAGGGGAGACGGACAGACACAGAGCACAGGCGCGCGTGGTAACACGCACGCCGCCTCTCGAACCTGGTGCTGACCGTATGGCGGGCAGGCCGACGAAACCCACCACCACCAGATCAAACCTCAGGGTGGCTGGAGGTCATCCAGCGCCCTCCGGCAACATGACCTAATCTAACTAACTTTTACGCGAAAGAAGCAAAGCCGCGGGCAGAAGCTAATGTTTTAATATAGAGTTCCAATCTATTTTAATAAATGTCAAATTTAAATTGAAATGCAATCCTTGGTCCTATATACAACACTAATGGTATTCACATAATTAAAACAAACTTTTTATGACACTAAGATTTTATCAGCTTTTATTACAAGGGTTGGCTTGTTGGGTGTAATTACGTATATTCTTAAATAACCTCCATATTTTACACTGAATAATTTCTAAAACAAATAAGTAAGTATAGCAATAATAATGTAAACAATGCTAATTCTAGTTAATCCAGTTCTATGACGTTAATAACGTCAAGTTCACATAAATGTGAACTTGTTTTCTCGCATGCCGAACGGATGCAGTGCACAAGCGCTATTACAATTTACGTACGATTCATTAGTAAGTAGCTGTTGTTTGAACAAACATTCTATTGTTTTATTATAGCGTGGCCTCGCTCTATCGATGCTACGAACTAATGGAAGTGTTTGTGCGATGCAACATTAACTGGACATGACTGTGCCCTATTACTAACAATGTGAATATTGTACGTATGTTAATGCTTTTAATTAAGCTCTTTATGTGATGGAATCTGTTTTCATTTATGTAAACAATGCTTTACTTTTTATTGAATCATTGTAAACAAATTTAAATAGACATGTCCCATAGATACCTACCTCGATCCATATTAAAATAAATACATTCTTGACCATAAATAAACGTGATTACATCTTACCTATTGATCCACAACAAATACCCATTAAATACCAATAAGATTTTCCTCTCGGCTTTGTCTGCATGAATCCCAGAGACCGAGGAATACCAAAATAAAAGTATTCTATATTAAGCATATAGGATCCTTTTTATATCGGTATGCGTCTATATGTTTACCAAGTTCCATCCAAAGCAGCTCAACGGTTTACTCGTGAATAGCAAGCATCAAAACATGATTACAAACTTTATAATATTACTGGTATTAACCATAATTTAGTTGCTTTTAAGATATTCTATATCACTGTTCAAAGTGTTCGATAAAATGTCTAGTATACACTTAAATAGTAAATTTCTAGACACGATTACGTCACGAGAAAAGTCTTTATAGTTAGAACTACTACTTTTATAATTATAGTATCTCCTAACATGTTCTCGGGGCGGTTGCATGCGCGCACGCAGTAGTCAACGGCACAACCCGACAACACAGGTACTAAAACAAGACTAGATTTTCCTGTAAGTTCAACATGATGAGGCTTTACATACTGCCATCTAATAACTAACATTCAAACAAACATTAGTACCAGCAACCAGCAGTTGTTTTAACACGCATCACGTTTAATGCTAGTTTGTAGTTCTAGTTTTAAAGACGAGTTTAATACTAGTCTTTAAAATAATTTTACTGCGGTTGTTTCTTACATGTTATCTCTTGATGTACAAATAATGTAAAATTAATTTTAAAAAACAAAAATGTGAAAACAGTATTCATGATGTAAATTAGAAAATGTTTAGGATAGTTAGGTGTTACTTGGTTTGGCCCGGACAGCTACACATCCAAGTCTGTCATGGTTCATAATTCCGCAGTAGAATTATTTTCACAAGCTCTGACTATACTTATCTATACTAATATTATAAAGCTGAAGAGTTTGTTTGTTTGTTTGTTTGAACGCGCTAATCTCAGAAACTTTGGTTCGATTTGAAAAATTATTTTAGTGTTGGATAGCCTATTTATCGAGGAAGGCTATAGGCTATATAACATCACGCTACGATCTTAGGGGGCGGCGCAGTAACGATAAACGCGGGTGAAACCGCGGGAACATCTATTTATTTATACATACATACATAGATTCACGCCTGTTTCCCAGAGGGCTAGGCAGAGACTACGGATTTCCATTTGCTACGATCCTGACACACTTCTCTGGCTTCATTCACTTTCATCACATTCCTCATACACGCCCGTCGGTTCAAGGAGCTCTTAACCTGGCCTTTGTCCAGAACGCCTCCGATCTGATCGAGAAACGTTCGCCTAGGTTTTCCTCTTGCGACTGTTCCATTTATTTTATTGTTCTATTTATTTATATGAAAGTAAAAATTGTTTCTTTAAATTTCGGTCTTAATTTCTGGCACTACTAAACTTATTCTGAAAATTCTTGCACTAATCAAAATAATCCCTGTGAGTATCCCCGTATAACATACACTAAGCTAAGGGAATCATTCTACTACTTAATATATATCACGACTAGATGTTCCCGCGGTTTCACCCGCGTTTATCGTTACTGCGCCGCCCCCGTGGGTCGTAGCGTGATGTTATATAGCCTTCCTCGATAAATAGGCTATCCAACACTAAAATAATTTTTCAAATCGAACCATTAGTTCCTGAGGTTAGCGCGTTCAAACAAACAAACAAACTCTTCAGCTTTATAATGTTAGTATAGATAAGAAAGTACGGATGGTACTGTGGTTTCAATGGTCACCATAGCCACTAAAATTTGTGTGATCGACAAATAGTTGTTCCAAATCTGGGTAGATTACCCAGATTTGGAACTTTTTTTGAATGTTTGTAAAATCCACCGAGAAATATGCATTTTACCTGTCACTGCAAATAAATATAAACTCAAAAGTCTGCCAAGATTTTTAAATGTTTATTTACTATCTTATCTTATGTGGGGGGCCAGTCAGTGCAGACCGGCGACACTTCGACCCAGTGGGATCTTTTGTGTCAAGATGTTTATTTACTAAATCAAGGGATAACTGTTAAACGGTTGTAGAAAAGCTTAACACACAGATTGGCATTAATAGAAAAGGTATATATTATATTATATCAGCCCTGTATTAAACTGTCCTACTGCTGGGCACGGGCCTCTTCTCAGTGTGGGATGGATTAGGCCATGGTCCACCACGCTGGCCCAGTATGCGTTGGCAGACTTCACAAATCTTTGAAAACATTATTTAGAACTCTTAGATATGCAGTTTTCCTCACGATATCTTCCTTCACAGTTAAAGCATGCGATAATTAACTATTTAATTCGTACATAACTTCGAAAAGTCAGAGATGCGCGCCTTGGGATAAAATTCGAGATCTCTGCGTGGCAGTCCACTAGGCTGTCGCTGCTTATTATATAGGAAATGTACATAATTGTAACTTACTAGATGTTCCCGCGGTTTCAACCGTGTCTATCGTTATTGCGCCGCCCCCGTGGGTTGTAGCGTGATATTATATAGCCTATAGCCTTCCTCGATAAATAGGCTATCCAACACTAAAATAATTTTTCAAATAGAACCAGTAGTTCCTGATATTAGCGCGTTCAAACAAACAAACTCTTCAGCTTTATAATATTAGTATAGATATAATAATGCTTTATTCAACGTCATTCTATATAAGTATAATAAATTAAATGCAGAGCAACACGTAACTGTCTTAATTGTTGATTATTTGACGGCATGAATGGCGTAGTGGTTTCAGCGGTTGCCTCGCTCCTGACATAGCCTCATAGCCAGTTGCACTCACTGATCGGTAAACGATTAGCAACGTTGGGTGCGGTCAGTCTATAGATGGGTGATCGCTTAGTGGTATTTCATTTGAGCGTCTCCGTGCTTCAGAGGGCACGTAAAAAGTCGGTCCCGGCTGTTGCAAAATTGACAGCAGTCCCGGCTGTTGCCAAATTGACAGCAGTCCCGGCTGTTGCCAAAATCCGTATATAGTAGTTTAATTTCAATGAATAACATTCGCGTAAACAGAAGATAATATTGACAGCAGTCGTTAAGCCATGTCAGAGGCCTACGGGCTTGAACAACTCTTGACAACAGGTTGGCCACTAACCACACGAAAAGAAGAAGACCGAGTGTTGTGGGCTCGATACCCAGTGTGGACAATGAAATTGCTGATCCACATATATTTGTTCCAAGTGTGGATATTCTCTGTGTCCGTTGTTTGAATGATTGTAAAGTCACAACACAGGACTTACTCCTAGTACAGAAGTTGTATTTTTCAACAATAAAATGAAATATATACTAGGTAACTTTAACAGAACATTAAATAATGATCTGCGTATGCGTCACAGCTTTTTAAACATCAAACAATAACTGTAGCATCGTCACAGTACCGTTATCATCTGAGGACATTGAGTAAGTGACCTGCGTCCGAACCGAACAAGACCCGCGTTTGTATCAATCATACGAAATATTGGAATAACTGTAACTACTATACAGCGTGTAACAGATAGGTGTGGTCATGTTTAAACGTCACTTAATATAGCACTGGTATAATGGAACATCGCGACAAATAAATCCGTATACATAAATATATCCGTATACATCCGTATCGAATGATAAGATGATGATTGGTCAATGGGGATTTGTGAACAAAATGTTCACAGATCCTGATTAATGGGGATACTCATTGGGGATATGTGGAATAACCCCTTATTTTCAATAAAATATAGCATTTTCATTTTATCGATAGGCTGTTATTGTAACAGCTGATTCAGTGATGTCCATGAACCCGAATATGACCAGGTGTAATTTTGATAAATTTTTAAATAATCCTAATTAATATTATAAATGCAAATGTGCGTTTGTTTGTTTATTTGTTACGCATTCAGTATTCACGCCTTAACTACTTATACGATCAACATGAAAATTGCTTGCACCTTGTTAAGGCAACAGAAAAGCACATATGGTAACTTTCATACAGAAAAAGTACTGTCACTAATCTCACCTAAAATAACCGACGCAAGCAAAGTCACGGGCAAAAGCTTAGTACACCGATAAAATGTATGTAACTGCCAAAAATTTGAAAAATTGTTTTCTATGTATAGGGCACATTTATTATCAGATATATTAGAAATTACGATCCTAAATATGACCATACCTTTCTGTTACACGCTGTAGAAAGGTTCAATACCACACCGTCCATAGACTATTGTTACAACCACGATAATTATTATCCATATTATTACCGCCTCAATGAACGCGTAGGCTTTGCACTTCATTTATAACTTAGAACCGTTGGTTCTGATGCGACATGGTTTTCTTACCCACATTTTGATTGCATTTAGGTCTATATAAGATTTATTAGATCGGAATTTGTCACGCACCCATAGTTATAAATATTTGTGTCACTTTTCACAAGTGGTGATAGAAGTCATATTTATTAAAAAGAGTCTAGTGTCTACTTTATTTTGGATGCCGATAGATCTCCATACCGTTTCCATTTATTCTGCTGCTTTGTTCGCTCGAGAACAGAACTTTCTGCTTTTTTCCTGGATGAAAGGTACCCTATGACCTTTTCTCTACCACTGACAAAGTGTGTGCGAAATTTCATGATCTGTCGAGTAGTTAATGAATATGAGCTTGTCTATTTATTACACTTTCACGCCGTAACAATCAAAAAAACTCACATTCGCATTTAATAACTTTCGGAAACTGGAGATTTATTTATAGCAATTATATGGATCAAATGCCTGACTTCTATATGTTAAAGCATTATAATTGCGTGTATGAGAACGAGACAAAGCTTTATAACGCACTGCCTTAATCTTGCAAATGCAATGACAATGATTTAAAAGATGATGGTAAAGCTTCTATTCCATCTTATTGCAATAAATCAATCTTGTTAATGACCCTTTTTTATCGTGGGGAAATGTTTCTGATGCATTCTCCTCACCACAACGGGAAACGAAAGGGTAATGCCCCTGGGCAACGTCTAGAACAGTAGTTCCCAATGCGGTACAGGTGGACCCCCAGGGGTCCACGGGAGACTTGACGGGGGTCTAACTTGGCGTGACAAAAAAAATGGAAGTTCACAAGTCATAAGCCGGGCTTCACAAAAATTTATTTGCTTTCGATAGTGAAGAAGCAAAATGTTGGCTTGACTTCACCTATCAATGTAGGCAGATTATATTTTTTGAAGCTCAGCGACTGTTATTTGTAAAATCTTGCATATTCCATATCCAGTACCAGTGGTCTCGAATCTAACGATTTTTGGTAGAGAATTACTAAAAAAAAACAAAAAAAGGGTCAGTCCGCCTACCGTGGAAGGTTCAGTGCTGAGAATTGCAACCAAAAAAAACAATTTAGCCCATAATTGCATGAACTTAAATACGAATGCCAAGCAATATGGTAGAAATGTAGCTGCAGGGGGTCCACCGGAACCAGCTAAATTTTGAAAGTGGTCTATGAGAAAAAATTCTGGGAACCTCTGGTCTAGAAGAATGCAGAAGAAGTGCCTTGCAGCGTCACACAAGTTTGCAGCCAAACACCAACAGCCACCTATGAGTGAATTACTTACATTGATCCTGGTATACCTTTTTCATATTGATCTCTATAATTCTCTTATTAGACAGACAAAACAGTATTAATCCTAGGTTTCATCAGCTTTCCGTTCTCCAAAAAGGATCAAGGCGAAATTGAATGCTGATGATGACGTTTTGACTGTGACTTTGTTTATTTGTTCGTTTGTTACGCTTAACTATGAGCAGCGATAGCTCAGTGGGGAGACCAACAGACTGCAATGCGGAGAGTCTCGGGTTCGAACCCACGTCGCGCACCTCTGACTTTTGGAAGTTATATGACTTTTCGAAATTATGTGCGCATTGATTGACAATAATTATCGCCTGCTCCGTGCCTCGGAGAGCACGTTAAGCCGTCGGTCCCGGTTGCCATGAACATCTATGGCAGTCGTTATTGGGAGAGTGTCGACACAAAAGATCCCACTGGGTCGAAGTGTCGCCGGTCTGCACTGACTGGCCCCCACATAAGATAAGATAAGATACGCTTAACTACTATACCAATTAACATGCAATTTCGCATACACGTTGTCAGAGGTATAGAAAAGGATATAGGGTACCTTTCATCCACGATAAAGTACTGACAGTAACCTATATTTATGCGAGCGAAGTCGTGGACAAAATAGATTTTGTCCACGACTAAGTAAAGACTAAGAAAATAAGTCTTACTTAATGTTATTAATATGTTGTAGGTTAAATGCTCTACTCTAGTAGAGCATATACCTTACAACATATTAATAACATTAAGTAAGACTTATTTTTGGATAAAGAAACACGGTTATTGCCAACTATTTGAGATACAGCCTCTCCATCTTAGGTATGGATCTTTGCCGCTCCCTTAATCCCAAAACCTACATCGGGAGCGTCATTAAGCAAGCTTCGCGAAAACTCGGAGTTCTGAACAGGGTGAGGCGGTTCTTCACGCCTGGGCAACTGTGCCTATTGTATAAGGCACAAGTGCGCCCTTGCGTGGAGTACTGTTCTCATCTTTGGGATGGCTCCGCGCAGTACTTGCTGGACGCTCTCGACCGGTTACAGCGGCGGGCTGTCCGTATTATCGGAGATCCAGAGGTCACGAGTTCACTGGAACCTCTACAACTCCGTAGGGACATTGCCTCATTGGCATGTTTCTACAGAATATACCACGGGGAGTGCTCTGAAGAGTTATTCCACCTTATCCCATCCTCCCCTTTCCTATCCAGAACAACGCGTGCTGGGATCAGATGCCATCCTTACACAGTAGAGTCGATTAGAGCGCGTACCAACAAGTTTGGGTCCTCATAAATCTGCCGAACGACCAAGGCATGGAATTCTCTGCCAAGGCACGTGTTTCTTTTCACGTTGTCCTTTAAGCGGGGCGTGAAAAAGCACCTTCTCAGGCCGTCAAAGTAGAGACCTCAACATCGCCTCGGCTACTATGGGGGCGGTGTGGAGGCCACTGCTCTTAGACCACACGACTGCTTACCATCAGGTGGAGTGTGGTCATTTTGACGAGCAAAATAAAAAAAAATAAAAAAAAAATTCGAAGCGCCGCCTTGTCTGAGGAAGTAACATTTTTCTTCACGAGTCATAAAAATAGTAACACGGTTTCTGCGTTACGACCGGTAAATAAGTGAGAAAGGTTTCAAGGTTCACAGACCTACTTCTTTTTATTTTCTTTAAAAAATACAGCTCTCGCATTAGGAATAAATCTTGTGTCGCGGGGAACTTTACAAACAACGGACACAACGAACACTCAGACTTGGAACAACCATTTGTGGATCACACAAATGGTTGTCCCGTGTGGGGATCGAACCCAAAACATTGTCGCAGTGGCAGCGGCGGGGTTACTACTTAAATCACTACGCCATCAGTACAAACCTACTGCTCTCACCTTTTTCTTACATTCCTCTCTTCCTATATTTCCTCTTTTCAAGGGTCAACGATGCGCATACAATGGCATGTTAATGCAATATATTATAAATAGGAAGAATGTAATTATGGCTTTTTTTTTTAATTGGTTGTATCATAAAGTAGTGATAGTGTATGACCACAGCGGTCCTGTTTTCGGTAATCCGTAGTTTTCGTTAACTGGCTCGGTGATGCCGCAGCAGTTAGTGCGTCTGCTGTTGAATTAAGTATGATTGTAGCAGGTTCAATTCCCGGTTTGAGCAAAGTTTTATTAGGATTTTATTTAAACAAGTGAGAAACGGCAATGAATTGCCGTAAATCTTAGAGTTCGAAAAAATGGTATCACGTGACCTTGAGGTCAGAGCTCAAATGTCATAGTCATTTCGGGGGTATATCGACTATGCTGAGTCGAATGGCGTTGACCGCGAACCTCTAGCTCTTACGGTTCTTGAGTTGAAAGTTGTATAACAGACAGACGGACAAACCTGTTGTATCAGAGTTTTTTCGAATTCTAAAAAGGAAAGTGGCAGTACTTAATATGAAATTGTGCTAGGTATACCCAAATTGTAATATATTACACGTTCGGAGATCGCCAGCTATGATTTTAGCTGCACGGAATTATAATTTCGTGTAGGTACCCGTTGGAGATAGATTTGTGAGTACGATATGACATAATTAGGCGGCCTCAATGGCGTAGTGGTTAGTATAACCGACTGCCATGCCTGAGGTCGCGGGTTCGATTCTCTCACAAGTCAAACATTTGTGTGCATGAACAAGGATGTTTGTCTTGGTCTGGGTGTTTCTATGTATAATATGTATGTATTTACAAAAAAAAAGGATATATGTATGTTTATCCATTGTCTAGTACCCATAGTACAAGCTCTGCTTAGTTTGGGCTAGATGGTGTTGTGTGTATATAGAATATTATTATTATTAATTATTTTTGACTAGATTTTGCCCGCTCGTGTTAATGTAGATTTTGTCAATAAATTCTCTCGGGAACAGTACATTTTGCCTGGATGAAAGGTACGCTGTAACGCTGACAACGTATATACAAAATTTCATGATCGGTCAAGTAGTTAGGCGTGAAAGTGTAACAAACAAACAAATAAACGAACTCACATTCGCATTTATAATATTAGTTAGGATACTATTCATGTAAAGAACAATAACCTAGCTTTGCAGCTGGTATACCTAAGTTCCACAAATTGTCATTAAGCCAGGTGACACACGAGATCCGTTTTCTTTGCCTTCGAGTATCTACTTAGGTGACGTCACGAGTACGTGAGCTGCGTACCCTAGCTGGACACAGCCAACTAAGTCCTGGTGTGAGTAAGGCACCTCTGCTGCGTGAAGGTCAATGAGACAAGTCGCGTGTAAACGTATCGAATAACAACGTATTCTTTTTCTAAATATTTTATACGAAAATTGACCAAAATAAGTCATCACAAACTAGATTGTTTAGTCTTGCTAACTCAACTGTTGTAATATTTGAATAAATATATACACAATTATAGATTTCGAAAATCGCATTGATATTATAAATAAAATGAAGACGTTTGAAAGTTTGTTCGTCAATCACATATAAATTGTAGAAGATAAGATAAGATAATATTTATTTGGGTAAACATGTGTGTACAATTGAGTAGTTGACTCACTTATTATATTATTTAAGTCAAATAGTTACTTTATCTGAACTCTAAAATATAACGATTTATTTAAATCTACCAAAGGTTAAGGTCAGTGGTCATATGGCAGAAAAAAGATACACGGTACAAACTGTACATCACTTTGTCTTATATCCAAATTTAAAATATAAATTTCTCCCTCATTTAGTATCCAACTTCGACATTCTTTACAAAAAATCATTTTTCTGATTACTGTTTACTTTTGTCTGTATTCTTGGTGTGCCTGGTGGATCTGACAGACCCATTACTTCAAGAAAACAATAATTACATATTTAAATTCTTTATCAATCGCGTAGTAGTCCTGAGTAGCTTCGCATTATAGACTATCGGCCATTTTGCGGCTCTCTCACAGTCCGGCACGCTGATTTGTGACGCCAGATTTGTGGGCGACTGACGGAACAGGCATTTTTCAAATCACTATGAGTTTGAGACTCTTCGTGCTTATCGTAAATTGTGTGAGGTTCGATAGTTCAGATACTCGTAAAGAGAGAGCAGTAGTTGATAAGTTGGCAGCTATTTGACACTTGTACAAAGAGTTGCTTAGAAACTGCCAAGATATCAACACTTATTTAAACATATGTGTTGATTTTTGTTACTTAATGTTAGAGGATTTTCATTTATTTAATAAAACTATATAATCTTGTACTTATATTTTACCTTTTCTTATTTTATCTCTTAATATAGTTATATAACATAAATAAAGATATACCATTTGATATTTAGACGCAATGAATAACATGAAAATGATACTTTGTTTCCGGGTCCTAGAAATCCACCAGGCAAGCCTTGTAAATTTTACCTACCAGGCACCCCAAGGGTTAACTAATGTACAAAATTAAATATAAGCAATTAGATACCCTATTTAAAGCTTGTAGGATGTTACGTGTGGAATCGAGCAGGGTGAAACCTGGCATGTGGTCGCCTCGCCGCTGCCATCGCGTCGAGTGCGTGAGTTCGAATTCCACACGGCACAAAACTTTGTGTGATCCACAAGTGGTTCTTCTGAGTCTAGATATTCTTTGTGTCCGTTGTTGTGTTTGTAAAGTCCCCCACGACACAGGCATTATAGATAGTGTGGGTGTTGTCTTTTAGAAAAAAAAAGAAAAGGAAATACACAATTAGAACGTCTCCTATATTAACTTACATTTCTTTTCCGGTATGTGGTCTTATGGAATCACGTGGGATAAGCCGCAGTCTGACGCTAGTTTAACATAGGTACGTTTTAATCAGATTTGTCAGGTCTCGCTATTACATGATTGTTCTTATTGTGACTAGTGTGGTCCCAATACAAGTATAGGAGATACGACAAAGTGCTCTCAAGCATGGAAATCTACATACATTGCCCCTTTCAAGACTCTTCCTCTTACCTCATCTGCTACCACGCTTGCAGGTTCTGGCTACACAGGTATCAATTAGAAAAGATTGGTGGTACCCAGCCTATGCAGGTTACACAGGTTGGGTACCACCAATCTGCTTGATTCAGTAGCCAAGTATATTTGGATAACAGCTTAAGATGAATATTCCCTTATATTTATAAGGGAATATTTAACTTAAGCTGGCATAAATAATAACTGCCATAGCTCTGTTCTCTTAGTATAACTCCTGAAATTCCTAGGGATGAAGTTTATTTCCATGAGAAACGGCCACTGTTTATTTTTTGTCGCTTTCGCATCAGATATTTCATGTATTAGATAGGTTACCGTATTATAATTGATTGTTTAGATGTCCATAGAAGAGTGGAAAAGAGTTTTATTAAAAATCTTTAGAAACTGCGCACACGGGCACCAATTTTGTAAAAAAGGTTAAAGTGTTATTATTTGCTTATCAGCTATGGATATCTCCCACACGCTTGTAGCAGATATAAATAGCTTTTGTATTGCTAATAGATTCAAACGTGATGTCTCGTGACAAAACAAAAAACCTGTTTTGATTACCAATACGTTTCAAACATTTGATGATTTTTTATGAGTTATCATTTGCATAATATAATAAAAATGTTAAGAATGGAACAGATAAAGGATTTCAGATGACTGCTAAGCTATTAACATATAAATAGGAATTATTGTTTTATAATAAATAATTTATTCACATAAATTCTAATTATCAATCTTAATTTTTAGCACTAACTAAATTATTGTTATTCTTTTCTCGCAATGCTACCAGCTCGGATATAGAAAGGACCGTATTTCTTGGCGCCTCATTGTTAGGAGGCCTCCAATCAAGAGACTTGCTTCTACTTCCCGTTTTAGAAATATCGTATTTAATACTCTTCTGCTGTCTTCTGAAGACAATATACGGCCAATCATCTGAGTTCGATCGCTTCTTGTCTACCATAGATGTACCACAATTTCCTGGAACCGAATTTGTCTGGATTAAGAAGCTCGGGCGACCTGACAGTTGTCCTAACTGTCGTCTGTGATACCTTGTCTGAACAGGAGGTCCTCTCTCGAGCTCCACACGACGAGACAACCAATGGTAATGAGTGACGGGGTCCCGCGGGCCCCAGTATCGGGACGGCTTGAACGACGACTTCAGCTTCTGCGGAAGAGCAAGTGTTTCCTCTAAGGAAGTTTTCTTACATTCTAGGCATGATCCACACTAGGTAAGGCCGTAGCCTTCAAATTAGCTAAGGCAAAAGGAAAAGTATATTAGATATCGCTTAGGGAAGTATTTACACATTCGCATACGCTAAACGATGTACGTGAGCACTTAACTATATACCTACCATCATATAGTTCCTGATAACACAACACGTTTTAGTGATGCGCATAATTGTATTCGAATAATGTTCGAAAAAAGTTGTTACATTGTGACCTTAGCCTGACGTATAGTTTTGCCATCATATTCGAATATATATAATTCGATTACAATCTTGTATAGTCAATTTCAATACACCGAAATCAAAAGTTATACAAACGGTTCATTGACATGACCATAGACATTTTAGTGATGTCCAATTGTAGAGTCAATTGTAAATCAAATAATTACCTAATTAAATCATTCGATTTGATGCAGCGACAAAACGCTGCTACAATTATAATATCTTACTGAGCTATAATTGTGGCTATCATTCGATGTCCGCAGTTGACCAAACAGAATATAGTAGATATACAGTAAAAGAACATTTGCAAGGTACATAATTTTACATTGTTAAAAAAATAACCTAAGGAATAATTAGTAATCATTATTGATAGATTAATTTAAATTTTAAATTCCTCTAAATACCGTGTATTCTATTGCAAATTAATTTTAACTTTCGTTTTGTTGAACAAATTTTGATTAACTAATCAATTACTAAAAATTTTACGACAGTTTTTTTTTGTCGTAGGGTACAGCCTTATGCAATCATAAACTATAGATATTTTTTCATCTGACAAATACCCCACTTTTAGTCTAATAATAATTAGTAGTAGTATCTTTTAATTTAGTAATATTTTTTAATGTCTTTTTTTATTAAAATACCATAAAAATCCTCGTAGTCTTAATTTCATTATACCCAAAAAATATCCATTTTAACACGGCTCTCTGTTTACATTGACTCAAATACGAATTTCAGGATTTAGGTGTTAAAATCTATATTCTCATTGATAATAAGAAATTTCTAGTCATATTTGCTAATGACCTACTAAAAATATTAATATTAGGTATCCATAGAAAAGCCAATGACTATAAGGTGTCCACTTTCTTTTGAAAGGAGTGTATATTTTCCTAACCGTGATCATAAGACAAGAGAAGTATATTTTTGGTACCGTCAAATTACTCTAGTTGCATTGGCAGAGTAAATAATATGTTATTTATATTTATTATGTTCGATTCCCGCACAAGTCAAAACATGAACATGGATGTTTGTCTTGGTAACAAAAAGTATATAATTATTAGGTATGTTTATCCATTGTCTAGTACCATAGTACAAGCTCTGCTTAGTTTGGGCTAGATGGTGTTGTGTGTAGGTGATAGAATTTTATTATTATTCTCTTTATTATTATTATTATTTATAGAGCAGCGATAGCTCAGTGGGGAGACCAACAGACTGCAATGCAGAGGGTCTCAGGTTCGAATCCACGTCGCGCACCTCTGACTTTCGGAAGTTATATGACTTTTCGAAATTTTGTGCGTATTGATTGACAATTATCGCCTGCTCCGTGCTTCGGAAAGCACGTTAAGCCGTTGGTCCCGGCTGCCATGAACATCTATGGCAGTCGTTATTGGGAGAGTGTCGACACAAAAGATCCCACTGGGTCGAAGTGTCGCCGGTCTGCACTGACTGGCCCCCGCATAAGATAAGATAAGATTATTATTTATACTTCTCAAAACTTTAGCAAGAAAAGAAAGTATGTAAACGATTAGTGTTTGAATGTTTCGTTATATATTAATAATAAATACTGATCATCTTTTAACAATACTTATTAATATAATATAATACGAGACAGCTTTGTGTGCCTTCTTACTACAACCCCTTGTACTTATTAACGGACATAATGGAACAGATAGCACATTTCGTATCGCCCGTGCACACTATCAAATCGATATCGACTACCCCTTTCGACTATTAATATTTTATCATTCTACTTACATTAAAACATTTCTATAGGATATAAGGGATAGGACAAGTTAGGGACGACATAAATAGTAAAATACTTTACAAAACTAAACAAATAAATCAAAAAGAGCAAATATAAACCCATTAAGACGAGATTGCCAGTTTCTTAAACCAAGTGTTATTTTTTTTTTGTTTTTTTAAATATTTTCTATATAACAGCAATAGATTTGCTCCTCAACACGACTGCTGGAGCCGCCCGCCGCGCGCACCGAGCGCGGGCGACACGCGCCTACCAATGGCGCACTCCGCACTATTGGAGACATACTTGCCGAGCACTACAAACTGGACCTATTTGCCGATGGATTAGAACATTTGTATAAAAATTTCATATAATTTTAAATGACATATTATAATTTATAGGACTGACATTTTATTTTATTATATTTTAATTCATTATTGTAATTTATTGTTACTATTATTTATAATCTATGACATTTTGCTATTTTATAAATATGTATGACGAGCATGTTTAGTTATAATTTAATATTTTGGAAAGTTATCTTGTAAGTGTTTTGGGTGTTACATCTGTTAGCTTGTAAGATTGAATGAATAAATAAATAAATAAACACTTGCCCCGTATAAATGAGTCCTTACTAACTTGAATCTGCTCATAAAGGTATTCCACTAAATTAATTTAATAATATAATATAATAATATCAGTCCTGTATTAAACTGTCCCACCGCTGAGCATGGGCCTCTTTTCACTATGAGAAGGGTTAGGCTATAGTCCACCACGCTCTCGGCGGGGTCGCGACTGCATGTGAAAGTGATTCGCGCGGCCCCGTCGACAGTGGTTTGTCGAGGAACACCGTGGTAGGTTTAGTCGGTATTCCGCGAGGTTCATTTTATCGTTTAACATCTTTTCATTTACCCCGGCGAGTCCGACATAACCCCTCCGCCCGCCCCCGCGGAGGGGTATGCGTCATAGCATTCCCCCACGGTAAAAAAAAAAAAAAAAAAAAATAGTCTACCACGCTGGCCTAGTGCGGGTTGGCAGACTTCACATATCTTCGAGAACATTATGGAGAACTCTCAGACATGCAGGTTTCCTCACGATATTTACCTTCACCGTTAAAGCAAGCGATAATTAACTATTTAATACGCATATAATTTCGAAAAGTCAGAGATGTGCGCCTTAGCCTACGGCACTCCTAATTAATATAGAATGAACATATAAATATCTAAAAGTAACAGTTAATGAGTAAGTTTTCGTAAACTCTACAAACATGGGCATCTGCCTACTATAAGCAGGCTTAGGGCTAATGCAGGTTTCCTTACGATATTTACTATTATATTAATAAAGTGTATGACTCCAAAAGGAAAAGGCCATTACTTATTGGCTCATGATGTTACGCCCATTAGATTTCCAATACAACAACAGTAAAATCTAAGTACATCACAATCTCTTACCCCTGGGCAATCGTACTGCATTTGTCTCGCTACCACAATCAAAGACATTACCAGGAACACAATGATAGCTAACGTAGTGCTAGCTATTATGGTAATAGCTGGATATGGCGGCTGCAACCAATTGTCTTCTCGGAGGTAGATCATTGTGACCCACCACACCATGAAAGGCGCTATGATGCCGGGCGCCGCACACCATCCCATCACCCACCGACTTGCCAGATCACAGCCGGTCAAGAATTCCACGTCTTCTACCAATACTTTCCAACCTGAGGATTACATAAAAACAAATAAAAAATCGGACTTACCGCTTTTAACTTGCCTTCTAAAAAAAGAATATAAACAGAGTTTAAAACTCTTAAAATCAATACCTAACTAATATTATAAATGCGAATATGAGATTGTTTGTTGTTTACGATTTCACGCCCCGGTCGATGATCGGTCAAATATTTATCCCATCATCATAAAAATTCGCATGACACGTTGTCAGCGTAAAAGAAAAGGACAAAGTATACTACTATAATCCAGAAAAGAGTACTGTTACTAAAATTTATTTTTTTGTTTTTTAACCTACCTTACATTTATGCGGGCGAAGCCACAGACAAATCTAGTATTAAATATGTATTTTAAGCCTTAACTAAACCCTCGATTTAATCCAGCCAAGGCATCCAAAACACATACGGATCTAAGTGGAAAATCTTCCTCTTCTGTAAAGTTATATTTACCGATATACCTACTAAGATACAACTAAAATAAAAAATATACAATTGTTTCAAAATGGAATTACCACAATTCTGCTTCTGTTTTTATTCGCGAATAAATATGAGCCTTATTGGTGCCGTAGTATGAGTTTGCTCATATTTGAATGTAATAATTTATTTATTAGGCAATTCTCGGATTGAGCATACAATCATGTAACACTTCCCCTCTGACACATCGACTTATAAATAGCGGATGAGATGAGTGTGTAATATAGCTCTGTTTAGTAAAGGCCCACTAGCGTAGCTTAATTGCTCCTAAACAAAGGTTCATTCCACTAATGACTAATGGTTGAATAAACAAACATTCAATTTAATTATTTAACGTTAAGTTAGTGATGCGGAAAATAAATGCAGTGAGACACTCAGATTAATAAAGGTCATTAATCCTTTGAATTTAGTGAACTGAAACTGATGAACACAGGCAATGGATAACTCGTTGAAAGAATATTTGATTACGAAGCATACAGACTTACATACTATAAGTTACCTTGCTTTCAAATCTTAACCATTCTAGAGGGAATAAGCCCATAGAAAGCAGCTGAGACACACTTAAGAGAAAAAACGGGCCGAGTTTTGTAACGTAAATTAACTACCCTCTAACAGAGGGAACCGGTGTAAAAATAGCAACGCTATTATTACGTTTTCCTCGATGGTAAATCACGAGTACAAGAGAATTATTGTACCAACCTATATCTATCCATATTAATGTATTATAAGTATTGCAAAAGCAAGGCGACATTTTATGCCATCTTGGTAATCCCTACTAATATTATAAATGCGAAAGTAACTGTATCTGTCTGTAGAAAGAAAAAGGGAATGCATGCAAAGAAAAAGATAAAATAAAATCAGATCGTGTGGCATATGAAATATCATTTACCTCAAAATATGGCTTCGATGGAGAGTTTAAGCCGAAGTTCAGCTCCTAACAATTTTTTGTTTATTCTGATGGTGATAACGAAATCCTTTAAATCTTTGATTAAAATACTCATAATGTGTATTTTTAGTAATTGTTTACGATATTGTCTCAATTATGTTCCTATAATTAAAATTAAAGATAGTTAGCACTTGTTTTTGGATTATTGCCAATACAAATCAAATTCTTTGGTATTAAAAACTATCATATCTTTTTTATGCTTCACTCCATCGACTAATGTCCACTCCACGTCACACTCCATGGACATGACTGCACTCCGTGGGCATTTAATTCTTTTTCTTTAGAAATTATTTATAAATTAAATAATGAAAATAGGTAAGCTAACACATACAATGTAACAAAAATTACAAATACAACATTAACTGATTTTCAAAATTTTACGGCAGTGTTTAGAGATTGACCCGGGAATATGCACTCTTTAAAACTGTAATGGCAAATCGGTCGGAATCATCGGAATACGGCAAATTAAATGATTTTCTCCGTTTGCTATTCTAGTCATGATTATAACTATTATAATATTGCGTCCTAGTTGAGTAATTTGTTACCGTGTACCATTACATAACCTTGGTGCGTCAAGATTTCCCATTAACAGGACTGGCATACTTTCAGCCTTAACTTATGGGGAGGCACTCCTGATAATTCTAAAGAATCCAGATACTCTATAAGGTACGATGTCACTTTTTCAGTGTCCATAACATTGTCTACTGAGAAAACATGACAACATCTCCCTCAACATCTGACGTAATTTGTTTGTTTATCTGACCTACTGTATCATTTGTCGGCGCCGAAATTGACCTATCATACAACCAATCTCGATTGCCCATACCTATTTGTAGATTTGGTTTAGACATTATTATTTAAATCATCTGTGTTATCGACAATTTGACAGAATTCACGTCTTATTGTAATCATGCCGTTACTGTCTGTTAGCGTACAATCTTCTCCGACTTTTAAAAAAGCAGCCACATATTGCCCTGAGTGAGAATCGTTGTGTAGTTGTACTCGCATATTTATTTGTAGTCAGACAAAATTTTTTTACGTGTACCCGTAATACAGACGCCTTCAAACAGACATTTATTTCATCTGCCGGTGTACCCCTAGTGATAACCGGCAGGGTCTGTTTAAAGTCACCAGCTAAAAGTACCACCAACAGTCCCATGATACTCTAGTTGCTCTTGATATCTTTAATGGCACGATATAGTGCATCGATTGCTTTTTTTGTAGGACATCATCGTACATCCCTAACCCAAACCAAACACCTTACACTGCTGCAACATTTTTGCAAATTTTACAACCGCTGCGCTGCACTGCCGCCGGCGCATCTTTTATTGTGTATAGCACTTGCCGTGTCCAGTATTTGCGCGTCGTATATATACTAAGACGGTATTTTTATTAATTATACAATGTTGAAAAAAATATACGTATTGTAAAAATCCATCCCCATGTACGTAGAAATTTTAAAATAGCTGCAACAAATGTTTACTTATTTACTTCTTATGTTTTAGCAGAGGATAGAAAAACAATAAACGTAGTTTATAAAAATGTATTAAGTAAATTAGGCTATTTGCAGTAAACCACAGCATTTATATGTGTATTAATTGCAAAAAAAGATTCTTAAAAAAAATTAAAATGCTACCCAAAGTAACTATTCCACGCGGACGAAGTTACGGGCAAAAGCTAGTATAAAATAAATAGAAAACACTTGTCCAACCCTAGACACATTCATATTTGAAAAGTTGTTGGAGTTCTTAGAACAGCGATAACCTAGTAGGACTAGATTGTTGGACTGCAACGCAGAGATCTCGACTTCAATCCCGAGTCATGCACCGCTGACTTCGAAATTATGTGCGTACATATCAAATACTTAATCATCGGCCGCTGAAGGAAAACACTGTATGTCAAAAAATCAATGCCAACCCGCACTAGACCAGCGTAGTAAACTACGGCCTAAGCTTTCTCATAATGAGAAAAGGCCCGTACCCAGCAGTGGGACAATTTATTTACAGATCTAATATTATTACGGTATTCTTACCATATATGAAGACAAAGGGTAATATCTCAGTTAATGTTGTGATGCTGACGAGTAATGGTACGGCATAGTCGTCCAGTAACGTGAGGGCGGGCACTCGCAGGGCCAGCGTCGCCATGCTGATTCCCGCGCCCGCTAGTGAGCCGGCCATGGACAATAAGCGCCATCGCATGCCGCCAATATGACGGCAATGGTCGTAGATTGGAAAAAGAAAAGTGAGCTAGAAAAAGTAACATGTAAGTAAGATTCTTCTGCTTCGCATTTAGGCGATATAATACACATAATATTATGATATTGTACAAGCATTTTGCCTCCATCGGTGGTGCCGCGGTAGTGAATGCGACTGGTGTACATGTACGTGGTTTGGATCTTGAATCCAGGGTCGGACCAAACTTTGGGTTTTTCTGTCACGGAATCATCAGTAGCAGCCCGGAGTTAAGAAATATTAAGGAGCCCAGTCTTTTACACCGCCAACTTCCTAACTGCGTACCTGTCTCGGAAAGCATTTAAAGCCGTTGTTCCTGCACATGATCTCTCTCTAGTGGTGTTGGATTGCCGTCCTATCGGATAATGAAAGTTGAGGAATAGAGAGTGCACTTGTGTTTGCGCACACAATTGTGCAATATAATATCACCTGCGTAGATGGTAATTCTCCTTTAAAAATATGTATACTCGAATACCCCTTGAAAGGTTTGGCTCTTATTTACAGGTTATGTTCGACATACTGTACGGATTTCGATAAGACTAGCCACAGGCAAGATTACTTGAATGAGCAACTAGTGTTCCATTTTGTACAGAATTGTGTATTATTTTTGCAATATAGAAATAGAAAGGTTGGGACGTTAAAAGGTTGCAAGTAAAAACTCAAAACTTACCAAAGTTATGAATCCAGAAACAATTAAAATAAAGAAAATAACAATTGGCCAGGCCACATTGTTGTTAGACTCGACGCCCATTTTGTAGGTCTGGATGAGAACTGCGAATACACTTGTGTCCTTACTTGCCGAGCTTATAGAATACCAGAACAATAGGCCGATCCAGGTAGATACTATGTTGGCGCCAACAAACGCTATAGCAGTCCTGAAAATAACTTCAGTTACAGGTTTAAGGTTTTTAGTAACTTAAGATTAGAAAGTCATCTAACGCATCTAAAGTTTCTTGTTACAGCTTTCAGTTGAAACCATTGAACTTAGAGGATACTATACACCTTAGTGTACATGGTGTCTACCCCATTGAACATTCTCAGATTTTACTGCTTACAAATGAGTAAAGCTTTTGGGGTAAAATCATTTAGTGAGACTCATAACTGCATGGAACCGATCTTACTATAGATACAAATATTCAAAAATTATAGATATATATAAATAATAACACAGCATAACGCTCCTATACAGCTCCAAGTTGAAAACGGTTTTAAAGCAAGGACTTGAAATATGGCTCTAATAAAAAGCTAAATTTGTCTCAACATACTGTGGGAATGAATACGATTACATTTTTTTTTTATTGATTATATCTGTAACAACTAAATCCTAATAGACACAATCAATCTTCTAGCCAAGGTTTGGGACATGAAGCTTGGAGCATCCCCTATTAGATGAACAGACAATATGATCAGGGTCTGGGGAAATGTACGAAGTATAGCTTCAATAACATAGAAAGTAAACTTTTTTAGATATATAAGTCTGGTTAAAGATAGACGGTATACAGATTACATGTTACTACTAATACCTCTAGTAGGTATTAGTAGTAACATGTAATCTGTCATAAAACAAGTCTCTTGCTAACAGAAAGATGTAACCCGACCTATAATTACGATGCAAGTTACTCTACAACTTAATTACCATAGCACATTGGTGTCGGCATAAACAGTGTCCCCAGCAGATATGAGGTATCCACCAGCTGTCTGTGTGGAGAGCAAAGCTTGCACTATTCCACCGTGCCAGATGTTTGGTTCAACAAAACTTCTCCAGTCACTCCTCTTGACGATCGTGGACAAATTTTCACTGTTACCAATACACGACGCCGTCACTACCACGAGGATGATCACGAGTGGGCCCAGCACGTAAAATACCCGTTTCATTAGTTTTACTGGGTTGTAAAAACTGGAAATAAAATATATTTGAACTAGGCATTGTGTACGCATGATTCTAAGCGAGAGATTATAAGCATCGCTTATCATAAAAATCAAATAGTAGTGTTTACCCAGTGAACTATTATTTACTTCTTATATTTCTATTTCTATTTTTTGATCTATGCCAAAATACACATTCATCGGTCTCCGCTATATGCTTAAAAAGGATTACAAAGTTTTCTCTTCACATTGATATATGAATAAAAATGTGCTGCATCGAAGTTTATGCTACAGGTGGATCTACGCGACAAAGGCGCCAGTAGTCGCGTAAATTCATTATTTTGTAAGCCAAAAATCGGATTGCTGCCAGTAGTCCCCTTTAGAACTATCCCCCGGGTTGACAACAGGGAATTTTCTTCACAGTTGTCACCCGGGTAACATATTTTCCCAACTGTTCACTTCCAACATGGCAGAGGGGACAACTGGTAACTTTTCCTCAATTGCCTCTCATGACACCAGGGTGTTGACAATCGCTGCGGTTCCTTCCCAATTGCCAACCTCGACAAGTTTAAATTACATCTTTTCTCTTTTCGACTACATAAAACTGTTGTTCATCAGTTTATTTGTTCGAGCATCACGTGTCCTGATTTCGACAAAATGTTATAAATAACAAAAAATACATAATTACCATAGATTTCAACTTTAATGAAATATAAAAAAATTGTTACAACAACTTTGCTCAATTTTCACAATGTCAGAAATAGTAAAAAATATAATTAAAGAACTCAAATAAGTTAACTATGAGCAACATTAAGTTTGTAATAGAAAAGAGAAAATTTACTGGGAACAATCCTAAAAATAGCGTATCGTCGATAAGTATTTAAACGAAAATTTTCGTAAATATGCCACATTACACATAATATCATGATGTTGGCGTTGCTTAGCTATTCTTCTTAGTCGTTCATTCTGGACAGAATGATCGTAGTCATCATGTTGTCTAAGTGTCCAGAAGAGTCGACGTCACACGCCTCACGATGTTCTGCCATTTCTTCGGAGTTACCGGCATGTCTTGTACACTCATGCAATGGACCGCCCACGTCTGACTTAACTTGGTCAGTCCATCTCATGGGTGATCTTCCGCGCGCTCTCCTGCCTTCCACCTTTCCTTGCTTAGGTATACTGATGTATTATTAAGTATTTAATTATTAAATTAAAGTTATTACTTACATAAACGGGCAGACTATCCAAATCACGAGCAAAATTAAAGCCACATTTAAGTAATACTCCGGCTTTTCAGACACAGGTGACATGAATGTCTCGCTAAAATCAAAATATTCATATTATATATAACTAAATATTATAACAACATAATTTTAAAAGGTAAACCTGTGGATTGATCGGTTTGGGTCCGTTACCAACATACAATGAACAAACACAAAGTCCACCTATACTCGAAATAAAGATGTGTGGATCGCACAAATAATTGTGCTTTGTGGGGTTCAAACCCACAACATTCGATGCGACGGCAGCGGCAGCAGTGACCTTTGCCAAATCCGCCACCCATGTACATTAGAATATAACATAACATAAACAATAATTATTCTACACAAATGTATTTTGTATGGAGTAAATTACTTCTGCCTGAACGTAATAATAAATAGTAATCGCCCGGTTGTTCCCTTGATTGTTCCAATAAAATAAAATTAGAATACATCTATTACTTTCTTTTAGTGATTTAGTAAATATTAGTTACAATGAATATGCCTGCTATGTCTGCTTCTACCAAGTAAATCGCGTCACGAACATTCACACACGTACGCCTCTTCTACTGTACTTATCTATTTTTAAAAACATCTCTCTCATAATGATAATCGTCGTACGACAACAAGCTTACCAAACATTAAATTTTGAAACAAACAAAAAAGCTCGACCAGGATTACATTCCGTAGACCACACGAAGAACTTACATGAGACATGCAGATGCGTTGAGCGAATGCAGGTTATCAACCTAAAAATATGTAAACGTATTAAATTTAATAATATACATATAACCGTGTCGGGAAATGTTATTGGATTTTTCTCTCAAGACATTATAATAGCAGCATGAATAGGCTAGCTCTTTAATACGTGGGATCTAAAACCTTAGTAGAACTAAACAAGTCTGCTATAGCGGAGTATTTGCTGGAGTCTAGACAAAACCACTGCATTGAACTTTACTATTACTCCAGAATAGAACGTGAATTAGTTGAAATTAAAAAACATCGGAATTACAACCGGGAATGGAGGGATGGATACCATTTGTCTACATATTGGAATCCAGTAGTCAGCAAGTCTAGACATAGTGACTTAGTTCGTCAGTGTGTAGATTTTGTCAGTGTTATGTGTGGAAGTACCGACAGTACAATTTATCATCAAAATAAAATCACCAATTGAGGGAAGTTGCCGAAAAACTTAACGAAGGCGCTGCTGAAACGTCGACCATGATCGATACAAGTCGAACGAAACATCGAGCTGTAAATAGGTAATCATACCTTTAAATTGTTACCAACTTGATTAACACGTTGTCTAATATTGTATAAAATATTATTTATATTGCCTACAAATATAAATAATCGCTTTATTTTCATATAAATTAGCATTTTTATTAATCATTGTAATTATGCACTGTATACTTCAAAATCCAACACGCGAAGAAGAAAGATAATTAATGATTATACGATTAATAAAATCGTTGTCATAATACCTATGTCGGTTTGTGACTCAGTAGTATATATCTACGTTTGTCCATTTCATTCTTCACAATGGGTGAATTTTAATGTTCTTTTATATCGATAGAGACAAGTATAAGTAAGTTAGTTTTTAATTGGATTGAATTATTTGAAAATTGAATAAGCTAAAATGTCTAATTTAAGAAATGCTAGTCAACGAGGATGAACTATAGTCAAGTTCACGTGAAGCAAATTGCGGACACTGTTAGTGTTGTGCTAATTATTTACTTTTTGATGAGCTGACTGCTCATCAAGATAAGGCGATACATACATAATTATGCAAAATTTCGTTCGACCCCCTTTCGAATTATAACAAATTTTACTTTTCAATAGCAGTAATATTTAAAGTATGATTGATATAAAGACAATTCAAACATATACCTAGCGACATCATTAACAATTTTAATTTATAAAATTCATTTTGTTATATGCTTAGCTATTTAAATTGCTGACTGTACAGATAGATTGCTAAACCAATAAATGAGTAACTACTTATAACTTACATCTGTGGTGAACAAATCAATGCATTCCCAAAATGGCAGCGAATTGCTTATGGTGTAGAGGAAGTACGTGATCGTCAATGACAAATATATAACTGAGTATGTGGCAGTGAAAAATGATATGAGCAATTTCAAATACCCGACACCTGGAAAAGAAAATTGTTTGTAGTACAAAATCTATCCATACTATATTATAAAGTATACAGTTAAGGCGGAATAAGCAAATGGTGGTCTACCATGAAAATTTCTATCGAAAACTTCGGACCGTTACGTAAAAAACTTACAACGAAGTTTCATCGGATTTCTAAAGCGTTTAGGACAATCAAGAGATTACGTATTGAAATACAAAACGAATTTTGCGGTACGAAAAAACGGCCTGAAACTTTAGCATTTACTTTTCATGATAAGCCTCCTGGTTCTGTCGAATTCGTTTGCCCGCTGGCACAATCGCCACCGCGGGCACTCGCGGTTTATTCTGTCAAACGACATCCGCCAGAGTTGATCGGGCATTAACGAACTTTTTTCTTGTCAGTTCGTGATCATTTTTGCTTAGGATTTCATATGCTCCATAATGCCGGTTAAATAAACCGACCGGCCGCTGCCCGTCGTCTAGCAAAACGTCTAATAGTAAGTTACAGTGGTCAATTTTCAAATCTCAGGTCAAGTTTATAATCATTATGGTTCAGCGAATCATCGTATACTATATACATATTTTCCAAACAATATGCCAAATATTGACTACTTATAATCCGTCATAGTTATTGCCCTGAAATTCTACGTTGGATGCACTAAAGTCGAATATGTAGAAAGCAACTACATTTTAATTAATCTCCCTCTCACCTTTAAAACAGTCATAGTCTAGTGGGAGAACGTTGGACTGCCACGCAGAGGTCTTGAGTTCGATTCGAAGGCATCTCTGCCTTTTGAAGTCATATGCGTATAAAATAGTTACTCATTGCTTACTTTTATGGTGAAGGCAAACATCGTAAATAAACCTGTAAATCTAATAGTTCTCCACAACGTTCTCAAGGATATGAGTAGTCTGCTAACCTGCAATAGGCCAGCGTGGTGGACTATGGCCTAACTCTTTTTACATTGAGAAGAAGAGAAGTACCCAGCATTGGGACAGCTTAAACTAAACTTAAAGACTAACAAATGAGTTAAAAGATCTAAACATTAATCTATTTAAAAAATATATGCATAAGTATTTGGTGAATAAATGTTATTATAAAATCAATGAATTCCTGGAGGGCAATTAATTATGTATTATTGGCTATGGTACAATGTTATTTCATTTTATTTTATTTTGAAATCATATTATTTTTAGATTTATATACCTGCTTGACATAACTATCCAAATATAACATTGACTATTATTATTATTGACATATTATATTCTGACATTGAAAATACTTACTATTAAAAATAATGATTATATTACATTATTAATATTGAGACATTATTATTATTGTATTGTATAAAGAATCTTTAATATTGCATGCCTAATGGGTAGAATAAGGAGGACTGTATTAATATAAAGCAAACTTTTTGTATAACACCTTTATAAACCTTTATCCATCAAAATAAATGAATTTGAATTTAAATTAATACTGTGCTGATATTATTATAATATATTATATTTAACATCTTTAGTATATGTATTGAAAAGAAAATAACGTCAATTTTGTCTTAGTCAATTTATACCTCTTAGCTGTGGACTGTATACAACGATTGATAAATAGGTACCTACGTGTGTATTGGATAGGCCGAGCAATACTTCTTATTTTAATATGTCGGGGAACTTACCATCATGGTATAGGTATCAAACAGTACTTAGTATCTCCGTAGCATTGCGCCTTGCTTAATTTAAATGCAATTATTTGCAATGTGACGGCAACACGGCGCTTTTAATCGTTATTGAATATAAATTACAATTCATATTAGATTACGCTTAATTATATTAAAATATTTACCCTATCTGCGATTTTTGACTTCTGCAAAATTCAAATAATATAGGCAACTTACTACTTTCTTTAAGAGTAAGGCGTCGCCTTAGGTACTCTTAAAGAACCGTGCCGGTGAGCAAATTAGCACTATGTAGTTATCTCCAATGTTGCAGCAAATGCACAGGTTGATTATCTTATATTATTGTAAGATTGTATAATTAAATTGCTGTGTTGAGATAACTAAGTAATAAAATGTGAATAATTGACCTCTAAAGAAAGGCACAGCCCCCCAGACGCCGACGGCGTCCTGTTGGCTAAGTTGTCCGACAGCGAGCTGCAACAAGGCCAGGGGTAGTGTCACGGTGAACATGGCCACGGTGACGGCTAGCCCGTACTGCACACCGCCGTACCGGAACGCATCGCGGGGACTTCGCCACGTAACCTGCAGCCCTGCGGCTACGGCCGCAGTACACAGGTGCGCGCGGATCAAATCCCAACGCCACCACGACTAGTTTTAAGAGACACAAAATACAATTAGTGCCTTACATTATCAGCTTTTTGTCTATACTAAGACTTATATTATAAAGAGGACAGATTTGATCGTTTGTTTGTTTTAAGGATTACATCAAAAACTGCTTAACCTGTTTTAAAAAGTCTGTCACGTAGAAAAATAAGTTGGTTTTGCTTAACATATATCATCCATTTTTCTAACTATAAAATCGTTAAGAACAAAAAAATATTTTGGAAATATAGAAAGCTATGGACTAGGCATTACATTCGCATTTCAGATAAATGTAAAATTAAAATTTCTCAAATTCTGTTTCTCGCAATAGCAAAAGCCTTCTAATGGTGTTTTAGATCTGGCTCATCATCTAGCTGACACTTACTAATACCGACACCTTGCAAATGTTTAAAAGTGAATGAGAGTAGTTTTCTAGTTCTATTGCTTCCGTATTGGACATCTTTATCATTTAAACAAAGTCCATAAACAACGCTCAACTAAGTCCTACTGTAGAAACAAACAATATAAATGTATAAAAATAGTCTTCATTTCTTAAAAGAGCTTACTTTTAGGGAATAACATTTTAATAGTTAAACAAAAAGCACATTTGTTTCTAATACCTAAAGGAAGCTGTACGCATCTAATATACATGAACAGGATAAATAATTAAAATAACAATGAACAAGTGAAGGTAATATCTCATTCGTTTCTTTTTATGCACTGGTAACGTCGTGTCTGTGGAGTCTTTCATAGTAATGTTGACACACGTGGGTGTGTCAACATTACTATGAAAGTATCCAGTGTACCTTTCCCCTTATAAACACTCACGATTCCCCTCGAATTAAACGTGATTACTAACGAGCTCCACTTTATCGAATAAATTATTAGATTTAAACTATTTGTTTGCGAAATAAGTAGCGTCAATATTGATATATTAAATATTTGGTATCTGTTATTAATATGACATGATAATATATAATTAATGCATTAGGTACCACTTGCGGTAAGTAGCTACCTAATACATTTAGTCATAATATATGTAGGTACTAAACCTTGTAGAAAATATTCACCGACCCGCGAAACAAGCTACTTTCCTCAAAAATCAAAACAGTTAATAATATTTAGTGATTGTAAACCAAAAAATTTAAACTTACCACTAATTTATAAGGATAGATCATCCTAGAATGTTTTATTCACAATAACAACTAATTGCACATTATGCCGGAAGACTTAAACTACTTTTCGCCTGTTGACAAAATAATACTGCACCAGAACTCACGGCAGAAGATTTTGCAACGCTCTAGATAACTTGAAGATAAAACACCATATCTATTTGAGGACAAAATCGATCTGTGAAGTCGAGTTATCAACACGGCCCACACTCTCAAGTGGACTCCGAATGCTCTATTTGTTGTTATCATACTCTGACCGAGGCGACCTAACATCGCGTGTGACTCACTTTCAAGAATGAGCAAGTCAGTCATTTATATTTACATTTTTGTAAGATACAATGGTTATAGTCTATTGTATTAATCCATTGTATATTAAGATCACAAGTGCATATATACGATAGTAGTGTTCCAATCCGCTATATTAAGATAGCACGCTACGGACTATAAACTATATTTTTCTAGTGTGCTATTTTATACGCTATGTTATAGCGCGCTGCGCGGGCACGCTAGTAGCGTCACAGGATATGGTAGCGTGGAGCCGTGGAGAATATAACCTTTAAATGCGCTAATTTAACTGTGGCGCGTGTTTTGTAAAAATATAATAATCTGATAAGTAATAGGTAGGCAAAATAAATTCAATGAACTCTCCTTCATACTTTTGAGGCTTAGGACTGTCTATAATTGACTGTGACTACTGAATAATAATAATTATTGGTTCTATTGGTTCTATAATAATAAAGCAATTGCAGGCATATTTAAAAATTAATTAATACGTAACTCGCATAAGTTGGTCGGAATAGCATAGTAACGTAAGCAACGATAATACGTCACACAGCAAGCGGTAGCACGCTAGACGTTGCTCGCCGCTCGCGCTCGCGCAGGCTTGTCATCGCGCAGCGCGCTGGGTTGTTATACCACACTATGCATAACAGACTAGGCATATAATATAGCGCGACGCTATTTCTAGGGCCAAGATTGAAACGATGTAACACGCGCTATGCGATGAGTAAATATAGCGTGCTATGTTATAACGCTATATGCTATATTAACCACCACTAATATACGAGATAATTACCTAAATGTTACTAGTGTAATTCCAATCGCTACTATGTAGCTTAATATTTTTTTTCTTTTGTTATTTATATTTGCTTGTCAAAATGACCACACTCCACCTGATGGTAAGCAGTCGTGTGGTCTAAGAGCAGTGTCCTCCACACCGCCCTCGTAGCATAACTTACCTTTTTATTTTTACGAACTAAGTTCGAGTAAGAGCAAAGTACCTTATCCTAAAATCTTAGATTTTAAGTCATATGTTAGAACTGGATATTTTTTTTAATTGCAGCGGTAGCTCAGTGGACAACAGACCAACAGACTGCAATGCAGAGGGTCTCGGGTTCGAACCCACGTCGCGCACCTCTGACTTTCGGAAGTTATATGACTTTTCGAAATGATGTGCGTATTGATTGACAATTATCGCATGCTCCGTGACTCCGAGAGCACGATAAACCGTCGGTCCCGGCTGCCGTGAACATCTATGGCAGTCGTTATTGGGAAGTCAATGCCCTCTAATATCCTGACGCTGGTCTAGCATTAGGGTATCGTTAGCCTTCGGGTTGCGGAGGTCAGGTGGCAGCCGCTCCGTGTAAAAACTGATATCCAGTCAAATCCGGTTAGACTAGAAAGCCGACCCTAAGTCACTTGGGAATAATAAAGGCTAGGGAGAAGAAGTTAGTTGGATAATGCACAGACAATGTAGGCAACTACCTATGGGTCCGGCGCCGACTGGAGTCCCGCGGCCCGTAAGAAAAATATACATATAGATAAGATTATTGTATTTATTTGTTTACTATAGTCACCATTTGCAAGTAAAACAAAATTACACTACAAGACTTATAAATAAAAATATACAGTCTTTAAAATTTAGTTAAGGGTAAATAGTACCTACCTACATTAAGTCGCAAAATGGAAGGCTATCCTCGTCTTGCCTAGGAACCTATGAATATAGGTCAATAGGCAAATCTTAATCCGACTCTGAATTTGCTTAGATTAAGTTGAATCTGCTAGATAAATAGGAAGAGAGAAGAGGAGATAGATTAAATAGGTAGGTACTGTAAACAAGTCAGTGCATATTGAATCTAAATTTAACCAATTGTTATGAAATCGCCATAGATACCCTTTTTCATTAGCTACTCACCATATGGAAAAAGTATTTCTAAGTTAACAAAGGTATAATAATATACATATATCATAAAGGTATTTTTAAACGCCGATTTACTACCATTAATGAATTTAGAATAAACACAGGTTTAACCTAGTTCGGGCAAATATCTATAAGTGCACTTTATGTTATTGTTAAGATGCAATTGTAAAACTATGAATTTATACTATAATAATTAATTTTTTTTAAAATTAAATAAAAAATTGAAAAATATAAGTAAGTCTTAGGCATGCCATTTGTTGTTGCAATTTCCCGAAAGTGAACATGAATATAATGATAGGTAATCAATGAATGAAAAGATAAGACGCTAAATCACGTTTAGAAGAGGGCGATATTCTATCGAATTACCTACCTTAATCCATTTGATAATAAAGCACAGACTGTTTACAAATACATATTAGCAATGTATAATTTCTAAACCATAGGTTGTTTATAAATTACATATTGCTAAAATTTCGCGTTCATTGGGTAGGGGATCACAGGAAATCACAGCAAGTACGTTACGCTTCGTCAACCCTCATTGGTGAAAAGAGGGTTGCACTCATCGAGGGTGCATACGTATGTGGGTGTGTATCACTGTTATTATTTGTATTAGTGTGAGAATTTATGAACAATTTGTTACAATGCAATCACTTTCACACAAGCACAAAATTTTCCCCTTCAACCCATCCACACACAGCAATGTTTGCATGGGGTGCGGTTGCTAGCCGTGGGTTAGGGTGCCGCAGACATCATTTTTATATCCAAACCTGTATATTACCTATATAGATTTAAGATAAATAGATTATTAGGAATTTGATTTGCAATTATTCATTATTATTATACTCTCCAGCTAAGCTTGTTTTACGAGTGGTGTTACGTCCCCGTCAATATGGTAATGAATAAGGATCAAACTAATGACTTCTCAATCGAAAGTCCGACACCTTAACCATTAGGTTACCTTATTCCAGTATTGATATATTAATTGCACTCAAATCTTTTCTCCATCTGTGACACTATCTAATTTCAGCTCGCTTAGCAGGTTAGCAGACGCAAGGGGCTTTATAAATTTTTGCCCAGGGCCTCAACAGTATTAAAATCTCACTGGCCATATATTGGTGTATTTTCGTACGTCTCTTAATATTAAAAAAGTGTAAGTTTGCGACGATGATTAAATATTTATTACTTGTAAATTTAATGAACGAATATAATTGGCTGAACAGATTTGGATAAAATTAGACACACAAATAGACAGGGTCCAGAACATTGTGTCTGCCAACATTCATGCTCTTTATTGTTGAGGCGCCAACACGCCTGACTAATTAAAATATAAACACTAACTTAAAATTCAAACAAGAAATCAAGCACATGATAACATGTAACACATGTACATAACCACATGATACAGCTACTTTGTATTGAAGTTGAAAGATGTAAGGCAGCAAACAACCATGGTTTGATACAAATTGTAATTGCTTTTTTGAGAAAATAACATTTTTTATTAATTTTGATAAATAATAATTAATTCTCCCAAAACGTAGTAACAATTTCTAACTTCTTTTTATCTCTATAAAGATGATCACGGTAATCCTCAAGAGATAATAATAAATTAAGTAACAGAAAACAACGTGATTCTAATAACCTTACCTACACGGTACACCATAGATGGCTCTTTAAATTTTCAGTTCCTTGCCTGCTTTAAAATGCTGATCTCAGATTGATGTTTATATTATGGCTTCGATTTCTTCTCAACTATACTATTGCGGGCAATCAAAAGACCACATACTTAGTTATCTGCTGCAAAATCCGATTACCAGTTTACAAATTGACCTTATAGATTAAAGATTTCCTAATTGGGAGCGTATTGTTGTGGAGATATCGTGGCCAAATCATAAAATTGACCACTTTATAATATGGTGCATTTCTTGAAATTATATTACTTTAACGTCAACGTTTGATGATAAGTCCAAATTTGGCCATATCATTAACGTAGGGTTTTCAGAATATTAAAGGTTTAATAAAAATTCCAAATAAAGAAGGACTTTATATTTCAAGTAATTTCGTGTCGTGACGACATTTATCTTTAATTGTTGCATTTTATTAGAATAATTGCCAGCCTCCACGATGCATCTCAATAATCAACAAAATGATATCAGTGCCTCTAACGGTGGATAATGTAACTATTTTATGATATTATGGCTTATGTTTGACCATCTTATTATCATGAAATAGCTGTGCGTTTAATCATATCATCAAACGCTGACTATTCATTGATCTGAGCGGACCGTATTATCATGATGTGTTTTCATTTCATGCCACATCATGAAGTGATCAATTCTGAGATCTGGCCACGACATAGATCAAATGAAATTAAGTTAATGTTTACTAAATATAATATCATAGATGAAGAAAAGACTTCATTTTCTATTCTATTTCTTTAAGAAATAAAAATAAAAAGCATATCTATTACATTACAATTAATTGTATAATTAAGTTTGCTCTTTCAAAATATTACAATGTAGCCGAGCAGGCATCGCAAACAGTTGTTCATACGTTAGCCTACTTCATCCACATCTCTTGCATCATAATTACTGTACTGTCCACTAACAATGATAAAATTTGCTGGAAAATTAGAGGTATAAAATTTTATATATAAGTATAATTTTCACATAATGTTGTAACCAGTTGTCCAGTATTTGGTTGTTTGAAGTAATTTTTGTGATACCTTAGTGTGTCCCCTATTCGTTGACACCCTATCACTTCTGTTTAGGTGTGTGACAATGGACAAGTAAGTATGCCTTACTGTTGAAATGTTCGATAATAACTCCTATAAACGGTGATGGGGAGAAGAGTATTGGTAAAATGAAACGCTAAATATTTTTAAGCTTTATTGTAAAATATCTTAACACCTATATTTATCTACTACATCAGAAATAAGATCTAAAGTGCAATATTAATACCACATTTTGTCAGAATGTGCAAGTTGAAGGTAGTCGTCATATGACGTTAGGTTATGCATTGTCGACACAAATATTCTGTTTATTAATGCAAGTGACCGCCATCAGTGGAATTACTTTAAATAGTCTAGACATCTGTTACACAGGCGAAAAAAAAAATGAATGGCGAGGTAAAAGGTCCGAACAAACTCCATGAGAAGACATGCATGCAGTAGTCTGTTCTCCCAGAATTACCAGTCGTACTATCGAGAAAAATGAAGCGAAAATTCAATTGAGGTATCCCACAGTATGAAAGGAACTTTACAAGCAGTTGATCACCATTCATGGTCAGCTGTGAGACAGATGTCCAGCATACATTCAAAATATAGATTGACAACATGAAAGAACATAGACCAAATCACATTGATATTGATACATTTCAATTATTCGATGATTTAATTAACTAGATCAACTTGACAGTCAGACTACTGATAAGAATGACAATGTTGATACGAGTACAGATACAACATCCACGCCAGCCAAACGGACTGGTCAGTACACGAATTTAATTAAGATCGTAAGTGATGTTGACTTACTAGACTATACATTGTACACTCCTCATCAAAAAGATACTTTGATAGACATCTATCTAATTTAAAATAATGTTAAATTATATACCTAGATCTATCAATCTAGGTTATATATAACAATGATAATAAAATTATTTTTTTAGTCATTTAATTCTACTATAGTTGTTTAACTACTGAGCTGGCCTAGACAGCGCTCAGTGATTATCACATCACTCGTTTTAGTACATAACAGTTTTATATTGAGCGATTTTAATGCCCTATATAATTTTAAGAATTTAAGACATGTTAATAATTTTAAGTGCCTTTTAAATGCCCATAGCTTATAAGACAGAATATAAACTTGTGTGTGTGTCACACATGACAATAACAATAGGACAAGCGTTGTTATGTAAATCATGTGTTTATGTATTTGCAGAAGCTTTCTAGCATTAGAAGTGTGAACTTATATAGAATGGTACAACGAACGGCGGGGCACTGTGCGCAGCTTTGGGCAGAACCACTATTGTCTTCATTGGATTTTATGTTGAATATAGTTAAAGTTATCATACAGGCTTACCCAATTTCAGCTAAATGTTATAACAACTTGCAGGTTCTTTTTTTTATTTAATTAACGAGTGATATTATGAGATTTTCAAAAAAATAATTTCAATTTAAGAACAAATACACTAACATTATTACAATGAGGAACGAAATATACCGGGTGGAGTTAAATTATGATTTCGTAAGAAGTGATACTGCGGGAATAATTTATTATTTTTGATTCCAAAACATAATTTAGTCACAAAATATTAATGGAACTTTGATACAAGGTTGGATAAAATATTTAAGACACAAGAAACGATATAATAATTTTTTTAGAACTGCTAATGTGATAATTATTACCCGTTCACTTCGTAAATGCGTCTTTATAGTGGAATGTTGCTTTGTCTGCAAACCTTGCGATTATTTTCGATTCGCGAGAGGGTTTGCAGCTTGGTTTGTTTAATTCCACCCGGCTTTATTGATTAGCATTTCATAAATATTTGTACAACATCAATAAAATATAAATATAATCTATGACTACTATTTATAGTAATATGTAATATTACAGAAAATATAGATTCAATTTTGGGATATTGCACACTAGTTAACATAATTAATTTAAAAGAAGAGTCTACTGTTAGCTGTTAAATATTTAATGGTATAAAGTTATTCGAAGACTAGATTAGAGTTAGACCGCTTACAGTAAGTACGCCGAAAGGTAGTTCGTGTACTACGTCACTGGACGCACAGTGACGAGTCAACTATTACTGTGGCCGCCCTACGTACAAGAAACTCTACAAAAGAATACAGAGAATGCATTTCGTTAAAAATAGAATAACTGTCCCTATTTAATATTTATTGTGTTGAAATAGTACAGTATAATTGTTATCATTGTAAACAGATTGTATAAATTCGATTGATTTAGTTCCAAGTGTTTTCTTTTCAACTTGTTCTATAATTAAGCATAGTGTACAGGAAGCTCGAGCGTTGTGAAGCTTTACTGAATATGTATAAGCGTCACTAGATTGGTAGGGCTAATTAAGAATTAAGAGAAAAATCTGCTTTAAAGACTGGTACGTATATATTGCCAAAAAGAATTATCGCCTTGATCTCTAACAACATTTATAATCATATAAGTCTATATCTCATATTAAAATCACATGAATTGCACAATGAACATTTAAGTATTCTAATCGTCGTTATATGCGATAGTATGTTAAACACTAATATTAATAATGTACGACAGACACATAAACACACAGAATGTGTTGACTGCAGTAGCTAACTAACACCGGAACAACAACGTAATGTATATCTATTTATGTTTCACAAATATTATAATTAACGTAAATCTATGGAATGTAAATTATTTTTAAATACCATAATTATGGTTTTAAGATAATAACTTTTATCATCTGATAAATTATTAGCATACTGTTCGACCAATGGTATCGATTATCTCCTTTCTAGGTATATTTTTATGGGATTAAATATAATGACCACCAAAAGTACTAATTGCGCAGCAAAATATACTTACGAGCACCTATACGCCTCAAATAACTGCTTTCCGTCTCGGAAGGGTTAGGTTATGTTAGGTTCCTTCTTAAACCCGCCCAAAGATAGGAGTCCCGCGAAGCGGCGCTCCGTCGACTTAGTTTGACCTCTTTAAATATATTTTGGTGTGCAATTAGTATTTTTGGTAAGCATATTTTGCTGTGCAATTAGTATTTCTTTGCTGTGCAAATAAATACTACCCTATTTTTATTGTGTTATTTAGTCATTGATTCAGCTCCAAATCTCAAATCCGTACAATTGTATGCTTGACACAGTTATCTCATACATGTCTATAGTAATTATGCCGAGTTTTACATAAATTGGGTATTATTTACATTGCAAGAAATACATAAGCAACACAAACATTGGATGCCATATAGTCCTTGCAACGTTGTTCCATAAATCAGGTCACGGCAAAACAAATAGCCGAATACCTTATGAATTAACAAATCATTGTTACGACGGTTCTGCCAGCCTGTCATAATTGCAATTGTCAAAAATGTTCATTTCAGCCGATATTCTCATAATTAATTTAATACGACAATAGCTTAGCTTAACGACGCATTTTTTACTTTCACGGCAGTCTAATCTCTGTTTACCTTATACAATTTGTAGAGGCAGCCTTTTTATTTGTAAATCCATGTATGTGGTGTGGTTTTGTTATAGGGTGACGTCTAGGTAAACTTTGGTAGGATTTATTGGCCTCGACGCGCATGTATGCTTGCGTGCGCGCTGATGGCGCACTCTATTATTCAGAAAGCCTGCGCGTGACGACACACGCCGCAGCCCAGAGCGAACTCCTCGCCCGTCGGCGGGTGCTGCACGTGCAGGGGACACTCTTCAGCCGAGCCAGGCAGCTGTTCGCCTTTGGGACCTAGACATAAATAAACAACAAACTAAAACAAACAGGTTCACTTCAGAACTTAGTATTGTTATGAGATCAGCTAATATTAAATTAACACATTGAATGCCATGCCGGTAATAAACGACAATAGGTACATTTTCTTTCATGTCTACTACATGGCATTTAATGTGTTAACATTATGCGTAACTTGTTATGCACAGCAAGTAACACATATAGTTGTTGGTTAGATTACAATTGCCTCATAGATGGTTCTTTATCTTTCTCGGATTGTAAAAAGAAATAGACTTAAAGAAGACCACCAAATCACCAAAAAGTATCTCTTTGCATTTAATATAGAATACTATAATCCCCGCATTAGAATGTTGCCAGAAAACCTGCCCCATTGCGTAAAAACCAAGTTGGCCAATGTTTATAACTGAACAGAACCTGGGTCAGAGTTTTGAACTAAGCTTATCCTTTTGACCGCCACGGACGTCCATTCACGTCAAATTAAACCGTGCTCACGACGCCACCGACGGCATGGCACGTCGAAAATACGACAATTTTACAGTTCAAAATAAACATAAAAAAATATGTTTGTTGTGTTCCTTTTACCTATTATTTAAAACTACATTAATCATCGCCTGGCGTAGGGGGCACGACGCTACTTTTATGCTGTGGCGGTCAAAAGCTTAAAATACAGCGTCTAACATAATAACATAATTATGCGATAAAACCACACAATAATGACTTGTCCTTTAGAAATCGCACTACAAACGGCACATTCTTGACTTGAAATGAAAAATCCTCCAAATATGATATTTAATGTTCGTTATGAGGTAAATCTTTTCTCTCGTCAATTTTCTCTTTCCGCGTAGAAGTTTTGGGTTTCTCTTAGTGTTGTCGGAAAATTCTATGAGTCGTACAACCCGACTTAGGTATTTTCGTTACATTAGGCATTCCAACAGTATCATTTTTAGCATTTAGTCATAATTTTCTTTCATCCTTCGCATCACTAACATCCTTACAAATATTATAAATGCGAATGTGAGTTTGTTTGTTTATTACGCTATCACTCCTTAACTACTCAACCGATCATCATGCAATTTCGCATGCACATTGTCAGGGGTACAGAAAAGGACATAGTGTACCTTTCACCCAGAATAAAAGAGCGAAGCTGCGGGAAAAATCTTAGTTATCTTTAGTCCTCATTCTTTCTATAATCAATAGTAATTAATATATTTACCTGCAGGGCACTGCGGCAGCATATGTTTCGGTATATTAGTGACGCGTTGGAAGTCGTCGTGGCACGAGTTGCAGAAATGCGACGTGCCGAAACAGAAGAACACTGCTACCTGTAAACCATTTATAATAATCTTTCAAGTCTATCAAAGTATTTCTATAAAGTGAAGTGCACAATTATGTTCAAATCCTAATCCTAACTAATATCATAAAAGCGAAAATGAGTTTGTTTGTTTGTTACCTTTTCACGCCTAAACCACTGAACAGATCATCCTAAAATTTTGCATATACGTTGAAAGGTGTTCAGAACATAGGCTACCTTTCATCCCGAAAAAAATTACTGTTCCCGAGGAAAACAATAATAACGTTCCTATGATAATAGATGGCGCCACGTGTCTTTCGAATCATAATTGAATTATAATTACTAGCAGAGTACAACCCGAATTGATTATCAAATTCTAAATTAACGCGAGCCAAGCCGCGAGCAAAAGCTAGTACATAATAATATGCCAATGCTACGACTCATATACGTAAAATGGAACCCAGTAGAGCCGCGATTATCCAGAATTATCTGATGCCATCTCCAGGATGTTAGGTTTCAACTTAAATTTCTAAAGTTGTTACTGTTATTATTTAGGCGCCAGACCTCCCTCAAATTACTTTAGATACGCCAATGATTTCAGTACACCACTGTTTACGAAGGTTGCTTAAAACAGAAATGAGTTTGAAAGAAAATACAATATCATTCATAGACTTGTTCTGTTACTGTCTCCATGGCGCAACGGTAGTGAATGCGACTGCTGTACATGACGTCACGGGTACGATTCCTGGGTCGCGCCTACATAAAGTTATTCGGTTTTGCTGTTAAGAAACTCAATACAAGCCTGGAGTTAATAAAGTTCGCGGTGTTAAGCATCGTGGTTCGGAAAGCACGTAAAGCCTTTGGTCCAGCACCTAATCTCTCTCCAGTCAGGTCGGAGTACCGCCCCATCGTATCGTGGAACGAGTCAAGGAACAGAGTGCACTATAATATCTCCTGCCAGTCTTTGCTGACATTGACCGCCGTAACTGAAATTCGGTTTGGAGGACATTATAACGGTCAAGGTCACATTGGAGAAGTGATAAGACTCACCGAGCAACAGTAGCGACATTTGTATTCGAGGAAGTCGGCGCCATGTTTGGGACACGTGCGCGCGCCGGCCACGTCACTGCACGCGCCGCATACTAACTCAGCTGGTTCCCACCAACCGCTAGTCTCAGCCTCGCATCGCGCCAGACCACCGAAATACGCCTGCAATATTCATCAAAAATCGATGTTAGTTTACTTAGTTTTATTAGGTATTTAAAATATTACCCTAATAATAATAATATATTCTACCACATACACACAACACCATCTAGCCCAAACTAAGCAGAGCTTGTACTATGGGTACTAGACAATGGATAAACATACATATATACTTTTTTTTTTTTGTAAATACATACATAACCAAACCAATGACAGACACGATAGACTTTCAGTTTTGTCTGGCATACCAACAATTGACAGGCAAATTATAAACAAAAGTCCTAATCAAGAATGCAATCGCATAGACCACTTTGTCTTTGTGACAAAATGGCGATGTTTTACTGTGATGCTTGAAATAAGCGTTGCAATATTCATGTGAGTATTGTTGGACAGTAATATTTAAATATTTATGGTTCTTGTTGCAAGGAAAAAACCGCCTTACAAATAATTTCTGTGTTGCGAGGGACTTTACAAACATTTATGTCATTTAACGGACTCAAAGACCATCCAGATTCGAAACAACTATTTGTGTATCACAAATGTTCGTCCCGTGTGGGACTCGAACCCACAACACAGTGGCGAAGCGACTATCTATACAAATAAATAAAATTAATGTGTCTGTTTGTAATGTCAAAACAACAGCTTTTTATCTAATGCATACGAAAGTATATAAGCTATACGAAAACATCTATTTTTAAAATTTTTGTCTGTCTGTCTGTCTGTTTGTTCCGGCTAATCTCCGAAAGGGTTGAACCGATTTTGACGGGACTTCCACTGGCTGATAGCTGATGTTATACGGAGTAATATAGGCAACTCAGATTTTGGATAAAAAAATTGAAAATTAAAAATCTACGTGGACGAAGTCGCAGGTAACAGCTAGTTGAAACTATAAGTACTAATGCAGTTCAATCAACTGTTATAACTGCGCATAAAAGTAGATGGGTAATACCTTGCCACACTTATGGCACACATAGTACGCGTATCGCTCCATGGCGTAGGTGGCTGGATCTGGTAGCAGACGGCAGCGCGCGCCGCCCGGCAGAGCAAGTCCCTCATACTCGAGCCGCATCATAGCCTTGCGTTTCACTTCATCGCGGAGATTACGAATCGGCGCCAACAACTCCTCCAATGTCCAGTGATCCATGTCCTCCTATAAATTGACAGCAAGTATTATTAAAACAACGCATAAATATGTAAAAAGGCTTTTTTAATTACCTGTATAACGAAAATTCGGTCTGGACATCATTATTATTATTATAGTTGGCATACAGCGTATATTTTGACCAAAATTAAGTTATAATTACCTTGCAAATGGGGCATTGCGAAAATGAGAAGGTTATCCTGGGACCAATCCATTTGTTAGCCAGGACTTTCCGACAACAATGCAGATGAAATACGTGGCCGCACTTTAGCTGTAATTATAAACATATAGATGTTCTATTATAATAATATCAGCCTTGTACATAAATTGGCCCACTGCTGGGCACAGGCGTCGTCACAGAGTAAAAAGGTGTAAGCCATAGTCTATCACGTAAGTCCAAGGCGTGTTGGTTGACGTCATATACCTTAGTGAACATTATATAGGACTCTGCCGACCAAGGAAAGAGAATAGCAGACAAATGTGAGTTATCAGCAATCTTACTCATTGAACAAAATGCAATATAAATGTTGCTACTTTTATATGATAGTAATTTGCTGGGCCAACCGGTTTGTTCTTATCGTTGTCAAATCATAATCAAATTTACTTGCGTGCGTAATAAAAGTTCTGTGCCCAGCGGTAGGACATTGTAAAAACAATGCTGATATTATAATGTTATCTATATATGTAGTTGCATTTGAAATTAACATAATATATAATTAAGATTTTATTGAGTTTCATTTTGTTTAGAAATGTCATGTGTCATTAATGTAATGGAAAGATTGTCACCGCAATGATGATGATCATCATAAAAAAAATAGCGCTGTATAATTAAACTGTCCCACTGCATGGCACAAGCCTCTTCTCAGTGTAAGAAGGGTTAGGCCATCGTCCACCACGCTGGCCCAGTGAGGGTTGGCAGACTTCACTTATCTTCGAGAGCATTATAACTCTATACTCAAACTCTCAGACATGTAGTTTTCCTCACTATGTTTTCCTTCGGCGTTAAAGCTAGCGATAACTAATACGCACATAATTTCGCAAAGTCAGAGATGCGCGCCTTGGAATCGAACTCGATACCTCTGCGTGGTAGTCCGACAGTCTCCCACTACGCTATCGCTGGCTATACAAAGTATAACGTGATAAGTTCATAGAGAAAATACTAGTTAGTATTACCTGTAGCGCGGGCGCAGCTTGCAGTGGGTCGGTAAAGCAGATCATGCACATGTCGTCGGCGTCCTGTCGAAGGGGTGTCTCGTCATCGCCGCCCGCGCACCCGTGTAGGCACGGCAGGCACGTGCGCTCGCCTCGGACGCCGCCGCACAAGTGACCACAGGGCAACACGTGTGAACACGCCTCTTTACCGTGCTCCTATAAATAACGTATAAAAATATCATTTTAATATACAATACATAGGTTCTAGAGTCGCGGCCACGCGTCAGAAAACCAAGCAGTGATAAACCCCCCACTAGGTGGACCGACGACCGACGACGTACCACACAGACCGGCCTTGGGCCAACCGCATCCGACCGCTTCTCGCGACTCTTACCAGGTTGCCGGTCCACCTTGTGAGGGGACTGGCAACCTGAGGGAAATAATTTTATATGTATAAAGTTATTATCTACATCGCAGTCTGTAACACACCAATTCATTTAGCACGAGTATACGCACGACGCGCGACGGTATATTCTTCAAATAGTTGTAACCTTCACACTGACTGACAATGCCAACTAATAAAAGAAGCGTCAGCCGTCATACTAAAATTGCCTGACGTAGAATTATCCATATGAACGCATATATACTTAAATGTACTCTATAAGTTATTCTTACATTATCATTAAGCTGTTGAATGATCTTTACACTAAATCATGGACATGGAGTTTTGCGGCACGATAGAAACAGCTGCCCAACTCCAAGCCCTGACCAGTATAGAGAATGTATCTTCAAGTCATCTTCATGAGAATCACGCCAGAATATTCTTCAAATAGCTGTAAAATACACACGGATGGACAATTCCAGGCAATACAAAAAAAAATAAGCCGTCTTACCAAAACCGCCTGACCCAGGATTATCCATATAAACATACCCCATAAGTTGTTTCTTCATTATCTTCAAGATGTTGAAAGGTCTGTACACTAAATCATGGACATGGAGTTTGCGGCACGATAGAAACGGCTGCCCAACTCCAAGCCCTGACCAGTATAAAGAATTCGTCTTCAAGTAATCTTCATGAGAATCACGCCGGTATATTCTTCAAATAGCTGTAGGCACACATTGAGAATACCCTAAACCAAGCTATATAAACCAGGATGGATAATGCTTAAGCTAGCTTAAGCATTTAGCACGCATTGCAATTAAAAACAAGCGTTTTAAAATCGCTGAAATATGTAATATACATAGAGACCAACACAACGCACTCAGTAGGCTTTTTTATCCGTTACTGATTTTGATAAATGTACAAAACCTTTCCTCATAATATAATACGAGTAATCCAGTTCTTCAACTGACGACAGTATGATTTTATGAAAATATTTTCAATAAGTGTCTAACTTATTCCCATGATCCAATCTAATCCAATGGATTAAATTCCTAAGTCTGATAAAGTATTATTTATATAAGGAGTGACATACTCCGAAGTCTCGAACCTGACACATCAGGCAGAAAATAATAGGTTTGCTACCATTACACAGTTCCTAATACCATAGCTGACAGAATATGGGTTATGGTTATACAGATCTAGTAGTTAGACAGGCTACCTAAGACTAAGTACCTGACATTGCTGATCCGCACAGACGTTGCCAATAGCCAACAAGCCAGAGTTGCCGCGAGCGCCACAGAATCGGCATGTGCCAGCGAGTCCCGGCTGGCCGGACACTACAGCGTTACTTTCTGCTCCATTCCCGTCACACACGCCACTGTCCATGCCTCTGAACTCCGCCAACGCCTTCAGCGTACGCCTGTCTACTAGCAGCAGCAGCCAGAACAGCTTGGCTCTGCCACATCCCTCGTGGATATCGATACGAATAGCACTTTCTTCTTCCTTGCATATCTGAAAAGTAAATAGGCAAATAGAGAAATAAGATCCTCGTCACGTTTGACCTTGGAATTACCATTCATTTTACAGACATTTGATTTTGCTCGCTTGCATTAATATAGATGTTGTCAATAAATTACTATCTATCGGGAACAGTGCTTTTTCTGGATGAAAGGTACTCTGTGTCTTTTTCTGTACCCCTAACACGTGTATGTAAAATTTCATGATGCTGGGTCAAGTAGTTACGACGTGAAAGCGTATGAAGCATGGCAGGCCTTCAAAGTGAAACATACGAACTCCACAAACCATGTTCAGGCATTGTCAACTTAGTAATCCCTGACGTAGGACTGCAACTTGCTTCTGCGTTTTACATCTAAGGCGATGCTATACGTCATCTATCGTTATACATACTGGAGTAGACTGATGTATATCTCAGCCAAAGGACCTAGTGTTGTGTTCCTATAGTTAATAGGATGTATAAAATAGGTACATATTTCGACTGCACGGATGGTAGTGGTTGAAGTAGTCACCTCGCCATTTAAGTCACATATAAGAAACGTCAAGTGTTGTAGGTTCCATCTCCACACGGGACAAAAATTTGTGTGATCCATAAACGGTCGTTCCGAGTCTGTGTGTCCTTTGTGTCCGTTGTTTGAATGTTGGTAAACTCCCCCGCGTCCCAAGAATAATTCCTACTGCGGGAATTGTCATCGACCCATCCGTGCAGTCATATTATTTTATATGTTGCATGTGATAATACTTGATAGATAGTGTACCTGTCGGTGGTGTGTCCTGGCGGCTCTGTTAAGATGTAGGAAGCGGTCGCACTCGGCGCACAGCGGCCCACAGCTGCGGCACTCAATGACGGCCAGCGTGGAGCCGTCGTCGTGGTTGGCACAGTGTGGCCGCGATTCACCCTCACCGCGTCTAGACTCGCGCCCATCAGCATTCCCGTTTATACTGAAAGTATTCGCCATTGTTTTTATTATATAATTATGTGTGTATGACATTTAAAATGTTACAATAAGGTATTGTCCTATAATTATTAGTATTATTATCAGTCTACATTGTCCCGCTGCAGAGCAAAGACCACCCTCTCGCTTTTCCACATATCCCTGTTATGCGCTAGTTTGCACCAGTCTCTCCTGTAGCTAATTAATTCGTCCCGTCATCAACGCTTTGGTCTACCATGTTGCTGCTTAGCACCATCTGGAATCCGGTCTATGCATATTTTAGCACAAAGCTTCTGCAGCATACGGCAAACGTGTCCACAACCCAATCCCATTTGAGTTTTGCGGCTGTACGTCAGCAACACGCGACACTCGCGCAGCGCGCTCGCGGCGCGCGCGTTGCGCCCTCGCTAAGTAGCGGGCGGCAGGGATAGCGGGTGAAGGGGTAGAAGGGGTAAGAACGCGACGCGAGCGCCGCGCGCGCGCCGCATGCACTCTCGGCAGACGCCGTAGGGCAGTAACGCCAGCAACAGGCGACGCTCGCGCGCGCCGTGCTCGCGCTACTCACACGCTCGCGGAACGCGCACGCCAAATGTGGGGTCAGCCTTATTATCTATCAGATAGCCTCGATACAGGCTTTGTGGCTATCAATGTTACTGTAAATTATAAATTGTACTGCATAATCTATGTATATATATATATATATATATAAATCTCGTGACACGGTGTTTGTGGTCGCACTCCTCAACGTCTCGACCGATTTTATGATATTTTTATATATATTTGGTAGGTATGGGAATATGGTCGTAAATTATATTTCAGACTCTGGATGATTAGGGTATCCTTATCGAATTTATACGGCAGTACAACGTTTGCCAGGTCAGCTAATAAACATTATAAATCGTAATAAATGAAGGTCTTACAGTTCAATATGTGACTGTTCGCAGACACAGAGAGCCGCGAGTGCCATCCACATGGTAGGCGCGGCGATGCAGTGCGCGGGCCGGCGCTCCATCTCCGATACCTGAGCCACCTGAGCCACATAACCAGCCAGCGCCTTGCGCGTCTCCTGACCCCATAATGGAGATATCTTGTCCTGAACACAAGCAGAAAGATAATATTAGGAAATGAAACAGGTGACAACTTAAAAACTAAATAATAAAAATCATCATTATTTATTCAACTTAAATTAGTACAAATGGATACAGAGCTTAGGTTATATCGTAAAGGTAATATATAAGGGGTACCTGTACTAGGGTAGACCTGTGTCACAGGCAAATATAAGAAATATGTTAACAGTAGCTAACGAATCAGTTGACACCTTAGGAACTATTTACCACTAGATCTTTCCCGCGGCTTCGCTTGCATAAATATAGGTTAGGTTAGATTAGGTTAATAACAGTATTTTTTTCAATATGACAGGTATCTCATGTCCTTATCAGTTCCCCTGACAAGGTGTATACAAAATTAATACTTTTAGTCGAATCCTACAGGGACAAAAAAAAATGATCTGCAAATGGTTGTTACGAGTCTAGGTGATCTTTGTGTCCGTTGTTTGAATGTTTGTAAAGTCTGCTGTGACACACGAATTAATCCTAGTGGGGGAGTTGTCTTTCTGAATCTATACAAATAAATAAAATTGAAATGTCTGTTTGTAATGTCAAAATAACAGCTTTTTATCTAATACATATTTTTAAAATTGCCGGCCTCGGTGGCGTAGTGGTTAGTGTAACCGACTGCCACGCCTGAGGTCGCGGGTTCGATTCCCGCACAAGTCAAACATTTGTGTGCATAAACATGGATGTTTGTCTTGGTCTGGGTGTTTCTATGAATAATATGTATGTATTTACAAAAAAGAAGTATATATGTATGTTTATCCATTGTCTAGTACCCATAGTACAAGCGCTGCTTAGTTTGGGCTAGATGGTGTTGTGTGTATGTGGTAGAATATTATTATATAGAATATTATTATTATTATAAAATTTTTGACTGTCTGTCTGTCTGTTTGTTCCGGGTAATATCCAAAACGGCTGAACCGATTTTGACGGGACTTTCACTGGCAGATAGCTGATGTTAGAAGGAGTAACATAGGCTACTTTGATCTTAGAAAAAAAATAGGATTCCGCGGAGACAAACACTGTTTAGTTAAAATCTACGCGGACGAAGTCGCAGGTAACAGCTAGTAAATAAATAAAATCGTCCTCACAGATGGAAGTCATGACATCGCCGAGCCAGTTTACATGTGCCCTTGGCTAGTACCACCAAAATGTCAGAACTATCAAAAAGGTAAGTTAGATTAATGTAATAATTAGTTACCTCGCACATATCAGCGAGTAGCTTGGCGACGAGATGCGCGTGTTTCTTAGTGGTCTCGCCTCGCATGAACCAGGTGGCGGGCGGGGCACAGTTCACACTGCCGCCGAGCATCACCGACGTAGGGCTCATAGCGCCCGCTCCCTTCACCTTGACTTGCACTGTTATCGCCTTGCCCAAGTAGCAGACTAGATGGTCCAACAGTGTCACCCTGGAAATGATACACACACACATGTACGATATATAAAAATATTACTTATTAGATCTCTGCTTGGCAGTCTACTGTCTGGCTTATTGGTACGGAAAGGACTAGTACAATCCTTTTTTGTTATATGTGTATTAAAAGTCGTCGCTCGCTTTAAAAGTGTATAAATAGAGTTATAATAATAATAATAATATTCTACACATACACACAATACCATCTATCCCAAACTAAATAGAGCTTGTACTATGGGTACTAGACAATGGATAAACATACATATATACTTTTTTTGTATATACCTACATACATATTATATATAGAAACACCCAGACCAAGACAAACATCTATGTTCACGCACACAAATGTTTGATTTGCGCGGGAATCGAACCCGCGACCTCAGGAGTGGCAGTTGCTTACACTAACCACTACGCCATCGATTGTTCATATTATATTTATTAAATACACGATATTTTCACCAAATTTTGCAAAGAATATAATAACAATGGTCAAGAAATGTTGTGAAGGTGCCCATACCGCGCGACACGAGATTTTTTTAAAGAGGAGGAAATATATTTAAAAATAGCTTGCTAAACAAAATAAGGAATCAAAAAATATTGAAGTGATATCAACGTCGCGGTCTCCCTCTGACCTTGATTGCTGATTGCATAGCGTTAAGCCAAGTTTGGTATACAAATTTCAAACTGAGCAAACGGCAACAAAATTCGGTGAAAATATTTTTCTGAACAATTTAATATTTATATAATATGTAACAGGTAGGTATTAACGCGATCATGCATAATGTTAACCTTTTATCAGACTTCGACCAGGTTACACCGGCCGTGGTCACAAACTGACTGCTCAGCTTATGACCACGGCCGGTGTAACCTGGTCGAAACGTCAAGCCTATAAAAGGTAAACATTATGCATGATCGCGTTAATACCCACCCGTTACATATTATATATATATCATGGAACGCGAAAGTTTAAAAGTTATTAATTTAATACTTGTGTTACGAAACTCACTTCGATACCGCTTTTGGGCATCGCTGACATAGCGATCACCGTGCCTATAATAGTTCAAATACTTTCTTAAAATATTAAAACAGATAGTTTACCTGGTTGTTAGATCAGTGCCGTAATTGACGGCGGCTAACATTTTCTGCGGTGGTATTTCAGTAATTATGCGCCTGAGTAGCGATATCACCTGGAAGTTTAAAGCAGCACGTAATTATTTTCATGCAGCAAATCACCAATATACAATAGACAGAGTAAAACTCGGCTCGCTCGACAAGTTTTTCAAGTGCATCTCATTACCTAGTACAACTTAAATCATGGTGCATAATCTGATTCCATCAAATCAGGTGGAACATTCTGGAACATAAGCTTCAATTTTAGGTTTATTTGCGAACTTTTGCGAGTTACCAAACTGCGAAACTAGCACAAAATATGGATTTTATGCTGCAGTGTCAGTCAAGGAGATAACAGAGAAATAGGTTTGTATGGATTAAATGCTGCCCACATTGGGATTATTAAGGATGGATGTTACATAAACATTTATATAATACTAGCTGTCCCGACAGACGTGGTCCTGTACACACGAGAGAAAAAAAACATATCTAAACCATTCTCGAAACCACTTGAACACACACAAAAAGTTTCATCAAAACCGGTCCAGCCGTTTCGGAGGAGTTCAGTGACATACACACGTATAGTAGAATTATATATATATAAAGATTATAATTTAGGAATGTGATGAAAGTGAATGAAGCCAGAGAAGTGTGTCAGGATCGTGGCAAATGGAAATCCGTAGTCTCTGCCTACCCCTCTGGGAAACAGGCGTGAATCTATGTATGTATGTATGTAGATTATAATTTAATTAATATTTACCTGACGTTGTACACGTTCACTGCCTGTATGCAGCAACGCCAGTAAGTCAGCGAGCAATTCAGTCCGCTGTGCTAAATGAGCACGACCGACTGAGCTTCCACTCAGAGCCAACAACTGAAAAGAAATTACATCACTTTGAGTGGTGACTGGAGACATGACGTTTTGAATTCAATTCCCAGTTCAGATAAGAGGTTATTTGGTTTTCTTAAAGTAATGCTTAATAGTAGCTCGGAGTCTGGCTAGTATAGGGCATCCGGATCGCCCTTATAATGAGGCATCTAAAACCATACCTTAGCTTATAAACCTCTAACTTTCCTTTTGGGAATCTATCTGTGTATATGTAAGACCATGTCTGTCTTTGTGAAGAGAAAGGCACATTTCTATTATATTATTTACAAATATTCAAGAAGATCAAAAGAATATGGCTCGTATTATAACGAGCCATGTCCTCGTAGAATAGTACATCCATGCCCTTTTATAAGTTTCACGGTAAAAGTTACAGATTTGTAATCAAGATGCGTCCGATGGTCTCAATAAATTGTGATACCGTAGAAAACAGAAGAAGAGGAAGGGCGAGGACTAGAGTAAAATCAAATCGCACTTAAATGAGACAATAGATTCTAAAGGTATTAAGAAACGTACCAATGATAGCATCTCGAAGCAGTAGTTGTCCTGCGCGTGCGGAGTGTGTCGTGCGGGTATCTCGTCGCGTTCGACGGCCTCAGCACAGATCAGCGCCGTCTCCCAGTCGTCACGTACACGCGTCGCCTCGCAACCGATCGCACACACTATGTGTGACATTACCTACAAACAACAAACGTTTGGTATTTTCACCAGACAACCTTTGATACTCGGAAAGGTCAGATAATTATAGGTAATAATATTAGCCCTGTATATGAACTATCCAACTGCTGGACACGAGTCTCTATGCTGTTCTTAAAGATGTGTGAACACTGCTGGGCCACTGGGTCAGCTTAGCGGACTATAGCTTAATACTTCTCATATTGAGAAGAGGTCCCTAACCTGCAGTAAGACAATTATATACAGAGATCATATAATTATTTTATAGTATTTTGTAATATGAGTGGGTATTTTGTATCATAAATACCCCCTAACTACCAATATCAGCTGTTAATCTCCATGTTATGATCGAAGTACTTTACAGTTAACATTTATTTACCACGTATTTTAGTTTTGCTGCTGTCCAAAATAAGCATGATACGTAATAAACATTCCTCAAATGTCCTAACACAAAGAATAAGAATAAAAAGAATGTCTCCTTGTAAGCATGACTGCAGCTGAAAAGCAACCGAATCGTGGGAGACTGTGTAAACTTAAATATAAATAGTTTTTATAATTTAAATAGCGCAAATAATAGTAAAGTTCAATAAAAGTAGTATCACGGTTTCAAAATGATGTAGTAAATGTATAAAGTAATTTAATTTCGAGAATAAAATATAAAGCACCTGTCTTTGTAGGGAAGTGAGTTTATGTCCAGCGAATAGTATGCCAACAACATGTTCCCTCAGGTCGCTGTCGTCGGTCGGAACACAATCTTCAGCCGCCGCAGCCGCGCCTTCGCCGCCTGATTCACTACCGCTGCGATCCCATTCTAACAGCTTGCCGAACACCTGTATGTTATATAAAAGCATAAACCTGCATATTACAAAGTTAAAGAGATTCATCTATATATAATTAACCATATAGCTGAGTTCTAACTTTCAGCGAAGTAATATGCTTAAATAAATAGGCTTATGTTTAACTTATCACCAGATATAGTAAAATACAACATGAAAAATATATTAAACTAGCTGTCCTGACAGACGTTGTCCTGTACACAAGAGAAAAAAACAACAGTCAAAAATAGTAAATGATCACCAAAATTAAAACCGCATTTTAATACCAAAAATAGTAATTGAACACCAAAATATGCTTATAAAAATATATCTTAACGAGCACCTATACACCTCAAATCACTGCTTCAAATCCCAAATAAATATAACAAAATTGACCCCGCTCAGTATTTATACTACGTTGTTTAACTGTTTTAAGAGTTCTTAACTCCAAACGCTCTCGCGTTTTAATTTTTTTGCAAACAAAAGCATTATAATTTTTGCTTGAAAAACAATTAAAGTTACGCCCGCTACACAACCTAATATATGTCTCTTCTTAATTTCAAAAGGGCTCTGTCTAGAATTAAATCCTGTGTTGCAAGGGACTTAACGAACATTGAAGCACAAAGAACATTAGTAAGCCACATAATCGTGGTATTACGGTACCTGAGAGGTGAGCAGCCGGAAGACTCTTAGCGTGTCGGTTTCAGCTAGCGCGTGGAGTAAGTGGGCTTGTGAAGTGGGCGTGGGCGAAGGCAGGCCCAGCACTCGCACCTGCCGGACTCGCACGGCCGGCTCCGGGCCGCGCAGCTCGCAGCGCACCCGCACGCAGCCACTACTCACTCCTGAACACCGCAGAACTAAGCCTTATGTGATCACACATATAGACGGGTGAATACATACTATGTATTATGTGCTCACCCGCCTTAACCATGTTCAAACAAGTATGAACTTGTATTGATATTAAATAAAATAGTAAATTAAACATCGAAAAGTTACAAAGTATTTTATAACAAGTAACAACTTGTATTGATATTTTGATTTACAATTAACTAGTTTTTCCGCGACTTCGTATGCATGGAATTTAGTAGCAAGTACCTATCTATATTTTTCATATTTAATAAACGAATTCTAGGTAGCGTATCAAGATGCAACATGGAACAGATGTTAAGTTACACCTTCAGCAACACGACTCAACACCAGAAACGGCCCTCAATTGTCTGCAATATTTTTTCCGCATTGTACGTATAAACATACAGACAGACAAAAGATTTATGGCGTTTGTCGGCCTCGATGGCGTAGTGGTTAGTGTAACCGACTGCCACGCCTGAGGTCGCGGGTTCGATTCCCGCACAAGTCAAACATTTGTGTGCATGAACATGGATGTTTGTCTTGGTCTGGGTGTTTCTGTGTATAATATGTATGTATTTACAAAAAAAAAGCAATATATGTATGTTTATCCATTGTCTAGTACTCATAGTACAAGCTCTGCTTAGTTTGGGCTAGATGGTGTTGTGTGTATGTGGTAGAATATTATTAACTGTTTTGGCCTCTATTGCTCTTGTAAAACCCATTACATATTATTATAGGGTAGTATTTAACTGCACAGCAAAAAATACTAATTGCATAGAAAAATATGCTTATCAAAAATACTAATTGCACAGCAAAATATATTTAAAGAGATCAAACTAAGTCGACGGACGCTCCTACTTTTAGGTGGGTTTAAGAAGGAACCTAACATAACCTAACCCTTCCGAGACGGAATGCAGTGATTTGAAACATATAGGTGCTCGTTATGCTGTGCAATATTTACTGTGCAATTAGTATTTTTGATGGTCATTATGTTTAATCTTATTATTATATTCCAAAATATCTCCAACGTACAAACCAGTTACAATTTTATTACTTGTATAGATATTGATTTTACGTGTGAAGCTTCATCTAAAAGCCAGTTGCGTGCGACTTCTAGGTTTCGTTGGTAGTCTTGTAAGTCTTATCTTAACTATACTATACCAAACCACTAAACAATTATATTGATAAAATATTAAAAATTTCAATGCGTCTACGAATAAGTTTTCAATTTTAATGAATGATATGTATATTATGTACAGATTTAACAATGATGGAAAAATAGTGAAGCAGCCTGCAGGTATAAGAGTTCTATAAGTAATTTCACGTATGCATGTACACACACACAAACACACATATGTACACACACACCCACCCAATCACGCACGCACTATGAGCACGCGCTCACATGACAGTTGTTTTGCTTTGTATACCTACTTTTTATTACATAATTTTTATTTTATCATTTTATAGCATGCAATATCATTATTAATTAAGTCTTATGTCAAAATGTTTATTACACTCACCTACTGATTAAAAGAAAATGTCTATAGAAGAGCGGGATCCTCAATCACAAGCAAACTTTTGCTTAAATGAAGATTCCTCAATGCAACTTTGTAAACCTAACAAGTTAATGAAATAAACATTTTTATTTATTTATTTATTATTTATATTTTATACTTGATGTGCCCGCGGTTTCACCCGCATTTATAGTTACTGCGCCGCTCCAGTAGTTCCTGAGATTAGCGCGTTTAAACAAGCAAACAAACAAACAAACTCTTCAGTTTTATAATATTAGTATAGATTATTATGGCGTTTATGAGCACTTTACTTTCAGGGTTCAAAGACTGCTCATTTATACACACAAAACTACACTTACTTAGACGTTCTGGAAATATAACCCGACACAGATTTACGTGCCAAGAACTAACAAAAATGATTGTTAGGAATCCAATCATCTTATATATATTTGCATATATCACAACTGTGGTGAATGGATAACCAGTTTCATCAAACACTGAGGCAAAGATGAAACAATACGCTTCATCTATCATCTGTTATACAGTTCACAATAAATATCTCAATGCTAGAACATAGAATCTATGAAAAGAAGTAATTCACGGCCACTCTTTTTAATTATCGAATTTTCTATTTAATTTTGTAAGGAATTACAGTACTTATTATTATAAGAAAACTCAAGAATACTTATGGATTTTGAGAAGCACGTAAAGCCTTTATCTTCTAATGTGAATAAATTAAAATCCATGTGGTTTTAGTCAAATAATTATTATGTTTCGAATTCTTCGTATGGCCACATAACTATTCCGACAAGTAAAAGATACTCACTAGGCATGGTGTAACAGAGCCAGGTAGCCGCCTTGGGGTCCACCTCTATATCCTGCATGTGGAACATCTCGCTAGAACCACCACTGTACAGGAACGACACCAACAGCGTTTTATTCTGAAACAATATTATATAAGTCATCTAAGTAATCGTATTAACAAAATTTTTTTTTAAATTATTAACAGGTTCCCTGTCCGATGAATCACATATGATACATAGCAATAGATTTTCTATTGTGTCTATCACGGGACGGCGAATGGGTTAATACTCCAGCACTGTGTCTAAATCTTGTGTCGCGGGGGACGTTACAAACATTCAAACAACGGACACAAAGAACACCCAGACTTGGAACAAGTATTTGTGGATCACACAAATGTTTGTCTCGTGTGGGGATCGAAGCTACAACACTCGACGAGTCGGCAGTGGCGAGGCGACCACGTATTGGCGATACGTGTAGCGAATCTTATGCTACACGATAATTGACTACAATGAATCTGGATTATAATTTAGCAAAGGGAAATACATACATAGATTCACACCTGTTTCCCAGAGGGGTAGGCAGAGACTACGGATTTCCATTTACTACGATCCTGACACACTTCTCTGGCTTCATTCACTTTCATCACATTCCTCATACACGCCCGTCGGTTCAAGGAGCTCTTAACCTGGCCTTTGTCCAGAACGCCTCCGATCTGGTCGAGAAACGTTCGCCTAGGTTTTCCTCTTGCGACTGTTCCATTCACACTAGCCTTATAAACTTTCTTAGTCAGTCTTTCCTCGTCCATTCTTTCTACATGTCCAAACCAGCTTAACATACCCTTTTCTATTCTTGTAACTATATCCACTTTCATGCCGCATCTCTCTCTAATCACACTATTTCTTATTCTATCTTTTAGAGTCACACCACATATGCTTCTCAACGCTCGCAAAGGGAAATACAGGTCGAATAATTCTCTTGGTTATGCTTGATAAAGCATAACTAAAATATTCAACTGTGGCTTATAATGTGTTGCCACTAAGATTGATACGTACCTATACACTTGTATATCTTTCAAGAGTAAGTAGACATAGATTTGAAACACCCACATTTTGTATTCTATGTTTAGGTGATACGTATCAGGTGGCGCCTAGCTGATGCTGAGAATTTTATAACATAATTATTAGTACATTACTCGTTATAAAATGCGCTTATACTTTGCTATTGAATCTGGATTGTATATATCCGAAACTGCACCACATGAATAGATATATATTGTTTTAAAATAAGGTACTTGTGATCGCGCTCTTTACTGTATATAATATCCTCATAATCGATGACGATGGATGACAGTATTAAAAATGACAGTATTCTAAAGCGATGATATGTGACATAATGTCACCGAGCTTCGACTTTGAGGGCAACAAAGTTTGCATCGTCTATTAACTATTACTGCAAAGATATAGTAACGATAACGCATAACACCTACTAGACTATACTCAAATGAAATATACCGCGAATTCAGTCATAAAATATGTCGTGCTGAATGCGTCGTTCAGGATCCATTTCCGATAGAGATCAGAATCAAGCCGCATGAACACTTTCTTACTTAAATTAGTCAACTTAAATATTCTGTTCAATTGTTGACGTCTCTTGAAGACTTGTGTTTATGTAATTATCTTAGTGTTTACCTATCAATGAGGCACTTAATATTAAATGGTTTCAAATAAACAAATTGCTAATAAGGCGACGTTATACTAACCACAGTATCTCTTGTGTTGTCAATATGCACACATAGGATATGCGGGCGGTCTTCAGGCGTACCTCCCGGGTACGACACTTGGATCCACTTGGCTTTGTTCCTGTCTTCATCGCCTGACTCCCAGAATGTCTCAGTGCTGCCGTCTGTTAGCGCGCCGGCCATGCCTTGTCGTGACGAGACAGTTATATCGCACCAACCTGTTACGTCTGGACAACTCCATACAAAGTTATCCTGCGAATCAAAAATAGACCATGGCTATAACAATTATTGCAATAGCTTTTTTAACATATGTTTAGCTAAGGATTGTGCTCAAATTAAATATAGACAAATGCTTATTTAAGTAAGTAGTTTAAATGAAAACATGAATTAACGAGATGGGTGTAAAAGATTCAACCTCTTCGTCTTAAATATAAAATTAATGAAAAGAAATGACCCCTATATCTCGGGCGTCTTTTTACTCACAGGGCCCATATTCAAACTCGACCGAGGTATGACTTCAATGTATCTGCACACCAAGTTACAAGACAATCGGTCCAGTGGTTCTAGAGTTATGCCTGTCTCTAACAAACTGTCACTAACAGACAGACACACAGACCCACATAGTGTTTTCATTAACATCGTCGAAGAAGACTTTATTTAACCCACTCAATGCGGCGGACGCCGATCGGTGTCTTATTTTTTCATACTCAGATTCGGAGGACGCCGATCGGCGTCATGTATATTTCACCCAAATTTAAAGATATTATATTAATAAAACAACAAATGTGTTTGGAATTTACTAATGAAATGCCCCATATGAGTAGTTTTTAGATATTTTGTTTTTTTATTCATCAAGTGCTGCTGACGCCGATCAGGCGTTTACGTTAAATATGAGCCGATTCTGGCTAGTGAAAGCAAAATTTGTTGCCGCTTTGAATGGGTTAATTTTAGGCTAATTTCTAGTAAATTCTTTTTGTAGACTTCTTTGAATTTTCTAATGATGTATTGTTACCAATATAAGCACAATACTGTCATTTTTATCCTCGTGAAATGTATGCACAATTTGACAGATGTAGATAAAATGTCTCAGTTTTCCCCACATTTCAATCACAATAGTAGCAATCATAAAAGGGACGCATAATATTTTAAAATTCGATACTTTTAATAAATGCTCTATTAAACTTGTGTTTAAATGGGGTAACTGTTTAATCTAAACAAGACTTGAGGTAAAGTGGAGTATACTACCTTATTGAGAAAGCTATGAAAGCTCTCATGCAGCGCTCCCAACATGCCTTCTTCGTATGCACCGTCCTCCGAGTGCGATAGAATTTTGCTGATTACACTGAACACTTGTGATCTGATCCACGCAGCGTTAACAGTTTACAATCCAATCGTCAATATTTATTAAGAATACACAAAGGAAACTATCGTTTATCCCTGTTTAATGCAGCCAAACATGCACGACAACTTAGTATATCAAATCACAAGACCTGATCAAATATGGCAAGAATTATATCTTAGTTTAAATAGTACTGGAGGATGCCCGCAGCTACGCCCGCACATGTTTTTTTATTTATCCATTTCTTCGCAATCCCGTGGGAATTTCGGGCAATCCCTTCTTAGTGCACCGCTACAGTACCCAAGGAACATACATGCTAAATTTCAGCTTCTTGCGTTCAGTAGTTTCGGCTGTGCGTTGTCTGTCAGTCATTCAGTAACGGAAGAGTTTTATATATATATAGAAGATTTAAACATTTAGACACACTTTATGCTTGACGAATGGTAACAACACAATTTAGTTAGATAAATTGTTTGATCTAATTTGAAACATAAGGAACACTATAAAAGGCGCTAAGTGATAGCATTACTGATGTAGAATCTAGAAAAATGTATTAACTATGTCTTTCATTTACATGTATTTTTTTAAATATACCTATGTTTGTTATTGTTAAATCCAACGAGAAAGGCCACAAATGTTAAAGTCTACTTCGAGAAACATAGACTCCTATAATCTTTTAAGCATTGGTATCACATCAGCATCCTCTTGCTCTGATCCCAATTTATTTCGGATCAGCGCAGTATGTCCTTCGCTTCCATACTTCTGTCACCCGTCATCTGATCATTTACCCCTTTCCCTTTCATATCCATCCTCACAAAGTCCATCCATCTTTTCCTTGGCCTTCCTCTTCCATTTCGTCCCTCAACCCTCATATTCATCACTTGCTTACCTACATACGTATCATCTCTTCGCATAACATGTCCATACCAAGCCAAACGATTTCCTTTCACCTTCTCGTCTATGAGCACCACTTTCAGACTACCTCTTACGTATTCATTCCTAATTCTGTCCATTCTCGTCACTCCATACATCCATCGTAACATTTTTATCTCTGCTACATGCAATCGTTTTTCATCCATCTTCTTAGTAGCCCAACACTCAGCTCCATACAGTACAACAGGCCTTATAACCGCCATATTCATGCGACCCTATACTTTCAAAGGCAATTTAGGATCACATATTGTGCCCGAGATCTGTCGCCATTTCATCCATCCTGTGTTGATTCGTTGTCTAACATGCCAATCAATTTCGCCGTCATCTTGCAGGAGTGAACTGAGGTAGCGAATGTCGGAGCATACTGGTAGAGGTATACCGCCGAGTGTAGAGGACTCGAGAGATCACCAAAGTCACAGAACATGTATTCCGTTTTTGTTTTGCTTATTCTAAGGCCTACATTGTCCAGTCTATGCCGCCACTCCTCTAGCTTGCTCTGCACCCCTTGTCCACTTTCTGCTACCAAAACAATGATGCGTATCACATGATATTTTGAATTATTAGTAATGTTACCTATGTAAGAAGGCTCTGTCGTGCGGTGAGTAGTGCAGCGCCCAACATCTAACAGCCTGCAGGGCCGCTGCACTGGCGTGCGGCAGCGAGGGTGCGAGCGCGCTCACAGACCCCAGAAACGCGTGGAACGCCGCCCGAGCCCCACGCGCCGACCGACCTCCTGGACAGATGGCTGTTGCTGACGCCGTCGGTATCACCCCACGAGTGGATTCAGCAGCCGTGGTCTGCTGCTGACAATGGTTTAATATGTTACAATGTAGGTGTGCGGTGATTTTATAAATAACTGGCCGTTACCTGCGACTTCGTCCGCGTAGATTTTAACTAAAAAGTTTTGTCTCCGCAGAATCCTATTTTTTTTCTAAAATCAACATAGCCTAATTTACTCCTTATAATATCAGCTATCTATCAGTGAAAGTCCCGTCAAAATCGGTTCAGCCATTTCGGAGATCAGCCACAGACAGACAGACAGACAAAAATTTTAAAAATAGATGTTTTCACCTATGTACCTTATATACTTTCATATGCATTAGATAAAAAGCTGTTATTTTGACATTACAAACAGACACTTCAATTTTATTTATTTGTATAGATATTGCACTTAAAATACAAGAAAACCTTAAGTATATCTAGCGTCCACTCTCCTGGCTTTGATATACATAGTTCACCATGAATGATATATTATACAGTCGACTACAATTTATGCTGATGTTGTTGTATACCTCTTTATTGTCATCGATGGCAGGTGGCGGCGGTACGATGCGCGCGAACTTGTCGAGCGCATTGCAGAACCACCACATCACGTCATGCACACAAGTCGGCTGCGTCGATGAACGTAGCAACCAGTTCAACGCCTGATCAATACATTACAAAGTTATTTAAACTAATCAAAAAAATATAGCAAAAAAGATCAATAGCGAATTCGAATCACGTTATTTTTTTATATATTTTGTCAGTCTTTTATGTATATAGTGAAGATAGGATGTTCGTATTAATAAAAACGTCTAATTTCGGATTTACATATTTCGGTAATATTTATTTAGATTTCAGCCCATAGTATGCTTGTGACCGTAATTCTAGCCTTAAACTCAAGAAACATAAACCGTCGAATGGGGCGTCAGTTATAAACAATGTTGGAAATATATAAGTTAAGCATTCTATGACTCAAATATGTATATACTATAGCATAAACATTAATATTTAATAACATCATAACATGATAATTAAATGTTAATGACGTCATCAGCAATATAATGTAGCACATTATAGAACTCTATAACTAATTTTTTACATTTGTATTTGGATGTGTGATTGTTCTCAGTTTTTAATTGAACCGAAAGTATAACTTACCTCAAACGCATACTGCCTCACAGTATTTATTCGGACGGCAGCGTCCATTTTCTGCCGATGTACGTGGAGGTCCCGCTTGGCAAGTATGAAAGATAGTACAGGGCTATTCATTAGCGCCTCGGGGTCGAGTGGCGGTGGCTCGAACGCTGACACTGAGTTGGCGCCACCGGTCCATTCGCCGAGGCCTATCAGACGTCGAAGCGATGCGCTGGGCTGGGCCAGCAGTGACGAACCAGCCGCTGTTATAACAATATAAAGGAACTCCTTAATAAATAAAGATTTAATAACAATAATGAACTACTAAATATATTATACACTAATAAATATAATAGCATTTCCACACTACGGCAATTTGTGTGATTTGTGTGGTCCACATACATCTATTTGTGTTTCTATGTATAATATGTATTAACATGTTTACAAAAAAAAACTTTATATGTATTTTTATCCATTATCTAGTACCCATAGTACAAGCTCTGCTTAGTTTGGGCTAGATGGTTTTGTTTTTACGTGATAGAATATTATATTATATTATTATTTGTTTTGAATGTTTGGAAAAGCCCCAAAAACAAAGAGTTTATACTCAAAATCTGAGTAATATTTTTAAGGTGAACCGACGATCTGATAAGATTCACTCCTTCTTCCAAGCGATTAGATGCAGGTAGCCCAAGACCGGTCTGTGAGGAAAACCTCAGGCTAAAGCCTATGTCCAGCAGTGGACGTCTTTCTCTTGAGATCATGATGATGATGAGGAGGAAAATATAAAGGTACAACAACAGTATTCAATATATTTTATGTGTTATATTACCGGAGAGAGTATCGTGATCGGCCGGTGCGTTCTTGGCGAGAGGTGGGCGAGCGGCGGCCGCGAGGTCGTTCCCGCCCGCCTGTCCCATCGACACAGAGCGGGGCACTCGTGGCATCAGTCTCACCACCAAGTTCCTACCGCACATTGGCTGAAACAAAACATTATTTTAGATATATAATTACCTGTATACCTAGTTGGAGAGTTAACAGAAATACTAATAATATAATTAATGTAATCATTTACAGAATGCTATGCGTATATGTGACGGGTAAAGTGATGCCCGATTGATAGTCACAGTCAATTATTCACTTGTTCTGTTTTAGACGGCGTTTGTACCTTCGTGGCGCATCGGTATTCGGGCCACCAAAAGTTATTGGGTTTTACTGATGAAAAGTCTCAATACCAGGCTCAATGTTTGAGTTCGGAAGTTGGCGGTGTTAGACACCGCCGTGCCTTGAAAAACACGTAAAGCCGTTAACCCTATGCCTGATCTACCTCCGGTCGTGTCGTATTGGAAAATTCGGTCTGGAGGACATTATTATTTACTACTATTAGGGTTTTAAGTAACTAATAATATGAGTTATAAATTACTACTATTCTTATAAAAACCTTCAGCTAAGATAATATGCTTGTTTTAAAATTGGGTTCAAGTTTGTAATATAAGGTTTCGATCGCGAGTCCAATACCTTATCCATTGGTCTAACGCATGATCAATAAATCAGTGTTATTCGACGATGAATTGTTATACAGACGAAAATCGTATTAGCATTTGCCCAGGCGCAATCATTCACTATCGTTCATTGAATAACTAATAAGTCCATTTGCAATTGAAGCCACAGTGGTACTCAAGCATGATTTATATTCATGGACATTATTTCATATATTGCTATGAATGTTTATATATCAATAACTTTTATATAGTTTAGCAGTTTTTGAATAACTGTAATTCTTTTTTTATTTCCTCTGGTCAGTCAAGCCTGTTATTAAGGTAAATGGTTGTGTTTTGTACAGCCGGCACATGAGCCCATCATAATTTCAGCCCAAGTTCTGGAAGTAACGCCGACTAATCGAAACTTTTGCGAGATGACGATGATGGCGTTTGGATGGCGGAAATGTTAATATCGGTACTATGGCGCCGTTATCTCGTTCTCGGTGACGTCCCGGTAACGGCGGCAGTGTACAAATGCCCTGTTCATTGCTTTGTATTGACAGGTTTATAAACCTAACCTACATATATTTTTTTACTGATAGTGTAACGCATTATAGCGGTAACGCCAATTAATTATCAGCCAGATTGGAATGATCACATAATTACATATAGGTATAGGTATATTATAATACACTTGTAATAATATTAGAATGTATTAATATTACTATTTACAATGTAGCAGCAGTGATAAATGCAGTAAATGCAACTCTCGGACATGGGCTCTCAGGTTCGATTGTCAGATTAGGGAAAGTGTAACTGAATTTTAAATCAAGAACTTGACATTAGTAGTCTAGAGTCTGTTACTGAGCCTGGTAGACGGCCCTCTCTATTACGTATGCTTTCAACTATAGCTATATTATACTATTTCTAGGAAATAGTGGTCTCGAGTTTGATCCTAAGGCTCGCATCTCTCGACTTTTTAAAGTTATGTGCGTATTAAATATTTAATTATCGCTCGCTTTAACGGTGAAGGAAAAACAACGTGAGGAAAACGGCATGTCTGAGAGTTCTCTATAATGTTCTCGAAGATATGTGAAGGTTGCCAACCCGCACGAGGTGGAGGTGGTGGACAATGGCCTAACCCTTCTTACTCTGATACGAGGCCTGTGCCCAGCATTGGGACGTTTAATACAGGGCTGATATTATATAGGATATAGGAAACTGTGTATGATATATTAGAAATATTATTACGATTGGGATAATTTGTATTTGCGTGTGTCGTCCAAGCGAGTGGTAGCGTATGGCCTCGCAGGGGGGTGCGGTGCGCGGGGCGGCGCCTAAAGCCGGCAGGCACTGGAACGGAGGCGCCGGCTGCCACAAGCTACCCGGCGGTGTCGGCGGACTGCGCGACGCTTCGTTCAACCCGCTACATAAACTCGTCGGTTCTGTACAAAGAATTAAATACCTAATTTTATAACGTCATTCAGAAAATGTAAATCCACAGAAAAATTTTGTGTAACTTTGACATTGTGTTACCTTGTAACCTAACTTGAATAAATTTATTTTTGATTTGATTGATTGATTGAATTATTATATTCAATCTTAACTGCAGATAACTATACATTCGTCTCCGCAGAAAAGATATAATTATATTGTGTGATCCACAAATAGCTGTGCTAAGTCTGGACGTTCTTTGTGTTCATAGTTGGAATTTGTAAAGTCTCCCTTACAAATAAATATTTCATATAGATACATTAATGCACCTAATATTTCGTTATTAAAACATTCATAAAGGACAATGATTGAGTGCTGGAAATTTGATATAGGTTAAACTGATATTATTATTAATTTGATCACCGATTTTAAGTTCAGCATCTCTTTTAAAACCATCTGATCTATTAGAAGCTTCCTCATGAAACAAGTGTGGAAACATAAATAATACAGCTGCATAAATTGCAGTCAGCCGCGGCGCGTCACATGAACTTTGTTCCAATTTTCTAAAATTAACATGTATGTTCTGCTCAGTGGCTGGTCTATTTGTTATATAATATATATACCTTACATGTACCAATATAATAAAGCTAAAGTTTGCTTACATGTATTAAAAGAATAAAACTTAAAAGTTGGTATGTTTTTTGTTTGATCGCGCTAATCTCTGGAACAGATTTATTTTGGATTTGACAGCCCAATTCTTAAGACTTATATATAACATCATTAGCCGAAGCAATTTCAATATCAAAAATCAAAATTCAGCGTAGCAGTAATCATAAACGGAGGTGAAACTGCGGGAGGCACCAAGATTCATAAAACTGTTTTGTATTTATATGAAATGAGCAGCGATAGCTCAGTGGGGAGACCAACAGACTGCAATGCTGAGGGTCTCGGATTCGAACCCACGTCGCGCACCTCGGACTTTCGGAAGTTATATGACTTTTCGAAATTATGTGCGTATTGATCGACAATTATCGTCTGCTCCGTGCCTCGGAGAGCACGTTAAGCCGTCGGTCCCGGCTGCCATGAACATCTATGGCAGTCGTTATTGGGAGAGTGTCGACACAAAACATCCCACTGGTTCGAAGTGTCGCCGATCTGCACTGACTGGCCCCCACATAAGATAAGATTTATATGAATATAGTTAACTAATACTGATTCAATTCACGATCACTTAAGAAACTTAAATAGCTGGTTCTTACTTAGTTTAGTTTACAAATATTGTATCTTGTATCCTTACAGGTCAGTATTTAATATTACAAACTCTAACAAAAAACTAAACTGAAAATATAGGTAATCTAGCTGAACTCGGACGTTTCACTGTTACTCAGTCTAAAAGTTTTAACATCCCACTATCGTAAAAAAGCAGACAAAAGTAAATTAAATACTCTTATTTGAAAATGCAATGATATGTAAAATTTTCAAGTCAATCTATCGTCTAGTTTTCGAGTATTGGAGGCACAAACAAACGGAAGTCTTTTTTTGTCATAAAGCTTATTTACCTGAGTTGGTAAGGGGTGCCAAATCTAGTAGGAACACAGCATTTTCCTTCATGGTCTGATGGTCCAAGGCTGTGCTCTCGCGTTCGTAACCAGACATCTCGGCAATCACCTTAGACCGGGTCTGTCGGAGTGACGACGCAAATTTCATCGCCTTGTCGTAGCATTTCTCGCAAAACATGTAGTACAGGATGCATCCTAGAACCAAAGAATAATTAAAAATAAGTTACAGGTTACCAAATAAAGTCACGATCAAAAATCATTAATACATTTACGTCACAAAGTAACACTGATAAACGTCAAACTTTTGGAGTTTAGTGAAGTTACTAAATTTACATTTTGGTCAGTTATTAGAATTATGCAAAGGATGCCTGTGAGAAGTATCTACCTCCAAGAAACTCACGTCCCTTCTTTTGCACCATCGGTACTAGCTGTCATGAATGTCAGTCTGTCTCTAAGGAATCTAAAATATCCATAACTGCTAGCCAGAATACAGCGATTTATTTAAAAATTTTAGACCCCAGATCTAACTGACAAGAAAACAGTTAGTCTGCAAAGCTAGCGATCGATGGCTTTACACTTATTCAAAGATATGTGTGATGATTTTAGATACTAATGGAGCCGTATACAGGTCTGCTACCGTGTCAGCTGAGCATCGTAGGAATAGCCGGGTCGTCGTATGTAATGTATTCGCTTCCATCGCCACCGGCCGTACACCTTAAATTGCATTATTGATCGGTCGACTTATTAGGTTAGCAGCGGCGACCCGTTTATTATTTGACGCAGCACCCGTATTTACTTTGTATTTTAATAATTTGAATTGATGCTATTTTTATTAAAGTACTAATATGTTTTGTATTTTACAAACGTGTTGGTTTTTCGCCACTAACGCTTGCAACGCTGGCGGCAACACTTTCACTACGGACGAAAATGCACCTGTCACCGAAGGATTTTAGTAAAATAGAAGGCAACATTCGAAAAATGAAATAAACGGTTGCATAAATACCAGTTATCTGAGGAATAGTATTATTTACTTAATACATGTACCGCTGTTACAATATGGTAGACTGAGGTACCTCGTGATTATTTGTGATGTTATCTAGCTTCTTGCTTCTCATTCCGATTATTATTGAGAAATAAACATCAGTGCACAATTACAAATAGTCACGGACTGCCTTTGCATTGTCACAATAGTAAGTGTATGCGGCCTCATGTCTATTAATAATATAATCCTTTTATCTATAAAATCCTTCTAAACCCTAACTATTTAATCTCTTTTATATTATTACTTTTATAGTCAGTAATAAATGGTATAACGGCTGCGACACCTTGTTTACTCACGTGGTAAAATACTGAAATTATATTTAAATGGCCATATAAAAGAGTGGCCGTCATTTTCTTGCAAGTTTCTTGTCATAGGCTTAACACTTTGCATGAACCTAGCCACTAACCTAAATGTTTTTTTTAGCTTTAACAACTTAGTAAACTCACTAACCTAGATATTTTCACGTTCATTAATGTTACTTTGTGACCAAAATAAGTAATGATTTTTGACTTTGACAACAAACTGACGCAGCTCAACTATATATTTTAGGATATTGTGTTCATTGTACCTAATTAATCGATATATGCTGTACGCATAGTTTGCGGTCAACCATTATGCTATTTTAATGATAAAATACATGTTTATATTGATGTTGCTTATAAAAATAATACATTGTCAGTGTATAACTCCGGTTACGCTTTACAGAAAACTTATATTCATATACATACTTTAAATACGCATATGTTTAATTCGCTGGACATTTTATTTACTCCTTGTATCGGCAATCATATAAAAGACCTTCATAAGTTGTTCTTCCATTATCTTCAAGCTGCTGAATAGTCTGTACACTAAATCATGGACATGGAGTTTTGCGGCACGATAGAAACAGCTGCCCAACTCCAAGCCCTGACCAGTATAGAGAATGTATCTTCAAGTCATCTTCATGAGAATCACGCCAGAATATTCTTCAAATAGCTGTAAAATACACACGGATGGACAATTCCAGGCAATACAAAAAAAAATAAGCCGTCTTACCAAAACCGCCTGACCCAGGATTATCCATATAAACATACCCCATAAGTTGTTTCTTCATTATCTTCAAGATGTTGAAAGGTCTGTACACTAAATCATGGACATGGAGTTTGCGGCACGATAGAAACGGCTGCCCAACTCCAAGCCCTGACCAGTATATAGAATTCGTCTTCAAGTCATCTGCATGAGAATCATGTCGGCAACATTCTTCAAATAGCTGTAAACTACACATGCACTAACAATTCCAGGCAATACAAAAAGCATTAGCCGTCATGCCAAAATAGATTGACCCAGGATTATCCACATCAACGCATTCCATAAGGTTTTCGTCCTTTATCTTCAAGATGTTGAAAGGTCTGTACACTAAATCATGGACATGGAGTTTGCGGCACGATAGAAACGGCTGCCCAACTCCAAGCCCTGACCAGTATAAAGAATTCATCTTTAAGTCATCTGCATGAGAATCATGTCGGCAACATTCTTCAAATAGCTGTAAACTACACATGCACTAACAATTCCAGGCAATACAAAAAGCATTAGCCGTCATGCCAAAATAGATTGACCCAGGATTATCCACATCAACGCATTCCATAAGGTTTTCGTCCTTTATCTTCAAGATGTTGAAAGGTCTGTACACTAAATCATGGACATGGAGTTTGCGGCACGATAGAAACGGCTGCCCAACTCCAAGCCCTGACCAGTATAAAGAATTCATCTTTAAGTCATCTGCATGAGAATCATGTCGGCAACATTCTTCAAATAGCTGTAAACTACACATGCACTAACAATTCCAGGCAATACAAAAAGCATTAGCCGTCATGCCAAAATAGATTGACCCAGGATTATCCACATCAACGCATTCCATAAGGTTTTCGTCCTTTATCTTCAAGATGTTGAAAGGTCTGTACACTAAATCATGGACTTGGAGTTTTGCGGCACGATAGAAACGGCTGCCTAACTCAAGCCCTGACCAGTATATAGAAATCAAGTCATCTTCATGAGAATCACACCAGTATATTCTTCTAACAACTGTAAACGACACACGGAATGACAATGCCAGGCAATAAAAAAGCGTCATCAGTAATGTTAAAATTGCCTGACCCAAGATTGTCCATATAAGCGCACTCCATAAGTTGTTCTTTCATTATTTTGAAGCTGCTGAATGGTCTATATACTAAATCATGGACTTTGAGTTTTGCGGCACGATAGGAACGACTTCCCAACTCCAAGCCCTGACCAGTATATAGAAATCGTGTTCAAATCATCTTCATGAGAATCACGCCAGTACATTCTTCAAATAGCTGTAAACTACACACGGACGTACAATTCCAGGCAATACAAAAAACATCAGCCCTCATGCCAAAATGGATTGACCCAGGATTATCCACATCAACGCATTCCATAAGGTTTTCGTCCTTTATCTTCAAGATGTTGAAAGGTCTGTACACTAAATCATGGACTTCGAGTTTTGCGGCACGATAGAAACGGCTGCCTAACTTCAAGCCCTGACCAGTATATAGAAATCAAGTCATCTTCATGAGAATCACGCCAGTATATTCTTCTAACAACTGTCAACGATACAAGGAATGACAATGCCAGGCAAAAAAAAAGCGTCATCAGTAATGTTAAAATTACCTGATCCAAGATTTTCCATATAAGCGCACTCCATAAGTTGTTCTTTCATTATTTTGAAGCTGCTGAATGGTCTATACACTAAATCATGGACTTGGGAGGTTTGCGGCACGATAGGAACGGCTGCCCAACTCCAAGCCCTGACCAGTATAAAGAATTCATCTTTAAGTCATCTGCATGAGAATCATGTCGGCAACATTCTTCAAATAGCTGTAAACTACACATGGACGTACAATTCCAGGCAATACAAAAAGCATCAGCCGTCATGCCAAAATGGATTGACCCAGGATTATCCACATCAACGCATTCCATAAGGTTTTCGTCCTTTATCTTCAAGATGTTGAAAGGTCTGTACACTAAATCATGGACTTGGAGTTTTGCGGCACGATAGAAACGGCTGCCTAACTTCAAGCCCTGACCAGTATATAGAAATCAAGTCATCTTCATGAGAATCACGCCAGTATATTCTTCTAACAACTGTCAACGATACACGGAATGACAATGCCAGGCAAAAAAAAAGCGTCATCAGTAATGTTAAAATTACCTGACCCAAGATTTTCCATATAAGCGCACTCCATAAGTTTTTCTTTCATTATTTTGAAGCTGCTGAATGGTCTATACACTAAATCATGGACTTGGAGTTTTGCGGCACGATAGGAACGGCTGCCCAACTCCAAGCCCTGATCAGTATATAGAAATCGTGTTTAAATCATCTTCATGAGAATCACGCCGGTACATTCTTCAAATAGCTGTAAACTACACACGGACGGACAATTCCAGGCAATACAAAAAACATCAGCCGTCATACCAAAACCGCCTGACCGAGGATTATTCATATAAACATATCCCATAAGTTCTTCCTTCATTATTTTCAAGCTTTTGAAAGGTCTGTACACTAAATCATGCATTTAGAGTTTTGCGGCACAATAGGAATGGCTGCCCAACTCTAAGCCCTGACCAGTATATAGAATGTGTCTTCAAGTCATCTTCATGTTCTCATGAAGTTGACTTGAAGACACACTATCATATCAGACTGCGTGTATCTCACAGCTATTTGAAGAATATACTGGTGTGATTCTTCACGCCAGTATATTCTTCAAATAGCTGTAAAATACACATAGTCTGACAATACCAGCCAAAAAATAAAGCGTCAGCCAAAATTACCTATCCTAGAATTATACATATAAACGCACATATATTAAATTTAAACACACTGCATAAGTTGTTTCTTCATTATCTTCAAGGTGTTAAATGGTCTGTACACTAAATCACAGACTTCGAGTTTTGCGGCACGATAGAAACGGCTGCCCAACTCCAAGCCCTGACCAGTATATAGAAATCAACTTACAATCATCTTCAGGCGAATCACGCGCGTAAATTCTTCAAATAGCTGTAAACTATACACTGTCCGACAATGACAGGCAAGAGAAATAAAAAGTAATACAATCTTAAATCGTTCGGTTTTAAGATGAGTTATTTTCATTGTAATAGCACAGAGGTAAATAAATATGGCATTAATTTTACAATCAATTTGCGTACAACTTGTATTAATTACATAATAAATATTATCAAATAAATTAACAGTTACCTTGTGCCAGTTGTCCGCACGCTAGGACGGGTACGTCGTTAGGCGGCGGGTCTTGCATGTGGTAAGCGCCGCCGCGGTCGAAGCCTTTGGTGGTGGGGCCACCGCAGCCGGCGTGCGCGTGTCGCATGTGAGCGGCTAAGGGCGGCGGCACATTCGAGCCTCCGCATAACTCGCAACGTACTTTAAAAGATAAACGACTTCTTAAACTTTCTTGCTCCTAACTCATTTCCCGAACTATAGATGCTAACGATGGATGATCATGCAAAGTATTTATGGATTACACCATTTTTTTGGCGCTTGGGTTGGGGCAGTATATGTGCAATACTGGAAATAGCGTCAGTGACGATATGACCACTTAAAATACTGCGCCATCAATGCAGCATGTAATTCCAAATTCCAATAGTTTCGAGATTGTCATGTCATAATATGTGATATCAGAGTAATATCGGGATTACTGTGGCTATACTACTATTATAAATAAATCGATCCTTAAATGATTATAGCAGGAGTACTCACAGTCGAAAGCTAAGAATATTGAATACTATATAAAATGTCTACCTGTATAAGGCGTCCTGCCAATCTTTGCGTTCCAATCTCTCTTCTTCCGTATGCCACTGTTTGGTCTCACATCGTCATTTTCATTTTTCTCCGCGCTTTCCTTTTTCCTGTAATAATCAAATAAACTGTAAATATTATTTATGAATTAAAAAGGTTATCCATGTGTCATCAAACAATAAGTGGTTAAGCAAGATATATTTTCACCTAAGAATCTTGCATATTAACTATGGGTGAGGAGCAAGAATATAAACATACATACATAGATTCACGCCTGTTTCCCAGAGGGATAGGCAGAGACTACGGATTTCCATTTGCTACGATCCTGACACACTTCTCTGGCTTCATTAATTTTCATCACATTCCTCATACACGCCTCGCCGGTTTAAGGTGCTCTTAACCTAGCCTTTATCCAGAACGTCTCCGATCTGATCGAGAAACGTTCGCCTAGGTCTTCCCCTTGCGACTGTTCCATTCACACTAGCCTTATAAACTTTCTGAATCAGTCTTTTCTCGTCCATTCTTTCTACATGCCCAAACCAGCTTAACCTACCCTTTTCTATTCTTGTCACTATATCCACTTTTATGCCGCATCTCTCTCTAATAATATAATCACTAGCCAAGAAATGCCATTAATCAACCATGTATTGATCTGTTGACAATTACTATTGACAATTCTGCAAGAAAGAGTATTATTTAATTATACCTATTACTTGAGATATGTCCCAACTCAACCCCGTGTCACCTTCACTTTAATAAGCGTCAAATAAAGACATTTATAAAATAAAATTTGAATTGTTTAGCACCGCCTATTATTCAATTACTCAGTCAAATGTACACATTGCCTTATAATTCCGCCACGTCGATATGATCAGGCCAGATCGATGACGGTCGATAAGAAACGACAAAAGTATATTAAATTTATTAATTTACAGAAATGAGTTTGTAGGTTAACATTGACTTAGGCTATTATGTGTTACAGGTATTCATTTATACTCGTAGTTGACAGTATGCGTAATCTACAATAAGTTATGGGTAGAGTACTGTTCTCCTAGATAGGCTACTGAGTAGCCTGTGTTTAGGAGTACAATGCCGATCCCCTATAAATATTTTTTTTATTTTTGATGTACGTGTCATGTTGAATTATTAGAATTAATAACAACAGTACCATATTGCAATGATTTCATGTTGTTTATGAAAATTATATTAATGGCTCACTTGTCAGTAGCCGCAGAGAGCTGGTCGGCGTCGTACAATGCGTCCCAAAGCGCAACCAACGCTCGCAACGCTGGCGGCAGAACATTCACCACTGACGGAGATGCACCTGTCGCCAAAATATATCAGTTGAATAGAAGACAACATTCGAAGAAAGAAATGAACAGATACATGAATACGTTATCGGGACAATAGACTTATTTACTATATACATGTACCGTTATTAGAATAACCTGACGAAAATCATACATTAACTTGTGTTTTATATTTTAGAAATTTCTGTTCATTGAGTGTATACCTACCTAATCATTTTGCTAATTTAAGGATAATATCCATATATATATATATATATATATATATATATATATATATATATATATATATATATATATATATATATATATATATATATATATATATATACGTATAAAAAAATACATTGTCAATATATCATTCCAGCTACGCGCAGAAGCTCATAAAGGCTTTACATTCATATTCATTGGATATGCTTATGTTTGTTAGTCAGCATACATATAAAGGCGCTCCATAAGTTATTCTTACATTATATTTAAGCTGTTGAATGGTCTGTACTCTAAATCATGGACTTGGAGAAATGCGGCACGATAAGAACGGCTGCCTAACTCCAAGCCCTGACCAGTATAAAGAATTCGTCTTCAAGTCATCTTCATGAGAATCACGCCGGTATATTCTTCAAATATTTGTAAACTTCACACGGACTAACAATGCCAGGCAATAAAAAAGCGTAAGTTGTCATGCCAAAATTGCCTGATCTAGAATTATCCATATAAACGCACATACACATATTTAAACACACTTCATAAATAGTTTATCCATTATCTTCAAGCTGTTGAATGGTCTTTACACTAAATCATGGACTTGGAGTTTTGCGGCACGATAGAAACGGCTGCCCAACTCCAAGCCCTGTTTAGTATAAAGAATTCGTCTTCAAGTTATCTTCATGAGAATCACAACGGTATAGTCTTCAAATAGCTGTAAACTATACACCCGTAGGCACACATTGGGTATTACCATACTCAATGTGTGCCTACGGGTGTGAGGGGTGTCCCTAAAATAAGTTATACACAGCTTATCGTAAAGAAAAAGCGAACAGGATATATTTTATACCTTAAGTGACTGAAACATGTTGGATAATGGTACAAAACCGGAAGGGATTAGCTTTAACTGAGTAATCCCAATTAATTGTCCAAAGTATTAAATATCTTAGAGATAATAGTTGTTTCTCCATCATCTTCAAGCAGGCTCTTTACACTAAGCACAAATTTGGAAACTTGCAGCCAGATAGTAACGGCTGCCTTTTTCCAAACCCTACCCAGTATATAGATTTTGTCTTCAGGTCACCCTCGCGAGAATCACACTGGTATATTTTTCGAACCGCTGTAAACTATACACGGTCTGACAAAGTCAGACAATTCAAAAATTCTTAGTCGTCATGCCAGAATCGTCAATATAAAGGTCACCAACAGCAAAATTCCAAGCAAATAGTTAATTGCAGTTAATGACAGTCGAAACAACAACGGTCCGTCTGATGGTAGGCGGTAGTCGCTACTCAAATAAATTATCATGTTCCAGTTAAAGCAAAATCAATACTACTATTACTACAATACCCAACACAAGACGAGCGTTAAATTAGAATCGGACTCCACTTACTGCTTACCATCAGGCAGTGTAAAATTATTAAGACGGCGTAAAATTATATATTGGGAAAATTTAGTGGTCACGCACAAGTCAATCATTTGTGTGCATGAACATGGATGATTGTCTTGGTGTGGGTGTTTCTATGTATAATATGTATGTATTTACAAAAAAAAGTATATATATGTATGTATGTTTATCCATTATCTAGTAGGTACCCATAGTACAAGCTCTGCTTAGTCTGGGCTAGATGGTGTTGTGTGTAACTCATAGAATATTATTATTATTATGTGTTCTCTTATCACAGGTATTTGCTAACAAATTATATTAGATAATACCTGGCTCTTTGCGAGGCTTACACAGAGACATGGGTCTAACGTAAAGAGGCCCATCGAGAGTGTTAATCAAAGCTGGGATGGATAAAGTATGTATATGTATTTTGACGTTCATAAGTGTTACTTTGTGACCTAAATGAATAAATGATTTTGACTTTGACTTTTGACTATGGATTCTAAAATATGGGCTATGAGTATGAGTGTTTGATGGACCGGTATATAGGTAACTATGGATGAAAAACGGCGTCTGCCCTGAATACTCTAATAGCAATAATGCAATGGGCAGACGGTGACTCGCCAACTCACTAGATGGGCCCCCTGATTAGCTACCATAGGCATACAAGCCAGTAGCAACACTGGTGCGAGTAGCTGGGGATGTTGAGCGGTGCGGCGCCGGTTTCACCATCACGGGTCTCGTGACAACGGAGACGTAGTTATACCCTTGAAAATGACACTTCCATCCCCAAGCATATAGCTCAAGCGGCCTCCCTCTGACCGGCCGACCAAGGCAAGCCAGAGTTGAGAGTCCTACGGGCGCTCTTGAAGTTCCACCCCAGCCAACCAGTAACAGTAAGCCGGGGATGAGGCCCTAACCAACTCTCTGAGGCATTCAGAACCGCAGTGTCGCCACTCACATTCAGCTCGGCACAAGCTGCCCTGCGGTTTTATTATTATTATTATTACGGCTCACAAGCTAGAGCCTCATAAAGGTCGGACAGACAGATAGAGTCATGTCTGTCTGTCGGACGCCTAGTCATAGAGTGCCGTTGGCAGCCTTTTGGATATACCCTAAAACACCTTAAAATCGGCAGGCGATTGGTTCCACGATTATCTTCCAGCCGATGAAAGATCTGTACACTAAATCATGGACTTGGAGTTTTGCGGCACGATAGAAACGGCTGCCCAACTCCAAGCCCTGACCAGTATAAAGAATTTGTCTTCAAGTCATTATTCAGTCATCTTCAAATAGCTGTAAACTACACAGGGACTTACAATGAAAGACAATAGAAAAAGCGTCAGTAATTATGCCAACATTAAGTAAAGCATATCATAAACTAAATTATATAAAGTACAAACCTGCATCGCTACAATGCGCTTCCTCCTCTCGAATCGGCATGTCGATGTCAGCCTTGCGCATACGACTGGTGGAAGCCTCGACTCCTGACCGCGTCAGCGACTCCAATGTTGATGGATGTATATGCAGGTAGTGCCCTACACAACGTCATGTTTATTAATAACATATTTGTTTAATATAGATCTTGGAATTACATATGTACATACATACATAGATTCACGCCTGTTTCCCAGAGCAGACAGAGACTACAGATTTCCATTTGCTACGATCCTGACACACTTCTCTGGCTTCATTCACTTTCATCACATTCCTCATACACGCCCGTCGGTTCAAGGAGCTCTTAACCTGGCCTTAGTCCTGAACGCCTCAGATCTGATCGAGAAACGTTTGCCTAGGTTTTCCTCTTGCGACTGTTCCATTCCATTATCTTGGAATTAAGTTACTTTATACGGATTTTATCGCAAGAAAGTACATACATAAAAAAAATTGTAAATGTAGAGGAATATATACAAATTCTTTCATGTATGCAGTTATTTTGCTTTATTTGTAATAAGTATTCTGATACTCATTCTGAATTCATTCAAGAATTAAGTTAGTGATAAAAAAATCTCTAGGTATAGGATTCTTGCTGCGTTTTCTATTACCTGTTTGCGATTCCCAAATTATTCCTTCTAAATATAGCACAATACACATTTCTGTACAAACAAACCTGTAATTTTAATTTAATATAACAAAACTAAATAATTTTATTCTTTTTTTTGTTTGAATGCCCAATTCTTTTGCTCGACGAGCCGTAATTTCAAATTCTTATTTTAATCTTGCAATTGATAGCTTATTGCTTGAGGAAGGTTATAGTCCACATATCATCACACTACGACCCACGGTAACGGCACGGGAACCATAAACGAGGGCGAAGCGGCGGTAACCAGCTACTACTAAATATAAATAACTTTAAGTACTAAATATACTAAGAACAGGCTGCTTACCGGCATTGGAGACTTCGACGGAGTGCCTCTGATGTCTGGCGAGCGTGACGTCATGTGCTGGGCGAGTGACGACGAGTGCTCCTTGTTTCGGCAACTGCGGGTGGAACTTGAGAAACGCTGCACAGGCGATCGCATCGTGGACAATGCCTAAAAGAAAAAATACTTGCATTTATTAGCCATGTCTATAAATTCCACAAGGGGAAGGAAGGCTAGTTCTTGAGCCTGAGGTAAAATATTTGTTCCTCCATTATAATACATTGATGGTACATATTATATCATTCCAGTTACTCGAATACAAAGAACTTCATAGAGGCATGAATTCATATACGAGTATGTTTAATTTGTTGGACATTTTACTTACTTACATATGTAGGAATGTGTATAAAATCTCTCAGAAAAAATAGTTGTTCTTCAAGTAGTTGAAGGCTCTACACTAAACATGGACTTGGAATTTTTCGGCCAGATAAAAACGGTCGCCCAATTTCAAGCCCTGTCTAGTATATAGAATTCACCTTCAAGTCATCTTCTTGAGAATCACGTCGGTACATTCTTTAAACAGCTGGAAACTACACACGGTCTAACAAAAATATGCAATAGAAAAAGCAGCATGCAAATAGCATATTGCAGTTACTGGCAGTCGTGGACGTGGTATTGTATTGCATGGAAACATGCATAAATGTAAATCTTGGATAGGGAGAGTTGATGAGATGAATTCGAAATGTATATGTGCCGACATACACATTCCGACATCATAAATACAATTATTGAAACCAATATCACTACCAGAGAGTAATTCATCGCTATCTCTTCGTAATTTCATCATAGTTGATATATCATAGATGATTACCATAACTACCATAATTACCAGTAATGTTATTAGTAGTTTATCAACTTGTCAATGCTTAACCAATATTGTCACACGAATCTGTAAGAGGAAGGCGCCAGTGTCTGTAACACAGTTAATACTAGCACAGGCACTGACGTTCACTCTATCTCTAAAATACATAGCGTTGTACATAATGGTACTTTTATATATTATGTGATTGAGATGGACAAACTATATTTGGCTTTTTTTGATAATAAAATTATTATTATTATTATACATACTACAATACATTTGTTACAGATATTTAAAATTGTTACAAAATAACAAGTGAAACAATCGTATAGAGTTGGTTTTTAAGATGAATTTGCACTCCATCAGTTTTTCCTTCATTATCTTCAAGCTGTTGAAGGTCTGTACACTAAATCTTGGACTTGGAGTTTTGCGGCACGATAGGAACGGCTGCACAACTCCAAGCCCTGACCAGTATAAAGAATTCATCTTCAAGTCATCTGCATGAGAATCATGTCGGGAACATTCTTCAAATAGCTGTAAACTACACATGGACTGACAATTCCAGGCAATACAAAAAGCATCAGCCGTCATACCAAAATGCATTGACCCAGGATTATCCACATCAACGCATTCCATAAGGTATTCCTTCTTTATCTTCAAGCTGTTGAAAGGTCTGTACACTAAATCATGGACATGGAGTTTGCGGCACGATAGAAACGGCTGCCCAACTCCAAGCCCTGACCAGTATATAGAATTCGTCTTCAAGTATTCTTCATGAGAATGACGCCGATATATTTTTTTAATATCTGTACTACACTCGTTCTGACAACGACAAGCGTCAGTCGTCATGCCAAAATTTTCTAACTAAAGACGATCATCGGCAAAATGCCATGCATATTGCAGTTAATGCAGTTGAAGCAACGATCTGTCTCATGGTAAGCGATAGCTCCCCCTCAAATACGATATTAAGTTCTGGCTGAAGCAGAATCAATGCTGAGGGAACACAGGACAAGAGTAAAATCAGAATTAGACTCATCTAACTGCTACCATCAGGCAAGGGCAATTACTTCGATAGGCGAAGAAAAAGAACCACACATATTAAAACACTAATTGCTAGCTACAATATATACAGTCCAAAAGATAGCTTTTTAAAGAACGTATAGATAGACATCTGTCTGTCAGGTGGACGCCGATAACAGCTTATACAAAATCGAGCTTTTAAAATGTTAAACTATAAGTTACTAATACCCATTTTTACAACACTAAAACTCTACGCAGTTAGATAAATATTCTTACTCACTTAATATACTATAGAATTTGGAAAAGAACAGTTAAACATAGCACGAGCAAATTGACACAAAAATATATTATCTAAAGCAATTAGTCATAGATTAGCTACAGGGCAAATAATGTACGGCAATACCGACCTTCGTGCCAGAGTAGAGCAGCAAATATTGCTCGTAGACATTCAGCTTGTGCCGGGCTGAGAGCATGTTTGCGGGGCGGCGGCGGTGCGGGGGCAGCCCGAGCGGGGAGCGGGGGCGTTGGCGAACCAGATCGCTTGTATGTGCGGTAACGTGATGGCAAGCGACCCCCAGGCGAACTCCTCGGACTCATACCGTCCTAGAATAACAATACATTCACCATTGTAATACCGTATTCTTCTAAGTAACCAAACATAAAATATGAAATAATTCAGTACCACGTAGATGTGCAGCGCTGAGAGTTCGTCTCTGTGTTTTTCTGGTGAGGTCTGTGTACCGGTTTGCGCTAGTCTGCTGCTGGGCTGAGAGTCAGTGTTTGGTTCCGTTTCGATGTCAGTCTGAGATCAAAATTTATTTTTAAGCAAAACGAGTTTTTTTAGATATTCTCTCAAGGATATTTGGCTATTATATTTTATGTATAACAATGCATTGATTATAAAGTGTATATACAAAATGAAAAAAATGCACAGTGTTGTTCTCACTTTTATTATGAAGTGATTTTTTTACTTACATATAATATATGTAAGTGTCATTTCTGGCATTAATAAACAGATCCAAAATATTTTACTAGTTGAAACTATACTATCTTCAAATGTCGTAAGAAAAACTAAGTACTACTACTGACTTCGAATGTCAAAGTCATATCATTTCACGCAAGCTAAGCTGCAAGCGGAAGCTGGTCTATTAATAAAAAGGCTATAGATATTCTTAAAACTTTGAGTGAACTATGGGTTAAATACGTTCCAATTATCCAATTGGTCCATGTACGGTTTCGTTACCTTACATACTTATTCTGTCGACGCAGCAATACTAAAATAGGCACACAAGACCGTAGCAATTTACCTCATATTGCTGTGGTATGTAATAATGTAATTCATAATAAGATTCGAGTACATTTATAACTATAAACCAGTACACTTGCTGAGAGAAAGATCACACTTATTAATTAACTTGTAAACATTTTACTTTAATTCTTAACAATATAACTTTTAAATGTAACTTGTGGTTCTTTCTGTGTACTTCAACAACTTACATAATATATCTTCGAGTGTAGGAATACTAACTGGCTCCTTCAACTTTAGAGCTATCGACCGAGCAATGTCAAAGATAGACATTAAACAAACCAACGAAAAATGGGAATTAGAGGATCATCTGTCGGTGCTCGAGGCGAAGTAGGAGACAATTGACAAACTGCATTGGGAACTAGAAGCTTCAATTAAGGGATCAGAAGATAGATACTACGCCATGTTTTTAGACATAGAAAGCAAGTACCATGAAAGCTAAGCTAGGGACATTGCCTCATTCGCATGTTTCTACAGAATATACCACGGGACGTGCTCTGAAGAGTTATTCCACATTATCCCGCCCTCCCCTTTCCTATGCAGAACAACGCGTGCTGGGCTCAGATGCCATCCTTACACGGTAGAGTCGATTAGAACGCGTACCAACAAGTTTGGGTCCTCATGCCTCTGCCGAACGACCAAGGCATGGAATTCTCTGCCAAGGCACGTGTTTCCTTCTTCCTTCAATCCTGGGTCCTTTAAGCGGGGCGTGAAAAGCACCTTCTTAGGCCGTCAAAGTAGAGACCTCAACATCGCCTCGGCTGCTATGAGGGCGGTGTGGAGGCCACTGCTCTTAGACCACACGACTGCTTACCATCAGGTGGAGTGTGATCATTTTGACGAGCAAAATAAAAAAAGCTACCGGTAATTATTTACATTTGATTATTAAAAAATAACCAATGTCGTACCTCTTGTATAGTATTGACATCGATCATATTCTCGCTGGAACGCTGTTTGATGGGCGACCACCATTCGTCGCTGTTTCCATTACTGCGACGTTGAATACGCCTGCAATGTTTTTAAAACATTAAACTATTATCATACCTAACAATATATAGTGTTTATTCTTACTTATCTTATTCGGTACACAAACAATTGATATAAAACTACTCAGTTATTGTCCTCAGACTACATTCGTTCTCAAATAATATAGATGATGTAGATGCTATTGAACCAATTACAAGAGTGTGTGTATTATACCTTACTATTTGTTCTATGTTTTCTATGTGAGCAAAACAAAGTTAGTTTGGCAGTGTTGATATTTCAGGAGAGATAGTTCAAGCTGTTGTAATATGTTAGTCCTACCTAGGCGTAGATGTGGAGCTGAGTGATTCGGTGCGAATGATTCTGCCGCGCTTGCTCGGCTCTATAGCGCCGTAAAGGAACGGAGTCACCTCCGACTGAAAAGATCAATAATATTATAAATATAACAATTTTTAAGTTACGATTTACTATGATATACAATATTATAAATATCACAATTCTTAAGTTACGATTTACTATGATGTACAATAATATTATAAATATAAGAATTCTTAAGTTACGATTTACTATGATGTACAATAATATTATATCACAATTCTTAAATTACGATTTACTATGATGTACAAGAAACGCCACGGTAGAGCAGCGGTAGTGTGCATGAGGGTTTGATACCCGGTTTGGGTTAAGTGTTATTATTGTAGGTTTTTGTCAAGAAATTATCAGTAATAGCAAAGAGACCGAAGCTACCGCCTATTACATGGGCTTAAAATTAGAATTGGACAAATGTGGGTGTATTTCATACCTTTGTCTACCCTTTTGAAAAAGAGGTGTGATATGTATGTAAGTATGTAGAAAAAATGGACATAAATGCATTTTATAATTACAATAACAACACATCACAAATCTAAAATATTAGTCTTTGACACACGACGACCTATTTTAAACAAGAAAACAATCCTTGCGTCCGCAAAAAATTTGAATATAGATATTGAAATTCTAATTTTTGACGACACACAAGGTCTGTTCTGCCTAAATATATGTAGGTCATCGACTGTCACAGATTGTGTACAAATGGGTGAATAAATCTAAGAGGTTATAAACATATGACCTCATTTCATTATTGTTTTGCAATACTCGAGTTACATATGGAAAATTCATGTCATTTTGGCAAAGACCAAATACTTACATCGCACATAAGATCGTCCTGTGAGAACGGTGGTCGTCCATCGGTACATGTTATTTCTGGAACAATATGCGCGTCTTGGTCATATCGTACGGTAGAAAAACATAATATTAATTTGAAATATACATAATTACTATAAATATACAATGAAAAGGCGTAGGCTTAACTAATATTATTAAAATTATCTCGATTAGCAGAGTGTTTTTGTTTTATTTAATTTTACATGGTGCGCCTATGAACCTTTTGACCATGAAAATTCCTTTTCCACGGACTAACAGGCAAGCTGTTTTGTGGGGCGATGTTGATATCTTGTATGTGTAATTGTTATGAATAATAATAATAAATAAATGTTCAATCCGTCACAATCAGATCTCTGATATGAAACTACTTCAATCTAAAGCATGAAGATTAGCCGCAGGAGTTGAAAAGAATAGGTAATATAAATTTGCAACTCAAATAGCTAGTAACCAATTACGAGAATATAAAGGAAACGTATAGATAGTTCGAAGTACATATAGTCTATACTATAATATAATACGCAAAGTCGTTCTATTAGAACTATTATTACTATTTTAAAAGTATCCAAATCGGTTAAGTATAATATCGATGTTAAAGTGAGTAATTTTTTATTGTTCATTATATAATAGCTAGCTTAACTCAGCCACGCTTCGCTGTGGTTAGTCACAGCGAAGCGTGGTTGAGTTAAGCTAGTAGTAGTCTAAAATTAATTATTAACCTTTTCTGTGAAAGCTTTGGGATAAAATGTATAAATAATTGTGGACATAAACGCACGAACATGATTTTTTATGTAATTGAAGACGGGTATTAACTCTATCATACTCGGGTGCAATAAGGGGCTTGATCGTGTAAATTCTTGTGACTGCGGCCAGTACAACCTGGCCGAAACGTCATGCCTTTCAAAAAGGTATGTAAATACTGATAATGATCATGCGGTCATTATGGGGTATTAATGCCAATACCCGTTTTTATTATATAATAGTAGAAATAAGACAATTTATGTAGTATAATGTAAAATTGAAAATGGTTCTCACCTGCAACTTCTTCGTCTTCGTCTTGCAGCCAGGTGTGTATGTCTCCTTGCGCGTCGTACTCGCCCCAGTTCCCCGCAAAATCCAACTGAATTCAGACATCACTTATAAGTTGCCAAACTTTGCAATACCGGTTTCAGCCGGTTGAATAAATAGTTATAAGATAGGGTTGTAAAAGCTGCTCAGTATTGATTCGCCACTCTCAATGGCAGTAGGTATAAGTATTTGTAGGTAGGGTGAGGGTACGTGTCAATTCTGTACACAATTTTTTTATGTAAGTCAATGGATTCAACTTTAAATATTAACGTATTCTTGCCGCCAATATTATACAGTACATATGCAAAATCTTAAAACATTTATGCGTAAAAGGATAAGAAAGCCATTCAATTTATATGTATGTGATCCACTTTGTTGTGTTTCGAGAAACTATATATCGCTTGGTAAATTTTACCTATAACTTTATTCATACTTACACACTCACTAGAACATATTTTAGCCTTACTTATTAGTTTTATCATAATAATTACCTGTAGAATTATTGTTCTAGTTTATATTGCTTATCAAACACCTACTCGATAGGTATAAAATATGTGTAATCATTTTTAGGGTAAACTTAATATAAACTTAATATTGTCTTCTGTTTACGCGAATGTTATTCATTGACTTTAAACTACTATATACGGATTTTATCGCGTTGTTTATTTGTCACTATTACAAAATTTTGAAAAACTGTTACACTACTATAATCACTATTAAACTTTACTCATTTTTAAGCTAATTAAATTACTGAAACTATTAAAACTATTTATACTATTATACTATTTATATTTATTTTTACATTTTCCCCGACGTTTCGGTTGCTTTTCAGCAGCCATGGTCACGGGGTCACTCTCCCGTAACAGTTTTTCAAAATTTTGTAATAGTGTCAAATAAACAACGCGATAAAATCTGTATATAGTAGTTTAATTTCAATTAATATAAACTGTTTTGATCTCGACGACACAAGCTTATGGCTCAATGACGAGAGCACTAAACTGATTGTATTTATTTTACTAATCAATTATTTGCTCTAGACATTGCTTTATAGAGATGACTGTTTAATACCTGAGGTGGCGGCGTAGCTTCTATGGGCACAAGCAGTGTGCGGTCCAAGTGTCGGTGGTACATTAGACACCACGCGACTTCAGCGTCGTCGGTGTAATCACGTAGAGACTCAGGATCCAAACGTACCCATGTACCATCCTTATTCACCACCTAGAGCAATCAGGCCAATATTATCATCACAAGCTTATATACAACGGTAGAATATATTATAATATTTACTTCAGGAGATAAGCCATAAAAAAAGATTATTTCTTAGCGTCTTTGGATAGAGAGAAAGGATAGGAGAGTTGGGACGCCTTAGCTCTGCAGTAGGAAGTAACAGACATATATAAAAGAAAGAGAAAAGGCTAGGTTAAGAGCTCCTTGAACCGACGGGCGTGTATGAGGAATGTGATGAAAGTGAATGAAGCCAGAGAAGTGTGTCAGGATCGTAGCAAATGGAAATCCGTAGTCTCTGCCTACCTCTCTGGGAAACAGGCGTGAATCTATGTATATATGTATAAAAGAAAGAAAATTACTTCAGGGGACCGTGAACATGGAGCTAGAGGCAATGAATATATACCGGAGCACAACTTTCTCCTGAAAGCTTGGCTAGCAGAATCAGAGATGGTACATGTAAAGTTTACGTACTTCTTCGATGAAGGAGATATCGTCTCCAGGTAAGACTCGGCCCAACTCTTCGGCTTGGAGGCTGGGACTGGCCCTGACTCGTAAGCCCGCACTGTACCGGGCTGCGAAACGCCGCAGCTTGGGCGGTGGCGAAGAAGGCTGCGCGTTCCCAGTCTGTACTCCTCGTTCGGATGGACCTTCCAGCACACTCTCAGCTACTTCCACTATTAGTTCCTGTGAAGAGTTCAATACATCCATTAACACATTAAAAGCCATGCCGCTCATAAATGTCGGCGAACAATACATATTCTGTTGTGTCTGCTACATGGTATTCAATGTGTTAAAACATGATGCTCATGCTACATTTCTTCACAAATTTATTTCGTTTTTTGTAATGGTAATGTGATTATTTGGTACCGCAGTTCTTCAACGTTTTATTGTCGGCTGGCGACGTCGTCTAGAGGGTTAGAAGACTATTTGTACATAGAAAGCCTCTGACCATGATATACTATGTTCTCACTGCAGTAGTTTTAGGAGATATGTAAAAAGTGGCCTATGTCTCTCTTTGGCTGATAAACTATGTCTACGCAATAAATCAATGCGATCGGTTGCACCGTTGCTGCTAATAAGAAAGATGAACCAACAAATATACCTACTATCGCACTATTATTAGTATAAAAATGTGTAGGTATAAGAGATAATCAACGTTTTAAAGTATGTATGTAGAATTAAATCATGTTATTTCAACTTGTATGATATTTAAACTTTTTTTTATACTACTAAGGTGGCAAACAAGCATACGGGCCACCTGATGGTAAGTGGTCACCGTAGCCTATGGACGCCTGCGATACAAGAGGCATCACTTGCGCGTTGCCGACCCTTTGGGAAAGGAAGTAGGAAGGAGAAGAAGAGGGATGGTGGAAAGGGAATGATTGGGCCTCCGGCACTCTCACTCACCGAACGAACCACAACAGTAGGAATACTGCTATTTCACGTCGATATTCTGTGAGAGGGTAGTCCTTCCCCGTTCAAGCCTGGTCCATGCTGAAATCAGCGAGCCTCTACTACTCGTAAAGTAAACTACACTAATCCTAAATGAATAGACTATGTTTCAAACGTGGTATCCTTTCTACCGCGAAAATGTAGGTAAAGCCGATTTATCTTATAGTCACATACCGCTGATTATATTTAAAGCCCACGTAAAAAAGGGACAATGCCGCCATATATCGGCCATTTTAATTACAGAATCTGTGCTTCTACAAAAATATTTAATAACATAAATTCTGATAGCACTTTGCCCATATCTCCAATCGATTTCTAAATCAAACGATCTTGGAAATGAAGTTAACTGCGAGTCACCGTATAGGTACGCCGCCGAACCAGCGAGGCGCACGAGGCCATGTTGTAACTACATTCTACGGCAGGATATAGGCAATTTAAAATCGAAGTTGCGGTGACCTTTTTGCTAAAATGTGTTATTCAAGAATCGGAGAGCGACGAGATATACTTATATGTTAATACTTAATAAAGTCGTGTGTCTGTTGATGAAATATAAAAACCAACATTATTAACCTGTGATGTGGGTTGATCATCGAGGGTGCAGCGAAACTCGTATGTTCCTGAGACGCGTGGAGTCCACGTGGCAACGTAGGAGCCATCGGGCTGTGAGCGTACGACCAGCCGCTCGGCAGGGATACGCCCGCTGTGGGCGAACGTGCCACCGATGGCTCCTCCGTCACCCCACGACTCGCTGGCCAACCGAAGCTCCTCAAACGAGAAATTCTGATATGCCTGTAAAGAAAAGGTATTATATTACATGTGTGGTCGAATTTCTTTTTCTGTATTAGCTAAGATTACGACACCTATCAAGCGTTAGACTGACGAAAGCTACAAATTTATTGCGAGCAGGATATTTATTTAAGGTTAATAACAATTAAGGTGATGTCGTATAAGAGCATTGTAGTATTAAGCAGTGCTCACTTATGGCAATGAGATATGAGGATGCACACAGAAACATATCCATACAGTCAGGTATATCACCAAGTGCATCAAGGTCTTAGTATTCCAGACTTTGCCGACATATTTCAGTTACGCCGACTGGCTAGATATTGACAGGCGCTGTATTTGTAATTAAGTAGCAGGTTCTGTCGCTAATCTATAGCCAGTCCAAAATTCGGAAAAAAGATAAACTGACCTGTGCCAGTTTATCTTTACGTATGATAAAGATCGATTAAATGGTAGATGAAAAATACGGCAGACTGACCACAGCACCACGGGAGATCAATAATAGATGTTTAATTTATGTTACTTCGAGTGATACCTACACAACTGTGTACTGAATTTGAAAGGCACCAATATCGTCGTTTATCGTTTATAAACACTATAGTTTAGTTAAACTGCCATAAAATCCGTATAAATTAGTTTTATTTCAATGATGACGATAATTAGTCTATCAAGTATTAGATTACCTACCAGACATCATTAGAAATGTATTATGTCACCGGTGTGCCGCTGCGACAAAACGGCATCGATGTTTTGCTTTCATGGCTCATGTCTGAGAACCATTGTACTGTTATTACTTTCTTGAATTACATAATGTTGTCTTCTGTTTACGCGAATGTTATTCATTGAAATTAAACTACTATATACGGATTGTATCGCGTTGTTTATTTGACACTTTATTACAAAATTTTGAAAAACTGTTACACTACTATAATTACTATTAAACTATACAATTTTTTTTAAGCTAATTGAATTGTTGAAACTATTAAAACTATTTATACTATTACTATACTATTATACTATTTATATTTATGTTTACACTTTCCCCAACGTTTCGGTTGCTTTTCAGCAGCCATGTCCAGTCATGCCGTGACCATGGCTGCTGAAAAGCAACCAAAACGTCGGGGAAAGTGTAAACATAAATATAAATAGTATAGTAATAGTATAAATAGTTTCAACAATTCAATTAACTTAAAAAATTTGTAAAGTTTAATACTAATTATAGTAGTGTAACAGTTTTTCAAAATTTTGTAATAAAGTGTCAAATAAACAACGCGATAAAATCCGTATATAGTAGTTTAATTTCAATTACTTGAATTATTCATTTACCTACATTAACGCAAGCGAAGCCGAATCTTTAATAGATTTAAAATAGTTGTTTCGAGTTTGGCTGCTTTTTTATCCGTGGTTTTAATGTTTATTGTGATTGTAAGATTACTATTTACGTACTAAAATATAAATGTATTCTGTTGTAATCTGTACCTTCATCATGGTGATGGCATGGAAGCACATCGTGTCCCTCACGGTGGGGTGGTAGGGCACGTCGGGCACACTGGCGCGGGTGCCGTCGCCCTGTGCCGAAGTGCTCGGCCTGATACCACTATCCATCCGTTGTACCACCACCTGCGAAATAATTACATACATAAATACATAGTCAAACGCATTTAACCCCGTTAGGCATAAGTGTACTACGGCCATTTGCCGATAATTATGTTTAGGGTACCACGTAATAGGGGCGAGCTTATTGCTACTGCTGTAACTTCGAGAATTTCTTGTCAGAAAAACCCAATAACATTTGCCTATCTCGGGAATGAACCCGAGATCTCTTGCACAGCAGACGCATACACTACGCTAGAGAAACATTCAATTAATAAAAACAATTATCATTATTTGTTAGCTATTAGACGTTTTAAATAACAACGACAAACTTAAAAGGATATGTCACACTTGCAATCTCAGTAACGTAGTGTGTCCTAATGGAACTCTGTGACCGTGTTTACTCCAGGAATAAAGTACAAATCCCATTTGGCTTCGATTTTCTGTAGGCGGTCACTCACGAACCTTCGTCGAGCTGCACTATATATGAGCTGGCATTCCAATTCTACTTCTCTAAAGTTTAAAATTATATGAACTTATTACATATTATATTTTAGTAAGCGTTATATCATTCTCGAAGCAATATATTGAAATAAACATATAAATAATTCTCGCAGAATTTTCAGCTAACTAATTGCATTTTTAAGAACTTTAATAACGGTTAGTTCGAGAGTGTATTGCACAAAACAACATAAAAACTAAACGGAGAGTGATAAAGCGGGTTTCAATTTGGGCATTAAATCAACATCAAAAAATAATATATGGGTCAAATTACGTTATCTTCCCAACATTATGTCACAATCTGTAAACAACATTTTAATTTTAAATCTTGTATCGTAACAAATAATTAATAAAGCATGAATAAACATCTATAAATTTGTAGACAATGGAAAAATTGAACTTCATAGAATAAAATATACTATGTAGTTTTCAGAATTCAATTCATAAGATGTAAAGAGTAAGAAGTATACATACGTCTCATATATTTGAAGTATCCAATTAGTTCCTAAAAATGCGCGTAGTTAAATATGAACTACAATTCCCGCGAACGATTACATAGAAATGTAACTATTCGTAGATATTACAAAATTTATACGGTGGGAATTTCCAGGTAATATTGGAGTTATAAAATCTAAAACAACCTTTTTTTATACTTATTTGCCATCTCATCGAAAATATTGGGCATAGATAATATAACAAACGAATAGAATATGTTGCATCAAAGATACTAAACACGTTGAATAGGTTCCTCTCAGTGCCGGATTAACCACGTAGCAAGAGTAGCAATTGCTATGGGCCCCGCGGCCGGAGGGACCCTTTTCGCGCGGGGCCCGCATATTTAAACCCACTCATCTCTGCTGAGCGTAATTTTTTGAGTGAAACTTGTTACTTAAGATGTGGTATATTAAATTGACTTGATGTCACAAAAACGTGAAATGTTACAACTTTTCCTACTAAGACAATCCACGTCAGACAACCGGTAACAGACTATTTGGCGTAAATAAAACACCGAATTTCATACGGTAAACGCACAAGTTCTACAAAAAGTCGCTCGTATAAATGTGTAAAATTTCAGTCGGCCCAATAATCAACTCTACAAAAAATCTGACGTATGCAAGCACTCTTACCCGAAAGAATTTGCTACGGGCCCCGCGCGTGCTTAATCCGGCACTGGTTCCTCACTATGATCAATTGATCATACCTGCAAGGATATTGCATATCTTTTTTGTTAGACAAGTGATGATCACAGAATCATAGTTTACTGTTAAACTACTTTTTTCGTTTCGGCTATTTTCCTGCAACAACTCAAATGACGTATCGTCATAATAGTCACCAACAATTTGACAACTGTTTTTTATCAATATTTAACAATAGTAAGCAAACTCAAGTAATGTCAAATTAAACTTCACTTAAACTCTCAAAGACATAACTAAACATCATCATCATCTGCAGTGATGACTAACCGGTTAAATATAATTATGTCAAACATTGATAAAGGACAGTTAGAGATGTATGTTTTATGTTTTAAGGATATCGCTGAAACTAGTAATTGCTTAGCAACTCATTTTAAATAAATGAGTAAATAAGTATTTAGACGAAGTAATTAATATTTTCAATACATTATTCTTCTGTATTTAAAACTGCCTGGCAGGCAGGAAATCAAGAAAGTTGTTCTCGAGTCTATAGGAATCCATTGCAGTGCTTGGGAGCAACTTCATAACATATTTTCGGATACACAAAGCTGGATAACAACAACTTCTAAACGACCTCGTTCCGCAATAACTCGTCGAAAAGAAGTTCACGATTAATTAAAATCATAACCACATTAATTCCTAAAATAGCATACAATTATTTATGTAATTCCATTAGAATATTGTTTTGTAAAACATTATTTATTGCTCATATTGAAAGAAAACTTCTAAAATATTATAATTATAAGCTATCAAGACTCCAATCCGATGAAGAATTTTAATATGGTTTGTTTTAGAAAAATAATACGTGATTAAAATAAACATTTTCATTGATCCTCACAGTGCTTACCGTGTTCATATCTTGCTGTGACAATTAATATAAATATTTTGACAGTTTAGATTATCATCAAAGTTCATTGTACAAGTCAACTAGACGCTCGCCTCTTGACTTTGTTTGTGATAAAAAGTTGCCTAAATTATACGTAATTTCTTACATTATAATTCATATGTAATTATTAACTCCATGCACTATAAACCACTGCGGACATAGGGATAGTATTCAATGTACTCATTAATAAACTTAATAAATCTTACATATACACCCAGTATCTAAATTTTCAGATACTGCCATAAATATTGTCCTATTATGATACTCATTTACGTATTTTCTCACTAAAAGAAACCATATTTTATTATTGAGGTATTCCATAAAGAAAATAGTACAACACAGGTTTTAAATAGGTGCAAGGTTTTCTTCGCACTGAAAAAGAAACCTTACAATTTGAGCGAGAAGCAAATAAAATATCACGTTTATTGCGAAAGAGCGAAATTAATTTTATGCACTTAAAGAAACTAATGTCAGGAATTTTAAAGATTTCAGTGAGAAATGCAAGGTTTTAAGCTGTTAATTATTATATTTACGCTTTTCACAAGATTCTCTCGGGGAAGTACAAACATTTGGTGTTTTTAAAATGCTTGAAAGTCTGTAAGTCTGTGCTATAAGGTCAAAGTAAGAGTCATAAATCTTTAACTCGTTTTAGTCCCAAAGTTACATTTATGCAAGCGGTATTTTAAACGCACATTCTTAGTATTCTCACTAATATGGCTATTAGTGAAAATAACGGCTTCACTTGTTACATGGGATTTAATCATAGGTTGCGAAATAAAGCTATGACCTAACTATTTACTAACCTATAGCTATTATATGAACACGTGTGAAGCTAAGTTATATTAAAAAGCCCAGACTAGCTGCAAATAGTTCAGCATCCAGTAAAACTTTTTGCTACAATATATATGTGCGACAAATATTGCTCTGCCAACAATGTTCGCTCAATATTACTTTTGCTCACTAGGATTCGGATAAACAGTTTTTGAGTGCCTGTGATGTGAATGGAAAGAATGCAATTGGATAAACGGCATTTATATTAACCTAGATATTTTGCCTTACCCGCGCTCAGTTCTGTGGTAACACTGTAGTTTGAAAATTACTCAAACAATTAATTAAGTACCTACCAAAAACATCGCCGCGCCGTTGCAATTTTGCATCGCTTCAAATATTTGTATAAAGTAATAGGAATCAACCCTTTTGATGGACCTATAGATAGGTAGAGCTATGTGTCAACTCACAGCCATATAACCGTTATTTTATACGTAGTTTTGCGCTTTGAGAGGCTCTCATCAATGAGCTTATGTCATCGATCGTAGCTGTGACTGCATCTCTGTAAGGTAGAGTTATCAGTTTATTGAGTTTAGTTACAAGTACATCATGTCAACTATTATTATTTTGTAGTTTAAGGTAATTTTAAATCGACGATTCTGTTTCATGTAACTGTATAGTGTATAGCATATAAAAATTGTCTTAGTTCTCAGCTGCCACGGCAATATTCATTTAAGTGTCCGAGATTACTCTATTAATGTCAAGGGGTCATTCATATGTCTTGAAATAAGACGACGACAGTATCGATATCGTTGTTACTATGTGTACGGGTGAGCTCGATATGCTCTACGATATTATAGCCTTTGTTGGACAACGCTGGCAATAATAATATAGCCATATGACTAGATAAACGGAAGAGACTAAGCTTCTTAAGAACGTGCAAAATTGTTACCTATATTGGTAGGGTTGTCACAATAGATGAAGACAAATTAAACAAAACATTTGTTCAATAGTTTTATTATTCAGTATGATAGAATACTTTACAAATTACTTACTCTAATAATTTTCTTTTTATATTTTTTGTTTTTTAATAATTTATTGTTACATTTAATGGTATGGTAAATTCTGAATCTAACATAAAGTTTTTTAAGAGTTCCCTCTAAGGAGACAATGCTGGCTGCAGCAGCAGCTTATGATAAAAATCGTGTTAAACTATCAAAATTAAACTAACATACAAAATTTCGTGACCGTGCTACTACCCATTGAAGAGTTCCCTAACCAGGAGACAATCCTGGCTGTAGCATCAGGTTATACCTATCATATTATTGCATTGTCACTGAAGTTACGGTATACAAAATTTCAGCTCAATCAGACATCGGGAATAGGAAAAAGTAATAATCCAATATTTACTTAGCTATTGTACTCCTTGGGATAGTTAAAGTATGATATATTTAAATTTTTCCTAGTATTATTCATACAGAGTACAATAAACAACCATTATTAATAATAAAATACCACGTTTTTACATTAAAATATTCAAACTTGCAACTAACAAAACAAACAACGTGCGTCGCCGTCGCACTGACCCTGAGATTATCCACTGGCTGTGCCAGCGTAAACCGGTTTTTCCAGTCTCGCCGCGTACGCGACAAGCGGCCAGTGGTCACGCACACATGCCCCGCGTGCTTGTAGTAGTACAACCGATTCGCGCGGTTGTATAAATCTTATACTGTGTTCCGTTTATCTACTCATGTGATATAGCTCCGCGCCACGATAATATCTGAATCACGCAAAATTAAATGTCAGCAACAAGTAAGGAAATCTTTACCTGACCTGGAAATACTAGAAATGCTTCTAGTAATTCCAGGTCAGATATGAGAATTATTTTTGTAATTTATAGGCTATGTAACATCATGCTTCGTATTTAAGGGATCGGAGCATTATACAAAAACGTCATTAAATGTGGATAAAATGAAGTTAAATAACAGCTAATATTTCACCGATAAGTGCAATCTTCTTATGATGTTGTTCAAGACCTCTTATATTGTAACTTTATTGATATTAGCAGAATGAACTCAGAAAGCTCAGTTTATGCTATTGTTTAATTAAATGTTTGATAAAAATTCCAGTGAAGTCATATATTGAATCTTTGGTTTGATGAAGCCTTTGTCCTGCATCAACAGGATTCTGTTTTTCTAAGGGGCAGCCAATATGCACATAATATAAGCGTTGGTTTGCCACCACGCGTGTTATACTCATTTATGAGTAGGATCACTACATTGTTAACCATATTCACATGGAGTGAAGGTCGGAACGTGATATGAAAAATTCAAAAATTAAAATTTTTTTAGTAGATGGTACCAATTGTTCAATAAATACATTAATTGGGACTGTGGTTTTAGTTGATCCAACACGCATATAGTCCAGTCATACATATAGAAAAACTTCGGTACGTAACAGGTCGAACTGGAATTGGTTTGTTGATTGCATTTTTACTTTTTATTCTTTTTGGTGCTATGGCATGTATAACCACTTATAGTATGGCACCAATTTTAATTCGTAACTTTGGCTATTTCTGTCTAAAAACTCTCAGTAGCAGGACCAATTCTGAGATACCGAGACGAAATCTATACTATTATTATAAATCTGAAGAGTTTGTTTGTTAGTTTGAACGCGCCAATCTCAGGAACTACTGATCCGAATTGAAAAATTCTTTTAGTGTTGGATAGCTCATTTATCGAGGAACGCTATAGGCTATATAACATCACGCTACGACCCACGGTGGCGGCGCAGTAATCATAAACGCGGGTGAAATCGCGGGCACGATTTAAATTTTAGTATTAATAAACTCCATATCAACAAAAAACAGAGCAAGGCATCAAACATCATTTATGAGTATTCATCACATCTGCGTACCGAGCTCAAAATAACATAGAGCGATGCCTGTACGTACATACATATATTGAATATCGCAACGCATCAATATTTCATGCCTATTACACTATAATGCTACATCGGCGCAGTGGTACTGTACTTGGTCTCGGGTTCGATTGCCGAATCAGACAGTGTGTTACTAGATGAGATGGTGGTAAGTCCTATAAGTCCAGATGTTTGTACTACGCTTTATTTCAATATTTTTACAAACCATTAAAAAACATCCATACCCAAAACCACTTCCTATTTTCAGAAGCAACTTTGTATTAAAAAGTATTATACGTACGATCTTGTTAGTAACTGGAGGACTTTCGTCCGGCGATTATATCCTCGTATCTTATTATTTGCTAGCAAACGTCGCAACATATCACATTTTGTAAATTCTGCACCACGGAATTCGTTGCATCATCCTTTGAAATCCACAAGCTTATTTGAACTGAATTTTGTACTACTGCAAGTTAGTAAAATACAAATATTAAACATACTAAAATATTTTACTGCGTAAAATACCATGAATATCCAAGATATTAAAAAACGTATTTATCAAAACATAAAAATTTGCATAAACACGATTGCTCACATATTTTATGAAAAGTTTGCATTTGATGACAATGTGTCCACAAACAACGTAGGTAAGTTGGAAAGAGGAGAAATTATGCTAGAGCGCGCGAGCGTAAGAAACCTACTTACCAGTTACCTACATATGTGTCTATATTATATTGAATGTGAATGGCGCATTTTTAACTAATAACAAAACAATCTAACATTTGGAAATTTGAATTATCATATCCTGTACAATTATTATATATATTCAATAGCATTCTTGTGAAATAGTAGAGAAAAGCTGTATATTATGTAGTTATTAGACGGCATTTTTAAACTTGTAAACTATTTTGAGCGATAGCTCACTGAAATATGATGAAAACATTTAAATATGTTTTCAGCAATAAAACATTGTATTCATTTTAAGTTCACAGAGAACTTAATAATTTAACATGGATATGGATATTGATGTAATCCGGCCTAGTGCGGCGTAGGTAAATGCAGGTCACTGCTAAAAATATGATACGTTGTCGACTAATTCCACAAACGGTCTGCCATAAGCGGTATCGATTTAAGTAGACTAACTTTAATAATATAATATATAACATTTAACAATGTATTTCATGGTAAATTTATTTAATTTAATAGAAGCTACTCATGCTTGTAGAAGTGCGGTTAGCAGAACTGACAACTGAAATACATTGACAGTGCTTTTAACTCTAGTGCAGCCTGTGCAGCTGTATTGGAACATAGTGTAGTGTGTCTCCAATTCAGAAGATGACTCTCACGAATACGGCGGTTAAAGTCTTAAAATGTAGTCTGTACTGGAACCATTGAAATGTTATTATAATCGAATAATAGAAATATATAGCGACAAATATCTATACAAAATTATTAGGAATTTGTGAAAAACGTAACAAAAAACAGCGCAGTATTCTATAGGATATATCTGGTAAATGATTTCCATACCCTTGTAACGTAAAACACTGGCTCGCTTTAGCAAACTGCCGGCCAAGTGCATATATCATAATCTCAATTAATGTAACTGAGGATAAAAGAAAATGGAACTAAATTTAATTTAGATGTTCTCCACGTTTTATTTAGTTGCATACAAGTCTCACTAAACTTTTGTGAATTCATGAACTCAAACGTTTTCATCAAGGAAAGTTCAATTAATTTCGTCAATTAACCGGTAAATTAATCCGTAGTTTCTGCCTGGAAACAATGAGTTCACTTAATATGATATACGTAACATGTCATATCTTTGAAGTAGATTGGAATTAATATTATTAATTATGCAGCTACAGACAGCCTGTCTATTGCAGCGATTCGTCGAATTTAAAATAAGTTGAATAAATTGATCGCCGCTGCTGAAATGAACAATTGACCTGCGAGAATATTATATATTAGTAATCACAATTTTAGCTCACAGAGAAAAAATATAAACTATCTACTCGCATAGCTCCAGAAGATATTAAGAGACTAAGGTCGTAACCATAAGTTCCAGTCAAGTAAAAATAACAAATAGAAAAATTTGTAAAATCTCTTTGATGGTAGACGATACCGGGTAGCTGTAGGGCTACTTGATAGGAATCGGTTACCACTTATGGAAATGGATTCATTGGTTTTATTTAATTGCATATGTAATCAAGGCACAGTCTACCTAAAACGAGAATATCTTACATAAGCTATCATACTTTTGAGCCGGGACATAAGTCTGCTTGGCGACTGAAATATTATAGATGATAGACGGAATGGCTAACATTCTATGGGCTCTGACACTAGTAAAAGGACTTTATTTTATTAAGTTTAGTCGTCAGTCAAACAATATTTGAATAAATGTATATAATGGAAAAGCATTTGTTAATTGAAATTAAAGTAAAAGATAACTTTATTTTATTTAATGATTAAAATTGATAGATCTGTTATTTTTTTCCCTCAACGACAAATAATGGAAACTTAAGAGTTCTCTTATCCTGCTTGCATGGCTGGGTGCGTATGAGATAACTTAATAGTAAATTACCTAAAGAAGTTATATTCCTATTTAAACTGACTGCACGAATGACAGTCCCCAGCAACACAGGATTTATTCCTAGTGCGGGATTTGTATTTTTTACGAAAAAATCTTATCCTTGTGTTGATGCAAATAGTTCAAATATGAATAGATTTAGCCACCTAAAGTTACCTTTTAAAACTTAAACCAACTTTGCCTACATATGTTTAGAATAAATTACTTAAAATTAATATAACGTATACTACTTTAAATTGATTGTTGAAACGAATAAAAGCATTGTGTTATTGGACACGAAGTACAGTGGCGTATGCAATGAACACGAATTGTTTACAGATCTATACGATGTTACCTCGGACACAGAATTAAAACAGATTGGATTCATGTTACGTGTCTTTAAAATATTTCTGTACTAAACAGGAATGTTTTATTACTTCGCTATCGGTACTCTAACAACTTTAACATAACAATTCGTTTGATATTTCCATAGTTATAACACTATATCACCTGAGATTTAAATAAATATATTTGGCATGGCTTATAATACCGCGAATATTAATATTAAATTAAAAGAAGTTATAAAAATAATATCCTACAGACAGCATGAGGCAGGGCTACGAGCCGCATCGCTTCATACGAATGTATCTACGTATATGTAGGTACTCAGCGTGCATTTTCCGATGCGAATACCGAAGAATTGATCATAGCATTGCGATGATAAATTCTTCAATACCATTCATATCTAGTAAAAATGAATAGAAGTCTAAATCCTCTCTCGCCGTTGCATTTGTGAGTGGGAAGTGAATCTCTACAATTTACGGCGCCATACCGCATGGCGATCAAATTCAACATTGTGGTCCAGAAGGATATTTTCATGGCTATGGCTTAAATAATAACGAAAAATAAAATGGTAAGAAGTCCGGAATGTCTACCACTTACATATTATACTACAGACTCTCTTTTGTAGGCACTCAAGCTGGATTTGACTCAGACTTGTTATATATTAAAGAATAAATTTCATCTAACAGATTTTAACAGATATGTAATCGGAGGGTGGTTATAGTCATTGAAAAGTGGGATACTTTTTCTTATTTGCAATCACAGGTGCAAGCGTTAAAGTGAGATCTTTGAAATTAAAATAGGCGCCTGGTGTATTAGCAAGCAATTCCCGGCACTATTGGCTGTCGGGGTCACGCTTTATTGTGACGCTCGTTGCGAAATTCACGTAGAGAGAACCATTGATAATATTGCATTCGAGAATCGTACACAAATATTATATTACATTGATGCAAGTTCATGTCCTATTGTGCTTTATTTAATATTAGTTAATCTCTTTACTATCTCGAAAATATACAGAGGCAATCGTACTTTTTAGATTGCCCACTATCGTACTGTAATTAATATGCAAGTAACAGACGACTGATTTTAAATTTAGGACAATTTATACATATCTAAACAAATTGGACATCGAACACAAATACGGTTGCATTTACCTCCTATTTTCCCAAGTGAAATACAGCTTAAACAGATGTCCACGTTACGTGCGCAGAACACCCAGTATTGATAGGTTTCAGAAGCAAATATAGAAATCTTTTGTAAAGGAAGAGTACAGTACAATAAGTATGTAACAAATTTAGTTCATGTTACAACTTTTAAGCTTGCAACCTTTTTAGTGTACAAATATCTATTAAATATTATTTTTATCAACTTTTTGGTTTGAGTGACAGACAGCATTTTGAATCATTTTTCTTTTCATATCTTATTAAGCATTAAATATTAAATAAGTCGGGTTTTGTTTACTTACAATCAAACCGAAAGTGTTGCACGCTTATAGCGCTGCAGTAGTAGTATTTCGATCTTGCCGGTGAGATAATAATACATTACTAGCCAAACCTGTCCACGCTTCGCTGTGGCTCAGTCTGATATTTTTAATTTCCTGTTCCCGAGAGATCTTCGGGATAAAAGTATGTGCCTATGTATATACACCTTTATAGAAATGCAACGTTGTGTGAATATTTCAAGTCAATCCAACGATAACTTTTCACGTTTTGTGGGCATATAAGCATACGGAAGCTAAATTTTTTCGTATAAAGATATAATTATCAATTACCTAAATGAGAATTTTAAAGCCTTGTGCGTTACATTTATATGCCATTAAGTACGTGTTTTGAGACACGAAATAAACATGAACAAATTAAATTCATTTTCTAAAATATTTTACGAACTTAGTTCTTCTTATTCTTTACATTTATAGTGTTAAAAAGTTTTTAAACATGGAAGTGTAAAGCACAAGCTAGTATTTAAACATATAGGTAATAGTTGTATTTAACGCGGGCAAAGTCTCGCAGCTTTGCCCGCGTTAAATACGCAGGATACTATGACGTGTAAGTGTAGGTTTTCTTATTTGTAATTTTACATCGTCCGCACTAGGATTAAATCTTATGACGCGGGGGACTTTACAAACAATCAAACAACGGACACAAAGAACATAAAGTTTTGTCCCGTGTGGTATTCGAACCCACAATACAGGCGTGGTGGCAGTGCCGAGGCGACCACTTAAAAACTTCTACACCATCGGTGAAGTCGGAACATAGTAAGTATATCTACGTGACAAATGCCATGTGAACCCGTTCAACGATGTATGAGTATTTCAGTAAATGAAGTACAATTTAACACACCTTCAAATTTATAATACGACTATTAGGTATTTGCATAAGAGCAGCGATAGCTCAGTGGGGAGACCAACAGACTGCAATGCAGAGGGTCTCGGGTTTGAACCCACGTCGCGCACCTCTGACTTTCAGAAGTTATATGACTTTTTGAAATTATGTACGTATTGATTGACAATTATCCCCTGCTCCGTGCCTCGGAGAGCACGTTAAGCCGTCGGTCCCGGCTACCATGAATATCTATGGCAGTCGTTATTGGGAGAGTGTCGACACAAAAGATCCCACTGGGTCGAAGTGTCGCTGGTCTGCACTGACTGGCCCCCACATAAGATAAGATAAGATAAGGTATTTGCATGAGCAGAGGTAATATAATTTCCTGCGCTGGTAGACGTAGTGACTTATGGCCATAGTAAGAATACGATGCTTACATAAGTATTACTTTAAAATTGTGAACAATTTATCATCGTCATATTTCCATATTCTCAAACAAAAATAATAATATTAACATTGAAGTGAATATAGTTTTCATATGTGAACAGATATTTTAAAACGGATTTCTACATCGATACAATAACAGGCATTGCCTTTGCAAACATTACAAAAATGGATGAGATATTTTAATATTATTTAAAACGTTAACGTAAATAAAAATAAACTAAAACTTAAACAAACTCCGTCCTGGACAAACGCTACCACGTTCATGCTGAACTTTAGTGTACAGCTTAAGATGAAAGATTTATAACTTTTAAATATAGTTTTAACATTACTTTAACGGATAACAATAACTGACAATTTAGTTTAATATAGGCCATTGTTGAGCATATTAAATACCGCATCGAAATATCTTATGTTTTTCCAACTGCGCTTTATAAACTCGCTTTTTTATGCTTGTTTGTCACACGTACATAGTCTTACGCCTATATCCACAAGAGGATAGTCTGAAGTGCATCAAGCTCACATTTTGCCAGTTACGGAGTGAGGTCCTAGAATAAATGCTGTAGAAATGAGAGCGTTGAGAAGCATATGTGGTGTGACTCTGAAAGATAGAATAAGAAATAGTGTGATTAGAGAGAGATGCGCCATGAAAGTGGATATAGTTACAAGATTAGAAAAGGGTATGTTAAGCTGGTTTGGACATGTAGAAAGAATGGACGAGGAAAGACTGACTAAGAAAGTTTATAAGGCTAGTGTGAATGGAACAGTCGCAAGAGGAAAACCTAGGCAACCGTCTCGATCAGATCGGAGGCGTTCTGGATAAGGCCAGGTTAAGAGCTCCTTGAACCGACGGGCGTGTATGAGGAATGTGATGAAAGTGAATGAAGCCAGAGAAGTGTGTCAGGATCGTAGCAAATGGAAATCCGTAGTCTCTGCCTACCCCTCTGGGAAACAGGCGTGAATCTATGTATGTATGCATGTCCTACGTAATAGGGAGCGAGTCTATTGACGTCTTCAGCTCCAAACTCCGGTAATGGAAATTCTTTAATAGAAAATCCAGTAATACTTTGCCCGACCCGAGAATCGAGTTCGGGTGTTCACGTACCTACAGCAGTTGAATGCACTACGCACACAGATCACGGGGTAATCTGTGACTACGCACTACTGCGTCACTGTTTGTCAGTTCGGTATATTTCGATCGATTTGAAACTAACCTTATCTAAAGACCATAAACGTTACCTAAACATAATCAAAACTACATAATTAAATTTTTCAATGATAATGACTAAAACGCATAAAAATGCTATCATTAGCGTTGTGTTTATTATCATCAAGTAATTGTTCTTTGAATAAATTGATTAATTTGACGTTGTTGACGTATCGATAATGTTGGGGACGATGGATAGTCTAAGATGGAGCCATTAAAAACAATTTAATCCAAATTGTCTATGATTTTTGTGTTACTTCTATTAGGTATATCTCTTCCTTTGCTTTTTTTTAAGGCAACTCTCGCACTTGCAATAATTCCTGTGACGCGGGGGTCTACAGAAACATTCAATCAACGGACACAAGGAACAATCAGACTCGGGACAACCATATGTGAATCAAATACATTTTTGTCACGTGTGAGGATCGAACCCACAGCACTTAGCATGGCGACATAGGCGAGGCGACCACTTCAACTACTACGCCATTCGTGGAGTCAAATTTTATCTTACTACTAGATGTGCCCGCGGTTTCACTCGCATTTATGGTTACTGCGCGGCCCCTGTGGGTCGTAGCGTGATGTTATATAACCTATAGCCTTCCTCGATAAATAGGCTATCCAACACTAGAACGATTTTTCAATTCGAACCAGGAGTTCCTGAGTTTAGCGCGTTCAAACAAACATACAAACAAACTCTTCAGCTTTATAATATTAGTATAGATATAATGAGAACTGTTAAATTCTTTATCAGAGTTAAAAGAGGTATTTAGGTACACCAATTCCTTAGTTAATACTAAGAATTAAAACAAAACACAATATTAATTAAGCTCATTAAAAACTGACACAATTGTCAAGGATTCCTAGAAAATATAAACAGGATTGATATTTTTCATTGAAATACTATATTTCATAATGCTACACAGTTGTTTCTCTCAGACTATATTGTTGTTCAATTAATAAATAGAGATAACAACACAAAGAGACAACACATAAAATATAGGTGTCTATGTATCGTATCTAGGAACCAGTTCGTACTAATAGACTATGCATAATAATTATATACTCAAGGAAATAGGCAAGAAAATTCATACATACCTACGAAAACATTACCGTCCCTGTGCCACATACAGGTAATAATAATAATATTGTAGTTTATCTAATAAATAACATTTAAAATTTATTTTTTTAAACCACGCCGTCTCGTTTGACCCTTAACATGATTTTGAATTTATTTTAGTCTAAGATCGTAAGGTCTGCGGTTTGTTTCAAAGAAGCATTTCTATTGTTTTTTGTAAGAAAAGGTGTCGTTTACAGTACTGTTGCTGGTAAAATGCTTGGTTGACGTCAGTAGAAAAAACCCTCAAAACACATGAGACAAGAAATCTAAGCTCGTGATTAAAAATATATAACACATTTCTTTATGCTCTCAGAGATATTCAGGCGTAAAAACACGAATATGATATTAAATAAATGTAATAAAAAATGCGTTTGGAATATTATATTGAGTTGCGATTGAACCTTCATTCGCAATTTATTAATTATCCATTTTTATACCTCAAGCCTTTTCATAGTTCAGTTTTTCCGCCGAGAAATCGAGACAAGACGCTAAAAGAAATCTAGATGAATTCTCTTTCAATCGAACTAGCACAAAGCTAATTATTATTCACTTATTATTACTAATGAATTATTTTACAGAATATTTTACCACGTGTAGAGATCTTGGTAGGCATATTCTTAAGTATCGTTCGGCACGAAAGGTTCGCGAATGCATTTGATTAGCCTATTGTTAATGCCAATATCGCATACATAAACAGCAAATATTTGTCCACAATATTGCACGCCTATAATCTAATTTGGAAATTAACTCATACTACGTTTTACCTGCGTATTGATCAGATGTTTTTTTTTGCATACCCGTTGTTCCCTCTCTACAAAATACTTTATTAATAGTTAATGGTTTAATTAGGTTTTATTTCCTAATGTGAGTATTTTTCTAATGGGGCAACATATCCATATATCTATTCTTGTTGTGCGTCAGAATAGTTTTCTTTCTTCCTATAAAACTATGACATGACAACGAAATCCTTTTTACTGATGTTATCTATATATACACGTATGATATGTAGGTACCTATACCTATTACATTTATACCTATCCGTCCCTGACCTAGCTGCTTGTTTGCTTAGATGTGAAGCTCCGAGAGTCATGTCAACTTTTAATAAGACATATTTTGATAGTTTCACTTCATTTATACACGATTTTGTTGAGTTATAACGAGGCCAACCGTGTCGGATGATAAACACATATATGATGTTATCTAGAACAGTATTACAAATAAAATTTGGTTCTAGAAATTTATGTAACATTGACTTGATTTCTGTAGAGCTTGTTAACGACGTATCAAACTCATATCAAGTGATTTAATTTGCTGTTGTTCTTGTCAGGTATTCTTTTGAGAAACTAGATGATTATGAGTTAATTGGGAACCACACGACTGCTTACCATCAGGTGGAGTGTGGTCATTTTGACGAGCAAAATAAAAAAAAATAAAAAAAATAAGATATTGTGGTGTAAACAGAACATTGCGTATAGCCTGAAAATTGATGAGAGTAGATGAGCAATTAACATCACAAACATTAAGAAAAGACCATTCTCAGTGTAATAGCTTTAACTACATTTGCCTCCGATACTCAAGCAACAGAGATTGCTCCAGAATACAGAATCTTGGCTGCATCCGCCAAAGCTCATTTTCGATTAAGACATCTCATTTGTGGCGACTAGAATAGATAATATATACGCAGCGGCAATCTAATTACGCTGCATAATAACCTTCACTATTACCTCCTTTAATATTAGCAACATCCCGCATCCGCTCTCAAGAAATAAATTTGAAACGTTATTTAAAAGCTTCGCTATCTAAAGCGTTTTTATCAGAATAATTTTGTTAATGCTTGTATTGCACCTGCAATGACAATAGACTTTTTTTGCTAAATCATTCTATCATAGCTTGGTTCCTATAATGAGGTATATCGTAATCGCGGAGCTTGAGGGCTAAGCTCAATAAAAAGAAAATCTATTGTGGGATAGGACAAGCAAACATGTTTTTTTTTTATTCTCATTTTGTTTTGGAGCTTTTAGCCACACACGGCCTTGTCAGCTCCATCATACCCTAAACATTATAATTATTCATATTCTACCTTAAGTCAACCTTATCTATTATAAACTGAAATAGTTGCTTTAGACAGGGGCTCAGCTAAAATACTAATGAAGGCACCAACATCCATCATACGCATTTCAAAAGATTGAAGCATAATAGTTCTTAGCTCCTGGGTTCTGACGCACTCCACCAACAGGTGATGAACATCGTCAAGAGTGCCACACTCTGTGACAAGCAAAATTGCGCAAGAATTTATAATTTGGATATTGTATAATAAACCTAACAGTAGCATAAGGTTTACGCAATGAAAAATATATAACAACAAAACAGTGTCAATAACATACAATAGGTCATCTTATAATAATATTAGCTATGCGAATGACATAACTGCTCGCTCCTACAATCAGTCGCAAGTCACAACGAGTAGGTAGGTGTATACGAGATCTATGCGTCTAGGCATAGCGTGGTTCTTCACCAGAAGAAACATTGTATCTAAGCCAGGTTATACTAAACCGGGGGTTATACAAGTAAAAGAGAGCATCTCCAATTGTTATTATTTGCCTCTCATTGTGTGAGCTAAGATCAACTGGCAACATTGTGGATATGCATATAACGAAGTATATGTCAAGATATAATATTTTTATGTTATAGAAATTAACTTGGTTGTACTCATCATTATCATATCGTATGAAAACATTAAACAACGATTATAATATGGACGAAGAAAACATTATTTATTTATTTAGCTAAACAGCATTTCATGGATTAATCACCTTTAAACATTTATCCCTATCTAAATCGGCATCGTAAAGTTTACTGAGTATGATGTAGTATACATCATACACGACGAATAGGAGAAGCAAAGTATATAAAATATTGAAGGGCTCATTTAATAGTACTCTCCTAAGTCAGTTACACTTCAAGGTACCTAATCAATCTGTGCGTATTCCGCAGCTGTTTCGAATACCAATGTGCAACAATAATGTGTCCCAAAATAATCCACTGTTTCGAATGTGTAGACAGTATAATGATATTTGCGCTCATGTTGATATATTTCTGATGGTCACAGCAGATTCATAGAATCCTAACGCAAATTGAATGCACCTTAACCTAATGTATATTACACTCCTAGTCTCAATTATAGTTTTTAACTTCTTTTTTTATTGTAACGTTCACTTACATATTTGAAGCTGTATAAATTCTGAATGCTGTGTACAGTAGTCATTGGAGTGCAGATTTAAAAATGTTTTCATGTAAAAGTAATCCTAATCACCACTTGGTCTGTATTCTGTAACTGTACCTTTTGTAAATAAATAAATAAGTAAACTTGCCACTATTATTATTGAACAGCTTACATCAGCAACGTCGTTGTATTACGGGGTAAACATGCTATCTATCTAGTGGTCCTTAAAAATGCGTTGTGCTGCCTTTGTCATGCGCCGGCAACACTGCGACCTACCTTCCTTTGTTATAGACTACCGGTGCACTAAGAATCTTGTCGCGAGGGACTTTAAGGACATTCAATTATCAATTGCTCCGTTATCTATCGTCACAATACGCCAACCACTTAACCTTTGCACGAACCCTGCAGTAAATTTTAAAATAAGCGATAAAACCAAGCTCTAAGCAATAACAGCAAGGAAAATATAAGGTCAAAGAATTTTCAAATCAAACACAATAACGTTTCTATAGCGGTCTTCAAGAACTAAAAGAATTATTTTATAGAAATATCACTTTGTGCAGCTAAGCTCACAATGTACATTAAATACAACATACATAGACTTACCACGCTTTATGTAAGTTTTACAACAGAAGCTTAAGAATTATTTTCTTGTCTCTTCACCACAGGAAAAGGTTAAACTAAGAATATTTTATTTATCAATTACTTATACCTACATTTGGCAGTTGTTATAGCATTAACAGACGATCGAATATGGTGCGGTCCGCACCGCGAACTTGGTGCGCTCCGAACCATATTCGACGTTCAGCGGTCCGCCGCACATTATTATTATTATTTACGGTGCGCTTGGTTCGATGGTTTTTACAAAGGATTTGGTGGGGTCGTGTGGCCGAACCACCGCACCGTTCGGTGCTTCAGTCGTAATTCTACCTCTGAGCGAGACACACGTTTCAATGTCGTACAACCACGAAGCCGTAAATATTACGGAAAAAGATTAATTGTGGAAGTTTTAGAACATTTCCCGTGTTTGTAGGATACGTCTAACAATTTATATTGTAACAAAGATTCCCGCTATCAACCGTTGGATCTTCATCATCTAGGTCTTTTATAAGTCGCATATGACTGTATGATTATTTGTCTTTTAAGTAGAATTTTGCGCATTCTTTACTTTTTTCTCTTCTTTTCGAGAGATGTAGTAGCTACGATAGTTGCCGCAACTAACGCAATTTTAGCCTGTTTTGATAATATTGGAGACATGTCGACGTGATCACGGTGTAGTAGCACGGAAAACACTGGACCGTCTGTGGTGCTGTCGGTGCGGTGGTGTGGCGTGTCGAGTGCACCGTACCAGTCCGTTGGTTCGGTCGCACAAGTTCGATCGTCTATTAACACTTTTAGACTGGCGAACGTAACTGTATCGGACACAGCGTGGTTGGTTTTTTTTTTTTGGGAATTCTCAATTGGAACTCGGGCCCTTAAATATCACGCACGATGAACCTAAAACTATAATATCTAATGGTAAAGCAAACTTATTTTGTTTCATTTATATTCTATTTTAACTCTAATGATGTAGTAGCTTATAACTATTATAATTTAAGAGAAGTATCTTAAAATTAAAGCAAGACTAAAACACTAAATATTTCCTATTACAGCAAACCATTTATGCAATAAAATGGACTATTTGCCTAATAACATCCTGTCTTAATTATTTAATCGTAATAAAGGCTTATTAAACCCTATGTTATCTATCTCGTATCCCGAGATTAAACTTTAGTAGTCCATATTCGCGCGTTAGAATATTGACGCATAAATTCACACGGCAAATTTCAATTATAAGCTGCCTATTAAACAGCGTTCTCTATAAATGGAACCTGCAGCCTGATGCACTGAACCATTAGACACACAATCACGTGCTTTGTTAAACTTGAAACTATGCATTCTCGAGTAACAATGACGAGACTTCCTAGCACCCACGTCACGTTACAATATTAAGGTTAAATATTATCATACTGCAAGCTTTTACAAATATTTGGCCTTGATCCACTACACAAGTTGCTTTCAACAGTTTGCCGCTGAAAATTAAATAACTTAGCTACACGATTTATTCACTGTATTTTTTTTAACCTGTGTCTATAAACTAGGGGTGTTTTTTAAAACACCTGCGAGCCTGTCGGTTCGTAGCTGCCAAACAGATGGGCCGTTCAAAAGCAGTATTTTAAATTTACTTTTTAATATTGCACATTATTATTCTAGACGTTTAGTAGTCTACCTGATGCAGTTCATAAGCAGTAGTACCATCAGTTACCATCGTAAATGATGGTACTACTGCTTATGAACTACAGCTTATATCAGAGATGTATGCAGCTAAGGCGCTGCCTTCTGGAATATTGACCTAAAACCTCACTGAAGTAGGGACAAATTAAGGTAAGTCAAGTTTTACTAGTAAAGCACCGGGAAGGAAGTGTCAGAGCTTGTACCTGAATAAGAAAAATATTTAAGCTACAAGCGTACCGAAACTGACGAAAAAGTTAATGTTTCAACGAAGCCAAGTGCTTCTTCATGTCAGGTCGACGTGCCTAAAGAGCACAGTTTTAGCCACACATGGAGTACTGCTCATATCTCTGGGCACAGACATAAATACATCCGCTTGACTCACTATATCCATTTGCTCAAAGTAGCTACGTCCATTTGCTCAAAGAAAACCTGCGACCAAGAAAGTTTTCACGAACTGTTCGGTCTAATACCATCGACCACATTCATCCGAGACTGCACTTACCGCTGCGCGCTGGTTTACTGAGACATAATATGTATATCACAAAAATAAATATAATAATCATAATATCTATCACTTCATCGCGTCGGTCCATGCAACTTACTAAGAAAAACATAACAACGATAATATCCATACTACAATACATCACTTAAGTAGGTACCTTACTTTACACCGTTTACCTTAAATTTCCGTACAAGGTTGCTTATATTTTAAATTGCAGGATTCAAGTATAATTTCAAACATAATATAAAATATGATTTAAATTATATTTAACCCAATTTATACATTTCATTGTTAATTCCGGATAACGCATTTTAAAATCTTATTTTCATATGACTTGTGCTTGATTTCGGGCTGTTAAATGAATTTACGAAAATCACAGATCCATTTTAACGATTTGCCGTAATTTTTGAGTAAGTTATCAAAAATACTTACTTTAATTTTATATTTCTCTCAAATTATCATAATTATAAGTTATTACGTCATTTAAATTATAGTAGGTTAAATTCACAGGTCATCAAAAGTGTGGAAAATAATCGTAGTCTGTCAACAAAGGCTAGCCGTAGTTACAAACAAAAAATATAAATATTTTCATTTTCAAATTCCGCCTAAAAGGCGATAACTCTAAAACAATCGAAGGGATTTTGCAATGGAGTTAGGTATGGTAATTCAAAAACCTTTCAATAGAAAATATAAAATTGCTTTAATAATAATCGATTGGAATCCGATAAGTACATATTGTTAATAACGGTAATTGTTTCTTGTATTATTCACTGCGGCGACTGCCGCGTCGTTGTCGAAGACACGGCGTTGCACACATTGGTAGGTTGCCCTGCCTGGGCCACGCAACGCCGTGTCATGCACGCGGCAGTCGGTAGGGCCGTCCTCTCGCTCGAGGCTATGGGTCTGTCCATGGTTTCGAGTGAGAGGTCTTGGAATGCCGTCGCCTCCTTCTGTGAGGAAGTGATGTTAGTGAAGGAGGCGGCGGAGAGGGAGAGGGAACGTTCAATCCCTCTCCCTAACCGCAGAGCCGGGCGCAGGAGAGCGCGAGACGACCTCCAGCCTCCTTGAGTAGAAGCCTGCGGGCGCTGGACCCATTGGGGCCGTCTACCGCCCGATCAGCGCAGGTCCGAGTAGGCGGCGTTCGTGTTCCGCGCACGCCTCTCGATGTCGGAAAAGGGACTAGGGCCCCCGCTTTATCGCGTCGGGGACTAGGTCCCCCAATTTGTGTGTGATGGTTATGTGGGACCCGTCACGTCCATCGGCGGGTTGAACCTTTCGCGGGGTCGCGATTTGAATGCGAGAGCGTTCCGCGCGGCCTCGCCATAAAGGTGTGAGGACACAGCGGTGGTTTTAGTCGGTTCAGCCCAAATTTCCATCTTGGGGTGGATCCCGGGAATGTGAATCGCACACTTTCCGGCATAAAAAAATAAAAAATTATGTTTATATTCAAACCTTCATGATTAAAACCCACCAATTGTGGCGAAAAATGGGTTTTGGTATAGTTAAGAAACGTTATGAGGTTATTTAAAAAGGTTCGTCTATACGCTCCAGTAATAAATGGTTCCTCTCGATAGCAACCGCCGCCTAAGGATCCACTGTTTGCTAGCTACTTTAGCAGAAAATAATAGCCGCTTATTATCGTCAACATATCTGCAATTATTTTAGTAAAACAAAATGGTATCATGTGTCTTAAGAAGTTAATATTTTTTATTTTATTGTTAGTTATCTGTAAAAAGGAAACAATAACCCATTAATTTTCTAATATGCAGTCAATCCTGATAGAACGCGAATGACGACCCGCACCAATCATACGGCAGCTTGAGTGCAGTCAAGAGGCACAGGTACGATGCATCAGGTCAATGCACAATTAGGTGCGCATCTTATCTTCATCCGTTTGGGATGAATAGTAATTACATTATCTCCTGATTTTAGCGAAAATAATTTTATGTATTTTATTTTGAAGCATTGCCGGTGATTAAATCAACAACTAATTATAGGTTACCTACATATGAAAGAATATATATCTCTGATTGCTGTTTTTATAAAAGGACGTCTCTCGCACCAAATTCCTGTATCGCAAGAGACTTTAGAATCATTTACACAACGGACACAAAGAATTGTGAATAACTCCTTATAACGTTACCAAAACAACATTCAGTTCAATGATAACTTTCAATCACTTTTTTAGTAATTAACTCACGCGGATACTCTCAAACAGCACAAAAACCTGGTACATCATTCTATTTTTGAGCCGTTTGGGGTCGAAACGGTTGTCATATTATATAAGTATTGGTTCAGTTAATAATAATGAGTTTTGTTATTGTTTTCTGGATAATAAACTTCATAAAAACGCGGATAAACTTGAAATATTACAGCGCACATTTCTTGAATCTGCGCATTACCGTTGCGATCAAACTTGTCTATGTCTATGATACCTAACTGAAAAACTTTGACATAATGATCCTACGATTCGATCGCTCTATAACGCTAATACCAGTAATTTCTGAAATCTTCGAGAAAATCCTACACGAGAAACTGTATTATTTTATAACAAACATATTAAAACCAGAGCAATGTAGCTTTACAAAAAATAAATTAAGTACTCTAGCATGTTTTACACTTTCAAAACTGATAACTTCCAGTCTCAATGATAAAAAAACCAATAGTGTCTATATTTCTCGACATGTCTAAAGCGTTCGACATTGTTAGCCAAAAATTACTTCTTTTTAAATTAAATCACTACGGCCGGCATAAGAGGACATGCTTTATGTTATGGATACAAAGTTATCTATCATATCGACAACAGTGCGTAGAGATATCAAGCCGTGTAGGAAACCTAAAGACCGTATTTAGATACGCTACCGCGCTAATTCTTGTGGAATCCCCCAGGGCAGCATACTGGGACCTCTACTGTTTCTATTGTACATTAACGACCTACCAAATACTACGAAACACAATTGTATACTATACGCTGATGATATTACACTTAGCATTGAATTCAATAATAAGAATCACATTGAATACCAAAGGAAACTAATGATACGCTTACGGCAATAATAAAATGGTTGAAATGTAATAATTTACAGATAAATGTAAGCAAATCAAAAATGATAAACTTCCAAACGTATAAACGTAAACGCGATAATTACTAATAAAATATGATAACGATACTATCGAAGAGGATAAGTGTGTCAGGATCGTAGCAAATGAAAATCCGTAGTCTCTGCCTACTCCTCTGGGAAACAAGCGTGAATATATGTATGTATGTACTATGGAAGAGGTTAATTCAAAAATCTTATGTCTAGTGATACAGTGACAAATACTGTAACTGGAAGGCGTACATTGTACTATATAAACTCTCTAGTGTGGCTGGTACTGATGCGGCATTATATGCATACCATGATTACGTGTCATCAATTCTACGTTACAGCATTATAATATAGGATAATTCCGTTGAGGTTATTCGAGCCTTTTGAACACAATAAAAGTGTATACATTCCATTTGTGGAGGACAAACACTAGACGACAGTTATGTTCCAGTATTTAAAAAATTAAAAATATTACTGCTGCCAGTCTTATATATATTTGAAATGTGTATCTGTTCATAAACATAGCTATTTATTTGAAAGGCATAACGATGTAATAGCCAGACCTAGCTGAAAAGTGTTTAAGTTAAATATACCCTAGCAAACTATTAATTTATTTTCCAATAATGTTTACTGTATGGCAATCCGTATTTATAATAAGCTTCCAGATGTTTTCAAATCCCTTAATCTTAATAAATTAAAAGTAAATTGTTTTTATTTCATAAAGACAAGTGTTACTACTCAACTAACGATTTTCTAAATGATATTTTTTAAATGCTATCTTAATTTTGAATTGTGTAATAATAATTTATAGTTAATGTATTAATCTTCTTCTGTTTTTTGACATTCCTAACTTGTAATGTATATAAATTATTATTCATAAACTAACAAATATTTGTACGCCAGCAATGGCAGAATATTATGGACTATACTATATCTGTAACATTACTGTAACAATATTCTGATAAATAAATGCATATTATTATTATGTTTTTCTTATCACATGTACTTTCTAACATATTATATTAGAAAAATACCTGGTCCTTTGGGAGGCTTACACGGAGACATGGGTTCAACGTGAAGAGGCCCTTCGAGAGTCTTAATCAAAGGTGGGATGGAACACCTACTGCGGCACTAGCCGCAGCAGGCGTAAGACTATTACTATGTATGGATTCTAATATAGGTATGGGCTATAGGCACGGGTGTTTGGTGGACCGGTATATTGGTAACTATAGATTAAAAACGGCGGCTGCCCTGAATACTCTAATAGCATTAATGTAATGGGCAGACGGTGACTCGCCAACTTACTGGATGGGCCCACTGAATAACCATCATACGCATACAATCCAGCAGCAAAGGGCAACACCGGTGCGAGTGGATAGGGATGTTGAGCGGTGCGGCACCGGTTTCACCATCACAGGTCTCGTGACAACGGAGACTCGGAGCGAGTTTCCCCGTAGTAATGCCCTTGAGAAAATGACACTTCCACCCTCAAGCATATAGCTCTAGCGGCCTCCCTCTAACCGGCCGACCAAAGCAAGCCAGAGTTTAGAGTCCTACGGGCGCTCTTGAAGTTCCACCCCAGCCAACCAGAGACGGCAAGTCGGGGACGAGGCCCTAACTGACTCTGAGGCATTCAGGACCGCAGTGTCGCCACACACATTTAGCTCGCCACGAGCTGCCCTGCGGTTATTATTATTATTAAGTATATACGACCATGAGGTGTATTTATTGGGAGCAATGTTGTTTCATGATGTATGCAGTCATAGATATTATAACGTAACGATATAGCTTTTATTTATTTTTGTTTTAAAAATGTAACTCCCGCTCTAGGGATAATTCCTGTATCGCTTGGGACTTTACAAGCATTCAAAGAACGTATACCAAGAACATTCAGATACGTAACAACCATTTGTAGATAACACAAATTTTTGTTCCGTGTGGGATTCGAACCCACAACACTCGGCGCAGTAGCAGCGGCGAGGCGACTACTTAAACCACTACGCCATCCGTGAAGTCAAAAGTTATTAAGTTATTATGTTCCAAGAACGTTGTTACTAGACGTGAGATTCGCGCTAATACCCTTCATTTGCAATAACTTCCTGCACAACTAATGCTGATGTTCGCGCTACTTTACGACGATAATGTACGTATTTTAATAACTATTTTATAATATTGGATAAACATATTAGCAGTGCCTGCTATTAGTTTTCAATCTTCTGATAACTACATACCTACGTTCTTTTTCATAATAAATTTGAATTATTTTTGAATATTATTTATTTTTTTATATCATGAAATTTTGCATAAGTACATTTTATCAGGGGAACAGAAAAGGACATATAGTAGGTACCTTCCATTCAGAAAAAAGTTGCTTACATTTAAGCGAGCGACACCGTGGGTACACTCTACTTCGTAATAAATAATTAAATAAAAGCAATCTATTAATATATTATATTCAAATTGTCAATTGTATAGCTAGTTAAGTTTAAAATGGTTTTTGTTCAGTGTCCTTACTGTTTATAGTCACATTTTTCTTTAATTTATAGCTCTGTTTTCCTGTTTATTAAAACATATTGTCATTGGAATTAAAAATAATTAAGTATTTTATTTTTATTTATAAAATTATATTGATGATTATCGATCGTTTATTGTAATATAAAATTTATAAGAGTATTTTAAATATTTTTATTGTGTACATATACATTTGTGGATCAATCACTTTTTTGTACTGTGTGGGGAACTGGGGATCCAACCTACGCGTCATCACGCGGCGCAGTGGCGTAGGCAAAGTGATACCGTAGACCACAACGCCATCTGCGCAGTCTCATATATATATTAAAATAATAACTACTATCAGCCCTGTTTACAAATGTCTTCACTGACGGGTAGAAACCTTTATTCATATCAATGTAAGAAGGGTTAGGCCATACCCGAGCACTCTGGTCCGGTACGAGTTGGCAGTCATCACATCACACGTTATGGAGAACCCCTCAAACAACCAGATTAAACGTTGATTTCCGTTACCGTTAAAGCTAGCGATAATTATCTAATTTATCTATACTAATATTATAAAGCTGAAGAGTTTGTTTGTTTGTTTGAACGCGATAATCTCAGGAACTACTGGTTCGAATACAAAAATTATTTTGGTGTTAGATAGCCTATTTATCGAGGAAGGCTATATAACATCACGCTACGACACACGGGCGTAGCGCAGTAACAATAAACGCGAGTGAAACCGCGGGCACATCTAGTTATATAATATAATACATGCATAGTTTCTACTATGGGTTGTTATATAACAATTTATAATATCACTGACGATTTTATTTTGGTTAGATATTAAATGCTTATCATATTTACACAATGTGAAAGCCTTACAGAGAGCTATAATAATTTAAAACAATGCATTTGGTAACGCATTGTTTTAAAAGAATATTGGCGAAATTAGATATAACAATAATTAAAAAGTAAAATCGGTAGGTAATAGCATTACTGCAAAATAATAATAATCAATCCTAACTAATATTAAAAATGCGAATGTCAGTTTGTGAGTTTGGAACGCTTTCATGCCTATCTAATCGATGGATTATCATGAAATTTCGCTTACCTTCATCTTGTCAGGGAAACAGATATGGACGTAGTTTACTTACTTTTTATCTAGAAAAAGGTACCATTAGGTACTAACTTAAACTACATTTACGTGAGCGAAACCACGAGTAAAATCTAGTACTCAATAAATCTCACACTCCATACACTCAACTATATTTTTGTACAATTTTGTGCGATGCGAACACCATAGTAAATCGACATTTACTTTATATTAGCGTCTACTTAACACACCTTCAAATTTATAATACGACTATTAGGTATTTGCATAAGAGCAGCGATAGCTCAGTGGGGAGACCAACAGACTGCAATGCTGAGGGTCTCGGGTTAGAACCCACGTCGCGCACCTCTGACTTTTGGAAGTTATATGACTTTTCGAAATTATGTGCGTATTGATTGACAATTATCGCCTGCTCCGTGCCTCGGCGAGCACGTTAAGCCGTCGGTCCTGGCTGCCATGAACATCTATGGCAGTCGTTATTGGGAGAGTGTCGACACAAAAGATCCCACTGGGTCGAAGTGTCGCCGGTCTGCACTGACTAGCCCCCACATAAGATAAGATAAGATATGTAAGGAAGTTAAAATTGGGTATGGCAAAAGAAGCATGAGAGCAGAATAAATGCTATAGAAATGAGAGTGCTGAGAAGCATATGTGGGGACATAAGATAAGATAAAATAAGATATATTAGCGTCGATCAATTTAATGCAAAGAGTTTTCATTGCTAATGTCTACTTGGTTATCAAGACGTTCTAAGTAATATAATGTCGTCTTAGTATTTGAAATCAATTAAATCCACCATATAGTATGTATTAATAATTGCAGGGAGTTTTATGACAGAATTTTAGGTTTACGCATAAGACCAGAGTTAAACGGCCCATCGCCGCCGCCGCCGCGCCGGTATAAATTGAATATCATATATAGTACCTACCTGGTTTAGAATTAGTCCGTGTTTTGCATGTAATAAGAGATTTCTGACTACTATACTACTATTAGTACTAAGTCTAGAAATATATTTAGTACTTACGCGTTTTATAATAAGGGTGATAAAGACAAAGTACCACAGGAGTCCTTAAGTACAATTTTTGTCGTTATTGTTATATCCCCTACAGACTAAAACATGCTTGCAATAATTTAAAACATTGTTTAGTTTGTGCATCATAAATGCGTAATATTCTGTTTTGCCGCCATATTGCATTGTTGGTTACAAATAAGTACAGAAGTAATATGAAGTCGTTATTAAAATTTCGCATATAATACTGATTGATGTGTGAAAGAGGCGTACCTCTTTTCTATAAAATATGTTATACATCGGACTCGTTTAATCCTGGAATTACGCTCAAACAGCAGCAGCTTCGCCGTGAAAGTGTCCCTCTCTTACAAAACCTCGCAGCACCTCATGTTGTGTTCTTTCTATTTCTTTAACGAGACGCTGTGTTATTTTCCGGGCATTAAATTTTAATCCCTTGCGTTGGCAATACAGCATTGTTTTTTAAGTCGTTATCTCTTAAGTTTTACCTCTGATGCTGCAAGCGTCTATGCTTGTTTGCTGCGTTGCGTGTATAAAAAAGTAAAGCGAGCCGTAACAGTAAAATAAATCAAAGCATCGGTGTTGTTTCATTGCCTATTGATCTGCTCGGAGCGCGGAAGTGTATACACAACAATTAAACGGATCTTCGTTACCACCACGAGTTTAATTCACTATATGCTGAAATAAGCTTAAACGTAGATAAGTTGAAACATAGAGATGCAGATATGCGGAATCAGCTCGGCTCAAATACAACATTAAAAGTTGTCCTATTGTTGAAATTTAATCAACTCGATATAAAATCTTTATATTAAAGATTTAAATTAGTTTAAAACTTAAATTAGTTTGATTACTTTCGAACGTACCTAATCTTTTGCCTATAAAAATAACTGTAGGCATAGACTATAGACTGCATACACATATACGTTCAAAGATATTGTTTAGAACTATACGTTAGTAGGTATAGTACGAGTTTCCCGTCGACTGGGAACCGATGTCAATGTAATTATGCGTCCACGGCCGTGACATCAACTATCACTACTATGTATGTACCTACACATATACGTTGACGCAGATGAAGTTTGTACAGATTTTTTTAACCGGCCATGAGTTAAACTCTCATAAAATATTGCATTATAGATCACGTTCGTAAATAGTCACAATTATGCATCACTCACCTCAACTTTCATAGCAGGCGAGGAGACTGCCTCCCCGTACTGATCACGTATGAGTATGGGAAGGGTGAGTCTGGTCGAAGGACGCACAGGCTGTGGAGGCGACCTCAGTTCGCACATGGTAGGATCCACGCGCGAGGTCGGGGCCAGCCATCGTGCCAGCCGACCGCCCGCCGTGCTCTCGGCACCAGCCACGAAATCCGACAAGAATTGGCGCTCAGTCGACACGCACCTGTTGACAATATAAAGAAAACATGAACACAGGATCATCTACTTTGGTATTCGTACTTAGCACATTAAAAATACTTTAGATGCAAATTAATGGATTTTCGTTGTTAATACACTCAAACAGTATAGGCTGATATATATAGTAATAATAATAATATAATAATAATATTCTATCACATACACACAACACTATCTAGCCCAAACTAAGCAGAGCTTGTACTATGGGTACTAGACAATGGATAAACATACATATATACATATATATTTTATATTTTTGGAAATAAAGCCATGTTATACATAGAAACACCCAGACCAAGACAAACATCCATGTTTATGCACACAAATGTTTGACTTGTGCGGGAATTAAACCCGCGACCTCAGGCTTGGCAGTCGGTTACACTAACTACTACGCCATCGAGGCCGTCAGTAACTTATTGATGTGATATGGTAGTAGGTATATAATGTAGAATATCATTATTAACGAGCTGTATCATAAGCACAATGGATATACAAAGATAGAAGCACGCACTTTTAAAATATGTCATATTTTTTTATTTTTGTTGTTTTACAAAAACAAACTCAAAATGTTAATCGCAATAGATGAAACTTATATCGAAATTGGTTAAGCCTTTTTGAAAATTAAAGTGCACTAAAGCACACATAACCGAACAAAGTCAGTTTATTCTTTACTAGCTTTTGCCCGCATTAATTTAGAATTTGACAATCAATTCGGGTCGTCCTCTGCTTGTAATAATATAATTCAATCATGATTCGAAAGACACGTGGCGCCATCTATTATCATAACAACGTTATTGTTGTTTTCCTAGGGAACAGACATTTTTTTCGGGATGAAAGGTGGCCTATGTCCGTTTCTGTACACCTGACAACGTATATGCAAAATTTCAAGATGATTGGTTCAGTGGTTTAGGCGTGATAAGGTAACAAACAAACAAACAAACAAACTCATTTTCGCTTTTATAATATTAGTTAGGAAGTTAGGATTAGGATTAAGATTGCGTTGATGCACTATTTAAGTATGTAATACGCATCTAGCGTGTATAGAAAGTAACTACTTATATAAATTCAACAAAAACATTTGAAAATGTTTAATAAGTTAATTTAACGAGTTATGTTATAATTATGTAGAAAACGAAGTTTACACAAACCCACCGACAGAAAACGAATGAATTCTGTTTTACGCTGCAAACTAAAAATAGCAGTTAACGCATTCGAAGTCAGAAATACGTTTGAAAAATGTAATTGTTTTCCGAATTCGTACGAAACCTGCAAGCGTCAGATTCACAATTTTTTTTGTTTTTTTTTGTTTCCAGTTCTACTGTCGATACCCAGCCTAATTCATTACAGAGTAGCTGTAGTTAGCTGTGATGTCAGTCTGAATCGCCAAACCGAAAAATTATTTTATTACTGTAAAATCATATTTGTAAAATTTATGATTGCCTTGTTGATATAATAAACATTCTATAATAAACTAATTACCGATACTTGCTAAAGTTATAGAATGATACGCGGTTCATAAATTCTCTTTATTGAGTATTTCTATTACAGAACTATGGTTAATTGTATGTATTGGTGATGCGCATAATTGCATTCAGATATTGGATAGATACAGTTGTGTATAACGCAGTAGCTAGTTATGTAGGGTTCTACTTATCTTAGGCAAGTACTACGCGGTTTATGTCTTATTGACATAATTATGTAGTTACATCGTATTGACTTTCTATCGGGCATTTTAGGTAAGTACCTAATTAATCGCGAACTTAGTAGCTTGGTAAGTTCTGTCTGTGCTATAGTTATATTTGAGAGAATTAGTTATTTTTAATTTGCCGCTTTCAGGTACATATATACAGAGTTACCGTCCACGGTATAGCAACTGATTATTAACCAGCGATGGATATATTTTTTGTAACGTTTTCTTTTGTAAAAAAGGTAACTCCCACACTAGGAATACATAGAAACATTCAAACTGAGGACACAAAGAACACCCAGACTTGGCACAATCATATGTGAATCACACAATTTTTTGTCCTGTGTGGGGTTCGAACCCACAACATTCGGCGCGGCGGCAGTGGCGAGGCGATCACTTAACCACTACGCCATCAGTGCAGTCGAACTATACAAGCATTTGAGCCACATATTATTATGGTAAGCTGTGCACGAAGCGTATATGCATTGTCATCGCAAACTATACGAATTATACAACTGTCTTTTAAATATAAAAATAAATAGGAAATGGAAACTGCCTCATGGCCTATAGGCACTACGTTTTAAAGGAATCTCGGGTGAGCGTATTGCTGTCTGCTAGGACATTACAAACCTCCTCGCTGCTATGAGACCCACTTAAAAAGTCATGTGACAGTCAATATCATGTTTATTAACTATTTAAGTTCAAAATTATTATTAGTATTTTTGTAAACCGCTGCAGATAAGCTAGAATGCTTATAATAAATAATATTCTACCGCATACACACTACACCATCTAGCCCAAACTAAGCAGAGCTTGTACTATGGATACTAGACAATGGATAAATATACCTACATATATATTTTTTTTTGTAAATACATACATATTATACATAGTAACACCCAGACCAAGACAAACATTCATGTTCATGCACACAAATGTTTGACTTGTGCGGGAATCGAACCCGCGACTTCAGGCGTGGCAGTCGGTTACACTAACCACTACGCCATAGGGGCCGCTTATGGTAAGAGTATGTTCATGTCGGCGATGCAATGGGTATGATTAGAATCCACGACCTCTCGATCGCAATCGACCACTCACGACCGCTGCTTTATAGTGTGTAATAGATATATTACTTTGTGTAAAATCAAAATCAAAATCGTATAAAAAGATATAGCTATAAGAGATACAGTTTAACGTCCCACGTAATAAAGGTCGAGCCTAATGCCTATGGGACATAATTTTAGAAACCATTTTGCTACCTAAAATTTCTTGACAGAAAAATCTAGTAACATTTTGCCTGACCCGGTAATCGTACCTAAAAACCTCACGAATAGCAGTCGCGTTCACTACCGCTGCGCCATCGAGGCAAAATGTTGGTATAATAACCTACCCCGTCCAAGTCTCATCGCTGAGGGTATACAGGTGTCAGACACATAGCTAGATATATGACATAATTATTCAAAAATAAACAGTATTCTACCTACATAGCGTCTTATTAAACTTCTAAAAGCATATATTATAACAAGAACTAATCCCACATAAGACAATACCTAAGTATCTAGTATTCCATGTTTAAGTGTTCTCTGTATTGAACGAGGATGTTCTAATATTTGGTCATAATAATCAGGCAAACAAAGGGACAATTCGATTCTTCTGCCATTTTCATCAAATACCTGTACCAGAATAATTGCTCCCACTCAAATAACCATCAACGGGTACTTGCTTAGAAAACGATAATAATTTATATCGTGTTGGCTTGGATGCTTTCCCTTTCGATAATATAGGTATGTTACAGCAAAATTTCATAAAATTTTGACGCAAGTGTAAGCCTGTCACGGAAATATGTACATATTTTTATAACCTTCGATGTCAGATATTTGTGATCAGATTTCTGTTCCATGCTTTGTGAGTTAATTATCTTAAATAGCTTAACACTATTCATCATGAAACGTAGCTTAAAATCATCAGTACTGTACTATACGCTTCTGACAGGCTTATAGATATATGCGTTGAATTTATAGAGTATGTTTGCTGTCGAACTTCAGTTAAAATAGCAGGACCTTTTTGAAGTGAAAATTTCTTTAGGCGCGTTGAGCACTTCTTGGGTGATCAAAAATCATGGAACTCGCGTCATCGTCACCGCACGCTTTCCATTTTTTTATTATATTTGGTTTATAAAGAAGTGTTTATGATCAAGGATTAAAGTTTTCACTTCGATCGGCAGTCCCCAAAGACTGCCCCAATTTTTTTAAATTCACGACTGATAGCACCATACCAACAAATAAAAGCAGATAAAATCCTTTTTAGCAGAATTTTAAGTTTGATTTTTATTTCATTTCATTGCCAACCGTCATTCTGTAACTACGTATAGATCTAGGTCGACACTAATTTTTTCATGACACAATGCATCTCTTGGCACTTAAAGGAGCAATTTCAATATGATTTAAAATATATTTGTCGAATAAATTCGTCAGTAACAACATGAGGCAGTGACCGCGACTCTAGTTCGCTTAATTAGAATTATAAGAACGTGATTGTTTCTGCAAATAACTCGTAGTAAAAACCGCAGTATCCGATTTCCTAGAATACTCGTCAAATTAACAGCTGTAGGTTGACATAATTGATATTTTTAATACTCTTTAAAGAGATAGTTCACCACTATTCAATTATAACTGCTATAGTCTAAGAGAAAATCAACGCCTTACTAAGATTTCAGTGGTCAATTGCCAGTCGTTTATATTGATATTTAAACTATGACACATGAGTCCTCAAAAATAGCTAAGGAACGCCGGACGGTCCAATACTCTAGTGCCTAGGCATTACGGAGATGTATAGATTATGTAGGTATGTATAAACTACATAAAAATGTTAATATATCACCGTTCCTTAAAATCATGTTATTATTAGTGTAATATACGGTGTAGTTAATAATAATTAAATACACTTTCTAAAATAAAGCTAAAGAAAGCGGAAAAGATTTAAGTGATAGAAATTCACTCAGTAAACGGCGCATTAGGAGGTTCCTTATGAAGGAGCAAGGGTTACATTTAAAGTGCATACAGTTGCATCGCCTGGTCGGGAGTAACAGCGGCGGGCACACGCCGACCTCGCTATCTGGAGGCGTAGGCATGTGCTACCACTGTTTTATCGATACTCCGTTCAGATCAAAATTATTATATTGTAAAATGTATGTTGAAGCAACTATAGGTTTTATATAAAAAACATGTAAGCCACGCTTATGTTGCAGATTATTTCATAAGTTTAATGATTGATATAATTATTCATACGGATGCAGTCATATTTATTTTAGAATATCTCAAACGTATTTAGAGCCGTAGTATATTGAACATGTAGCATAAGGTATCTTAATATTTAAACATATAAGTAGTACAAGCAGCAATAAGTGCCAATAATCAAGATTTATATGCAGCGTATAACAAAATGGTGTTATTGAATTGCATTTATGTACGAAATTAAGACAACTGTAACACCTAAATAATGTAATAGCTAAATTATATTTAAACATAGTTATCTGTTTCATTTAATTGAAACTTATTGCTTTCTTATGACGATGAACAATATAATTATTATGATCTCTATTCAAATTAGTTACTGCAGTATTTCACTTTTCACTCCAGTATTATAACCAATTTAATTTAATAATTTGTATGGAACTAAAATATGTCGAACAAAGCAGCCGTATAAAACCACGCTAAAAAAGATATATAACATTGATAGATTCGAACATTGCGAATTGAGTATAAATTGTAATTTTAATTTAAATAACATATGAACTCCCACTCGCATAAAAACTCTAGCGGTTTAAGCGAGTGGTCTAAGCCATGGTATTATTATTGTAAATTTTTAGTGAATAAATATAAAAAAAGCATTTATAGGATTTATTATTTAAGGGTAACTAATCTGTTTGCTATTATAGTTTTCGGAGAAATTTTCTAGCCTATATTACCATTTGAAAAGGGCGTCTATAAGAAAATACTCGTAGTTCAGATGATTAGCGAGAATTACCTTATTTACATGACTCTTGAGCGTCCCGTGACAATGATCGTTGGATAATTGCACTACTTTAGTTAAGTGTAAGAAATCCATACATATTTATCAGTTTATACGATACAATTTCATGTTTAATGATTTTACTTTATTTTCAGTAATAATATTGCTTTTTAAACTGACGAGTGAATAAAGTATAATACGCCAGCCTTTTACTTGCCAGTCAGTCAGTATTATAACTATGATATTATACTGACATGATATTAAAAGATTCAGTTCCTTGCGTGGTATTTAGTCTACTAATAGAACGTAGTGTTTAATTATTTTAATCGACTTCATGTTTAGCGAGGTTGCAAGGCTATAAATGTAATCTAAACTAATATTATAAAACTGAAAAGTTTGTTTGTTTCTTTGAACGCGCTAACTTCAGGAACTACTGGTTCGAATTGTAAAATTATTTTAGTGTTGGATAGCCAATTTATCGAGGAAGGCTATATAACATCACGCTACGACCCACAGGGGCCGCGCAGTAACGATAAACGCGGGTGAAACCGCGTGCACATCTAGTGTAGTTATAAATGTTCTTTGCATTGACTGGTTACAGTGTATGTATCATAAATGTGAAACATATTCAAACGATATTACGGCAATTAATACGACTCGTATAATTTATATAATTTTCTCATAATTATGATCTCATTAAAAACCGTCACGTTCTAGCATTGAACATTGAAATAGTGATAATAAAATAGTGTTTTGAGTGTTAATGAAATCGCATCATCGATATCTATAATAGTCGAGCGCGTCGGCACTCGGCATCACTAGCATAGGCTGACAGACAGCGGCGATCTGTGATAGCGCCCAGTCTGTGCATGACGCTCGCGGCGCGCGGTTTCTCGCGCCGAAGCGCGGCACCATGTCGCCACTTACCGCGTTGTTTGTTCTCGCCGCGCTTTGTACCTTAGGTACTTGTCAACATCAGTATGGCATTTGTAATTTGGAATTCTGTGACTGCACTCAAGACACCCACCCCTCCTGGAAAATAGTTAACTGTACCCTCGGCCGTGACCAAGTAAGTACTTCTCACTAGTTTCATATATTCCATACAAACAAAAGTGAACGTGCTACGCCAGATGTACGAACACTGTGCGTTATTTGGACTTTAACTTACTTCTATGAATGCAGTGTTAGAAAAGTTTGTTGTCGAATAAAACTAACTCTGAAGTTAACCGCGCGGCCGCCGTGTACTTGTTGCCGTGTAGTAAATTACTTTAACTACGTACTGCTAATGTAAATCAAACATATGCTAAGTAGCTCTTGATAGAAGGAAACGATAAACAACGGAAGGAGCAATACATTCTAATTCTCATCACGTCGAAACGTGTCCAACTCAGTTTACAACGAAAACTGTGGAGTAAATGTTGCTACAAAATGAACAAAACGTCATGTTCCAGTACACATTTAATGTAGAGTAGCATTTCGAAAATAGCACCAAGCTAACACCGACACATCTCGAATGGAAATTGTTTTGATTTGAATCACCGAAAATTACGTGAACTTTTGAAATACAAACTTCATTTTTGGCATAACTTCGTGCATCGTCACTATAGTTAGTAATGCATCCAAATGTAACAAATACTTTACCTAGGTAATAATAAAAAAGTCTAATACTCAAATCCGTAACTTTAACAATACTAGTTCACCCAATGGTCGTAATTCGACAATAATTAATATTATTTAAAATTTGAGGAAAACATAGGTAATGTACATTTTTCATTATTTTATGTCCTCTCTTTTACATTCGTCCATTGTTAACTAAGAATATACACTATACACCTACTTATATGTTGTTTTACTATACGTATTCAGTGTTATTATAATTGCATAAGAAAAAAAAACAAACACTAACAGCATCCAATTGTCTTTTATTGGTAACACTAAAGCCCGTCAATAGCAACAGAGGCGACAAAGGTACTAAATTATTTTGTCTTTGCCTATTAATATATAGACAATAAATTTATATCCACCATTTAATTGTCAATGTTATTACAGAAAAACGGAACGACTAATACTGAGATATAAACAACACGCATTATTGAATTCAGTTAATATGCAACAATTTGACATGTTTTTGATGTAAGACAAGTTTTAAAAATCTTAAGATTGTAACGCTGTTTTGTAAACAAACAAGCAAGCAACCCTAAAAAGTGTGACAGCAAAAAAGTTGTAAGCAAAAAGACATCTACCTGGGATCTGGGGTACGACCGTACGACCCCTCCACACATCAGTGTGTATGTGTGCACACAGTACAATCAGTGAAGCGTGTATCGAAACCAAATGCAATAACATTGTAGACCCTACGAAAAGAACAATATACTTATAAACTGTAAAATATACATATTCTTTTATGCGTCACACAAATAATATAGTTTATCAAGACTAATGTGATCTCATTACTCATACATACAACGAATTCTAAATTAGATGGACAATCGCTGTCTTTGTTAATAACTGGACGTCCATAGCTTGTACTCAGATTTCGTACATTAATTAATTAATTTATATGGATCGTTATTTCAATATTTACACTGCTTCATAACTAATTAGTCAACACTACAAGTCTGTATCTATACTAATATTATAAAGCTGAAGAGTTTGTTTGTTTGAACGCGCTAATCTCAGGAACTACAGGTCAGAATTCAAAAATTATTTTAGTGTTGGATAGCCCATTTATCGAGGAAGGCTATAGGCTATATAACATCAAGCTACGCCCAATAGGAGCAGAGCCGCAATGAAAAATGTTGCAAAACGGGGCAAATTCTCTTATGTGAAGCAGACGAAGTTGCGCAGGCCAGCTATGTTTTATATGAAAACTAGTGCATCTATTTAAATAACTAATCACAAAATGGCAGCGTGAATTGGTCAAATACCTATTTGGGTTAAATATGGTTATACTTTATACCTATGTCACTTTGAATACATAAACCGGATATGCTTCAATTGTATAATGACAATAACCATGTTTTTGGTCTTTCTGGAACAGAGTTTATGACTTAAGATAAGTTTTGCATTTCGTACATCACACAGATTGCCTACAGGCTATATCTTGCTAAATGATATAGTTACGGTCGTGTATGAGGTGTAATAGGTCATAGCGAACAAAACGTGGGCAAATACCGATGGGCCAGGCGGTCAGACGCCAGAGTCGAGTCCATATCGGCCGGCGCTCTCCCGACCCGTCTATTTGTGGTGACTGGCGGCGCACTCGCGAAATTCGCGTCTAGTTCATACATAAATATATGCGTACACGCCGACCCCTCTGATATTCTAAATTAAATATGGCGTGTTTGAAGAAAACCGAAGTCTCGCATTGAAACAACGTCAAACGTATACCAAGCCGAAATATTGGACACGATTCAAAAACTTGAAAAATAGGAATATAGGTCAATGAACGTTTCGGTTTTGTCACAATATATCTGCACTGTTGAATGTTTTGTATAGACCGACAATAATCATCCAACATACATTTAGCCTCATCTCAACAAGTCTGTGAAGAAAAAGTAGGTACAGGCAATATTATATGTTATCTATAGTTACTATTCTAAATTTGTATGATAATAAACAGACGAAACCATTTTATAATGGAGCGGATTTCTTAGAAAGTCTAAGACTTCTCATTAACGTGAGTCATTTGAAACAGTGCCGCGTGACGCCGTCGGTGGGGCCATTTCATACGCGCTAACGGTACATTCGGATAAATTGATACGTGTGCATTTGTCAACACCGGCATAGAGCTATGTCCACTGATTGTAGCACTGCGTAAAACAGGAAGTTAATTACTGCCGTAGTATGCCCTCGCGGAGCCATTGTCTGCTTCGCGGTATGGGCAATGGGCATTCAATGTATAACTTTTCTATTGAAGGCAACGATGGACCGCTTTGACAATTGCTTTGATTTGCAATACCTTTGACAGGTCGTATCAGTGCTGGTACAAGATCTGAAATAAATTTAGCTTAAATTCAACTTTGTCGAGATTGCAATAACGTATTTTTGTATACCGTGCAGAATAAATACTATGTTTATCGAGTGAGACCTAAGAAACGACTTCTTATTAAGAATGTATTACTACCTAAAGAAGAGTTCTAATTAAATTTAGTAATGTGCGCAATATCACATAAATAGTTTACACTATATTAAGTCCTTTACAATTACAAATTACGATTAATATCTTTAATTACATGACCGAAATATGGGCATATCCATGCTATTCGTGTGTCGTAAAATAAATCACTTTATAGAGATAACCAAGGTTCATGCGCAACGCAGTTACTATGATAATAATGTAACCAACTAAGTTGTAACTAGTGTACATTTAACGAGATCTGCAACTAACTTATTTGTCACAACACTGCATATATTATTATGTTATAAGACTATAATAACATATTATAATATCACACATATGGCGTTCATTATTATATTAGTATAAAAACTGCACTGGCTACGTGCTTAATGCAACACCATTACAAATTAAAACTAACAAGTTTGGCTACAGTGAGCCCAGTGCCTTCGTGAGAGACCTTTGAAACGATTAGTGCGTCATAAAAAGTTATAGACCTACGCGCTGCACCTGTTGCGCCGCGCCGCGCCGCGCCGTCGTGAAGCAGTCGTTGTCTCTTTGTCAAATCAAAAAATAAACTTCGTATTATTGTAAGTATTTGTTATTTTTATAAATTCAAGACTATTCCTCTTGCAATTAGAATTCGTGAAATACAATCGGGATAACAGTAACTGTTTACTTTAACAAACGAACGAAATAAGCGGATCTAGTAGAGAAAAAAAACACAAATAATCATATGAGCCGGTCTCAACACGCATCGTGAACGTAGCGCGGCCGGGCGGGAGCATCGGACAAACCATAAAAAAACGTAATGAGAGATCGCTTCCTGCGACGCTCGCGGCCTATACTATGGTATTCTGATACAAACATCCACCATTTGTAAGCGTTTACGAGATTTTATAATTCCAGCTTGATATACTGCGCCGTGCGTTAGGTGCATGTGGCGTGTTATCACATTTGTTATACGTTCTTTTAATAAATAATTTCAGCGCTTCCCAAAATGCCGAGCTAGGAACTAGGATAATTATATTTTAAATAAACCTAAATTGCTATCGTTAAATTTAGGTTCATTTAAAATATATCCTAGTTCTTAGATCGGCATAGTGACCTACATGTATATCGATTGCATGTCGGTAGTGGATGCAATATGTGTGTTTTGATTTTGTGGTACAATATTTTGCGTGTAGATGTTTTATTGTTAATGTTGTGAAAATAAAATTGATGCATTAACAAACATATTTAAGTCGCTGAATACGCATTACCGTGAAGTTCTGCAATAGTCAGTTGCACACATTATCAGCTTAAATGGCTTTAAGCTGATAATGTGTGCACCTTTTGTCAGATGTAATAATGTTAAAATTATTATACATATATAGATTACAAGTATATATACTATACTCATAGCACGTTTTTGTTTTATAAGCAATTACGCAATATAACTCGACTGTTAAAAAACCGTGAGTACGTGAATGGTTTAAACTAATATTTCTAAACTTAAATATATTTAAACATTTCTGTTCTTACTACTCAATTTAGTAAAACCTGATAATAAATAATTATGATAATCTATATAAAGCTAATTTAGAATTCACTCCTCCTTCCTTTTCCTTTTTGTGTGGTTAGTGGCCAACCTATTGTCAAGAGTTGTTCAAGTCGCCCGTAGGCCTCTGACATGGCTTAACGACTACTGTCAATTTGTCAACAACCAGGACCGACGTTTTATGTGCCCTCCGAAGCACGGAGACGCTCAGATGAAATACCACTAAGAGGTCACCCATCTATAGACTGACCGCACTCAAAGTTGCTTAACCTCGCTAATCGTTTACCGATCAGTGAGTGCAACTATGAGCGCCTAATTCACTAATTTTGTATCTGTAGTAACGAGACGCGTTTTTAACAAGTACCTATAACTTAACATAAAAGGTGTGCTTTTACCATTAAATTGGGGCCGACACAAAAGACCCCACTGGGTCGAAGTGTCGCCGGTCTGCACTGACTGGCCGCCACACATAAGATAAGATAAGATAAGGGTTAAATTAAAAGAGAGTGAAATCTGTCTACCGATGGGAACGATCGTAATTACAATATTACATGTATTATTATAAAATGGATAAGATACATAAAAGACATTACATAAGCAACTTTCTCTGGCAGTACTTGTAAGAAACATGGTGGAGGCAGCGGTAACGCGTTCTCACGCACAAGAGATTCGGATAAATAATGACGGGCTTATTAAAAAGCAATATGTATATGTATTTTGCAAATATTGTTCGTGAAATTATCGCATGTAAAAGTTATTAGGTACATAAAGTTTTATGTACCTAATAACAAGTAAAAGATAAAAATATTATTAAACAATAGTTATTGACCAACCACCCAGTAATATTCATCGTTAAAGTATTTAAACCGCAGAGATAAGATGGTATAGCTAATCACTGTCTTATCGAAACATTGGTTAATACAATATACGATTTTGGCCATTAGTTATGTTTGCGTAAAGACTATATTAGAGTACATGCGATGCTTCGACTGACACCGAATCGCTCAGTTGTTGTCATGTTATTCATATATTTTATCCGTAACGGCAACTAAGATAGACTTGAAAGAAATACAAAAGACTTATTCTCTAAAATTTTATGATATGTCTTTTGTGAATAAGTCTTTGAAAAATGATTAGTCGTCTCTATTACTTTATAAACGACATAATAAGATGCGTTATTATATATTTTGTTATGAATTTAAGTTTCACAAATTGTATGAACGTAGTTTTAGCTAACAGTGTGAAGGGCTGCTTCATAACCGCAAAAGACGTAGTCAAAATAAATTCCTGAGCAGATAGCTGAGCTCCTTTAAATTAACTCCACTATAGGCTCTTTGAGGCTGCTAATAACATATCCGAATAATGAAATAATGAAGCTAATTTACTGATATAGACATCCAAACGTAAAAAAACAAATGGTAAGACAACCACAAACTCTTTTTTGCTATATTATTTATCAGCAACACTTTACAACTCTGATATTGGTACTTGTATTAGTTTAATCTGTCAATTCCTGGAATGCCGAACATAGTTGAAAATCAAAACTATTCTGTAGTAGGTGTAGCAGATTATCATATTGAGAAATGAAATACGTAATTAGGAACTTAGTCTTTAGTTTCAAATAAAAACAATTGATGTCAGTGTTTTCATTGAAACGGAGAAAACAATAAAGCTTTACTAAATAAAATTTATACCCAAATATAATATTTCTACAATGGATACTGTGACGCGTTTGCAGCAGCTGCCAATTGTACCAATGTAATTAACAATTAGTATGATAGTTATCAAATATATCTTCAAATTCTACCAAAACTTAATTAACTTCAGAAAAAGATTGCGATGTTTGTTGGGATAGCAAATCGGCAAATTATCAGAAATATTATGATAAAGGCATCTTTCTTTCCTGGTTGAGGGATCAACTACTGAAAGACTTATAAGATACTGAGAATGTTGAGACATCGAAAATAACTTACTTAAGTGTTTCTTAGAATTAGGTATGTTTTTTTAATTAGTAACTAATTGTTGTTGTCTTGATTCTATTAAAACCATTAATGTGTGACGTCATAATTAACAAAAAAGATTATGCAGCTTTCACTAATATTTTACACGATAAGGAAATGGATGCCTTCTTAACTTTGTCATAATTGGAAGAGCTTTAGACACAACACATGCAGAGAGACCTGTTTCTACTTTCAATCGAAAATATAAATTTTTTCGGTAAGGTCGGATTCGATCTATTGATAAATAAAGAAGTTTAATTTACTATACGAATTGTATCTGAATGTATGTACCTATGATTATAAGTCACGGTACCTCTTTTAGCGCTTTCGTCATTAACAATCGGTGCGTCAATATAAACAATATATGGTTGTATATACATTATTTCAGATGCAGTAACACAATATGATTCGCTTGAGATTACAAAGATATACAAAACGGATAGCTTTAATATATAACCGTACATCTAAACATAAGATATTTGCTTTTCAGTGAAAGATATTGACCTAGGCACGTAAGCGTGTATAAACAAATGAAATGTTAACGAAATGTCCTTTTCGATAATAAATCGTACCGAATGCTACTTCTGTATTGATGCGCTGGCTATTCAAAGGCGGAGCAACTATTTCAGTAATAAGCACATTACATCCCGCTCATTCACACGGCGTTCATTATGGCTCTTCTGGCACGTCGGTGCATTCATATTCCCGGAATTCGGACCGTTGAAAACATGATCTAATATCAATTCAAGCATTTCGATTCGATCAACCCACTTTGTTACTCGAGTCTGACTGACTCCCGTCAATAATTAAATTTGTAGTTCTATTTTTGTTTGCAAAACGTTGCCGATATGAATCGTGAACTACTAGAAATATAATTTAATTATTTCATAAAAGGAATCACCGGTATTCTATTTTCACGGACGCATTCCTTGCTTTTATTTTCATTTATAGGTAGTTAACAAAGGTCAAGTACAATCGGACAAGTCCACGAATCGAAAACAAATCATTTTAATTCTAGATTATTACAAACAAACATAGTTTCACGCTTATATTCACGAAGGGTATGCACCCATGTTTCGCCTTAGATGTTTTTATGTCACACGTTATAGAAGGCGAGCTTATTACCGTTTCTCGAGCAAAGTTTTAGTCTGAGATTCACAATAACATGGGTCGAACCGGGGACTTGATGCATAATATGTAGTCGCATAGATTACCGCTGTGTCACCAAGCCTATCTTAGCCTAGACTACTGATACAATATGTTCTACAGATATAGAACATATTATATGCATCTTAGTGCGGACCGAAGATCGGATTTCGCAGCATAACAACTCGAGATAGCATACGTTACTTGACTTTTAATGTTTTCATTTAAATGTGTGGTGTTTATTTGACATCTTCGGATCCACAATAGTGAATAGGCCATACATACTAACTTAGATAGAGATACTAACAGTATCTATAGAGTATCGAGACATTACCCTTAGAGATACCAGTTCAAATAGTACGAGAACATACTTTATGTTTAAATCACATTTTAACGTTTAACATTATTACTTTTCTTGGAGTCTAAGAATTCCATCGATGAATCATCGAAAATGAACCAACATACTTTTATGAAGATCATTAACCAAAACCGGGCCAATTTGATAAAGTAGTTCGCTAAAAACTTTATTTGATACGTTCGTGTAACGACATATTGGTGCGACAAGGGCATCCCGGCACATAAAGAGTGAGCAACAGTAAAAAACGACAATTTCTGAACTCTCTCTTTGATCTATTGTTCTGTTTCAAAGGTATGAATGAAATACCGAAACGTCCGGATTGCAAAACAAAGCCCGAAATACAGTTTGTACTTTCATAGTAACAATTGGGGTATTAGTGAACAAATATCATTGCGGAATATGAAACATGTAACGTAGCAATGTTAATTACAGCTGTTAAACGCAATCTCATGCAAAAAAACAAATCAAGCTCAATGCGCCCAATGGTATAATATCTCACCATAATATCTCAGGAACCATCTGAATTAAAATTTGATTTACTGGGTATTATTTTATATATCAACTTTTAAGTCAAACACAAAAGTCAAAACGGATTTTTTATATGTACATGCTTTTAAAGTTATTCAGAAGCTTAAATACCGACTCATCCGTTTCTCACTTCTGAAAATGACCTACTTATCAAATAAACTTTTCTCTTATTATACCCGTTATATCAGTCAGTCAGTATTTAATTAATAGATTTATACTGCTTAGGTCGCAAATTAACTATAGTGTGACTGGTAACCTGGGTCCGCCCAGTGTCGAAGAGTGACTATAATTTGTAAAGTTTGCAATATTAGTGTTTTGATTTGCGACTTTGTTGTGGAACTTGCAGAGAATACTGACTAACTACAATAATTAAGAAGTGCTTACTCATAGCTGTACACAAATATACAAAGCTAATTGCTATCATCTTTTGTAGGTTGACAATACTGCCGTAGCTTTGTTGGATCCACGTGCATTGTCATTGCTTCCGTAACGATTAGACACTACCTTTATATGTTCTATGGATTAGACAGAGCGATACACGCTGTCTCGATCTTGCGCATACAATGATAATGCTTTAAAGTATGATCAGAAAGCTCCTGATTTGAGTAGGCATTAAAAGAACAAAAGAGCTTGCGGAATTGTATAATCACAATAATTGTCTTTGCCATTTTCCACAATCAGGTGGCTTAGCTTCGTTTAAACATAGCAGTGATATTGCAGGTAAAGAAATCGTAGCTCATTATTAGACTAGAGCGTCTTTTTATTTAGTTTAGAATGAACAAACGTTTGGCAAAATTTAGCTGCACGCCATAAATCTCGAGGGAATCGTTATCAAATGTCCGTTATTGGATGTGTACAAGCAAAATTAATGAACGCATAAATGAATGATTGAACTTTTATGCATTACTGTGATTTAAGTTATTAGGTATGTGGACAAATATAAAAATTGATTTTTATGGCAGCAATATTTAGCTGCACAAATGCCACAGTGGCTTAAGTGGCCGTCTTGCCACAAGCGATGTGTCGAGTGTTGTGGCTTCGCCAAATTTTGTGTGTTCCACAAATAGTTTTCTTGGAGTTCTTTTGTTGTCGTTGTTTTAGGGTTTGTAAAGTACCTAACTTCGCTCCTGAAACTTTACAAAGACTAGCGAGGTAGTAGACATTTTAACAAGTAGATATGATCTGAGTACCCATATATTCCTCATGGTTGATAGTGTATGTATTTAAAATTATAACGACCAAATATGAACTTTGGAAATGCACATGATACATGAGGGTAACCGAGAGATCATTTTGCTGATTTACAAGTATGTCCGCGATTATACTTATACATAATAGAGCCGTAATAATAGATAACTGATGTAATGTCGGTGAACATTGTCCCTAGTAAGTATATTGTCTCGTATTTACATAAAGACCGTAATTGTTATCATGTCGTTATAAACATAGTTTGTATAAACCGCATTTAATTTGGTAGACGAGAACTCCAATGTATGTAGAACTTTCAGTTGGCCAAGCAAACAATCGTAACAATCCCACCATAACTTAAATACCTAAAGTAGCAGTAAAATATTACAACAACCGTGGCCAAACAATTGACATTCAACATTACAGTAATAATTAGCTGTAATTACATTGATATATAATTCTACCATCGAACAAGACAGGACAAAACCAAAGAAAATATGTAAAGGAAGGACAGATTGCAATTGATAAGTAAAGACAATTTTGTTATGAAATCTGCAACATATTTCAATCTAAAGGTAGATGCAACCCACTAGAACATAATATGCCTGCATATATCATTGTTTGCCATCAAGGTCTTAAAACAAAAACTATACACCACTATATCAATTATGTGTATGCATGTCATACTTTACTATGTTTGAGCCTAATGGACAATAGAGATCATTTACACAGCAATAAACTAACACTTGTACAAGCAATTTCACTATTGGCTTCAATAAAAAAACTTCACACATGCCCATTCATAGTCAGTAATAGTAAGTAAAAACGTTTGACTATTGTTACGAGCAAGTTGTACGTAATTGAAAATCAGAGCCAGCCCGTATCTGTGGTGACTCAAATGGCTCAGTTACACTTGAACTGTGCAGTGTATTTGCTCGGACGCAGGCAAACAAATGTTAACATTATTTAGGAGCAGTAAAGTTCAATTTAGCGCGGTCATTAGCGAATGTGTGCTGGCGCTTTACGACGCAAATCTGACTAATTGACGCCCAATGAAAGAGGTGAACACCCAGTGATCCAGACAGGTCGCTACACTAAATAAGTAATAGATATTCTCGAAACGTCTCATTTTATTATGTTGTATTTCAAAGTATTTTGTCTATACCAACATCCAGTGAAGCTAAACTTATTTATGATCTAGCCTTGTACAAATATGATGGCTCTTAAATGTATGCAGTGTTTGAGTGTCTATTCCTGTTAATTTTATTTAGATATAAGTTATATGTGTATATTTAAGTTTAAGGCTTGATGGGACTGACATATCCTAAACAGATAAAAGTCCCTAAACAATGAAAGATTAAAAAAAAATAAAATTATGTTGTATTTCTATATTTATAGTTCTGATGATTATAAGAAGCCTTTATAGTGCTATACATTTTACTGCACTCTTAAATAACCATACAAGTAGCCGTAATGTTTTTTCAAATAACTCAGAATCCGATTGATATAAATACTCCACAGAATATTAATATTATAGAACCAAACCCTCAAAATCCAGCTCAAACTTTTAAAAATACAATTTTGCTGCATAAATGAAAGCGCATGTATACAAAAGACCCGTCGATTTACTGCAGGTATTGGATACATCCTGACAACGCGTTATGTCGATAACTGCGTGCTCGATTCACGTAGAAATTGCCGACACATTTTCTTTTACCTATAGATAAAAAATGTTGGTCGTTATTATAGTAAAAAACATGAATCCCGGTGATTATTAATAGTAAATTTGTACCGAGTTTGCAGCCACATGAGTAGCTGTACCGCGATCGCACCCATCTATTGTTCCAATTGACTTATGCCCCATCACAGTCGACCGAAAGTCTCCGGGCATTGTGTTCAATGTCTTCCTTTGATTCCACCTAGTTCTGCAAAGTCCAGCCAACTGGTAAACTAGATCACGGCCGATTGTCGTTCTTTATTATGGAGTAATTGTTATAGAGTAGAGTAACAAGTGGTATCGTAATTTTGACCCGTATTATAAGAAACAAGACATGATGAGTTTCTGACTCGCCCGACAGACAGCTCACCTAACGAACAGGTTTCGCACGCAACAGAGCAGACTACCTACTTAATTCGTCATCATATATCAACTCTACTTGTTATATGTATTTATGTTTACTATACTCGTATGATTTATGTTTTACCTATAAAGCATAAAGAGTGTGTCTCAGACAAAATTAACGGAATTGCGAATATGATTAAATCAAATGCAATTAATGCTGTGAAACCTTCATGGTCCCATAGCGTATTATCATTAACGGCTTTACCATACAGTTTCGACAGATACAGTTAAACTATTTAAAGAACTAAAGAATGCATATTCGCTCGGACTGTCGCCCCGACAATATTATGTCAAGTAACATTTAAACGGGAATCTGTTAATTTCTCAGAATTATCGAAAACGGGGAGCGAATACAGCAATGGTATCTCGCGGTCATCGATAAAGTTGTCGCCGTAAATGGCAACACTTACAAAACAAAAGTGTACAGACTTGACTGTGACTCAGTGGGACTGAGTACGCAACACTACTATACCGCGACACAGATGTGAACTTTATCATCTTTCTGTGAATAAAAGTATTAACAGATATATTTTTGAACTTTGCCTAACAATTGGACGGTAAGCAGAATATGTTGGCTGTTATCATAAATATATTATCAAATCGCTTGTTGCCATAGGATTCTATAACAAAATAATTAATATGGTTCTGCATTCTCAAATCAAATCAGACCCAAAAAAACAAAAGGTCAACAAAAGTCAGTGCGTGTCAGCTTTATTCGACATATTAACGAGGTATTTGGAGTATTTTCTGGTTTCTTATATAAACTGCAATACCAAAACGGAACTCAAAATGCAACGTATTAACGTAGTAAATTTATGATAATTATATAACAATCATACTATGCTAAAGCTTTATCTTTATTTTATTTATTAACAATTACATTTATATAAGAGTAGCACTGGTATAAATCGCATCCAGAAATACATTATTTCTTAAAAGTGCACTAGCTCAATCAGGGTTACGTTAATTTTCATGTCAAAAACAATCACTTTATTTTACGTGGATATGTTCAGACAGCCGGACGAGCTGAATTTATACTAGGGGGTTATAATTAAGTCTAGTATAATCAAAGAATTAAAAAAAATCTTAAAATCAAACCCTCTTTATGCGTCGTTTATTTTATTAATGATACATAAACGTTGGAAGTACTAAACACTAAAAACTAGCCATGTTTTCATTGGTAGATAATCGTCAGAGGTTCAAGAAGTCAGCATTGACGAAAGACCATATACAATTATCGTGCCTGTGTGCGGTTGACCATGGCTATGTGTGAGTGTTTATTTTTATTTTGCGGCGCGTATGTGAGAGCGGACGTGTCATCTATTAGTTTCTTTGTGGTTACATAGCTCCGAGTTCACTTCAAGACATGGCGACTGTATTGCGTAGTGGTACAAACCTCAATACCTTGCTCATAAACGCAGTTAATATCACTCACTTGTACAAATATGTTACTGTTATACATTCGAAACCTGCATTGTTTGAGCTATCTTGCGTGATGAGTCATATATGTTATCTATTAGTATAGCAGCGAGTATGAATACGAACGACTCGGTAACAGCTATTACATAAACAGATCGAGCCGTGTTAGTTGATAGCGCTGTGTCCAAAAGTATCGATTTAGTAATAAATATTGTTTGATTTAAAGATGTAGTGAAAATGACTACTCACAGTAAATATTGCTCTTTAATAAATAATAGGGATGCCAAGTATGATACAAGAGGCGTGTAGGTGTCCTGCCGTCAAACGCGTGCATTCATTGAGTTACCCCGCACAGTGCGTAATTTAATCAGCAGCCCGTATCCGTTGTGCCCCTCTATATGGGACCAAGGGAATCCTGTCTTTCATTGTCTAAAACCATACCCCAATTTTATAGTTTTAAACGGCTAAATTCCTCCCTGTACGTTCTATCAAATATTTTCAGCAACTAAAATTTGTTAAGAACCAGAATATTAGTTTTATAGTTCATAGGTCAATAAAGTTGATTGTTAAAAGTACCATAAGCACACCGTGCAGCTATAAAATTTTTATTCGATAAAGAAATACATATTTTGTTTTAAAATATACCATAACAACAGTGTTATTTCATAAACATGTGTAGAAAAACATTGTTATCAGCTAAACAAAGAGTCTGTTATGAACTACTTTGTATTGTCTTACATTCACAGGTTTACGTTAAACATAAACATGGCCTGATTTAACAATTACCAAGAAATACTTTAAGATATTTGCCTTAAATACTAAGATAATATAGAATAAGTCCTATCGACGTTGAAAATTAGCTATTAGGATCAAATCGATGAATGTAAAGAATCTCTTAAAGGTAATTGTATACTCAAAACTGTTAGGGTTAGTTGGATGTTGTACAGATAATTATAAAAACGATGTTCTGTTTTTATTTTCAGAAACTAGACATATTTGAAGGAGATCTACCCGAAACTACTACGGACTTAGTTGTCAATGGCCCTGGAGTACTGATGTTTGCAGTTAATTCTCTGTCGCGGCTGAAGGACGCACGACGAATTTATATCTCTGGAGCCAAAATTGTTTTCATGAGAGCTAATGCCGCCAACAACCTGGATGTTCTGTACCTACACCTCGACATAGAAAATTGCGACGTCTTCCGCATTGAAGAGAACACTTTTAACAATATTAAAGGTAAGTTCATTCCATAGTAAATTTTTGCGATTGCGATTCCGCTAGCTATTGCGATCAATGATGCTACGCGTTAATTACTTCTCGTAGCTTTGCTATCAAAAATTAAAGATTCCCGTTTTTTATTCTTACTCAATATATGTATTTCAAGCGCAGCGAAATATTATCTATTAGATAGGTATATTATAATATTGCGGACATATTGAAATAAACTGAAATTGCATTTAACAATACATTTTTTTGTGTACAAAAGCCTTTATGTGCCGCGAATTTCACAATGTTCCACGTGTTTCACTATTCCGGGAAACGAAATGGATCAATGGATGCACGACCTTCACAACAGTCAAATTTTTCACCTATCACATACCTGCAATTGCGCGGAGTGCACTTTTAACATTCGATTTTTCGGTTAAAATTTTCTTAGTTGATAAAAACACTTACGCATTTTAGACGTGATGCAGCAATGTAAATGCGATTATGTTATTGCTTAGATTGTAACCGGTTGGAGTCGGCAGGCCGATAGCAGCGAACCGCCGGATGGCTCCGATTATCGGGTCGTCGGCCAATATTCAACTAGATGGACGACGTTCATTATTTTATTTATTCTGATTGTGCTTCAAGTCTTGGTATGCAACTGCATCAATAAACTGATGTAATATCAATATTAAGATAATATATATACTGGTATTCCTATTTTAATTGTAGATCCATACACCTGCCTATATATATTTGAATTATAGCATTTTCAAATCACACAAATATATTACCCACTGAATTTTATAATCATAATTACTTTAAATATCACCTGTGGACATGCGTTAGCTATTTGGACAATATTGAGTAGGTAGATGAGAATGAGGCAAATATGCGTACTATCAAGATTTATTTAGATTTTTAGAGGACGTAGGATGTGCTTAAGACATCGGCTTCTTGATTATCCAACGGTGACAAATACCAGTTCCCTAGGGCCTAGAGAACTCTACAAACAAACATTTTATTTCGATTAACCCATTCAGCGCCACGTGTAGGTATATATGTAATTATACAACGTAGAGCAACTCTCACAGGCCAGCGTGTATCTGGTTATACACCTTGAGTAGTCAACTTCAGAGGCCAGTGTGCCCAGTGTATCAGTGAATATACACTGCGCCGAACATTTTGTACCCCAGATGCACCAAATGATAGGCTACAAAGTCTCTATACAAAATGTGCGGCGCAGTTTGATATCTCTATGTGTGTGTATATTTTAATATTTGTAACTTTCTAATATTGTTATGTTCCCTCAGACCAATTAACAGTAGGTAGGTACCTATACTTATTTTTTTCGTTGAATACCAAGAATAACGGTGTCAAGCGCTTTACAGTAAAAGTTACTCGTTCTTGGATATCCACATTTGCCAGTTTCCACGTGCTCGCTCAGTTATTAAACAATACGAAGAGTATAATTAAACATCTATACGCGCTAGTTTGCGTTTGACCTTCATACTCATGATTGTTGACATTATCACCAGCATATTAATATTACGATATTATCCTTTACTTTACCATGCCATTACTACAAGTACTAGCTATTATTTCGACAGACATTAACACGCTGTGCTTGAAAGTTTAACAAAGATTGTTTTTATCGAACTATGAGGCTCAGAAAACTGTCGAAACAAGACCAAAGCTACCAACAAAGACATCTTAGATATTGTTTTTAGTACTTAAGTATCGTGTGACGTCGATGTTATTTCACTTTGATAGGGTGACGTAGTGCGTTAATACACAAGCACTTCGCATGCATTAGCCGCTAACAAAATCATTACATTCTTATTGTAGAACCCGCATAGCGTACAACATTCACTAATTTAGGCACAGAGTGAAATACAATCGCAAATGTTATGTCGCTATTGGAAAACATAAATGGGCTTTCAAATATTCTAGATATACTGAAGTTCTGAGTGAATCAAAATGATTTTGTCAAATAGATTTGACACGCTAGCATAAATATTTATGTATTATTAAAGTAAGCTAGGTACTCTATAGTTAACACAAATATACATTACATTTTCGAGGTTAAAGTAAAGCGAAATTATTCTTTAATAATTTCGTGCAACGCATATAAGTTATGAACGAACGTATCATTAGAAATTATGTCGCAACATCTCAACATATGGACAGAAGCTGTGCAGTGACGCACATGACATACCGCGTCGGGCTACACATGAACGAAAGAAAAAACTTAAAACGATATGCTGCGACTGCATACAACCCAAAGATAGAAAACAATACTGGGCCATTAGATCAACGACCGCCTGGCTATATTAAAGTAGCCAAAATCGATAACTTTTACACAAATAGTAATTAACTGCTCTTGTTGGGGCAGGATGGAGCATACATTTTAAACTAGAGCCCTCGTTTTGGCCTGGATCTCACCAACTACGACTATTTTCGAGACTCAAGACGCACTAGACGTCTACATACGTTGGCACATGGTTATATCAGTAATATTATGTTGTACTTAACACTTTTATTATGCTCAATACGGTAGTATTCTTTTTGAATGACTTATCATCTCAAAATACATATTTTCAAATTTATCTGTGTTGAAACACCATAGCAAGAAGTAACAATGTCGAAATATTACTATCCTTGATGATTGTTTATTTGTTGTAATCGAAACTAATTCGGGCGTATTGTAAACAAATACACCACATACCGGCTTACAAGGAGGAGGTAGCGGTGTGTGTCCACCATGATTGGTCGGCCTTACGGGAAATGCTTGCGGCCTCTCAAAATAAACTGGCATTAAAATAATCCACATATCGTAGTTTGAACAAAGTCGCTGTAGTAAATAATATATATTGTTTATATAGACAAGTGGGTCTTTAAGTATTACGACAAAAGAAATGAAGGTAAGAGATGTCGTCATCTTAGTAATTAGTTTGATACCATTAGTATTTTATATATGATCGAAAGTTTAGAGAATAAGACCACTTTCTCATACTTTAAAATGCAGATTGAATCAACTGATAAAGAAATAAGTTGTAATAATACAATATTTCAAATGTTACAATGTAACTTCGCGGATTGTTTCTGACAAGTCTAGCACCACATGTGCGGTTAGTAGTTTTTATTTTGTTTCCATGCATACTTATTAATGACTGAACTCACTAGTGCTTCACGTGTTATTTTGTGCTCCAGTTTTTAAAATCAAGGTAGCGAGTGGCCTATGTAAATTGGACGCGTTTCGCCGCGAAACATATTATACAATTTGCGCAGCCAATATAACCTACGCACATTCTGTGTAAACATGTGTATGATGTGTATCAGAAAGATCTGATCATATTCGATGTTATTATACCGTTCTTATAAATAACATTATGTTTTATAATTAGAATAAACGATTTGTAATACAGTAAATGATATCAGTTCATTTATGCTATAGAATTTGCCAATCGTAACCAATCCAGAAAGAATGCCAGACATGATAAATATGAAAGTTATTGTTTAAGTAACTACGAGATTCAACTACGAAACGGATTCAAACAAGAAATGTTTTGCAAAATAGAACTAAAATAAACTGTTAACCTATTTAGTCGCAGCGGCACACCGGCGTCCAGACACAATAGGCTTTCAGTTATGTCTGGTATACAATAAATAGGCAGGCTAACAAAAAAAATAAGATAGTAAAATTTATTGCAATCTTCATAAACATTGTGATATAAGATTGACACTCTAGCTTTTGTTTACCAATAAAATCTGAGTTATATTATGTGTACAATGAAACCACATGAACAGGAAGATGCAAGACAAGTTATTTAGCTATAAAATTCCGCAAGTTGTACAAGTTCCGCCAATATACAAACACCGTGGAGCCGGTGCAGCTGGATGACTAATTCTGGACTATTTCTGTGTCCCCGCCGTTCATAAAGAACCATATACACGTACTTGTGTGTGCCCGAGTGTTGTATCGCATTACTTGATCCAACTTAACTTTAATTAGGTTTGAGTCTGAACCTTTCGCGCTTTTATACACTGTTATAAAATCATGTGTACTTGTTGTAGACCAATATAATCAAATAATAACTATTCCTCTTTTTCTTTAGTCTTTGCCATGCTTTATTCCTGTTTTAATCTGTAAATTTATTTTATTCCAAGGACAAGCGTACATTCACTTATAATATTACAATACATTAAATACGATAATTATCTTCGTTATTAAAACTAGTGCATACGAACCAAGTGTTGACGTTAATAAATTAAGGAGCTTGTTCAATAACGACTTTATCATGTAGATAATAATTTTAACAATATAAAACCTATTCAAGCTCACTAGGTAATAAGAACTTGAAACTTTTTAATATAACACAAGTTGGAAACCTGTTCCGTGCTTTCAATGCAATCTTTTCTCGATCGGTATCGCGACCACTTAGTTAGACCTCTTGAAATTGCCAGACATCTATATTAGCGCTCTTTGCAACACGTCTTGTAAGGTCTTGTTCACTGGTCGATATCGATGCACTCATTCAACTGAACTTAAGTGCCGTTATACGAGTTTTATTTACTAGTTAATATATTATTTATGTAGAAACTTACATGTTTACCTTTTTAATCAGCATTGTGTTACACGCAATTTACAATTGGCATTTCATGGAATGATGTGTTGATGTATACTAAGAAAGTATATGTAATCTACGCATTGATGAATTATTAATTTCATTTCAAATGAAGGACATCTCCAACATCAATAGATGGCCGGCAGCGGAGCGTCACTCGGTGGTTACCATCTAAAAATACACAATTTCTCCGACTCGATATTCGTGTTTCACAGGATAATGAGTCACGCTGCACTATACTTTAGTACAAAAGTTTCGATATATCCTAAAGTAATGAAAATCCTTCTCAAAACGACGTTATTAGAAGCAAACTATCAACGTGATCATAACTCTTATTACTTTGAAAGATTATTAAACAACCAATGAATATATTAATTAAGTCGTTTGATTAAATGATACAATTCATTGATTCCAGGTCCTCTTTCGGTCACAATAAGGAATTGTGAGGATGTATCTACAGAGGGGCCGGCGTTCTCCTGGCTCCTTAACATGAACATCACTGATGTGAAGTCTCTGCAGCTCGGTGCGGGTTCATTCAAGTTAGATCCTTCTGCGGGTAACGTCGGTGAACATGGTCCAGGCATGACGGTCAGTATAAATAATTTCACACAATTATCGAATTTCAGCGTTGCGAATGACTGTATTGCAAAAGCGAACTCATATTTTCATATTTGCATAATGGCAATTTTTTTTAGATATATATGTTTTTATGTTTCAGATCCACATGAAAAACGTAACAGTCCCGGATGTCCCTACTCGAACTTTTGGATCTTCAGCGGCAGAGATCATTCTAGATAACGTTAGAATTAACGGTATCCATGCGGAAGCCTTTTCTGCTAACACTTACAACATTGTAATGGCACTGAACAGCTCCGTTGAAAACATAGACGAAGACGCATTTGCGCAACGATCGCTTATCAATAACCTCTATTTCTTCGGATGTAGAATACAACAGATAGCTTCGAGAGCATTGCAGTCAGCTGTTGGAAATCTCAATATTTCAAATACATTGTAAGTACTATCGATTATAATATACACCGATAATTAATTTCAACCAATTAACAAACATTCTAACCATGATTATCTTTTTGTTTACAGAATTGAAAATATCGACACAGGTGCCATTAATACCACAGTAGCATCTGTTGTAATCAGCGACACCGAGTTTAATAAACTGATGGAGAGAAGCATTGTATTATCTTCGTGGACTAAATTACAAATGGAGAGAAACTCGTTTGATGAATTAGTTCCAAATGCTATAGTGGCACTAGATACGACTACACATGAACAATCAGCACATGAATTAACTTTTGTTGGTAATGAAATTGAAACGGCGCATCCTGAGAGTCTCAAATTTATTGGCCAAGCTCAATCACATTCTGCATATACGGTCGTGTACAAAGATAACTACTACGGACACACGTGCCATTGCAACATAAGTCATTGGCTAACAGAAGTCTTAGACATCAACTCAGAAGCTTATAAATCGGAAAGTTATTGCACCGTCGATGAATTTTTGGCTCGTTGCTTTAATGAGCCCGAACAAAATATATTATTCGACAAATTCCTTGGTGGCGTTTGTGTGAAAGATTCTCTTACATTTCATTGTGAATCGTATGTCAGGAAAGCGGATGGCACTGCTACAGAGATAAAAAATCCTAGATTCCCTCACAAAAATAAGCACGAACAAATGATCAGTGAGCGCGACAAGAAAGTTATTGGCATAGTTATAGTAACATGTTTAGGATGTGTGATTATTGTCATGTTCATAAGTTTGATAAGGTGGATGCGACGTAAAGGTTACTGTATCAACGTCAAAAATTTTCTGATTTCATCCAATTCGTCTTGCGGAACTTTTTGTGATCGGGTTTTCCCTTGTGGAGCAGCCAACGGCCTGGACAATGCTAGGTCTATATCCCGACTCTCTGTCAATGAATACTCTGAAAGGCATTGCTTAAACGAACCTAGTACAGTTCAAGAGATGGTTCAAGAATCTAACCTCCACGATGAGCTGGTACCTACCGAAGATAAAACCACACAGACGCTACCCGAAGAACTGACAAAAGAACTTCTAGAAAATCTGAAAGAGAGACTGGAGAATCCCGAAAATTATGTCGAAGCTCGTGAAACAATTGAGCATTTGTATGTACTTACAAAAATGGAAGAAAACCAAAATTTACCAGGGCCGAAACTTATCAACGTTGAGGAAAATATTTATGAGCTGCCCTTCCAAAACACAACCACGCGCATCGGCAAGAACAAGAAACAAATGAAGAGTGTTGGAACAGGAACCGCTTCCCTTGAAAACCTAAGGCAGGCTATGTCACCTTATAATCGGCAAACGGCACTGGTTCACGAATATTTTGAGCCAAAAGATTTGGCGGTACATCTGTATGCCGAGATAGCTAATAATGACAAGGAAAAAAGGACACTCTTGGGTAACATGCCGGACGTCGTCGCTGAGCAAGCGGTGCCTCGTGGACCGTATCTCCGTGCCGTTCGCGAAAAGATGAATATCTCTGGCGTCCCAGTTACTCCTCCGTCTAAATCATTTAACAACTCTGCACCTAACCGTGGGACATCTACGATTAAATCGACAACATCCAATACTTCAGCGAAAATGATTAATCGCCCACTGCCGGAGAAACCGATGACTTTGGACCCCGGTGAGGGTACATCTTTTAAGCTTGGTTGAGATTCGGCCCGACAGCGGTTGTTAGCAGCGGACGTTGATGATGATAATGTATCTTGCAACGTACCGCTGTGCCAGCCGTGGTCGTCTTCTCCTACTAATGACATGGAATTCTACTGGAACTTGGACCCATGCGTGACAAACTAAGTGGGCATATCGCTCCACCTAGTATCAGCGCGATGATGCTTAAACATTTCTTTGCTGTGATATTAATTTTGTTTATTTTAATTTGTAATTACCTTTGAGTGATGTGTCGTGCCAGACACTGTTGTATGTTTATTTGTAAATAATTAATGAGTTGTAATTAATTTTTAATGTTGGGCCATATGAGAGCGTGATTTACCGAACAACCGACAGGTTCGTAGTTTCTTTAACATTGCTTTATATATTGATGCTTATTTATCTAATTTTAAGCTACCAATGTTACGATATTACGACTTCTCTAACGACAAATACGCTATGAAACACGGACTTGCAATATTATCAATATTTAACCTATCTTAATCATATTGACGTTAAAATAAATTAGTCACTTCTATAAAAGACATATAATAGTAAACAGTATTTTGATAATTAAAACTATAATTCGCATATAAAAGTAGTAGTAATATTATCGTTGGTTGTATTTTACTGCATTTTTGTCTTAGCTTAATGAAAAATGATCTATTTCCTGATTAATGTTTTAGATACCAACCATCCTACTATCGTCCCAAAGGTTAGTGAGTCCTTTTCGAACCTTTATTTTTTTAAAATATTGCATCCAAATGTATATTTCTATATTAAACTTTATAATAAAAATTTTACAAACTATTTATCCAAGGCCATTTACAAAAATACATTTTACCAAGCAGTACGCTCAAAATAGCAACTATTAAATGAATATTTTAATTATTATTTATTTTAGTCCTGAATCTGTCCTATTCCTAAAAGTTAATATATAGAACATAGTATAAGAAAATAGTGTAAATGTTTATATTATTATTGATGTCTCATTGTATTTCATATTTGCCATAAGATAAAACAGTCATTATCTATTACACAATATTATTAACTATAACAAAAATATCTTACTCACAAAGATAGAATACGATTTTGGAGAATGACGAAGTTATGTTATTCCATTGATGTTCCATATTAAATAAATGTTGAATGACGAAGCTGTTTTTGTCTTTGATTTGATACAGCCCCATTACACCCTAAGAACGGATATATTAATATTATACATATAAATTTAAATTGCCTTTTGACTACATGGTTTTAATACTGGCTTTGAACATTTCATATTCAACAGGCATTAAAATGTCTCTTTGATATCGAACTCATTCCACTAACAAATAACGAACGAGTCCATTAGTAAGGGAACTAATAATCTCTTTTTTCATGATATGGGAGGCAAACGAGCAGACGCATCGCCTGATGGTAAGCGATTACCGCCGCCCATGGACACTTGCAACCCCAGAGGAGTCACAAGTGCACTGCCAGCCTTTTAAAATTGCCCCCTCCCAGAAGGGGTTGGAGGGTTGGGCCTCCGGTACTTTCACTCACTCGACGAAACACAACGCGCACGCTATTTCACGCCGGTTTTCTGTAATGCAGTGGTATCACTCCGGTAGAGCCGGTCCATTCGTGCCGAAGCGTGGCTCTCCCACGGTAAAAATGTACAGTTGAATGTACAACCATATGCTATGATCTCGTCATTGATACGACTTATTTTGCTGAAAATGATGCAGTGTGTTTGGTAGTGATAGGGGCAATATATTGGACATAGCAGCTTAGTGCCGTGGCACGATAGGCAAAAGTTAATTATAGGGGACAACAGTTTATAATACCCCGGCCGTTTTAGCACGACGCTATCTGTATATAAAACATGTAACTACGTTAAATTGCTATTTATCCTATCAATTTTGTTGTAACTATTTATTTACATACTTACATTACACCTAAGTAAATTGCTGGTATATAGTTGTTGTCACGTGTTAGGTGACAACAACTATACCAGGGCCACTTACTAATACTTACTTATACTTACCAACTGTAAGGGCTACCTACTCTAAGGGGAGTTGCTATGCTTATTGCGGTAGAGGACGCTGTTGGGCGCATTCCTTTAGATGCCCCGTTGTTGCTCGGTAACACACTTAGTATGATAACCGAGGTAGTTTCATCAATAGAAATCAAATCTCACATAACCCAAGCTCAACAGTTCAAAAATTGCAAAACCTAATTAGATTTCTAACAGTATAATAGGTATGTGTAATATTGGACTGCAGTTTTGTCCACAATTTGTACTATAACATTATGAGCATGCTTATGTGTAGGCTGATAATAGCCTCCTTCATGGTGAAGATGTCGTTGATTGTGATACTTTTACTTTATAAGGTGAGGGTTAAAACTCTAAAGGTTATAAATTATAAACATAAGAGTATGTCTTAAATAGGAATATAGAGAATAAAGTCCAGGATCAAATGCGAAAGGGTTACTATATGAGGCGTCAGGAGACATAGATTCTCATTGCTTAAAGTTTAACTGCCGGAATAAAGACAGAAAGAAAAAGCGTTGTGTCCCCCATTTGAAGGGGTAACATAAACTTTAACTAATTATTACTCACATATACAAAGGCGCAGGCTAAAAAGTATAATAATAATGTACTTATTAAATAAAATAATAACTACCTTTCGAATAATTATCAACAATCTCATAACATTTGCCGATTATTTTCTTTTCGTCTATCTAATCGGAGACTTACGCGTTATGACTGAATAAAAAGCCATCACACCTATATTTATTTATCTATAAAAAGATAATAAAACCCAAAAGTAGTGTATTGAACAGCGCCGATTGTCTAGTTTCATGTCTTATATTAGGCATAAGTACAAGTCATCTCACAGATGTTCCCAGATGTTCTGGAAATATTACTATGACTATTATGTTTAAATATTACCCTGACGACAGGGTAGGCACGTCAGTGTACCATTAGTTTTCCTCGACGTTTTTGTCTTCGACCAGTGTTATTGTCGGATTTGGTTCAGCGGCCTACTCCTTAACCATTCATAATTCAGAAGGTAGTGGCTCTCAAGTCCTCCAGCAAAGCTAAAACTGGGACCTAACACAGCTCTATCTTTATATCTATATATTTACCAATAGCATATAATCAGTAAAATACGCAAGCGATATTATTATAATTGAGCAGGACAACGGCATTTTTGTCAGATAAAACAAATATCAGCTATATCATTCATGCAGTATTTAATAGAAACAGGCAAGAACCTGACGCGGACGCCTCTGACGGCAATAACTAACAACATCTGATGTCTAGCGTTTGCTTTTAATAATGCTACCGTTTTATACTGTCGGCATGAAGTGGCAAATACTATATAAACATACGAACCGCCTGACGAAAGTGGTTTCCGTAGCCTAGTATCGCTTGCAGTACCAGTATTATCCCTCACGCGATGCCGGTTCGGGAAGGGATTAAAGATAACACACTCAACGAACGAAACGCATTAACAATGATACTACGGTTGTGCCGATTTTTCATAGAAGGCCACAATTCGAAAAGGGCGAGCTGGCTTATTCTTACCGTCACCATCAATTAGCATCTATGCGACAGGCTTACCCGATTGAATTTGTGCCTGAAACTTTTATATAATGGGACGTTGAGTTAAAACATGTGTGTACGTCAGCTGCATTTAGCACACAGTTCTGTGTACTCTGTTCCGCAAATGGAAATTTTCTATCATAGAACCCAATATCACTGATTATCGAGGAGCATTCAGTAAAAGAAAAGTGAAAGCCTGAGCCATTGAACTAACGATATAGTCAAGACTCTGTGAAAACGGTGAACCTCAGAGGTCAACTTTGTCTAATTACACAAAGTTGGTCTTATTATGCTTTTGCATAACCAGTGAAACTAGCCAAGGTAGCCAACAATGTACCTTAATTTTAAAAGGTTACAAATCACAATGTTGAAGTTAAACAGCATTTTACATTTCCGCAACACGTGATTGAACTTCCAGCGAACATGTTGATGAAGTAAATACGTTTTTTATTCTATTACTAGCTGTTACCTGCGACTTCGTCCGCGTAGATTTTAACTAAAAAGTGTTTATCTCCGTGGAACCCAATTTTTTTCTAAAATCAAAGTAGCCAAGTTACTCCTTATAACATCAGCTATCTGCCAGTGAAAGTTTCGTCAAAATCGGTTCAGCCGTTTCGGAGATTAGCCGGAACAAACAGACAGACAAACAAACATTTTAAACATAGAGGTTTTCGTATAGGTACATTATATACTTTCATATGCATTACATAAAAAGCTGTTATTTTGACATTACAAACAGACACTTCAATTTTATTTATTTGTATAGATATATCGAGGCTTTTGTTCACAATGCCATGTCGGCCTCGTATGTTTATACTTCAGACATATCAATTAGTTATGAAAAGCTACACACCATGTAATTCTTCTACAAGCTATTGCTACCTCGCTATGGAACAATGAGTTAAATTGCCATACTTTTTAACTGGTATGATCCATAGATCCTTTACGTCTTTCGTACCAAGGTTTGTGAAGGTGCCTGTTTTTTTATTTTACTGTTTGTAGACACTTTGTCACACAGTACTTCAATGCGTGATTGTAATTATAAAAAACAAACACTAAAAACACTACACTACGCTCCAAAACACAAATCACAGACGTCACCCAGAAAGCCGCCAAACTGAAATGGGATTGGGCTGGACACGTTTGCCGTATGCCGCAGGAGCTTTGGGCTAAAATCAGCACAGATTGAATCCCAGACGGTGCTAAACGCCAACGTGGTAGACCAAAACGTCGATGGCAAGACGAATTAATTAACTACAGGAGGGACTGGTGGAAACTAGCGCATAATAGGGATATGTGGAAAAGCGAGAGGGAGGCCTTTGCCCTGCAGAGGGACAATACAGGCTGAAAATAAAAAAATAAAATAAATAATAAACACTAAAACCATACTATACGAAAAATATACATGAAGTAGCATTTATATTAGCCCTGTATAATCTGTCCCACTACTGGACAGCCTCTTGTCAGTGTGAGAATAGACATGAGCCGTAGTCAACGACGCTGGCCAATTGCGGGTTGGTGGGCGGGTTTTTTTCTAGTGATATAAAAAATATTATAATTGAAATGTAGTAAATCTCTAACAGAGTAGCTAAAAATGTTAATAATTAGGATGTAAATAAAAATTAATAGAGGCACTCAGCACACAAATAAGCTGCATTGGTTAATACATTAATGTAAACTTCTAAAGATTTGTACTAATATTGTCTATGTAGGTTTTTAGGTGTTTACGTGTGTTTTGTTTTCCATCAACATCCGTGAAAAAGTATACGCACAGCATGTAATTAAAATTAACCTGATAAACTACGATACGTTTCGAAGATACACAAATTCTTATCCTAATATGAAAACTAGCCTTTAAAATGCAGGTTAGTTATAAAAACGAGTTTAAAGAAACAGGCGTCCGAGCAAAATTTACCATGAGTTAATTTGCACGCTGTTTAACCTCATCTCTAATCGAAAGCATATGCATACGAACACCGTTATAAAAGTTACATCATTAGTGAGTTAAGCATTCCTGTATTATGATATACAGGAACGCTTAATTCACTATATAACGCGATAACAGTAGTTATAAACTATACAATGTATAGTATGGTATAACGTCGATGAACTCAGCAGTAATAAATCATAGTTTTATAGTCTGGTTTGTTTACCATAGAGCGGTAGTACAGTAACAGGTTGCAACCGTATCTATAGTGTGGGCCTAGCTCACAAACGTGCGCTATCGTCCACCGACCGGTATGCGAGGGCCGATTGGGCCGATAACCATTACCAACGAGCTGCATACAGAGAGACGGTAATGCGCGAAGGATTCGACTATATTGGGTATAGATGGCCATAAAGCCAATATGTTAATGCTTTTCACGTTATAATACGACGAGTGACGAGTGTTAGATTGGCAGGTGATAAGCCAACCAGTTTTTAAATCTAGTATTGGAAATAAAAACGTTTTGTTTCGTTGTTTGTCGTCTTTAGACGTATTACCGTATTACTCTTTTTAATCAAACGTATGTCCAATTTTTATACAACAACAATAATTTTAATTTTATTATGAATATTTTAATTACATTTTTATGCTAGCTTTTCGATTAACTTGGCATTATTACACCTGCATGCATTGAACTTTTACAAAAACGCTCTCTAAACAATATAAAAGGAAAGTGTGATAGGTGCTTGGTGGTACTTTCCTTTTAATCCTTTTATATCAAAAACTAATGCTACAAGCCAATCTGTTTTATTATAATAGAGTGCATGGTTAGATCAGAACGCTCGAGCCAACAGATAGTATGGTGTTTGATTTTAGTGAGTAGCAAACTGGTATTGAACCTTTTATTAAGAACTGCCAATACAAAATAAGGAACTGTGTTTGGTAGATCGCAATAATTTCGCTCATCACCGGAGTCGTCATAATTTTCCGCAAAATGTGAGTCTTAAATATTTCTACCTAACCTCGCAGCAATATGCAGAGGTAATCATATTCAATGTAGTTTAGATACAATGTTATCTACTTCGAATCGCATGTTTGCACTACAAGCCCATTACCATATAATTATATAGTATGATCACATTATTATACAAACTGTCTAAATAACGATGACGTAATCAGAATATAATGAACCATGCACAGCGCACGCGCACCCGTTTAACATCAATTAACACCCGTGGAAGAAATAATCTAATTTATTTTAGTGTACATCTAACACGCTGGATATACATAAATTTCTACAAAGATTAATTAATGCAATAAATGTTCTAGTTCCTCTTGTATTAACATTGTGAAGTGTATAGACAAATTATTACAAAAAAATTAAGGCTTCTGAAGCCTTATCTAATTTAAAGATGTTTATGGCAGGCAGGAACAACAGCTTTACATCCTCGATACAGTATTACTCTTTACGCTTCCTTCTAGACTCTATACTGTTATGGCAATTTTCTGACAGATAAATCTGATGGCACTCGCAGACCCAGACTAAAACCCGCGCCCGCGGTGTCAAAAGAAAGGACAATCCACTAAATAACTAAATATTATAACAAATGTATTCCTGTAGCTAAACAAAACCTTTTTACACCCCAAAACAAAGAGTTATGAGATTTGTTTGCTGTTGAAATAGTTAACGATAAAATCCCTATAAGGCTGAGGAATATCAAAAACCAGTATAAAATAATTGTAAGTCCTCGCCCCTCGCAGTAGCATGCGAGACGTGAATCGGAATCGTACGTATAAACAAACACTCATACGCCGATCGTTACGTAAACTTACGGGCAACATTCAAACAAAGTTAGCTCTATCGGAAGCCTGGACAGTGTCTCCATTATGCTTTTTGAACAAATAACGCCAATCACGTGAAGAAATATCAACTCTAACGCCATACATATAAAAGTGTTGAACAAAAACTAAGTCTCGTTTCATACGGATGAACTTGTTTATTTTTGCGGTCAATTAATTTGAATGCTGTTGGTTATGTATGTAGGTGGTTACAGTTTGGGTACATGCAAAAGAAAGTGTGAACTTGTGTAGTCATTACATATTATAATTTGTAGGCCGGAAGTTATTTTAGTATATTTTATGAAATACTAAATGCCGGTGGTTTCGCCCACGTGTTCTATCAAAAAGACGTGTTGCACAAGCATAGTACTTATTCACATTCTTCGTCATGTCTCTTTATACCTCAGCCATTTCACGTCCACGTTTAAATCTAAGCATGATAATTTGGCAATATTTATTTTAAATATTGTACACACATAAACAGGAGGTAGACTGATAATGAACATTGATAAAATAAACTTTATCAAAACGACCAGCAAAATATTGTCAGAAACAAGAATTAGTGACGAAAAGAAATAAGGTTGACTGGTAAAGTTCAACAAACAGATATAAATTCAAAAACCATCAATCGCCTATATTGAGCACTGAGCACCTACGAAATTCTTGTTTTTTTTTAAACACTAAATAAATACATTGCGTATCCAGATTTAAGGAGAAAGAGGTTATTTTGCCAAAATCGAGACTAAAACCTTATAAAACGGAAAATAACAAGATGAATAACTAATGCAAATGTAATGTTTAAACCGGTTGTAGAAGTATAATATCATAGTAATAATCTTCTTATAAAGCCAATAGATACCTGCGAAACCGGACTATTTCACATTGTTTATACATCCAAAAACAGTGATGTCGACTAAATAAAGTCTAGTACGACAGTGATATAATTAGGGTCACATACATAATACGTGTAGTGAAAAGTAGGTACTGCTTACTGTTTGTAATTAAGTCATGCTAGGTATCAACCAATGAAACCCTCGGAAACATAGCAACATCATACAGCATGAAAGCTTAAATAAATGGATCACAGAAAATCAAATTGGTTTCACGGACGCCGCCATACATGCGGTTAGACTAGTGATGGATTACGCACATTAAAACAAACAAAACATTCGGATGTTTTTTAAAGATTTAAACGATAGGAAAGACTCACGAGTGCAAACTTCACACAACGACAGTTTTTGTGGGCAGACGGAATTATATCAAAAAGTTAAGGTCTTAAAGCTTATCAGCTGATAAAATGACGCCAAATTATTGCCGACCCGTACAACGGAACAGTGTGAGAGCGAAGAAGTATGCTGGATCTCTCAGGCTAGGGTGGATCTCCTTGACACAGTTGAGTTTGTCGACAATTCAACATATTTTCCAAGTAGGCGTGCTTAGTTTTAAAACTGTATTTGTACTCTGTGACAGTAGTTGTTGTACTACAGCAAATTTTACACGATTATACAGGTAACCAGGCAAAGGGTCAGACAATTTAATCATTTTTAATATTTGCATCTACCATAGAGTAAAAAATAATGTAATATAATATTCTATCACATAAACACAACACCATCTAGCCCAAACTAAGCAAAGCTTGTCCTATGGGTACTAGACAATGGATAAACATACATATTATATCGTTTTTTTGTTAATACTTACATATTATACATATAAACACCCAGACCAAGACAAACATCTATGTTCATTGCACACAAATGTTTGACTTGTGCGGGAATCGAACCCGCGACCTCGGGCGTGGCAGTTAGTTACAATAACCACTACGCCATCGATGCCGCCGCATAGAGTAACAATTAATCGTTATATTAGATACATACATAATTGCAAATAAAAAGAAAATTTCTGAACCTGCGTCAGTTCTTTCGAGGATTGATCCTTAACGTACATATACAACAGTCGTATTTTCTAATAGATATACTCAGTATTGTCGAAAGGGACTCTATATGTAGGTATATATTTATATAAAGTGTTGAAAGGCACAGGTTTGAGTATTTTGTTGCCCACTCTCACAAATAACGTAATAAACGATTGTTAAAGTATCTGTGTCCGTCATTTCAATGTTTGTAAATTACCATCCAATTAAAATTTAACACCGGAGTTGATTTTAAAGCAAAACACAAATTACAATACCTTTAGTTTATATACATACATTCTATACTTGTCTGTCTGATTTGTGCTGCTCATGTTTTCGTGTCTCGAGTTCCCATTGAATTGCCCAGATCGAACGAACTTTTTGATGGATAATTTTTATTTAGATATCCTGAGTACCATCGCGCTGTCTAAAAATATTCTATATAATTTAAATAGTTTAATAGGTTATCGTTCTTATGCCAGTAGAACTTAGTATTTTGGGCCGTTTAACTAGTTATTATATAACACAGTACAAGTTGGTTTTTTTAAACGTTTCGTTACGTTATCGGGATTGTAGGAGAGATCGAGCAATACATCAGCATATTACATTTTTATTGTAAATACAAATAAAGACCGTGCGAATATAGACGTAATTTTTTTTACCATATAGTCCATGCACTTTGCTATGTTGATAAAATTGTATTATAAATAATTAATTCACGAAAAGATAAGTAAGATATTTAAACATATTTTTTTTATAATGCGGTAAAAATAAAAGAACATCAATTTTATTGTACAAAATAAATACAAATAATACTAAAATAGACGGACAGTCAAACGATGTTAAAACACAATTAACATGTAAACCCAAGCGGAGGGGTATGCGTCATTGCATTCCCCCAAGATAAAAAAAAAAGTTAAAATATTTAATATAATATATTTAAAATGTTATTAGGCTGATATGATTATTTATCGTGTTCAAGTTGGAACTAAACAAGTAGTTAAAGGCGTCATCTTTCCGATATATTATGCTGTATACACAAGATCTCTGTACATATTGATACAAGTATTTTTCTTCAAGACTATTTTTAATAAAAATATGCGTATATTTTAAGAAACGCAACGCAATCTACTTGGCGTCATTATTGTTAATTCCATCCTTCCTAATCCTTTTAACATCGATCAAATATACCATTTGATCGAAGCCTTTTATCATTATTTCGATAAATATATTGGTGACAATAATAGATAATCCTAACCTACATACATCACAATTTCACATTCATAGGTGCGAAAAATTGTATCCTTAAAGTAAGCGTAAGTGTGCAATAAAAAGCGTAGCGGAACTGTAATTGTGTACTATAGAAACTGCCACATGGCCTAGCGGCAGTCTGCGTTGTGCATACCGCTGCTTATAAGTTCGATTCCCGAGTTAAACCTAGTGTTAGTAAAGATTAACTACAATATACACTAAAGAATAGTGTCCGAAAAATTACATTTCTCACAATATTAATATTCCTTTTCAGTAATATACAGACATTTGTATGTAAGTCCATATTTTTATTTATTTTTATTGTGCTCGTCAAAATTACCACACTCCACCTGAGGGTAAGCAGTCGTGTGGTCTAAGAGCAGTGGCCTCCACACCGCCTTCATAGTAGCCGAGGCGATGTTGATATATGTGCTTATATCTTAAATTGGCTCTAAATCATCAGACAATTAACCTTAAAAATCGGAGCGAGTGATTGAGATAAAAAATGTTTGGTTAACCGATAACCTAGTGGCAGTGACCCGCGTGTGCAAGGGTAGCGATGCACTTTGATGTGCGTGCGGAACCGAGCTTACGCCACAGCGCACGTAATCTCCGAGGTTATCCACAAAGCATAAATCATACAGATAGTATACACGGATCACCGATGTTAATGCGCATAACGTTTAACTACATTTGCTTATTAAGCATTACTACTTATTTCAAATGTATTATGTATTAAAACGGGAGATCGGGCCTTGTGGCGCACCCTGGGGGAGGCTTATGTCCAGCAGTGGACTGCACTGAAATGATGATGATGATGATGATGGACAATAAGTCAATAACAGATAGAGCCTTGAGCTAAAAATTTTTGTAAGTCTGTCATTCTCACTGCATGCCAAAGGCCTCTCCACTCCTTCCATTTCTCTCTCTCTCTCTATTAAAAGCAGCGAGTCTAGCTCATCTCGACATCTTCTTTTGAGCTTGCGGCTATGTATGTTCCTTGAATCTAGTTCTAACATAATAAGTCGCATTCGACGCCGCGTGGGATAAAAAGCGGCACGTCACCGAAAAATGGGTTCGATCGTAGTCTTGAATGTTTCAGCTATCCATGAACTCTAAATAAAAACTATTATATTTAATCTCTCAAATGCACTAAGCAGTAACAGAAGTGCATTACCCAATTAATGTCAAGAGTGAAAGCAATAAACTAAACAAAACCTTACCACAGTTTGTTTTATAGGAATATTATTCTATTGATGGTTTAACGTTGCTATGCTTTCCGCAGATTATAAGATTTAGTTTTTATACCGACAGTAGCAATTTTAAACAAATATGTAATCTCTCAAATCATTAGAAATAACCTGCAACAAGTTAACTGGGACATAGGTAACAACGGTTTCCTAGTGAGAAGTAGCCAGGTTGTTGACATACTAAAAGTTATATCTATGTCTCCACGTTTCATAAACGGATTAAGTAGTTTAGTTAAAACCCTATGAGTATTAGTTACACACAATTGAGTGTAAGCAATGCTTGTATTTTCCCATTACACATAACATAAATACAACAACAGACAAACAGTAGGCGAGTGGAGCATCGACATGATGAGTAAACCAACGCAGCATGCCTCTGAGTATTGGCACGTATTCTGTATAATATCGATATAACTGCGACGACACGTACGGTAAAAACTTAAAAACCTAAGCACAACGCACACAAGTATGCCCGTGAGAAGATTCTCAAGACAATTGTACAAATTGGCGTAAAGTTTCAAAATTGTTGCGAGAACGCACCGTCGTCGCGTCCGTGACTGAGTACATGACTAATGTAGGCGATCACAATAATTCGCGGTAGCACAGTTACCTGCTAGCTGTTCGTACTCGCACTAATGCCATTATACGTAACTATTGTTCCTCCATTAGGTATTAACTGAATTTAATATTCGGCTTAAACTACATTTGCAAAGAATATGTCGATAATAATTATAATATATGTATGTTGTACGATCATAAAATATTCCAAAAATGTTTAAGGTGATATGTTGTTGTTTAGTTTTTAGTCATATTATGTTCTAATAGATTTTGTCAAGCACGCATTGCATTGACCTTTTTTTACGTTTGGAAATGCGCCTGATGGGGCGCAAGGGCAGGCGAAAGGGTTATGTCCGGCTCTGCCGTACTTCAGGCTTACGGACCAAAATCCCACAGTGTGCCTACTCGCTGCCTTGTATAGTGGATGGGCCGCTGGAAAAGAGACTACCTCAGCGACTCACCCAGCAGACTACAATTCTTGGCGACGCCCCGGCACTACAGAGAGCGTCGACTCAATGGCTGGCGGACGGGAGATCCACGTTCGCCCGCCCGCGGCCTTCATTATGGCGGCATGTAGGCATTAGGTAAGTAGAAGGCGCGGCTGGAGGCGCCTTCCACTTACCAATCATGCCCTGGTGGGTTCGATCGCGCGTGTTCTTTATCACTGCCGGAAGGGGACGACAACCTGAGACCGGTTGTCGTCCCCTCCCGGCAGTGAATCGCTCCTCTCCCGCACCTCCTTACTCACTGTGAACACTTCGACGAGCACTTCAGCCACTAAATCCCACGGGGGTGTCCAAGCCAACGCGCAAGCTGCGCCAGCTGACACCGTGCGGTAACCTCGTATGACCCTGGCCGCTATGACTCTCTGCGTTCTCTGCAGAAGAGTTCTGCACTGAGCGGTGAAGGAGTCCGCCCACGCCGGTGCGCCGTAAAGCGCCATCGACCGGATAAACCCCGTGTAGAGTCGCCGGCAACCAGCACTGGGCCCGCCCAAATTTGGCAATAGCCGCCCAAGGGCGGACGCAGTGCCGAGAAGCTTCGGGGCGAGCTGTCTGAAATGCTCGTCGAAGTGCTACCGTATAGACGAAAACACCAACACAGTTATTATATTACGTATCAACATAAATTAGACATTATTCATTATGAATTATCTAGTAATCTTTTCTGAGGAACATACGCGTAATTGTTTAAACTTCTATATAGTTATCAGGCGCATGTAAGCGGCTTGGATTACAGGTAGGGCTATCAACTTTTAAAATGATAAAAATAAGCCAGGTGATGAAAGGCAAGTACAAGTGTGTAACTAAAGCGAAATTAGTTATTAAAATTATTATTTATCTTAAGCTTTAACTGTAATTTTCACCATAAGCAGTTCAGTCCTGATTAGTTTATTAATTAAATTTACTAACGGTATAGAATGTAGGTACATGACAATAGCATAGATCTATTAGTACGCAGAAGATCTCAGATAATTGTACGCAGCCTACAGCACGCCAGTAACACTATTTTATTATTAACTGGCTAAAATGGTTCAATACGTAGAACTTTCTTCAATGTATTCGTAATTATGGTAATCATCGCACATCGTTGCCATAGCATAGTTCAGTTATACAGAAATCTAGTTACGTTTAAAGGTAGAGCGCTAACCATAATTGTATAAAATACAAAAAGTTTGTGCAAGAAATTATTTGCACGAAAGTTACGTAACCCAGTAAAACGGCAGATAATACAAAGACTGAATAAAATTGTGATGTTGACAGCCCTAGTCAGAGCCGAAAATTAAAAGCCACAAAGCCGAGGTCATTTCAGCAATAATTATTGTGTTACATACACCACAGCTTATACAATCATAGCTCCAAAACTATATTTAATATGTAAATAATAAAAATATTTAAAGTAGTGCGCTATTAATTTAAGGTCAGTTGATGCTTTACGAGTCGGAATAGATTACTATTGAATGTAATAAAATGACCAGCTTTGAGTTTGAAATATGTATACAGAATAGGTAGTATATTGTTATTACACAAGCAGTGCTCTTACCTACATGTAAACTAATCGAATTAGCCTTTTTTTTATTTTACTTGGGGGATTGCTTTGACGCACACCCCTCCGCAAGGGCGACAGAGGGGTTATATCGGGCTCATCCGGGCAAAGATGGCGACATCCAGGTCCTACGAACTAAACCTACCACGGTGTTCCTTCTCGCAATTTGTGGCTGGGGCGTATGTATCACTCGCGCATTCATCCTGCAGCCCCGGCAGATTAAGGCCGTCCCTTCGTCGTGGCGGTCTCATCATATTTTTAGTTAGTCTTCATTAAGAGGCGCGCGCGGAACACTACGCGGCCTGCTTCTGCACGGACGTCACACTGCCCTAGTCTGTCGCCTCAGGCCAGCGTTCATGGGGTCCGGAGATCGTTTAACGCCCTTCGGCGCCCGGTGCGTCGACTGCGGGCCGGGAGGCTGGTGTTCGCCTCCCTTCCCCTTTCCACCTCGTCCTTAGCGAATATTACTACCTTGCAGTAGGAGGCAGCGGCTACCCATGCGCTATCGCTCGCGACCATAGACTCTACTATGGCCGGTAGCGAGAGATGTTCTACCCCGACTGCCGCTATGAGATCTCTTGTCTTCCGATACGACACAGGTACTTCCTGAAACAGCCGTGCCCCGAGAGTACCTGTGTCAGCCGATATGATAGGGCATCATTTCGTTTCGCCAGCCTCTCCGCCATGATGGGTCTTCCTTACCGCCGCTATCGCGGCGTGCCCTGCGCTTGGTTGCACTAGTCGTGCTCTCCAGTCCGCCACCAGACTCTGACGTAGTGCGCGTCGCTGCACCTCGATTTTACGTGGTAGGGGGCGCTGGCCGCGCCTTAGCGCCTCCACGCGCCTTTGACGCGAGGGCTCTCGCTTCCAGATTCCAGGTCGGAGTGCCGGCAAAGAGGCTCGCCGCTTCGAAGGAGATCGTGCGGTAACGTCTTACGATCCTGACGGCCATCGCGCGTTGCGGCGGGTATAATATTGCCGCAATGCGTGCCGTCAGAGAGGGCGCCCAGACAGGGGCGCTGTATAACGCCATGGACCGCACGATCTCACTATAGAGCCTACGGCAGGAGACGTCTGACCCCCTAAGTTGAGGAGCAGCCGCGATAATCTAATTAGCTTATCTTAACCCACGGTTGATGTTTTATGATCATCTTACAGTTCCGTACTAAGAATGTTACAATGGGACCCTGTGGTCGTAGTTTATAGAGCCCGTTCTTCTCATGAGCCCTACACCCTTGCTTTGCTGAACGTGGAAGTAAATATAAATTCATAGAATAAATTATTGTAACTTTGACATTCATAATTGTTACCTTGTAACTAACTAACTTGAATAAATATATTTTTGACCTTTTTGATTTTATGTGTCTGTCTACCATTGAAGCTGAGAGAGGTGTATCTATTCAACAGTTTAAAACAATCCAATAACATTTTAAAAGAATATGGCATTATCTTATTATAACAGAGATAAAAATTAAGTATGAGTTTGGTCCATTTTCTAGTATTAATACTAACTAAACCATCGATTCTCGAATCCAACCCGAATTTGGTGAATTTTATATTATTTTCAGCTTTTAGTTAATTAAACTTCAGGCATCAAGACAAGTTTTTATAAGCCCACGTCAACTTGGATAAGCCGCAAGGATTTACGCCAGAGGGCCTATTCTCGTAATAAAACTGTTTAAAATAGTGTTCCGATCCAGTCTCAGTGTCATAAATAAGTATTAGATCTGGTATTCTCTTAAATTAAAAAAACCTCAAATGTGAACTTATATTGCATTTGAGTCCACATCTTAGGTTTATTAAAATATATAGATAGTCGATAGAAAATTTGCTCTACGAACTAAATCGAATTTGATAAAATTTGTTCAAAAAGACACTTTGGAGTAAGGAGCACCCACACGATAGAAGTCATGCGCGTCATCTATACATTGTATAAACATAAAATTACAACTACATGTTCACAATGGCAATATTACGTAATTGTCTCAAAATACTAGCGCATGTGGCTTTTGATGTCGTATTTTTATTAGCAGCCTCTCATTCTCTATATCTCATGATCACAACGGTGAGCTAGTAAATATTATAAAATTATTGCAATATTATGCTATTTATAATAAAATCTATTGATTTTAATGAAATGATTATCATTTTATGAATACGGTAGCTATCCATGGATTTGAGCTCCATAATTTCAAAGGAGTACTATATTTGAAGGTCGCGCGGTGCGCGCAGGCGCACCTCTCGGCTCGCCTGACGTCTCATATCAGTCGCTTGCGCGGGAACTGAACACAACTGACGCGCGCATTGTAGAGTATATTTAAATTATTACTTTGTATTAATTCGACATTTATTACAATAATATTAAACAGAACAGTGGCGAGAAAATATTAAAATTGTGATTCTTTAAAATATATCGTTTGAATAAGTGCAAGAGTGATAATTACCGTTTCTTTACTTAACAATAGTTGGAGTTTACCGCGAAACCGCTCTCCAGAGGTTGGTATTAGTATTGATTTTTATTTGTATTAATGTTGGCGATTACAGCTGGCTCGAGATCAATGTTTTGGAACAAACACGTGGCACTTGAAAATATAATAGTGGATGTGCGTCAATGTTGAAGTGTATGTACGCATGGGAAGGCTCACAATTTCAATTACTAAATTAGGTACATTAGTCGCTCACAATATACTCTAATATTAAAATGACATTGTTTATCAGTCAGTGTCTGAGTCCATCTAAAAGGTCTGACTCATCTGTGACCTGAGACGTCAGGAATTTGTACTTTTTCCAACCGGTCAGTGTGGAGAAAGGGATGCCTTACTTTATAGTCAGCAGAATAAGCTCCAAATTAAGTAACATAGTACCTAATACTAACACGCTTTAGGTTGTTGACTATGCACATTTAACTATTTTATTTTATAAATACATTTTAATGATATCATAACTAACAAAATAAATATGCATTTATAAGTTAGTTAGTTAGTTATAAAATCGATATCGTACATAATATTCACATAAATCTCAAACATTTTAAATAAACTGTGACAAAGCTATGAATGGTTCATAGTACGCTACACTCAAAAGGGATGTGTAAGCGTCTTGTCCCATAAGTGCTGTTATGTGTAAACAAACAGACCAAGTTTTGAGAATCGTCCAGAGTGTAAACGGACACTGGAGATATATGAAGGTATATATTGTTAATACCATTTCATTGTGCCTATCAAACAATTATTTCTTATAAAGTAAAAGTAATAAACTTATTGTTATAGAAATGTTTTTTGTAATATTTGAATGAATGAATATGTCATTAAAAGTATAGAACATATGGCGCACAATAACAAATTGATCTACTGAGTCGCAGTGGCACACCGGTGGCCAGACGCAATAGGCTTCCTATTAGGTATGTATTACACCCCAAGAATTGACAAGTTAAAGCAGATTGTTACATAAAAATAAAGTAATGAAAGAATCTTGAATACGACGACTACTTCAACAAGCTAAAAGTTCAGCTCCAGCGAGTCTGAGCAGAGTAAGGTCCGCAAAGTTTTGAGAGAGCCTTTGTTGGTCTGAACGATCTGAGCAATTATAACTTGTTAGTGTCATGAAAACTATGTTACAGAATGTAGTTTAAATGGAAAGTAAATCCCGATCCTACGAACGCTTTTAAAATTTTCTGTTACTACTTAAACGCAATCAAAATTGTCGTGAAGCCGGGAAATGGCCAGTTAAGAGCTAATTCAATAACGACGACTTGACTGGACCGCAGTCTGTGATTTAGCTTTACCTAAATGTTATCACGATTGGAGCGAGAGCTGTTCCTAACATTTAATATGAGATATTAAGATATCACCTTGACTTATAATTATTTCACATAATATATTATAAAGTCTAATTAATTTTGAAATACTTACGTATAATAATGTCATGCCTAGTACAGCGTCAACAGATTTTAATTTGGCTTTGCTTTTGATTTTATGGTAATATATATATCTGCGACAGATTATTATTGATGAAATTGAAATATTTAAGATAAACATCAATAACCAAGGGATTATGGTCATCACCAAGTCACTAACACTCACTCTCTTCGTAAAAGTCAATCCATAGCTAGTTTAAACCAACTCTTACTCGGAGGTTTAATTTATAAAACTTTATTGTCGTGCGTGACTTCAAACAATACTAATAAACATCGTATTCGTATTGCAACTCCGTCAGAAAGAAAGGCATGAGCGATACGAAGCCGAGACTTAACAAACGTGAAATATAAAACGATATACAAACGTAGGTACCAAACGGCTTTGCCAGAATGCCAGGGTCAGTCTTTTGTCAACTGCCTGCGGTAAAATGGCCAAACCTATTTCATTAAAATCACCGTCACAGGTGTCACATATCTACATACATGACACCTCTGTCAGTGAGTCCATATCCCCACACGGGGATGTGTGCCATTGTTCGTTTAAAAGAGTAGTCTCATATTATTAATATTATACACGCGGTCTGCTCATACAATTTTATAGATATTAACTTTATACCTATAAAATTGTATGAGTAGACAGCTTTATACTATAAAGCTATTCTGAATGCATGCTAGTACATTCGTAAACACCCCCGTATCATAGAGGTATATAGATGAACACTTGAATCATTTGCAGCAGGAACGTCATTTGCTAATCATTAAGTCACGGATTACGTACATAGCCTACTCCTCCGAGCAACAATCATGAGGCTACACTAGTTCATTTGACATGCAAAATACTTTGTGCAGTGATAAAGTATTTTTCTCGTTCAACGATATAGTCTAAATACTTTAAAATAAATAGTTTAAAAAAAAATAAGCCAATACCGTTGTAATAAAATGTGTAAACTAGCTGCCTCGTTACTTCTTTAAAAGAAAAAGATAAGAAAAACGCATAATCGATATTCAGAATTACCACAAGCGATCCGTGCCAATTGTCATCGGTATAAGTTCTATAGATTGTATACATGAAATGCAATGAAGAGATAAGAGTGACTATAGCATTTATTTCCTAGGATGTTTTACAATCCTCATTACGCATTAAGCCGCTCACTTAAATTCTTAATGCAATGATTAACTATATCAGTTCACACGTCTACAAATTGACCTCCAGGATGCAGGGATCACTGGCGTCAATTAGTTAAGTACTCGGTACCTGTTTATATGGAACAATGTACATAAGAGTATGTATAAATCTACAGCTATTCGGCAACATTGTTTGTTATTGCGTGAGGACATTATTAAACGCTGTGGAAAATTCCTTGAACTAGCGATTACAGAGAAAATTTTATCTTAGACTCTCGTTACATGTGGTTTAAAACAATGACCTACCCTGAATATACATATTTATATCACAAACTTAAGTCAGAGCTATGTCTTGTATTACTGGTAACCACTTATTATCAGATGGTATGAATTTCAGCGGTATAAAAAATCAATACATTATTTAAAAAGCTCTCACTGCTGAACACGGGGTTCACACAATTTGGACTACTCCACCTACTGCAAATTCAAATGAACGTCCTATGATGTGATAAGTCACGTCACAGACCTCACAGGTACTGCAAGGTTTACAACTGTGTGTGTCATGCAAATATCCCTACAATAGACAAGCATGATTTATATGATATTGCATTTTCCAATTTTTTTATTCATTCACACGTTAGCGAAAAGATTTAAGTAGTTATAACTAGTGATATAAATACACCATGTTCTGGATAATAACGTTGTATATTTTTTGTCTCAATACGCGTATCCTTGTGATTGACACGAGTAAAGTCGCGGGCAGAAATTAGTACTCTTCTCAAATAAAGGGTCCAAATAAAAATATTAAATAACGGCTCTAAACTAAGCTAATTACAAAACAATAGCATACAACACATTATTAGTGGCAGTGCGTGCAGACGAGCTAACGTGCCGCATTATTCTCGAGTAAGTAGTTATTCACTTTCGATTCTACTTCCTGCAAAATATAATGATTAAAGTCCGACCCGACTTTAATCAGTACACGTGCATTGATTTCAATAGTTCAATACTGTTTCAGCGTGTCTGTTTACAATGCGAAGTAAGACCGAGAATTTCCCGGCATTAACTTACTGGCTGTTGATAGTTCTTAATTGTTTCACTCCTTTGCAAGACGCTGTTCAATAGTTCAAGGTGCATCTAATAATTGTGCTTTCGAAGTATTTCAAACATAGTGTACGATACTCAAAGACATACTTACGAAAGTTGTAGGTACAGTACATCAATCATAATATAGTTAGGTACTACGTTTCATTTGACAAAGGGCAACCTGAATAATCAATGACGTAATCTGTGAATAACTAACGACTTAGATAATCAAGGAAACCACAAATATAATGTTTGTTGCCGTATCGACAGTAAAATGAGCGTGAAACGATAAAAGAACATACATCATAGCCTTATTAAAACACTTGTGACATTGTAACTGAAGATATTTGAGCAACTTTGTTACTTCAATATACACCTGACCCTGACATTTGCTATCATAATGACATCAGCAAGGCTGACATGATTAACAATATACGTTTTGAAGATTTTTCTTATGTATATACATACATTTATAAGCAAATATATGCGATCCTCAAATCTAGGCCCGTTAATTTTAGCGATATGAGAGCATGTGGACTACTAATAATATGTGACTAATACTAGTATTTCGGTTGCAAAACGTTTCTAATACCGTTATATTTGTTTATATCCTAATATAAGCCATGCAACGAAACAATCCTGATTTCAAACAAACAACTACCGATCACAATTTTCGAAGTTTAGTATAGCTAATATTTTATAACAACCAGTATTTATTGCTTTGTACTTAGTGCAATGAAATACGTATTCACATCGCTGCACGTACAAAACGATAAAACCGCACGGAAACTACTTAATGGCGTTACGTTCACCTACGTCGTCTAATCCACGCAGTTGTGTTCAGAAAACCGTTAAAACTCAGTTTCCGATACACTGAGAGCATAAGCACTAGTTATGACCCGTTTATAATTCTTCAGTGAGTAGTTGTTAGCGAGCCTGCTTCAATTTGCCTGTCCACTTGGACTACCTACTATATTCTATGGAGAACTAATTAATAGAACCAATCTTAATATAATACAGTCTCTTTTGTAAAACATTATTCCTATACATATAAAATTTAGGTAATCTAAAAGATCTAATTGTCTGAAGGTTTATTATTATGTTTTCGAGGACGTGTGAAATCTGTTACTCTCAGCTTGAATAGCGTGCTGGACTATGGCATAACTCCTCTCATTTTGAGAGAGCCAATTGCCAGTAATAAGTAAATTCATGTAATTTTATGTAAACAATGCTTAGTTCTGGTCTTTAGGCCCGTATATTCTATAACAATGTAAAAATACTAGCGTTTGCCTAGTGTTCAAAATTCGTCCATAATTCTTAAGTTTGCTACTTTGTTTTCTTTTTTCTGTATTACATATAAATAAGGTATAGGTAACCATAGTTACGAAAAAATTGTACGACGTCAGACGACATTGCCGAAATACTACGAACGCGATTTGACAGCGTGTGTCAAATGCATGGTTGTGTGCGTGTAGTGTCTTTTCATTTTTTAATGCATTTCTAATGCATATTTTATAAAAAAAAATAAGATTCGGCCCTCGTTCTCCATATAAACTTTAACTGTGCCAAATTGCATACTCCTCCGTCCGCGCAATTTTAGTAAAAAGGAGTGCAAAGTTTTTGCTTCACGTATTAATATAAAGATAATATTACATAAATACGGCATGTTTATTTTTTGTGGTTCACCGAGATTCAGTCGAAGCCGCGACTTCTAAAATTAAAAACATGCTATGAAATTTCTTGCCGCTAATACAACCAGATATAGTGAATGGCTATCCACCAACGTGATAACCTGGGGAGAGTACCGTGGCAAATTAAGTTTGCTAATTCTTCGGTTACAAAATTATATTTTAGTATGGAATCTGCAACACACACACTACACGGTACCTTTATATCGTAGAAATAAATTACGCATAGCTGATAAAATGTATATACGATAAATACAATTCGCCTTATCTATTTAGAGATAAAGATGGTTGTCTATACATGTAAATATATATAAATGCATGACAAAATTCCGCATGTCGCCGCATATATCAAATCCATTGAAGTCTTGAAATGAACTTCAACTTTGCAACGTATAAAGTGCAAACAAACGTAAACTGTTGCAAATGCAAGTTGTTCAAACAATACAAAGGCGAGTTCTAAACACAAAAACAAATTTACTTCTCTCGCTAAGACATGGTACTTCATCATCATCATCATCATCAGGCTATGATAGTCCACTGCTGGACATAGCCCTCCCATAGACATGGTACTTGCTTTGACTGAATTAAAAGTAGATTTGAAAAAGTACTAGTGTGTGACCAAGTTCTAAATGTTGTCGATTTTAGTAGCATCATTCTTTGCATATCCAGAAAAATGAAGCCGGCATGGTTTTCAATAACATATATTATTACAACCTTTTGTGAACTAAAATACCGTTACTAAATAATACCGCTATTATAAAATGTAAAGTTAATAAATATTGCATTGTTACAACATTATTTTGTAATAACGGTAGCTCTGTCTAGCAGCGATAGCATATTTTACCGGTATGTCAAGCCTTGATACACGGTACAACTGTGCGAAACGGCCATATTGCACAGTATACAACTATAACGAACTTATAATCTTTACCATTGTTGCCTTGCCATCCTAGTGTATCAATCGAGCTATTTCTTGTTGTCAAAAACATGTTCACTTAATGGTAAACAATTAGAAGACTGCAATAGTAAATACTACCCTCACAAACCAGAATTCGCAGCGGCATAATAGTCCTTGTGTGACGGAATTAACGCACTTTTTAAGTTAAGCTTAATATACTCATTATTTTACCATGCAAGCTTGCAGACTAAGCACTGTCTATCTCTCTTATAGTTACTTTAGCACTGTTATCTACATAGGTATATTACTATATTAAATGTAGCTGCCGCCTAATATTGACGATACATGTATGTATCACAAACGTTAAGATCCAAAGATGAGTTTATTTAAACTAGCTAGGTAAGCTTTTCATATAAATTGTCCTCATAATATAAACTGTATATTATTGATTACATGCCCAGCGACAAGCAGGACACACATTTCCAGTTTCTCCTTGAGTAATGACTTTATTAAAAAGTGTGTTCAAAATTGTGCCGTAATTTCACATTAATCAGTTATTTAAGTGCTTTCTTTAAAAGAAATATGAAAGTTTGAAAGTGCTGATCGAATATAAGTATATCAAGAAGTTGTTTATAAAAGGAAAAATTATTTCACGTGTTGCAAGTAATAAAAGAAAGTGCGTGGTCGGTAAAAGGTTTAGTCCTTCGACGCCTCATTAAATACAGAACATAAACAAAATATTTTAAAAACTTCTGTAAAATAAACTTTAATCAATTAAAATATAATGATAAATAAACAACAGTACATATTGTGGTATTGTTTTTTATACAATATATATGCATTATACATCTAATTCCTTGCAGTCTAACAGTTCTGCGAAGGGCAAGTATATATCGGACTATTGTTTTATTATCCATTATTTATCTGTCGACACGTGATCTATACCTACACGATAAGATGAAACGTTTATTATCTTTCCAACGCAAAAGAAAAATAATACTAAATACACAATATGAACACTGTAATCATGAATACTTACATATATTTGTATTTTTCTTCATATATATATATACTTAAGGCGTGATTCCATTAGGCAATTCTTGCATGCAAGTTGCAAGTTGCATACAACTTGTACAAACCTGCATACAAATTACAACTTGTATGGGGTAGTTTGAACTTGTACATATTTTTATGACAATTCTCTACCGGAAATAAGCCACTCTTCACTTAACCCTATCTCCACTCTCCGCTCTGCTCATTCATAAACTGCCAAAGGCTTTGACGAACGATATTGCGATTGTTCGTAAGGGAAATCTAACCACTAATGTTGGACTTTAACCAGTCAGGTCCAACGATGAGCTTTGAGTTAATACATTTTATCTATTCAATAGTCACTTACACACGTTAAATGTTACTCATATAGTTAGGTAATATGTACCTACCGACGCCTCATTAAATACAGAACATAAACAAAATATTTTAAAAACTTCTGTAAAATAAACTTTAATCAATTAAAATATAATGATAAATAAACAACAGTACCTATTGTGGTATTGTTTTTTATACAATATATATGCATTATACATCTAATTCCTTGCAGTCTAACAGTTCTGCGAAGGGCAAGTATATATCGGACTATTGTTTTATTATCCATTATTTATCTGTCGACACGTGATCTATACCTACACGATAAGATGAAACGTTTATTATCTTTCCAACGCAAAAGAAAAATAATACTAAATACACAATATGAACACTGTAATCATGAATACTTACATATATTTGTATTTTTCTTCATATATATATATACTTAAGGCGTGATTCCATTAGGCAATTCTTGCATGCAAGTTGCAAGTTGCATACAACTTGTACAAACCTGCATACAAATTACAACTTGTATGGGGTAGTTTGAACTTGTACATATTTTTATGACAATTCTCTACCGGAAATAAGCCACTCTTCACTTAACCCTATCTCCACTCTCCGCTCTGCTCATTCATAAACTGCCAAAGGCTTTGACGAACGATATTGCGATTGTTCGTAAGGGAAATCTAACCACTAATGTTGGACTTTAACCAGTCAGGTCCAACGATGAGCTTTGAGTTAATACATTTTATCTATTCAATAGTCACTTACACACGTTAAATGTTACTCATATAGTTAGGTAATATGTACCTACCTATATAGATAGATATTTTTATATATATTTAGATGTTTTTTCCAAATAGGCCTTCAGTTTGTGCTGAATCGTTACACTGATATAGGTAATAATAAAGAATCAGTAACAATGTCCAGGTGACTCTTAGACGACACGATAGTTTACTGTAGACATCCTATCGGAGTAGGTTGGTCATAGTGTGTTCAGTGACACAAAATAGCAATCGCTTGCAGACCTTAACATGATGTTTACATTTCACGTGGAACCTGAAAGGTTTAGTAACAAAGGCGTATGGTGTGTCATCATTAATGACTAGGTAACATTCGAGTTTGTTGCGCAATATATTTCAGAATCATTTACTTATACTAATCAGTTCATATCATGCGGCTAACATACCTACAGAGCCACAGGGTTCTGAATTCTTACTCATAAATAGACAGTAACCAAACTAAAGCTAAATACATGACAGTGGACAGCAGCGCAGTACGTCATTTATATGACGTGTTCGAAAAATGATACCTAATAATCTAACAAAAAAGAATCTATATGCCAACTATAACAAAAATAAAAATTTATGATAAGGAATTGTTTTTGTATTCAATATATTTATAGGCGGAAAGAACACCATCCCGCTGAATATATCCACGTGTTTGAACCAATTATTTATAATATTCGCACAGCACATATGCGCTTTCAAGTGATTCAATTAATTTGTACACAAACTACACAGTCGAATTGTTGGACAAATCCATTATATATCCAGAATACTCTATAATAGTTTATTAATGCAATTACATCGAATTCTAGTTCAAACATCAACAATATCACAGCCAAATAATAATCTGAACACTGAAATATATAGCAATAACGCGGAGCTAAGAACGAAAATAAATCAGACTAATACGATCTCTAGACGCACAGGTCGCTATATTTCACTAAGTTTTTAACGCAAAAATAACCCGAAGATCGTAATTAGCGTAGGGAGCAGACGCTTACAGATGGCATATACGGCATACCAATATACATAGATGTACATTCTTACGTTATAGTCTGTTATATTTAAGTAAACTCAGAACCGAAATCGTGAGAGGGAGCGGCCGCCGCGCGTCGCGTGACACCGACTGCACAGTGCACATGTATGCACACCGCAAGCCACAATACAGACTCAGATAAATGTCTGTACTCGCGTTTCTAAATATTAACCATATTGAATGCCTGCGTTACTCGTTTATAATACTATTGCTATCTCTACCTGTATGTGTTTTACACGATACAGGGCAATTAAATCATTGTGCATGAGAAAACAAGTCCGCTACACGTGTCTTTTAATAGTAACAGTCATAATAAATATAATGACTACAAAATGTTGACGCATTGCTTTATAGCGTTTACTTTGAGTTGGATGTGCTCAGTGTATAAGGACGGAACGATTCTCTCGGCCCATTTAATATCTATCTGTATATTTTATTACTTTAGTGTAATTAAAAGTATATCTATCTGTATATTTTATTGCTTTAGTGTAATTAAATGTGGTTGTATTTCAAAAGAATACAGATAACTCCTTACGCAAACGGTCACTATCAATACTTGCTATATCTATCGTACTATCTCCCCCGTTGCTAAAATCGTATTAAAACGTGACGTGATAGTTCTACGCTCCTAACGAAACTAAACGACAGCTACAGGCAACGAACAGTAGTACAGGTTTAATCACAACGTTTTCATGTAAGTTCATGTAGGGCACCGTATCAACACTGTGATTAGTATATATCACTATGTACGATATATACTAATCACAGTGTTGATACTATGTACGGACAGGTATGAGGATTAATGGAAATAATATAGGTATTCACGACGCTTAGCACATTGCGAGATATTCCATATGAGTACACTTCATCAATTCAGAATAGATTGGCCTTCATTCCAGGAACAATCAACAATTTCTGTTGATTACTGTAAATTGTCTGCATTTTGGTAAGTCAAACTAACACCTACCGCTACGTATCTGATAACGCGGTTTGCGATAACGGCCGATAGCTCGCTGACTCAGATTGACTTCATTAGTCCGTGAATACGCAAGCCTGTTCGTAAAATCGGAACACTACGAGGAAAACTAATGGTAGTGAAGTGAGAAATTGTGATGTTTATAACTCCGTACTGATGATTCAATTTTAACGCGCACTTTGTTTCCAGTGTTGAATAATCGAGTGAGATGGTGACGTGAAACAGCAGCATGCGCTGGTCGAAGTGGTGGTGGGTCGTGGTCGCGCTACACGCGCGGTCCCTCGCGCAGTCGATTACGCCGACGGTCTGCGAGGAGGAGGCATGTCGATGTGATGCCTTCACTAGAGTAATATGTAACTGCACCAGAGAGTATTCCGTACGTTTACGTTTATTTTACTGCGATATTTTAAAGAGTATATTAGTATAGATGACCTAATAGTGTGACTCATTATGATTCAAAACATGTTGCAGGAGGTGACTCTGAGACCAGATGGAGCTTATAGAGTACCACCAACAGCGACCAGTATCATCATTGAAAATTGTGCTCGGGTTACCTTTCTACCAGACACCGTGCGAAGCCTCATACAACTACGCAATATAGAATTAAGGCACGTGGATCACGTAGTCATTAACGAGCGAGCCCTGTCCTGGTCGCCATTCTCCAACCAGAATGAAATGAACCCAGGACTGCGGATCTCGATACACAACTGTACTGTGGACGAGATAGCATCTCACGCAATACAGGGACGAGTCAATGACGTAGTAATTACCCATAGTAGGATTCAAATGTTGAAGCCATTTGCTTTCTCCAGTCTCACGGGAGTTACCAACATAGAGCTAACGGAGAACACTTTCGAGAACATCGAAATTCAGGCATTTAAGAAATTCACCGTAGACAACTTTATACTGCGGGGCGGCAACATAAAAACGCTTCCAAGCAGATTCCTATCAGACGTTGAAGTGACAAACCTCTTCCGAATGGAAGGAGTTACCGTTAAGTATTTGTACAGTTTAACTTTTCTTGTCAATTTACCAAAGAGGGTTCTCATAGAAAGTAACAATATAGAGACTTTAGAAGGAGACGGTTTCCACATAGTTACAAGAGGACCCATTACATTTAGAAATAACACGGTAACGAATTTGAGGAAAGGTGCATTCTTTGGATTCACTGTAAGTTTAGAAGTTGCATCGGTTATGGGACCTCAAGAGCTGCTGCTCGACAATAATACTGTAACGAATTTAAATCCGTCTTCGCTGATGTACAACCGTACAAGACTGACCTTGCGAGTAGACGGATTGAATCTTAACAGATCGTGCGCTTGTGAGCTGGCGGAGGAATGGCGTGAAGTGACAAAGGAGCAGGGTGGAGCCATCACCTGTTGGTACGAGCTCGAGGGCTACTACGTCTCTTTACCTACGTACGTGGACAGCAGATGCGGCGCGTTCAAACAAAACTTTTGGATATTCGTAGTTATAGGTGTTATTATAGTGTTAATTCTAGTAGCCGTAGCCATATTCTTTATAGTGAGACGTGAAAATGAAAAGAAGAAAAAAGTGCAAATAGTGATGCCTGACGGCAAGACTTATAGAGAAACCGAGTTTCACATTGTGGTGGAAAGAGCAGAACTGCTGACTACAGATTTGTGATAGGCTCGGTTTGTTTTTGTTTTTGTAGAGCAATTGATCTACGTCAATGTGTGTCCAATAACCAACAATAAATGGTTAGTTTGATATACTGTGTGTTATAAAATTTATTATTTGTTCGGCAGTCTACCTCAAATTACTGTACTGCATGATACTGGATGCCGTTATGCACGTTTGGGTGCGGCCTTCAAAATTGTTTAATAATAACATATTGTTCAAGGAAAATGTGCCTAATAGTTATAATCGTAATCTTACAATGTCGTTATTTGAAAAGTGCCAAGAATAGGTTTACACCGATCAGTATTATGCGATGTGGTGTTGCAAAAGATACTACTTGTTATTTTGTAATAGCAGTAAATTATTATCAATAAAAAGTACAACGAATACATTGTTTTACTTTAGCTGACATATTTATTTACATGATTTGCGAACGTTAAGCTGATACTGCGAATGTTATAGTATTAAATGACGCAGTGCAATGCGAATGTGATGAAATGACCTACAGTTTACAGCTGACAATGAAATCACGTGCGTTACAACCTACGGTATTGCTTTGCGACCTACTTATTAACATTATATTTTTATCATAAATGCCATGCATTCATTCCTGGTTACAAAAGTACTTACACAGCGCAATACAAACACACGATTCAGAATAACACGATAATATGCCCTATAGCGTAATGTACCATAAGCTTATACATAAGTATGTATTTTTAAATACCTAATAGTGATGGTTACTATACCCAATGAGCAAATTGCCAGGCAGCTTCGTCATTATTTGTCTTTGTATATTTTATATAAGTCCGCTGGTAACAGGTAGGTAATTTAAAATGTATCTATAAACCGGTTCTGATTTATGTCATCATCACTGTCACTAGATACTATGTAAATTGTGTACCTACTTTGATGCTTCGCCTATGCAGTAGGTACATTCAGTCATTGTGATACGAGATTATATTTAAAGCTATTAAGGTAATTTTTTACTTTAGGTAAGTTTATTAAAATGGTCTGCAGTAACTAAAATATTTAAAGAAACGTCAAAGTCATTGTTTACGTTGTGCACGTACAAAATTATAAGCATTCGAGGTAATGTTACAAACTCGTGGTAATTTATATTATTATTATATAATATCTCAATAGGTAGTATATATATAGGTACCTAAGTATGATGGCAAATTAATCTTAAAGATAACAAGACAAGATATTTGAAATGTAACGAATGCAACTGCACAAAATCTGTGAGCAATATGCCATGTTATGCAGGCATTGTGCGAAAGACGTGTGCACGTTTTTGACATTTTACGAGTTGACCTATTACCGTTTGAACAAACGTGTTCGCTATTTAGAGCCTTAGTATAGAGTCATAAGGAAACAATAAAAGTGATTGTGTCGCCGATAATAGTCTTTGTTGCCTTTACTTAGACAGCAGAATAATGACCAGAATTACAACTCTTGGTTTCGAGCTGCTAGAACACTTAATGTCGTACGGTGGACAATCAGTGAAATATATTCGCGATCAGCGATGGCGTCCGTAATATCGACTACGAGAATTTGTAATATACAATGTACCTATGTGCATAATTGATTCAAATTTATACCTCCTGACATACAAGCTAAATTAGTTCAGCAGGTATGGAACAACATTGCTAAAAATAGCCTGGAGTAAACAAAACATTTTAGCGGGGAATCATAGTACTATAGTTTATTATATGCAACTTTTTGTTTTATTTATTAGGTTTATTTTGGTGAACAAGCAATTTGAATTTAAATATGAATTTTGAATATTCGAATATCATGTCAATAGCATATATGTACCTAATTACCTATAAAGAGGTGCGCTTCGTCCTCAACCATGCTAATTAGGTATCTCGTTGTACACAACTGTATTCGATTATTATGCGATAATTCGCGTCACTAAATTGGCAGCTGTCGCTATTGCATTATTGTTACACGAATAACTACAGCTATCTCTTTTATGCAATAAACGAAGAAAATACGTTTTATAAGGACACATCATGCACTCGCTTCTTTGTATATACTTATTATTTCTATGTTTAAAATCGGCTTTACAGTCTATGTAGGTTCGAATTATTCGTTTTCCTACGCAGCCTGACCTCTGTATCACAAAGGACTATCAATGTTACACTGTAGAGCAGACTTCTCAGATTGTTCGAGACTACCGACGACCGATGTCGACCGTCGTCGACTTGTGCAACAGGAGCATCGAATGCCTCAACAATATTATTTTCATATTCCTCTGATTATATCGACTACAGACTACAGCGAATACCAAGACTGAACTAAATTGTAAGTATAATAACAAATTTATTTTGTATATTTGCTATTCTTATTTCTTTATAGTATTCTTTTCATTCAAGATAGGTATATAACTTGTGATAGTTATATGAATAGGAGTTAATAATAATCATACCTATTAATGCAAAACTTAAATAGATTTGGTTGGGTGAAAACTGCAGTAAGTGTATCCTCATCTACGCCTTTTTAAACATACATACATACATAGATTCACGCCTGTTTTCCCAGCAAGGTAGGCAGGGAATACTTACTTTTTAAACATTCATTATATTATGCATATGACGATGTATTTAAAGTATACGATGACCCGTTACTCCTGTACTCTATGCGCCCAGTGATAAATGTCCATACCGAATTGCGTCAAGATCGATTGCGAGCTTTGGTGGTCGAATCATAATCAACATTTAATTGATATATTTTGCATATAATATGAGTAAATATCGACTTCAAAAGCAATCAGTAACCAGTCACATACTTACGCAGGTATCAGCAAACACGCTTACCATACCTAAATAATAATTATGTCATAATATGGCATTCATATCACATACTTACCACATATTTGTATGTCGGAGCGCATTTCCTTAGGTTCATGTTGATCCCTAAAGGCGTAACTCAAGAATGGACCTATTATTACACATACCGACCATCATCTCGATGTATCATCTCTATGAATACGAGATCAATTACATCAGGGTTCGAAATATGATATAGGTAATATGGCTCGCGATAATTATGATAACAAATCTTAAGATTATTTTCAAAACTCTTGTTTTCATTTTGAACACAGTCGAAGAGTTAAACTCTTGGGACAATGGATTGTGCTGCTGTTTTATGCTAGGGCACCAAAAGAACTAATGAAGGCACAACAGATACGTAAAACAAAACACGACGCAGGAAATCACCCACTATCCAGTTGTAGAACGATTGGTACTCGTTCGGAAATACGACAAGGTCAAATGTGTCATCTTTGTGTAACAGATCTATTTAGTAAATATATAATTCGATAATTATCTATAATATGTAGACATAATTTCGAACCCTGATTTTTCCAGAGTAATAGGTACCTAATGATAGCCTTGCAGTGGAGCTACCGCTGTTAAGTATACATAATATATTTATAACACAGACAGTTAATTCTAGCTAACGAAGATATTGTAATCTGCCATCTGGCTCACCGCTGGCTGTAAGAAAAGACCTAATAAAGTTGAATTTACGTATTTAAACATAGCTTTTAGATTTCTTAATTTATGGGCACGTAATTTTAGTCCTGCCATGTTTACAGCAACTACAACCCAGTCTAAATACAAAAACTCATCTCTGTGATATACGTAACTACATCATCCATATTCCTGTACCAGAACTATGTCATATGAAAACTCAGAGCAACATAGCATATTCCTGCCAGGTAATCCACGGCAGTCTTCAGATGTCACTTAAACTTTATGTGAACAAAATAAATAAAACTGTATAAATAATATTTATAAGAATGACGTCATAACTTGTACCACAGTGGCTTTGTACGTAAGAGTGGATAACTCACCGTAACAGAGGTTGACCATCAAGAACGTGATGTATAGTGGGCGGGGAGGATAGTTCCAGTCCTCTTGACAGGAAGAGGGCTTCGCTGCCGTCCTGGCCTGCTTCACTCTCAACACCAACAGGACTGCTGCCCATCATTGCGTTGACTTGCACCTCCACTAAGATAGCTACACAAGAAAAAAATCCAATTTACTTATTATATAAGTGAAAGAAACAAAATACATAACTAGTGTTTTCATGCTTGAAAGGGCAGGAGTACATGATAATTGATATGCTGCGGCGCCGCACCGCAAAGATTTGCCGTATCAGCAGGCACACGAGCGGTACGGCAAACTCCGAAATCCGCTCCGACGCGTGACGTCGCAACGCGTTCACCCTTTCCCACCTCGTCTCGGCGGTTGCAAGTCCGGTGCGGCGCGGGCGCCGCCGCCGCGCTGCAGCGCATCGTATGACACGCCACAGATATTTGTATGTGAAACGACGCAGCGACACCGCTCCGGCGCCGCACCGCCGCCGCATCGCATCGTGTGCTCCTGCACTAATTGATACCATAGTATAGGTATGCCTTAAGCTCAAACTAAACCATAACACCCAGATCAAATTAAGAATTTATCAATCAGAACAATATCTATATCTACAAATAAATAAAATTTAAGTGTCTGTTTGTAATATCAAAATAACAGCTTTTTACGAAATGCATATTATTATGTATGATGTGATGAATATCAAAGTATATACGGTACTTCTACCAAAAATCTATTTTAAAATGTTTGCCTAATCTCTGAAACAGCTGGACCTATTTTAACGGGACTTTTACTGACAGATAACTGATAAGGAATAACTTAGACTACTCTTATTTAAGAGAATTAGGGAACCGCGATCAAAAATATTCCACGCTGTCGAAGTCACGGGTAACAGCTAGTAGTTCTAATAAAAAACCAAATTGAGTAGGCAACAATAAGTTTGACCCTGTCGCATGAGAACTAAAACACGGCAAATTCTAGGTGTAGATCAAATAGGTACACAAAAATGCGCATTTATTGTATAATAAGTTAATAAGTGCTTATTTATTGCGGAAAACTGCGCGCTATTCGTTACGTGTAGTTCTGTTCAAGGTAGTGCATGCACGTTCAAAACAAAAACATGGCTATTGCATTACAAGGATAATAGAGCATAATATTACCAGTTTACAACAATAAATATTGCCGCGATGAATATAGATATATGGACAGCTACGTCACAAAAATCCAGGTAGTTCAATATCAAGGTGCCTATAAAATATTTTGGCTTTAATGATATATTTTTATGACAATATTACAACTATGTTAGTTTGTAATGTTTTCAAGGCGTAACAGACAACTGAGAAACCAAATCTGTTAAGATAGCTTAAGTCCTAAACAGGTAGTTAAAGATAAAGTAAAGAGTGTGAACAGTGACAGTAATTAGTCAAAGTAATTCATGAGCCTGGCTGAAGCAATATAGGAATTCTAAAACAGTATATAGCTTTAAGAATGTCATAGAAACTCAATAACCAGTTACACCTATTAATATTGTATGTGTTTGTGTTTCGTTGTCCGTCTTTAACGCAGCAAGCAATTGGATAATCCTAACTAACATAATAAATGCGATGTGAGTTTGTTTGTTTGTTTAACGCCAAAACTACTTGATAAATTATCATTTAATTTCGTATACACGTTATCAGGGGTACAGAAAAGGACATAAGATACCTTTTATCCAAAAAAAGTACTGCTAGTTATCTAACCTAACCTACATTTACGTGAACGAAGCCGCGGGCAAAATCTAGTAATCCTAATCGTAACTAATATTATAAAAGCGAAAATGAGTTTGTTTGTTTGTCACCTTTGCACGCTTAAACCACTGAACCGATCATCCTGAATTTTTTTATATACGTTGTCTGATGTACAGAAACGGACATAAACTACCTTTCATCCCGAAAAAAATTACTGTTGCCGAGGAAAACAATAATAACGTTCTTATGATAATAGATGGTGCCACGTGTCTTTCGAATCATGATTGAATTATATTATTACAAGCAGAGTACAACCTGAATTGATTGTCAAATTCTAAATTAACGCGAGCGAAGCCGCGGGCAAAAGCTAGTAATATATATTACAAACAATCTCATATAGTGTTACAAATTAAAAATATGTAGCTTGTAGATTCTTAATACAATTAGGCTTAAACGTGATTTCACAAACATTGTTTTGGGTGCTTTTTGTCATGTTTCAGGCATGGTTCCACAGTATTAGTTAGATTTTCTGAGTTCCACGAGTGTGAAGCCTGGGGTAAAACTAGATCATTGTAAACAAACGTAAGCAAATGATATCCGAATTCGGAATAACAATTTGTTTACCACGCACAATTTTGTCTAGTGCGGGAATTTTACTATAATATGTATACTTAATGGCGTAAAATGGGAGAGGCCTATGTCCAGCAGTGGACTGCGGTGGGCTGATTGATTGATTAATGTATACTTATACCTAAATGAAATATCCCACTTCAAGAATAATTCTTGTGTCAAAGGGAACTCTACAAGCATTTATAAAACGGCCACAAGGAACACTTAGGTTTGGAACAACCATTTGTGGATCACACAGTTTTTTGTTCTATGTGGGATTCGAATCCACAAAAGTTGGCGCAGTGGTAACGGCGAGGCGACCACGTTAACCACCATTCCATCCATGCAAGACAGTAGAGATACACTATTATATAGGATGATCACGTCCATTGCAAACTTTTTGACATAAAAGGCGATGTCGATTGGTATGCCACGACGTACTATTGAGCACAATGCATGGTACACACCTGCGTCGACGGATTCCGGTCACGGCGAGTATTACCGAGGATATGATTATCCACCATATACAATTAGCCGATAATAAACCATTTTGTCTGATAAGCATCTTGGGTATACTTGTATAAAGCCAACAACTATAGAATTCTAATGTTTAGTTCTTCGTTGTTATTGTTTTATTTGTATACCAAAACAGTTTTTATATTATACTATATTCTATAGAAAATATAGTATAACATAGAACTGTTTCTATAGTTAATAAGACAGCAGTGCAGGAAGTCTTGGGAACGATTCCAGGATCGGTCAAAATATAATTGAGATTTTTGTCGATTAATTCTCAGTAGATTCTGGAACTGTTCTCGATAGATGGTATAAGTCTACTAAATCGTTAAGATTGAAGATTAATATGACACGCATAAGTTACTCTCAGTAACTTATCCATGTCATATTAATTTTTATAAAACAAGAATTTTTGTTCACGTTTTTTTTTTCAATCCTTCTGTAGATAAAATCGTATCTCTCAATTATATATATGTTTTTTATTGATCGTAATCATACAAGACGAGATATAAATATATTTTACTCTATGCTAACTAAATAGTATCATTTATTATTATTAAAATAACTTTGTTCAAGTGAATAGCTATTCCCTGCGGTTTTGCCCACGTTTATGATAACTGATGCATTCCCGTAGCTCATGTAGCCTTTAAGCCCGGATAGGGTAGCTTTCTAACGGTGAAATAATGTTTAAAATCGATTCATTCGTTTATGAATTTATGCATTACAACCCATACAAATTGTTCCTCGTTATAGTATTTGTATAGATATATAAAGGGCGGTTTCTTTTCATAAGTCCTATAGATGATAACTATATGGATATCAAACTAAACATATGAAGCTTATCAGATGGAATTGGAATGTTTGTGTATAAGCCTTAGTCATTATAACATCGAGTTTGATCTCTATGATAACTTACAACTTTAAAGTTCAATGCTACAATAGAGCGGTGTTGTGTGAAGTCGATCGATAAGCACTAAGTTATCGGCACGATAATAAGGCCAAGTTGCTCTCTCATTAGAAGAGACCAGTCTGGTTGATATACAGATGAAGTATAGTGCAGATTAGACATGTTAATGTACTAGCTATGTTTCATGGTTAAAATACGTACATGTTTACTGCACAGCAGCATGATTTTATTAGCCATCATCCACGTAACCTAACAATATATACTAATAGAAGTATTGCGTATTAGTTATAGGTAGTAACATCTTATTAAACTTTCTCACACAATATTTTCACCATCTCAGTCTACTAGATATCATTTTCTATATAAAATTAAAATACTAATGCTGCACCTTTGTCAGTCATTTTAAATTCCGCTTTGTATGAAATGTCATATTCAGAAAACATCAAGCTATATCCCTCAACTCAATCTACTGCACTATGATTACACATAACTTAGACGTTAAGCCAAAAAATAGTCTTTTTAAATACTATGTATTATTAAAATCTGTGCAGTATTATCAAATAAATTACCAGAAACTCCAATATAGTTGTATTATATGCATAGATTTTTATAGTATAAATACAATTGAATATAGAGAATACTCACAGAACGTCATTGGTGGTATGTCTAGATCGGGTGCGAGCAGTCGCGAGGCGCACGCGGCTCCGGCGTACACAAGCTCCATCTCAAGAGCCACTAGACCCTGCCGCTGGGTCGTTAATGGTGTGTCTTCGTACCCCACGCATAGACAACGGAACCCATAGCGGTTGTCTTCACTACGAAGGATACGAGATACATTTTGTATGGTATCAACATATAATAAAATAATGCGATAGTAGGGAGACCGTTGGACTGTCACACTGAGGGTTCAAGATCGATCCCAAAACACGCATCTGGTTTTTGGAAGTTATAAGCGTACTGTTGTAATCGAAAACAGCATGAGGAAACCTACATGTCTGAGAGTTCTTCGTATTGTTCTCGAGGATATATGAAGTCTGCCAACCCGCTTTGGGTCTTTGATGAGAAGAATGCCTAGTAATGCGATATTTTAAATACAGTACAAATACATGATATTTACAGTATATGGCATTAGACAGGTTTATACGGTAGGGGCCAGTTTCACAATAACCATGTAAAATTGTCAAATATATACTTTATATTATCTTTCTCATGTTATATACTACTTCGAGTTTGTGAAGTCTTAGTTTACACAAGTGACCATGAACAAGAAACTTTAGATTATTAACTGAGTATTTGTATCTTATAATTAGAATATATTTATTAAGTTTATTACTTTTAGGTGTCTGAGATAACGGGGCTTGCAATATAGATGGGCAACCCTGGTAAAACTAGACAAAAAATATAAAATAATAGCAAATATTATCAAATATAAAAATAACTTACTTATTAGTCTTATTGTATTCGTTGAGATAATCCGATGCCGTTTCAAGAGAGAAGATAACTTCATTTCCTGGGATTAGCAGCGCCTTTTGTGGCCAATCGTTGGCACTGTAACAAAATATATGATTAAACCATCATGTTACACAGTTGATTTAATTATTATTATATTTTTTTTAATGCAAAGCAGCCATTATTTTCGACCTAATTAATAATTTTAATTGTAGAGTAACTATTTTCAGCTTCAATCAATAGAGCTCTGATAATTAATAATGAAAACCTCAGTTTTAAAAGGTATAAACATTACATTCATTTGAAATGTTCTGAAGTTTATTCTAAAACGTTGCATACTGTGAATGCAAGGGCTTAAACTAAAGGTGTAGTCCTTGTGCTTGTTCTTTGGTAGTACAATAGGTACTAGTAATGCAGTATAAAAGATTATAATGATCCATTATTGCCTCTTTGGTCCCGCAGCATAAGTATGGCTTATCTTTGAAACGATTTGAGGAATGTAGGGTTCGATTTCCAGGTCAGGTAAATGATTTTTATGTTTGACTAGATGTGCCCGCGGTTTCAACCGCGTTTATCTTTACTGCGCCGCCCCCGTGGGTCGTAGCGTGATATTATATAGCCTTTCTCGATAAATAGGCTAACCAACACTAAAAGAATTTTTCAAATCGAACCAGTAGTTCCTAATATTAGCGCGTTCAAGCAAACAAACAAACAAACTCTTCAGCTTTATTATATAATAGTATAGATAATATTTCTCAGTACAGCACGACATTTGAAAACGTGCAGTTTGCTCCTTAGAACCTAAAAGGTGTCCAGAACACCATCAACTACCGGTTCACGAATATGTAGAGTTGTATGTCACATTATTGAAACTTGCATGCAAGTCAAATTTTCTGTTTTATTCAACAAAGATAAGGCTCATTAGTTGCCAAACGGTCTTGAAGATGCCTCGCATTGAAGCGAAACATGTGTCGACGCGTATTTTGTGTTCCAAGCGAAATACTGCAAGTCAGAGTACGCCCGGACCCCACGTCGCGGCTGGCCCTATCTAGAGGAGTTCGGTATTGTCAACCGTTTTTAATTGCAATGGTTGAGGTGAGCAACCCGGAGGTGCGTGGTGGGTTCCTCTCTTCCCAACAATTTTCTTAAAGAGGAGGCCACAAAGGGCTCTGTATATTTTAGCTTTCTCTTCATTATACAATATAAATAGTACACTTACTTATTCGCCAGGCGAGGCGTGACGCTCACATAGGTACAGTTGTAGTGCATGCACAGTACGTCCGTGTCACCATCGTCCCCTATTTCTTCCACCTCGCCCTCCGCAGACAGCTGTACTAGACGCTGCAATTATCATTCATAGTATACTATTTTTGTAGTTTTTTTAGTTTAGAAAACATTTTGTTTTTGTTTTATGATGTTGTCGATAATTGCATAATTATAATATCTTCCCTTTTGTAAATAGGATCGAATTTAGACTTGACCTGCTAAGACTGTAAATATATATGTGAACTAAAATTACCTAAACAATAACAAGATTTACCCTACTTATATACCACAGTTATTTTGTCTTGTACTGAGATAGGAAGTTCTAATTAAAGTCTGAGTAAAATGCGTACGTATTATCCTTAACAAATAATTATATTAGATACAAATGTTAAGTATTGATTTCAGTTAAGGAGTAAAAGTAGTTTGTTTCCTGTTAGAATAAAATTATATTTCCTTATTCATTGTTATTTAACTAATTAAAAGCTGTATTCATTATTTCTACCTATAATTTTTCTTAAATATAAGTAGTTTTCTTTATTATGTATAGTTAGTCGACTTACACACAACATTAGTAAGTGGATCAATTTTAATAAGCTTGAGCAAGGTACATTTACAAATATGTACTGGGGCAGGTTAAACAAAACAAAGCTTTTAGGAATAGGTAGTTATTTTGGGGTATATAGTGGCCTATATCACTCATAGCTAAACTATTGGTTGAATGGAAACAAAGTGGCGGGTAATATCTAGGAGAACATGAATAGGAATTCTTTACACTTGGAGTAACGCCAGATAATATATTTAGACACTAAATATTCTTACTATAACTAAAAATACTGGCTGCAATATGCAAACCTTGGGGAGTTCTGAATGTAATGCGGTGTCACTATAGCAAATGTTTAATGTTCAGCTACTGATTGTCACGAGGTAAATAAAGGTTCATAGACTATTTTGGAACAATTGTATACAAACGTACCAAGATGTACAACTAAATAAAACATAATGCTCAAAATGTCATCATAAATTCTAAACAATACATTATTGGCCGCAATATTTTAATGTCAGCAATTATTAAATTTATGAAAAAGAGATACTTCCTTTAAAAACAATTCAGGAACAAAATGTACTAAATGCTGCGGTCCATATTAATTAGTTTTATAAGCTGAATCGTATCTTGGGATTTTTATAAATATTTTAGGAATTATATTGGTTTAGGTTCAAAGTTTACGCATGTAATATTCAACATACACAGCAATTGAATTGGTACCCAATGAAAACCATATGAATGAAAAGATGAGTAATGCCGCGAATTTATCATCGTTAGTAAACTTAGCGCGCAAAACACGCATGTTTCTGGAAACTAACTGAGTAGGTCGCCACGTAATTCGCAGCTACGTCAAACGAATCAACAACAGCAATACCTAAGGTTATTCATCAATGAATATTTTGCGGTGTATGTTGAACATTAGGATTATGAAGACTAATATGAATGAGATGACTGGTGAACGACCCGCTACCTTATATACCTTTCTGAAGGGTGGGTCTGCGACGCGCACGTCGTTTGCGCAGTGGCAGCGGTGACGCGGCGTGCCCGCGACTGCGTACACTGTCAACGAGTCTTCGGGCTGCGCGGTCACACTTCGAGGATCCATCTCTAATACCACCCATGACACGTTTGATGGAAATAGGACCCTAGAAATACACTCGATTATCAGAAGTGCTAGTAAAAAGTAATTACAACTAAGCTAAATTTAATGTACAATATGCGTAAATCCATCACCGAATATGTTAAATCGTAATAGAAGGCCAACCTATTGCTGTCTAAGACACGGTTCACAATAGCGTACTTTCTATGAAAGGACTATAAAATAAACCACAATTGCAGTTAGCAAAGCCCGGCATTGGTCCATGATTCACAAAATTGGTAATTATTCACACTAAGGTTGACATAATATTTTACGTGCACTTAACTTTTTTTTTTGTAAGTATCGAGTACAAGTAATATAAAATACCAAAATAATGTAATCAAAACATAGCATGTATTTAATTAGCAATCAGTCGCTCAAAATTTGTATGTGTTAAACCAGTTTATATCTCATTATCATATTTATATCTATGTTAGAGTTTCAAGCCAAGGATTAGCGTTCAACGATCCAAGACAGAAGAATGTGGCGTTGTCTCTTATTGGCAACCAAGAAACTCTTTGAATCTCTGAACCTCTGAGTAAGTAAGTACTTAATTACGGAATGTGGAACAATACCTGGTAGACAGTAATACGCTTCCCCCTATTACGTAGGGCCTAAATCGATACATGGCACCATATGGGTGTGATACAATACTGTCTAATCTTTCAAGAATATACATATATGTGAGACTATATATGAGGCGTATAAAATCAAAGGCAGCAAAGTGCCACAAGGTAAAATTATAAGGAGATCAAAAAATCGTCCTATGGGACTCATAGCAAATAGGTTCTATATGTTTTGAATTTAGCATGTAGAATAATTTATATTTTTTTGTTTTTTAATTAATGTCGCCGACGTACTACAATATTAAGTAATAGATGGTTGCCATTGTAGTTTGGACTTTTGCTGCCTTTGATCCTATACGCCTCATATGTAATACGAATAAAAGCCCAACAGTGTCGTTATAAGGCTCTAGATGACTACAATATAATGTCCTTCAGACCGAAATTCGGTCACGGCGGCCAATCTTAACGTAGACTGGCTATCTGCTAACCTAACCTAACTCTCATCATCCGATGGTATATCGTTAACAGTTTGTAGCACTATGTTTTGCCTTAAAGGCATACAAATATAATCTCAATTGTCAACATGTTAGTAATAATAAAACTTAATGATATAATAAAAAAACATAATATGATTGAAGAGAAACACAATAAAGAATTAATATTGTAACCTCATGTTAGTAACGGTGGCCTGTTTGTACGGGTGGTCGGATTCCACCCAAGTGTAGTGATGTCCAGTGGTGGTGGTCGTCTCTTCGTCGCCCGGCACTAAGAGGTTCATTGCAGCCACGTGTGGGAGTAACTTATGTATCATCTCCAGTGACTTGATTACACTCTGAAATGTAACAGAAATTGGTCAGCATTTCTAGTGCATGTAATTTATTTGATATAGCATCGAGTTTACGCTTACTTGGACACTGTTTTATTTTACGGGGAACTGATATATCTGTCGTTATTCTTACTAGCGATTACAATTTGATATCTTTTGCTGCTTAACTCGAATTACTCTATCTCTAGTAAGGTGAATGCAGACATAGATCGTTTATAAGGAACCATAGACAGTTTACTTCATATTTTTGGTATAAGACGCACTCAATACTCGACAATTTATTATCACTACTATTATTCGTTTCAAATTTTACAATCCTCTAACTGGATGAGACCACCACTAAGCAAGGAAGCAGTTATACCAAACACCAGTAGTGATTTCAATAGCATATATCCTTACCTTGGAATCGTTCAGGCCCTCTAAGTTCGCGAGACAGTACGGTATCAGTATGTTGATAGCCGGTGACTGCTGCAGTACCGACGCGTTTCTCCTCAAGTCCTCAGCAGTGAGCTCATTGCGCAGCATACAGAACAGTTCCGCGCCACGCTCCATGACTATGGAAGCGACGCGAAGGGTGATCGCTCGTAACGCTGTTATGAGACTGTCAGCGCTCTCCGATGAATTCGATAAAGATTTTGATGTCCTGTAACAAATTAGAGCATGTGAACGTTTCTAAATTAATTCACTTTGCCTGAATAATGGTAACAAGTAAGACATAATAATATATAGAAATTCAAATTAACAAAAAATATGGGACAAACGGGCACCTTTCTTCCACTGCCTCAATGAGTGACCAAACTCAAAAGAAACTAATTTGTGTGATCCCCAAATAACTTATCTGTCTGTGTTGAACCTTCTGATCATTAATTGTATAGAAAGCCGCATATTATTAATTGCTCAGGGTCACCATTAATCGTAAGCAACTTACCCGTAATATATCAGACAAGGTATCTGTCCCCTTGCAAGTGTGGTGCCATTGAAGCTAAGCGAGCAAGAAGCGAATCGGAATGTTGTTCCATCCGCGCCTTTTACGGAAGGCAAGCCGCAGTCGCCGTTCGCTGTTCGACCACCGTGATTGCACAATCGGATGGCGTAGCGGAGATCCTCCTACAAGAGCAAAGACGTGAATTCAGCAAGAAACAGATTGGCACAGTTAGAAGGTTCAGATGATTATTATCGGTTGATTTCTTTGTCAAGGAATACATAATGAGGTATCTGTATATACTCAGTATTCCATAATGTCTTAAACTGTATGTATTTTCAAATAGTTAGTTAGTATTTATATAAGATTCAACCCGTATCATTGTTAGAGAAGACGCATGCGTATCATTTAGAGAATCTAAATATTAATTTGTTAAGAAATAGTTGTACTTCTTTTTAAGAGTGCGCAAATAGGCTTTTAAGAATTGGCATAGTTAAAGTTAATATGGAGAAAGCGAGCAGAAAATTAAATTTATAAATCATTTAATATTTTACAGTCGAATTTCGATCTGTTATGTAGACGGCTGAAGGGAGCTATTCGCATAAAAGGCTTAAATTTCATCGCTAGCTACCTATGAGAAAATAAGATAATAACTTACTTTTAAAGGCACGGGCCTATCAAACTTGAGTTGCACCATGTCGTGCTGGCAGTCGGCGGCGCGGAACGAACCATGCGTGACCTCAACGCTCACCCAGCAGTGCGTCGGATTCGCTTCGTCTGCAGTCGCACGTAGCTGCAATGGAAATACGCGTTAATTACATCCAAATTAAAAAGAATATATCAGCCAGTCATACTTAACAATCGTTTTAGTTTTTCACTACTTGCTAGTATTCCTGTAAAAACTGCGACCTCTCGCAAATCAAATGCCTTATCCATTGCGCTAGCGCTTCACCTCATACATATTGTGTCATATTTCAAAGTATTGTATATAAAGTAATATACTGATTGATAAACATTTTATTTTCAGTTATGGCATGAATTAAAAACCTTAGTCTAGTTGAAGTTTTTAATTATTTATATTTAAAAAAGAAATAGTGCTTTTAAGAAGTCTATTAAATAAATCGTGCGTCGCGTCTGTTAGGGCTTAATATGTAGTTTATGCTACGAATGGGTACGTACGCATAAGCGTATGCCCAGAGTTACCGTACGAGAGTAATGGTAAGCCGCAAGTTGTTGAAACGAGCAGAAATCACACTTCTTTTATTTGCACACCTTAGTATGGAGATAGTGCGACACTTGGCATATGCTTAAGGACTTACCTACAAGACAAACTCACCCGTACATCGTGCAGTAACTCGAGCGAGTATTCATAGTTGCCGAGGCCCCCGTAGACGCAGACGCCGGCTAGCACTACGCCGGGCCTATCGACGGTGAAACAAATCGCGTCCGGGCTCCCATTGCCCGTGTTCCAGGCGCGCGATTGATTCACGCGCATGAATCGAGACGGAGTCACTGTATGTTTCATAGTGTTCGTGTCCAGATCCTCCTAGAACATATATGAAGTACCCTAAGAATCTAAGACAAAGTTTATGGGTATAGAGAACTAGCGTTATTGTTATGCACGCAGATATAAACGACTGATTGCTTAGGTGACGTAGTGAATATGCTGTGCATGAGACATTGATTCATGATTCAGGCAGTGTTATTCAGTTTTTCTATTAATATATAACAGGCTCAATGACTATTCTCGCTCCCTTATTGTACTGTAGAAACATTATATTCTTGATATAATGTTTCTACAGTACAATAAGGTAAGTACAATAATATGTTAATATTTGAGTCTTAAATGTTTTGTGCTTTTAATAGTCTGTGGTTTTGTTTCTGTTATTCTCCTTTTTAAATATTGTTTCGCATGTGAGTATCTATTTAAATTTGATTTCTTCTTAAACCTAAAATTATAATTGTAACTTTATTTTATCCTTTTTTGATGCATGTACTTGTATGTTTATCTTATTATTTTTTAAATTAAGCATTTTTATAATATACTTAGACGCTGTATTTAAGGCACGATGTGATCTCCTGTAATTGAAGGAGTACACAGACCAAAAACGTCTTGAATTGTATTTTCTTTTGTGAATAAGATGTGTACAACCTTTGTTGGAGATCCTTAAAGAGAATAAATAAATATATAAGCTATGTCTCATTATAATAAAGGCAGTATCTAACCAGCGTTGAGTAGTTACAATACATTCTCAAATGACCATTATTTACACTAGTATGTGCTAACAGCGTGTTGATTATAAAATATTACGTCTCAATACGCAAAATAAAAGTTAGGTCGTTATAATTTGTACACTATATTATGCGGTAGGACTTAGCGTACCTATAACATAGCTGTGAGTGCTGACACCACATATTATTATGATACCGAGCAATGGCGAGTTTGCCCGAGCCGCGGGAGTCTCGGGTTCGGACGATACGGGTGCACACGCATACGTAACTTCTACACATTATAATTGTGTTAACCTATCGTGTAGCAAAGTGTTGTACTGTGAACTGACAATACAAAGTAATTTACTCAAAACGGCATTTCATTTATTTATCCCGAGACTCACCTAGAGTGTGGTATTACTATCATATATATCAAACATCTACAATATCCATCAGAGCTGTATCCTAACCTATGGTCTATAAATAATAAATTATGATTCTGTTCATCGTTTTGCAGCTTTGTAATTTTTTGCAAACATCATTTTTCATATTTTGTACTAACGATAATGGTTACATGCAGTCATCACAAATGTTACTTACCCTTATATTAGTGGCACTGTAGGACAACTCAGCGATTATTCTAGTAGTTAGCTTGCAGCAGAATTCAGACAGCATCTCGTGTTGTTTAATCTCGCCGTGGTCGTGCGGTTGGCCGCACTGACGCGTCATCATTTGCTGCTTAATCGGAATCATAACGATGTCCAGCAGACATGGTATTACATCCAGGAGATGCCACTCTGTGTGATTCGGCTTGGTTTCTGTAGTGTCTGGTTGCTGTAAAGAAATAGAAAAGTTAAAATTGGCCAATTGTAAACCACCTTAATGGTATCAAGCACTTATGTTGGCGTCTGACCCCAGGTTAGGCAAACTAATTGAGGTTTTTGACATAATTGAGTTTTTCTGTTAAGAAATTCTTATAACACGACAATAGTTTCGTTTCTATGTTGTACCTTGTCTTTTGAATTGTGTTTACATATCGCCAGTGATAGAAATATCGCTATATACATATGTGGACGCAGGATTATGTGTATTTCTTTGAGGATAAACGGCTATGAGTTAATTCGTCTGTATGTACATTAATGATGAGCATAGCTGCTTTCGAACGATATTTAAATAGTCTTCCACAAATGACAAAGTAATACATATTTTGCATAGTCGTGGAACATTTTTTCATATCAATTACAATTACACAGTTGATAATCATAATATCCTTATGTGGGTTACCTTCTGAACTTCTCTATTGTTTGCTCTGGGCGGCACTGGTGGCGGTTTCTGGTGAGATGACCGCGGTACTGTTGCTGATTTGGACGGAACTTCCTTCAATACCTGTACACAAAACAGTATATAAAATTATCTGAACATAGGCGTCAGAAGCGTGGAGGCATATATCCAGGAGTGGACTAAGGCAGATCAGATTGTTGTGCTGCAATATGTCTTACCTTGCTGTCAGGTCGCCGATTCTCAGAGGTCATGAGTGCGTTCTGTGTGACAGGCACTACGTACTGCAATACATCTCGCAGGCTACGAGAAGCGCACATCGCCGCGCAAGTCGATGTCAACTCGCGAATCTGGCATGGCAGCACCACTCCTTCCTATTAACATACGTTCAAAAAATTAATACTTGTACATTTTTAAACACTATTCCCGCTAGAAAGAAATGCTGTGGCGGGCGTTCTTTACTAATATTTAAATAACGCATATAAAATACACCCAGACTCGAAACAACAATTTGTGGATTACATACATCCAGTCTATATATTATATTGCATATTAAACCTAAATAAATATATATATATATATATCGATTTACTTACTTTAACATGGCACAACAGAGAACATAGTTGATTCCATTTGAGCGTTGGCGTCGGGAAGAACGCGTGGAAGCAAGCTGTTATGGTCTCGTGAGCTTCTTTCAGTACCGAGGTGGTCAATTCTAAAGAAAACTGCACGTAGCAGACTCTATGTGCCTTATGCTTCCCCGGTCTTCTTGGTAACATAGCGCAGGTAGGGGTCGGGTCCGCCATCATGCCCTGAATGATATTCCGCACGTCGGCAATAGCTTCGAAATACGACATGTATTCATGAGAATTTCTCTTCCTGTTATTCTGTGGATATATTTCGTTTATGTAAGACTTCACGAGCCTTAAACACGCTCTGATGACATAAACCAATCTCTTCTGGTGTTTCATTAAAGTGAGTTTTTGATAGTTTATCGGTACCGTGCCGCTGGACTCTATAATGATATCTCTGAATATATTCCAACTCCAATGTAGGAGAGTTATAAGTGATCTGAAGCAAGGAACGGTCACTTTTCTGGATAAGTTCCTAGACAGCTGTATGATAGGTTCGCCAAGGTCGATTGTCCTTAGCGGCACTGACTGATCGGGGCTAACAGTGTTGTACAGGAGACACGGGATTTGTCCGGCGTTGACGTCTGTTCCGTTATTGGATTTCTTAGAGGTTTTGAAGTGGAAACCGACTTCATCGTTAATAACCATCGCTTGGCCTGAAGAGCCACAATCTGAAGAGGGCCCGTTGAGGCAAGCCCATGCGACGTACCATCTGTTTGCCTGCAAACCGTAAGTGTAAATTGAAACCGTTGGCAGCATAAATATATTGTTTTCAAATTACGTAATAAACGGTACAATAACCTATTCTATTTACATTTTCATGGCATTACCTCTGAGAGTAGCCTAGGATATAAATTTAAGGCAACTGGAATTAAAGCGCTCTGTTCTTTTATGCGTCATAGGTTGCAAAAAGTGCTGCTGCGTCTATGTTGCCCAGGATGACACACATCTGACGCTGCGTACAGCGCGAAAAGCGAAACAATTGCTTTATATATCATGAAATAATTCGCGGTAATCGCAATTCGTTCAACGCACCGTATGACGCGTAAACGAAACGAGCGCTTTAGATCCCTACAGTTTATGATATTTATTAAGGTATTTATTATTCAATCAGATAATACATACAATGAGAGACACGGGCGTTTCGAACAGCACGGGGAAGCGGTCCCTAGGAGCGCACTCGAACACGATCTCGTCGTTCTCGACAATGAGCTCGCCGTCGCCCTCTTGGTCTCCGCCCTCGATGCCAATGTCATACAACTTTATCTTCGCTGTGTAATCACCGCGCCCACCGAATAAGCCAAAACCACCTAAAATTTATAAGGAATTAAATCTACGGTCTTTGCCTGGCGATTTCTTTTTCTACAAGTTATTTCGTGTGGTCATTTAGACGAGGAAAATAAAAAAAAATAAAAAAATATTAATACAACGGTAATTAAAATTAAAGAAGAAAAGAGTTTATATATATATATTTTCTTTTAACATGTATTATTAATAATCTACATCAATTTATTTCATAGAAATTGTGCTCATAATTTGGTAGCTCAATATCTTCCAAAATTACGTGATCATTGTAATTTTTGTTTCAGGCCATATTTTTACAAGCACAATACACGATTGAGAAAATCCGATAGAAATGTGTTATTGAAAATTAGAATAACATAGATTGTGTTCGTAGATATTAATTTTACAAAACTAGTTTATTCAACTCAACACCGCAATTAGACTATAGTTTGCTTGTTAACAGTATGTAAGGAATGTTTCTTACCCAGCAGTATATCAGTATCGCACATAAATCGTATCGCCTCAACGGAATGTCCGGAGTATCCCCAGCCACCGCCGTGGCTCTCAAATCTGTTCACAGTTAGAAAGTCTTCCTTTACGGGCGCAACTGGTGATGCCGCACTCTCCCTTTTACACTCAACTTGATTCAACCTATAAAAACGCGATCTTATTGTAATAATTACACATGGAACAATAGTAACTGCAAGACTCAATCATGAAAATGTCACGCCATATTGCCATTCAATGCAGCTGTTATTATTTATCATTAATTTTAGATTTACTGGCTTTTAAATTTTATAAAATTTAAATACCCTAATATAACGAAAATGTATTTCTGTAACCTATCAATATATTCACGTAGGCAGTACATTGATGACTCCCGCCAGACTACAAAATAATAGGTAGTTACCTGATATCATGCGCGTATGTCAGTGAATCCAAACAGCCAAGTAAATGCAAAGCAGCGTGCAGTCTCGTAATATAGCAGCCCGGGGCCGAGGGGATGGCCAATTCTTGATTCAACACAGACATATTCGACAAAGCAACATTCTCCGTCGGTCTGTTATCATTATTAAAAGTTAAGTCGAAATTCTCTAAATTCTTAAAGTCTTCTAGACGCTTCATGCTACCATAATTCGGGTATTCAAATTCATTATCACCAAAATACCCTTCGGAATCAACATTGCAGCATCTTTGAACCTTATGTGAATCAAATGCTAATATGTTGTAGCATTTCATGACTCTCATTTGTGGTTGATAGCACCACAGGACATCGTACAGAGGATCGATGCAGGCAAGTGTATTCACAAAGTCGACTTGCTCGGCGCCCGTCCAAGCGTTGCATGTTCCATCGCTCTTATTCACCGTTATGCATTTAAACGTGTGTTCCGGACGATTTGGGAGGATTACTAGAAGAAATAAGTCATATTTTAGAAGCTATATAATAATCTACTTGCATGATATTATTAAGTGTAAGCAAACTTTTACTGGAATCCTACACAAAGGTAGCGAAATGAAAGAAAATAAATAATAGTTAGGTATCATCATCATCATCTCAGCCGAAAGACTGCTGGGCATAGGCCTCCGCCAAGGTTTTCCATACAGACCGATCTTGGGCCACCTGCATCCAACCGTTTCCAGAGACCCTTACCAGGTCGTTGGTAATAGTTAGGTATGTAACTTCTAAAATCGGTATTGACTAAATAAAATAATAATTACCAATAGTGTTATTATTGGCGGTTATTGTGGAGCTGAACAGTGTGTCGGTCTTGATGAGCGCCTGTGACACTTGCACGAAGGTCTGGTCACCGGAGGCGGACACCCACACGGCTTTACACGCGTGCCGCGGGCCGAGGCGCGGCACACGACCCGGGGTCGCGTACCACATCGAGCATCTGTCTGGACGAGCCGGCTCTTCGATACGAGGACGACCGAGGGAACCTTTCTGTAAAATCACACGAAAATGGTATTTAAATTAACAGCTTTTTCACCTATACGTAATGGCGTAACTACTAACGTCTAAGTTTAATCAGAAAGCCTATTCTCGTAATAAAATCAAGTTCTGGTTTGGTTTCACTGTTAACAAAACCTAATGTTCTCGAAGATATGTGCAGCCTTCCAACTCGTACTAAGCCAACGTAGTGGACTATGGCCTAACCCTTCTCACGCTGAGAAGCTCGTGCTAGGCAGTGGGACCAATATAGGGCTGATATTTTTATGATTAAAATACCCTATGTCCTTTGTTCTTGTTCTTGTAAACAAACTCACATTTGCATTTATAATATTATAGTTAGGATTACCTGTATGTTACCGTGTACGTACCTGATAATGACCAAAAGTGTAGAGTTCCCCCTCTCTCGAGAGTACTACAGTGTGATTGCTGCCAGCAGCAACGGATGACGCTCGCGGTATTCGAACTCGCACGATACGATGGTGTACTGATATGTCACCTGCGCCCAGCTGCCCGTACTGATTCGATCCGAATGTTAGCACATCACCTATATCAAAGAGAGACATTTTTAATCAAGATGTCACTTTTTGTTTAACCTTTTGAACGCCAGAGTATAAACGCATCGCCGTACCCCCGACGCCAAGCCACTTTTTCTGTAAAATGACCTTCAGAAGTATAGGGATTCCAAAACTTTATCGAATATCAATTGTTTTTATTTTCGTCTTAAATTTTCTTATAAACCCTACTCATGACACTGATATTTATTTAACCACAAAAGTAATGTTTTATTTAGTTTTATTGTTTATTTTTATGTTAAGGTGCGACGTATTTTTTGTCATACATATATGACGTTGGCGTTGAGGGCAAGATTTATAGGTAGTCTTATTGCCATCTACCGGGCACAAAGGCATAGGCAGACTTCGAACTGCTTTTGATAATTTCCTAACATTAAGCCTCACAATTAGCGTAACTGTTTATTAACACAAACATATCACGGGTAAAAGAAAACAACTTTTTACTTTCTTTTTAATTAGCGTCGTCCTATGTATATTTACAAATTCTTGACTTCACGAGCATTCAAGCAACAGACACAAAGTACATCTTAATATGCAACTAATATTCGTGGCTCATACAAATGCTTGTGGTTCTTGAACAGCACTCGATGCGGTGTAGTGGCGAGGTGAACATGTTTTTTTTTCTTTTTATTTAATAAGACAACTAACCAAATAAATCCTTTGTCGCGGGTGACTTTACAAATATTTAAACCACTGACACAATGAACACCTAGACTCGGACCAACCGTTTGTGGATCACACAAAGTGTTGTCCCGTGTGGGCGCAGCGTCAGCGACGAGGCTACCACTTAAACCACTACGTCATCCGTGCAGTCAAAATCATGTAATCTAATGCGATCTCCATTCAATAAGTATTAATCACACGCCATCTAGTCTTGCCTGACCAGATTATTTTGACTTACCATGTTCAGTGAGTAGGACAGTGTGATGTAGGCCACAAGCCACCGCCACGACGCGGTGTCCGCCAGGCACTGCGATCCTCGCAGGCGGGAGACAGCTCACTTTCATACTAGCGTCTCGTTCCCCCTCTGAACTACCCGCGTGGCCCTCGTACGTAGCGAAACGGACACCTTTTTCTAAATAAATTTATATAATGAATCGTACATTGTCTTATAAATATAGCATTGATATTTTAAAGGCATATTAGAATCTTATTGTAAGGCAAAAATGAAGTTAGACTTAACATAGTACTAGATGTTCCCGCGGTTTCACCCGCTATTATCGTTACCGCGCCGCCCCCGTGGGTCGTTCCTCGATAAATAGGCTATCCAACACTAAAATAATTTTTCAAATCGAATCAGTAGTTCTTGAGATTAGCGCGTTCAAACAAACAAACTCTTCAGCTTTATAATATTATACTAGTTTTCACCCGCGGCTTCGCTGGCGTAAATGTAGGTTAGGTTAGGTTAGGTTTGCAACAATATTTTTTTCTGGATGAAAGGTACCCTATGTCCTATTCTGTACCCCTGACAACGTGTATGCAAAATTTAACGTTGATCGGTTGAGTAGTTAAGGCGCGATAGCGTAACAAACTCATTTTCGCATTTATAATATTAGTTAGGATAGTATAGATATAAAATATATTTTGAAATCTACGCGTGGTTTTTTCAGTAGCGTGTTTTAGATTTACTAATTTTTACTTTAAACTCAGTTATAACAGAGAAATGATTTGATCTTGTGTTTTGGCAATTGACTGATTAATAACTTTCCTAATATTGTAAAAATAATAATAAGTAATCAACTCTGCAGCACGGGTTGAAATATAAATTATTATATTACTTAAAAAAAACTCCAACTCAAATCCCGTGCTATGAATAATTTCTGTGTCGCGGGTATCTTTACAAGTGTTTTAAGCAATAAAGTAAACCCAAACCAACTAATTTCGGATCACGATCACACAATTTTTTGACTCATGTGGGGATCGAACTCACGACACTCAACGCATTGTGGTAAGGCCACCACTTAACCCTCTACCCCCGACACAAAAGATTCCACTGGGTCGAAGTGTCGCCGGTCTGCACTGACTGGCCCCTACACATAAGATAAGATAACCCTCTACCCCACTACGCAAATTTCATATAAGTACTAACCACCCCTCTCTCTAGTAGATGTATCAGCGTCGTCATCCAGATCAGTAGTGACGGTACTTCGCTCCGGTCTGCTAGCAGCCACGAAGGCGTCAGCGCATCGCCGACATATTCCACACACCGAACAACCACTATCACCTTCACCGCAACCACATTTCCTACAAAACGTAATATAATATATATATACTGTCACGCCTACATCTTCGATCTATGCAGAGAATAAACATCTACATTTCGCCAGGTATGCACATAGGTGTAATAAATCTCTGCAAGCACATGAGCACCCTAGACCGAACGATGTGCTGCTAATGAGAATTTATTAACAGAAAACTGCAGTACTCAACTGCCTCAATTAGGAATCGAACTCTAGATCTTTGCACAAAAGTCGCTTTTACTACTGGCACCAGCAAGGCAGCAATATCAATTAGTTAAGAAAGTTGACGTAGTGCTACACCACAGTGAACGAAAGTCTATAGGCCCACGACGTTTTGACTTTATTAATTACAAACGAAAATCTTTCTTATTTATATATAATATTGGTATAGATATAGATAAGTACTCACTCTCCGGGCACTCTGTTGGGTAGATGTGCGCAATGGCAGGCGCTTGAAAATCCCGTGCACTCACGACACAGAACGCACACTCGACAATAATCGGTGGTCCAAGTATGCGATGTTGAGCATATTCTAGAATCTTCCTTGCTCTCGCTACGCCGTGATAGTGAGGCACGACGAGGGGAATAAAATTCTGTAATAAGCAATATTAATTCACAATTTTAGAATCTTGTTATAGAATAGCTAAATGGGAAGACAGACTTTTTAAAAAGGACTCAGTCTTTTCATGTAAAAGATTTTATACATAATATACAGTCGTTATACTAATTAAGGACAGTCTCGAAATAACTCCAATAATTGTGAACTATATTTTCTTTTCTATTCTTCTAAAAATCATTTGTTATAAGTCGGCCTCGGTGGCGTAGTGGTTAGTGTAACCGACTGCCACGCCTGAGGTCGCGGGTTCGATTCCCGCACAAGTCAAACATTTGTGTGCATGAACATGGATGTTTGTCTTGGTCTGGGTGTTTCTATGTATAATATGTAAGTATTTACAAAAAAATAAATAAAAAAAGTATATATGTATGTTTATCCATTGTCTAGTACCCATAGTACAAGCTCTGCTTAGTTTGGGCTAGATGGTGTTGTGTGTATGTGATAGAATATTATTATATTATTATTTATTTCGTGTAAATAATTTAACAGCTCCTTAACAACAACTAACATCAGCTTGGACAATAAACCTTTGAATTATCACCAAACACAGTAGTATATGTTCTCATAATAAGGACACTGCTTAATTAGAGACACTAGAAAATCGTACATTATTTTTTAAATTCAAAAGCTAATAATTGACGGTCCATTAATCTGATTTTAACTTTACTGACTAAATTATTTTAACAAATAAAGAAAGCCAGAAATAAAAGCTGCGATACAACTCAACGAAAAGTGTTACATACCAAAATATAGACATTACTAGCTTTTGCCCGCGGTTTCGCTCGCGTTAATTTAGAATTTGACAATCAATTCGGGTTGTACTCTGCTTGCAACAATATAATTCAATCATGATTCGAAAGACACGTGACGCCATCTACGAACGTTATTATTGTTTTCCTCGGGAACAGTAATTTTTTTCGGGATGAAAGGTAGCCTATGTCCATTTCTGTTCACCTGACAACGTATATACAAAATTTCGGGATGATCGTTATAGTGGTTTAGGCGTGAAAAGGTAACAAACAAACAAACTCATTTTCGCTTTTATAATATTAGTTAGGATTAGGACTAGGATTTTATTTATTCGAAAGCTATGGTGTCCAAACTATGCAACATTTCAAACGCAGTAACAAATGATTAAATGTGCCCAGAAAAAGGATCAAGACAAACAACTTAGCCACGAAAGGTCTTTTTCAGACTATTTAAACGTTAAGTATTTTGAATCAGATCTTACAGCTTAGTAGGTATCTGTGAAGACTGTTCAACGACGTCTTATAAGAGCAAAGTGGCCCGTAAAGTACTATTGTTCAAAAAAGAACATCGAGATCCACGTCTGGTATTTGCACGTAAATATGGACATTAGACCTACACCGCCCGGACAGTAATCCCATCGAGCACCTTTGGTCCAAAACCAAGAAAAGTTGCAACTTATTGTACCACAACTTTTGATTATTTTGTTTAAGCTTTTCCTGACTTGAGAAAACATTACTATGGCAACATATCAGAAGTTGATATCATCTATGCCAAGTCGTTGTCAAGCAGTCATTAAAGCAAAGATTCTGCTACTGGATATTGATTTTCTCAGCTATAGAGCCGGGATGTTCTAAGGAGCTGGCTTAGGTATAAGTTTTTTTAAATGATTAATATTCCAGTTTATTCATGAAATTTTACTTTTCCGTCCCTAATTAAACGATCAGCTACAGAATATCAAGTTAAAAACGTATTATTACCTTTAAAATCCAACATATTATTTGCTACTTTTTTATATTTTATTCACACCGATTTAAATGTAATAATAATAGTAACCTATGACTTTAGTAGGATTTTATAAATCAATAGGATTTTGTATTAATAAGTCAAAAACGGATTATACCTGTTCTCAACCATAATGTCCCTAATTAGCTGACCACGACTGCATTGTTTTGTAATTCGCTGTTATAATATTTGAGACACACATACATCTACATATAGTGGTGTGATAAACGGCTTAATTTCGACAACGCTTACAACGTTGTGTTTATATTGAAAAGCGCGCTTTTGAAAAAGCTTTTTACTTAAAACGCTTTTTGTAATTCGTTGTGAAAGCGGACATTAAAGCTGCCGCTACCCGCTTCTCAAATCGTTTTATTAGGTATTGCTGTATTAAACATTAAAACTGCGTACTTTAAACGAAAGTTTATGCAACTAAAACAAAAATCTTTTTACTACTTATAAATATTATTACGTAAACAAACAACTCGTAATTTAGTAGCTTAATCCTAATGTTGACATGTTTGTTTGTATATTAGTCTTTATGTCCTCACGTATTGAGTTCATTTTCAATATTACTTTAAAAAAGCAGTAAGCAGTGCGGCCAACTTAACGTTCGCGAATCGTTGTCATTTCGTTGTCGTCCAACGCGCCGCGCCAGTCGCTAGCGCCTAGCGGCTGCGACAACGTTACAGTTTATGAAGTTGCTTTCCGTTTAAACGAAATCGGCGTGTACTTATAAACGAACGCTTATGCTTATGTTGATAAGCAGATTGTGTTTAAAGCTTTTCGTTTAAACGCCCACTACTATCTACATATAGGAATGTTCAAAAGTAAACCCATAAACTACTGGTTCAAGAAGTCGCATAATCATTGCAACTGCAACTGCCTCACAAAAATTGTAGGCCTACATATTTTGTTGTTCGGAGTCATGGTGTTCTATGTGTCCCTTCTTTGAATGTTTGTAAAGATCCTTGAGACAAAAGATTTATAGGTAGAGCCGACACAATTCTTTTAAAAAAATAGAAAGTAAACGTATGTACACACTGCTACACATCAAGATAGACACCCTATATACGCATAACTACGCTATAAACAAAATATATAATTGTCGGAAAGGGACAGTGCATAGTGGTGTCGATATAATGGTAAGGATAGAGTGTAACGAAAATATAACGCACTTTCTCGCACGATTCGCAGCGTTCAACTTCTAATAATTCAAAGTCCAAACAGTCTAGGTTGATATGTCGCTGTGTGTACTAATCTTCGAAGCAACGTGTTAATTTTAATACTATTGTAATCATGCATTTTAACCCCATTATATTTACGAACCCTCAATGGAAGCTTCGAGCCTGTTCAAACAATACTTACTTGGGGCGCGGTCAGACCGCGGCCTTTGTACTTAAAAAGAACTCTCGCACTTAACATCTCCTGTAACGCAAAGGACTTTAGAAACATTGAAACAAAGGACACAAAAAATCCATTCCCGGATTAACTATTTATGCATCACACAAGTTTTTGTGCATTGCTTGAATTTCTAAACGTTGAACCCGCATTTCTAGACGTATATGAGACAACTCTTTAATCATTGCACCAACCATTCAATACTACTTACTTTCTTTAGTGTATCCAAACTCCCGACCACACTGGCCTTTGTTGTTGATGCCAAAAGTGTAAACTTGTCCAAAGTTAGTCAGAGCAACGGCGTGTGCTTTGCCTAGGGCAACCTGCAACAAATATTTTTATCTCAGAATGTTGACTATCTCACTCACACTTCCACTACTTTATTACTTGTATATTAAAGTTTGGCCGTAGGGACCATTTAAAATCTTCGTCACTTTCATAAATGCTTTCGGTGCGATAACATTAATGAAATAAGTCTTGTGCATCACCTAAGAGAGTATCGTTCTATCACCGGATTACAAACGATTGCACAAGAGCAAAAGTGACTCATATCGATCGCAATCAGTTATTTATAACTGAGTGAGAATACACTCAACTTTCTTCCCGTCGATGTACTTAAAGGAAACATATTGTTGGGAGTCTAATATCACAGGCAACAATCTCACGGGACAACCAAAAGATCTAAATTGTAATATTAAAAGATATGTAATTGTAGTTAGACTACATCGTTAGTGCGGTAGTAGTAAATGCGACTATTTTGTATGAGGTTTCGGGTTCGATTCTCGGTTCGGGCAATGTAATAGGATTTTACTGTTAAGAAACTCTGCGATGGAGCACATAGTCTGGCACTGTGCGCGATAAAAGACAAGTTGTCATACATATTTGTCTACACCTTTACTGCCTTTATCTGTATGTAGTTCTGCATAATTATCACGGAGTGTATACAGAGTGTCCGGTAATTAATGAGTAACCTTGAAATGTCTTATAGTAGAACTAATGGACGTTCAGAAAAAAAATGAAAAAAATCTATCCTAACTAATACCTGAGATATGATTTTTTTAAATACCATATTTAACTTTCTTGTACACTACGACAATAAATGAACGAATTCCATCGGTTTTTTGTTGTTTTATTATTAAACACTAATAATTGTACTAACAGATACAAAGTCAAAAGTATGACTAGCTATTGCACTTTTTAAAATTATTCTTTTAATTTTTTTTCTGCACCGCTATCATTTCTACTATAAGACATTACAATAGTATCCATTAATAACCGGACAACCTGTATATGTAAAGTTCCTGACCTGTATGACTCTATCCTGTCGCAGGCCGAGCACCAGCCCCGCGGAGTCGCAGTGCTGCGTGTCTTTACCAAACATGAGTAGCAAGCCTTGCCTGGTCACTAAAGCTGTTGACCCGTTGTTGCATGCCGCGTACGTTACGTGGTGACCTTCGGCCTATAAAACATTCACAGTCAATGAATAATCACGTTCATTTAATCTTTTGGCCAACGCTCGCATGGCAATTGTATGAGTAATTATATAATGCAGGACACAGAACTTAATCTGTGAAGTCTTAGAATACGAGACATAATTAAAAATCTATTGTCTCTGGCCATCGGTGTACCGCTACGACTCAATAGATCAAGTGAGCTGTTACGCAATCATTAAAGGTACAGGACAAAACATTATAAAGTAGCATTAGAATGTGACTTAATCCTTTCAGACTCGATATTCAATCCCCAAACAAACTTTAACTGTGGCAATAATAAAACGTGTCGGTTGTTTTTATATAGAAAATCTGTCAAATCTATGCTATATATGTAAACCATAAATACTTAAGATTTAAGATTAAGATACTCCTTACTCACTTTGAATATTTTCTTAGGTCTGGTGGGCTTAGGTGTTCGCCTATGTTTAGTGGCGTCCCCGTCCTCGCCCCGTCGTGCTATTCCCGTGAACAATGCCGTCCCATTGTCTAACACCAAGACTGCATGGACACCTTCATGTCCCACCGCTACCTGAACGTAATCGAACAAACACGCATTTAAATGTGTGTGCTACTAAACTGCCGAGCGTAAAGCCCGCCTGATGGTAAAAGGTTACCGTAGCCTATGGACATGTGTAACAATTGGGAGTAAGACTCGCGCATTGGTGGCCTTATAGGGAACCAGATGTTCCACGCAGTGTCAAAGTCGATGCTAAATTCATTTACAACACAAAGTACACTTATGAACATCAGAATATATAGGTTAGTGAGTTTACTAAGTTACTGAAACTCCATGGTTAGTTGCTAATGATCAGGCTAAGGGTTGAGAAAATCTGCATATAACTCACGTCTACTCTTTTAAAGCGGCAATTAAATATAATTTCAGTATTTAACAACTCATATCAAACAGCTGTTGTAGTCATTATGCCATATAATATTACTGACCATAAAAATCTAAAAATAATGTTACACCCAGTGCCAACTCTCGGCATTGTGGGGAAGACTCGGCAGTTCCGTCTAATAATTTATTACAGCGCCATCTATTGACATCTTACGGAACTACGTAGTTCGTACGAGAATAGTAGAGATAACACTGGAACATTCTCAAATTTTCGTACTGTTTACATACCAGGTATGATTAATGGCTAAGTCACACAGTTGCTTGATAAAGTCATCATCTAAACATACAGCGCGGAACACGCTAGCTTCCTGCTAGAGAGCCCTTACTTGTCATGTAATCATCCTAAACCTAACTAATATTATAAAAGCGAAAATGAGTTTGTTTGTGTTTGTTTGTTACCATTTCACGCCTAAACCACTGAACCGATCATCCTGAAATTTTGCATATACGTTGTCAGGTGTACAGAATCGGACATAGGCTACCTTTCATCCCGAAAAAAATTACTGATCCCGAGGAAATCAACAAAAACCTTCATATGATAATAGATGGCGCCACGTTTCTTTCGAATCATGATTGAATTATATTATTACAAGCAGCGTACAACTCGAATTGATTGTCAAATTCTAAATTAACGCGAGCGAAACCGCGGGCAAAAGCTAGTAATCCATACATGTCAGTGACAACTGCACAGACGAAACAATTGTGACACTTATATATATAATAGATTTAGCTCACGGCTTCGCTCGCAGTAGGATTGGTTGGTTACAGTACATTTTTCTGGATAAAAGAAACCCTATATTCTTTTCTGTACCCCTGACAAAGCGTATGCAAAATTTCATGATGATCGGTAGAATATGTAAGGCGTAAAAGCGTAACAAACAAACTCTCATGCGCATTTATAAAATTAGTTAGAATGATACGACGCTCCTTGCGCTTGCCGGCGTAAAATAAATATTGTATATGTATATTTATTTTACGCTGTTATATAGTACGTTATATTGTACCTATGTATCTATCTTGTTTGTTTTTTGTTTTAACGCGCTAATCTTTGACACTATATGTTTAAAATGTACCTATTTCTAAATTATTTTTACATTTGATAGTCAAAACCTTGAGGAAGGCTGTAGGTTATATAGCATCACGATACGGGCTACGAGAGAAGAGCAATCATCTTAACTCTGTGGTATAGCTACTCATATATCGCTCAATACTTACTTGTATAACTTTACACCTCTTCACATTGGGCGTTTCATTCCTTGAGAATATTGTTTCTTTCATGAGAGTCCATCGGCCGGTTTGCGGTGACGCAGCCTTGTAGCCTAAGCTTTGTCCTTTACCAGTGTAGTATACCTATGAAAAATATTTATTCTATTATAGTAATTATGTATACGCAAAAGTAAGAAGTGAAATTGTACTATAGTTCAACCACTTCTAAATATACAAAGGGATAAACTAAACTGATATATCAACGCACAGCCCAAACCCTACTAGAGACATAAAATTTTGTAAAAAAGGTTTCTTATACAGTACAAAAAGGACTAGAATAGTTTTCTAAACTTAACATTTAAATGGATGAAAAATGGTTTCGGCGTTTCATATGGCACAGCGCTAAACTGCTGAAATTTTACAGAAAGGTTCCTTATAATATCATCTACCACAACATGAATTGTTTATATAATAATTATACCTAGATAAGGCTACAACTTCTACTTATATAAACATTTTTACCTTTCCAGAAGCAGTGGTCAAAAGCGCAAAGTCTTGACCGCTGTATATGCTCAGAAGTGGATCTTCATCACAATCGTCCATCTGCATTGCGACTGGGGCATCCAACTCTAAAGGCCTTCGTGACAACCCATCTTCAAAAGGACTTCTACCAAGCATGAGTGTTCGCCGCCTCAGAAGATGAACGTTGACTTCTTTTCGTGACGTCAGTGTTGTTTTAGTGGAACACTCGGCTCTGTCAGGTTGTGTGTCCACGTCGTACATTCTTATAGTGAGGTTTTCCTGGAATTTGACATTCCATTTACGAAGCGCAAATGTACAACAATATAGGTAACTCAGATATGGCAATAAAAAAGGAAACAAAGAAAGATATTATAATATGTATCATTGACACATATGAAACATGTTATTTTAATAACAGACAAAACATTAAAAATATGTAAAACAATTAGCAAAACTAGTGTAAATAAATGTAAATTTCAATACACACACTGTAATTAAAACCTGTAACAAAACTACATGTGCCAGCATTGATATGTTTATATTTGATATAAAAACTATTACTTACGAAATTAGTCAATAGAATCAAGCCTAATTGGTTTCCATCAGTGAAAACAGCAGACTTAGGCTCCACCGGACTAGGCTGGCCGGGCTCTAATCGCACCATATTTCTCACTTCCAAAGTTTCTTTATCTATTTCATAAAGTTCAGTCTTTTTCCTGCCTATCCTTAGGTATAACTTATCCTGTGAAATATAAATTATAATAAATTGCCGCAGATTATAGGATGTAAATTAATTTTGCTATGATACATATATGCTATGCTTACCTTACAATAACCTAGCCAACCGTGGCGATCGCTAGCAAAGAAGTCTGGTTTGTATAAGTAAACATGCTGTCTAATCGAACTTCCATAGCCTGAACCTATCTTGAGTAAGCCTTTGGAGGTAAAAACGTAGAGGAAGCAGCCGTCGGAGACTAACGAGCGGACTACCAGTTCACCAGAGCCAGACGTCAGCTGAACCGGCAAGTCTACGGGGAAGCTAGTCACTAGAGACTGGTGTGGGACGCCATAGTTCAACCACTGGTTGCGGGACGGAGTGCCGAGTATAACCGATTGGACGCTCCGCTGGAGGGTTGTTAGATTAGAAGGAACCTGCGAATGTGTTATAAATTATGGTAAAACATTGAGCTAGTAAAAAATGTATTCACTCCAACAAAATTATACCAGAGAGTAATGTTACCTGAAGATACTGTTCGAAGAGTAGAGCTGGTGACATAGTGAGAGTGGCAACAGCGTTTAGTATAAGTTCCGCTTCGCCCCTGGCTACAGACAGAGCAACGAGGCATGAACTGCTGAGCGCTGTTAGAACGGTAGGCAATTCTATCTTACCACTCGGCCCACTCCCAGTGGCTATCTCCACTAACATCGCATGGAGATTTGAGATTATCTAAAAATTACCAAACACAATAAGCTTATAAATATGCATTTCACTCAACTTTTTCGCATTAGTAATAATATTCAATCGAGACCGGTTTGTTTAGATAACTGAAGCGACAGAATCAATGGCCACAACCGTATATATGATAATTTATGTTATGAATAAATTCCTAGCATATTCTTGAAAGTGTTGTTACCTCTGTTGGTTCTTGAGCTAGTTCTTCAGGCGCATGACCCTGCAATACGTCCAACAAGGCTCTCAATGAATGTTCACAAAAGCCCGCATCTGTGAACCGTGCCTGCGATATCAAAGCAAACACTGTTCGTAAGCCTATACCTGTAACCTGAAAGTCAAGATAAATATTAAATTATATAATACTTCAAAACATGATATTTTTTTCGAAATACAAATCTAAATGTTTTGTGCTCACTTTCGGTAATTTATTCAATGGCATCTGCGAGGATGAGTCTTCATTGTCGCTGTCATCTGATAACTCAGATGTACCACCATGCAGATGTCTCCAGCGAGCTAGGATAGATCTTCGGACAATAGCATAAACAGCAAATTGGGACGGGTTGCCAAGTAGTGCAGGAGCATAGCAAACAGCAAGAGCATTGTTGGCTTTCAATCTCCGGAGCTTATCTTTCTTTCCAATTTTCTTATGAGATTTCTTTTCTTTTCTGCAATGAAATGTAACAGTTAAAAATATCCAAAACCCAATATGTATTACCACTTACGGTAGGGTAAATAGCTCAACTAATATTCTTGTGGCATGTTTATAACAGGACATGTATTATAGTGGTCCCATGAAAACTTTACATTAATATGAGATTTACGCAGGTCCCACAAAATGCTCGAATATAATACATGGGTAGAAATAGTAGTATGTGAGTGTACAGCTTACAATTTAATAATTATGAAATAGAAATTAAATTTCACTGCACACCAATAATAATAATTTTCCAGTATGATAAGTGAAGAACAAAACAGTATAACATAATGTATTAGAAGACAATGGCCATACACTTTTATTAAACCAGAATTCTGCTTAATCGGAAGAAGTTCGGCTGGAGAAGTTTCTTCAGCTTTCAGAAACTCACAACGCAACATACTTCTTTTGTATACTAGTTCCTTAAGGAAACCAGTTGCTGTCAGCAAAAGACCACCCAAACAGCAAACACTTGTGAATAGAATATTTTTCATACACCGATGAGTGTAAATGAGCAGTTCTATAAGAGACTAAAAAACGTTTACTCAACTCGAACGTGGCGCAATTACATCCATAGTTGTTGAAATGGTGTATCTATAGCGGCATCAAAACGTCTATTTAGACTTGCATAATTGATGTAACAGTGAAGCGTACATACATACATACACAGATTCACGCCTGTTTCCTAGAGGGGTAGGTAGAGACTACGGATTTCCATTTGCTACGATCCTGACACACTTCTCTGGCTTCATTCACTTTCATCACATTCCTCATACACGCCCATCGGTTCAAGGTGCTCTTACCTGGCCTTTGTCCAGAACGCTTCCGATCTGATCGAAAAACGTTCATCTGGGTTTTCCTCTTGCGACTGTTTCATTCACACTGTATATGTAGACCTTTTATAGATTTGTTTAGAAAATAACGGTTAAATAACACAGGTCTGCAATGGTTTTCCTCTCTGAGATCTGATTAACGTTTTCTATAGTTTCTAATGTGCTGATTACGAGAAAAATAATAAAAAAATTCTATCACGTCAGGATTCTTTGATATTGAATATTTAAGATTTTAACTAAAAATGTCTGAGCGCATACATTTTAAAATCTATAAAACGTCACTTAATTACTTCAGCTTAATTTTTATTGCATTTAATTAGTTTAAGACGACATAGAAATGAATGCAAATCAGTAATTTGTTAATTACTACATAATAAGTGTAAGTAATTCGCATTAACCATTTCGAAAACGGGTCATTTTGGCTTCATTTAGTAATGAGCTCATTAATACACGATGTTTAGGTGATATTGCCTAATTGTTGTTAATGTTGTTCAAAAAGGGTATAATGAAGAAAACAAAAGGTTTTTTTTGTATAAGTACCTACTCTGAATTAGAAAACTAACAGTCGAAGTGCGCATCTTGCAACCTAAACTTTAAAAAGTCGTCGCGAAGTTGTTTAAACTCTTCGAATTGTTTTTGTTATATTTGCGGGAAATTCATGGTGATAAAACAACGAAACAACATTACAGACTATGTGAAAAATATTTACAAAAGTTATTTTGGACATTCTATAAGTAACCAAGACAAAACTTGGACACCTCAAAAAGTTTGTTCGACTTGTTTACTTGAACTTCGCAAGTGGTCAAAAGGACAGAAAAATAGCTTCAAAATCGTTTCGCCCATGCTATGGAGAGAGCCTAACAACCATGTTGAAGATTGCTACTTTTGTTGTTGTGACATAACTGGATACAATTCTAAAAATAAAAGTGACATAAGCTATCCAAATGTGTCATCAGTTACGCCTGCAGTTTTCGGAGATTCAGAAATGGTGCAGCCCCCGTATCCAGCTATACAAATTGAAGATTCTGCTAATGATACAAATGAACAGAATGCATCCCAATCTGATCCTGTATTTCAAGTAGATTCTAACGAGTGTCAGCTCTTTTCACAGTCAGATTTAAACGACTTGACAAGAGATTTGAATCTCCCCAAAGATGCAGCTGAGCTCCTCGGATCACGATTAAAAGAAAGAAATATGCTTGCACCTGGTACTTCATTTTCATGGTACCGTCACAGAGAAAAAGATTTCCTTCCATTCTTCGCTGAAGATCATGATTTGGTGTACTGTAAAGATATTCCTGGCTTGATGAAAATGTTCGACATTGAATACAATCCTAAGGAGTGGAGATTGTTTATTGACTCCTCAAAAAGAAGTTTAAAAGCAGTCCTTCTACATAATGGGAATACATATGCCTCACTACCTGTTGCACATTCTGTCCATTTAAAGGAATGTTATGAAAATTTGGAAAAGCTTTTAGCTACTATAGCTTACGAACATCACGGCTGGATGGTGTGTGGAGACTTGAAAATCATAAGCATGCTACTCGGCCAACAAGGTGGTTATACAAAATACCCGTGCTTTCTTTGCGAATGGGATAGCCGGGATAAACAACATCATTGGACCAAAAAGGAATGGCCTCCAAGAACTGAACTAACCCCAGGAATCAAAAACGTGCTTAAACAGAGTTTGGTTCCCAGAGAAAAAGTTTTACTGCCGCCTTTACACATCAAATTGGGTATAATGAAGCAGTTTGTGAAGGCTTTAAATAAAGATGGGGAAGGTTTCAAATATCTGCATTCAGTTTTTCCATCTTTATCAGATGCTAAGTTAAAAGAAGGAATTTTTGTCGGCCCTGATATAAGAAAATTGATGTCGGAGGAAAAATTTGATCAAAAACTCAATGATGTCGAGTTACAAGCGTGGAAATCATTTAAGGAAGTGGTAAAAAACTTTTTGGGGAATAATAAAAGCTCGGACTATAAAGAAATAGTAGCCAAAATGATAACGAATTTTGGTGTAATGGGTTGTAATATGAGCGTTAAACTTCATTTTCTGAATTCGCACATTGATTACTTCCCAGAAAATCTAGGAGCCGTTAGCGAAGAACAAGGTGAAAGATTTCACCAAGATTTAAAAGAGCTTGAAGTCCGGTATCAAGGAAGATGGAATGTCAGCATGATGGCGGACTATTGTTGGTTGTTGAAGCGTGATGATCCAAACCGGAAATATAAGCGAAAATCGCACAACAGAAGCTTCCAGGAAAAAAGGACCAGGTTCCACAAATAAAATTTAAGTGTATTTTAACCCAGCAATAAGTTGTTATTACGTGTTAATAGTTTTTTAAGTTAAAAATTAAGTACTTTTTTAAATATATAATTTTTTAAGTGAAAACTTGTCTTTTTTCTCAATTTTCTATCTGTAGCTTTTTTGAAAAATCAGGAGGTGATGGAGAAAAACTAAGTACATATTCGTAATCAGCGCATCAAAATACTCCAGAATCAGCTATCAAATTCCAGAGAGGAAGTTATGACCTTCATTTTGCAGGCCTGTGTAATCAATTATATATAGTTAAATAGACCTATACATCGTTTAATAGAGTTGCATATACTACTTGTCTATAACACTTGTATAAAATTTTTATTGCTTATGGGCTAACAAAAATGTTTTCTTAAACACTTTTATACAACAAGCTTACACCATAAACACCATTGCAGACCTTTTTGCTGGATGAGCAGTTAATATGTATTCTGCCCATTTACATGTATGATGTACAAACATGATCTATAACTGGTCAGCAAAAGATTGTGCATGAAGTTGTACAACAAACCATGAAACTAGGGATATGGCTGACAGCCAGGATTAAAAGCAATATACCACACTGCAAAACACAGACCACAGCTGTCCCGAAAATGCCACAAAACTTAAATTGGATTGGGCTTGACACATTTGCAGAATGCCAAGGAACTTTGTGCTAAAATCAACATGATCTCAGATGATGATAACTGCAAGGTGCTGCACATGGATGACGTTGGTGGGACGAAGTAGACAGATACATGAGAGACCAGTGCAGCCTAGCTCAAAACAGAAAGATGCAAAGCGTCTACCACACCCTGTGCTGGCAAACAATTAACACATCTTGAAGGACAGAGTGCCTTAAGCAGTTTTCCTTCCAATAATATCCTTCACAATTAAATTTATTAATAATTTATTTAATAGGTACACACATGGCTTTTGAAAGTCAATGTTTTATGTAGTCGAGACCTGAGTTGAATAATAATGAGGCTAGAGCTCTTTTTGAAGGGTCTATTCTAATAAACAATATTCGAGAAATACTCGAGTCTTTCCAATGAGAATTCGAGACAGAGTCTTTATAAAATAATTCAGGACTGAAACCTTTGAACCTTGAAGTTTTAAGTAAATAAGCAGACAATAATAATTAATTAGCAAGAAGCAGTATGTATACAATCAATTATGTATTTATTTAATCTGTAAGTGATTGGTATCATAAAATAATAATGATGTTGAATAATATCCGATTGAATTGAATTAGACCAGCCTAAATCTAGTCTTATTTACTACACAGGCACAAAATATACAGGTAATGGCACAGGAAAATTAAATATATAAAGAAAAGGTTTGAAATAGATTTATTGCAACATACTGTGTCTGAATAAATGTTAATGTGAAAAAGATATACACAAAACACTATAAGTAGTATTCCTAACTTTGATAACATAATACATTAATTTTAATGACTCATGACTCATTTCAGCTCAAAGAATTCATAGGACTTAATGGGCTGAGAAGAATTAAGAGAAATCAAGACTAAAAACTTGTAACTTGAGAGACTATTAATCCCAAGTCTTGAAAATCGACTTAAGACTAAAATACTCAAGTCTTTTACAACAATAGAAGTGTCAGTGGCACATGTCTTGTGATTGAACTCAAGACCCGCGTTTGACAGTCCTACAGTCTCTTCACTTGACTATTGGTGCCTTTTGTATACATGAGACATTAAAAAACAAGACAACTAAAACAAATGTATAATTTAATTTTGTGAAGGTGATACACCAATAACAAAAATTGAGTCCAAAACAAGAAGCATAGAAAATAAAGATCTCATCTTCATAATTAATCATGAAATAAATTTTGTAATTTGTTTACAAATTGGCTGTTATAAATATGAAAGTAGTAACCGCGGATATTGTAGACAAAGATCTAAACAGTTTGTTATAGATTGGTACTTGGTAGTGACATATTACAACATAACTCAAATACACAGAATTTCTATGAAATTGTTTATTACTTTCAATTACATCGGAAGTCTCTGTAGCATATTCAAGAACAGCTTTGTAGTTTTCCACATTAAACTGCAACATGTTATATGTATGAGGCACATGCATAACACACTTAAATATATTAGTGTCACTTTTAAACAGTGGCTAAGACAACATAGTATTTTATAATAAACACTAGCATCAGTGTCACATCAGCTTGTTGCATTAAGCATGTAAATGAAATGAGACTGCTTAAATTTATTTTCTCGCAAGTAAGGTTTATATTGAAATGACTCTGAAGATAATTATTTAAATTTTATGCTGTGAAAGGCTATCATGAAAAATTATTGCTAAAACCCAGAAATGCATAAGGTAACTAACTTGTTTAATTTGATAATAATTATTTGTTTTTGTTTTATTTTTATTTGTATTTCGTTATTTGTATTTCATTATTTGTAATTCATTATTTTTAATTCATTATTAGTAATTCACTATTTTTAACTTTGTCCAATTTCGCCAACTGTATGTACGTTTTTACTTTGCATGCTGTGGCCCACTGTAAGTGAGGGTGCACACTTAATCTATCTTATCACATTTGTGTGCATGAACATGGGTGTTTGTCTTGGTCTGGGTGTTTCTATGTATAATATGTATGTATTTACAAAAAAATAAGTATATATGTATGTTTATCCATTGTCTAGTACCCATAGTACAAGCTCTGCTTAGTTTGGGCTAGATGGTGTTGTGTGTATGTGGTAGAATATTATTATTATTATTATTGACCTAACACTTTTGTATTTAGCTTTAAGTCGTGTGTATCTTTGTAGATGGTCCAATAAATAAATACTGTATCCATTTAACTCCAAGTACCACATTATATTAACTTAACACAAGAAGACCCGCAAAACTTCGTCTGCTTCATATAAGAGAATTTGCCCAGCTTTTGCAACATTTTCCATTGATGTGCCGCTCCTATTAGTTGTAGCGTTATGTTATATAGCCGTTAGCGCATTACCAGCCGGCGGGCATAAGCCAGGTCCGTAACTGGTAACCGTTAGGGTTATATTGAAACACGTAGACTGATTCAACTGAGAATATATTTTCACGCCTTCTTATATCCCATTTATTGTTCATGCAAGTAACGCTAGCACTAATGTGTACAATAATCATTTAGACCAATCAGCGACAAGTAAACACAATTCTATAATTTACGAGGAATACTTGGGCATGTGTGCGTGCGTCGCGGCGAACATAAATACTGCCACGTATAAAAACAGAGGGAAGCTTCGCGCGTCGCCAGTTCGTAAGTTGCTATCGTCGCGGCTAGACGTATGATGCTCCGTTCGATTTCAAGTTCCTCATAAACTTATGTTACTTGTGTATAAATACATACGCCACAAGCCTATAGCCTTCCTCAATAATTGGACTATCCAACATAAAAGAACCTTTCAATTCGAACCAGGAATTCCTGACATTAGCGCGTTCAACCAAACAAACAAACAAACTCTTCAGCTTTATAATATTAGTATAGATAAAATCTAAAACAAATATAATATAATATTCTATCACATACACACAACACCATCTAGCCCAAACTAAGCAGAGCTTGCTTGTACTATGGGTACTAGACAATGAGTAATAGTCACCTATATTTTTAGATGTTAGAATGGGTACAGTAAGCTTAAGTTAAGTTTACAAAATAAACATAATTATGCCATTGCAAACTTTTTTGTAGACCTGTAAAAGGGAAACAATCCCACCATACCTAGTTTTGTTAAATCTTAGAGGAATTCAAAAGTGTTTTTGTAAGCTGAAGATGTCCAAAAAATATCAAGCCGACTGGACTTTTTTTGGACATCTTCAACAATCATCTTCATATTTTTACTAATTTACACAGAACCTAAACCAAACAGAAAATATACACCTGAACATTCCACATGAATCACTCTGTCTATTGGTGGAAATCGCATAAAAATCCATTTATTACGTTTTGAGTTTTAATAACATGTGGCGGGGAACTTTGTTTTATAATATGTAGTGATATATGTTTAGCAGAATATAAATGATATATAACATCTGTAGGTTAGATGTACAATCAAAAGCCAAATTAACCCATTGAGTCGCAAGAGCACACCAAAGGCCTGACACAGTAGGTATTTAATTATATCTGGCATTCCAAGACTTGACAAGTTAAGTCATATCAAAGTCTTTTTGTGTAAAGAATTACGTGAGTAAAAATTTGCTTATGCATTAACTTATTTTAGTGGTTTGCCACAGAACACAATATAAGGATCTGTTCATGTATTAAAATATTATCATTATTTCTGGACAAAAGCCAGGTTAAGAGCACCTTGAACCAACGGGCGTGTATGAGGAATGTGATGAAAGTGAATGAAGCCAGATAAGTGTGTTAGGATTGTAGCAAATGGAAATCTGTAGTCTCTGCCTGCCCCTCTGGGAAACAGGTGTGAATCTATGTATGTATTAAATCTCTTGAAATACACACATAGCTATCAACAATAGACTAAGTATGTCCAGATAAACAACCTAGTACACAATAAAGATATCAATTAAAAGTAATGCAATAGAATTTACTTACCGAGTGCCACTCCAGCAAAGTGCCCGAAAATATTTTTTATAGTTCTCAGGTTCCATGCATCTTAACTCCGGGGGCACCTGCATCTTGAGAGCCATGTTGGTGATTCTTAACTAATTCTGAAATATTACCATGTTCACCACAATGAAATAGATAGCCAAATAGCAAAAAATTATTCGCATAGCAATTTTACCTTAATTTGCTTAGCACATCAAACAAAGCAGCTTCCTTGATTATAACATAATTTATTACTACTGAAATTACCTAAACTTATGTAAATTGCAAAATATTTATAGTCAGATATTTATTTAAATTATGCACAAAAATAGAAGAAATAAATCCAGTCATTCTTTGGTTTAATTGTATCAGAAAAATAAACTAACAGCATTCCTAAACTTTATTAACATTTGAGATTGTTAATATTTATTATTTCATATCAGATTACTTTTTAAATACTGTATTTCACTAGATTCACATAAATCAATAACTGTGTAGAATAGCCTTTTATTTCGTTAGCTACACGAATGCAATAGGGTTTAAAATTAAAATCGCAATGGCATTTATATTAATATCGTAAGATTAACTGGGCACATACACAACATAAGCTCCACATATTTTCGCTTCTTAAAATTTTCAACATCTACGAAAATCATATTTAGTGAAATCTTAATTCTTAAATATCTAGTGATTTTTTATAATTGTATTACATTATACCTGATTTAATAGCAACCGCATTTTGTTTGTTTTGCACGTAAAATGTATTGTTTTTATTAAATTCAAAATTCGTTTAGATTTCACCGAAGTCAGCAGTCATGTCAAAAAATCAATAAACACTGTACGTTAGTGTTGTAACTGCAGTAATCGGTATTCACCGTAAATAACAAACTTTAGTCATATGGATTGAATAAGGGTAAAGTAGTCAGGTGCAATGATATTTTCGTTCGCCTCAGATGCACGCCGTCTACTATCAGCCCTTTTCATTAAAGCACATAATTTACAGAAAAAATGTCTCAAACTAGTAATCTGATGGTATTAATGATAGATGAGATATTCAGAAAACTGACATCTGTTAAAATTTTTGCTTTAATCACTTTTCACTGAATCTTGATGTCATGGCAATATATAGGTAATTCCAGCATAAGTGTGTAGTTCTACATATAATGCAGCATTATAAACTTCTTGCAACCCTATTTTTAGACTAATTTTTGGATCCTGGAGCCCAGACAGAATACTGCATTTATTGTATCTGGTTTCCAGCTAACTGACTCATCCAAGTTGAGGTGAATTACATCATATGAGGTGAATTATTACATCATCTTTCACCTTCACCACCGAGTCTACAGACACAATATCGCATAAATTATTATTGGCCGTCAGCAGAAACCCATATATAATGTTCCACTCAGGTGCGGTTCGCGAGCCGCACCTATCTCGTTCTTACTCATTGATGCAACTTGTTCTGAATTGAGTGACTAGCCGAACACATTTTACATAGTACCTACTTTATATTGTTGACATAATCCGTTGTGCTCTTCCGTTGTAATCTGGCGTACCAGCCGTATTAGAACCCATTGGGTGGTATGTTTTTGTTACCTTATAAAATGCCAAGGCCTTTGAAGTGGAATGCCATACGCGTCGACACAGTTGCATGTAGCACGGTGAGCTGTGCCGGCGCTGCTGCTGCAGCTCCGGCAAACCTCAAACGCCGGCCTCAAACAAATTCAGTAATTTTATTGGTAATCGCGTTTTGGGTTGAGAGTTTAGGTTCATGGGGCCATGTATTTTCAGAAATAACTAAGCGGGGTTGCGACGCTTTACGTGACGAGAAGGCTCGGTTTTTCTTGGCCCAAAGAAGCAGCATTGCCATTCAACATGGGAACGTTTTCAGTCTTCTGGTCGCTTTTCTAGTTCACAGCGATGCCGATGCTGAAGAATATTACTACATTTGCTAAAGCAGCCATTTACTGCTGTCTTTGCTCTGTATTTTTTTTTTCATATATTATGACTATTATTTTCTTTAAATATTTCAGTCGATATATTATATAATTATAATTATGTATGTGTAAATATAATTAATCAATTATAAAAAAGTCAGGATCGTAGCAAATGGAAATCCGTAGTCTGCCTATCCCTCTGGGAAACAGGTGTGAATCTATGTATGTATGTAATACTAGTGACTAGATGTATAATAGTAAATAGGTAGAATATTGGGGCTTAATAGAATATACGATGTCATATAAAATAACTGTCAATATTAGGTATTTTATTTGATATTCGATTAATTTCTTTCAAGTCAAATCAAGATTAGATATTATGTTACATCTTCCAAAAACATCAACTTTTTATGAGTTAAAATCTTATTTTATGTTTTTTCATTTACCTAAGGATGTATACGATAAAAGTGTTAAATAAGTTTTAAACGTGTAAGATATTTCATAAAATCTTAGACTACTACATACTTATATGTTGAAGGGATTATTAAATTTTGTATACCTTTAAATCTTGGTACTTATGATGATGGCATCAGTAATGCAATCATCATGAGTATTTCAAAAATACTTCAAATAGTTAATGTTAATAAAACTTCAGGCTATGACTTTAATTAAAGATAATTTAATTTAAGAAGTTGCAGCAAGACAATACATAATTATTGCTAATATAATGTAATATGACTAGTATTACAATATTAATAAATAAATTATTTAATCTAAAATGTGTTTGATTTTATCATCATCATCGCGTTACATCTAGAGAGTAAAAATGGTTGTGACAAAAGAATGGAGGATAGGATGTTTTATTCTATTATTACAAAATTCTAGACTGGCTTACATATTTACCCGAGTGTGAAACATGTACCCACCTACTTATTTGGATTTACTATCCTGGTGTTTAACATGTAGTTCAATGATCCCTAGGCAATTTTAACAGAATACTTTTTCATGTACAATGACATTAATATGTCCTCGTAAGTTTTATAAATCCTTTGCATACGTCACTCAGTTAGTGTTAGACATACAATATCGGTTATCTTTAATGGAATTTATACTGAAGAACAACATATCAAAATTTCAAACTTCATTCACTGAGCACTCTACTTGTGTTTACTAAATAATATGAGGTGAAAGAATATTGTAAAATTGATATTTATGATTTTTTTAAATTATAGATGTCTAAAATAATATTTCTGATAGTCTTTCACCCTTTACCATTAAAATATAGTAACATCATGTCTTAAAATTCAGGTCCAACCGAACCTACGTCTCTCTTTTGGCCGTGATTCTCACCGAGATCAAAATATATTTTCGGTCAAGACCTATACCGCGAAATTACACAATAAGATTCAATGTATAAAAAGGGTCTGAAAAGATCCAATAATAAAAAACAAACAGAACTATATTAAAACTTCAACAAGGCGATTGGACAGCGTTGTCTCTTTTTAAATTATGTCGTCTTTCATTTTATTATAACTGTCCAGCTCTAGTAAATAGTTATTCACTGGCGACGTTTTTTGGTGAGCCTTACAGATATTTATTAGCTGCTGGTTTTAGAGCTTTATATGGAGATGAATACTAATATAAAGCTCGGCCATGGCCGATATTATTAAATTTACCGTTTATAGGCCGAGAACGAGCCCGCGAACTCGGACAGATTTTTAACCGAAAGTGACTAACTAACTAATTTAGTTAGTTAGTCACTTTAACATTTTTGTAAGTACACTATGAAATTAATAATTCAGTGTATGTAATGTATTTATTTAATTTCATGTTGTACACATAATCAGACATCACATAATTTGACAGACGTTTGACAAATTAACGATTTTTACAGTTACGGTTTATGCGAGATGATATTGCAGATAAATTCCGTTAACAAATTCCGGTTTTTTGAAGTTTGAACAACCCTGGCGCGCCATTGTGGTGGTTGGTGTTCCTCAGTTTGTCATTTTTGTGCAGCTTGTGTGTTTTTATTAAGTTTAGGGACAGTAATGAATATATTTTTTACGAATGTTTTAGTGCAAATAACAACAGTGACAATAATGCGTGCCGAACCTTTTATACCTGACTAATTGGCATCTTTGAGTCACCACGGTAAGTTCAAATTGATGGCTGAGGTTATTTGTTGTGACATAGCTAGCTATGTAGTTATCTGCAACAATTTGTCATCAAGTTTAATAAAATTATCATTTAAATGGTGCCATATGTTGGGGATTGTATAATTAGCTAGTAATTATCATTACCAGTCGCCCATTACTTGTTGTAACTAAATGCTCTTTCATAATTTTAAACAATACAAGCATCGCGACCCTCCTTGGCGTTGGACGTAAGCTTTACAAAGAAAAGTAGTTTTTATGCTTACAAGAGTTTTGTTTCCACAATTACGCTTAATGATACAATGGAAAGAATACGTTTCAATATTTAAAAGTAGTTCTTGGTCTTCATTGTTGAAGACTTTTATTAGTAATATGAGATATATAAGTGACATCATTTAATTGATTTAAGAAACATTGCTTGTAAACATTGTTTTAATTGTGCAATGTGTGTATTAGGTTCTGAGCTAACAGAAATAAAATATGCACCTGATGAGTCTCATAGAATATTATCAATTTGAGGTTTATTATGTGGTAACTAACCTCTAAAGAAATCTACTTTAAAACTTAGTGTGTTATTGTTCTATATTTAAATATCAAGTAAAATATTAGGTGAGACTCAAGTTTAAAGCTTTTTAAGAGTTAAATGCTTTAGACTTTAAGTAATTTTAATGTATGTGTTTTCCCAATAATACAGTACTAACAATATCTATCATGTTGAGCTCTTGTGTGCATTTGCCTTGGCATGATGTGTGCTGTATGATGAGTGCTTTATTAAAATGAGAATAGTGCTCCTGCTAATGATATCAAGACATCACAGAGGAGCACTTTAATTAATTTGCCTATATCAATCTAATGAACTATATTGTTAAAACAACTCTTGAAGTATTCTTATATTTTGTTAATGGTATTACCAAGGTATATTTATATGTTAAATATTAATTGGTATCCTAGGTAGATATATACATTTGAGTACAACATATAATTGTCATATTTATGGTTAAAATCTAAACATAATTAAGTCTGGATTGTGTTATGAATTGACAAAATATTAAATTGTACATGTTTCTATTATCAATTGGGACATAAGCTCGAAGTGAATTATTAAGTGTTAGTATGATTTAGATCATGTTGGTTAAATCAGCATCAATAAATTTCTTAAAAGCTTTGTAATCTGAATTAACTTATTGAACAAGAGTTATATTCTAATTGTACTCCTATATAATAACTATGTAGACTGACAAATTTTCAGAAGACAAAATTCTTAAATCTTTTCCAACATAGTACAGACATAAACATTAAAAAGTCTTCATATATTTTTATTAAGCTTCTGATTCTACAGGTATTATCTATAAATTTTACTGTATAAAATACCTGTTTTTACTAAAAATAATTATTAAATTAATTGTAAACAATAAATCAACAGTTTAAAACTATTATTTTTAATAATTCCAAGGAAATATCAAATAATGCAGTAATTCTGTACAATATACTCTTATCACTTAATATGGCCATGAGTAGATGTAGGTCAACTATTTAAAATTACTAATTAATTTGATAAACATGCCATATAATCAAGCCAATTAGACTTTTCAAACATTAATTGTTAGGCATCCATAGCTCCTTCCTGATAACTAAGGTTAACATGTAATGCTGCCTATCCTTGTTGTGTGCATATATTAGAGCATACATATAATGGCCTTATTTTTGCTATGTGTACATTGACATTGACCACTACATATACATAAATGAAGTAATGTTATCAACAATAATTAAGTTTAATTTAGATACAATTCCACTTGATCCAATTTTGTTCCACTGTCAGCATTTTACCATTAATCTTTTAATGAGTATTGGAGTTATTCCTTTTCTCTTTAAACATACTTAACTATAGGTGCTTGCTTTATTTTTAATTTATTGACATTGGTACCAAGTTTCTGTATGCATTATAATGAGACTTTCACTATGCAACATCACACAACAAAGTATATTACACACCCACATTTTGGCAGCTATAGGTTTCACTTAAAATAATGATATTATCTAGCGGGCTACTTACCAGCTTACATGCTTGCTACTGAGAATTATTTGAAACAAAAATCCTATAACTATATACCCGACTCAACCTCGAACTCGCGAACGAAACCAGGCCCGCGCGGACGCATTTTCATATCTTTTTGAAAGACATCTTTCGCACTAGGTTTCGTGCCCGATGTCGCGGGAGATTTTATAAATAATATCAGCCATGCCCTTCTGCTGGGCACGGGCCTCTTCTCAGTGTCAGAAGAGTTACGCCATAGTTTATCACGGTGGCCCAGTGAGAGTTCGAGACTTCACCTATCTTCTAGAACATTATGAAGCTGTCAGACATGTAGCTTTTCTCACGATGTTTTGCCTTCAGCGTTAAAGCGAGCGAAATATATGAAATTTTAATACGCACATACTTAACTACGAAAAGTCATAGATGCATGTCCTTTGGACCGAATTCGAGACATCTGCGTGACAGTCCAAAGGTATCTCAATAGGCTATCACTGCTAATAAATACTTTACGAATAATGGCCACAAAATAAGCCCAGACTCAAAACAATAAAATGCGGCTTACAAAACGGATTATCCCGTATGGGGTTTGAACCTACGACACTCAGTGCGTTGGTCGCGGGTTAGGCGATCGCTTTGAGCAGAAAACACGGTTCTATCCGATATTCGTATCCAGATGTATTTATTACTATTAATATAATAGGCATAATAAAAGCTATTGGAGATTTACTAAGCGACTTTATTAATGCAAGCGATAAAACCTTTGATTAACTCTAAATTGCGGACATCGCTTTGCGCGAGCAAGGTTGTAAGTAACCTAACACAAAGGGGATACTAGGTATATGGACCCTAACTCTCGCGGATTGTTTCTACTCATTGGTAAATGTAATGATAACCAAATTATTAAGTGTTAAGCTACTCGTTCGTTATATATTTGGATCGAAAAATTGGATCTCTATATTTGTTGAGTGAGTATCTAGATACCCCATTATACATTTCCTATATTCGAAACGATTTTATCGTGCCATTAAATCTCAACATTTAATTGAGAGTTGATATTATGGGTGCGAATGATTATATGAGTAACAATTTAAAAAGAAAATGTAAGTATGCGTTATTATAATTTTATAAATGAAATCAGTATTTCAAGTATAAATTGATCATTAATATCAACTAGTTGGTAACGTTTAATAGTTGTTAAGATGCTTGGAATTTTTGGACATGCTACGATTTGCATCGCGATATCGTGGTTCGCCTATGATTACGCGTTATTTTTTGTTATTATTTGTGTCATTTAACTACTCACAAGCATGTTTATCATGTGACTGTCACAAAATCCACGTGAATCTCATACAGCTGCTGTCAACAGATCCATATTGTTCTTATGATGCATGCAGCTCGTAAGGACCGGGCACGTGCGCAGATGTTAATGCGCTAGTACGCGCATTATAGGATCCCTGCAAAACAACACGCTCCACTTAATGTTTAATATTTTGCCATGATATTCGAACTATAATCCTTGTTTTTTATATAAACACTTGGTTTTTAAAAATCTAATAAACCGTTATGTCAAAATCATGCTTTATCTTTTATTTGGCAGTTGCTAATTCAGTCAGCTCATCACAGTAGTTGACTAGTTAACACCTAGTTAGTCTTAGAAAGCGTGTCCGAAACGAACATCTGCCTTTTAGGAATCGAGCACTACCTATATTTCTATCGTGTTTAGATCTGCAGGGTTCATTTAGGACCAAGGATCTTGATGAACATTCGATGAAGATCATAATTGCATCAGATAAATATATTTTTTTTGAATGAGCGCGTAGCATTCTCCGAATAAGCTATTCGGGTTAGTAAAATGCCATATAGCCAATACCTATGGTTTCTTAAGTGGTTAAAACAAACTTTACATAACTTGGTTTTTTGGTAAAAACCTGATGTTGTCTTTAAGGTCGGATATTGACAAATGGTTGTATTCACTTCTGTGACACCTTACCCATGGAGGAATATTACGGTTACCACCTACGTCTTGTTGAAGGGACTTGCGATCATAACTATGTATATACATATATTTAATATATCTTTCAATATCTGAAATTATAAACATATACCAAATAAATATGTTAAATACAAAAGGGTACAGTTTTGCACGCAGATGCGGGCAAAACTGCTAGTGTCTGCATACAAATAACTACGTAATTTGTACGGACATAAAATATTATTAATTTGTAAGTGCCTGCACTATTGTTTGTATTTATTTTATAAATATATTGTTATGTTACTTGTGTTATGTGTCTAGGCTTCTCCAGAGTGGTTACTGAGTAGGGGCAGCGATGGAGGCCGGAGCGCGCGCTCTGGATGTGCTCCCTCTACTCCAGGAGCGGGTGGCAGCCCTGACTGGCGGTCGCGATCGCCGTGGGGGGCCCATCATATGGTTCCCAGCAAATTCAAGGCGGGACAGAGTCGCGCCAGATGACTATAGGCGTTTGCTGCACTATTTAATCAGTATACCTAGGTAAATATAAATTACATGTTGTCTACATTTATGAACCGTGTGTCTCTCGGACTTAGCTTTAACAATTAAAAATCTGTTTGGGTTTTTATTGTTAGCATTGTTACTGATAGATTAAAAGATTTTTGTAGAATAAATATTCATTTTTCACTATTTAGCTTGTGTCTAACTTTCAATTTATATCCTCAAACATATTTTCAGGTCGTTAGATATAATTATACGAACAGATAAACCATATTTCTATTAAATATATTCAAGAACTATACAATTATTACATGTATTGCTGGTGTCGATGTTGATGGAATATTAGTCTGCTTGACCGGAAACCTAGGTCTCCAAACGCATCAATGAGATAGACGTAATTATTTAGTCAATACACGCTAAGCGGGGCTTTTCACAGCGACTACAAATAATTGAATTACTTTGGACATGAGTAGTAAATTTGATGTCTGAACTAATTTTGTGTGAAATGTAGGTTGGGACATTTTACTTAAATCGCCGCTGTATAATTAGTAATATGGAGTATCAATTTGTTCCCTTGTTTCTTAAAGTGGTTCATGGGTTGTCATTGAAGTAATACGCGGTATGCCGCGAAACAAATATCAACATGAACTTTAAACAATGGCCTGCCGCTCCATTATTAGTAAAGTTACAACTAATCGTGTCCAGTATTATTCCATTTTGATTAGTACTTAAATTGAAGTCTCAATAATCTTTGTGGTTGTATGTTGGAACGGGGTAGGAGGGATTTGATTTGAAGAGCTAAGTTTAATATACTTTACAATATGCGTGATTATCGATCCATGAGATAAAGTAAAAGCCACTACGTACGGAAGAGCCCGTTCACAGGTAAATAACTTACTTAGCTGTCGTTAATAACTTGTTTTCTTGTTTTAGTGATGGATTAAGATCACATGGATTCACTATATTGATTGATATGAGAGGTTCAGCATGGGCAGCGATCAAACCAATATTAAAAGTTCTGCAAGAACACTTCCCTGCATCCGTCCATCAGGCACTAGTAGTTAAACCTGACAATTTTTGGCAAAAGCAACGCACAACAATAGGAGCACATAAGTACAAGTTTGAGGTAGGTATATTTTATTGCTGTCATGTTGGTACTAAACGTTATTACATATCTTTTCCAAATATTTATTTTTGTACCACTAGTGCTAATTAAAGTAACATTTCTTTCAGACGACCATGATTAGCTTAGAAGCACTGCCTAAAGTGATAGATAGTTCGCAACTTACACCTGACTTAGATGGTACATTACAGTATGACCATGCGCAATGGATAGATCTTAGATTGGTAAGCAAATTTATAGTTTTATGTAGTCTCTACATTTTGTTATTCCAGGAAAACGTTACGTGCAAGATAGTGACTAATGCGAGGTACTCACGTGCCGGACCTGATACACACGCACCTTAATTCGGCATATACAATACCTATGTCATATATGTGTGTGCAGTTATTATAATGCAGTGTCGTCATGATTATCGTGTTAGTGAAACGGCTTCCATGCGTGTGTGTCAACACACAAATTATAATAGTTCCCTTAAAGTATGAACCACGTATAATTAATCATACAGTATGAACACTAAGTAACATTGCATTTTCGCACACGTTTAGTAGAAACCTAAATGTGTGTGAAACCAGCTTACACCTACTGTACTGTTTTAATGAGACAGCCGTTCGTATTCGAAGAAAATTAATGTAGTGGTCTGGCTGGTAATATGCTGCTACTATCCATTCCGATCGCCACCACTCCTCGTAACTGAGTAAGCGGGACGTAAATAATGCGGAGTCTGACTATTGTTAGTTGGATACCCTTATTCGGCGAGTGAAGAAGTCATACTAATTACACATACTGACCAACTTATGTGCATACAACAGAACATTAAATTAGGTACAGTACTTATTTATTATACTTGATATTCGTGCAGTATTCAAGTTATAAATATATTTGTAGGCCTTGGAAGAGCTGATGTGGCAAGCCGGTGAACTTCTTGATAGACTCGACGACCTACAAGAGGATGTCGCGAGGGCGGACTTTGCTGATGACGTCACGGGCGCGAGAAGAGCCATCGACGCGCATGCGGATATTAGCAAGCGACTCGCTAAAGTCCCTGTCGACGAGCTCGAAGCACAAGGTATATAAATAAAAGTTTTATTGACACATTGCCTTACTGTGTTTTATACATGCCTATTGTATGTCTACGACAGCATGTTACATGAAACATCATTCATAACAAAGTATTACAACTATTACTAATAGATGTAATTTTAAATGATTAATTATAACTCGTAATGAAATAGTTAAAAGAGTTAAACTGCGGCAATTACCCGCGATTCACATAATTGCCTATCCATATACGAACAGAGTATGTACACATTACGAGTGTGAGTGATGAAGTGCATTAGAAAACGTTAAATTGCGGAATTGGATATTTATTTATTTTGGAATCATATTACGTTTAGTGTCATGGTTGAACGGTCGGCAGGTAGCCGAGGCGGTCAAACCGTTGTTGTATAACCTCAGGTTTCAGTGCGCTCGTCGCTCGCTGGCATACCCGCTAGCTTGTGTTGCAGAACACTGAAGGCTGAAATGTTATCAACCTTACCGTTAGTCATGTGTTTCGACTGTTTGTGGTGCTGTGAACACTCCGGTACGTTTGTTTATTTTTGTTTTGATTACACGATGATATAACGCCTTCAAAGGTCATACGTTCTAATGTAAATATTTTTGTTTATGAAGATATTGTGAATCAACACAAATGTAACCGAGTGGCGGATTTTGTTCATTTATGCACTTGTAGTGTCTTTACTGTAATACATTTTATTATACGTACGGCAAGAGTATGATAATAATCCTTATTTATCCCTTATGAATGTAGAGTTAGTCTACACGTAATACCGTTTATATAAACATTGACAACTGAGCTAATGGCGCTCGTGATTTTATGTTTCCTTCAATTAACTTTCTATAGTTAATGTTGATTAATGTTCATATCGCATGCATTATTATAACGTATCTATTCATGAAATCAAATATGAATCTAATAGAACGCATTTGCTATTTTATTAAGGAACGACCGTAGTGACTACAAAAAGCGAAGGATGTTGCCGGTTACTCGTAACCGGTACCTTATATTCAATATATTCAATTATTCATTTGTTGCAACTAGTTGCAACACTTATTCAATATGTATCCTACAGCCTTGATGCGTTTGTGCGTTCAACGAATCTTTTGTGTTCATACCAGATGCGTTTCGTCAATGACCGCGATCCTAGATCTTTCCTTTGTCATATTGTTATTACGTGCTACATAACTGCATATAAGCGGTTATGTATTTGATTTAAGCATCCTATGATAGGATTGTAGATAACGAGTGTTTGTGTGTCAGGTGAGCGCGTTCTTCAGCGGCTGGAGGCGGCTGACGCGGCTTGTTCAGAGGCCAGCGGCAGCGGTGGCGAGGCCGCCTTCCACTGCGGCTCGCCCGGCGCCGTGCGCGCACAACTCTCTGCTGTGCGCTCAGCACACGCGCACGCACATAAACTCTGGCAACACAAGAAGATGCAACTCGATCAGTGCTTCCAACTGCGTCTTTTCGAACAGGACTGCGAAAAGGTGCTTATACTAATATAATACAAATGTTTACACATCAATCGAAATTAATACAGCTATTAACAACAGAGGTACTGCATTTAATATCAATATATTTAATGAAACTTTATATTATAGGCGATCGATGCAGGTAGTGTTGTATAATGTTGTCCTGTGCTTAATATAAATGTTTACATATGACAGATGCTGGAGTGGATTGTGAATCACCGCACCGCATTCCTAGCGACTTACGTGGAGATCGGACGTTCATGTGCCGCTGCCAAACGGTTACAGGAAGAGCATGCCAGGTAAATTCACATTCTTATTACTTGTATCCACGAAATTTTACTCAATACGACATGGTATTCGATCTTTATAATCATAGTTAAGTACACTATAACGCCAGTATTGATCAAATAACCAATTACTTTATACATACATATTATATATACCTTCAAATTTACCATCAGTTCTACTGTAAGACATTTCAAGGTTATCCATTAATTACCGGACATCCTGTACCTATACTATGTTAATAACAAAAGTATTTAAATTCATTTACCTTTGATTTAGCTAGATGGTGTACATTATAATGTTATGGTATTTATATGGTGTTTGTTGTTCAGATTCGCGGCTGCATGCACGGGTGGCGGTCGGCCGAGTGTTGCCCGGGTGACGACCGCGGCACGACGGCTCGCAGACAAGCGGCACTACGCAGAAGCGGAGATCTCATCGCTTGCGCACAGGCTCGAACGAGCCTACAAACAACTTTCTGCCGGTATGATGCCTTTGGCACAATAATATACATATAGGAATATCGTATTAGATAAAAATGAGAATACTGCGAGTACTGAAAAGTGTGATTATATTCACGACAATGAGCGCCGCTGCCGTTACTAAGAGTTCGCGAACAATAGGTGTGTTATTATGATTGGTCTTATGAATATGTGTTATGGATCTTATAGTCCTCGATCAAATTCGAGAGATCAATTTCCGGCCGGAGCCGATTGTTGTCGCTACCTTACGCCGCAAGCACTAATTTGATTATATTATAAATCTTATAAAAATAATACAGAATCTACACACACTGTTCACATGTTTCATAGTGACTCCTTAGTGATAATAGCTATATTAATAAAAAGAAACGAAAAGAAAATTAAAGTATGAGATATATCAAAGTAACATAGTGTTGTTGAATTGATAGTTTTATTTTGCTTAATAAGGTCTAGAGGAGCGCTCGGCAGTGCTATCTCTGTCGGTGGTGTTCCATCACAAGGCCGAGGCGTACGTGTCAGCGGTGGGCGGCTGGGGTGCTCAGTGCGCAGTCGCGCTGCAGCTCGCTACGGGCCAGGGAGGCGCGCCCTGCAACGACCCGCGCGCTCTCGAACAACACGCACAACGGCACCGACAGCTTTACGAGCACATGTGCCAGGCCTACACTGAGGTAAGACTCTACCTCTAAAAATACCCATTCTTTAACATAATATACCATTCGCTTACCTAAAAAGTCAAGTAATAAGAAATGAAGGAACAAAACTATTATTATTATTTTCAGCCTTCATTGTCCACTGCAGAGCAAAGGCTTCATTCTCGCTTTTCCACATATCCTTGTTATGCGCTAGTTTGCACCAGTCTCTCCTGTAGCTAATTACTTCGTCGTGCCGTCGACGCTCTGGTCTACCACGAACAAGACTAAGAAAAATAACTTCTCACAGATAACAAGGTCGCATCATGCCTGTAGAGGTGTACGAATCTAACTGAACTATAAATGTGTTGTGGATGGGTTCTGATAAGTGTGATACATATTGTTAAATATGAAACGTAATAAATCTTAATTATAGAGATGGATGAATAGTGGACTATTGTATAATGGTATCTATGAATTAAAAACTACGTCCGCTAAGAGTACTAGTATCAGATAGATTTCTTCTTATATGATTATAGCAATTGATGCTAATGCTCAAATGTACAATACAATTTAAGATATGCCAGATATGTTGCTTAGTTTGGCTTTCATTAATGCGATTGGAATAATTAGCACGAAAAATTAATATATTTTGTTGTGATTGTTCACTAGGCTGTATGTGTGCTGGGGTTCCTACTCAAGGTTCTTTAATGAAATATCGAAATAAGTTCTGTTATTTATTTCTGTGATACAATGCGACAGTACAACGGTTATTGATTGACTGGTTACTGGTTATACAATATTAATTATGATTACATTCTAGGTACATCCGATGCAATATTGAATGATGAGTAAAAATACCAAAATTTCCTATTTTGGTATCGAAGAGGTGCCTATTATTATTGAAGGGAGGAGCTATCTCCTCCCTTCGATAATAATTGGCACCTCTTCCATATGCTACGCCTAGTAGTTCAATAGGTTGTAAAAGTCTTTTAGTTTGTGAAATTCTGAAATTACTTGTTGCTTTATGGTCCTGGCCTATGTCCAGCAGTGGACTGCGGTGGGCTGATTGATTGATTGATTGATTATGTGTCCTTTACATAGGTATATTTTGTATGCGCATGGTATTATACCATAGTATATCTATACCATAGTATATCTATATCGTAGTATTTTATACAATAGATAAATAATTTCCAGAGCAGTTTTCTTAAAAAAACCATATGTTTACATAGGGTATGTTATGTATATACTACAGCATCATATAGCTGCAAATTTGATAAAGTGCTCAAAGATTTTTATGAATGAGTTGTTTGTAGCCTAATTATAATATGATAATATTAAATTATTGAAGAATAATTTAATATTATAATATTAAATTATTCTTCAATAACTGTTACTGTTGTAGGCAATTGAGAATCATAATTACTTAAATCTAGCAATTGTATCATGTTCACCCTCAATTTTCGGACAGCAAGGCCGATTTCAAGATTACATAATTTACTTATGAAAGTTATGAATCAAATAAGTGAGTAACAGCTTCAATGTTTTTGTTTCAAAGCTACAAGGTGAATTTACGTGGGCTAATTCACGGTTATTATAAAACGTTCGTTTTTACAGCTATGTCGCTGAATTGATATTGATTAAATTCGCCATGTAGACAGCTTGAAGCCTAATGAACTCTATAGTAATAATAATAATCATTTATTCAACTTAAACTGGTACAAATGCATACAGCTTAGGGTACATCGTAAGGGTAATCGTAAAGGTATAAGCGGGCCCTGTACTAGGGTAAACCTGTGCCACATGTTGGCATATTAAAACGTAAATGAAATCATATACAGGTTTCGTATCGTGTATAATAATATATTAGCGTCGTGAATAATACCTTGTAAGATATGTGATGACATACATTACAAGAGTAACAGTACATACAATTTGGAATTAATAAAAAAATAAAGTAATGATTGTTCACAATATGAAATGCATATGGCAGATAAACTCAACCATGATGTAGTTGAGTACACAAAAACAAATATCGTAGTTCTAGATGTGACCCCTCATAACTAAAATTTTTTTGTAAAATGAGATTTTTATGTAGAAAGATCCAAAAAGTATTTCTTGTGTTACCTTGTAAATGCCTCCTGCATTATAATTCATTTTATTTGTAAAAAAATAAAAGATATCTTATGTACTTTGTTAACAAAGCAGTTTTTGTCTCTCCTGGAAAGTTGCTTAGTTTGCATATACGAGGGGTCACATCTAGAACGATGATATTTGTTTTTGTGTACTCAACTACATCATGGTTGAGTTTATCTAAAATAGTCATGATAGGGACTTGTTGCCATATAATATATTTGAGATCCTACTCCCTAGTCCTGAGTGTTACATGTTTTCAGTATGTATTATTTGTTTCAGGTCCATTCAACGAGCAAGAAACTCTTGTATCAACTCGATCATCTAGTTCAAGTGTGCCATCAAACTGATCCTGCTGATATGGTAAGATTCTACAAAATTGTTCAATATCTAGCTAAAATATATGATTAAATTGCTAAGACGTCCATTGCTTTGATGACAAAGCATTGAGTCTATAGGCTTTGGTAGATGGCTACATGGATAAATAATGTGAGTGTTCTATAGTATATTTAGTTAAAATCTATTAAAGATTCTTAAAGGAAAGTAGTGTTGCTATGGGAACATAAGTCTTATTTTGTTTTAGTTAGTGCTGCATTTTGTAATAAATTGTCCTTATTGTCAGTGTCAACTTTATAAGTTTATGATATTTTGTATACTATGAATATTGTTATATGAAAATATCGGTGACACAAGAGATAGGTTCATATATAACCTTGAGGAATTTTTTAATCCATTCATTGCATTTTATTTAATTTTACGTTTTTATTTCTAGAATGATGGTACCGTGAGCAGCGCTGGCAGCAGTGGCGGTGACCCTGCCGCCGATTACAGTTCTGGCGCGAACCACGTGCTGGCCGTCATTCACCAAATCTTGGGTCACCACCGCGCGTTGGAGGCGCGCTACCACCAGGCCAGGCTCAAGCTGCATCAGAGACTAGCGTTGCTCTTGTATAAAGAAGATTGTAGGCAGGTCAGTAAACATCAGCAGAATAACATCTTTACACGTAATGTTAGTTATCTACAGACCACGGGACTTACCACCATAACTTTAACAATTAGCAAAGCATTAGCATTACATGCACGAGAACGAGACAAAGCTACATACACCATGTAACGTGCTGTCTTAGTCCCGCGCATGTTCCAGGGCACATAACTCGTGTTGTGACGAATTACATGTTCCCATAACTGATGTCAGAGCGTCTCTATCGGTATCCTTGTTGGACTAATAAAAATGAAAAGTATAGTAAAGTACGTAAATGGATATCGTAAACAAGAACTAGGTATAAAAACTCGTTACAAAAGTACGTGTCCTAGCCGCCTTGATAGGCTATAATGTATGGCTAAAATATTTCAAGTGTTTCAGATAAACGTTGTTAATCTTTATATACTATGATTAAGAGCATCGGGAGGCACTGTAGTGTTGAGTTATTATATGATAAGTTCATGGGTCAAAATGTTAATTAAAAATAGCCTTATCAAATTAAAATATATCGAATATTACTGATTAAAATGAAACAGCAATAATTAATTACATTAAAATATTAACTGATTCTCATTTACATATTGAATACAAAACGCAAATTAATATATTATAATGTCAACATATTTGCAGACTTCAAATTTATAACTCGCAGGTCGTTTGTAGGCAAAATATTTGTTGATATTTTAATATATGATGACACATGTTCATGCTTAAATTCTTTGTTAAATATGTCGTATTATGATGCTTTTTATTATAATAAAATATGGCATTTATAAATTTATAGTCAAAATATTATCTTAGTACTTCTTGTAGTTTGTAATATAATTTTATTTAGAACTTGATCACTTTCTATACAGGTAGACTAAAACGTAAATATCAGTAGCCACATCGCCTCAACATTTAAGATATATTGTGTATTTATTCACTTTGTAAAACGGATTGATTATAAAGTTGCTTTGTTGCAGGTACTGGACTGGTTGGCAAATCATGGTGAAGTGTTTTTACAGAAGAATACTGGAATAGGAAGGAATCTCCATAAAGCTAGGGTATATCAGAAATCTCATGAACATTTCGAAAATGTTGCACAAGTAAGTACTTCTTTATATGTAGCTAATTATATTATTCTGCATGTGCATGTAAAAAATGTTCTTGTTATAATATAATTGTAAATAGCCCTGTATTAAACTGTCCCACTGCTGGGCACGGGCCTCTTCTTAGTGTGAGAAGGGTTAGGTCACAGTCCACCCCACTGGCCCAGTGCAGATTGACCGACTTCACATATCTTCGAGAACATCATGGAGAAATCTCAGACATGCAGGTTTCCTCACTATGTTTTTCTGTACCATTAAAGCGAGCCATAATTAACAATTTAATACGCACATAATTTCGAAAAGTCTTCGTTCTTCTGCTAATACTAAATTGCCTTTTTATTACGTCTGGATATTGTGTCCTACAGCGAATAGGGTTATGGTTCTCCATACTTGACTTCTTCCGGTTTGGTTAAAATGTTCTGTAGGGTAAACAAAACCCCGGTTGGCACAGTTACTCTAACTTTGCCAATCACGGTTTTCTTTGTGCGTAATCTCAGATTTTGGATCTAATTCTATCTCTTTGCTTCCGTAATAGAGTAACTATCTTTTTTCTGCCGTAGAATACATACACAAATGCTGAAAAGTTACTGGCCGGTGCTGAAGAGTTGGCACGGTCTGGAGAATGCGACCCCGAAGAAGTATTGGGTGTGGCGCGAGATCTGGAGGTGCACGTTGCGGCGTTTGCGGCGCGTGTCGACCGACGCCGCCGGCGATTAGACCTTGCCGTCCTGTTATATACCCATGAAAAAGAGGTAATTGTGCTAACGTAGAACTAAGTGCTGACTAAGTTTATATGCTGTCTAGGATTTCATAGACAGCACATAGACTAGTTCTATTTATTAGAATAGATTGAGAAATTTGTGCCATAGTTAGTGTTATGAAGTGTAAGACGATGAGGTGATAAGGAGTGGGTGTGTGAGCAGAGAAAAAAGTTAATCTCTTGGCCAACAATAGGATGACGGGGCTCAGACTCGATCCATTTTCATTGTGTCTAGTTGCCGGCTAATGGATGAGTTCAAATGATATGAAATACGCAATGTGTGGTGAATGAAAACATCTGGATGGGTAAGAGTTGGGTATATGTTCTCGTAACAAATCAGTGACATCCTTATTAACCGAGAGGCCAAAAGTAATTTAGATCTTGTTAAGTTTCTAAAAGAATTATAATGGATGTGATACGAGGAGGTATGTGTATATTACAAGTATATAAACTATATCGAAATCTGTGCTTTAAAATTAAGTAACTTACAATTGACATGGATTTATTGTCGAAGAGCTCGATTTTGTATTTACTTGTCTTAGCCAATGTATTATGGCTCTCAGATTATTATTACCACCTTGCGTGATATAAGTGCAAGATAATAAGTGCAAGAGTAATGGCCTCCATCTGATATTGCGTAAATGGCATGGTATACCTTATAACAATGGCCTTATGAGATACTTTTTCAAATATACAACATTCTGAGCGCCGTAGAAGTCACATGGTGTCCGTCAAAACGCCTAAAGTAAGACATTGTTCGAAAGGCTTACAGAAACTAGTACGCTAGTAAACATGAAGTACTTTTTGAATAAATATAATTTAAAATTTTGTTTAACTAAATATGTCAGTACCTATTACTTTGTAATGTAATTTATACAACTTCTTAATATATCGCAGCTCCTGCAATGGCTTGAGACACTGCGCAGCGGAGGCGGCGTTTGTGCAGCAGATGACACGCCCGAAGCTGCAAGGCGCGCGCTAGAACAGTGCGCGCAGCATCGCGCCGCCAGTCTCGAAGCATGTGGCGCTACTATCGCACAAGGCGAAGCGCTGCTACAGGACCTTAGGTAAGTTGATACAATATAGTAAGTCTACCATGACAATGCCAAACCAAAACTTTGAGCGAACGAAATATTAAAATTACACCTATCGCAAAGTTTCTTTGGACTTTTTTCTTTAAAAGTGTTATTGTTCCGTTGCTAGGACTGCTTCACTGTAGAGTTTAGGATGATTAAAGCGTTACTTCATTTGTTGCATGGTTTAATAATACCAACAAAAGGCCCGAAACTTCGGCATTTACGTTTCATGGTAGACCTACTGCTTATTGAGAACGCAAGCAGAATTGATTACGTCACTTACCAGAGGAGGCGTTGATTAGCTACATGTTTATCGCCTTGGTATACAAGCACGCGTGTTAAAGAATTCCACGTACCGATCGCTATCGTTCTCTCGAAGAGACGACGTAAACCTGTCATGACTACAGATAAGTACAGCGTAAATTACATCAACAAATTACAATTAATAAATACTATATAGTTTCTTCAGACGCCAATTAATACTTAAATGTAATTATACCACGAGAGCGTAACGTTCATAAAGATTTCCTTCCTTACATAATTTTGTTTAAAAAAAGACTGCGAAGAATTCATTAACCTTAGGTCTTTTATACAATACTGAAATAAATTTATAACTATTATTCTGCTGTCTAAACCAGCAAAAAGAGATCATCGGTTTATTTTAGCATGCATTCTATGGTCGTTACTTTCTACATTACCGCGCTAACTCTCTGAAATAGAGATGCGATTTCCTTTTTTAGCATTTGCCAACATATTTATATTTTCATTATAAACAAAAAATAATCGTGGTCGCTCAGTATGACTCTTATGAGAAGGAATAAACGGCGATAGAGAACTGTGCTCGGAGTTTCTCTGCGCGATTGAATCAGAAATGAGGACAACTGCAGGAAAACTAAAGTTGCCGACATAGCTCTCCGAATAGCTAAACTAAAGTGGCAGGGGGCATTGTAAATAGCTCGTATAAACGATAGTCGTTGAGGCGTAAAGGTTCTGGAGTGGCGGCCACACACAATGTGGACCTACGACCGAGTAAAGGACAAGGAGCGGTTGAATGCAGGTGGCCCAAGACCGGTCGGTGTGACACATTGACGAAGGCCTATATCGGGTAGTGGACGTCTTTCGACTGAGATGATGATACGCAATTTATATTTGTAGTCTTTCTACTATGAAAATTACGCCTCTATATTCTTGATCCATTATTTACATAGTATAAAAACTACAAATATAACTATTTTCTGTCTATGGAACACTTTTACTTATACCTTGTATTAAAAACATTTTAAATAAAACTCAAATAAATAAATAACGTTAATAATCTTAAAATATGACACTTATTCGACGTTGCCACTCTGTACAGGCCACAGGGCATGAGCGGTCGGTCTTAAGCTGACTGGTAAAAGTACTTTTTGTAGTTACAAAAAGTACTTTTACCTGTCAGCTACTGAATGCGTAATTATTGACCGCTAAAAGTATACTAACAAATTATATTGTAAAAAAGAAAATCATTCAAATGGAGGATTATACTAATCAAAACGAAAAAGATGATTTATTATGTTTGTTTAAAACTGAATCTTATTTCTTTATATCATTAAGTTTATTTTCATTGATTAATTCGTCTAGCAAGTTGCACGGTCAACAAAGCAGGTGATAAAATTCTAACCTGATTTTTGTCTATGGCTTGGTGTAACCTTCAAGATGGCTGCAACAATATGTGGTAAGCTCACGGATACTAGTAGAGTGATATAGAGATGGGCTCACATTTAGTGTTTGTTTTATTTTAATCGGGTGAAAATATATTAACTACTTTTCTAAATATTTTAATTTCATAGTACGTATTGAAACATATATAGATGATTCATGATCGCGTGTATATATAATATATATTATATAATCACACACAACAAGTACAAACTATACTTATAAGGTGAAAATAAGAGATTTCTATTATAAAAAGTTTCTTTGGAATCATTGTTTACTCTTATGTTTATTATTTGACGGTACTTAAACGACTAGAATAATACAAACGACGACGCCCACAGTTAGTAAAGCGCTGTATTCAATTTGCATGTGCCAAACGGTGGATGGAATCAATGAAAATATAGGTACTGATCATTGTAAAAAAGAGCATGGACAGACAAAACTCTGATTTAAAAAATGTATTTTATAGTATTTAATATCGAACCTGTCACACTCGCAGAATTTGTAGCGGCGAAGTTACACATAGCGTGCGAGTTTAATGCGGAGCTATCAATCTAACTTTCGAATTAACAACATTCCGTTTATATGCAGTGGCTATTATACCGTAAAACATGTATTATGTTCTGATTTTTGATTTATTCTCACTATTTTAAGCAGCTTCAACAATAATTATCACCTGTAGCAGCGCCAATTATCATGAGCACAATATATGATAAATTTACCTTATTTGATACTTTTCTTATTAATTAATTAAGAAAATTTAATAAATTGCTACGGTACATATAATTCTGTAATTACGCAACCATTTTGATTGGCTAAAATCGATGTTACTGTAACTAAAACACAGCTGCGTGAGAAGTGTTGCTTTCATGGAATTTTCGAGGATATTGCATGATTTACGTCTCTGAAACTGCACTTGCTCTAATTTCCTTTGTACGCGACGTATAATTTATCTGAACTTGTTCTAGATTTTGTAATAGTCGCTCACCCCATTAACGGAAGAAATGAAAATGAGAGTGGTTTCATACAACTCGTAAGACTATTCATACTCCGAGCAGCTATTTATTTCCCGCAGGCGAAGTGGTTTTGAACAGCTGATAGACTAAGAATTCAATGGGCTTAATGGCATAGTTTAGTATGCTATTATGCATAAAGCTTTCCTTCAGAAAATATTGTTTTGTATAAAGAACATCGGTAACTTCGACCTTTCATACAAACTATTTCATCATTATTAACGCCGATTCCGAATTTAATGATATTTATATGTATAGTTGCTTGACTTTAGGCAAGTATGGCTGATCTTAAATTTAAAGAAAGGACAGCTAACATGATGTTACTGCGGCGATTTATAGCATCGAATATTAAACATGATGTAATCGCGTTAGTGATCGCGATTGACATTGATTGCGGTCATGGTTGGAGTTGACCCTCAACCACCATCAATGATTAATAGAGATTTATTAAGTTCCTTTAGCGTACCCTGGGGGAGGCTTATGTCCAGCAGTGGACTGCAATGGGCTGAAATGATGATGATGATGAAGCTCCTTTAAATGATTACCGACACGATTATGAATTGTTGTCTTATATGATTTTTGGTATGTGTATAAATCGAGAAAGTCTAAAAACGTTTAATGCAACGAATCCGAAACGATCTAACTTTAAACAAAAACTGTATAAAAATTATTAAGAATGTATTTTTATTATCAAATAAATAAATTACCTTCGCTATAATAAGGACTATTGTAAAAACTATCTAAGATTGTGTAGAATTCACAAAATTAAATATAGTAAAACCAATCGTGATATCTTATAAAATACCGAATATTTTCAGCAAAAGTTCTATTAGTTTTTGATGAACAGAACATCGCAAACAATAGGTACAGATAGTGGCGCGCTCAGAAAAGCCAGCGGGCACATTTGCCCTACTTGAAGTCGCGCTTGACAGTGGACGACACGGACCGTGTGATTCCCAACGAACTTCTATTCACTATTCTGTTGTGAGTTGCGCGTGTCACCAAGCTTGGATCGGTACAACTGATAGTGTTGCTCTGTGACGTGTGCTCCATTCGACACTGGACCGATACCGCTCAATAACCAGATTTGTTATGTAAAATGTAGCTTCATGAAAATAGCTACTGTTACATTTTTATTACAGCTGCTGATATTAACTACGTGTTGGTTATACGTATATTTATACTCTACATTATTTATACTCGTTTACTACCTTTTTAATCTAGTGACTAGGTGTGCGCTTGTATGTGGTCGATCGTGAGCACATAAGGTCGATGCTTGGATCGAGCAGCAGCTTTTAGGGGCTTACTATCTTAGAAAATTATCCGTAGCAGCACGAAATCTGACAATATAATATGTTAAAATGCTAATAAGTACATACGTATTAAATAAATAAATAAAACGTAAAATATACCGGACGAATATAGATTCGCCCGTATAGAAAGAATTTTGGTTCACGAAGTCGCACTCTCTTTTTGTAATATCTATAAGTATAGACTAATAGGTATTATAAAGAGAGAGTGCGGACCTTTGTTAACCAAAATTCCTTCGATCTAAAAAGTAAATTATTCCAAATGTACTTGTATATAGGCTATGTATGATGCTCACCTGGGTGAACGTGTGTTAGACTGCTAGATCGATAGAGGAACACGATAAACTGTTTTCCATAAGAAAATCACGGAGAACTTCCCCGTATTTTTCTTATCGTTCTTAATTCCGTGATTATCGGTGAGGATTTTATTAATACGATGCTTAAATATAACCACGTCCGATGTATCACATCATCACCCGTCACATTACACGCTGTAGGTATTTGCAGTATTTGTCTTGGGAGCCATATTGTTAGAATTTAAAATAACATGAACGTTACGTTCCATTGACTGAAATGATACTGAAATAAAAATACTTTTAATGGAATTCTATGTTCCTTTGCGAGAGCAGTCTTTATACGGGTCGTAGAGCATATTCGCGTATTTTGTTAAATGTTTGTCGTCACAAAACTTAACCTACTTTACGTTCCACTCCTGCAGCTACGACAGCCAGCCATGTTTTTTACTCCACGGAATTAATAGAGAGTTTACTGCTTTCTACAGTGTACATTGTCGGATTTCGTACTAATAACATAACACTGCCTGATTTAGGCATCTTCTGATCTTAGGATCGGGTACAACCATAATCAAAACATACCTCTCACGAAACTAAGGATGCAGCCATTTCAGTTTTTCTGTATAATGTATATATAATATAAGATTAAAGTTAACTAGCATGTCTTTTTCCATGTGCTTGAATTCACTGTATTCTCAGATAGGTAAGCAAAATTGCTGACATAGTTCAGGATGTTATCGTTATTATACTTGAATGACATTCCTGGCTGTTCGATATTAAAAATTCGTGCAACAATAGGTGTGGTCGCATGGCTCTCGGGACGTTACACAACGGTATGCGACCCAATTTCTAAGACGAACATGCATTGCTGGAGCGTTACTCCGTGTTTTCAGTGAAAATTCAACGACAGGCGGACACGCGATGCAGATATGTGGTGCGGTGGCGCGAGCTATGTATTATTTATGTAAGCGTCTTACCGGATGAGAGATTGACGACTGTCCATTGTCCGAGCGTAATTATCGTCATGTTCTACGTTAACATATAATATACGACAAACAGTATATCATCTGCTTGAAAATCTATATCTCTTGAGCTGACGACATCAATTAAAACGCTCTACTTGTTGCGTATTGCCACTTGTGCTAGGTTTTTCATGATTTGATGGCTTGGAAAATCTGAAATGAAATCCTTTGTTTTTGTTCAGCCTTAGAAGTTGAATGCGCTGGCGTGCAGGGTAAAAGCCGCGCGTGCTTTTGTATGATTCAGATCGACGCGTATATGTGTATAATATGTAGGCAAGGCATAGTTCGTAGGCGTCTTTAAATAAAAACTGTTTTATTACTAATGGCTAATAAAAAGGTACTTATTGGTCGAAATATAATTAAGTGATTTTCGTCGCTGTGTCATCGATCCCTTGCCATCAGATATGAATATGCGCAGGAAGGATAGGTACGAATAATACACCTTAGCTTTGGTAGAAAGAGGGTTAAATGCAGTTAAGTTTATTACACACTTAGTGTAGCGAGAGAACCGAAAAGTTCGGCGTAGACGCGGGTGGAAGATGAAAGCGTGTGTAGACATACCAGGGTGAAATACCTTACGGCACTGATATCGCTTAACTTGGATCGTGCATTTTGTTCTTGCGCACGGCGCACATTCTTTGTTCTGTTGCACTGTAGTGCAAGTACAGTAAGCTTAGTAGGTATAGCTTTGATGGAAATATACACATAGTTTTATTTAGCTTAGCCTCGTGCTCACAACTTGGCTACGTCACAGATTCCAGGTAGAAAGGTACTCTAATTCATCATACATATAACATGATTCTATATAATTATATTAAATTGATACGTGGAAAGTAAACTGTGTACCCCTTTTAAGCGTATTGCACGCAACGAGGCGTGTTAGATTTGGCTCTGTTAATATTTATATTCAGAAACAATGCTGAAATCAAATATTTATAAAAATATTAAGCGTTACTGAATTACGGTTACCACTGAGCGACCACTAGTGTTGATAAATATCGTACCTATATACTATACATATTTTCAGTCAATACCGTTGTTTGATATAATTTACGAATATGTACCTATTTAGAACTTTAGTATCTGCCCCACTAATCTTTGGCCACGGCTATGTCGGCTTAAATCCCACTGCAACGGATATCAGGAAGTAAGAAAGAAAGAAAGGAAGGAAAGAGAGCGAGCGTTAATCCAAGACATGTGTTACCTGTGTATCATGTTTCACTCAAATCCTTTAACCGGTGACTGTTTAACAAACGTCTAAACATCATCAAACACGTTTATAATATTAATAGAATTGGTGAATTTTCATTAATTTTCAATTACGATTACCGCATATATAGCAAGTCACTAGTATGATCCATGGTATTCGTTTAGAATATTCTTATTAGCAACCCGAATTATGGAGCTACCCTCTAGATGGGCTCGTGTTGCATTACGTGCCACTTAAACATGGCTAGAGAATATTGAGTGTGATATATGTACCGGTGATTAAGTATTCGATGATATTTCAACGTAATGTTTTATGTGTATGCAAAGGTTTGGTAGACGGATTAAAAGCACTGGCTATTTTCAAAATCCCTCGAGCTATTTAAACAGGTTAAAACCTTTATCATGATTGACTGTGAGCAATATGGCGTCGTCCATACTCTGCATAATTTATATTAGTGCGACTGTTGCAAAGAATTTATATTAAAATCGTACATCGGCTCAGTTAAATACCTTTGATGCGTTCATTTGATTGTATTCCTTTGGTAAAGACAGCGACAAAGGTACCTGACTATTGAACTGATTTGTTACAGCGTTTTGTTAATGAAATATTAGTTCTATAGAAATTAAATGCGAATAAAATAACTATTCTTTAACTATTACTGCAATAAAAGATGACAAATTATCATTATTGTGTATGACAACGGAATTAAAAATTTCACAATAGATTTCGACTAGTATTAGTATCTATTCTATTCTAGTGTTAGTATCTAGCCCACGATACGTCGGATAGGTACTAATACTAGAATGAATACCAGTGAATATTTGTGTGAGAGTAGTGTAAATAATTATACAATACAATATTCTATCACATACACACAACACCATCTAGCTCAAACTAAGCAGAGCTTGTACTATGGGTACTAGACAATGGATAAACATACATATATACTTTTTTTTTGTAAATACATACAAATTATACATAGAAACACCCAGACCAAGACAAACATCCATGTTCATGCACACAAATGTTTGACTTGTGCGGGAATCGAACCCGCGACCTCAGGCGTGGCAGTCGGTTACACTAATCACTACGCCATCGAGGTGGTAAAAAAAATTAAGCTATTGACAGAATGTTGAACTATATATATATTCTTATCTATACATCTATTTACATTATACAGACACAGTCTCGCTACAGTTTTAAAGTAGTTTATAAGAGTAAATAGTATTTGTTAGTTTAGGCAAACTAATTGTGATTAACTATTTCGAAGAATCCAAAATATATATTTTTATAATTTCTGTCTTTTTGCGCAGAAAGGATTATGGAGCGGTTTACATGTTGCACAGTTAAATAACTTGTAGTGGAACTTAAATTCTAAGCATCGATTTGTCTGGTGCCGGTTAGTAGTGTCCGAGATATGGAATATAATGTGATTCATATAAAGAAAGAAGAAATAAATAAAAGAAGAATCGTGGGAGGACCGTAGTTGAAGCGGATGAAGTCGTCGGCAAATGCTTGTTATTGTCTACGGTTCTACTAACTGAAATTAAGTCTGTAGGATTTCTTAGTTAGCTAGCTGTAACTAGCATTTACACCTTTTTTATTCCATAGAATAGAAATAAAATTTAAAATACTTTAAAATAAATTATTGTAGCAGCTTATAAATTTTAATGAAATCAAAGTGGTTCAAGGACATTTCACAATGGGAAACGCAGCTCAATACATAAATACATACGTAGACGCCCGTTTCCTGAAGACCATGGTATGAATTTCTACTTACTAGCATTCACTCTCTTGCTTCAAGAAGTTCAATGCCGGCTATTAGCAATTTAGCTCCCGACCTGGCACAGTTTATCCGCGTCCACACTGATCTAATGCTCGGCTAGCGAGGTCACATCATAACCTAACGTCGCCGTCGTCTAAAGTTTGTGTAGAGTAGTTTGACACACATATCGCAAGTTACGTTTAGTTTTCGAACACTGTTCTCAAGTTCCGAGTGCTGCTGAGATTTTCTAAAGATTCTTAGGGTTCAGTCTACTAGTCCACTATCAAATTAGGGACAACTATCTGTCTTTGACAGTAATTACGTGGGGGAATCCTTTATCCTTTTTAGCATGGATACTTCGCCGCTGGGCGGATAGAAAACCGTCAGTTTAGAGTCTTTGTTTTTGCTAAGAGCATTTTGATAATAAGCCTTACTAAAGTTTAGTGGACTAAAAGTGCGTACTAATATATTGTATTACCTATATTGCGATTTTGCATTTATAGTCATTCACATGCACTTTTTTAACGTTAAGGTCGAAATAGGCTATGCTATCCAGCGATACATTATACAATTCTTCATGCCTGTTTTATAGCCGAGATTAAACATACAAAAACATTTTTATATTTAAAGAGATATCGGTTGACTACTCGAGGTATATCTAACGGATATCATTACCTGGTTCAGCATTCATTAGCGAGTCGTATACATAGTATTGCTGCGATTTCCTTCAAAAGTCTTGCAACATTAATGCTATATGTATTGATGTCACAATGTGACTTGTGAGGACGCCGATAAGTATGTACTTATCGGCGTCCTCACAAGAATATGCTATATGAATTTATGCGATATGTCTTTGACTACACGGATGGGATGGTGGTTTAAATAGTCGCCTCGCTATTGCCACTGCACACTGCTGTGTTGAGGGTTCGATTCACACACGTAGCTAAAATTGGTGTGATCCACTTGTAGTTGCTCCGTTTTTGGGTGTTCTTTGTATCCGTTGTTTGAATTGATGTGAAGTGTCCATTGACACACGAGTAAGCATGGTGCGGCAGACATCTTCTAAAAACAAACAATATCTCGTCGGTTATTTAGGCTATGATCGCCATGCATAGTTATTTAAGGCGATAAAATATATAATTTATTTATTTATTTGGACAACCAATAGTTGTTACATTAGTGCTTATACATTAAAAATTTTACAGTAATAAGAATAAATGCACAACATTTTAAGGTGTCACACCATGCACCATATTATAGCGTTAAAAGTTAAAATAACAAAAAAAATAAAATTAAAAATACAAACAATATACCAAACATTAAAATATTAAAACGTCAATACAAAACAAAAGAAGGCCACACTATGAATAATCAAGTAAACAAAAACATAAGTAAGAAAAAAGAAACAGTATATAGTAATAGTATTTGCTTTGAAGTAAAATATTTAAATTTTACATCTATTCTATCAGTCGTTGTCATTGCAGCCATATAAATCCTCAGGTGGATTTTCGATTTTCCAATCAAATATGGAGCTCTCATAGGTGTCAATTATTGCTCAGACGTGCGTGTTACAGTGTTACCTTCATTATAATGATAGCTGTATGACATCTGTTGTGGAACATGCGCCTTTCCCAAATATTTTCACCGCTATCAATGATGTGCTGCTTGCAACTAGCAGCTACTTTGACCGACTCGTCTTTCCTTTATGCCAGATTACTGTCAAACAGTCTGCGTTTATCCGTAAATTACGGTGACCTTTTTGTCATCTTATTCAGTTGAATTCATCGCCTGCACGCATTTTCGTCGACCACATTAGTCAAAGGCTTTCCTTGTTTGTTTCAAGATTCGACATAGGCATATTTATAGTTCGTTAAGAAACTAAGCCATTCTGTGAATGTATAATTACATTGTAACGCTATAAAGTTTCAAATAAATTAGGTGTTATTCTTTTTATATAAGATTGCTGCATTTGTCGGTGTAATACCCGATTTTCTATCTATACCCATTTCGATATAGCGCTTCTAAGCACAAATGTAATAGCTCTATCTATAAGGAAGTGTCACCACCACATTATATATATTATATCATCGTATATTTGGTCTAATATTGTTACCATACCTAAACTTTAAGACCTTTTATTAACACTAGCGGTCGCCTAGTGGTCAAAATTCGACCAAAATGCCTAAGCTTGCTACTTTGTTTTCTTTATTACAATAAGGTATAGGTAACCATAGTTACAAAGACTTGTACGACGAACAATGCCGAAATACTACGAACGCGATTCGACTGCGTGTGTCAAATGCATGGGTGTGCGTGTAGTGTTTTGTCATTAATTTAATGTATTTTTAATGAATATTTTATAAAAATATTAAAATTCGTCCCTCCTTCTTTCTCCATATAAACTTTAACTGTGCCAAATTTCATACTCCTTCGTCCGCCCAATTTTCGTAAAAAGGGGTACAATATTTTTGCTTAACGTATTACTATATAGGTAGATTACAGAGTGCAATAAAATTTGAAAATGAAACACATGTATGCTTGCACTCAAGGTTTAACTCTGGAAATGTGAGATAGAGATAGAACTTTGCTAATTATATTGTTAGCCTTTGAACTATGTTCATATGTGGTTATAGTCTAAAGCAGAGGTTCCCAGACTATTTTTCTCATAGACCACTTTAAAAATTTAGCTGGTAAATTAAAAATAATATTTATCATATTCAATATACTAGCTCTTTACGCACTGAGCTGGCCTGTTATGACATAAATATTTATATTAGTGACTAAGTAAGGTAATAATAAAAGTCTGCTATCAATTTCGATATATCCTCTGTGCACTTTAAACATACGGAGACGTATCCTATAAAAGGTCAGAGAACTCGACACGTTTCCGCCGCGCGCGCAGCCTCTTACTCAACACGAGAAAAACTTGCCGTTTCGTTGACTCAAGCGAGTTTGTAACACGAAATTGCACCAATGACTAAGTTGCAAGTGCATCTGTCATTTGTACCACCGCCATACAGATACGACGATCTAATTCCCACTTATAAAAACATATTATGGACAATAAACCACATCTACAAGGACGTACCTACAATTTAAACTATATATATATTACGTTCTAAAAATGATGATGCCACATAGAAAGAAAGAATTATCTGAATTAGGTTCATACAACTTTTTGCCTACAATTATACTGAGTCGATCGTAGTACATCTAGTACGACGCCTTTTATAGCGATACTCGTTTGTAAGCATTATAAATAATTGGTTCGCAATACAAAATGAATCAGCCCCTGTCCAACTCGTTTACCGTAGCAGGAAAAGTGAACATGGCGCGCTGACTGGCTCCTATAGGATTGTTGGGACCTTTAAACAATAGTGAACGACGATGTTTTTACATTATTCACATTTATAAGTGTACATAAATGGTCGTGTTCATATTTGTAACTATAGATTGTAATGTGTGGATTCGGTGAATGCTTCGGGCATAATTTTATTATATTTACCTGTATAACAGATTATTATTTATTGATTAGTTGTAACATGGCCTTTGCAACTTTACTCAATGAAGAGCAATTGGTTTGTCCTTTTCTCCCACGCCGCTTCTCTCTGAGCTTTAATAGCCATGATAACTTGTAACTCTGCAAATCTAAATATATCTGTAGAGGCCAACCAAGATTGAAGACAAAAAACACAGACTTGACAATAAATGCGAGGTATAGCAGTATTATAAAAATTGAATAGAAAATCTATTTATACTTAATTTATTGGTAAATACAATTAGGTCTTTGTGTGTGGCAGCTCTGTGCTACATTACGTACGTGCTATTTTACTCGTAAATAATGTTACCGTAATCTCCGGTTACTGTTATTGCATAATGTTGTTACACGCCGCCGTTTTATACTAGTGTATATTGTACACAACAAACAATATGATAGGTCAGATTAAAGAATGCAAATTTAAGATCTTTGTATAGCCATATCTTCCTAAATGCTAGAGAATCTAAAGTTCATTTGATTTTACGTCCCATTTATACTTTTATAATAGTTTTTCTGCAATACTGGTGTGTTAGTTGATTCTTAATTTACAAGCTTTTTTACCTTTAGCTTGTAAATTTTTTTGCTATTTGTTGTTCTCGGTTTGACCCGCCGTAATTGTACGATATTATTTATAGTTACTGTATATTGTATACATCTAATATAAAAAGCATTTTTAATAACTTCTCTTTTCGACCACCTAAAAATCGAGGACCGTCCCACTTTGGCATTAATTTGCTAATGGGTGAAAGTGTAAACATAAATATAAATAGTATAATAGTATAGTAATAGTATAAATAGTTTTAATAGTTTCAATAATTTAATTAGCTTAAAAATGAGTAAAGTTTAATAGTAATAGTAGTGTAATAGTTTTCAAAATTTTGATACCGCGTGTAGACTTTGTGAAGGACCAGATTAGTTGGGTCGTTTCTAGCAAGTAGATACAGCTTATCACCATGTCGCATACACCTCATTAAACCAGGGGTTATCCAAAGCTTAAAGGTATATTTTGATCTACTCAATTTAACTTGCTTTGTATTTTTATTAACGATGTCTGACAGATTATTATCAATAGCTCAGGGCCTGAAATCTACAAAATGCACTAAACATTTTATTTGTATTAGGTACGTATTCATTATAATAGTGCGCACTTAAAAAGCAGTACGTTTAGCTAGTTATAGTTTGTTTTCAATACAGACCGAGGGGACGTGCAATACAAAAGCCCACCAGTTCCCCATTTTATTTGTTCTGTACTCCACTATACTCGTGCTTTTATTCGATGACGATTTTTCGATTACGATTATTGAAAAATATACTGATTGTATATATGTACTACGTATTGAGATTAATAAACATATTTGGAACATAAGGAACGTGGACTACGACTATAGCTAGACGTTTTGATATAACAATGAAGTTATTATAATCAAGAGTTCGAATAGCGTCATACTTCTAAACATATCAGTTTAACCATTCCATATGAAAATAGTTTACATATTGTGTTCTAAAATAAAAATAGACGCTACCAATAAGTAGACTGAATAACTGGCTGATTAACAAGCGTGTATCGGTTACACAAGTAAACATAGTACACCTTCGTGTTAGATTAGTATAGAAAAATCGTGCACATGTTATAAATTACTTATTAAAAGGTGGGTTATTAAACATAGCTTCTTTATCAAGTGCAGTAAATATTCGCATGCTAAAACTATTCGTTAGAATTTTCACCGTGACGAGGGATTTTCTTTAGTGAATTGTGTGAAGTGCATCGGCGCGCGGCGGCGTCGGTGACAGCCTGGGCCGCTGCATCTCGCAGTGTTCACTCGGGGAACAGCGCGGTGCGACGTACACTCAGCGCTCGCCACTGTTTAATCTGAACGCGGTTTCGCGCCAATTACATTTTGATATCGGATGTAACATACATTGCTAAATATTATTTATTTATTATAGTTTTGTTGCGAACCATTTATTGCCAGCATTGATAAATCAATAGCAAAATGTTTATTATTTTTATGTGTTTAGTTATTATTTATGTGACAGTGTTTATTTTTATCTTGTATGGCATTCGTTTGTTTAGATTTTTAGTTTATAGAAGAAGGGCGACGTCGTAAACACGGTTAATGTTAATTAAAGTAATCAAATATTTGCAATATTTCTGCCATGAATGCCGGATACTAGCATCATTAAATAGTCAGTATGCTTGTCATCGTTATATTTTACTGAAGCCATGCTGCCATTTCATATTTTTTACCTAGTGTCAATAATTAACTTAAAGTTTAGTATTACAGTTATTCGGGGTATTAATTATACGTCTAATTTCAAGGCATTGCTATTCCATATTCAGTGCTCTTGGCCCCTTAATTTTATCGATTACAGTTGTAGGTATGATTGAATTTTCCCTGGGGCCATCACTCCTGTGGTCGCCGTTCATTAATGTAATGACGGTCATGTGCAGTTACATAAATCGTCCTTGCAAAAATCTCCTCTCAAGTTTGGGTTCTTTTCATGTAATATGGCTTAACTTGTTGATGATAATTCAATATATACATAATTGTCACTAGTATCAACTTAATAGACAATCAAACCACGTACCTCGTTTTGCCTAAAGTAGTTGCAAGTGTCATTGGACGCGGTCAAGTGATACGCACTAATATTTCAATCAATGATACTCCTACTAGGTATAAGTAGTCTTTATATGGATTTAAAATATAGTATTTGCTTATTTTATTTACGTTATTTATTGCTTTAGCGAAATATCCCATTCTTGTGTTTAGGTAAAAGTATATGTTAAAATAAAATTACTACGTTTTCGTCTATCGTTGGTTTTAAACCATATTTAATTTGTGTATTATTTGCACTATAAATATTAAATGTGGTAAATTAAGTATCACGAACATTTCTGTATAACAAGTAGTTTACGTGGTATATTTAAATGAATAACATGAATTCAAATTTATTCTATATTATGCGGTCAAGTAGGCCATACCGCTAACAACAAATCTAGATAGAAAACCTCCCACTACTTATTCGCTCACCATTATTCAAAACGCTGGATTTTTCTTATTTAAGGAGTACATTTTGATCGCCAGATTCTAAGTTTAATATCTGGGGCAAACTAGTTATTAGGTTTCTGTGACTATAACTCGATAGCATCCCGGCGTGTGCTCCTCGTACTAGAACAATTTCATGTAACAAGAAGCGAGACCTATGGTACCTTTAGTATATATGAATATAGGAAACAATTATATTTGATACACTATTGAGTTCTATGTATACATCGGTCCCAGTAGTAAATAGTAAACATTTTTTTTTTACTACGCTGTTAAATTGCCTAAATGCATGTTGTCCGTTTTTTATTATATTTAATTATGTATTAAAGACTATTTCTGTATTATCATATTTCTCACAATTAGTTCAGCAACTTAACAATGGCAATTTAAAACAACCAAATGCTGACAGGATCGTCAAATACATATTTAACATTTTCGTACTTGTGTACTACTATTAGTACCGATCAGCTCATAATAAAATATCATTTCATCTCATCTCTTATATTGAAATAACTCAGTATTATAGGTCCTTCTCCAAGGTTAATTCACCAACTGTTCGCCTCGGCCAGTCTATGCTCCCCTCGTTTCTTTGAAGCGTATGAATCAGAGATTTTCATCTACAGAACTGTTGCCGGGGGATGTCTAAAATCTTTTGTCTATGAATGTATGTGTGATGTTTACAAAACATGTATCAATTTGTTTTGTAATAATAACGGAGTATGCTTGTACCAGATTGCCGTTTACAGTTTACTTTTGAGGTTTTATTAAACAATTAAAACGTTTTTACATGTATTTAAACAAATTTAATAACTTACATTTAAATATAAGAGCATCATTGTAAGTTGATTGAAATCACGGATCCAATCTTGCCAAATAACACTTCTATAAAATCAGAAAATATTTATTATGATATTATTTTAATAATTTGAATCCAGGTGATATATGATTTACCGCAGTTTGTGCGTACTAAACAGTATATAATAGATATCGCGGGCTATAATATAGAAAGGAAGCATCATCGTGGCGCAACCTCAAGTCTAATAGTTAGATAGGTACTTTTCAAAGATGTGTCTAGTTAGGCATTAGTGGGTTCATTTGCGCCTTTGTGTGCGAAACTGGTGCAAGGGCCCAATAGTGACATATTATAAAATAGAATAATCTCCCTTTCTTCCTCGTTCACACACACACACACACCTTTAACTTGGCTTTACGCAAGCAAGATATGGTCGGCCAAAATACTTTGCTCGACCATGACAATCCACAAGGGCCATCATTGACTTCAACCACATCTATATCATCAGTCAAACAGATATCAATCATTTTAATAGAACTTTTATTCAGCTTTTCTCTCATCAAACCATCGGGTGTTGTTAGCGAAATTAAATTCAATGGCTACATTACCTACGTAAAACAAAGTATATAAAGTACTATATATAATATAAAGTACTAAGTATATAAAACCGCTATTGAAAGCTTGCATTTAAATATCGCAGCTGTATGATTTCCATTCCATTACAGATCCCACAGTCACCAAACAATAGTAAATAAAATTGTCTACAATTAATTCACCCTTAAGATTACAGCTTCTGTTCTGTTGATACGCTCGTGTAATATGCTTTTATTAAATGTTAGATGGTTCTCGATGTTCCGGAGTGTGATAACTAATAAATATAGACTTGTATTATCGAAATATTAAAATTTAATCAATGGAATAGCTTTGGCTATCTGCCTTGTATGTACTTAAGCGTACTCTTTTAATTAGACGGTGTGCTATGTAGCTGCACTGGAGCGATACTGCGTTATTTAAAACAAACGCCAAAAATACTGCCTGCGTATTCGTGCAACGCCAACAAAGGCTATACGCAGTTATTAAAAAATATAACAGTCTGAATACCAATACATTAAACACTTTTATAATGTAACCAGACGAAAAGGTATGCAGGCTTTCTTTCTGATGATATGTCATGTGACAATTAATTTGATACAATAATATTATTCCTGTTAGAACTTTATTTATTAATTTCATTGATTTAATATCGAAATAATGATGATAAATAGATTATTTGCTATAAATATGTAAATGTTCCAATGAGACCCATTAACTTCCTGTAGGTTTATTATTAATTAATATTGTTTGTTAATATTGCAGATATATTCGCTGTATCATAAATTTTTAACTCTGCATTATAATAAGTAGTATGTTTACGCTTAATAATGCAATGATTTCTATAAAAATATCAAACCCTTTACATATTGAATATAACTCTTACATTTTTTTTGCTATTGATGCCGGTGCTTTGGTTTAAAGTGTGAAAGCATAGGTTGCTAGCGATCCTCTTCTATTGTTATATCAGCATACACTATTGATTAAGTAGTGCAGTCTACATAATATCGTGTATTATAGTTACGTAGTTACCGTTTTTGTATTCACTTGGCGGTGGTTACTTTTATAAGGCCTAATTATAAAGGAAGGCCTGCTCCTGGGACATGAAGCGCCGAGGATCCCTGCGCGCTGTTCACCTAAATACATAAATTTACATTTTAAATGTAACTTTATATAACGATGAAACTTATATTAATTATGTAATACTGTGCACGTATGCTCTATCTAATGCTGACGTCGCATTGTGTTTAAATGGTGGAAAAGCATTACATGGTCTAGTAAAATTGCATCAACTTTCATTAAAATGACTGTGTTATAATCGTTTGCTATAACCATCTGTAAGAGTAGTGTTATGCACTTGTCGTATACAGACACCATCTATTAAGGTCCTTACGTATTCATAATTAGTCTTTGTCGTTGCAAAGGCTCGTTAGTATGTTGAATGAACTTGAGTCTTCACGTCGTAATTTTGTAGTCTTAACTCAATAATGTAAGATTTAGTAAGCTCACTCAGGTAGAGCGCCAGTCAATTTACAGATACTCGAAAACAAATAAGGGCTCAAATCTCGAAAAAAAATCTAATCAAGGTTAATGTTTGTCTGTATAGGTTTCCTTTAATATTGTTATTTTAGTAGAAAATGTTCGATTTGGTCAGAAAATGTCTCAAGATGTCTTTTAACTTTCTCACAAACTTTTAAACTCTGCCTTATTCTTAAGTTGGAAAATAAGCAATATATTTCATAATTCGTGATGCCATCTTATCAAAAACAACTATAAATAATAATAAAGAAGTGTAGGTACTCTTATAACTTATAACACATTGTGTCTATGGGAACTGAAGTGGATATCCGCATGTGTCTGACAGAGAATAATGTAGTTCCCAACACTAAAATCTAGATAACGTCAGGTGTTATTTTAGTTGCCCGGAAAGTGTCGAGTCGTATTGATACGATCGGTAGCCAATCAGTGACCCACCCGACTTAGAAATTAAACCGGATATTAAATTGGTTGCTCACAACTATAATTTAATAATGTATATTTTAGTTCCTTTTATGAGCGCCAGACTATTGCTATTTACCTTAACAATTGAAGACGAGATTACCCGCACTATTTTAATACCGCATCTTTGATGTGTAATTGGACTGAATTTTCTTAGTTATATAATTATTTTAGAATCACCGGTTCCAATGTTATTATAATAGGTGTGCAAGGAAACCTATTATATCGAACACAAAGATAGTACTAGATCCCATGTCGTCCGCAGAGTATTGAACAGAGGTTGATCTGCTCGCAGATGTCTACAAAATGCATATTGCTCTCTTTATCAGAACAGCGTCGTCCAGCTTTGGTCAACATTGACGCAGGAACGTTTCTAGCTATTCACTTTTTACTTCCGTTTGTAGACATGCCTGGAAGGAAGTGACTATTCTTATATACTTTGTTTATTACGGAGATATTTCCCGCGCTCTCAGATTAGAATGTTCTTGCTTATAATCTATTTAGTTCTTGGGAAGCACCGATTCAGATTTTAATGCAGTATTATGCAATTATAACACTGTTTCATAATAATAGTTGAGTAGATATATGTCTACGGTAAAAAACATGTCACATATCCTTGTGGTACAAAATAGGATTTCCAAACATATTCCGTTAATATAATAAACGACATGAGCAGTCATATTTTTGCCCCGTAATAGACGGTGTAGTGATTGTGGTCGGGAAGTCGGCACCAATGGCTGATGGGTCGCAGAGAGTGATTTAAATTGTCTCACAATCGTCTCTTCCGGCGCGCTCCTACGGTTAAGGACGCACAGAACCCCGCCATGCAGGGGCGGCCCGCGGCGGGACCCTCACGCCCCCGCCATCTATGTCTATATTCAGTATGATTGTTCTGTTACAAATTCCCTCTCAACGGCTAGACTTGATTGTTAAGAGCGCAAGATTGCCACTCGGCACCTGATTATTATAACGTGTTATGAAACCTTGCGTCGCTGCCCGATATGGAAATTTCTTTCCAATACAATTCCTATATGAAAATGCAAATAACTATCTTGGTTTATATCGATTGGTACAACAAGCTTGTTTCATCACAATTGATTCAACGCTGTTTCTCACAGTTGTTTTATTAGTTTGAAATGGTGTGCTACTATGTTTTCTGGCTATAAAACACTCCTAATTAGATTCCAGTTAAAAAAAGCCGTCATTTTCCTTACGACAGTTTTACATAGTGCCTGCATTTACGACAGTACTATTGACGCAATAAGCCGATTGTCAATCATTTTATTGTTTGTTGTTGGATCGCTGATGTGTTCACATTTATACGAGTCGAAATAACTGCGGTCAATGGGACAGTAAAGATATTTATAGGCAGGTTTTTTAGAACTTATTAGATTTGTACCCAGTTGAATTATGGAGACAGAGAGAATTATTGCACCCACCAACTATTAGGTCTTATACAGTGTGTTACTGGATAAAACTGAATAATATTGTGAGAAAATGTCGAGTATAACGTGTGTGGGTGAATAAGTGTGGTTCGATATGAAATAATTAATAGGCGTCAAATAAATTTTTATCTAACCTGAAATCTCAGTTTATAAGATTTTCTCATGTGCCCCGTTCTCACTGTGTGGTGTATGTATCAATTTGTGAATAGTACTACATTAGTCATTTAATTAACGATGCGGAAACATTGTCTCTATGTAATTATCGTATTTACCCGTGGCGTTCATAGGAATGGAGAAAGCTTAGGTTGTTTGCTCGGCAAATATGTGAAACCATATCTCTTTGTATATGGCACATTTTTCTGCTTATTAACTTATTTTCCCTGACTTTGTGTCTGCACTCACTGTATTTCTATATTTCAATTCTATATGTCAAAAAACGTATGTCTTTGATTTGCCACGCTATAGAAACTCTTACCTCTGTCCACATATCCCCGTTGTGAAGTCAGTGTCTATTATGTACATTTCTCTATAATCATAATAATTATATTATTATGATGACGGATATGAAACGGATTTTTTAATCAACATAGATTGAAACAGTTCAGATAATACTAATTATACGTATATTAGTATGATCTGAACTGTTTCAATCTATGTTGATTAAAAAATCCGTTTTCGCAAAATGCATTTACATATGCACGATTTGCATGAATGTTCACGTCGTCTAATAATTTATATATTCTGATGCCCTGTTAGAGGCTAATCATACAATTGGCGTGGTCGTTCATAGAAAGTTACCGCCTCCTCGAATGTGTGCTTTGTATCTAGTATTACGTGTTTTGCTTTATTTTCTTTTCAAGTTTAATGAACATGCATATGCCGTTAAATTATAGCCTATTTCAATTTAATTTGCCACTTGTTCTGGCAAACTTGTCATCGTATTGTTATATATTATGTTCTAAATAGTCGCAATCTTGACTTTAGCGATTGTTTAATGTTGTTCCTATAATATGCGTTGATAACGAATTATAAATTTGAGTGGATTATATGATATTTTTGCATAAATTGTTCATGTCAGTTTTCTGCATTTGAATGATTATAGAGCATCCCGTAAACCAGTTGCGCTGGTGCAGGGTGCTTAACTAAAAAGTGGCTTTACCGCCTATTGGATCTGTTCCATAGTCAAATAACGTCCGATTGTTATTAATTTGGCACGTTGTTTTGTTACAATTGATATCTGATGCCATTGGCGTGTTGACGTAACCACCGCTACAGGAATGCAAGTACAGAATGTGTTTGTTTTTAATTAAACAAACTTTATACGGATTTTATCGCGTTGCTTATTTCTTACAAAACACTATTAGTACATAATTTTGAAAATTTGAACTACTATTGTTAAACACTTTTACTAGTTACTGTATACTTCAATTTAAGCTATTTAAACTATACAACTATTTAGATTTAATTTTACACTTTCCCCGCCGTTTTGGTTGCTTTTCAGCAGCCATGGTCACGGAGAGACTAAGATGGTAGTTGTCTCAATGTTTTAGTGTAGTTATTTCAAAGTACCCGAACATAATTTAATCATTGGTGTTTCTAGTTACGCAGAATGAGCTTAAAGTATCATGAAGTCTAGCTGTGGTTTGCTTCTTGGGTTTGACTATTTGAATTACTGGATCCCAAGCTGGTGGTACATTCCAACCATCTTTATTGAAATTAGGATGTTTTTTGATTTCAATAGCCTCGCGAAGCATACTTGGTAGGAATCGGTGTTATTTGGCGAGAATCTGTGGTTTGTCAAATCTCAGGTAGTGGTTGGTCCCCTGTTGCACATGTTCACACATAGAAGACTTCAACAAGCGTTGGTGTTTTACATCAGCCATGTGTTCTTTTTTGCAGGTACCTATGCTTCTCTTGGTTTGACCAATGTATGAGAGTCCGCAGTCACAATCTATTTTATAGATCCCTGCATCTTGTAAAGGTAGTTGGCACTTGACGGAAATATCTTCGTTGGCAGCTTGAAGTATGTATTGATTGAAGCTCGCTTCAAGATGCAGTCAATCTTGTCAGTGATACCCTTTACATGCTGCCTGTATAGCAGGCTGGCGCTCGAATGTGGCTAGCTTTTCTCGGGATCTGTGACAGCGGCGCGTCTGTTGGAGCTTGTTGTCTTGCAGAGCAAGTACTGCTTGACATGTTAAAGCTCGGCGTCCAGGTGTTTCTTGTCACAGATCCCGTGGGCTCTCTGAAACAAAGACATTCTCACAGTAGCTAACTGTTTAGGACGGTGGTGAGATTCACCGTTTCAGTACCTATTTGTATAGGTCTTTTTCCTATACACAGTGTGGCTCAAAGTATGATCAGGATTCCTGATGTCAAGTACATCTAAGAAAGCTAATGAATTATTTGCCTCTAATTCCATAGTAAATTGGATGTTGTTATTAATGGAATTAAGATGTTCTAGGAACACACTTACACTATCTGTTGGTAATATTGTAAAAGTATCGTCTACTAACTTCTTATAAATCTTGGATGTGATGTGGGCAGTCGATAAAGCTCGAGCCTCTAAGTCCTCCATATATATATATATATGTTGGCAACAACAGGCGATACTGGGGAGCCCATTGCCACACCATCGACTTGTATGTAGAATTTATTGTCCCACAACAGATAGCCAGTTGTTAAGCAATGCTTTAGTAGTTCTGCATATTTCTCAGGCATATTGTACTCTATTAGCTTCCTTTTAGTTATTTCAATACAGTCATTTACAGGTATGCATGTAAATAGAAAGAAAGAAAAAAGAATGAAAGAAGAAAGAAAGGAAAGTATTTATCTGCTCATAAAATAATAACTACATCAAAATTAACCATTGTTTCATTGTTAGTGAGACGTAGGTGTTTATTCTCACTCAAAAATGGTATGAATCCTTTACATATGCTCTCATGTTGCCTCTGAGTGGTGAGAGTATCTTCTCTACGTGCTGAGCCAGTCTGTAAGTTGATGGTCACAATAGGACGTAGGGGAGCGTTTTCCTTGTGTATTTTTGGTAACCCATACAGCTTTGGAGATTTTACGCAAACTGGTATTAATTGTTTAACGTCTAGATCTAGTTTTTCGGAGTATTTATGTATGGTGTCTTTGCTTTTGTTCAATATTTTGTTTGTAGGGTCTGTTTTAAACTGCTTATATGTTGCGTCATCCGAAAGTACATTTTTAATTTTATATTTATGATCTGACGTATCCATTCCATATAAAGTTTGTTTAATTTCAATATATAACATCCGCGTAAACATAAGACAATATTACAGAATGTGTTTATCGAAAAAGTCATCGTGAACGGCAGTGGGTTGTATGTTAAGACAATGGTCATCGATAATCATTGCAAGCAATTCGTTATAATAATATTTAACAATTATTGCACACGATTATAATACAAGGTGCGCTTATACGTTATGTTATAAAGTTATTATAATTGAGTACAAAAATTTAAGTTTCAAGAGTCCACGCATAGTGTAAATTTGCACGAGCCAAGCAATCATGGCAGTTTTGTACAGTGCCGCAAGTAAGTTCTTAAATCTACTAATTAGTGTTTGCAAATCCGTCTGCATGATGTACTTCGACCAGTCCAAGTAAATGCCTGTGTTATAGACGTGGCTGCTTAAAATAAGTAGAGTAATTTTGGCAGTTCGATCGGTTGAGTTTCAAAAATCCCTTAGATAGTAGCACCTGTAATCCCAGCGAAGAATTTTTAGCCTATTTTCATGTTCGTTTTGCTTTAAATTGTAAAGATGTTGTGAAATGAAAAATAGTGGTGTGCCTATTTGTGTTTTATGCGAAAGTTTTTGTCGTGTTATCCACCAGGCTACGATGAAACCGCGAAAATTCACTTAACCGTAAGGTATTCTCCCACTGACACCGTTTCATTATTGCACATTATATGCACAAATAGGTTTCACATTTCCATGTTCGTTGTTGTTATTCGCCCATTTGTTTTATTACTGTTTATGTTTGGAAGGTGTTTCGAATGATAACAACGAGGCACATAATGACGTGTTCGACATGGCATTTGTAATACAAATTACAAGTGAAAGACGTGACAATGAGTGTACTTACAATGGGTAAATTGTTAGTGTGGCGGCGTGCGTCGGTGGCAGGAAGGCGCCGATCGGCTACTTTTTAATCCCGATGCGCCGCTGGTTTACGCTAATAAAACCGGATATAAAATGTCCGTCGATGGATGGGTTTTAACTGCTCATAAAACTACCACTGAGCCCTAATTGTCGGGTAGCTAGGGCTCCCTTTCTCGAGAGCTTGTGCTCGCATCATGAGCAGAATTTTTACGAGGTTCAATGGTCATAAAATTAAACATACAACCGATGCGTGCACCGACACTGAACGTAACGTTACTCCCGCTTGCATAGCGTTTAACTTTACATCTTTGTTTAACTACTAGCGGTCTAACATTATCAGCCTACTTGTTGCCTATTATCTATTTTATTTGATTAGTTAAAAGCTGAAACTAAAATTTATTGTTTTAGTTAAAAGCTTTGCACTTTTAATTTTTGTTTCTAGGGTGCATATTTTGTTACTTATCCTAAAATGAGTTCATGAGTTTTTAGCTCGTTTTAGTCTCCTCTTGCCATCCAACTTTGTGTTACCTACATTTATTATTAATGTCGGTGTATATGTTAAGTAAATTTTTAAGACAGACTGCCTCGCCGGTCCTTCTATTTGGACAGTTTTATTCGATTATGGAGAACCATAAGGAACGGTTACTATTTTAGTCTATGTATGGATGTGTGTGTGTTTGTATCTACGTATGTTCTACCGTAGCGCTCAAACTACTGAGCCGATTTTGACGATCGATGTTTCAGCGGTTTTTACACGAACTTGGAATGGTGGTTCTTATTATTGACGGTTGGAGTGTGATTTATGGATCGCAATTAAGGAAAAATAATAATTTATATATGTTTTATGTTAATCCTCTAGCGGTTTCAGACTAAAATCAGAAAGTTGCGATCCTATGACATGGGCCCTGACCGTAGCACAACAGCAGTCTGTTTCGTTGCAGTCAAATGCACGTGCATGTGGTTTTATGTGGGCAACTTGAAACGATGCATAAGTTTAGCTAAAAATGCCTTCTTAATACTTTTAATAAATATATTCGTCATATAATAAGTCGTAATACTCATACATTTAATTCATACTATATCATAATATGTAATACTAGCTGTCCCGACAGGCGTTGTCCTGAAAACAAGAAAAAATGTTATAAAAATGAAACCAAATCTAAACCATTCTCGAATCCACTTGAAATTTCATCAAAATCGGTCCAGTTGTTTAGGAGGAGTTTCATTACAAACACACGCACAGAAGATTTATATATATAAAGATTTAAGTGAGACCCTTTAGTGTTAGCACAACGGTATGCGACTGCTGTTTAAGCGATCTCGGGAACGATTCGCGAGTACCGAATGTAAAAAAAACAATTTTGTATTTAGTAGAGAAGTCTGCCTCTGTGCCCGCTGAACGGCACCAGGATCGCCCCTATTACATGGGTTTTGAAACCGTATCTGGCGATATGTTGGTGTTACACACATTGGTGGACAATATAGGCGTGTGATTTTGTATATCTGTACGTGATATAAAAAAATGCAATACCTACATTCCTTAAGAATCGGCTCAATCAAAAATAAACATAATTTGGTACTGTACCAAGTACTAATTATTTTCTGCAACCGGCGCAAGCTCCTAATTTGTGTTATAAAGTCAGACCTAGTTTAGTTAGAATTACGTGTATATACTAGTAACTTTAATAGGCTTACACACAATCCTTACCGACATACTTGTAAAAGCTTAGTCTAGACCTGAGCTGCAAGCTCTGCGCCTCTTTGTATGGCTTTCTAAAGCTTTTACGTCACATAAGCCGTATAAGAATCCAGTGATGTTTTTAAAGGTACACGCAGCGTCATTTCTAGTTTACTTACCTACAGGATGTATTGAGAAATTTACATCGGTCAGGTATTTATGGTGTACAGAAATATACAATATACAATCCGTAATATTGTAGTAGATTTTATTCGCGTTTATTTTCCTTTTATATAAAGACCTATAACTACAGGAAACATGCATTTTTCGGGATATAAGCTTGTGTCACTCTAAATATTAACTATCTAATTAAACGACATCGCTTAAAAGAAAGACGAGAAACAAATATAGTTAAGTACTTATAATGTTAATTATAGATTAATGAAGAATTTATTTCCACTCTATGTGCGCTAAAGGAAATCTCTATCAACATCATCTAGAGTCGGCTTCGTTAATTTCGGTGAAATTGAACACTATCAAAGCATAACATATAGTGGAGAATATTTTCTCCTTGTTAGCAGTTGGGTGGAGCAGTACGACATAACTAGTTTATCATATGAATAGTGCATAAGAACAAGGCTGGCACGAATGTGGTGGAAATCTGTTGGTTCCGATTGGCCGCCGACGCGTGCGGAATGCGCCTCGCTCCGGCGACACTAGAAACTGTCTTATGCACCGGAATGCTCATATCTTTTAACTATACCTACGTGATTTTATAATTACCATTTTTACTTGCCACTATTTTACAATTTTAGATAGAGCGCAGATATTAAGATCAGGAACATCGTACCTGTAATACAATAGGTATTACAGGTACGTACGCTTTAGTAGTGGCGATAGTAATGCGACACTGTTTTATTCTTCTTGCTTATCGAACCGCTGTACGATAGGTTTAAAATAAGGAGTTTAATTGTAGAGTAAGCTTCATGTTATTTTTTTAAAACAAACTAAGCGCATTTATTAATTTTTGTTATTCTTTTTTATTCTACATATTCATCATAATGAACGTTCTAAGCAAGTTATCACATTTCATAGTTAAAAAAAAATTGTGTATTTTAATAAATACAGAAACCTTTATCATGTTTTGCCTTTAGGCAATACCTAGGCAGTATTACTTCTATTAAAACTTATTATAATCTCCTTAAACATGCGTTAAAAAATAGATGTAATATTTGTCGAAACCTTCTTACTGAAATCGTTTTACGTTATAAATGAATAGTCATAGTTACTTTTGCACATAAACTGTGTATTAATATGGACGCAGTCAGCCCTTGTTGCAAATTGAAAACACTGAAAACAAAACAGTCTTTCAATAGTAATTATTACTACTTTCAGTACCTAGTTTTGCATATGGCACGTTCATAGTTTAAGTTGTTTTCATCGTATAGAACTTTGTACATATTTTTTATAACAATGTCGTGATCACTGTCAGAGATAGCCGCACGATTACACCGTCTCAACTGGTTTTGTGTGACAAGTGGGTTGTGTAATGTTGGCAAAATATAGGAATTACGGGCACTTTCTTGATATTAGCTACGCAGCTCGCGTCTTACTTGTGGCTAACGTTGTCTACGTTTGCTAACAGCGCGCAAACATTATCATCTTGTTGTTTGTTGGTTATCACTGTCCGAAGGCCTTCAACAACACTTACTATTTTCTATGCACATTTAAGAAGTAGTTTCTTATTAAATTATTTTTGTTGCATTGGGACACATATCTAAATAGTATACAACAATATTTTATAAAAAGAATTAAGTGTAATTCAATGCAAATTGTATGTTCATTAAAGTTATTTTTTCTGCTGTTGACGATTGTGTAAGTATTTAAAATATTAGTCAGTTTTTAGGTTTCGAATAGACACAGAACAACATTGAATGATGAAGTAAATGGCCGAGAGTAGCAACAGTACCGTTTGCTTGATTGCGAAGTATGTCACGCAGCCTTGCAAATACGCTAATCTTTAAAATTAAGCTACTTGTCATTGCTCCGTTGGACGGACCTCGCGCACAATGACGGGATGTTGCGCTCACACACGCATTGCTAAACGAATGTTCCTCTTTACAGCAACCAACGCAATAATTTAAAGAAGACACTAATACGTATCTGATTCTCGTATTATCTATACTCTTCTCATGCCGTGTCGTTATTTGTTATATAGTATGATTAAGATAAGAGACTCCTAAATGTAATGTTAGTTGCCTTCCTCCTAGTTACACTACGTCATTTTAAAAGGTTTAATGTGTTATGCCAACATCTCCCTTTTGATGATATACTGCGAATTTGTAGGAACCATTTATATAATGATTTTCTTAGTATGGTCTTTTGCTAAGTGTAACGTGGTCTTAATAAAGCAGAAAGCGTTTGGCAAGTTAACGAGTGATTCTTTCTACTGTAAACGTTGACCAACGTTCCATTTTCGATTTTATCCTTGAGATACTTAGCCCATATCAACAATACACTATATCTAAAATAACTGTGTTGTTTGTGGAATAAAACCTTAATGCAACTCCGGATAATTTGTTCTATAGTTACAACTACAATTCAAAAAGTATTTTATGTTAGTTTTATTTTTTAATAATTTAATAATAATAATTTATTTATTTACAGAAATGAGATTGTAGGTTAACATTGACTTAGGCTATTATGTGTTACAGGTATTCATTTATACTCTTAGTTGACAGTATGCGTAATCTACAATAAGTTATGGGTAGAGTACTGTTCTCCTAGATAAGCTACTGAATAGCCTGTGTTTAGGAGTACAATGCCAATCCCCTATAAATATTTTTTATTTTTGATGCACGTGCCATGTTGAATTATTAGAATTAATAACAGCAGTGGTAGTAAGTAAAACAATTAGACAATTACATTTCTTATTAAGTAGCGTGTGTGTGTGAGTGTGTGAGTGTGAGTGTGTGAGTGTGTGTGTGTGTGTGAGAGTGTGTGTGTGTGTGTGTGAGTGTGTGAGGGTGTGTGTGCATGTTGCATTTTGATCGCTCCTTTCGCGGTACGTATTCTGCATATTACTATATGGACATTGGTATATGCGAAAGATCTCCTCTAGGTCTGTTGTGAGCAGTGATGATAAGTTTACGTGATTACTCTAGTCTTTATCAGTGTCGCATTTCATATGCATCTCAAAATAATATAATAGCTTATATTATCGCGAATTGTGTCTGCGCTCGACAAGTGTGCATATGGTAAAACCTAATGAAACAGGATACATCTGACTAAATACGTAAAGAGGTTTAATATTAATATCGGAAAGTAATTACCTCTCGTGCATCAGAGTTTGCGTATCCGATAGATACTACATGAGTATCTCACGCAAATAAGCCATTCATAATGTGCTCTTATTTTTATGCTTAACCCATTTAGGCGTGGATTAAATTAATTCATAATTCGCTCAGCGCACAGCAATACCCTCCGGCATATTCTCATGTTTACACGATGCCTGAGAAAACACCTTTATGTTTTTGAATGATAGAATGCATAACAATCGAGAGTAGAATTTGTTGTTTATCTTACGTAAGTAACATATTTTAATTGAAGATGTATTATTTAAAGAGGCACAGGATTGAATATTACCCAGCCAACCAATAGTGCGATTATAGTCAAGAAAAAACAGATCGGCGTAAGAGATTTGCTATCCAACCGTAACATAACAGTAGGCGCATACGCATTGTGGGTCACTGTCTGCTTTTAATAACTATGCTCAAGTAATTGCTAAACATAACAATCTTCTTACGTGCTCGAAATGTAACTGTTGATATAAATGCTGGCAATTAGTATTCGTGGTGTCAGTGCAAAGTGATTTGACAACAATTAGCGACTGTTAAGTTTTATCGCATATGATTGCGTCGGTGAAATGAACATTTTTGCGCAAAATGCTCAAATATCATCGGCGCTCGCACAGGCATAAGTCACCGGTACAGTGTTTACGATGGAGGTAAAGTATAATACATATTTATCTGTTCTTAAAGATAATAAAGTATTTTGTCATTTATAATCAAATTAGACGTTTTGAGGTATTCATATTCTGCCGAATTCTGCACCGTGATAGCAATGTTCGTGCATCCGGTGCACATTTACATTAGAAATGCCCAAATTTACTAAACATGTTTACGTGAAATCAACACCATGGTGTGTCTAACAACAGTGCATTCGTGAACATACTCTTAACAAATTATAATTCTGATCTGCTCACATACGGCGGAAGCATGAGTGCTCATCAGTGCTTCGTAATTCCTTTTAACATTTTTTGCCCATTGCGAAACAGAGTTTATATCTTCACTTTATAATTAGTCAATAAAAGCGAAAAGATAGAGCATTATTGTAAATAGGTAATAAACAATTACTCATATACTAGTTGAAAATATATGGACGCAATTTTTGTTTATTCATAGAGGATTACTTATATTTGTGTAAATAAAAGAGAAAACTATTTAAATGATCATATATTCTCGTACCACCTATTTGAGATAATTAGGTAATTGTAATTTTTTTTTACGCTCCGTAATGTGCAATCACATTCCCATCGCCGGTTTTGGGGCGGGCGATGGGGATATATCGGGATCCAGCCCCTATACGATGGATTTGGGCTGAACCGACTAAAACCACCGCGGTGTTCCTCACACCTTTATGGCAGGGTCGCGCGAATCGCTCTCGCATTCGAATCGCGACCCCGCCGAAGGTTCGATCCGCCGATGGATGTGGCGGGTCCCACACGACCATCAAACAAAAATTGGGGGACCTAGTTCCCTACGACACAGCGGGGGACCTAGGTCAACGAGTATCTTTAAGTTGTATGAGGTACATTTAAAGGTTTAGCGACCTTCCGTTGAGTAAGCCCTTGACTCCTAAGAAGTACAGTTTTAGCAGTCTGTGCAGGATTTATCGACATCGTGTGTTACCTGGAAGAACTACGATAAGCTACACATTAATTTAAAACAAAAAGAAATTATGTTTAAAGCGCAATCATTTTTAACACTCTTTTATTAGCTTAGTTTGTATATTATGTATCTATGTAACGGAATCTTTGAACGTGATTTTCACCCCTTTCAAACCGACGCGACGGATTGATTTGAAACTTTGCACAAATATCGAGGACCGACGACAACACAATATTTAACAAAACAAAAAAATTGGTAATAGTTTAAAAAACTAAAGCGTGTTTTTTAGTTTTTTAAACTATTATTTATTAAAAATTAAATTTCAACTCACTTATATTAAGTGTCCCAATAAAGTTATGCGATTAATGTGTCATAAAAATTAAACTAACGGATTATTTTTAGTTTTCTTTTGGCTTGAGTCAAGAATAATACTAGTTCTATTAAATTATAACACAACATTTTTATTTGCAGCCCTAAGAGACTGGTGTCAGACTTTTTGTGCCGCTAAGTGTATTATATGTATATGTATGTTACTATTTTAATTAATAATATAATAACTACCTGTGCGTGTTGCAATGAACGGCGTATTTTCGCAGATTCGTGTTTAAATCATATTTTTTATAATTGACATCTAAACATAAACTACTCGTTTCGTGTTCATCTTTTAGCCATTTTGCTTATCTCTTCAATGTATAATAACTATATACTGATTTATAATTAACTAAACTCACGGATGTAATAAAATATATTTTATGCAATAATCGTATTTTGTTTACAAAATCACTTAACTGGCATTATCATCGTGAATTAGTGGCTGTCAAGGATAGCTATTTTAGTCTTTCTGCTGTCGTAATAGATTTCCTAAAATATATTAAAGGTAACTATTTTAATATACATGTACTTTTGAAAACCAATCCATTACCAAGTGCGTTCTTTAGTGTCCATAAGGATTACCACATATGTAGATGGATGTGTGTGCATATCATTAAGATTTAGTTTTAATAAAGTTAGTGGATTGCAGCATAAACTTGCAAGAAAGACAGAACAGAGCAGCAATAACTTGAGAAGCTAATGTCACATATGCACCTGTACCCAGACACATAAGTATAACCCTCTCACTATAAACAAATGTTACATATGTGGTTTTGATAAGTGGAAGTTCAATATTTAGGATCTTATATATAGAGTGTTCAACATAATATAATCTGAGCTCACACCTAATCCAATAATACGGTTAATATGCAACAACATTTCTAGTACAGTACAGTAAACAGTAGAATAAGTTTGTATAATCGGAACACGACGCTGCCCGCATTTCATTTTAAACCTGATGATACATTTTCGTTGATGGAATAAACTCTTTAACTGCCTATCCTATTATTTTATTCAGAAAATCGATATTTTGCAACTGGTCAGATTCCATTACAGGTTCGACAACACGCGCCGTGAAATAACGCGACGGATGTGTCAAAAAATATTTAATATCTACATTACATTGTATACCGACATAACATGTGGGTTACAATGTAATGTGTAGACAAAACATTCCGATTTATAAAGCATTGTCTACATTAATGAAAAATAAATGGATTTATTGGACGTGATAAAAATACGCACATACTCCTTAGCGTGCGTGAGTTCTTTCATGTAGATTTTAAAGTCTGATCTCTGAAGTTTTCACTTATTAGGTATTTTGCTTGTTAAAACTACCATGTATACACCTAAATGAGGTGGTGGCATAGACTAGATGTGGCACACCGGATGATGTGGCGGAAATTGGGAGTGACCTATGTTCACCAGTGAATGATACACACAACAATGTGAAAATCTGTTGTTTATTTTACTTAATATTAGTGTAAAATCTTTTTTTATCAACACAGGTAGAATTTAATATTACTCGTGCAATTCGTAACAGGCAGCATAGATTTCGTCACTCCAAAAAATTTACTAGTTAGTTTCTACTTTTAGTAGAAAGAAAAACCTTTTACAATTATCTATAAATGTAATTTTAATATTAAAACGGGTTTTTTATACATTACATTACATTACATTAGACTACCTTATACATATGTATATCAATATTACGGTGCGTCAGGTTTGGAACAAACGCAACGTTATCTCGTACGATAAACACAAGAACTGATGCTAGAAATAGTGTTCTTGCAGCTATTTATTAGAGAAGCTGAAGTGAAATTATTGCTGATAGAACGATGTTTGTGAAATTGTGCAGCGGCTCGTATCATCGAACAGAAATCCTGTAGGTGCCTGTTATATTCTTCAGCGCTGCGCTTGATGATCCATCAATAACAAAATATGGCTAAATACAGCAAATGTAAATTTTTCGTTGTTATTGTATGTATGTAATCCTTACTTCCTTACTAATATTATAAATTCGAAAGTAACTCTGTCTGTCTATCTGTCTGTCTGTTACCTTTTCACGGCTAAACCACTCAACCGATTTAGATGAAATTTGGTACAGATATAGTTTAAAACCTGGGGAATTACATAAGATACTTTTTATTAATGTAGGTACCACGCAGGCGGAGCCGCGCGCAAAAGCTAGTATGTTATAAATGAGTTACACAATCCTTCTACTTATTAAGGCGAGTAGTTAGATTTTATGATATATCTACATACGTTTTCATTAATATAAATATGATTATGGCAATGAGACCGTTCATAAAATCCTGTATCGGCTCAATAATCTGCCTGACCATCCTTATTAGCCCATTACAAAATATTAATCTATTTAAAGATAAGTAGGTACCTATGTATACTAGCAGATAAAAATATTATCCGACTTTCGCAAGATCTCGTGATAGCTAATCGCGAATTCGTGATAGTAAATACAAGTGTGCGGCGTACTTATTGGCCTACCTCAATTAAGGCTCAAGCAAATATAGTTATGTCTTTGGTCAAAACACATTGTCGCTTCGTTATTTCTGAACCCTTACTTAGGCACATTTATAGTGCGATATATTAAATTCTGCTTACTTAAAACAACTCGGTGATGAATATTCCGGGTTACTTGGCTAGTCTTTACCTGTTCCGATATTGGAAGACAGTATGCCAATAATTAATTATGCCATCTCCGACCGGCGCGGGTCATGCCTTTTTAAACTGTCTAGTAACTTTCAGATACCGTACAATACGGTTCAGAAACTTTCCCATAACACGTCGTAGTATAGGACGGAATAACTTTCTCGTTTTGAGTATACATTTGCCAGAATATATAACAATCAATCATAGCATTTAAATCTGCTTTTATTTGATTATGTACATACTAAATGTATCAAATAGACAGTCAGTACAAATTTTCAGAACTGTTAATGTTCCACAGAACTGAAATTTAATCGAGTCACGAGTTAAGATATTATGACATTTGAATCGTATTGCTGAACGAATTATTTTCTTAGCAGTCACATTTGCTCATAATTGGTTACTGATATATCAAACGGATAGCCTTTACAATTTATCAGAACTGAATATGTTTTACATAATGTAACATTTTAACGAATTGATCGATAAATTAAGTTGACGTGACGTTTTGAAGCGTATTTATGTATAAACCGTTAGCAGTCACATCGGCAGTTAATTATAAACATACTGGATATATCTAGTGGACAGACTATAATACATACATGTTTTGGACTGAATATGTTCTGAATAATGTAACATTTCAATGACGATCGATAATTAAGGTGACGACACTTTTTATATCATCTCGGTATTATCGTTTAAGTACCTAGCTGTTGATCTAAAATTTTTCCATCAAACGCTAATGCATGATTGTGTTTCCTGCAGTCAATCTACTGGGTTATCCAAGATGTCGTAGATGTTTGGCTACGCTTACCGTAATTGCTTTTCAATGGCGTATATAATGCGGGTTGATTTATTGTAAGATGATAAGGTTGTTCGACAATCGTGATGCACAATGTCACACACAATGTATAATAATGAAATGAGATAACTGAATATCAAAGGCGGATTCATTATTACGTTTCGCTAGATAAAGGAAGAATTTATGGCGCTGACGTTTCATTTCATTGAGGCTGAAGTCAATTAATTGTGATACAAAATCATGCAATGTATTGCCCATCAGAAATTCGTAACTGTCCAGTCAACATCAAAGGACCTAATCGGCTGTGAATTATAAGGAATATATTACTAAATACTAATTAATCTTAGTTCCACATTATTTCAAGTTTAATGCGTTGAGCGTCCCATTGTTGACATCTCGTTACTGTTAGCGCGGCGAGTATATTGGTTTAATACACACTCGAGATGAACAATGTAATGAAATCAGTTTTTCAGTCTATTACTTCTGCTTATCTTGGCAACACAATATCTTATATCACCCTTAAGCGAATGTTGACGTTACATATAATGTCATAGGGACATAATAATACGAACTACAATTAGGCATAAATAACTCTTGATGGTTCATGTTGCATAATATTCTGTATTGTTTTAAAATGATTGTCAACAGATCATCAGGAGACTCGGATGCCGCAAGTACTGCAGCTGTAGAAACGACTTTGGAACGACTTAGAGGTACTCGCGGCGCACTCGAAGAGCTGTGGTCAGATCGTGAAAGAAGACTCGAACTCACTCTACAGCTCAGACATTTTGAAAGAGACGCTCTAGAGGTCAGTACGCAAATAAATTAGAATAATAAAATTTTAATTTAAACAACTTCCGATGACTACAATAATTGTAGACTATAAAACTTGGGCAAATACATTTACATTGAATATGTACTAGTTTACATCTCCGAAGCAATAACACGGTTTTAGTACCTACGTAATAGCAAGGTAACCCTCTGCCGTCTACCGAGCAGTTCCAGACTCCGTGCTGCTGTTGAGAATTAAATGACAGAAACCTACTGACATTTTGCTCGTCCCATCAATCGATCACAAGATCGCATGCAGCAGACTCATTCACTGCTGCGCCAACGAGCCAGCCACTTCTTTTATATATTGATTGAATTACCTTTATTGGCTTATATACTAAACTGTAACATGAAATGGTCCATGTCCAACTTCAAGACAATGTATTTAGTATGGTTCAATATGTTCAACTGAATGGTCAACCTACCCCATAGCGATAAGATACTATCGGACGCGGTGTCGCTTCGCATCGCTGGTTTCTGCACTGCAATCTGCCATCCTAGATTCTAGTGGCCTATTATATTTGACTACCGGGGCTGACACAAGATTGGACTAATATATCCTTCGAATAATCGATAAATTACAGTCCTTGAAGGAAAGGTGATTTTATTGACATAATGTTATTATTAGTTTTTTGAATCAATCTTAGTTTCTGTAAAGATTCGCGATGACATCAAGGACTTTATTTGATCTTTTGCCACGTCTATGTAAAATATTGTTTGAGTGACTATTTAAAGCCTATTCCTAAGGAGACAGATCGACTAGTAAGGCCTATCAAGTTTGAGAAGATGAATATTAAAATAATATTGATCTTACTATCAAACTAGCTTGTATGCATACGTTGTTTACATACATATCCATTATCAACTATGAACAATACCATTGTACTGACTACGATACGCAAGACCTAAAATTCGTGTAGGTAAGTGAACTGAGTTTAAGTAACAAAAAAATTAAACCGACCAACTAAGTGAAAGCTTAAAGCAGCTTATTAAAAATATTTGAAAAAGTATTCCATACCGAACTTCACTCAATTCGTAATGATGAAAACTCGTTATAACTTTCTGGGTGTATGCACAGCACACGCTTTACCAATAGCTTAAGTATTATGCTACCTGTTTGCTAATCTAGGACATGGATATTGGAGACTAACAACGTATATAATAAATACTACTATTTATACTATATAGTCCAGCAGCCACCGCCTGTTTTTTTATTGAGTAATAACAGGCTGAATCTTCGTGAGCAGGTTCGGTTCGAGGAGACGCCCAAGCTTTTCCTTTGAGAAACTTTCGATAGAGGTTGATTTCAGCATGAATGGGCCGGCTCGACCGGGGAAGGACTATCCTCTCACAGAATATCGACGTGAAATAGCAGTATTCCTACTGTTGTGTTTCATTCGGCGAGTGAGAGTGCCGGAGGCCCAGTCACCCTCTTTGCCCTTCTTGCTCCTTCTCTTTCCCACTTCCTGTCCTAAAGGGTTGGCAACGCGCAAGTGTTGCAGGCGTCCATAGGCTACGGTGACCACTTACCATCAGGTGGGCCGTATGCTTGTTTGCCACATTAACTAATGTGGCAAATGGTGCTATTAATGAAAAAAGTCTTACCGTGGAATGGATAACTTCTAAACGTAGGACTGGAAAACCGTACCACTACATTTGTAGGGCTAAGTGGCCATTTGATTATACAAATATTTATTAAGCTGCATACAAAAAATCAGCTTGTTATCAATAATTTTGATGACCTCGTTATTTGGACATATTCGGAGTGTAGGACGCTCCAGTCAAACCATCCATTCTGTAGGACAATTGTTTTTCCGAATTTATCGTCCAATCACCTCAATATTCGAAAAAAAATCTTACTATTATTCAGACAATTTCGATATCCCACCAAATCGACGTTTTATACCTGCTCTCTACATTAGCTACCTCTATCGAAAAATTTTCAAAGGAAAAGCTTGGGCGTTTTGTCGAACCGAACCTGCTCACGAAAATTCAGCCTGTTATTACTGACTAAAAAAAACAGGCGGTGACAGCTGGACTAATAGGTACTATAGATTTCCTCTTGCGACGATCCTGGCATATCGCTTTCTTTATGATTGCTCTTCGTTTGATGGTGGGTACGTATAACCTAATCTTTGTATGCATTAGTCAGAGAACTCCCGCATAGTTCTTCTCTTTCTGACTGTATGAAATAAACTGTCTCGGTGAAATAAAGCTTACGGAATTATCTCCAACATGTCTTGGTGCCCAGATCTGGCCGAGTTGTAAAAATTAGTCTCAGGTAATTGTCAATAGTACGTTAGAGTCTGTGTTTGGCAAAACAAAAGGCTTTTCACCCTATAAATAAATATAATTTGCGAATTGATTCTTACGTACTGTCCTGCCTAACCCATACACGCGTGTTTACATATATAACTTAAGATATTTATTTTCCTCTATTGATTTTAATAAATGTAATATTATCTACAAACCGTGGTCGGAATGTAAGGGTGGTGTCGCGACCGCCTGGAGCGCGTGCGTCCAAACAGAGGGTGCCCGTATGTAGCATACATGCATCTATGGTATTTGTACACAATGTGATTGCACATTATTTATTAATGTATCAATTTTATACTATATTAGGTAAATATGGTTTAATGGATAAACGTTTCTCTAGTGTTTAGTCCCGGTAGCGTATCTAAATGCATATACCAAAGGGCAAACCATGTTATAAGCTGTTGGTTTATTAGTGGGTACTGACTACCTTTACTTATGTGCTTTCCGAGGCATGCCAAGCTGTGACAGGCAATGTGGGTTTAATCTCACGGATAATATAAAATAATATTATAATAATATTAGCCCTGTATATAAAAAGTCCAACTACTGAACTCAAGCCACTTCGCAGCGTAAGAAGGGTAAATAAGGCCATAGTCTACCACAATGGCTCAGTGCGGTTTGGCAAACTTCACATATCTTCGAGATCATTATGTAGAGTTCTCAGACATGCAGGTTTCCACATGATATTGCCATTCACCGTTAAAGTGAGTCATAATTAACTATTGAATACGCGCATACCTTAAAAACTCAGAGATGCGATCGAACTCGAGATCTCTGTGTGGCAGTCCAACGGTCTCCCATTAGGCTATCATTGTAATCTGATATATGTACTTACTGTATTATGATTGCTTTGATATTATGATTACAAAGTCAGTTATGATCATATGCTCGTGAACCACGTGGATAAAGATTATTGCATTGTTTAGGCGATCAGTCAATATGAACCATTCGGGGAACCTTGTCACAGTAATTATAAAGTTTACGTAGTGTGTCCAAGCGTTCATATAAAAGTATTTATTGGCAACGATCCAATGACATCATCACAGTCCGTTGCACATCACGACGTAGACCGTACATGCCGAGGAACAATGGAATCGCTGAACGCCATCGGTTGCCATACTGCCGTCAAATGTGACGATAAGAACATGAGCACTGGCTGCTACTGTATGCTTGCCGTGACGACATCCAACATTTACATCACTTGGACGTTACTTCATGCTGTTTATTTTACTATATGTAATTATTTTCAAAGGATATAACTGATATAAGTCATATGCCTGCTTTTATAATATTCTTTATTTTACTTAAATTAATTGTAATAATTCCAAACGCTTTATTGTTTTGGTAATTTACTTTTAACGTATGGTTAGACGCCATTCTAGACATCCGACTCGTTGTCAAGATAGACTGAGCTTTCAACGACCTATACGTGATACTATTATAGGTATACTTAATACCAAAACAGGTGAATCAACCAATTTTAATGTAACTGGTCGATATTTTAAAGTACATTATATTTTGTTTGTTATTAACAGGTATCATCTCGATTGGAACTATGGGGCGACGAGTTGCAGCGCACTGAGCCTCCCCGCGACCCGCAGCAAGCTGAGCAAGCACTCGCGGCTCACAACGAGAGCGTAGCTAGGATGCAACATGCCACCTTCCAGGTAACATGTCCTACACTCAACAATAACCATATAGTGTTCTTAAACTAAGCCTCTTGAACTTGTCATAACTTAATAGACCAGTTAGGTTATGTCAAAATAAAATAATATTCATCAACTGGGACATTAGTCTTTAAATAAATTAAGAATCCCTAGCACAATTATATGATATATTAATTTGTACCTACTCAAATTCTTCGTACTATTGACAGTACACAATAACATTATGTCTGACCAAAGAAATGAACCGCGTGCACAGTAAGTAGTTGTCGAATTCATTTATACCGAATAATTGACATCAATGTTTGGAAGTCTAGATTTGGTGTCGTGCATTATTACGATATAGAATTTCTATTTCGAAGTTATAAGCATCCAGCTCGAATATCGACATTGGGTCTTGTTTATCTATACTAATATTATAAAGCTGAAGAGTTTGTTTGTTTGTTTGCTTGAACGCGCTAATCTCAGGAACTACCGGCCCGATTTGAAAAATTCTTTCAGCCCATTTATCGAGGAATCCTATAGGCTATATATTATCACGCTAAGATCAATAGGAGCGGAGCACCAATGAAGAATGTTCCAAAGTAACTATTCCACGCGGACGAAGTCGCGGGGAGAAGCTAGTAAAATATAATGTAGCTATTGGCAACAAACATAAATGTAATTTAGAAGTAATTAATGATAAATGTATTTTCTGTCGAGCAGGTGGTGCAACAAGGTCAGGAGTTAGCTGGTGCGATCGCAGAAGCGTCGGATGTAATGGCTTCAAGCGGTTCGGACGGTCCTGAGGCGGCACCTCTCGACCCCCAGGCGCGCGTGCAACTGCTTCTAGATTTCTTGCATGACAGGCAACTGGATCTTGAAGAACTGGCTGAAGAAAGACGCGCTCGGTTCGAACAGTGCGTCCAGTTAGGTTAGCATACTATTTGCACACCTTGCTTCTTATAATTAAAAACATATTTTTATTAGCCCATTGGGTTTTTATCGTTAAATTGTATCCAATAGTGCTCTTTATATTATATATACATTGCTATAGTATAAAACATTATACTAGAAAATTTAATTAGAATAAAAGACAGTCTAATATTGTATATCTATAAATAATAATAAGGAAAATAGTATTATGCATGGGCGTGGGAAGATGTTGCATTTAGTTGTGTGCAAACGCGAATAGTGGGTGACGGTCTTTACCAGGACTATGAAGTTAATACCTCGTTTAAAGTGTGTTTTAATATGTTACTTATTCGAATCATCGTGTATTGAGTTAGCAGGTGAATTTAATTTTATCATCATAAAATGACTGATCATATTTATCTTCATAATTAAGGATTTGTTTTAGTTTAACTTTGTTTTGTATGTTGTAATAGCGACCCGCCCTGGCTTCAAAACCTTAACAAATTATATACCTAAACTGCCCTCATGAATTACTCTGTCTATTGGTAGAAACTGCATGAAAATCCATTCAGTAGTTTTTGAGTTTATCGCGAACAGACAGACGCGGCAGGGGACTTGGTTTTATAATACGTTGTGATTGTATTGAATTATAGGTCTGATTATTATCTAATTGATGTGCTTTATAATTTATGAGTGCTGTTTATTACGTGCAGGACAATTCCAAAAAGACGCTGCTCAAGTTGTGAGCTGGATCCGTAACGGCGAGGCGATGTTGGCGGCTTCGTTCTCCATCCCCGGCACGTTGTCCGAGGCTGAGCAGCTCAAGCGCGAACACGACCAGTTCCAAGTGGCCGTAGAAAAGACTCACGCAAGCGCCGTGCAAGTCAAATATAGGGCTGATGCACTTCGAGCTGCCAATCATTACGACCCACATACTATCAGGTGATACATCTTTATTTTTTACTAATACTAGATATTCCTGCGGTTTCACCCATGTTTATTGCTGCGCAGCCCTTGTGGGTCGTAGCGTGATGTTATATAGCCTATAGCCTTCCTCGATAAATAGGCTGTCCAACAGTAAAATAATTTTTCAAATCGAACCAGCAATTCGTGAGATTAGCGCGTTCAAACAAACAAACAAACTCTTCAGCTTTATAATATTAGTATAGATTATTTTTAAAACAAAGCGCCTGTATTTCCCATTCTATATAGTTGCAACCAGCATTATAATATAATAGTTTACGAGCTTACAGTCAATTTGCTGATATCACAGTCCATCTTCATTTTTTGTGTAAAGTTATGTAACATGACCACACTTTTCAGTTAAGCCTTGTTCAAGTATTTGTACAGTAGTGTACAATTAATCGCTTGTTATCTATTTAAGATTAGTTGATATACAATTTTTTTTGTTCTCTGTAACAATTCTCAAATCTCTTAACATAATAATTTACTGTATTTTAAACTACAGTATAATCGAAATCTAAGCGGTATTTCAAAAAAGTATTCTCGAACATTTTGCGACATATATCATGAAATTACCACGAAGAGACAAAAGCATGTCTCTTTTTTCGTGGTACAGCTACTTATAATGTAGGTACTAAACGTTATTATTTTGAAGACACTGTAAATACCTATTGTGTACATATATTTATTTACGTCGCATCCTCGTAAGCTATTTTACAATTACTATTATTATATAACTGATTGTTTTATAAATTGCATAATTGCGTTATATTTCCCTGTTAACCACACCAATCGTACAAGTAATTAATATTGGGATGATTAATAGGATCACACCACGGTAAACTAATTGTTATAATAGTCAGTTACAACTATGAAATTCACGTTTCCAGGGAAATATCTGAGGAGGTGACGGAGCGTTGGCAGAGATTAGTGACATGCGCTGAGGAACGTCACAAGTTAGTGACGGCGTCGTTGAACTTCTACAAGACGGCGGAGCAAGTGTGCTCCGTGCTGGACTCCCTGGAGAGAGAGTATCGCCGCGACGAGGATTGGTGCGGCTCCACTGCCGCGCCGCCTGCTGACGAACAGACGCTGCAACAAAACATTGACAAGGCTGCGCAGGTTTGTCGTTTTACCTTCGTTATCGACTTCAATTTATTAATACGATATGCGATGTGCTTATGTCGAATATGTACTCAGAAACTAGTAATATAGAGATATTCAACATATAAAGAGCAAGATATTATACACAGTTCTCGCTCTATGTAAATTAATTGGGCTTAACATAATTTATTAATGTTTTTAGTTTCACCCGGGCCATAGTATTTTAGCTTCATAGTAACATTTCTCAAATCTTTGAAGAGAAAACATGGTTGAGCGTTTACAAGAAATTCGTAACTTCTTGTAAACGCTCAACCATGTTTTATAAACTACTGTACACAATCATATAAAGAAAGTTATAGTCTTCTGAGTCAAGCTTGTGAAAAAACCTCATGGATTATTTATCAATAGTGCCTAACGTTTTGTAGAAAGTTAGTGAAAGCGTTAGGTGTTGGACTGCCGCCAACATAATTATTGAAGACTATTGGCAGCGAATAGCTTCATTATACAGTTGCGTTGTATTTGCAGGTGGCCGCATTGATAGTAAAGCACGGCGAGCAAAAGGAAGCATTCTTGAAGGCGTGCACGTTAGCGCGTCGTACTGCTGAGACATTCCTGAAGTATGCGGCGAGATCAGCACAGGTCCATGGACAGACTCCTGCTGCCAGCAAAGCGCACCATGAACAAACGAGAGCGATTCTCGACACGCTACTCGCGCAAGAGAACAAGGTGAGTGCCAACAAAACTTGATGAATATAATAAAAACAAAAGTGTATTTGTTGCTTTAAACATTCTTTACATCAAAAAGGAGCAACGAAAGAATGTTATTTATTTATAAATGGCGACAACTTCAGGCATTTGGTGATGCAAGCTACGTATTTAATTGCGGCGCAATACAATAGGTATGTCTATTGCCCAGAAGATGCTGTAGAATCCCAACTTATCCTTAAACTCCTCGTCTGGGCTGACAAGAGCCGGGCTTCTAAAGCAACTGAAGTAGCATCTGCTCATTTTACAGTGATCGGTGATCGTGGTTTCTATTACTTTTTGCTGTTGGATACTTGTGATTTTATATCCTTGATCAGAATATCAACTGTAACTGAAAATAAACTGATATGCAGTCAAATCCGGTTAGGCTAGAAAGCCGACCCCAAGTGACTTGGGAAGAATAAAGGCTAAGGAGAAGACAGGATCATAATATCAACTCTGAACATGCATATTTCTTTGCAATTTTTATAGTGTAAGAATGTTATTATTACACACTCTTTAAAAAAATGCCATCTTTTTCTATTTATTTAGAGCCCTAAATAAATAGAAAAAGATGGAAGGAGTGTAGAGAGTTCTTTTCCCTGAAGTAGGATAGTCCGGGCTCACAATAAGAATATATATTATAGTTATGAATTCCAACATATTATTTAGATCATTTTACTCTTGTTAATCTCATCCAAGTTCCATTTTGCTGATGTTATTGGATTAACAAGTGAGAAACGGCAATGGTTTGCCGTAAATATTAGAGTTCGAAAAAATAGTTTAAGTAATATGCAAAAGTCACGTGATACCACGTGACCTCGAGGTCAGAGGTCAAAGGTCATATTAATTTCGGGGGTATATCGACTATGCTGTCGAATGGCGTTGACCGCGAGTCTCTACCTCTTACGGTTCTTGAGTTGAAAGTTGTATAACAGACAGACGGACGGACAAAGCTGTTGTTTAATAAGAGTTTTTCGAACTCTAAAAACCAGATGTTGGCTGCAGAAATTCAGACAATGATAAATAAAGAACAACATATCACACTAAATACTTGTAAATATCACAATAAACTGGTTAAGCTAATAATACTCATTTAAATTTGCATATAAAGTCAGAATCTATTATGTTGGTTAAAAATAAAACATACGGTATTCTATTTTACTGCGCAAGGTTAGTAGAACAGAGTATATTCATGCAGTATCATTGAATGCAGGAAATGTTACACTAATAGAATGGAAACCCTTCAGAGATATGATCGGACGTTTTCATAACGATGTCATTTTCGCACATTGTTTCTTTAAAAAAATAAACAATTTCACCAAATTTGAGCACTGAATGTTTGTTTGTTTACACATGTACACACAATTCCAATCATGTCTTATGAAAACAATTATGTGATTATGTTGCGAAACGTTGGATTGTACACGTTATTAATAGTTGTGTAGTCGTATCATTGCCAGTGTCAGTGTCGTCGCGTTAGAATGGTGTTGGAAACAATAAGGCTTTTGTTGATCGGCGCGCGATGGTATCGCGACGGCGCCTGGATGTGGCATCGGTCGCTCTTGTGTGTCATGTGTCTGGTGTAAGCGTGCGTTCCGTGCGAACATGATAAAGAGTTTTATTATGATCATCTTACAACCGGTACTTTATATACTCCACTCAACATTTATTTATTAATGAATCTTCAAGTGTTTTCATTTAACAATCAGTGTGCAGTGGCAGTCTTGCGAGTTTAAAAGCTAATTCTCGGGCAGAAAATCAAAGGCGGTTTATTTGATTTTGATTGTAACGATCTATACAATACAAACTTTAATCAACAGGTTTTAGAACATTGGACAGTCCGTAAGAAGCGCCTGGAACAGTGTCAGCAGTTTGCTCTGTTCGAGCGGTCGGCGCGCGCCGCCGTAGAATGGATCAAGGAGACACAGGAGCGATGTGGCGCGGCCGCAGCTGCTGCCGCGGGAGGGGTAGCTCGCGAGTCTCGGGAGCGAGTTCGCTTGCTGGCGCAACTAGCTGACGGACTCGTCGAGAAAGGACACCCACACGCCGTACAGATCAAGGAGTGGGTCGCTGCTGTAGATGCCAGGTAATTCATGAGTTCTACATACACATCTTTTATCATACATCTAGAATCACAAACTTGATTAATAAATTAAGATCGTTAAAAACCTTTGAAATCTATAAAATTCTTTAAGTTCAATGTACCTAACATTGTCCAGTAACCTACATAGCACAAAACGGATCTGATGTACAGTATTTACTTGAGTGCCAAAAAGGACACCTGTGATATAATTTTGATAGAATATCGACAATTAAGTATACTTTCGGTACTAATGCTTATGAACCGATCATTACTTCTCTGTTATGTTTCCATTGTTGATTATTTATAAACAATATAAACATATTCTGTGTTGTTTACTATTTCGTAGTTGATAAAGTTGTGTAAACCTGCAGATATGCTGAGTTCAGCGGTACGATGGAGGGTGGTGAGAGCGAACCAGAGAGTGATTCGGGCGTGGCGCCATCGCTGGCGTCCTCACAGTCGGCAGAAAACGACACACGAGTTGAACCGCAGCCGGCGACCGTCGGCGACGACAAGCGACGCAGCGCTCGACGCAAAGAGTATGTTGACTTGCATTACTCCTTCAATAATCAAAGGAACCTTATGGTCCGCTTGATGATAAGCGGATACATTAATGGTCGTCTAATAACGCTTACTTACCTCACCAAGGCTACATCTGACGCATTGCTAAACATTAGAATAAATATTGTCTAGTCCGCTATTAGCAATACAGAGCATCCTTATGATTCTTGGAAACTGCCCAGCACAGAAACTATACAATATAGTTTGGTATGCTATGTTTTGTAAATGGTGGTACTACCACAGCTGCGCTGCTATAGATTGAAGGAAGTCCTAGGTTTTAAGCGAAGATCCCGCAATGTACTTAGAGAATCTTGAAGCTCTACAAATGAAATGCTCAACGACATCAAATAAATGTATTGACTACCAATTCAACACCTAATCACATTTTACACACTATGGTTATGTCTAATCATAATTTCATACTAATATCATAAACCTGAAGATAACTAAGTTTCTAGATCACATTTAAACAGCTAAGCAGACGCACAGAAAATTAAATATGAAAATAACTGTAACCTTTTTTAATCAAGCTAAGGCTATATTAAAGAGAACGCAATTGAAAACGCAAAGAGTAGTTTTACCTTACTCCGAAATATTCTATACATTCAGTAAAATATCTATACATACAGTAAAATATCTATACATACAGTAAAATATCTATACATACAGTAAAATATCTATACATACAGTAAAATTGTAACTATGTAGTTGATACTGTACATAGAAGATATTTAAAATGAAGTGATGTGACTTCAAAAGAGCTATAAAAGACATAATAATTAATTGGAGTATTTTCTCTGTCTGTCGGTATGTTTGTACACGCACTACGCAAAAACTACTGCACGTAATTGAATGCAGTCTTTACAGTTGTGAAGCTGGAGGTATAACTTAAAATATGGTGCATGTTCTTGATACGACGGCAAAAATATATATAGGTATCTACTTCCAAATGCCATGCGTACGGACGAACAAAAGCGTACAAAAGCTAATGTATGTATAAAACATTGTTTGTTCAGATTCATAATGGCGGAACTGTTACAAACGGAGCGTGCTTACGTGAAAGATCTGGAGACATGCATTACGTGCTACCTGCGCGAGATGCGAACTGACCCCGGGTCCGTGCCGCACGCTCTACAAGGAAAGGTATGAATGAAATCGTTAATAATAATAATACCTACTAAACAAGTTAAATATGAGAATTTAGATTTGGCGATATTTATACTGTCGAGTGCCAAATACTATCGGTTAATAGATTCGAGTGGCAAGAGCCTCGATCACCTGCTAAAGACGCTCGCGTCAGACGTCTTGATTAAGCCTCTATAGTCTGTTTGAAATACGAAGTCCCTTTTGACTCTTCATAGCAGGTAACTCTGCACATTTCATATAAATTGCTAAAATAAACAATGATGGTTATGGCTTATGGTTAAAAATAGTTAGAATCTATACAAAACATTATGTCATTGTTTCACAAATATAACCAACTAATAATAATTGGACCGAGTTATGCCAAAATGTACCAACCCACAAATTGTCAAAAAATGAGTTATTGACACCAAACTGATCAGAATGTGATATATTACTACTCAGCAAAAACAGCCAATCTTATATTCATATTTGACACAAAAAATGTATGTATGAACAAAGTATGGAACATGTTTAAAATAATTCTGCTATGATGATCGAAAAGCATTTGGTATACCCTTGATAATTTAAATAAAATCCAAATGATTTTGGTTCGATGATTTAAATAATATATTTTACATAAATGTCTCAAACCATTATGGTTCATGTAAGCAATTTTAAGTTTAATTATCCAAGTCAACAAAATGAACCAAGTAGTTTGATAAGGAGTTACTTGATAACACTGAAGAACTCATTTTGTGGAGTGACTCATGTGGAGAACAAAATAGGAATATTAAACTTACTTTAATGATGAAAGCTACAGTACATTCACACCCTAATCTAAAGTCAATTTCAATGAACTAAAAATGTTAGTATCATTTGGTAAGAACGAATGCCCGGCCATTCGTTCTTACCACAAACAGTTTATGTTGTCGAAGATTACATTGAAATTATGAAAAAGTGCAAAATAGTTAATCCCTTAAAAGTTATTAGAATGAAAACAGATGATTTTGTAGGTTGCAAAATGTTAGAGAAGCAAATAGTTAATAGAAAAACTTTCATTAACAAGTACAAGGTTAGTTGGCTGGCTACTAAGGAAATACTGCTGTAGAAGGAGAAAGAGCATTCAATTTTCATGAGAAGTGGCTTAAATGGCGAATTACAAGAATTAGATATAATGAAAAAGAATGTCAGACACCAAAATGTATTAAATAATAATAATAAATATTATCATACTTTATCGTCAATGAATAGTGACGTTGTTTGCATCCTCTTTATATACAACATTATTCTTACTTGGTACAAAAGCCGAAACACCCCAAACATATTATAAGAACAATCAATAAAACAAAAAAAAACAGAAATAAAAAATCTCACTAAGCTATTAGCTGATATAGTTGCCTCGTTGTCCTCGCGGAAATATTGTCACCTAATGCGTCAATGACCGCTCACAGCCTGCGGCCGGTAGGTATCATATACATATTATGATGATAACATTTTCCATCACACTTACAGGCTTTGGACTGTCAGAATGGTTAACAGATAAGTATTTGATAATTAAGAAAATAAAAGGTAAATAAACAAATGTTACAATAGGTACAGTGACCTGTAAAAATGCATACCCATTTCAAAACTAAAATGGTATAAGTTGGTAATTAATGCCATCTAACGGAATCGATACAAGAACAGTTAAGTAGTTTATTTATATCGTAACAGATGGCAGTGCATTACTATAAAATAAAAAGAAGTAGATTTCTTAATAATTCAATTTTGATAAATTTACATTAAACAATTTTCAAAAATCTAATCACAATAGCTTGTTTAAAAAGGGACACATTTTAGGGTAAAACAAGAAGAAAAGGATTACAAATGAATTAATAATTTATAGTGGGTAGTTTATTTTATAGATACTTTCGATGACTCGCTATTTTGTTCGTAGGCAAACTAATGTCTGTCTACGAACAAAATAGCGAGTCAGCAGTCTTAATAGTCTCAACCGAACGGACAGAATAATTTCTGTCCTTGTGTTCGAGTGCCTTTTCGGTTGAGATAATAATTTCTTATACATTTCACCTATTTGCTAAAATGAGTACGTGTTGCAAAATGTAATTTTTCTAAAACAACGCCATCTAGTTCATTCATATTCATTGTAATGCGAGTGTTCATAGGATTTTGGACCTTAAGATATTCATGCACTATTACAGGTGACTGTACATGCAAATATTACATACGATTAACCATTCTGGCGTGTTTTAAAATGTTAATAACCAATATTTACAATAATTAGGTCCATTTTAAACATATAACAATCGAATCACACTATTTACACATACTGCAATAATTGTTTAAAATGTCCACCACTCTCTCTAATACACAAACGAGTTCGTTTACGCAGATTGTGTTTTAATTGTCTAAGAACGAACGAATTTGCCCTAATAGTCACAAATGCACTCTCAATTTTGTTTTGTTTTTATGATCATTTATACTTTGGGGCTCTGTTCGATAAACAACGTCCTTAACATGACCCCAAAGATAAATATCCAGCGGAGTTATATCGGGCGACCGCGCGGGCCACTGTACCGGGCCACCTCTGCCAATCCAGTGGTCTTCATACTCTTCGTAGAGAAATTCACTTGACGCGAATAGTGAGCTGGAACTCCATCATGTTGATAGTAGAGAGAGAGCCGCCGCTGGACGTGTATCGTAGGGGGGGGGGGGGGGGGCACGGTACACGTCCAGTGGCAGGTCTTCTAATAGATCCGGTAATGTGGTACGTAAAAAGGTTAAATAACTTTGACAGTTTAATCTCGGCAAGTAAACTGGGCCAATAACTTTGTCGTTTACAATACCCGCCCATACATTTACCGAGAAACCGTGTTGATATGAATCTGGTCTCACTAAATGTGGGTTTTCATGAGCCCAGTGGTGGGTGTTGTGGGCATTGTAAAGCCCACAGCGGGTGAATGTCCATTCATCAATGAAGAGTATGTTGATGCCACGGTTATTGAGCAACCATTCACAAAATGATACTCTTTGCTGTGTATCGGCTTGACACAACTCTTGTGCACGTCTAAAACGGTACGGGTGTTGGTTGTCGTCATGTAAGGTCCGCCAAACGGAACTTTGCCTTAGATCAAATATCCTGGCGGCTTGTGTAGCACTGCTCTTTGAGTTGGTAGAGAAATGCTCTAAAATCCGCTCTTGAGTGGTAGTTGGGATACGATCTACACCTCTATCTGCTACAGTCAACGATCTGAATTGACCGTAGTCCCTCAGACGTTGTGTAGCACTCATCATCGTGTTCCATGAGACTCTAATACCAAACTGCTACTCAAACGTCTCACAGGTTCTGACACATTGTCATTGCACACCGCGAGAGTACGCACCATCTCTGTATACTGTACATTGGTAAATATTTTGTAGAAACGTCACAACGGGCCCTAGTTCACAATACAGTTTCACAAGTTACGTGACACGCCATGAGTCTAGTGCGGGATGCGCACGAGAGGGTGATACGACGTCACAGCAGGGCAGTTGCGCGCGCACTGAAGGGCGAGGGCGTGAGTTGCGGGCGCGGGCGGTACGTCCCGTAGGACGAGACGGGCGTGCGGGTAGCTGTGCAGGGAGCACATAGAAATGGGAATACGCAAACTATGAATGATCTAAGCTTTTAACTATGTATATGTATGTATACGCCGCTTGTTCGATAATGCCTATCGGCCGCCGCCGGCCGGCTGTTTCTTATCTATTCAATACTTAGTGTGTCCTATTTTAACAAATTTTGATAGACATTTGAGATAAAATAAAACATGGTTTAAAAACTATTGTAATCGATTCTGTTGCTGATTCTGAACAAACTATTTTCAGATTTCGTACTAAGTAAAATTAACGTTGTAGGTATATCCTCTTTACCTTAGACTATAAAGTATAAAACAAAACGACATTTACATCTGCACAACTTATATCTGGATACAACATTATATTTATAATGTACAAAGAGCGAAAAAAATTTAAATTTCGAATTATTGTAAATAACGTGTATGAAAGTACCTAAAAGTATATAAAAATAAATGAATGAACATAATATTGTCAATTCCTATTGTTTAATTCAATATAATATAGTCAATTTAAAAAATTATACAATCGGTTGTGAGAATTATACTGTCACATGATTCAAGCTATATTTTGTTAATTATATATATTAAGTACATCAAAGCATTACGAAGCTATAATACAGACACATTATACAAAGATATGTTTAAATCTTATATCATTGAGATCGCGCCTATTGTTATCTACGTCTACCGGTGAATTCGAAACTGAAAATTTCAAAAGAGCGTTTACGCCTCGTGGTCTGTTTGTAGTGGGAACGTCGCGAATAAGTGTCATATTTTAAAGATTTTTAATATTATAAATTAAATATAATTAGTTTGTAGTTCTTTTACTATGCAAATACCGTATCAAAAATTGTTAATGCGTAATTTATAATCATTTGTAAAGGCTTCATCGATGGTTTAGTACCATAATTACCACCAGTATTACATAAAGCAAATATAAGAACAATGAAAAGTTGAAATTTTTGTTAATTATTATTGTGGCATCTTCTTATTCAAGCATGTATGAGGAATGTGATGAAAGTGAAAGAAGCCAGGGAAGTGTGTCAGAATCGTAGCAAATGGAAATCTGTAGTCTCTGCCTACCCCGCTGGGAAACAGGCGTGAATCTATATATGTATGTATTTATATTATTATTAGAATATTTGTTAAATTTATAGTAGTTAATAAGATTAAGTTTAAGATATAAATTCTATAAACTATTAACATTTTCTTTATGCATGTCAATACAAAGACCACTTAACAGTACATAGAGTGATCATGAGGTTACAATACCCCGAATTGTTTAACAGAATCCTTCTTTTCACTTTAATATTAGTATAATATAAAAAAAAGGTAAAGTTGGCTCTAACTAGAATGTTTTGGAGAAAACTTGCTTCAATAAAATACTATAACTATAGAAAATTTAGTTAGTAGACGGTAATAGAATCATCTACTATTATATTACGTGATACTTGAAACAATAGCTGACCAAATTACTGTAATAATGCTATTACTCAATTGAAGAATTGTGAGCGACATAGCAAACTTTTTGTCTCATGCAAGATTTCGTTTTTGAATTCATTAGTTAAATAAATTAAATTATTTTAGTTTATTTATTGACATTTTGTTTTTTTTTATTCTTTTGTTTTATTGATATTTGACATTATATGGCTTTTATTGATAATTTTTCTTGCTATTTAACATTTGATTGCTTTTTATTTTTTACTTATTATTATTAAATTGACATCATCATCATCATGTCATTAATGTTTATTGTATGTATCCACTTAATTATTTGAATTTATATTATTGAAATTGTTATTTGCCTTATGATTATTAATATTCTTGTAATTATTTATAAATTGTAAAAAACATTCGCATACAATGTAAAAATTGTTCTCTGAATAAATAAATGAAATGAAATTAATGAACTGAAATAATATACACCTCGGCTTATCGCTTTTGAAATATATGTGTGAGATTATGTTGTATATGTTGCATACATTATCAAAATATACTGATGATGATGATACCTCCCGACCGATTTCGGTCACTGCTTCATCTCCATGAAGTAAGTTATCGTTGGTGTGCTCTCAAGTGACTGCTGTAGCCAATCTTGTGAGAGAAGGTCAAAATATATTATAATTTCTTTCACGCCAATGACGTCAAATACTGTGCAGTTTGCATAGCAACCGTCTTACATATGTGCATTGCTAAATAACCCTTTTAATATAAGTACCTTAACAACACCTTAAATCACGCAGGAGGAAATAATATTTGGCAACATCGAGGAGATCCATCGCTTCCACGAGCGCGTGTTCCTACGTGAGCTGGACAAGTATGAGACGATGCCGGAGGACGTCGGCCATTGCTTCGTGACATGGGCGCGAGAGTTCGACATGTACGTGTCGTACTGCCGCAACAAACCTGACAGCAACGCCGCTGTCGTGCAGAATGCTGGAGACTATTTTGAGAGGTAAGCACTAACTAAATATACATATATTAGCCGTACTCATTTGCACAAATGCGAGAAGAATAGTTCTGTCCATCACCTGTAAGGATAATAAATAATTATTCTACTCATTGTTCTAAATTCTAAATTGTCACCGCAATGTGTTGAATATGGCGCCGTTTGTATCGCGCCCTGCCATATTGAATGATACGTGTCGCAGCGCACCCAGCGGGCGCCACTAGTTGATGCATGAATTTCTTCCAAAATATCTTCTTATGGACACTAGCAAAGCCAAAAAAATTGAGATAAATAATGTAAACAATTGGGCAGCGGTTCTTAAATTTTTATTTTTACTATATCTACTTAAATCATTTGACTATTTAGTACTTTGTTCTTTTTATGTATTATGTCAATGTTTTCACTTACATTGTCAGAAAAAAATATGTATACTAATATTCAGTATAAAGAACATAAATAACATTACGTTAACATTTCGTTATTTTAAACTAATATTCAGAAGAATGTCAAACTACCAATACATTTATAGACACACTATCTTTACTGTTACTTCACAGTAAATAAATAATATTCTAAGCCAAAATCTGATAATATCAGTTGTAACTATCATGATAAATAATACATTTGATATCGTAAATTATAACTTCAAAATAACATAAAATGGGTTAACTCGAAACAAATGTTGACGTCTCGTGTACGGTCAGTATTTGAGATGTCAATTTAGCTAGCTACTACTGTTACTTCTCTCGCGTCATTGCGAGTTAGAGAAAAGGATAAACATAATTATCGCTCACTGTCTTTATATACCTTAATATAGGGACGTTTGCTTACACATTTTCTCTCGTTCTTAGGCCTTACCATACATACATATCTTGAGTCCGCTTATTAGATTGCCTTTCTATGTATTGATAGTAATGGCAAAGATCACCTTAAGTTTGTGTTAGTAAACAACGTTGAGTGCGTGTCATCACCCGAAAATGAGTCGTACTAATTCAGTCTACCTGCGATCATATAGATATTAATATATTTTAATATGAATTTATTATTTTCAAAAACCATCTTACAAAACAATATTGATAGTAACTATAAGTGTCACATTATCAATAATTATAAATTTCCACTGATAAAAATATCGTCCGTGAGCGGTAAAAACACATCGGTATTGTTATAGTCAGTGCCATCTCTCGGCACTATGGAGAAGACTCGGCAGTTCTTTTTAACAGTTTATTACAGCGCCATCTATTGACGTCTTACTGAACTATGTAGCTTGTCAGTACGCGAAGAGTAGAGAGAGTGCTAGAACGTTCTCGTACTGTATTTGCCGGGTATGGCGCTTCTAGAAAATTCCAGAAACTCTTGAATCTCATATATAAGACGGGTCACGCGCACTGCCAATCAGTTTACAATCATAAGCGTTCAAGTATTCATCGTAGCGAACGGAAGCGAAAATATCACAGAGTTTCACGCAGTTAAAGTGGAAAAGTGTATAAGTAGTGTGTGTGGTGTTTTAAATTTAATTGTGTGTTAGAATAAAACGTGTTTTAGACAGTAATATTGTTTGAATTCTTAACCCTCGAACCCAGCCCGTAACAGTATTATCAAATAAATATGGTATTTCTCTAATGTAAAAGTGTGACAACAATCTCATATAGATATAGATAATCACAGCCACGTATCCTTGTGTTGCATTCCTGCATCGAGTACGGCGTCCAAGTTTCTTTAAGAGACAGTTTGCTGATAGCAACGCAACTAATGTACCCTTTGCCCGTTGCGCTGACAGCACGACACACGCCAGTGATATTCCTAGTGTTGAAAATGCCCCAAAGCCAACAGCTTAGTATAAGTAATTAAATAAAAAGTCAAATACCTAATTCCGTAACTAAAATATGAATTGTATTAATTTTCAACTACTTACGAGCATATTCTATTCCATATATTTATTATTTTAGCATTGCTTAAAATAGCATCTAGTAAATTTAGATTATTAGATGAAGCTTAACTTAAGTGTTACGTCGTTCTTAAGTGTTACTTTGTGATCCAAACCTTAAAAGCTTATACAATAAGATGTTCTTTACCAAAAGTGAAAATAATTATAAGTGAGTTTCGAATCGCTTTTAATCTTGAATTTGTGGCAGGTGAATTGTAAAGTTCTTATCTGGAATGACGTAATTCCTTTATTATTTCTGAGTAATCAACTGTCATGCCCTTATAAGTAAATAATATCAATGCGAGAATGAAACGCTTGTATGAAATATATTATGTGATAGGTATTATTGTCTTAGTCATTGCAGTTTATTTGTGGTTCCCGATAAACAACTCTAGTTCACATTTAGCTCCCTTATCGAAGGAAGAGTGTCTCGTCGTTTGTTGTTTAACGATATTAGTATCATTAGTTTGCGTTTCGGTCAAGAAAGACGTGTCTAATGGTGTATTTGTGAACCAACAATAATGGTGATACTGTTGTAATTAACTATTTAAAGCTTGTATACCCTGGCGTTGTACCACTTCTTGTATATTTAATGGTTCGCGGAAATTAGTGATAGTATCACTCATTTCCGCGAACCATGCTGAATTGTACTAATATCTCATAAAAATGTTGACGTAACTATTAAAAATCAAACATCTGTAAACGCATCACACCTCGCGTGTACTTACAACAACTTGACAAATAAGTAGTAAAGTTTTAGTCATATTCAAAAAGCCATGAATTATTATAATGCCAAATATACCTTATAACTATTTGGTTATTATAAAATGTAAATATTATTTTATTGTGAACTTAGTTTAAGATGAATAATATTTATTAGAGATTCAACCTCAGTCCATTAATGGAAAATGTAGCGACACCGTCAATCAGTATCTTAATACATTATTATTATACTATGCACGCCAACCATGGTTGCGTGTCAGCTGTATGTTGACCTACAGACTGCACTCGTATAAAGTTTTATGCAGCTAAATAGAACAACTTTTTAGTAACCAGTGCAGACATGCGAGCAATCATAATAATCTTGCAAATATACGTCAATGCCCTGCGGTCCCCTTCTGTATCTTCAGTTAACTCTTTTGTAACTATATGTTATATGTATGGAAATAAAGCAACTATCTACGTATATAATGTATTCATTAAACTTGGTTGCAATAGACTGACTATACGTAAAGTTTTCGTTATCAACGTCATTTACATATTAAGTACTGAAGATAAAGGTCGCCACATACCAGATGTTTTATAATATATTTTGTCCAGGGTGCAACGTAAGAAGAAGTTGGAGCATCCACTCGCAGCGTATCTGATCAAGCCTGTGCAGCGGATCACCAAGTACCAACTCCTGCTCAAAGACCTCCAGGCTTGCTGCGCCGAAGGACAAGGCGAAATCAAGGTTTGTGCATATCATTTTATGTAAACAGAATTCTCTCATAGTTTTAACTTAATATCAAACTAGAGGCCCGTCACGTTCGCCTGGGCCGAACATTTTACATATGTAGCTTTTGTACATCTAGAAGAATGTACCTTTCTAATAGTGAAATTGAAAATTATCCGCCTCATACATACACATTTACAATGATCTTTTAAGTAATATTAGTAAAAATTATTATCAAAAGTTATACGGCAAAACCCAGCTCAATCATTCATTCAATTTAAACAAATTAAGAGATCGACTGTTATGAAGAACGGAAGACCTTAAGTAAATTTATGTTTTATTTTTGTATGATATTCATAACAATGAATCTTAAATAGATTAGGCAACATCTCAGCTGGGACGTTTTCATAGTACATTTGAAGCTGCCTCTTAATTAATCAATGGGATGCTGGCTCAGTATATAAAACACACAGGTTTAAGGCGGTAAACAATTCACATAAAAATTCCGAGCGATCATGACACAACGAATAAATGTCATATATTTTAAGGTGTTAAAATATAACAAATTAATTTGCCATTAATTTCCAATATATATTTATCTACCGTCTATTCTATTCTTATGATCACTAAGGTAAAATAGTATTACGTATATATATAACAGATGAATATGTTTGCTGTTTCTACTATGCATATTACGCATCAGAAATGTCTCACCTACTTTTACACAGTCCCTTTCACTGTACAATATTTTTACGCAACATACATCTTAGGACAGGCGTCTACTCTCTTGCCCGCCACCCAACGAGCACCAGGTCCGAGAGGCGGCGTGCGTGTTCCCACGCGCGCCTCTGTGTTTTTACCTCTGCGTTTTGGCTTCGTCCCCCCACAATGGGACAGTAGGGAAAAATATTTTTGGGCAGGTACATTCGTGTAGTAAACCTCGGCAGGGTCGCGATTGCATGTGAAAGTGATTTGCGCGGCTCCGTCGACACCTCTGGTTATATTGAGGAACACCGTGGTAGGTTTAGTCGGTATTACAGGGATATCTTTTTCCCAGTGAGTCTGACATAACCTCTCCGTCGCCCCACGGAGAGGTGCGCGTCAATGCATACCTCCACGTAAAAAAAAGAAGTCTATTCTCTTGTATTACAGTACTCCGTCTTAGTTATCGACAGCCTAGCATCAATGTCATAAATATAAAATATTTAATATTAAAAATAATATTCTGTTCAGAGCTACGCTTCCGAACAGCTCAGCGCTTTACATTTGTGCATTGCATGCACATTTGTGACGCGTTAATTTTATCATTAAATCAAAGAGCTCGCTTCGGTACAATTCAATCTGCCAATTGTTATATTTTTACTATTCTGTACTATTATCAGAATGCGTCCGACCTTCAAGAATGCATATTTCATATTTTGACAATGTGTTGAAATGTTTGAATGTTAATGTTTGTGGAAATTGATGTAACCACATAAAGTTTTATTTCTACAGTGCGTTTCCAAAACGAAGTCCCATTTGACAGATGATCGTAGAACAGCGATAGTCAAGAGACCGTTTCAATCGATACGTCACGAAATCAATTACCGATTAACTTTCCAAACAATCTGTCAATCATGGGTTTAGAATCGAAACAAAAATGATAGAAACAGAAAAACAAAACATATCGAAAGACTTATCCTTGATTAATTTCTAGTATCACATACTTACTCCATACTTAGTATAAGGGTGAAATAAATGTGGTATAACAGATTTTGATTTACAAGATGACTACTCTTTAAAAACTATGGGATATTCAAACCATACGACCAATATCGCATCTGCAAATCGATTTTTTGATAAAAAAATATGTTAAGGGTTTGCAGATGGGATTTAAGGTACGTTGCAATGTAATAATAATTAATACCAAATACAAATTTACAAAAGTATTTCTCGGATAATTGTTTTTACCTCGAATTAGTTCGATTTTATCCGATTCACATTGTCGCGTCACTATGACTGTAAGTAAAAAAAATACCTTAGAGCGTAACCATAGTATTGAAGTAAAATGTTATTTTATTTTTATGTTTAAGTTACTTAAGACGAATATCAATTGAAATTATTAGTTGATTATGTTTGTGGAACAATTACATAATATTTTGTATACAAAACATTATGTAATTGTACTAAAGACTATTTAAAAATAATTAGAGTCTATAGATTCTAATTATTTTTAAATAGTCTTTAGTACCGTAAGTAATCATTGTTTATTTAAGCAATTTATATTTATATTTATAGCTTTTGCGCGCAGCTCCGCCCGCGTGGTACCTACATCAATAAAAAGTAGCCTATGTCCTTTCCCAGGTTTTAAAATATATCTGTACCAAATTTCATCTAAATTGGTTGTGTGGTTTAGCCGTGAAAAGGTAACAGACAGATAGACAGACAGAGTTACTTTCGAATTTATAATATTAGTAAGGATGTACAGAGTGACGTGCTATGAAGTGTCAAAAGGGACTTCGTATTTGAAACAGACTATAGTCATCGAATAATCACAGTTTATCAAAGTGCGATAGCGCCATAGCGCTTACATTGATTCCAGATAACAATAAATAATTTTCTCGTATAAAAATGACAATCTCCTCATTTGTTATTACCGTTCGTTTTTGTGAATAGATAGTAGTGTAGTATGGTAGTACCCATGCTAAGTTATAGCCGGGCAACTATCTAGCTACAAAAAAGAAAGTATTCATTGCAATTTAAATTATATCTCCAATAAAAATAAAAAATATACCCCAGGAATATTTAATTAAAATGTACGTACTTTAATACATTAGACAGCACCATCTGTTGTTGAGTGATAGTAACGTTTGTCGTTATTTCTAAATATATTATGTAGATGGCGTTGCCTCAGTCGTAAATGAGTTCTAACTAAACATTTGGTTATTTATTGTTTGTACATAATTACTTAATGCAATATTTAGAATATTCGTGGCGTTGAACATTCGAATAATTTGAACACTGCTGTCTTTGTGATGTAATAATTGTTAATCTATACTAATATTATAAAGCTTCGTAAAACGCTTCGTTTGTTTGTTTGGTTGAACGCGCTAATCTCAGGAACTTCTGGTTCGAATTGAAAAATTCTTTTAGTGTTGGAAAGCCTATTTATCGAGGAAGGCTAAAGGCTTTATAACATCACGCTACGACCCATGGGAGCGGCGCAGTAACAATAAACGCGAGTGAAACCGCAGGCACATCTTGTATTGTATAAAACTGGAATGTATGCATTAGTTGCCACTGGTACCATAAAAAAGAAAAGATAGAACACTCTCCGGGAAGACAATTTTCTAAACCGGTATCGTTTAACAGCTTAGCTAGAAATAATTTTAAAAGTAGTTGCGTTTTTTAATATAGTTTTTATGTTTACTTATAGGAAGGACTAATATCACCCCTATTCCAATGGTGAAAATTGTATTAATAATAAAAAAGATAGGGGACTAGGATTTAAAATGATTGGGTATATTACTTGGTGATTATATCCTGAAAAATAATTCTGCGACAGGAAAATGAACCTTAAAGTTATTGCAAACAATCGTTATTTGTCCTGTTTATTTTGCGCATGGTAAATTTATAATAATAATAAGATAAGCATATAGAATCCTACACTGTCCTACTAAATATAATTAGGTCGTGACCTACTACGTGCTCATTAATTATTGTCAGTATACATATGTATTATAGACGAAGTCTAATATTTATATTACAATATATTGTGTATAATATATTATTTTTTTGGGTGTATGTTTTATTACCACAAAAGTCCCTATGTCCAGTAAGAAGACTAGAGGGTGACTATTACAGAGCCTTTGCTCGATAATGCTTATCCCTTGATATATTCACTTACTTCGCTATGCGTTATAACTTATAACTGACGTCATTATTATCTATAAGCATACAAATTTAACAAACAAAATTAACAAATTTGTTCTTCCCTATATTTAATATGGTTTCTTTTTAAATTTGTCTCGTATGCAATGTAACCTTTACCTGTAATGTAAAATACTTTTATTGAATATCTATTTTTAGAGCTACAATATGTACCTATGTACCAAGACACAATCAATATTTTTTGTAGTAGTTTTGTATTTGACATCTAAATGAAGTTGAAATAATTCGTCCGTCAGGTGGTAAATGTACTATAATATACGTGGTAGTGTACACGTGAAAATTTATCGTACAACTTGTGCGTATAGATTACAGACTATGATAAGATAAAGAAGGCAGCAATACTCAAGTCTGACTCTAAACATTTGTACGACGAATACATTACATAAACATTCGACGCTAAAAAGCTAATAAAAACAGAGGTTGTACTCGACGATTGCCAACAAATTTATCAGAGACGCAACCTTGAGGAACTTTAACTTTACAACTTACTGATAAAGAGTTTATGTTGTTGTTTTACTCATCACAATATCTCAGGTAAGTCAGCAATAAAAAATACTTACGTTCACGTTTCTATCACTACTTTATGACATAACGTGCACTAACTTTAAAACCAGCATACTTGCCTATGATGCCATACGCGAATAAATAATTACTCTTAGATCGTATCCTGTAAATTGTTTCATGAAAAATTACCAACAGGATAGCGAAATATTAGTCATGTTCTGCGTGCAGCCGTGACGTGCGCCGGTGACTGGTATGATGTGTATTCATAACCTATTTGTGTTGCCTGCACAGGGGTTTTTTATGCATGAGCAAACGTGCAATATTATGTTCGCCTCGTTGGTGCTCTCTGATAGTTCAATAAACACACTTATATTACTGTGTTGCAACTGGGCTTAGAGTTTTGTGGAACAAAGTATGTGTTACCCTTGCTAAATGCGAGTCTCTCAAGTATAGTGACAGATGAACAGTTAAGACCAATTGTCGTTGGTTTGAGGAACACCTTAAAGCATATTATTAAGAGCTGAGATTTTTGTGTGCGATAACACATTTTATTTGCTCTGTTGTAGAAGAAGAATAATTAAGAAATACAGAATAATTTGTATGGTATGGGCTGCATATATTTTTGAATAAAAATGTTAAATATAAAATAATAATATATGAAAATGATAGGCCTACCTACAACAGAGGCGAGTCAATAGATTTAACAAATAAATTTGATTGGATAAAAAGTCTATACCTACGTACCTATATCTTATAGAAATAACGAGCGAAACCGCGGCTCAAAACCTGGTATAAGATTATATGTAGGTCAATATATTGTATATTATATTTCATAAGTTTATTCCCTTAACTTATTTACCAATAGCTGATATTGTCTCTACTCTTGAAGATTCAGGACGATCTGTACATTGAATGTTTCCAATAAACCACTAGACGTTATCATTCCTGGTAACGAGTTCGGTAATGGTGTACACCCATTACTTTGTATCTGACTTGCGTAGTATTCGTATAGTTAAACACAGTGGACGTGGATCTGTTTGAGATTAAACAACTAGCTCACTTAGTGGTAATTAACAATAGATTTAGTTCAATATTTTCCTTGTGACTCATTTACCTTACGCTTATGTGCCACAGTATATCCCCTTCGAGCGTATACGCTAGTCGCAATGTGGATTCGTCATTATTAATTTATTTACGTAAAATGTAATGGTTCTATCGTACGTGGAAGTGTTATCATCGGCCATGTCGGTGTTGAAGTATATCATAAATTCCAAATTCAATCGGATCACTCCTCTTGGCGTAAATGATGTATGTATTACTTTTTAAATTAACTATATAAACGTTTCTACTTTGGCTTTACTTCATTATGAAACTACGTAAAATATCTCTGCTTCGTCAATGCTTAATTACTGTTGATCAAAGTGCTAACTTTGTAAATGGTAATTAAATAGTGTTCTCTTTACTAATAAATAGATCTTGTTAAACTCTGTTTGATGGTGTTGATTGAGTTAAGTTCTGATGGTCTATAACAAGAAATTTCGAGCACTGTATATTGTACAAGTTGTATGAAATGCTGACTAGCCTCTAATTCTACCATGTTAACTAAGTAGCTCAGCAAATTTATAGAATCTGTGTTACCAAGGCTTACATTTCGCGACTGACTATACTTTTCCCGTCAGTGTCATACTAACCATCACCATGTAGGTAGGTAAAACCTCACCGTCAATAAGTGAGTTGGACAAAAATCAGGACAATACGACAATGAATATTTAATAAACTATATTTAATGTTTGTTCTCAAATTACATATTGTCATAATATGAGCGCTACATTCTTGAAAATGCAGAAATATTTAGACTTTAACTTTAATATCACCATAAAAAAATTGCTTGTTCTTTCTTTGTAACCCATACGGATCTCATACAGTTCCATTATACAACTATTTTATCGTAAGAGGGCTTCTACGAGAGAATTGGAAGGCATCTTACGTTACGGAATAATTTTGTCTATATCTGGTCTGAAAATAAGTAAATCATGAAGTACTCTGCCTGCATTTGTGCAGTTGTGTAAACAGCAAAAACCTACCCTTATAACAATCATATTAAGAACAACCACACAAAATATCGGAAACAGCTAGTGTCATTATTGTTATTTATTTCATTGTTTATTATAATTATTGATTAAGGATATATTCGATAGAAATACATATACCTAAAACAAATCATCCAGTAGTGACTCAAAATATTTGAGTCAAATGTGTAAAATTTTAATATTCTTAGTATTGAGGTGGAAACGTGATGTTAAAATAAAAGTTATCATTATCACAAGTATCTCCAAATAATGTGGATAGAGATATCTAATATAATGTATAACACGATCCTTACCGGTATTGTTAACCCATTCACTCTTAACCATGATTGTTGTACAGGACGGTCTCGAGGTTATGCTGTCTGTGCCGAAGAAGGCTAACGACGCGATGCACCTGTCGCTGCTTGAGGGCTGCGATGTCCCTACCGATAGCCTCGGTGAGGTGGTGCTCCAAGACTCATTCCACGTCTGGGATTTGCGACAGATTATCAAGAAGGGTCGCGAACGACGCGTCTTTCTCTTCGATTTACATCTGCTATTAGCCAAGGAAGTCAAAGATTCACACGGCAAAGCGAAGTATATCTACAAAACTAAGTTTATGGTAAGTAATAATATCTGTACTATTTGCCAATTGCGATTTCATTCTGTTGTACTGGGTAAACTATTCATTTATTGTTTTAGTTTACCCTTTTATACTCTCCAGACTTAGTTTTAATTAATTAAATTAGTTGTAGATCGTAGCAAACGCTAATGCGTGGGTCGTCTACCCCTCTGGGAATCAGACGCTCGCTGTGGTATGTATGTAAAACATTTAATAATTGTTCAGACGTCCGAGTTGGGCGTCACGGAGCACATCGAAGGCGACGAGTGCAAATTCTCTGTTTGGACTGGACGCGAACCGATGGCGAGCGACTGCCGTATCGTATTGAAAGCACCTTCGCTTGAGGTCAAGCAAACCTGGGTCCGTCGACTCAGAGAAGTCATACAGGTAACGTATAACTTAAAATTGTAGTTATACAGGAAAATACTTGCAATTTAATCACAAAAAAAAGCCTTTAAGTCACAGTACACCAAAACTTTGTACACTTATATAATTGACTATAGTTTCGGAATAAACCTGCAAAGTAATTTGGTTACCGCATGGAAATATTTGTGTTTGCATTTATCATCTTCGGCATCAACTCTGATCTACTTTTGTGTGTCATTACGTAGGAGACGTACTTCAGCGGTGCACTGCATCAGCCACCACGGAGTCCGGCCCGTGTGCGCCCCACTAGCTCGCAGCGTTCTAGCAGGTACCTACCTATCTTATCATAAATGAACGTCCATCAGCTTAATTGTTTTAATCCGTTGTTCTATTACAAATAATTTGTTTCTTGTTACTATCGTGTCTGTCTACAAATTTAGCTACAGACGTAGCTAGTGTAACTTTAAACATCTTAATGCTTAATGCAATATTAATGTTGCAATCATAGTGTATATATATATTTTTTATTATGTATGATGTGCTTGCAAATTGTTTTCACCAACTAAGTAGGTACAGTCGAGTAATTATGCTAAATAATGACGTCGTTCACAGGGACCTTGACTTAGATACAATGCTGGATGAAACGACAGAGAATCTTGACCGAAATTCACTGGCGTCTTTCGGCAGTGGCAACACAACAGACTCCGATAAGGTAAGTACATTGTAATTAAGTTATATAGGAACAATGCTGCGCGTAAAGTTTGTTACTTTATTTATTCATGCAATTCAGCTTAACCACTTAACTACTTTGTATGTATGTAACATTGATTACATTAGAAATTACAGCTAGGTACAATTGCACCACTTTTACGCGTTATATTGGCGAGCGTAGCCTAACAGACTCCCCGTGATTTTGTCTGCTAAAATAAGTTGAAATGTCGAGGATACCGTATAAATAGGCTTCAAATAATATTCATATAGTTAAAAGTCGTAAGTTGAACTGCGACTTCATCCGCAACAGGTTGTTTAATTTCAATGTGAATATTCAAAATCTTGGTTTACTTACTTTAAGTTTGGATATGAGCTAAACTGAGGTGTAACAATATCATTGTCATGTGTCAAACGATAAAAACAACAGCTGTAATTGCTTCGTAAACTAGCGAAAGCGTCAGAACACTTTATATAACTCCATCACAGCAAGCTACGATATCAAACGAAAATATTAAAAATATTGCAACACTCCGAGAAATACAGCACCATGTGTGCCTTTAAAAATAAATGATGACGTAATTAAAATAGCATAATGTTACAATATGTATAATATATTTCTATATTGGAATTAATCTCATGTGCCATCTCGATTTCTTTGCGTCCTATCATTGCGAATGCTGACGACATATTGACGTGTTTCATACGGTACATATTTTAGTTAGTAGACACATGTTGGCATACCTAAACATAAAATGTCTGTGAAGTAATCCTATAAAGTCGGGCAAAGTGTTTCCGTATTTACAGTCAAACAGAGCAGCGATAGCTCAGTGGGGAGACCAACAGACTGCAATGCAGAGGGTCTCGGTTCGAACCCATGTTGCGCACCTCTGACTTTCGGAAGTTATATGACTTTTCGAAATTATGTGCGTATTGATTGACAATTATCGCCTGCTCCGTGCCTCGGAGAGCACGTTAAGCCGTCGGTCCCGGCTGCCATGAACATCTATGGCAGTCGTTATTGGGAGAGTGTCGACACAAAAGATCCCACTGGGTCGAAGTGTCGCCGGTCTGCACTGACTGGCCCCCACATAAGATAAGATAAGATAAGATACAGTCAAACTGCGACTTTAACATCAAATTGCGTCCTTCCTGACTGAAAACTGCATTTCCTCTATAAACGATACAATTGGTTTGTCGAGTCTTATCTCGCATTTTTCCTTTTTTTATAATAAAACATCATAATGTTCCCGATTACTTAGTAATAAGGACTAATAAGCAGAAAACAGTTGAAAATGGCGGATTACAGATATCTTAACTTATCTTAAATATCGTTACCAGCCAGATACCAATCAGTAGGTACAGCTAGATTTGATTTTATTAAGTTTATTTTCTCCCTGACTTATTATATCGTTTATCTACACTAATATTATAAAGCTGAAGAGTTTGTTTGTTTGTTTGTTTGCTTGAACGCGCTAGTCTCAGGAACTACTGGTCCGATTTGAAAATTCTTTCAGTGTTAGATAGCCCATTTATCGAGGAAGGCTATAGGCTATATATCATCACGCTAAGATCAATAGGAGCTGAGCAAAAATGATTCAAAATCGAAAGGTATTTTTTCCTTTTGAGAGCTTCCGCTGCGTGCGCTGCGTAAACAGTTAAAGTTTCGCAAAAATCATGTACGAAGGAATTGTTCCCCTTTAAAAGTTCTAAAAAAAAGTCCGCGACAGCATATGTCTATCTTTAAGGTTGGCTCACTATAACCATTTTTATGCTAACCAAATTTGTTCTAAAATAATGCATTATTTGCGAAGGTATTATTATAAACATGATATTAATCCTTATCCAAATAAATACGTTATTCATCACAAGTATTTAATTTAAAATAAAATTGCCCTTTACATCATTCGATTTCAATGAATATCTTAGGAGATATCGCAGTTTTAAAATAACATTGCAGCAAAATAATTACCCATTACAGACATAGTACAAACGATGTTTCTCCTGGTTTATTCTGCGTGATTACTACTGATTCGATTTGAAAAATTCTTTTAGTGTTAGATAGCCTATTTATCGAGGAAGGCTATAAGCTATATAACATCACGCTACGACCCACGGGGGCGGCGCAGTAACGATAAACGCGGGTGAAACCGCGGGAACATCTAGTTGTGTCATATAATTAAACATCCGTGTCTTGACTTGCAGACCTATTAATTCAAGTGACATTTGTTACTCTTTAACTTCAACGGTACATTGAGCTAATAGGAATCTTACTTTCGGCCACTAAATAAAAATAAATGTAAAAATGCTATATTGGTTGTTGTCAAATCTATGTTGCAAAGTCATTAATATCCGTTTCGATTCTGTTAAGTCATATCTTTAGCGATCGGCGCAGGTATTTCAATAAAATAATTATACTTTATAAATCATTTTAAAATAAATTTTAATATGGCCTTTTAGTCACCTTATCGCATCAGAAATTTAATTCCATAACCATTTTCGGGTTTCGTAGCAAAATAGGAAACGAAAATCGAATCACTTCATCTATCAATAATTGTAATCTTATAAATAAAATCTTCACCTCCAACACTTGCTGTGGTGATCTATCATACTCGTATCAAGCAGGTAACACTGATACCCTGGCAAGTGAGACGTTTGCTCTTGTCATGTAGAATGACGATGATATTGAATTTATCAATAAAGGCTCAATTTAACAATTTATATTTTCTTAAGTATGGTTGTATAGATGGTGATATATCGTAATAAGTTATTATTATATTAGTTTCAACCCTGTATGTAAACTGTTCCACAGATAGGTATAGACTTCTCCTCAATATAAAAATTTAGCTCAAGATAGCGTGTACTATCCATCAGCCGGGCATAATTAGCTATTAGTTATAGGTTTCAAAAAATACTTCAACACGTAGTCTTAAGCCCTCTATAAAATTAAAATAGCAAAGTTATAAAGGAGTATAGGGTTTTTGGAATCTGAACTACGAACCACCAGAAATAAGATTACAGATAATATACCGAAAACTATCTCATACAGTGCAATATCGATGAAGTTAATCTGAAGCTTTCAGCTTCCTTATGTTTGTCTCCACAAAACTCGAAAAGTAAGAAATGTCGTGTAAAATGTCTGTCAACAGACATTTTACACGACATTACTTACTTTTAACCCCGAAGTGCCCTCGGGAACAGGAAATTAAAAATATCAGACTGCGCCACAGCGAAGCGTAGCGCGCTCTAGCTAGTATATTAGAGAACGAATTTTGATAAAAATAAAATATTTTATGTCATACAATAGATTTTTATTAATTATTATATCAAATAATGTGCTTCATATTATTTAAATAACTTGACAAACTATGTACTTACTGTAATATAACATTTAATCAATGGCAGCTATAATGTCATCCTGCGCGTGGATTAAATAGTTCATACCTAAGCAAGATTATAAACGATATTATCGATAAAGTGTGTGTCTGTGTCTCCACAATACGTCGTCCAGCTAAACATGTACAATAATATTGAGGAATGGCATTTATGTAGTGCACAATATCCCGCCTTTGTCTCAAAACATGGTGGTATATTACACAGCGTCGTCCATCCATTGCCGTTCTATTATATTATCATTTCAACTAAGCTTTTATGAGAAATTTATATACGCCTCTATCTTATTACTGCATTGGTATTGAAGCGAGTACCAGTAGAACATTTTAAACTACATAATATATGAAACCCTTTCGGTTGATATGGAATTTGTCGAAATGTTTTATTACTTGAGTACTTACACCAATTCACCGTTTAGTCCTTTTTACTTGTTTGATAGGTTGATGAAATGTGTTTTTTAATATTTATTCGTATAGTTAATTATCGTTCGCTGTGTCGGTAAAGGAAAACGTCGTGTTGAAACCAGCATATCTGAGAGTTCTTAGTAACGTTCTTAAAGATATAAAGTCCAGTGTGGTGTACCGGCCTAACACTTATCATATTAAAAAGAGGCCTGTGCCCAGCATTGAGATTGTTTATACACAGCTCTGCTATAATTATTATTATTAGCCACAAAATGGTACATAAATCATACAAATAATAGACAAAATGGTATAGTATCTATTTTTAAATTAAGTACAAATAATAAATATGTCATTTAATTTTATATTATAATGCCAAAAGCTATTTATAATATCGATGAAATATGTATATAAAACTAACAAGACAGTAACCAGTATTTATACAACCTTTTGTACAAATACTCGGATAAATATAAGTATATATTGGACGTACCTATACCTATTTTATTGTTTATGCGACGTCGAGAAACAGAGAGCGGGTCAAAAGCACTTTTGAGGCTTAAGTAACTAAAGTGAAGTACACTTTACTGCCTGCGCGAAGCAAGGCAAATAATTGATAAGGCTTATAATTTGATACTTGAACCACGATATTCAAAACAGAAACACCCGCTAATTCGATTACGATACTGTTTGTGAGACTTAAGATTTTACTGACCGGTAATTTTCACTATCCAGCAGCCTGCAAATACGTCCAGCGCACGACGGTAGCCACACTATTTAGAGTAAAATGTAGCTCGTGAAATTTGCGCTGCCCACGCCTTTGTAAACCACACAGTGGGGATGGGATGTTACGTTATATCCCTGAAATATCAATATTGTAAACACATTTTAGGCTTCCTTGCTGTGCTCCAAACATTAGATCTATCAAAGTTGCTTTGTTAAGGATAAAGTGACGTTCCGACAAAGGGTTTGTGACTAATGATGATATCCGATATGCTTTGACGTTGCATGTTACAAAGGATCATCGGATACACGCACAGACTGCATCCATTCATTAACAACCGTTAAAGAGAAATACCTGACTTCATACGCATACCTTATATGTATATGTTGACTGGATTAGGATCTCTTTAATAAACACAAACAAAACCGAATCCTGTGCTTTAACGTAAATAAATGTAATATGTTAAAAGCATTTCTACAAATGTGTGAAGTCTGCTTAAATTCACGTTCTTATTAAACGGGTAGTATTTAACTGTTCCTCAATTTTTGCCTTTGTTCCACCAAAAATACTAATTGCACAGCAAAATATGCTTACTAAAATATTTTAAAGGGATCAAACTAAGTCGATGGAGGCGAGGCTCCCATTTTTAGGTAGGTTTAAGAGGGAACCTAACATAATCTAACACTTCCGAGACGGAATGCAGTGATTTGAGGCGTATAGGTGCTCGTTATGATATATTTTAGTAAGCATATTTTGCTGTGCAATTAGTATTTTTGGTGGTCATTATATATTTAATCCCTTATTAAACGTGTATGTTAGAAACTTATTTAAAGTCGTGATGAACTCTCGCATTTTAATGAAGTTTAGTAGCTGAGTGGTGCAAGTTTCATTCCTATTCAGTTATATAAACATAAAACTAAGTACAGAACTAATCACTCTGTGAATTTTTCATAGCTTCGCAAAGATTACTTTTGCGGCCGATTTTGTTCTGCTTAACCATCTCGTCTGTCCTACCAGCAAAAAGCGTCCCATAATGCGTTTATTTGCTGCATATTATCTTTATTGTCAGTTCGCACAAATTCGAATCAATGTAATTTATAAACCATTTCTCGCTTACATTCGCGCTGTCAGTCAGACGGTCATCCAGATCAGCTAACTAAATTATAGCCGAAATGCGTTGCGGCTGATCCCAAATTGTACAAATTACACGAGACAGTAGACAACTTAATTAGTGGATGGAAGCCTATTCCCAAACACAATACACTGGCCAGGTATAGAAGATCTAGCCGTTGGTTTAGTTGGTTACTTGCGGTGAGGCAGTATCTAATCAACAAGCTCACAGTGCATAGCAGAGATTATGACGACGAGCGCATACGATGTATTTAATTTATGTTTTGACAGATGAGGTGGTCTTTATTCCATTATTACCAGCCTCTGTCGATCGGATATTGCTATACATAGCAATCTATTTCATACATACAAGAAACTGCAGTGGTATTTTTTTAAATAACACTGCTATACTAAAAACATGTTTTCATTTTAAAAATATGTGGTGAAATAGAAGCCGTATTAACTGACTGTAATTGTATCTGTTTAATTTATAATTCAAGCGTTCTGACCACGCCGGTCTATTGTTTACATTAATTAATTAATTAATTATTGCAACGCTTGTCTCTACGAGCGCGGTACATATGAGTTCGGCGTCATGATACAAACAATTAATTGTTTTTATACAATATTTCTAAACCTGGTTCGAGAATACATACTGATATTTTTACCCTGTACCGTAAAAGAGGGTGACATTTTGGTGCAACACGTCTCGGTGTTTAAAACCAGTTTCTTTTTTCTTTGCTTATTATCGATTAAATCAATAATTAGCAAAGTCTGCCTACTTGGTACAACATAATTATACCTTAAATGTCTTTAGTCTGTAAACTTAAACAAAATCCAATTAGGCATTAATTTATTTATAGAAGTGTGTCAGGATCGTAGCAAATGGAAATCCGTAGTCTCTGCCTACCCCTCTGGGAAACAGGCATGAATCTATGTATGTATGTATCTATGTGTGTATTATTATTAGTTTTTCACACGAATTGTTGTGTTTAAGCATATCGGCATTTAATGAATCTATCGCTAATGAAGAATCACAAATGAAGGTAGATTGAGGTTGGGCGTCGTCTATTATTGCATTATACTTAGTGATACTGTGTTTTATTTCACCGGTGGCACGGACTCATTACATACTTTATCCTATTAAAAAGCCATGTAGTCGTCATTGTAAGAACGGTAACTTTGAACCTATGATGTGTGCAGGATTAATGGTTGCTATCAACAATAAGACTAATTACATATGGAGAGCAATAAAGCATTGAAATTGAAATTAATAAAAAATCTAAGAATTAAAGAAAACAATTTGTTAAGACGTCAAGCAAATTTTACCTTAAATTGAAAGATTTCAGATCAGATTAAATGTTAATTTCGACTTAATGCTGACGATGGGACATGGAATTGCGCAGTTACGCAATAACGGCATGGTGTAGTCCTTAGCCGGTAGATTAAAGAGTCGAAGCTGCACACCGGCAGCCGAAACAACAGGATTTTAATTATATCTAACATTTCAAGACTTGACAGGTTAACTAAATTCATAAGTATCCTTCTGTTTTATAGATTCACAAAACGCTGTGACCAATTTTATTAATGTTATAAAAACGTAACATGTAACAAAACACGCGTCAGAATAACACCTGCGTGATGCGAATACATTGAAATAAATAACATGAATCTTTTAATAATTGCATCTCTTTGAAGTGAGCCAGTCAGACGAGAGATGCTCTGTAAAACAAGTATTTGTCTGCCTCTAGTTTTATTACAATACGATACGTATTTATTTATACCAGTATATTTTGTTGTATAAGCCTATTCCCGTACTTGGTTTGATTTATGTGTCGCGACTGTCGCGAGTGACTTTATAAACATTCAGACAACGGACACAAAGAACACTCAGATTCGGTTATTTTTGTTTCGTGTAGGAATCGAACTTACAAAACTTGGCTTAGTGGCAGTCGGTGACCACGTAAACCACTATGCCACCAGTGCAATAAAAACTAGGCTATCTTGACTTTTCTTCGGCTTAATATATTAAATAGTTGCATCTATAAATTATTTATTACTTTCACGGACTGCATTATAAATCCATTAAAGCGCCGATCGGCGTCCATAAGCTTAGACGAAATTTAAAGTTGAATTCATACGACTAGTAATAGCAAATCACATGAAAACATTGTCTAGTTTCTTTGTAAAACTTGCCGTTTATTAGTCAACAGTAAAATTGATAAGTTTGCGAGACTATGAATTGTACAATTTAACGTAATAAAATAACAATCCACAATTTTCTGCAATGGTTGAGCAATAATTTATGAACAAGAAAATATAATGTTATAAAATATTGTATCTCAAAGACACAATAAAATGTACGCTGCTAGTCTAGTCACTGTTTCAATTCATGTTTTGTTCTATGCTCTGGTAATTTTTTTATAAGCCTTTGCTGAACATTCACTCCTTTGTTGTATAATTTAATAATATCCTTCCCTTTGTAATATTAACTGCACTAATTACTGATTATATCTGTATAGGCCACTTAATTATATTTGCTTACAAAACGTGGACCTCAAAAGGTGAAGCTTTAAAAATATGTTACGACAGGACAAAAATAAAATTATTAAAAATATTAGACAAAATCTCGTATACAAAATGAACCTCGATAGAATTTCTAGGACGTGCTCTAATTGCTCTAATTAAAAAATGGACAACGAGGTTTTCGTTCCGGCTGTCTGCCCTAGCCATTTGTTAGTTACCTTAGGCCGTTATATTTTAAGGTGCTTAATGGCTTTGCCATGCTAAAATATAAACGAAAACCATGTGAAAGATAGTACCTACTCTAATTATTTATTTTCAGCACTGTCCTTTCTTATAGAACCTCGAATCAGATCAGTGTTATTCGCGAGTCATTTGATTGTATACATTCCACATATACGTCTGCACTATTACATCTGCTCGTCTGGCACAGATGTTTTGGTGAACACTGCTGTGGGTAATGTAGATTTGATCCCTAAAAAGAACTAAAATTGTAGGTAGTCCTCATATGATCATTTCAAGACTTGGAATTCTGTTGTTTTTAATCGACTTGCGACATAGTTATAAATCCTAGTGCGGAGTGGCCTATTTAGTAGGTATTAAAAAAATTATCGTAATCATTTATTAGTAGAACATAGTTAAGTATACAGTTTTTACGGTTATGTTATAAATACGCTATGCCCTACCAAATAATATGGTGTACAAATTATAACTTAATTTACAAGTATCTTTAGTCCTGAACAGTCAATTAATATAATTACTAAAGAAAATTACGACTAAACAACGACATTCAAATTCAACGGTAATAATTTATTATAAGTAGATACCTACATAAAATACAGACTACCACATATTATTTAAGTATTTATCATTTAGAAAATCATCAATAGAATATTACTATTATATAGATGATTTTCAAATTGAACAAATTATTGTTATATAATTTGTTCAATTTGCTTTTAAATATGTTTATAGCATCGATGGATTTGATCGATGGTTTATAGTATTCAGTCGAATTTCTACAGGTATTTTATCATATATGATCGGTGCCATACAAAATATGCTTGCTCTTTTGCAAGTTACATGTTTTAAAGTATCCCCACGTCTAGTACCAGAAGATTTGCTGTAACCAAGTGAGGGTTTTAGCGAAGATAACAAACTTGCATATGTATATAAACAGGCTGTTAAAATACCTAATTCTCTAAATACCTCTCTACAAGATTGTTTTTCTTGAGACCCAGAATCGACCGGATACAACGTTTTTGAGCAATAAGTACAAGCAACTTAGCTGTGCAGTTGCCCCAAAATATATATACCATATCTTTAAATAGATTCTACGTGGCAATAGATTGAAAGATTTGGCACCGAGCTAGTTTACATAGAGCAAACGGGAACTGATATAAACTTTTGCATACATTGACAATTGTAGTTGCCATTTAAGTTTGTCATCTATTGTAAGTCCTAAAAAGCGTGTTGAACTAATTTCACTAATAGTGGTATCTTAATATTTTATTTTTAATGTACTATTGGTTTATCGTAAGTAGATAAGTGATAATGATTTCATAGGCATAATCAGTCGGAGCTATGTTATCTCTTTTACATACTATTTAAATTATGCAACGTTTAATATACTTAATTGGTAATGGTATGGTTAACCATGGTATTTGCAGTGGACTGCATTATTACGTGTCACGCAGCTAACCGCCCGACAACAAGCGAATTTCAGTAATTACTATAATGTAGAATATCGTAGAGAGATAGGATATTGCGGCTGCGTTGATTACCTAGTAACTTTATTTAAAAAGTTAGGGGCTAGTTGCGGTTTTCACTTATTACGTATCTATTAATAAATACGTGCATATTTGTTTCCCAGATAGGTAGGTAGAGACCACAGATTTTCAGTCCGTTCGTAGCAACTTGAATGAATCTTTAGAAGTATGCGAAGATCGTCACTAGTGTAGTTAGTCGTTCGGCCCTACCTCTCTTGTCTTATACTTTCATTAAATTCTTTATTCTTCTTAATGGTGGTGGCTTAAAATGGAATTTTGTTAATACTAACTTAGATTTTTTGGGACGAACTCGTATGAATACGGCCATACGTTGTACGTACGTACAACTATAAACCCGTCTACTGTTAAAACTCAAGTGACAATAAGTATTGGTGCCAAGATCGTAGCTTATATTATCACGATAAGCTCGATTCTCGAGTCGCGTAAGTTCTATTGTTATTTTCTGCCAAGAAATTCTCAGTAGTACAGAGTTTTGGACTACCCGGCAGAGAGCAACAGGCTCGCCCCTTATTACGTAGCACCTAAACCATACAGGACAAAATGTTTGTGTAAGTGCGCCCATTAGTATGTCATACAAATTTGAAGTACCTACCACTACTACAAAACAGAAGAAAATATTCAGGACGTTTATGATATTTACGAGTAGGTTTAGGGTTTTGAGATAATATACAAACAGTAAATTTGTTAATGTATATGGGGTTAGGCTAAGAAAACCTTTCTCTCTATGTATCAGTATCACAAACCTCAATCACTTACAGCTTAACCACAGCTATCCAAAACGAATCTTCGTATATCCCGTGTTATATTGCACAACACACTCTCTACGCGCTTTGTACAAAAAGATGGCATCGGCAAAGTTCAGAAGTTTGTATTTCACTTAAAACAACCAAACGTAGGGTTAGTTGGCGTAAATGCGACAAGGTCATCCAAGTATAAATAGTATCAGATCTCGTCAACCCTCTTAATTAATCGCAGTACTGCGCCTCCAGTTGCTAACTCTAAAACTACTGACTTGCAAACATAAACCCTACAGTAAACGAAAAAGCACTTTATTTCTATTGTCATAAAGATCAGTTAAAAATAACTATTACTCGTAATCAATGCACGTCTATTACTACAATGTATATTCATTCGCTCATAACAAGCAATAGGGTCAACCAAAAAGTTTAGTTAGTGGTAGCTTTGAGTGTTACAAAACAACCATTTTAATGAGAATTCGTTATTAATGCCATTTCGAATATGTTCTTTCGTATCGTGATTATAAAATTTCAATCTCATTCAAATTTCAATGGAATTTTGATCCCACAAACAGGCTGTCAGAAGGATTACATTTCAATTGTCTGTAACATTACCTATTGATTTAATCACGAACTTATTTCATACACAACATGTTTGTTTGTAATGTAAGAAACGTCTTTAATGTGGAAATTACCACTACGTGATTCTGCTTTAGCCCAGGCTATATGATTTAATACTATGTAGTTAGTGGTTAACCCACCGGTCGAAATTCGATAGTAATTGATCACATCGTATTTTACCGAAAAATTTAAGATCTCTGCGGTGCTTCTTCATATGAACTTTAAAATTAAATTTGCCAAGACTCACATTCTACCGCGTGCAATAAGCTTAAAAAGGATTCAAAGTTTTCTCTTGACGTTTCAATATATAGATATAAATGCAAAATTATCTATTCTTTGTTGAAAGACACCGACAAATATTCTCTGACCAAATCAGAATTTATTTCGACCTTATGTATGTATGTATAAACTATACCATAAATAATGAGGTTGACGTCAGGATAACACAATCTTGATATATCTGAGTCTTAGACAACAACCGTGTCTTACGTAAAATTATACATGCTATGCAAAGCTCTAAGAAAACAGAACATCGAGAATATAGATATATTCTCTTAGATGAGAGAGATTGAATATGACTGCTAGGCTGACGTAGCGAGGAATCAGTCACCTCGCCGCTGCTGAGTGTTGAGGATCCGAATGCTACGCGGGCACAATTATTCGTGTGATCCACAAATAATAGTTCTAGATCTGGATGTACTGTGTATGTATCAATTGTATGTTTGTGTAGTCCCCGAGACACGAGGATTGAATCTTATTGTGGTAGATAGATTATAAAAAAATCTATCACACGTTTTAGTATATAAAATCAAAAACATACTATTAGATCAACATTATTTTGCTAATTTGTTTCTGTGTATGTTTATGCTCAAGCCTGAATTAAATTCAATACATACGTATGAAGACCTAACAACTCTGATTGCAGTAGGTACCTACGGTCATATTTTTGAGGATATCAATTTACACGTAGATCTGTAAACAAAACGTTGTTGGTTTAAATAAATATTTATAAAATATTGAAAGGTAAAAATATAGAAAAGGCGTGATTCGAAAGCTCTCCTATCTAAAGTTGACTCTCATAACTACTCATAAGACAGTCTTAGGCGTATCTATACAAAAGAGCGATATTACTCCAGCTTTGAAAGACAAAAGAATACAGATTAAAATGTTTTCAAAGCTTTTATAAATACTATGGTTCATCGAGGATAAGATGTTTGTATGTGAATCAATTCAAAAAACTGTCATTCAGCTTATTCGGAGCAGTTAATAAGAATATTAGTATGTTAAGTGAAATCTATGTACAGTAATAGTAGATATATTTTATTTAACACTGTTTCAATACAGAAGCAGAACTATTTGTCATTAATTTTATCGAAGTCTGTGTTACTTTCGTGTTTCAGTTAGTTTAGACAACTCAATCAATCTGAGAGTTTTCTGTTAGATGTTACTTATCCTTATAAGTGAACGGTACAAATGTGTCAGACGATTGCCAGGCTTTATTTAATCACGATTGTAGTCGTCGTCGCTATTTAGGGAAACGAAGCGCGATCGGAAACCACATTCAAGGTACTTTAGAAAAGTCACAACATTATGTTTCTTAGTCTTACTTTGTCGTTATTTTATAATTGTACCTATTCGTCTCCCTTACTTTTTAGATTATCTAGCCAAAAGTAAATCCTTTATCCCAAAGACGTTAAAAGTATTAATTTACTTATACTTAAATCTCTCAGGCTATGACAAACATGATAATCGGATAATGTATACTTTTAATAAGCAAAGGAAAACCATGATCAAGGTAAACTCATAATAAAAATGTATGGTTACATTATATTTAAACGATACCGTGGATATATTAAAAAAAAAACAAGAGAAATAGTACTTATTTGCTTAATGTGGCAGAAAAATTTAGCTTGTCTTCTGGTTTATGACTGTATAATATCAGCGTTCGTGTGTCGGTCTGAATACAGGACTAGAGAACTTGACCGACTTAAATGCAAAGAACTAGAAAGCGGCGATAGCCCAATGGGTAAGTCATTGGATTTGCGATCGAAAGGTCCTATGTTCAAATCCTTATCATTGCTCTAGCTTAACTGGATTGGTTAACATAAATAATCGTAAAGTGTACCAACCTGATATCTTTAAAAAATATACTCAAAACAATTTTTATCCTGCACTGGATGACGGTTACAAATTCGAGTTTTGAGTCCTTATTAGGCATCAATATAAAAGATGCCTACAAGACTCACGTTCGGTGTGCCAAACACATATATAGGCAGAATCACTGGGCGATGTTAATTCAATGCTTACAACCTCTGTAACTGTAAGCGAGGAAGACAATCCACGAAGCAGGACTTGCGATCCCAACAATCTGTGTCATCGCATTGTCTACGAAGCTGTTCATAGTTCTACGCCAGGGATTAAAATCTGGCCTCTTAGTAAACATCCAAGGTAATGCTAAGACGGTAGGTTGTTGTTAACGATTACATTTAAGTACCTAGTACAAACGATCCGTCTCGATAGGTCCAATTTCGATAAACAGGTCAGCCGAAGAACCCATCTCAGACGGGCAACGTTCGGTATCTACGTAATATTTTCACGCCTGGAATAGCCCTTATGCTTAAAAGACAAAATTGTATAGCGAATATGTGCTAAGTGCCAGTACTTAAGACTGCGCCGAGCGTAAGACAGATAATGACAGAGCTCGTCGGCGCATATTCAAATCGGCGCGCGGCTGCCATAGTAAAATTGTATGGAGGATTTGAAGTGCTTTTTTGATAAATATGTATCTTTATTGTCAACCAATAACTTAAATATTTGGGTTTCCTTTAAGCTGTAAAATAGGATAGATTTCTACTGTTATAATCTACAAATCACGTAACACGAGCTTACGTTTTTGCATTTTTCGTGCAAATTTACGTAATTTTGTAGGCGAAAATATTAATTATTTTAAGTTTTTTACACGGAGTAATAGTGCATACATTCATTGTTATGATAAATGTATATTTTATATTTGTATTAAACAAAAAGTGTATTCACTTAACTGTGACTGCCTGTTTTGGCACATTTCGCTCGGCGCAGTTATTATGACTAGACTATAAAGTGGCCTTTAACGTATTGGTCGTATAACAAATGTTAAACTTTTCCAAAGCATTGGCAAATACTTTTACTTGAGACTTCAAGTATACATAGTGTGCTAGGCACCTGTATACGAATGAATGTGAAAGATTGTTCTTTGCTCAAGTATAACTAAAAAACAGAAATATAAAGAAAATAGAACATGCATAGAAAATTTATTCCTGAAAGAAAATGAGAAAGCCTTTTTAGCCCCGCGTTACGGATTAAGCCCTGTGCCGCGGGACTTTACTAACGTACAATTATCAAATACTAAGTATGGTGTATTTACTGTCCGATAATTGTACTTTTGCAAAGTGACCGTCAATGCAGAACAAAGTCAGATTGTCTGTAGCTCATAGAAATTATTGTGTGTGTTGAAACCCAAAAACGCAGCACGATGGCAGCGGTGAAGCGACCGATTGCCCGCTACAATATTCCTGCAGTATAACAGGCATAGCCTCTGTAGTAAGCAAGTTAAATTGGCTATAGAGGAGATCATATAGTTCAGAGGACCAACAAACGATGTGGTTAAAAGTTTTCGAGTGACGATCACGGATAGGAAAGCGTAGCGTAGGGATAGATGAAGCAAGATACATGAAGAATAGGGTAACGATGCGTTTAATTGCATTCCAATGATATTCAAATACATTTGTGCACATCGCGTTATCTATTTTGTATGTTCAAGAACGCGTAGCGTACGTACATATTGAAAAATAATTCAAGCGCAATTATGCACGTCGCTAGATTCAGACATTATTTGCCTCCGCCTAGTCTTAAAGCAGGCTATATTTATTGACCTGACGGTTATACATGTACCTATCTATTGACTTGTCCGAGGTATCTATTAACTTCTATAAAAATACTGAACCATTTTTATTTTGATTTCTTTCTATTTTTATAGATAGGTAATGTTGTTGTAGTTCGCAACAAGGAGCGAGTCTGCGAATTATTCTATTTCTGTCCATTCCTTAAGGGATTTCAACACATTTTATAACATTGAATTGATAAATTACTTTATGATATTAATAATATATTCAGGTACTAAATACACATTTATAAATAGTACGTTCTTACTTCTAATAAATACATAGAATATTCAAATAGGTTAACAGGACATTTTAACCCTAGCCCTCGTCTTCACAATTGCGACCTTAGAATTTCTAATTTACAATATAATATAGGTAAGCAACCTTTTTGAAAATTTGCATAGTGTGCTGTGGGAAATAACAGTGTCATATTACGTAGCTATTATACCGTACAATGCTGATTTTGATCTGTATGTGGCTGATATATGTATGCTTGCTTCTTATTAATTTTGAGAGCACATAGCTCTATAGTATAACTTATTTGTATATCTATTTTATATATTCGTACACGTCAGGCATTTGTCTGACACAACAATTTTTTACGTTTCTTATGTCATTTATGTTAATTTTATACTATACTATATTTTTATTGTGGTTGTCTGTATATTTTATAGATTAAAAGTTTTGTTTTTCTTTCCTTCACATGAAAAATACAAATTCAATAAAATAAGATATAAATTGTTGGCAAACATTTTCGGGAAATACATACGACGAAATAAAGGCAAATCTTTGAATTCTGCCGGCAAACTGGTTTTCCATATGAAGCTTTTCCCCCTTTCGTGGTTTAAACAATATCCCAAAACTCTGCAAAAATACGAGAGTCGCATAAAAACGTAACGTAAAGTAAAATGTCACAGTATAGATATGGAAGTTTACTAGAATCTCTTTCAGTTATCTCAAGTCTATTTCAAGGATTAATCCTTCATTTCAGTAACGCAGTATCCAAAGATATCGAAATCCTGTCACAACCGTGTTATGAAACAATAACTAAAATAAGAGATAGTATAATATTGTCTTACGTTTACACGAATGTTATACATTGAAATTAAACAAATTTATACGGATATTATAATTTCAACAAGATATGGTACTTTACAGAAAATGTAACATGAAACGATTAGAACAAAACATTTAATTAAATGCTTGTCTGTTTCTTGGCCTGCCACTTCTTGTGAAGGCTGAAAGCCGCATCCAACTATTTATTAAATTCTACTTATCTACTAATGTAATGTGTGTAAAATGTGTTTGGTTCGGTATTTTTTATGCAACAGAACTCCATTATACAACGGACAGTACGGCGGTTACATTCATACGCTATACCGGCGGTGTAGTGATATCATGTAATGACGCACCACTTCCTACGTTTGTAAACCACGAATCAAAGTTTGTAATCAGTGTTTGTTTTTATGACAAACACAAGACATGTTCTCAAAGGTGACTCGTAAAATTACTTGTTTATCCATAAGTTAAGTCTAAGTATTGTTGTATCTCGTCTCTTATACAGCTTAGTACAATTCTACAAATTTAAGTTGAAACTTTACATCCTGGGTTGGCCATTAGTTACTTCGGTGATGACCAAGGGCTACATGACGCCTTATCAACGCAAATGACTCTTAAATATTTGATTTTTCTTTATTAGGGACTAGATGGGCTGGCGGTTTCACCCGCGTTAATGATTATTGCGCCGCTTCCATGGGTCGTAGCGTGATGTTATATAGCCTATAGCCTTCCTCGATAAATGGACTATCCAACACTGAAATAATTTTTCAATTCGAACCGGTAGTTCCTGAGATTAGCGCGTTTAAACAAACAAACTCTTTAGCTTTATAATATTAGTATAGATAATGTTTACAAATATCTTAAGTTTGTAATCATTATGCAATGTCAGGGTTATACTTGCACAGGTCTATCAAAGTTCTCGCCATACTGGCCGCCTGAAGATCATGCAAAGGTTATTTACTTAAGGAGACTGTTCAGGACATTCGTTGCGACCGCGGCCCGCTTAGACATAAACGTTAGCATACCAAAACGTATTTCTGACATTGCTTTAGTTGTATATCCATGATATAGCTAAGTACCTGGTGTTTTGATAGATAGTTGAAGACAATACTTCACGCCCAAGCCGTGCTAACACCTCTTAATCTACAATGGAGCAATGGCGCGAACAACTTGTGATAGCAAGACATCTCTTACTATCCTTTTGCTATGATTATAATTGTTCTGAGTCTGGATGTACTTTGTATATTTATAATAAGGAAGAAAAACGGCTATCTTTTTTCTATTGCGTACAACATTTATTACTGTAATGTATGTTAGTTTATACATTAGCTCATTCAAAATGATCTGCAGTCCTTTAAACGTTGAGGCCAGTTATCAATAGAAACACACACTCTCTCCAAATTGATCACTGCCTATCTTATGGATTGTTTTAGGAATTCCAAATTATCATGGCGTTTAGAGCATGCTGTACTCTCAAAAACTGACCATAAATCATAATCCAGCGGATTAAAATCGGGACTAGATGACGACTAGTCTTCAGCTCTGATGAACTGCGAAACGTTTGTTTCCAACGACGGTTGGGTGGATCGAGCTTTATGACCCGGTGCTGAGTCTTGCTGAAAGGACCATGCTTGGTTATGGGACATGGTGTTGTTAAGTGGCTTAACCATCTTCTCAAGAATCGTATCTTGACACACCTTGTGCCGATGTTTTGACACCTTTTCACAAAAATATGACTGAGTCACTCCTTGATAGCTAACACCCCACCAAACCATCACTGAAGTCGGATAATGTCCACGTTGTAATCTGCTGACTTATTAGGAAGCTTCTATTGAGCTTTGAGCATAAACTCGGTCATTCTTCTTGTTAAAACATTGCTCGATAGTAAAAAAATATTCATTCGTCAATAAATAAAGAATTTCTGTGACCTCCCTTTGCGTACCGTTTAAGAAGTTGTTTTGATTTTGGGTGGTAAAATCATTTTTAAATTATCAGTGAAATAATGACAAGGGCGTCTCTTATAGCCTGCAAGTTCTAAGTCATCTTTTAAAATACGCGACTTGGTTATAGGTGCTATATTCATTTCCCAAGATAAAGTCTTATGCTTTCGCACAGGATTTCTTCGAATTCTTTCCTTCATTTTGATCGTCTTTTTCGTACGAATACTAAGTGGACGTCGAGATCTTTTCTGTCACAAACAGAAGAGGTTTTATTTTACCTATCAATAGCCCGGTACACAAACATTCGACTAATACCAAGTGAATGGAGAGTTTCAAAAATTGCATTTGGCTCCATATCTACTTTGTGTAATGCTATCACAGCTATTCGGTTCTCTTTATCGACCCACTCCATGTAAATATCACAAAATATTTAACACCGATTGGCGCGAAAATGAGAAAATACAATTAATATTCATATAAGAATGACAGATTCCAAATTCAAATGTAATATTATGTTTTTTTTTTTTAAATTGTAAGCCCCACAGTGCATATCGAAGGATATTCAGATACTTGGTATTGATATCTCGATTGATGATACCATATAATTTAAGCTGGCACTTACAAAGGCATGATGTGCTCAACAGAGCGAATCAGTACAACACTGCGAGGCAAGGGATGTTTCTCTATACGTCGCAATTCTTACCTTTCACGTATTTTAATTGTCACCTTCGGACAGAAGCACCAACTTGGATTATAATATAACTCAGTAGGTACAAAATCGAACTTAGTCAAGAGTAAGTTTACAAGTGGTGTTGATTTTTGTAAGTCTCTGGAGGGATTTTGCTCGCTTATGTGTGTTCTGTGCTCCTATTATAGACGTGTTCTGCGCGTTTCCTTCAGGATTTGATCTAATGTCATGGCACCCACCTATGACCATTCAATACACCTGGCTGCATAACAAATGATTTCCAGGACTTTGTATTATGACACGTAAGATGTGGCGTGACAACCCTCGCACATTTAAATGAGCTTGGAGTATTACAATACGGAAAAACTTTCAGTAAGTTCATCCACTCGCGACCACATATGGTGTAACTCTGGCAAAGGCAATAGTAGCCGCCATTAGGCAGGTATTATATTTGTTCGCCACTTTCATGGTTTAACAACGTATTTTATTCCATCGTTATAATTAATTAGACCTTTTATACGATTGCTTTAATTGCACGAAGGGTATTTATTATATTTAAAGAAATCTATTCGTATTACATGCTATAAATTATTACACATCTATCAAAAAAATAAAAAGACCCGTCACAAATATCTTCGGTTAAGTATTGGGCGGTTTGTTTGACGAAATACAAGAATAAAAGCATGGCACAGGCGACACCATGATTGCCACGTCACCTTCTAAGATAATCTACATAAAACGCCGTGCATAAATATTGTCGGCCATCAAATTTATCCACCCGCTTGCTTTAGTCGACGGAGTGTGAAACTCACAGCTTTTTATTTTTTAATTAACTGGAACCATTGCGCTAGAGTAGATAGGATTAATATATCATTAACCAGACTTACATACGGCTCCTTTAATTTAATTGAACATTTTCTTGGACACAGAGCAATTCATCACAAACCGGCGATCTTTTATCATAAATATCGGTAATGTTTGGTATAAATATACAAGAATGAGCTCGATATGATTAATATTTCAGAATATAAATATAAAAATAAATATTATATCGGCTACCCATGTCCGCCACTTTGTTCGCTTGTTATCATTGTTAAAGAACTAAATTGTATAATACAAAATGTGCAATTATGAAGGTGATCCTTGATGATTTACGTTTCTATGTTGCCCGGAGGCAATTTTCAAGGGTCGGAATATATGTAACCCACGTTTTACTTAGATATACATATAAATGTATCCGATGTGTATTATATCAAAACTTATTGATTTTATTTGAAGCTCTAACATTGAAAACGTGCACTATATTTAAAACTTATATTATTATTTGAGAAACAATTGTAGTACATGTAACATTTTTTAATATTCTCACGGATCTTATGTGAATAGACTGTGCATCATGTGGAAAATCTGTATCAATGTAATGTGTTTATTTGTTCGGACAGATCAGACTTTCCTGTTTATCAGTTCAAGTTTTGACGCAACATATGTACTGACATGAGCATTCTACAAATACTTATACTATTAAATTTCAGAGGTGTTTACAATATTATATGTCACATAAAATCACGCGAAATATTGACGCAATCTAGGTACTTCTGCCCAACCCTTGGGGTTTTACAGACATCAATCTATGTATATCTAGTGTAATTTGTTGTTATTCTTAGTAATATGTTACACTTATAATTGCTATAGCACCAATGAAGCACATCAAAATGTAAGCAAATATTTGTGATACCTGACACATATCGATAGATATATGTTTTAAATTGAACTTATACAGAATAGTGACACGGTAAACATTAATTGAAACGTGAAACCCTAAAAGCCTAACGTTTTGTCGATAATTTAACCTGAGGGCATTGGTGGTATTTAATATTTATGTGGGTCAAAATTATCGACTATATGACGTGGTAACTCGTTACATATGCATATAAGTAAGTAACGCCTGGCAAACGTAACCAGGATAATATTAGTAATTATAAGGATAATGATGTAATGAGCCTTTTGTTAAGTATAGGGTATATGTAAAGTTGCTCGTTGTAATGAATTTATTTGATGTACAAATTGATCAACATCATGTTCTTCTCGAATCATAAAAGTATGCGATTGTCTCTCTTACTTGTCATTTGAAGTTAATTCTATCTGTTGGTGTCATATTTCACAGAAAGTAAATTTATGTACCACTTAATCTGTTAGCCTACCATGAAAATCGTCCCGATCCCGATCCCCGAAACTTTGGGACGAATATAATATTCTTATCCATGAAAAGTCTTTTCTGTTTTTCTTCTGATTTTATATCTTTTAAAGTGGCATAACTCTTTCGTTAGGCCCATGGTAGTGTTTAGAACCATCAAAACATTATTTCATTAATGTTATGGTACAAATAGCATAAACAAATCGGCACGAAACTTTACCTACATTTCATGGTAGACTTCTGGCTTTGTGACTATCTATAGCTGTTTTAATATCTATGCTTACGGCCAGTCCTATAACTTACAAGTCAAAGTTATCCGAAAGATAAATCGCATGCTGTCTCACTCTTGTTAGGTTAAGGAAGAGAGAGTGCGAGACTTTTATCTTATAGGTAAATGCTATCTGGAGGTGGTAGGACAAGCTGGGTTTATTGTTTTAATATGGATAAAAAAGAAAGTAATAAATAGGTGTAGCGCATTAGTCACTATAGAGTGCATATATAACAATGTTAGAAAATATATAATAATATTACTATCTGTCTGTTCCATTGCACAATTGAATTTATTAGAAAGCTGTAGGATTGAAGCGCTTAGTATTCCCAGGTTTGGGTACTAACTAGGTAGCTAAACTTAGTTCGCTTATGTATAACTATTAAAGCAAACTAAGCTTAGTTTGAGTGGTTTAATCGCTGATTACATAGAGGTAAGTAATACTGGATCGGTACTTATTCATATATTTGCTCTGCCAACTATTAATTCCTTTTCTTCTATGGAGCGTAGAAGTTAACTTTAAAAGCTTCATGTATATAGTTAAGTCAACCGAGCCCACTAAGTGCTCAGCAAAGTTCGCACACAAATAAAAATTAAATTGGCCTCGCCTAGTTCCATACTTTACATTTCCCTTTATAAAACGCGCCTAATGGACTAAGTGACCGTACTCTACTGGATTCTGACTTAGCTCTTTGATTTTGTTGCAGGTATTTTAAGCAAATCTTATCCGAATTACGCGTTATCGAAATCGCAATAATAAACATATATGTATTGTAAATGTTTGTAATATATAGCATATAGTCTGTATCGTATATGTATCGTAATATGTTAAAATGTATATAAAGATATACATTTTTTATCAGTCAATTAACTATAATGCGTTGACTGCCCGCAATTGACAGCACTCCATTGTAAATAATAATTGCAAAAAGAAATCTACCCTTCGTCGACCTACAATGTCTTTCAGCGTGTTAAATTAAAAAACTGGAAATTGCCTCTTTGCTCTTTAATAACAAGAAATGATTACTTTCAAACATCATTCGCCAAGATTTACATTTACTTATTTGATCTGAAATGTCAGTAAGTATGACTGTTTCATTTGTCTTGGATGTTGAAATCTTAATTATTTAACACAGAATGCTATTAGTAGACTCTGGTGCATGAATATTCTATGAGGAAGAGAATAAGGGAAAATATTATACTTAGTGTTCATATTACATCGTTTGCTATTTTAAATGATAACGAACAAGTAAAAAATGCGTTCGTAAAATGTTTGGATAAAACATTGTCTTTCGGTATGATGAGTTGTTTTGCTCACACGCATGTGCAGTTTTGTTTAGCATTATACAACATGTCACAGATATAACGCACAACCTCAAACAGCCCAATTAGATTATTAAATCGTAATAATAATATAATCATTAAAATGTTACTTTTATGTGTTTAAATATTTTAATTTAACGAATTAGTTCTCCTTATTGTGCGCGGATAGTTATTACAATAACTCTAACGTTATTACTTTGAATTATGATACATTTTCATTTATTTGAGCTGTTTAATAAATGGGTGACTATAATTTAATTCGTTTTATTTTAGGGATAAAAATTACCTATATTAAAAATTGCTGGAATTGATTCAGTAGCCGATTTTGAACAAACTACTTTCAGGATGTACGTTTATTATGTTACATGTTGTATAGTATGCTCTCGAATAGTTATAATAGGCTAGTATTTAACTGCACAGCAAAATATGCTTACCAAAAATACTAATTGCACACCAAAATATATTTAAAGAGGTCAAACTAAGTTGACGCAACCCGCGAAGCGGGGCTCCTGTTTTTGGGTGGGTTTAAGAAGGAACCTAACATAACCTAATCCTTCCAAGACGGAATGCAGTGATTTGAGGCGTATAGGTGCTCGTTATGATATATTTTGGTAAGCATATTTTGGTGTGCAATTAGTATTTTTGGTGGTCATTATATTTAATCCCGTTATAATATATTTTTGCTACATTCATCATCTTTCATCTAACTTGCCGAGCGTGCTTTGATCGTGTTCCTATGTTCTTTATATGATCCTATTCCTCAGTTCTTCATGTGATGATTCAAGAGTAATAAACTCTGAGAGTGAGTAGAGAGAGAGTATTCGTGTGACACGAATACTCTTGAATCATTCATGAAACAATCATTTCCCAGATCATTGTTTATGCGAGTAACACTCTATTCTTAATATGTATCCTAGGCAAGGATGTAAGGATATGCTAACTGCACGAGATTTAGATTCATGTAAATATAATTCGTCGAACATCCCATACATTTCCTTATTGATTTTATGTAAAAGTGAACAATTAGTATTACTTTGTACTTTGTTATTAATAAACGGTTTCGGTTGTAAAGGTCAGTGACAGATAAAGAACGTAATTTTGTTAGAGCGTAGGCGAGCCCTAGCTTCCCAAACGCTGTTATTGGACAAATCTAGGGGTCGCCTTACTTTATGTTTGAACAATATTGATATTGGACGGTCAGTGCTGAAGCTGCATTACTTGGGTTTAAAATGCTTGTCTAGTATGACAATATATATATATATATATACATATATCCAATACCTGTTCGAGGTACAGTTCTAATTACAATGAAACTTCAAGTACGTAGTTAGAAAGTGTTAGTTTAACTATTTCAACCGATATATTATGGTAATTGACTACCTATTCTTCTGATATTTCTTGGCTATATTCCATCGCTGAACACACTTAATTGTGAGATCTTTACTACAGGTCATACATAATTGCGATTCTATTAATTTTACTCGACATGTTTGGTCAAATTAATGCAATTAATAAGTAAACACTCGTAAGTGGTTAGCAAATAAAGATAAATACATAGCTAACTCGCAGCTAAAGTTTGCCGACATAATTACGTCGCTTATTACCGGTGCGGTGACAAGTAGACGTCCCTATTGTAAGGGATTTGTTCGGCTGGGAGGACTTTAATTGGTAATAATACCCTCTATCCTTCCGCAAACTACTACGACTTAACGTAGCTTTCGAAGAGGTGAACATTCGTGGTGTCAACCACTTGTAATTTCTGTGTTATTAACAGAATTGCTCTTATTTAGTAGATACCTATACGAAATTTCTTTTCTTTTTTAATGTTTTTGCGAATGAGGGCAGACTATGCGCTGGTTAAAAAAATTATATTGCCTGAAAAACGCCCATCATATTATATCATGGCACTTAAAATGCCTGATCAGATGCGCTCGTTTGGGGCGACGTAGCTAGCGAGGACGAGGAGGTCTCTTCGTACCTAACTGCGACAACCGCCTCACCGACCGCTGCGAACAGATTAGGCGCGTCCTTCGCACGGCACTGCGGTGAGCGCTTTTGTGGAATAAATTCGGGAAATGTAGCTCGATACGGAGGCTGCGTAGTGAGCGGACGGGTGTGCGAGAACGAGCGAGCGGCGCGGGTGCGGCGCGCGGAGGCGGCAGTGGTGACAGTGCCGCGCGCCGCGTCGGACGGAGGCGGCGTCGCATTCGCACCTCCCGCTCGCGCACGTGTGTCGCGGCCGGCGCGATGGGGACGACCCCGCCGCCCGCCGCCTCAAAACAACACAAGAGCAGACGGAAGATATCGCTGCCATGGTTCAGACAGAGTTCGGTGAGCACGCCGCATGCGGCGCTGTCCAGGCAGCACACCATCGACACGCCGAGCTCATTCCACGCGCGCCTCCTGAAGGTCAACCGGCAACGACAGGTGATACACCGTGTCCTAGCGCCGACTGCACTCAGAGAGATGCACCCGCTCCCGCCACCCACAGCCCCTACCACTCACTTTAAACGGTCACTGCGCAGCCCACTCCTGCGCTTGCACTCTTGCACATGCACTTATTGGGATAAAATATATGCCACCATTATACATCTGCCGCGCTTGTGCGTCGATGGCTTGTTAATTAAAGCGGATTGTAAAATAAAACGATCTAATAAACCGCTGCATTAGTAATTTATTGAATTACTTCAACAATGAAGAATGTGTGTATGTCAAACAATTGAATAAGCTAACAGCAAGTCATAGGAAGATCAATAAAACATTTACTATGCACAACGTACCTTTTAAATTAAACAATTAAAGGCTTTCAAGACGAATAATGGTGTATACAATTTTTATTTATAAATACTATTCATTCCTCAGTAGTTATTAAAACCGGTGTATAGTTATTAAATTAGTAATGCAAATTGTGCCTTTTTATCAATTTAAAGGAGGAGGGTCTCAATTCAACGCGTATTTTATTTTTTTATTGTTCGGTAAAATGTTTCATCATTGTGTTTTACCTTAAAGCGTTTGAATTATGGTCTATAACAATGTATTCTCTTTTTTATTAGGTACCAATTTCATCATCAGGATCCAATTTTGATGGTTTACACATTTAAGCCTTTATATTTAGATTTAATAGAGTTGCATCTAAGCTTGCAGGATAATCGCACTTTATTCCAGTTACTTACTTATAAGTATTTATTACAAAAGTAATGGATTTGGCTTGTACAATGGTACAAGCCTGCTTTATAGTATACAAATAATTTGTTCAAAGTACTTTAAACAAATTATTTTTTATAATTATTGATATTTACGTTCTTAAATTATTGACAAAAAATGGCGCATCAGCTTAGCTAGTTTATACAGTGGCATACATTCGATCTTAGAAATAGTTGAAAATTGATCGAACTCTATCATCTTACACTTCAAGTGATAAACTCTATATACATCCATATTATAGTAAGCATAAATGGATACTCAACCTTTATATACAGGCTGTCCGGTAATTAATGGATAACCTCGAAATCTCTTATAGTAGAACTTTTGGGCGTTTAGAAAAAAATATGAAAAAGGATCTATCCTAACTACTACCTGAGATGTGATTTTTTTAAATTACCACATTCATCTTTCTTATAGGTACACTACCATAAATGAATGAATTCAATTGGTTTTCTGTTTTTTTATTATTAAACACTAATTATGCTAATAGATAGACAGTCAAAAGTATGACTAGCTATTGCACTTTCTAATTTAAATTTTTATTATATTTTCATTTTTTTCTGAACGCCCATCAGTTCTACTATAAGACATTTCAAGGTTATCCATTAATTACCGGAAAACCTGTATACCATCGACTGGCAATAGAAAACGGATAAATATAAGTAGTTTGCCATAAAATAGTAGCAATCTTGGCCAATTGAACGAGATAATGATGCGGTTATCTGTCACTCATGCTAATAGATACCACGACGTTGGATAAGTGATAAGCAAGCTCCGCCTTCGATTAACCGTACGAATGCTATAATATGTCCATCTAATGGAAGACTATATTGTATATGCACATATAATATATATGTATTTCGGAGAGTTGGATGGCAACTCGTTTTTGACATGATGAAGCATCAAAACATAGGCGTGGTATTATACTTCGTATGTATACTAATGATAGGCAAATACAAGAGAAATAAAACAATAATATTCAATCACATACGCACAACACCATCTAGCCCAAACTAAGCAGAGCTTGTACTATGGGTACTAGACAATGGATAAACATACATATATACTGTTTATTTTTTTTGTATGTATTTGTATACATATTATACATTGAAACACCCTGACCAAGACAAACATCCATGTTCATGCACACAAATGTTTGACTTGAGCGGGAATCGAACCCGCGACCTCAGGCGTGGCAGTCGGTTACACTAATCACTACGCCATCGAGGCCGCAATAAAGGTTGAGCGGAAATCGAACCCGCGACCTCAGGCGTGGCAGTCAGTTACACTAACCACTTCGCCATCGAGGCCGCAATAAAGGTTGACTGTGATTATCTCTGACTAGATGTTCCCGCGGTTTCACCCGCGTTTATCGTTATTGCACCGCCCCCGTGGGTCGAAGCGTGATGTTATATAGCCTATAGCCTTCCTCGATAAATAGGCTATCCAACACAAAGAATTTTTCAAATCGAACTAGTAGTTCTTGAGATTAGCGCGTTCAAACAAACAAACTCTTCAGCTTTATAAAATTAGTATAGACAAGCAAACAAACAAACAAACTCTTCAGCTTTATAATATTAGTATAGATTTGATGGGTAACGCAGCGAGTTCGTCACACCGAATGTGTCCACGCACGCGTCTCCGGCACTTATATAACGTCAATATGACACTGACAGCCATAACTGTCTCTCCAACTGATACATAGACTCTACGGCGACCTCACCCAAGCTTACTCTTGAGGTTCAGAAACAAACCAATAGATAGCGCTTTATTCAACTCCAATTACAGAAATAAATTGCATTCCAATGATTATTTTTTTGACTCTTCAAAATATACATATAGACATGTGTATAAAACAGATAAACTTGTTATGTACCAAGAAATCCTAACCGAGGATCAGCTTAAGGAAAAGGGAAACCAATTAAAATTGTACCAGTGGCAATGACGGTATTTTAAAGTAAGTTTAATGAGCAAAGCACGTTTACTAGGCTTGAGCACCGGACTGAGGATAATGAGAATTACGATGCGAATGGATAATGTCGACTTATGTAAGAATACATTATCATTAAGTTTTGCGACAAAGTAAGTCATTGGCATTGTCCAAGTTTATTAGGTATAATTTGATTGGTTGCGCAGCCGTAGGATATGCGAGAGCTGTACATGAGGTTTCGAGGTCGATACCAGGTTTAGACAAAGTGTTACAAGATCTTTTCAAGGCTTTCGCAGTAGCAGTACGGTGTCTGAAATTGTGCGTCGCTCCTGTTGTATGAGACCTAAACACATTGGCAAAATGTGGGTTTAGTACACCTCTGCCTACTATTTCGGAGATATAGGCATGAGACTATCTTATCTTATCTTACGTGGGGGCAGTCAGTGAAGACCGGCGACACTTCGACCCAGTGGGATCTTTTGTGTCGACACTCTCCCAATAACGACTGCCATAGATGTTCATTGCAGCTGGGACCAACGGCTTAACGTGCTTTCCGAGGCACGGAGCAGGCGATAATTGTCGATCAATATGCACATAATTTCGAAAAGTCATATAACTTCCGAAAGTCAGAAGTGTGCGACGTGGGTTCGAACCCGAGACCCCCTCTGCATTGCAGTCTATTGGTCTCCCCACTGAGCTATCGCTGCATATGAGACTATGAATGTATGAATTTAATTTTATACATCTGCCTAATTAAAATCGCGTGACAAATGCTTTAATCGGCATTGTAAAATTGCAATAATAATAATATTAATAATATTCTACCACATACACACAACACCATCTAGCCCAAACTAAGCAGAGCTTGTACCTACTATGGGTACTAGACAATGGATAAACATACATATATATACTTTTTTTGTAAATACATACATATTATACATATAAACACCCAGACCAAGACAACCATCCATATTCATGCACACAAATGTTTGACTTGTGCGGGAATCGAACCCGCGGTCTCAGGCGTGGCAGTCGGTTACACTAACTACTACGTCATCGAGGTGAATGTAAATAAATATGTATACTAGTTTTTATTTCTAATAAATAATACGTACTATGTATTACGTAATTTTGTAAATTATTTTCAATAAGGTTAACCTAAAAAGAAAAGAAGAAAGAACTAAGAAAAAGACGTCAAAAAACAGGATAATTATAAATAGAAAATTAAATTATTCCAATTGTATACTAGTAATACCAAGATGATTATACGATTCAAAACAAATGATTATCTTCATGCCCGAAATATATCAGACAAGAAGAATAAACCAAGAAATATTGACGACGACGACATACAAAAATGTAAACGAATGTATCGGAATGTCGCCAGATAAAAGTAGACATTACACGTGTGATAAAAATTATTACGCGCACATGTCCACCAAATGTTCACGAATATAAATACTATAAGAAATGCACTGCCAAACTAATGAAAACTAGTTCATACTAAAATATATCAATGGGTTTTATATGAAATAGCGTAACTAAATCAAATAAAACCACCATTTGGTGGTGGATATCTACATGCTTATAAAAATATCCTAATAATCCTATTGTTAATGAAAAACATCTTGTTTGTGAATCGTCATCAAATACAGAAATGCAACGGTTTAAGTGATTTTGGAAGACAATGAAGTAAAGATAGAGAAAGACCTAGAATAAGCTAGCAACAAGTTACAAAATAAATGACTCTTGTGTCACCAAGATATCTATTATATATCAATACGTGAAGCAAAAACTTTGTACCCCTTTTTACGAAAATAGCGCAGACGGAAGAGTATGAAATTTGGCACAGTTAAAGTTTATATGGACAAGGAGGGGCGAATCCTAATATTTATGTAAATATGCATTAGAAATACATTAAATTAATGAAAAAACACTACACGCACACAACCATGCATTTGACACACGCAGTCGAAGCGCGTTACTATAGTTACATATATCAATATACAATGACATGTATCAGCAATATCTTATACGCAAATTTTGGTCGAATTTCGAGCACTAGGCGATCGCTAGTAAACATAAAAACGAGGAATAAAGAAATGTGTAGATATATATTATGTGTTCATTTAAGCGACGTTTTTAGAATTTACTCCTTTTTTCGTCGATTAAAATGAAACATGTAATGTGTCTTCTTTTGCCTATAATATGCCTTGCCCATGTATGGGCGATATCTATGACAGGCTTACAGGCACAGGCAGGAATCTGTCCAATGCTTTAAAAATGAGAGATAGTAAATTTGTAAATGCTACGGTTATAAAGATGCTTTACATTCAGTAGATCAGTTATGATTACTTATAAGAATTGTTGGCATTTATGAATCTGTAATACATACCAAAATTATTTAACCCGGTCTACCACGTAATACTTTACGATGATTATGGCAGACTTGCTTTTTATGATAATCTATTTAACGTTTCAATTATCTATCAAAATAAATTTAAATTACTATTTGTAAACATTTTACGTGGTTTTTAATATGTTGCTTGACTTATGCTGTGAATTGAGCCATCCGATTTGCCAAAACGGACTTAAACTCTCTCTCTTTCCCTGGCCAACTGTAAGACTTTCTGCATTAAATATTGTATTATAAAATATCTGTAGTCATCATTAGTCTAGTTCGTGTGTAGGTCTGAATAAGTTGTGTAACGCAAACAAGTTATTTATCCCGTATTCGGCATGTATCTGCTCTTATTTCACGAATCTCTACAGCCATGTTATAAGAGGTTAGTATTTATTTCTTTGATGTTTAGACATTCACGAATTTTACCTGTTGTAAATGTATCTATAATATACTATCTAACAAACATTGCATATATGAGAAAATAATTATGGCATAACGTGCCCGCTTTAATATCAATATTCCATCGTAGCCTTTTCGAATTACCGGTTCATGTACATACGATATAACAGCCGTTAAAGATGCAATAAAAGTCGTAAGTAAAACAAATATCAGTCGACGAGTCGCCGAAATTCTGCGAGTTTGATTTGATTCAGTTTACAAGCATAGCTGAACATGTGTTAACTGTCCGACATGACGTTTTATAGCAAAGTTAGTAATAAATATTTATTACCCGTTCATTTGAACGGGTCCATCTGGAAACCCTTGTCGAGTGTAAAGTTTGCTTGATACTTAATTCATAAGGAATTCAGTAAAAGATTTTATCAGTTATATTAAGTCATACAGTCACGTACCTATAGCGACACGCATTGTGAGCAGTCGACTTTGCCGTCATACACGCGCTTGCATAGTTCAACTGGATACACTATACGTGCGAATTCTAGCTTTCCATTTCTTCATGGAATGCAAAACCGATAATATAGTGAGTCGCTGACTATTGTTGCCCATATCTGCCACGCAGATACTTTAATAATATTCTATATATTATAAGGTATGAACTATTACGGTATTTGTAAGTATATATCCTGACGCTCGCTCGCATATCTTCATGTTTATTTTTCATAAAAATAATCACTGCCTAATAGTTAAAACGTCTTCCCTATTAAATTAAATATAAGATCTTTACATCATTTATGTCCACATTCATGAATTTCGGTTAGGTTTTAAACTTACAAAGACGCTCAGTTCTATGCTTCAAACATATGCACAGTTATTAGTCAACTGTAACAAAGTTCATATTTGTACAAAAAAGCTCCAATGAAAGTAAAATGCGAATGCGACAAGCCAACACCAACCCAGATCCAAAACTCCGAAAGTTTTCTACTCAAACTCACTAACTGTGGATGAGCTAAACAGCAAGCTTGTGAAAACTATCCGTGCAGTAGGGTCCAACTTTTGAGCTACTTATCATAAAAATGGAATCCAAAAAGTCGGCGATAGCAGTCTTTAGATGCTACGTTAGTGAGTGCCGACCAGCAGTCACTGCCTTCTTTAAGCGTACGTAAAATGTACACTAGATGTACAAAGTACATAGTACTACGGATACCGGATTATCTTCAAAGCCATGCGATGCGACGTAGAAATAACATGTGAACCGTTAAGTTTACTAATTAGCAAGCTTTGATAAACTATAAGTTATCTTCCACCTGAGCGACATGTAAAATTTATTTATTTATTTTAAGGAAACTCTACGGCTTTTTTACACAGATACATTACAAATTTTCTTAAGACTAACTAAGCCAATTACAGAGTTCCACGACAATCAAATATGAGGTAGAAAATTGTGATTTCTAAGTTACACTATAAGTTTTACATAATAAGAGTACTTATCAAAAAGACAAAAAAGTATCAGTAACAGGAGTTTACGATCAGGTCCCGAATAATGCTATTTTTAAATCTATTTTAGACAAAAAGAAGATATCAATTTCGCTACATCTATTGTTGTAACTTCGAAGTAAAAGCAGCTTTAACATAGAATTCGTTACTTATTGTCTCACTAGGAGATTTTGCTCTTTGCTTTTGTCGTTGGTAAAAGTAGTTAGGTTCTATAAGCTACTATCCACACAGCTAGGTACATAATACAGAAGTCAGAAAGTACAACCAACCACTCTGTTCTATGTATGACAAGTATGTGTAAACTTTTTATTTAGTTGAAACGAGCAAATCTTGTCAACTGATATCAATAAAGAATACATCACTTAGCTTCGAAATAGCAATGACATAGACATTATGGCAGAATGCCTGATGGAAGTTGTGCCTGCTCCCAATGAACTAAGCGTGAAAATTACATGGACACAACGACAATTATGTAAATGTCCACGTTACTCCCGTACCGGTAACTGTCGAGAACCCTATACTTGAAGTTGTTTACGACTGTATTTCCCTGGGACAAACGATGCGGCGCGGTAGGCTCAATTATATAAAAGAGGTCAGGCGAAGAATCTAACTCTGATAATATTATGTAGCTACCCGAACTCTGCCCAGGCAAGTACATAATATTAAACCGATCGATATAACACAGTGCTTATAATATAAAATCTACTAACAAACTTTACAAAAGTTTGGTTTGGGATGGCTTATGGCACAATGATAGACTTGGAACTTGACTGTTGACGTATTAAAATTAAAAAAAAACCAAGGCTTTTAACACCTTAATGAAATGGAATAAGAAAAGTTGGAAACGAAGTAATATATCGACATAGTATGGCAAGTTTAAGTGACAGTGAGTACATATTTTCGACGAATCACTGATTGATATAGCAAAATAGTCGAAATTCATGTCAACCACGGCTAGGTGTAACTGCCAGTCGTAAAAGTGGGCAGGTAAAAAGATGCAGCAAAGCATCGGCTGCTATGGATATATTTTATAGTGGCACATGTGCGAAAGTGGTCATCACGCATTTAAATTCCAGCAATTATAAATAATACGAACGGCATTTAATCAGTTAGGATGGGTTGGCACGTTTAGGGCATCGGGTCCATTAAAATTATCCAGTTTTTGTTTAAATCGGTCATATAATCCAGTTACGAGAACATATATATTATCAACCTCTGTAATTATTGTTGATGATTTGAGATGTACGTACCGCTGCTCATGTAGCGAGTTGTACCGATCACCACCGCAACTGAAAAAACATCGTGTTTAGGTCTCAGAATCTATAAAGAAACAAAGTTGATGAATGTTTAGTTGTATGATAAAATTACTTACAAGTACAGGTATAAAATTTAATTTATGAGGCACGAAAGATTTACCACTTCACGTAGATTTTCCTGTATTTTATGCAGAACTACAGTTGTAAAAATTGTTGCACATGTACTGCAATGATATATAAGAGAATGTCGTTATGCCCCACGCGCATACATTGTTAAAACCGCTTTTATATACTAGCTGTTACCTGCGACTTCGTCCGCGTAGATTGTAACTAAAAAGTGTTGGTCTCCGCGGAACCCTAATCCCTTTTTTCTAAAATGAAAGTAGCCTATGTTACTCCTTATATCATCAGCTATCTGCCAGTGAAAGTCCCGTCAAAATCAGTTCAGCCGTTTCGGAGATTAGCCGGAACAAAAAGACAGACAGACAAAAAATTAAAATGGATGTTTTCTATAGGTACCTTATATACTGTCATATGCATTAGATAAAAAGCTGTTATTTTGACATTACAAACAGACACTTAAATTTTATATATTTGTATAGATGTATGTACAAATGACAGCTCGACTGAGTTTTTAAATACCGCCACGTAGTTGGTAACATCTTATTTTTAATTATCTAACGTGAAGCAACCACTCATAATTAAATAAAAGAAGACTGTGAATGGAAGAATACGGTCTCTATATAAATAAACTTACAGTGTTATGAGACCAGTAATGTGAAGAAATATTTGAGGGACAAGTTCAATTGAATACTTGCCAATAAGCCAATTTGTATTACGGTTGTACAATTGCGATATGGACAGGTATTTACATCGGATAGAGAACTGATGTAGTTTAAATTAGATACAACGTCAATACTCAAAGATTCTATGAAACTATTGTGTTAGATATGGTATTTGACTGCAGCTATTCTTATTGTAAGATACTGTCTAATGTATGCTTGATAAGACGCTGTAGCGTTGCCAATTAAAATTAAAATCGTATTGGCATCACATTGCAAATTACCTATGATTAATACGTAATAAATATACGAGACTGGATTTTTAGCTGTAGCAACAAAAGACAACGTTCACTTAGCCCTCCGTCACGCATTCCTTCATTCACCAATAGGAATTTTGGTAAATTGTTATTGAGCGTGCCAAGTCTGCGCAATTATGTATAAACATCGAATATTCATTGTTTGTTTTATTTATCAGCAAAGCATTTATATTAATTTTCAGTATAATTGTATTTTATTGGCGACCATGACTTGGATCAGATTTCTAACTAAATGCATGAATCACAATAAGTCCTAATTATGACACGAATATTAGCTGCCCATAATATTTAACACGTAGACCGTTCAAATTGTTTGGATAGGGTATACATCAACGACGAAGTTACAAGATTGGGTAAGATGTTTAGAGATGGTATATAGCTTATTTAGTCTGGCACTACAACTGCTACTGACCATCGCTTAGTTTAGTCACTGCTGCATCTTTGACGAAAATGATGGACATACCTACTTCTTTTTATGTCGATGTAAGAAGTAAGAAAAAGTTTTGGGCATTTCAATTACCTGCTATAGCGAGTATATGTACCTAATTATTAAAATATTAAGCATGTATTTTTGGTATATCTTTTGGTGTGTAATTATGTATTATTACACACCAAAAGATATAACAAAACAATATACAATAGAATAACTGTATATGCATACGACAGGTACAGCGTAGCGATTGAACAACTATCAAAATTCGAGGAAAATATTAGGAAGTGGTTCTATTCTGTATCTATCTATACAGAATGGAACCGAGGGTAGACCGTTACCACAACTAACCTTAATTGCCGTTATTTTATTTTAAAACACAAACATATGTCCGAACATAGAGCAAATAATAAAATCACTACAAGGTAAGCGTGTTATGAAATATGTGGCTAGGTCGCGTAGCATGAAATATGAATAGATTAAACGCCAAATAAACGGTACAGAGAAAAACGATATAAAAGATACGATTACTAAGAATATTGGCGCACCGTGAAAATACAAAATATCTTATCAGGTTTAACATTATGATTGCATTGTATCAAAGATTTTAAATACATACATAAAATTAAGTGAACCTAAACGTTTTGGCAAGTCAACAATTTTGTCAAATAAATTTTCGATATTTGTACGTTGGTACTTGTTCAAAATTGTTGTAAATCATATTTACGACACGACGGACATCTTAAGAAAAAACAAAATGGTTTACCATAACTTGTCCTCAGCATGTCATATGTTCATAAAATATTGTGATCGATGAAATCTGAAAATTGTAGTCCATTAGAAATTATATATTGCTGTAAAAAGTAATATAAGAAAGTAAAGTTGGAGGACACGAACGACTTACAAACACCGTAGCCCCAATGCCTTACAGTATCTTTGTTTAGCGTGTCGATATAGGATTTTATATTCTTTACATATACATATACCTATTGGATGCAGAGGGCAAACGGCCGGCTCTTTTACCAAACAAAAACATAAAGAAACATGTAATAGCAGACTTTAAATATATCAGACTGATACAAAAATGTACTTAATCAGAACAACGGTAGCCCGAGCAGTACACATTAAGAGGATTGTCTGATCAAACATGAAGGGCAGATGCGTACGAGTATTTTAATATTTTTAGATTGCGTTCAGTGAATTGAGAAAGTTTTGTGATGCCGAAAATATCAACAAATATTATCTTGTATAAACATATTGATAGCATGGTATTGATATTTTGGCTTTTGAATGCAGTAGCAGTTTTTGTAGTAAATGCGACTGCAGACTGATCCAGTAACCGATCCCGAGATCTAAAGAAGGTATCTGGTTTCCTTACTAGATCGGGCAAAGATTTATTAGATTTTACAATCAAAGAATTGTTCGTAGCAGCACGGATTCTGAAACTGTGCCTGACAGATAGCAAATGTCTCGCCTTGTATTGCGAGCTCTAAAACATAAATAGCAAAATTTAGTAGTATGTAATACACTCAGCCTACCGTTCTGGGAATAGAAACGTCAGACATATGTACACACATATATACATACTACGTATGTCCTACGGTTCAAAAACAGGAACGTAATGTCCACAATTACATCATAAACAGTCAAATTTATTTGTGTCATTATAATATAAATGTATACAGTAATGAATGAAATAACTGTTATATCATTACATTTAAAAGTATGTTTTTACGGGCGAATTTTCTCTTCTGTCTAATAGTACAGTCATTTGGTAGTATTATCTGGATAGTTTGCCAGGAGTTTTGAAAATTGGTAGTATTATAGATTTCGATGTGCTCTTTCCGAATTTCCACTTTGCCACCTCGTACTACTGCCGCTCGCGCCGCCATATTGGAAAAATAGCGCCTGATAGCAGTGTTTTGACAGTGGTGCCAATTCTGTTGTCACAAAATTCTCTAAACTTAACTAAAAATCATTAAAATTTTGTTTAGTCCTGTCAAACGACATTTCGTATTCTAAAATCGTTAAAAGTGACAAGACTAAACTAAATTTTAGTGATTTTTAGTTAAGTTTAGAGAATTTTGTGACAACAGAATTGGCACCACTATCTGATTTCCAACTCGTTTTACGATACAAAGATCTTATACAAAATTAAACTACAGAAAAATTCCTACAATTTATGTAACAACACTCTTTTTGTAAAATCTATAGTTTTGGCGTACGAGCGCCGTATACTTTTATTCATCTACACTAACAGGTGCTTTTTGTATATTTACGTAAAATAACTATACTATGCTCAGTGCCGCCAGATTGTGAGTACAAATTTATGATTTTGATATGCAACGGTGAGTGCATAATAGCTGAAACTTCGAACAGCATTGCTTCGGTGTACATTAACAGCAAAATCCGAAACATGATAATGTTTCTATTAATTGCCGAGATCCATACTTTTGAATGAAAAACATGGCTACTACCAAATACAGCCGTGCAGAAACTAGTAAAAGCTTAAAGCCAATATTAGCAACAGTGACATTTAATGAATGAGAAATTTTTTTACCTTCTTCTGAGTTAGTAAATAAATACAGCGGCTTTTGATGTTTCCAGAAATGTCGTGTTGACTGCAGAATTATTTAATCTTCCAACTAAAATTTACTACGAGTACTACTGATGAATTTTCAGTTCAATTCATTTTACCGAAAGGGAACTTCTTCTCCCTAGTCTTTATTATTCCCAAGTCACTTGGAGTCGGCTTTCTAGTCTAACCGGATTTGATTGGATATCAGTTTTTACACGGAGTGACTGCCATCTGACCTCCGCAACCCGAAGGCTAACGATATCCTAAGGCTAGACCAGTGTTAGGATATTAGAGGGCACTAACTTCCCAACAACGACTGCCATAGATGTACATGGCAGCCGGGACCGACGGCTTAACGTGCTCCCCGCGGCACGGACCAGGCGATAATTGTCAATGAATACGCACATAATTTCGAAAAGTCATATAACTTTCGAAAGTCAGAGGTGCGCGACGTGGGTTCGAACCCGAGACTCTCTGCATTGCAGTCTGTTGGTCTCCCCATTGACCTATCACTGCTCTAAGGCTGATATTACCACTAATTAACTATAATAATGCGATGTTAGTTAATTATAATGTACTAATAGAATCCGCTGCAAAAAAAATGTCAGATGTATTTAGAAATAATATACATATATTTCGTAAATTTGCCTTAATAGGCGGTTGATGTCTCACGTCTAAATAAATATAGAAACGCAAGTCATAGTCGTCTACCAAACTTGTAACAAGGAATATCAATTTGCGGCTATATAAATGTCACAAACAATTACTAACGCCCACCCCTGGGACAGTGGATTTATACGTAGTCATAGACTAACGTGAATTACTTGCTCGTATCGTTGAGATGTTCCATTGCCCTAATAAAAACGTGACACAATTACTTTATAATCTTATTAGGATTTATATGGATCGAAAGAAAAGCTTGTTGATCTAGTGAAGGCTACGTGTTAGTAATTACTAACCTGTATGTGCCTGCCAATAATGAGATGTCGAGATAGTTGTTCTATTTGTCGGGCTGTAGGTTTTTCAGTTAAAAAGCAGCAGCAAAAGTTTTACAGTGATACCGATATACATCTATAAACTCATTCTATTTATATTGACGAAATATGACTTTGCCTAACCCTTCAGGTATACAGGTGCGTGTGGTAAATGCACGCAAAATTAACATAAAAAGCCCATCAATATTTTATGATATTACCATTTGTAGGTATTACCACTTAGATAGATTGGATAACAAGTGGATTAAAATCACATACATCAAAGGATTTTTAGAAAAAAATTGCCCAACCATGTGTGTGTGAGACATTCCACTAAATTAACAACTGAATACATCTATGCAGTTAGTACTTAATATTAAAATAAATGGTTTTGTTAACAAAACTGTTCTATTATTTATACAAAACCATTTTTATATGATAATGACTAAATTATTTCTCTGGAAGACATTAATGAATTTACAATCACATAATTTAAAATGGAAGCAGATGGGCGATATTTATGGAAACAGTTACTTAACGCACTCGCTAACAATATTGTGTTTTATCGACCGAACAGTAAATACACGAAACACCTGTGGATATCTGTGCGAACACAAACAATGTTTAAATGTCTTAGTCGTTCATTACAATTTTTATCCAATTCAGCAATTATCATCACAAATTGTAATATTAGTTATGATATGATAACATAAACCCTTTAATGTTGTTTTCAGCTGGCGACAAGTTAGGAGCTTATTAGTATTTATGAATTTCACACAATACAAATTCATGTCTATTTTATATTCAAAGGAAAAACATGTTTCCGAACTACGATTAACTAGTCTATGGAAAAGCACTCTAAGTGATTACATAGACACTACATTAACATTAGCATAAAGTACAAGTTTTTCATCTTATTACACAGTAAGGTGAAAACACCTGTAGGGACACCTTGAAAGTAACGGAACAAAAATGGATTTAATTTCGTATTAGTACTTTAATGGGTGTTTTATACGAGCCCGTTACTATTCGTAAGATGAAGCACTTGCGTGGGTTGTATGCATCGTGTAAACACGCGAGCTGCATGCGCCTGAAGCTTAAGCCTTTAGCACGCGCCAGCTATTTGCGTCGTGTCCAAGCTCCATTATTTTGAATCATACAGTAACTTGTAAATAAACTAGTAAATAAGCCTACAAGCTAAGACCCAATCGATGAAAGAGGATAATAAAATATTGAAGATAAAAGTATTTACCATTTACATGTATATTTTAATACCCAAAGGATTAAACTGAGTAAACTCTCCGGATTAGGTTTCAATGAGATAGAGGCTAGGCCAGTTATCGGCTAAGGATCCAATTACTTGCTTGGAATACACCTTTGCGTTGCTTTTGCTTCTTATTTAGGAATTTGTATGGGTTTGAACCAAATTGTGAGCATGCAAACGTTTATATTATTAATTTATTGATAACATTCCTAAATGAGGTGATGTGCTGAGCCCTCTACACATTATTGACAAATATAGATTCATCCTAATGGTTCAACTATAATTGAAATGTACAAAATTGGGCACCAAACTCATCACATTTGAACTCACATTTAACATGTTTAATTTAAGCACGACAAAACAAACGATGATAGGAATAAAATACATAAAAATCCTCCAAGTCTATAATAGGTGACGCAGTCCTAAATGAAGGAACGTCATTCGCTACATTGACAAATCAAGTATTAGCACCAAAATCGACAGACACGGCGTGGTATAGGATCGAGGTCAATAGCACAGCTACAATGAACGTAATTTCAGTTATAAACCACAGATTTACGCGACCTTCGCCGCATCTATCTGATGAGCGACGACCGCGGAAGCGATATATCAATATATATGTGTATGTACAACTGACAAGCGCTCTACTCTCATCGCGATTCGAAATGATTCATTTCGATAGGTTAGTCTCACCAGTACTTCATTTTAATTGTTACAATGGGTGAAGTATCGCATAAGTCAACAATGTCACGGTTGTCATATAAGCTTTCGTAAACCACTAGGACACTATCTGTACAAGTTGCCTTATCAATGTTGGTATTATTGTTGGTGATGCGGCAGACCGACTGTTATCTTTGTATCGAGCGAAATTTGTTATCGGTGAAATCGTATAGAGCTGTCATCGATCTCGCGCTACCGCGACCTGATATACTTTGTAATTAAGAATCAATGTGATTAAAAATCACACATCACTATCTTATACCGTTTAAGAGTATCCAAAAATTAATTTTACTTTTTATCTTAAACGCTTGCATGACTGAATAAAAAACTTAATTTATTTCAATTTTTGTTGTGCAATCACTTACAGTGATACAGCTAGTTAGATAACGGAATAATAGATGATCCGGTAGTTAATTTATAATATTGTTGCAGGCTGGGCCGGAAATGACGTGGGTCGTAGCTGAACACACAGCTGGAGGCACCGGGGAGCTGTCAGTGTCGAAGGGCCAGCAAGTGGAGGTGGTGGAATCGTGGCAAGGTCGTACCGACTGGTGGGTGGTTCGCATACCTGGTGAGCCACCGCAAGAGGGTGCTGTTCCAGCGCACGTACTCAAGCCACAGCCTCATCACAACCCCAACCAGAAAACTTCACCATCACGCAGGCCACTCAGTCAGCCCTGCGAAGAGCCACTAGGTAAGTTAGTATCTTAAATCAATTTTTTTTATCAATTACCAATGTGCTGATCAATCGGTTTAAGATTTAACAGGAAATTGTCTACGTATTGATCTACTGTGCTATTAATAGCTTAATGGCCGAAATGCATTGCGTTATTATGTAAATCGCTGTTCCGTTTATAATTAATAATAACCGTGCATGTGGCAATTTGTATTATATTAATGACCAAATGAGACCCTATTGTCTTCTGTATCTATCTATACATATAATAAATCTAGAAAAGTCGTTTTTCTACATTGAAATAATAATAAAAATAGCCAGGGTGTTAAAGGATAACCAACAGAACCCATTTCCAGCATTTTTGGAATATTGTCTCTCTGCGCACGCATCACGTAAAATGTACGAAACCAATGTAGATAACTTTTATACGTAAAAATTGTACGCAACTTGAAATATTACTTAGTTTTTGTTTCATCGCAATAGGTTCACTCTATCAAGAGATATGAGATAATATGAATTTAAACTGTTCAAGAAGTAAAATAACACACGCGATTCGGTTACTTGCAACGCCATCTTACGACTAAAACTAGAACTAAAATTGACAGTTGAACTCCATATTTGATAGATGGCATATGCACAATATGACGTCATTTACTGAATTGCGATGTTAAGATTTTTCGCGGCAGAATGACCCTTGCCCGTGTTTGTAAGTTGTTCTGAGTTTCGTAGTTCGTATATTTACCTTGGAAATGCCTTCTAGAAAAAGAAACAAACCTTTCGCTACGTAGCCGAAATGCGAAAAGGATAATAATAAAATAAAATAAAATAAGTTTATTTCATATCATATTTGGTTTACATTGCTTGTCGAGGAGTCTCCATTTAAGCATAGAAAATGCCTGTAGTTGAAGGCTCCGCTCTTCCCTACTTTATAGTTTTGAGCAATATACAATATTATATGAAAAATAGAAAATAAAGACTAAAAAACTAAAAAAGAAAAATATGATCAATTGTGTGTGTGTATGTGTGTGTGTGTGTGTGTGTGTGTGTGTGTGTGTGTATGTGCGCGCGCGTGTGCGCGCGTGTATATGTGTGTGTATGTGTGTATGAGTGTGTGAGTGTGCGAGTGAGATATATATATATATAGTTTGGGTGAATGTGCAGAATAAGCGAGTACAACATTAAATAAGATTAATTATTAATTCACACATTGCAGGAGTGCCTCTGTATCGTTATAGTTTAAGTTATGTAGCCATGTTATTAGTATATTTTTACATTCATATTGTTTTTTATCATAAATATATATTAGTTTATTAATTTTATTGTATAAAAAGGCTGAACGTTTTTTATATTGTCTGCTAGCAAATTCTGTTTTAGTTTTAGGAACATTTAGTATGCGGTGCTTATTTCTTTTCTTTAAGATTTTAGGATCATACGTTGTTTCTTTATGCGTTTTTAGAATGACAACTATAATCGCGGTTATTGGCTGACCGAGAGCACCATGTACTTTCACGTGAATCTTAAACTTTCACGGGAAGGGAGTCGCGCTTAAGTTCGCAAATAACTCAGACCGCGACTTTGCGCTCCCAAGAGAGCATCGAGGAAAACGAAGTGCGGTTATCAGCTGATTGAGAGCGTCACACCCTCTCACGCGAGTCTGAGACATTTACCGAAAGGGAGTCACGCTTAAGTTCGCAAAGAACTCTGACCGCAACTTTGCGCTTCTAAGAGAGCATCGACGAACGCGAAGCGCGTTTGTCCTCTGACCGAGAGCGTCACGCCCTCTCACGCGAGTCCGAGTCTCTCTCACAGTGAGAACAACAATTATTATTATATTAATAGCCAGAGATAAGTATGTACGCGCGCGAATGAACAATGAAAGTTATTTTGCACCTGAAAGGGAAAGAATAGATGAAGTGTGACGAGCAGATACAGCAGAACAGCGTCAATCTCGTCTAGAAGTTGAACGAACTCGATACCATCTAAACAGAGGTACAAATAGCGACGCTGTTGAGTCTATAGAATATGATGATACAAATATTGTTCCACTTTGGGACAATGGGGAAAAATCTGGATTTACATATTCGTCTAGAATTGACTATGCGGTCTTCACCTCCGTGGGTGCTATGACGAAAATTTTTAATTTTTGTGCTGCTCTGAAATGGAGGAAAGAGTCAAATGGAATGTGCTGCGCAAGTGGAAAATTGTACTTCCAAATTTTCAAGATCCTCCACACTTTATTAAAACTCTTCTACATGGCGATTATCCCCAGTCGAAACATTTTTCTTAGATATCCGTTTATATAACAGTGCTTTCCAAATTACATCCTTTGGGGCATTCCACCAGCTTGCTTACATTCTTTCGCCATTACGAAAGAGATAATATCGCGAAGTCTCTGTTGTATGTACAATGAAGTGCCACATTATTGTACTTACAATAAACAGCAAGGTATTTTTAATCGTAGGAGGCGTGGAACTGCTGTGGAAGGTGAGCCCGGCATTTTTAAGGAACAACTGATTGGAAGAGTGTACACTGTGCACCCAAATAATGCAGGGTGCTATCATTTACGCTTTCTTCTTCACACAGTGCGAGAGCCTACATCTTTTGCTAAGCTCCGCAAAGTGGACGATATAGAATATCCCACATATCAGGCTGCTTGCCGCGCACGACCTTTTTTAGATGGCGATCAGTATTGGGATGATGCTTTAGCCGAGGCATTACGATACTGAGGAGTTAGCAGAAACACTGCAAAACGGCTGTTAAAATTTAACGCCAGAAAAGCGTCAAATATTTGATAGAGTGTGCTGTAGTGTAGAAAATGCACTGGGAGAAATACTGTTTTTAGAAAACTTTTCTCACCAAAGTTATTTTAGCTCAAATTAGAAGCCAAAATAAAATTGTTCTTGCCGTCGCCTCCTCGAGAATAGCAGCCACATTATTGCCCGGAGGAAAAACCGCACATACAACGTTTAAAATATCCATCGACTTGGAGCGCACAGAAAGCCCTGTTTGCAACGTGTCTCAAATAGTGATAAAGCAAGGGTTTTAGGCGATTGCTTCCCTATCATTTGGGACGAGTGTACGATGGTAAACCGCAAAGCTGTGGAAGATGTAGGTAGAACTTTGCCAGACATATGGTAAAATGACCGGCCGATGGGGTGTTACGGTGCTTTTCTGTGGTGACTTCAGGCAGACACTTCCTTCCTTCCCCGAGCAACGAGAGCCGATGAAATAGGTGCCTGTCTAAAGAGCTCTATTTTATGGTGTAGTATTATATCGACTCATTTGAGCTTTAATATGCGAGCACATTTAGGAGGCAACCCAAACGCGCAGAATTTCTCAAATTTACTGCTAGAAATTGGTGACGTCACATATCCCACTCAAGAAGGTGGTAAAGTAATTTTAGTCGAGAGCCTGTGTTGTTCTGTTACCTCACAGCAGGAGCTCATTTCCTCTGTATAAGGGAAACTCACAGAGATCTCGAACCGTGACGCTTCTTGGCTATACCAACGAGCTAGTTTGGGCCCTCGAAACGACCAAGCAGCTACGATCAATTCTCAAATATTGACACATGTTTCTGGGGAAAGTAGGGAATATATATCTATTAACACGATTATGGTAGAAGAAGATGCCATACACTATCCGGTAAAGATTTTAGATTCCCTAAATACACTAGGTCTTCCAGCACACAAAATTTATTTAAAAGTCGGACTACCAATCATTTTACTCAGAAATTTAAGTCCTCCAAAACTATGCATCGGCACTCGGCTGAAAGTAACAAATCTCCAACGAAATGTCATCGAAGCCGAAATCTTAACAGGTTGCGGCACCGGTGACGTAGTTTTCATTCCCAGTAAGCCTGTGTTACGCTATTACTATTAACAAAGTCCAAGACCAGACATTATCCGTTGCGGGGGGTAGATCTCATTTTTGATTGCTTTTCACCTGGTCAACTTTATGTTGCTCTATTACGTGTTAGCAACCCAAACAACCTTTTTGTCTATGCTCCGGGTGATTCCACGGCTAACATAGTATATAAAGAAACATTAACATAATAAAGTGTCTCATTGAGTAAAGTTATAAGTCCTTTATTCGCAAATTCTTTATTAGTCCGTGGCTTGCATTACCCTCATCTTATTTTCTATAGCGGTCAGGTAACACGGATATTGACTGTAGGTACTCTTATCTAAACGACGCGTTTTAGTTTTCGACAACCACGCGAACGAAGTCGCGGGCACAGCTAATGTATAATAATAAACAGCTAATAATATCGAAGCATCAAAGGTTGGACAAATATGAAAATGTTATCTGATCGCCGAGTCGATGTTCACCGGCGCGTAATAACAGAGTTTGTTAGCGAATTCTCAACAACTGCATAGTCTCTTTTCATTTTTAATGATACTTTGTCTATGAACCAGATTTATTGTTTTGAATTCGACAGAATTAATTAAGAATTAAAGACAGCTCTGTTTTGTCTATGAAGTAGTGTTTATTTCTTTTGTAGACAAAATAATTGTAATTACATTTGCTATTGTTATTTTCGTATATTTAGTTTGTCTTTGCTTTTTATGGTGCTAAAGCCTTAGAATATTAATGAAATATTTTATTTTTCTCGTCGCCACCTGATGTTTGTTATTTAATTACAGAGGGCAGGTCCAAGTTTGAACAAATTATGTGTTCTATACTTATCTTTCTAGTATCGTTGAGCGACAATTAAGAAAAATAGACTTATTTAAATCTTCAAGCAAGTCGAAATAATTGTCACTTAGATAAATATTCAAATAAATTATAACTTCTATATTATTAATCATTCGATTACATATATTTGAAGACAAACCTACAGATAACTGACCAATGCGTACGAAAACATTGTAGTATGACAAGCACGAAGGGTAAACGATACCAAAAAAATGACCACTTAACTGACCAACGTATAAAATACTGTGTTCAACCATGAACACAGTATAGGCCGGTTGACCACTACTTTTCTTCTTTATCGTGTCATCATCAAATTAAGTTTCGAAGATTCGTTGATGATATAAATTATAAAATCGGTGACAATGGATATTTGGACGCGGGATCATACAATTTTGAAACACTCGCATTTGTTGTGCACACCGCTACTTTCAAGACATTACCAACCCGTTTTTATCTCGGAATATACTTCAGATATAGCTTTAATTTAGCCTTTACCTTAGATGTTTAATACAAAGCTAAAATTGAATTGTTGTCGCTATCTATGTATATCCTGTCGTGTTCACAAATAGGCCGGCTCACTAAATAGATAGTTAAAATCATTTGCATCCTGCCGATGAATCTGTTTAATACATTGCACTGATCCGTGCCCAGCAGTGGCAATATTAACTTTAATGATGAACACTAGTAAATATTATTGTAAACCGTCATTATGTACAAAATTGTTAGATTTAGTTATTGATAAGTTTCTCTCCATGCGTAAATTGTCAGATATTGGTAATTGGTATTACGAATGACTTTTTAGCTATTTTAGAGTTAATCAGGATATAGGTTAGGTATATAATTTATGAATTGTTGATGGATATCAAGTTGAGCGACATTATACCTTACATTATATATACCTCTAACTAACATTCCTTGCTAACGTTTCGTAAATTAATAATGCTATATGAAAATAAACAAAGGTGAGTTTGTTCTAAAAATACTAGTTCTATGAATTTTAATATAATTTCACAACTGTATCTTTTATGCAGTATTTATATAAATTGCAATTCACAAATCTGCATGAAATACTAACTGTTAGTTAAACCTAAGTCATTTGGACAATTGAGTGTAAAGTCTTATCAAATTATATATAGCCAACATCATAAACAAATTATGGTATTAAATAAGCCAGTAGTTTCTACTAGTGATCTTTCAAATGCAAAATATGGCGCAGTGTGTCCTCGACCGCGACAGCACATACAATACGTACACATATTCTCTTGTCGTGGCTGGTAGAAGGTACTTGAGTTAAAAAGAGCGCGGTTACCTCCACGTTATTCTGTGAAAGATAAATGTCAAAAATGCCACCACGGTTTAAATTTGAATCGAATTTAAAAATGGAGTAGGCTAGCACTTTACCCGGACAGACCTTTTGGACATAGATACTTAATGCTATTCGTATAAAGCCGGACCGGGTACCTATTTATTTTCTTTCTTTATTTTTTATCAATACTAAGTTATATAAAATCTGTAAAAGAAATATGGTATGAAATTTGAGGTCTTATGACTCATCCCATGATTGACGATTTGCGAATTATTATTTAATAAATTTATTTCATTATAAAAGAGGTTACTATGACAGTGATTTGATTCACTGAGAAGTAATACATTATTATAAGTGACTTTCTTATACATTCTATATTTGACGACCATCTACTGTTGCAAGATTTTCCAAAATATATTATAAAAGCCTTGATTTAGTAAACGACGAAAGTTAAGTAATACTAGTAGTAGGCGAAAATATATATCACCATTCAGAATAAAAAGCACTCAAATATACGCTGTTTACCGACTTATTAATAATATAATAATAATAATAATTATTATTATTATTTTACTTTTACCTATAATTTATTATAAAAGTTATTATAATGTAAATTTATTTATAGTGATAATAGTATGTAAGCAGTTTGTCGCTCGAAACACAGGTTTAACCTAGTTCGTGCAAATATCTATAAGTGCACTTTATGTTATTGTTAAGATGCAATTGTGAAACTAAGAATTTATTCTAAAATAAATAAATTATTATTATATTATTATTATTATTACTAAAGGACTGCTAAATGACGTTGGACTGGCGGCATTGGAATCTCATTCTGTGACGCATGGGGGGACTGAACAAACGGAATTTTGGTGACGGGTTGACCACGTTAACCAATGCGATAACAGACACTAATCTATAATAGTATGTATTCGTATCTACAAGACAGCCGAATTATTCTCATATGTGTTTGATACACATGTGTATAGGTAACATCAATAAGAACATCTCAATAAACACACGATAACTTCCGTGCCATTAGTCACGTTATCGCAGAGCACTCTTCAGTCTGCTACTTGCGACTTTAAATTTCCACCTTCTTCTATCAATGCGGTGCGCCATATATTTAGAATTTTACTTTGTACAGAGCCACTCTTGAACTCAGGCATTTCTTATTCGATTTCCTATCTGCGCACCAATGCATTATAAAAAATAACGCTTCAACATAATATTTTCTTTACTATATTTCACGTACTTAATAATAAAAATGCATAGAGCACCCCGGACTCCTTTTCTTTTACGTGTGAGTCCTAGTGTTCCTTTTATCGTATATTTCTATTAGTGATGTGAATTATTGAATTTGAATAATATTTGAATACAGTTCTTCACAACACGATAGCTACTTTGTATGGTCAAATATGCAAGTCACGTTTGTACTTATGTATTGTGTTGTAAATATATTCGAATATAATCCAAAAACAATTACACACATCGCTAATTTTAATGCTGTCTATTGGTCTTTGCGAATATGCATCTAGCTCATTGCTATTCGAAACGATTAGGTATAACATGCTAGATTATTAAAATCTGTAAATGATAACGTCTTTGGGTCGTATTCAAATTGTGTCTGAAGGAATATGAAATCATTAAAAAGCTTACACATTCATACTTTGACGGTGTACTGTAAAAGTGCACATATAAAAAATTCTGTAGTCGTTTACCGCAACTAATTTATTTATGTACAACTTTCTAAAACTAGTTGTTTATGTAAGTAAATATTTCAGATAGAGTCTCAATATTAATATGAGAGCTAGAAACAAGTACAGTACTATTGCTGACTGACATACACAGTTCGCACAGCTCTGACACGGAAAAGTCTACGAGCGAATATTTGTGAAGCGCAAAATCATGTGTGGATATATTTTAATGTTCACCCAACATTATAAATAATATATTTACTGTGCTTGTATTCATCTTCAGCAGTTATAAATAACAATTAAGTATTTATTAACACTTGTAACGAAACAGGAAAAGCGTAACATGCCTATTGTGTCCTTGGTACATTTATAATGATTGCAGTCTGTATTACATTAACATTTTTATACCTTCTGTATAGTTTACTGCCACTCGCGTTGGTGAACTCAGTAATGTCGTAGATAATATACTAAGTAGGTATCTATATTTAAATTAAAGAAAGTTTTATGTGGCCTGTATGTTTGATTACGATTCATTATTACCTTCCTTAGCTTACAAGTTTATAACAATTAATATTCATCTTTGACCTTGTGTACGAACATTGTTTGGTTGTTTTACTCATTAAGCTAATGCATTTGTGATAAGTGTAAGGTCGGAGTATTATTGTTTTCTGTTAATAAATGTACATAACAATCAACATATTAGGTTTTTGTTTAAATAATAAATTAAATACAATAAAATCAGCCAATATGTCCAGCCAGTATGCTATCATGTCAAATATTTTCGCAGTAACTAATCGTCACGCCGACGATGTATAAAAACTACCTACTGAATAAATAAGGAATCATTTTTTAAAATATGCTTGCTAAATGCTTGTTCGATAGTTACAACTCAAAAATATATACGGATAATACCTCTGTTCGTTTTGTTGGTTCCATGTTCTAACAGACAAGCTTTTATTGAGATGCATAATACATATATTAAATTTATTTGATAGAGCCAGTTTGATCTGTGCTACTAAAATTGTTTCCATCCAGACTACTCCCATTCAGGCGATATTAAAAACAAACTTTGCTTAAAATAATATTTGCTGATGTATAGTTGTTATAAATAATATGATACGCAACAGATAGTACGATACACTAGAGACGCGAACTCGCGATCTTTAATTGGCAGCTCGATGTCAAACGTAGAGAGAGTCGCTTATTAAACATCTGTATTTCAGTTAAATAAGCGTAGATGTTTTAATTAACAACTTTCTGAGGTATTCTTCTAATTGTAAAAAAGCTTTTTGCTTTTTACATTTATTAGGTGATAGCCGTGAATTTGTTTGCGTTTTTAAATAGTAGGTACTCTGAATGTATAACATCGGTTTAAATTATCTTTACACCGGTATATACACGCAGAATTATTTTTGCTTTCGTTATACAGTGTGAGTCTTCATAATGTGCACATATTAAAATAATGGAAACTATGCTTAATTTTATCGACAAAAACTATAACTAAAACATTTATTAAAAAAATATATGGCGGTTTTAAATTTATTGTTCGCTATTGTGACTCCCGTGTAAACAAAACGGTGTAACTTTTAAACTAAATGATCAATCACGATAAAACATACTCGATAGTGATTAGAAATAATTAGACGTGTTCGAAATTAGGGAATAAACTGTGCTCAATTGAAAATTACGAAGGCTATTTTAAGGAAATTCTTCATTTTCAACAATTTTACAATAATTGTAGAATTTCCCAAAAAACGTCCCCCTTTACTTGCCTTTTTTATCAAATCAAGTTATTTTCCATCGTATTAGCTGTTTTAAGCTATTTTGTAAGCAGCGATAGCCTAGTGGGAAACCGTTGGCCATTCACGCAGAGGTCTCGAGATCGATCCCAAGGCACGCATCTCTGACTTATGTGCGTATTAATATATTTATCAAAGTTATGTGCGTATTAAATAGTTAATTACCGCTCGCTTTAATTACCATGCTGACCAGCAGGGTAGTCTATGGCCTTATCCTTCTCACGCTGAGAAGAGGCCCGTGCCCAGCAGTGGGACAGTTTAATACAGGGCTGATATTATTATTATTATGAAGACTCACACTGTATTAGTACATATTAACCTGGAATCCATTATTGGACGCTCTGGTGATAAGTCGAGTACCTACATTGTGTTCTTTGCAGCGGTTATAATTTTATTAAATCTTTACTGACTCGTTTTAACCGTATCGCACCTACTACATACTGCGCAAAATGGCAAATAAATTTTCACTTTCCTTTTTTATATATTAATAATAATAATAATATTTTACTACATACACACAACACCATCTAGCCCAAACTAAGCAGAGGTTGTAATATGGGTACTAGACAATGGATAAACATACATATATACCTTTTATTTTTGTAAATACATACATATTATACATAGAAACACCCAGACCAGGACAAACATCCATGTTCATGGACACAAATGTTTGACTTGTGCGGGAATCGAAGCCGCGACCTCAGGCGTGGCAGTCGGTTACACTAACCACTACGCCATCGAGGCCGTCAAATTATTCGTATTGATGAATGACTTGCTTATATATAAATATTTTCTAAGTGTGAGCTACATTTACACACTATCTTAAACTGTCGATATTTCAATCTGTGTATAAACTTCATAAACCGCTGGCTAGTAGCTAAAGTTTGATGAGAGCTTCGTGAAAATCAAGTTAAGTAAAGTTATGAATCCCGGGAAACTATGTTAATACTGTATGCATGTGACCATGATACTTAACATTTATAGAAGGCCAAGCATTTAAATCAGTTACAGTTTCAGGATCGAAATAACAAACAGTATTAAAAGGAGACAGAGTTTCAATAAAATGCGATTACATAACTCTTTGATATGTTATCTAATCAGGCGACGCCCTTTGTCGCTTTGTTTAGCTCCTTTAGACTTAGTAAACAAATACACTGTAGCCGACTATAACAAGTACTCGTTGTCGTCTTTATATTGTTTGCCCTCTGATATTATAGACGCAACTACATTAACTACTAATAACTTTATGGTAACTCGCAGCACCGCAAGGCGATCGCGTCTCTTAAATAATATATTACTTCCATATAAAAGGATAGAAAATGAGGACAAAATACAAATGTATATAACGCAAGTCTAGTAATATTATCGGCACTAAAGAGATTATTATCATTCGGTTAGTAGGGCATTTTAATTACGTTATTGTTCTTTTATGTAGTATATAAATCCGAAACCCGAAATAATTACATGCAGCCATTACAAGATTTTATTAAAACCCTTTTAGCCTGTTGAGACACGTACAGCAAGTGACACACTATTGGATTTAACACTGATGGTTCATATCGTGAGGTAAAGTAATTTACCTAAAAGTTTATAATCTCATTTACTATTACTTCTTTCTTTCTAAACTGTATTAACCGTAACTTTCTCTAAAGCGAGTAATTTTTATAATACGTATTCTAAGAACAACGGAACACTTCTTCACAACATATAATACACGTACTTTCTTCATTAAATTTATGCGATGTATGTATAGTCAAGGATAGTATAGTGTTAGAGTGCCGGAGGCCCAATCACCCTTTTTTCCCTTCTCGCTCCTTCATATCCTTCCCACTTCCTTTCCTAAAGGGTCGGCAATGCGTAAGTGATGCCTCTGGTGTTGCATGCGTCCATAGGCTACGGTGACCACTTACCATCAGGTGGGCCGTATGCTTGGATGCCGACTTAGTAACATAAAAAAAAAGTCTGCGCGCTCCATCTTGAATTGCTGTCGAAGCTTATTAGAGCCGTGCAAATTAAATTGACCATCTAAACGCCTAAGCCCGCACGAATCCTGTATTGTAGTCAAGCACTGTATGTCTGAGCGCCGCAACGCATCAATTTAAGCAACATTAAACGTGACGATACAAATACGTGTATTTTGGTTTCAAATCTGTTTAAACACGGCAGACACATACAGATGCATGAACCGAGTATGTACCGACCGGATGTCTGTGGACCGTTGCACCGGAGTCCTTGCTGCCATCCGCAGGGGATCACACAACTACCTAATCGTATCCAAAATGACACAAGAGCGGTCGGTATCACTGAATCAACCCGCAATACAACTCAAGTACCATTTTAGTTAACTCGCAAGTACACGCTACCGTACTAAATAATAGCTACAATATAAAATTATACATATATGTTTAACTGTACTAAACTAACCTAAATTTACGCAAAAGATGTCGCGGGAAAATCTAGTTATATCTATAATTCCATTGAATGAAAGAATTGAAATGTGAATCACACTTTGTGCGGCTCGTTTCAATTGATTATTTTTTAATAACTTGCGATAGCATATATAACGTAACGTACGTGTTTACCAGTATGTTTCTTTGCAATAGAGTGCAATATTTTATATTTCTAAAATACTCTTTATACTATTGTTTAAAAAGAGACATAGATATACAGACATATGTACATCGAAGTTTACAAAACAATACTGGTACAGAACCACGGTCGTCAAGTGGTCAAAATTCGACTATAATTGATTTTTTAAGTTTGATCGTTATTATATATACCGCGAAATTGCAATAGGTACTTAAGGTATGTAACTATAGTTACGAAGAACGAAGTTTATAAAAATATTTGGATTCGCCACTGTTTCTCCATATAAACTTTAACTGTGCCAAATTTCATACTCCTCCATCCGCCCAATTTTCGTAAAAAGGGGTATAAAGTTTTTGCTTCACCTAACCTATGTAAAGAGGCTTACGATTTGTCATTGAAAGTTAGTGAAGTAGTTCTAGCCATATCTTGGCAGTTGCGTATAGTTCATTCAGACAAGATGTTTCTTATAGTTTAAGTAGCATCAATCTGTAACGAAATATGTATCTTTACTAATGGTAACTATTTACCACATCAAAATTTGATATGTCAAAAATTGCCAAAGTTCGTGACTGTTACACTGAGCTAAGTTCTGCTAAAACCTTATTAATGTCGTCTGTTCCCTCCCCATACGAGACGCATACGTGTGTGAACCACAGATCGTTATTCCCAGTGTAAGTGCTATTTGTATTCGTTGTTCCAATGTGTGGAGGGCGTCCATTGAGACAAGGATTATTCTTAGTGTGGCACTAGATTTAATTATTGTTATACTTGGTAATTACTAATAATGATTGGCACAACATTTATTGTTGCTACAGTAAGTAGTAACGTAGTGTTAGTGAGAAACATGGCTGTGGGCCAGACAGGTTTTCGAAAGCGCGCTGCTTTTTAATTATCGCGTGAGCCCTATGTTCGTGCTCGACTTACTGTCAGACAACACGTGTGGTTTGCCTGTTGAAAATATATAGCTATGCACCGAGCGCTCCAAATACAAATAGGGGTGTAGTTTAAATATTGCGCTCACAAAAAGTCTTCATTCATATCAACCCTTTTTAGGAGGGTGAAATTACGGCTGAACTATGTGCTTTGTTCTTATCCACGTGAGACGTATGTTTCTAGCCTTTTCGCCCGTTACTAATACCAAGACAAAGCAATATTTTCGTTCTCGCATTAATAACTACAATGGTACCTTTGTTATATAAAAATATTAGTTATGATTGCACATATTATTCTATAATAGCAATATAGTTATAGATTTCTTTAGTAATACTAAAGAAATCAATGCAGCAATCAACATAAAAATATAACTATTACAAATAGGTATATTTTGCAGACAAGCCTAAATTACACTTTCTACACTGAATATTGATGTATTTAGTGTCAACACTAAATATATTATCGTGGTGAACACTTAAACTAAGGCGCCACCCAAAAAATTGCGTGTTAAAAAGCAGCATTATTCGTGTGTGGCGCCAATCGATGAAAATATAACTCTACAACGTATGATATACGTCACGCGTCGCCTGAAAGTCATAGCGCACGCATAAGAGTTTTCGTCGCCGTCGTCGACATTTATTGTACTTGGAACTTACTTTGAAGATACATTATTGTTTCAAATCAAATATCATGATCACGATAATTCTAATAACTGCCTTGTTCATTATTGAGTCTTTCAAAAGCTGATATGAACGTAACGGGTGCGTATATAATAAACGGAGTCCAGTCAACTCGATGGCGTAGTTGTTAGTGTAACCGACTGACACGCCTGAGGTCGCGGGTTCGATTCCCGCACAAGTCAAACATTTGTGTGCATGAACATGGATGTTTGTCTTGGTCTGGGTGTTTCTATGTATAATATGAATGTATTTACAAAGAAAAAAAGAAGTATATATGTATGTTTATCCATTGTCTAGTACCCATAATACAAGCTCTGCTTAATTTGGGCTAGATGGTGTAGTATGTATGTGATAGAATAGAATAGAATAGAACTGTATATTTTTCTATAGATTGAAATCGGTGCATGTTCTTTATTATTAAATTCTTATCTTTCAACTGTTATTCCAATAACTATATTTAGACCGTTTCGCTTGAACAGCCAACAAGGCAACAGCAGAGTGTAATTGTCTAATTATAGTTAATTTTAAATTAGAAATCTGATTTAACTAAAGTGGCTAAAATTATAATATGATATTTAAAATTAACAATATCTTAATTGTACTGCACAATGTTTTTTCGTACCTACCTGATAAAAAATTCATGCAGTAGCCGTTGATGAATGTCACCTACGGGAAGACTGTTTTGAAGACAAGTTTAAATCTAGCTACAATAATTATAATACAGCTGGGCATTAGACTGTAATTGTATTGAACATTCGCTATTCGGGCGGGCGTACCAAGCTCTAATAGGACGTTTCTCATTAGAGGTAATCCAAGTGCCTGACGTGTGTGTAAACACATGTGCCAGTGATGTGACAGTATTATTCAGTCAGGTTAATGTTACCTTCGATAAAGCGTAACAGTTTGAGTTTCAAATACCATAGGCGCACGACATGACTTCGTCCGGTCCGGACTCTTAAAGTTTTTGCGTCGGCACGACGCTATCAATGCTAATTGACGTGTGTCAAGTTCATATCAAATGTCCGTACGGATATACTTTTACCGTGGTCCGTACCCCTCGCAAATCGAGGCCACCTCACTTACACTGCACTTTTTTAAGGTACAATTTTGTACCGTAATGAGAATCTTATCAATATACCTTATCATTAAAAAAGAATCTCCTATTAGCAGTAGTTTCCATTCTAGGTAATAATATAATTACAAAACACATTAAATAGAAATGTGTGTTTTGTAATGGCTTTTTATTATTGTATCGCATTTTCCGTACGTTATTATATCGTCTTAACGTCCTGGCGATGTCCAGAATGTGGCCGACAGTTACTTAAGAGCGTAAAAGCTCTACACCACAGCAGTTCACCGGTAATATTCGTAGATGTTGCTTGTGACTCACATAAAATGTACTTATTACTTATTATAGTGACCGACTTGCATTTATAGTCGGCCTCGATGGCGTAGTGGTTAGTGTAACCGACTGCCACGCCTGAGGTCGCGGGTTTGATTCCCGCACAAGTCAAACATTTGTGTGCATGAACATGGATGTTTGTCTTGGTCTGGGTGTATGTATAATATACATGTATTAACAAAAAAAAGTATATGTGTATGTTTATCCATTGTCTACTACCCATAGTACAAGCTCTGCTTAGTTTGGGCTAGATGGTGTTGTGTGTATGTGATAGAATATTATATTATTTTAAACCAAGGAATTAATCGGATTAAGTAGAACCTACCTATGTATGTATAGAACGTTATGCATGTGGATATAGGCAGACTCATATCCATTAGTAATATTTGTTCAACGTATTACGTTATAATAGCATATTCAGTGTAAAGTAATAATCAAATCGACATATTAATACATAATAATGTTGACTGTTTGTGACAGCATTGTACATGTTATCTCATACCTATTGTCGTCTGCTAGCTACACAGAATATGTGGGCTCGAACACAATTATCTGTGGTGTATTAATAATAATTGTATTTACTGTCATTATTGTTCACTAGTGTTCATCGTCATCACTGTCGTTTTCTTAATAACCTTTCGTTATTAGTCATACACTCTATCCATAATAAAATGTCAATATTCGGAACGAGGTTACACCAGTTTCTAAACCAAAGGGTTAATTAAGTACTTGTGATATTGAAGTACTTTTGATATTAGCCATTTAAAAATGATATATGTTACGACCTGGCCACATGAATGACACAAATTGATAAATATTTTAAGACTAAATAAGCCTCAAGCAAACATAATATCGGCTTTCTTAACATAGTGTTGCTTAGATAGCTGTTTATGTTGTGGCCTCGTCACTACCAACGCGCAGTGTTGTAGGTTCAATCACCACACACGCCAAAAATTGTGTGCTACATAAATAGTTGTTCGGACTGTAGGTGTTCTGTGTGTCTGTTGTTTGATCACGGTAAAGTCGCCTGCGACCCGTAAAAAAACATACCTATGATACGTACGTAATAAAATATGCGGTAGATGTTCGTGCCTTATAAATTATAATATACTGAAACGATTATGGTTATTTAATTATTATAATATTCATATCCGTGGGTTATTATTTTCATTAACTGGCGTTTCTTTAGAATTATTTGCTTGTTGCTCTAGTTCTGTTAGTAATTACCAAGTTTCTTTATATGAGCGATCGATAGGATAAAGAACTTATAACTCATTTTATATGCCTGGTTTTCAAATTCGTTTTGAACTACCACACAATCAATTTAGAAACGTTCAGTCTAATAGGATTCAGTAAACGAGTAAAATAAAATATTGAAATGAAATCTCGATATACTACGGTGTATAAATAAAATAAATATCGAAGATACATATTTACCTGCCTTTATCGGAAACTTTACTTAGAAACTCGGCACAACCATTAAACTACTCTAAGAGCAGCAGGGATCGAGCCCTTTCTTCATCAAGCATTTTACCGTAAGCATTGTTAATCTTAAGCTGTTGTTGTTGTTATTCTCTTCCTAAGAAAGTACGTCTTCTCTTCGTAAGTACGTCTTTTTTTATCCATTGCATATTAGTTTAATTTGACAACTTTTAAACTCATGGCAATTTTTAAAGGCTTGCGTCACTGTGCAGAGTTTGATACAATAAAAATGGTTTATTACTCGCTTTGTCAGTCAATACTACCGTTTAGAATAACAATATGAGAAGGCGCTCCAAAATCTAATATCCTACAGTTAGAAAGAACACAGAGCGCTGTCCTTAAGGTAATGACTTTTAAACATTTTCGGGATAATACTACTCAACTATATAAGGGCTGTTAACTCTTGACGGTGACACTGCTATTTGTGCTCTATATAATTTTACGCGTACACACAATACTAGATTATAATCCCGATTGTCTGACAAGGCAAGTACCTAATGTATGTCAGCTGAGAGACATAGAACCAAACTAGCTGAAAGACATTTCCGACATTCCGAAAGACATTTTACAAAGTAAATAAGGAATGCAGTACCTATATACGAAATACACAAATCTATATGCAAAAATACAGTTAGTAAATATATGATGTCTCTTACATATGAGGCAACAGAAGAACTGATTTAAAACACACACATACACACGCATGCGCGCGCGTGCGTGCGCATAGTTCACATACATGCACCCACAAAAATGCACATGCATGCGTTCTCACATACTTTCAGAGGCTGTCGACTCATAATCTTTAGTTATATTCTTTATTTTATCTTTTATATTATTTTCCTTTTTTCAGAGTTCGAAAAACACTTATACAACAGCTTTGTCCGTCCGTCTGTCTGTCTGTTATACAACTTTCAACTCAAGAACCGTAAGAGCTAGAGACGCAATCAACGCCATTCGACTCAGCATAGTCGATATAGCCCCGAAATGACTATAACCTTTGACCTCTGACCTCAAGGTCACGTGGTATAACGTGACCTTTGCATATTACTTAAACCATTTTTTTAACTCTAACATTTACGGCAATTCATTGTCGTTTCTCACTTGTTTAGCTTACTTTTCATTAACTCCTATTATTTTTGTATTTTGCCAAATGTGACGATTTTTAAAACAATGCTATAATAATGTTTTGCAATAAAAACATCAAACTACCATCGAACATTGTGGTAAAGTGAGAGCCCTGGCACTCATAACACAAGTTTAATCTTAGCTTGGGTGCCAGTATATCAAACTACTTGTGATTTGCAATGTATAAGAAAATATTGTATACTGTTGTAGTTACTAAAGTGAATTGAATAGTAAATTTTAAATTTTGGTAATATAGTAATATTATTATTATATTTACACTTTCACGTATCATTAGCTTTACATGATCACGAGTCAATTGCCCTGACCACAACTCATATTTGGCGATAGGATATATTAACTAACAAAACGCCGCTAATATGTTATCTTTAACATATACGTTACTTTAATTTCCAGATGTTCATTTGATATTTCTATCTTAATCCGTACGTTTGGTTGACAGACACTAATGATTACTACTACGCGTGGTACATTATGCTTCTAAATATTTTGAATCACTAACATTTAACAGTGTTTTGTGATATTAATTACTTAGTCCATCCGCTTCTGCGTTCATATCAAGACAAATATGTGATAGAAACTGTTGAGCAGAACTTGAGTGCAGTACGCTACATTCAAGCGGTTCAAGTACGCTCGTCCCTTGTTTTGTTACCACTAACTCGAATTGATCCTCAGGTATATTAAATTAATTACTATCGAACAATGGTAGTAGGTATGTTCAATAGTAATTAATTATGTTGTAGAATATTTCAATGATTGTTAATGATGATAACAGTATTCCACCTGCAGTGGCTCCGGCGTGCTTTGCATATTAGTGTATTGGATAACCTTCTTGTTACACAATGCTTACCGCGTATATATACGATCGCGCTTAATTTTTATTATAGGTACTAAAAGAACTAGTTTTACAAGCGAGCCTTTATTCTAACCTATTAAATAAAATATAATCAACGATCACTAAGATAAATGGTTTCTTACGTACAAATAGGGCTTGATCTATTGTTTTATACAAATTATAAAACTTAAAAGTTCTTTTATAAAGTGTAAGTAGCAGCTATCCTACAAGCATGTCCTCGGGCGGAAATGTCAGTGGCGGCGTTAGTAATGTAAAGTGTCGAGGCATATCGCTTTGGGCCTTCCTAGACAGCAGCGCGTTAATCTGTAGTAGTGTGCCGGAGTGTTGCAAAGCAAGCAACTTAAAAAGTGCCCGAGGTGCGGCGTTCAGGCGTACAGCTGTATCTTTGACTTGTAGCCGATCGACTTAGTTCTTAATTAATTTCGTCGATGGTTACATCTTATACTCAACTAAACTTTCACACAAGATCTTAAACTTTGACTTTAACTGCACGGATGGCGCATCTATTTAATTGGACATCGGGCCACTACGCAATTGTATCAATAAAACGCGAAAAGTTATGTGAGACACCAAATAACGTTGGGAGTTTGGATGTTATTCATGTCAAATATTAGTATAGACATACTAATATAGAGATCTTTACTTACAGCTTAATTTCATTAGTTCTAATTAGCTTAATTAAACATAACATTATCACATACGTAACAGGAAATCTATATTTCCTGTTGTGTCTATCACGAGTTAGTGAACTCAATTCTCGATACTCATTTCTTATAAATATAAGTTCACGGATTTCCGGTTATCGTAATAGAAAAACAGAAGCTTGGATTTCTGTTCCATAGCTACAACAAAGAATAAACTATTACTACGGCTTTAGGATGTACTCTCAGTAGTAGCCTGCGTTGCAAGATATTCTTTTGGTTTACAAGATGGATTTAGAGAGCTTCAAATTCACTGGGTTGTTTCGATAAAATCACATACGGTCGTGCTTATTCGTTTTGCAAGAGCACTATCGGGTAAAAGGCACGTTCGGCGGTACATGCGGATTTAATAAAAATATATTTATGTAAAATCTTACATAACTCACTATTCCTCTATCCGAATAGAACAGAACATCTACATGACTTGATGCACTCGCAGATATAATCCTTCTATAAACCGCAAATTTGGTATTGGTCATCAATAATCCTTGTTATGTAAGAAGCTAAAACCAGTTAGTAGTTCTGGCGGTACGAGCATTCGGAATACGAAGGTCCTTGTTATATAAGTATTTTTAAACTCATTAACAATTACGAGATTGCTGTATTTAACATGCTTTTAGTTAACGATACAGTTTAAGCTGTACCAAACCTACAGCCGTATATCTTTAGTTAATAAGGGGAGTCTTTAGCCGCCTACTAAATGCAATTTCCGTCACCGGTCTGCTACTGATAGCTAGTCGATATAACTTAGTAAGGAAACGACGTACAAACACGGATAGCCCACTGCTTTTAATAAGAATTTTTTAATTTCCTTTTGAATGTGCAGTACTCACAACAGAGAGAACATTGATCTGTTTATGTCTACCGCGCTTTCAACGCACCCCTTCATAATACAGTACGCGCAAGAGACCTACGTCTGATTTTGTAACTTCTACAAACAAACAATCTCTTCAGCTTTATAATATTAGTATAGATAGGCACTAAGTATTTTAACCACACATCGTATTAAGGTTTTAGTAAAATATTTTTATGAATAAGATCGTTTAACTTTTGCGTCTCATGATATATGATTCTTAATGGGACGTTGAAAGCGTACCTCCAAGCGGACTATAGATATAATTGTTTGCAAAAATGCAACTTTATAGTCATTCCTACACTAAATATCACTCTGCTTTATCTCTGCCCGTTGTATAAGTTAAACTTACGCGTACGGCCGATCTTGTCGTGTCGGTCTGATTCATATTTAGATTAAGTGTTTTTGGATATGCTATTAAGAAAATCTCAGTACGATAACTGAAAATGTGCTTATAACGTGGAACCTATTTGATAGCTGGCAAAATGTGAATATACTTAAATCATCTCCGCCCACCCCTCAGAGAATACATGGACGTGAATCTTTATATTTATCACATTGTGCATTGTTATTTCTAGCAATCACGACTGGATACACATCGATGTGGACGTACTTAGAAACACGACACCTAATAGCACTCGAGTTAAGGTGTTTGCCATGTGTGGCGTCATCCGCAATCTGTCCAACGTTGTCTACGCCTTTATACCGCGTACACACTACTTACATACGATAACACGACACAGCTAAGTTATACCAAATACTCCAGTTTTGTTGTCGTAATGAGTCCAGTAACTATATTAAAATAGACCTTATCTTTTTATCGATAGCGAGTGTTTAATTTTATACACTATGAAATAATAACCGAATGGCAGGTTCTTGTTATACGTTAAAACGTGAACTATGCATGCGATGCAACATTAACTATGTATTGTCGAGCAACATTGTCGATTTCCAATTACATATGTAACACATTTGTCAATGATGTTTAAACTAAACATGACTACACAAACCTGTTACCTACGTATTATTTTAAATACGCATATTTATGTTGAAAATTCAGTTATCTTACGTTTGTGTCCGCAAAACTCGCAAAATAGTCGATTGTTTGGAATTTTACACAACGTTGCATTTCTATAGGTATAAAAGTATTTATAGAAATTTTTACTTGAAATGCCCACGGAGAAGGGAAATTAAAATATCAGACTGATTCACAGCAAAGCCTTGTCGGGTTAAACAAGTAAATGATACTCGTACATATCACCAACGCATGATTTAGCTAATAATTAAACATTTTAATGGTTAACTTTATTGTGCTTCATATTATATGTCGTATCAAATAAACACTTTATGCTTGTATCGTTTGGTTATTACCAAACAATATGAACTTAAAGTCAAAACAATATAAATGCAGAATTATTCTGAACCGCTTTTAGGGTCATTACATTCATTACATAGGACTTTATAACATTTATGCGGAAATTTTCACATCTCGATATCGATCGTGTGTTGTGAACATCGATGAGACAAAGATTGAAAACCTGGTGATATAAACATTAATTGTCGCTTCTTGTTCTCACGGAAGTGTCACTCATGTTAGCACAGTATTATTCTTCCTATTTATTACTAGCTTAAACACATATGGTGCACAAAGTTTAGAAAACGTGACACTGTACTATAATTATTTCAGTAAGTTATTAATGCTAATGTATTCAATTAATGTTAGATGTGAATAACATTCCGTACAAAATGATAATTATTGTCCTCAAAAACTAGATATTTATCTATTATGTGAATCAGAATAAGTGTTAGGTAAGATTGCTTCTTCTTGTTCACTAGTAAAATACAGAGTAGTTTCATTATTAACACGAAGTAGGCTCTTCGTGCGGCAAACAAGTGTAGGTAATACCGAAATTAAATTGTAGAATCCTACTTTACAATATTTTCGACACCCCTTTTACTGTCTGTCCGGTTACCACGTACGAAGCAAGTAAGTCTCGGAAATCCATTATAGGCCTGTCGGGATCACTAAAAGCTGTCAATTAATTGTATGCATTCGCTGAGTGCTGGACGGTGGTGGTCTCACTTTTCATTTAGCATGACACTGGTAAATTCCCACTAAAGTCATGCCTTGTGACAGAGTCTGATTTTACACTACGTGCTTGTACAATGTACCTGCCAGGTTATGGATTAATAAATCATGTAAACTACTTTCAAACATAATGTTCAGGCCTACAATAATTATCGCTTCATTCATTTTATAAGTACATAATTACTCAACTGTAAACTAGACTTGCGTAGTAACAAGTAACGAGAGTTAATTAAAATGGAAGAAAGTTATTATAAAGTTATTAAACATAAACAATAATTTTTATTTGTAATGTACTTAATGGTTACTGCCCTAATTACAGAAGGCTACTTAAAGCGAGTCCTAGAGTCGAGACCGCGACTTGGTAAACGTAAGGTAGGACGCCCTCCGGCCAGGTGGGTACCGATGACCTGCAAAAGGTAGGTGGGTCAGACTGGATGCGGAAGGTGGCAGACCGGATATTGTGGCGTAAAATGGGAGAGGCCTATGTCCAGCAGTGGACTGCAGTGGGCTGAATTATTGTTATTCTTCGCAGTGTTTTAGCATTTTATTCGTAAATCTATAATATCATATACCTAATCTTTCTTTTTAACATGTTCTAAATTTTTGACGCGAACCTCTTCGCGGGGCGACGAAGAGGTTATGTCGAACTCAGCGAGGAAAGATGGTCAGCAACATCCCGGTAAAACCGACTAAACCTACCACGGTATTCCTCGACATAACCGCAATCGGCGGGGCCGCGCGAATCGCTTTCACATGCAATCGCGACCTCGCCGAGGTTTCGGTCCGCCGTATGAAACGGCAGGCCACTACACAAATAGACCTACCCTTTGAGCACCACTAATTTAATCTCTACTGTCCCCCTGAGGGGGGAACGGACACACGATACAGAGGCGCGCATGGGAACACGCACGCCGCCTCTCGGACCTGGTGCTGATCGGGTGGCGGGCAGGCCCACGAAGCCCACCACTCCCAGGTAAAACCTCAAGGTGGCTGAAGGTCATCTCGCGCCCTCCGGCGCCCGGTTCTGCGGTTAGGCAGAGGGTTTAAGCGCTCCCTCTCCCGCTCCGCCGCGTTCTTGATGGAAATAACTTCCTCACAGAAGGAGGTGACGGCGTTCCACGACCTCTCACTCCGGGACCATGCATTGAACCACGGCCAGGAGCGAAAGGGCAACCATACCGACTGCCGCGATCAACTCACGGCGCTGCGATGCCCACGCTGGGCAATCCGCTAAATTGTGAAGCGCCGTGTCCTGAACAACGTCGCGGCAGTCGCTGCAGTAGTGACATCCGGGTGTCTCTTGCCGGCCTATGCGACACAGGAACTGGCCAAAGCAACCGTGGCCAATCATTTCCTGTGTCAGCCGGAAGGTGAGGGCGCCATGCCGCCTCTCCAGCCACTCCTCAAAATCGGGACTTACCGCCACGATCGTGGCGTGCCCAAACATCATATACTGAAACAAATCTATCATCATCATATTACAAGTAGACTGAGTTGTCCTCGACATCGACATGTCATCTTAGTAAAATATTACATAGCGTAATATTAGTGCATTGTTATAACGTAATACATTTTGCAAAACTAATTAAGTTACTTAATTAGGTAAATTTCGTAACTAAGGCTTTGTTTAAATGAATTCTAGTACATTTTTAGCGGACACAATTCCTTATTAAAACGCATTTTTTCAGTTTACCTTTATAAATGCTAAAACACTAAAACATAATAAGCACTGTATTTGTTATATTCTCACAACTAAGATATCTGAGGATGGATAAATAACTTTAAAAGAGCACAATCGGCATATGAATTACTCCATGTTAGTCTATTGTATATAATGTACTGACACATGCTACGAACACATGTGCTGCATTAAATTTTGCTTGCCCGCAGGCTAAATACGAAAGTGAAGAGCAATTTTAATTAACTGTATTTCCAGTTATGCCAATTTAAAACTGAGCTTAGAATGCAGCTGCAATTTGTCTATTTCATTTACAAATCCAATATACTGCAAAAGTACAAAACGCGATGAAAAAACCCTATCGTTTCTATCAAACTTGTTTTTTTCATTCGATCGCCTTTACCCTCTTTCTTACTTTATCTTTCGAGTCCGCACAACTCATTTGTGCTACACCTACTGAAAATTGTCAGTTTCACGAGCAACTTCAAAACGCCAATAAAAAGTTTATATCTACTCAGTACAATTTTAACTTATTGTGATTATCATCATTCAAATTAAATCAATCTAATAGAAACACAACGACATATGTACATAGGTTTTTGTAAATGTATTTGCTTCATAAAGATAAAGTCCTGATAAAGGTTTAGATCTTATTCAATGTTCAAAACGGAAAATGAAAGAAGCTGCGGTTTTCGTTCATGAGACTAAAATGTACTTGCCCAGTTTAAGGAAAGGCATCTCGTGGCAGATTTCGTATTTGGCACTTTTGAAATTTATAGGTCAAGCGAAATGTCTTTTATTTTGGAAATTGAGCATTTTCAGTGATTGAGCCAATGATAAACACGAAATATTCATGCTTCAGATGAAGATGTCAATACGAGTACTACTATTTTTATAGACCGTTGCGTATAGTCGGCAGGCAGACCATTTATAAAAACAATAAAATTCGATGCAAAGATCGTCGTAAGATGATCTATTACGCAAATCAAAACCAAAGCAGCGAAAGCGATCATTGTTTGAAGCGGCACAGCAGCATAAATAGCTTTTCATTTAGAATCTAGAGCCATTGCACTTTTGACGTTAATATTGGGATGCGAATGCGATGAATACTATGAAATTTTAACCAACCTGTGTTATATTTAAAACCAAATGATCTGTCATTATGAAAAGAAAAATAATAATTGCATAGGATGTGTAAAATGTTTGATACCAGGTTAACATATACCTAAAAATTAAATGCATGATATTCACAGGTACGGTTTTTTGGCACACAATGATAGATCGACATAGTATATTTCAACCATTGTTAGCGTGAGTCGAGGGGAATGCGAACGAACGATCCATACATGTAAATATACACAAGTATTTTGCATATGGCCGAAATAATTTTTGTGCCATATATGCCGATAAACCGGTATTTTTTTGTGCTCAAAGTGATGATTGTTAGTTCGCATATAAAGGTAATTGGTGTGTCATTAAATGTATGTGTTTATATGAACACATGCTGAATTGTAACTTAAGTTAACTAATTCTTATTTTAAACACTACACAAAAACATAGAAATCGGGGTGCACTGTGCAGGGATTTAAATATTGCTAATGGTCCGGGTGGCACGGGCTCAACCGCTGCACGGGAATTGTGTGTAATTCGCGGCTAGTAGACCGTTGTATGCGTTGTTTCACTGTTTGTATATCTGCCACAAAATGGAATAATAATAATAATATTCTACCACATACACACAACACCATCTAGCCCAAACTAAGCAGAGCTTGTACTATGGGTACTAGACAAAGGATAAATATAGATATATACTTTCTTTTTTGTAAGTACATACGTATTATACGTAGAAACACCCAGATCAAGACAAACATCAATGTTCATGCACACAAATGTTTGACTTGTGCGGGAATCGAACCCGCGACCTCAGACGTGGCAGTCGGTTACACTAACCACTATGTCATCGCCATGTTTCATATAATCCCAATTAACATTGTATGAGTTAAAATAATTATTGTATCCAATATATCCTTTTTAATTTCATTGGCTTCTGTAGAGATATCAAATATACTTTCAATTGTGATTTAGCTTAAGTCTGCTTAAGCAAAAATTCAAAGAAATAATCATGCTTGTCTGTGTTTTTAATTTTAAACATCATAATAATAAGAAACTAGAGAGAGAACTCGATATGATAAGGTAATTATAAGGTATTGTCGGCCTCTATGGCGTAGTGGTTAGTGTAACCGACTGCCACGCCTGAGGTCGCGGGTTCGATTCCCGCACAAGTCAAACATTTGTGTGCATGAACATGAATGTTTGTCTTGGTCTGGGTGTTTCTATGTATAATATGTATGTATTTACAAAAAAAAAAGTATATATGTATGTTTATCCATTGTCTAGTACCCATAGTACAAGCTCTGCTTAGTTTGGGCTAGATGGTGTTGTGTGTATGTGGTAGAATATTATTATTATTATTATTATTAATTACTCAAAACTTTTATAATATGTACCTACTGGGTCTGTTCGACTAAGATTGAATAAAATTGTACTATGTTGTAAATATATATTAATAATTGTGTTCTTGTTTTTATATTTCTCTAGATATAAGTGTAATTCGCATGTTTTTTGTTACAGGTAAGTGTTTACTGCCGCATTTGGGATCGTTAACTAGTAAAACAGACAGTTAAGTTTAGTTGTTAAAAGTTTACATACTGGTGTGATAAAAAAATACGGTGAATAATTAATTTAATTACACACGAGGTATTATGTTTTAATTAAATTCGAGTTATTCGCTTTTAAAGTGGCCCTTGGCTAGCATCTTACAATTATCCTAACGTTGATGATTAGAAGCATCTGGTAGGCTTCTTTCGGATGGACCTTTAGACACTCTATCGCGGCCGTTTCGTTCTCAGAAATGGTGTCGAAACGTTTCCTTTAAGCACGGCTTTTAGTTGTTGTAGTTGTTGTAGTGCTAAATTTAGAGAGTAAAATAGGTGCATATTTGGTTCTAGGTATGGTATATGTAGCAAAGACAATTTTTTCTAAAGACAACGGGTTGGCGTGAGAAAGGAGGAAATCATTGACCCCTTTTTTTCTGATCTATTCCTATGTACATCGTCTCGCAAACTGTGTATTGAGACCCTGTAATATTCCGAACTTACAGTATTTCTTTTTGGAAAATCATTGTTCAACTTTTTTGCAACTTAAAACAAACTGTTACATTATCGTGTTTTTCGAAATCCATTATTCGCTGTTGAAACAATTAAAACGACAGCTTCCATCCCTAGAAGCCGACAGACAAGTCACAACTTGTTTAAATTAGACACGGACTATCTCAACGAAATGCATACACCGTATTTTTTTATCAGTCGTCGTATTTTACGTTTCTAGCGCGACACAAAACATCGATTCGCTCCTGTATGCCGAAACTAAATTAAAACTGCCATGTTTCTATGCTGCTTAAGATAAGAGACAGTATTGGCTCTAGAGTGCAGTGGCCGTCGGTAGTGGTAGATTAGGCATCTGACATTAGTACAAATGAAGATATTTAAAAAGATACACAATGGTTGGCGGCCTCTCCAACCGTTTTAAATGTCAAGTTATAGTTTATATAAAATATCGTTTTCTTGCGACAATCAAAGCTGCTGATTATAACTAAAATGTAGCAAGGACAATTTTTGCTAAAGTTACTTCTCTAGAATTAACAACACGCGAGTAATATCTTTAATATCGCATTTATTTGTACACTACTATACTAAGTATTAGGCAGGCTATATGCTTGCCGTATTAAATAAATTAAACTACCTACCCTGACAATATCTAAAGTTAAAGCATCTTAATCGAAATATAACTAAACTAATACGATGGTTATGACGCCAAAAATATAAACATTGTAACTTCATAAAGAGAAACAAATTCAAGCATAGTACCGAAATGTATGATCTCAATTTCATTTAGTGCCCGTCTACATTATTTTACACAATATCTTACGATTTCAAGGCTGTGTTAAGGATTACTATTTATAGGTAATTAACGAAAGTTTTCTTATTCAAATAATATAATATAATATTCTACCACATACACACAACACCATCTAGCCCAAACTAAGCAGAGCTTGTACTATGGATACTAGACAATGGATAAACATACAAATATACTTTTTTTTTTGTAAATACATACATATTATACATAGAAACACCCAGACCAAGACAAACATCCATGTTCATGCACACAAATGTTTGACTTGTGAGGGAATCGAACCCGCGACCTCAGCCGTAGCAGTCGGTTACACAAACCACCACGCCATCGAGGCAATATCAACAGTATAGGCACAATTTAAGGTACAAAATATAATTTAGTGAAACAATAACTCGAAATTTTCCTTGACTTTTCCTTAAATATTTATGGGGTCCTTTTTTTAAGTACGTATAACCTAGCCGTAATGTTATACCCAGTATTATGTACCACATGTAGAAGACACGAAATAATATATCGAAAATGATTAGATCGACCTAGTTTTAGAACGGTAGGTAGCTTAAGATGATTTTATACATGTACCTATACAACCATCTTAGGTTGACTGTTAGGTCTAAGGTTAAATTTTGATGCAATCATAACGGTGTAACATGCATTGACATTTTGAAGAGGTTATAATAATGGGAGGAACACATCGGTCACCTTGCAAATGCATTATTACAGACACTTGGGGTTGAAAGTTCAATGAACGGATTACATGAGTTCACTAATGTATTAATATAGTTTCTTATTAATAATACTACAATTTTCATGGTTCAACCAATTAAGATTTATCTTTGGCTTAAAAAAACGTTCGCTCATGAAACACTATTTTTATTTTCTCCGAGTATACTTCATATCCGGTAAAGTTATGGCCTTTCTATTTCTAACTCGTATTTAGTTTTATCTTCCTACTACACTTTTAATGGCAATTTCAATATTTGGTCACATCGTAGTTATAGAATTATAGACATACCTATATGGCGACTAATGACACATTTAACATATAAAGAAGTAAAATGAAAACTTTTTAAAAAAATTTTGGTAGCGTGTATGAGAATAATTAACAGATTTTTGAGACTTACACGATGTGATCATCAATAGTGTAGTGTCAAATAGAAAAAGGGTGTTTCCTTCAAACTAAGTGTTTGAAGGAAACACCCTTTTTCTATTAAATATGTGTTGCATTTAAAAGTATCCCAATAATTCAATGAATGCGCGACGTAGAAATGTGACACAAAGTGACATAGATGACAAAGTCGACGCATGCCAATACTTACCCGCAACTAAGCAACGATGCACAATGCAGCCGCACGTCAAACTAAATTCGATTTTGGAAACTATGTTTGGTCGAACGCTCCGCTGAAATGCAGTCGTTGTTATGTATTTTGTAATTATGAGTAGATAATGATGTACTCACTGTTAATACAGACATCACAAAGCCGAGAGACTATCCGTATTTAATAATTAGGCAACATGATAGGAGGGTACGTATTTAATTATGCAGAATTGTGAGGATGGGAGCTAGTGAAGGGGATGTTTTATTGGTCACGTGTTCAGTGTACTTATTATTATTAGTGTAAATATCAAGTTTCATTATAATCACACCATTTTTATTTGGTCTATTGTTGACCACGCAACTGATCGGCAAGAAATAATAACACTTCGAGATGATCGAATATAATATAACGTCTGTTCATATAATTTGGAAGTGTGTCATTGGTTTACGGGAAATCTTGTGCAGGAAAAGCCATGGTTTATAAGTGGAACAGTTTTCTTTAGTAGGACAAAGACTTACCAAGACCGGGGCGATCTACTGCAGTGACAACATCAGAACTTTTTGAAACGTTGATGAAATGCCGGGCTAAAGAAGAAACAACTCGCCCAAATAGTATTCTTATTTTCTCAAACAATTTTTATATTTTTTATGATCATCTTGTTGTATCAGTGCATTATGGGTGATAAGAATTCTTATGTACGTTTTCGCAAAAACAATAGCGACCGGAATGATATCGTGGGCTTTCAAACATTCGTAAACAATTTAAGAATGGCTTGCACCCCTCGTAGTTTTATAGTAAACTAGTAATGTATTTATAGACAACTCTAACAACGCTATTAAGCGATTGTTATCGAAGTACAATCGTATCACTATCTTAACATAAGAATGTAATTTATGGCGCAGAGTGGTAACTTAACGTATTAACAGCGTCAGATTCGTTGGTATAAGATTTTTATTAAATTTATCTGTATGTTTGCATTTAACAACGAAAGGAATTAGTTAAATTGACATGCAATTAAATATCTTATTATTTCTTTAGTAAAAACTGACCATAACAACTTACCGATGATACACAATAATCGCCTCCTCTCGTGTGAATCTATAGCGATTAAGATCATGGACTCAAATTTTTGGTAGCTAAACTAGCGTATGCTGTGATAAGAGTAGGGTGACATTTTTAACAATGCGAGATAGTTCCTTTATTAAATAGTCTAATATTTAATTTTCTTCCTTGTAAACAAAGTTGCAAGAACCTTGTAATATTGACGCAATATCAGAAAGGCATAGGTACATTAATTCGTTCTAACTGAAGCGCACAAAGAATAATTAGTAAAAGAATTTTAAATTAAGCTTTTATGAAACTCGGGTACTAAAATGAAAGGTATGAGGTGGATTCAGTTCCTTTCGTTGCCGAAGTCTTGAAATCGATGTTTAATTTGAACGTGAAACTCTAGGAGTAAGTATAAGTAGAAATAAAAAAAATTATGTGGAATATATTCGCGGCCAACTTTTTGTTTGACATCAATTTAGTTGCTCCTCTCGAATAAAGCGTTGGAAGCCTAATTGTTTGACTCTGACACCGGACACATAGATTGTGCAGATATAGACATTCGTGTAATAGTGACGTGAATTTTCCTGCAAAAAAGGAGGCGTGTATCCCTGATTCAAGCTCCGCCTGCCGCCCCTTTTATAGTACTTGTCGACTATGATTAAATCTCGATGTGTGCAACAGTATCGGCTGGCTTTTCCATGTATTACAGCACACAGCGCCATGGTTCGTCGAGCAAGATAATCCTTGTACCTTTAAAATAATATTTAGTGTACGCTGTGTAACTCTATAGTAGTTATGAACGACTACGGCAGTCGGGACCGCCACCATAACCTAAAATGACTGATTCAATAGTCGAACGGTTTTTGTTATTACATAATTATACAGATATTTCAAAGGAAAAGTTAACATAATTTTTAATCAATAATGAAATATTTCTAAACCATGAATACGACGATTTTTTAAACAATTTATATGCGCGCGTTAGTCTCTGGTCAGACTTTTACAATATCAGTGGTATCACTAATGCGTTACCAATCAGTGATAAGAGACTGAGAGTATACGTACTAGGCATGGGGTTATTTCTAATAGATGAGTATTAGAAATAACCCCATGCCTAGTATACTCTCATGAGCAAATGTGCTTAATTATAAAGCATTTCGGATAAAACCCAATTTCATTTCAATTCATCGTTAATTATAAAATGTCCAATCGTCGTATTCAAAGCTGCCATGGAACCGACACATGAATTCGTTTAAAACACCGACGCGCGTGTCAGCATGTCTCCGCTCCCCGATGTCACGTTTAGGACATGTGGCGTATGTCGAACCTTTAGTGTTTGATGTGTACCCTGCACAAGAATATATTTGACTGGTTGCATTATTTTAACTATATGCATTATTACACACAGATTTTCTGGTCACTGCTTTTAACACTGCCTCTTACATTGAGTAACTTTTGCGACGTGTCTCTTTAATGTCTGTAAAATTCAGATAGTATTTGCCCGCCGAAAGTGCTATTTGTAACCTTTTTGGAGTATTCAAAGACGTATATATATCGCACAATTGTCTTGAATTAATATAATCAGCTACGTTACTACTACAATATGAATACTCTTACTAAATGCATATAAAGATAATCAGAATAATATATCGTTTAAACGATCTGTACACTCGAGATGTAAATAAATATGTATTAGTGTCGTGTTAAGGTCATGTCCGCGAATGTTCGGACTCAGCTGAAGACAGATAAGTCTCGTGAATCGGAGTTTATATCCTCCGCACGTAGGGCACAAGGATTACAGCCAGGATTACAACACAGCTGTGTGTTGACTGCTGCTATTTAAATATTTATTTATTTGTGTTGATCTCACCTCATGTAACGATAAGGTACTTAAAGTAACTAAAAGAATAGGCAATATTTCTTGTTGTTAAATATATCGATGCATGACAGAAATATTAAATTAATAATCATGATCATGACGGTATAATTCTTTGTTGACAAATAGAGTCATTTCGATCAGGCTTTTTATTATCTATCTATTCCGATCTCTTTTTAGTACGAGAAGGCTTAGGCCGTTAGTTGGCAGCGCAACCGAGTGCGGTTTGGTAAGCTTCATAATTATCTTGGAGAACATTATGGAAAAACATATAAGTTTCCTCTCGATGTTTTCCTTAACGGTAAAAGCAAGCGATAATAATTAACTATTTAAAACGCGCATAACTTTGAAAATACACAGGTGCGTGCCGTGGGGTAGAACTTAAACTTATGCGTGGTAATCTTACAAGAACACTACGAATACTCCTAAAACAACTTTTAATGTTTAATAATAAAGCTGTTTAATATACCGTGCTTGTATCGAATCTAAGTAGGAAATAACTATACCTTTCAGACTGTGAGCCAGTCACAGCGACCAATCTCAATGGAGATTAGGCATCAGTTCAGGCGTTATGATAGTGTACAAGTGTGCGCGCGAACGCACACAGTTATAAACCGGTGGACACGACGAGACATCACACTTTGGACTAAATACTTTGTTTTCTTAACAAAGGCTACCGAACAATTTTTTAACAGCAAAGCTTGGTAGCTATCTAGTGGTACGACCTAGCACTCGAAATCGGGACTTTATGATCCGCGACTCTATACGCTAGCCACTACACAAACCATAGAGACAATACACTCTTGTGAAAGATATCTTTACACAAAACGTGCGTGCCTAAACGATAAATGTGTGAGTAATTAAATATTTGTCTGTTCACGAGCGCCTCTTTATCTACTGGTCTAACCTACCTACGGTTTCTCTTTTATTTCATTGTCATCACAGTTCCCATTATTACAGAAATATAAAACGTTAAATTATTTTTAAAATGTCATGTGTTATTTGATCGTAAGACTATTTAACACTATTGCGCGTTGAGATGTTATACCCATCGTTAATCCTATGGATTGAGACAAGATATAATGCATTTCCTCAGCTGCTCACGGGAATGACACGGCTCCGTCACTTAACGCGTTAGGATCAATAGGTTACTTGCGTTTCTACCGATAAACTATCTAACCGCCCCCGTAAGTGATACAGCGTCTGGGACTAACACCCTAATAGTATAAAAAAGATGTTGACATATATAGATGCTAGTCGTGCCCTGCAGTTTCATCGACTTCGCAGCTAAGGGCTACGATGACCTATTAACCTTTCTCAATAAATAGTTTATATTTTAAAAAAAGGCAATTCAGTTTAGTAGTAGTTGTTTAAACAAACAATATCTCAATTTTTATTGTAAATGCTTTAAACAATTACAACAATAGCAATACTATGTAGTGCAAGTTTTAATTTATTAGGTTTCTAATATCAAGTGTCTTAAATGTAGCGTCCAGGACAAGTCGAATAGTTCTAGACGGAGTCTAAAGTAGCATATTTATAACCTATATCTATTAGGCCTACTGGATATGAATTTATCGTAAGTATTATGAAACTTTAAGCTCTAGTAGGACTTGTACTCAAACACGCACGTCAACTCTTACAAATAACGAATATTTGTTACAGCAACAAAGTCACGCTCCATGGGTATCGTTTCCTTCTCTTCAAGACCGTGGATGTTCGTAATAATGCTGTCAACTACAAACCTAACATCATATACCTTGTTTGACATAAGACGGTAATAAAACGGATATAACTTTGTTGTTCGTCAGCCGCAAGCCTTTACGTATCAAATAACTAACCACTTCTTCTCCAGCTCATCATAAATTCAACTAGATATTAAATATCGCTGATAGAGATATGCGCGGTACGTACTAGCTGCGACAGGAGTGGCTAATAAGCCATGTGTTTAGTCAAGATAGTTTGAGAATTGAGTTAACTGTTGGTCCTGGACCTCGAGTACGTAACAATTTGTTAACATTCAACATGGTGCAAACCGCATAAATTATGGAACAGTACGTGAGAGCTTTACCTTCACAGAGAAGACTAGCTTAAAATGATAATCATATTTATACTCTACACCTCACAATATTTAACTCATCATAAATAGCAAAGGTCACATACATGGGCGGTTTATTTAAATAGTCGTTTTCGTAGCACTTCGTTTTACTCAAACAACTTTTGTTTTCATGTACTTACCCTTACAGAGGCCTTCTTTTACTAGTAATTGGTCGATAAAATTTTAATAATTGATACATTAGCCCGTTTTGTACAGTTATTGATTTTCTTCTTGTATATGCCGCCTTTGATCTCTAGCCCATGGTCAGTTAAGGTCTGAATCGTGTAGCATATAGTTTAATATAAAATTAATATTTTAGATGCCTAGTACGTACTGAAAGAAATAACAAATGTAAGATATATAAGTTGCTCAAAAATACTTATGTACGTAAAGAATAAAAGAATATTGAAGCACTTATTAATTGCGCTATATCTTTTATATTGTGTTCTACATTGCAAAATTCGTGTTGTCTTCCACGCCGCTCCTCTATAATTAAAGGTTTAGAGGCACACCCAATTTCGAAGGACAAAGCTGGTAGTAAATAAATTAAAACTTGGGGTGTCATCTGAAAGTTTTTATTTAGACTTCTATTTTTACATACATAGGCTTTCAATTCCCGGCGGGTTGTGCAGCTTACGCCCTTGCCACGATCCTGGCATAATTATGCAATATTGCTTCATTCGCTCTCAAAACATTCGGCACTCATATCCACGCTTTGCTTTGGGTTCCTTTTAACTTACTAGTAGTTTAAAATCTTTTAAATTTAAGTACATTTGAAAAATAGACCTGCTCTCTTTAATAATCATAGGCACGTATTTATTTATTTTAGTTAAAATCTCGTTGTCTGGATGTTAGTAAGTAACATAGTCCTGCTAGCAGTTTGTTATTTGGCGCCGTGTAAATATGTTACGCTACACATTAGCGGCCCGGATTAAACCTGCCATAAAACAACAAAGGATCACAAAATCACTGTAGCCGCTTCGCCCTTTCAATCTGTGCAAGTGTTTGTGAAACTCAGTGTCACTCACTTAGTTATTACTTTTGTGAACCTAGCCATAACATGGAAATTGTATTTAAAAGTGCATGTGACGTTTTTGCGACACCAATCAATCCCTAACCGAACTTGTTAACAGCTATCGCGCGTGTAGTTTTACACGCACACAACACCGCAGAGCTTTGTGCTTGACATTTTTAAATTATAAATTGGACACCACCAGCAGTTTTGCCATTTATTATGAATTTCAAAGGATTACAGGGAATTCTTATTTATAGTTTTAACGCGTACAGTACTTACCGGATTTATACTAAAAATAAAAATGTTGCTCACGCTTTGCCTGTGTTTAAAACGCCTATTAATTCACTATTTCGAAAGTCACATTTATATGCAAAAAGACATTAAATACATTTGTACTTTAGTAAATTGAGTGAACTTTCGAAGTATGTCACATCCTTATTCTTAACTCTGAACAATACAACAAGAGGACAAATGTGTGGTGAATATTAAAGAGTAAACCTAAAACTGCACGCTAAAACATTATTTTTACTCTAATAAAATTATTTAAACAAAATAACACTAAAGGTTCACTTTGCGCGCATACTTTATAGAGCAGAACTGTGGACACACCACTTACGACCACTTCAAGCCTAGAGCAAGGCGCGCGGTAAAAAGCCGCACGTCACCCTTAAGTTATATTAAATTTTTTACACATTAGCAATGCTTATTTTGCAAGTACCAATGCTAGATGATGATCTCTGAACGTCGCTTCTTTATATAATACAGCACACATTACGATAAATGAGTTCATAACCGTTACCTACATATAATAATATTATGGCTTATGTTTAACTTATCACCAGATATAGTAAAATATTATTATATTTTACTATATACAAAAATAGTAAATGATCACCAAATTGCACAGCAAAATATTTTTAAAGAGATCAAAATAAGTCGACGGAGCTCAACACCAAATTGCACAGCAAAATATTTTTAAAGAGATCAAAATAAGGACAAGCTCCTATTTTTGGGTGGGTTTAAGAAGGAACCTAACATAACCTAACCCTTCCGAGACGGAATGCAGTGATTTGAGGTGTATAGGTGCTTGTTATGATATATTTTAGTTTAATCCCTAATATTATGTGTGCAATTTTAAAATAATTATTGAGTCAGGTAAAATTATATATTTTTAATCTTGTCATTACTAAATAATGACATTTAAAAAAAATATTTTTTAATTGGCAGTCGAACGGCATGTTTACCTACGCACAGCTAACGTCAGTGGAACTGAGAGCACTACGTTGATTGATCAAATTTTAGCTACACTTTATATTATCTTGTTGAGATCAAGACGAAGCCAAAAATGGCATGAGGGTTTCACTAATAGGATTATAGTAATCCTCTTAGTAAAACCCTAAATACTTTCTTATTTGGAAAAATAAAGTAACCTCATCACGATTTTCGATACAAATACGAGACCTTTATTTGCTCAAAGCGGTAGTTTGTCAGTTCTATATCACTTATTGGTACTTTATGTTACCTGCCTTTTGTGAACAAGCTACAAGTATGATATGACAAATGACTTTTCAAGATATAATTAAATTCAATACACCAAACAAAATAAAAAAATAGTAATAAAACGAGTTGAATATTCTGTTTTCTTCAATAACTAAACAGAATATTCTACACATTTTATACTTTCTATGAAAAAACTTACGATATTTTTAAGCTGCTTCCAGCGTTCTATAATGGCTTCTATGAAATAATGTTTTACTCTGTTTCTCAAGAGACTTGGAGACAGCTTTAAGAAGAAATACTTATTACTTACAGCGTCGAGAAAAGTTTATTTATTTAAGGATTTACAACAAAGGAATATACAATAACATACATTATAAAGCAATAATAAAGTTCTTAGCGAGTATAGTCCATCGATTATAGGAAACCACAGTTTGCAAATTATAAGAACAACTAAACTAACAAACTTAATTAAAGAAATAAACATGAAAACATAAAACAACATTTTTAAACAAAATTTTGCCTCTAGCGTAAACTGTGGAGTAAAACAAAAATAGCTTATTAGATAATAGAGTTATATAAAATATGTACAAAAATTAAGACAATCAATATAAGTTCGTGTAAATAAATATACGTCAATACTGTTTGTTCATTGCGTTCTCACATATTCGTGTATTGCTTCGATAGATGCACATTTTACATTTTTAAGCTGTGTATGGACTCGATTAGATGAGGGAAATGAAAAGCCCATTCTTCTGAGGAGCAGTAAAGCTTTTATAAATTGAAAAGACATGAACAATTTTATTCTTACAGCTTAGTTTCTCACATATAGCCTTTGGTCGTTATATGGTTCAAATAGAAACATAGGTCATTTGCTTGTCTAATAAGTAAATTATATACAGATATAAAACGAAACAGTGCCAGTATCTATACAATTGACTATACCTACCTAACACTGACTTAAACATAACTGGCTGCAAGTGAGTATGATAAGTATCTCCAGCTTAATCTCAACATTCGGCAAAAATGGTCTATATCGGGCATAATGGTAAAAGCGGTCCATTAGCGGTGTTGCCAGACGTTCATGCAATTTTAAGTGATCGTCTCGACAGTATTTGTCCCCGGTTTTTATAGTACGCAAAACGGCTAAAACGGCTAAACGGCTAAAAAAATATTGGCTCAGACGGAATTGCCGAGTCTCTGCATCCATTGTCTCCGAAGCAGGTTCAATGTTCAGCTAGTCTCCGTGGCGACTTTTACTAGTTTGACAGTTCTTGATACAATATAAATATTGAGTAGAATGTTAAGATTGTATAATTAATATATTGCAGTGGGCCAAATCACAAGGGTTAAATAATCACAAATTATAATGTTAATTACACATTATAAACTTGTTTTACAAGCAAGATCAGAAACAAAACAGGATACGTTTTTAAAGGAAAACAGTAGCTCCTTATTCTTGTTTAATTTGTGGCAATACATTTTTTGACTACATTATTAAAGGTACAAAGATTGCGGTGACTTAATAAATAGTCATATTATTGGGAAATTTTGAATGATACAAGTACTGAATGATATAAGTAAAGGGTGGTCCAACCATAACGCGCGATGTTACTTGTAAATAAATCAAAAAGTTTTCAGAGAATTTCAATGGTGGCGATGTAAAATGGCCGCCACGATATTGTGATTTGACACCGTTGAACTTCTTTCTTTAGGGATATTTAAAAGAAAAAGTGTTCGTCAATAAGCCGAAAACAATTCTAGAGCTAAAGGATGAGATAATTCGGCACATTAACGACATTGAACCTCAATTATGCCTCAGCATGATCTATACATATACATATATACTATACAAATAAATTGAAGTGTCTGTTTGTAATGTCAAAATAACAGCTTTTTATCTAATGCATATGAAAGTATATAAGGTACCTATACGAAAACATCTATTTTTTAATTTTTGTCTGTCTGTCTGTTTGTTCTAATCTCCGAAATGGCTGAACCGATTTTGACGGGACTTTCACTGGCAGATAGCTGATGTTATAAGGAGTAACTTAGGCTACTTTGATTTTAGAAAAATATAGGGTTCCGCGGAGACAAACACTTTTTAGTTAAAATCTACGCGGACGAATTCGCAGGTAATAGCTAGTTGAAAATATGGACCATCGGATAGAGGTATGCCACCCAAGTCGTGAACATTTGGCCGATATTTTGTTTCTCACATAATTGTTAGAGATCTTTCTATCACAATAAAAAATTATTAAGATAATTCTCTGAAAGTTTTTTGTTTTATTTACAATTACATCGTGCGTTATGGTGGGACCACCCTTTATTTCATTAGTATTGATATGTTTTTGTTGATAATGTTAGTAAGTAACTAAGCAGACGCGTTAGGGTAGGTAAAATAAAAAAAGAGATTGTCGCGGTTGGGCGGCTACCAGGACTGCAAGTCTGGTAAAGCCAAGTAGGAGGGCTGCGGGTTACAGAAGACTGACGTAGAAATCTCGCTCAGGAAATTGCTCGTATTAATACTAACTACTAACTGTTAGTGTACTGTTAATTATTAGGGTATAAAGACAAAGGCGACCGCAGACGGCTTGTAGAAGTTTGTCACCAATCATATTAAACAGCACTAAAATATTTATGTTTTCTTTTGGTTTCTGATTAATATAAACGCCCTTCCTCGTAATTCTTAGTCATATACACCGTGACTTTGTAGTCGTTTTGGAACCGAAACGTGGTAACTTAGGATATTTTGTAGTATCAATAAAAATAGTAAATTAATTGTACTGTGTCTAGTAAAAAGGATGGAATATAAATAATATTTTCACTTATTCGAGTTTGATCGTAGTAACGCACGACCAATTCATTCACAAACGCATGCACACGCCCTGTCCGCGTCGCCGCGCCGCCGGCGCCGCCGCTCACCGCATCGCCACTCAGTCGCGCTGCTCTGTTGTTGTTGGTAGGTAAATATGAACGACGCACGATAACTACGCGTATCAGCTAATACCTACCCAGACCCTCGTGTATCCCGACCGAGTCCTATGCGTCATTTAAAAACTAGTGACTACACAAGTATTGTAAAATTAGATAAATACAATAGCGACGAAATTTATAATAGGCATATCACAGTTCAATAGATACAGCCAGAATCAGCTGATACGAGGCAATACGTTTTCTATTTTTACTATGAAAATCCTGCTTAGTAAAACATCACAATTAATACGTAAATGGATACTCCAATATCTGCTTCATACTTTACACGGGCTTATGACCGTCGAAAATACTTTATCTGAACATTACTTTTCGATAAATAGCTAACTTCATTTATGTAATAAAAATAAACACAGGGTGAATGAACTGTGAGTATGTATTGGAATTATTTACAAAATAATTAACTTACATACCTATGGACAGTTTATTAACAAATTATTTACACTTGCCTGTAACGAAGCAACTGCTCGAAATGGAGTCCGCCACGTTAAATACACAAACGTGCTCGTTTTATGTAATTCTCCTTAAGCTTTCTTAATGAGTCTCTATGACTTTTAACTTTAATAAAGGCCTCCACTATTGCACTACGTAGCTCCTCACGACTTTCATGTTCACAAGAACACAAGTCTTTTAATTGCCGACCTTGTGGCTTGTCTGTGCTCCTCGGCGGCTAAGCCACGGGATCGTCGCTGCCCATCCACCTATTACCAAACTGATCGTTGAGGTAGGCACGTACTGCACTTAAATAATGAGTGGGACAGCCGTCGTGCTAGTAGTACATATCGCGTATTAATAACGGCACTTCCTCCAATAGCTCAGATATTACTGTTCATAACATTTCTAAATACGAGCTGCCCGTTAGATGACCTACAATAAAAACAGGCCCTATTAAATGGTCACTTATAATACCGGCCCAAACATTCACAAAACCTCACTTGGTGGTGGTGTTCCCGTATTAAGTGAGGGTTTACAGCGTTGCGATTATAGCGTTGTACAGTCCCACACGAGTAAACAATAACTCATCTGTCCACAGTATGTTCGCGTTCGTATTATTTAACAACCACTGACATGGCGATCCTTGCTGGTGCATCATTTTTGTCAATTATGTGATCCCGACGAAAATGATAAGGGTGTATTCCATTAGTATGTAATGTTTTCCATACATAGTATTGGCTAACATTCTCGAGCCGCCATTCTCGTGCTTCGCCGTGGATCCATTCAGGTGTACTCGGCCTTGCGCATGAGTCGGCGTACGGAATTGTCCATGGTCGAGAAAGCGCTAAGATGCAGCCAAGATGGTGGGAGTGGACGGAACTAGAGGACATTCAATCCCTCATAGCCGCAGGTCATTTAAATGCTTCAGCTGGTAGTACAACCGTCTGGCCTCTTCCAAATTGTAATTGGCAACAGCATACAGCTGTACCAAGTAGGTAGTTAGCGTTAGAGTTTTCGCACTGACGACACATTTTCACGTGACAATAAACAAATGCAAGCTTTTTGGGGAACAGTCGGAAGCGCTCGCCGTGCTCGGGCGCCTGGGGTACATTAGGGTAGTTAGTGAGCGCGCATTGACGGGCGGCGCGGGCGCGGCGGTTTCTGTGTTGTTATTGGCAAATGTTTTACCGCTAAGTTCGGTAAGTTGACTAAGATGTAAACATGAATGATATCGATCGTAGTAATCGTAGTACGTGAAATTGAGTGGCGTTACTACGAATTCTCATTTATTTTCGTAAACGACATTAAAATTAATGTTTATAAATAAATATATTTTTATTTTATTAAAACAATGACTTTTATCGATTCTATGATTGATATAGAGTATATCTAAGATTTTCGGTTGCAAAACTACTACAAATTCAAGGGGTGTCATATCGCCTTCTAGCCGATAATGAGAAAATAGCATAGAATTCGGATATATCCCTATCCTTATTTCCTAACTGATATTATAAATGCGAAAGTGTAAACGGTCGATTTGTACAATAAAACAACGTGAATGCTCGGAGATAAGTTGTGGACAATAGACATACTATGTTTTTCTACTTCGAAACTATTCGTGTTTTACGAAGCGTAGACCCGAAGAAGCCGCAAATTAAAATAGTAGTTTAGTAATAAATACAAGATCAAATGCATATAGACGCTTGCATTCTATTTTGTTTGAAACTTACAATTAAATACAACATTATCAATATGTAAGTCTGTTTGATATGTTTGACGCGAGACGAAGCAGTCAACGAGGACGAGGACTCGAGAATAGAACACGGAAACAGAACGGAACACGGACCACGATTTTATAAACAAATTAGATGTTCCCGCGGTTTCACCCGCGTTTATCGTTACTGCGCCGCCCCCGTGGGTCGTAGCGTGATGTTATATAGCTTATAGCCTACCTCGATAAATAGGCTATCCAACACTAAAACAATTATTCAAATCGAACCAGTAGTAATCACGCAGAATAAACCAGGAGAAACATCGTTTGTACTATGTCTGTAATGGGTAATTGTTTTGCTGCAATTTTATTTTAAAACTGCGATATCTCCTAAGATATTCATTGAAATCGAATGATGTAAAGGGCAATTTTGTTTTAAATTAAATACTTGTGATGAATAACGTATTTATTTGGATAAGGATTAATATCATGTTTATAATAATACCTTCGCAAATAATGCATTATTTTAGAACAAGTTTGGTTAGCATAAAAATGGTTATAGTGAGACAACCTTAAAAGATAGACATATGCTGTCGCGGACTTTTTTTTAGAACTTTTAAAGAGGAACATTTCTGTCATACATCATTTTTGCGAAACTTTCACTGTTTACGCAGCGCACGCAGCGGAAGCTCTCAAAAGGAAAAAATACCCTCCGATTCTGAAACATTCTTCATTGGGGCTCAGCTCCTATTGATCTTAGCGTGATGATATATAGCCTATAGCCTTCCTCGATAAATGGGCTATCTAACACTGAAATAATTTTTCAAATCGGACCAGTAGTTTCTGAGATTAGCGCGTTCAAGTAAACAAACAAACAAACAAACTCTTCAGCTTTATAATATTAGTATAGATACGAATATTTGAAGATACATTTATACAGCGTGTAACACTAAGATGTAGTCATAGCTAATTCAAGGGTTGTGCATTGGACACCATTAATAATGAAAATCCCGCCAATCATGTTAAAATAGATCTTGTATTCATTTGTAGACATGATCACATAGAAACTCTATGATCATTTTGAACATTACATTTTCTCAGTATGTATATCTAAATACTTAGACAAAACTTATAGTGTTCTAAATTATTTTTTTAATGTCTTATGGGACAACATATTGAGTACCTATAACGTACTGACCGCCTACAAAATATGTTATAGATGTAAAAGTTCGCATAAATAATAATATTTGTTTCGCAATCATGCGTAAATCGTTAGTGTGTCGTTGTACGAATTTGGATTAAACTTTGCACTTAGATAGACAATATCCTGCGTTCTCTTGGGATCTAGGCGAGCGAAGCTGTGGGAAAGCCACTTTATACAGAATAATATAGTATCTGTGTATTTCAAGAAATCTACAAAGAAATAGCTTTCGACCTTTCGGTTATACAATTTTACCCATTAAAATTCAATATAATTGTCTAAACTGTAATTTAAAATAGACGTAAGTACTTTGTCTTTTGTCATTGTGCCTACCTCAACCTGCCGAAAGCCGAGCTCTTACAGAAACGTTGAACTTTATTTGATACCTAACGAATGAATACCTGCTGAAATTATACAAGAGCGAATGAAGCAAAATGTTTATTTAATATTGTTGTATAGTTATAGCAATAGCATAATATGCGACTTTTCAATATAAACCTTGACTTTTCTTAGTTTAGATTTTTATATTGCATCATTCAGACACAAACAATTATATACATATATACTTTATAAGAAAAATGACAATGGGGCTTAAAATAATTCTTATTGCTATACGGTCATCAATTGTTAAACATATTTAAATCAATTATTGTTACCTATATTGATATCATTCTTGTATTTGAGGACATAATTAATTTTACAATAGAATGAAATGTCAACTTCAAAGTGCGTTCGGTTACGCAGATACTTCATGTTCCCGCGTAATGACGCGTATAAATCGCGGCAACAGTTAGTATCGAATAAAAATCTAATTTATATTCTTACTTCATTAAATTATTTTGGAAGAATTCACAAATCGAATATACAAACATTAACACAATGTTTACGTATGAATATAATTGAACAATATTTAATTATGGCGATAATTAAATGGCTACACTAGCCTATAGGCATGATCATTGTTGGGTGTGTATAGGGCCGACGCGTAAGACAATTCTTTATTGTCAACATTACGCTGAACACGTAACGATTGCAAAATCGGTGCCCGCGATGTTACGTTGTGTGTACGCGCGCCGCTGCTGGCCGACACCACTATTATTTGTGTCGTGACGCTTATAATCGTGGTTAAATAAGGCACAGTGCAAAGAAAACCAGCCCGTAGACTCGTTGTGTGCTCGCCGCTCTCACGTCTTTTATTAAAATTAAAACGTATAGACACTAAAAAACAATCATATATGATTTTTTTCTCCTATTTAATCATAATAAGCGATGTTGAAATTGAAGTTGTTGATCAAATATCTTAATTGTGTTAACTTTGTGATAACAAATTAAGCAAAAGTGCAACATTTATTTATCTGTGGTTTGTTAGTGATGATGAGTATATTCGCGAGATAAGTATTGCACGGCATTGTCGATAAACATTGGTAGAGGTGTAAATGTGAGCGACAATGGAAGAGCGTGCTTTCGTCGGACGAGTAAGTCGGGCGGGCGGACGGCACACGCACTCCCGCCCGCGCCGCACCTTTGCTCCAGTACGATGCGCGATTGCCCTCCTGTTGCATAGTTGCAGGCTGGTGTACTAGGGCCCGCCCCCCAGACTACCGGATACTTCGATAGACCTAGCAGTCAACTCTCGACTTCCGATCGTGCCGGACCTGTTCCGTACGTTCGGAAGCTACTTTTGTTATAGGCTCTATTAAATACTCCGGGATTAGTAAGCAAGGATCCGGTCCTTGCTTACCTTGCTCATGGTTTTCTGACTGTTGTAAAAGCTGCTTTGCAGATTTATTCTCATGCAGTTCTATATTCAACATGTCGGAAATGGATAACCCTGTGGGTTCTGTATCTGCATTTGATGGAGAAACAATAACTCCATCAAATGGAGCATCAATAACCTCAAGAAATGGGGATTCATTAACTCCATCAAATAGGAGAGTACCATCTCCGACGAATGGCGACACTACAACGGCACCCAGCATTTCCATTGATAATGGTGAAGCGCCACCATCACGGTCTACGTCACTAAAATCTGCGTATACTAAAATGACCCGTTACTTGAATTATTCCGGGACGCCGAAACCAGAACGGGACAATCGCACAGGATACAACGGCAAATACGGTGAGTGCATACCATTATTTCTAAACCCACTTAGCTCTTACCCAACAAATCAAATTTTACTTTGATATAAATTAAAATGCTGTTTAGGTACTAGTGTTATTTGAAAATATGTCTTTTAAATATTAACTTATCTAAATAAAGGTTTAAATTATACGCGTGCTCGAAACCAAATAATAAAAAAATCGCGTAATCATTTAATTGTAACCATATAAATTTGCCTGAAAATATATTATGTTATATTTAATCTTGTCAGCTGAGATAATTGCGATTTACGTGTTCTCATAACAGATCTTGCCACCAATAAAAATATTAAGTAGCCGTTATCTATAGTAGAAAATTTACTCAAGTAATAAAATCTGCTGAGCTGACTGACCCAGACACACAAAAAAGAAATAATAAACTAGCACAATACCGTATCGCTATCAAGTTGGTAAATAATTTGCATGTTTGATATAACTAAAGGTAAAATTATTTTAATAGGTAAAATCTTATGATTAAATTTTTCAAATTGTGTCGATTATTTATGTGAGTATAGTAATATTATGTTCATTAATAAAAAAACGTTTTCTGAGGTATTGTAATTATTTAATAAAGCAAGAGTGTACCGACATAGAATGTTATTAAATTTGATAACATTTAAAATACTAGAATTATTACCTTATAGGTACGACTTTATATTTATTTTACTATGCGAATGCGAATACGGCAAATTTTTAAACGGGGTTTTTATTTTAAAAATCTCCTGACATACGAGTATGAATGATCCAGGTTGCAGCTTCCGTTCATCCTTTTTCAGTGTTCACTAAGGTTACTTTGTCCAAAAACCATGATTCCTTCCAAATAACTAATTGCCGATAAAAATCCGGTAATCGAGTATTTGTCCAGTGTATCAGTCATATAATAAACAAAACAAAACACTTGAAACATTAACTTTTAATAACACCATTCTAACAGTGTTTTCTGCAAAAATAAGTAATTTGAAATAGAACAAAATTATCTATAGGTACAACAAGACACAAATTTGATAAATAGTCCGTCTGATCTTTATATAACTCCTAATAACTAGTACTTTATAAAATCGTATGTTTGAAGGCAACCTGATAACGATAGTTAAATACAATATAAAAGCCATTGACGCACCCACGCAACTTAACATTTTTAACGTACACTCAGCGCTCTCAGTCCTTAAAACCTTACACTTTATCTTACGTACAGTTGTTCCTTGTATAGTGTTCAGTAGGTAAAAACTGCGAGTTACATAAAACAGAGCCATAATGTGTGAGTCACCGTTTGGCCGGTGTAGTAAACGATACGCACTATCTTGGCAATATATCAGCAAAACGTATATTTGTCTGACCACTGTTATGGTAACGCTAATACATACTTATCCATACATGAATTACGATTCAAATATGCTGCAGAAGAATACATATAATACAGATTTCTTGTTTGTATTGCAGTTATTACATTTTGCAATCGAATGTCCAAACATTGTAAACTCGTATAATAATTTTTAAAGCTGATTGAAACAGTTACATCCTGTCCAACAGATGTTATAAATTTAAAAATTCTCGTCCTATCAATATGTGTCTCGTCCGCGATCATTGCGACCAGAAGAAACAAATAATCACAACTTTCTTTTAACATTTAAATAACTTAATCGTTAACTAGTCGTGTAAAGTGTCGATTAGTTATTACAGCAATTAGCTATATTCCTGTTTCTAATTACAGTTTTTTAAATAGTCTATGAACAATATAATATAATTTGCTGCATTACCAGATATAATTGAAAACTTATTGTGTCTGGTCGCCTCCGGCGGGTCGTTGCCGGCGCGGCGGGCCGCTGCCGCAGCCGCTGAATAGGTTAAGTATATTATATCAGTACTAGATGTGCCCGCGGTTTCACTCGCGTTTATGATTACTGCACCTCCCCCGTGGATCGTACCGTGATGTTATATAGCCTTCCTAGGTAAATGGGCTATCCAACACTAGAATAATTTTTCAATTCGGATCAGTAGTACCTGAGATTAGCGCGTTCAACCAAACAAACAAACAAACTCTTCAGCTTTATATTATTAGTATAGATTATTATAGATTGATAGGAAACGACCACCGTTATTACCGACGCGTCGTCAAGCCCCCTGCATTTGACGACAGCGGAATTTGAATGTCCAAAATTTGAACACATTCCCATTAATCGCTTGCCCATTAGTAGTGATCCAATGATTTATTAACAATTCGATTTGCGACCATTTCGTTCTTATGCTGTAACTGTCCAATGGGACGTGCGCGCGCGACTGCTACCATATTTGAAATTGAATAGGACGGACCACGGGTCTTGCACAATAATAGCGAGTAGTGAACTCGTGGCCGGCGCAGGAGTCGCGCTCCGCGTCCCGCCAGCTCGGTCATTCGTCGTCCTCGTATCTAACACTGATTGATGGTTGTGACTGTGTTTAAATGGATAAAGACAACGGTAAGAGGTAGTTGCGTTCCGACCTCGCGGTCGCGACGCACATCCTTGTTTCACACGGTGACTAATAAACGATCTCCTGTGCTAAATAAATACGAATTAATGTTCTGTGTGTATTGATACAATACAGTTGTCATCGTGAACCATCAACTAACTAACATTGTCATGTATGAAAACTGTGAATTTTTGTTTATTCCCTTCGTGCATACGTTCAAAGTAATATCAAAACCGCGAAACGTTCTTCTTTGATTACTCTTCTTTTACATGCCTAACGAAAATATTACCGTGAATTATTTGTTAAAGGTATGAATTTGCAGATAAAGTGATATTAAAAACATCGATGGTTTGAAATAACTATATTTAGATTTTAAGAAATCTAATAAGTTTAGTGACTTCTTATTTGCCTATTGTGTATTGATAGATTTTCCGATCGAGCGACCAGGAAAGATCCGAGATGTCTGTTGCCCGTCGTCTTCGGTATCTAATATTGAGTTCAGTCACATGTTAATAATCCTACTGCACCAGGATTATTAGAAAATATTACGTCGCAAAAGAACCTTAAGTCACATTTTTTTCGTTAAATTACAAAACCATCTTCGGTTTTTAAGCATAGATATACAGTGTATAAAACACGCGTTTCAATCCTTCTATTTTAATTATTAAACATAACTAGCGGTCGCTCAGTGGTCAAAATTCGACCATAATTTATTTAAATTTTAAGTTTGATCGTTATGTTAAAGTTTTATTGTCTCTAACTATACCATTATAATCACATTTCATTTAGATTTCGCCATGGCTATACAGGTTAATTTACCTATCTTTTTTAAACAAGTTATTGTTTACTTAACTATAGTTTTTCATTGACGATATTCCTAAGCTTGCTACTTTTTGTTTTTCTTTATTACATACATAATATAAATAGTATATAGATATCATTCCAATCCACCCAACGGTTGCCTGTAAGATATTGCTTTAATTAAGCTATAAGGCCTTAACTTTTATTGGCATAATTTGTACAATAAATAGTATTCAATTCAATTCTAATAACTAATAATTATGATACGATAAATAAAGTTTAAAATAAGAAACAAATTATAAAAAAGTCGCATATAGTTTATATGGGAGAGGAGTATAGTAGGTAGCACTACCTAAAATTATTTTGTAACATCTCCGTATCCGATCTAAATACAGCAATAAATGGAAATTATTATTATCATTATAACTATTATTACTGTAACCACAACAATTATATACAAAAGGATGATAAAAAGTAATAATAAATATATTTTTGGTACCTATATGGTTTTGTAAGACAATAATTCAGATTTGCTATACATTTTTTTTTGCAATACTATTTATATTGAGCAAGCTATATTTCACAAAATATTATAACTATGAGTAGAAGTGGTCGTTATAAACTATAAACAGTTACTGTAACTAAGCAGCAACCAAGTATGGCACTCTGGTTTACAATAAGTAGCTTATACGTATAAACTTCTAAAAGGACAATGAACAATTTGGCCTATGAATCAACACACATTCCACCTAAACAATAATTTTTATTTTATTTTATGACTTAGTAATCAATCATTAAAATCTCACGGACACTTTCCAATCTTGTTTTGTTTTCTTGTTCCAAATACACCGGCATCCATTGTTTACATCTGAGACACGCAGTATGGCCATGCCTACAGTTTTTACAATATATGTATATAATATATATGTACGGATTTATCAGAGAATTTAGTCCCTATTTAGCTTGTCTTCCCTATTTTACGTAGTTAATACGAATGCTATTCTATGAATATAATTATTAAACTTCATCATAGATATTATGTTAAGTAATAATTTTTAGTGAAAAGGGCCATAATAAATACCACTTTGTCGGTATTATACAACATTCAACTTCGTGTTTCAAATGTATGGTTGTATGCGTGTAGTGGTTTTTCATTAATTTAATGTATTTCTAATGCATATTTTATATAAATATTAGGATTCGCCACTCCTTCTCCAGGTAAACTGTAACTGTGCCATATTCCATACTCCTCTGTCCGCACAATTTTCGTAAAAAGAGGTAGGTACAAAGTTTTTGCTTCACGTATTAATATATAGATAATTTTGCTAAATAAAAGAAGCGATGATGATGGGAAATTCTTACAACGTTGTATTTTATTTTTACTCTGTTTGCGAAAGTCCTGACACATTTATAACACGAAAATAGCGATTATCGACTTGATTTGAAAGCTCTCGTCATAACACCTTGAGCCGCTAACCAATATTTTTTGTTTACCCGCGTTTCGATTTAAACCGTCCGGTATAATAAGCAATACAGCACGCATTAGTTTCCTCAAGCATCTAAAAATCTTCGATTCTAAATCTAAGCAGAACTACAGCGTAAATATTCGTTATGAATCTTATTGGGTATAATTTAACAAGAGCTCATTAACCGTCTTACTTGTTGATATAATTCGATTATCTTAACAAGAAGCACAAAATCATCGCTGTCTATAGGCAAGTTACAAACCACATAACATACGACGTAATTAATTTAGTGTACTATACCAAAATAAAAACATTACCTTCAAATTCAATCACTTTTACACTCTATAAATCTCTATGATAAAATATAAGAAAATAGTTAAAAGTTCTGAGAATTCCTGACCTCTGTAACTTTTTATAAGGTATGTTTTACTATATACATATATCACATAGATGTTCCCGCGGTTTCACCCGCGTTTATAGTTACTGCGCCGCCCACGTGGGTCGTAGCGTGATGTTATATAGCCTATAGCCTTCCTCGATAAATGTGCTATCCTACACAAATAATTTTTCAATTCGAACCAGTAGTTCCTGAGATTAGTGCGTTCAAACAAACAAACAAACTCTTCAGCTTTATAATATTAGTATAGATAATTCTCGCTCAATTGAATGTCGGTTGTGAATCGGTATTTATCAATGATAACTTATTTTTATTTCTCATTGAGATCTTACACTTAGCGCATAATTGCCGTAATGAGTAGAATACTCTATAGAGCTATCATTGCGATGTTTTACTATGCTGATTAAGTTTAGTAACTGTTATTAACATTGATTATTCTATCCGTACAACGGTATATAATACGCAGTTTTAATAAGTCTGATTCATTCAAACTCTTGAGTTACAAGCGATATATCAAAGGTATTATTTACCGTCTAAACTCTTGAACATGCATTCAATTTTAGTTGCGTAATTAATTTTGTACAACTGTTTGACCTGTAATTATATCGCAGAAACTTATGAATTTTGTAAACTGACCATTATAAATTTGTACGTAATTGAACTTCTTTCTCTGTATAATAATAATAATAATAATAATTTTCCTAACGTATTAGGGAAATACCCGTGAAAGAGAAACAAATAATAATAATATCTTTATTTTTTTAAAGTTGTACAGTATACAACTCTGCGATGTATGTCCGTTGTTCCAAACGTTCCTTTTCTAACTTTTCTGCCAGCTTTTTTAGGTCGTCGTAAGCTTGGTTTATAAATTTGATCGATCTCTCAATTTCGGTGTTTGATTTTTAAATTTCTATATTTTGTTGTTTCTCTTCATTAACATCAGCAATAATTTTATTCAGTATAACTTCTTGGTCCTTTTTCCATACGGTGAGCATGTTCAATATTTTCCCTCAAATAGTATGAGTTCATTGTCTGCGGGTACTTGCGAGAAGTCGGGGCGATGTCGTTTGTTTCTTGAGGTGACATTAGACGGTTCGCACTGGCTTTCTACGTTTGTTATATCAGGGGACGACATAACTTGCTGTTTGGGTGCAGCGGTCGGCGGCGGCAAGCGTAAAGCGCGCGGCATTGTACGAGTATATATCGAAGTGAGTCACAGTGTGTACAGCGCTAATAGGTAAATGGTGGCGGAGGCTGCAACCGCTCGAAGCTTATGAGTGATTGTTTCGCACGGCGCGCCTACTTATCGATAGCCGAGGAGCTAAGTAGTGGTCTCGAGCGCAGATGCCTCGAGTTCAAATCCTGGCAGTCGGGCACCAATCACAACAAAACACAACCACAGTTTTAAAGACGTAATGTCACAAAACAGACTATCCCTGTCTAGAGGAGGAGTAAGCGAGAATTGATTTATACTGATTTTTCCAATAGCAAATTAGAAACAAAACAATTAGCAAAATATATGAGCACACGCGACACACGTCCACACTGATCGAAGACGCCAGGAGCGAGAGATTCTTCTAGCTCTTAGTTCGATTTTATGTTTGATTTCGATACTTAAGTGAATTTGGTCATTACATTCTATATTAAATACCATTTACGTATCTAAGGATTGTAGTTCAATACTTACACACACGCTTGCATTGAGATTGAGGTGCAGGACCTCTGTAAATAAATCTTCTATATATTTTATAATCAAAAAGTTAAACTTCAATATCCATTTATCTAGTCATGCATTAAATTCGGTAGAAGAAAGTACTAGTAGAGGTTGATATCGATTTGTAATTTGACATACTATTAATTGTTTAGCCTCAATAATATACAAACAAACAATGATTTGCAGCTGCCCAAAATTACATGTAATTATGTACATATGTGTACATATGTCACTAACACCTAATAACTAAGGCATCGTTCCGTTAATTTTTTTAACGTGAACCATACGATCATCATTTACTAAGGGTACTCCACAACGCGTCAAAAAGGTGTCTAATGACTGCACGACACAAAACCTGTATTAATGGTTTATTTTACTTAACAACTGTTTGCTTGATGAGTCCAACGAAATTACTATGAAATGGCGATAGGTTCTCAATTTCAACGTTTTTCTCTTTTATATGCTTGATCTGGAGTTTAATCACTTGACAATAGATAAATAGATTCTAAGAAGCGAGATATTAACAAGGTTTTGGCCAGGTAAAAGCTTGACTCTGCAAGCAGCTCCACCCAACCGAATATTGCGCAGGAAACACCTTGTGTTGCGTTTAGTAGAGCTAGTCGGCTACTTAATGAGCGCCGTGCTGTCACCAGGGAAACAGGGTGATCTTTGCCTAATTCACAATATCCACAAATATATTATTTGTTACAAACTTTTTCAGTCTTTGTACTTTGCATAGAGCAAAATACGCAAACAAAAGTAAATACATCAACAAGCATTTATAGTAAAACCTATTTGTAGTCTTGGTCGCTCCACATGAAACATTACGTTTACGTACAAGGTTAATTTTCATTTATTTGATAAGTGTGTCAGTCCTTCGGCTCGTTGACCCAGAGCGGTGCGCCGGCGCCTAGCGCGGGTGACGCCGCGCCGACGGCGCCGCACCGCCACACCGCCATACCGCCGCGCGAGCTTAAAATAAGTTTTTATATTATTTTAATCTACAAACTGTGCCATATTTTTGTCTATCACTTCTTTTATACTATTTTCGTCGGATGTTATGAAACACGCAAATCACACGTGTTCAGCATTTAATTTTGTTTTGATCTCACCACTACAATTTATATTTTCACTGACACAATACTACTTCTATAGTGCAGTAATTCTTAAATGATTATTTCTATCGCAATAATGTACACATACTAAGTTTTTGTCGATAGATATAACGATATCTATGAACAAATATTTAAGTTTTATCAGAAATTTGTTATAATACCTACTTATTAACCATTTATTAATATATGTATGTTGGTACCACTGTGCACAAATATAAAGTAATATGCGAATGCACTTGAGAAATATGTCGATTTGGTAAAATCTGAAAATAGCACGAATACCGTTCTATTTGATAGGTACTGTTCACATAATTTTCAAGGAGGCCCTGCGCGCAGGGTTTCTCTGTAACCTGTAAACATTACATATTTATATGTGACATATCATTTATCTGACATATGCTCCTGTGGAAACAAATCCTGTGGATACCAAGTGTAGATAATGATAGATATAAGAACCAAGGATCTAAGGAGATTAAAATATTACAATGTAGCCAATAGACAGGAATGGATAAAAAGTTAATCTTCGCTGACACCTAAGTAAGAAATAATTTGATTTAAGAGCAAGAGAATAATATAATAAAGGCAGTAAACTTTTCTTAAAACAAGATATACATGTTAGCTATTTTTTTGGTCAAACAAATATAAATATAAATTTAAATATATAGTAAAATTTAATGTTTAGTGTAGGAAATTGTCGCTACGCTTTTCTACCAATTTCTCCGATAACAAAATGTAAGTTTATCTTTTCTATTAGTAAAATGTCATAAACACTAACTGCATTAAATATCTATTGAAGTGATTGTTAGTGTCAAAAGATCGCTTAGCAGAGTTTGAAGTTGCACTAGGTGTATTGCTTTATCGGTTTCGAAGAAACACATTTAATTTTTACCAATAAAAGTACACGATTGAATTAAAAGCATACCTTGAACATATTTTCATTTAAGAGAATAGGAGTTTTGGGTGCAGTATCTAGTCTTACCTAATTTTCAAATATTCCACGGAGCTACAGCGACCCGCAACCATCACCCAAAGAAATAACGATATATATCTATTTGAAATCATATTTGCAGAATATTTAAATGATCTTTTCTCTCCTTATCCTTTGTGTGTAAACGAGCGCGACTACTTTACGTGCTCTCAAAGCGGGCGGGATGTGACTTTTATAATCGGTCACCCACCTATGAATGTGTTGGTAGCAAAGTTGTCTCTCACGCAGATTGATCCATCTGCGCGGTTTGATAGCGTATCTACTAGCGCATACATATGTGTGCTATTTTGATATTTTTTACATTTAAAAATAAACTGTTTCTACATATTTATCTCGGTTTATATTGTTTGTGGCGCACCGTCGATCGTCCCATTGAGACTACCCCAGTAAGCATACCGTTGGACTGACCAGTCGGAGTTCTGAAGTTCAACACCTACGGCAAACATTGCAGCCATTTTAAGCTGTGTGTGAATTAACCAGTTAATTAAATTATCTTTCTGTTTACTAATGAATGAAAACAGGGAGGTTTTCCATAAGTTTTGCCGCAGATTTAAGTAAAACCCGCATGAACCAGCAACTGTAGGTACAACTTCATATAACCCAACTCGATCAATGGCCATGGGATACAAAAGACTAATTTAATTGAAACGCGTAACCTTCATGTAAACATAAGACATTGTCGAATGTCAAAATATACATCTTTTCTTTAAAATGGTGAAGCCGCGAAGTTAGTCACAGTCGTAATTGTTTCCAAGACTTAGTTTCGTTAAGTCATGTATGTATATTACAATAGTACAAGCCCATACACGGGCGTTCTCGTGACGCAAACGTTCCGGAATTCAACCTTAACATTGCAGATGAGCGTCGTGATTTAAATATAACTTCGCATCTGTACTTGCACAAACTTTTTGTTGCCGCTCCAACAATACGAATTAAACCTTATTCTCTACATACTAAAGTTTGGATGTACGTAAAAATAAGTGTGTATTGGTATAGGCACGGCTCACAGGGCCGCACGTAACCGCCACTCGGCCACTGGGTTACCCACGCGCACCATATACAGTGTGTAGCATTCGTGTATAATTAAAAATATATTTATTTGGCAGTCCTCGTAAGGGACAACTTTCCAACAACCGACAGATCAGTTTTTGAATTAAAAAACCCATGTATGGTAACATTAAATTAATTTAAATATATAATTTTCACAATAATTTAATTATATTATGCGTGCTAAGAAATATATACAGACAAAAGTAGGTTAGCAAAGTTAAGTCTTGTTATATAAAACAAACAAGAATTCAAGCACCTTTAAATTTGTCCGTTTGTTTATATTTTAATGCTCACAATGGCATACGTAGAATTTCGTTATAAGAAAGAAATTAACACCGTCTAGCTCGGGATACAAACCAAAAACTAGCAGGTTCTTATGCGTTTGAATAATATAATATGCCATTCGATCAACGAGACAAACCTACCTTAATGTAATCTATGACGAATTAGTTTTTTTAACACAAACAAAGAAAATAGCAGCGGATGTTACACTAAAAAAGTGCCTGAAGCCGGAGACTGACTTCTCATTCTCGATATTACAAACGACCATAATAAAAATCATATTTTCAATCATTTACCAATTAAATTTTGTATGTTGGTTTGAATGTTCAGTTCACATTAATTAACATCGACACTTCCATGATAAAAATATTTGAATAACGAAGGAATACACCGATAATGTAACCTGTCATTGCCGAGTTGCGTCAATAAACAAATGCGCTGTTACTTTTAAGTGACTCAGTAATAAATATGGATTTTGTGGTAATAACGTGGGCCTGGCCCTGCAGGCCTTGTGCAGCGTTACATAAACTCATTGATTTCGCCATCAACATCTATGACTACTCGCAAAGGTACAGTCATGAAAATACACGGGCAGAGGGGTGGTCTGAGCGTGGAATCACTAAACCGTCGCAACTCTGCCACTAGGGTACAATAACTACATAACATAACAATTTCAGAAAGTTTGACAGTTCCCATCAAGTTTTTATTACCGTACACAACATACACACAACTTGGTTACGTTGATATACAAACAAGTAATAACGAGTTTTGCGCTAAATTTAAGTGATGCCTGTTTCAAATTAAATTTCTTTAATTTTAAACGATCGATCATCCGTCCGCTGCTAATAATGGGGTTAAAGTATGAACTTGTCGTTGTATAGTAATATAATACTTTAAATTGACATAAAACCTTCATGGTGTGAGATTTTCCACCGAAATTTTTTTTGAACATGTTATCTAAAAGATTCTTCTTTAAAAAAATTGTGCAGCATTCGATTTTCGACTTTCAATTGTGTTTTTTATTTAGCTTAGACGGGAAAGATGGATACTTCGAAAATCCGAGTCATTTTTTAATACAAGTTCCGGTGCGTAACTAACGCGGCATAAACGGCTCGCAATATCAACGCTGCGGTTGGAAAGGAGTCCGCTTATGAACGCACCGTGCGTTTTTGGTTTTAACGCTTTCGTAATGGAAACTTCGACTTGAAGAACGAACCACGTGGAAGACCGCCACACAGGTGAATAAACGCTGAATTGAAAGAGATGGTGGAAGCCGATCCGAGAATTGTGACATGTGACGAAAAATGGATTCTTTACGATAACCGTAAGCGAAAAATGCAATGGCTGATCCCAGGTCAAACGCCGCAACAGTGCCTTAAAGCAAAGCTTACCAATAAAAAGGTAATGGTAACTGTTTAGTGGTATCGTCATGGTGTTATTCACTATAGCTTTCTCAGGTCTGGTCAAGCAATAACAACAGAATATGTTTACTGTGCCGAACTTCGAACAATGATGGCAAAACTGGCAGTGAAACAGCCCCGACTCGTAAATTGATCTTGACCATTATTGCTCCATGATAACGCAAGACCTCACACTGCACATGAAACCGTTGTAACTCTACAGGAGTGGCACTTAGAAACCATACGTCATCCTCCGTATTCGGCAGATCTTGATCCAACGGACTATACATTTTTGGGATTTGGACAATTTTCTACGTGATAAAAAATGTTCTTCCCAGAAGGCAGTACAAAATGCTTTCACACAGTTTGTCGAATCTAGATCCCCAGAGTTCTATCGTAAAGGCATAAATGAACTTCCGTTTACATAGCAGCAATGTATAGATAATGAGGGTAAATATTTCGATTAAATAAAGATGGTATATGTTAGAAAAACCAGTCTCAATTTTCAGTAAAAATCAGCAATATCATACTTTAACCCCTAATATTTAGAGGGTTGCAGCGAATGCACCGCGCCGAGTTACTTCGGCAACGATGAGGGCTCAAAGCAAAGGAAGGTAGCGAAATTGAACCATCCGGCTGTTGTACATCATATCGAGCGTGGGTGTGGGGGTGCAGCAGGGGCTTAAGTGGGGGCGTACTCGAATTCGGCTCATTGATTTGAATCTTGCCATAAACGTGCTCGATACAGTAATAATTGCTTTATCCGTATTTTTTTGGTTGCAGCTGTGTCGGGATTATTATGATGACTATCCAAACATTTTGATGCGATGGTGACTCTTTTGTAAAGTTAATAGTTGTATTGGCAAAGATTCAATATTTAATTAAGTAGAAATATTCTTAAATATTACGCTTGTACGTATATTGTTGCTATAATGTACTGCTAATTTGTAATTTACGCGTTGATAGCTTTTGTCTATCTTTAATAAGAAAGGAAGGTCATAACAGACAATAATCATGATGCAATAAATATTGTTAGGATACAGTATCGTGTCTATAAATACAATGTTAGATGATCATATGACTAACAATCCAGCACTTGTTATTGATTTTGAAATTTTCAATTAAAAGCACTAAAACAGTAAGTGTGGTATATTTTATTCAATACGCCAGTACCAGTGACGTCTTCTTAGGTATATGTCCGTAACGCGAAGTGTTATGTACCGTCACGTGAATACATATATTAACACATTTTAAGATTACAATAACAAGTGAACTTTTAACAAAACAAGGAAGACTCTTAACAATGGAAATATAAACAATTGCTATTTGCGAAATATCGTCTCCCACAGCCGTGACAATGAAACCATAATGTTATTCTTCGAAAATCACCACAGCCCATTATATCGGTGGTGTAAAAAATAACAATTGGGCTGAACGCCAACCGTTTTCGCATGTCCGACTTAATCGGTTACAAATAGACTATAGATATCGTTACGCTTTTACTATTCTGGCCATGTCACTGGTGCTGTTACGACTTGTTTACGGATAAACGGTGAAAGTTATCGTGACATTTTCTTATACAGTTCAACGGAAATTGATTTACTTGTATATTTTCCATTGTTAAGGTATACTAATCCTTTGAAAGCAGAATATTGTCGTTAGTTTTAGAGTCCAATTCATTGTTGTCAAGTCCCATATAATTAATTAATAATTAATTTCAATGAATTATTAATTAATTAAAATTAATTAATAATAATTAATTTAATTTTGTACGAACTAGTTATGATGTAAGTTTACACAAGTAACGTCATGATTAACATCGATTGGTGGTCGAGCTGGAGCGAGTGAATCGATAGATGAGGCTCGTCTGAGCACACTGACCGATTCCGGAGCCGATCTCACGGAACACTGATTTCGGTAACACTCGGCCTAAACCACTAGACACGACACACTGTTGTTACTTTTTTATATTTACATTCTATATTCATATTGATAACATTAAAGTAATTGTATTTTAAAACTTATGTTGATTATACTTCAGTTTCTAATTAATTAGGTTGTCAGATATATAATACTAGGTAGGCTGAGGTTAATTTTTAGCCACAAACATGATAGCAACAACCGTCTCACATGCAACGCCCTCTGTTTGTTACAAACAAGCGTTGCTATTTTGGCAAGTACTGTATCGTAAATTGCCACTGCATTTCGTTAAAAGACACAATGGCACCTCAATTATTTTTTATTTATTTTATTTTGCTCGTCAAAATGACCACACTCCACCTGATGGTAAGCAGTCGTGTGGTCTAAGAGCAGTGGCCTCCACACCGCCCCCACAGCAGCCGAGGTGATGTTCAGGTATCTACTAATTAACACAAGTACAGTCGCTTTTGAACAATCCCTTTATACTGTCGAGTTCGTAGTGTGTACAGGCATGTTGCAGTACTTATGTCATCATTCTCCTTTATAAATTATTGTATTTCATCAATAATCTGATGATCCCTGTGTTACATTCAATCAGAGAACACAAAAAATTTCCAGACCCAGTACATCTGTTTACACAAATATTTGTCGCACATGGAGATCTAATCCACAGCAGGCGGCACACTGGCGGCAGTGATGTGACCAATTAAGGCACTGCGCCTTTTGGGTAGCCATCGGTATATCATACTGAAACATATTTTTGCCTGATTTTGGCGATTTACAAGGAAGCACAAGGCTTACCATGACTAGCAAATCCGCCATTGTATGTTCAAGAAAAGTCATAGCGGCGTCTTTCTTTAATTTTCATCTTCGATTTAATTTTCTATACTTCGGTTATCATAAGTTTTTTTCTGACGCCTAAGTGCCCTATAACTAAGTCATCCACGGGAGAACCTTTCAGGTCCTTAAATTTAACTGCCATGTTTAGTAATTAAGGTATAAAAGAAAATCTTAGAAATATAATTTGTAACAAGATGCTGTAAGCATAGAAAATATGAAACATTTTAATTTATTTTTAAGTCGGTCATTATCATATGCTGAACCGAATAAATCGTTATATGGTATTTGGAAAAGAAGATTTATCTAAATGGTCCGCGTTTTTTTTAACAAGTCCACTGTGAGATATTTACATTAGGTTACAGATGTATCACCATATCCACCTGTGACCTTCCACAGTGTCTTGGTATTTAGCATACATCGACATTGGCTGCTAATAGAATTAATCTCCGGCACGCACATTGCTCTAATTAGTTTTGTGCTACATACATCGCTAGTATATCAATGATAAATTGTTTATTTATCTTCTATCTATATATACTAGCGGTCGCCTAATGGTCAAAATTCGACCATAATTGTTTTAAATTTTAAGTTTGATCGTTATTAAGGTTTTATTGTCTATCTATAACGTTACCCTTCATTTAGATTTCGCTGAGGTTATACAGGTTAATTTACTTATCTTTTTCAAACAAATTATTATTTACTTAACTATACTCTTTCATTGACGGTATTCCTAAGCTTCCTACTTTGTTTTCTTTTTCTTCATTACATATAAATAAGGTATATAATATTTATTTTTATTTATTTTATTTTACACACACACATAAAACTATTATTACAAATACTTACTTTCTAATGCAATAGCCTATGTACATAAATATAAAAAGAAAACAAAAATGGTAACTCAATAATAAACTAAACTAAAGAAATTTCACAATATGTAACCATAGTTACGAAGAATTGTACGACGTCAGACGAACAATGCCGAAATACTACGAACGCGACTCGACTACGTGTGTCAAATGCATAGTTGTGTGCGTGTAGTGTATTTTCATTAATTTAATATATTTCTTATGCATATTTTATATAAATACATAATAGGATTCGCCCCTCCTTCTCCATATAAACTTTAACTGTGCCAAATTTCATACTCCTCCGTCCGTGCAATTTTCGTAAAAAGGGGTACAAAGTTTTTGCTTCACGTATTAATATATAGATAATAAATCTGTAGAAAAGTCGTTTTTGCACATCGAAAATATTTCCAAAAAAATAGCCAGGGTGTTGAAGCATAACCAACAGAACCCATTTCCAGCATTTTTTGGATTTTTGTCTGTTTGTCTGTGCACGCATAACGTAAAATGTACGAAACCAATGTAGATAACTTTTATACGTGAAAATTGACGCAACTTGAAGTATTACTTAGTTTTTGTTTCATCGCAATCGGTTCTTCTCTATCAAGAGATATGAGATAATATGAATTTAAAGTGTTCAAGAAGTAAAATAACACACGCAATTTAGTTACTTGCAACGCCACCTTACGACTAAAAATAGAACTAATGTTGACAGTTGAACTCCATATTTGATAGATGGCTTTGTGTATATGACGTCATTTTCTGAACCGCGATGTTAAGATTTTCCGCGGAAGAATGACCCTCGCCCGTGTTTCGTAGTTCCTTAGTTCGTACCTTTATTTTCCTTGAAAATGCCTTCTAGAAAAGTTAAAGTCGCTTAAGTTCGTAATAAACTCTGACCGCGACTTTGCGCTCCCAAAAGAGCATCGGGGAACGCAAAGTGCGGTTATCAACTGATCAAGAGCATCACGCCTTTGCTTAAGAGGAAACACAAGGGCCGTTTTTCCATACAAACGTAGTCCCCTGTTTCCTCCCTGGATAATGCCAGTAGATCAATATATTTTTCCAAAAAATGTATAAACTCTATTGACATGTTCCTATGTTTTCCTTCTTTTCATAAATTAATTGTTAAAAGAGACATGAGCCTTCAAAAACCTAAAAAATTAGCCAGATTTGCCGCTGTGTTCAAACATCCAGAAAGACATGATTATTTAAAAAAAGGAAAACATAGGAAAACCAAAGCCTTTTTTAAATTTTTAATGAAAAAGTAGTTAAATCGGTCAAGTTTTGGAGAAGGAATCAGGGGACTCGGAAACGTTGATTTTGTGTACTTTTAATAGGTATTTTCGGTCCAAGCTGCAGTTGTCTCTATTGCGCTCTGTGGGTACTGCGCGACAGCAATAGATTTTACAAATACCTATTTTCAATTCTCTCGACCTTAGTGTTTCCTCTTAACAGGTTGCGGCACCGGTGACGTAGTTTTCATTCCCAGGATCCCCATTATTCCCAATAATTTTCCTTTTTGTTCCAAACGTGTGTAGATTAGTATGAATATAGAGAAGCATTAATTGACATAGTGAAGTGTCTCATTGAATAAACTTATAAGTCCTTTATTCGCAAATTCTTTATTAGTCCGTGGCTTGCATTACGCTCTTCTTATTTTCTATAGCGGTCAGGTAACACGGATATTGACTGTACTCTTATCTAAGCGACCCGTTGTAGTTTTCGACAACCACGCGAATTAAGTCGTGGACACAGCTAGTTACTTAATAAGTTCCCAAAGTCATCGTCCAGCTGACGTTTGCCAGATTATTCCTACTGAGTTACAAGTGCAAAGATTTAATAGGAAGAGAATTACTCGCTATGTCTGCGGCGAGAAGGTGCTAGTAAACAAACTGTTGGCTGTCACCTGCATATCATAGTCGCGTGTACGATAAATTGCATATACGAGTACGTGCGCCGCTGCATCAAATGCCTCTAAAGACCACAAATAGACTTTAGATTGGTTTGTTACAGCTTGCTTCAATCATATCGCAATCAACACCTTGTTGTCCAACGTACTATATGTAACTTCTAACTTGATCGCACCGAAGTTTCGTTCGGTAAACAAAGCATATCTATAATATAATAAAAATACAGCCTACCTACTTGTTGAGTAAGCGAGGTTAAGTAACGCACCCCGACCTCGGGGACTTCGGGTAGTAAACGAATATTGGCTATAAATGACGGCAGCTAATTAGTATTGATGCGATATACATACATACAAAGTTATATACTGTTACTTTTTATATGTATGTAAAGGCGTTTTCTTATAAAAGAATACAAAAATATGAATGAAATTTAAAAAGCACTTGCTTTTTAAAAATATTGCTTTCACTGTCGGTATCTATTGACATGATCTTACATTCAATCGACGCGACGTGATTTAACGATATAAGTCGTCACATAAACCTTCACCATGGGCGTGTATGAGGAATGTGATGAAAGTGAATGAAGCCAGAGAAGTGTGTCAGGATCGTAGCAAATGAAAATCCTTAGTCTCTGCCTACCCCTCTGGGAAACAGGCATGAATCTATGTATATATAAACCTTCACCACGGTATACGCCGCCTTAATTAGGGCTTTATTCACCAGGGTGTTAGGGGGTCTTGCGACGCTGTCGTTATGATTATATTGCTTATTAAATACGTAACAAGGTACATAATGCTAGTACGACTGGCAACATTTTTCTCGAATTATTTTTAAACTAAATAGTACTTTCATTTTAATCGCAAGTTTGGAGACGAAACCACTTAGAGTACGGCTTCCGTATCTGCAGTGCTACTGCACTGCAGATACGGAAGCCGTCTTTTATAAGTGAAAATATGTCGATACATGCTTAAACGGTATTGCAAACGTACGCGATTAAGACGGCAAGATTGAATTAGGTATAGTATCACTTGATATTTTGATTGCGTGAAAGCTAGAGATTAGTCCAAGTGATTCTTCTTTGGTCCGTATTCTTTGTTACTATTTAATACCATAAAATGGTCATAACAACATTAATCCTTCGAAGTTTTGACCGGCCAACCTACATCGCACGCGTAGTATGTAACATGATTTATTTCAAATCGGTCGTTGTTAAACTTAACTATACTAAACAACTTGTGCTTTCTTTTTCATTTCCTCCTTTTGCAATCGAATAACTTTTATTGATAGATTTGTACAATAATGAAGTCTCAGACGTAACAAAAAGAAAAGAGTCGTCGCAATACGTGTACAGATATAGATCTATGAGAAAATCCTGACGTCTTACTTTTCTAATATGGATTGACAATTGTTTAAAAACTTCATGTACATAGTTTCATTTTAAATCTAAGCAATTTTGGGTGTGAGTGTATTTGAGCTTAATGACATAAGTTTGGCTATTCCTAGAAAATATCTTTAACAAATAAGCATACTACAAATCAATGTGTTCCTATAAAACATTACTTAAATTACGAAACCCAACGAATTCATAAACATTTGTTTAACCGCGTAATTTGACCAATGCATGCCCCACATAACACAAAGCTGCGTTCGGTCGGGGCACATAACGTGCGATGTTACCATTGATCACGTATCTGAGCTCCTCTACCGGTCGCTCCGCCATATTCATTACGCGAACCTTCTATAGCCCTGTCCACTATTATATGTTTAACAATCGACGTTTGATCATCAAGGCATCCACCATCGAAAAATTTTAATTACATCGTTAACTGGCTCTACCACATACATATGCGGGTTATTTTGTTAGAATAGTTTGCATAGTGTAGCACGTTTACTTAGTGATGTTAACCCGTGTAGCCATTTCAGAAGCTAAGTAGTCATTATACTTATTAGCAAATATCGTTGAATGATCTAATGTTTCATATTTGCTCACGGTAATGTTCAAGGTTTTTATAGTACAGTCGTTTCATTCGAGAGGAGGGAATAAAAATAGTTTCGAAAGCTCAAACAAAGGATGCAGATCCATTGTAATTGACGGTTCCTTTATTCCCTGGCTATTACAATAACAATAGTGACGGTATACGAATTCTGCCTTATTTTTAACACGGGTTTTTCTTAACAAGAGCCATATTGATATACGTCACGTGTAATATGTTATAGAATCATTCGATTTAATCAATTTTGCACTACATTATCACAAGTTTTACCATCTCTGCATAGCCGTTACAGGTTACATTTTTGACCATCAGCGATTTGGCTAGAGATAATGTGAAGGTGCCATTGACAGGCTAGGTCAAAAACAGAATAACTTACAAGAATAACATTAATACAAAGTGTAAAAAACATTGTTTGGAAACACGGCGAGTCTTCGTCGACGTTTTACAAGTCAAGTCATTAAATATTAGTTTAGTTTAATCACTTCGTACTAAACTAATTAATTACACAGTTCTAATTAGCTAGTAAGCCTAATGCTATTGCCCGATTTAGCGACGTGTAAGATTAAAAATATGGCCATCGGGACTATAGTAACTATTATTGCAGTCTGATGTCTCTCGAACGAGTTTTTAAGTATATGTTTTCTTTCACAGAGGCGTCCAGCTCTGACCCTGGAGCGGCCAGTGCAGCCAGCCCAGTCAAACAACGCAAGCCCTTCAGCGGGTGAGTTATCTAAAAATTTCACGTTATTTTGTGCGCCAGGGATTGACATTTATTTTAAAAGACATATTTTTGTCGAATCAACATCAGAATTAGGTGATAAATAAAGTAGTAAATAATATTCATTAATTGGGTACGAAAAAAGTGAGAGCTGGTAAAGAAATAGGTTAGAGAATAAAGGAATTTCGCTTCGAATACCTAGCCGTAAATTGCAGTTTTGCTAAACCGAAGTATGGTGCGTCATTTTTACATCATTTGACAATATCTCTTACTACCAGATTTGAAACGCGCTTTTTAATATCTTGCTTATTGATAAAAATAATAAAATGGCCAAAATAAATAATCTATTGTGTTGTGTTTAGTATTATCCACCGGTTTTGTAACAGAAAACATTATTCGTAACATTCGGGATATTATATTTTAATAGGTTTCCTGATGCGGTTTCTAGGCGTACTCGCCGTATCTTTCTCGAAACATATCCAAAATATTATTTTGCCGGGCCGCATATGCATTACGCATAGTTTATAATTAAACATGCAGAGTGCCGATAAACCAAAAAGATAAAGTAAAGGATTTCCTTTTCAAAGAGTATATTATCTGAATCTAGTCTCTCTTGTAATAGTCATGCTTTAGTTATTTTATTATCTCGGTGTTGTTTTATCTAATTCTTGAGCGATATGAAGGGCAGTCGCTCAGTCGTTGAGTGGAGCGGCGACGTCGCACGCGCAGCCACCAGACATGTCCGCCGACGCGGATGTTTCGCGACACTGTTGTGCCAACTGTTTTCGTCATATCAGGTTATTCCACCGACTCCAGTTATCTCAACACGCGTACTTCAGTTCATTTATATCTGGTCCAATTGGTTAAGGGTTCCTGTTTATTGTGGATTGATAATATTCTAGTGTGTACAATCAAATGTGTCCGTGACTGTGCTCCTTCATTGCCGAAGTTATTATTACAATGCGTCAAGTTTTCTACTCCTCAGGGCGTAAAACATTGCGTAACAATTTGACGTAAGCAACTACATAAATGCTGTCGTTTAAACTTCAGTAAGAGCTAAAGGAAAGATGCATAGCTTCTTGGTATTCATGATTGCTGACATGTTGCATCGCATAACCTCCACCATTCGCAAATAACATCGTTAATAAACGTAGATGTGCGTCGCAGTTCTCGAATTTTCTCTACTTTTATTCATCGAAACAATAAGATGCGTTTTGCACCCAGATTGTGCGCATCCAGAGAGCATGCATTTTAACGGGAACAACCTATAAATACCATAATTATACTGTGTGTATAATGCATTTCCTTCGCAAATAGTACAAATTCAAATTAAAGAATACTACATTCTGTATTGTATATTTTGTTCAATGTATAATATTTACTTGGGTTATCTCAACTATGTGTAGGTATACATAAAGAAGTTCTTTGGATGATTTGTTTGAACTGTATATGCAATGGCAGCGTACTATTACTAATTTATATAGAATGTCGTGTCGTGTATTGTTACCTAACTAATTGTCTCTCTGGTCCAAACTAAAGGGTGCTTAAACAAGTAGGGGAACAACACGGTAATGTTGTCTCTTCTGGATGGAGCGACAAAGCTGATAGATAAATTGTTTCCTCAAACTTCCCTTTGGCGCCAACGTGATTTGTTTATTGTATTTACTGACGAAAACTCTTTGGTATCTTAATGCTGAACATAACAATTGAAATATCGAACCGAGATATTCGGTACACTCTCATGGAAACGAAAATGCTTTTATTTGCATGTCTGAGTGTAAAGTATCGAGAAGATCACTTATTTTTTGCTAGCAAACTGACAAATTATATAAATATAATAATATAGCATTGTAACAATGTCGAGTGGCTGACACTAACATACGTAGCTACGCTTATCAACTCCTTACAATTTACGTTATCTAATCTCATCCGTTCTTATTGTACCTGCGTTAATGCCCAAGAAATAATTAAATATTTAGTAATAGTAATATATTTCTCATAATACGCACACCATACATTAGCATTCTTAGTATAATACTAAATATTATATTTTTTTAATTTGTATGAGTGTTGTGATCTTATGGTCTTAAAATATTAAATAATAAGTAAATTTGAGCTTTGTGTGTCGCAAAACGCCAAGTTAATTTTTTACACAACACAACCGATACCTCAATTACATATCATTAATTGATATGTAATTGAGGTATCGGTTGTGTTGGTGACATCGGCCCATCAGTGTGACAGACGGTTGCGTGTCCGCGAGCCGTCGAATCGAGCACAGCCCACCGCGCCGCGCGCCGTCGCCTCGCCGCACAGTTACACACACTTAATACAACATTATCGCGCCTGTATCTCGCCTGATACGGCTCCTTGTCGACCGTCCCCTGATCACATTATTTACTCCTTCGAAATAGAAACTAGATAACAATGTTTGTGCACGTTTTGCATGTTAGTCAGTGCAAACCCGAGCGTGGTAGTGTTCGTGCGTGACAGTGATGTGGTATGTTCGTGCGGTGCTCCAACTATGTGGAATCAAGTTGTTCACGTTAAGTAAGTTCCAGCATCAGCTATTGCAATGTAGAGACCAGGGATACCTCACATTTAGTGATATTGCTATTTGAGTACGACCCAGTTGCGGTAACTGGTCCTTGCGCCGATAAAGACCTGACCAGTTAGACTGTTTCATTATAAGATATAATGATAATATTGTTAGGTACTAATAATTGTTTCAATAATTGTCAGGTTGTCTAAAATTCACACACAAAATAACTTAATCGCCAACTGTACCTACGTGAACAAACGTGAGTCGTATCAAAGTAATTAATCAGAGCCATGAAAACTCTTCATGTGGGTGATACACAGCGCGATTCACATTCATATTTCAAAGTTAATTGCCTCATAATGATACCGCGTAATGCACACTTATATGTCCATCTGTCATTTTAACATTTGTAAACAATTTGGAAAATTCGTTGTCACTGTATAATGGAGTGTTTTCAAACTACTGTCATATTAATCGTAAACGCTGAGTATTGAACGCGCTACTCCATAATAAACAAACTTGTAGCAGTATAGTTCGATGCTCAGAGTGTTTGGTATATATACAACGTTTCTAGTAAGTCCTACTACTCGTTTAATATCTAGGCGACGAGTATACTGTGTAATTATATAAATTTATATTATCCCTAATCAAATAATCTTACGTTTCACGTGACCGGCAGGTGATGTAAGTCGCAAGTCACTACAAATTATATCACTGAACAGATGTACGTTTGTTGTTCAGTAATCAATTTTTGTATCGATCTAAACTCTTGTCGTTAACGTGCCTCGATAACGAAGTCATCTTTCTTTAAGCCGACTTTATGTCTTATTTCATAATGTGTAATATTAAATAATTTGAAATATGACATCAAAATTAGTATGGCATGTACCTATGTATTTTTTGTTTCTTGAAAATTGCACAGCGCCTGTCCTGTTCGTGTTCAAGCGACAGGGATTTGTTCTATAGCTTAAACACAAACGTGTCACGTTTAGAAAGCGTGAAATTATTCAATATTGGACGGTTCAAATCTGCTCGGATAACATCTCTTATCATCATACTTAACACTGTCAGCGTGCGGTCTATTATATTATAATCTATTACTTTGTTTAAACTACCTCAGTACAATATTGATCATATACCGATCTATATATGTTAAGTACACTATATAAATCGCAACTTACATTTGAATAACGAAGTAACAACAGGATAATTAACAACTAAAATAAATATTGTCTGGTGTCTATACGATGCCAATAATGACGAAACTGGATCACGATCATTTACTAAACGAATTCTATTCGATTTAAAATTTGATACTTCATCACAGCTGTATGCACAAGTAGATGCAGTAGATCGTGTGTAGTTGCGGTTTGTATCTAAGTTTTGTAGTAGTTGTTTTGTTTATAATGCTAATTAAAACTGGCTGTGTCAATCGAATATGAGGAAAACTATAAGTAATAATGACGCACGATATATCGAATACATACATTGCGGTTTACGTATTCTGTTACATATGTGTAATTGTGGTCCATTGGTGTTCATGGCCGACGCACTGTGCTGTGCCTAAATCATTTCAGCTGCGGACGGGGCGCGGCCAGCCTCTCACACAGCACACTTACTCTACCGTGTCATGTGGCGCCCTTCTACTTGTTTACATTTTTTATAATCGGAGATTACCCTTACAGTATCCTATTCGTTGTAATACAAGTTATATCTATTGTAATACCGACCCGATCACTCGCCTTATTGAGTGCCACGATTTATTATTAATTAATAGTTAACGCTTAATGAAACTCGAGCTGTTTAATCTCATTCTGTCAGTTTCTGTCGTCAAGCAGATTGTCGTTACTGAGTTAGGGTTTATTAGCAGTCTTCTTGTATCGTTGTATTTCAACCAGATTTGGTAGATGTGATTTCTAATATTATGTTTAACAATTTGGTAGACTTGAATAGATAAAATTCGTCGTAGTAAGGGATACCTGGATCATGTGTTTTATATAGTGCCTATATAAATGTTGACTAACTACTATAACACTAAACCTTTCTATTTAGAATATTTTATTGACATTATTATTGTGTTGTCCTACATAGAAAACGCTGGCTAGGCCTCAAAAGCAAGCAATCACAGAGCAAAGCTGACAAACCAACTGGCGCTCAATCACCAGCCACAACAGACAAGCCTATACCTCTCAAAAAGATTCCATCAGACAAGAAACTCAAGGTAATGTTTTCATTTAATTCAACAATATATAGACACCGTATCCCAAGGCTAAAAGTTAATTAGAAAGTTAATGACGCTATGAGACACCGTATACAAAAATTAATTACGTTCAAAGAATGTAATTATGAATGTCGTAACTTAGTCCCGACAATTTGTTTTCTTGAGCTATCTAAATGACGCCTGTACGTTGCGTTCTAAGGTATATCATTGTTAATTTTAGTACAAATTGACCAGAAGTCTATAACTTATTTAATATAGAAATGCATGTGTAACTGGCAAAAAATCTATAAAATGTCATTTTGTTTAGTTACCCTACGGAACTGTAGGAGACAACGGCCGGCATGACGATCACGAGGTCGGCAAACTTGACGAAGCAGAAGACGAGGCGGCCGATGTAGAACTCCCACCGCCCATGAAACCCATTAACGTAAGTTTTATTTATAATCACGCTTCTTATTTCACAACAACTTAAAAAACAACTGTGACCGCCACCCAACACCGACCGCTCGGAAAATACGAGCAATGCAAATAAGTTATACAGCTGTGAATAGGTAGCTGTTTCTTTTCTCTACTTGTAGACTTGGAATATAATAAATATACAATCGAAAGCGTAATTTCTTTGAAATAGCTATTTGTTGCACCTTTCAGCAAACTCTTTCTTTTATGATAGGTATAATGCCAAACCATCTAAATGCGAAAATCGAAACCATCAATGGTAACTATTGGTTCACATTACATCCATATTCTACGACAGTTTTTCACTGCATCAAAGTATTACCTGCTACGTCGACATTTAACTTCAGCGACGGACACGCACTTAAAATTACCTGTACTGCAATTGTAAAATGGCAGTACAAAATGAACCTTAAAGGCTGCAGCTGAACAATAGGGTGTGACGAAACGAATTCTCAAAGTTCATTCAGCACATGTAATGCTACTATCACTAAAGGCCTCGTGCACAGCGCTGCTCGGCGTAAAGCTTCGCGTGAAGTGCGCGGCTTTGTTACGTTCGCGCTATGTACAAGATATTCCAGAAACAAAGTTCCACTTCGCAATACTTGGCGTAACTTGGCGTTGTGTTTAATTTCCACCAACAGCCGCGAGCTTTTAGCATACTTGCAGTAATGACCCTGAAGGTGCATCTACATATATTTATACTCCAAGTCTACTATTTATCTATGGGTATTTGACTATACAGTTAACAACCAACAGTTAGCAATGCACTTACCTATATAGCAATAGTCAAATAATATTTCAACAAATCTGTTTGGCACTTGCACATATTGTCGTTGTGTTTCGAGAAATAAACGGGGAAGTGTTAAAACATTCAATCTAAAATATTGAACACTAGTAACTAAACGCAGGGATAGGGTGCAAGCCCCAAGCTTGTGTTGTGTTAGTTTTGCGCCGTGCCTATGTGCTACTGGTTTTCCCCTCTGGCAACATAACTAACTAATCTGTAAAAGCATTCGCTAAAATTAATTTAACTGCATACAATTATGGACTCAGCGAACTCGCACTAATGATATCAATCATTATTTTAATGTCCCACAGTCCCAGTAACGTAAGGTAGTACAACGTTTTACATCACACTAATACAAAAACTGTGTTTTGAAAAAACAAAGAAATGGAAAGAGATGAATAAAGAGCACCTTCAGAACGTGTCAGTAATGTGTGCGTACTCGGCAGACGATTGTTCAACATGAGGTTGTTGTATCCGTTGTTTATAAAGGTCTCGCAACACAAGATTACCTTTAAGAACGGGAGATATGTTAAGAAATCACACATGGAGGGGAAGTACTGTGTGGACTTTAAACTTCGGCAAACCGCGTTCAATTTGAAATGCAACAAGAATAGACCGTTGTTATTACTTTTTAATGACACTATGACTAAGCTTATCTTAATGAGTTTTAAAGATGTCGACGCGGAATCAGCAATAAAATATCCCGAATGGGTAAATACGAGTACATCAACTTTACAAAAGATAACTACATATCTTTATGTTATGTTGTATGAGTAAGGTTTCAGGAGTCTTCAAGGAAGTTCTGTTTTATCAGCAAGTGGATCTGTTTAAACATTCCCAAGAGTCCATTGTCTACGGTAACCGCTGCTTCCAACCTTAATAGGATAAATTCACAAAAGCAAAAAACAAAGCAGGTCGTGGCCTTGATGAGGCTGCAGTGGAGTACTCTTATCCGATATTGTTATCCACCACATCAACATACAACAAATTTATTGATAACACAAGTGACGTAACAAAATCCAAAATTAGACTGTGTTTAGTCTATAAAAATGGTTTGTTTTGCTTCTCCATTAACGCTACGCGCGCACCGAATCACTAATATAGTGAGATTGTTATAAATAAATAAAATAAGAATGTTGAACTGTGCTATTGAGAAATATCTAATACTACGCTTATTTGAATGGAGGGGTCAGTGACAGGCAATAGCGTCGCGTACTTCCATCGACTTTGTCGCAATCGAGTTGCAGATACTCGCTCATTTTCTTTATTAGCAAATCTTTACCACGGCTGTTAAAGATTTGCTTATAAGGGACATAATGGTGAAGTTTCATCATATATTATATAAACGATTCAACACGAGGAGTAGTCTTGACGTGCATAGTTTAACTGCATGGATAGCGCGATGATCTAAAATTTAAATAGTTAGTAAGTACTTACCCCTGGCTAGAGTGTTTGAGTCCCGCTCATGCCCTTATGTATGACCCCACCCTGTAACACGCTTTATATGTCTGTAGTTTATCTTCCAGCCCTTCCTTGCAAGTTTTACCCCGAAAATATATTTTATAATTTGTTTGTGAAAAGCTCATATTGTTATCAGTATGTTTGAATAAAATTCAATACGATAGGGAATAAGAATATGTGTAAGGTACGAATTTATAAGATGAATATATTGTCAGTATATAAAAATGTGTTATCAGGACATATTTGCAGAAGAGCTTTTAAAAACAAATAAAGGTTTGTTTTTAACGAAGTCTCGATTTTTATTCCACCATGAAGAATTATGATAATTATTCCACCATGCAAAAGAAAACCACTTTTTAGGTCTATTTAAAATCGTAACTCTCATACCAGTCATTTAGGTTCTATGACATTTAATAATTATGAACAGCAATAGCAGCGATAGCTAAGTGGGGAGACTAACAGACTGCAATACAGAGGGTCTCGGGTTCGAACCCACGACGCGCACCTCTGACTATCGGAAGTTATATGACTTTTCGAAATTATGTGCGTATTGATTGACAATTATCGCCTGCTCCGTGCCTCGGAGAGCGCGTTAAGCCGTCGGTCCCGGCTGCCATGAACATCTATGGCAGTCGTTATTGGGAAGTCAGTGCCTTCTAATATCCTGACACTGGTCTAGCCTTAGGGTATCGTTAGCCTTTGGGTTGCGGAGGTCAGATGGCAGTCGCTCCGTTTAAAAACTGATATCCAGTCAATTCCGGTTAGACTAGAAAGCCGACCCCAAGTGACTTTGAAATAATAAAGGCTTGGGAGAAGAAGACATTTAATAATTATGAAAATATTTAGATGTAAAATTTTACCTCATTTCAACGGGCGGAGAAGCCTATTAATAAGTTTAGGAACTGAAACCCTTGAAACATCGAACTTGGACCGAGTTTAGAATAAAAAGCTTTATTATAAAAAGAGTTGCGAAACAGTATTTAAGAAAAAAATATTTAGTGCATTATACAACTTGACGAAAATATACCTGGTCAGTGACCCTTAATGTTTATTGTAATATACAACTGTTGTACTCTGTACTGTGTACTGTAGGTATTTTCCTTTTAAGTCTAAATGCCTAAAAATACACACCTTTCAGCAGCATACATACCAAAGACACTCAGACACAACACAACTATCTACTATTACTCGGCTATCACAGTTTTCTATGGAGCGTGGGCAAAGAACTATCAGCGCTCGAAACATTAACAGCAACAGTAACGAAATGCCAAATCAAATTATTACGCTGTTCGGGCACGAACGTTTTCTGTAACATTGCTTCCGAAAAAAAATGGATGCTCTGCTCAATTAAAAAGGATTCCAGAAATCCAATATAGTCAATTACGTCGACAACACGAGCACCTAAATAACAGACAGGCTACGAATATTTTTTGTGCAAATCAACAAAAAGTACGGGTCGTGAAGCGACATCAGAGCGAACTCAATCAGCTGTGTATTACGATTGCTGTTGATAGCTCTTTGAGACTGGCTTCACGTGCTCGTTGTAATAAAAAGTCAGTCTATTCAACATTGCCAGATGTTCACAGAGTACGTGACTATCTTGTTTTTGAAAAATATAATTGCGCTTTGGTTTGCAAAACGCTACGCCCGCCTACGAAGATAACTCGTCTCTTAATAAGAGATTTATCTACCTAAGTATAGACGTATGCCGTGATGCACCTATTCCTCATATTTCGAAGAGTACATACTTACATAGTCTCACGCCTAGATTGCTGAAACGGTAGACATAGATGTATTATTAATTTATTACACACCCACATTTCACCAACTATGGTTTAGGTCCCACGTAGGGAGTCTCTTGATATCTCAAGTGCAACAGACCTATTCACTGTGTTAGTTCGAAGAGATAAAGGCGTGATAATACAATCACATTAAAAATGTTATTGTATTATATAGGGTTTTAACGCTTATCTCCGTAGTAATTCCGATAGCTTCAAATGTAAGTGTTCTCCCAACAGAACCCACAAGCAGTGTTGCAACAGCCCGCCCCCGCTGCTGCAACTGTTCCAGTGACGAGGGTGAGTACCTACGCACGGACACACACATCATTGATCAAACACGCATACACTCCTAATCTCTATTAACTTATCATCACTACAAATAATCTTCTTCTTCTAATATTAACCGTCGGGGATATGCCCAGGTGCTTCTATGCAGGTGGTTATATAATAGTCAATATTTTCAGAACTCCTTGGCCATTGACCCTATGGATAGCAATAACGGCGCAGCCGATATCGCAGAAATAGAGCAGATCGTCAAGGAGCGGATGGTTCGGCCCTATATTAATGCATGATGTGTGCATGCTATTTTTCTTTTGTTATTTCCATACCCGTACTGTTCAAAGCGTCTGTGGAGAGACCTCACATCAATCAATGTAATATTATCAAAGTATATACGCCGCTCCTAAGCTCAGTATGTAATCGAAGATTGATTACGACTGAAATGGTTTGTATATGGCAGTTAACTGGCGACACGGCAGTGCACAAGTGACACAGCAGCGCGACCGGACCGCCTTCTACATATAAAATCACTTCGGAAACACGAAATAAATCACTTAGGAACAACCCACATTTTGGAGATGTTTGTCGGCCAGTTTTAAGTTGCGACAATAAGTTAATAATAAGCAGTTTTAGCTAATATTGCTTGAATTCTCTATCGAAGACTATTATAATGATCTTTATTAATTACAACAGAAATTAGGGTCGAAATACGGTAGCGGCGATTTGGGTTTTATAATATTTCATGAAAATATTTTATACCTAAAACTTTAATCACAATAAGTTACATAACAATTTTTGTTCGGATTTAATAACCCTAGTCTTGTTACAGTTAATTGGAGACTACGAATATCATAGTACAATTTTAGTAGACGTTATTATAGAACATTTATCTAAAGTTCACGTATTACGAGGATCTCGTAGGTAAAACAACTAGTATGAACAGTATGGGTTGCACTGTTAGGTTTAAAATCACGTGTTTTATTTTGATGTCAGCAGCAAATATGTTTACCTCGTAGTACCAGTAGAGCTGGGAGGCGCAACAAAACCACGAAAACAATTGGCTACAACATTTGTGCGTTAGCTTTGCAAAGGAGTTTCAAGTTTTGTTATCGTTTGAATAATTGCTTTATTTCGCATGTGTAAATACCCTAGTCGCGTTTATTTAGGCTATTGTTGTTTTTTGGTTACTTTTTTGCATGGTTTGTGGATTTCCGTCATTTGTTGTAGATTTTATATGGAATAGCCGCTTCCGTATGAGTAGTACTTACTACAGGTACAGTATATACCTCAACGCTCTTTGTTCATTCACCAAGCGACACTGTCTGAATTCGTAGCCGAATATAACCATATCTTCATTTGTCATAAGCCGACTGTACGAACTTAAGACTTTCATTGTTACTATACGAATTGCATGCGTATTTTAATTATCAACGAAATGAATATTATTCAATTAGTTCAACCGTCTACATATTCGATTGTAGAATCGTTTCAAAGCAACAATTAATATAACTATTTAATAAAATCATGTGTATCCTGTAATAACGTATATACACATAATTTGTAGACAATATTTCCTAGCGTAATGAATAATTAGTTTCCAAATAATGACCAATTAAGATATATAAATGTGTACTTGTGTTGTATAGGAGCAACACGGTTGTGTTGCTCTTGCTGGTGCCGCCAGTACATCCGCCCGCGCTGAAGAAGAAGAACAACCCGTCACTCCAGGACCCGACTCATCCGAGGCCACGCTGAAGAAGCGAGAATATGTTCTACGAGAACTAGTGGACACTGAGGAAATTTATGTTTCCGATCTACAGCTCATCTGTGAAGGATACATGCGTCACGTACAGGTCAGCAAACACAGCTATAATTATGACGTGTAGTTATTCATCAGTATATATTACTTCAGTCACATTATTTAACTTATTTGTAGATATCGCCTTTTATTACCAATAGCCTCTTCGTAGCTGCCCATTCAACAATAAACGGATCTCTCGCTTCGTTTAAACGTATTGAACGCTTAGTCACTTGCTCGCAATAACCAAGTTTAAGTTTGTTCAGCGATGGCTAAGCGTGACATTTCGCCGATTTCTTTTAATTTCTATGGTATCTCTATGGTATCTCTCGGTAGTTATACGCTTTTATGTTCGAACATTGGAGAAAGCGAGCTAGATTTTTATTTTAACCGATCAAATGTTACCTACTTCTGAAAAGGTGCTAGCTTATATTTTTGTTAGTATAAAAGTCCTCAGTGCCAAACCGAGAGGTAGACATTTGGATATACCTACACTTGATTATAATACGATGATGAAGTTGGGCCTAACTATCGGTGAAAACACAATAGAACCCGACCGACAACAGCTACGAGCTTGTCTAAATCGATTTCACCAACTAAATTGGTATTACTTATTGGTTGCGAGCCTAATCTTATGATGCAATTAACTTGAATATTATCACTGTTGTTAGTAACTAGTACTACTTATTATTAATTTATAGATTTATATAATAATGTTTGAATAATAAAACTGTGTAATGTTGAATAAATAGTAACTTAAAGCGTCTCTTCAACACTATTAAAGGTAAAATAAAAAAAGAGCGTGCAGGGTAGTCTGCCGAATTATGATATCTATTTTTTATTGATTAGTTTGAATTGCATTTTGATACTTGAGCTTTGTTCAGTATTTAGTGGCTTGTGTATTGAAGTAAGTATTTCGTACAGGATCCTAATGCTGAGCCGAGCCTACCTGAGGGCTTGTTGCGCGACCGTCGCCACCGCATGATATTCGGGAACATCGAGGCTATCTACGAGTGGCACAGAGAGTGAGTAATTACTATAATCTATTGGCCAACGCTCGAATCCCGGCGACCAAATAAAGCTTTTTCATTGTGTCTGGTTCCCGGCTAATTGACTCATTAACAACCAAAATAGCGGATTATGAACTGCACGTTCAGTACGTAACCGATTATATTTCATGGATACCCACTGCTCTAGGTAATCGCAAGTGATCACTTGTGTGACTACGTAATGTCTCTTCAATACTCCTGTTACATACGTCGTATATAAAGACAATTGTAGATTTTTATATAGCCATTAATATTTTTGTTTAAATGTGTTCCTTGCTTTGCGATTAAGCTGCTGCGCTGAGCGGTTAAATTTGAAAGATGTTAAAATCGTTTATGTTTTAAAATGCTGTTTAGTAGGGTATAATACGGTGATGGAGTCTAGGTATAACTGGCTGGCGTGCAATGCGACCTGACAATGGATGTGTACGTACACGCTTAGATACATGACTTAATATTGGTTTGTGCAGTAAGTTCCTATTGGAGCTACACCGTTGTGTGGAGGAGCCCGAACTGCTCGGCTCTCTATTCCGGCGCTTCCTTGAGAAGAGGATGTTCCTGTACGAAGCCTATTGCAGGAACAAACCAGTGTCCGAGTACATAGTCTCGGAGCATGATTCCTACTTCCAAGAGCTCAGAGTCAAGCTCGGACACAAGTTACAGGTACGTGACTGCTTATGCAGGACACTTACTATATATTTTTACAATGTATTGATTATAGTTACATCAATTTCTGTACAGCTGCACAGTAATTTCTATGGAATAGGGAATAGTTGGCTATATTAAAACATTGTAAAAATATCTAACTAACAATTAATTTCGTTTACCTCGCGCACTAGCAGTCAGATATATGTGGATCAGAACGGTGGCCGGTAGCGGACCGTTTTCTACCACTACTCGAGCCACAAATATTTGCGACGCGATATCTTCATTATTTTCGACCGTATTGAATAGAAACCATTTGTTGTCCATGGTTTTGTTCTAACGGTTGGAGATCTTGTAATATATCCATTTTCACCTTTAGAGCACATTCGTCAATGCATGTTTCATAGCAGGCAACCTATCACTATATCACTTTATCAAATACGTATAACGTACAAGTAGGCCAGTTACTATAAAAGCTCTATAAATCTTAACAACACCTAAATAAAACTTGTGCTAAAACTAAATGCTTTACACGCTTACCACAAGATTTCACCAAATAACTATTTTAGAATATTTTACTGTTGTAACCTTCGATCAAATATACCATAGATGCACATTCTCATACAAAAACCACGTCAATATGTGGCACTGACCAGTACTACTTATTTATAAGTGTCTGCATTTATTATGCAATCAAGGAAATAAACCGGAATAACCATTGAACGCCCACTGAGAAACATGTTGTAATAGTTTAGTTAAAACGCGTCAATGTAAAGCGTCCTAAGTGTGTTACTCGCGATACGCAAGCGTACTAAGTATATGGTACGGTCTCCACCATAGTAGTGGTGTCGATTCGCTCTCGCTTACGGGCAGCGCACGCAAGAGTGAGTGGGACAGGTGCATAATATAGCGCATAAAACTGATTTATGCACAGTTTTGTTGGGGCCGTTTTTCGAGCGACGATCGTGCATCTATGGTATATATGATTAGCTTAACAAGCGCACATCTTATGCAAGCAACTTGTGTCGCTGCTACTTACTAATATATTTTGGACATAAACTAAGTTGCATTTGCCGCCATAACGTATGCATTCGACGACGCTTGGGTGACATGTAATGATTATAGGTGCGCCTTAGGCAACGATCGCATCTGCCCGGCGCTCGCGGTACTCTCTGTCAGGTACTAGTTGAGTTCAGTATTTCACTAACGGAGGCAGCGCTGGTATCTTCTGTTAGCTGTACACTCACTGTGTACCATTGGCCTACTACCTATATACAACATATTTATATCTAATGTCAGAAACTCAATTCGTACTTGAAACAAAATTGACTTATTGATCTGATCTTGTACCAGCTGTGCTCTCGACACGGTAAAGCAATAGTGATGCGTCCGGCTCGCAACGCTTGCAGTGATACATCTCGATTTTTTTTTGTGTAAACTACAAATTGAACTGAAAAGTAAATAACTCACGAGACAGTTTCAAGCGTCTACGTGCGCGCCCGATACTTCATATGACAGACTAAGAGTTGTCGCCGCTCCTAGCATACCGTACCAGAAACATTCGCTTGCATGCCTAACTACTCTATATCACGCTACTCACACTGACATCACGATCCGCTCATTATTTTTTGTTTGGGGATCATTATTTAACTTTTTGTTTTTCCCACTTCACGCACACACAAACCCACCCACACACATTGGACACTGTTCGTTGTTTCTATTATCGTCGCTTTATTGTCCTGGCATGCTTGCGGTGATTACTTGAGCTAGTCATCAGGCTGTGTCGCTAACGCGAGCTTAACATTTTCCAGCTCGGCGACTTGCTGATAAAGCCCATCCAGCGCATCCAAAAGTACCACCTGCTGGTGAAGAAGATCCTCGCGTACTCTGAGCACGCGAGCGCTGCGCCGCACGTGATCGCAGCGCTGCGCGAGGCCGTCGAGTGCACCGACATCATACCCAAGAACGCGAACATGATGATGGACGTCGGCAGACTCCAAGGATTTACGGTAAGCATACTCTTTATACAACTATTATCGTTAAGTGCTCTTTGTTATATGCCCATGCGATTATTTGTTTTAATGTCTAGCCATATGCGAATCTACTATTGCTTCCATGCGCACCTTTTGAAGCAAACGAACAGCGATCTGTTTATTAAATGCGCGAGTGTATTATATAAATATTTTAACGTCGTAGAAAGACTGCAGATATACTCGTACAATTTCGGGCCCGTATTAACTGGAGACGAATGAAATCTTTTACTTAAATTTTAATTCAAATAAATATTACCTTGTACTTTTGTACATACTCATCTATATGTCAAATAACAATTGTCTGCTGTGGAAGAAATAGTATTTTCAAAAGCATTCAGAACTTCCAGTATTGACTTACAACGATAAAAAACAATCAAGTGAAATGCTCTCCTAATATAAGTAGTTACGTTGTTCGAGCTAACAAAGGTGTGGTTATGTGTATTCCAGGGCAACATAACAGCCCAGGGCAAGCTGCTCCTGCAAGAGTCAATGGTAGTGTCGGACGTGTCGAGCGGCAACGACCGTGGCAAGGAACTCCACGTGTTCCTCTTCGAACAGTGCATCATATTCAGCGAGGCCATCGGCAAGAAGTCTCAGTTCAGCAGTCCGAATTACCATTACAAGGCGCATATTCAAGTTAGTACCGCTCTCACTCGACTTACGTTTATAGTTTCACGTTTCGTTAGCGATCACCTACGGATGTATAGTACTTCAATAAATGTTGCTATCGATACGAATGTTTCGAGTGATTCATTTTGAGTACTACTTTCATGTCTTGGAATCTGAAGTACTACAATAATATCATACTTTTTAAGAGGGATATGTAATATATATAGACAATGTTTCACGCCTATTCCTCTAAGTGTAGGCAGACGTGTATTACATCTACTTTTTGGCAACTTTGGTTTTAAATACTACAGATAGCCTACCGCTTATGAGGCACAATTCCATTCTTCATCTACTGTTGAGAATTTCTTGATTAAAATATTCATTAACATGACCCGCTAGTCCACCCCGAGACCTCATGCACAGCCATCGCATTCGATACCGCTGCACCGAGGCAGTCTGAATACGTAATTAACGTTAGACAAATTATAATTAGGTGAACAAGATGGAGCTGGAGGAGTTAGACAACGCGTTCATCGTGCACTCGGACGATCCCAACAAACCGAAGCAGTCGTTCCTGTGCCGGCCGTCGGAGGCGACGCGCGCTGAGTGGATCTCGACGCTGTCCAGCATTCTGCAGCTACAGAAGAACTTCGGCGCCGCGCTCGAGAACCCGGGCGCGTACCTGCGCGAGCAGCTCGGCCGCGAGCCGGCGCGAGACCCCGCCGCGTAAGTACCCGGCGCCGCCTCGCTCCGCCGGGTCTACTACACTTCGCTCTCCACACTCGATATTGTTTACTGTCCATTACTGCTCTACCGGTTACTAATATTACTACTTATGGCTACCTAATTATACTAATAATTTAAGGTGTGTTTGACTGGTTTTGAACTAACTATATTTGTAACACTGTATTATTGTTTAATACCATTATGTTGTACTAATAAATGTCAAACCTGACCTCTTAATATTACTGTAATTTTTAAACTACGCATGATAAAATAATCGCATTTGTCTTCGGCGCTGTGCCAACTGAGATATGTACGATGCGATAGCGATCGTGTGAGCATGTCAGTGCATCGCGAGGTGCGGACTTTGATGACGCGCTTAACATCGTACTCTCGTATACGCACCGAATAGGTTAGCAACTGACGTTTGTTTCGACCCGGTAGCGATGCACAAGTATTCAACGTCACAAATATTGTAGTAGGTATAGTAGACCGTAACTATGGATAAATTTCGCACAAATCTGACTTGTCTAACATGCTACATGGATGTAATTTGCAATGGGTAATATACTCTGAACAATCGCACTAGTGTTGTCCCTAATACGGCGCACGTGCACACAGCGCGCGATTATTGCTTCTACTTACGTACTATTCGTTGCATATGATGCAGATGCGTCCCGGAGTCGTCTTACCACACGCCTATAACATATTCATTCTCAACATTTTACTATTCTTCTGGCTGCTAAGAATATTATGAATCATCATATATGTTGTGTTGCTTATATAAAGCTAATATAATTCAATAGTAAACTAACAGAGGCGAGGCGTCGATACGTATCTTATAAAATTTCAATCGCATGGTACGTCCGTATTACTGACAATCGCATGCGCCAAGTGCAGTAAAGTGCACTCACACGATCACAACATAAACATTTATGAGTAGTGGAAAGGTTTTGTAATGAACTAAAATTGTAACGATGTGAATGGAGTAAAGTAACCTTTTGAAATAATTAGTCGGTTTCGATTCGAGTGCTAGTCCAATATAAGAGCCTGTAAACGTGTGATAGTGCTTAATGTTTTTAAAGAAAATATTTTGGATTAGAAAATAAATTGTGTGGTGATGAATGCGATAATAAAGTAATTTAATTTATGAATTGATTGTGTATGAAGCGTGAAGGTGCGCGCGCGCTACTCGTCACGGCCGCGAGGCCGACAACGGAGCGTCACGGGACTCGATAGCGCATAATTGTCCATGTTAGGTTAAACAAACACTGGAATTGATATTTAGATATATTTATTTAGATGTTTTTAATGTTAATATGTGACTAGGTACCTAATTATGTTAAATCGTAGAGGTAACGATGTCTTTGGAGAGTTAGGAGTGCGGTTCCCGCGAGCCTCTGTTGCGAGCGCCGGTCCCTGCGCCGCGATCATCGGCGATGACCGGCCACTGTAACACCAACTCACGAGCTCAGAGTAGGACACTAATCATTTGTTTTCGATGCGTTACGCCAATACGTGTATCTTATCGCAATAACGTACTGCCATTAACATAGTGAGTAAACACCACCATCACTGCCGACGTTACGTTGATGTATTTAGTTGTTAGTACACAGAATAGTGAGATTAAATATACCACCTCGTAGTGAGCGCGTATATTCATTGAATACTCAACAGACCGCTCGGCTATCTAAGTACTTATAGCGCACAGACTTTGAATATTTTGAAGGCTAGTACTGCTTTTAGTGCACCACTGTGTCTTCGAAAGCGTTAGCTGTTAAGTAACACGCCCGTCGGGTATGTTCGCGGCAGCTCGCTTAATAGTCTGCAAACACAGACTAATTGAACACTTAGCGTTCGCTCTTACACATCAATATACTTAATATCGCGTAAGATAGGTATACATAACATCGCTGGTATTTTAGCTTAATATGGAATAGAGACGCCACACGTGGCGCGCCGCACATAATTTTTTTACCGATTGGACAACTGTAATGTTAGTTACGGAACAGCTTTCTCCGACTACCAGACTATCAATATCTCTATCTCTGCACGACAGTATCCACAGCTGAGCGGTACCGATACCCAACAGCATGAGTTAGGTAGCATGTCATTCGCTCAGCAGACACATGACGATTATCATACCGATGCGCTGCTATAATTTTGACCTTATCATTAGTTTATAGTTAGGAACGCGAAGACTGGAACTTTAGAATGGCCGCAACGTGTATTTGGATGAATGGAGTTAGTCGTATTGCATGCTAGCGTAAGGCACCATACATTTGATATTTAGCGCGCGGCGGGCTAGGTATAGTCGCCCGCCGCGCTATCCAATATTCATTTACTCATACGGTAACATCTCGAGCACGGCGCTCGACTAGCGATGCGCCGCCGCGTTTACTAACTTCTCACTGGAACTCACATATTTAATAAGTGTTTAATATTTACAGTATAACGTATTAGCTCGCAATCTCACGATTGCTAAATATTCACTAGCGATAACTTAGCGATAATTACAGCTATTTATTCACTATTACGATGCACTCGGTAACATTTAGTTAGTTCACACGACAGCTTTCGTATATGTATCCCAGTACTAACGGACACCAAATTCAAAAATAGTGAACGACACGTTAGCAACGATTTATCAAAATTCTCCAAGAATAGGGGCCAAAATTTACGTTCGTTTAGTTCACCATAGATAGTTAACATTCCTCTATCATATAGTTAAGGGATATCATCCAGGTTTATAACTAATATTACTTAAAGATAAAACATGAAATGCTTAATGAACTCAGCTTTTGATGTTGTTAGTGTGTAAGGTGTATCGATAAGTTACGTATTTGTATTGTTTGCTGGATTCCGCTGCGCTGTGACGCCGCGATGTGAGGCGAGCGCCGCCAGTCGGCCTGCGCCGCGCATCTCGCTTGACTGCGGCGCCGGGAGGCACGTGCGCCGCGAGCTCTCAGTCAGCACCGCACACGTGGCTGCCGAGTCGATATTTGTTCTTTAACTAATGTTACTTTGAGTGGAAAGGTTCGCTTTTAGTGAGGAGCTGATCACGCTTCGTTGGCTACATACTTAGTTAATTACTCACATAATTTATATTGTACTATGATTTAGATTTAATATAATTTAAACGGCGTCAGTTGGTTTGTGATCGCGCAGAGTTTTGTTATGTATTCTGCTTCTAAGAATAATGTAAGCGATACATAATAGTATATAAATGTTTCACTTCCACCGCCCGATGGCCGCGACTCGCGGGTCGCAGCTGTCATGATCTGTACTAGCGTATATTTTAATATCTACGAAAGTTTATCTTAGTTTTACTATCATGGAATTACGACCAAAAGAGACTATTCTGATTTCTTCGAGTTTCTCGACTATTAGGCTTTATAGTTTTGTAACCTTCATATGTATATATTTGGCTATCGAAATTTAATTTATGTATATAATACTAACATCTGATAATCACTGTAATACTTGACTATTATGTTACACGAGTAACCAATAAATGTCAATAAAATACGCTTGTGGTTTTGTGCTTATAGCCCCGCATGCTTGTTTATGTTCTTTTATGTTTATTTCGTTATGGATTTTATTTGGGGCCCAGCTTTGGCTAACTGATGCTACTAGACAACACCGGCCTAGTGCTGTAGTATACATACTAACACTCACTAACTGAACAATGTAGCGCTACGGGACCTAGGCAATCTGGACACGCTAGACAATATGTAATCAACGACTCATTCAAGTATCCAAACACATCGTACGAGACACTTACAAACTTCAGTCATTTAATCAAATAACAGCTAGCTGATCAACATTATTTTACTTAAACCTTTTTATGTTTCTTTTTTATATACAAAGTCAGCATCACTCTCAACTTCAACTATAATATTAAATATGCTGTATTATCTCAACGAATCAATAATTAATGACAAGGCATTTCAACAAGATTATTAGCTCAGTACGAAGTTGAGGGTGATGTCAGAGACAGACACCGTTTGAAAGCTGGTGCGCCCATTTTTTTTAGTTTGTTTTAATGTTAATAGTGGTTATTCCCGTCCCAATAGTGTAGGTGATGGTTGGTGCGGGCTCCGCAAGACCGAGAGCGTGCCGCCGTCCCTGGGCGGTCGGCTGGCGCCGGAGCTGCGGGCGCGCTCGCAACGCCCGCACGCCAAAGCGAACACTATCAACCTGCCGACGAGCTCGGCGCGCGACGAGCGCAAGAAGACCAGCGCCGTCAGTCCCACCTCGCCGCCGCACGCCAACGTAAGTCCCGCAGCGCCGCGCGCCGCCACCGCCGCCACTTGGTACCTCTAACCAACAACGTTTTAAGTAACTCGCATACAAGCCTATTAACTAAAATACTTACATATCTAGCACGCTAACCATGCAATGCAATACAAACTGTATAAGACAATCTATGATAATCAAGTAATGTGCCAAAACAAAAGATCTCTTCTCTTATACCTTATGTATCTTCCAAATGACCGTTTTAACAGAGCATGACCATAAATATCTACACCACGCTTACGGAGTAAAGCATTTTAGGATCAGAGTTTTTACTAGATAACGAGGGAGCTACTTCTATAGTATCGATATGAAACGAAAACAGGCTCCATAGACATGGATACATATAGAGTAGTGTACCATTTGGTACAGTTAAATTTGATAAGGCTACAAAATAAATAATAAAGTGATCAGTTTTAATTACAGCTGATTGATCGACGACTAGTTAGCATTAATAGCCGATAAACTACGAAATAACTGAAGATTAGCTATTAAATAACTGAAGATTAGCTATTAAAAATCTACGATAGCTGCATTGGTTTAGCAATATCAACAGGAACAGAACTACCTATCACTAATTCAATTTTCAAGTTGCACAACATAATACTAGGTCTTTTTATAACTAGAATTTAATATTAAAACACAGCCTTAAATCTAGCACCTAAGCTAATGTAACACAGGTTATCAAACTGTTCTCGACACATACAATAAGTGCCGCATACTTCTACATAATCTCTAAGAGTGTGTAGAACTGGCTGACTGATAAGACCACTTAGGTAGGTAGATTTCACTGGAGGCTCAATGGTGACGCTTACGTTACGTGACGCGACGTTAGTTACAAATAGCTTTCTTTGCAATCGGGTTAACTAGTCCAGCAGGTATAAATAAGAGGTTAATGTGCGCACTTAACAAACGATGAATCATTGACTAACTTCGCCGTACTCCACGAATTAGATTGGCTAAAGTACCACATAAACACTCGCCATCCGTTGAGTCATGTTTTATGATAGCACTCCACACTGCAGATCGAGAACATTCAGTTGATGAAAAAAGTTATAATATAATTCCTAGAGTTTATATCTTATAATTACATTTAAGCACACATACAGTAATAGGGTAGTTGACTGACAAATTTTAATAATTTAATTAAATAAGTTAGGTTACTCAAACTCAAAAATACAAAGAATTGGTCAAATCTACTCACTAATTAAAATATAGTAGCGTTTCTATTCTGGTAGGCGAGGTGGTTTCAAATGACAGAATGGGATGCACTACACAAGTTGTGACGTAACCGCTATTTAAATGTAGCTATTCGAGGGAGATAGCGAAATATCCCACACTTTATGCTATACCTCTATTTTTTGTGATAAAGGCTAATAACATGGACTTTATTAGACCAGCTTCAGTAAGTATGTTTTAAGTCCTAAGTAATAGGGGTGAGCTTATTGTAGGTATTACTAGATACTGTGATTCTACTGAAAATTTGATAATAGAAACCCCCATCAACAATTTAACCGATCCGAGAATCAACTCTGCTACCTTAACATTGCCTACAGACTTACCCCATGGAATGAAATAGGCGGTCAACAAATTTAGACTCGACTGCGATATGAAAAACGATAATTATATTTTACGTTTCACTACAGTAACTAAAGCTCGTTGCCAAAATGTCAAAACATGCCCGTATTATTCTGTCCTATCTAAGTTGATCCGTATGTTGTCACATACGGACGATACTAGTGATGTGTTCCCCGGCCGCTATTAGCAGTATTATATAGTTAGGTTAGTATTTATTGTATTGTACGGTAGACGTATTTTACTAATCGCTAAACAAATTACATTAAGAAATTCAACAGCACTCCATACAAGTTACTGATTGATTACAAATAATAATTTATACATAAGTGTTGGCAGTAGGTAAGTCAAACGATAACAAAATATAAAATATAGGTACTTTTTATTTAAGTAAAAATATACTGCCTCCACCAACTTTTTAATATGGTGTGGTAAATTTAGCAAAAGGCGTGGTATTGAAAACTTAAAAATAATATAATAATAATATATTCTATCACATACACACAACACCATCCAGTCCAAACTAAGCAGAGCTTGTACTAATGGTACTAGACAATTGATAAACATACATATACACTTTTTTGTAGATATATACATAATATTATACACCCAGACCAAGACAAGACATCCATGTCCATGCACACAAATATTTCACTTGTGCGGGAATCGAACCTGCGATCTTAAGTGTTGTAGTCAATTATACTAATCACTACGCCATCGAGGACGACTTTCTTTTTTTAATAATATTCTATCACATACCTACAAAAATTACAAAAATGCAACGTAAATTGGATTTAAAGACTTGATCGAATAAATCAATAGAGATCTGTACTTGAGTACAGACACAGAATATGCTAATATTGAATATTAGCATATTCTGTACTTAGGAAGTAAAATTATTGGTATTCACAATACATTATCCCTTAGTGCCAAAAAATAAATATCCCAATGTCTGCATCCGGTAGATGGCACTGTGCTAAAGTTATAAAAATTAACCTGTTGGGACTAAATTGAAGGTATCGCGCCATTTACCTGATAGATCAGTATAACGTTTACTTGGCCAGCTATCAATGATATCGAAACCTAAGGACAGATGTCGCCAGTTTGGGGTTAAATGTAAACATTTTTATAAACAACTTCAAATCAAGTGAATGTTTAGTTTGAAGATGTTCGATATAATTACTGAATACACATAGTCACTTATACAAAATCTAGTCAAAGGAGAACGGGGCATGATTGCTGAAAAATGTAAATAAAATAGTGTCCTTATACATTATAGATTCACGCCTGTTTCTCAGAGGGGTAGGCAGAGACTACGGATTTTCATTTGCTACGATCCTGACACACTTCTCTGGCTTTATTTATTTTTATAACATTCCTCATGCACGCTCGCCGGTTTAAAGTGCTCTTAACCTGGCCTTTATCCAGAACGTCTCCGATCTGATCAAGAAACGTTCGCCTAGGTCTTCCCCTTGCTATTGTTCCATTCACACTAGTCTTATAAACTTTCTTAGTCAGTATTTTCTCGTCCATTCTTTTTACATTCTCAAACCAGCTTAACATACCCTTTTCTATTATCGTCACTATATCCACTATCATGCCGCATCTCTCTCTAATCACACTATTCCTTATTATATCTTTCAGAGTCACACCACATATGTTTCTCAGCGCTCTCATTTCTACAGCTTTTAGAATAAAAGTTGTATACCATACCCAACTTTCACTTCCATGCATAAATGTGGGTACTAATAGTCCTCTATAAACAGCCAAACGTGCCTTTTCGGATACATTTCGACTGTTCATAAAAGCGCGTAGAGCGCCATTCACTTTATTGCCAGCAATCGTTCTCCTTTCAATATCTCCCTCATGTGTAACATCCCTTGTAAACAAAGTACCCAAATATAGAAATTCTTTCACTGGCTCCACTTGTTCTCTATCAATCATAATATTACACATCGTCATACACTCCTCCTTTTCAAATACCGTTACTTTCATCTTGAGCACCATGCATAATAGTTACCATCGCCTGCAACTCTTCCGCCGATGTCGCAAGTTTTACTTGGTCGTCGGCATAAAGAAGACATTTGCCAACTAACTCATTCATTCTTAATCCCCATTCACAATCATTTATCTTTCAAACAATTGTCCATGTATAGGTTAAACAGCCAGGGTGACGCTACACATTCTTGTCCAACACCTTTTTCGATACTTAACCATTCTGTGTAGGTCCCATTTATCCTAACATAAGCTCTGGAATTGTCATAAAGAGATTTCAGAGCTCGTGTGCGGTTGATATTCACTCCATACATGGACAATACCGACCAAAGTTCATTCCTCACCTCTTTATCATAAGCCTTTTCCAGATCCACGAATGCGCAGACATTACTCAATAAAAATGTATTTGAAGATAATACAACCTTCACTTTTAAGTAACGGTATATTAAAGGTATAATAATTATTACTAGAAATATTTTGAAAAAAACTATTTATTACGTGACAGACCGAAAAGTTATTTGTCGGTCACCACATTTAATACAGAATACATTGATTTTGTTCTAGACTTGTGGCAAAGCGCAGCGATTAAATACATCAAATTATATGCTTGCGCTTAGTGCCTGATGCCCTTTAACTAGTTTCCTGTCTTTTAAATATTAATAGAAAATTGATTGCTATATGATATATAACAATAAATGTTCTATTGTGTCGTATCATTTGACAGCCTCAAAACAATGTTAATTCGATATCACGAGTACAAGGATATTGAGTTACTATGTGTGTGGTGGTTGGTTATTGTTATATTAGTCTTCACTTACGAATATGCCATCTTATTCCCACATTACATTTTGCAATGCGCACTCCCTCACTCAATTATTACAGATCAATTATTACACTCATTATATTTTCCTCCTATCTCATTATTACAGGTCTGATAATAGTATACTTCTATTATATGACTATGTTGTAAGTTCATTTTTACTTTGAGCATAGTCCAAGTATCTAATATACAACACAGTCAAGTAATATTTATTATCTACATTAATTAATTTTCATAACATTTTTGATCTAATTTTAGGATTGCTGAAATTAATTCCCAGTTTCGTTGTTTGAATTTCTATTTACATTATGGCTACCTTTTTTTGGTGATTAATTACAAGTATTGACCGATGCTATAGTTTGTAAGAAAAGTAAAACGGTATGGATTTTCCATAAACAAAACTGTGAAGAGGCAAAGACCTAAGATATGAAGGGTTGGTGGTTATGTGTCACTACATATGTTTGGAGGACGTTAGGCGCTATACAATTTAGTCTGCAGTGTTTCATTGGTTGCTTTTATTCATTAAATTGAGTACATCATATTCATGTATTAAGTGCAAGTTTCTTTGAGTCGAATAGTGTTGCAAGCATGCTGTAACTACGAGATGTAATATATAAATAAGCTTTTTTGTTTGTTTTCAGTGTATAATATATTATATAGCTTAATATTGTATTTTGTTCTATAATACTGATTACTTACAGATCACTTACATATATCTCACTCGCACTCGGGTATCGCCTTATTTTCTGTTGCATGATTCTTTTTTAACGCTTTTCCATATCTCTTTTGTTGTAGGTATGATATACACGGGAATGCATTTCTAACATAGACTGTGATAGCGGGGCCGATTTGACTGACGCGCAACTGTATGTGCTAAGTGACTTGGAATAACCGCCGATGACTCTTTAAGTTTTATTTATTGATTGTATATAGTAGTTGTAACCAATGTCGTTGACGGTGCCGACGCGAGTCGCGCGACGACGTCGGGCGTAGGCGAGCATGCATGCGAAGCTTGAACCGCGGCGGCGTGCTACACTGTGTGCATCCGACAGGGCCTGTCCAAGCGACCGTGGGGCCTCAAGCTGCGGCGTGGCGGCAGCGCGGGCGCCGCCGGTGAGCCCAGCACCGACGGCGTCGTCACGGAGCTGCGCGCGCCCGACCTCGCCGAGCCCGCCACCGACGTGACAGTGGCGCCCGGCGCCAGCGCCACCATCGCGTGCCGAGCGAACGCCCTGCGCGCCACCGCCTCCTGGCGGAAGACTGCGCCTGAGACGCGGGCGCTGCGCCATGGTGGCCGGTTCGCCATCACGCTCACGCCCGATGGGCTCGCCACGCTCACGATACACGCGTGCCGCGCCTCCGATGCGGGCGTCTACTGCTGCTTTATTAGCAATGACCTTGGTGGAGTGCAAAGTTCTGCGCGGCTGACCGTGGGTGCCGGTGGAGCGCCGGGCGTGCCAGCGGTGAGAGCGCACCCGGGCGGTGGGCTCGTTGTGCAGTGGGACGAGCCAAACCCCGCACACCTCGAGTATTGCAGAGTAGGAGAAGGAGAGTGGCGACGAGCGACAGAGACTCCTGCTGCGGCGAACACTCTGGCGCTGGAGGAACTCCCCGCCGGCCAGTATAGTTTCCGACTGATATGCACGAGGAGCGGTGCGCCCGGGCCCGCGTCCGGGCCCGCGGCGTGCGGCGGGGGCGGCGCCTGGCAGCGCGAGCAGTTCGCGCGGAGGTACAGCGTAGAAGAAGAAATAGGTCGCGGCAGAACCGCTAGGGTGCTAGCCGCTAGAGATACCGGCACAGGACAAAGAGTCGCTTTGAAACAGGTACGTACTTTATATATTTAATGTTATGTGGAATTTACTTAAATTATTATTAGTTAAATAAAATTGGCAGCAACCCGGTGGATAAGTTATAGGTAATCATTACAAACGTAAATTTAGTCCTAAAACAAGTATATCATCTTAACTCAAAAGTTTTACAAGAATATTAGTTATTGGCAATCCATGTAATAAGAATTTAAAATAAACCGTCAGTTTTAAAGTTATAGGTATACCTATAACTTTAAATGTGACGGTTTATTTGTAAAATATTATTATTATGCTATATATAGCATAACAGAAAGGTGATATTTAAGCGTTACACACCACCTGTACAATGGAAACCCTCCACATATAAATCGTATATATTTTATTTTCACTAAGATATAGCATTTTTTTTATCGACTTATCAATATCAGCACACTATAGCCAATACTTAAATAACAGTATTTTACAGCAGACTCGTTGACCCCCGTGAATCTCAAAATGATCAGGCGTAATTTTGTTAGTGGGGACGGCACTTTTAGAGGGCGGCAAAATTTTTCAATGAATAATAATATTAACTTGTAAATATTTAAACCATTTCATGACGAACGAGAGGAATGGGCAGATGTAGAATACACAATAATGATGACTGTTTTCTTGAAAAGAACTTCTGTAAATTACAGTATTTTAAATGTACCTAATTTTGTATTTCTTTCCGCCCCGGACGAATGACACGAATATCACACTACTAATTACAATTTTAAAATATGACTAAACTTTTCTGTTACACGTCGTATAATACTATCGCCATAAGGAAAAAGACGTGTCTACCAAAAAAGCTGCAGCACCTGCGTCTTTTTATACTGATTCCAAATACGCAAACAACTCAATTCGAAAAATATGTTAGATACGTATTTTTCCTTATGCCGGCAGACTACCTATGTGTGGTGGTGTGTTATAGATTACGATGTTAACATATGAGCACACGTTTGTGTTACTCGCTGTGTAATAGGTAGTGTGACGAGCGGTGTTGTGTGTGTGTCGTCAGGTGGTGTCTGGGCGCGGCGCGGACGCGGTGCGCGAGTACCGGCTGCTGTCGCGGTCGGCGCACGGCGCAGTGGTGCGCGCGCTGGCGCTGTTCGCGGAGGTGCCGCGCGCGGGCGCGCACACGCTGGTACTGGAGCTGGTGGGCGGTGGAGCGCTGCTCGAATGGGCCGCCGCCGCGCCGCACCTCTACACGCAGCACACCGTCGCACACCACACACGACAGCTGCTCTCAGCACTCGACTGGCTCCACTCCATACACGTCGCACATCTTGACGTCAGGGTAAATATACTATTAATTTAGCAAAGGTACTGGCCACCACATAATGTGAGACTGTAATAGTTTTAAAAAATTATATTTTATTAGGTACACAGCGACATATCAACCTAGACTGTTTGGACTTTGAACTATTAAGAGTTGAACACTGCGAATCGTGCGAGAGAGTGCGTTATATTTTTGTTACGCTCTATCCTTACCATGACATCGACACCACTATGCACTGTCCCTTTCCGACAATTCTCTATTTTGTATGTAGCGTAGTTATGCGTATATAGGGTGTCTAACTTGATGTGTAGCCGTGTGTAGTTTTATTTTATTTTAAAACTATGAACCGCTTTTGCATTTGTGGTGAAATAAAATTTATTATAATCTTTGTTATTAAAGACATTCTGACGTCACTAGTTTAACTCACTTTCTATTATATAATGTGTTTTTTAGGCTTGAGGTAATTATTAATAATAATAATTACCTCAAGACCGAATTTCGATCAGGGCGGCCAATTTTAATAGAATCTGCGTAGGAGACATTATAATGCACACGTGTATGGTCCGATGGGACAGTAATCCGACAAACCAGAGGGAGATCCGGCGCAGGACCAACGGCTTTACATGCTTGCCGAGGCACGGGGCAGTCTGTGTGTTATTGAAATTTCTTAACAGAAACCTCAATAACTTTTTATAGCTCGATTCGGGATTCAAACCTGAGACCTCATGCACAACAGTCGCATGCATAATAGTTTTAAATTTTAAATTCCAATATTTTATAGAATTATTTATTTATCTGGACCTGAATATAGGTGTTAATGCGTTAAGATATTGACTTTCTGTCATTGCAGCCTGAGAACATATTAGTGGAGCTTGGTGGCGCACAGCCGCAGTTGAAGCTGGTGGACCTAGGGTCCGCGGTGGAGACGGTAGAGGGCGCCAGCAACTCGGGGCGCGAGGTGCTACCGCCGGCGCCGGCGCAGCTCGAGTTCGCGCCGCCAGAGTGCGTGCTGGGCCGACCCCCCGCGCCCGCGTGGGACGCCTGGGCCGCCGGCGTGTATTTATATGTATTTCTTACAGGGGTAAGTTAGATACGAGTTAAAAGAAACGCAAAATCAATGACCAGCCTAACGATAAAGTATACTTAGTAGTGGTCTAAGCCATGGTACCTATTGATATTGTACAAACACGGTTCAGATATATTTATATATTTAAAACTTTATCTTTTAGGATCGAATTTTAGTTTAGATATTAATATCGGTTTCACAATAAGATTAAATCTTTCTAATTTGAAAAGATAAAGATTTTGTAATATTCTAGCACCTGTTAAACCAGCTTTATGGTACCGATATATCGGTAAATAAAATATCGGTAGCTAGTATGACTCATACAACTTAATACTATGTTCTCTATTTTTCCCGCTCTTTGCCCGTTTCCTTACACGATTGCTTCAGTATCATTACTAGCAAGCCACATATTGTCTTTTATTAGACTGTGCATATACATTAACGAAGATGTCAATGTTGTTCCAGTTATCGCCGTTCTTAGACGAGTCGATAGAGGAGACGACGGCGAACATCATCAAGTGCGACTACTGCTTCCCGCCGGAGCACTGGGCCGCGGTCGACGAACGCGCGCAGCAACTCATCCGCGGCTTGTTGGAACCCGCGCCCGCGCGCCGCCTCACCCCCCGCGACGCCCTCGCAGACACCTGGTTCGAGGAGGCGCCCGCCACGCAACTCTCCGCCACACAGCTCAAGACCTTCCTCGACCGACGGCGCCCCGCCGGACACGGCAACGCGCTGCACTCCCTCCGCTCACCCAACGACACCTGACGCGACACAACCGACGCGCGATAGACGCACCGCCACACCACCAACCGCGCTCACCACTACGGCTTATGACCTACTGCATGTCGATGCATATCTGCTCTCCTAGCTTATACAAACAAACCAAAAATATATTGTAAGTAACGATTGACGAGTGATAGCTTACACACTTATATGTATACCTGTAACCGCTACGGATATGTTGATTGTTACAGTGCTAGCATAGCGCATATGCATTGACGTCCCGTTAACAATATAGGATGCTCCGTGAGGTATCGCTTCTCGAACTGATATAAAATTGTTGAAGCGATCGACGAACATGTTTTAATCGATGTTCTGCGTACACAACCGTTCTTCTTTTAGCCAGGACTTTGTGTATGTAAGTGTAAGGAACAACGGCGCTAGCCAAATGTAGATCTTATTCGTTATTCACTCAATAGGATTACGTTTTAATTTTCTCTTAAGCTGTAGTTTACTGTAATCGTTCTATAGTCAATGTGCCCACCTGTTGAGTTCGATATTTTAGTTATGTTTAAAATTTGTTCGCATTTATGAATTGGTTTGGCGACTTTTATAAACACGTGTCATCGAAGGGTTTGGTATAAAGCCGCCGCGTGTCGTCACGTGTGCGGTACTGCTACACTGTTGCACTGTTGCACTGCTGCGACTTGTTATACCGAACACCTGATGAAAACGAACAGTTGGCGTTTTGTAACATTTCTTTATGTAATTCCTAAAATGACCGATTTTTAAAGAAAAGTGTCTGTGATTTATGCTAAAATGAAGTTTTTATGCTTATTCCTAATTTTAACGTATGTACTTGTAAAATTAATAATAAATTGATAATAAACTAACAAATTGTATATAGAGCTAAGTTTTAGTGCGTTATTTTTGTCCTAATTTGTGACCAAAACGCAAAATTGAAATCGTATATGTTGAATGTACCAGGAATCATAGTATATACTTGAGAAATTATGTATTGTAGTAGCTATATGATAGTTATAACGATGGAATGTACGCCTCCACAGCGGCCTGCGCTACTGCCGACCGCAGCGCCCTCTGCCACGTCATCCGATGCGAATTCAAATGTAACTCAACTCTAGGGAATTAAATCAAGTATTATTACTTCTGACTATTGTAAGCTTTTATCTCAATCGAACATGTATACACGTAACATCTATTGTAAAGGAAAATACTAAAAATATGTGTACTGCTTGTTAATTTTTATAAAATAATAGAATTGAGGTGCATTAAAATATGTGAAATAACCTGAAATGTCAGTTTTTGTTTTATTTAACACTAGATGTTCCCGCGGTTCCACCCGCGTTTATCGTTACTGCGCTGCCCCCGTGGGTCTTAGCGTGATGTTATATAACGTATTGCCTTCCTCGATAAATAGGCTATCCAACATTAAAAGAATTTTTCAAATCGAACCTGTAGTAATCACGCAGAATAAACCAGGAGAAACATTGTTTGTACTATGTCTGTAATGGGTAATTATTTTTCTGCAATGTTATTTTAAAACTGCGATATCTCCTAAGATATTCATTGAAATCGAATGATGTAAAGGGCAATTTTGTTTTAAATTAAATATTTGTGATGGATAACGTATTTATTTGGATAAGGATTAATATCATGTTTATAATAATACCTTCGCAAATAATGCATTATTTTAGAACAAATTTGGTTAGCATAAAAATGGTTATAGTGAGCCAACCTTAAAAGATAGACATATGCTGTCGCGGACTTTTTTTTAGAACTTTTAAAGGGGAACAATTCTGTCATACATGATTTTTGCGAAACTTTAACTGTTTACGCAGCGCACGCAGCGGAATCTCTCAAAAGGAAAAAATACCCTCCGATTTTGAAACATTCTTCATTGGTGCTCAGCTCCTATTGATCTTAGCGTGATGATATATAGCCTATAGCCTTCCTCGATAAATGGGCTATCTAACACTGAAAGAATTTTTCAAATCGGACCAGTAGTTCCTGAGATTAGCGCGTTCAAGCAAACAAACAAACATACAAACAAACAAACAAACAAACTCTTCAGCTTTATAATATTAGTATAGATATGTTCCACCTAGCTAGTTCCTTTTACCTTTTCTTATCTTATGTGGGGGCCAGTCAGTGCAGACCGGCGACACTTCGACTCAGTGGGATCTTTTGTGTCGACACTCTCCCAATAACGACTGCCATAGATGTTCATGGCAACCGGGACCGACGGCTTAACGTACTCTCCGAGGCACGGAGCAGGCAATAATTGTCAATCAATACGCACATAAATTCGAAAAGTCTTATAACTTCTAAAAGTCAGAGGTGCGCGACGTGGGTTCGAACCCGAGACCCTCTGCATTGCAGTCTGTTGGTCTACCCACTGAGCTATCGCTGCTCTCCTTTTACCTTACACAATACACAAATATAAAATAATAACAATATATTATAGTTCAGTACCTTCATCAACTAACACTATCACAACTTGTGCATAGCTCGAAGGATACCAGACTAACCACAATAACGCCATCAAAGCCGGCTTTAGGAAAAGGACAACGGGGTTAAGTCACGAAAATAAAAGAGAGTTTCTCACAGAGGCTTCCACTGTTATAACTTCAAGAGCTGGATTATTTGTCCAAATGCTTCAAAAATTATTCGGTATTGCTTCTTCGTTAACCAAATTTAGATCCGGTCCTAAATAATGATAAAGCAATACGCATAGGACCATTTGTTTGAAGTTTGGATACATATATTAATATCAGGCCTATTGACAGATTGTCCTACTATTGGACACAGGCTTGAAAGCCTGTGTCCAACACGTGTCCAACTGAAGTTTGAGGAGGGTTAGGTAATAGTTACCACGCTGGCCCAGTTGAGGGTCTTTGATAACAATATGGAGAACTCTCAGACATGCTGATTTCGTACACAGTTTTATAAGTGATAATTAACTAGATACCTATTTAAATCTTTGAAAGTCAGAGGTACGTGACATTGCGTAGTGGTCAGTAACTAGAAACTTCTATCGGTCTGCCATTGGGCTATCGGTGTAAAACAATATTGTTTAAACCGTTTGGAGAATACCCAACAAGAAAATTATCATAAAATGTTGTATCAGATATTCAAACCATTTCTAGCAATTGGTTTAACTAAGTAGACTAAAACGTTTATTTGTTTTACACAAATTTATTTTCAAGCTTATGATATGTACCTATCCCTGTGATACAACTAGCTGGACGTAATTCCACCGTTATACCTACTACGGGTCATAAACATAAATATCAAAAAATATATGTTACAACAGTTGAACTATGGGTAACTTTACTTCACCGTGGTACCGCCAGTTGAACGTCGCAGTTGTATTACCGGTTGGGAGCGGTTTTACAGAACATTTACTTGAATTAAATCATTGGATTTGAATACCTACCATTGGATCGTATACGGCGTACGGAAGTCTTCTGCACCAATCGCCACTTTTATTCAAGAATCCTGTCTGGAGTTATTGATATAAAAAACACTTTAAAATGTCAATAGAAAAGGTGGTTTTAAATTATCCGCATCTTGAAATGTTATCCGGTGATTATTTGCACAGTCGGCTAAATCGCATAATACGTCATCATCTTTTATCATAGGTACATAGTAGTATTACGGCTACGAGTATTACCTACGTGTGTGCTACAACGCGCCTTATCGAGTGCTGCCGCACTATTCTGCTACGCACGTTATATTGTAGCGGAGTACAACTGGATCGTTATCAACGCGCGCGCAGTTTTGTGCTATTGCTTAAATAATAACATTGATTTACGTAAAACAAAGATATGTCGCTGCAACGTACACCACCAAAAACCCATACAACCTGTTTGGGACACACGCAGTCTGAAACTGACTTGAATACACTTCAACTATCGGATGTTTCCTTTGTAAACATGCGTCAGCGCACAGACACACTCGGAAGACGAAAAAGCAGAGGGAAAAGGATTAAAAGAGGAGGTCATGAGTTTATTAACTGACTGGGAAAAAAATTCAATGAAAAATTGAATGAAATGTGCAATAAGCAGAATAGTCTCATAACAAAACTATCTTCGGACATTTTAGAGTTGAAACAACAGACAGCAAATATTAAAAAATCTAACGACAAAATTATAGATTCCATGTCTTTCATTAAACAATCATTGATATATAAAAATATTTTTTATATATCAATGTAAACAATATGATGAAATTAAAGCAGGCTTCGGCAACATGCATAAAGAACGTTTGGAGAAGAGAAGATCAATTGAAACATTGGAAAGAAAGGTACATGATCTCCAGTTGAAGTCCAGATCATCCTGCATCGAAATAAGGAACCTCCCTCAGAGTGATAAGGAAACTACTGGCTATCTAACAGATGCAATATGTAAGATAGGTCAATCTACGAGTATAGCTTTATCTGCCTTGGATCTCCGTGATGTGTACCGTATACCCGGCAAACCTGGTACCACACGTCCAATTGTCGACGAATTTTATACGGTTCAAATGAAGTTAAATACAATAACAGCCGTTCGCGACTATATCATCATCATCACATCATCATCATCATCGTCAGGCTATAATAGTCCACTGCTGGACATAGCCCCCCAAGAGCGCCATAGCGCCCTGTATTCGCGACTATATAATACTGGCTTTTGTGAACCAAACTAGGTAGGTAGGTAGGTAAAGCTTAAATTTGATACTAAAATGAGACCAAAGATTTGTATAAAATTAAGCGAAACAACACTCTTGAATACATACGTAGGTACAATGAATCCACTAGTTTTATTTCATATGAATTGGTACTGTGCCAATTTTTAGACCGAATTCTATGCAAGGTCTCCACTACTAACGCTGTTATTGAACGCATTTCTAACAATGAAAGGCTAAACCTTTACAGGTAAAGAATTAATAACCATACATTAAATAAAAAAGGGTCTCGTTTCAGTCGTGTTATAGGTACTTCTCTAATAAGTATTTACCTAATAAAATCATACCTATTAGGAAAATACTCGGTCCTTTGAGAGATTTCATGGAGACGGATCCGAGGATCAGTGGCCCTTTGTGAATTTTAGTCTAAAGTGAGATGGGGCATTTAATTGCCGCAGCAGGTGTACAAGTATTGCTATATGAGACCTATTAAATCTAATATTTAAAGGATTGGTAAAATGAAAAGTGGTCTAATACGACATTTTCATTATGCCAATCTTTTAAATGTTATTATACCTATATGTGGGTGAATCTTGAGAGGCTCAATTTATGACGTCCGGAGGTAAAAAGTACCCGCAATATTGAAATAAAGACCCAAAGTATTTTTTTACGTCTTAACACTGGTATCTAATTGATGCACGATAGTTTTTTTAATTTGTGTAATTATCGTAAAAAAAAATAAAAGGTCACAAATATTGATAACCCTGGCGCGTCCTTTACACATTTTTTTGTGAAAACAACCCGAAATCGCCAATTTATAAATGCAAAATAGATCATTTATCTAGCTTTTCAGCAACTAGATTAGTAGTTGCTTAAAATAAAAATATACAGTTTGTATTTTATCCCATAGTTTAACATAGAAATAGATTTAAAGTTTTGTCCCGATCTAAACAGTGATTCCACTGGCGCGCCACATATCTAGGCATAGATCGCTAGTGGAGCGGTCGAGAAGCATAGATCGCTAGTGGAGCGGTCGAGAAGCATAGATATTCGTTCTCGTGCAAGTTCTAGTCGGCCTTCAAACGCCGTGGCGGAAGGTCTCGTCTCACTTTGCCCATGGCCGAAATTACGGAGGTAAATATTTGATTCCCCTGGTTTTGTTTCACTAGGTGTTTTATTAACCTGACGGCATAAGAAAATTGAATAAGATTTTTCAGGCTTTTGCTATTATTACAAACGGAAAGGCATTAAGGATATCTCTTTACTAATTTTATTAATATTGCTTAGTTAACTTTTTACTCAATCGATAAAATACATTTTTATTGATTACCTTGGTGTTGAATCCCTTGGCATTTTGCCAGGGTAATCAATATTTTTTATATTTACCTTGTAATAAAGTAAAATTTTCTTTTAACTGTACATTATTTTTAATCACTTATTTTTCAGAACATATTAATAAATCATTTTGCACTCTAAACGAGTAAACACTCGTTTAGAGTGTTTACGTCACGACGCTGTGGCAATTTGGGAGCATCTCATTCCTATTATACTTTAATTGAGAATGAGATTCCAAGTAAACTCCTTACATTTTATTTCTGACTCTCTATCCGCCCAATATAAAAACCGAAAAATGTTCTACGTGATGGCCAAGCTCCATTGGAACAATTCGAGATTACGTCGTGTGGTTTGGAATTACTCCTTAAGTGTCTTGGAAACGTAGCTCCAGATGGTGTAAAAAAAAGAAAGAAAAAAGAAGAAAAGTTGTTTTCAATTGTTATTATTTAGTAGGTATGTATATTTTGTAATTATTACTTGGGAATAATTACAAAATATACAATAAATATATTTTGTAATTATTACCTGGGAATAAAGTGTTTGATAATTAGGTTTAAAAGTGCCAATAAGTCAAAGACGTACATCAAGAGACTGATTATTAAATAAATTGTATGTTTTATTACAGTTGTTGTTTTAATTTTGATTCCCTTGTCATCGTTTTTGATTCCCCTGGCCAAAAGAAAGTAATATCAAATATCTTTGTAATGCGTCGTTCAAAAATGACCCCTGTTTGATAAATGTGTTTATAATTCGGCTAAGAATCACGATAAACTATAATTTATAAAAAAATGTAATAAAAAAATGCGCCACGGGAATCAACTGAATATTCCCAATCTCAAGATTTACCCATATTTATTTATTTTAATTTAATAATAATTTATTTCATAGAACACACGTAGGCACCATAAATTACACATAAAATGTTACGGACTTTAAAACACAAATTTTTTGAACACTGGTACCCATGCTAAGATTTAACTTGTGTTATGGAACCAGAGCTCTCTCTCTCACACAAAATAAAATAAACAAAACAATAGTATAAGACTTTTTTTGAATAGGCACAAGTAAAAGGTATCATTTATTTTAAAGTAAAACAACACAGTATTAATATTAAGAAATATGTAGTGCTTAGAAGTTAATATTTATTATTACATACAAGGTATACATTAATTATATAAACAAATCAACAATCATAATTTACAACTTAACTAATATTAACAAACCTAACCATAAATAAAACAAAATGAATAGTAACAAACTATGGGACTGTAAAATTTAATAAAAAGGAAAGAAATGGCTTCGATAAATAATTATTATATATAAAAAAATTACATAATTAAGTTATACCTAATAATAGTACATAGGTAAGAGTGTAAATCTACTAATAAAAATGTTGAAACATGTAGGTATAACAAAATATAAAACAAGTATATAAAAAGCAAAACTGACAACCGCAAAAAGCTATTGGATGGTTAGAATTTATTTCGCCATAAAGAAACACGTATATTACCAAAAATGAAAGATAAGAAACTTAAGATACCACTGGCCTTAAACACAGTACATTTATATACAGTAATCTATCTTCATACAAACGGTCGGAACTCGAGTCATACCTACGCGCCTCGGCGTCAGCATGCGCTCGACACGCAACCAGTTGCGAATGCGCCGCGTGACGAACGGACGGTGTGTTGTTTTTTAAACAGTAACCGCGCGATGTTTTTTACAGGGCTGATATTATTATTATTATATTAAAACTAGATAAGCTTCGGTGCCTACATACATAATTAAGCTAGAACTGGTGGGCGACGAATTTAACAAAAGACGACATACAAAAAAACAATAAATTGAAACCTTAATAAAAACTAGCAAAGGACTAAGTTAGATTATAACGTAGTTTAAATTTTGATGCCCCTGATTACTTCGGCCATCAGCGTTGCGGACTTGAGCAGTTGTTGGTGCTCCTTGTCGTTGAGTGGCTGTCGGATGACGTCATACACGCCGTTGTGGCCCAACACGCAGGGCAGTGACAGGAACACCTCATGCTCGATGCCATGTTCGCCCTGAACACAACAAATAACATGTTATTCAATACGCTTATCCTTGTAGACCTTTAGTTGGCTAAAGTACCCTTTTAACGTAAGAAATTAAGCATGTCGTGTGACGTTGGGCACTGTGGTGAGAGAACTGAAGAGTTCTCTCTGCCGACTTGATAAATCACATAAGCTGTATTTTTATTATAAATAAAGTCAACTTCGAAATAAGAATAATTATTTTACAAACATTCATATAACAAACAAGAACTTTCAGACTCGGACAACTCTTGTTCCGTGTGGGGATCGAACCCACAACACTCGGCGCAGTGCTACTACACCGAGACTGACAAACTACAGACTGCATAGATGGCGTCCGTGCAGTCTTATACTAAACTAGATGTGCTCGCAGTTTCACCCGCGTTAATAATTACTGCGCCGCCCACGTGGGTCGTAGCGTGATGTTATATATAAATGGGTAAATGGGCTATCCAACACTGACAGAATTTTTCAATTCGAACCAGTAGTTCCTGAGATTAGCGCGTTCACACAAACAAACAAACAAACTCTTCAGCTTTATAATATTAAATACAGACTATAGATGATACTTTCATGAAGATACATCTATACAAATATTACAAAGAGGAAAGATTTGAATTTTTGTTTGTTTGGTTGTAAGGATTTAACTCAAAAAACAATTCAACAGATTTTAAAAATTCTTTCACCATTAGAAAGCTATATTATCACCAAGTAATATAGGCATTTTCATTATTTATTGGAAAAAGTACTGCTACTAACATAATCTAAGCTGCTTTTACGCAAGCGAAGCGGCGGTCAAAGGTTATTATTTTATAATGACAATTAGATGTTCCCGCGGTTTCACCCGCGTTTATCGTTACTGCGCCGCCCCCGTGGGTCGTAGCGTGATGTTATATAGCCTATAGCCTTCCTCGATAAATAGGCTATACAACACTTAAAGAATTTTTCAAATTGAACCAGTAGTTCCTGAGATTAGCGCGTTCAAACAAACTCTTCAGCCTTATAATATTAGTATAGATATGTTTTCGTAGCAAATGTTACCTTGATGTAGGTGGATACGGGGTGAATAGTGTTGGCGTCAGTGAGGATAGCGTTGACGATATTTGTGATGGTCAGTCCAATCGCCCACGAGGTGTACCCCTTAAGCTTGATGATCTCGTAGGCACTCTGCACCACGTCCTTATGTATTTGACCCCACTTCTCGTCTTTGTCCGTGCCGATGTCTTTGTTTAAGTCCATGAGACGAACACCCGCGATGTTCACGCCGGACCAGACGGGCACTATACAGGTAAAAGGATAATAATACAACATTATACTCAAGAAAGTTACAAATATATTGTGTATTGAGTGTCTGAATTGTCTAGGAAGTATTTCTCGGGTTTTCATTATGTCGCCCTTTAAGACCAGGCGTTAGTTTGAGTAGTGTACATTCTATCGAGTTTAGTATTGTCAACATATACCGACTGTTACTTATAATAATGCAACGATTTGCTTTATTATAAGTCACAGTCAGTATGTAAAAAAGAATCAGGGTGGATACTTTCACACATTTTCCGTATTTTACTAGTCACTTTTAGAAGTCAGTAAATACTAAGTAATATTAGATGGAAATAGCCAAATTGAACACGGTCTAGTTTTTAGATACATAATGTAGTCTATCCAAGGGTCGTCGTAGGTACCAACGTTTTACATAAGCCTCCAGTTTTTATATAAATATATTCTAGAGAACAGGTTATTCCAAACCACAATACAATAATAATTGGTGTATTTACCTGAGACCCTTGGGAATTTACTATGAGTAAAAACGTGAAAGATCTTTACCTGTCTACTGTCACTTCTAAGTAATGGTTTGCAAAGAATAACTACACTGGAACATTGAGACAACTACCACCTTAGTCTCCCCGTGACCATGACTGCTGTAAAGCAACCGAAACGTCGGGGAAAGTGTAAACATAAATATAAATAGTATAATAGTATGGTAATAGTATAAATAGTTTTAATAGTTTTAATAATTTAATAAGCTTAAAAATTAGTAAAGTTTAATAGTAATAGTAGTGTAACAGTTTTTGAAAATTTTGTAATAAAGTGTCAAACAACGCGATAAAATCCGTATATAGTAGTTTAATTTCAATCAATAGAAATATTTTTGTGCAAATTGTATCACAAATTGATTGCAAAATAAGGAAGTAAATTTTTTATTTAGATGATGATGATGGAATTTATGGACATACTGTCCTCTGTAATACATAAGCATTCTGAAATAGTGAACGTACGCTTCTCAAAGGTCACTCTTAAGCCCTGGATGACGTCTGATCTCATCAGGTACTCTGCACATAAGGACAAGTTGCATCTGGTGATGCGTAAATATCCAAAAGATCCAGTCAAAACACTTATATATAAAAGATACAGAAATTTCTACCAAGATCTTATTCGAAAATTGAAGGCACAGTATCACCAGTATGAAATTGAAAAGAATGCTAACAATTCCCGCAATCTGTGGAATGTCATAAAAAGAATGACCTATGCCATTCCCAACAGAAGCGATGCAGTGCAACTCTGTAAAGCGAAAGCTTCTCCTGTTGAATCCTTAGATCAGTGCAATGATTTCTTTATAAATACTGGACATCGACTAACAAACAAAATTTTAAATCAGTCAAACGAGACAGAAATATCTTTAGCTTCAAAAATTTGTACCACTAAATCACCTCTAAATTCTTTGTTCTTACAGCCTACTACTTCAGCTGTAGTTGAAAACCTCATCATCCAGTTAAAAAATAATAGCGACCCTGGAATAGATGGAATTACAAACAGCCTTGTAAAATCAATTAGAAACTACATTATAGAGCCTCTTACATACATTTATAATCTATCGATTTCGTCTGGCGAATTTCCTGACATATGGAAAACCGCCACAGTAGTACCAATACATAAAGCTGGTCCCACAAATGACCCTAATAATTATAGACCTATTTCGCTATTGAGTGTTTTTGGGAAAATGTTGGAGCAAGTCATTAATATGCAACTGATACGATATTTAGATTATTTAGAATCGCACAGTATATTATCAGCACACCAATTCGGTTTTCGACAAGGGAAATCAACGGAAGATGCAGTTGTTTTATTAACTGATATCGTGATGAGGGTCTTGATGAGGGCCGGGCGTGTCTAGGGTTATTCTTGGACCAAGCAAAGACTTCTGAAACTGTGTCTACGCCAATCTTGCTGAGGAAGCTAGAGAGAATAGGTATTCGAGGTGTACCTTTAAATCTACTCCAAAGCTATCTCACTTGCAGAAAACACTGGGTAAATGTTGGCAATTACTTTAGCAACTCGCAAAAAGTTTCTTTTGGAATACCACGGGGTAGTATATTGGGACCTACGCTATTTCTTGTCTATGCTAACGACCTGACAGAACAATTTAACTTTAGGAATGCTAATGTTATTAACTATGCAGATGACACAGTAATAATATTTAATGAAAGATCATGGGAAAAAGTGTTTGAAGTTGCACAGGACGGTTTTAAAAGAATAGTAAGCTGGTTAAAAAATAATCTGCTACCGCTCAATGCTACTAAGTCTAATATAGTATGTTTTCATAAAACAGCTGCCTCAGCCCCAACTGCAGGCTTGGAAATTATAGCTCACTCTTGCTCCACTGCCGCTGATGCAGATACTTCCAAGCTGTCAATGTGTGCGCATAAGCAAAGTAAAGACAGTTAAATATTTAGGCATTATTATAGACGAGAGACTCACTTTTGGGGAGCACATTGTGGCCACATCGGCAAGAGTCAGGAAAATCATCCACATTATGAAAATATACGTGCTGTGGCTCCGGTGTGCTTGCTAAAGAATGTGTACACGGCTCTTTGCAAGTCTATTTTAACTTACTGCATCGCGGCTTGGGGAGGTACTGCTGCATCCCATCTAATAATTCTGGAAAGAACCCAGCTTGCTGTTCTGAAAACTATGCTGAGAAAGCCTTTCCGTTACCCTACATCTCTCTTATTTAATGAAATTGAATTACTAAGTGTAAGAAAGCTTTTTATACCTAAAATAACACTTTTAACTCATAAGTTAGTTCTTACCTCTAGTATCTTATCTTATGTGGGGGCAGTCAGTGCAGATCGGCGACACTTCGACCCAGTGGGATCTTTTGTGCCGACACTCTCCCAATAACGACTGCCATAGATGTTCATGGCAGCCGGGACCAACGGCTTAACGTGCTCTCCGAGGTACGGAGCAGTCGATAATTGTCAATCAATATACACATAATTTCGAAAAGTCATATAACTTCCGAAAGTCAGAGGTGCGCGACGTGGCTTCGAATCCGAGATCATCTGCATTGTAGTCTGTTGGTCTCCTCACTGAGCTATCGCTGCTCTTTTACCTCTAGTAACTACGAGGACATGATCAGGAAACGGGTTTTCAAACCTCCTATAATTAAGACAAATACTGCTTTTGCCAGGCGGTTCTGTGCCTTTATGAAGCCGCATATATATAATAAAATGAACAGGTTATCGCCTTTAGCCAACATATCGATGTACGATGCTAAAATAGCTGTAAGAAAAAAAATACTTACCTGGACCTACGACGATACCGAGAGCTTTTTAAAGACTAACATTTGATTTTTGCTATCTTAACTAAATAATTATGCATTTATTTCTTGTTTTTGTGTATGAAATTTATTGATAATATCGCTGTATTTAATTGTTTTAATTGTATTAATTCTAATAGTTGCATGTTTATTTTTCTGATTTGTTTGTTTTATTATTTAAATATTGTCATTTATCCATATTGGCAAATTGTAATTTAAAGTAATAATAATATTTTTAATTATAAATAATTTAGAATAAAAAATTGTAAGCTTTCCTGCATGACAAGCTTTGCCTAGTGCAGGACGCTTTGCAAAATCTGACATAACAGGTTCTTTTACATCAATATTTAATTTTTGATAAGCTGTCACTTATTATAAAAACTTGTATATTATAACATAAATATATATTTATTATTATTATTATTCTCTTTATTTATACATTTTTCAATAATTTTTACATTTTCATATATATAAAAAAAACACATTTAAAAATATAAAAACTATGAAGACCCACCGGCATCGGGAACTGGGTCCAAGCTACCGGTGGTTAGGGCTCCAGCGAGAGGAACCTCCTCACGATGCGTGCTGTATCGAGGAGGACTGCCTTCTGCATCTGACCCCTGACCCAAGCACCTAACGCGAGCCTCTTCAGATGTTGGTCGAGGCTCTTGGCTATTAGACCGTTCACTGTAGCGACTATCGGACTTGACTACATCAGACCCACATAGGGCCTGGTAGAACGTACCGTGAAGCTCCTTGCTCTGCCATACACTCTTGCGGTCGTCAATGCTCAAAACTACAGGCACGCGCCAGTTCTCTTTAGCCAGATTAAGCGGTGTGAGTCCGTTATCCACTATGACATCACGATGCATACCCACGTTCGCCTGAAGAAAATACTCTCTAAGGTTGCACACCTCACGGTTATGGAGGATTTTGGCATTTAGAAAATCTCGACCCCCACATTTCCGTGGGATGTACAAACTCATCACAGATGAACGAGGATGACGCATTCGATTCGGTATGCCGTCAACAGTGTACGGACCTTCCTGTCCAGGGCATCGAACTCAGTCTGCGTCCACTTGAGTATGCCAAAGGAGTATAAAAGAAGCGGCATGTCTCAACCGTTCAAAGCGCGCACCTTGTTGCCGCCAGATAAAAGACTTAAGTACTTTTTTCAGGCGACCAAAGAAACGCTCTTTCAACGATTGTTTCATGTCCGCTTCATGTATACCTAAGACTTGTGACATACCCAAGTATTTGTAGGTATCAGTAATGAGAAGCGATCTAAGGTTAATGGAATCTGAAAGTTGAATGCACTCAGATTCCACCATCCTTCCTTGCTTTACATGCATGACTGCACATTTATCCACACCAATCTCCATATTGATAGATTTACTAAAGCAATCAGTTACTAAGTAAGTCTATCATTATTATTTTTTTGTTTCTCTTTCACGGGTATATTCCTAATACGTTAGGAAAATACCCGGCCCTTTGGGAGGCTTACACGGAGATATGGGTCCAACGTGAAGAGGCCCTTCAAGAGTTTTAATCAAAGGTGGGATGGAACACCTACAGCGGCACTAGCCGCAGCAGGCGTAGGACTATTGCTACGTATGGATTCTAATATATGGGCTATGGGTATGGGTGTTTGATGGACTGGTATATTGGTAACTATGAATGATAAAACGACGTCTGCCCTGAATACTCTAATAGCATCAATCGAATGGATAGACGGTGACTCGCCAACTCACTAGATGGGCCCCCTGAATAGCCACGATAGGCATACAAGTCAGCAGCAGAGGACAACACTGGTGCGAGCGGCTAGGGATGTCGAGCGGTGCGGCGCCGGTTTAGCCATCACGGGTCTCGTAAAAACGGAAACCCGGAGCGCGTTGCCCGTAGTTATGCCCTTGAAAATGATACTTCCACCCCCAAGCATGTAGCTCTAGCGGTCCCCCTCTGACCGGCCGATCAAGGCAAGCCAGAGTTGAAAGTCCTACGGGCGCTCTTGAAGTTCCACCCTTGCCAACCAGTAACGGTAAACTGGGGACGAGGCCCTCACCGACTCTCTGAGGCATTCAGGACCGCAGTGTCGCCACTCACATTCAGCTCGCCACAAGCTGCCCTGCGGTTACAGCATACTTCGGATTGTGCATCCATTTGACAATAACCCCTTACTATACTGACTAGATTTCAACTGATAAATGAGTAGATTTCAAAAAATCTTTGCTCTTTGGGTAATGTAACTATTTGACTTAAATAATAAAATATTGAGTCAATTATGCCAATTGAGTCGCAGTACATAAATACAGAAAGGTTAGATATGACTAATTAGTGTAATCGAGTGTACTCACCGCTGCTGTCGCCGTGTTCTCCGATGACGTACCCGTGGCACGAGGTGGGTGCGATGGCCAACTTTTCTGCGGTAGCGGAACCGCGCCGAGTCCAGGTTGGTGCCGGAGCCGATGACACGGTGCTTCGGCAGCCCGCTGATCTTCCACGTCAAGTACGTCAAAATATCCACTGGGTTACTCGCTATTACCAGGATCGCATCCGGGCTGTATTTCAGCAACTAACCAATTATAAATAAAAATTAAAAATATTACCGCTGTGCAATAATTTTCCTACTTATTATTTTAGTAAGTAACTTTAGTATCTATTCTGAGCTACCAAATATTTTATATTATTTGTATGAGGGCATAAGTATGCGCTCATAATTAGTGGATATGTGCATGCTAATTTCAAACTTTCGAGGTATTGAATTTATTACACATGTCTTGTAAATATATAAAGAAAACATAAAGCTTTCCCTGTTCCTCTATCAGTTAAATTTGTTAAACATCTTATTAAAGACATTTAAAGATGTCTTCTAAACAGTGATCGAGTGTAATATTGGACTAGAATTAGAAGATTATCATGTCGACGTTGTTTAAAGTTTGTTAAACTAAACGGCGGTAGGTACATACTATGATTATCACGGGACAGTGAGCTTTTATGTGAAGTTATATCACACCTGAGGAATAATTTTCTTGACTACTTCAGTGTTCCTCCGCACCAGGTCGATACGTGTCTCACCCTCCTTCTGTCTCACGCCCGCTGCCACCACACACACCCTGGAGTCCGCCGTTGCGGCGTAGTCTGATAAACAATGTTTTATACTTAATTAGATATTATATTAAAATTAAATATAGGCATGACTATATAGGAGAAAGATCTCTATAACCAAATTCACTAAAAAGGGAAACTATATGTCCGAGTAGATGAGTTTATACGTCAGCACACATAGTTTAACTGCAGTCAGTCAATTCATGTGATTTGTCCGTAGACGTAAATGCCGTAGTTCCGGGCAGATTGTTCTTATTATTTGTACCTTAAACACATGATAATCCTAGGATTCCTGCCAAGATGATTACTTCACTGTCGGTCAATTCATGATTAGCTTCTCTAACATTCGGATTACCGAATGTGTTGGAGTAATGCCGCTTCAAACGGAAACATCCAAAGAAACTTCATGATAGGTATATTCTTAATCTTTCATTCGCCCCAAACATTTGGATATAAATTTGCATGGATTCTGGATATTACTTTTCTTGTCGCTAAACTAAATCAGTAGTCTAACATGATGTACTTAATTTATTTAAAGGCCAGGTTAAGAGCTCCTTGAACCGACGCTCGTGTATCAGGAATGTGATGCAAGTGAATGAAGCCAGAGAAGTGTGTTATGATCGTAGCAAATGGAAATCCATAGTCTCTGCCTCTCTGGGCAACAGGCGTGAATCTATGTATGTATGTATCATTAGCCATGAATGTAGTTTTAAATCTGAGTATTTACTTTTAATAGCCTTCTCGAGAACTATCTCTCGCGCGTTGTATTATATTCTTATTTGTTATAATACATAACTCCCGCACTACGAATAATAATTCATGTGTTGCGGGGAACATTACAAACATTCAAACAATAAAATTGATGGTCACCTTTAAGTATGGAACCCATAATACTGCTTAGTTTGGTCTAGATGGTGTTGTGTGTATGTGATCGAATATTATAATGTCAGTGACGAGTCGACCACAAAAACAACTACGCCATTACTTCTATCCTTTTTTCTTTTTAAAATGGACAACTCAAGGAATAATTACTGTGTCGCCGGGATCTTTACAAAGATTCAAACAACGGGCATAAAGAACATTCAGACTCGGGACAAATTTTTATCCTGTGTGGGACTCGAACACTCGGCGCGGTGGCAGTCGCGACCACTTAAACCTCTACGCCATCCGTGCACTCCAGAGTCCATTTGTAGTGTCATTAAATAATACCAAACTTAACATTACATACCTGTGCTGGAAATTATTTTGGCGTTTTTTAAAAACGGTGACCCGTGTTGAATGTCCATCGTTTCACCCATCAGCTTGTCGGCCTGTTCGTCGACCATCACTACGTGGTTTGAGACTTTCTGCAACATATCTTATCTTATGTGTGAGGGCCAGTCAGTGCAGACCGGCGACACTTCGACCCAGTGGGAACTTTTGTGTCGGCCCCAAGATTTAACCCTTAGCTATCTCCTTATGAATGTACTGCATAAGCCGCAGTGTACAATTTAGAGGCCTGCAACATAAAGTACATACATAGGTACATGTAGGAACATCGAATAACATTTTGAATACAATCCATGCGAAGGACAAGAATCACACGACATTTTGAGAATTAAACAACATATTATAAAACCTTTCTTTTTATTTAGGTTTGCTATAGATGTGTATAATGATAGATTAGGAAAAAAGTATTTATTTAGTTAAATAATAATCTTAAAACATTGTACATCATGTTGTGTGATAATAATAACGTTAGGATACCAATCAGAACTAAATCTATAGCATTGTTATAATCGTCATGCTTTGTTTGTTAACTGTTATAATTACCTTAACAAACAAGTAAATAAGCGGATTTCAAGTGTACTAATCTAAACGAAAAGGCATGTCGACGATCAAAGCGCAGTGTGATTAGATGCAACGAAAGCTGTTGAAATTACTAATACGCACTTCGATTCATTGTTATCTTCGCTAACATAAATAAATTTTATTATAAGTCGAAGGTACTATTATTATATACTTTATATATTTTACTCCGCTCCTATATAAAAAGTCGCATACAAAAATTTTTATATTTTTTAAATTTCATATCTCCTACATTGCGTGGGAGGTGTCCTAATAAAATCTGTGCCTGAGGTCTTAGGTTCATATTCATGGATAATGGAAATGGAAAGGGTAGTCATACAATTACATCACTACTCACGTTATGGAGGCGCGAGTAAGGAGTAAAAGGAAGTATGTAAGTGTGTATAAATTCAATACGGTTAATTATTGTTTATATTAGTAAAAGGTCTGATCTGATATAAATCGGTTGTTTATAATCATATCAGATGTAAATATTAGTCAGAGCAGAAGTAAAACGACATGTGCGATGTTATAGTGCATTGCAGTGTTATAATAATCATGCTTTATCGGCAACGTCCGTCATACATTGTAGACACAGATAATATAATACTACACTAGTATTGCAGATAAGATTAGATGTACCGTACTGCTAATGCTCAAGCTCTGGAAGAACCAAGTAGCCAGCAACAATATGTTGCTTAGTAGCCGATCATATTATCACATGTAAAGTCGAATTTAAAATCTCATACTCTATAAAAATAAGGTGGATAAGGCGGGCGGTGGGTAAGGTGGCTCTATAAGGTGGGTCTATAGAACCTGGGAACGGCCAGATCAAAGTGTGACCGATGTGGGGCTGCCAGATGCTGATGTTACAAATACGTTTTGGAGGAACATCTGTTCGGTGCCCGTCGGCCACACTAAGGGGGAATGGATGCGGGATGTCAAGCGAGCAGGTGAGCTAATTCCAGAAATGGAAAACGTGGTCATTGATAGCCAGGACGTAATTAGTGCGGTCCGATCCTTATCGAATTGAAAATCGCCAGGACCGGACGGACTGCACAATTTCTGGCTGAAATGGCTACGTAGATTTTATGACCATGGGAATAACCCACCTACTCCATAAAACAGGTAGTACTAACGAGCCCGGAAATTATAGACCGATAACATGTTTGCCATCGATCTATAAGTTTCTTACATCTATTTTGAGAGCCCAAGATATCTAAACATATTGATACAAATTCAATAATGTCAGCTTCTCAGAATGGATGTAAGAGGGGGGGGCTCGTGGCACTAAGGAGCTCCTCCTCATTGATATGGCCATTAGCCAACAGGTTCGCCGTAAACGAAGAGATCTGGCGGCATGTTGGACAGATTATAAGAAAGCGTATGATTCGGTGCCACATACATGGCTTTTGAGGGTGTTAGAGTTGTATAAAGTAAATGCAACTCTGCACACCTTTTTAAAGTCATGCATGGGTCAATGGAAAACGGTTCTTAGCTATCCAGGATGTCCACAGATCCCTGGGAATGACGAACCGATAAAAATTGAGCGGGGTATATTTCAGGGCGACAGCCTGAGTCCTCTTTGGTTCTGCTTAGCATTGAATCCTCTTAGTACATTATTAGAGGGTTCAGGGCTAGGTTACAGGTTACATAGAGGTGGTGGAGTAATATCCCACTTGCTGTATATGGATGACTTAAAGTTGTTTGCCCACACTGATTTACAGCTGGTGGATTTACTCAAAGTAACTGAAACTTTTAGTAAGTCTATTAGTATGGATTTTGGTGTGGATAAATGTGCTGTCATCCATGTAAAGCAAGGAGGGATAGTGGAATCCGAAGGAACACAACTTTCGGATTCCATTAACCTACGATCACTTCTTGTAACCGATACCTACAAGTACTTGGGTATGTCACAGGCGTTAAGTATCAATGAGGCTGAGATGAAGCAATCGTTGCAGGAGCGTTTCTGTGGTCGCCTGAAAAAAGTTTTAATTAGTCTTTTATCAGGTGGCAACAAGGTGCGCGCTTATAACGGTTGGGTCATGCCGGTTCTCATGTACTCCTTTGGTATACTTAAGTGGACTCAGACTGAACTGGATGCCCTGGATCGGCGAGTCCGTACACTCTTGACGGCATACCGTATGCATCACCCACGTTCGTCTGTGATGAGGTTGTATATCCCGCGGAAATGTGAGGGCCGAGGCTTCCTGAATGCAAAAGCCCTTCATAACCGCGAGGTGTGCAAACTCAGAGAATACTTTCTTCGGGCAGACGTGGGTATGCATCGGGATGTAGTTGCTGTGGATACCGGACTCACCCCGCTCAGTTTGGCTAAAGAGAACTGGCGTAAGCCTGTAGTACTTAGCACTAACGATCGCAGGGATGTATGGCAGAGCAAGGAGCTTCACGGCAGGTTCTACAAGGCTCTATATGGAGCCGATGTAGACCTGTTAGCCTCCGTGAACTGGCTACGTTTCGGTGACCTATTTGGGGAAACCGAAGGTTTTGTCTGTGCTATTGCGGACGAAGTTATCAAGACGAATAACTACCGGAGATATATCTTGATGAATGGTACCGTTGACATCTGTCGGGCATGTCATCTACCTGGTGAGTCCCTCAGGCATATAGTTTCCGGTTGTTCTCGTCTTGCTAACGGCGAGTACTTGCACAGACATAACCAAGTAGCCAGGATAATTCACCAGCAACTTGTTCTGAAATACAAACTTGTAGATGTTGAAGTGCCGTACTACAGGTATGTAGCTGAATCAGTTCTCCAAAATGGTCATGTCACGTTGTACTGGGATCGAACTATCATCACAGACAGGACTGTTGTGGCCAACAAACCTTACATTGTGGTGATAGATCGATCAGAGCGCCGCGCAATGATTATCGATGTCACCATTCCACATGACGGCAATCTCGCGAAAGCTGAAAAAGATAAACAAATTAAATACCTAGATTTAGCTCGCGAGGTTGGTGGGATGTGGATTTGGCAATCATTGTGCCGATAGTCATATCTGTCAATGGTCTAATAGCCAAGAGCCTCGATCACCATCTAAAGAGGCTCGCGTTAGGTGCTTGGATCAAGGGTTTGATGCAGAAGGCAGTGCTATTAGATACGGCACGCATTGTGAGGAGGTTCCTATCTCTGGAATCCTAACCACCGGCAGCTTGGACCCTGTTCCCGATGCCGGTGGGGTACCATATATTTAATATTTTTAAATGTATTTTTTATATTATGTATATTTAAAAATAAAAAATGTATTGAAAAGTTTTAAATAAAGAGTATAATAATAATAAAATTTATTCGGCTAAAAAAAGTACAATAGTGGACTTAAATCAACTTCAAATTAAATCTTAATATCTAACAATAATTTAATGCCTTAATAAACTAGTTTATAACCAAAATTATAATTATAGTAATCTTTTATGTAAAGAAAGGATTCATTTAAACATCTTTAAATTATTATAAGCTACTTGCCTGAACAAGGTTAGACCTGTGTTTCAGGCGTACACTTGTCTATCTATTTTAAAAGTGGACATTTATTTAAGTATCTATTTGAACAATAATATAACTAAATATAAACTTAAGCTAAAACTGCCTGTATGCGTACAAGCAATTGTGTCATAAAATAAAATTGTGTCATACAATGTTAGAAGACAAGAGTAACGTCTTGACGTAGGTTCAAAACATTTTTATTAAAACATTATGATTTTCATCTGAGTGCCACTTCTCGTAATAAAAGCTGTTCAAAATACAGTTCCCTAGTATCGAATAAACAATTCTTTTTAAAATACTTCTCCTGTTCTAGGAATAATTCTCTTGTCGTGGAGGGGGGGGGGGGGAGGGGGCTTTACAAAGCTTCAAACGACGGACACAACGAATATCCAGACTCGGAACTACCATTTGTACACAAAGTTTTATATATCTATATAGTAGCAAACGCCGTTTTGAGGTCTAGAAAGACTGAAGCATTTTTCCATTATAGAGATGTTTGGTTATTAAAGAGGATAGAGCACTAACAGCATCCTCCGTCTACATATACGTTTTCTAAAGCCGTATTGTGAGTCGGATAATATATCAAAATTACTTAAATAATTTAAAAGTCTAATATTTATAAATTTTTCAATAATTTTTGACATAGATGTTAAAACGGATATTGGTCTATAATTACTGTTATCGTCTCTATCTCCACACTTGTGCACTGGCGTGATGATGGCTTCTTTTAACGGGGCCGAGAAAATTCCTTTCGTAAAGCAAAGATTTGCAAGGTGTTATAATGGGGACAACTGCCATGCTGGTATATTTTTAAAACTTGGTAGAGATGTTATCCCAGCCAGAAGCGCTGTTGGACTTGAAATTCATTAGAGTTCTATATACCTCATCATGACATTTCCAGAATTGGCTCTCAGATGATAACGATCAGTTATTCAGATCAGTTGTGTTTGTCTAAGTCACATTACAGTTATATGGACTATGGTAGGTATTATATTACACCTTAGTTCTAAATGTACTTTAATCAATTAACTAGACTTGCGTCCCTGAGCTATTTGCTTAATGGCTCGCCCTGACCTAATGATATGCTCGTTATACAGATATCGCTTCTATTAGTGTTCATTGCATTAAACCTATGTAGGTATCTATGCTGGTTTTCAAAAGAATTAATTAACCAAATGATTGAACATTAGTTTTGCCCATAACTCCGTCCGGATGGACTCGCAACTTATGCAACTTATGAGCATTTTACCCTACTCCGAGGTTATTTCGAAAATCCTGAAGACAGTTGTTAGTTTACTACGATATAGTATATATAGTCAACTAATAACATGCTGAATCGTTATTCATCGATTCTTGGAATACCAGACATAATTGAAATTGGCTGGCCGCCGGTGTGCTGCTGCGATTTAATTAGTTAATAAAATACAATAAACTAGACAATAATCCAATCCTATAGCATTTATACTCCTTGTTTATATCGTAACGGCACTTTTTGGGTACTAAAATAGATTAGGCGTTGATGAGTCAGCCAGTAAGGGAGTAAGTAAGCGTAGCTTGTGGTTTCTATATAAATTAAGTACTGTAAGTACGTGTCCTGTGGGTACATCCCCGAGATGGCACGTTGTATATTTTACCCATATCACAGTCTTATAATCAATACAGTCGTTTAACGAACGCGTCTAGACAGGTCAATCGTGCGGGGGGCAAGAGGCGAGACGCGGGAAGAGCGAGCCCGAACTACGTATGTCGCCGTGTTCAGTAATTCGGGACATGTTTTTGGGGGCTGGCGCGTGCTTGTTTTTTGTTCGTTACTTATTTATTTGCTTATTAATTAAAATGGTGCATACGATGTATATGTGATATAAATAAGGATCTGCGATTTCACCAATTTCCGCGTACCAAAGAAAGGTAAACTCTTATTCATTATTAATATTATTTTAAAATGTATTACAATTTTTTGTAATATGAACATAAAGTACCTACCTACTAAACTACTAACGTTTTAATATTTTCTCATGTCTGGCCAAATCGCAGAATACAGTAATTTAAATATTATATACTTTTTAAATAACTCATAAACAACGTAAACAGAATGACGAACGTAAGAAAATAATATGCGTCGTAAGATAATATTCGATTCAAGTGTGATTTTAATTCCATGCAATAAATCCCTATTATGAAGGAATCTTGGCAACGGCGGGTCCAAGCTCAAAAATAATCGCAATTTTAGCCCCCTTAAGAACCCCAAACATAGGCTCAATGCAATGCATGTCAATTGCTTTACCTTGTAAGTTACCTAGTTTGAACGAAAATGGCCTTAGTAAATCTGCAAAAAGCTTGATATCGTTAACATTGTCTCTGCAAGCTGATCCCATTCAAAGCCGTCACCGCAAGAAAAAATGCAAGTCGTTTACAAATATAATACTAATATAAATAATTTTATACTCGTTGATTATTATATTAAATGGTTTATATTTTATAATAGTTGATTATTGTATTAAGTGATTTACATTTCAATATCCTTGTAGCATAGCCGTTGCAATGTTGTCTACATAAAATAAATAACTGTATGAATAACTACTTACTTTACTTGTGACAACCCTAGCTTCCATGCCCTTACGCGACGTTGTCGGCTTTTTCTACGAGATCAAAGGCGTCATACTACTGTTAGTCTTTATACTGTGCCCATATTCACCAGTTTTACTTCACAAAAGCAAGGCTACTAGAGAATTGCTTAATAGAAAATGGCTATAACACTTTTTACGAACTAGGCACCTAACACGATTACCTTAGAATCGAATGCAAACAAACTATAACAACACAATTCCTATATTATAGTTTTTGTTAAATGCAGTAGGTACTATAAGTATATTACCTAGGTATTACTTCAATATAATTAAACGTATTACTCGCTAGCTTTTTCCTTTTGCCTGCTTTCATTCTTGCCTCTTATTTCCATAATCGGCATCACCATACCATTCAAGACCATAACATGCTTGAGGAAGTATGTAACACGTTCACCCTGCTGAAGATCGCAGATAACTTTATATTGTGTTCCTACGGTGACGAGTTTACACACAACTCGTTAGGGCAATATCACACTAGCGGATTGCGAGCGTCCTCAAAACGGAGCGGGCGCGCAACGAACACGCCGCGCATGCGCAGCGAATTTGTTGCGGACGCGCAACAAGGTCGCCGCGAATAGCAAATCAAAAAAGCAGAGAATATAGTTATCGTAATTTAAAAAAAAAGGCATGGAAAGAGATTTGCAATCTATTTTGTTACTGATTGTATTGTACGTCGTTAGCTCGCTACAAACACGCGACGAATACGTTGCGTATTTCGCCACGCGACTGCGACTTCCTCGCTGTGCAGCCGCGACGCATTCGTTGCGCGCCCGCCCCGCCCCGCAGCCGCTCGCAAACCGCTAGTATGATAAAGCCCTTAGCTAAATAATCTTTATTATGTGCTTGTCATTGTCTTGTTGCCATCTTGCACACTTGAACGTGGATATGACGTCACCTAGCTAGCTAGGTGCTCGCGCAAACGCTTACCAAATAAGTACAATCTACACTACATATAAATCCGCAGAAATGATTACATGACGCTGTGGTTTAAGTAATTAATCTTTTATTTGCATAAGACTAAATCATTAACAATAATTCGATAAAAACTGTATTTAGCATAATTAGTGGGTGATTCCATATTATTAATAATCCTTAGGGAAGAACCGGCAAACAATATAAAAGCTGGCCTTTAAATGTTATCTATGGGGAATTCTGCATGGCATGTTCTTTCCTGTTATTATTGCAAGTGAAGACATATACGATATGCATTATAATAAAATGTTTCTGGACGCTGACATGTAGCCATTTTGTTAAAAAAGTAAAATTATGTTCGCGAAGCTAGGTGTGCCTTTAATAATATGTAATTTACATACTTAATTGATTTGAATACTAATTTAACTATAATGATATTCTATATAATAATAATAAGGAAAAACAACAACCTTTGTAGTACATTATTAGTTATTACTAGAAACCGGATTATATGCAACATAAAAAGCTTGTCATATGCATGGAAAATGCATGAAATATGCACGAAAATTGGCAGAATATGCGAAATTAAATGATAAATTTTTGGAACCCAATAAAGAAGAAAAGTGTGTTTTCATTTTATTTATTTCAAAATCAGCATACAATTAGTAAATTATCCTTTGATAGGCCATAATAGTAACATTACATGACACAAAAATTATTTAATATTTTTGTAAACGTAAACAATCAAGTATTGTTCCAAATGTTCAGTAGTCAGATTGTGTCTTCGATTATTTAAAATATTTTTATAAGTGGTAAAGGTTCGCTCCACAATAGAGGCGTCTCTAGCCCATGTAGCGCCCGTGTGCAATTACTACCCTAGCGCCCTCTAGTAAGCGCGCGATCAAAATGACATATGTAGGTACAAATGTTAACATTTATGTAGACATGTTAACATGGGAACGTGTTTACCAAACACCTTATATTTACAACAGGGATCGGAGATCCGGGTGCAAATGGTACAATTTTAAATGATGTTGGGAAACAAAAGGTACACAGGGCCTCGTATCATTTATCAAGCTACCCACATCTGTCAAATTGCTTAATTCTAATTTCGACCTCATGTCAAACATACAGAGTTCAATATCAATTGGGATACATTTGACAGATTCGGGAAGCTTGATGCTAGGTCAATGTACACGGGTAAAAAGATTTTTTGGGATGGAAGGGGTGACAAAAATAAAAAACAGGATTTTGTGGTTATTTAAAAAATAAATATTTAAAAACTAATTATTACAGGACGTACCTAATCAACATAAATATAATTTTATTACAAAAAAGTTACTTTTCGTACTTTTGTATTAGCAAAATTCTTAATTATGTCACTGACTTCAATTTTGATTTCATGTTCAATACTACGATAAATTAGTCAATCGACTTTGCGACAATGTTGATCTAAGATAGTTTTAATTATTTTTAGTTTTGAAAATGATCTTTCTTTGTATGCTACTGTGACTCGCAATGTGAGATAAATCGTAAGTGCTGTGGATCGATTTGGAAACACTGAAATAAATTTATTCGCAAACAAATAATTTAAAATATCCAACGGCGTAATGGAATCGTCGTCAATGAACATCGGTAATAATCCGATTTCATCGAAGAGCTCTAACTTCTCCACATCTGAAGAGCCAGCATGGCACAGTTTATTTTCTAAATTAGAACAATGTGGTTTTTTTTATCTACGTCCAAATCCTTCCACTGTTTTAATATTTGAAGAAATGAAAAATAAAAAATGAATTATGTATATAATCACTATCACTCGCTCGCTGTAATGTTATATTCAGACTTAAAATTTCGCTAGCTAGGTAGTTTTGATGAGTTCCGACCCTGGTGAAAGTCGCAATAGTTGTGGCAGCTAATAATAAATCAAATCTTACTTTTTATATCATTTGAATCAAAAGAAAAGCCGATTTACTTCATATTTACATGTTTACTCAAATATAATACTTAAGCTATTGCGTCAAGGCCTACTTCGCAAAATCACGGTGTAGTGGAGCGGTAGAACTTAAAGAGCGGCACGCGTACGTACACATGCCTTTGAGAAATACCGCCTTCATCCATGCCAATTTGAACTTTATTTTTTATTATCAACAGCTGAATTCGCGATTGTCTAGGTACAAACGCAGCGAGCAATGAGGCGGCTCCTTTGACTGCTAACCTTTGACAGAAAAGCCGACAAATTTTAATAGAAAAATAAATACATCTAAGAAGCCGCGGTTTAGTGAAGTGTTGCCAATCTGTGTGAAATTTCGGTAATTTAAGGGTAAAAATTCTTATCAATACTGTACTTAAAAATATTATGTAGGCGTTTTACGATAATATAGATTATTTTTCTTAGCATGTTTGTTAAGAGAGAAATAAGCCCTTAATGGATCGGACAGGGTTCTCTATACATCCTTACTAATATTATGAATCCGAAAGTAACTCTGTCTATCTGTCTGTTACTTCTTCACGGCTAAACCACTCAACCGATTTAGAAGAAATTTTGTATAGATATAGTTTAAAATCTGAGGATGGACATAGGCTACTTTTTATTCATGTAGGTACTTCGCGGGCGGAGCCGCGCGCAAAAGCTAGTACTGTATAATTATCTGTTTTAAGGTTTATTTCATGTTGAGACAAAAATTACTATTGTAAGAGACGCTCGTGGCGCGCCTTGCTATGCAGTAACTCGAGACATATAAGAAGAGCTTCGGATGCCATACAAAATGTTTGCAAACCAGAGCTCTTTTTACGTGGGGTTTTTGTTTTTTTTTTTTTATTTTGCTCGTCGAGATGACCACACTCCACCTGATGGTAAGCAGTCGTGTGGTCTAAGAGCAGTGGCCTCCACACCGCCCTCATAGCAGCCGAGGCGATGTTGAGGTCTCTACTTTGACGGCCTGAGAAGGTGCTTTTTCACGCCCCGCTTAAAGGACCCAGGATTGAAGGAAGAAGGAAACACGTGCCTTGGCAGAGAATTCCATGCCTTGGTCGTTCGGCAGAGGTATGAGGACCCAAACTTGTTGGTACGTGCTCTAATCGACTCTACCGTGTAAGGATGGCATCTGAGCCCAGCACGCGTTGTTCTGGATAGGAAAGGGGAGGGCGGGATAAGGTGGAATAACTCTTCAGAGCCCTCCCCGTTGTATATTCTGTAGAAACATGCCAATGAGGCAATGTCCCTACGGAGTTGCAGAGGTTCCAGTGAACTCGTGACCTCTGGATCTCGGATGATACGGACAGCCCGCCGCTGTAACCGGTCGAGAGCGTCCAGCAAGTACTGCGCGGAGCCATCCCAAAGATGAGAACAGTACTCCACGCAAGGGCGCACTTGTGCCTTATACAATAGGCACAGTTGCCCAGGCGTGAAGAACCGCCTCACCCTGTTCAGAACTCCGAGTTTTCGCGAAGCTTGCTTAATGACGCTCTCGATGTAGGTTTTCTGATTAAGGGAGCGGCAAAGATCCATACCTAAGATAGAGAGGCTGTCACGTATCACCAGTGGAGTGTTCTTCAGAGAAGGGAGGGGAAGGAACGGAGACTTTTGTTGAGAAAGCGCATGCCTGGGTCTTCTTGGCGTTAAACTCGACCAAGTTCTTGGCACCCCATTCATAGATGCGGTCCAAGGTCTGATCAAGTTCAACGACAAGATTCTGCCTTTTCCCCTCAACCTCAGCCTGTTTGGCCCCAGGATGTCCGAGATATCGCCCATGCACGGTACTATCGTCCGCATAACAATGTATGTTGCCGAGATTCAACATATCATTGACCCCTGAGGCACGCCTGCATTGACCTGCATAAATTTGGAAGCGCAACCGTCGCAAAGGACCCGAATATGACGCTTCTGCAGGAAACTTGCAATCCAGGTGCACAGTTGAGGGGGCAAGCCATAGGCCGGAAGCTTGGAAAGAAGAGACCGGTGCCAGACTCTGTCGAAAGCTTTGGCTATGTCAAGGCTGATTGCCAAAGACTCGCCGTGCTTGTCCATAGCCTCACCCCAGAGGTGCGTGACGAACGCTAGAAGATCACCCGTTGATCGTTTAGACCGAAAGCCGTATTGGCGATCATTGATCAACGATTGATCCTCCAGGTAGCGGACAATTTGGGTGTTTATAATCCGCTCGAACACCTTGGAGAGCGCCGAAGTGATAGCTATGGGTCGATAGTTGCTTGGCTCGGAACGGTCCCCCTTTTTGGGAATCGGTTGAACGTTCTCCTCCTTCCAAGCCTCAGGCACAATGCCTGCGGCGTAAGACGTCCGGTATAGGCGCGTAAGCGTGGGAGACAACTCCGCTGCACATTTTTTAAGGACCACAGCTGGGATGCCGTCAGGTCCACTGGCTTTCCGAACATCGAGAGACTGCAGTATCGCACGAACGGTTCGTTGCCTGATACATAATTATATCAGGCATGGTGTAGCCGCAGTTGGCAATGTTAGGCGACTGCGAACCCGTTGAGTTATAACATCCATCCAGCGTCATAACATGAGAGCAGGTTCATTGAAAGTGCCGAGGCCGGCGCGGCGCCCCCTAACCTCTGCGCCCGTGTTCACCACACACCCTGCACTAGGTAAAGACGCCTCTGCTCCACATCCACTAAGGTAACTGAATTTGAACTTGGGTGCTATGTTAGCACTTATAGTTTCTGGCAAAAGTTCTGCCGTTCTGCTGTGGGCGAGCGCGAAGCTCTTCTGTCTCTTTCATTTTATTATCGTAACTGCCAAAACAAAAAGACGCGCGTGGCTACTGACCCTGCGTTCCGAAATGTGATAAAAGTGTACAACACAATTATTACTCAATAGCCCTTATATTTTGTAACTATTAAATTTGGTCGGATTCGCGATATCACTTTTATCGCATTTTGGAACGCAGAGTGAGCACTCTAAAAAATATTGTAAATGTACCGATAATATGCATCATAACAAGATCTTAGGTAAAATATGCTATTACCGCTGAGGATGGCTTAAATATGCAAATGCATATAATCCGGTCACGTTACAATTGTTGGTAATAACTTATTACCAACAATTGTATGGGCAAAAATAATTTAACAGGCAGCCGTAAAGGCGACATACACAGCTAAAAATACAAACAGTTTACAAGGATACCGGCAAATTAATAGCAAACGAGTCAGTTGCTGACGTAATCCTGATGAAACTATAAACGTAGTTTAAGTAATAGTCACACGGCTGCGGCTGGTGCAATTCAAACTGGAATATATATTATTACTATTGAGAAAATCTTCAGTTGAGTTACAAGTATTACAATAATTAATATTGTTTACTTGATCTTTCATATAATTATTGTTGATATAATTATTTTGCAATAAGGAAGAATATCGCTAAGCGAAATACATACCTTTGCAAGCATTGCGAAGACGGCAGCCATGCCGACCTGTCCCACTCCGACCACGGAGACCTTGGATGCGGTGTCCTCCGCCCTGGCCTGCCTAGTGCTAAACAGCTTCTCAATAGTCGCCATCTTGTCTAGAATTGAATATTTTATAATTGGACGTACTAGAGCGACGCGAGGATGACAGATCGCGAACATGGTGAGTTAGTTATTGATAAATATAAAGCGATGGTGGATCAGTGGCGCTTCAGGAGTTCCGGCTGTGTGCGTTGCTATGACTCGATGACGCGATATGATCATGAGGCCACTTATTATAATAATGACTATCGACTATGCCAATACTGCTGCCATAACGAAAACAGACGAATCTGACATTTTTTTCAAAATGGAGATATCTGGTGGCACGATAGTGCCCCCGCCAAGTCGAGCAAAAAAGCGGCACGGCCGTACCATCCTTTTCTCGAAACAGTTCAGGCCATTTTTGACCCCCCTTTAACTTCGTTGTGGATAAAACTAGAAGCCTGAATTTTCAGTAACCAAGCAGTCATTGTATAAACACAGTATATTTTAAAATTCATTCAATTTGAACTAGTAGTTTAAGAATTATAACTAGTCAAAGTTTCTTAATTTTGTCACTCACTTGCTGACTGACCGATCATCAAAACTCTAAGGCACTTCTTGCAGACATAGACGCTTCAAATTAAAAATACAATTAGTGTTTAGTATATAAATCGAGGAAAAGCTAAAATATTTTGCAACTTTTGGTCCAGTTTTCTAGATACACCAACTATATAAATAACTTTGTAATCCCATATAAATATATAGGATTACAAAGTTCCATTTGCAGTGAATGAATCAGTGTATCTGTATATGAATAATATAATATATTGGAATAATAGGTGTATATAGGTACCTACCTACATATATAATTATGTTCAAAGGTAACTTGTAAAATGGTCAATCAACGGAATGATAAAGCAAGAATGGGACATGTCTTATGAAGTTGTACCAAAATCCCGCAAAGTATTAAGAAGACTAAATTGCCCGAAATTGCTATGAAAGAAAGAACACTATCATAACCGCAACCGGCGGAGGTGGCTTGCCCACGCCGCGGCTTTCACGCTTCTCGTCCGTCACAGAAAGGCGGTCACTTTCTTCCTTTGAGTCTTACTGCGATATCGCAGGTATACACACAAACCATTTTTTATTTAACTTACGCAAATTGTATCAGTCAGTATGGGTATAAAATTTAAATAATCTTTATATAAATCTAATTCTATAGAAAAATAATGGGTTAAGTAGTTTATTAATTTAAAAAAACTTTGAGTGCGGCAGTGTGTGCCGTACATTAGTTCAAGTTAATCCTCTGTTAAATTTGATGTTGTAATTTTCTGTTAGGTACATTGATAGTATTTATAGTGAATGAGAGATAACAATCTAATTAATGTTGACGTTGGAAGTATTAAAGCGCAAGAATCCTTATTAATAAATATATTGACTTGGCAATCGCACTAAACAATCTAATTTAATATAATATGTATTACTTGTGAGATACATTGTGTTTTCAAACGATTGCCAAGTCAATCTATTTATTTAAAACATAAAACATAACAATTTTAATATTGATATGGTCACTATATGATGTTGTTAGGTTAGCTAATTACGTAATAAATAACTTAAGACAGAAGGTTCCTTAAGTAGGGACTGAATAAATTAACCGACTTGGTATTACATGGATCTCACAACTTTTTACGGTAGAAGTACTGAGTTGCGAGACTTGGGTTTGTTTTACAAGTATGTTTTTGATGGCATATACATATTCGTTATCTGAAAAAAAGACGCGTATGCCAGTATTTCTATATTTGGCATAAACCAAACATAACCCTATAAATCTTACTTTCAAATAAGATATTTCTGTTTTATAATGCTATATTTACTACATAGAAAGACATTTCTGACGTGTACTAGGTACGTTGAAAAGACGCATTTAAGTAGAAGCGACTTATTCATTTACAAAATATGTACTTGATAATAAAATGAAAAGACATTACTGCATGATCTAATGAAGAGAATACGGTTCTGCTTAGTCGTGCCTTTTCATCTTAGTATTATGAATAATAATCGGGCGCAAGTGCCAGTAGCATCTTTTCTATTTAGTATTGGTAATGTGCGGAACGAAATAGGAGTCGCGGTTGGGAATACTTTACATTTAGTTGCGCTCCAAGTCACCATACTCAATTGAGGACAGCCATATCCCTAAGTGTAGATTTTACATTTTAAACGATTGATGGTAGGATTCTTGTTATTTTATTGCATTGTGATACAGTTCAAAGCTATAGATGAGTATTATATGGATAGTGTGATATTTTTATAAGTAAAAATAACAGTTAAGTCGGGTCACGGCTATACTCTGCACGTAAGAGAAATATTTTGGATATATTAAGCTATTGCATAGCTTCTATCGCGGGCCTTGAGCGTGGAGACCGAATCCAGAAATTCCGTAACGAAAATAACCTAACACCCCCCACTCCGACCGACACAGCGGTGATACTTTTTGAAGTTTTACTTCTTTAGGCGCGTTATGGAAAAATGATGAGAGTGAAATTTTAAGATGCGCGCGCATTACTGTGACACAAATGCTACATGTTGAAGTTGGCCACAGAATAGAATTAAAAGTATATATTTTTTTAAATGACTATAAGTTAACTCATATACAGGCTAGTTGCAAAGTATCCAACGAAACGTTGTTATTTTCAAATTCTATAGAAATACCATTTAATATGAAATATATTATTCATATTAATAATCAATTCTAAAAAATGGTCAATTAAATATTTTAGTTTTTATTTAACTTGATAATAATTTTCTTTTAATCAATATTTTTTCAAAAATAATAGTAATTTCATGAATTAAAATATTTAAACTAAAATATAAATATTCTAGTACTTATTATATTTAGGTATCTTTTTATTGAGTTCATATTTTTTTAATACAGACTTAATCATTTTGTTTATCGAATATAGTAATTCTATCCATATTTTTTCTTATAATTGCATAAGTTAATAAAAAATGCTATGCAATAGCTTTACCGCGGCAGTCTCCGAGTGCCACACGTCTTTTTTATAATAATTTCTGTACAATAATTTGTTTTCACATTCAATTACTATACAATAAATAACAAAGTAAGTTATAAACAACAATAAAATCAAATAGCTATCATTACAACAAAACTATAGCCATATAAATCATGCTGTACTCGGTTGAGTACATTGACACCATGCATAAGTACAAAAATTTATTTTTCTTCAGATTCCTGACAATGAGTAAACAACAATTTTTGGTTCAAAATAGCTACAAAGGACTTGAAGGAGCTACCTATGGCATTATACGTGATTGTGACGAAGATGAATTTAATATGGCTACCGTACCACCGATCCAAATGCATTGATCAGGTTGTAGGATAGCCATAACTGATGATGAAGAAGGAGCCGAAGAGGATATGGCGTCGTCATCCAAACCGCATGATGGTATTTAGGTTTTTACGAATTGCGAAAAACCGCTAACGTAACGTGTAACGATGAACCACTGGTGTCGAAAAGAATGCGACGAAATGTTAATCAATCCCAACATGGCGCAAACGTCCTCCTTCATTCACCTAAACTTCATAGCGTACTTCCGAAGACGGTGATAAGATAAATGTTATTCGTGAAGAAGTAAGGAACCGAAACCCTGTACAAATATTTGAAAATCTTTTTGATGAAGGTGTTGTTAAGGGCTGCAATTGAGAAGGTGAAAAGACAATAGTGTATGTATAATAGCGACTAACTACGATGCTCTTGAACTACTAGGGACTGTCAAGTGATGGTATCCAGCAAATTAGGAAAAGACCAACGTGGCGATACCACGTTTGTTCCAAAATTATATAAAGAAAATGGTTGAGGTTGATGAACTAGATCAATTCATCTCACTTTATAGAATTGTTATTCGTGGTAAAAATTGGTGGTGGGTGTTTATTATATTTACATAGGTATATGTTAGACATGGTTATTACTCATTTCTGGCGGTTCCATCCAATGTGTCATGATGCTCCCATGGATCAACTCATGTTCCGTCGTCATTTCGTACGATATTACCTACGCCAACCTGAATAAAGAAAACCGCGCACGTCTGCATTAATGGCTTCAGACAAGATTAAAGATAAAATTGGACACTATGCTACCAAAGTTGATATGATTGATTGATAGGATATATTGTAGCCAATGTGTCCTTTGGCATTCAGGAGTGCGCTGCCAAAGTAAAAAGTGAGTGAAAACACTTTGTATCGAGAACGCATGTTCAGAAAATTTGCCTACTTAGAAGGTTAGTGTACTCATTTGAGTACAGGCCTGTAATTTGCTAAAAACTATATTTCTTAGATTTTATGTGTCTTTAGTCTTATTTTAATATGGTTTTTTGGTAAACTCAATATAAATGTCATCGTAGAAAAAGTATATTTTAGTATCTGTGGTTTTGTCAGTTATATTTAAGTTACTCTATGGTTTTGTCTACAAAAATTTATTTTGCAGAAATGCCATAACTTCATTGCTCTCAGCGTATATAATTATACTCCTCGCCTAAATTAATCCTCTTAAAATTCATTTTCGCCCATAACCTCCTATAGGTTATGGACCCAGTCAAGACGCGAAAGTATTAATAAAGTAAGTACCTACTAAATTCCACGCGAAAGTTTTCGACATCATAGGAAAATTCGGCTGTCATTTGTTTTTCCTCTACGATAGCTACGAGCTCCACATCCTACCATGTAATGGCTCTGTCCATTGAGAAACTAAAAGAGATCGACAATCGACAGCTCATGGAAGATTATGATGCGGATAATTTTGATACAAGAAGATTTATAGGAATGTGTGGAAAACAAGAAGTTGACACTAGAAAACAGCAGAAGGCAATGACAAAAATTGCTTTGGCGGTTCAACCAGCAGTGATTCCACACATACGTAATGCGAAAACTGCATACGAGGCTTGGAGCAATTTGACGAAAGCCTATGAAGACAAAGGATTAGGTCGCAGGCTGGGGCTCCTCAGAACATAGTTTTCGACAAAATTGAGTGAGAGCGAAAATATGGAGAGCTACATCAACAAAAACACCGAGACGTCACAACAGCTGAGTGAAATAGAATCACCATTGGAGAATGATTTTATAGCTGTGATTATATTAAGCGAATTGACATCTGATTATGACCCGCTAATAATGGCAATGGAAAATTCGAATGTGAAACTTTCCAGTGAAATAGTGAAAGGAAAGTTGTTGCATGAGAACATCCGTAGAAATGATAAGGATGAGGCTGCCTCTGCATTGTTTGATAGAAAACAACCAAGATGTTACAGATTCAAGAAAGTAGGACACCTGATTAAGGATTGTCGTAATTAAATCCGGTTATAAGAAAACTGAGAAAACCAATACGGATAAATCTAAGGCCCTACTAGTTGCACTGTCAGCGACCATCAAGCATAGTTTGTGGTACATCGATAGTGGTGCTACAGAACACATGTGCGAGGACAAAAGCATCATGAGTCAATTTGTGTGTGACGGAAAGCTAATAGAAGTGAACATAGCTAATGGTGATAAGTTGTACACTGCTGCAATAGGTTCTGTAATAGTTTCTATGAGAAATGGTGATGTAAAGACAAGTAATGTTCATTATGTACCAAACTTGGCAGCAAACTTGTTATCTGTTAGTGCTATGGTTGGCAAAGGGCTGAAAGTGGTGTTTAGTTCTGGTATTTGTCAAATTTATGACAAGAGAACTGTGATAGCTACAGCTACTTTGCGTAATGGTATCTATCAGCAAGACACTGTAGAAACAACTACTTTAAAATGTAATTTAACTATGAAATGCGATGCTTCTCCTAAACTCGCAGTTTCTAGTTGTGCTGAGACTGACAAGAAGCTGACTGTCAATCAGCCAGTTGTAAGTGAAGAAGGTTTAGCAGCAGTGGCTGTGCCTGCTGTCGAGAAGGAAGAATGTGCTTCTCAGCAGGTATAGCATCGTCGTCTTGCACACCTTAATCATCGGAGCATGGAGTTTTGAAGAAAGGTATGGTTTCGGGCATTTTATATAATAATGGTAGTTTTCAAAAATGCATATCATGTATTGAAGGAAAGCAGACTCGTACAACTTTTCCTAGAAAGTCTTTTAACAGAGCTACAGAAATTCTAGAGTTGGTTCATTCTGACCTGTGTGGTCCGATGCCTTCTAAATCATTTAGTGGAGCAAAATATTTTGTGACATTTATAGATGATTACTCTAGAAAGACGTTTGTTTATTTTTTGAAAAGGAAAGATGAGGTTAGTGATACATTTAAAGCATGAAAGTTCTAGTAGAAAATCAGACTAACAAGAAATTAAAGATGATAAGGAGTGACAATGGGACTGATAGAGTAATTTGATATTTCAGAAATTTCTGAAAGAGTATGGAATCGTACACCAGACCACAGTGCCATACTCTCCACAACAAAATGGAGTTGCGGAGCGTGCTAACAGAAGCATAATGGAGAAGGCACGGTGTATGCTTCAAGAGGCAGGTCTTAGACAGGAATATTGGACCGAAGCTGTGAACAACGCTGTCTACTTCAAGAATCATTCTTCGAACATAGCTGTCAGAGGATGCATTCAGAGGAGAAGTGGACGAAAAATAAGGTATCCATTTCACATCTGCGTTCATTTGGTTGCATTGCGTATGCACATGTACATAATCGAACAAAGCAAGGCTATTGCGATAATACGAAGGGCTATAGATTATTACACCCTAAACGTCCGAAAATTTTTATAAAAGCTTGAGATGTTACTTTTATTTAAAATAAATTTAATAGAGAGGACAATGTGTCAAATAATGATAACAGTTGTAATGAGTCTTTCACACAAGTAGCTGTGGAAGTGAAAGATGACACAGAACTTTCTACACAACCATTTACTGCAGAAAATATCTCGATTGAGGAACAGTCTGATGACACTACTTTAAATCAGCCTAAACTAAGGGATAGTATGACAACAGTAGATGATTCTAACAGCGATGAATGCTTTTATTCAAATAATACTGCGGATGAAACCAATGTTCCAGAGGAAGACACTGATTCTGACAGTGACTCCATGACGGCTCATCTCATCAGAGGAATATCCCGTACCAGTGACGACGATGAACCACAGACAATACAGGAGGAGCTGAACAATCTAGAAGCAGATGGCTGGAGACAGGCAATAAAATATGAGTATAACTCGTTTATTGTCAACAAGTGTTGGACACTCGTAGATCGAGTAAATGGTCAGAAGCCTGTGAAATGTAAATGGGTATTTAAAAAGAAACTGGGTTCCAATGGTGAACTCATTAAATACAAGGCTAAACTAGTGGCCACAGGATTCACGCAGCGATATGGAATCAACTACAATGAGACTTTTTCTCCTGTCATTAAATATTCAAGTAAGAACACTCTTAGCTGTGGCTGCAAGATATAACATGGATATTCAACATCTAGATGTTAAGACAGCTTTTCTCAATGGTGAAATACAAGAACTGGTATATATGGAACAACCTGAAGGTTTCACAACAAAAGGCAGTGAGAATAAGGTTTTCAGGCTAAATAAAGCAATTTATGGCTTAAAGCAAGCAGCAAAAGCTTGGTATAATAACAATATGCTATACTTCAGTACCTTCGTCAACTAACACTGTCACAACTGTGCATAGCTCGAAGGATACCAGTGTAGTACCAGACTAACCACAATAACGCCATCAAAGCCGAGAGTGGAATCCTCACAGAGGATTCCACTGAAGTAACTTCAAGAGCTGGATTCTTTGTCCAAATGCTTCAAAAATTATTCGGTATTGCTTCTGCGTTAACCAAGGTCTCCATTTTTAAATCCGGTCCTAAATAATGATAAAGCAATACGCATAGGACCAGTTGTTTGAAGTTTAGATACATATATTAATATCAGGCCTATTGACAGATTGTCCTACTATTGGACACAGGCTTGAAAGCCTGTGTCCAACACGTGTCCAACTGAAGTTTGAGGAGGGTTAGGTAATAGTTTACCACGCTGGCCCAGTTGAGGGTCTTTGATAACAATATGGAGAACTCTCAGACATGCTGATTTCGTACACAGTTTTATAAGTGATAATTAACTAGATACCTATTTAAATCTTTGAAAGTCAGAGGTACGTGACATTGCGTAGTGGTCAGTAACTAGAAACTTCTATCGGTCTGCCATTGGGCTATCGGTGTAAAACAATATTGTTTAAACCGTTTGGAGAATACCCAACAAGAAAATTATCATAAAATGTTGTATCAGATATTCAAACCATTTCTAGCAATTGGTTTAACTAAGTAGACTAAAACGTTCATTTGTTTTACACAAATTTATTTTCAAACTTATGATATGTACCTATCCCTGTGATACAACTAGCTGGACGTAATTCCACCGTTGTACCTACTACGGGTCATAAACATAAATATCAAAAAATATGTGTTACAACAGTTGAACTATGGGTAACTTTACTTCACCGTGGTACCCCCAGTTGAAAGTCGCAGTTGTACCACGGGTTGGGAGCGGTTTTACAGAACATTTACTGGAATTAAATCATTGGATTTGAATACCTACCATTGGATCGAATACGGCGTACGAAAGTCTTCTGCACCAATCGCCACTTTTATTCAAGAATCCTGCCTGGAGTTATTGATATAAAAAACACTTTAAAATGTCAATAGAAAAGGTGGTTTTAAATTATCCGCATCTTGAAATGTTATCCGGTGATTATTTGCACAGTCGGCTAAATCGCATAATACGTCATCATCTTTTATCATACATAATAGGTACTTAATCCTATTAGCCGTAATCGGCTACGAGTATTACCTACGTGTGTGCTACAACGCGCCTTATCGAGTGCTGCCGCACTATTCTGCTACGCACGTTATATTGTAGTGAAGTACAACTGTGTCATTATCAGCGCGCGCGCAGTTTTGTGCTATTGCTTAAATAATAACATTGATTTACGTAAAACAAAGATATGCCGCTGCAACGTACACCACCAAAAACCCCTACAACCTGCTTGGGATACACGCAGTCTGAAACTGACTTGAATACGCTTCAACTATCGGATGTTTCCTTTGTAAACATGAACCGAATTGATGAAACATGAAAACGATTAAAAGAGGAGGTTATGAGTTTATTAACTGACTGGAAAAAGGAATTCGATAACAAATTTAATGATATGTGCAATAAGCAGAATAGTCTCATAACAAAACTATCTTCGGACATTTCGGAGTTGAAACAACAGACAGCAAATATTAAAAAATCGAACGACGAAATTATAGATTCCATGTCTTTCATTTATAAACAATATGATGGACCACATTCATAAAAAACGTTTGGAGCAGAGAAGATCAATTGAAACATGGGAAAGAAAGGTACATGATCTCCAGTTGAAGTCCAGATCATATCCTGCATCGAAATAAGGAACCTCCCTCAGAGTGATAAGGAAACTACTGGCTATCTAACAGATGCGAGATGTTAGATAGGTCAAACTACAGGTATAGCTTTTCGGATCTCCGTGATGTGTACCATATACCCGGCAAACCTGGTACCACACGTCCAATTGTCGACGAATTTCAAACGGTGCAAATGAATACAATAACAGCCGTTCGCGACTTTAACAACAAAAAGACTACCGTTGAACAGAAACTCAACACCCAACAGATTTCTATCCCTGGTAAGAAGCAGCCGATTTATATCACTGATCATCTTCCTGCTAGCTCAAATAAAAATGTTCCACTTGGCACGTGATTTTACTAAACACAATTCTTTTAAATTTTGTTGGTCGACAAATGGTAACAAAGGACGAAGGTAACGCAAGGCACAAGGTGAAAAGCAAATACTAATGTTATCTGACCAAACACTAGTAGAATTGCGGGAAAATATGTGACTATTCAGGATGTTTTCAGTAATCAAAATTATGTCAGCTCATTTTTATTTTTGTTACAAGACCCGTTTTGTTTTATAATTTTTGTATTTTTCTCTCGTCCTAACTCTGTTTGAAGTAGGCATTCTTCACCTGCAACAAAAAATAAATAAAACTATAGTACACACTCAATATACACAAATACTTTCACAATACATTACCACATTCATATACACTATCATCACGCCATACACCTCATCTTTCTGTTTTAAAACTTTCTTACACCTGCACACTTGCCTAACTACGGACTACTCGTATTGCGTTTATTAATAAAAATGACTGATATATCGAATATTAACATTGAATTAGACACACACATACCTACACACTTTTGTATTTGCAAACCAGAGAGCTGTCATGAATTCCTTGGTAATAAATATCCATCTATGGAATTACTACACATAAACATTCGTAGTATAAACAAAAACTTCGATCAATTTCGTATTTTGTTAACACAAACTGCCACAAACTGCGACATTTTAGTTCTAACAGAATGCTGTCTGAGTAAGGTTGTTAGTCTGCCTACCTTGGACGGCTACACCGCGAACTACAAGATCCACATTGAACCAAAATGCCGACATTGTTATATATACGAATACAAATTTAATATGTACAATATGCGAACCAACCTTTGTAGACGCAAATTGCTTAATTTGCAAATTAAATGGCATTGGCGTTGCGACAATCTACCGTTCACCATCACTAAAAACAAGAAATAATTTTAACAATTTTATAGATAGTTTAGACAGTGTCTTTAATGAATTTTCTGATGGGATCCTGGTCCTTGTGGGCGATATAAATATCGACATAAGTCTCGACAGTAAAGCCGAAGAATATCTTACCTTTAACACCTCCCACGGCCTTTATCCTACTCACAACTATCCCACAAGAACTAAGACATGTCTAGACCATATTTTCACAAATTCTAAACTCGCATCGACTACTCTTGTGTTGGAATCATATATAACAGATCACATGCCATTGGTGTGGAGTAACAACTGCTTAAGAAATATGAACACGGCAATACTCCTGCACTAAAACAACCGTGGACTATTTAAAAGTATCGCTCGAGTTAGAAAACTTAGACTTTTCCATTATACTAAGGATAAATGACGCAAACTTGGCTACGAATAAACTCGTGTCCATGATATCATCCACTATAACCAATCATAGCCGTACAACCACGCAAAAAAAGAAAAACAAAATCCTAAAACCCTGGATGTCTGCAGGATTACTGCGATGCGATAGGCTACACATTAAATCAAAGAAATATCCAGATAATATTACACTTAAGATAACTTACACACGCTATAGGAATTTTTGCAACGGTCTTTTACGCAAGCTGAAATTAGAATACGGAAAAACCCTTATCGATAAATCTGGTAATAATAATAAAGCACTATGGAAGGCAATTAAAACAATAACAAACACAGATAAAATCAATATCAAAAAACAATAAATCAAGTCTGTAATTATTTCAGCAATGTTGTTACAAACTTAGCCAATAATATAGTAACTTCCACTTCTCAATTCCCAACATCGCTGCCCACTATAACCTCTACCATAAATAGCCCATCGAATTCAATAGTACTTACAGAGGTTTCGGAGTCTGAAGTCGAAAGTATCATCCTTCAACTTCGTTTCGATTGTGCCATGGGATAGGATGGTATTTCGTCTCGGATCCTGAACGAATCTCGTCAAGTATTAATCCCCCCTATAACACATATATGCAATCTGGCACTAACTACTGGTGTCTTCCCTGTAGCATTTAAAAAAGCTATTATCCACCCAACCTATAAGAATAGGGACAGAGCCTGTGTTAGTAATTATAGACCTATTGCTATACTATCAGCTTTGTCTAAGGTGCTTGAAAAGATGAACAACGCTCTAAAAAAATATCTTAAGAACTTCAACATTTTGGCTGCAAATCAGTATGTGTTCCGATCTGGCATTTCAACTGAAGACGCTGTGCTCGATCTAACAAGTACAGTAAGCAAACATCTTGAGGCAAACACCAAGTGTTTGTGCATATTTTTAGATCTTTCTAAAGCTTTTGATACAGTCTCTGTCCCTATCCTTCTAGCTAAGCTAGAAAAGATTGGCGCTCGTGGTTTACCACTTAAAATCTTTGAAGACTACCTGACAGACTGGAAACAAGCAGTGAAGATAGAGGATCATATAAGTGAGGAACTCACGGTCTCATACGGTGTTCCACAAGGGAGTGTACTGGGCCCTACGCTCTTTCAAAAATAAATTAATGATCTCTGTACCATCTCCCTTCCTTACACCGACATCTTCACATACGCAGATGAGACCGCAATCCTAATGTCAGGACACAGTTGGCAAGTAGTAAAGAAAAGAGCAGAACTTTTGCTTATGAAAGTGATGGATTGATTAAACCAAAACCTCCTCACTCTTAACTTAACTAAAACTCTTTACATTCCCTTCTCTACCACAAAATTAAATAGCCCGCCTGGAAATTATTCCATCAAAGCTCACGTTTGCTCATCTCCAAATACGTGTACATGCTACGAACTCACCAGAGCCCAATCAACTAAGTATCTTAAGTAGAAATACACATTGAGCTGAGGTGGGATAAACACATAACTTTGATGACAACGCGCGTAAGACGACTAATTCATTTATTTAAATCACTTAGAGACATAACACCACACGAAAAATGAAAACTAGTACCTATACTTAGCGCTAGGACAATCCGTCATCCAATACTGTATCACAGTATGGGGAGGGGCGGCCAAGACACATCTCATGAGGCTAGAGAGGGCACAAACAGCCGTGCTCAAAAAAACCCCACAGGTATCCCACGTCAAACTATACTTTGACACCAACATCCTTACTGTACGCCAGCTCTTTGTCCATCGACTGGTTCTAAGGAAACATTTGAACTGTACCATTTCCAGATCCCAATAAGCGTAGTAAAAAGCCTATCATCCGCAACGCTTCCTGCAAAACGTCATTTGGGAGACGTCAATATTATAGTCTAAGCTGCAAAATATATAAATAAATAAATTTTGCCAGTCTAAATAGTTATGAAGTCAAACACAAAGTACGTACCTTACGGATCTACTTACCTACATCACATAATAGCTATGTATCACCTTTCACTCAACTAATAATATATGTATATACCTACATAATATGTACTTGTGTCTACACAATCATACTTATACACCCGCATACACAAACATTCGCACGCACGCACAACATATACCTATCACACATACTGCCACACTCACTCACACTACACATCCACATAACACACCCACACTCACACACCACACTCGCTCAATATAAACCCAGATGGAGGCCTACTATTCCATTAAAATCATTATAAAAAAAAATGTTTTAAATAAATGTAAATTTACTTACTTTATACAAATGTAATCCGCTGTACAGCAACATTCACGTCTTAATCTAAATATATACTCTAGTGTCAATTACCACGACTGAGCACTGTCAGCCAAAATACAGGCTCTTGTCTAGTTTGGTATACAGTCTCAGTACCTTTTAATGAAATACATACTGTATAGTTAGTGTTTAACAAGCATGTACCCACAGTGAATGTATTCTCTTTGATGTCAAATATCCCTTTTTTTTTATTCTTTTTTTTATTATTATTTATTATTACCGTGATTGTTGTGTGCGACGCGACAGTACAAGAACAAATGCAAAGGGTGGTGTGATGATGGAGAGTAGGTCCCTCTGCCTGACAATCGGAACAATCGGAGCCATGACATCGCCGAACCAATCACCTTATGACCACAGCCGGTGTAAATGGTCGAAACGTCAGGCACCTAAAGGTAAACAATATTTATCATCATATCATGCAACATAACTTAAAAAATATCAATTATTTTTTTCAAATAATTTTCTATCGCATAGGTAGGTACACACAACACCATCTAGCCAAAACTAAGCAGAGCTTGTATTATGTTCAAACGCCTTTCCATGTTGAGGTATCGTAATTTTACATCAAAACATAAAACGCTACTGTGTCGGAGTTAGGTATTATTAATAACTTCCGACTCAGAGCGTAACTTGGCTCCACGATCTAAATGGAACTATCGGAATTCGTAGATCCTATTGGACCCACCAATGGAGCCATATAAACTTGAGAATCCTATTAGACCCATCATTGGATCTATTTAGTGGAACCAACAGTCCAAAAGGTAACTAACTTAACATATACCATAATTAAATACACCATGAACTGCCTACACTCACAGAAATATAGTAAAAAATATTTGTATAATGTATTATTATTTTACAGTACCTACAGTAATACCCCGAACTTACGCAATAGGTCCGTAGGACTGAGCAATAACCGCGTAAGTCGAATTCACGTAAGGCAGAGTATAGTTTAGCATTATAATACATATTGGATTTTACAAATATTCGGCAACTACCGTTATTGTGGTGTAGGTATAAGGCTTCATAAAATCTAACAAAATAGATTGATGACTCAACTCTTTCTCCTGCAAAATATTCCCTCAATTCCTGAGCAATAGTGTAAGGACAGTATGTCTTAACTCGATATTTGAGAGTTGTGCGATGATAAAACAAAAGACGAATCAACGAAATTTGAAAATCGCGTAACACCCAGTTCGCGTATGTCGGGGTAGCGTAAGTCGAGGTATTACTGCACCTATTTACTATCAAGTTGTCATATCGTATGTCTATTTCACAGATTTACATTCTGATAAATATACCTCATCGTCGCCATCGCTAAATCGACAGGGAAAAGGTTTAAATTAAAACTAAGAATAACACCAAGACGTTTAATAAGTAATGAAAATACATTGTCCTTACAGGTAAGAAAATACAAACAGCGGGCAAAAGCTTGACATTGTTATTAACTGTCAGTATCAGTTCAACTGGATATACGTACCTACTTTAGAAATTTATAAAAATAGAATAGTTGTATATTAAATAATCTCACTTAACCATTATTGGTTAAACACTTGATAAATACCGTGTAGGTATCATCTTTTGGAGGTTGAGGATATTGACAGGACAGGTATACTAACACGTAGACTCCAGATTTCAAAATATATATATTCGAGATTTGACACCGTCATTTACAGTACACCAAATATTGCGTTAACCAATAAAAACTTATAAAATATTTACACAGAAATGTAATCAATAGCAACATTCGACGAATCAGAAAAGAGCTTACGCTAACTTCTGTGCGCGGCGCTAACATCGGAGCGAGCCGTTTCCCGCGCAAATGGAAACCATTGGTCATGTCTTGTGGTGTCGTGCGTGTACGGTTCACGGCATGCAGCCACGTGCGGCAGCTACAGTATTCCCACTTCAAGCGAAAGCGTACGCAGTTTGACGATACGGCCCGAGCGTGTTACCGGGGCTGGCTGTGACGTCATGGTGTCCGTTCGCAGACAAGGTTTAGGTATTTGTCGTTGGTCGACAGTATGTTGCGATGAAGTCACAGGTTCTTGGGTAACGGGTATGTTGCTTGAAGGTATAGTAATTGTAATGTTGCTTGGAGGTAAGGTACCTACTGGTATGTTGGTTGCTATCTTCTATAATAATTTATGACGTATGCAGGCTTCAATCGATCAATTGAGATATTTGCTTGTCGATCCGGTTATTGTGTAGTAAATACTCCGAAAAACTAAATCTAGACGTTAATCAATTAATACCAGCTTGCGTAAAACCTCCAAAGCTCTTTGGGTTACCAAAAATACATAAGGAAAACGCTCCCCTACGTCCTATTGTGAGTCAGGTCGACACACCAACTTACAGACTGGCTCAGCACGTAGCAAAGATACTCTCACCACTCAGAGGCAAATCGAGAGCACATATAAAGGATTCATACCATTTTGTGAGTGAAATTAAACACCTACGTCTTACTAACAATGAAACAATGGTTAGTTTTGATGTACAGTCATTATTTCAATGCATACCTGTACATGACTGTATTGAAATAACTAAAAGGAAGCTAATAGAGTACAATATGCCTGAGGAATATTCAGAATTGCTTAACAACTGGCTATCTGTTGTGAGACAATACATTCTACATACAAGTCGATGGTGTGGCAATGGGCTCCCCAGTATAGCCTGTTGTTGCCGACATATAAATGGAGGATTTTGAGGCTCGAGCTTTGCCCCAATCACACCCAGGATTTATAAGAGGTTTGTAGATGATACTTTTACAATATTACCAACAGATAGTGTAAGTGTATTCCTAGAATATCTTAATTCCATTAATAACAACATCCAATTTACAATGGAATTAGAGGCAAATAATTCATTAGCTTTCTTAGATGTACTTGTCATCAGGAATCCTGATCATACTTTAAGCCACAGTGTGTATAGGAAAAAGACCCATACAAATAGGTACTTAAACGGTGAATCTCACCACCATCCTGAACAATTAGCTACCGTGCGAATGTCTTTGTTTCAGAGAGCCCACGGGATCTTTGACAAGAAACACCTGGACGCCGAGCTTCAACATGTCAAGCAAGTACTGCAAGACAACAAGCTCCAACAGACGCGCCGCTGTCACAAATCCCGAGAAAAGCTAGCCACAGTCGAGCGCCAGCCTGCTATACTGCCTCATATAAGGGGTGTCATTGACAAGATTGGCTACATCTTGAAGCGAGCTTCAATCAACACGTACTTCAAGCCGCCAACGAAGTTAAGTAAATTTTTACCATCCGTCAAGTGCCAACTACCTTTACAAGATGCAGGGGTCTATAAAATAGATTGTGACTGCGGACTCTCATACATTGGTCAAACCAAGAGAAGCATAGGCACCCGCATAAAAGAACACATAGCTGATGTAAAATACCAATGCTCGTTGAAGTCTGCTGTGTGTGAACATGTGCAACAAGGGACCAACCACTACCTGAGATTTGACAAACCAAAGAACACCGATTCCTACCAAGGATACTTCGCGAGGCTATTGAAATCAAAAAACGTCCTAATTTCAATAGAGAAGATGGTTGGAATGTACCACCAGCTTGGGATCCAGTAATTCAAATAGTCAAACCCAAGAAGAAACAAACCACAGCTAGACTTGGTGATACTTTGAGCTCATTCTGCGTAAATAGAAACACCAATAATTAAATTATGTTCGGGTACTTTGAAATAACTACACTGGAACATGGAAACAACTACCATCTTAGTCACCCCGTGACCATGGCTGCTGAAAAGCAACCGAAACGTCGGGGAAGTGTAAACATAAATATAAATAGTTTTAATAGCTATAATAATTAAATTAGCTTAAAAATTAGTAAAGTTTTATAGTAATAGTAGTGTAATAGTTTCTAAATTATGTAATAAAGTGTCAAATAAACAACGGGATAAAGTCCGTATATAGTAGTTTAATTTCAAAGTGTAGTTCTATGTTTGTAAGTTATTTGTGATTTGTCCTTTTTCTTAATGTTGTGGAGATATGAATTAAGCGCTATTTGTAGAGTTGCCGCGTTGGGAATGTGGTCGCGATAGAAATCTGTCATCCCAAGAAATCTGCGTAGCTCATCCACTGTCTTAGTCTTTGGGTACTCTGTGATGGCTTGAATTTTGTGATTGGTCGGTTTAATTAGTTTCTTTGTTACTGTGTAGCTAGAAATTGCACTTCTGCTTTTCCTAAGTTGCACAGTACACTTAGCGGGGTAGATGGTGATACCATGGTCTTCCAATCGCATAAGCACAGTGTGCAGATGTTCTCGATGTTGAGCTTCGTTTCCAGACGCTAATAATATGTCGTTTATAAATGGATAGATGAAATCAAGGCCCCGTAACACTTCCTGAATGTATCGTTGAAATGTTTGTCCAACGTTTTTCAAACCGGGGCACATGCGCGGAAATTTAAATAACCCCATTGGCGTAATTATGGCTGTCTTCTCGATATCTTCGACTCTAATGCTCAGCTGTTGGTAAGCGTGGTTTAGATCGATTGTTGAGAATATAGTCTTGCCTGATAGGTGGTGAATGAAATCCTTGATGCTTGGAACTTTATAGCGGTCTGGCTTGGTAATAGAGTTGAGGTGGCGATAATCACCACAAACTCTAATGTCGAAACAACACATTACACAAACAATAATTCTTAGGCACGATGTGAAGTGGTGAGGACCATGGGCTCTTACTTGGTCTGCATAATCCTTGTTCAATCATGTTTTCGAACTCTTTCTTCACTATCTCGTACCGGTGGGGTGGTGTAGAACGAGCGCGGCTATGTATGGATGGTCCTTCCGTTTCGATGTAATTTTAATTGCATTAATGTGAGTCTTGTTATGCCGGGGTATTGCGCTAAAATATCGTGATACGATTGCGACGTGTCTATGCTGCGAACTGTAGGCATTGTCGAAACTCGTATCGGGGCGTTGACTTTTAGTTTCGTAACACCGTAAATTTATTAATCTTCGATTTTTCAAATCTGCGATGAGTTGATGATGTTTGAGAATATCTGCGCCAAGTATGGGTTTCAAAAAGCCGGCCACGATGAATGTCCACTTGTGCGGGCGTCGTAAGTTGAAACCGAGTGTTAATATTATCTCGCCATACGTCGCCATAGATGTGTTGTTGGCTGCGTAAAGTTTGAAAGGTAGCGGTGTTTCGATCTGTCCTTTTCTTCTTGGTAGCACGGTATGTTAGCGCTCATGTCGACCAAGAAGGATATGTTGGAGTTGCACTCGGTGAGATAAAGGCGGTGCGAGTTTTCGTGAACGTCAGTGTCCGCCGCAGCCAACGTCAGGTCTAGTTTTCTGAAGGCTTGAATGTGCAGGGTGAAGTGCAGCGTTGAGCTTTTTCTTTGAAACATCTGTGGTAATAACAAAATGGCGACGGTCTCGACTGCTTGGGCGTGACGAGTCACGATGGCGAGATGAGTCACTATGGCGGAACGGGTAATGGTTGCGACGATCATTTCTATTGTATTTGTCGTAATACAGTAAAACTCGACTATTTTCAATGATAGTTTTCTGATTTCAGCAATGAGGTATAAAGTATCTACTTGCAGTGTGGAGAGCGATAGATTTGACTTTGGTTGAAGGATGTAGTTTGTGGCTGAACTGGCTGCTGATGAGCTTAATGATTGCGCTGTGTGAGCTGACTGTTCCATGGTGGTTTGCTGGCTTTGAATGTTCTTGTTGGCGATGGGCACAGAGCTTCAGGGTTCTTGCTTGTTGATGTTCTTGTTCGGGATCACTACTTTGGAGGTTGAGGATAGTGACTGGTATATTAACACGTAGCCTCCAGATTCCAGAATGAGCCTACATATACATATATTTGATTTTAATTTTGTTTTGTTTGTGTGTTAGTTGTTGGCTTCAGATGGCCTTCACAACTTTACGCGGACTGTGGGTGAGCGCAGAAGGCTCCCAACCCGTTATAAAGTAAACTAGACAATGTTAGCCCCCAAAGGTGGACTACTACGGACCTCGGCTTGGGGCGTTGTCGGCAACGTGGATCTAAGGTGATCCACGGGATTAACGTTAAATATAAAAAAATATTTACACAAATGTAATCAATAGCAACATTCAACGAATCAGAAAAGAGTTTACGCTAACTTCCGTGCGCGGCGCTAACATCGGAGCGAGCCGTTTCCCGCGCAAATGGAAACCATTGGTCTTGTCTTGTGGTGTCGTGCGTGTACGGTTCACGGCATGCAGCCACGTGCGGCAGCTGCAATATCAAACATTACACTAGATATAATACTGGTTTTTGTGAACCAAACTAGGTAGGTAGGTAAAGCTTAAATTTGATACTAAAATGAGACCAAAGATTTGTATAAAATAAAGCGAAACAACACTCTTGAATACATACGTAGGTACAATGAATCCACTAATTTTATTTCATATGAATTGGTACTGTGCCAATTTTTTAGACCGAATTCTATGCAAAGTTCTCCACTACTAACGCTGTTATTGAACGCATTTCTAACAATGAAAGGCTAAACCTTTACAGGTAAAGAATTAATAACCATACATTAAATAAAAAGGGTCTCGTTTCAGTCGTGTTATAGGTACTTCTCTAATAAGTATTTACCTAATAAAATCATACCTATTAGGAAAATACTCGGTCCTTTGAGAGATTTCATGTAGACATGGATCCGAGGATCAGTGGCCCTTTGAGAATTTTAGTCTAAGGCAGTGGTCCGACCGCCAACGATGAACGAGAAACGAGTAAAACTAGAAACTATAAACGAGTTGACGATCAGCGGGAAGCGAGTGTGTAGTTTCGATAGTTTTGTCGCCGGGCTAAAAGCGAGTGTGCAAGTGCGATGAGCGATTACTCGCGCCACTCGCCCGCGGTCGCTCAGTCCGGTGCAAACCTGCGCGCGCAACCACAAATTTTGCATCCAAAATCGTCTTTTTCCCTCTAATTTTTTGCCGTTTTGTCGAGTTGCCGCTGCCACTACACAAACACTATCGTAAAATACATCGTCGTCGTCGTCTGAACTAAATATCAATGAGAGTTGCAATGATTTGTTGATATCCATACGTCTACTTTCAAAGCCGCACTGTTTAGAAATGATCATGAAAACAAATGATCATCGCTGAACGAGTATCGCTGAGCGAGTTTATTTTTGACAGCTCTTGTCGCTCAGCGACAAAACTAGTAAAGCGAGTCGTCGCCGGCAGTGTGAACAGACAGAGAGCAACTTTTAATATATGTATCTCTTTCGTTTACTCGGAATGTATATTATTTGTGCGTTTCTTGAGAGAGAAAATCGCCGATAGTTAGTCGTTTTCTCGCCGGCGCGGCGGTCGGACCACTGCATAAAGTGAGATGGGGCAACTAATTGCCGTGGCAGTAATTTTGTTTTAAACCTGATTAGATTTATACATCGAGGCTGACAATTCATATATAAATATAATCCGGTTTTAAATAAAATTATAATGTGTGATTATCTGAAGTATTTTACTTAGTAATAAAGCTAAAACCATGACTGCTATTTTTATATACAGGCGCTACGTACAATATTATGAGTAATACTTTTTTAGTTGTGTAAAAAAAGTAATAAAGTTTTAATGTAGATTTATACATAGAAAATGGAAGAACAATAAAGGTACAAATATTTAATTGATATTACGTTTGATTTTAACCATCCTATCTATAGAAATCGTTGTGGCCGGGCTGCGGCGTACACGTAGCAGCCCGGCCACTTTGTTAAGTAGGTATATTACGAGTTAACTTTTGAGGTACACAAAAATTCTCTTCTAAGTACATTAAGTACACCTGAAGTACATTACTTTTACATCACTTGCGATAACGAAAGCGATTGTGGCCGGGCCAGAACGGAACACGTAACACTGGTACCCATGCTAAGATTTAACTTGTGTTATGGAACCAGAGCTCTCTCTCTCACACAAAATAAAATAAACAAAACAATAGTATAAGACTTTTTTTGAATAGGCACAAGTAAAAGGTATCATTTATTTTAAAGTAAAACAACACAGTATTAATATTAAGAAATATGTAGTGCTTAGAAGTTAATATTTATTATTACATACAAGGTATACATTAATTATATAAACAAATCAACAATCATAATTTACAACTTAACTAATATTAACAAACCTAACCATAAATAAAACAAAATGAATAGTAACAAACTATGGGACTGTAAAATTTAATAAAAAAGGGAAGAAATGGCTCAGATAAATAATTATTATATATGTATAAAAAAAATTACATAATTAAGTTATACCTAATAATAGTACATAGGTAAGAGTGTAAATCTATTAATAAAAATGTTGAGACATGTAGGTATAACAAAATATAAAACAAGTATATAAAAAGCAAAACCGACAACCGCAAAAAGCTATCGGATGGTTAGAATTTATTTCGCCATAAAGAAACACGTTTATTACCAAAAATGAAAGATAAGAAACTTAAGATACCACTGGCCTTAAATAAGCCAAAGCATAATCCTAGCCACAGACAAATAATCTACTCTACGTATTAAATTACTGTAACATGAACAACATTTTGTCGGATTCACCTCAATTAATTAATTAATGCATTTAGAGAAGCTGTGGGCGGCCATCGAACAATAAATGGTAGCTGACACCGATGATATGGACTGCATCAAGCATTATCATAACATTTTTGTATTGTACAGATCATTAAATAAAACATTAAATAGCATAGTGGGAGACCGTTGGACTGCCACGCAGAGGTCTCGAGTTTGATCCCAGGGCACGCATCTCTGACTTTTCGAAGTTATGTGCGTATTAAATAGTTAATTATCGCTTGCTTTAACGGTGAAAGAATACATCGTGAGGAAACCTGCATGTCTGAGAGTTCTCCATAATGTTCTCGAAGATATGTGAAGTCCGCCAAGCCGCACTGGGTCAGTGTGGTGGACTATGGCCTAACCCTTCTCACACAGAGAAGAGGCCCGTGCCCAGCAGTGGGACAGTTTAATACAGGGCTGACATTATTATTATTATATTAAAACTAGATAAGCTTCGGTGCCTACATACATAATTAAGCTAGAACTGGTGGGCGACGAATTTAACAAAAGACGACATACAAAAAAACAATAAATTGAAACCTTAATAAAAACTAGCAAAGGACTAAGTTAGATTATAACGTAGTTTAAATTTTGATGCCCCTGATTACATCGGCCATCAGCGTTGCGGACTTGAGCAGTTGTTGGTGCTCCTTGTCGTTGAGTGGCTGTCGGATGACGTCATACACGCCGTTGTGGCCCAACACGCAGGGCAGTGACAGGAACACCTCATGCTCGATGCCATGTTCGCCCTGAACACAACAAATAACATGTTATTCAATGCGCTTATCCTTGTAGACCTTTAGTTGGCTAAAGTACCCTTTTAACGTAAGAAATTAAGCATGTCGTGTGACGTTGGGCACTGTGGTGAGAGAACTGAAGAGTTCTCTCTGCCGACTTGATAAATCACATAAGCTGTATTTTTATTATAATTAAAGGCAACTTCGAAATAGGAAGAATTATTTTACAATCATTCATATAACAAACAAGAACTTTCAGACTCGGACAACTCTTGTTCCGTGTGGGGATCGAACCCACAACACTCGGCGCAGTGCTACTACACCGAGACTGACAAACTACAGACTGCATAGATGGCGTCCGTGCAGTCTTATACTAAACTAGATGTGCTCGCAGTTTCACCCGCGTTAATGATTACTGCGCCGCTCCCATGGATCGTAGCGTGGTGTTATATAGCCTATAACCTTCGTCGATAAATGGGCTATTGACAATGATAGAATTTTTCAATTCGAACCAGTAGTTCCTGAGATTAGCGCGTTCAAACAAACTTAATTAAACAACTTTATAATATTAGTATAGATATGTTTTCGTAGCAAATGTTACCTTGATGAAGGTGGATACGGGGTGAATAGTGTTGGCGTCAGTGAGGATAGCGTTGACGATATCTGTGATGGTCAGTCCAATCGCCCACGAGGTGTACCCCTTAAGCTTGATGATCTCGTAGGCACTCTGCACCACGTCCTTATGTATTTGACCCCACTTCTCCTCGTCTTTGTCCGTGCCGATGTCTTTGTTTAAGTCCATGAGACGAACACCCGCGATGTTCACGCCGGACCAGACGGGCACTATACAGGTAAAAGGATAATAATACAACATTATACTCAAGAAAGTTACAAATATATTGTGTATTGAGTGTCTAAATTGTCTAGGAAGTATTTCTCGGGTTTTCATTATGTCGCTCTTTAAAACCAGACGTTAGTCTGAGTAGTGTACATTCTATCGAGTTTAGTATTGTCAACATATACTGACTGTTACTTATAATAATGCAACGATTTGCTTTATAAGTCACAGTCAGTATCTAAAACAGAGTCAGGGTGGATACTTTCACACACTTTCCGTATTTTACTAGTCACTTTTAGAAGTCAGTAAATACTAAGTAATTTTAGATGGAAATAGCCAAATTGAACACGGTCTAGTTTTTAGATACATAATGTAGTCTATCCAAAGGTCGTCGTAGGTACCAACGTTTTACATAAGCCTCCAGTTTTTATATAAATATATTCTAGAGAACAGGTTATTCCAAACCACAATACAATAATAATTGGTGTATTTACCTGAGACCCTTGGGAATTTACTATGAGTAAAAACGTGAAAGATCTTTACCTGTCTACTGTCACTTCCAAGTAATGGTTTGCAAAGAATAATATGTTTTTCTTACATTATCAAACTAAGTCGCATAGCAGTATCGATTTAATTTTGAAATAACCGTTTTGCCGTGACGTCGCAATATGGCGGCGTCATTCCTATTTCTAATAGCGCTGTTGCCTATGTTTGATTTTAAACATTATTTTACACACAATAGCAAATAGCAATCAATAGAAATATTTTTGTGCAAATAGTATCACAAATTGATTGCAGAATAAGGAAGTTATTAATATTTTTTATTTAGATATGCCCTGAGCCGGTAGCTCCGAAGCGCCGGCGCCGCCGTAGGGATCGCCCTCCTAAATTTCTAGATTGACAATACTTTTGTGTAATGTTTGCATATGTTTTGTGTACTTTTGTATAATAAGTGACAATGTTTTTCTGTAATGTATGACAATATTTTGTGTACTTTTTGTAATGTTTGACAATGTTTTTGTGTTCTTTTGTGTATGTTGTGTTACCTACTCATATTGTTGATATTATTGTACTTTTCTTATGGTTCACGCGTTACTTTTGTTTTACCCGCCGAGATGTTCTCGCCAGGTAAAAAGGGGGAGTGTGTAACACGCAACCCTACTAAAAAATGTTAATTAAAATATATGAGACATATTTAAATAATAATATTAATAAAGAATATTTCGTAATATTTTTTAATACTGTTTATTCATACATTATTGAATACTTGAAATAAAATATCATTTTCTTCAGGTTCTGAGCTTTTAAAGTCATATAATCATATTAAAATTAAATAATTTTAACATTTTAGCAGATGGATTAAATGTTGTGCAAGATCCACCATTCCGTTGCAATGTGAATCTGACCATCATCATACTTTGGAGCCTTCATGACACGGAGTACCTACTAATATTTGTCTCTCTCACTCCGCATTCTTAGTATCGAGGAACCGTACTAGATGTTGCTAATACTTTAATATTAATCAAAAACATAATGAGAAATATAAGATGTCAAAAAATACCTAAAAATACCACTAAAACTAAAAAGCCTCTAAAAATATCCCATTTATTTATTTTCCTTATTTACCCCCTAAATTTGGGGGCAAATCCCCTAAGTTGGTAAGCCTGCTCGCGACTTAGGTACTTGGCGGCAAGCGAGATAGAGATGTGCGCGGACGGCGTTTACTAATTACTAACTAATAGGGTTGCGCGTTACAGATATAAGTAAAACTGGGAGTGTGGGATATTACGCAATTTCCTTCTGACAGCTGTGTTTAAACAGCGAGCGGTTACATCATACTTCGTATTGTGCATCCATTTGAGAATAACCCCTTACTATACTGACTAGATTTCAATTGATAAATGAGTAGATTTCAAAAAATGTTTGCTTTTTGGGTAATGTAACTATTTATTGAGTCAACTATCCTATTGAGTCGCAGTACATAAATACAGAAAGGTTAGATATGACTATTAGTGTAATCGAGTGTACTCACCGCTGCTGTCGCCGTGTTCTCCGATGACGTACCCGTGGCACGAGGTGGGTGCGATGTCCAGCTTTTCTGCCAGAAGGTAGCGGAACCGCGCCGAGTCCAGGTTGGTGCCGGAGCCGATGACACGGTGCTTCGGCAGCCCGCTGATCTTCCACGTCAAGTACGTCAAAATATCCACTGGGTTACTCGCTATTACCAGGATCGCATCCGGGCTGTATTTCACCAACTAACCAATTATAAATAAAAATTAAAATATTACCGCTGTGCAATAATTTTCCTACTTATTATTTTAGTAAGTAACTTTAGTATCTATTCTGAGCTACCAAATATTTTATATTATTTGTATGATGGCATAAGTATGCACTCATAATTAGTGGATATGTGCATGCTAATTTCAAACTTTCGAGGTATTGAATTTATTACACATGTCTTGTAAATATATAAAGAAAACATAAAGCTTTCCCTGTTCCTCTATCAGTTAAATTTGTTAAATATCTTATTAAAGACATTTAAAGATGTCTTCTAAACAGTGATCGAGTGTAGTATTGGACTAGAATTAGAAGATTATCATGTCGACGTTGTTTAAAGTTTGTTAAACTAAACGGCGGTAGGTACATGGCTATGATTATGACAAACGGCTATGATTATCACGGGACAGTGAGCTTTTATGTGAAGTTATATCACACCTGAGGAATAATTTTCTTGAGTACTTCAGTGTTCCTCTGCACCAGGTCGATGCGTGTCTCACCCTCCTTCTGTCTCACGCCCGCTGTCACCACACACACCCTGGAGTCCGCCGTTGCGGCGTAGTCTGATAAACAATGTTTTATACTTAATTAGATGTTATATTAAAATTAAATATAGGCATGACTATATAGGAGAAAGATCTCTATAACCAAATTCACTAAAAAGGTAAACTATATGTCCGAGTAGATGAGTTTATACCTCAGCACACATAGTTTAACTGCAGTCAGTCAATTCATGTGATTTGTCCGTAGACGTAAATGCCGTAGTTCCGGGCAGATTGTTCTTATTATTTGTACCTTAAAACACATGATAATCCTAGGATTCCTGCCAAGATGATTACTTCACTATCGGACAATTCATGATTATCTTCTCTAACATTCGGATTACCGAACGTGTTGGAGTAATGCCGCTTCAAACGGAAAAACCCAAAGAAACTTCATGATTCGCCCCAAACATTTGGATATAAATTTGCATGGATTTTGGATATTATTTTTCTTGTCGCTAAACTAAATCAGTAGTCTAACATGATGTACTTAATTTATTTAAAGGCCAGGTTAAGAGCTCCTTGAACCGACGGTCGTGTATCAGGAATGTGATGAAAGTGAATGAAGCCAGAGAAGTGTGTCATGATCGTAGCAAATGGAAATCCATAATCTCTGCCTCTCTGGGCAACAGGCGTGAATCTATGTATGTATGTATCATTAGCCATGAATGTAGTTTTAAATCGGAGTATTTACTTTTAATAGCCTTCTCGAGAACTATCTCTCGCGCGTTGTATTATATTCTTATTTGTTATGATACATAACTCCCGCACTACGAATAATAATCCATGTGTTGCGGGGAACATTACAAACATTCAAACAACGGACTCCCAGAATCGAAACAACTATTTTAGGCTCATACAATAAAATTGATGGTCACCTTTAAGTATGGAACCCATAATACTGCTTCGTCTGGGCATGATGGTGTTGTGTGTATGTGATCGAATATTATAATGTCAGTGACGAGTCGACCACAAAAACAACTACGCCGTTACTTCTATCCTTTAAAATGGTCAATAATTACTGTGTCGCCAGGAACTTCACAAAGATTCAAACAACGGGCATAAAGAACATTCAGACTCGGGACAAATTTTTATCCTGTGTGGGACTCGAACACTCGGCGCGGTGGCAGTCGCGACCACTTAAACCTCTACGCCATCCGTGCAGTCCAGAGTCCATTTGTAGTGTCATTAGATAGTACCAAACTTAACATTACATACCTGTGCTGGCACTTATTTTGGCGTTTTTTAAGAACGGAGACCCGTGTTGCATGTCCATCATTTCACCCATCAGCTTGTTGGGCTCTACGTCGATCATCACGACGTTAGTTGACACTTCCTGCAACATAAAGTACATACATAGGTACATGGAGGAACATCGAATAACATTTTGAATACAATCCATGCGAAGGACAAGAATCACACGACATTCTGAGAATTAAACAACATATTATAAAACCTTTCTTTTTATTTAGGTTTGCTATAGATATGTATAATGAGTGGCAACGGCTTACCGGTGCCGCGGTGACCAGACATTAGGCATTAGGTCTTCAACGATGTCTGGCATTCCAACAATTGATAGATTAGGACAAAAGTATTTATTTAGTTAACTAATAACCTTAGAACATTGTACATCATGTTGTGTGATAATGATAACGTTAGGATAAAATCAGAACTAAATTTATAGCATTGTTATAATCGTCATGCTTTGTTTGTTAACTGTTATAATTACCTTAATAAATAAGTAAATAAGAAAGGTTACTATAAGCGGATTTCAAGTGTACTAATCTAAACGAAAAGGCATGTCGACGATCAAAGCGCAGTGTGATTAGATGCAACGAAAGCTGTTGAAATTACTAATACGCACTTTCGATTCATTGTTATCTTCGCTAACATAAATAAATTTTATTATAAGTAAAGGTACTATATTATATACTTTATAAGTTTTACTCCGCTCCTATATAAAAAAGCGCATTAATTTATTTTTATATTTTTTTAAATTTCATACCGCCTTCATCGCGTGGGAGGTGTCCTAATAAATACTGTACTTGAGGTTTTTCTGTTAATAAATTCACAGCAGCAGCACGGCGTGAACAACTGTGCCTGGTAGACGGCAATAGTCTGACACACTATTACATGTGACCTAAAACCATTCGTAACGAAAAGCAGATGTACTAGGTACTGTGCCTGCCCTTTCAAGGATATCCCCGAAAGAGTAGCCATAGAATTACATCACTACTCACGTTATGGAGGCGCGAGTAAGGAGTAAAAGGAAGTATGTAAGTGTGTATAAATTCAATACGGTTAATTATTGTTTATATTAGTAAAAGGTCTGATCTGATATAAATCGGTTGTTTATAATCATATCAGATGTAAATATTAGTCAGAGCAGAAGTAAAACGACATGTGCGATGTTATAGTGCATTGCAGTGTTATAATAATCATGCTTTATCGGCAACGTCCGTCATACATTGTAGACACAGATAATATAATACTACACTAGTATTGCAGATAAGATTAGATGTACCGTACTGCTAATGCTCAAACTAAGGATAAACGCTTTCGGCCTGGAAGAACCAAGTAGCAAGCAACAGTATGTTGCTTAGTAGCCGATCATATTATCAAAGTCGAATTTTAAATCTCTATCTTCATAAAAATGTGTAAATTTTCTCGAGAATGTCAATTAACTAATATATTAATAAAACGAATTAACGTAATATATATTTACAAACGTATTAAAAAAGGTAACATAATTACAAAAACATAAATATTTATACTACTAAATATTTACAGAAAAGGTTTAGGCATCGTAGAATTCTTCAGCATCGCTGTCAACTGGTAACGTGCCCAGAAGACTGGCAGCATTGCCACGTTGAATAGCAATGCTGATTCTTTGGACCAGAAAAAGACCAGCCTTCTGATCACGCGAAACGTCGATCAGGCGTTTTGCGATCTCCCTGTACAAAATACGAGCGTTCGGACCCCATGAGCCTAGGGTTTCCACTCCAAACGGCTCAAAAATGTTATTTCCGACTTAATTACTATATTTGCGCCGTTTGAGGTTTCCGCGGTTGCAGCAGCAGCGCCGGCACATCCCTCAGTGCTTGGAAGATGTGATGGCGCTGAGGGTGTCCACGCACGTTGCGTCCCACACCAAAGGCCTGCCCATCTTCCAAGGCAAAATTAATAAAATAATGTAATAAATTATATTTAAAAGGATAAAAAATTACCGTTGAAAATTGCCTGTTCGAGAAGATCTCTCATAAGAAGAAACAGGCAAGCCAATCGGGGCCACTCTTTTCAATCGCCAAATGTTTACAATATGTTTATTAACAATACAAATACTTTATTTACTTCTTATTTTTATATTATCGTACTTTCTGATTATACTTTCTTATCTTTATTTCGGCCTCGATGGCGTAGCGTATATTATATTATATTATTATTATTATTGAAAGAATATTTTAAAGCTAGACTTCAATACTTATGCATTAGTTACTGTTTTGATGTGTTGAACAGTCAGAGCATTTCAGCATTTGTATAACTTTCAACGAGTTTCTAGTCAATATATTTTATAGAAACCACTAGTTATTTATTATTATTATAGAATGGAATCCCAGAGCCCCTAAAACAACTTTATATTAGCAACTTTTTTTTTCAGTCTTTCTTAAAGACTCTTTCTGATCGTACAGCCTATTTACAGGTGGCCTTAGTAGAATCATACAACTAATAATATAGAATTCAGTTTTACCACGGTAACGTAAGTTACGTGCGTTCATAATGTCAGAAGGCAAGAGTAACAACGTCTTAACGTAGGTTCAAAACATGTTTATTAGAACATTATGATTTTCATCTGAGTGACACTTCTCTTAATAAAAGCTGTTCAAAATGCAGTTCCAATCTAGTATCGAATAAACAATTCTTTTTAAAATACTTCTCCTGTTCTAATAATAATTCTCTTGTCGTGGAGGGGGGGGGGGGCTTTACAAAGCTTCAAACAACGGACACAACGAATATCCAGACTCGGAACTACCATTTGTACACAAAGTTTTATATATCTATATAGTAGCAAACGCCGTTTTGAGGTCTAGAAAGACTGTGAAGCATTTTTCCATTATAGAGATGTTTGGTTATTAAAGAGGATAGAGCACTAACAGCATCCTCCGTCTACATATACTTTTTCTAAAGCCGTATTGTGAGTCGGATAATATATCAAATTTACTTACATAATTTAAAAGTCTAATATTTATTAATTTTTCAATAATTTTTGATTTAGATGTTAAAACGGATATTGGTCTGTATACTGATATCGTATCTATCTCCACACTTGTGCACTGGCGTGATGATGGCTTCTTCTAACGGCGCCGGGAAAATTCCTTTCGTAAAGCAAAGATTTGCAAGGTGTTATAATGGGGACAACTGCCATGCTGGTATATTTTAAAAACTTGGTAGAGATGTTATCCCAGCCAGAAGCGCTGTTGGACTTAAAATCCATTAGAGTTCTATATACCTCATCACGACATTTCCAGAATTAGCTCTCAGATGATAACGATCAGTTATTTAGATCAGTTGTGTTTGTCTAAGTCACATTACAGTTATATGGACTATGGTAGGTATTATATTACACCTTAGTTCTAAATGTACTTTCAATCAATTAACTAGACTTGCGTCCCTGAGCTATTTGCTTAATGGCTCGCCCTGACCTAATGATATGCTTGTTATACAGACATCATTTCTATTAGTGTTCATTGCATTAAACCTATGTAGGTATCTATGCTGGTTTTCAAAAGAATTATTTAACCAAATGATTGAACATTAGTTTTACCCATGACTCCGTCTGGATGGACTCGCAAGTTATGAGCATTTTACCCTACTCCGAGGTTATTTCGAAAATCCTAAAGACAGTTGTTAGTTTACTACAATATAGTATATATAGTCAGCTAATAACATGCTGAATCGTCATTCATCGATTCTTGGAATACCAGACATAATTGAAATTGGCTGGCCGCCGGTGTGCTGCTGCGATTTAATAAATACAATAAACTAGACAATAAGCCAATCCTATAGCATTTATACTCCTTGTTTATATCGTAACGGCACTTTCTGGATAATAAAATAGATTAGGCGTTGATGAGTCAGCCAGTAAGGGAGTAAGAAAGCGTAGCTTGTGGTTTCTATATAAATGAAGTACTGTAAGTACGTGTCCTGTGGGTACATCCCCGAGATGGTACATTATATATTTTACCCATATTCACCAGTTTTACTTCACAAAAGCAAGGCTACTAGAGAATTGCTTAATAGAAAATGGCTATAACACTTTTTACGAACTAGGCACCTAACACGATTACCTTAGAATCGAATGCAAACAAACTATAACAACACAATTCCTATATTATAGTTTTTGTTAAATGCAGTAGGTACTATAAGTATATTACCTAGGTATTACTTCAATATAATTAAACGTATTACTCGCTAGCTTTTTCTTTTTGCCTGCTTTTATTCTTGCCTATTATTTCCATAATCGGCATCACCGTTCAAGACCATAACATGCTTGAGAAAGTATGTAAAACGTTCACCCTGCTGAAGATCGCAGATAACCTTTTATTGTGTTCCTACGATGATGAGTTTACACACAATTCGTTAGCTAAAAAATCTTTATTATGTGCTTGTCATTGTCTTGTTGCCATCTTGCACACTTGAACGTGGATATCGCGTCACCTAGCTAGCTAGGTGCTCGCGCAAACGCTTACCAAATAATTACAATCTACACTACATATAAATCCGCAGAAATGATTACATGACTCTGTGGTTTAAGTAAATAATCTTCTATTTGCATAAGACTAAATCATTAACAATGATTCGATAAAAACTGTATTTAGCATATTTAGTGGGTGATTCCATATCATTAATAATCCTTAGGGAAGAACCGGCAAACAATATAAAAGCTGGCCTTTAAATGTTATCTATGGGGAATTCTGCATGGCATGTTCTTTCCTGTTATTTATTATTGCAAGTGAAGACATATACGATATGCATTATAATAAAATGTTTCTGGACGCTGGCATAAATTTGTAGCCATTTTGTTAAAAAATATAATTATGTACGCGAATACGCGAAGCTAGGTGTGCCTATAATAATACGTAATTTACATACTTAATTGATTTGAATACTAATTTAACTATAAGGAGATTCTATATAATAATAATAAGGAAAAACAACAACCTATGAAGTACATTATTAGTTATTACTAACAATTGTATGGGCAAAAATAATTTAACAGGCATCCGTAAAGGCGACATCCTCAGCTAAAATACAAACAGTTTACAAGGATACCGGCAGATTAATAGCAAACGAGTCAGTTGCTGACGTATTCCTGATGAAACTATAAACGTAGTTTAAGTAATAACCACACGGCTGCGGCTGGTGCAATTTAAACTGGAATATATATTATTACTATTGAGAAAATCTTCAGTTGAGTTACAAATATTACAATAATTAATATTGTTTACTTGATCCTTCATATAATTATTGTTGATATAATTAATATGCAATAAGGAAGAATATCGCTAAGCGAAATACACATACCTTTGCAAGCATTGCGAAGACGGCAGCCATGCCGACCTGTCCCACTCCGACCACGGAGACCTTGGCCGCGGTGTCCTCCGCCCTGTCTTGCTTGGTGCTACACAGCTTCGTAATAGTCGCCATCTTGCCTAGAATTGAATATTTTATAAGTGGACGTACTAGAGCGATGCGAGGACGACAGATCGCGAACATGGTGAGTTAGTTATTGATAAATATAAAGCGCTGGTGGATCAGTGGCGCTTCAGGAGTTCCGGCTGTGTGCGCTGTTATGACTCGACGACGCGATATGATCATGAGGACACTTATTATAATAATGACTATCGACTATGCCAATACAAAAACAGACGTACCTGAATTTTTTTTCAAAATTGAGTTATATATCCCTTTCAGACCTGAGATTTTTCTCTCAGGTTATTTTCATTTCTAGGATTTATGTTTAGATAAGTATTATGTGTTACGAAAAAAATTGCCAAAAAATTCTAACCACAATCTTAGTTCCATAAACTACATGACGTCATGATCGTGAGTTCTGGGTCTCATTTTTAATTTTTTTAAACAATAAATTATAGATTAAATTATGTGAATATAAGCGCGTTATATCAAGATTATTAAAATGTATGACTTTAAGTTTGATAAAATGTATTTATTATTTTTTGTAGTTATATAAGCGATAGAAATCAAACTTCAAGTTAATCACGGAAATTATAGTTTTATTTGAGTTTATTAATCACAGTTAAGTTACAATAAACCTAAGGTTTAAAAGGTCATCATTAGAAGCGTGTGTCTATTATAAACAAAGTAATGATAAACTTATAATAATAGCACTGTACGTGGATGACATTTTATTAATGTCAACTCCTGAAACATGTCAGGAAATAATTGATATTTGATTGATATAAAAAGTAAACTAAAAAGTGAGTTTGAGATTACAGATTTAGGGCCAGCTAAGCATATTCTAGGAATGAAAATCTGTAAATATGAAGATAAGATAACACCGAGTCAAACTAACGATATAGAGAAAGTGTTAAAAAGGTTTCAAATGGAAGATTGCAAGCCAGTAGCGACCCCTATGGAGACTGGTGTGAAACTTGAAAGATCAATTTATTATTGACGAAAATGCCAAATATGATTAGAGAAGTTTAATAAGATCACTGATGTACATTGCAGTAGGAACAAGACCAGATATATTCCTCACGCAGTCAGCTTAGTCAGCTATTTGAGTCAGTTCAATGATTGCTACAATGAAACACACTGGAAATCAGCAAAGAGAGTACTTCGCTATTTAAAAGGCTCAAAAGAATTATGTTTGAATTTTAAAAAGGCTGAAATAAGTATTACTGGATATGCAGATGCTGACTGGGGAAGGAACGAGACAGATAGAAGAACCTATACAGGTTATGTGTTTCAGGTTGGTGAATCTATACTTTCTTGGGAAAGCAGAAAGCAGAGAACAGTGGCGCTGTCGAATACTGAAGCCGAGTACATGTCTCTCTCAGATGCATGTAAGGAAGCTGTTTATTCAAAATGTTTTACACGAAATACTAGGTAAACTGTATAAAGTTATGGTTTTTAATGACAATCAGTCGGCTCAGAAGCTGTGTAAAAATATGTTCTATGCTAGAACTAAGCACATAGATATCCGCCACCACTTTATTAAGGAACATATTTGTAATGGCTGCATTGATATAAAATTTTTATGCACTAAAGAAATGTTAGCAGATTTGTTGACCAAGCCATTGACAAAAGAAATACACAATAAGTTTGTTATTAGTAATGTAAAATGCTAAAATTTATTTAGTATGTCTAGTTTGGTATTTATTAGTTATGTTTCGCATTCCTTTTATAGACTATATTCGTTTAAGGGATAGTGTTGTTTTTGGTAAACTGAATATAAATGTCATCGTATAAAAAGTATATTTTTAGTATCTGCGGTTTTGTCTAGAAAAATATGTTTTGCCAAAATGTCATGTTTTCATTGCTCTCAGCTTAAATAAATTACTCCTCACCTAAATTAATCCGCTTAGTATTATTCATTTTCGCCCATAATCTCCTATATAATACATAAATAAAGATGGTTCCAAAAAACTGCTTTGCATTTGACCTTTAATGGGTTAAAAATATTAAATCTGGAATACCGCCTCCAAAACCGAATAAACAACATAGAGGCATTACTAAAGACCGCAAGTTAACGATTATTCAAAAACTAATACCCTTATCAACGCACACCCACCACCCCTTAATCCGTTGTCCTAAATCACTAAGTTGAAAGGACGTATCTATCCAGAAACGTCTTTTCATTGTATATATTTTTCACTAAAAAGAAAATTTAATTTATCTAATATATAACAATTATAATAATTTGCATCTATATTTCGATACGTCATACCTTAATCCACACTTTTGCAATACAAAGTTATTACTTTTTTATTTAGTTTCACACGGCGAAGTTTTTAGATTAAAAAAAATACAAAATAATTTTAGGCACTTTAAGTTATGCAAATTGAAAGCTTATTCGTATTCACTTAACCGATAGATAATCTTAATGCGTGACAAATAAGTGTATACTGGATGCAACGGAAAGGCTTCTGAAAGCTATAGGCAGGGTTGGTAATTAACGATACGATACCACTAAAAATGTAAAATTAAATGTGCTGTAGTAATGTGAATACCGCCTCTAATTGTAAGATGATTGTTGCTACAATATTGTAAAACAAAGAAATGATAGGTATAAATGATCTTATTGTTTTTAAAACCTATATACTTAATTACTTTATTGAATGTGTAAAATCCGTATTGACATGATACCTAAAATATAATTCCTATTTTGAAATTACATAAATAAAAATAGGAGACAAGTCACAGCGAAACCTACCTTCTAATTAACTAAAAATACAACATAAACAAAAATATCCAAAATTATTATGAGTGATTCCACACTCAGTCCGTTGTCTTTTCGGATAATCTTGAAAGCTTTTATAAGAAAATTTCGATTTGGCGGAGATGCTACTGTCTTTTATATTATTCATATTTATAAATATATAACACCTGACACCGACTCCAAAAATAACAATAATTTAATTATTCACAAGAATATGCAATTATTTATTCACTTTTTAGTCCATTTTAAGTTTTAGAATATTCTTTTATGAAGTCGGTTATCGTTTTTGTTAAAATTTTGTTTAGTTCTCGGTTTTTAGTGAACCTTGCCAAAAATGAGAACATCATCAGTATAGCCAAATACGCATTATTAAGAATAACTCGAAAATGAATAGTCAAATCTTCATCAAAATTAAATGGGACCCCACGGGAAACACCAGCTTTCAAATAAAAAAGAATCATCAAAATCGGTTCACCCAGTCGAAAGTTATGAGGTAACAAACATTAAAAAAAATACAGACGAATTGAGTACCTCCTCCTTTTTTTGAAGTCGGTTAAAAAGTAGCAATCATTTTGTTTTACTTTGTATCAGAAATGAGGTAAAATTATGTAATTTGAAATCAATGTTTCATAAATTATAACACTGCGGAACAGTCATTTTGCGGCATGGTAAGTTAAAGTCAATTTTCTGTAAGTTCAGTATGCTGAATACAAGAAAATATCAGATTTGTTAAATTGACTCTAGTTTATGAGATAAGACTTTGTAACTAGGTATATGACTGAAAGAAGGTCGAAATAAAAATAAAATTAAGTACATATTAAATATATATTTTGGAAGCGGCTATATATAATAATAACGACAAGCAAACTTAATACATAATTATGTTATTAACAAAAAAATATGAAAAAGGAATATTAGATATTTTTTATCTGTAAGCTTTTCTATTGTGTTCATGTTCAGGACAATCCCTTATTAAACTAAAGCAATAGTCTGCCATCATAATATGGCCGTCCCATCGGCCTTAGTATCTTTCTTTCATTGTTCTAATGTTCTGATGGAACCGTACTTTATGTTGAATATCTCAAGAACCAGAGTCAATGCATACAAAGTAAATACATTTTGGGTATGACTGATGAAAGTGTTTATTAAAACTAGTAACAAAATTAAGCCGCAGCAAATATATTTATTGTGTTGCTCAGTGTAATTATTTAAAATCAATCATATTTATACACATTGACAAAATAACAACATTAGTTTACATGACTTTAAACCTTTATTGTCCATTTTTATTTTCCATGTTTAACAACAAACTAATCACTCAACATTACATTTGTCGGCGTAAGTACGTTGCCGTCATTATTTTGCTTAACGTTCATGTTTACTTTATAAATATTTTAACAATTTTATATTAATATAATATTTTACAAACGCTTATAAACGCTAGGAATGTTGACAGCGCGCGCAAAACGTATAATACAAAATAGTTAATGCGGTAAGGTTTATCAAAGATTTCTTATTATTTTCTTTAAACACAGGCTGCTTCTTTATCTTCACGCTGTTTTAAAAATATATAGAATACGACTAGAACTTAGCTAACGTAAAATTGTTTAGGCAAATGTTGGTTTACCATCGTGTAGGTAAAATAATAAATATATTTAAAGTAAAGTACCTTAAATTAATGATATTTTTAAATCCGATATGAAGCAATAGCTGAGCGACTAGGTGGCAGTACAGCGATGAACTGATTACGTTTTTTAAATAAACTCTATTAAGTGTAAGAAGTGCGATCTTATCGTGTTCAATAAGTATTTAGTGTTTGACTTTTTTATCGTAGACAGATATTGATCGATAATAGTGCAATGTGCATTATGCAACTGTAGAAAATAAAGTTTATACAATTCATAAGTATAATAGGCATACGTATAATTTATTTTATTATACTTATGATATAGGTATGCCTATAGAATATAGGTAGATACGTAAATATTCAAGATTTTGCATTGTTAAATCAAATCTATTTGCATCAGTGAACATGAACAGAGACCAATTCTACATTGAATTTATTTTCCATTACTTTTATCATAAACGATAAAATTTTATCTTTGATATGGATATAATATAGCTCATTTTATAAGTACCTACTCTAAAGTATTGTTTACAAAGGCAAACCTCGACAGTTCAATATTATTTATTAATGTAATTATTTTATTTTGGCCAACTAGGAATTACTTGCCTTAAATTTTTACAGAAGCTTTTTTATGAAAATTAACATGTGTTATTTTGACAACAGACCAAATTTACAATAAATGAGTAGCCGTGATCCTACATATCATTAAAGAGGTCGGTAATTTCATTAAATACATAAAGTGCTACGTATATATTTAATAAACTATAAGTAAGTACTTAATTAATAAATATTCACCAAGTGTCACTTTAATGCACAGATGCTATGTGTTGTGAAACCTATATTATTTTAAAATTAATCTATTTTATATAACAAAGTATTTTCTAAAGAGATTTATTATATATAAGGTTAAGGAGATAGCTTGAGATAGACAGGTCGTATGTTCGAATGGGCCCCTGGCGTGAGCCCATGCCATTATAGATTAGCCATTTAAATTAGATGGAGGTTTATAATATGTATACCAGAATTTATAACCCAAAATCTAAGAAACTTCCTTAAAAAGAAAGAAATTTTAAAGAAATATTGATATTTAAATATATGTATTTACAAGTTGCTCCATTCCCTATAGGTAGCGGTTAATTTCCCTGCACACTAAAAGATTTACTACGCATAAGCAATAAATCATAACTCATAAGACTATTGTTTTAATTGAGTCATTTTTCGGAAGTTCGGTGTACCGATTGAACTCCGCTCAGTATAAATAAATGCAATCTAACGTCGATGCAGTCGCATCTCGCCGAGAATCGATGCTAAAAGCACCACGATAGCTTGGCCTCTATAATATGTAGATAGATCAGTATAAGATTGAGATGTTTATTTAGTTTTGTCATAATTAAACTGGATATAAAAATAGCATGGCGTTACTAAGCACGGGATTACTGCTTTATTACACAGCTACGGTATACCTTCTGTTATTTCACATAATACAGCGATAATACATTCCATACGTAGTAAACACATTGCCGAACTATAACAGAGATGCACGCACAAGAACATTTTAATACCTAATACTAATCGGGACCCGCATTAACCTCACTATTCAAACAATCAACTGTTGCACAATTGCAATCAACTACATATTTTTGTAGCTGAGTAGTAACAATCCTTTAATTGTTAAACATAGTTAGCGAATACCGGGTGCAGACACCGCGAACGAAAAAGCTTTCACAACAATTATACATAATATAAGTAGAATACAATACATTGAGTATATTAATTTCGCCATGTTAAAAAGAAGTAAATATTCAGGTATCAAACCGCAGAGCATTTTAAGTATCCATTGTAGTCATTCAGAAAAAGCAATGCAAAAATTTATTTATACAGATGCCTTTGGTATGCAACAAAAGGATACACTTGCAAGAGTTGTGCAATAAAATAAATTATGAACACTCACCGTCTCTCTTGTTATAAGTCCAACCGTTATTTTCAGACATTATTGTGTATTTATCACAAACTTATCGTAACGTGTAGACAATATAGTTGTTAATTTGTAGCGGTACGTCTAACGTATTCACTATCAACTTCAAGGACTGACTGAACGGAACACGTACCGGTCTCGCTTATAAATATGCGAGCAAATGAGTGAACGAGATGACGTCGCGTCCTCGCGTCGCAAGCGCGAACCGATAATAATATATAAAGTATAGGATGCGTCTGAATACGCATTCGTCACATACACACTTGCAAGGAGCCGAAGGATAATAAGAGGATCTCTACTTTCCCCTGCCCAGTTTTTACCATAAAATTGTGGACCATATAATTGTGAATTATTCTGCCTTTATACTTAATTAATTTAATTAATTATTTGGTCATAATAAATATATATCGCGTAAAATGTTAACTGTGGTCAGAAACACATACCTATATAAAACATGTCACATAGGCTTTTTAAATAAATATATTAAGTGCTAATTAATAATTTAAATAAAAAGTGTACCGTGAATATCTTTACAGAAAGAACAAAAATGTGTCGTACAACCTAACCTGTCTGAAAATACAATAAAACATCTAAAATTGTAATTGTCTACTAAGTATAAAATAAGAGATTTGTACACGCTGTGTTTTTCGATTTATCATGTACTAGATTTTGGCTGCGGCTCCACTTGCGTAAATGTAAGTTAGTTAAGTCAATTTGCTATCTCTCAGGAACAGTACTCTTTTCTGGATAAAAGATGCCTTTGCTTTTATCCTACCCCTGACAACTTGTACCTATGCGAAATTTCATGATGATCGAATAAGAATAGAATAAGAATAATTTATTTGCAAAAAAATGTGGTACATTTGTGGTTGTTACATATTATAATATTCGTTCGCACATTTCACCAAAGTTGGCACGCAAATTTAAATTTAAAAACAAAAATGTATTATTGACAATTGTTGAGGTCTATACACATGACATCAAATTACACTATAATATTATTAACATTAAGAAATAAATACGCTTAAGGAAAGAAGGATGCTCGATATTATTACATTATTATTCAATTACATACACGGAAAGTATAATAAACTAATTTAAATCACATGCTATAAAATTTTAAATTAATTACAAATCAGGATTAAAATTTTAGATTTCGAACATTCAGATCGAAGAATTCGTTGTTCGACCGATTAGTTAAGGCGTGCAAGCGTAACAAACAAATAAACCCACATTGGCATTTATAATATTAGCGTTGCATACGCCACTGCACGATCATTGATTAAAATGACCACGACATTCGGTTATATACTGTATATTACGCATAATATTAAATAGTGTTGCGAAATATACTACTTAAACAACTCACAAGAAAATTAAATTAATTCATTACTTTAAAAAAAGGATGCACTTCGGTTCTTTTCTTTAATATAATTATGTATAATAGATATATCATACATAAAGAAACATTATTTAGATGCTTATTAGTGGAGCAGCGATAGCTCAGTGGGGAGACCAACAGACTGCAATGCACAGGGTCTCGGTTTCGAACCACGTCGCGCACCTCTTATTTTCGGAAGTTATATGACTTTTCATTTTATTAATATGAATTTACATTAAATAGGTACCTAGTAACCCTAAAAATTATTATCCTACAGGACCAGTGTGTATGTTTTGTATTTTTTATATTACACATAGGATTAATTATCAACAATTTAGTCTGGATGCCAGACATTTCACAGGTTTGATATTTATACATGGACAATTTTATTATTGTTTGAAAGATTTAAAAGATTGTGAATGGGGATTAAGAATGAATGAGTTGCTTGTCAAATGTCTTCTTTATGCCGATGACCAAGTAATACTTGTGTCATCAGCGGAAGAGTTGCAGGCGATGGTAACTATTATGCATGGTGCTTTTGAGAGTAAAGAAATGAAAATAAATGTAAGGAAGACGAAAGTAATGGTATTTGAAAAGGAAGAGTGCGTGACGATGTGTAATATTATGATTGTTGGAGAAAAAGTGGAGCAAGTAAAAGAGTTTGTATATTTGGTTACTTTGTTTACAAGTGATGGTAAATATGAGGGAGATATTGAAAGGAGAACGATTGCTGGCAATAAAGTGAATGGAGCTCTACGCGCTTTTATGAACAGTCGAAATATATCCGAAAAGGCACGTTTGGCTGTTCATAGAGAACTATTAGTGCCCACACTTATGTATGGAAGTGAAAGTTGCGTAAGTATGGCAAAAGAAGCATGAGAACAGAATAAATGCTGTAGAAATGAGAGCGCTGAGAAGCATATATGGTGTGACTCTGAAAGATAGAATAAGGAATAGTGGATATAGTGATAATAATAGAAAAGGTTATGTTAAGCTGGTTTAGACAGAAAGAATGGACTAAGAAAGACTGACTAAGAAGGTTTATAAAGCTAGAATGAATGGAACAGCCGCAAGAGGAAAACCTAGGCGGACGAACGTTTCTCAATCAGATCGGAGGCGTTCTGGACAAAGGCCATGGTAAGAGCTCCTTGAACCGACGGGCGTGTATGAGAAATGTGATGAAAGTGAATGAAGCCAGAGAAGTGTGTCAGGATCGTAGCAAATGGAAATCCGTAGTCTCTGTCTACCCCTCTGGGAAACAGGCGTGAATCTATGTATGTATGTAAGTCTTTTTAAAAGACAACGCCCTCACCCACTATGTATATTTCTCATATTATAAAATCAGTTTATTTTAAACTCGTTCGTAAATTGATTACGACAAACTGCACATTCGTATTTGGTACATACGAGTACATAAACTTTATTGACTTTAAACATCTTTTATAGCCTGCTTGGCACCATTCATTAACCGAGTCGTCATAATAAATCTTTTTCAGTCTTGCTATATTAATTCAAAATTTTACTGCAATATCTGTATTATGAATATGGTACCTATATGTCTTTGAGTACTAAATCAAAGCTTTCACTAGTTAGGTACCAACTATTAAACAATTAATTTACGAAATAAACAAGAAATTTCCTTTTTCATATAATTACATAAGTAGCTATTCATAAGGCACTGCTTCATTGAATGTTCATATATTTTATCTACGTTCATAATATAATATCTGAGTACAGTTGACAAAGTGCAACACACAAGAGAAACAAAAGTTATTAAAAGGTTTATGTTGTGTGTTTCGTAATTTATTATTGGGATATAGGATTCAAATAGATTGATTGAACGAGTTCCTATATTATTATATATATCGTACAAACGTTCTTATATTATTGTATCGAAAGTATAGGTACTTACAGGTATTCACGGATTCGTGTATAAAGTCACGTAGAACTCGCTACTCGTCAGTGGGCGCAGTTGTTGTTCGTCTGAGCGTACGGTCCGCCCCTCCGCCGCGCCGCCTGGTCCGCTTCACGCACTCAAGGTGACCTTCACCAGTTAGTTTTGGACGCCTCGCAGCGCCGTCACGCGTCATCGCGCATGCTCCAATCAGACCATTGACCCCCGAATTCAACACATAATCCCATACCATACGGTTGCATTTCTAACTAACGTTTCGACGCATTTACGACAGCTTCATAAAAATTTTATCTCTCGTACAATTCCAAACTTTTTCATACTTCATCCAAAATATAAATGAAACGAGTTGAATGTCACTTACTTGTTTTGTTTAATATGTATGTTTGTAATAAGTATACATTAGAATACTACCGCGTTACAATCTAACGAATCTAAAAAGTTTGGTGGCTCTAAAGTTTTAAAACTAAATCCAGAGCCCTTTAACGAGGACTTTCTTCTCCATTAATACTATTCAAACCAAAGGGTTTAAACTGAAATGATTACCCGACAACATATAAGTATTTATGGGACGTAGACGTATGTAAGTAGATAGGTACTGTAAATACCAGCTTATGAACTGACTGATCTTAGAGCAAAGAAATGCTTACCATCGTATCTCCCGGTTACAATCATTAAACTGAAACTTAATGACTCTCATTTATGTTCTGAACGTACCTTTTTTGAATACCTATCAGTCTTATCATAAGAGCAACCAGTAACTATCATCTGGCGATGAGAACTGGAGTACCTAATGGATCAAGGTCTAGGTGCTACTAGGTAGGAAGACTAGATACGAGGGGCGGCTGATAAATTCGCGGCCTAGGGCATTTAGCGATGACTCATCATCTCGTCACTGATAAAACTAATTGCCTGACTAATTGGTAGTACATATAAATAACACCCCTTTTGTGTGGATAAAAAAGGGGGAAAGGCCGCCAAAGAAGTTTAAGGTGGAAAAGTCGGCCTCTAAAATTATGGCAATCATTTTCTGGGCTAGCGAAGGAATTTTACTAATGGATTACTTGCCTAAAGGGACTACAATGAATGGCCAATACTATGCAAATTTACTGGGTCAGGCACGTGAGGCAGTCGTACAGAAACGACGCGGCAAGTTGACGCGCAGAGTGCTGTTTCTGCAAGACAACGCGCCTGTTCACACCGCTCGTGTTGCGAGAGATGCCTTAAAAGCGATGGGGTTCACAGAGATTGACCATCCACCCTACAGTCTGGACTTGGCACCCAGTGACTTTTTCCTTTTTTCAAACTTGAAAAAGGAGTTACAGGGGCGAAGATTTTTGGACGACAATGAGATGAAGGCGGCCGTGGAAAACCATTTTCAAGAGAAATCTTCAGAATATTTTTTCAATGGTATAAAGGCATTATATTCCCGATGTGAAAAGTGTATTTTACTTGAGGGGGATTATATTGAAAAATAAAAAATATAAAAGTATACTTTTTTTTCATTGAGTACCTTAGGCCGCGAACTTATCAGCCGCCCATCGTACGTCGTACTATTAATAGATTTTATACATAATTAAGTCTTTTTTGATAACTATACTGTTTCTTGGAGGCTTGCTGTTGATGCATGTATTCTGACACTTCATCACTTCATCAGATTATTAAATATAGAAATGACTTGGTAATAATTAATTATTAAATTTGAAAAGTTGTAGGTACTTAAATTTAATTTTAATTATAATAAATAATCTTTTTTATCATATGAGTTGATATGTCGATAGTCGGTACACGGGATTGTTCCCAGTAGTCCCCTCTAGAACTGACCCCGGATTGACAATAGTCAAGACAAAATATTACTCAAACTAGGAACAAGGACGATAAATTACCACAACTAGCCCATAGTAAAATTTCGCCTTGTTGTAAGGAAGGGGTCACCTCCTTCCACTGGAAGGAGGTGACTCCTTCCTTACTTGTCCAGTTGCGTGGAACCTGTTTATAAGTTGGAAAAATAACTTAAGATTCTCCAGAACGAATTCTGGTCAATCTTAGCGGACTCTATCTACGCAGGAAATATTATAGTGCACAGATGCAAGCACAAGTGGACATCTGTTCCCTACCTCTCATAATCTGATGGGGCGGCAATGGAACACGACCAGAGAGAGATCACGTGCAATACCAACGACTTTACGTGCTTGCCAAGGCACGGAGGTGTGTAATACCTCTGAGTTTTTACCTCCGGGCTACTACTGAGAATTTCTTGTAAGAAAATCCTATAATCTTTTTTCGCCCGACCCGATACTCAAACACGAGACCTCACGCACATCAGTCGCATACTACTGCTGCGCAATCGAAGCAGTCCAAATGTAATTTAATAATAGGTTAACAAGCTATTCGCAAACTAATAATAGTAATAATCCTTACATTAATATTATAAATTCGTAAGTAACTGTCTGTTACCTTTTGACGGCTAAACCACTCTGCCGATTTAGATGAAATCTGGTAAAGATAAAGTTTAAAACTCGGGGAAGGACATAGGCTAATGGAGTCGCGTGCAAAAGCTAATCTATACTAATATTATAAAGCTGAAGAGTTTGTTTGTTTGTTTGTTTGTTTACTTGAACGCGCTAATCTCAGGAACTACTGGTCCGATTTGAAAAATTCTTTCAGTGTTAGATAGCCTATTTATCGAGGAAGGCTATATGCTATATATCATCACGCTAAGATCAATAGGAGCGGAGCAGCAATGAAGAATGTTTCAAAATCGGAGAGTATTTTTTCCTTTTGAGAGCTTCCGCTGCGTGCGCTGCGTAAACAGTTAAAGTTTCGCAAAAATCATGTATAACAGAATTGTTCCCCTTTAAAAGTTCTAAAAAAAAGTCCGCGACAGCATATGTCTATCTTTTAAGGTTGGCTCACTATAACCATTTTTATGCTAACCAAATTTGTTCTAAAATAATGCATTATTTGCGAAGGTATTATTATAAACATGATATTAATCCTTATCCAAATAAATACGTTATTCATCACAAGTATTTAATTTAAAACAAAATTGCCCTTTACATCATTCGATTTCAATTAATATCTTAGGAGATATAGCAGTTTTAAAATAACATCGCAGCAAAATAATTACCCATTACAGACATAGTACAAACGATGTTTCTCCTGGTTTATTCTGCGTGATTACTACTGGTTCGATTTGAAAAATTCTTTTAGTGTTGGATAGCCTATTTATCGAGGAAGGCTATAGGCTATATAACATCACGCTACGACCCACGGGGGCGGCGCAGTAACGATAAACGCGGGTGAAACCGCGGGAACATCTAGTATTTTTATATTTTACCTTTTTGAAAAGGTTCCTATTCGAAAGAACTTATTCTGAAAGTCTTACTTAGGGATAAGTATTGTAGATGTGTATACCTAAGTTAAAAAAGGGTGTTATTTAAATGGTTAGCATAGTATTGGTATTTTTGTGAGCAGAAATAGCTAATTGATCAGCAACTCATGGCCAGCAAACTTTAAAGAGATCAAACTAAGTCGACGGAGCCCCGCTAAGCGGGGCTCCTATTTTTGGGCGGGTTTAAAAAAGGAACCTAACATAACCTAACACTTCCGAGACGGAATGCAGTGATTTGAGGCGTATAGATGCTCGTTATGCTGTGCAATATTTGCTGACCAATTAGTATTTTTGATGATCATTATATTTAATCCCGTTAAAAATAGTTTCTTTTTACATTTTGACAACTACACTTTTACGTGAAATTATGTACCTACCTATTTATAAAATACTTGTATAAAGATTCAAAATAAATTCTACTAACGCCTCACTTCGATGTTCACCCAGGTGAAATACTTGCTAACGGATTGAACGCTTTGTTGTTCGACTTCAACTCTCTGGCTGTTCTTGAAACAGCTGCTCAGCATCCGCGCTTTTATGTAGGAATAGTTCACGTCACTACAACACACAATTGTTCAATTAACATCGACTGCACGAATGGCGTAGTGGTTTAAATGGTCGCCTCGCCACTGCCGCTATGCCGCTACACCACTGCGCTACACTCGCCACTGCGACAAGTATTGTGGGTTCGAAACCCACACGGAACAAAGGTTTGTATGATCCACAAATGGTTGTTCCGAGTCCGGGTGTTCTATTTGTCCGTTGTTTGAACGTTTGTAACGTCCCCCGCGACACAGGATAATAGTGCGGGAATTATCTTTTTTAAAAACACTACATAAACTAAATACAATTAATAGCATAGGTAGGTAATCTATCAGATATAAAAAGGGTGCTAAGATTTTGAGGTCTTAGACTGTCTTCGTGTATATTACAGAATTATTGTCATATAACAAAAAATCATTATTGCTAGTGGTAACTTTATTATATCTATCGGCGTCTTCTTAGAATTGATAAAAGCAATGAAATATCTCCACCTATATAAGAAGTAGTAAGAAGAGCAATTTTAAAAATCTAACTAGATATGAATTTTAGTAAATTCGCTTAATTAAACCGGATTTTCTGTTTTATATAAAGATGATTATTTATAACGTGAATGAATTAGAGTCTCACTTGGATCCAGATATTCTGCAAGCTAATCTCATTCTTAATCTTTTTTCAGAATTTACCGTTCATCGAGGAAAATAATTCAAGATACTAACTGTCACCTTGTCAATAATAATCATGGATGAGACACTATATACTAGCGGTCGCCTAGTTTGCCTGTAAGATATTGCTGATATATGTCATTATATATTGATATATGTAACTATAGTTACTCGCTTCGACTGCGTGTGTCAAATGCATGGTTGTGTGCGTGTAGTGTTTTTCATTAATTTAATGCATATTTTATATAAATATTAGGATTCGCCCCTCCTTGTGATAAACTTTAACTGTGCCAAATTTTATACTCCTTGGACCGCGCAATTTTCGTAAAAAGGGGTTCAAAGTTTTTGCGTCACGTTATATAGATACTGATTGTCACTATTGCAATCAATCAAAACAAAAATCAAATTATTAAACCTTTTTCCTAACTTACGATAAGGTGGCAAAGATACGGTAAATACACCAAATAAGACGTTTTGTATGTCTGCGGGTAAATAGCTCTGGCAACTTGTGGACGCTAATAAAACCAAATGCAAAAATTGTACCTGACTGATACTTCAAAAAGGAAAAGATCGGTAGCACGGCGTCTCCAAAAAGATCTTTTTTCAAAATCAAAATCAAAAATAAATTTATTCAAGTTACAAGGTAACACTTATGAATGTCAAAGATACACAATTTTTTTTCTGTGAGTTTACATTTACTGCCACGTTCAGCAAAGCAAGGGTGTAGGGCTCATGAGAAGAACGGGCAAGAATCTCATGGCGACTCTTTTTAATCGCCAAGTTTCCAATAAAATTTTGTTTACAAATCATGACTGTAAGGTGCTGCAACCATTTCTCCATGAATTACTACTGAACATACTCAAGCATTTAATAAAATTTGATGGTAGCCTCTAAAGCAGTAGTATGGTAAATAGGAGCTTCTACTTACATGTACATAAATAAATAAAAAATCTCGTAGCCCTACTCATCATCACTACATATTATATAACAAAGTCCCCTCCCTACGTCTGTCTGTCTGTTCGCGATAAACTCAATAGCTACTGAACGGATTTTCATGCGATTTTCACCAATACACAGAGTGATTCATGTGGAAGGTTTAGGTGTATAATTTGTTAAGATTTTGTACTACCCGTGCAAAGCCGGGACGGGTCGCTAGTAATTATATAAAGCAAGATTGTTTGGCTCCGATATTTTATTTAGGCGAAGAGGATATTAAATTACAGATATACTTAGCTGGAGAGCACCTCCAAATACACTGTATACAAATAACGAAATAAGTGTATATGGCCATTTAATACGACATGATAAGTTTTTGCCAAATATAAGGAATAGAAGGCAAATAGGAGGAAGGACTGGAAAGGGAAAACATAAGGAAAAACCTAGACGAAGTTTCATGCGACAAACCAATGAGAAAGTTGTATTGTATCAAGTTGTATTGTATCAAGTCGCTAAGAATATACCGTGGTGTAGAGAGTGAAAGAGAATGTTTCACATACATTGGCAGCTTTCTAAATAAAAGAGATATGAGTTTTAGTCATACGAACATTTTAACTACATCAAATTATTGATCAAATCATCGACCAAGTCATCGAATGAATTCATAGTTACTGTAAAGTTATATGTACTGTTTGTCTATGTGTCATTCACGTGTCAGGGTTATATTATTGGGTGAATAAATAAAACTAAGAAACCGGTCAATACAAAGTTTATTCGCGTTTCACAAATGTTACTTACACTAACACGATATAAGTGTAGTAAGGCTTAGGGACGACCTATGATATGGGTGATCGGTGCGAGCGCAATACAATAATGTGCTGTCAGCATAATACAATACAATGTTGCAACAACATACCTCACATTCGTTTAAAAAAATTGATCAACATAAATTCAATACACAAGTCCAAGAAATACATCGAAACTGCTAACTCATTACATACTGTCTTCCAGTCGCCCTGCTGTTATTGAAACTGCTAACTCATTACATACTGTCGTCCAGTCGCCCTGCTGTTATTGAAACTGCTAACTCATTACATACTGTCGTCCAGTCGCCCTGCTGTTATTGAAACTGCTAACTCATTACATACTGTCGTCCAGTCGCCCTGCTGTTATTGAAAAACAAAGTTGCAATCTAATATCAGGTTACCATATTAAATAACTGTACGTATTCACAGTTGAAATATTAAACATTCAAATGCCAATGCTGCAATTTATTTAATCGACATTTTATTTGGAGTACTAAGTTTTAAAACACTTTAGTTTTATAACTTTTCGTTGAACCACTACACACGCCACGTCCATCTTAACGCTTGCCGTTTGATAAACTACTACAGACGATCATGTGGATGCTTGCACGATAATCGTGCCAATTATAGACGATCACACGATCAACGATCATCGCCGATAATGTAGAGGAGCGTTTACACATTTCAAGCCTCCTCTACACAATGGTCCATGAAGGGCGATTAAAAAAGTGGCCATCATCGCCGCGATCATGGGTTGCTCTCTACACAATCGTGACTGTTACATTTACTCACTGTCGTTTGTTGAAGATGGACTTCGAAGTGATAGCGGCTGCTGCTATCTATTTGCTCAGTACATATTACCATTATCGGAATATGCATTAAAAAAGGTCGTGAAAATAGATGGAGGAAGAGAAGGTGGTGGATGTTAACTATTCACCATAACAGAACAAGGTGCAGTAATTCTTTTATTGTTTTTTGCGTAGCTTTTGGCTTGCGATTTCATTTTCACATCTCCATCCGTACAAATTTTGTTTCTTTTTTAAATTGGCGTCACACGTACACGACGTTCCCGCCAAAAAACCACTACCTTTTTACTTGACCTCTGCCGTGCGACTGATTGATGGACGATTGTGTGGACACGCGCACAATCATCGGCACGCATTCCTTTGATGTACCGACAATTCACTGATTAGTCACGATTATAGGCGATGATGGCAACTTACATACGATTATGCTCTCTACACAATAGTGCGTGCCTATACTCGTCCATCATGGGCCATTGTGTAGAGGGGCTATCAAGCTTATGACCCTTGCATCTTTTGTCTTGTGCACTGCGGGGTTGCTTAAACTGCTGGTCCTGCAGGGCATATAGACATCATCTCTTTTCTAACCCAATTCTTCATACGGGTACAAGAATGTTTACCGCATTTACACAAAAATACAATGATGCTAGTAATAACAAAAATAATTATCCCGAACGTTTCTATCTTTTTCTCTATGTCACCAATATGCTTTGCCTGATTAGCTCCTTGTTGAGCTATTATAATCTCTTAATTTTTTGCCTGATAACTGCCCAGTTCGGCACAAAATTAACAAGAATCGGTTTTATAATACAAAAAATATATCGCGCACTATCGATGTTCGCTTGAAGTATGATACAAAAGTTATAGAGTAATTTCTTACATTAAAGCTTATAAATATACATGCTAGCCAAAATTTTACCTTACGGCAACAGAAAACGTACGGATGGCTTAATACGGCGCCGGCGGTCACTACGCGTAGTACAATTTATAAGAGGAGGCGATTTTGCCTCATCACTATTATTACAATCATACTTACTTTAAAGTCTTATCTTAACACAACTCAGTATGTTGATTTTCTTGCAACATAAAAACGGGGTTGAGTCTATCTATGGACACATCAACCTCTCTGTTTGGTAGTTTTATTCTAAAAATGTATATATTTGTTATTCTACATGGGCCATCATACGTGGGACTAAACGCTTTTTTTAATAACTCTTTCTAATGAAAACGTCTGTACAAGTTTTTAAGTCTTTATTTACGAAAAATTAACATAAATCGCTTATCGCTCTTGACTCGGACTGAGGCCTTAGCTTACTTTTCATCTGATGCAATTGTTCTAGGAAAATGTTTGAATTACTGACCTTATTATTTTGCACGTGGAAAAATCACCACGAAGTCTTATGGTTTCGCCATACAGCATTTCCAAGGCGCTGATACCCGAGTCTTCTCTGCATGCAGCACGTAGTTGGTAACTCGCTTACCCAGTCTTTATTATTTATTAAACGTGCTGTTAAAGAATTTTTCAATGAGCGGTGCCATCTCTCTATCATCCCGTTACTTTGGGAGTAATAAGGTGTTGTCCTAATACTCTGTGTACCTAAATATTTCATAAGACTATTAAATAAATCGCTTTCGAACTGCCTCTCCTGGTCCGTAGTTATTCTATTCGGTCAACCGAACCTACATATTCAATGTTCATAGATAACCTTAGAGACTGTTTCCGCTGTGATATCTTCTGGCCACAGATCACCGGGTGATCTGTGGTTCTGGCCAACAAAGTGTAAAACGGTCTATGATGGTTACAGTAACGATGACCATGCTGAGACGCGGGCAAAGGCCCAATTCTATCCGTATGTATGTGTTCTAATCTGTTACATTGAGGGAAACTAGATAATTTTGAAATAGTGTGGAGACTAATCTTTGCCCTTTGGCAAGCAATACACGCTTTAGTCCATGTGTTTACGTCCTTATTCATACCGAACCAAAAATATCTTTGTGTTATCATCTTTCGCGTGACTCTGATACCGGGGTGGCTAACGTTATGTATACTATCAAATATTACTTTCCTAAATTTCTCAGGTAAGTAAGGTCTAATATTATTCGTTGAAATTTCACAGTATATACGCCTATCGCTGCCAGGCATTGTTATTTGTTTAAATATCAATTTACTATTCATGTTCGGTCCTAGCGACGGCTTATCAAGTTCCTGTGCCTGCGCCAATTCGTCGAAATCGATTACCGTGGGACAAACAATGGACTCTACACGCGCCAGTGCATCACCGACCGTATTTTCTCTACCTTTAATGTATCTACTGAATATCATTTGTAAATTCTGAAATATATAATAATTGACGAGTTCTCCTAGGTATCTTCTTTTGGCTGCTAAGCTTTGTAAAGGCAAACGTAAGGGGTTCATGGTCTGTATAAAAATAGTGAGTTGACGTCCTTCGATCATACTTCTAAAATGTACAATAGTTAAATATATCGCAGTTAATTCTTTGTTATAGGTACAATAAATATATTTCTGCTGTGTATCTAACAGTTGCTTAGAAAAATATCCTAGCGGTTTCCACTCTCCATTATATTTCTTTTGTAAAACTGCATTTATCTACGCATATATCCGTAACGTCCGTCATTAGCGATAATGGAGCGTTCACACTGGGATGAGAGAATGTACTGGCGTTCTGTAAGCTCTTTTTACATTGCTCAAAAGCTAATATACTACGAGTATTATCATTCCATTCAATTTTGGTTTTATATGCAAATACTTATTTAGCTCTGTCTGATATTTAACGGCTTGTGGTAAGTGTGACCTATAGAAAAGAGACCGTCCATATTCGGCTTGCACGTGCACAATCGTTTTATAAACAAAGTAAAATATTAAAAGTGTTGTTTTAATATATAATAAATATTGGTTACCATCCAGTAGTATGAAAATGACTTATTTTATTTATATATTATATCAAAATAAAGCACACAGCCTGGAAGCAATAAGGCAGTATTTCTGCAACTGCATAGTCGGCCGAAGTAATATTGGTTGCTGTGCTCACATAATGTCTGTAATATGGTACCTAAGCTGGGCAAGATATGAAAATGTCACTCCACCAGCCCAGTTTTTGGAAAATATTTTAATAACTTATAAAGGTGATGGTGACACATGAAAATAAATATTTATTTTAAACAATGTGTTTTATTTTATTATTTAACGAACTTGATACTAAACTTCAAAGAATAATGTTTTCTACTTAATTTAGGCTACTCAAAATTAAGATTGTTATTACAATATGAAATTGTTCACGCCCAGGCCAGGATCCCATACAAGGTGGTCGGTCTCCTTTGCCATTTCAAGAAAACGACGCCTAAACATAATATTCGCCTTAATTTTCTCTGGTATAGGTCTAAAACCATCGTTTATTATCTCGTACGCTGAGAATTCTATTTTTGACTTTCCGAATACACATTTGGTTACATTTATCGTTATTCCTACTTCACTAAAACGTTTAAAAAGTAATCTAAGGTGTTTTTATGATATTTTTCGTTCGAGGACATAATGACAATATCGTCTTTAAAACAAAAAAAAGTGCTGACTCACCTTCATCTTCTGCGCCGCATGATTGTGTTCTATCCCTTTCAATACATACTGGTCCATAAACCTCTGAAACGTCTGCGTAGCTTTCCTTAATCCGAAAGTCATCCGGGGAAATTCCCAGAGACCAAACGGAGTTGTTATCGCCGTCTTCTCAATGTCTTCGTTTGCAATGCTAATGTTATGGCAGGCCCTATTTAAATCTAAACGTGAAAACCATGTTTTATTTTCTAAAATATAGGTACGTAAAACTATTTAACCTTGGGATTGGGTAACGATCTGGTTTCGTGATGGCAATTAATGCTCACTAATCTCCACATGGGCGTATTGCGCCGTACTTTTTTGGTACTAAATGAGTTGACTTAATAGACTAATCGATCTAATCATATTGGGCTAAATATCAACTTCTTATATAGCGACTGCTATCGTAGTTTTGTAGTCCAACTGGTTAACGAAATTCTAAAGCTTAAAAACTAAGCAACCTATAATTATAATTTAAGGCAGTTAATAACATTGAAATAAAAATATTAAATTAAACGAGCCGTGCGTTGAGTCATCAATTAAAATTTTAACAAATTACTTCACAGACTTTATCTGGATCACAGATGAATAAGTTCCCAGTTAACAAATCAGAACTCATTTGGACCTCACTGTAAAAACTATATTTAAAAAGGTTTTAACTCAAAAATATTTGTCAAAAGTAGTTCTATTATATATTTTTACCTATTTTGACGATGACAAGTCACAGATAAAAAATAAAGATGTCAGCACAAGTTACGAGTGTTTTATAAATTTTAATCAACTACAGAAAAATTCAAGAACCTATCGAAAATGAGTTCATGGCGAACGGCTGGACTGAAGTAAGACTGTCTACTTCGAGATAATTATAACAACATAGGAATCTGGTTGCAGAAACATCGTCCGCTTGGTTTATTCCTAATAACTATCGTGAAAGAGAGATATAAAAAGATAAGGTAGCAGTCATACACAGTACGTCAGCCACGCAATCCAACCCAAAAATCGACAACACGGCCGGCTGTCTTTTTTTTAGAACTCTCTCGTCAACAACCTTTTCTTTTAAATTTCTCCCATCTCGACATCTTGCCACTTCGGTAGAACAAACACGGGATAATTACAGCACAGGTATTTCGGCCTAGAGCGTCAATCACAGGTACATACTGAACTTGGTCAAGAAGTAGCAAAACTCTCTCTATGTTTTACATATTATTACTTACCTAATTGGTGAGCAAAAACTGGCGCCCATCATACCGTACCTTGCGACTCACAAGTCGTAAAATGTTTGTTTACTGTGGTAAGCCTCAAGAAAGTTACTTAGACTTCACTAGCAAGAACTTCTTTTTTGTTTTTCTAAATATGTACAACTGCCGCACAAGGAATAGGTAATTCCTGTATCGCGGGGAACTTTACAAACATTCAAACAACGGACACAAAAACATCCAGACTCCGAACAACCATTTGTAGATCACACAAATTTTTGTCCCGTGTGGGATTCGAACCCACAACACTCGGCGCGGTAGCAACGAAGAGGCGATTACTTGAACCACTACGCCATCCGCACGGTCAAGAACTACTCTGCAGAAATAGTTACTGGATTAAGCTAATAGAAGAAACACCTTCTACTTTACACAATATATCACCTTAAATAACCTTATAAGCGAGTAGGGTTGCAGAGCTAAGAGAGGACGCCTAGAGATACATAAAATGAAAGTGAATAATCAAAAAAGTACACATTCTGTCTAAGTAATTTAGTTAATGTCCTCCATTGAAGGATAACAATTCGCTGGTCCAATATATTACAAGGCTCCATGTCAAATTTTCGAAAAAAAATTAGTCAATATTGCATGGTTCTATATTATGTCATTCCTTTTTGTTTAGACTAATATAGTAATAGATGGAAGCACTTACCATCTCACAATATTAAATCGCAAATAGTTTTTAAGTTACTTTTTAAGTTATTTTTGATATGCAAATTTTAAACATCATTTCTCCAAAGTAAAAAAAAATAACATAATAATAAATTATTATTATTATTTATTTACCAAAAAATTACAATTTAGTACACTTACAAATGATATTGGTGAAACAATAATATTTTATAAACAATAAAAATAAGTGCTTTTATTGAATTCTGGTACCCAATGTAAGATCTAACTTGTGTTATGGTTACCAGCGCTCTTCAGTAACACGTCATACATGGCATATTCCATTGGCAATGACAAAGGTGTGTGTGTGTGTGTATGTGAGGGTGTGTGTGTGTTTATGTGCGTGTGTGCGGTGCGTGTATGTTGTGAAGTGTTAGCGTGTGCATATATATCAGTACATACATACATAGAACCTTGTAATAGTGAGCCAGCGAATTGTATGTTTCAGTTACGTGAATTATTCGAACATAGCGGCGCGGACATTGCGGAGGTGTATCAAGGGTGCCAAAAAGGAAGATATACGAAGAACCAAATCTGCTATCAAATATTTCTACTGGGTTAATGGCGAAATGATGGGTTAGTTATTACTATATTTTATTAAATTAACTATTTTAAAGTAGGTTCCTAATTCTTACATAAAACTATTGCAATTGGCAGGAATTAAACCACACACCTACTAACTATTAATTTAGTATGTGTTATTAATTACATAATTTGGCATATTTTGTCATATTTAATGGTTCAATTTAGGTTAAAACTAAGCTAATATGCTCTATTTATTTATTTCAGAGCACGGTAAAAAACCAGAGGTAGAGAAAGAGAAAGTTGCTGCTGCTACTTAATGTTTTTGATGATTTATTATGTACTATGTTCTTAAGAAATGAAACATGAATCAAGTTATTATTTTTAAATCCTTACTAATCCTTACTTCCTTACTATATATATATATATATATATCCTTACTAATAATATAAATTCCAAAGTAACTCTGTCTGTCTATCTGTCTGTCTGTAGTGTTTTGGTGAGTTCACCAACATTGATTGTTATATGCTACGAGTACAACGTACTGGTTGGTATGGAAAAATACACACAACTGATTTGATTGAAAGATTTAATTGTTCTAAAGAAATCGTTACAAATGTCTTATAAAATGCAATGTATATGTAATACCGCGGGTCAACTTACACTACGTCATAGGGACGCGCGTGGTATGCGATATATTGTGCAACTTGCTTGTACAGTCTGTCTGTCTGTTACCTTTTCACGGCTAAACCACTCAACCGATTTAGATGAAATTTGGCACAGATATAGTTTACAACCTGGGGAAGGACATAGGCTACTTTTTATTGATGTAGGTACCACGCAAGCGAAGCCGCGCGCAAAAGCTAGTGTGAAATAAATAAATGTGTATTGAAAGGGATTGTAGTTTATAGTATACTAGCTTTTAAACTATATCTGTGCAAAATTTCATCTAAATCGGTTGAGTGGTTTAGCCGTGAAAAGGTAACAGACAGACAGATAGACAGACAGAGTTACTTTCGAATTTATAATATTAGTTAGGATAGTATGGATTTTATACAACTACCTACTTATTATAACAGGTGTATTACCTAAGAACTATTGTTCACACACGCAACACGCATGATTTTTCATTGTACATTTCATTCACGATAGTGTTGTTTACAACAATGAAAAATCATGCGTGTTTATGCCTAGCCATTACATAATAAGTGACCCTAGTGAATTCATTCAAGCATATAATTAATATGTTTAACCACGGAAGACATTTCGGTAAGAGCTTATTATTACAGAGGATTAAAGCTATCAAATAGGAACTACAGTTCAGGACACAGTGTACAGGATAAACAGTTCTATATAACTATAGGTACTCATAAATTATAAGTGTTCTGATGTTAGTTACTTATATATAACTATTTCTAGTTATATTGTCTTTCGATCTAGACATCAAAAGTGGCGAGAGCGGTGGCGTTTTACAAACGGCGTCGTCCGTTTAAAAACGCTCGCTGTTTTAAAATATGTCGAAGGCAAAATGTAAATTGTACCACAACATTTGATAGACAATTCAACAGCATAACGAGCACCTATACGCCTCAAATCACTGCATTCCGACTCGGAAGGGTTAGGTTATGTTAGGTTCCTTCTTAAACCCTTTTAAAAATAGGAGCCCCGCCAAGCGGGGCTTCGTCGACGGTCGCCCTACTATAACAATCAACGAGCGTTTTTAAACGGACGACGCGAACGCCGGCCATTTATATAACGCGGAATCATCACGACGCCGTTTGTAAAACGCGGAATCATACAAATTGCCTGTGACATATCTAAATCTATACAAATATTATAAAGAAAAAACATTTGATTTTTTGTATGTTTGTTTGTAAGGATTTAACTCAAAACCTACACAAAAATTCTTTCACCGTAATTAGGCTATATTATGAATTTATGACTGAGTAACATAGGCTATATTTAAAAAATACTGTTGCTAACGTAACCTGACCTAACCAACTTCTACGCGTGCGAAGCTGCGGACAAAAGCTAGTACCTACCTACTAAATACATTGCAAGTATCACTACTGAACATCCTCGTAGTAGTATAATAATGCGCGCTCTGGCATCTAGCAAAATGAGAGTATGCCAACAAAAATATCATACTAATGTAAATCGTGATTAAAATAAAGAGACGTACGAGTCATTTTGTCGATTCTAGTGACATTATATTACTTTCTCGGAATGAATAAGGAAAACTACCCAAGTACCTACGTCACACACATATCTAGAAAATTATAAGTAATCAACACGTTATTACACAAGACAAGGCCAAGGCTCCGTAGTCTCACATTAGGACGATGGCCACTCCCTCGGTGCGCTTTCTATGTCCTTTAAATGTCCTTGGGCGGTCGCGCTTGCGTTCCCACACAAGGTCGCTAGAAGGTCATCTAGGTTTGAGTGCTTTGAGTGAACTTATTTTTATTTGACGAATTAGATATTCTGGCTGGTTTATACAGTATTCACAGTAAGCTACAGTCATCTTACTTAAGATATTTTATAAATAACTGTTTATATGTTATTTTTGACTGCATAGATGGCGTAGTGATTCAAGTGGTTGTCTCGCCACTGCCGCTGCGCTGTGTGTTGTGGGTTCATTCCCCACGAGGGACAAATATTTGTGTGACCCGTAAATGGTAGTGCCGAATCTGGGTGTTTTATGTGGCCGTTGTTTAAAAGTTTGTAAAGTCTCCCGCGACATAGGAACTATTTCGGAGTATTCCACTTTCGGCACCAATTTTTTCGGCACCTAAGCTATTCCACTTTCAGCACCAATAGGTATTTTATTCCACATTCGGCACCAAGCAAAAATACCTATTGGTGCTGAAAGTGGAATAGCTTAGGTGCCGAAACCATAGGTGCCGAAAGCGGAATACTCCACTATTTCTAGTGCAAGAATCGTCTTTAATAGATAAATAGAGATATGAATATCACTGCAATAATTATACTGGTTATTATAGGTGAGTTTCTATAGCAATGGCAAGTCGGTGTAATCTAGTCTTATTGTTTAGTTTTATGATATTTCCATGGTAAAAGTTAGTGAATAAAAATATATAATATTACTACCTTTTGCCCGCGACTTCGCTCGCGTTAATTTAGAATTTGACAATCAATTCGGGTTGTACTCTGCTTGTAATAAAATAATTCAATCATGATTCGAAAGACACGTGGCGCCATCTATTATCATAAGAACTTTATTGTTGTTTTCCTCGGGAACAGTAATTTTTTTCGGGATGAAATGTTACTTGAAACAAAAAACATCACTATTAATTAATATAACTTATTTGTTAATAGCTATCAACATAATGACATACCTACGTCATTATAATTTAAATCTATTTTGCCACATTTATACTTTCGCGATGCATGATTAATAGAAAAATTAATTAACAATGTAAATACCGAGCATGATTGCATTAGTAGGTACGTCTTTTCTGTTATAATTATAACATACTAGCTTTTGCGCGCGGCTCCGCCCGCGTGGTACCTACATCAATAAAAAGTAGCCTATGTCGTTCCCCAGGTTTTAAACTACATATATCTGTACCAAATTTCACCTAAATCGGTTGAGTGGTTTAGCCGTGAAAAGGTAACAGACAGACAGATAGACAGACAGAGTTACTTTCGAATTTATAATATTAGTAAGGATTATATAATATATTATATATTAAGTAAGGAGTAAGGATTAAATTAATAATGCCATATTTATTATTATAATAAATTTACGATATTACTGCAATAATGCAATACCTAATAGGTAAAGATTATCTATATTGCAGTGGTACCTAAGATATGTCATCACGTATTTCAGGCACAAGGAAAACTTACGAATATTACGTCGCTCAATACCGGACAAGTTGCGAGTGCTGTCTTTATTCCACATGTCAGGATCAGGTGACATTGAAATAACCTTCGGGAATAATACGGTTTGGAGGCAATTATCCGATAAATACGAGTTAAATTTAGTTAAATTCACGTGGATTACGAATAAGTAGTGCATGACACATGCGGTAAAATGTTTGGAATAATAAAACATTATATTGAGACTCGGATACTGCAGTGTATGTATTTTAAAATAAATGTTCCTAACAGTTGCTGTTTGTTACGGTGAAGGTTGTACCAATCGACAATTATTTTAAAGGGGTTCGCTGAATGGAAACTTTTTCATATTTGTATAAGTAAGTGTTGCATACCTATAAAAGTCAATCTAATCAAGATAAAAATGTATGGTTGCTATATAACTAAGAACGCAAATTGATTGAACTAAGAACTAAGAACTGGATTGATGTCAGGCTGTCTGAGTACGCAAATGCGTGACCCGTTATAATAATATATACTTTCTGTTTAAATGCTTAAACAGACTATCCATAACCGCTTATTGCTTATCATATCGTTAAAATATGCATATTAACGATATGATAAGCAATAAGCGGTTATGGATAGTGTTTATACATTTAATTAGAGAATTTAGGTAAAGATTTTGATTGTGCAGATACTCCTGTGGTTGAGTCCCATACGATACAACATTTTGGTGTCGTTCTTACCTACCCTATTTGTAAATAATTACGATTTATTATCTTTTGCTAGGTAAAAACGCCACGAGCCCTTATGAAGAAAATTACAATAATTAATTAAGCCAAAGAAGTATATCAGAATCCATAGTCTACGGCGTGAAATAGATGATGGTATATACATGGTAGTGTATAATAGCTAGTCACACTTCTATTAAACAATAACGCAATTTAATAATAATATGCTTAAATTCAACTACCTACGTGACGTCACTAGTCGGTGCATAAATATGAAACTATCTGTAACTATTATAGAGAGTGCACCCAGCTATAAAACTGTAAGGTCAATAACTTCAATTACTGAAGTCGTCGCTCCTTGTGACCTTGTCAAACATGCGGAGGTCGAGCGCTACAAATATTTGACTGTTGCCTCCGTCACAAAAATGCTTTTCTACTTCATATTAGCGAATGCTACCATATAAATTTAGGTAAGTACATATCCGTTTCTTTAATACTACTCTATGTAGGTAGGTGTAGAGCGAGTAATGTATGTTAAAATCGTAGTTCTATCCAACATTAATTGGAGACCGGACCTACTAGAAAAACCATAATATCATCTATGAATATATGGATAAAACTAAAAGCACAAAATATAATTGCAATAGAACCAGGCGTCGTCATTCAATTCGTCAATTGTGTCCATTGTATAATAATAAAAAATAAACCTATAAAAAATACGTAAACATAAACATAGGTGAGATTTGTGTAGGTACCTTTGTATTATTTAATTTTATATTAGACATAGATGTTGCTAAAGGCTTTTTAAATCAGCTTTTTCGGAAGAACGGTAACACATACAAACTTTATACTTGGAGTAATTATAGTGTAAAGTCAAACGAATAACAACAGATGATGAAAAATCGAAGATACATTATCACGTGTTGGCTAATTGCGAATATAATATATGCTTGGAAGCGTAATAAACCCACTATAACCATGGTCTTTACAGCTTTCCCGCATGCTTTTGTGCAATCAACTAACTGAAGACGGGTGAGGCAAGTAGAGGCTAACCGTTGCTCTTAAATTATATATAGGGTTAATATGTCTATGGATTAGCTGTATAAATATAATTAAGTAATACTTTTATTTAGTACATTCTTATTACTTATACAATAACGTAATTAGCCTGTATCACCCTATGTTCATAATAGTCAAAAGTATGTTACTCCCGACAGACTTAGGGTGTTACCAGACCAATCGATCGATCGTCGATCGTCGATCGACGATCGATCGATGGTAGAATGGATTAGTCGACGTCGATCGATAGTAGTACCAGTAGTTCCTGAGATTAGCTCGTTAAACCAAACAAATAAACAAACAAACTCTTCAACTTTATAATATTATGTAGGTATAGATATGTCTGTAATTAGATTACGCCCACATTTCGTCAGCTAGGTATTTAAGTGCTCCACATTACGGGTGAGTCAATCTACAAGCCACGGCCGTCTACCGAACATTTGTTATCAGAATGCTATGGAGAATTTCCCAACTGAATAAATGTATAAGACCTTGGCTGCCATTGGAACTAAATTCGGAATTCTCACAACCGCAAGCAAATATAAGCGCTAATATAAATATGCTCTTATTATACCTACCTATTAGCTTTAATTATATTTTGCTTGAATTATAAAATTAATAGCTGTGCTCATATTAAATAAATACTAGAATATATTTCTTTACTATTGTCGCATTAAGATTTTCAATAACCTACTTGGTCCAAGATATAAGCAACTGCCGATCACAGTTCGGCAAAGAGTTTTGAATTGCAGGTAACATAAGAAATTCTCAACATACTCTACCTTCCTTTTTCAACTGCACTTTTTAGTAAAGCTACTGTAAAAGTAAGAACATAATAAAATTATTTGAAGCCTCAAATATCTCGCCAATTAGTATTACACAGTACACTGCCATGTTGCCTTATCAGCCCAGCGAAATGAATGTGAATGGTTTTTCAGTTGCTGCTCATTATAATTTATAACCCGAGTTTGATTCCAAAGTAGTAAAGTGTTATTCTTATTAGTTATAAATTCAAAGGGCTTAAATATAATGACCACCAAAAAAATAGTAATAGCGCAGCAAAATATGCTTACTTAATATATCATAACCAGCACCTATTCGCCTCAAATCAATGCATTCCGTCTCGGAAGGGTTAGGTTATGTTAGGTTCCTCCTTAAACCTACCCAAAAATAGGAGCCCCGCTAAGCGGGGCTCCGTCGACTTATTTAGATCTCTTTAAATATATTTTGCTGTGCAATTTGATGATCATTTACTATTTTTGACTGATATATTTTACTATATCTGATGATAAATTAAACATAAGCCAAATTGAAATATCGAGGTGCAAAAGTGAAAAGCAAATTAATGTCGTGTATTTACATTTTAAACAGGTTTAATATATATAAAACCTAATTTAAAAGACAGCTAAGTAGATACGAGTATATCATACCTACAAAATAATTTTAATGTTAAATTAATGGAGTTGTCTGGGAGTAGAATGATAGCGTCATTCAGTTTGCGTGAATAATGTTACGCCATGGTTGCAAAAAGCATTCGCAGAAGTGGACCGGCATCGGCAGTACGTGCGTCTGCACAGGTTCTCATTTGGCACGCGTACGCGCGGTCAAGGTGTAGCGCCGGCGCGAACGCCGCGCCTCCTTCACAGCTGACTCATACTCAAATGCACAGTATAACCGGTTTCTTACATCATGTTGAGTACGTGATGCAAACACCGTCTACAGTTCGTCTATTTCTTCGTATATGAATAAAATTGTAAACAATGTTTGGCTGACCAATGTGACTAATACGTTATGAAATTCAGTTGTAAGATTAAGTAACTCGTAAGGATTTTCCTTGTATGAAATAGCTTCTCTGTATGTAGATATGATGATAAAGATAACCAACTGTTTGCATATTAGTAACGCCCTGATACAATTGCAGATTGATTGCGTGAGATATTATCAGCTGGTCATTCCTGTTTTTACTCACATCCGATTCGACTTAAGTTTCTACCAAAGCCATACAATATTTTTGCTTTCTATAGGACCTTGGCAAAAACATTGGGTTACTATGGCTATTGGCGAACCTGCAGCCGAGTTCTAGATAACATTTTTAGCAGAAATGAGCTGCAAAACAAGAATAGACGATTATAGCGATTGCCGCTAATTTTGCTGCTGTCTAAATACAAGAAGCATTCCTCTAGATCTTTAAAATAGTCTATTTTGATATCCAGCGTTCATGAATCACGCTAATAGCATGATACGAAAGTAATCATACACATTGTGCAGTGCATAGCAACAATGTTAAGACAAGCACAAAAAATACGAGTGCAGTTTCGTACGTCCGGTTATTTTTAGAGTTTAGTAGGTACATCTCTGACATAAATTCCTTCGTACATTGACATAATTTATTACGACAATTTTTTCGTGTAGGTATACAACAGAATTATTAATGACCATCTGCGTTTCAGCGCATTTAATTTCTGTTGTAAGTGTACCTATTATTTTCTTTTTATCAACATCTAATCATATGCCATCGCTAAGGCTGAAAAAATATGATACTGGCACTTGGTTATTTTTGTTGCGATTTTGAGTTTGTTTGTTTATTTGGTACGCTTTCACGCTTTAACTAATCGACCGATCATGATGAAAGTTCGCATACACGTTTTCAGGGGAACAGAAAAGGACATAAGGTATATAACTTTTATAAAAAAAATGTAGGTACTGTACCTAACCTACGAAGCCGCGGGTATATAATTAAATATAATTAATAATTACCATGGCATATACTGTCTATAAAAACAAATGATTCAACGTCACAGTGGTGTATCAGGGTGGTGTGAGCGCTTCTTGCTAATCATAACAATCTGAGTCCGATGTCCGTCTCAATAAAGTGTTCTTGGATATTCCCGAATAGAACTCTTCATCAGCATCACTGAGTTTGGTTGGTAGTTCACAGGCCATTTTCAGCCTACGAGCGTGATAGTACCGTCAGGAACCATTATATAGATTAAAAGGTATGAGGATTCACTACTAGGATAAGTATACCTATTTACTTTGCCCATAAGCCTATAATTATTGCTAAGTGTCTTTGAGTACATGTATAGATTTCAAATGGCACTCTCTTTAGTAAGATATAACAATTTAACCTCTTTCTAGATTATTTAAATGCCATTATTCAGAAAAGTAAATTACTTTATAAATAAAATGTCATTTCCCAGAGCAAAAACTTGACTTTATAAATTTTTCTGATCGGTTTAACTTTTTTTTGGTAAAATTGTTTTACAAGGAAAATTATTTGGTATTTATACATACTTGATTTTATAAGTTTGTTGATGATTGGTAGGCAATTTGATATCCATTGAGTAAATGTTTGATCAGTGCTTATCTAATATGCCGATATTCGTTATACGTTCACAAGTACGAAATCTTTTAAGAGTGGGTATCAAACATCATGGATTTTCAGCCAAATGTAAGTAACAGAGCAACCACGCATTAACAACGTTCATACTCGAACGGTTAGACACAATATGTAGATGTAGCATATACCCACAATTTGCCTTTCACCCTTGAGTTACACTTAAAATGCTGTGAGCTTATTGTTGTGTAGCGGCCTTAGTACTATCGTGCTGAGAATTGCACGCATAATAGATAACATTTCCCCTAATCTGGTTCCTGAACCCTAAACAACACGATCAGCTGATGGACAAGTGCCATTACGCGAGCTACTACAATCAATAAAAACAAGTTCGTACATTGACTGAAGGACTTTCATTCGTCCTTTATTTCATTCCCAATTTAGAAGTATTTTTCTGCTGGTTGAAGTATTGAGTGCAGCTAAAAACAGTTTTAGTCCAAAACGTCTTAAAAATTAAATAATTTTATCTTTGCCACTTTATTGTATGAAAACGTATAAGTAATAAAAAAAATTACTTATACGTTTCAATCGGCCTCTATGGCGTAGTGGTTAGTGCAACCGACTGCCACGCCTGAGGTCGCGGGTTCGATTCCCGCACAAGTCAAACATTTGTGTGCATGAACATGAATGTTTGTCTTGGTCTGGGTATTTCTATGTATAATATGTATGCATTTACAAAAAAAAAAGTATATATGTATGTTTATCCATTGTCTAGTATACATAGTACAAGCTCTGCTTAGTTTGGGTTAGATGGTGTTGTGTGTATGTGGTAGAATATTAGTATTATTATAATCTGCTGTTTTTAAGAATTTTAATAAAATAATCCTATTACTAAAATATGGATTTAGTTTTCTCGTGTTGTTTTCAGTAAAACCTATAGATAGGTTGTTAAGCATTTTGCACTACATTTTACACAATCTATCTTTAGTGTTTTTTATTAACCTATTGAATTGCACTATACGCACATTCAGCTCGCCCAATTAAACATATCACGATGCTCACTGTCCATTCGTATTATTCAACCACTCCTGTTTTACTTTTGTTCTTTTCTTTGAACTTTGAAGTTGACTGCAACGTAGAGCTATAGATTTAAAACAATCTATTATAGCAGTGTGAACTACCTTCTAAATGCACTACCGAATGCAAAAGATCAAAATAAACGGATATAAATCTAACTATCAGGCATGAGGGATTAGGCAGACTGTAGTTATGGATGCTCTTCACCTTAATTCTTATGTTGTCCACCAGGATCCCCTAGCCCGATCCCCCAGGGGATCCTCATGAACTCATTAGTTCATCAGGATCCCCTTTAAATAAAAAACGTATAAAAAGGTGCTAGTACACTAAGACAGATTTATACTTATTAAAAACGTTTGTTACCAACGACACCCCAGTGGTATCGTTGGTAACGAATGATGTACTTGATATTCCCAACGATACCATAGTGTTGGATGTTTTTCTGGTAATATGATCTATTTCGCAAATAAACATAGGAATCTTGTCATTAATTGTACCTCGTCAACGCCGCTCCCGACCCGTGGTACAATTGCGATGTTCAACTGGTTGTACCACGTGGAAGTAAAGTTACCCATGGTGGTTCAACTGTTGTAACATATTTTTTTTGCTATTTATGATTATGACCGTAGTACACCGGTGGAATTATGTCCAACTATAGCTAAACCATTTAATTGTGTCCTCGCCTGCGGGGTACAGCGACGCAAGGGGGAGGACGAGAGCGGGAATGCAGAAGGGTGCGGGCGGCGGGCGAATTTTTGTCAAACTCAGTTCGGTCGCTACACGGCTAGCGATCGCATGTGACGTCTGTTGCCGACGTTTGTTCGAGATATACAAGAGATTACATTCTCAAGATGAGTCGAAATATCTTCGGACATAAAATTAGTAGTCAGTGCAAGCAAATGGCTTTTAATGTATATGAATATTTTAGAAAAAAGAAACTTGATCCTAATTCTGCTGAATATCAAGAAGATAATATGTCCTTAAACAAAACCGTAGCAAAAGTTACTAGACTATCGGAAAAGTCTGTATCTAGAATTGTACAGCAAGGAAAATTATTAAAAGACAACGAACGATTTAAATCACCGAAAAAAGTAAAACAGATTCGCAGAAAAAGAGTGCAAGTAGATGACTTTGCAAAAGGCGTGGTAAGAAGAAAAGTCACTCAATTCTACACCATTTAAAAAAAAATACCAACTCTCAAATCTTTGAACTTTGTACTTAGAGAAGAAAATGTATTACACTGCGGTAGGTAATATATAAGACTTTTATTACATGATCTAGGCTTTAAATAATATTGTCTTCTGTTTACGCGAATGTTATTCATTGAAATTAAACTACTATATACGGATTTTATCGCGTTGTTTATTTGACACTGTTACAAAATTTTTTGAAAAACTGTTACACTACTATAATCACTATAAAACTTAAAAATTTTTAAGCTAATTAAATTATTGAAACTATTAAATCTATTTATACTATTACTATACTATTATATTATTTAGATTTATTTTTACACTTTCCCCGACGTTTCGGTTGCTTTTCAGTAGCCATGGTCACGGGGAGACTAAGATGGTAGTTGTCTCAATGTTCCAGTGTGGTTATTTCAAAGTACCCGAACATAATTTAATCATGGGTGTTTCTATTTACGCAGAATGAGCTCAAAGTATCATGAAGTCTAGCTGTGGTTTGCTTCTTCTTGGGTTTGACTATTTGAATTACTGGATCCCAAGCTGGTGGTACACTCCAACCATCTTCTCTATTGAAATTAGGATGTTTCTTGATTTCAATAGCCTCGCGAAGCATCCTTGGCAGGAATCGGTGTTCTTTAGCGAGCATCTGTGGTTTGTCAAATCTCAGGTAGTGGTTGGTCCCCTGTTGCACATGTTCACACACAGCAGACTTCAACGAGCGTTGGTGTTTTACATCAGCTATGTGTTCTTTTATGCGGGTGCCTATGCTTCTCTTGGTTTGACCAATGTATGAAAATCCGCAGTCACAATCTATTTTATAGACCCCTGCATCTTGTAAAGGTAGTTGGCACTTGACAGATGGTAAAAATTGACTTATCTTCGTTGGCTGCTTGAAGTATGTATTGATTGAAGCTCGCTTCAAGATGTAGCCAATATTGTCAGTGACACCCTTCACATAAGATAGTATAGCAGGCTGGCGCTCGACTGTGGCTGGCTTTTCTCGGGATCTGTGACAGCGGCGCGGCTGTTGGAGCTTGTTGTCTTGCAGTACTTGCTTGACATGTTGAAGCTCGGCATCCAGGTGTTTCTTGTCACAGATCCCGTGGGCTCTCTGAAACAAAGACATTCCCACGGTAGCTAACTGTTTAGGATGGTGGTGAGATTCACTGTTTAAGTACCTATTTGTATGGGTCTTTTTCCTATATACAGTGTGGCTCAAAGTATGATCAGAATTCCTGATGACAAGGACATCTAAGAAAGCTAATGAATTATTTGCCTCTAATTCCATAGTAAATTGTATGTTGTTATTAAGGGAATTAAGATGTTCTAGGAATACACTTACACTATCTGTTGGTAATATTGTAAAAGTATCATCTACAAACCTCTTATAAATCCTGGGTGTGATGGGGGCAGTCTGCAAAGCTCGAGCCTCAAAGTCTTCCATATATATGTCGGCAACAACAGGCGATACTGGGGAGCCCATTGCCACACCATCGACTTGTATGTAGAATTTATTGTCCCACAACAGATAGCCAGTTGTTAAGCAATGCTTAAGTAGTTCTGCATATTCCTCAGGCATATTGTACTCTATTAGCTTCCTTTTAGTTATTTCAATACAGTCATGTACAGGTATGCATGTAAATAATGACTGTACATCAAAACTAACCATAGTTTCATTGTTTGTGAGACGTAGGTGTTTAATCTCACTCACAAAATGGTATGAATCCTTCACATGTGCTCTCGAGTTGCCTCTGAGTGGTGAGAGTATCTTCGCTACGTGCTGAGCCAGTCTGTAAGTTGGTGTGTCGATCTGGCTCACAATAGGACGTAGGGGAGCGTTTTCCTTGTGTATTTTTGGTAACCCATACAGCTTTGGAGGTTTTACGCAAGCTGGTATTTATTGTTTAACGTCTAGATCTAGTTTTTCGGAGTATTTATGTATGATGTCGGTCTTGCGTCGAACTAAAGTGCCCAGACCGAATCTTCCCAAAGATGAATTCGTCGCACTGAAGAACTTGCGCTCTAGGCCAGATATTACAGTACTCCGTGCAGATAAAGGAAACGCTACGGTCATAATGGATTCGTCAGATTATAAACATAAAATTGAAAATTTACTTTCGGATGAAACAACATACAAACAGGTTAAGACAGACCCTACAAACAAAATATTGAAGAAAACCAAAGACATCATACATAAATACTCCGAAAAACTAGATCTAGACGTTAAACAATTAATACCAGCTTGCGTAAAACCTCCAAAGCTGTATGGGTTACCAAAAATACACAAGGAAAACGCTCCCCTACGTCCTATTGTGAGCCAGATCGACACACCAACTTACAGACTGGCTCAGCACGTAGCGAAGATACTCTCACCACTCAGAGGCAACTCGAGAGCACATGTGAAGGATTCATACCATTTTGTGAGTGAGATTAAACACCTACGTCTCACAAACAATGAAACTATGGTTAGTTTTGATGTACAGTCATTATTTACATGCATACCTGTACATGACTGTATTGAAATAACTAAAAGGAAGCTAATAGAGTACAATATGCCTGAGGAATATGCAGAACTACTTAAGCATTGCTTAACAACTGGCTATCTGTTGTGGGACAATAAATTCTACATACAAGTCGATGGTGTGGCAATGGGCTCCCCAGTATCGCCTGTTGTTGCCGACATATATATGGAAGACTTTGAGGCTCGAGCTTTGCAGACTGCCCCCATCACACCCAGGATTTATAAGAGGTTTGTAGATGATACTTTTACAATATTACCAACAGATAGTGTAAGTGTATTCCTAGAACATCTTAATTCCCTTAATAACAACATACAATTTACTATGGAATTAGAGGCAAATAATTCATTAGCTTTCTTAGATGTCCTTGTCATCAGGAATTCTGATCATACTTTGAGCCACACTGTATATAGGAAAAAGACCCATACAAATAGGTACTTAAACGGTGAATCTCACCACCATCCTAAACAGTTAGCTACCGTGGGAATGTCTTTGTTTCAGAGAGCCCACGGGATCTGTGACAAGAAACACCTGGATGCCGAGCTTCAACATGTCAAGCAAGTACTGCAAGACAACAAGCTCCAACAGCCGCGCCGCTGTCACAGATCCCGAGAAAAGCCAGCCACAGTCGAGCGCCAGCCTGCTATACTACCTTATGTGAAGGGTGTCACTGACAAGATTGGCTACATCTTGAAGCGAGCTTCAATCAATACATACTTCAAGCCGCCAACGAAGATAAGTCAATTTTTACCATCTGTCAAGTGCCAACTACCTTTACAAGATGCAGGGGTCTATAAAATAGATTGTGACTGCGGACTTTCATACATTGGTCAAACCAAGAGAAGCATAGGCACCCGCATAAAAGAACACATAGCTGATGTAAAACACCAACGCTCGTTGAAGTCTGCTGTGTGTGAACATGTGCAACAGGGGACCAACCACTACCTGAGATTTGACAAACCACAGATGCTCGCTAAAGAACACCGATTCCTGCCAAGGATGCTTCGCGAGGCTATTGAAATCAAGAAACATCCTAATTTCAATAGAGAAGATGGTTGGAGTGTACCACCAGCTTGGGATCCAGTAATTCAAATAGTCAAACCCAAGAAGAAGCAAACCACAGCTAGACTTCATGATACTTTGAGCTCATTCTGCGTAAATAGAAACACCCATGATTAAATTATGTTCGGGTACTTTGAAATAACTACACTGGAACATTGAGACAACTACCATCTTAGTCTCCCCGTGACCATGGCTGCTGAAAAGCAACCGAAACGTCGGGGAAAGTGTAAAAATAAATCTAAATAGTATAATAGTATAGTAATAGTATAAATAGTTTTAATAGTTTCAATAATTTAATTAGCTTAAAAATTTGTAAAGTTTAATAGTGATTATAGTAGTGTAACAGTTTTTCAAAAAATTTTGTAACAGTGTCAAATAAACAACGCGATAAAATCCGTATATAGTAGTTTAATTTCAATAGGCTTTAAATTTTTAAAATGCGCATCTAAAAGAAAACTCCTAATCGAACAGCCAAATATAACATCGTGGCGTTGGAAATACCTAAATGCTATTAAAAAATATCGTAGAGAAGGAAGACATATTTTATATCTTGACTAAACTTATGTTAATACGGCTCATAATGTTCCAAAATGTTGGCAATCAAAGGATGAACACGGCGTACTGTCTCATATCGGTAGAGGAGACCGTTTGATCATCGTACATTGTGGGGGCCAAACTGGGTTTGTAGATGGACCACTTTTGATGTTTAAATCCAAAAGTAAAACAGGTGATTATCACGACTATGAATTATACGAATTTCAGTAAATGGATTAATGAAAAACTAATACCTAATATACCACCAAATTCAGTTATAGTAATGGATAACGCAGCATATCATTCGGTTAGAGAAGAAAAAAGCCGACTATGATGTCTACCAAGCCAGCCATGCAAGATTGGCTACGACGGCATAACGTAACTTTTGATAGTAAGCATAGAAAAGATGACTTATTTAAATTAATCAAAACCCACTTCACGGAAAATATTTACAAAATTGACCAGTTGTTGAAAAGAAACGGACATGAAGTGTTGCGTTTGCCTCCATATCACCCAGACCTGAACCTAATTGAGTTGGTCTGGGGTGATATTAAAGGACAGTTAGCACAACAAAGTATCGGCAGTAATTTGGAACAAAAAAACATATATTAGAGGATTTATTTGCTAGATATTCTGAAGAGAAGTGGAAGCACTGTATTGACCACGTAATGAAAGTCGAGGACGAGTATTAGATGATCATGACGGAGTTTTAGATGATGTTGTAGATTTTATTATTGATGTTTAGGACAATTCCGATAATTCTGATGAGGACTGGTTCGAAAGTGAAGAATCAAGTTCCAGTGATATCGATATGGACATAAGTGATTGATTTATAATTTTGTTTTCTTTTTCGTATAATAAATAGTATATTCGTTTATTTTATTTATTACCTAAATATTTTGTTTCGCATAATTTGGCAGTCATTCAACTTTCAAATGAATGAACCATCACCTGTTCACCCTTACCCAATGTGACGTCATATATCTTAAGATCTATACAATGCACATTTTGTCTCATGTATGTCATACTACGAGTGCCCCCCGCCCGCACCCTTCTGTATCCCCGCTCTCGTCAAATCCCCGCGCCCCTGTACCCCGCAGGCGAGGACTCAATTACGTGGTTTAGCTATAGTTGTACCACGGGGATAGGTACCTAAAATAAGTTAGAAAAAATTTGTGTAAAACAAATGAACGTGTCTACAAAACAAATGAACGTGTCTACAAAACAAATGAAAGTCTACAAAAAAAGGAACGTCTACAAAACAAATGACTATCAGAAATTGATGAACATTGAAAGTGCTTACAAAAAACAGGTGCATGCGACCGTATTGACAATTCATGACCATGACAGACTTCTTTTTTTGGTATTTCCTTGCTTTCTGACATTAATACGTTAATAAAATGATAAATTCTGCGTAATGTCAATAAGGTCGAAAATCGCATGCGCCTGTTTTTTGTTTTGTTTTACCTGTATCTATCCCCGTGGTACAATTAGTTGGACATAATTCCAACGTTGTACTACGGGTCATAATCATAAATGGCAAAAATAAGTTACAACAGTTGAAAAAAAAAAGAGTAATTTTACTTCCCCATGGTACAACCCACAGAACAGTTAAAGGAGGTACCTCCTTTAACTGTTCTGTGGTACAACCAGTTGAACATCGCAGTTGTACCACAGGTCGGGAGCGGCGGCATAACAATAGGACATTTTTAGAAATACGACTATGTAGTTGAATAATTTTCTGTATTGAAATTAAACTACTATATACCTACGGTTTTTATCGCGTTGTTTATTTGACACTTTATTACAAAATTTTGAAATATATTACATATTTATATAGTAGTTTAATTTCAATGAATAACATTCGCGTAAACAGAAGACAATATAATTTTCTGTAAGTAAATAAAAATACCCAGTGTGATATTGTCTGTGCTTACATTTTTTTAAAGGGATCCTGATGGACAACACACATTAATAAATATTTCATACAATGTTAAAAACACTTATTTTTCTTTAATAATAATAATAATATCAGCCCTGTATTAAACTGTCCCACTGCTGAGCACAGGCCTCTTCTCAGTGGCAGAAGGGTTAGGCCATAGCACAGGTAACATAATACTATACTAGTAGCATAGTCCACCACGCTGGCCCAGTGCGAGTTGGCAGACTTCACATATCTTCGAGAGCATTATGGAGAACTCTCAAACATGCGTGTTTTGTTTTGCTTCACCGTTAAAGCAAGCGATAATTAATTAATTATTTAATACGCATATAACTTCAAAAAGTCAGAGATGCGCGCCTTGGGTTCGAACCCGAGACCTCTGCGTGGCAGTCCAACGGTTTCTCACTAGGCCATCGCTGCTGTTTTTCTTTGCTGTTTCAAAAATCTATTTATTGTTAGATTTCAGCAGCAGCCAGAGTTCTGACCCAAAACCACCGCGACATTTAGGGCCTGAACCTTGCGCCCAGTTCACCACCGTGGGGAAACTATTCACGAGGGTCACTAAGAAACGTTTTGATAATAATAACAAAGTGAGCGTAGTGGGCGTAGACGAAATCGGGATAGCTACGATATTCACTCTACTCGCACAGGTACGGTGATCCACTACTCATGCTTATCCATAATATTTACCTGTTAATATACTAAATGTGATTATTACTACTAGCGGTCGCCAAGTGGTCGAAATTCGCCCATAATTTATTTAAATTTTAAAGGAGACCGACCACCTTGTATGGGACCCTGGCCTGGGCGTAAACAATTTTATATTGTAATAACAATGTTAATTTTGAGTAGCCTAAACTAAGTAGAAAACATTATTCTTTGAAGTTTAGTATCAAGTTCGTTAAATAATAATATAAAACACATTGTTTAAAATAAATATTTCCTTTCATCACTTTCATAAGTTATTTTCCAAAAACTGGGCTGGTGGAGTGACATTTTCATATCTTGCCCAGCTTAGGTACCATATTACAGACATTATGTGAGCACAGCAACTGACAGTCCTTCGGCCGACTATGCAGTTGCAGTAATACTGCCTTATTGCTTCCAGGCTGTATGTATTATTTTGATATAATATATAAATAAAATACGTCAATTTCATACTAGTGGATGATAACTAATATTTATTATATATTAAAACAAAACTTTTAATATTTTACTTTGTATATAAAACGATTGTCCACGTACAAGCCGAATATGGACGGTCTCCTTTGATCTCCTTTGATCGTTATTAAGGTTTTATTGTGTATAACTAATACCCTTATAATCACATTTCATTTAGTCACCTACTCCACATACATATGTATGTAACCATAGTTACGAAGTATTCTACGAAGTCAACCGAACAAAGCCGAAATACTACGAACGCGATTCAACCGCTTGTGTCAAATGCATGATTGTGTACATGTAGTGTTTTTTGACTAATTGAATGTATTTATATTTTATAAAAATATTACGATTCGCACCTCCTTCTCTATATAAACTTTAACTGTGCCAAATTTCATACTCCTGCGTCCGCGCAATTTTTGTTAAAAGGGGTACAAACAAGGGCGTCGCCAGCCGATGGCTCAAGTTGATATGGAGAATGAGAAGTTGAAATTGTAGGTAAAGTCGAGATCACATGAAGCTTTTCACTTGTAGTACAAGCCTTAAATGTACAGCGATTGTAATAATAACGGTACAGAGTCCATCGTATAAAGCTTCACGAGTTCTTGACTGTACAATAAATAAAACTAGGTACTAAATAAGATATTACATTTATTAGAAAAATAGAATAAAAATAATTTGGGAGTTTGAATTTGAATATACAGTGTATCTTTTTTTGTAATTACCGGATTTTAATATTATAGTGGTCGACAAAGATTCTTTTTTTGATTAGGTTAATTAAAACATAATCTCCGGAGGTTTTTTGAAAACCTTTCGACCACTTTATTACGAAAATCTGGTAAGTTTAAATAATTTAAGAATTTTAGAATAAGTGTTCTGTGCACTCTCATCATGGCCAGACCATTGAGGCGATTTTCACCCATAGTGCTTCTTAGCCACGTTTTTAGTCTCCTGAAGTTTCTAAACGATCGCTCTATCGTACACGTTGGGCACGGAAGAGCGATCAAAATTTTCAACGTTTTTTCCGTGTCATAACATAGAGCAGAGCGTAGTTGAGCGTCCGGAATATTAGGAATGAAGTTGGTGAATTCATTCGAGTTTCGACGTACGGGAATGATCGAACAAGCAAGTCAAGTCAAAGACTTAGGACTTTGGTTGCTTTACATTTGACAACTTTTTTAGAATCTCTAGGGGGGGCAGCGCCTCTCCCTGCCCCCCCTTAGCGACGCCCTTGGGTTTAAGTTTTTGCTTCACGTATTAATATATAGATTTTCACAACATTTTCACGACAACACCTGATTCCATTTTAATTAATTTTCAATTCAATACTGAAATTACTTGAATGCTGTGGAAGGACATATTTCTGATCGGCACATCGGTCTAGGAATACGTCATTTATTAATCTGGAGTCAAGTACGTTTGCTGATTGTACTTAAACATATAGGTTAAAGAAAACTATCTGGGCCGAAGCGATGATTCAACGAATAAGCTTGCATATTTGTAGCGCATGCATTTAACTGTGTGGAATCAAGTAACCATGTAACAGTTTATATAAACAATAATATTATTTTAGTAATATTATTGTTAGATATTAAGATATAATTTGAAGTTGATTTAAGTCCACTATTGTACTTTATTTTTAGCCGAATAAATTTTATTTTATTTATTTTTATTTATTTATTTTAAGTTTGAATATAAGTACGTGGATTACCTCTTCCGGCAGACTATTCAATAAGTAGTTAAGCGTTTCTTTAACACTCTATCACCATAATAGTTACATTCGTGGTACAAGGTTAAGCGGTCGTATTCATATTATTCATTATTGGCATACCTACCGTAAATTATGCTCCCGTTTGCCATGATTGTTAACAACCAATAATAGATACCTACTTAATTTATGTTGAACACGGATAGGTATGCAGAATTTTACATAGGTATTTTAAATAATTTTGTACAGTTACTTTTACATTGTTCTTTAATTTTTATACTAACAAGAATCAAATTTGAATTATTTCTAGTTTATTTAAATGTGTTTTAAAATTAAGTCCATTACATATTGGTGCCAATTCTGTTGTCACAAAATTCTCTAAGCTTAACTAAGAATCACTAAAATTTTGTTGACATTTCGTATTCTGAAATCGTTAAAAATGACAGGACTAAAAAAAGTTTTTAGTGATTTTTAGTTAAGTTTAGAGAATTTTGTGACAACAGAATTGGCACCAATATGTACATATTAAGTCGTTCCGCTAATTTGAGAACGCTTTAACTTATGTTAATTTTAACCGTAGCACATAACCAACAACATATGTATGGTCGATTTGGACGAGGACCTAATAAAAGGCGAGCTTATGGACTTAAAATTCGGTTCATTGTTTCACAATGCTAATATAGTTTGCAGCAAAGGTACGAACTTCATACATCTATATCTACTTACTTACGAGTATACAGCGAGTCCATACTCGGCGGACAAGGCAAATAACACAATTTAAAAAAATTTACGTTGACCTCAAAAATCAGACGGCACGGTATTGTGGTACTTTTCCTATATCGAGATGTAGTCCAGTGGGATACCTAAATTTTTAAAGCACTTGCAGACTTTCTCTTTGACTTTCTTTCTGCATTGGACCCTGCTGGGTGGGTCGCTGAATTACTAATATGTTTCATTCCTTACTTTTATCACTTACAGTTTTATCCCAGATCGTTTGGCATTTATGCTAACAGGACAAGACTATATCGTCTCCGAATCATAGGTGGTTGAGTTTGCCACCAAAGTTCACGTCTATTTGAGTTCAGTCTAATTTCCGAAAAATATTGTTATTCAGTACCTATGGTTTTTTTCCCCTTAGTACCTATAAAACAGTTTTTCAAAGTTAATTGCCGTGAATATGAAAGTAGTTGTAGGTATATATTTTATGCTTAGCTTATTGGTAAGGATTGCCCACATAGTAATCTACCTATATATATAGGTAGATTACTATGTGGGCGTTGGACAGTCTATATAGACTGTCCAACGTGTATGGACACGCTGTATATAGGTATACGTAATTATAACTAAGTATTGTAGTAAGTTAGATGAGTAGGTACAATTGTTTTCGAATTATCTTATGTATTTATTATACCTGCTATATGCACATGCGCACAGGGTTTGAAAAGGTTCCCAAAAAAGCCGAATCTGTGTTTAGGGGTGTCGTTCCTAGATTCTGAACCGAAACCATTAAGAAACTTTGTTTTACCGGTTCTTCAAACCGAGTCTGAACTTGTTTGAATGTCTACAATACGATTCCATTAAAGTCAGTACGATAAAGACAATATGCGATGGAGGCTTCCGGCGGGCAAAGAATTTCTTGATATTTGAGAAGGGGAATGTTTTGGTAGATCATCCCACCATTCTTTCAATAACCAACCGTCACCCCTTTCTTAAGAACCTTTAAATCGAATGATACGGCATCTTTATTAGAACCGATTTATTGAAACCAGAAGGAAACCAAAACCGCATCGAGAAGAAGAACCCTTTCTAGCACCGATTTAAAACCGGAACCCATATACTTTTATTTTCTTTGTTCAGTGTATTTGCTTTTATGCAACAAATTTTAATTTACGTCACGTCGTTAAAGGAAAAGTAAGCAGCCATCTATGGCCCCTGTGTGAATTAGGCATATTGTGAACTGGTGATTCGATAAAAATAAATTAGCCAATATTACGCCGCCAGTTTTACATTGTCTTGGGGCCTCAGCGCGACTAATCAGTAATCCTACCCTAGACTTTTTTAGTTTAAGGGATAGCTGTAGATATTGCCTGAGCACTGTGTGTGTTCCAAGTATTACTGTTTGAATCTCTAAATAAAATGGAGATTACAGGAGGTGAATAGTGGATGTCGATGCCTAGTTTTTAATATATCAGTTTTTTCCTTAGATCCATTAGAGACAGCAGACTCAAAAATCTGTATTGTTTTCACTGGCACGTATAAAGGAAATCAAGAAAATCCAAGTACATATGTCGCACGTAATATTGCCATTATGAAGGTGCTCATACCACCGGTACGTTTACAAATTTTTATTCCATCCCCTATTTGCTGACTTTAGGTCTCTTGTAATAGGGAGCGAGCCTATTGCTACCTATGAAGCACAGTTCCAAAGCCCGTGCTGCAATTGAGAATTTCTTGCCATAAAACACAATAGATAACTCTAATAACATAGCACACCAGTTGCATATACTATCATTGCGACACCGAGAGGCAACCCTTAAATATTACGCTTATAAAATACTCGATTTGTTCTAAGCGTTCATAAACTTATTAACAACGTATAACCTACTTGCAACGTCAATCCGTGGTAGACAAGTCAATCTGTCTAAAAAAGGGTTATTTTAATAACCTGCTAAATAGGGAATAGATTCAGTACCTACCTATATTATCATGACCTTTATGAACATTGTACATTGACTTTTGTGACAATAGATTTAGAGATAAATAGATAGAGAATAGAATACATTTAACAACTTATTCTTTCTTTGCACAGCTTGTAAAATACAGCCCTTCTTCGATATTCGTTATTGCGAGTGATCCAGTGGACATCCTAAGCTACGCAACATGGAAACTGAGCGGTATACCAAAACAACGAATCATAGGCACGGGAACTCTTTTAGACACGGCCAGGTTCCGATACCTCTTGTCGGAGAGGATGGGCATATCGCCAGAATATTGCCATGGCTATATTATTGGAGAACATGGAAATAATAGTGGTAATTTGTATTAGTTTTTGTCATTAAAACAAACTACTATTTAAAAAGATTTTCGCAATTCAACTTAATCCCAGCAGTTGGCATGCTTTTGACCATCTGTTTACAATGGTTGTTGTTAAGCTGCAATACAGAAACAATTGGTTAATATACTCATATATATTTTTGGTTATAAAAGAACAATACAAGTAAGTAGGTACTTGGGACATTGGTTTTTTGATCAGAAATATCAAGTTGCATTGTAGTTAGTTGCATTTTTCTGCATTATGCAACTAGGATTTAACTCAATATTGCCAGATTATTAAACTACACTCACTTGTGCTTGTAGTACCTATCAACATTTCCCGTAAAAGAGTTACTCGTCAATATGAGGATATAAACTTCCATAAGTAAGGCAGTGGTCCGACCGCCCGCGCCGGCGAGAAAACGACTAACTATCGGCGATTTTCTCTCTCAAGAAACGCACAATTAATATACATTCCATGTAAACGAAAGAGATGCATGTATTAAAAGTTGCTCTCTGACTATTCACACTGCCGGCGACGACTCGCTTTACTAGTTTTGTCGCTGAGCGACAAGAGCTTTCAAAAATAAACTCACTCAGCGATACTCGTTCAGCGATGCCCGCTCGCTTGATCATTTCTTTTCATGATCATTTCTTTTCATGATCATTTCTAAACAGTGCGGCTTTGAAAGTAGACGTATGGATATCAACAAATCATTGCAACTCTCATTGTTGTCTAGTTCAGACGACGACGACGATGTATTTTACGATAGTGTATGTCTAGTGCCAGCGGCAATTCTGAAAAAAACGGAAGAAAATGAGAGGGAAAAAAAAGACGATTTTGGAAGCAAAATTTGTGGTCGCGCGCGCAGGTTTGCACAGGACTGAGCGACCGCGGGCGAGTGGCGCAAGTAATCACTCGTCGCACTTGCACACTCGCTTATTGCCCGGCGACAAAACTATCGAAACTACACACTCGCTTCCCGCTGATCGTAAATTCGTTTATAGTTTCTAGTTCTACTTGTTTCTCGTTCATCGTCGGCGGTCGGACCATTGCCTAAGTTACTACTTACGATAAAATGGCAAGAAGCCGACGATTTTGTCTAAATTCTAGACTTTAAAATTAAAAATCTTTTTGGCTAGGCAACAGTTGTAAAAGTTCTTAGCTGTAGCTTGCTTTCAAATTAAATATCGTGTTTTATAAAAATAAATTCTACACCAAACCAATTGAATGAGTGCAATGCGTTCCAGTCGACTTTTTACCATTTTCCATTTCCAAATTGTACACTAAAAGTAGTCACATTATTTTGCTTGCAGTACCCGTATGGTCGGGCGTTAACATAGCCGGGATGCCTCTCAAAGATATCAACCCAAACATTGGTTCTGAAAAGGATGGTGAGACCTGGTCGGAACTACATAAGGATGTAGTCACCTGTGACGACACTTTGCGAGGTCTGAAGGGCTACAGCGCATGGTCTACAGCGCTGGCTATTGCGAATCTTTGCCGGACTATACTTACAAATTCTAACAATATACTGACAGTTTCGACTCACGTGCAGGTTTGTTACATACATGATATTAATCCTGCATATAAACTGTCTCACTACCTCTTCATGGGCCTCTTGACAGTGTGTGAAGAGCTAAACCGTAGTCCAAAACGCCAGGCCTGGGGATTGCCAGACTTTACATGTCTTCGTGAACATTATGGATAACTCTTAGACATACAGATTTCTTCATTACAATGTTTTCCTTCACCATTACAGCACACGATAATTAACTAATTAATACGCCCATACCTAGACTCGAAAAGTCAGAGGTGTGCCTTGGGATCAATGCCGAGACCTCTTCGTGGCAGTCCGTGGCATCCCACTAGCTTATCACTGCTTTGTTTGATAATCTCAGAGATTTCGTTGAATGATAATTGAACCGCCCTTCATGAAAGGAGTGAATAGTAATAATAGTGTATAGCTGGTAGATATACACTACTTTAACGCATTACCAGCCGGCGGGCATAAGCCAGGTCCGTAGCTGGTAACCGTTAGGGTTATAATGAAACGCGTAGACTGATTCAACTGAGAAAATATTTTCACTTTTTGCGCCTTCTTATATCCCGTATATAGTACATACAAGTGACGCTAGTACTAATGTCTACAAAAATCATTTACACCAATCAGCGAAAAGTAAACAAAATACGAGGAGTTCTTGGGCGTGTGTCCGAGCGCATAAATACTGCCACTATAAAAACAAATGGCCTCTTCGCGCGTCGCTTAGTTCGTCAGTTGGCTTCATCGCGGTTAGACGTATGATGCTCCGTTCGATCGCCTTCGCGCGTCGCTTGGTTTTGGCGCGGCTAGACGTATGATGCTCCGTTCGATTCCAGGTTCCTAATAGGTAAATTTATGTTGATTGTGCGTATATATATACGCCACACTACCTTTGCAACTTTTGATTCAGGTTGAACATTGAAGATATATAGAAAGTATAGAGTAAATCTATACTAATACTAGATGTTCCCGCGGTTTCACCCGCGTTTATCGTTACTGCGCCGCCCCGAGGAAGGTTACAATAATATAGCCTTCCTCGATAAATGGGCAACCCAAAACTAAAAAAAAATTTCAATTCGATCCAGTAGTTCCTGAGATTAGCGCGTTCAAACACACAAACAATACACAAATATAGAAAATATAGAATATATAAACACAAATATAGAAATAACTTCAGAACGAACAAAACATTTGGCGCGAGGTATTTCTAAGTACATTATCTCGCATTTCCAGGGCCAGCATAATATCAAGGATGATATTTTCCTTTCACTACCGTGCGTGGTGGGTACAGCTGGAGTGACAGACGTCGTACGACATACTTTATCTGATGTGGAACTCAAGAACCTACGCAAGTGCGCGGAAAACGTAGCCAGTCTGCAAGAACCACTTAAAATATAAATGTAGTAATACAGAGAAGCTGAAATCCTTATCCTACAATGTAACCTCTACTCGCGATTTTCTTACCTTTTTCAATTCTACAAGTTTTGTCCACATAACGTTTTGATTTCTTATAAAGTATTTTGTTTACCTAACAAAGAATTCTTTATTTGAATTGTAGATTGTGTTTATCAAACAGTTATCAAAACAAACTTATAACTTTAATATGTTTAGGTTTAAATTAAATAACCAATATAACTAGGTGTAGGTTTCTACTTAGCAAGAATTTAATATACTATAGACATACAGGTTTACAGCTTTGTTTACTAGGAATAATATACACGTCGCGAGGGACTCAACTATAGAAATACAGGTATACAGCTTTTTTTTTATGCGACTAAGGTGGCATACAAGCATACCATAAAGCACCTGATGGTAAGTGGTCATCGTAGCCTATGGACGCCTACAACACCAGAGGCATCACTTGCGCGTTGCCGACCCTTTAGGAAAGGACGTGGGAAGGAAAGGGAGCGGGATGGGGGAAAGGTGGTGATTGGGCCTCCGGTACTCTCACTTACCGAACGAAACAACAGTAGTACTACTGCTATTCCACGTCGATATTCTGTGAGAGGGTAGTCCTTCCCCGGTCGAGCCGGCCCATTCATGCTGAAATCAGCGAGGCTTGTTTACTAGGAATAATATACACGTCACGTGGGACTTAACACCTGGACTCGGCACAATTATTTGTGGACCAGTAAATTTTTGTTCTGTATGGTTCTCAAACCCACAACACTTAGCCCACTATCAGTGACGAGGCGACAAGTTTAACTACTACGTTAAGTAATGCAGTTATCATATAGTAGCTAGTTTAGAACGATTATTCAGTCAATATATTATCGGCCTCGATGGCGCAGTGGTTAGTGTAACCGACTGGTCGCGGGTTTGATTCCCGCACAAGTCAAATATTTGTATGCATGAACATGGATGTTTGTATTTGTCTAGGTGTTTCTATGTATAATATATACGTATTTACAAAAAAAAAATGTAATATGTATGTTTATCCATTGCCTAGTACCCATAATACAAGCTCTGCTTAATTTGGGCTAGATGGTGTTGTGTGTATGTGTTAGAATATTAGTATATTATATTATTATTATATAGTAAAACACAAGTTGATATTGTACATTTTAATAAAATAATAGCACATGTTATTTTTCATACATGTCTCTATAGAAGTTGTTTACTCACATTACATTTTGTCATAAAAAAGTATGTTTGGAACTGGCTTCAGTGCTGAATAGATCTTGCGGAGTTAATATAATAATATATGTATATATAAATTGTAATCATAATGACAAATAGTATAATTGTATTGTATGAGTTTATTATTTATGTTTGCACATAACAACATTTTTTATTTTATTGCTCTTGGTGGCATTCTAGCAATTGGCCCACCTGATGGAAAGTGGTAACCGCTGCTCATCGACTTCAGCAATGTCAGGACACAGCAAAGCCACTGTCTACCGTATATAAAATAAGAGTACAGGCCATCTATCTTGCCAGAAACCAAGGCGTAAGTGAACCACCAATAACTAAATGACTATTTAGTTTAATACAAAATTTTAACAAAAATAGTTACTCACATAAGCTTTATTTTAATTTCTAATATGATTTGAGCAGATATTAAATTCGGAATATGCTGATAGAGAAAGCCTACAAAGTACTAAAAGCTGTAACTAAAAGCTGATATAATCATAAAAGTTAAAAAAGACTTATGATTATATCAGCGAAATCATCATATTATTTTCTAACGTTTTAAGAGAGTTGATCCAAAAATTCTATTTGCTATGAAAAACTAATGAACGCCTGCATATTTGTTAACTCTTTTATACAATTTAAATATCTTGCAACTACAGTTACTAATAAGTGTAAATGTCTGCAGTAAAAATATACCTATACTTATTTTTAAAACGACATTTCCTGTTCATAATAATGCAAATTAGTACATAATCTTATCTAATAATGTTGGTAAAAACATAACATATTTAATACTAGTTCGTTTACACACTTGAACTTGCAGTACAAAATATAGTTTATTACTAAGTACATATACACTTCCTAGATATGTATACACATACAAAAAATCTTATGTTTCACAAAATTGCCTTGGCTGCTGCCTACTTATTGTAATTTACTGAACGATTCAATTATTAATTGCCAACATCAAATATATTTAACACTCTCACCGCCATGCGGTCCGCCGCCGGTCCGTACGTTTTCGAGTCCAGCACGCCACCTGTATGTTGCACTGAACTGTTTCTGTAACAGCAGGCCACGCACTACAAAATTAATATGAAAATGCGAGGTTACAGCAGACCGCATGGCCTGCTAGTAAAAGTAAACGGTGAGCCCGCCAGCCACCCGTATGGCCTGCTGGACTCGATATAGTATTTTCACCTTGGCGTGCACGGTTAGGCAAAGTTGAGGACACCGGCGGATCGCATGGCCTGCTGCACTGGAAAATTCTGTATAAGGGTGGCGGTGAGAGTGTTAAATAGTAAAGGAATTTACGTTCTGTACCTGTTAGTATGTGCTCACCTAACGGTACAGTTGTGGAAGCGAAATTAAGAATTATTGAATAACTACCAAGGCGCTTATTATTTTCATTAATCTTTGTTATTATTATAATTTTAATTTTGTCTCTGTGTTCCAATATCAGGTTTAATTAAAAAAATACTCAGCAGACATCCCATTTTAATAGCGAAGCTGGCTAGTGAAGTTTGTAATTTTACATTACAGCGAATATATAAACTATGATTTTTAATGTACGGGGTGTAAGGGTACTAGGTAAAACTAGAGAAAAGAATCTTGTCACGTCCGAAATAAATATGTAAAATGCAAGATCTATATGCACTAAAATCAATATAGCCATTCAACTAAATATTAGATGTTTTAAAATGAAATATAATAATTGCAATCTTCTAATTCTCACAGACTATCACTTCGTAAAAAAATATTAACCAAAATAGTCATGATTTAAATATACCCTTTATAAGGAACATCAAAATTTTCTTACATATATTTTATGAATTAAATCTTATACTAGGTGCGGTAATAGGACTGATTTCAAGAAATATAATCAAATGTATTTATTAATATATCATCAATCAAGAAAGACTATGATAATATATCATTTTTCAGAAGAGTAGATATACCTATATTACTTTCTCTATATAATTCATATGTATCGCTTTTGATAAATGTAAACGCAAATCATATTTAGACAGCAATCCAAATCGCTTCTGCATTGTTATAAGGATCATTCGTTACATTACTGCCAATGATTAAACATGATAGCAATAAATTTCATAACTATTCATACATTGAAATCTTAGTGAATTTTATCACATACAATATGCAATTGAAAGTAAATAAATACATTTATGCATTATTTAATGTGTAACAGGAGCCTTATAAAATTAGGTATTTAATAAAGTTTCTAATAAATCTAATCAATTTCTGAAACATCTTAAATGCAACCTGTGATGGAAATATGTTTTATAAATTCCCTAAACAAATGTAGGAATTTAAACACATCCTGCATTGCAGCATCATTGGAAGGACGAAATAACATTTCTATTCTCAATTCTAATTGTGCTTTGGCGAATTAGTTATTTGGTATAGTAATCTATCTCTCCTTTGTGAAATCATACTCAAAAACAAACTTTACAGTACTTGGCCAAATAGTACCGTGAGCAGATTCTCTAACTTGAAACGAAATTTTCTTTTTGCTAAACCAACTAAACAAAATTTCGTTTCAAATCATGTTTATTTAAATATATCGCGCAGCTGTCAAATAGAATGGAAACAAAAATAATGAACATTTTATTGTATAATGGTTAGCAGACTGAAGTTGTTCCTTCACAACATTATTCCATATATTATTCATACACGATTTTAATAAACATTATTTTGTCCACAAGAATATGCCACCACTGCATTTCTTTTATGCTTAACTATATTATCAGCTAAGCTTATAGATTTTTTGCAAAATATAGTTAAATATGAAATACTTAAATACTATTTAGTTTAAGCTTCTAGTGAGCCAAATCGGAAGCATTTTACTTAAGTTTTAGAATGCATGATCTTTTCTGCATTTAGAATGCACCGGCTGAGTTGTCGTGCTTTTGAACAAATGTTTTCATGTTGAACTCAAATACCAGTTTTAGCAGTAACCAACATTTCCTTTTTCTTATTTTAATTACTACAGAAATATCGTATTTTCGCTACACAGAATTGAGTTTTTTAATGAGATCTCACTGAGTCGTGGCAAACTATTATTATTTATTACCGGTGCACAGACTTGAATTTTAATTTTACTTTGTGGAGAATGTACTATTCACACGATATAATGTTGTGAGTTACATAGACGTAGTCAAAATCATTTACATTTTTCATTGGAATATAATAATGTATATATTTAATCTGGATTTCATAGATAATGCAATCGTTTTTAATTGATGATAATATTATGTAAATATAAGACTACGTCTAAATATATTATTAAAAAATATTATAGATATATAGTCAAAGAATATAAGTCAAATTAGGGCAAGTATCTCGGAATGAGCGATAGTCAGCTATAAACTTGTATAAACCTTTATTTTGGCACCTTAAAACTTGTCTCAAAACCTACTTATCGTAGGGCATCCGCGTCAACAGATATTCCAAGGTCAAAGGTAAAAAAATCAATGTTTTACACATTTATTGCAAATATCTCGTTTCCTATGGGCTTTATGCTATTTGTATTTATTATATAGAGGGCAGAGCGCGCGGTGTTTAACTATTTAGAGCATCATTCGAGGTAAAACTGTAGTCCCGATTAAAAACACGTCGTATAAAGTTTATAAATTATTGATAAATATATAATTCTAAATATTTTGAATTTTTTATTAACTATTACTTACATTGATTCACGCCTGTTTCCCAGAGGGGTAGGTAGAAACTACGAATTTGCATAAGTATTATGTTATAATTAATATTTTTTTTAATATTTTAGTATCTATTCTTTCTTTCTATCGATCCTTGTTGGCAATCTATAATGCTCCAAAATCTGAGGACTGTATCGATCGTCTTCGCTATGCACAGTTCATCAAGTTAACAAAACTGAATAAACCTGTGCAGTTATCAAATCTTCCACCAACGAGTGCAGCAGCTCACCAACATTTCAACCGTGTTTATTATCAAGTTCAGACTTGGTTAGGGCATGATTTAGAACCCCAGAATTGGGGTTGGATAATGCGTAACGAATGCCTGGAACCTGTTATGACAATGAATCCACCAGCACCGGAGGAATTGCTTAACACAATATTCTGCAACTGCAAGAATGGTTGTGGTTCACGATGTGGATGCAGGAAAGCAGGGTTGCAGTGCTCTTTAGCTTGCCAGTGTAATGGGCAAGCTTGTCTTAATGCTTCACCATATCAGAGTGATATCAATGAAGACGGTACTTTTGACCCCGAAATCCTGGAAGAACTGGAGACAAATGTCGAAGACGAGAACACAGGTGAATTTGAAATTTTACAGCGACTGGAAGACGATGATGAAGAAGAAGAAATAGTAGTCTTTAAATTTTTAAATTTCATCGTTCATAAATGTATGAAATAGTTTTTTCAATAAAAACATTAATTAAAAATTTACTTATTTTCTTTTTATTTAGTTAGGAAGTAATTAGTATAAATAAGATGAGAATTAAAAAATAATTAAAGTATTTCCCTTAACAACTTTATAATTACACGTGTAGGTAAATGTTAAAAGAATGGATACTGAATTATTGAAAAAAATATTAATTATAACGTAATAGTTAAATCCGGTTAGACTAGAAAGCCGACCCCAAGTGACTTGGGAATAATGAAGACTAGGGGGAAGAAGAAGAAGTTATGGAAATCCGTAGTCTCTGCCTACACCTCTAGGAAACAGGCGTGAATCTATGTATGTAATAGTTAATAAAAAATACAAATTATTTAGTTGTAAACTTTATACGGCGTGTTTTTAATCGGGGCTACAGTTTTACCTCGAATGATGCTCTAAATAGTAAAACTACGCGCGCTCTGCCCTCTATATCGAAAACGGTTCAAGATATAAAAAAAATGTTTAAACAAAAGTTGCAGAGAATTTAATCCTCTACAATATTTATAATAAATACAAATAGCATAAACCCATAGGAAACGAGATATTTGCAATAAATGTGTACAACATCGATTTTTTTATCTTTGACCTTGGAATATCTGTAGACGCGGACGCCCTACGATAAGTAGGTTTTGAGACAAGTTTTAGGGTGCCAAAATAAAGGTTTATACAAGTTTATAGCTGACTATCTCTCATTCCGAGGTGAAACCCCTAATATTCCTATACTAATATGTTAAGCTGGTTTGTACATGTAGAAAGAATGGACGAGGAAAGACTGACTAAGAAAGTTTATAAGGCTAGTGTGAAAGGAACAGTCGCAAGAGGAAAACCTAGGCGAACGTTTCTCGATCAGATCGGAGGCGTTATGGACAAAGGCCAGGTTAAGAGCTCCTTGAACCGACGGGCGTGTATGAGGAATGTGATGAAAGTGAATGAAGCCAGAGAAGTGTGTCAGGATCGTAGCAAATGGAAATTTGTAGTCTCTGCCTACCCCTCTGGGAAACAGGCGTGAATTTATGTATGTATGTATGTATTATAGATACATAGTTTGTATCAGTCGCATTTTTAAGAAGTAATATATTGCCCAATATTTTAATCGAATTTAACCGACATACTAAAACACAAAGTCGTAATTCGAGCAGAGATTCTATTTCATGGGATTGTTTATGATTATTGCAATAAGATCTTAAAATACATACAAAAATATAGTTTTCATCCCCGAATGTTATCTTATAATATATATACCTTATTTACCTTTCCTTATCTATAGTGAGTGTCAATGGAGCATGAAATCGTTATCTATTGATATATCATTTGGTACTACGTAAGTCTGCCTTATTGATTACCTATTGTTCTTCAGTCTCAGCATCCATCCTCTCGGCCTCGGCGTTAACAACCTGGCTCTCGGCATCGTCAGTCCGCGCAGTCTGCTGCCGCCGGCAACTAGGGATGACGCCGTTGTACTCGCACATGCCGTAGATCAGCACCGCAAAACCAATAAGATGTTGCCAGTAGAAGGCTTGCCAGCTCACGGCGAGCGATACCATCCAGATGACGAATGTTCTGGAATTATTGATTGAACATGTTTTTATTATGGACTAGGTCCTGTCTAGTAATTGTACAGATAAAGATAAAAATCAAATACGCATTCTCAACATGTATTGGCAGTAGCTAAGTTCTTATGTGCTCTCTCGTTTTAAAGTGTTCAAGTTTTCTAAAAGTATTTAGAAAACTTGAACACTTTAAAACGAGAGAGCACATAAGAAACTTGTATAAGTGGGATGCAATTCAAACCACGCGACGGAGAAAATGGCGTATGCTGCTAGAATGCGTTAGACGTGACACGTGGATCTACAGTCCCTACAGAGGAACCTACTAGTACACCAAACGTTCATCCTACTCCACCACCACAATGAAAACACGTTCAGCACTGCATGTTTCAACATTACTGGATTCTATACAAAACAGTAAAAAAGCAGCGATAGCGTAGAGGGAGACCATGAAACTGCCACGCAGAGTTCTCTTGTTCGATCCCTAGGCCCGGCTTTTGCTTTTCCTAGTTATGTGCGTATTAATTAGTTAATTGTAGCTTGCTTTAACGGTATAGGAAAACATCAAGAGGAAATCTGCATGCGTGAGTCCTTCTTCATAATGTTTTCGAAGATATGCGAAGTCTGCGAACCCGCACTGGTCCAGCGTGATCGCCTATGGCCTAACCTTTCTCACACTGAGAAGAAGCCCGTACACAGCAATGGGACTGTTTATATACAGGGCCGATAATATTATATACAAGATAGTTAGACGGCAAACCTTGGCAAGTCAACGCTAAAGGAAATGGGAGCCACACGGCAAGAAGCAAATTTTGCAAATGATAATCATTTACAATCTCTATTACAGTCGCTTCAACCTTAAGACTTGTGTGCGCGAAACATCCGGTAGACAACTGAGGATAAAGAAGACGTTAGACGTAAGCGTTTTAAGTAAGAAGTTGATGATGGGAACACCTTCATCAACTTCTTACTTAAAACGCTTAACGTTCCTTAAACGCTTTTACTGCACGTTGACGAAAGTACATTGGAGACTGGCGTAGCAAGTGTTACAATATGTGTAAAACAAACTTCGGTAAAGCAAAAAGGACCGCGCACTAGTTTTCTAGTCAGTCTTTAGGTCTACAACGTCAGCGAAAGACCGCCATCAACGTGGCCCCGTGACGTGGTCGCGTCATTTCTACAGACGAGAACCGCTGTTTAATTGTGGTTCAAGAATATCGCACCAAGATTTGATTGCAGATGATTTTCCAGGCAGTAGTGTGTCGATTTGCATACCGTCGGTTACATAGCAATCAGGCAAGGAGATTCGAGTCAACCCTATTCCAATAGATCTGTATACTACTCGGTATAGCCAACACTGACTCGACTCCAGCGCACCCACAATCCGACGGCATAGAGGAGAGATTACACCACAATTATTAGTCAAAATCAACGAGGTCTAAACAACAAAAGAATTTCGACTATTTTTCATATCATACGACGCCGCAATGCAAGACAGCGCTCGATAATAGAGAAGTGTTCAAAACAGTCTCGGGCGTAAAAGGCTTCACAAAAATCACAGACATGTGACAAGGAGATATAAGGAAATCTTAAGGTGCTGATAGACTTGAGCATCCACTTGTAACAGAACATCGAGCCGTCGCCGTTTGTAAATTATCGAACTGAACAATAAACAGAGCTAAGCATAGAGCCAAAGCCAAAGCCCATAGTTCCCAAAGTGGTCCAGGTAGACCCTCAGGGGTCCACGGGACTCACTCGACGGGGTTCTACGTGGCGTAACAAAAAAATGGAAGTTTACAATTCGTAAGCGGGGTCCACGAAAATTTATTTGCTTCACCTATAATATGCAGGCAGATAATATTTTAAGAAGCTCAGCGACTGTTACTTGTAAAAACTTGCATATTCCATTTTCAATACAACGTGTCGAGACTTGCAAAGCGCCGCCGCTGCCGCCGCCGCCGTCCGCAATGCTTGTTCAGACGTGCAAAGAGACGAAATACGACTTGTGGTGTGCGTGCTTGCAATCTTCCATGAACTTGTTTGATTCTTCACCAATATAAATACGAATGCTAAAGATAAACGTTAATCATTTGTTTCCGGAATTTCGAAAAGAGAAGTAAAGTGAATCAATGTTAGTGTTTGCCAGTGTCAGAAAAGTAGGTATTTACCTGCCTATTTGTTATAAGTACATATTTGTTTGCATGTGGTAGGTACATATTAAAAGTTAAATACTGAAGTGAGTCATTATTAGATACTTCCATAAAAGAACAGAAAGCCGAGAAAGGTTGAATTTTTTGTCCCTACTCTATTAGTAATTTTTTTTAACCCGACTTTGTGGTGGTTCACTAAAGGCTCTCCTTTAGTGAACCACCACAAAGTCCGTCAGTGTATATCTCTATATACACTGACGGACTCATAAACTGCATCAATGTTCAATACGCCTTTGAAATAAACATTTTAACCAAGTATTTAAACTTTTTATACAAATTTAAATTGAAACCTTTAGTTTGGTTCGTTAACTTCATAACAGCGTTAGTATCATATCCTTAAGTGCATATTTGTGTACTGGAAAGATGCAAAACGATAAATGTAACAAAAATTGGTTAAGATTGGTGAAAAGATGATTCTTAAATTTAAAAAAAGTTCTAGCAAAGGTGTTTTTTGTTTTAATAAGGTGTATTGCCTCCACGTGCCCTTATTATAGATTCTAATCGGTTCCGCATAAATCTGATTAGGGTTATTAAACGGTCTTGCGGAATATTGTTCCATTCTTGTGAAATCGCTGTTCTTAGTGCTGCTACTGTTGTGGGCACAGTGCTCAGTGTGCAGCGGCGTGGGGTCGAGCATTATCTTGCATTAGAGTAAAATTTTCGCCTATTAATCCCATGTAAGGTACCACATGAGCTTCTAAAACCTCTTTTATATAGCGTTGTGCCGTCAAACCACCTCCTCTACCGTTTTGACGAACCATATCGATGAACACAAGTTCCGTTCGCCCGATCATCGAAATGCCACCCCACATCATACACACAACACGCTCCTCAATGCAATATTGAGCATATCTCTCCCCACGTCGACGATAGACTCTTCTGCGACAGTCTGCACCATTTAAACATATCCTACACTCATCGGTGAACAATATGGAAGCCCATTGCTCTTCAGTCCAATTAAGATGTTCACGTGCAAATCTTAAACGAGCTTGTCTGTGAGCTGCAGACAGCTGTGGGCCATTTGCTGGTCTAAAAGGGGTGATTGCCCCTTCCTTAAGCCTCCTTCTTATTGTTCGTGCACTTACGTTTACTCCACGCACTTCATTCAGCTCTGTTTTGATGTTTACTGACGTGAGGAAACGATTTCGTAGGGAAGTTGAAACAATAAAACACGTCACGACGGGTAGTTGCTCGAGTTCTGCCAGTACCGGGTCTCCTTTTGTAAGAACCTGTATCTACAAACCTTCGGTATACTCTAGAAACCGTAGACGGTTTTAAATTTAAATTTTTAATTTGTTGATCCAAGCCCTTCCGCACCAATGCCACAATTTGAACGGCTTGTTCAGACGAAGTATCCATATTTATGGTCACAAAACTTTTGTCGAGTTTAAAAGACTAATAAGCCGACAGCTGCGTTCGGAATTGCTGTGAGTAGATCTCAAAAAAGTAAAGTTAGATGGAATCACTTTTTTGATTGGCTAACTTTACTTTTTGATCCATTCACAGCACAATCATTAATTAACCAATCAATTCTCACTTTTTTATTTCCAAAACTATTAATTCGTGGTTGGAACTCAGCCGCAACGCAAATTTCCATAGTTAGATCTGGTCTTCACATTTTTTGTCGAGTTTTGGGAATATGGTAGAAATGTAGCTGCAGGGGGACCAACGGAACCAGCAAAATTTTGAAAGTGGTCTATGAAAAAAAAGTCTGGGGACCTCTGCTCTAGTCAATACTCGTCAAAACAATATTCTTCACGAAGATAGAGGGACGGCGACGGAACAATGACCGAATGGCTCGGCTCGGCAAAGCTCGAAGCAAATCGAGTATCCTTTTGCTGAATGCTTGCTAAAACACTCGCTAGAATGCTCGCTAAAACGCTCCCGTTTATTTTTCTCAAATGTATAATGCTTTTTACAAGTGAATGCTCAAGTCTATCAGCACCTTTAGGCTACGGCATAAGGGCGCTTTCAATTTAGACGGTTGGTGCCGGACTGCTGCCGCGCGGTTGTTACAGAATTATTACGACCGTGAGCCGTACTGCTGCGGGACCACAGCAGTACGACGTGAATCGTCTTATTTGAAGAGATACGCGGCTGCAGTCCGATCGAATTTTAGTGATTTCCATCGAAACCTGATTTCAGTCGGCGCCATGGACTCTGACGAGGAAGTGTTATTGTGAGTTCTCTTGCTACAGAAGAAACATAAATGACGCCGTACTAGAGCGTCGCCAATGTTTTCTTTAACATATAAAACTGGTGATTTTTATTTATACACTTTACCCAAGATTAAAAGAAAACTCAGCTATTGTTTTGAACAATTTTAGAATGTCTAGAGATTGTTTCTATAAATTATATGACTTAGTTAAAAATTGAATTTAACGTCAAGAAACTAAATACAAAACACTAAATTCAGAAAACGTCCTTATTAACGTTATGAAGAAACACGATGCGTTCACCGCACTAGCGAACAACGACTGAGGCAAGTAGTATATGCATTTTTGCCGTTCCGCCAACGGACGTACGCCCGCACTGCTCTCGCACGACCTTGCGTCGAGTCATTTTGTATGAAAAGTCATAACCACCCGTGCGCAGTAAGATACCCGGACTGCAGCAGTCCGGCACCAACCGTCTAAATTGAAAGCGCCTTAAAACATAACGAGCACGACTAAGAGAGGATAATGATACACATACGCGGTAAAATAACGGCGGATTCTAGTAATCTTTCGTAGTGTCTAGATTGTGAGCCAAAAGACCCGATTGCTCTGGTTCTAATTACATGTAAGGCCAAGGTCTTACTAAAATTACCTGATAGAGTCGAGTACCATTCTGGTGGTGGCCGACTGGTCTTTGGTGACGCTGATGCCAGCGAAGTTGAAAAATGCGATGGAGATGATTGTGCCCAGCGTTGCAATAAGCAGCAGGGGATTGTTGCCTGGAACATTAACAACACAGGTTTGTATTCTCGCAGTTATTACTTACCACGATCCGAAGTGATAGCATAATAATATCAGCCCTGTATTAAACTGTCCCACTGCAGGGGCACGGACCTCTTCTCAGGTTAGGCCATACTCTACCACGCTGGCCCAATGTAGATTGGCAGACTTCACATATCTTCGAGTACTCTCAGACATGCAGGTTTCCTCACGATGTGTTTCCTTTACCGTGAAAGTTAGCAATAAATTAACTATTTAATACGCACATAACTTTGAAAAGTCAGAGATCCGCGCCTTGAGATCGAACTCGAACCTTACCCTGGCAGTTATACGGTCTCCCATCAGTCTTAGCTCAAATTTAGTGTATATTATTATTATTTAACTACATAGATTTTGCCCGCGGCTTTACTCGCGTTAATGTAGATTTATGTTAAAATAGATTTTAGTAGCCTATATATTACTCCGATGTATAAACAATAATACTATAAAGTTTATCAAAATCCCTTCAGTAGTTTGTGCGTGCAAGAGTAACAAACATCCATCCATTCATCCATGCATCCTCACAAACTTTCACATTTATAATATTAATGGGATATACGCAAGATGTTGCTATGGGCATTTTATATTACATGTCGAGAGATATCAGGAGTATTGTAACTTACCAATTTGCACAAGACCGTCGATAGCATCTTCGACCGTGCCTCTGGCGTTATCGTCAAAGTGCGGCGGAGCCGGGATCCAGTAGAATACCACCAGCAGTAGAGACAACACCGAGAAACCGAACACGCCCTCCCATCCAACCGCCTGCAGCGGCGGTATGTTTAACCCTTAAAACAAAAAAATAACATTAGAGCTCCTTAGGAATCCACCAAAGAGTACACTAGAAATTGTGTGTTAAGGTAAGCCCTTAATAACTACATTTTTACGGTCAGGCTAATATACTTGGTCGTGCGGCAATATGTTAAGTTGACAGTCGCAAAAGAAGCTCAAAAAATAATGAGTAATAATATTAAGTAAGTATTTTTTTTAATTACGGCTAGTAGGCGATCACATAGTATTTTAATCTTATAATTTGGCCCGTTTGTTTCACTATCGATTCGAATTAGAATCGACCGTGCATTGTTATCTATCAAAATCTATAGATTTTTGAGAACTTTATTTACCTACTAGCTGTTACCTGCGACTTACACCGCGTGGTGTTTTTTTTACGAAACCCAAAATTTACTAAAATAAAATTTATGTTACAACTCATAACATCAGCTATCTACCATTGAAAGTCCCGTAAAATCGGTCTAGCCGTTTCAGAGATTACCTGGCACAAACAGACAGACAGATAAACATTTAAAAATTGATTTTTTCGTATGACGTATCGTATATACTTTCATATGCATAATGAAGTGCTGTTATTTTGACATTACAAACAGACACTTTAATTTTATTTATTTGTATGGATGTATAGATTATTTTGAATTTTACGTAAACATGACGCAGTTTCCTTCAACACGTAAAAACAAAGTAATACATTTGTTTCTAAAATATCAGCAGAGTAAAAAGCTTTAGAAAACGCCTACTATATAAAAATGTTGAAGGCACAATCAGTGATACATGAGTGATGGGTATCTACATCCGGATTAGGGACTAATTACACTTATTCAGCTCCATTCGCGTTTTGCTGAACGATTTTGGTCACACTTATGCAGTTCTGCTTCTGTCAGCCGCGTACAGCGTCGTAAGAATGAGAAAAGCCGTCGGGAACCATCCGCGTGCAGCGCTGTTCCGCCGCGTTCTGCGCTGAACGAGGACGTCCTCGTCGACAAGTTGCGACCGCGTACAGAGCCGTCAGCACTGAACGCGGCGGAACAGCGCTAAATTCTATCTATAGCATTCACATGATAAAAACACATTTATCCTCATTTTATGCCTATTTGCCGCGAAAGCTGAATAGACGCGGAGAGCTGAACGGATGCGTACGCGTCTCCATACAAAATCGTTGTTTTCTATGGCCAAAAGCTGAACAGAGCTGGATAAGTGTGTCTAGTCCCTTATGCTAACTGTATTGATCATGTTAATCAGAACAGCCGCAGTCCACTTACACTAATAACGAGACAATTGTTTATACATAATATATTATAGACATGTAGTCCATAATATATTATGTATAAACAATTGTACTACATCTCCAACACAGATTCTCGCAGTACACAAAACATAATCGTGGGGCAAATAATCTGTGACTCCTAACACGCCTGTTTATTTGACACGAACAACCGACATAATATGTCTTTATGAGTATCGGGAGCTTCAGTTTTAACTAATAAAACCTTGCACAGTGTTAGTGCTTACCTGCCACATATTTCTCTTCGTAGACCATCTGGCAAGCAGAGACGACCTGCGCTACGATAATCAGCAAGTCGCCGGTGATCAAACTGTTCCTTCCTTTAGACTCGCCTGCGCTTTGGTACATGGCGTCTGTCACACCGACTATCACCAGACCGATGATCACGCTCACTGAAATCAAACACAAATACAAGTTAAATCAACAATTTCAATTATTAAGGCGAGCACATCGTAGTCTATCTTAATATAATAAGACTGAAGAGATAGTTCTTTTTTTTTAACACACTTGTCTATGTATATTCTAGTCGAAATTTAAAATTCCTTTTGCATTTGATAGCCCATTTCTTGAGGAATGCTGTAGACTATATAATAGATTATATTACAAGACCCAGGGACAGAGCAAAGAACAATGGCAGAACCACATACATTGTTTCAGCTGCGATTAAATTCCTGCGTCTTGAAATAAAAATATCTGGTTAAAGTCAGCGTCATCTTCTGAATTAGTTTGTGCAAAAATTTTTGTTCGAGAAGGCCAAGAACAATAGTTATTCAGTCATTAACTTTTGTAGGTTATGTCTGCAGATAACTTTCAATAACATGTTTAATATATAATATTATTCAATTTCGAGGGATTAAAATTAAAGGGCAATATCGCATTAGTATTTCCCTTACCTAGTTATTTTAGGATAAAGTGTCTTATAAAATATTTTAAAAGTAGGTCTGTAGGTAGGTCCAGTGATAACACAACAACAACTTATTACGATAACAGACGCTCAAATTTACGTTAGCTAAGATTTCGCCATTGTTCTTTTGTATTACTTGTAAGTCAATTTAGTAACGTAGAGGTACCTCGTGATTATTTGTGATGTTATCAAGTATCGTGCTTCCCATTTCAATTATTATTGAAAATAAAATTAAACATTATGAATGCATAACCGCATTTAGTCACAGACTGCCTTTGCATTGTCACAAAGTGTAAGTGTATAGGTACGCCTTCATGCCATCCTAGTGTCTATTACAGGTTAATATTAAATTATTCTAGTAAATCCTTATTATTTCATCTCCTTTATATTGTTCAGTAATTATTTATTTATTTAAAATTATTGTTATAAGTTTTAGATTTATATAGTCAGTAATATATGGCATAATGGCTGCAACACCTTCTTGGTATGAGTTGTAAAATACTGAAATTATCTATATATTAATACGTGAAGCAAAAACTTTGTACTCCTTTTTACGAAAATTGCGCGGACGGAGGAGTATGTAATTTGGCACAGTTAAAGTTTATATGGAGAAGGAGGGGCGAATCCTAATCCTAACTAATATTATAAATGCGAAAATGAGTTTGTTTGTTACCTTTTCACTCCTAAACCACTAAACCGATCATTCTGAAATTTTGCATGTACGTTATCAGGTGTACAGAAACGGACATAGGCTACTTTTCATCCCGAAAAAAATTACTGTTCCCGAGGAAAAGAACAATAACGTTCTTATGATAATAGATGGCGCCACGTGTCTTTCGAATCATGATTGAATTATATTATTACAAGCAGAGTACAACCCGAATTGATTGTCAAATTCTAAATTAACACGAGCGAAGCCGCGGGCAAAAGCTAGTATAAAATATGCATTAGAAATTACATTAAATTAATGAAAAAACGCTACACACACACAACCACACAACCATGCATTTAACACACGCAGTCGAAGAACGTAACTATGGTTACATATATCAATATATAATGACATATTATATCAGCAATATCTTACAGGCAAACTTTGGTCGAATTTCGAGTACGAGGCGACCGCTAGTATATTTTAATTGGCGATTAAAAAAAGTGGCCATGAGTTTCTCGCAGATTTCTTCTCATAGGCTCAACCCTTTGCCTGAACCTAGCAACAAACCTAAATGTAACTTCAGTAACTTAGTAAACTCACTATCCTATATATTTTGACGTTCATAAGTGTTACTTTATGACCTTAATGAATAAATTATTTTGATTGAAATTAAACAAACTTTATACGGATTTTATCGCGTTGTTTATTTTTTATAAAACACTATTATTACATAATTTTGAAACTTTTTGACTGCACGGCTAACGTAATGATTTAATTGGTCGCTTCGCCACTGCGCCGTTTGTTGTGGATTCTATCTACACACGGGACAAAACATTGCATGGTCCACAAATAGTTGTCTCAAGTCTGGGTGGTCTTCGTGTCCATTGTTTGAACGTGTGGACCCCGAGGCGATATACTAGCGTAACTAACAATGCGCGCGCGGGCTAACCGTGTTCATTACTTAAGTAAGCGCAAAAATGTGCAAGCAATGGTGTAGATTACTTAAGACGATGATAAAATCTTCTACGCCCAGGTATACGTCTAACAAAACGAGAATCCAATACCGCGCTTTTACAATCGTATATAAGCACCACATCAAGATAGTCTTATACCTTCAAGAAATAAGATAAATAATTTTAGGACAACTACATAATTATGTACACAAATAATGTATTGACGTATACAAACGGTCCATAGTCTATATGTGTGTAGTAACAATTTCAATTAGTACATGTTATTATAACGATATGAACTTGCATCCGTATCGGCGGGCGTGTGTTATTCATAATTAATAATTATTGTTTACTTACCTACACAACATCACTTTAAAAGTTTGACTCACTTTATTTGTATTACAATATCAATATGTACATAGAAACAGTTGCTAAAGTGCAAATACTAAAACATTGGATGATCGAAGTCTAGCTGTAATTATTTTTTGTATGACCCGTTTGTTATAACACGGATATGAAGAATAATGGCATTACTTACACCCTGACCCGCAAAACAAAGTATAATGCTTCCGTTGACAGCAATTTGTAGTTCCTCTAAGTATTTGACAACCAGAGGCAAAAATCAGCATTTACACACTTACTATGGGTGTGGGTCTGATATAGCTTCCAGGGGCGTAGCTACCGCTGTATCAGCCGTATCAATGATCCGTATCATTGATACGGCTCCGTATCATTGATACACACGTTAGGGGCCTCTGTAGCCCGGGGGCCCCGTGGCCCCCTGTCTACAGAGGCCCCTAACGTGCGTAAGCAAAAATTAGTAAAATATTATCCACAATGTCACTTAATCTCGTGCTTCCCGGGAAAAACATATAAAAAATTGTCATACGTGCCTATAGAGTTTTCACTTCAGAAATAACGAAAGTCAAAACAAGTAATCTCTTTTTTTCCCGGGTTAAGCGTACGCCCAAAAGTTGGCAACATCCTACATCGGTTACAACCGCAACAGCTGAAAGAATATTTTCAAAATTAAAACTGATAAAAAATTACCTAAGGGCTTCGATGGGACAGGAACGGCTATCAGACTTGTCACTATTGTCTATAGATGCAGAAATTTCAGAAAAATTTAAGTCGTCTTCAGCTATAAATGATTTAATAAATCAATTTGCCAAACAAAGGCAAGAAAAGTGTATATTTAATTTGAATTGTTTGGCTAGCTCAATTTCTAGGAGGAAGTGATAACTTATTATAATCAATAAATAATTATTTTAATTTAATGCAAGCATTTTTGTTTCTTTTGTGATTTCTCATTTACCCTTCATTTGGGCCTCCCAACTAATTTTAATACAGGGCACGCTACGCCACTGATAGCTTCACATTCCTTATACTGGGTTTTCTATTAGGAATTTCTCATCAGCCTTGCCCTTGTCCCACAGAGTAGGTGATTTGTTGTCATAATAATATGCACTCAGCAATAAAAGCCGGTATGGAAATTCAAAAGACTAGATTTCTCAGACTCTTAAACTCGGTCAGTTGTCTAGAACCGATTAGAGTAGATTTACGAGCCATCTATAATAACATATAACATGGCAAAGAAATTCTATTAGTAATAATGTCACGTGATAAATTCAGTGTGTAACCTGAATAACGCTGATAAATTTGTTAGGGGCGGTACCCCAGTACCGCTTGTTGCCATGCAAATATACCTACGTACGCGATATGGGAATACAGAGTGCCTAGTGCGAGTTTGTTTTACGTTAACGCGATTGGCCCGCTCCAAGCTCTTTACCAATCAGAGAGCCGAACGCGGTAAACGTTTCGATCGTGTTAACGTAAAAAATACTCTCACTAGGCACCCAAATATTACTTGCTACTTTTTACAGGAATATCACCAAGGAAGGCCTATATCATAGAGATGGCACTCTACCGTCCTAAAGTTAGCCTGGTAAATGAGCGATAGCCTAATGGGTGACCGTTGGACTCAATGTAGAGGTTTTAACTTCGATAGCAAGACACGCAAGTCTGAGTTTTCGAAGCTATTACACAGTCCTAATATTATACACCGTAACACTTCGTATCGGACTGGTTCGGTGGCATAGCGGGTTGTGAATAGGACTGATGTGCATTAGGAATTGGGCCTGGCTTGGGAATCGGACTCGAAAGTCCAATTCCCGGCCCTAGCGAAGTGTTATTGAGTTATTCTGACATGAAATTCCCAGTACGGAGCCTAATACATGTAGACCTAAGCTCGCCGCGCTTTCTTTAGTGTAATACACCTGTCCGTACCCATTCGGTAATATAGGCGTTAGGACTAATTATTACTTATGTAGTAGGTAATAGTTTTTGTCCGCCGCTTCGCTCGTGTAAATGTAGGTTAGGTTAGGTTTGCAACAGTCCTTTTTCTGGATGAAACGGCAACGTGTATGCAAAATTTCATGTTGATCGGTTAAATAGTTAAGACGCGTAACAAATTAACAAATTCATTTTCGCATTTATAATATTAGTTAGGAAGTTAGGATAAATGTCGGACCTGCAATGCTAACAATTATCGACCAATGATAACAATTACGCAAGAAGATTCTTTTATTTGAAGGTGTTTGTTTGGTTTACGCCCAACAAACATTTTGGCGTCAATTACATTAGAACTTGAAGAGATGTAAAGGCACTATTCCACCTGCGTATAAACCTTTTGGCGAGAGTAGGGCAATAATTATTATAAATATATCTTATAGTTATACTACAGTCTTATAAGAGCGAAAAGAAGATGAGCTTAAAGGTTAAAGGCGTAGAGCAGTATAGTACTTACTTATTATCACTACAACACAGGTAAAGCATTTAGTATTTTATTATTAAGTAAATTTTACAATTATAAGATCTATCGAAGTAATAAGCATTTACTGCATTTACAGTTCTATGCAAGTGATAAAAAAGCTCGTTAACCATAGAGTTGTAGAATAGCAATTATTAACACCATTAAGTCTGTTATAGCACTTATCATGTATCTTGTATCACCAAATTTCTTACGTGATACAAAACTCGCCTATGTATATAACTTGACCAAATAATGTAAATATTTATCACTATGTATTTAGAACTTGTAGTGTTAAATATGACGTCAGTGTAACTTAAGGTAGAGTCATTGAGCTAATTACCACATGTATCGCTAATTATTATTTTAAACTGCCTCTGTGGCGCAGCGGTGGTGAATGGGACTGTTGTGAATGAGGTCTCTGGTTCGAGTCCCGGGTCGGGCCAACAAAAAGTTATTGGGAGTTTACTGTTAAGAAATCTCAATGTTAGACACCCCCATGCCTCGGAAAGCACGTAAAGCCGTTGGTCCTGCGCCTGATATCTCTCCGGTCATGTCGGATTGCTGTCCCATCGGATCATGAGAGTTAGGGAACAGAGAGTGCACTTTTGTCTGCGCACACGCTTGTGCGCTATAATATCGCCTGCGCAGATAGCTAGTCTCCGTTAAGACTGGCCGCCGTAACCGAAATTCGGTCTGGAGGACATTATTATTATTATTATCGCTAATTGATCACGTGTTGGTAAAAAGAGTAAAATGGCGATGCTGTTATAAAAATTCTTTCAAGTCTTGGAAACATAATATATCCTGTCAAGCAAATATTTATTTCTATAGACGCTTTTTATTAGTTAAGTAAAATAACTAACTGCTCTTAATACATTTATCCATTTATATATTCATAATTGCGGAACTATCACAGCACCTATAAAATACCCACCAGCTATCGGTTTGAATGAATAGCTAGCAGCGAATAGCATTAATTTATGGAACGAGATGTTAATAATTTGAAGTTGCTATAAGTCACAGAACAATAATAAAATTGGAGTTTTCATAAAAACCTCTAGGAAATTGACTCTATTACTGAAATATCATTAATTGTAGATTCGTGCGTAAATCTATTTTATATCATTTGTATGCACATCACAATTTTAGCAAATCCCTATGCCAGTAAAATTATAAGAAAACTCACCGCTAGCTTACATACCGTATTAACTAATTTTCTTACCGATCAACTAGCAAAGAAGCACAAATTCATCCAACAAGTATCATTAGTAGCTATACACCATACACAAACCTGGCAAACTACACTTTCACTTTTTTATTAATTTTCTACATTATGAACTTATTGTCTCAAAGAACATGCAGCTTAAACACAATAATTTGTGTAGCATTCAATATTTTGTAACGTGTGGGCTTGGAGACAATTTACGGCCCATAGCAATACCGAGCTAAACGTCTGAAGCCTTCGCCATCTGTGCCTACATTTAAATATTATTGTTTTCTTTTTCTCTTTAAGTTAACCTTATTGTAAATAATTTGTTGGTATATATTATACTAGATTGTCCCGCGGTTTCACCCGCGTTTATCGTTACTGCGCCGCCCCCGTGGGTCGTAGCATGATGTTATATAGCCTATAGCCCTCCTCGATAAATAGGCTATCCAACACTAAAATAATTTTCTAATCGAACCAGTAGTTCCTGAGATTAGCGCGTTCAAACCAACAAACAAACAAACTCTTCAGCTTTGTAATATTAGTATATAGGATATTAGTATACAGGATAGCTGACCCGCGCAACTTCGCTTGCGTCACATAAGAGAGAGCGTGGGTCGTAGGCACCTATAATACAATATTAAAGGAGCTGATACTTTCTTTGTTAAATCCACGAACCACATAAGAACCATTGAACAAAATGTTATAAATATACCTACAGTGCTAATTTAAAATCACGCAGAATAAACCAGGAGAAACATCATTTGTATGTCTGTAATAGGTAATTGTTTTGCTGCGATGTTATTTTAAAACTGCGATATCTCCTAAGATATTCATTGAAATCGAATGATGTAAAGGGCAATTTTGTTTTAAATTGAATACTTGTGATGAATAACGTATTTATTTGGATAAGGATTAATATCATGTTTATAAAAATGCCTTCGCAAATAATGCATTATTTTAGAACAAATTTGGTTAGCATAAAAATGGTTATAGTGAGCCAACCTTAAAAGATAGACATATGCTATCGCGGACTTTTTTTTTAGAACTTTTAAAGGGGAACAATTCTGTCATACATGATTTTTGCGAAACTTTAACTGTTTACGCAGCGCACGCAGCGGAAGCTCTCAAAAGGAAAAAAAACCCTCCGATTTTGAAACATTCTTCATTGGTGCTCCGCTCCTATTGATCTTAGCGTGATGATATATAGCCTATAGCCTTCCTCGATAAATGGGCTATCTAACACTGAAAGATTTTTTCAAATCGGACCAGTAGTTCCTAAGATTAGCGCGTTCAAGCAAACAAACAAACTCTTCAGCTTTATAATATTAGTATAGATTATTAATATAGTTATATAATTGTACTCCGTACATTAATTTAGACAATAAAATCGGCGAAGGTTATGTGGGATTGGGCCGCACATGTCTACCGCATACAGACAGAGAGGTGCAGCACAAAATAAACAACGGTGACGGAATAGATACCAAAACAGCTGTATAACTTGGACGCCCCTAGACGGAAAACAGGAGAGCTTAGCAATGATAGACATAATTAGCTGACACATTGCATAATTGCCGGTTTTGTATAATGTATTAGATTTACCGAGTTCACAGGCTGGCAGGCATTCGTCTATACAGGCTGGTATTCGAATCTCAACATTTTCGAGCTTAAGTCTGATACATTAACTAATTTAACTATATATTAGGCTATTGCATCAGAAGATAAAGAATGCTATAAAGCTATCTTTATAGATACGTATGTCATCGCGGCATATTTTACTTTACAGTTTATATGAAGTTATGCATGTACAACTCACTGACAATGAAACAATGGTCAGTTCGATGTGCAACATACACGCTTTATGCACATGTTTACTTGTCCAAATCTGTATCGATATAACTCGCGAGATAACATGATACAGCATCACGCCATATACCTCCGGAATGTTAGGTAGAAAGAATTATATCGCGTCCACATCGGTACAGCTTAATATGGTCTCACGTAACACGAGAATATGTAGGTATATGAATTACTATTATATGAATTATAGTCTGACGAACAGTTTTAACCGTGGTATTGAGAATTTTCTGAGAGATAATGACAAACGACACTTTGCCAGACTCATTAGATCAAACTGAATCACTATAGTTTCGTAAACCCTTGAAAATGTTTATTATGTGTTACCAGCGAAAAAGGGGCCTGCGAAGATAACACCTTCAGGAAAATAATACAAAGTTGTTTAATGTTCTACAGGGCAGCAGAGTATTGGCGCAGATTTGCAACGTCCGTAATTTATTCATTTTGTCGAGGTCAAAGTCCAATTTTGCATGGAACAGTTGATTTTCTTTTTCGCGATTTCGGCAATGTCCCAGAACAAAAGTTGTTCATAATAACAAGTATAATCATCCCCTGAGAGGTTTTCATTATACTGAGAATAACCTTGATGTTAAACTAAAATCGAAGTTTCGGTGGGATCATCACACAAAAACCATTAACTCTTAATCATAAGCTAATCAAAAGCTATGGATGAGCTCAAAACGTAGAATGATTTTAATAAGTAACATTCGTGGTAACGTAAAACATTCATACTTACATATTCCGATCCACTCGCGTCTAATGATTCGGCGATCCAAAAACGTCATGGACAGTACAGCCACGAATATGATGATCGAGCCTCGAAACATTTGGAAGCTGCTGACGTACGTCAACGTCAGCCCAATGTACATTATCGAAGTGCCAATCTGTTTAAAAAGACAACTATTTTAAATTCGCCTTTTTACCGTTAATTTTCTCCATCCGGTATATAACTTTTTTTTTTTTTTTTATATTTTGCTCGTCAAAATGACCACACTCCACCTGATGGTAAGCAGTCGTGTGGTCTAAGAGCAGTGGCCTCCACATCGCCCCCACAGTAGCCAAGGCGATGTTGAGGTCTCTACTTTGACGGCCTGAGAAGATGCTTTTTCACGCCCTTCTTTATAATGTTATGATCAAGTCGCTTAGAGTTTCGTATACTGATTTCTTTAAGGTGGCAACCTGACACTCCGTCAGGGGCAGACGGATCGCTCATAAATCTAATACAGTGGTAGTATTTTAAAAATTATTTATAAATGCTACAAATCACTTCTTTGAATGTTTGTCGTCTAGCATTGGAGTGCCAAATATATTAGTATTGGTTGTTCTAATCCAATCCACATTCGGAACAACTGACGTTATCGATGGCTTTCCATCAGAGTAAAATCATGAATACTTTAAAGTGTCCTGGCGCTGTGTGGGCGGTAGCTATACTTTGCATACCATAATCAGGGTTTACATTTAGAATACGTCCATAGTACACTAAATGGAAGTCTCGTCAGTGGCTAATATTGCTGTTTACGAAACGCCAAAAGGTCGCATAAGGGTATCAAATATGAACGGTTGCAACGCAAGAAATATTATTTGCATGCTGCCGACTACGTAAAAAGGATAGGGCCTAATTATGGATCCTTGTGTAAGCGGTCACACTCGCCACCGAAACGACAAAGGCGACAAAACATTTACAATAGGCAAAGATAAATATATATATATATTATGTAATCACAAATACAAAGTTCTTATTACAGGTCATTGACATGCGTTAGCAGTCGTACAACAAAACGTATTTTCGCAATAGTACATCGTTTATAATGATTACAATCGCTCGGCAAGTGAAAATAGTATAAAAACTTATACGATAATATATGTGTCAGCAATGAGACATCGTCAGCGTGTACATTAGAGAACTATTTTGCACTTTGGACTTTGGTCATGCATATATCAAGTTTTGTGACAATGTTTACACCACTGCATAAGTCTCGTAACAACAAAAGACGCATCACACACATAGCTGCTTGCTTTACAGATATAAGCACGTTCAGGACTCAAACTACGATGTAAATAAATAAATAAATCTCTTGGACTCTGATGGCGATACCTCTGAATCTCGCGCTTGGTATTAGTTCTCCGTATTTGATATTAACTTCGATAAAACCACATCTATAATATACCAGATCAACATAAAAAACAACTAAGTGTATGTCTTTAAAAGATATGAATGATTTTATGGTGTCGACACGGCTGATATTTGATACCGCAGATCGACTCTTCTGGAGCGTTTACAGCCATACATGGTGTAGCAAGTCATATAAAGGCCGGTGCTTTGAGTTATTTTTCCTGTCGCCATCATCGGTATCGATAACGAGTACTATATTACCTACGTATGTGTAATAAAGTATGTTTGTGCACCGAGGATTTAGTCATACATATAAATTTTATAAACGCGATACATAACGTAACACAATACATATAAACAAATTGAATCTGTACTTAATAACATTGTATAAATATTGATTGTACGTAACATTATCAATATCATGTATATATCTTCTCATCCATATCATTCTTATATTACAAGATAACTCTGTTGCTTGTCTGAATTTGTTCATTCATTCGTAACTGTATACCCATCCCAATGCCTTCTTTTTCAAGTAATGAGTTGAGTAACTGAACTGCTACTGGCAAAGACGCGGCATGCAGTCGGGTAGTCGCCCGTTGTTACTAATGTGTGTCTTATAGTCACATATGCGTTAGAAACAAAGAATACAACACAATATAGAGCAAAAATAAGTAATGACATAAACACAGGCAGATAATGTAAAAACAAAATGAAAAACAATCGCAAGTACCCAGAGAAGTCATCGACATAATTATTATTATATAAAACAGAATATTAAAGTACGAATACATACTAGAAGCAGAAACTTACCAAATCGAACATAGCAGCTGGCATCAATATGAAAGGGTTAAAGTTCTGATTTCCATTGGTGAGTGCATGGCCTCCAGTATTTCTCGTCTTGAAGTAGATCAACTTGAATGTTATAAGACACAGCATCTCACCCAGGAACATAGCTGTCGCCTATCAATCGATACATTATGTTAAAGCATTGCTAGCTTAGATTCTATATTCTAAGGTTGTACTATTATAAGAGTAATTGGATTAATAATTCAATGTTTATCATAGAAATTCTGGCAAAATTTCCTTTTATTTACTTAAAAATGTTAGGTATTAGGTACTATGGTTACTGTAGAAATCGCGAACATTTGTGAGATTTGGAATGGCTATATATTACATAATAATGGTATATAATTCCTCATATTTACGTCAGTAACAGTTAAAGGATCACATAATCACAATTCTTTACTATAGAAAAATAATATATAATAAATATTTAAAATACTGTTACAGATTAGTTTAATGATCAGCTACTTATGTCGCTAACTGTACCTGAGTACCAGTTTTCATATGGATTAGCAAATATTATTTAAAACATAATAAATTTACAAAACTTACTTGTAAAAATGGGTGGTTAAATTTCCTTTCAATGCCATCTGAACCCTTAGAATCCAATTTGTCAGCCCATTTAGTGCTTAAAGAGTTGATAGATCCTGTCACAACCAGCATCACTGCTAAAAACTTTGTATATCCTGTCCACGCCATCCTGCATATAACAATAACACAGTATGTAATAAGTATATATGTAATAATATCAGCCCTGTATTAAACTGTTTTATTGCTGAGCATGGCCCTCTTCTCAGTGTGAGAAGGGTTAGGCCATAGACCGCCACACTGCACTGGTGCAGTGTGGATGCAGGTTTTCCTTTACCATTTCAGCAAGCGATAATTAGCTATTTAATATGCACACAACTTCGAAAGAATCGAACTTAGAACTATGCATTGCATTCCAACAGTCTCTCACTAGGCTTTCCCTGCTTAATAGCAATATCAGGCCCATATATCAACCGTCCCATTTTTGGGGATGAAGCTCTTCTCAGTATGAGGTTAGGGTCCAACGTGTAAGCCCAGTGCTGGTTTCCAGACTTCACAAATTTTCGAGAACTAAATCAGGGACTCTCAGACATGCAGGTTGATTCTGCACCAGATAATTAACTATTTTATATGCATACTAGCTGTTACCTGCGACTTCGTCCGCGTAGATTTTAACTAAAACGTGTTTGTCTCCGCAGAACCCTATTTTTTTCTAAAATCAACGTAGCCTATGTTACTCCTTATAACATCAGCTATCTGCCAGTGAAAGTCCCGTCAAAATCGGTTCAACCGTTTCGGAGATTAGCCGGAACAGACAGACAGACAGACAAAAATGTTACAAATAGATGTTTTCGTATAGGTATCTTATATACCTTCATATGCATTAGATAAAAAGCTGTTGTTTTGACATTACAAACAGATACTTCAATTTTATTTATTTGTATGTATAGATAACTTTGAAATGTCAGAGGTGCAAGTCTTGAATTTAAACTCCAGATCCCTGCATGGCAATCCAACCAACAGTCTCCCACTAGTCTACTGCTACTAACTCATATAAAATGAGTTTATACTTTAGTGTTCAGGATGATAATAATTATATTCTGTGTTAATCCTAACACATAATCTTAGGGTATGATGAATTTTGTTTTACAAGTATATTACTTATATTTTTATGCTAAGGGCTTCTATTTTGACTGAAATACGTACAAATAGTGTTTTAATTTTTGTAATTACAATGGCTGTTCACTCATCGTAAGCCTGCAATACACGTTGGTCAAGCGTAGGCCAACGCGAGCGAAGGCAAATTGATACAAGGCAAGTACTACCGTCTAGACGTTCGGCGGAGAAAGTCAATGCAAACGACCAATGTAGACGAGTTTTGTGGAGGTGTCCAACTGTCCACACGTTGGGCGCTGTCAGTCTTTATTGGGCATTGAAACAATATAGACGTCGTAAAAGTTATTGCAGCTGTTGGTATTTATTTAATTATGGGACTCCAATGACTTATTGTTGTTTATTCACGATTAATGTGCGCATATACCTAATTATTATATCAGTGGAAAAATGTACACGTATACGTACAAAAAAAATACATTTTATACATGTAACGGCGATGTTGACCAATATCTGGACGCTATTAACCGAGCGCAGACCAACGCCTTTGATTTGTGTAGTAAAACCGACACCACTCCGAAGTGAGAGAGTGTCACGAGCGACTACGAGTTGTTACAAGCTACGCCAATTAAGCTATATACACGTTAGCGCTTGCCTTCACTCGGCCGACTAGCCGAGTGATACCAAACATTGGCATAGTAAAGCAAGTACACCTTCTACATGTTGGTATTGTCTGTCACTCGGCAACATTGGGCCAACATGTATTGCTAGCTTTACATCTCATGTTTGTGATAATTAAAGTTGTGATGAAGGCCATAAAAACCCTATTTAATAACATGGATTTTTAATATTATACTAATGTTGTGATTGTATCTATTTAGAAATGGTATCTCACAATACTCTTAAGTAATTAATGTTGCAAACTAAATAGGAAAAAGTCTGTGTAAAACAGTAAAAAGAGTACTAATTAATTGACATCATTTATATTGATACAAAACAACTAATTATAATATCTGTCTATACTTGATGTAAGGGACGGCATACCGAAAACTTTAGCTAGATATATTTTCTATAGATACTTATCTCGACGCAAACTTCTATTAACCCAAAAACACAAAATTAAGATTTTATATTGATTAACATCTTCGATTAACATTATTACGCGGTATGCAATGGATTGCTACCAATACAACGCACCATTTGCGCCGGCGGGAATGACATCTGCGTGCCGCGCGCATAAAAACAGCTGATCTGTTTAAATCAGATGGTATTCTTTGATTTTTATTGAATAAAATGGATGGTTTATGCATTATGTTACGATACAGATTCAGAAAAATGAAAAATTGCAGCAAAATTTAAATATTTCCTGAAGATTTTTACTCAGATTAATGGTCTGAATCTACTATTTCAGTTTTTAGTACACCGCCCCTTACACCCAGTATATATAGTATATAGTCTGCCATGCTGGCCTAGTGGAAGATGGCAGAGTTCACATAACTCTCTTCAAGAACATCATGGAGAACTCTCAGACATGCAGATTTCCTTACAATATTTTTGTTCTCTGTTAATGCAAGTGATAGTTATATTTATCTAATAACCAATTGTTAAAACTAAAATCTACAGGAAAATTAAACAAAGCCAAATTAGTACTTCTTGGGCTACATACTGCAATGCTGTGATAATAATAGCAGTTAGAATTTTAAAAACCCTATGGTCATTGATGTACCTATAGAATCTACTAGTAAGTTATCATGGAGCATAAGTCTAAATTACACACTTATCCAGAACCCTACATACCTATTATATTTTTTAGATTATTTTTAATGACAGCCATATTCTTCCCTGTTAATTCATCAATTGCATAGTAAGTGTAAATATTTTAGGATACCTACTAATAAATAAAATTCACCTCATAACTTTAAGTATAATATTGGACTTCTAAAAGAACACAGCACGATTAAATAATTGCTTTGTAATAAAATTATAAATAAGGAAACATGTAAATAGTAAAAATTGCAAACAAACACAATCTTTTGAATTTCCTCATGTTTTAATGTAGCTTAATAAGATCATAATCACGATAAAATACCTACATAGTATTTGATAGACCGTAGTTCCTTTATTTGACGAATCAACGTTAAAAACAATTTTGACATACATAGAATGAAATTAACTTTCCAACTGTTTTCAAACAAAGAACACTAACAATAGTAACAATGTCAAAGCAAGTTCACATTTAACTAATTGCCAATGCAAGACAAAGTTTAAATAGATATTTTGTAAAATATATCTATAGTTATGTACTTATAAAATTGGTATAAACAGGGAATATACGTGGTCCTTTCATAAGAATTATTATGTAGGTTCTTGTTTACCTGCGGTTTCTTCAGCTTTTATTTTTATCTTAGTGTCGCACGGGAATGAGAACAATAACTAAACATAAAAATACTAAGAAGTTACAAAATACGATATTAATTTGAGTGAAATAAGACTCGAGACAATGACTTTACGTTTTGTATTGAGAAATGAGAATTGTTATCATTTATTGTTGAATTTTATTGGTGGTTGAATTTTTTACGTTTTCCTTGTTGCCAGACCAAAATTTAATACAAAAATTGTTTTTTTGCAACCTTTGTGAACAAGTGTGTGAATATATGTATTCTGTCTATACTTGCTGATTTCTGAATTTTCAGAAGTTACAGCTGGTATATAAAAAATGCCAAAAAAATTTGGCCAGTCTTTGAGGACTGCCGATAGAAGTGAAAACTTTAATCCCTGATCATAAGCACAATATCAAAAAAAAATTACATATCAATAATTAAATTCGTAAATAATAACGGCGATCCTTTTTATTGTCCCTTATTATTTACGACATCAGTTATTGTTATGTTATTTTCAGGGTCGGAATAGGAAGAGTTTTTAAGTACCAAATGACGTCAAATATGCTACTACGAAATCATAATATGGATATGCCTTTTTAATGCCTGGGATTGATTTAGTATTTAATTCTTTAGTAAATGATGTGGACGATGAACCTTTAGCTTCCACCACTGTTTCTAATATAGTTGAAATAGATTCTGATTGATTTGTTGTTATTTCATTTCATTTAATTGATTTGTAGATACTGTTTAATAAAAAATATATATTCTTAGAGTCAAGTTTGTTTCATTTTTCCATCTCTCTACTCTCTTTGCACATAAAACAGAAAATAATTAAACTTTATCAAGCCGCCAGGTGGCGAGTACTAAAATTCCGTCAAGCGCTATTTACCAGCGTGTTACGTGTAACGCTAATTAGTTTGTGTTTAACACTGGAAAAAAGGGTTTTATAAGACAATAATATCAATCCCGGAAGTTTGAGAAAACAATTTTTATTAATCCCCAATTCACGGTTATAAAGGCACATCCATGTTAAGATTTCGTAGGTAGTTTTACGTCATTTGGTACTTAAAAACTCTACATATTCCGACACATGGCTATTTTTTTAAATTAGTTAAATATTAAGATTGTGCCGGATGGTTAAAATATCTGAAACTCATGACTATCTAAAACCATTTCACAAAAAGAATTGGTACATTAATTTCTCAATTTCTAATAAAAAAACATATGGTCAGGGTTATTCTATATCACCAGTAGAAAGCGTGGTTAAAAGGAATTACACGATTTCAAAATCAACCTGTATATGCAGTAAGGCTAATCGTAAGTTATCCTTTATGCAGTGGTCCGACCGCCCACGCCGCCACCGGCGAGAAAACGACTAACTATCGGTGCAGCTTTGAAAGTAGACGTATGGATATCAACAAATCATTGCAACTCTCATTGTTATCTAGTTCAGACGACGATGACGATGTATTTTACGATAGTGTTTGTGTAGTGGCAGCGGCAACTATGACAAATCGGAAAAAAAGACGATTTTGGATGCAAAATTTGTGGTTGCGCGCGCAGGTTTGCACATGACTGAGTGACCGTGGGCGAGTGGCGCGAGTAATCGCTCGTCGCACTTGCACACTCGCTTATAGCCCGGTGACAAAACTATCGAAACTACACACTCGCTGATCAACTCATTCATTCATTCATTCAACTCGTTTATAGTTTTTAGTTTTACTCGTTTCTCGTTCATCGTTGGCGGTCGGACGACTGCCTATTTTTTAGTTTTATCTCACTTTAGATGCATTAATGAATGTACGAGGTTTGAGATCCAAAATACTCGAGGTTTTTGCCTGCTTCTGTACGAGTAATAAAGTTCCACGGTTGGCAACCCTGATCACAATGATCCATAGTTTAATTTTTTTCATTAGAATCATAGAGAAGTATAATTATTAGCTTCTCTGTCTACCAAAGAGTAAAGTAATACATAGCTGTCTACGTTAATATGCGATATTATGAATACCTATGTACTGTCAAAGAGTAAAATAAATCATCGCTACCTATTCGATGGAGCCATTCGACACTGAGAAAAGTTGAAGTTGATATAGGCAAAGAGTAGAAACTATAATGCTATAAATATAAGGAAGAGTGATCATGATCAGTGATCAGCGTGTGCTAATGTAATAATAAATAATAAGAAGTTCTGAGTTAATTGAGATATTTACAAACTTTAGATTACTGTGCAACTTGAGTAATTGTTGAAACAACAAAATGATTCGTTTGTTGTTGATAATCATTGGTATCGCAAATGCGTATGGTGAAGAGCATGTAAAATATGCTGCGGTTATATTTAGACACGGGGATAGGACCCCAGTGTCTACTTACCCCACTGATCCATGGAAGAACGAATCGCTTTGGCCCGTGAAATTTGGAGAACTCACCAATACTGGCAAACTGCAACATTACGTATTTGGAAAGTGGCTGAGACAAAGATATTCGGTAAGATGACCTAAATATCTTCTACCTACCGTTTTGCAATAATTACGGCATAGTAATTTAGAATTAGTACTTATTATGTAATTTAGCAACTAAAATAGCACTTAAATTCTATGTGGGGTGCAAAATTATATGTTGTTCATATATATTAATCTACACTAATATTATAAAGCTGAAGAGTTTGTTTGTTTGTTTGGTTGAACGTGCTAATCTCAGGAACTACTGGTTCGAATGGAAAATTATTTTAGTGTTGGATAGCCTATTTATCGAGGAAGGCTATAGGCTATATAACATCACGCTATGACCCACGGGGGCGGAGCAGTAATTATAAACGCGGGTGAAACACACAACACATGTAGTGTTTAAATATTGTACATAAGCGAACTGAATGCTGGGCGTTATTCTTTTTGTTATTATACCTGTGCCTTTACATGCATTAAAAGAATTATGATTTGGCCAATTATATATTACTATTGTCATTTATGTGTCTTTCTCGGGTAATCCCAGTAATTTTATAGTACTTAAATTCTTGACCCTTTGGTTGCTTATGTGAAGACATAAGATCAATGTACAGAGGCGCTATGAGAGTTTTCATCTAAAGTGGGATGGGACGCCTACCGATGCAATAACTGCTGCAGATATAGGGGACTATTGCTGAGATGGAATTTAATATATCTGGGCTATATGGAGGAGTGTTTGATAGCCTGATATTACACCAGCCAGAGGCCGTGGCTAAAAGCAGCATCTGTTTGTGGCAGATGCTGAACCACAAACACTATTATAGTATTCATTCACAATGACAGATGGTGTCCTGCTAGCTCACTGGGCTGGAAAGGCAGCAGACGGTAACACAGGTGTTGGTTTCGAGCAGTGTGGCACCAATATCACCATCTAAGGTCTCATCAAAAAGATACTTAGAGCATTGAGAAAAACACTCGCCAAGTATAACACTGGTGAACTCCTTCTGACCACTCCACTTTAGACAACAAGTAAAGGCAAGCTGGTCACCACTCACATTCAGCTCGCCACATCCTGCTCTGCAATTATTGTCGTCATTATTAGCTCGTGATAGCAAAGCCACTGATCCCTCGAATGGGATTGTCCTTATGATAAAATACTGTTTGTTTTATTCAAAGCAGCGGAATATTGCTAAGCAATGGCAGAAATAATTGTGTATGGTCAGGGAGATATGACAATGTGTACCTGCACTATCACACACCAGACCCAGTGACATATTGTTACTTATGCCATAAAGCCCAGTTTACCCTTATATGTTTGATATGAAGTTTATTGTATTGAAGCTAGCATTACAATGTCTGCAGTATTAGCCTATCCATAATAGGTAAATGGAATTGAAAAATGTTCACAGTAACAAGATGGATTTTACCTTAGTTATTGTATAAACAGGTGCTCTACTTTAAACATCTTTTTTGATGATTTATGATTGTAGACTATTTGTCGATGTGTATTTTCTTTACCTTTATGTTCTTCGGTGTGACAAATTAACCCGACTTTACATCATTTACATTTTATGAGTTTTGGTTCGATATAACACAGTAAATATACCATCCTTGAGCATAGATAAAATTACACATTTCTCAGAGTAAATCATATTCTACATAGTTTGCCAATTATTTGATATGATTCTCAGGTGTTGAGTGTCAGCTGAAACATGAGTGTACTTAAGAAAAGTGCACTTTATTATAGTGTGTTGGAATGTGAATGTGTAATAAATTATAACACTAACTTTGCATTTCAGCATTTAATATCTGACAATTTTGATCCCACCGAATTATATGTGCGTTCAACTGATGTGGACCGCACTCTCATGTCTGCACAATCTAATTTGGCTGGTGAGATATTTATTTATTCTTGACACACACACACACTACACACATCAGTACAGTTGTCAGTAGTACATTTGACACACACAATACAATTTTCTCACAGGTTTTATTCCTCTCCCTAATGAAATAGTGTTGTTGTAAATTCAATACAGTATAGAAATAATAGTGTTTTATATGATGTCGGTACTTAATATATATACCCGTATGTCCATGAACGAGTAAGCACGACGCCTACTAAACTAAGATTTTAGAACAAAATATTTTAGAATCTTCTAGAAAAACTAAGTAACGCTTGCCACATTTCAATTAATAAAATTATGATATGAATGGTCTTAAAATTAGATGGGCAGCACAATGGCATATCTGTGCCGTGAATACAACTACGCACAATAAGGTGAATTGAAAACTGTACTTACATAGATTCAATAATAATAATTGCATGTTAGCAAAGATAAGTATATTATATATTTTAAATATTCTTTGCCCAATGAAGTATGTATACGATGGATGCGGACTGTACCCAACCCAGAATAGTCTGTTGCTTAACCCAAGTCCTAACCGAGTTTACCACTGGAAGCCGAAATTCGTTTGACCGTTTAACACAAGACCGTAAGAACTATTGGCCATTCTTTAGTTGATCGACTAAACAATTGACCAAAAGAGATTTGGTCGAATGAACCATTGATATTTTTACATTTCATCGAGTGAACGTTTGGTCGAAAACATTGCAAACTTTGCTTCGTTTGTCAAACAGACCCAAGACCGAAAAAGAATGCTTGGATTAAAAATATTGTATTATATTATGAATATTTTAATAGTAATATTATTATTTACCTATTCACTGTACATAGGAAAAGCTGTTTTCACTTTATACATTAATTTGGAAAAAATAAAATGCTTGTAGGTTTTATCTTATAATAAAAACCTAAAAAAAACACTACTAGTCATGTAATTGTAATTAAAACCTACACGCATTATTTTCCAAATTAATGTATAAAGTGAAAACAGCGGTCCGAGAGGCGGCATGCGTTTTCCCACGCGCGTCTCTGAGTCGTGTTTTTGTCTCCCCACAAGGGGACAGTAGAGAAAGTGTGTTAACTGTTATGTATGTAGTGGCCTGCCGTTTCACACGGCGCGGGGCCGAAACCTCGGCGGGGTCGCGATTACATGTGAAAGCGATTCGCGCGGCCCGACCGTCTATGGTCATGTCGAGGAACACCGTGGTAGGTTTAATCGTTTTTACCGGGGAATCTTTCTCCTGGTGAGCCCGCTATAACCTCTACGTCGCCCCGCGAAGAGGGATGCGTCAAAGCATTCCCCCACGAAAACAAAAATGTACTTAGTGATCGATCGACAAACATGCATGAATAACAGACTACTAACTCTCGATGTTAAAATCACTTGAATCATTAGCGATAACAAGAAATATTAAAGATTATCTAATATGTATTAAAATTTATTTATTGTAAATAGTAATTTTGTCAGGCAACTCAATGTCAAAGTGCTTGTACCTAGTCCTAAGTACCTACCTATTAGTGCAATTGCGAATTGCAACGTGTAGAGATCTACTTGGCGGTATCAACATACCGCCAAGTAGATCTCTACACGTTGGCCTAACACGCTGGCCCACTACCTTGGCCCAACACGCTGGCCCACTACCTTGGCCCAATGTGTACAGCCGCCTTAACAACATGTTTATTGGTTACCATTGCATAATTAGTCCTTATGTTTATCATCATATTATGTTTATCACTAGATGTGCCCGCAGTTTCACCCACGTTTATCATTACTGCGCCACTCCCGTGTTTCGTAGCGTTAGCGTTTATATAGTCTATAGCCTTCCTCGATAAATAGGCTATCCAACACTAAAATATATTTTTAAATCGAACCAGTAGTTCCTGAGATTAGCGCGTTCGAACAAACAAACTCTTCAGCTTTTTAATATTAGTATAGATTAGGTAATTGTAATGAACAAAATAGTTTGTAATGTACAAAGTAGTGTTTTATTTATTGATATGGTAGGTACTTTAACGGCTTATTCACTAGCATAAGTAAGAATACTTCGAATACATTCATTCAATACACAAAGTAGTTTAAATATTATGGCGGATGTCATTTACAGAAGTGCACAGCACTTGTAGAAAAATAATTTTAAAAACAAATTACCTACCTATGTACTCTCCTATTTTGTGGATAGTTAATTCTTACGGATTACCCATCTGACAGAACTAGTGCTTAAAACCACAAAATAAGAGAGTATATAACCTAATCAAAACATTATGACATAACATAAAATAATTACAATCTACCTATATGTACTCCATTTGATTGGGTACTTAACTAAAGATAAACATTCTTGATGTGACTTTTTACACCAACACATATTAAACAAATAAACTGCTTAAACTAAGGGTTCAATTGATTTAGTAATCGTTATTGTTGTATTTACATTGATCTTTAGCAGTATTTTATTTTCAAACTGAGATTTTTGATAAAAATACACATCAAGACTGTTTACCTTTAGTTAAGTACCTAACCAAATGGAGTATATATGTACTTATAGGTTTGTCTGTTCTATAATGTTTATCTTGTTTTTATAACAGACTAGATGTGCCCGCGGTTTCATCCGCGTTTATGATTACTGCGCCGACCCCGTGAGTCGTAGCGTGATGTTATATAGCCTATACCCTTCCTCGATAAATGAGCTATCCAATACAAAAAGATTTTTCAATTCGGGCCAGTAGTTCCTGAGATTAGCGCGTTCAAACAACAACAACAAACAAACTCTTATTAAAAACAGTGAAAATTAACAAAATATTGCGCATGCGCGAATCGATTCAATCTAGTGCTCCGGAATGGATACATGTTCAAATATCGTTAATTAAACGAGTTGAAAAATATATCGATGGTTTGTTCGCGTAGGTACCTATTTGATTATAATTCTGCATCAGACGTTTCATGGGTGCGTGCGGTCCGACCAACGTTAGTAGGTACATACTTACTAACGTTAACAAACTAAAACAACAAAAACCTTTTTAAGCCCTTAATTCTGAATCATTAGCCAAGCTGTTTAAGATTTTATAGAGCTAGGTCTGGTCCTACACGTTTCTGAGCACATTGGTAAATAACTAAAAACTTTTAAACAAGCAGTGAGGCTTCTCTCTATGCAGTTTACCCTCTTTACGCTAACACGGTAAGCTGAATTCCAGACTAGGGATACGTAAACAAATAGGTACACTTCTTACATGAGTGGGTATAATGGAGCACTTATATGGTAGGCATATAATAGAAATCCCGACATATATTTTGTATAAATCCAGAAATGTTATAGGCTTGCAACATTAAAATAAGGCTTACTGTAATACAAAATTGGTTGCAATCAAAGCAATTCATATATTATGTTTGGGTACATACATGGAAACGTAGTAGGCATATTGAGTTTATCTTGCTAACAAATGCCCCTACCAATAATATTGATTAGTTTATAATGTTGAACACCTATTAAAATTAACACATGTAGCTACTCCTATTAGACCTATAATTATCTTTCTATATAATTCCAGGGCTTTATCCTCCAACTGGGAATAGTGTATGGAATACTCAATTGATGTGGCAACCTGTACCTGTGCACACTGTGCCGCAGACTGACGATGAAATCCTAGCAATGATGAAACCATGTCCAGCCTATAATAGAGAATTAGACAAGTATGTTCATTCGGAGAGTTACAAATTGAGACTGAGTAAATACAACCCGTTGATGGAGTAAGTAATATTTTTACTAATAATCTGTTATAGCAAAATATAATTATGTAATGTACCTAAAGTTATATAGTGTAGGTACTGTTTGTCTACGTGTCATTCATGTGTTCACTAAGTTACGTGTGCAGGGTTATATTATTGGATGAATAAATAAAACTAAGAGTTCGGTCAACACAAAGTCTATTCGCATTTCATAAATGGTACTTACACTAACACAATATAACTTTAGTAAGGCTTAAGAGCCATTTCACGTTTTCGCGCGAATATCTAAGATTTCAGTCGCCTAATTTACCATCTTAGGTAAAACTCCGACATTTTTAAATACATGTAAAAAATAGGCCGATCTTTCGTATTAACAATTATAGAGACACATTTACAAAAAAATATTCGTTTACATTGTGGTAATTAATCTCTCACAACAAGTTTACTGGAAAAACAACGCAGAGTTAATTTCATGCTCTCATATCTATCACTAATATTTATAAATTTGACTGGAAAAATACGTATCGTATCAGAAATATAATTTTGCCATAAATAAAACTAGAATATCGATTATTAATAACATTATTTCGTAAAATAATAAAATCCGAGGCCATTTTTACGTTTTATAGCGATTTTTTGGTTTAAATAAAGTGTAATTACATATATAAAACCATGTCAAAATAAACTATGTTCTTCAAGAAATCTAATTTCAAAGTTTGATGAAAATCCGTTCATGAAATTTATCATAAAATGTATATGAATATCACTCTAATTTAGAATAAATTACGATGCACAAGCATGCATCGATTAGTACGGCGCGAGCGCCCGTTGAGGAAGAACCTGTGGCATTTTGTCTCGCGTGCCGAACTTCGAGCGTCCGTATCGTAAACGCATTATTATACTACGACTACAAAATTTTGATTCTTTGTTTTTTTCCTAGGGTAAACTGTATTACTGTTTTGTTTACTATCAAGTGTATTATATTTAAGTAGTTTGTATAATGTTATGTTTTTATTTTATTCGTTTTAGCAATGGGGCGTAAGGGTTCTGTATACCATTGTATCAAAAAAAGGAAAAACAAAAATTGTGCAACCGTAAAGAAAGCAACGGAAGCGAGGTAGATATTTTTTATTTGCAGGTCATAATTATATACAGTTGTCGATCACATAAGTACCTACATATGATATGTAGGTACTTATGTGATCGACTGTATATAATTATGACCTGCAAATAAAAAATATCTACCTAAAATGCATACATTGTGCTTGAGCCCAGTAGGGCTCAAGCACAATGTGTATTTTATCGTTTGCAAGTAGAAGTTTAAGTTAGTTGTCTATTACTCATTAATTAGTAAAGTCTAATGAGACCTTATAATTTTCATTTAAAATTAATTGGGTATATATGTCACTATTTAGCATAATTTATACATACCTAAGTATTGCAGTTTAAAAGATAGAGTGGGGGAGGGACACTGCGTATGATAGGTTTTCCTTCTTTATATTGAACTAGAGGATGCCCGCAGCTACGTCCGCACATGTTTTTTTATTTATCCATTTCTTCCCATATCTCCCATACATATTATTTTTCAAAAATTAAGGCTTTATGTTTTTATTACTTTGTAACTATAATCTAGAGCAGCGATAGCTCAGTGGGGAGACTAACAGACTGCAATGCAGAGGGTCTCGGGTTCGAATCACGTCGCGCACCTCTGACTTTCGTAAGTTATATGACTTTTCGAAATTATGTGCGTATTGATTGACAATTATCGCCTGCTCCGTGCCTCAGAGAGCACGTTAAGCCGTCGGTCCCGGCTGCCATGAACATCTATGGCAGTCGTTATTGGGAGAGTGTCGACACAAAAGATCCCACTGGGTCGAAGTGTCGCCGGTCTGCACTGACTGGCCTCCACATAAGATAAGATAACTATAATCTAACACGAAAATTCGTCCGATCACCTACAAAACATCCTGTATAAATGATACAACGTTATTGTTCTTTAACTGTACCCGTCATTATGGACTACTTTAGTCCTAAGACTTTGCCGAAAACGCGAAATAAATACCTATCTGTTGTTTCATACACTTTGCCAGTGTCATAGTTCAATTTTATATGGAACAGGTAATTATATTTTCGTGACTTTTCCAAAATCCCACAACGAAAGTTACCCCCTAAGAGCTTTGCACTAAAGATAAAATAACTTTGTATATTTCTTAGGCTGCATTGATTTTGCTGAAACTTTTTGTGTGGATTGTAAAATACTTTTAATTTTAGATGAAGAAGTAAGATTACTCGATCAGAGGCTGTAATAAAATCGGTAACAGAAAATGTGAGTTTATGTAAACGTAAAAGTTTTATTGTACATCAGTCATAGTTCATTCAAATAATATAAAATTTATATAATTATTTGATTTAAATTCAAAGGAAAAGCGGCCACTTAAATTACACGCTGAGATAGTAAATTGTGACGTGGAGCAAAGTACTTCTGGATGTGACGCCATGTTGAGTACATCTAATAAGCAATCAGATTCGGTAAAATAAACTGTAAGCTATATTTTATCTCAAGAAGTCAAAAGTTATTTAGTGAATGTACTTAGTACATATTAAAAATTTGATTCCTGAGGAAGGTTTAGATGTATAATTTAACGCGGGTGGAGCCGCGGGCCACGTCTAGTTGTTTATAAAAATGAGTATAATCACCCGCTAAGAAATTTGCACTAAACATACTATAACACATACTATGTTTTATTATAAAACTAAAAATTAAATAATCTAGACTTTTTATTTATATTGACTGCACGGTTGGCGTAGTGGTTTAAGCGGCCGCCTCGCCGCTTGACACTGCGCCCAGTGTTGTGGGTTCGATCCCCACACGAGACAACACTTTGTGTGATTCATAAATTGTTGTTTCGAGTCTGGGTGTTCATTGTGTCCGTTAGTTGAGTAGTAGTAGAGTATGTTTGTAAAGTCCCCCGTGACACAGGATTTAGTCCTAATGCGGGAGTTGTCTTTTTAACAAAAAAAAAGAAAATTATCTATAATTAATACAAATACGTTATTTGTTTTGAAAACTTACATAATGCAAAAGTATGTTTAATACAATTCAAGCAATAGGTACCAAGAAAAGTATCAAAACGTAACTGTTGACATGGTCGCACTATACCACGACGCTCCTAGACGCATCGTACTGTCTCGATCGCTCGGCGAGTCGGAATTTACCTAAACTTCACTTGCGTAATTTTGTGAAATGGCTCTTAAGGACGACTAGGGTTCCTATGGATGATCGGTGCGATGGTGAGCGATGGTGACCAATGTATGAGAGTCCGCAGTAGTATACGTTGGTCAAACCAAGAGAAGCATAGGCACCCGCATAAAAGAACACATAGCTGATGTAAAACACCAACGCTCGTTGAAGTCTGCTGTGTGTGAACATGTGCAACAGGGGACCAATCACTACCTGAGATTTGACAAACCACAGATGCTCGCTAAAGAACACCGATTCCTACCAAGGATGCTTCGCGAGGCTATTGAAATCAAGAAACATCCTAATTTCAATAGAGAAGATGGTTGGAATGTACCACCAGCTTGGGATCCAGTAATTCAACTAGTCAAACCCAAGAAGAAGCAAACCACAGCTAGACTTCATGATACTTCGAGTTCATTCTGCGTAAATAGAAACACCCATGATTAAATTATGTTCGGGTACTTTGAAATAACTACACTGGAACATTGAGACAACTACCATCTTAGTCTCCCCGTGACCATGGCTGCTGAAAAGCAACCGAAACGTCGGGGAAAGTGTAAAAATAAATATAAATAGTATAATTTTAAATAAATATAAATAGTATAATTTTAAATAAATATAAATAGTATAATTTTAAATAAATATAAATAGTATAATTTTAAATAAATATAAATAGTATAATTTTAAATAAATATAAATAGTATAATTAAGGTTCCACAAGGATCTAATCTGGGACCGCTACTGTTCCTAATTTTTATTAATGATTTACTGGGTAAAATAGATAGTAAATGTCTGGCTTACGCAGATGACATAAAAATCTTTAGATCGGTTACTGATTACCATGATTGTGAATGTCTTCAATCAGATTTAAATACAATTGTTGATTGGTGCGTGGAAAACTCGATGTCACTGAATATCAGCAAATGTCAAGTTATAACATTTACTAAAAATAAAAATCAAATTAACTTTCCTTACCACATCGATGGGGTCACTATAGAAAGAGTAAAGGTGGTGCGCGATTTGGGGGTACTTTTTGATACGACTATGTCATTTAAACCTCATTATGACCACATCTGCACTAAGGCTAACCGCATGTTATCGTTTATATTTCGAAACGCTAGACCGTTTAAACAAGCAAGCTCTCTAATAACATTATACTGCTGTTTACTAAGAAGCATAGTTGAGTACTGTTCATCAGTGTGGTCGCCCATTTACAGGACGCATGTAGATAGAATGGAGGCGATTCAGAGGCGCTTTATTAGAGCACTATCCTCTAAGTTTGGATTAAGGCGGAAACTACCAGATTACGATAGTCGACTTCGTAGGTTTGAAATATTGAACCAGGATAAGAGAAGGTGGATGAGTGACATGTGCACTCTACACAAGATTGTAAATGGCTCATTGGATTGTCAACTTGTTGGCCAGCTGAATTTTAAAATACCAACGCGATCCGTGCGCATCCCACAATTATTTAGTATACCGATTAGCAACAATAATGTATCACAGAACAATCCAATTTCGCGAATGTGCAAACACTATAATGCTGTATGTTCCCGGGTTGACATATTTTATAACAATATAAGTATATTTAAAAGACTTTTACTGGAAGAGTGTAAGCTACAGTAAGATAGCAGAAACCTTAATAAAAATAATCAACTAGTACCTATGTAAAACTTTTGTAATATTTATTTTATGTTTATATAATAAGTGCATGAACATTACTGATTGTTTATATCGAATCTTCACTCACATGTTCTCTCTCTCTAACTAAATGATGTGTATAGTTATAATTGGACTCCAGATTTGAGTATTGTATACTGTTTAACATTATGTGTGTATGTATTAGTCTGTAGTCTGTTACTGTACCTATTCAATAAAAATAAAAATAAAATAAAATAGTATAGTAATAGTATAAATAGTTTTAATAGTTTCAATAATTTAATTAGCTTAAAAATTTGTAAAGTTTAATAGTGATTACAGTAGTGCAACAGTTTTTCAACATTTTGTAATAGTGTCAAATAAACAACGCAATAAAATCCGTATATAGTAGTTTAATTTCAATGAATAACATTCGCGTAAACAGAAGACAATATTATATCAAAGATGCAACTCGCTCTGGTCGCCCTGTCAGAGATAAAATGGACGTCACTTTTGAAAAAGTGGAACAAGATCGGCATGTCAGTAGTTACGACATAGCTGAAGATCTGCTAATTGACCACAAAAGAGTTTTGACCCATTTGAAAAAAGCTGGGTATAAAAAAAAGGTCGATATTTGGGTGCCACACGAGCTCACTGAAAGAAACCTAATAAACCTGAGTACACGGTTCATTAGGTTTCTTTGTGTTTTGCGATTCATTATTGAGACGTAATAAAACCGAACCGTTTTTGAAGAGATTGATAACTGGTGATGAAAAGTGGATCACGTACGATAAGAACGTGCGAAAAAGATGGCAGACAGTTATCGAACAAAATGGCACATACCTATATATTGTAATTAAATGACAAATAAACTCTAGCTGTGGTTTGCTTCTTCTTCTTCTACTTCATGATACTTTGAGTTCATTCTGCGTAAATAGAAACACCAATGATTAAAATTAAATTATATTTGGGTACTTTGAAATACCTATACTGGAACATTGGGACAATTACCATAGCCTCCCCGTGACCATGGCTGCTGAAAAGCAACCGAAACGTCGGGGAAAGTGTAAACATAAATATAAATAGTTTTAATAGTTTCAATAATTTAATGAGCTTAAAAATTTGTAAAGTTTAATAGTAATAGTAGTGTAACAGTTTCTAAATTATGTAATAAAGTGTCAAACTAAACAACGCGATAAAATCCGTATATAGTAGTTTAATTTCAATGAATAACATTTGCGTAAACAGAAGACAATATTTTGCAGGTAACATGTATGTAATTATGATGATTTAGACATGGAAAGAGAACATAATATAGCATTCGCTTCCTTAGCCTTGCATATGCTGAACTAGGTCCCATTCGGCAATTTTTTTTTTGTCAAATTAATTTATTTTCTTTCTTTCTTTCTTTTCTTTAATTGTCGATAAGGAGCAATAAAGTGGCTTGCAGGTTTGCATGCTGTTCAATTCCTGTATAACACTTTATTTTTATTGTAGTGCCAGACTTTCTCATAGTCAAGTCTGTGGGTCAAGCATATGCAGAAGACCTATAGTGCTCTACGGATCCAATATGATAAATGTCTTAGGAGGTTACACTTAGATAATTTCTATCTATGCTATCATGCAATGAATACAATATAATTTTGGCTGATTCTGCCTTATGTAGAGAGTTCAGTTAGGCAAAACTCTTAAGTATAAGAGGGAATTACATTGAGCTTTACTTCTGAATTCTCTATAATCATAATCGGATCTGGGAATTTGTGCTCTAGACCTTTCGTTACTACTACGGATGTTGTGTCTTACCACTTTAAATCATATGAGCTATTGATACATTACCTTTCAAGTTTACATATATTTTTTCTATCATTCCCTTGCTAACTTTACATCTTTATTTCGGTTCACCCTTAATCTAATCATGGCAGCTCTGAAAACATAAACAAAAATCTTATTTAAAACAAGATTAAGAATTAGATTACCACTGTTGATATACATGAACCTTTCTTATTTTTGCAGTTTCCTAACACGTAAAACGGGTATGACAATAAATGGCTATAATGAAATTTTGGATATATACTCTACCTTATACATTGAAACTTTGTATAACTTCACCTTGCCTAAGTGGGCGGGTATAGTATATCCAAAACTGATGCAAGAGCCGGCATGCTACAGGTAAACAATACATTCATTAATTGTATATTCCTTTTCTTAAATAACATTTTGTTATAATATTTGTGTAAAAACACTGGCTGGTATTTTATTGTCAGATTGTCATGTGGTCTCGGGTTCGAACCCCCAGGTAAATTTTCTGTCAAAAATTCTTCGTTATGTAGTTGACGGATGGCATAGTGGGCAACCGGTCACCATATCGTTGCGGTCGCGCTAAATGTCGGAGGTAAGAGTCCCATACGGTACAATGACTTGTGTAGTCTGGCTATACTTTGTGTCCATTAGGTGTATTTTTATAAAGTTCAGGTCAGAACCCTTGACGTCTTAAAACCTAATGCAGGCATTGTTTTAGTTATTCTCTTACACGAATATTATCCGAACTTAACCTTATTACAATTGAAACATTGTGCGAAGAACACCTAATTTCTTAATTTAAATTTAAATTCACTTAAAATCTTTCGCCTGGTTTATCCGGTCTATCGGATAACCGTCCCTTCGAACTAAGACGGTGAAGAAATCAATAACTGTGTTTTCACACATACTTGTGCGCAATGATATCTCTCAGCACAGACGTCTACGTTAAGATTGGTCTCCATTACAGAAATTCGTTACGGACGCCATTATTATCAACACAGCTTGTTTAGCTTGAACGTCGGCGTCGTGTCTGTGAATGACGACATTTACGTTCTTCATGGTTATTCAGTTACTTATATTTATTCAGAGTTTCCGCCTTAAGAAGTGATCTGAATAGCAACACAAATAAATGTTATATTTCGAGGTTTTAAATGTATTCTTTACATTAATTTACATAGGGCTATATTTTAATATTTTCTATAGAAGTAGGTAAGAATGTATCACAGATAATTATTCCGTTACGCATTACGCATCGAAAGTTACCGATCCAATATTTACACAGTAGAAGGAGTACAAATATTATATTCCGTCTATAGTTTATTAAAATAATTTGAAAACAAATATAAAATAATAGTAGGTATCCGCCCTGTATTAAACTGCCCCACTACTGGGCACAGGCCTCTATCCAGTGTGATTTAAAAAATAAAGCATTAATAAACGAATCAAGTTTAAAATGCTCAAAAAATTACACTTTTCTGCGATGTTGCCATTCGGTACAGATTACAAGGCGTATCACTTCTTAACCACTCAACCAATCCAGTAATCAAAAATAAAAAAGGTATTAAAAAGAAAAAGGCTATCATAACAAAATTTTACGTTTTAAGTAGTCTGGTTAAGCTCGATTTTCATTTCTGGTATTCTATTTTAAAACCATATTTCCAGCTTTAGTATCCAGACGGCGACACCTTATCTTGCTCGTCTGAAAGTGGGTCCTTTACTCAAACATATTAATACTCATTTGGTCAGAGCCATAACCGACGAGAGCGGCAAGCACCGAAAATTGCAATTGTACAGTGGTCATGACCTTACTGTTGGAAATGTACTTAACGCTATGGGCCTGTATGATGGAAGGTGCCCCTGTTATACATCGGCTATATTCTTTGAGTTAATAATGGGTAAGTTCAATTATATTTATGTGTACTATCTACTAGCGGTACCGACGTTATCCAACCCGAACGAAAAATATTTCTAAAACCCAATCGCAGCGCCACCTACCGGGTCTAGTTGCACCCAGGAACTCTATTAAACACACCAAAATTGCATCAAAATCGGTCAAACCTGTGGGTCAAACCGTTTAGAAATATATGTATAAAGAAAAAGTGGTTGATGGTCGACCGTAATTAATTAAATCCTTATTGATTTGATTAACTGTACTTTCTACACTACTTATATAAATAAATACGAACTTGGCAAAAGTGAAGTTTATGTGGCAAAATTTAAACTGTGCCAAATCTTGCACTTCTCCGTGCACACTATATGCATTATATCGGTAGGGCTGAGTTCGTCAAAATGTTATCCTATGCGCCTAGGTAATTGACATGAACTGTATGAACTACAACTAAACTCATCAGTTTTCGTTTACTATGCCATGTATAATGCTAATTACATATTATTTTAAAGATGTCTACCAAACTATACTATTAGGAAATAAAGTTTAAATTTACAAAGATCACAGCATCCCTTCTACCCCAATGTTTTTGTGAATTTGACACCAGGGGGTGATTACTTCATAAAAGATTACTCATTAGTCATTACTTTACAATATATGTTTAATATTTTCAGACAATGCAACATCTACACATTACGTGAGGATTTCATACAGGAACACGACTGGCATTGCCGAGCCGGTAGTACTGGACATCCCAAACTGTGGCACCAAATGCTCTGTGGCTAAATTTATGGAACTCTATGAGAACCTCCTTACCGTCGATTGGGAGTATGAATGTTCCATGCAGGTGAATATAATATCAAACTCTGTTTTAATAATCTGTATCCTTATACTGGACACCCGATCTCATTTGTAGGAAACAAATTATCTCAATAATACCTACATTCATATAAGACCAGCTGACCCGCGCAACTTTGTCTGCTTCACATAAGAGAATCTTCTCTATTTTTGCAACATTTTCCATTGATGCGCCGATCCTATCGGTCATAGCGTGATATTATATAGACTATAGTCTTCCTCGATAAATGGGCTATCCAACAATGAAATAATTTTCCTATTCGAACCAGTATTTCCTGAGATTAGCGCGTTCAACCAAACAAACAAACTCTTCACCTTTATTATATTACTATAGACTAGCTGTGCCCGCGGTTTCACCTGCGTTTATGATTACTGCGTCGCTCCTGTGGGTCGTAGCGTGATGTTATATGGCTATATAACAATCTCGAGGTAGGTTATAGGCTTATAACCTACCTCGATAAATAGGCTATCCAACACTAAAAGAATTTCCAAATCGAACCAGTAGTTCCTTCATATTAGCGCGTTCAAACAAACAAACAAACTCTTCAGCTTTATAATATTAGTATAGATTGGCAATTGGCATATTATAGTTTGGCAATGAAAAATGACTTAGCCTAATAAAACTTTTATGCTATAGTTATAACTATTAAGTAATAATTATTTATATTTAAATAATATAATGTACATCATTTACTTGAATATTATTTTTCAGTGTTAATGGAATATGGTGGGCCTTGTGATAGGTACATCAGTTTTATTTAGTAGATATTAGAATAGGGTAGTTGACTGTGTTTAATTTTTATATTTATTAGTACAAAGCATTCAAAAGAAACTTGTTTGTGCAAATAACATAAAATGAGTAGCACAAACAGTCTGGTTCCGGCCGCGAACGTGAGCGCAAGCAAGGACACGCATCCTTGCCACGACAATGGAAAATGCATCCAGAAGATTGAAATGTGCTAGTTGTAATATAGTGATATGTGAGGTATTGGCTTTTGTGCAAAATAAACTCGATGTTATGGACGAGCAAAGCCTTGTGCAAATATGTGAGAGTGCATTTAGTACGGCGGAAATTGAATTGGCTAAATCGTTACTATTTGAATCGTTAAATAAACCGCCCACGACACGAAAGCGTCAAGGAAAAACATTACGAGACTTGGAGGATATAATTTGTTTATTTAAGGAGACGGATCCTGAACAAATTCCGATTTTTGTGGCTAAAAGGTTGGAAAAATTACCGCCCGTTACATTTGATCATATCGATGTTACCCATTTACTCAAAAATATAGTTTTACTGGAGAAATGTATGCAAGTTTTGCAACGTTAATATGCTACCAGAAGTGAATTAAATGATCGAATTCATGAATATTATTGTAAAACTACGTCCTTTGTAAACCAAGAGAGAAATATAAATATACAAAGAGGAGGTAGAAGTAAGTTGTTTGATAGCGGGCCGATGGCGCTGCCAACATTACATGACGATGAATCATTAGTTGTCGAGCGCGAGGGTTCTGCGAATCATCCATCTCGCTCCCCCACGCAACAAGCGTCACCTATACCGCCAACAGCGATAAGCGAGACGTTTAACGTGCATATGAATGAAACGACCGATCGAGGCGCCTTATTAGCAAATAGTGAGATTCCGTCGCATACGTGCTGTACGCCGCGGTCAGTAAATAAAGCAGCTGATCAATGTAAACAAAGTAGTGATAAAACCGATAAACGTCCGTCCTTTTCTGAGATTATTCAGAAGACCGGTGAATGGAAGATATCGAATAATGAGGAATGGACGGTGGTGCAGAGGCGCAGATTTAGGAATCGGTTTATTAGTCACAAAGGGAGTGCGGTGGTTGATGTTGGTAACAAAAATATACAATTCAGAGCGGCAGATACTAAAGTGCCTTTGTTTATATCAAATGTACATAAAGATGTGTCGGAACAGGATGTTGTAAATTACATATATGAGAAGACTCAAGAGCGAGTCACACTGGTGAAAATTAAAATGAAAAAAGAAAAAGACTATAATGCATATAAGCTCTTTGTAACAAAACATAAAATTGATATATTTTTAAATGAGAAGTTGTGGCCATCTGGAGTATATTTTAGGCGTTTTGTGCATCTCCCTTTGAGGCGACACAACAAAGGAGATGAAAATTTAGATACAAACAATGAACAATCTTAGTAATATAGTCAGTTTCAATTGTAAATCACTCAAGAGGTCAATGGAAGGAATCAGAGCGTTATGTGAGTCGGCGGACGTGGTAGCTCTTCAAGAGACGTGGTTGCTGCCGCATGAGTTACCGCTACTCGGCACGATAGATGATAATTTCGGGTGCACAGGGACATCAGCTGTGGACACCGGCGCGGGACCGCTGAGCGGGAGACCATACGGTGGCGTGGCGTTATTGTGGCGTAAAAGTGCGTTTGAGTCAGTGTTGCCAATAGAGTGTGATAATGTGCGGGTATGCGCGATCAACATAACTATGAGTAGTAGATCTGTAGTGATTTTCAGTATCTATATGCCAACAAATGCGAATGACAATCTTCCAGAATTTACAGCATGTTACTATTTGCTCAATAATAGAGATAGAAGAGAATAAGGGAGTTGAGGCTTTTTACATCATAGGAGACTTTAATGCACATCCGAATGAGTTATTCTATAATGAAATGATAAATTTTTGCTCAGATCAAAGCTGGTGCTGTGTAGATGTGAATATGTGCGACAGTAATACGTACACTTTTACTAGTAAATCGCATGGCTGTAATAGATGGTTGGACCATTGCATCGTGACGGAGTCGGCGCAGCAATCAGTTGTTGCCGTGAGAGTATTGTATGACGTGTATTGGTCCGATCATTATCCGATTGTAGTAGAATGTGACTTGTACAAAATTAAGCTTAAATTGGTAGATGAGGTAAATGATTATAATTCAGCTGTAAATCGTGTTATTTGGGGTGAGAGGTCGTCAGAGCAAACTAACAAGTACCACGACCTCTGTCATTCAGGACTTAGACTGATTGATATTCCTGGGGAGTTGATTAATTGCTGTGATAGATTCTGTGATCGTAGGGAACATCACGCAGCTCTTGATATAATGTACTCATATTATAAATCGCTGGCAATGGCGGCCATTCAGACTTACAAGACCAGATGTCGGAGGAGGGGTGGCTATGTCACTGGATGGAATAAACATGTCGCAGATGCTCACCGAGAGGCGCGGCTTAAATTCCAAGTGTGGACTATAGCCGAGCGACCAGCTATTGGTCGCATATTCGATGAAATGGCTCAGGCGAGGAGATATTTCAAGACCAAAATCAAATGGTGTCAAAACAGGCAGTAACAGCTTAAAATGAATCTCCTCGCTTCCAACCACGCCACAAAGGACTTTAAGAGTTTTTGGAAAAACACAAATAAAATTAATGTGAGGCCTAGCCTCCCGGTGAGTGTCGGTGGCATCACTGACCACAAGCAGATAGCCGATGCCTTTAGGGATCATTTTTCTGTAACGTCACCCCTGAACCCGATATCTCGTCACGTGATCGATGCTGAGGCCCTTGTGACAAGGCAGAACGTAAAAATTCCTGCTAATAGAGTGGCTAGAATTATCTCAAGAATGCAACGTGGAAAGTCACCGGGTAATGTTGCCCTCAGTATCGAGCATTTTAAACATGCTGGGGTCCATCTGCCTAGAGTGCTGTCACTGTTTTTCATCCTGTGCACGGGTCACTCTTATTTACCAGAACCGCTTATGCGGACGATAGTGGTCCCTATAGTTAAAAATAAGACGGGTGACACATCCGATATAAATAATTATAGCCCAATCTCGCTCGCTACCATCACAGCGAAGGTACTGGACGGTTTGTTGAATGGCAACCTTTCAGAATACGTGACGGTGCATGACGCTCAGTTCGGCTTTAAGGCGGGAGTGTATACGGAGAGCGCCATCTTTAGCCTAAAACACACCCGTCAAGTACTATACCATGAGAAAAACGCCGGTGTACGCGTGTTTTCTCGACTTATCGAAAGCGTTTGATCTCGTCGTCTACGAAATGCTATGGGACAAGTTGAGAAGCGCGGGTGTGCCGGCGGGGTATATAGCCCTTCTCAGTTACTGGTATGCTCACCAGACTAACCGAGTGAGATGGGTCCGTACTATGTCGGATGAATACAGGATGGAATGCGGTGTAAGGCAGGGGGGATTAAGCTCGCCTTTGTTGTTTAATTTATATATGAACCAGCTTATCGAGCGACAGCAGCACACATGTCGGCTGCTACATTGATGGCACATGTGTTAATAACATTAGCTACGCGGATGACATGGTGCTGCTCAGTCCATCGATAAGTGGGTTGAAAGAGTTACTGTCGACCTGCGAGATGTATGCGGAGGTGCACGGCCTTAAATACAACTCAAAAAAGAGTAAGCTCTTGGTGTTCAGAATGCCTAAACAACGGCCTCGCCGTGTACCTTTGGTATATCTCAATGGCGCAGTACTCAATGTAGTAAATAAGTTTAAGTACCTGGGCCACGTTGTCACCGATGACCTACGGGATGATGACGATATAGAGCGCGAACGCAGGGCGTTGGCGGTGAGAGGTAATATGCTTGCCCGCAGGTTCGCTCGATGTACGGTAGACGTTAAAGTAAGTTTATTTAAGGCGTTCTGCCAGTCTTTTTACACGAGCGGTCTATGGGCGTCATACACGAGCCGAGCCTACAGCGTCCTGCGTGTGCAATATAACAACGCTTTCAGGATGCTATTGCGGCTGCCGTGGCGTTGTAGTGCGTCGAGCATGTTTGTAGAAGCACATACGGATGGTTTTCATGCCATTATGCGTAAGAAAGCAGCATCCTTATTACAACGTTTACGTAACAGTCGGAATGGCATCCTGAAGACTATTGTTGCGAGACCAGACTGTCTCATCCAAAGGCACATGGTTGGAGTGGCTTTGGGTATAATAAAGTAAAATAAATCAGGGTTATATAGGTACTAACATTACTAACATAGAAGATAAGCACAAAATTGTTACTAACTTATTACTAACAATTTATGGACTGTAACGTCTGAAATAAATGATTTTTATTTTATTTTATTATTTAAAGCATAAATATATATTTTGGTATGAGAGAAAGCGGGAATATATGTACGTCATAAATAATGTTATGCATCCTTTTTTATGTCTGCCGACAATACTCTTACCACCGTATTTAAAAGGCCTTTATCATATTTGAGACGTATAAAATCAAAGGCAGCAAAGTTCCACAAGGTAAAATTGTAAGGAGATAAAAAAATCGTCCTATGGGACTCATAGCAAAGAGGTTCTATATGTTTTGAATTTAGCATGTAGAATGATTGATATTTTTTTGTTTTTTAATTAAGTCGCCATCCTACTACAATATTAAGTAATAGGTGGTTGCAATTGTAGTTTGGATTTTTGCTGCCTTTGATCCTATACGTCTCATTTATTTATTACTAGATTCACTCACTTGTTTGCATTTTATATTCTGTTTAAAGTAACTATTTGATAAAGTTATGAAAGCATTGGTCTCAACTACCCTATAATGTAGCGAATACATGAATTATTACAATAATGTAAATAGTGTATGTATGGTTATACATATTATAAATTAGATTTGTTATTAGTAAGTTTATGTTGATCGCCGCATCTTAGCTTTATGTAGGGTATTTTAATATAAAGGTCATTTTTTATATTTGCAGTTCCCGCCAATTCTTGGAGCTGTATTCGGCATTACAATGTTTTTATGCATCGTAATTTATGTCGCACACAAAACGCAGTGCTCCAGGGTTGCCCTAAAACAACGGTATTAATTAATTTATTTATTTTGTAACGTTTATTTGTTGACAGTGTCATACCACATCCACAATTATTTGTACTTTGTGTCCTTTTGTTGTAGGTACTTTGTGTTCTTTTATTGTATGTTTATAAATTTACTAGACAGGAAATTAAAGCTACCTATAGTTAACAACTTGTTCAGTCTGATGTAATACGTCCATATGGTCGTCACATTTTTGTACTAAAACTCAATCAAAACTAAGAAATTATTTCGAAAAATGTATAGGTACTTACTTAATTTTACATCGCTATGTTGCAAATCATAATTCCTTATAAGATATAGCATAATACGTAACATAGTCTTTAAATGTATTGTCAGAAGGAAGGCATTTAAATTATATGATTATACTAGCTGACCCGGGCAACTTCGTCTGCTTCACATAAGATAATTTGCCCCGTTTTTGCAACATTCTTCATTACTGCTCCGCTCCTATTGGTCGTAGCATGATGTTGTATAGCCTTTAGCCTTCCTCGATTAATGGGCTATCCAACATTAAAAGAATTTTTCAATTCGGGCCAGTAGTTCCTGAGATTAGCGCGTTCAACCAAACAAAGAAACGCCAGCTTTATAATATTAGTATAGATTTTTAATGATTTATTTAAATTGCATATAAAATTTAAAAAAGATTTTTAAATGTATGCATAGTCTCATGCCAACAAACTCAAAGAAGCAGGCAGAGACTGTTTTAAAGCGACATTTCGCCAGCTATATTTTTCGCCCCTTGTAACAGCGGGCGTGCTATCTACCAAGCACAGCTCCAGACATCACGCATCACGCATGAGAATTTATTGACAGAGTATATGCGGCCGTGAAGCAGTATTTTTTACGTGTGGTTGAATATCACTTCTAACTTATACTTTATCTTGCTTCAGCTTTGAAAAAACTTCCGGCGAGATCCTGGCTACCTCGATGTTTCCACTAAATCTCGTCGACTAATTTAATGGATCCTTATGCAGAACCTGCTCATGCTCAGTTGAGCATGAGCAGGTTCTGCATAAGGTAATAAGTATTTCTTTATTTTATATTGATTATTATTAAGATTTATTTGATATTTTTGCTACACCATTGCATATAAATATTCAAGAATTTTATTTAAAAAAACCGTGTGTCTAATTATATCTTTTGATAATAATTACAGAAGCTTTTTGACGATTTTATATTAATATAAGTACTTTTTTACATAAGTGGTCACCGTAACCGCGGTAGATGTAGCGGGGTGGCGACAAACGAGTGCTCGTAGCACAAAAAAAAATGCTGTGATTTGATGTAAACGAGTGGACTATGTAAATCTATGTATTAAATGCCGACTGACACAGGGTATGAGTGATTTATATTCATTTCAATAAAATAATTATTGTCAGACTGGGCTTCGTGGACCGAGCGTTGCCCAAAATATAGAGTAATGCCGGTGAAGGTTTCTATTAAAATAGAAAAGAACATTACATTCTCCCATGTTATAAAATGAAAATATTTTTACTCAGTTCGGTTGACATTTAATACAGAAAATTAGAATAGCAATTTTGTATGTAAATCATACGTATTATATACGTATATGATTATAAATAATATCATATTTATAAGAATTTTACAGGTTAACCATATCTATATGGTTTAACTTATATCTACATGTTGTCTTGTACCGCAATATTAATGAATCTACTACGTTGAATAACCTACCTGATTTTATATTTATTTTGCGTTTATTAAATCCACGTATGATTGTATATATCACCGAACTATTAGTAAGAACGGCAAGCTTATGATGTTAATACACGTAGAAGTAATTACAAACCACCGGCAACAACGACCACTTAGGAGCAAGTCCACTGTTGAACAGCTGACATAGAACCGCAAAGTCGTATGATTCTAAAACTGAGCAGTGATTACAACCTAATGAAACGAGTGCGTTGTATTGACAATTTTATATAGGTGCTTACCATTTACATAATGCCGTCAATTCACAATCTGACTATATATAGTAAAATTACTATATTCCGATGATATAATTATGTATGTCGCAGTTACATATAGGTATATTAAACACAAGTTTGATCGAATCTCTAAGTGACTTCATTAAATCGCAGCAGATGTTATATTACAACACAATTTTATCAAATCACAAGTTAAGTGGAATACAAAAACATGCTACTACGTAATTAAAAAAAAAAGAAAGAATATTAAAAGTTTAACTGTATTAGCTAATGAACCTGAAGTAGATAAAGATTTGATTCGATACAAACCAAATAACAGGTATTGTATGAGACAACAATTGTTTAAAATTATTTCAGTACATACAATTTTGGCTTCCTAGGTACTCTCTTGTTAACAGAAAATATCGACATCTATGTTGCGGATTTCACTGACTAAGCTGCGTTTCTGTAAAATTGCAGGCAACTTTTCTTTATTATTGGAGTTGAAGGGTTCAAACAGTTTACCTTTAAAAAATTCAAAGTAATGTGCAAACCAAATAGAAAGCCTGTAAGATAAGTTAAACTGTACAACTCGAGATGCCACAAATTCACTTTTTTTTTTTAAATAACTGATGTTCCAAATTGCATTTATTTATTCATATTTATAATATATTATTAAAATCAAGGATTTTTGTCTTACCAAATAAACCTTGGCAATTCCACAAGAAAGCTATTTGGGATTTCATAAAATCACAGTTTTTATCATATAAGTACATTGTTAATATAGCTACCTAATTCTGTATACCTACCCTGTACCTATAGAGTGATGAGTATGACTGATATATATAATCCCACGATTTTATAATTAATTATACCTATCTAGTGAATAATAAGTTTATGACATTTTGGTATAATTTACTATATTGAGATTACCAACCTACATAATTCTCTACAATCATCGTGAAAATATCTATTCATTTTATAAAATAATATTTACATAGGTAATATTGTTGTAATTAGGTAATAAAATATTATGAAATAAATATTATGTACTTACCTATTAAGAAATTGTTGTTGTGTTTTATTTCATAATTACCTATAGAAAGCTAATATATGCATCTATTAATATTTACTTGCTTAGCCGCAATTTTATCAATTTTAATTCGCCGCGCCGTATGAAACGGCAGGCCACTACATAACGACCTACCTTTAAGGCAAAACTCACTTTAAAGCCCTACTGTCGGCCCCACAAGAGGGGAGACGGACACGACACAGGGGCGCGTGGTAATACGCACGCCATCTCTCGGACCTGGTGCTGGGTAAGGGTCGCGGAAAGCGGTTGGATGTCAGGAGCACCAGATCCATTTGTGTGTAAAACTGTGAGGGAGGCCTATGTTTAGCAGTGGACGTGTTCTGGGTGAGAAATCTTTTGTCAAGAAATTCAGTTTGGATCTATGCTCGGTAGGTGCGAAAAAACTCACTCTCTCTATTATGTGGAAACTAGAAACATCGTTGGCGGGAAACTTTCCAATGAAACCAACAGTGCAAAAGGGGAATGTGGATAATAAATAAACACAGAAAAATTAATAAATAACTTTTATTCGTAAATCGTATGTTTGATGTGCTTATATTGCACCTAAATGTTATGTATTACATAATGAGTTTGTTGTCGATTGATTTTACGCACATAACATTTGGCGATTCCATTACCTTTACATACTTGGCGGCCCAAGTTAAGTTACAGTTTTGTAAATCATATTTTAAATAGCGAAACTTACATACATAGGTACATAGATTCGCGCCAGATTCCCAGCGAGATAGGCAGAGACTACGGTTTTCCATTTGCTACGATCCTGACACACTTCTCTGGCTTCATTCACTTTCATCACATTCCTCATGTTACACGCTCGCCAGTTTAAGATGCTCTTATCCTATGTTCATCTATAGTCAAAGTGTTGCTTGTATATTATTTTTAATGTGTCTTGTGAAGTATTTGTTGCATTACTTCTCATATATACCTATTGGTAATTGAAGCTTTCAGTAGGTACTTGGGCCAAAGTAAGACAATAAAATTAGCTCCATAGTAATTTTATAGACTTTTTTTGAGTCTCAGCGTTTTTGGCTTTGCCTCCGCACTACTTCTTTTATGTTTATGGCTATCTGTAAAATAAAGAGAACGCTATAATTATTTTATTTCAATTTATTTAATTTATCGACATCTTCTATAATAAAACTGGTACAAAACATTTATATGTACGTGTTTTTTCTTAGCCAGCTAGCCAATTTTACGGCCTCGACCTGTATCCGAATAAACTTCTTACTTCAACTTATTACTACGGTAGCGTTCCACTTAGCACTCACGACACTCACGCTCACGACCACAGCTTTCCCCGTTCAGGCGGCTGTACACATTGGGCCAAGGTAGTAGGCCAGCGTGTTGGGCCAACGTGTAGAGATCTACTTGGCGGTATCAACATACCTTGGCCTACCTTGGCCCAATGTTTACAGCCGCCTTTACACTTGCTTCCGAGCGTTACAAAATTGTAAACTCAAGTGGAACGGATAATAGAGCGTTTTGAGCGTTGACGTAAATAATACAAATGGTGAATTAGAAAAAAAAGCGAAGCCTTAAAGAGGTTGCAATTTGTAAGTCTGACCAATAAACTCTTATAGTTATTGGTTAACTGTATTTATATTATATTAAAATATATTTAATATCCTCATTGATATATAAAAACCACATCAATGAATATCCTACTAATATTAGGTATAAAAATGTGAAAGTTTGTGAGGATGGATGGATGTTTGTTACTTTTTCACGCAAATATTACTGAACAGATTTTGATGAAACTTTACAGTATTATTGTTTATTCATCGAAATAATATATAGGCTACTAAAAATCTATTTTAACATAAATCTACATTAGCGCGAGCGAAGCCGCGGGCAAAATCTAGTATTTCATAATTTTGTGGAGTATTTACTTAATTCATTTACATTCAAATATATTCAAAATGTATTTTGCGGCAACAGTAGAATATTTGGTAGTGCATCGCAATAATGCTCCAGAAAGTACTAGTTCACCCAGTTCAGATGAAGAGTAGAATACCATTCTACAAAATCGTGAAAAACTTAAACTTAGACCACGTATTTACGATTTACATAGGTAATGTAATTAATCGTTACTCTGATGAAGAATTCAAAAGTCTGACAACTGAAACACTGTTGATTATAAAATGTTTACTTATTTAAGTAGGTATTCATCGTTTCATCAAAATCGCATGAAATAAAGTTATAATAGGTTGAGGAAAAAGTCTTTACGCATATAGTCTATAAATATTTAGTAAAATCTCTTTGGTTGTACTAGTTGTATCTGGCTGGTTTTGATACCATTAAAAAGGTTACATTTAAAAAAAAAACAATTTAGTAAAATATTGTTTCCCGCCGGTTTTCATTTGTTTTTCTTTCTGTCAAAATGAGTGAATCTAATGAAGAAATTCGATTCAATTTTATTTCAACAAAGTAAAGAATGCAAATAAAAATTGTAATGTTGTTTATGGACGGACCTAATGCATTGTCAGTAGGAGTAGCACAAAGTTGGTTTAAACGTTTTCAATCCGGGAATTTTGATATCAAAGATGCACCTCGCTCTGGTCGCCCTGTCATGGATAAAATTGACACCGTTTTTGAAAAACTGGAGTAAGATCGGCATATCAGTAGTTACGACATAGCTGAAGATCTAGGAATTGGCCACACAACAGTTTTGACCCATTTGAAAAAAGCTGGGTATATAAAAAAGCTCAACATTTGGGTGCCACACGAACTTACTGAAAGAAACCTAATGAACCGTGTACTCATTTGCGATTCTTTATTGAGACGTAATGAAACCAAACCGTTTTTGAAGAGATTGATAACTGGTGATGAAAAGTGGATCACGTACGATAAGAACGTGTGAAAAAGGTCGTGGTCAAAGGTCGGTCAGACTTCACAGACTGTGTTTGCCACAGTCTGTGAAGCCTGACCGACCTTTGACCCGGGCTAACTCGCATTAAGGTGATGCTGTGTGTATGATGGGATTGGAAGGGTATTGTTCATTATGAGCTTTTACCGCCGGGCAGACCTATCGATTCGGATCTTTACTGCTAACAACTGATAACATTAAAGCCAAAAATTGAGAGAAAGCGGCCGGAATTAATCAATAGAAAAGGTCAATACAAAGGTCTTTTATCACGATAACGCTACACTTGACACATTTTTAGTTATTCAGCAAAAATTAAGAGTTTGGCTGGGAGATGTTAATGCATCCGCCATATAGCCCTGACCTTGCACCTTCAGATTTCCACCTGTTTGGGTCTCTTCAGAATTCTTTAGACAGTATCAGGTTAACATCAAGAGAGGACTGCCAAAACTACTTGTCGCATTTTTTTGATAAGAAGTTCCAAAATTTCTACAGCAACGGGACTATCTACACGATGTCACTACCTACACGATGGCAGACAGTCATCGAACAAAATGGCACATATGTATTGTAATTAAATTAAATAAACTTTGAAAAGTAATGTCTTGAGTTTTCATATAAAATGCTAAAAAACTTTTTCCCCGACCTTATATTTTCGTAGTCGCCATATTAGTTACTTTATATTTTAAAAAATGGCGCTAATTTTCTCAACTCTTACGACGACCCACCTCTCGGGATGGGTCGTCGTGAGCTTTGCGTGAGCGTGAGTCGTGACGTCATGAGTGACGTTTTCGCCGCGACCAGAACGATCGCAGTCATGTGGAACGGCTAAAGGAGCACCTTGGGGCACAGAATAAATAGTACTACTTGGGCGTTGTGAACGCTAAGTGGAACGCACCCTACATACTTTAACATAATAGAAAAGTCATATTTCTAATCTGTGGTCTCTCTAGTTGTCAAATGAGAAGGAAGTGTTTCGAACAGGAGAATATTGTGAAAATTTATAATTTTACGGAGAAAATCGTTTTCCGATATTATATTGACTGGCAGAGACTGAACTGTATTTTTTTTAGTGATGGGTTTACTCGTTTTATAAACTAAGTGCAGTGCGTGTTATTGATGTGTTTACGGTTTGTTTCACAGTTATTTGGTCACGTCTCCTTCGTTTATCCCTCTGTGGGTGTCCCCTTGTAGTCTTGGGTGAAGTAGGTACTGTTTTGTCCGCAAAAACTTTTTCTTACTGTCAATAAATTTTTCGCGTACCTTATTTTTATTCAAAAGCTAGTGAAAAGTTTGAATTCATTTTGACGTTACTAATTTCTAAATTACCTACCTACATGAAGTTTTATGCGTATGAACCACCTTACATCAAGTAGGTAACAATCTCTATAACAGACTTAACTTTGAAGTAAGGATTTTCATGATTACCATATGAAGATGCGCAAAACAGTTCATCTACCATTTTCTGAAAAAGTTTTAGTTCTATAGATCTACTACTTGGTGAGTTAACATTATTTTCTACTAAGTATATGAAGTTACTTTTTATCAAGATTTACTCCCTCTTCAAAGACATATTGTTGCAAAATTAAACACAAAAGATCCCACTGGGTCGAAGTGTCGCCGGTCTGCTGGACTGAACCTACGGTGGAACAGGCTGACATTTTTTAATTTTTGTATTAATCAAATTTTTACCAGTAACAGTCGCTGAGCTTCTTAAAACATTATCTGCCTACATTGATAGGTGAAGTTCAAGCCAACGTTTTAGTTCTTCACTATCGAAAGCAAATAAATTTTCGTGGACAGCTTACGAATTGTGAACCTCCATTTTTTGTCACCCCAACGTAGACCCCCGTCGAGTGTCCTGTGGACCCCTGGGGGTACCTTTATTATTTATACCTAAATATGGCTTTAATTCATTAACTACTTCACGTGTTAATTTACTCAGGTCCTTTACATATAATTCAAATGCATATATATGGCAATCTAATAACTTTTAGTTACTGGACATAATATGTGTCATACTTTTAAATTCAGTTTATTTTTATTTTATTTCATAGAAAAATAAACAATTATACAATTTGTATTACAAACAGGTATAAGTATAACAATGGGTATATGTACAATCCCACTATGTTTTTACATATTACTAAATTCAGTTGAATTTATATCCAGTTTAGACTTCTAATTTATTTTCAATAATATGTTTAAACTTTGGCAGGGTTATCATAGATTATCTATAACAACTATTAACTTTACTTGGCCTTATGTATTTCTATACATACACCATGTTTCATTCCTATATGGAGGAAAATAATCAAAACCAACTTCTGCTACTTAACCACTATCAAAATACTAATAACTATAAAAGAGTCATAAAGTCCTAGTAAACCTTTGTAGTCCTCATAAACAATCAATTGAGGTTAAAGTATTAATTTCTTTTTTTGTAACAATCCACATAGTATAAACATAAACTATTTTAAACCTGATTATCACCATTGATTAAGTTTATAAATTAAAAATACTACATACTTTTTAAACCAAAACACTGTGCTAAAATGTATTACAGGTTTTAATTGATTAATAATTATCATATTATATATAAGTAGCTCCAAAATATATAAAGTATATTCATAAGGAGAAATAAGATCAATAACTTAAGACTGACTGTACAAGGTAGCCAACAAGTATTTAGTCTATTTTAGAATTGAATGCTAATTAATCTACACTTTGTGAAAATGGGATAAATCCCATATGTACATGATATAATTAAGCTGTAACACACTCTACTTACAATGCCGGTATATAAAGAAATTTATGTTAAACTTTAGCTCTCATTTTTATTAGTCAGGCATAGACCTATGTCATCTTAACATGCTCTCTATATATTTATTGCCAAATATTTAAATAAAATCTAATTAAATGCTATTCATCTGCTACTATTGACATTACCTATTTCTTATAGAAAATGGTATACATATATACATTACATGTTATAAAATTGTAACTTGTTAATGCACTGTACATAGGACATATTTAAGAAAGAAATATGTGAGGTAACTTTGAGATATTGAGACCAAATAAATTATTTTTCTATATTTGTTGTCTGTCTGTATGTCTGTACGCGCATCACGCAAAAACTACTAGACGAAATTGAATATGGTTTTCACAACAAAATTGTATTGCTAGAGGTCTAACTTAAAATCTGGTGCATGTTTCATTGTGATAAGCCACCTAAAAGTCGAGTATTAAGAAACAAAAATATGAATAGATGAAGTTGGTACTTCCAAATAACACACGTACGAAGTCGCGGTCAAAAGCGGGATTTTATTAAAATAAATAACAGTCATTTTATTACAAGAATCGGCCCTGAGTTGGCTTTAAATAAAATTAATTAAGTACATGCAGATATTCATCCTACAGTGCTATCATGATATATATTATTTTTATTCTTTAATTATTATATTAAATATACTTACTTTTCTTAACTAGTGTAACCAAAGTTTATAAAGGTAGTTTGTACCTGGATATATGTTAGTGTTACTGTTAATATACATAAATCAACTTATTATATTCTGATCATTGTTAACATTAATAATGAACAAAGAAAATTTAGCAATCTATCCATTGCACCATTGTAATGGGTTTTTTTATTGTGTTATAATAGTATGTGGCGTATGTATATACGCGTAATCAACATATAAGTTTATGAGGAACCTGGAATCGAACGGAGCATCATACGTCTAGCCGCGACGAAACCAACTTACGAACTGGCGACGCGCGAAGCTTCCCTCTGTTTTTATACGTGGCAGTATTTATTTTTACGTGGCTCGCCGCCGCACGCACACACGTTCAAGAACTCCTCGTAAAAATGTAGAATTGTGTTAACTTGTCGCTGATTGGTGTAAATGATTATTGTACACATTAGTGCTAGCGTTACTTGCATGAACAATTAATGGGATATAAAAAGGCTTAAAAATTGAAAATATATTCTTAGTTGAATCAGTCTACGTTTTTCAATATAACCCTAACGGTTACCAGCTACGGACCTGGCTTATGCCTGCCGGCTGATCTAGAACCCTAACGGTTACCAGCTACGGACCTGGCTTATGCCCGCCGGCTAATAATGCGTTAAAAGTAAAACAATGAGATGTGACATTGTAAAGTAATTAATATCACAAATTATGATCACCTTACATTGTCACTACATTTATTGACATAATTTTGACTACCTAATTATTTACCCATAGTACGTTTTGTGTTTCTTTCATTGTTTTTGATTTTAGTAAAATGAAAAGTTAGCAACCTTGCCTCCTTAGAAACTCAAATTCTTTCCAACAAATTAAGAAAACATTTAATAATATCAAATGTTTTCTTAATTTGTTGATTATGATAGTTCATAGGTACTATGTCTACTTCACAAATCAGTTTCATTTTTGATGTAGTATAAGTGTAAAACATACCAATAATATCCCATAGAATGACACGGACTAAAGATATAGCAATTATATTATCTCTAGTAGAATATCGCGGATTATAGACAAAACTATTATTTCCCATAAGACGCCGCCGACTAGACATAGCAACAATAATATACAGAAAAGAAGCAGAAATGTTATTAGCGCACGAAAAGAAAAAGACTCAGGAAAGATCCAATTGGCTCGATTTCTATTGGTCTCAAAACAAATTGGTTCAAAGAATTCCCTTGTAAAACAGTCTAAGTCTAAGCACAATTATTGTTCGAATGATCGCGTGATATTAGCAGTTGCGCTACGTACCTATTTATTGAATTTTTAACACAAGTACATTAGGTATTAATAACAACATTGTATGGATCAGATTTTTGACGTCCATTACCATGGAAGAGACACATCTAACTTATAATATCATTGCATATCAGTTATTTCCTTTAGGATGTCGCTAAATAAAGACATAGCAATTGTATACAACTGAACAATTATTATTTCAATTACAAATCAGTATTTACCCATTTCCAACTTTTTTATTATGTTGAATCTAACAACCTGTACCTTCAACCCTAATTGGCCGTTATTGATTGGTTAATGTTACGATTATTCGCGATTTTTTTTTAGCAAAAGTTATAAAGATGCTACCTTACGTTTACGGCTCTGGTCGCATCGATTATTATTAGAGCAACTTTATTATTACTTTTTAAACAAGAGATTTGAAAAAATGTATTAGTATAATTTTCATACTTGTTTCTAAGTCACGGGTATTGCCTTAACATCTCTCTTATGATAAATACTTGAGTATATGGGTTGTATTTGCGCAGTGACAAGGGTCAAATATGCAGAGGCCTCTAGAGAGTTTTAATAGGAAGTGATATGAGTGACCTACCAACGTGCTATCACAGCTGCACTATTAAGTACGGCCATAGACTTACCGTGGTAAGCGGTTGACTATTTTTAAACATGGAACCTAAAAAATTTGCGTTATAGGGACAGATGATCAATGAACCGGTATAAATAGACACTAGATAAAATGCAGCACCTGTCAGCAATACTCGCAAATTCACCTAGTGGATACTAAATACGGGCCTAGAAAGTTTGCCCTAAAGGTAGAAGTGAGTACCACTAATGTGTGCGAGCGGTTTGACATTTGCGGGTTTCATCGGACCTCTTGACAGAGATCGATAGAGTTGCCCTGTAGTGACGTCCTTGAAAATGAGACGCTTGATCTGATTTGGGGTTAGACATGTTAGATATAACTTTTAAGCTACATGCTTGGATATATAGCCTTAGCGAGTACCTTTCGACCAGCTCATCAAGGCAAGCCAAATTCAAAAACGGCTTTGGTTATTGGGTTATTCTCACGGCCAACCGCTAAAGACAAAGTAAAGAAAATGCTCTGAGTGTCGCATTGAGGTATTTGATAATGCAGTGTTATAGCTTAGCTTTTGCTCGCGGCTTCGCTCGCGTAAAAGTAGGTTAGGCTATGTTAGTAACAGTAAATATAATATTTTATGTAACTCTGTGATAATATGTATAGCTTTCTATTGATGAAAGATTTTTTAAATCGGTTGAATTTTTTGAGTTAAATCCTTACAGACAAACAAACGAAAAATCAAATCTTTTCTCTTTATAATATTACTAGCTTTTGCCCGCGGCTTCGCTCGCGTTAATTTAGAATTTGACAATCAATTCGGGTTGTACTCTGGTTGTAATAATATAATTCAACCATGATTCGAAAGACACGTGGCGCCATCTATTATTATCATAAGAACGTTATTATTGTTTTCCTCGAGACCAGTAACTTTTTTCGGGATGAAAGGTAGCCTATGTCCGTTTCTGTACACCTAACAACGTATATGCAAAATTTCAGGATAATCGGTTCAGTGGTTTAGGCGTGAAAAGGTAACAAACAAACTCATTTTCGCTTTTATAATATTAGTTATGAAGGATTAGGATAGGATTAGGATTATAGACATGTAGCTATTATTATTTACATTGTTATCGTAGTACCTAACTAATGACCGATGGATAGTAATAATATAACGTGGACCTATTGTGTCATCGTAAGAATGCATTTCTTTAGGTATGTTTTCTTGGTATCCGTGACTCTATTCGCACTTTTTTAAAAGTAGGCTATTATATTACGAATTCCTCGGTGTTCGATTCATTTCCATACCACAATAACTCATCCAATCGGTTCATCGCATCGGTTTGACGTAAAAACGTAACAAATAAGTAAGCTTGCTTTCGCGTTTATTTCGTTATAATGGATCGCCTGTTAATATTTGCAATACAGAAGGATATCATTTGTAAATTTAATTGCGTTGTAATATATTATTTATGTATTCAGTTTAATTAGAACGGCTACAGGCTAATAATACTAACTAATATGTAGTTATAAGGTCATGTATTACATATTACAAACCACTAATAAATAGCACCTAATTAATCTTGCCCAGCATAATCCAAAATTGTTTATATATATAACAATAGAGCCTGCTAGTTGATTATATTTAATTGCATTTATCATTTTGCCATTAGTGTAATTTCGAAGGTAGTAAGTAAAGTTTAAACGTGCGTATGTACCAGAACTATAAATTCCTACAAATATCAGCGTTTCTAAAATATCACACATTTTATTGGCATTGTTTTGTATCACATCAAAGACATAATAGTTGAGTACGGTAATACAAACGCGTTAACAAAACGATGTACACGGCAGCGTGATTCTTAACAAGCGTAGTTGTCAGCATGTATGATACTTATGCGTTGGTTTAAAGTAGTGTGAAGACCCATGTGACGTAAGTTGTGTGGGCATCACAAGCGATTAGCCGGATCTATACCGTGCGAGGCCGGTCTCGATGCGGTGTCTATGTACGTTATCATTTGCTCGTAGCATCGAGTTTTTAATTTGCCTCGCCTTGGCTTTGTTACGATAGGTAGCTGTAGGTTTGAAGGCAAGGCGGATTCATAATTTGCGATAAGTTGCGAAAGGTCCGTATTAACTGTATGTATGTATAACAGTCTTATCGCACGCGTTTCGACTGGACAAGAATATGGCCCTAGATTAGTTTGACGTCAACTCGTTAATGGATGTAGGACAGGCTTGCAATAAGTACTAAATATGTTTATTGGAGCATTGCATATTAAAGTATTTACGCTTTATTATTTCTTTAACGTACGATTTTATATTAATCTTCGTTGCCACATCTGTATATTAATACGTGAAGCGAAAACTTTGGATCCCTTTTTACGAAAATTGGGCGGACGGAGGAGTATGAAATTTCGCACACTTATAGTTTATACAGAGAAGAAGTGACGAATGCTAATATTTATATAAAATATGTATAATAAATACATTAAATTAATGAAAAAACACTACACGCACACAACCATGCATTTGACACACGCAGTCGAAGCGCGTAACTATGGTTACATATATCAATATAAGTGTATAATGACATGACATACCTAATATATATCAGTTGGTCGAATTTCGAGCACTAGGCGACCGCTAGTTTAAATTAAATACAGAGAAACCAAGATCACATACATTAGTATATTAGGATACTATTTACATAGAATAAGGCATTGTTATTTCTAATACTTACTTACGTATGTAATTCTTTTAAATCAAAACGATAAGAAAGTCAGAATATATTGCTGAATTACGTTAATATTCGTTCTAATGGTTGTGCTTCCAGATCATAAATCACGTACTTACTTACTTGCGTTCGAATCTAGCCGCTCATGCGTTAATTTCGTAAGCGTAGATAGACACTTCAGTTTTATTTATAAGCATGAATGATAAGATATAATTACCCGTTTATTATTATTTGTTATGAGCACAATTATTACAAGATTATGTTCATATTGCACTGTATTATAATCCAAATATAAAGACAAGTGTTATCATATAAGTTTGTTTAGATAAAGACTCAACAATCTGATTTAAACCTATCTATAAATATAAAATTATTAGAAACTATAACGGCTTCTGTCTTAGCTTCGTTATTTGAATTATTATTATTCATTACGCTTGGAAGCCTGAATGTATTTTACTCTTACATTCAATGTAATAATATAAATTTACGGATAAGTTTCGTCATTGCAGATCAAGGTCATAAGGGCACGGCACCCTTCATCAGACAACATCCCTCTTTTAGACTGGATAGGGGCGAGATACATAAGGGTGCCATACATTAATTAGTAAATAATTATGCAACTTTCCCCACAGCGAGCAACATCGTCATAAGTCTGATATACGAATGTTTTGTGGACTCATTATCATTACACTCCGGAAGAAAACAATTCAGACGATCGCTTTGTGTTTTCATAAATGTTTCACACATGTACAGTGATAATCTCATTTCCTTTAACGCAAACAAATACTTTAGTTTATTATTATTGTAGAGTACTGATCGTTGTTAAATGTTTACGAGCTGTTCGTCTATTTATAGAAAACGATGTCGTAAAGATTTGGCACTAGTTATCTCGTTCAGGCGCCATTCATTTTAATTTTATCGTAAGTTAGTCTAATGCGTCGGCTACAATGTGTTAATAAGATCACTGTTGGGAATATTACCTTGTATATGGCAAACATTTGCAATCACTTATCTGCAATTTTATATCAGTAATGTTCACCCATTCACTTAAAATATCATGCATGGTTTACACTTAGGTTTATTAAATAAAATGTTGTTCAGTTGATAATATCACTACAGATACATAGCCATTACATTGTAAATTATTATCGGATCATCAGACCCGTTAGTTTTATAGAACTATCCTAGTAGTGATAGAAGAAAACGTACCTATATATTGTTCTATCTTGCATTGATGAACGCTTTCCTTTGTTCTAATAACAATTTATTTGTAACAACAATATGCGTTTGTGCGTAAAATGGCATCTTGATGACACTTTAATGACTTCTTAATTGTTTGTAGGTACCTACCTACAAGTGTCTGCGTTTAATCGAGAGCTCGAGTCTTGAGAGGCATCTAATCGATTTTAATAAAGAAGTCTATTTTTATGTCGGTCTGTAGGACGGTAAGCAACGTAATTATGTATACTTAACCATAAATAGGTTTAATACATAAACAACTACTAAAACGATAAATATGTTGATATTGTTGAACTGCTATACAAAAGTAATGTACTTATAATGATAATATGTTCAGGTTCTTTTAGAATGCTTATAAATAACGCTTAGTTACCAAACATCCGGTTTTTCCTTAAGTTATAAGTACAGTTGTATATGCAAACAATTTGATTAATTAGAGACTTTACTCCATTGTGTCAGTCTACATTACTCATGGACTGTCTGGTATGAATTTGCGGTTTCAATTACTACCAAAAGTAACGTTCGATCGCAGAGAAGAGAAATTTCTGGGTGATACTTCGTAAGGGATAAATATAACATTCATATTTAAGGCAGATCAAGCCGAAATGTATACCAAAATGTTTTGAGATTTCATACGTCCACAATTATAATATATACTGTGTCCAAAAAATAAAGTGACATTGTATTTATTTTGAAAATTCTTTATTTATTCTTCCAAATCAATTTCATCCCCTTCAAAGTAATGCCCTCCCGATGCAATGCACTTATGCCAACGGATTGTAGTCACTTTCCGGGATGGCCTTCAGTTCCGTCTTCGCTGCGGCTTGAATCTCCTCTATCGTATCAAAATGGTGTCCCCGGAGCGGTCTTTTGAGCTTGCTGAACAGCCAGAAATCGCACGGCGCCAGATCAGGTGAATACGGTGTTTGGGAACGACATGGGTTGAGTTTTTGGCGAAATGATCACGAATTACGAGTGCAGTATGGGATGGTGCATTATCGTGGTGTAAACACCAAGAATTGTCTTTCCACAATTCCGGCCTTTTTAGGCGGATAGCGTTACGCAAACGACGTTCAAATAATATTCCTTGTTGACTGTTTGGCCCGGCGGAAGGAATTCATAATGCACAACACCACGATAATCGAAGAAAACAGTCAACATGACCTTGATTTTTGAGCGACTTTGGCGCGATTTTTTTGGTTTCGGCTCCCCTTTGGCATTCGCTCGATTGATCGGTTGTTTCGGGGTCGTAAGCATAAATCCAAGTCTCGTCTCCAGTGATCATGCGTTCCATCTTGTCCTGATAGTCAGAAAGCATCGTTTCAAACCAACGCGACGCCTTTTTTCTAAAAGTCCAGTCGAGATTTGACGCGCTTGAGGCCCAAAACATCCTTTAAAATGGTATTGACCGAGCCTTTCGATATGCCAACCTCATCAGCAAGGTCTCTAATCGTTAATCGACGGTTTTTCCACACCAAATCTTTGATTTGTTGGACGTGAGCTTCGTCGGTTGAGGTTGATGGTCGCCCAGGACGCTCTTCGTCTTCGACATGTTCACGGCCGGCTTGGAACTCACTATACCACTTGTAAACATTTTTTTTAGACATAGCCTCATCACCAAAGGCTTTCTGCACCATCCTCAACGTATCCGCAGCAGAAAATTGATTCCGCAAACAAAATTTAATGCAAATTCTTTGCTCAACAAATTTCGACATCGCAAAAACGAAAAACTCACTTTTAGCAGCTCACAAAACGACGCGTATCTCAAACACTAATGAATATTTTGACATGTAAATTTGACATAGATGTCACCGACAGTACAAACAACCTAAAAAAAAAATCTCCATATCCTTCGACGCGCGCAGTTTAAATTCAAATGTCACCTTAATTTTTGGACACAGTATTACATTCTATACACCACACAATCTAAAGATCGCAATTGTTACCGCAAAATAGGATCATTCGAAAACTTATCCCGCATTCGAATGTGTTGATCTTTTTACTGACATATAAATTAATTTCAGTCTATAAAATGCGGACTACCCTACTATCAACAAAGTAGGTAATATATAATGTATATATACATAATAATATATTATTTCTAATTATTCTAATACTTGTCATTACAGTACCTATATATCTAAACAGCGCAATAATAAGCTATTACAAATATTATTCACCTGTTATTGGCAACTGTATAAGCCTATTACTTATTACAACTTTATTTTATAATTTATATACAGAAGCTGTTGGTGTACCTTTATTAAATAAATAAATAAATAAAATAAATAAATTATAATTAGTAACAATAAATACAATTAGTTTAGAGAATCATATTAAATATAATCAATAAATAATGTAATAATTAAATATATTAAGTAGGTACATACTATATACCCCGAGAAAATTTTTATATGCTATTTCATATAAAAAATTTCTTAACTTTAATAGTATAAATAAAAGCATGTACTTAATATAATATTTTGAAATACTAATAAATAGCATTTATATATGCTATTTATTAGTATTCTATATATATACAAATCAATTGCTGTTCGTTAGTCTCGCTAAAACTCAAGAACGGCTGGGCCGATTTTGCTGATTTTAGTTTTGAAATGTTTGTAGAAGTCCAGGGAAGGTTTAAAAGGTGAGTAAATATGAAAAAAATGCTTGAAATATAGTAAAAACAACAATTTCGCTTTCCCTTGGAAACTATTCCTACCTGTCAAACATTTCATGTTCGTCCCGTCGTTTAGAAATCAATTAAATTTAAAAGTCGTTCAGAAATCAAATTACTTAAATTTAAAAGTGAATTTTTTTTTCATTTTTCATTTTGAATGTTAAACATTTGATGTTCGTCCTGTCGTTCAGAATTTCTGATCGCAACTATAATATTTTACGGACTTTGGTGGGAATCTGGGCGTAAAGGTCGCGTTGTCTCGGTTGAATTTTATTTTTATGTGCATAATGCGGTTTAATGTATCATGTGATAGTGTATCATGCAGTAAATGTGTGTGTTCGTGGGCGGTAATTGAAGAATTCAAGCGGGAACACCACTGTCCTAAGTTCAGATTGCTCCAAAATTGGCATTGTATTTGGCAGTTCATCTAGAAAATGGACAACGAGTGTATTTCAATCAAGGGAACGCGGCGGATAGAGCGGCACGTCCACCGTCGACCACATTAACAAGTTTCTTCTCAGTTTGTCAAACAGATGTTTCGCGCGCACTTTGCTGTATGCTGATATGCTACGCTATTACACATGGAACGCATCATCGAAAACGTTTCAGCGTCGAAAACAAGTAACACCAGTTGATGGACATCCAAATGTATTTGCTTCAGACGCTCTAGGTTGCATTTACACAGTGCATCCAAATAACGACGAATGTTATTATCTTCGATTGTTGTTGGTGAATGTTTGTGGTCCGACATCGTTTCAACAACTGAGAACAATTAATGGACATCTGTGTGCGACTTACCGTGAGGCGTGTCAACTATTACAGTTACTCGAGAACGATTCGCATTGGCATAATACGATCAAGGATGCCGTCATATCTTCATCACCGCATCAAATTCGTACATTGTTTGCGATTATCATATCGACATGTTTCCCCTCGAACCCAAAAGATTAGTGGGTGAAATATAGGACCGTACACTACAAACTTTATTTTGTAAGCTCCTAACCTTTGTGGCATAACAATTTTTCAAGCAACATCATGTGTAATTAAAAATAATAATAAAACCTAATTCATATCGAGCATTTTTTTTTCATTATGAGTTCTTTTTGTGCCGGTATATTTTGACCACTTTTTTACTACAGTTGAAACATTCTGCATTTATCATTCAGCTTTTTTATTTATTGATTCTGAGGCGGTACGAAGTTTGGCGGGTCAGCTAGTTTTTTTTATTATAATTTATTAATGTAATAAAAATATTAAGGGAGAAGCTTTATACCTCTCTCCTAATATACTTAGTATGCTGTGCCCAACAGGGTCCACAATTGATTCTTAGCTATAAGTTTACCATCTATTTTATACCTACCACATTGTGGCAAAGCAATAAAGATTTAAATTTGAATTAGGTATATACCTATCAGAAACATGACAACCCACTTTTGAACTGTTACGTCAGGCTTCAAATCGATATTGGTCTGTACATTTTGAATCAGTGTTATCCGAATAAGTATCAATATTAATCTGTTAAGTCTTAGACTATCAGACATAATTAAAAATCTATAATGTTTGGCCAACGGTGTCCTGCGGCTGCTGCGACTCAATAGGCTAATCAGAAACATTAGGATAAGTCGGATATTATTCGGATTCGGATATTATATCCACATTGCTCATGAATTGTAATCTTGTAAATTAACCTATATTAACAGAATATAGTAATTCAACAATTTTCGTTCGATAGTCAAGTTTCAGCTCAGAGACTACAAAGTGATTTTAGGTTGTACATACTTAGTACTTAGCATATTATGTCTAAAAAGACTCAATACAAAATGTATGTAATGTTTTGTAATATTGTTACATAGCCCTATTAAAACGTTGTATTGTTAGTTTCCGTTAGTGCTTTAAATTTCATATAAAACAACATTAACTTAGCACTTATACAGGGTGTCCCAAAACTCAACGTCAAGCCGAAACGGGGTGACAGGATTGATCATAACCATCACGAGAAAAATCTGAAAAAAAATCTATCCCATGCAGTTTGAAAATTATGGGCATTTTAAGAAAAACCTAGAAATTTGATCAAACTGTACCATTTTTCGGTTATTGTGGTTATTATTTTTTATTTTTGTTCATTTGAACTTTAGAAACGTAATCCTAAATAACATTTCTAGAATCCCAATAAAAAATAATGACACAATTGCCTTAAGTTCCCGAGAATTGAGACTATTTGTTAAACTACGAATTTAAAATTTTCAAGATTCGTCGACTTTGACAGGCCCTCCTATAAAAAAAATGTACTAGAGTGCCTTGGCAAGTAGCATTAAAAGTTGGCGCATTTAATCAGAATTCTAAAATGGTACAATACTTGTTAGTTCCATACAATAGAAAAGAGTAAAAAAATTAAAACCTCAAGTAACCCGATTTTTGCTATCAGATTTTACTCAGTTAAAATGTTTTTAATTCGCACAAGCTCTAGGTAGGTTCTTAATTTTAAGGCAAAATGATGAGAGAGATGGATAATGGGTATGTTTGCCATGAGTGAGCGAGACAGATAGTGACGCCACGCATTGAGACGGAGATGCGTCGTTTAAACGAGTGCGAATGAAACAGATAGATGCTATGGCATCTATCTGTTTCATTCGCACTAGTTTCAGCCAAGCAAATGGCTACGCTACCAGTCCGACACCAACCAGTTAGTACGTTTCGCTCATTCGTCTACTGCGCACGTTCGTATTCGCTTGTGTTGATTTAGTACTGACAACTTTGGCTTCTCTTTTTGGACTTGAATCTTTGTGAATTGGACTTGTTGATAACATACCGGCAACTTTGGCTTCTCTCTGGACTTTTGTGTTGGAATCCTTTTTATCTACCATGCCTACGCGCTACACTTCACAAGAATATGCGAACATGCACCTCATTTATGGGGAATGCAGATGCAACGCAAGTGCTGCCGCTAGACTTTATCGTGAAAGATATCCAAATTTAGAGCGCTACCCGGATCACCGCGTGTTTGTTAATGTGCACCGTTCACTCACAGAGGGCGGCCATTTCCCGAATCAAATACAGGCTGGAGGTAGACCTGTGTTTCCTTTCCAGGAAGAAGTATTGCAAGAGGTCGCACGTGACCGAAGTATTTCCGTACGTGGAATTGAAGAAAGAACGGGAATACCGAAAAGCACTGCTCATCGTATTTTACAAAGAGCCGAAATGCATCCGTTTCACGTACAACGAGTTCAAAGTCTTCTACCTCGAGATTATCAGGAAAGGATTTCTTTTTGTAGAACAATGCTACAGAGGCATAATGAGAATCCCCAATTCATCCAAAAAATTCTCTGGTCAGATGAATCGACATTTAAAAAAGATGGTTACATGAACTTGCACAATTATCACGAGTGGCATGTGGAGAATCCACATTTAATGCGAGAAGATAGATCCCAGTATCGTTTTAAAGTAAACCTGTGGACCGGAATTTTAAACGGTAAAATTATTGGGCCTATTGAACTGCCTGAGAACTTGAATGGAACTAATTACCTACATTTTTTAAGAGAAGATTTACCAACCCTGTTAGAGGACGTACCACTAGCAGATCTTCGCGACATGTGGTTTCAACAAGATGGCTGCCCAGCGCATTTCGCAGTGCAAGTAAGAGATTTCCTTGACCAGGAATATCCGGGAAGGTGGATTGGACGTTCGGGCACTATCTCGTGGCCCGCCCGTTCACCAGATTTAAATCCCCTGGATTTTTTCTATTGGGGAGTTCTCAAAGAAAAAGTTTACTCAAAGCCCATTGAGAACGTAGCCGACCTGCGTGAACGCATTTCTCAAGCAGCTGAGGCGATCAACTTTCGAAGATATGCCCGACTAATAAGTAGATCTTTTTTAAGAAGATGTAGGGCTTGTATTGAGGCTGATGGTAAACAATTTGAACATTTATTGTAATAAAAAACGTTATTTCTCTATCATCTGACTTTTATTCCAACAAACCTAATTATTTTACTAATTTTACTAACTTTTTTTCACTTTGGTAAAAGTGGCGTCACTATCTGTCTCGCTCACTCATGGCGAACATACCCATTATCCATCTCTCTCATCATTTTGTCTTAAAATTAAGAACCTACCTAGAGCTTGTGTGAATTAAAAACATTTTAACTGAGTAAAATGAGATAGCAAAAATCGGGTTACTTGAGGTTTTAATTTTTTTACTCTTTTCTATTGTATGGAACTAACAAGTATTGTACCATTTTAGAATTCTGATTAAATGCGCCAACTTTTAATGCCACTTGCCAAGGCACTCTAGTACATTTTTTTTATTGGAGGGCCTGTCAAAGTCGACGAATCTTGAAAATTTTAAATTCGTAGTTTAACAAATAGTCTCAATTCTCGGAAACTTGAGGCAATTGTGTCATTATTTTTTATTGGGATTCTAGAAATGTTATTTAGGATTACGTTTCCAAAGTTCAATTGAACAAAAATAAAAAAGAATAACCACAATAACCGAAAAATGGTACAGTTTGATCAAATTTCTAGGTTTTTCTTAAAATGCCCATAATTTTTAAACTGCATGGGATAGATTTTTTTTCAGATTTTTCTCGTGATGGTTATGATCAATCCTGTCACCCCGTTTCGGCTTGACGTTGAGTTTTGGGACACCCTGTATATCTTGCTGGATAACTGATTTGTATTACAATTACATTGCGCCAGCTACATTTATAGGCCTTTCCGTCCATCGGGCTTATTTCAACCTCTAAACTACTGATTAGTATATATATCAGTATACTATCAGGAAAACCTAATAACACTTAAATCCATTCAAAATCCTGGCTTCTACGACCGATTAAACTATGCGCAAAATTAAAACTAGGTTGCAAAAAAAATAAAAAAATACAAAACTACTAGCCTCGCAAAATTAAATTAATATATACCCACTCAGTAAGTGCCAATTTTATAAATAAACTAGCTGACCCGCACAACTTCGTCTGCTTCATATAAGAAAATTTTCTTCGTTTTTGCAACATTTTTCATTGCTGCTGAGCTCCTATTGGTCGTAGCGTGATGCTATATAGCCTATAGCCTTCCTCGATAAATGGGCTTTCCAACACTAAAATAATTTTTGAATTCGGTCCAGTAGTTCCTGAGATTAGCGCGTTCAAACAGACTAACAAACAAACAAACTCTTCAGCTTTATAATATTAGTATAGATTATTGAGACCTTGAGGGAATCCGCACAGATCCGCACGTTGTTGGCACAGAGGGTTCGAGCTACGATGCGCTGATACGTAATTCATGTCATCACAAAACAATCTTTTCAATAACTGCATAACAATCTAGTACTCCAGTCTAAACCAGTTTTGAACGTGGGTTAAATCTGTTACGTTTGTAGTAACCGGAATATTGTAATATGCAATTAATTGTTTCGTTCATCAGTTAAAACTGGCAAGGAAATGGCTAATATACTATTTTTTAAAGAAACACCTCGTTAACTAGCTGCTAATGCTAGTATACTCGTTGTTAACTTGATAATATTTTATAGACCATTCGTACATTTGACGAGTATTAACGCGAGCAGTGATGCGAGTGCATTTTGTTTACTTTTTGTGTGCTGTGTTTCTAATACTCATTAATTAAAATAATTACACACTTATATTTTAGTTAAGTACGCTCATTTTCTTGTTAGGAAATTAAACAACGTCTAATACATTTAATGATCCACATACCCACTAATATCTCGCTTAAAATGTTTAATTTAAAGCTCAAACGTTTAGATGGCTCGTAAATTAAAAAACGGTCAACTCCTGGTTTGACCGTTTTTTAATTCTATCGGAGACTTGAACGTTAGTAAATTGCAAGGATAGAAACAAGTATCTATATATTAATACGTGAAGCGTAAACTTTGGATCCCTTTTTACGAAAATTGGGCGGACGGAGGAGTATGAAATTTCGCACACTTATAGTTTATAACGTATATATTAAAAGTAACGAATGCTAATATTTATATAAAATATGCATTAGAAATACATAAAATTAATGAAAAACCACTACACGCACACAACCATGCATTTGACACACACAGTCGAAGCGCGTAACTATGGTTACATATATGACATAATAATGTCAATATAATATATTATTATATCAGCAATATCTTACAGGCAAACTTTGGTCGAATTTCGAGCACTAGGCGACCGCTAGTGTAGATAATTTTACAAAAACATCAAAACAATTGTATTCTTTTATACTAATATTACGAATGCGAAGGTAACTCTGTGTGATTGTTATGGTTTCATGGTTAAACCGATGCATGCTGCACCGATTAGGTAAGTACTTTACGATTTGGTATGGAGATAGTTTTTGTTGCTACGACTTTGCTGATAGAAACATATAATATTGCGGTATTGGGCATCTATTAACAACATTGCATGTGCTTACCAGTGGTGTATAGGCAAACCGTATTATTTTAACAGGAAATGAAGAATGCATGTCGTGAGTGTGTTGACCGAGGCCTGCTTTATATAATACTAGCTTTTGCGCGCGGCTCCGCCCGCGTGGTACCTACATGAATAAAAAGTAGCCTATGTCCTTCCCCAGGTTTTAAACTATATCTGTACCAAATTTCATCTAAATCGGTTGAGTGGTTTAGCCGTGAAAAGGTAACAAACAGACAGACAGAGTTACCGAATTTATAATATTAGTAAGGATTATAAGGCTTATTTAAATACCGTCGTTCGTCACGACACAGTCCTCTCAAATCATCTCTAGCTCCTTCGTACCTTCGTAAACGCATTTCTTGTAAGTCTTAACATAGCCGAGCCGCAATACGACGCTGAGTACAATCAAGTCATTTAATGATTTATGCATGCAAACAAATTGTTATGTATTGTAATATGTTTAATATATGTAATATATGCATACTAATGAAGCATAATGATATTGTTCAGATGATGTTTGTTATTTACTTGAACTACCTATCAACTAGTAGGTATGTAGTTTTAGCATACACACACTAAAAGTCCATAGTAACAATAGTTTCTGTGAGCGGTGTTGTAATCCTAACTAATATTATAAAAGCGAAAATGAGTTTGTTTGTTTGTTACCTTTTCACGCCTAAACCACTGAACCGATCATCCTTAAATTTTGCATATACGTTGACAGGTGTATAGAAACGGACATAGACTACCTTTCATCCCGAAAAAGGTTACTGTTCCCGAGGAAAACAATAATAACGTTCTTATGATAATAGATGGCGCAACGTGTCTTTCGAATCATAATTGAATTATATTATTACAAGCAGAGTACAACCCAAATTGATTGTCAAATTCTAAATTAACGAGAGCGAAGCTGCGGGTAAAACCTAGTAAAAATATATTCTTGAGTGTACATGGAACCTCTTAGTAGTAAATTACATACGATACATAGTCTCACGCTTATTTTTCCGCACGGTTAAACAAAGGTTGTATTACACCCACATTTCAGCAGTTATGTTTTTTAGGTACCACGTTAGGGGGCGTGAGTCTATTGCCATTTGACATGACAGTTGTAAGCTTCGTGCTATTACTAACAATCATATGACTGACAAAGTTAATTTAACGCTATCCGGGATTTTATTTATTTATTTTATTTATTTATAAAACAAATTACATATGTCATTACAGGAAAACCTAATGCGATTGAATTAGATCTCACACACAGCAGCACTCAATACAGCTGCGCCACCAAGGCAGTGCTCCGTATACGTATAATATGTATTGGTTTTTATTATGTGATACATATACATATAGTAATAATTATTGTGAGTTAACCTGTGTATGTTTGTACGTAGGGTCATAATCCGAAACAATCAAATGTAAAAATTGTTCTATTCCCATGAAGCTACCGCTGTCCCCGAATAATAAAGGCTGTCTTAATGACATACCACGAGAGCGGAAGCTATTTAAAATGAGTGCATTAGCTATTCGGTAAGACAAATGTTTGGATTGTTGATTATTGAATTCATCCGTCCTTTGTTATTGTAAAAATACATATGGAGACTCAGAAGTGTGTCCAGAAAGCATTAGAATATTGTAGCTTTTTTAAAAATCTTGCTGATATGCATAGAAAATTACCAGAGCTGTCGATTAATAGTCATACATATTATAAAGAATACGGCCGTGCCTTTCCAAATATCTGCGTGCAGGCTTTTAAACCCTTTACAACTATTGATGAGACGTCATCTTAATAATGAACTTTATTGTTCAACTAAGTTTAATCTGTAACCTGTAAAATGATTTCAAGCTAAAGTATATATGGCAAAAAAAGATCTTAGGTTAGGAGCAACTAGCAATATATACCTGCTTATTTACGCAATTAACGGACGTATAATGTATGTACATAACTCAGCTACTTAACAGGCTTGTTTAAAAAAACTGTACGATATGAGAAATACTAATAGAAATAACAATCCGATTGTAACGTGCAAGAGAAATTGAAAAGAGTTGTTTTAAAAATGTATGTACGACATGTTTCCTTAATAATTATTATACGTTACACTGAGTATGATAAATATGTCAGTATTACTGACATTAACATGAAATCGGCATTTCTTAGTAAATTATTACCGCTTGTTGACTGAAGGACTCAAATAAATATACATTTTACGGCCTAGCCACGACTTTGGGCATAGCGAGACGCGGTGCGGCTAACGGCGTGGGTTCGGTAGGCGGATAGGTGTTTATCCTGCTAATTCTCACGAAGTAGACGTTCTTGGCTTATGTTTTATTACGATTAATTGATGTCCCTGTTCTTTAGCATTAGCGATACTGTCCTTGTTGGACATGTTCATATATGGCCTTATACAATGTGGTACTTTATTAACTTGCATACAGTTCATATATTTTAATGCATAAAATTTTTAGATGAAATATGGTATGCATGAATAAAATAAAATAGTGTTATATACACACATATATATGACACTATCTTATTTAATTCATGCATGCAAACGTAACATGCACCATATAGGGCATGTTGCGTTTAGTTTTAGGAATATAAGTATTCGTACTTTTATGAGTACATAGAAACGAGCTTAGAAATATTCAACGTTTAAATGTTTGTTTATAAATATCCGCTACAAATTTTTCCAAAATGTCACGTCAATTCAGCGCTTAGTTCATCCCTTGATCCCTGCTGTCGGTGTTGCTTTGTGTCGTAGTCGCAGTCGTACTTGTACGCTGCCCGCATCACGTACCGTTACATATATCATTGTCGCTGCATTTCATGGCGTACTGGATCTATCTTTATAGATTTGTTTTTACCGTTTGCCAGCTCGCGCATAGCTTTTGCTGGTAGCGTCAAGGTCGTGGCCAAGCCGAAATGTCCGTATTAAAATCACTCTGATAGCTTCGTACACAGAATACAGGTATCCCCAAAAATTTAGATAAAAAAATGGAATAACTGAATGTAAATCTTTTGTACTTAAATAACTGTTTATAGAGTTGATATTAATTACAGGCCTAACTATAAGTATATTATGGCCGTAGTTGAGATCTTTCCTTCCCTCTCACTTGTCCGAGTTGTCGTCTGTTTTGTGGCATTTAAACATGACTGGAATTTTATTAGGGGTTTATATAGAACTAAGGCTGAGGCTACATTAGTCCGCGACACGACCTGCGATACGTAAGCGATAAAAACAAAGAATTCATATTCACGTGTATGGCTACACCGTACATCATATATCGCTATTAATCTTTGATTTGTTTATGCGATAGAAACAACATAGTGTAATCACGGCATCGGCTACATGAACTCGTCAGCGAAATTGAAGCGAATTCATTAAAAATTTTCGCTTATAATGGAGCCATACCATGTTTATATCGTTTCGCTTTCACAGTCGCATCGCGAATCGCTGCCTACTGCAGCCTCAGCCTAAGATGCTATAATATTCATGTTCTTTTTTTACATAATTGCTTTGTAATGGATTCCGTGTCTACCTCACTTGTCTCCAGCTTTGTCCCTTGTATTAGTGAGTACGCCAATTTACATTAAGCTAGCAAAAGTAGAGGCTCCACATCTGGTACTTCATAACAATTTTTTGATGAAGATCTCTACATTAAGGTACTATAATCAGAATTAGGGCTGATTTTAGTAATATGAGCACCCAATCTAGGCGGAATTCCTACGGCGACCATTAGGCCAGCACACAGCAGGTGCCGCGTTTGAAGCTCTTTACAGTCTCGCTCACTGGGCATTAATACAACCGCGTACTACCTAACGACACTAGTGCTCGAGAGTTAACAGTAATTCATATTTTGTCTCACCGTAGGTAAACTCATTTAACAGGGTTCTTCTCTTCGAATAATCTCTATTACAATAGGTCTCTATATAGTATAGGTCCCCGAAGTAAGACATTGGAGTGCTTTCATAATATTGACTCTAGAGACGACTGTTGTTGGCGCATTCATATGACCTAGTGAGTCTGGGCTTGGATAGCCTAGATTTAAAGTATTTATCTTCTTGTTTATATACAAACCTGTTAATTATTGGCATGATGTACCGTTTTATATGTTGTAACTAGTTGACTGCCACGATTTCATTCTGTTCGTCAAGTATTTCATGTTCGGCAATATTAAATAGGCTAGGTACTCGGTACGTAATGCGTAGGTCAATACTAAACACAAATTATCCTCTATTCATAAAGCCCTATGATTGTCTATGATTAAGAGAACCAATTTACTTACTCTGCTACATTTATATCCTTAGGGGTTCTATCTTGACAATAATACAATTAAGAAATTACTATGTATCCGTAGAAACGAGATGTTTCATCGATAATATGTCAAAGAAAGAGATGGAAGACAGATGATTACCTACTTGTTCTCTAATTCCTCTATTTATCTGTTAGTTTTTGTAGGCTTACGCGTGTTGCAGAGCACGGTGCCCTGGTTTCGTTTGCCGAATCAGGCTAAGTGTTCTTGGCATTCGTCTAAGCAATTCTCATTAGACTCACTCTGCCCAGTAGTCGAATAGGCTTGCCATCATAATTTCTAAATACAGCTAGTAAGTACATATCGCTGGCTCACTATTACAAGGTTCTATGTTATTTTATTTTTTTTACTTTGGGGATATGAGGTTTGCAATTTGCATTACAGTAAAAATAACTTAAAAAGTAACTTAGAACTATTTACGATTTAATATTGTGAGGTGGTAAGTGCTTCCATTTATTACTATATTAGTCTAAACAAAAAGGAATGACATATAGAATCATGCAATATTAATAACCCATTTTTCTCAAAATTGTAACATAGTACCTTGTAATATTGGACCAGCTATATGTAGTGTTTGAATATACAGTCTGGGTTATATAATAAACAGAAAACTTTCAATTATAATGTTAATTAAGATTGAATTGCTATGGCTGTTACCAATGATTGCCTTAGTCAAAGCAATTTGTTCGCAAAAATTTTCCTTTAGTGGAAATACCTATTTAAGGTCTGTGATACAACTATTATATTATTATGTGTACCTACAGTAGAGAAGTGATGATGAATGACAGCTAAATGACGTAATCTCTCTTATCTTGTCTGTGTGTGTTTTTCTGTGTATGTGTTTATTCGCTTCAGACGCCAGTTTTTATAGTATCGGCGTAAGTGTATTTTGGACGTAAGAATACTAGAGGAATGCTACAGTACAAGGGATGGTTTTAACAATGTTTTATTGCGTATATGCTCTGCTCAATTATAACTGTATAGATTTTAAACAGTCATTAAGAATATGATCCTTGATCAAATATAAACATAATTTTGTTGTAGACATACAAAAATGTTTATAAATTTAATTATTAAGTATATTAATTTAAAATCACGTTTATCATGATTTCTAATATAAAATTTTAATTTATTAATGTTATCGTTCGTCATCGTAGTGACGTTAAAACGGTGCATTATTATTTTTGCAATTAGACTGGTTTTAATTGGTATATGTGATCTCAGAATGAATTAAAAATAGATGGTAATTACTTTGTTTAGTTTTGTTTGTATGTATATGTCCAATCTTTATGCGAAAATGCTTGGACAGATTAGTTTAAAATTTTACACCTGGTTGCCATAGCTGGGTTAAAATAAAGGTTTAAATTGTCATGCAATTTACCGTGGGGGTTGAGCAGTAAAGTGTTATGTTCAAGTACCAAAAATCTGAGCACTTGCGGGTACTAAGAAAATAATTTTAGATTTTACGTCAATTAGTAAACTAGTTTTTTAAACAGTCTGTTTTCATAGTCAGTTTTTCGTAAGTATTAGGTAGTTAATAGTGAAACGATGCTAAACTGTACCTTATGTTGCGGTTTCCAAAGTATGTAATCTTTCTCCTATAATAACATTGATATTAAAGAAACTAACTTAATACCCGTAATAGTGAAGAAAAAGTGGGCAAAGTGACTTCATCTACGTTTTAGATTATTATTTTCAAACGAATTATATTTTACTAGGATGATTCAACGAAGATAACCGTTAAAATTATTATAAAAGAACGATATGCTTATTATGATGACTTATTATTATACTTGACCTAGTTAAGACTTTATTTTGGGTTAGACCCACTAAATAGTCGAACCTGATTACTTTCTTAAAATATCTGCAGTAAAATCAGCGCAGTTATGGTTTAACAGTAGTAGTTATTATTATGTAGATAACTGTAATACAAGTAATAATAACGATATATGTATACCATAAAAATACGATATTACAGTTATTTCCATAATGAGCTAACTTCAAAAAATTACGTTTATCCATTATGACACACACGGTTTACAGGCACCGCCGCCCGTTCCGAATACGATCGACGAACTCTTGGCGCGTCCACTGCCGTGCCACCAGATAAATAGTTTGATTGATCACAATGACCGCGCTTATCATTAGTATTATTTATTAATGGAAAGCTACACAATATCACTTTGCGGCTGTCTTAAAAGTGGAATATTTAATAAATAATATGTCTCTTACTTTTCTTGACGACTCGATGGCGTAGTGGTTAGTGTAACCGACTGCCACGCCTGAGGTCGCGGGTTCGATTCCCGCACAAGTCAAACATTTGTGTGCATGAACATGGGTGTTTGTCTTGGTCTGGGTGTTTCTATGTGTAATATGTATGTATTTACAAAAAAATAAGTATATATGTATGTTTATCCATTGTCTAGTACCCATAGTACAAGCTCTGCTTAGTTTGGGCTAGATGGTGTTGTGTGTATGTGGTAGAATATTATTATATTATAAATATACCTAGCTTATCAAAAATTATAAATTCTCTTTTTGGTTAACACACTTCTGAGTCACCGAGAAAACATCCAAACAACACGTGTTAATGTAGAACGTAGGTACATTACGAACGTAGTACATACATCTTTCATAAAGTTATTTACAACATAAAATAAATCGAATAACGGTTTTAAAATTCTTCTGATATTGTGTTATGAACGCAGATTCATTAGGCATTATGATGTGTATACCTTAGCTTATCAGTTGTCATCTTCTTTATAGCTTATCGCGTCCTTGCCCACCCGCATTAGCATAATCTGAACATGGTCTGACTATAAAAAAGAATGTAACGATGTATTCAACTTTCAATCAATGTACATTTCATCAATGGATCATCTTGTTTCGGTTCTTAGCTAGCCGTGTCAAGTGTTTCTAGTTATTATTTATTTTATGACATCACATCTATCCAAGCCGACTGCAGAACTAAAAATGAATCAGTTGGTGCCAGATTTTTGATTTGTGTTACTATAGTCCTTGCGATGACCTTGTTTGCTGATCGGCCGTTATATGTGATTTAAAGTATTTTTACTACTACTCGTCGAGAAAAATTGTAAAGTCATAATGCTAGGAAATGTATGCACTTTTATCCATTTAAGTGCATAATGTATTGTCTAGCTTTATGCTGTAGAACAATCCACTAAATTCCCCTGGTTTAAGACTGCACAATATTTCATCACCGTTTAGATTTCCCTAGTTAACTAGTGAGTAATCGCTAAATTGCTCTAAAAGATTGTAATTATTCATTATTTGATGATGATGTATTGTATGAAGGTACAGATCCCTAATCGAACATTCTTCAAAGTATGGTACCATTAGAACGTAATATTGTATCTATTAGATACACGGCCCTCTATCGGGTACTTTTTAAAACTGAACGATGTTATGTCATGTGATGACTTTTTGATATCCTCTAATTACTATACACATGCTGTTTAATTGTGCTGTGTGACTACAATAGTATTACGTTTGTCTATGATGTGTGTTTAGATCCACCAATCACACTTCATATGGTGTACTAACCATATAAACTGTGATTGGTGGATCAACCTTTTATTACACCATATTTACTCATCATTAACTCTCGCTAAAATCTTAGAAATATCCTCAACATTATGATATTTAACCAATTGGGATGTTTCTTTAAAGTGCTTATATCTTTATAATGTTATCTAGATCTTATGATACCATCTTATCTTTACAACATTGTCTTTATGTAATATATCACTATGAGTGTTAGCTTCCTATTACCAATCAACATCTATTGTCGACAGGAACCGCGCTATAATTTATTCAATATATTACCATCACGGCATAGAAACAACGCTAATCGTCTAGAGAAACGTGTCTAGTATGTCCACTATGTAGTATGTATTGGTACTTATTATTGTATGTCAAAAGTGTGACGCAATTTTATTACTTCGTTACAAAAATGTATATGTGCATGACATAGACAAAGTTATCCTATCGTGAAATGATCTCATCGAATATGTAATACGCTGTAGGTATGTACTTGAGTGGTGATTTTATAAATCATACACTTTGCGCATCGACTTAAGCGCATTGAATGCTGCGGATATAGATTTCGATTAGATAAGAGACTGAAGTGTCTCTATGAATAAATTAACTGTGATACATTTCTTAGACAATACCTACGTATTGTAATTTTATCACGTTGCGCACTATGATGACGATATACCTATGACTGTTCAGGGCTATTAATATTTCTTTCTTTCTAGGTCATTATCTTAGCTTGTTCTTATCATTGATAATGTTTAATTTCTGGTTTATGATTGCCTGCAATTTCACTTTGTAGGTTCTTGTATATGGCAGTTTTGCACTGTTGAATGATTTATTAATGTAGCGTATGTGATTAATGAAATTACTTATACACAAATGTATAAATATTCGCCAAAGCCACAGAACACTTTCTTCACAGAACGCTTTTGTACCTATAACTTATTAATATCCAAGTATATATTTGCATGTAATTTAGTAAAAATAGTAGGTCCATTCCAAGACTACGCGATAGGTAATGAATTAAAACTTTAGCATAATAGTGCCTGCATAATTCCAAACCTTGTTTTGTACTATTACGAAAGGAGAACGTGACCATGAACTCAAATTACATTTCTAGATTCGTAAAATGTTGGCTGGAAATAGTTTGCGATCACACAACAGCACGATGCCATGCGTTCGGTGACGGAAGCCACGAAACTTGCTACGATATTACTTAATAAATGACATTAAATCGTATTATCATGTGACTTTATGTGATATAACTGTGTAAAGAAATTTAGTGCCTTAAAATATTTTCCGCTTCTTATTAATATCTTAATTTTGGCCAAAGCCATAAAAGCACATGCTGTTCAATGGATACCGACACAAAATTAACCTCGAATATTAAAGTTAAGAAGAGCGGACGTAAAAATGAGAAGAAGAAAAAAGAGGTCGCAGAGGACACGGATATCACTCTCCAAGAAGTATGCCAGCAGATGAGTAAGCTGGCCGATGAAGCTAGAGGCGACGCTGCCTCTGACGCCTCCACCGACAGCGAAGACTTGGTAACCGCTTTTAACTACAATACCATCACATCGTTGGCCGCACTTAAAGATATCATACAAGGTGACGGCAATGATACTCCTGAAACAGACAGTTTCTTTCAACATTATTTTATGAACCATTGTAACAATCTTTCAAGTCGAAACGCAAATTCTAGTTCGCCGTTTCCATTTCCGGAACGTAGGAGATTATCACAATGTCGCGAAGAAGACGAAGATGACGAGAAGAAGGAAGGAGACCTGTTAGCTGCTACATTTAGGTCACCAGCCAGAACTGCCACTACTCCGAAAGACACTCTGGATAAGATAGTTAAAAATTTAAGCTTTAGCGATGCATCAGCAGATCTCAATGCTAATGTAGTCAGCGAGATAGAGATAGCTACTGGCGATAATAATGTTGTAGAAGAGGATAAGAATACCCCTAAACGAACTGTTATGGGAGCTCGACATAAATTTTTAGTTACTACGACCCTTCCAGCTCCGCCTTCGGTTAAACGCATTTTACAAGCTCAAATGCACAACGCCCATACCGTTCATTTCGGTACAAAAGGCGCTGAAGAGCAACGTCCAAATATACGTTCTATTTTTGCAAGACAGAATCTCCACCGTGATAAGAATTATTTTGATAGTAGTTTAATTGAGATTAGATCTACTGTAGATGGAACGCCCGCAAGTTCAGAAGATATATGGGTGAAAAGAGCTGAGAATAAAGTGAGTATACCTTTATTATTTATTTTAAGTTTAATATAGGTTGCGCGTACTTATATCAATCCATTTAATAATCTCAAGGATTTTCATTAATCACTGTCTCAATCATTCAGTAAATTAACCGTGAGTGCATGCATTAAACTCGATCATGAGGTCGAGTTCGATTCCCGCAGAGTAGAGCGTGGTTGCGTAGTTTAGTAGTAACAAGCAACTCAGTCCGAAATGTAAGTTTGCGCTTATGTTTGAGGTTTCGGGTTCGATTCCTGATTTGGGCATAACGTTATTGCTAGGCAATTTCCAATAGTAGTATGGCATCCGGTGATGTGTCTGATAGGTGAAATAAACCTAGCCTTCTATTATTTAGAAGCGAATATGAAAAAACCTAAACGCGATTATAGATATTAAATATGTAAATATCCAATCGTAATTCTTTAATACAGTTATAAATCATATTGTAGGAAAGATCTTTTTTTTTTGTGGTGAACGGCAAACGAGCAGACGGATCGCCTGATGGTAAGCGATTACCGTCGCCCATGGACCACCCGCAACACCAGAGGAGTCACAAGTGCGCTGCCGGCCTTTTAAACCCTCGCCCACCCTCGGTCCCCCTTCCTCAGAAGAGAGGGGTTGGGGTTGGGCTCCGGTACCCTCACTCGCTCGACGAAACAACGCAAGCGCTATTTCATGCCAGTTTTCTGTGAGGCCGTGGTATCACTGCGGTCGAGTCGGCCCATTCGTGTCGAAGCGTGGCTCTCCCACGGCTAGATCACGGCACTTGATTAGACTTGTTATTATTATGTTTACAAATATTACCGCATAATAATTTTTATATATTTTCTTGCTATAGCCAGCACCTCCGAAGGACGAACCGATCGTTGAGAAGAAGACCACAGAGAAAACCGCTAAAACTGTTTCAAAACCAGATGACAAAAATTCTGCTGGCAAGGATATTGAAAAAGTAAGAGCACGGTCAGGCACATGGAGTTCTGCAACGGGCACTAGACACAAAGAACCAGTCACTGCAACGGGCTCTAGACACAAAGAACCAGTCAAAAAGACCACGACTCGACCGACATCGACTAAAGAGAAAGAAGTACGACGCGTCGGCGACGAAAGGCGTCAAAAACGAGGTGAGTAATACTACTAATATAATATCAATATTATATGTAAACCAATCCTTGCTGGGCAAGAAACTCTACTCTGAGTGAGTGAGGTTAGCAGTAGTAGTATGCTTAGGATTCCGAGACAAGATCGATACGAGAAAATACAGTTTTGTGTCACTTTAATCTTCATTTTCATTCACAGATGACATATCTTGATATATATGAGCTCAGCAAAGCATAAACTAAGCATGTTAGCGCTAGATTAAATATATAACTAAAAAATCTATATTGCTCCTTCGGTAAGACAAGGGCATAAATGAACCCTTTCTTAATTAAAATACATAATAATTAAATAAATAATTTTTAACTCTCGGAAAGAATATGCACCAGATCACATATATAAAAGCTTTTTCATGCCAAGCACAATTCCTTAACAGTTTCAGCAAAATAATTCGACACGGAATGTAAATAAAACATTCAAATGACTTACCTGTAAAATTAGAAAAACTGCAGTTATGCTTTTGTCTTACCAATTATAGTGCGATTAAAAAATAGCCAAAGACAGTTTAGTTCCATTTTCTACTGTTTGTTAACCTATATTCTTTATTGTTTTTGTGGTCAATAAAAATAATTGCTTTTTTGCTGTACGTTGGCGGAATTTGAGAGGGTGACGTTACAATATCTGTCACAAAATGTATAGTTACTTATATAATGTACTAGATGTTCCCGCGGTTTCACCCGCGTTTATCGTTACTGCGCCGCCCCTGTGGGTCGTAGCGTGATGTTATATAGCCTATAGCCTTCTTCGATAAATGAGCTATCCGACACTAAAATAATCTTTCAATATTTCGATGCCCAACGCGCCGCGCAACGTCTCGCGTCTCCCTAAACGAGGCCTTAGTATTAGCAGACGTGCAAAAAGATACAATATAATATATACAAAATTCAACTTATTAATAAATTTCGGTCTGTACGAGTTACATCGTCCAGCCAAGGTTCCGCGTCAGCAATTTACGCCATGCACGATTTTATGCGATGTAGTTCGATCAGTGTTCATGTAAATCGTGTCGCGTTCACTCATATCATTTAGCAATATTTAAGTCACATCATTGTATCAATTACGTTGAATTCAATTCATCAGTTTACTATCATACCTCGCAGTATTATTTATCATAACCCTTATGTTATGAGTGAACAGCTCAAACATAATTTTAGTCCTTCGAGTCGGATTAGAACTACCATATCAGGGCCACGCGTTGGTTTTCGGTTTTGTGGTGCCACGCTGTCAGCATTTTACGTACCACGTGGACAATACGGACTAGTGCGTGTGGTGAAGTGAATTAACTCTATCAAAGTTTTATTAACTATATCATAAACTACTATCAGTGTATCAATGATTGTGCAGATCAGGTACAAGAACCAAGGATTTTCTCGCACCAGATTCCAGGGCGGGGATCGATCATCTTATCTTATCTTATGTGGGGGCCAGTCAGTGTAGACCGGCGACACTTCGACCCAGTGGGATCTTTTGTGTCGACACTTTCCCAATAACGACTGCCATAGACGTTCATGGAAGCCGGGACCGACGGCTTAACGTGCTCTCCGAGGCACGGAGCAGGCGATAATTGTCAATCAATACGCACATAATTTCGAAAAGTCATATAACTTCCGAAAGTCAGAGGCCGCGACGTGGGTCCGAACCCGAGACCCCCTGCATTGCAGTCTGTTGGTCTCGCTACTGAGCTATCGCTGCTCCTTAGGAGGGATCGATCATAGTCAGTCGCTGAATAAATCAAGTAAGATCTTTCCATATTCTCATATTATAAGCAATCGCTATGAAATCGCAGATCTTAGCAACCCAAGCTCAAATTACCGAAGCAATCAGCAAGCTCGGTATTAACTTCAAAAAGGACGGAGCCGAGCGAAAAGCTCCTGACTATGTCAAGAGAAGGGTAGGAAATCTTAGTTCTTATTGGAATGAGTATCAAAAGAATCATAACTATTTATGTGAAAATCTCGATCCTTCACATTCTTACTTTACTACTAATCAATTTGATCAAACGCGTCAATCATTCGAGGCCGTACGCTCTATGATTGAACGTTACCGAGTGGAATCCGGTAAACGAAGCCCTCTGCCGTCGGTAGGAAAGCCAGAACCTCCGCAACTTCTATTCTCGAATGCCGTAGAAAGCAGGCCATCAACTCCGACTTAAGTCACCCCAACTCCTGACACAGAGGGTGCTGGGCAATCGAGTCTAGCCATTAGGTCTCGAGGTACTCTACAAGCAAAGTGGACGAGATGGTACGTAAACAATCAAGTATTTCCGAGCCTTCAATCGCACTGTATCAGCGATTAATATATCTGAAACATGGGCACTAGAAGATGCCCTGAACAATCTGCAAGCCCGTTGATCTATCATAGACAAGCTGCATTGGGACATCGACAGTGAACTCTGCGGCGAAAATAAGATCTATGAGGAAACTTATTCTAACCAAGAAGCTATTTTCAACACTATGAAAAATGCTATAAACAGTAAACTTTGGTCAACCTCCCACCAGGAAAAGGCTGCCCCGAAGGTAGAACTGCCTTTTTTCCATGGTTCGTTTTAGCAATTTGTATCGTTTAAAGACCTCTTCTACGAAACAATCCACAACAACCCTTCGTTGTCACCTGTTTATAAAATGCAGTTCCTGAAGGGCAAGGTTAAAGGAGAGGTCGATAAGCTTATTCAACACTTAAAGATAAGCTCAGAGAATTATCAAACTTGTTGGGATATCCTGAACCAGAGATATGACAACAAGAGACGCATATTTTGCTCATACGCCGCCAGGATATTGAGCCTTCCGTCGGTGCAACAGAAGTCCTTGACGCACATCAAGAGAATACACGAAACGACCAAAGAATGTTTGCATGCCATTGAAAACCTTGGCGTTGACATATCTAATCGGAATTCTATAATTGTATATTTTCTATCGTTAAAATTAGACCCGGATACTCACGATGACTTCATAGAATTAATGAAGAACTCCAGAGAGGTATACAAGTTGTCAGTGTTTTTAGAGTTTCTGAAAGCTAAGTTTACGTCGTTAGAATCTTCGAAAAAGAAACCTGACCCGTCAACCAGTTCAAGCTATCCTTGACAAAACTATAATAAAGAACTAGCCCTTAACGTGAAAAAGCAGCAATATAAGCTAAATGCTTATTTTAACCAAATTCAATTAGTTAATAACAAATTATCATATAATTCTAATAGTAGCAAATGCGCTATATGCGACATCGGCAGTCATAAAACTTTCCATTGTAAAACATTTATCAGTATGCCAATTGGCGCAAAACTTAAGTTAATTGCGAAATTGAAACCCTGCAAAAATTGTCTATACAATCATAACGACAAGGCTTGCATTTCAAATTCAAGGTGCCGTGAATGTAATGAAAACCATAACACATTGTTACATTCGGCTTACTCTACAGTATTAACTAGCAACACAGGGTCGGCTTTGGGTAGGAATGATTCTGAACAAAATACATTTGTACTGGGTGAAAATAATCGCGCATCCCACGTGTCACAAGATGTCACGGGTGCAGTTATTTTAGCGACAGCTCTAATTCACGTTAGAGGATCGGATGGTTCATATCATACTTTGAGGGCCTTGATAGACCAAGACTCACAAATTTCTATTATAACGGAAAGTGCCACTCAAATGCTGAGTTTGACAAGAAAAAGAAGCAGGGGTGTAGTGTCAGGTATATGGAAGGAAAGAAACTTGTAGGGGGACACTTTACTTAAATTGTAAATCATTGCATAGTGATTACAAATTTCAGACAGAAGTCGTAATTATGAAAACCATAATAAAAAATCTTTCTAATTATTCTTACCAAAAACTATCTTGGGAAATTTTGAGCAATATCTGCCTTGCAGATGCCGAATTTAATATTAGGTGTCCCGTCGATCTGCTCTTTGGTGCAGACATGTTTTCAACAATAATATTAGAAGACATTATCAACGCCGGCCCTGCATAACCGATTGCGTAACAGACCCGACTCGGTTGGATCTTATGCGGCAATGTGCAGACGTATCAATGTAATGTCATTCTAAATACAGATGACTTACAAAAATTTTGGAGGATCGAAGACTTACACGAACAATCAAATTTGTCCTCCGAAGATCAGCAATGCGTAGCCTTCTATTTGGTAACTACCAAAAGATTAGAAGATGGCAGGTATGAAGTGCGGCTACCTCTCAAACCTGACCATGAAGAAAAATTAGGATTATCAAGGCCATTAGCTCTCGCACAGTATCGCAGCCTAGAAAGGAAATTTGATAAAAATGAACAGTTTGCGTCCGATTACAAATCTTTCATGGCTCAGTATGGACAACTGCATCATATGACAATATCAAAGAATACGTCATACCTCATCATGCAGTTTTACGCAAGGATGCTGTAACTACTAAACTCCGCGTTGTCTTCAATGCATCTGCGAAAACCAGTAATGGGTACAGCTTCAATGACGTTATGTGTAAAGGGCCGAACTTGCAGCAGGAAATAGCACGCTTAATTTTGAAATGGAGGCAATATCAATATGCTTATGTCAGTGACATTGAAATTATGTTTAGACAAATAAACACACATTTCAATAATCAAAAATATTAAAAGGTACTGTGGCGGTCATCATTGAATCAATCTATCAAAACATATCATTTGACCACAGTCACCTACGGCACTACAGCTGCTCCCTTTCTAGTTCTAATGACTTTAAGAAAGGTTGCATCAGATGAGAAGCATCGGTATCCAGAAGCAGCAAAAGCTGTCGAAGAATGCTTTTATATGGACGATTTTTGCGGAGGGCACTATTCAATAGATAAAGCTAAGAAATTGAAATCAGATTTAGTTGAACTCTTAAAATCTGGCGGGTTCAATCTCAGAAAGTGGAAGTCTAATGAACCAGAGCTTTTATCAGAGCTTAGCAAATATCAGTGTAATCCACAGACCTACCAGTTCAAGGAAGCGGAATCGACAAAAGCTTTAAGATTAGGTTGGAATCCCCATAATTTTAAATCCAAGATTGAAATATCAAAGGATTTTGCTTACCAAGATATCCATTTATCAGACATTTCAAAATTGTTTGACCCACTTGGCTGGCTTGCTCCAATCACTACAAGCATGAAGATTTTATTTCAGACTGTCTGGCTGTCACAATTGGCCTGGGATGATCATTTACCTGAAGAGATCAATAAAAAATGGATCACATTGAAAGATGAATTGAAAGATATTGAGTGCTTTGAAATCAACAGGTGGTTAGGCATACGGGAGCGAGACACTATCGAGTTGCACGGCTGTTGCGACGCGTCCCAGAAGGCTTATGTAGCCGTGGTGTACAGCAAGATTACCCGAGCAGGTGTGACGAAGGTGTTTTTAGTAGCAGCCAAAACACTCTTAGCGCCCTGAAATCAAACAATTTCAACACCGAGATTGGAACTATCAGGAGCACTTTTGCTATCAAAATTAATGCAGACTATCCAGGAATGTTATAGCGATCATAACATTAAAACTTATGGCTGGATAGACTCAACTGCGGTGCTGGGTTGGATCCAAGGAGAACCAAGTCGTTGGGAAACATTTGTTGCGAATAGGGTGATATCGTTTACGAAAACCATGCCTGCAGATCGTTGGCAACACGTTAACACTAACGAAAACCCCGCCATTGCGCAAGTCGCAGGTTATCGGTTTCACAACTTAGAAGTCATGCACTGCGGTGGAATGGTCCGACTTGGCTACCATCATTTTTGGAAAATCGGCAACCAATTCCTAAATATACAACTGAACAAGAGTTGAAACCAAAATTAGTAAATGTAGTTAGTAAACAACTAATATGGTTGAACAAATCATTATTCATTTATTACACTCATATCGTTTAACTGTAAACCTCGTTGCGTTCACTCATATCGTTTAGCATTAATTAAGTCATATCGTTGTATCAATTGCGTTGAATTCAATACATCAGTTTTCTATCATAACTCGCGGTATTATTTGTCATAACCCGTCGCAATAATATGTCATTCTGAGTGAACAGCTCAAACACGGTCTAATGTCCATTCGTCGATCACTAGTGCATAATCACTAATGATCGACGAATGGACATTAGACCGTGTGTATTAATAATCCTAACTAATATTATAAAAGCGAAATGAGTTTGTTTGTTTGTTTGTTACAAAACCTAACCTAACCTAACCTAACCTAAACCACTGAACGGACCATTCTGAAATTTTGCATATACATTGTCAAGTGTCCTGAAACGGACATAGGGCTACCTTTCATCCCGAAAAAAAAGACTTTTCCCGAGGAAAACAACAATAACCTTCTTATGATAATAGATGGCGCCACGTGTCTATCGAATCATAATTTAATTATATTATTATATTACAAACGGAGTATAACGCGAATTGATTGTCAAATTCTAAATTAACGCGAGCGAAGCCGCGGGCAAAAGCTAGTATATAATAATAGAGCTATATGCTTACAGGTGCAAGTGTCGTTTTCAAGGACATACCTATGGGGAAACCCGTGATGGTGAAACCGGCGCCGCACCCTTAACCCATTCACAGTCCCGTGATAGACACAATAGAAAATCAATTGTTATGTACCATATGTGGTTCATCGGACAGGTAACGTGTTAACGCCCCTACCGATGTTGCCCTCTGATACTGGCTTTAGATTATTTAAGACAGACGCCGTTTTTCATCCATAGTTTCCAATATACCGGTTCATCAAACACCCCATAACTCAGACGTATTGATTACATATGCCACGCCCACGCCTGCTGCGGCCAGTACAACCGTAGTTGTTCCATCCCACTTAAGATTAAAACTCTCGTAGGGCCTCTTAACGTTGCACTCATGTTTCCGTGTAAGCTTCCTAAGGCCAGATATTTGGGAAACATAATAATATCAGTCCTGTTTATAAACTGCCCCACTGCAGGGTCTCGGGCTTCTTCACAATGAGACGGTGGCCCAGTGCAGGTATACAGAGTTTATATATATTCGAGAACATTATGGAGAATTCTCAGACATGCATGTTTCCGCACGATGCTTTACTTCATCGTTAAAGCCAGCTATCATTAACTAATAAAAAATTACGGATCGAACTCGAGATCTCGCGAAGCAGTCTAAAAGTTGTGCAATAAGCTGCTCAAAAAATATTTTTGGCGGCCTTTTCCCCATATGGCGCCAAAAGAGCAAATCGAAATCTATGAAATTACAAATTTGCAAAACTACCGTTAGAATAATCAGGTTGAACCATCAAATGACTGGATTATAATACGCAAGCCGAGCATATGTGCTTACATGAAGCCTGTAAAGGTTAAAAGCGATGACAGATGGTGGGCTAAAAGTCTGGTACAGATGTTGTCAAAAGTAGGTTTTGGCAGAATTAGCTACTATATTAAATTAATTAATTTATTTAAGGACCACCAACAAAGCATACACTAAAACATTGTAATGATACATACACAAAAATCTATTATAATATATAGTGCTGCCTCAATTACAAGCTGCGACAAAATGCATTAACAAAAAAAAATACTTATAATCTATGCTCGTGTCTAAAAAAACAAATAAATGATGAAAAAGTGATGACTAATTACATTCAATAAACGTGCAAACAAGTAATGGCGTTAAAATAACAAAACGAGTGTCAAATTAAAATAAACTAAGGCACAATGCTTACAAATAAATAATATCAAAAAGGAAATTAAATTTAAATATTAATTATAAATTAATAAAATATTGATTACAAATTATTATAAAATTGTAAATACAAACAAAAACGTAATTTGTTAAAAAAATTATAAAAGAATACATAATAATTATTATAATTAAATTAAACTAGATAAGTAATTAAATTAAATCAAATTAGTAGGTAGTCCTTCCTCGGTCGAGCCGGCCCGGCCCATTCATGATAAAATCAGCGAGGCTCTACTACCTGTAAGTTATAAGTCGATATTGTGATCACGTAAGCGTGACAGGCGACTATATTGTACTTGCAGTTTAAGTTTATTTATTAAGAGGTTTTGGCGTTCAAAGGCTGGTATCTAGACGACCGAGCGAGTTTATATGGCACATTGATACTTATTTGACCAAGTAAATGAGGGCAGTCAATATGGCTCGCGGTGCGTTAGATCATAAGCTACTTTGCTGTTTATCTACAAGCTTGTAGAACTCAATAACGTTTGTAATCAGTATACGAATTCACAGTGAAATGTAACGGAAAATTACTTTTCAAAACGATAATTATTTTAGAGCTTATTGGTGCAAACCGAAGATTTTTATCTTGGCAGCCCAAACTTTTGCCACTGGCCTGCATATTTTTTATTTGCTTCATCGTAATTAGTGTTTGCATAAAAATACAAACGTGACATGCCACTGGTAGTGTCGCGAGCACGTGGTTAGTTGACCTTTACGTTCGTTATTGCTAGCTTGATGTCTGGTGGCATAGGTCCAGCACGCGACCATCATGACATTATACTTGCGTAATACCTATGCTATAAAATGTATTGTGTTTATCTTATGTAATTATTGACTTCTTGCGTGCTTGTAAGGTTTAGTTGATGTCATCGAGGCGACCGGGTTAAAAGGATTGTTGACAAACAATGTTTAGATTGCAAGATTGCCGCTGTGGTCGTGGTCACGAGTACCATTGCGGGTAAGATTAAAGCACATGCCAAATATACGGATCCCTATCCATTAGCATAAAATTTTAAGACCTAATATAACTTAGCATAATTTTGTTTGGCATAATTATATTTTCGCATAATATAATTACGCATAACAGCTTACGCATAATTTTTAAGCATAATTTCTCTAACCATAATAATGATTAAGCATAATATTCTAAAGTATAAATTTATTAAGCATAAAGTTCTAAACCATAACTTTTTTAAGCAAGCAAGAATGCAGCAGGCAGAGTTTCTGTCACGGCTCCGGCGCTGCGGGCCTCCGGCGGCCCCACGCGTGCTAATCGTCGCAGACGGCTTTCGCTCACCACCGCAGCTTCGGCTTGTTGGCCGGCTTCGCCGGCCAGCCTCAGCCGCGGCGGCTCGCTCGCAGCCGCCTGCTCCTCAGCCTGTGGGCCGCCTCGCCCCTACGTTTCTACACGATTTTAAATTACACTCTAGGGGTAGGACAAACAAGACTACGTAGAGTCGGTTTTGCAGCAATTCGGTTCTGTCACTAACTTTTGTTGCACAGCATATTAAATTTTTAACCAACAATATTATTTAATCCTACTAACGTTATGCGAATCAAATTTATGCCAAAACAAATTGTGCCAAAATCGTTATGCCGAAGTATATTAGGACAAAGAACATTATGCGAAAACAAGGGATCCCCAAATATACATATCTGTGTGACTATTAGTTCTGCTGAGTCTGGATATATTTTAATGCCCGTTGTTTCAATGGCGGTAAAGAAAACTGGGCTTTAGGGCTTACCACGAGAGCTTTTAAATTTTAAGTGATTTCACAAACTCTTTAGTTAAATTAAAATTATGAATTATGAAAAAAAAGCGCTATCAGCAGCGCTTATATTATTGTTATCAGTTCGCTTTGTTCCCAGTTTGTAAATATAGATTTTTATCGACGGAGAGCGTTTTCGATGAGCCGCAGTGTTTGCCAGCGTGTGCCTACATATTTGTATCGCGCGTTTAACCTGGCTGCGAGCCAGACTTCTAGGAGTAAGGTATCCCCTACACAGGCGACTCGCTCTGAGCCCCTTTTTTATCGTGGAAGAATGCATTGACGCCTACCCTCCGCGAGGGCTTATGCAGGGGTTATGTCGGACTCACCCGGGAAAAGATGGAGATATCCCGGTAATACCGACTAAACCTACCACGGTGTTCCTTCTCACAATCTATGGCCGGGGCGCAGGGATCACTCGCGCATTCATCCTACAGCCCCGGCAGATTTAAGCTATAGGTTGACTTTTATTAGCACAATGCCTGTATATCTTGACATGTTTACAAAAATAGGTTAGGTCAGTTTATCCAAAATAGGTTAAGCTAGTCGTGAATGCGCTGATGCTGTTGAACGTAAATAGACAGCGTACTGCGCTTGGACCTGGGCTTGCGCTCTCCACGATCCTAACGTAGATCACCTGAAGACAGCGTTCAACCAAGCCACAAAGGTCTGCAAAAGGGCATACTTAAGAGTGGATGCCCAGCGCGTCGCATGGTTCGGCCAGGAACTCATGGCGCATCCTACGGGCAGTCGTAGCTATTGGCGCCTGGCCAAGGCCGTGCAGTCCAACTTCTGCCAGACCGCACTGCCCCCTCTGAGATATCCGAATGGATCACTGGGTCATCGGCTACAGGAGAAAGCAGATCTGCTTGCAAATCTCTTTGCGCCCAATTCCAAGTCTAATAATGCGGTTAGCCGCCTAACATTGCCAACTGCGGCTACACCATGCCTGATATACGTATCAGGCAACGTGACGTTCGTGCGGTACTGCAGTCTCTCGATGTTCAGTAAGCTAGTGGACCTGACGGCATCCCAGCTGTGTGTGTGTATGTCCTCAAAAAAGGTGCAGCGGAGTTGTCTCCCACACTTACGCGCCTATACTGGACGTCTTACGCCGCAGGCATTGTGCCTGAGGCTTGAAAAGAGGCGAACGTTCAACCGATTCCCAAAAAGGGCGACCGTTCTGAGCCAGGCAACTATCGACTCATAGCTATCACCTCGGTACTCTCCAAGGTGTTCGAGCGGATTATAAACACCCAAATTGTCCGCTACCTGAAGGATCACTCGTTGATCAATGATCGCCAATACGGCTTTCGGGATAAACGATCAACGGGTGGTCTTCTAGCGTTCGTCACGCACCTCTGGGGTGAGGCTACGGATAAGCACGGCGAGGCTTTGGCTATCAGCCTTGACATAGCCACAGCTTTCGATAGAGTCTGGCACCGGTTTCTTCTTTCCATGCTTCCGGCCTATGGCTTGCCCTCCAACTATGCACCTGGATTGCAAGTTTCCTTGAGAAACGTCATATAGCAGTCCTTTGCGACGGTCGCGCTTCCAAATTTATGCAGGTTAATGCGATCCGTCTTATCCCCTACACTCTTTCTTCTGCATATCAATGATATGTTGAACCTCGGCAACATATATTGTTATGCGGACCGTGCATGGACGATATCTTGGACATCTTAGGGCCAAACAGGCTGAGGTTGAGGGGAAAAGGCAGGATCTTGTCGTTGAACTTGACCAGACCTTGGACCATATCTCTGAATGGGGTGCCAAGAACTTGGTCCAGTTCAACGCCAACAAGACCCAGGCATGCGCGTTTTTCGGAGATCCAGAGATCACGAGTTCACTGGAACCTCTGCAACTCCGTAGGGTTATTTCCTCATTAGGATGTTGATACAGAATATACCACGGGGAGTGCTCTGATGAGTTATTCCACCTTATTCCACCCTCCCCTTTCTTATCCGAACAACACGTGCTGGGCTCAGATGCCATCCTTACACGGTAGAGTCGATTAGAGCGCGTATACTGCCTCAACAAACGGAATAAGTAATCAATTTTAGGTAGGTCCAGGGATTATTGCGTTTAAACACAAACAAATCATATCTACAGTTTTATAATATTACTATAGATAATCGGTATGATGCTTTATTTATCGGATCAATGAGTGAAGTAAGCTTTATTACTCAAAGAAAAGACACGAACGAATCAGCAGATAGACATATTAGTAATTTCCAGTCATTAAAAATCATTTCCATCTATAATAATTTACTGGAGATGATACCACTGGAAATGACATTCTCCGTTTAAAGTCGATCGCGTCTTTTAGAATATCGTATCAAGGTAATAATAATAGTCACTAATATAACACGTAAATTTACCATATAATAGTAAAAGGTAAAGAAACATCTATATTTGTTACTTACCTTTTTATTCGCCCTTATGAAAATGATGCATTAGTGTGACAATCATCGTTTGTAACTCTTCATAAATAAAGGAGACCGTCCATATTCGGCTTGCACGTGGACAATCGTTTTATAAACAAAGTAAAATATTAAAGGATTTGTTTTGATATATAAAAATATTGGTTACCGTCCAGTAGTATGAAATTGACTTATTTTATTTATATATTATATCAAAATAAAACACAGCCTGAAAGCAATAAGACAGTATTAATGCAACTGCATAGTCCGCCGAAGGACTGTTGGTTGCTGTGCTCACATAATGTCTGTAATATGGTACCTAAGCTAGGCAAGATATGAAAATGTCACTCCACCAGCCCAGTTTTTAGAATTTTTTTTAATAACTTATGAAGATGACGGTAACACATGAAAATAAATATTTATTTTAAACAATGTGTTTTATTTTATTATTTAACGAACTTGATACTAAACTTCAAAAAATAATGTTATCTACTTAGTTTAGGCTACTCAAAATTAATATTGTTATTACAATATAAAATTGTTCACGCCCAGGCCATTGTCCCATACAAGGTGGTCGGTCTCCTTTAGTGTGCTGATTGCACTGCAATCACGCGTTCACTCGTTCAGCCGGTCGCTGGCAAAGTAAATAATTGCGGGCGCGGGGATATAATATGTGCATCGTGTTCGTAGAATCGGAAAAATTCACTGTTTGACGAACTCTTACGGAAATGATGAAAACTTTGTGACATTTTTTAACATTTTATTTTGATCTTATTATGACAGTTCCCATCATAAAAATTGAACACTTAAGTATGCATTTGCATAATATAATTACTTAAAACATATTTTTTTAAACGCGTTATTATTATTCTGATAAGAGTTATTTTTGTATTTATCATTTCTTGTCGGGTTGGAAATGACATTAGGTGGTTTTTTTGTAATCTTTCTCAAAATACATAATGTTCCAGGATAAAAATTCATGGCGCCTTTGGCAATGATATATATTAAATCATTTGCACCCAATTAAAATTACTAAAAGCAATAAATAAAAGCGCAATGGCAGAAAAACCTTTATTTTACACATTTATTTTATTTATCCAACTATGTTCGATTTTATCGCGGTTTACTTTGTTTACAATGATTTATCTGCACTTACGCTGGAGTTTTGGCGAATTTTAGGTTGCCACGGTCACACGAAGAACGTGTTTTACACGATAAAAAATTAAGACAGTTATTTATTTATAATGTGTTGATAATATTCGCTTACGGAAAAATACATATGACATAACTCTATGTATATATCAAAATACGGTTATACACTGAGGAAGGGAATCGATTATGTTGGTATGTTCATCTGTTGAGCAAACCCTATCTTTAGGAATATCAAAAAAATACAGAAATATGAGTAAGTTAAAAATTAACAGATACATAAAAACCTGTCTATCAATATTTGTACGTAAATACAGGGTTTCGCGCATCTGTCGCCAAAGTGGCAGACGGGCGTATTACATTCACTTTTTGACAACTGGTTTCGTCCCATTTAATAGGGGACGGCCTATTGTCGTCTGTTCGGCATAGTTCCAGACCCAGTATTTATTGATTCAAAAACCTGATAGCACTTTTCCCGACCGATTATACATATGTATGTATGTAACCCATAGTACCTTGTGAGAGAAATATATTATTACTAGATGTTCCCGCGGTTTCACCCGCGTTTATCGTTACTGCGCCGCCCCCGTGGGTCGTAACGTGATGTTATATAGCCTATAGCCTTCCTCGATAAATTGGCTATCCAACACTAAAATAATTTTTCAAATCTTAAAAGATAGACATATGCTGTCCCGGACTTTTTTTTAGAACTTTTAAAGGGGAACAATTCTGTCATACATGATTTTTGCGAAACTTTAACTGTTTACGCAGCGCACGCAGCGGAAGCTCTCAAAAGGAAAAAAATACCCTCCGATTTTGAAACATTCTTCAGTGCTCAGCTCCTATTTATCTTCGCGTGATGATATATAGCCTATAGCCTTCCTCGATAGATGGGCTATCTAACACTGAAATAATTTTTCAAATCGGACCAGTAGTTTCTGAGATAAGTGCGTTCAAGCAAACAAACAAACTCTTCAGCTTTATAATATTAGTAGGTATAGATATAGATATGTACAAGTAAAATGTTATAAAGTTGTCATCTAGTTACATTATAAGCTACTTCAGATTTTGGATGGCATTTAATAGTTTGCCATACTTCAAATTAATTGATTCATATTTTTTTAATATTTACGATCGTCTTCATTCCTAAGATAAACGTTAAGATGTAGTAGGTAGCACTTAAATAATAGCGACAAAAATATGACGGCCTTGGTGGCGCAACTTTGATGGATGTGACTGCTCTGCACTTGGTCTTGGGTTCGATTTTCGGATCGAGCAAAGTGTTATTGGGATTATCTGTCAAGCGGTTCTTAGGAACTTCATGGGACCTGGCACTATGCCCGGAAGACGGCAAACGGCTTGCTTCCTATTTCATGATACCTTAAATCATAATGGATGTCATACACCTCTGCGCACCCTTTCAGGGATAGCGTAAGACTATGTATGTACAAACGTTACATTGTATGAAGTACGATGTAACGTTCAGTTACAACTCTCCGGTTGAACAAGCAGTCATACTCAAGACACTGTAGTTCCGAATCTAGAATGATGTTGTATAAATCCATTTATTACAGATTAGTGCGCCTAACAAAACAAATTAACAACGGTGGCATAATGAAGCTAAAGTATTTAAGTGCGCATAGAAACGCTATGCATTATGCATTGTGCACGCAGCAAAGCGTATGCCGTGAGACTTCGACATTCATAACGCACCACAGATAAATTGCAGCCTGTCATTCGAACACCTGCTGTATAATATGTACTGTTATTTACCCACTAATATCCCAGTGGCTAGTTAATTATCTATATAGACCATTTTCCTCCTATTTTGGTAAACAAACTGTAGGGAAAACTACGATTGCGTGTTCAGAATGCTTATTTATTTGATAATGATGAGAGTATTTATAATATAATATTAAGTATTTGTGAGCATGTAAACAATAATATATGACTAAGTAAAATATTAAATAATATTCAGCACGATTGAATTACACAATTGAGGTCGTAAGATATTGAGGTGATATAGTTGTATTGTGCCTACAAAACAAATTAATTATAAAATCATTCAGTTACTGCTTTAAACCTAAATTCGTACTCTGATACATGAACATGCGTAATTATTGTTAACTAAATAAATAATGTAAATAAAATGGTCTACATAAATATATAAATACATGAAGTAGACGCCTCCCAATCCATCCATCACGTCTATATTGGTTTAAGGCTAAGATAGAGTCACATAGGCAACAAGTTTATTGTCGTTTAATCCGAAAACTTTTTTTCATTTAATGCTGCTGATCAACATTTCGAACATCCAGAAAATTCGAGAACACTTTCTTCCAAACTTGTAATGTACTCAGGGAAGTTTCTCGGGTGGACAAACGTAGGTACATACTTATGCCACGGGGCCAAGGCTGACCGACATCTATATGTTAAGTAAAATGCGTTTATCGCTCTCAGATATAACATGACAATGTTACGACACGGTAGGAGTGCAGTGAAATCAAGGCCGTATGGATGTTGTATATGTAGTTTTATTGTAACAAATTTATATCGACTTGCCACATCGATATAGTAACATAATGTAAATGCTTGTTGCACTCAACATTGTAAGTTAGTACGTTCGATTATCAGGTCTTCGAATGAGTTTGTTCATGGGTTTTTATAATGGAGGGTTGCAATGCAATACATCTAGTAGGCATCACAGTCTGACCTCTATCATATAAAATAAAGATCTGATATAATAGAAGTCAGTACAAATGTATAATTGTATATAGATATAATTATACATTTGTCTATAGCAGTACTGTGTCCGTAACTGCTCAAAATAGAACTTAGCTGGTAAACTTGACCGCATTGCACCTGATTTAATCACAATGAGATAAAAAGGCGTGGTCTTCTATTACTTTTTCTTACACTAACTTTTACTCACAACATCGACCGCGCTTCTTAAAGTAGATTAATACGTTCTTCAGAGCTTATACTTACATTCTTACTTACTACATTTTGTTTAGCGGTAAAGCCATGAAATCATAACAAACAGCTACAATTATTTTTGAAGTTATAATATTACTATGAATTGTATGAATTTGTGTCGCGTTATTAACATTGTTCACAGACCAACAGCAAATAAACTATTAACAACGTATTTTCGATTGAGTGTATAGTTAGCTGCTCACAATGTTACATTTCAAAGCGTGCATGATTCCACATATTTATTTGGTTGGTTTCAGGTTAAATTTATAGGTTTATTATGCTTACTTAATATTATAAATGCGAAAGTAACTCTGTCTGTCTGTCTGTTACCTTTTCACGCTCAATCCGCTGAACCAATTTAGATGAAATTTGCAATGGAGATAGCCTGAGACCCTGGGAAGGACATAGGCTATATAACATCACGCTACGGCTCACGGGAGCGGCGCAGTAACCATAAATACCACTGACGCGGGTGAGACCGCGGGCACAGCTAGCTAAGATATATTATTGACATAAGATGGTCTTTCTCAATTAGTGGTAGGCACTTACACATATCCCATAGACATTTATGTGATCATTGAACTTGAAGAGTTTACCATGCCAACCGCACGACACTTATAAAAAATGTTTTCCAATCATAAAAAACCATGCCGCAACTATTGTAGTCAACAAGGTGCACACCAGCTTTCAGTTCTTTTTCTTTCTTAGATTATTCGGAAACAGTTCTGAACACGGGGTAGGTACATACCTATCCTGTGTGTTGTACCTACATTGATACATTGCATGATGGGACACAGGAACCGTGCTGTCAATACATTCACATTTTTTGCAAAATTTCACTTATGAACGTCAAATCAGTCTTGTGACTTAAAAAAAGTCCAACTAGATAAGTACTTCCACCCACAGATCGCAGAAAAATAGCGTTCCTATGAGCATGCGCACTCTTTTCTTAGACACTTACAGACATACATATATCAGGTACTGGTCTAAATCTGCTAGGTCGCATGCTTATTTGACCCCAAGCGGTAAAAACTTCTATTGTATACAACAAATATATACAACACTGTATATGACTAACAGAGATTCCAAAGCCAAATAAGTAAAGATTATAGGTAATATATAAAAGTTTAAAACTATAACCCGACTACGTAAAAAACGGAGGCTAAAAAGGACGAATTTAAAATTTATATAGCCTATGTCACCCGGGCCTTTATTACAAATCTATTAACACCTCATTCATTAAAATCGGTTCAGTAGTTTAGGCGCTACGGTGGAACATACAAACATACATACCCAGACTGCCAAAATCATTACCCTTTTTTACTTTATTACTTTGGCTTCGCCGTAGTCGGGTAAAAAGAAGCTGCTGTATGTATGAAAAGAGGATGTCGTATTCTATACAATTCGTGCGTGTCAGTGACATCAATACAATCAATACAAATATGACACTCAAATTGCCGAACTGACTGGCGGTTGCGCTTGGCGCCCTCTACCACTCGCCACGAATATTATCATTAGTCTCTACTTATCAGAAGCGCAGCACGCAGTGTTCTATTCTCTGTGGTATACGCAAGCACAGACTCGCTCTGTATATTCCTCGAAGGTAGATGTTTATTATACAATTACACACCTATATTTCGTTAGCTATGTTGTTAGGCACCACGTGATATCTGGCGAGTCAGTACTGTCTACCGATCTCGAGAAATTCATAATAGGAGACATAACACTATTCCTGACCGAATAAAGAAGCCTAAACTTGACGATAGTTTGTTTGTAATAACATAATATGTATAATTTTAGTTTATAAGTTACATATTTAATATTTAGGCCTTTTGAATTATATTACATAACGGTCGGTAATTTTCCACTGAAAACAAAAGTTGTGAAATAAAACAGTCACGTGAGCTTTCAACAGTAAAAACTTGTGAGATCTAAATAGATACAAGTTCAAGGTAACGTGCCAGTTTTATATTTGTATATACGTTGAACACGCGGCGTAACACAAGCGTTCGCACAACTGAAGATCGGTAGGTCTCGCATTTCGTGTCCAGGTAGGGCAATGTTCTTCTGGCAGTAAATTTTCAGTGGTACTTTGCGAAATGTTTGCGAATAGTTTTGTCGCTTAGTGGATCGAATTGTATATCCTTTACAACGTAAACATACTAAGACTCAAGTATGTGTTTCCGGAAGGTTAGACAAAAGTCTGTCACTTAATACTCCAATGTTTCTCCCATCATGTTTTTAGGTCAATCGTATTACGAAGGCTGTGCTACAACCGAAAATTGTCTAACAGAAAATCTCATATGTAGATCTGATTAAACCTCTACCTACCCAGCGATATACAAGCTCGAGTATAGTTAGCTTGAGAACAGGTAACACATAAAATGCAGTCGAACCCGGATAATCACGATCGTACAGAAATCTGACAGCAATTTTACATCACAGGTCTAACGGGACTGCATCGGCACCTTGAAATATTTAATGTACAGATTATTCGAAGTAAAATTAAAAATTATACAGTACGCATTATGGCTTTACTCTGTGCCAAAAAGATTATTTGCACGGAATCTTGGCCCGTTCTTAAGCCTTTGTTTTGGTTGGCACTTGTTTACATATATATCGTATTATTGCGAGCGTTTAATTGTAACAAATAACCTCTTCGGTTAGTGATAAGTAATTGTTTATACCAGTAACGCTTAGGGAATGTTTAATGAACATAATATAACGCCCGTCTGCTTTGTCTAGACAGCGCTTATCACAAGTCTGCCAAATATTTCGGCGATATATCGGCGCGATGCTATGTTATATGAGCTTTAATAAGCTAAGTCGTGGTAGTATTTTATACTTTAGTTAAGTTTATAGAATCCTACTAATATTATTAATGTGAAGACGTATGTTATTTATCACGCGTAAACCGTTAAACGGATTCAGATTGGACTGGGTACATGGATTAAACAAGTCCTGAACTAACATCTATAAAGGTACTTTTATCTTGGTAGTAAAATATTATACAATCGTTATTTTACACAAAATGCCTTATATACATATAATAAACGTGCATTGTTTGCATCTAGTAGGGTACATCGAAACTTAAGCAGTAATAAGCTAATGCACTACTCCACTATCTTAAGGAAGTACCTTTGTTTTTATAGTTGTTTCGACGAAGGTCTGAAGAACAATAAAAACAACCCTTGGGCCAAGTTTATAGTTGACAAACAGCTTATCTAAGGATTCATACTACAATAAAAAGAAATTGTTTAAAACTGTCAAAATGACAAATTTATTGCTTAGTTGTTATAATTTATCCGGTGATTGAAATTTACTTATAATTTTAAACTGTCAATAGTAGGTCTGCTCAATTAATCTTGGAAGTGAACCATTATTTCTAGTCAGCTGTTACATCCAGTTACTAACTGGCGAGCCAACTAGTAAATAATACTTGAATAGAGTTTAGATTCGTGATTTAATCATGAGATTATTTACACTCGTCGGTATATCCAAATAAATTTTAGGTAGCCTTGTTCCTTAGCTCTTGGCGTTGGTCCTTGGCCTGGCATTGGGAAGCCCATGGCCGTCACACACATTTTATTTGAAATTTGACGTAGAATAGTAGTATCATTTAAGACAATGACATTATGATTGACATTTTAATAGCTACAAAAACGAAGTCTCCTTGCATTCCTTAGCTAAAGTATCTTTGTTGGAATTTCAACTATAATGTAATAATATTATGTCATATTATTGTTTATCATAATGAAAGTCCTATGCCATGCTGCCCCGTCAGTAGGCGATTGGCCTTGGATTCGAAGTGTACTTTAATTATATTGGTTCCTGTATTAACCTTATTTCCATGATGTTGTTTTGTCACTAATAAGGCCAGCCGCATTAGTTGGCTATTATATCAATATAATAGACCGTTTTAGGATTCATCTAGCTGAATTTTATGCTTGAATTGTGTATATATGTCTTTACACAAAAACAAACCAAAATCCTTACAGTTTTAAAAATGCGTATGTAACGTGTTATTGACTGCCGTGTTAACATTGTTAAAATGTCTGACGTACACTAATAACCGAGACAAACGTCAAAGTGACGGTCCTCTATCCTCGAAGGATAAGCAGAGGTATTTTATACTAATTTTTGCCAACTATCAAATCAAGACTAACCTAATAGGGGGCTAGCCTATTGTCATTTACGTACTAAGAATTTGTTGTCAGAAAATCTCATTAACATTGCCTAATCTGGGCGTCGAAGCCGAAACCTTGCACACAGCATATTTTGTATTTACTACAGCTGCGTCACGGTGGGAGTCGGACAGTGATATAATAATTATATGTAAGGTGGCGAACTAGTTACAGATGCGGGTCGGTTGATACTCGTAGTAAGCGATTATTAATGTATGATCGCGCTACCTATAGCATAGCAACATCTCGCGCACCAGCAATCTTCAGCAACGATGTGTCATTGAAATGATAGTTCCACTCCGCCTTGGTGAACTCTTTACCCTCTACTTACCCCAGAAAGATATACAGTTGAATGGCTGCGATATTCTTTACGTTTAAGTTGATTCACAAGGCCATGGGTGTTGATTTACATCTCGTTTATATACCATCATAATTATCTGTGTTCTTTTGAAAATAGTAATCCTGGCAATACGTATAAAAATTCGAAAAATTGTTACCTCGAATATCCTATCTAAACTCTAAAAATAATATTAAGGAGAACATCTTACAAACGCAATATCGTAATGAGGAATGCGCAATACATGTAATATATTAATACGTGAAGCAAAAACTTTGTACCCCTTTTTACGAAAATTGCGCGGATGGAGGAGTACGAAATTTGGCACAGTGAAAGTTTATATGGAGAAAGAGTGGCGAATCCTAATATTTTTATAAAATATGCATTAGAAATACAATTAAATTAACCCATTAACCGCCAAAATAAAAATAATAGTGATATTTTTACGAAACATTTATTTTATTGTTGTTTACAAACGAAATAAGGAATAAAAAACGAAAAAGAAATATAATAATAATTAGGCTCCCTAAGGGGAGGGTGTACTTAATTGGGTACAGCGGCGTATTACCGGTGACATTTTTCAAAACATTTATTTCCAACACACAATGTTCTGAGACACTTTTTACATTGCCAGCACACTCTTGCGTGTCATAAAACGCATCTTAACGGGTTTTGAAGCTTCTGAGAACAGTGTCCTACTCCATCTTGAGGCAAGCTTGGGATCAATGAAGAAGAAGGTCGAGCCCTATGTTAAGTTTTCTGGCGTAAGTGGTACCTTGCAATGGAGCAGCGAAACATTAGTTGATCCATGCTATTACTGTGACTCATTACATGTAAACGCCAAGGGTTTGGAAAAGGCCATACCCAACATGTAGGTAAATAAAACCCACCACTACTTCTTTCCATGTTTGGCAATTCTATAAAGCGAAACCGACTGATCGTAAGTCTGAAATAGTTTTGGTATATTGAGATCAGTCTTTACACGTTGTACAGGAGTCTCGTGCATAACACCCCGCTGAAGAAATTTATTCATTAGAATATTAGCTAAAATTTTGTCCCTGGTATTACTTGTTTCGTTGTTGTTTGTCAAATCAAGAGTCCAGTTCACACGAATGTCTATTATTGTTTTGATTAGCATATAAAATTATGTTTGTAAGTATTAGACTACAATATCTTCTTCATCAAAAAATCCTTCAAATATTTGTACTGGGTGAGATCGCCGAGCTGTTCTTTTCCCACTGCCAGTTTCCCTAGCACATAGTTTTATCTTCAATTGTAGAAGAGTATGCTGGCGAGCACTTACGCCACACTGGCTGGCCTGGCTGATGACGACTTTGCTTTACCTTTTTAGCTAGTGGTTCATCATTGCTACTGTCGTCGTCACATTGAATGTCCTTGTTGCTTCTAAAAACATCTGTATTACCAAGCACATCCCGTGGCAAAGATGCGGTTACCATGTCGTCTTTGGCACATCTTCATGCGTCACCGCCAGGTCGAAATCGCGAACTGCTTTCTCTAAGCCGTCATAATAATTAGAAACATTAAAATGTTTCAAACGAATTATTGAAGAAACCTAAAACAAAGCATGCAATCTTTACATGGATTCGGCCGTTGTACCCAACTAGGTACAGTACTGTTTGAATCACAATTTCTTTACAGATATAAGTTGTACAATGTTTGAATAGTATTTATTTTATAAGTAAATATGTAAACTACAAAAATAAAACATATATAAGATAATAACGTCAAAGGCAAACCCAAAAAATAATAAAATGTGTACTTAGCTGGTTAAGTGGTTATACTACTAAAACAGAATCCACACAGTGACAAATATTATAAAAATACCGAAATAAACGGTTATTACTTCGGTCCACTATCTACCTTCTATTACAATGAGTGCAAAAAATAAACTATATCTTAACTAATTGGGTAACTACCCTCAATTGTTTTGCTGTACACAATCACGTACAGCGGCGCCAAATGGGTTAATGAAAAAACACTACACGCACACAACCATCCATTTGACACACGCAGTCGAATCGCGTTCGTAGTATTTCGGCATTGTTCGGTTGACTTCGTAGAATGCTTCGTAACTATGGTTACATACATATGTGGAGTAGGTGACTAAATGAAATGTGATTATAAAGGTATAGTTTTTTATTTCGGGCTGCATAGGCCCATAGATAAATACCTTAACCTAAATTGACGTAATTATAAAATTTTAAAATACATACACACAACACCATCTAGCCCAAACTAAACAGAGCTTGTACTATGGGTGCTAGACAGTCGATAAACATACATATATACTAACTAACATAAATACATACATATTATACCTACATACAAAACAAAGACGCATAGATAAATGCCTTATAGACTAACATACATACAATTTGTGTTAGTATTTATCTAACTTATTAACTATGTTAGTACTGCTTCACTTGCACTCTGTTGTTGTGCGTTCATGTGGCACTTGTCCGCGGAAGCGACGGAACACCACACCCTTCGGCCAAAAGACCTCCTTTATGAATACGTGCAGAAAGCAAGTCGGGACTCGCACTACGAACGTCTTGAAGTAGACGTTGCGACACGATTCCAGCAGCTGCACACTTGGCATGTACTTGGACTTCTGGCGTACATACTCCGCGATGTCCTCCGCCTAAGTGGTGTAGTGCAGGCGAGAGATGTACACCGGTGTGTTCGGTGCTGCAGCATGCAGGTTTGCACCAGGCTCCACAGGAGCCGTACCGCAGCTGTTCTTGTTCGTTTTCTGACGGCGCTTCGTCCTATGCACCGTCACAAAACCATCCTCAGCATCAACCGCCCGTTTCTTTGCCATCTCAGGCAACGACTTCGCGGCGGGAGCAATGGGTGTGCTCGCAGTTACCTGCTGAGCCTCTATGCATTTAGGTCGCGCGGCGATGCGGGGAGGGACCGCGGGGACGGAGGCGAGGCTGCAAGACGCGCGTGCAGCGCACTCAGGAGTCACGACATTCCGCGGCTACAAAACTGCTGACGCGAAACTTGCGACCGATGTATCGAAGCAGCCTGCACTTCGACGCATGTTGACGTTCTTATTACGCGCCGGTGACCTACTTAAAGCCATAGAGTTGCGCAACTCTTCAACCTCCATACGTAAAACCATGACGGTGTCTTGGGATGCCTCCAACTTCTTGAGTACATTCGCTAAACTGGCCTTAAGAAAGACGATGTCCTTCAAAAGGCTTGTAACATCCACGTGGTCGAAAGTGACGGGAGGTAACTTACTTAAGTCCTTCGCCACAAACGTTGGCACGTCATTAGGATCGGTTTCCTTCAGCAGCGTGATAATATCCTGCAGACTTTTCTTCGTCCTGTCACGCCTGCGAGATACCATCTGGTCACTTTTATTGAGCGACCTGTACAAAAGCAGCTTGGCAGCAGCTATGTCCTTCTCGCTGAAGTTCGTAGAACATATCTGCTTCTGTTGCATGAACGCCAGCAGTTCATTCGCCACAAGTGTGTCACTCATGGCAATAAAAAATACGAGAGTCGGCTTGCGCCGCGCTAAACAATAAATTAATTATATTTATATACGTGCACATGTCCGTCTCAGAGCAATAAATAAAGCAATAATAGACAATAAAACCTTAATAACAATCAAATTTAAAATTTTAATAAATTATGGTCAAATTTCGACCACTTGGCGACCGCTAGTTATTATAAATACATACCTGCTATAGGTATATTCACATACACACGTACATGTTTCACACGTTATTAGCAAACAAGTTGCTAAATGCATATTAGGCACAATTATATTAAACAAAATTGTATAACACCTGCTCATTATAAAACGGAGATCTTGAACGGATGCCCTAGAACCCAAGAACGTGCTGTGAAAAGAGTACAATGTGTAGGGAAAACAAACATAAAATGTTCATAGTGGCGTGTATCAACGGAAACTGTTTAGTAATACAACCGCGGCTCGGTATGTAGATTCTGACACAGATACACGCATAGTGTCAACGTTTTACCATTTTATTACGTTCCCTATGAAACCGGTCTACCATGAAACATAATGCTGAGGTTTCGGGCTAATTGTTTGTACCATTCGTACCATAAACACATGATAGTCCTAAACACTATCTCTAGTTCACTATCTTTAGTAAACACTATCTAAGTTGTCAGTGAGCTAAGGAGTAATGACACTTTGAAAGATAGAAATACGTAGATGCTTCATGGTAGGTTTATCCTTACAACGAGGGTAAATCAAACCGCTTGTGTAACTTTTCAAGTCAAAAAATCGTTACACTCGAACCCTCATCCACGGCCGCTATATTGATTTAGCTCTACGGATATGTTCCTTTAGTTTTGGGAATAAGTTAAAATCGCAAAGGGCTAAGTCTGAAGAATATTGTGGGTGATCAAGTATGTCAAAGCCAGCACTGTAGATTGGCGTTTGTTTCCCTATGTTTTGGATAGAGATTTACAGACCTTTTTAATAAACGTTGAAATCAATGACGTTATAGAGAAGTACCTATTAGATTTTGATTATCTTTAATCGAAGCAACATCGAGTTAGAATGGTCGCCACCAGGTTAATCTAACGTAGTATGAGTTGTCGTAAGAATCAGCTACGCTAAGTAATGTAACTGTATCAAGCAGAATAAATATCCATAGAATAGAAGCAAGAAGTTCTACATAATATTTGTTTAACATTTTAGTTGTGTGTGTCAATGCGATAATTTATAAAGCTATTGATATTGCATAATATGAGAAAGACCATTAATACTCATAGATTATGTTTCTCCTCTGATTATCCCTGTTTTGCTTTTTGGTTTATCAGATAAAGGTACTGTGATCTAGGTAAAGTGACCTTAAATACTCGGCCAGAAATTATATAATACCGTTGATGTAAATGCCATTTATATAGAGATGAGATTTAACGGGTTATTTACATAATAATTATAACATAATACGCATATTCAAGAACAACTTTATTGATCAAGATAATCAAGATTTTCTGGCAATACTGCAGTTAAAGTTTTTTGATTTTTGTGATAATAATCTTCAATATATATATACATATATATTATTTAATATTCTTAAAAATTTTAGAGAACCCTCTCTAAAATAATAACACATAATACATGTTATTATAAAATAAATAGGACTACTTCATTATTTACGAGTATAATTTTATGTTTTCTCTTTCAATGTAACAAGAGAAATCCCAGTTACCTTGTAGTAGGTAGTAAAAACAGAAAGATTTTTCCAGATGTCGTTGCAGTTGTGGTAATTGTAATTTCTGTTTTCATTAGATAGCACAGCTGTCTTCATAAATTTAATGTTCCATATAGTTCATTTTATAACCTGAAATGAATGATAAAACAATATAGTTTTGAAAGGTCTACTTATTCAGTAAAGGTGTCAATCACATCGAATCCATAGGCATTCGAAGAATTGCTTACCTGCTAGAATACTTTTTCTGTAATAATCGTGTTCTTTGCAATATATACTTAGCACGTGCAATACTATATTTTGGTCTACAGGTTTTGAACTGCAAACGCTGATTCTCATGGTTTACTACGTTTATTTTCTTTAAAAAATGAATGAAGAGTCCTATATTAACAATTAAACGAACTGAATCAAAGCACTTTACTCAAATTATAGATAAAAGGAGAGCTAAGGTTATTTTTATATAAATAACAATACAAATTGACAACAGCTATTGTGTCAAAACTACAATTTTTATGCGCTTATTCCATAATGTTGATCATAGAATAATTATAAACCGATAACTACCAGTAAGGTTTTATCTATATTTACCTCAAGATGACAACATAGAAATGCTGATCTGTCTATTAGCGATGTTGTAGTTATTGAAAATTTAAAGAACGCTTATAATTAATGATTTTTAATGAACGTACATTAGCCTTACTGAGCATTTTGAGCAACACTTGGACGTTTAAAGGCTTCAGTAAGGATTTTTTTATGAATAATGTAGCAAGCAATTAGTACGTAAAGACTTGATCTTGGATCTTAATCTGTACCAGCTGTTTACGTATTAGTTCACTACCTATATCCGGTCCTATACCATACTATACCGAGCAGCTCTCCTGGTCCAAGTTACGCAACTTGGGCGGAGAGAGCTGCTATCCGTGTTATTGTTAAGATGCAATTGTAAAACTAAGTATTTATACTAAACTAAATAAATAATTATTTGTTTCTCTTTCACGGGTATTTACCTAATACGTTAGAAAAATACCCGGCCCTTTGGGAGGCTTACACGGAGACGTGGGTTCAACGTGAAGAGGCCCTTCGAGAGTTTTAACCAAAGGTGGGATGGAACACCTACAGTGGCACTAGCCGCAGCAGGCGTAGGACTATTGCTACGTATGGATTGGATTCTAATATATGGGCTATGGGTATATGTGCTTGATGGACTGGTATATTGGTAACTATGAATGATAAAACGGCATCTGCCCTGAATACTCTAATAGTATCAATCGAATGGACAGACGGTGACTCGCCAACTCACTAGATGGGCTCCCTGAATAGCCACCACAGGCATACAAGCCAGCAGCAGAGGGCAATACTCGTGCGAGCAGCTAGGGTTGTCGAGCGGTGCGATGCCGGTTTCACCATCACGGGTCTCGTGACAACGGAGACCCGGAGCGGGTTTCCCCGTAGTTATGTCCTTGAAAATGACAATTCCACTCCCAAGCATGTAGTTCTAGCGGCCCCACTCTGACCAGCCGACCAAGGCAAGCCAGAGTTGAGAGACCTACGGGCGCTCTTGAAGTTCCACCCCAGCCAACCAGTAACGGCAAGCCGGGGACGAGGCCCTAACCGACTCTCTGAGACATTCAGGAACGCAGTGTCGCTACTCACATTCAGCTCGCCACAAGCTGCCCTGCGATTTATGTGCTTTTATTTAACCTGGTGATACATTTTTTGTTTATATCATAAGGCGAAGGTGATAGTTAAAAAGCTAGTGTACTGTGCCCTCCGATATTACGTTAGTCTCATGATGAGATAACGACTGTCCCAGAGGGGTTATTATTATTATTATTAATAACCCGAACTTCATGTATCTCTCCTACGGCAGAACATATTGCAACTCTCTCAACCAATAAATCTTTGATTTTGTTCTATTACCTACTCATAAGCTACAGTCAACTGATCGATGCTTTTGCAAACATCATCATTAATAGGTTTGATGATATACTCATGCACAAATTTTCACGATATATAGACGTGGTGCTGTTGTGGTGTGGACTGTTTCTGGTTAAGTTTATGCAGCTGCATAGATAGATTTTATATCTAGCATTTTCTACCACGTTGAATGGGGAATACCATTGTAAAACATGCTATATTTTATAGCCCATAGAATTTATCTTCCATGATCGCCTCAAGTTAATTTGCACCAGATGCAATATATTGTAGGTATGTACGTAGAGATCATCGGTTAATGAGCTCATAGCCAGTTGCACTCATTGATCGGTAAACGATTAGCGAGGTTAAGCGGTCAGTCTATAGATGGGTGATCGCTTAATGGTAGTTCATCTGAGCGTGTCCGTGCTTCGGAGGGCACGTAAAAAGTCGGTCCTGGTTGTTGTCAAATTGACAACAGTCGTTAAGCCATGTCAGAGGCCTACGGGCGGCTTGAACAACTCTTGACAATAGGTTGGCCACCAACCACACGAAAAGAAGAAGAAGATCGGTTAATTTGTTCTGTGATTTAATACAAGCACACCAATTTAATAACTACGGACTATATTACATTAGTGTCTCTGTCTTCGAGTGTTTATGAAGCTGGTTTCGGGTACCATAGATTCCGATCCATTTGATTCATTATTAAGGTAGCTCTAATTAAGAGTTTTCCATTTATCGCTAATCATATAGAACCTGCATATAATTGCTCATACATTCAGACTAAAGCCTCCATATTTTTAGGCTAATGAGATATTAGTCAGTATGTACACAGATGGCTTTTATAGACGATCGCTATAAAAGTATCACTGCATCTCTTGAAGCTTGTCAGCGACGAAAATTGACGATACTGCGGCGACTGCAGTGTTCGACATATTGTTAGCTATAGATGTCTTTTTCTTATCTAACATCAAGCGTGTCCAATTTTTGCCCGTAGTATAAATTTTGAACTAAAATAAGTGTTAACATACTCGTGTATTGAACATTTCAGAACAACGTCTCGATGCAGCCATCATACGCAGCACTCAATCGGTTGGTGAACGCAAGCGGCGAGGATCCAACGATGATGGCCAACCACACCCGATGTATCAACAAACTATACATGGTAATTTGTCTATTTATGTTTAGTGGATTTATCTTCTCTTCCAGCAGCCTGTAAGGTCATGCAATATCATACATTATTCTAGAAACGTTAAATATCATAATTACTACCCGCATCCTGATTTTATTAAAGGGTCGCAAGAATAAAAAGAGACTTCTTTTTATTCTTGCGACTTTTCACTCTACAAAGTATACAATATCATCCGGAATCGACTAACGAAAATTACGAACATTATGTACATCAAATTTGTATAAATAGAGTCGCGCAGAACCTATTGCTTAGATTCAGAATCACGCTGCAGATTTAGCTGAATATTATTTTGTAAATTCATCGTCAGCAAATGCTATCTGGACTTCGCAATCCAAAGGGGGAACATATTTGTGAAGTAGTGAGATCAGATGATATGATTATAAATATATATATCTCAAAATATTTTAAAGCGAATATAATTTTTAAGGATGACATGGTTAGCTGTAGCGCTACAGATTTAGTAAATGTCGTTCTTGATTAACTTATCATATATAACGTGTGTAAAGTCGCAGGACGTAGGTCCCAGTGATGCGCATAGTTGTATTCGAAAGATATTCGAGTAAAATTATGCGCAATTTATATTTGTTTTTTATGTTAAAGGACTTAGCGCATTATGGATAGTCTTGAAATTATAACATACTAGCGGTCGCCTAGTGCTCGAAATTCGACCAAAGTTTGCCTGTAAGATGTTGCTGATATAATAATATATATTGACGTTTTTATGTCATATATGTAATCATAGTTACGCGCTTCGACTGCGTGTGTCAAATGCATGGTTCGTGTAGTGTTTTTTCATTAATTTAATGTATTTCTAATGCATATTTTATAAAAATATTAGCATTCGTCACTTCTTCTCTGTATAAATTATAAGTTTGCGAAATTTCATACTACTTCGTCCGCCCAATTTTCGTAAAAAGGGATTCAAAGTTTTCGCTTCACGTATTAATATATAGATATTTGAATATAATTCAATTGAAATTGTACATAGTGTTATTGCCTTTAATGCTGTCTTAGGAGTATATAAAAAAGTCTAAATAAACAAACATGTTGGTCCCGAGACATAAGTTCGCGGCTGATCGTAAATTTTTTCAGTTTATTTTTGTTTACGGTCATAACATACGTATGTAATACATGTAGTCAATACTGTTTCTACTTACCTTATGCTGTCAGTATTAATGTACTTGCAAACTTGTTTTGATCAATTGTTATGCATAGTCATTATGATCAACCGATCATAATTATTACTATTGCGGTAGCCGTCACGAGACATTTTATCATTTAAATTGCGAGCCCTGATCTAAACACGGAGTGCGGCCACAACAATATTATGATTAACATAAATACCTTGATCTATGGGTTATAGTAGGATTGTGAAAATATTTGAAACTAGCTGTCTCTCGCGAACTTACTTAAATTATGTTGATGGTTTCTGCTATTTTCCGTCGGATAGTGGCGTGATGTATGCTAGATAGTGTTATAACATCAGTATTATTAGTTGTAGTATTATACGACCTGATTTATGCGAGGCTTTAGCTAATAAGTATGACATTAATGAATCAATAAATATTAGTATTTTTAATATTAGTATTTAAAGTTTCAGTGCTTTGGGATGAATAGTCTAGAGAGACTTTCGATACAAACAAGCAGTATTTTGTTTGTAAACACAAATATATGCTTACTCAATAAAGAAGCTATATAACTAAAAATTATTTGCCGGTTAAAAAACAAATCTACAAAAAAATTAACACTTTGTATATAGCTATCGGCGGATATACAGAGTTGATATATATTTTTCAAATATTTGTAAATGCCGACACGTACTACTTAGGTGTTAGGGTTTTATTTAAACAAGTAAAAATATAAAGGGTTCTAAAATCTTTTTCAGGAACCTCCGGGGTGAGTCGCCGTCCGGCTGTATTTGACATTCTTAGGCCGAGGGCGCGTGGCGAAGTGAAGAAGCAACCCTCATTCATGAAGCAAGTCATTTCTGCTGTACAGGTAAGGTCTACTGCTCGACATTTATTTCTTTTAAAAAGATTACTATATATTTGGATTTCAAATTGCTAGTATTCTTGTTAACTTGTCCAGCTAAGCTAGAAAGCTTATATTAGTATTTATTTTTGTATCTTGAAGACATATTCTTCACGTCTTGCCATAATATATTTACTTAGAGCGCCTCTAGCGAAATTGTCCATGAAGTTATAAAAATATATGGTATGGCATGCTGTAGGAAGAGGGGCGTTTCCTTGATGTAGGAAGAGAGGTGTCTCCATTGAAAATGCCATCTCCGTTATCCATGCTCATTTATTGTAACACTTTATAATCCAAAAAAGAATACTATAACGTGAGATCCCTCGGGTTCGATCGCCGACGACTGAATGCCTATCGTCATCCACAAACAAGTGACATAGTCGCATGACTGTCTGTTCGAATTTCATATTTGAATTTTATACGTTCAGCCAGTTACGCCGATTTGAATAAATTTCAGCCAGTTAGAATATTTGCGCTGATAATGCTGGCCATCAATCGGTTGAGGACCAGGCACTACAAAAACTTATTGTAGACTTTCAAAGTGATTTGAAATTTGTGGCATTTATTTAAAGCTGGCCGCAAACATACGGTTTCCTGATCAAGTTTCCGAAACAGGGATTCAGATTCGGATACCCGAATGCACCGTATGTTTGCGGCTATTTTAATGACTTACTGGACCGTCCGAAAATAAACGTTTTTATAACAAGTAAGTTATAAATATATCTGAGCTGTATAGGTAAATTATGTATACACTGAATTAACAAATTAAACAAAAAGTATACTATTTTAACCTATTGAGTCGCTGCGGCACGCCGATGCCCAGATACAATAGGTTTTTAATTACGACTGGTAAGACTCGACAGATTATTATTAATATGGCAATATCCATTAATTCAGACAATGTTCGTATGTCTGAAACCTACGTAACGCAAAAACAATAATGTCATTATTGCCATTACTATATGTGACATATTTACGGTGGTAGTTGTAGTACCTAATACACGAATTAAAAACAACAGAACGATGTGAACAACGATTATTAATTTCGTCGAAGGTCTAGTATAAACCCGTACCAAATGATAGACAGCAACTGGTGCCTAGGTAATAACGACTTTTTCAGGCGTGGGCTTTGGAATCAGGCGGCTGGAATCCTGAGTTAGAATTCCAGACGCCTAATCCCAAAAGCATAACACAAGGTTTGGCAATGATGTTTTGTATGGCAAAGATACTTCTTCAAATCTTTTCAAACAGTGTTACCCTGCGTAAATCATAGTCGATTGAGTGTTCTGAATGAAAGCCAAACATTAATGTAGCTATTTACATCGAGTCAGTTTAGTTGTTTAATAAAAATTGCCGAATCGAATGTACCAAGTCTACGATGAGTGTCTGTTTATACTGCAATCAATTTACATGCTGTCGAAAATGACGCATTGTCGAGTCCGTCAATGAAGTTTATATGATCGGAATTGTGGCATGAGCATGGCATTTGACCCTGTTCCCTCCTTAATTTACAATTTAGTCGTGCTCGCTTGATTTCCATTGATAAATTATCCATCCATTCCATTGATAGATGGACACATAATTGTTTATTTTAGATGTTAGCTTTAATTTATTTTATATTTTCTGATTTCAGAGCATGACTAAAACGACTGTGCCAACTAAAGAGCCTGCCAAGCCAGAGACTGCTAAAGCTGAGCCCGCGGTAGTGACACCCATATTGAAGGCCAAAGACGGATCTGCTCATCCTCATTCTGGTAGCGACACGAAGGTACGTTGTTTGACTTATTCAAATTAGAATAGTAAAGCATTGGAATACGTAATATGCACATATACAAGCTTGAATGGAAAATACTATTCATATTTTATTTGTGGCTTCTGAACAAAACAACCTTACTTAAAAACTTTTGTATCACCACTTTTCATAATCCATGATTTTATACTACATAATACAAAATGCAATATAGTATTGAAATTGGTTGGTCAAATCACATTAAGACTGTGCCGAGCGAAATGTGCCAAAACAGGCGGTCACAGTTAAGTTGATAAAATCAACACTATTTGTTTAATACAAATATAAAATATACATTTACCATAACAATGAATGTGTTTACAATTACTCCGTGTTAAAAACTTTAAATAATTAATATTTTCGCCTACAAAATTACGCAACTTTGCACGAAAAATGCAAAAACGTAAGCTTGTAATATGTGATTTTTTAGATTATAACAGTAGAAATCTATCATACTTTACAGCTTAAAGGAAACATAAATAGTGATATTACAATTTGTCCGTCCCAAATATTTAAGTTATTGGTTGACAATAAAGATACATATTTATCAAAAAAGCACTTCAAATCCTCCATACAATTTTACTATGGCCACCCGCGCCGCGGATTTGAATATCGAGCTCTGTCATTCAGTTCAACCGCGTCTTACGCTCGGCGCAGTCTTAAGATTACACGCGATTCCCAAAGAAAGCGTAAGCAAACTATACGCTCTGGAGGAGGAAGCAAAGTGCGAGGGGCGGGGCGCGGCGCTTTAAATTTTAACTACTTTAAATTATGTTTGTTGGAATAGTATTACATTTAAAAAGTGTTGTAAATGCGTTAGAACTAAAGTTATTAAGTATGATGTAAAGAAGACTTCGTATCTTTGTGTACAACTTATTAGTATTTTTCATTTAAACCTGTATACGTATATATAGGTATATATATAGTCTTATGCTTCTATAACGTACCTATATACCGTCGTGGTATAAGTCGTCGGTCCCGGCTGCCGTGAACATCTATAGCAGTCGACATTGGGAAGTCAGTGCCCTCTAATATCCTGATACTGGTCTAGCCTTAGGGTATCGTTAGCCTTCGGGTTGCGGAGGTCAGATGGCAGTCGCTCCGTGTAAAAACTGATATACAGTTAAATCCGGTTAGACTAGAAAGCTGACCCCAAGTGACTTGAGAATAATAAAGGCTAGGGAGACGATACCGTCGTGGTATAGACTTCGACGTATTACGTGCACATTTGGCTAGTTATAGTTTTGGGTTTCATAAAGGAGCAAGGCTATTTTATTGGGCTCTATTTGGCGCAGTTCCATATTGAGAACAGCCGCTGCCGAAAGTTTCCTAATAGGAAAACTCAATTTCACTTTACCTAACCCGATAATTAAACTCGAGACCTTTTACACAGCGGAAGCATTCATTACCTCAACTTAGTGGCAGCAGAAATTGCATTTCTTTTTCTTTCCGTCATCAGGATCAGAACTAAAGTGATCGATTTAAAAACATACTTTATGCATAATTCGAAACTATCTCGAATGAGTGGTGAAGTTGAAGTTGCGCTAGTCGTCAACAAGAACATAATCTGATGCCCGAGTTTCGTTGTTCAGCTTACAGAATCCTAACTTGTTGGCAATTTCAGTGTTTCCAACTGTTTGCAACTCTCCAAAAAATCACCAACTTTTGTTTCATTTGTGTCCACATCGAGTTGCCAACAATTTTGGAAACATTTCAGTTGACAACAAGCTGTCTCCACTTGCATCCACTAGGCAGAATGTCTTCGAACGATGATGATATTATGCAGGCAGCCGCAGTATTTATTATTTTATGCAACATTATTATTATATGACATGTTTCTGTATATAAGTGTTTAATCTATGGTTTCTATTTCCAACTAATGTTGTCAACTGTAAGCGTATCCACAGAGAGAATAAATATCTACAACAAGCGTATTCTTTTGATGGTTACCGCCAAAAATGGGAACACGGTTGCCGACATTTGTTTACAATTTTTGTTGCCAACAGCAGGCAATTATAGAAACTTTTGTCACCAACACGCGTTGACAACACAAAACTTGTCAATTTTTGTTCGGTGGAGACTCGGCTTTAGACATATTAAACGCAAGAGTACGTTTATTTAAACATTGATGTCATCTAGACCTCTGAGCTTGTGTTTGTAACCGATTCCGTGAAATGATGATATATCATGTCATTGTTTGAAGTTGTTATCTAGCATGCCGTAATACGCTGCCTTTATATGTTCTTTTCATATGCTAAATGTGCAATAGAAAATGTTTTTAAGTATCTACCATATACCTAATCGTAATAATACCATAGTATCATAGTTACTTCAGAATTAGTAATAAAAATGATTTCAGTTAATAATGGTATCTATCTAGCTAGCCAGAGCAAATTGATTCAAATCAATTATTCGAATCAATTCTAGTTTTTGGTAATAAATATTTATGTAATACTAGCTGACCCGGCAAACGTTGTTTTGCCATATAAATTCATTCGATAGGGATACCCTAATCACCTAGCGGTATGAAATATACTTTACGACCTATTCTCATACCTATCTATGAAAGTATAACTGTTGGTATTAGGTATTACTGAATAAAAAATTCGTAAAATCGGTCGAGCGGTTTCGGTGTTATGCGACCACAAACAACGTGACACGAGATTTATATAATATACTAGATGTTCTCGCGGTTTCACCCACGTTTATCGTTACTGCGCCGTCCCGTGGGTCGTGGCGTGATGTTATTTGCCTTCCTCGATAAATAGCCTATCCAATCTATTAAAAGCATTTTTCAAATCGAACCTGTAGTCCTTGAGATTAGCGCGTTCAAACAATCAAACAAACTCTTCAGCTTTATAATATTAGTATAGATATATAGAATTTTATATGTATAGATTAGCTATTGGTAAGTAAATGTCTCGGGTTCGATCCCACGCTATCCACTGGTTTTTTCGAAGTTATGTGTGTATATTTGGTAATCGCTCGCTTTAGTAACGAAGAAAAACAGCGTAAAGTGACCTGTATGTCTAAGAACATCACTTAATATTCTTGAAGATATTTGATAAAGTCTGCCAATTCGCACAGCGTGGTGGACCGTGGTACCCTGCAGTAGGGAGTGAGCATGTGATGCGTTGTAAGAGTAAATAAAAGTAGAGATATGCGAAGGGTGAAGCGAGTGCAAAGCCTTTAGAAAACATGCATAAACCTAACTACGAATTCTGTATGTTCTGTGATTATCAGATAGATATATGTATAACTAGCTGTGACCTGCGACTTTGTCCGCATAGACTTTAACTAAAAAGTGTTTTTCTAAAATAAAGGTAGCCTATGTTACTCCTTATAACATCAGCTATCTGCCAGTGAAAGTCCCGTCAAAATCGGTTCAGCCGTTTCGGAGGTTACCCGGAACAAACAAACAGACAGACAGACAAAAATGTTAAAAATAGATGTTTTCGTATAGGTACCTTATATACTTTCATATGCATTAGATAAAAAGCTGTTATTTTGACATTACAAACAGACACTTCAATTTTATTTATTTGTATAGATAATATCACAATATTGTCCACAGTACTACCACACAATTACCGCGTCGCCGTCGCGGCGTCCCAGTGCCATGGCCAAAGTCATGGAGATGTTTAGAGGCCGCGCGTCTGTGCCGGGACAAGGTTCGCAGATAGAGGGGCCTGAGAAGCGAAAAGCGGTAAGTACTTAGTAGAACTGTTGTGAAGTAATAGATGGCGGTGTTATCAATTTTATCGTGGTTTACTTTTCGAATATCTATGAAAATTACCTCGTACTAACGAATTTAAATAGTACTTATTAAGTTTAATTGTGAATTTATCCGTACAAGAAAATAATACATAAAAGTTTCGGTTTAAACTAACATATCATAGGGAAATAGAGGAGGGACAACCGTTTGCTCTGCAGTAAAATGGCAGGCTTTTGATATTAGGTTGTAATGATTTTGTTGATTAATGTGGCAGCTGCGTAATTTAAATACTTTTCTTGTCATTTAATTGCTAAACCTTTTAAAGCGGATTACAAATTAATATTACATATCATATCATAGTTCACGGACATATATTTTATCAGTATTTGTACGAACTATAATTTACATCCATCCAAAATGTTGTTAGAGGCTTGTTAGAGTAGTAATTTCTATCTTTCTCAATCTATCATTAACACGTTGAATGCGAGACTTTATAACTGCAAATTACGTTCAGTGCTATACATACCAATTTTGACAACATGTACCGTTTTTTATTCTGGTACGAGACAAGTCGAATTTGTCTTGTATACTTTAAACCTACCGATTGGATACAATTTGAAGTAACAAACCTAAACGTATACTTGTCTCTTTCTGGAGTAAAGGATTTCAATGATAAATCATCCCCGCACCTGACGCCGCATCAAACGAAAGTCTAATACAAGTCAAAATTGGCATGTACCGCATTCAAGGTGTTAATAACTCTTTGGCATAAACTTTTTTTGATAAATTTATGTAATACTTGCGGTCGCCTAGTGGTCGAAATGCGACCATAATTGATTTAAATTTGATAGTTATTAAGGTTTTATTGTCTAGAACTATACTCTTATAATCACATTTCATTTAGATTTCGATCTATGCAGGTTCATTTAACTATGTTTGTCAAACAAATTATTACATTAATACATGTAACCATTGTTACGAAGACTTGTACGACATCAGATGAACAATGTCGAAATACTACGAACGCGATTCGACTGCGTGTGTCATATGCATGGTTGTGTGCGTGTAGTGTTTTTTCATTTAGTGTATTTATAACGCATATTTTAAAAAAATATTAGGATTCGCCCCTCCTTCTCCGTATAAACTTTAACTGTGCCAAATTTCATACTCCTACGTCCGCCCAATTTTCGTAAAAAGGGGTACTTACAAAGGTATTGCAATGCTTCACGTAATATATAGATAATATTATATGTAGTTAGGACTAGATTTTGCTCGCGGCTTCGCACGCGTTTCTGTAGATTTTGTCAATTAATCTCTATCCCTAGGGTACTTTTCCGGATTAATAGTACCCTCTATCCTTTTCTGTATTCCTGATAACATGTTTACGACATTTCATGATGATCGAGTAGTTAGGGCGTGAAAGCGTAACAAACAAACGCAAATTCGCATTTATAATATTAGTTAGTTATATAAAACACTAGCTATGCCCGCGGTTTTAGTGTTTATGGTTACTGCGCTGCCCCCGTGGGACGTAGCGTGATGTTATAATTATGGCCTATAGTCTTCCTTAATAAATAGGCTATCTAACACTAAAATAAGTTTCAATTCGAACCAGTAGTCCTGAGATTAACGCCTTTAACCAAACAAACAAACTCTTCAGCTTTATAATATTAGTATAGATATTATAAACTCCCTTTTATTTAATCGCTGAATCCGTAAATGGCTATTGTGCTGCCATAATGGCTATTTAGGCATTTGAGTATAAACCAGTCATACTAGTTTTAAAACTTCACACATCTTTTTGATGACCATATATTATGCCATTGTAATGAAAATATTTTGCTCTTTCATAAATAAATACATACATTCCATTATCATAACTTGGTCAACTCAATGAAAATGTGAAATCCTTATTTTTTCATTAATATTATAAATTCGAAAGTAACTCTGTCTGTCTATTTGTCTGTCTGTCTGTTACCTTTTCACGGCTAAACCACTCAACCGATTTAGATGAAATTAGGTACAGATATAGGTTAAAACCTGGAGAAGGACATAGGCTACTTTTTATTGCTGTAGGTACCACGCGGGCGGAGCCGCGCGCAAAAGCTAGTGGTTTATAAATGGCTTTTTAGTCTGCTAGATATACGCACTGTATAAATACTACAAACGTTTGGTCAATTGAATAATGAAAGCTTTAGGGCCTTTTCATTGTCATGCGTGTTTGCGCCCGCATGCAGGCCAGGCACGCATGCGCGCTGCCCGCAACCTATCGTATCATACATGTTTTTATTGTCATGCGCGCCACACGCATGCGGCGCACGGGCGGCGGGGCGAAAAATGTCTGGTCTGCGTGCGGCCCGCAGCGCGCATGCGCGCCTGGCCTGCATGCGGGCGCAAACACGCATGACAATGAAAAGGCCCTTAGTGATTGTGAATGTGATTGCCCAGTGGATAAAGTATGAGCTTAATGAGCTTGGCAGAGGTGTATAGTGACCGTCACGTAAAAAGAACGCTGGCCGTTAACCTGCGCACTGAGCGATTTATCGATCAAATTGGCGGTATGAAGGCGCGAGACGGGGGGACGGTCCGGGCAGTAAAGTCCGTCTCACGAAACAAGTCCCACGGCAATAAGTGGAACTAATTATGAGATCGACCATGTTGTCATCGTTTGTCAATTGTCATGTTGAATGTGGCGCCGCGTCTGCGAGACTTCTTTCATGAGACGGACTTTATGCAGACACATCCCCTCCACTGTCGCTCAGCGTTTTTTTTACGTGACCGGACCTGTACTATACTTTGTTTTCGCCAAGTATAGCTTTTGGTACTACGTTCTTGGCGTTTTCCAAGCACAGTTTCAGATTCCATCTGGCTACTAAGTATTTTCTTGAGAGAAACCAATAATATTTGCTCGATCCAAGAATGTAGCATTGGCTACCGATGCGTCATCGAGGCAGTTATTTTGATGTTAGTTTGCAGAGCAGCAGAGAATAAAATTATTTGTTAAAAACTTGTTTAATCTATCTACATACATACATAGATTCACGCCTGTTTCCCAGAGGGGTAGACAGGGACTATAAATTTCCATTTGCTACGGTCCTGACACACTTCTCTTGCTTCATTCACTTTCATCACATTCCTCATACACACTCGTTGGTTCAAGGAGCTCTTAACCTGGCCTTTCTCCATCAATCATATTACACATCGCTACGCACTCTTCCTTTTCAAATACCATTACTTTCGTCTTACTTACATTTATATTCATTCCTTGACTCTCAAAAGCACCATGCATAATAGTTACCATCGCCTGCAATTCTTCCGCTGATGACGTAAGTATTAATCTATCTATACCTACATATTTATAATGACATCTTAGGTAGACTGCTCTGTTCTCTGTGCGTTTGTGCTAATTACTATATAAGATGAATCAATTTGAATGTGGTTTATAAGGAACCGAGTAGTTTAAAGTTTCAAAATTGTGTAAAAATAGTGTTTTATAAAAATAAACAACGCGATAAAATCCGTATAAAATTTGTTTAATTTCAATGTACATTCGCGTAAACGTAAGACAATATTATGGTTTATAATGAGTAATTTATTAAGATTTTGATAAATAAATAATGTGCGCGTATTTGAGTAACGTTAGGATACGCAGATGACACACGCTTGCATGTATGCAATCGCGCGGCAGCTATCAAATGAATAATGATAATCATTTTGAATAAATTTATCATAATAGTATGTTAAATATATAACTCGACCCAATGTTTATGTTGTCAATATTGTCATGTTACTTGTGACGTCATTTATGTCTATTATTATCTATGATCGTTTGCAAGATTTTAGCGAACCTATTGTATTTTATCTAGTATATGAAAATATATACGCGTAAGTGCAAAGACAGAGATCATGGTCTTCTATTCAACCAGGCAACTTGGTTTTTTAATCTTGAGAGATCTACTCATTGCTACACAAATGGTTTTATGAGACGTTTCGTTTGTCGTTCATGTTTTGTCCAATGTCCTCGATAAAATAGATGACATTATTCTACACATCTATTACTTTAATATCACTTTACCCAAATGAATACTCTATCATCTCCCTTGAGATGTTAGCATCAATCCATCCATCACCAAACATCCAGATTCAGAACAACTATTTGTGGACCACACATTTTTTGCCCCAGGGTGGATAGAACCCACTACACACGACGAGGTGGCCGTAGCGAGGCGATCACGTACACCACTACGCCATCCATGAATTGACGATGTTTAATTCGGCTTATTGCCATATTTGTCTATACGAATTTATTATTTCAGTAACTGATTACTAATTTAGGTCTCCGTATTTAATCGATGTTGGCTTGCTTATCCTAACTTTCTAACTAATATTATAAAAGCGAAAATGAGTTTGTTTGTTTGTTCGTTACCTTTTCACGCCTAAACCACTGAACCGATCATCCTGAAATTTTGCATATACGTTGACAGGTGTACAGAAACGGACATTGGCTACCTTTCATCCCGAAAAAAATTACTGTTCCCGAGGAAAGCAATAATAACGTTCTTATGATAACAGATGGCGCCACGTGTCTTTCGAATCATGATTGAATTATATTATTATACAAGCAGAGTACAACCCGAATTGATTGTCAAATTCTAAATTAACGCGAACGAAGCCGCGGGCAAAAGCTAGTAGTTAATATATCATAAAGCGCCCTGTTCTCCGAAATAGTTAAATTATACTATAAACATATTATGTAAGTACTGTATCTATTGTCGGTTGCAAGATGACGTAATTTTATTCTATATGCTGAAGCATCGGCATTTTATTAGCAATTTGCATTATGGCCAAGGCACCGGCTTACTTCAGGGTTTTTATTTAAATTTCTATAAATCTAAGGAAACTGGTTTTAACTACCGTCGTAGCCCATTATGCTGTATGATAAATTATGTTATGAATATCGTTCCCATCTTGTTTATTGGTTAAGAGATTTAGAATATCTTCTACTTGATTGATACCTTACAACTTTGAATTTGCGTTTTAGTGACACGGAAATTGAAACTGAGATCATGAGCACTGTAGTCGCCTATTATATTACCGCTGCACCATCGAAGTTATTAGATGGTTCGACGCCTTGTTTATCAAAATGGCTTTGTTCGTCGAAATACAGTGCAAATTGTATTTCTTATTCGGTTGGAGTCAATTTTTGCATTTACATCTCTGTTTTATTAGTGTACTCATTTGTTCATATGTGTTTATCATGTTCATAAACACAAATATAAATAGTATAATAGTATAGTAATAGTATAAATAGTTTCAAAAATTTAATAAGCTTAAAAATTTGTAAAGTTTAATAGTAATAGTAGTGTAACATTTTTCAAAATTCTGTAATGAAGTGTCAAATAAACAACGCGATAAAATCAGTATATAGTAGTTTAATTTCAATGTACTCATTTGTATTTAAAAAAATCTCTTTATCCGTCACCGATCTTCAGGCTATGACATTTAGTACGAAGATAGCTCGAACATTGTTCAAAATTTTTCAAATTAACTCAGTAGTATGGTTAACCATGAGTTCGTAACAAGCAAACAAAGAGATAGAATTACATGCACTTATTTCTAGTACAATTAAATTTGGCAATAGGTATAAGTCAGTCTCTCAGTGTAACATATATTCAGAACTACAAGGATGGGGTCAGTGTTACGGGCAAGGTTACCTTTCCGAACGAACCATATTAAATGTAAAGAAACAAGCGTCCAAATTATAGTACCCTTGTAATATTTTGATTTTAGTACGGATTGATTATTTATTTGCTTCTTTTCGATACACTCAATATGAGGCAATACGGCGGTGTTTTATTCTATTCTTTAAACTGTAATCTGTAAAACATTTTCAGATTTTATTTATCACGTAAGACAGACTGCATGAACGACGTATTTTAGGTATAACATAAGCTGCCTCTATCAGTGTACTATGTTGCGGATCAATACCAGAAATACTCAATATTGGTATGAATACAATCTTGATAAAATATTTACGGCCCCTCAGCCTTTGCTGTAGTCAGATTTGACCATGTACGAGGTATCGTGTATGCGTAAAAACTCGTCAGCGATTTTACTGGGGTTGGCTTAAGACAAGCTGTGATGAACAGGCAACTTTATTTGTGTTGTATACACTTGCGTGGGTGGAATGTCGCCTCACATGATACGCGTATTCTTTACTAGAGAATGAAAGCAACGGCACAGATGCTACTTGTATCTTTAAAATGTTTAAGCGTATTTTTTATTTTTATGCGCCACAGAATAAATTTAGAGCTTTAGTTAAAGTTCTCAAAGGTATAACTAAGTATTAACTAGGGACTAATCAGAAAAACCATACCTATACATTTACGTTACTCAAAGTTGGTTGAATACCTATAATGACTACTTAGCCATTATTTAACTTAAGTAGCGTACATAAATAGGTGAAGAATAAATAAGTTTTGATAAAGGACTTAAGAGCTAAGCAGTTGATAGATCGCTTGCTATCTAGCATAAACTTCATATTACATTTATTTAGAAGTCTTAAGTGACATCGTGTTCTAACTACCAAGTGTAGTAGAAAACTAGGTATGTATATACTTGCACGACCATTATTGTTTACAATAACTAATGAGTAGGTAAACAACGGCGACACGTTGTCGTACATAGACAATTAAGATAATTAATTACATCGTTTATATGCAGGTGTTTTTTGAATATTTAAATTGATTCTGTACTTCATTACCGTAAAAGTATATATTAATCATAGAATATCAATATGAATTATTAAAATACATACATCAAGCTTATATTCCCATAGTGGTTAATAAGTGTTAATACTGTTAAGAAAAGACTGATGGATGTATTGCTGGATGGTGTATGTGACGTCTAGCAGTGCAACTTTCAGTCAGTATATATAAAAAGTATATAAATTGTATGTAAAGTCTGTTTTGTTTTTAACTTTAAATATTGTTTCCTTTTTTTTTAAACTATTGTGAGCTGAGCAATTTTTAATGTATGGTGATAATTTGTACTTGAATTCAAGAGCGTTTCTCGCCGTTAACTTAACGTTTGGCGAGTATTTTGAATAAATAAAAATAAAAAGGAAACACAAATTCGCCAGCTATGGATTTAAACGCACCTAATATGAGGTAAATCTATGTGTGATTTTTATGTGGTACAGTACATATTCTTAATTTTTATGTGGTACATATTCATGAAAATAATTGTACTTTATTGTATTACCTATAGCTTATATTTGTTATATTTGTACTCTCATACTTTCGCTGTTATAACATATAGGCCCTGGCCGTGCTAGTTAGTACCTTTCTGGCACGACCACTATAGATTTTAGGTGTTTTTATCAACTTTATGATGAAAAATGGTATAAATTTAATGGTACTCAGTTGTACTCCATTTTACAGGTAATTTTGAGCAGACTTTTACCCGTTTTGACGCGTTTTTTTTTCTGCGTAAACAAAAATGTCATAATGTTATGCCACTACTATTAATTCGGGCTTCGCTTGAGACAGCTGCGACGGCGACGTGACAATAGTTACGGTGCGAGTCTGGTCTCTCCACAATATTACCTGGCATCCTTTTCAATTTACCTAATATCCGCTGTATATTTTATAGTTTTAATATTTTATATTTACCAATTTGACTATCGCTGCGCTACCGAGGCAATTAAATTTATTATCAAATAAATACTCAAGATCTAGACGCCATATTGGCGCGCCTTTTGTGACGTCAGTGTAAACATTAGTATGGACATCTTGTGTGTTGTTGAGTGTATATTAATCGTTATGACAATATTTTTAAGCTGTCTAAGCAATTAACATAGGTATGGAAGGCGATACGAAACCATTTTACGTACCTACAGTAATGAAATGAAGATCCAAAGTATAATAAGAATAGCATCAAATTTAGTATATCATCTTTCGGTAGCAATAAAACGGTGTGGATGTTAATAGGTATCTATACAGTATACACTTTATTTTCTTGTTATACTAGAAATACTTTTAGCTATTGAAATGCAATAGTTTGCAAATTAAATAACAATAACTGAGCTGGTATCGAGTCTTAGACTTCACGACTGGCAACGCTCTCGATTTTGTGTTTGAATGTTACAGTAGTAAGTTTTATGTTTAAATTGTTTGCATAAACATTGTAAGTTATTTAGGTTTTATTATCTGATTAGAATCTAGGTTACATTACCGTGCATTTTTCATGTAGCAACAATTTTTTTAATTCGCTTCCTTTGTATATATTTAAATATCTTAGGATTGGCGACATCATACAACTTGTACATTGTTAAAATAAAAAAGCCCTAAAAATAAAAAAAGACTAAAAAAATAATAGTTTAATGCCATTGATATATAAAAATCCTAGATACACAATCAGCGTCAAAAAACGTCCTCACCAAATGAGTATTTAATTTAGTACCGTTCGATCACTCCGAGAGTAAACATGCCGCAGGACTCGTTTAGAAATTGTAAAATCACACCTCCAGGACACTAAAAACGGACGGTGTTTCATATTTTCGGTAAGTAATAATGTTATTATTATAATTATATTATAATACTGATTATTGCGTCACGGAATCAACGTAAAATTTTGTTTCTTTTATTTCGTAATAAAGAGTGACCACATAACACGGCTCATTTAAATGAACACTTACTAAACGCATTAATTATACTATTGTATTTCCACTTGATTAGTCCGGGTTACATGTTGACTCTGTTCTAATATTAATGGAGACGATGTTGCTTTTTAAAAATAAATTTATTTTATTTGGTTTAAAATGATAATGCGATTGTATATATTATTTATTATCAGACTTGTTTTATTACAAACCATAATAGTATTAGTTTAAATTTTTTACATGATCCTTACGGTATCCTTATACCTAGTGGGATATTTATAAAATGTATCTACATACTTATGTTGGATTTCAGCTTGCCACGAGATCCCGTGCGATGTGCAAAATGGATATTCGTCATAGCACAGAAACAATCACAAGCAAGCACAGCAACAACAATATGTATCATAATTTTTGGGAGTCAGCTTATATTCTTCAAAGTGCCATATTAACAAATAACAATCGTGTAAATAATACTATTAAATCTATTATCGAGATATATATCAAGATAAGATTGCATTATATAATAAAGAAAGATACGGAAAAATTTCAATTCGTCAAAAAGAAGATTATACAATAAACTCAATTTATTTCAAGGAAATTAAACATCTTATTATGTCGTATCTTTTCATGTTTGAAATCTTAATTTTCTCTCTCATTTTATTGTTTTATTACTTTAATTTGTAAGTACAATCAGTTGCGTAATGTTTAAACATGTATAGGTGATTTCAAAGTCGGGCAGCCAAGTATATGAACAGCAATGAAACATACACGTAATATAATTTACTTGCGTATTAATTATCTATTACTATTATATGTTAAAAACATGCTATTTTACAAATGTTTACATGTCTTGTCTTTGTTAAATAAGTACTACTGTTGTCTGGTAAAATAATAAAAGATTTTCTACCATCTGTTTAAGAGCTGCCATATATAAATTACTTGTTTTCTCCCGCGGCTTCACTCGCGTAAATGTAGGTTAGGTTAGCAACAGTTATTTTTTCTGGATGAAAGATACCCATTCTGTATCCCTGACAACGTGTATGCAAAATTTCATGTTGATCGGTTGAGTAGTTAAGGCGTGAAAGCGTAACAAACAAACAAACTCATTTTCGCATTTATAATATTAGTTAGGATAATGGCAATTCATTAGTTTCACTTTATTGAACATCATAGGTCAACCTTAGTAAAATACCTACAGGTATATAATGAAACTCTCTCGTCTAAAATGTTATGGGACTGTATTACCAAATTCACAGCGATTACACGGACTGTTGAGACCGTCTTACTAAATTGAATGCTCGTTCTTCACTACTGAGCGATCTTTCGCCGAGAGACTTACTTTTTCCCTTCCACAATAACCCCTTTATTTAATAATGACTGTTGGCTGTGTTGCCAGTTGGGTAAATAAAAACTCCCGAACAGAGTTATTAACAAAAATAAGAAATCATAACAGTTAAAAGTAAATATGTGTTTATAACACACATTCACATGCATTTTATAAACTCCACATAATTACGTCAGATTATTAACTTATATTCGACTCCATTCATTCCTTATTCTATCGGCGATCTCTGCTCGTAAAATTTTATTACTTTTTAAATTCTTGTATATTATTCAACGTTAAGTTAAGGCGGTAAGGTTTAATTTGCATTAATGAAGGTTTATATAGTTAATATAACTACTTATAAGCAACTGGGAACAGTTTTAAGTGTTACATTCGTATGGAATTGTGTATATAGGTTTTTAATACATCAATGGTTAATGCTTTCAAAACTCCCTTGTTGCCCTTACTAATTAGGCAGTTCAAGAAATCTTATCAAGCTTAGTTAGCTTCGCCCGCGTTTAACCATACTAGGATAACAACCCAGGGCATTGTCTATATGTAAGTATACCAAGCTTCATCCAATTCCGATCAGCGGTTTAATGGGGAGTGAGTAACAAACATTCGGACGGATTTGATTAGTAGGATTCCAGTACTTCGTTGATTTAGTTAGCTGTGTGTATCTCGTATCTACTAATCCTGCCATACTGGTGCCTTCTGTTTTCTCCTTCCTCGTGTGCTAATGAGTTTTACTTCATTAAAGACAATAATCCATTTAATAATGTCTATGGCTTTCATTGTTTCTAATTCCATCCACAAATGAGATGCCGTTATCATTTGGGCTCTGCTGATTTTCTTAGTAAATAGCCATGAACAACATATAGATCAGCAATCACGATAAACACTGTTGTATTCATCATAATTGCTGATCTTTCTTTGTGATCGTTGATCAATCATTTGTATGGCTGTGATAAATAACCGCTTCTTGTAAACTTTCTCAACAAATCATTATTTACCATAGCTGTGCAAATTATTTCAATATGCAATTATTTCCAGGAAACTCTCGTGTGTTTTTAATTTGTTTAAACAATTGTAACCATATTAATAAACGTGAAGTAGATATTAAGGGAATATGTTCTAAGTCTTTTAGTTATACATGACGTCGTTGTTATATTGCGTGCGGCGCGTCGTGAGCTACTCGATTACTTCATTTTTGTTTCGTTCTTTATTACGCTACGTTTATGTCTTATATTCAGTCTGACTTTCTATAGTAACTAATTTACAGTTCTATAGATGCTTTTACAAATTATTTAATTTGTAAGTGATATGATCGAAGGATATAGTTATATTGTGTATTTGAAAATGCTATATGCAATTTAAACAACACGTTATATAAACATTTTTATAATATGTTGAACGCAAGATTACTCGCGTATACTACTTATTTGTTCAACTGTTGCTAGTTTCATATCCTTGGATGCCAGATCCCCTACTCAACTGTGTATTGGGTTACAGCTACTGTTTACGAACAATCAAACGGTTTAAATTATATGGGCGTGTAGTGAGTTAACTCTAGGGTCTAAAACACCGTGCGTCCGCCTAGCCGTCATCGTAGACGTATAACGCGATAATACACTTACATTAGCACACTGGAGAAGTAAACACGAGAGTATTGTGCGACCACTGACACAATGTAATCAGTTGTAATAAATCGAGGTTATATGAATACGGAAAATATTACATTTACGATTGTGTTATGCAGTACGCTGAAAATAACTATGGTCTCAATTGCGAGATCACGATTTAGCTGACCAATAATATGTGTACGCAGTGTAAGTGATAAGTTGTTGACGGTCGTGTGTAGCGTAACGTCGCCGCGCGCAGGGGGTAGGTGCGTCGATCGTCTGATAAAAAACGCAGGCGCATACCCCGTGTCGATTTTCCCGTTCCGCGCCGGAACAGAATTTGACAGCCGCGGATATCGGTCGCTTACATACTCGTTGCATAACAATAACGACGTCTCGTGACAATGACATTATCTCTCAGTACTTATAGAGATGCCTTCGCGATCTAACCTCCCCGGTTTCATGAAAATATTTTTATCGAAGCGAAGCTCGTACTAGTTGTGGCACCATGAAATGTGTCTAATAGTGAAGTGTTTGTGACTGTGGGTAGATAGCTATGGCGAATTATTTTAGGTGGAAAAAGGGGAAAAGGGACGAAGATGTGTTTTATTCGGAGAAACCGCGAAGCAGGTCGTTGGATCCTCGGTCCTTGGAGTTGAGTGGTGTTAGACTTGTAGCTCAGTATCACCAACAGCAACAGCAGGTAACAAACTTGCTCCTATTATCACTCAAGTGCCATTAAAATTATTGTTTTATTAGTAAAATAACATCTTATTATAAATAATAAGAAGTAATAAAGGGCACAAATCAGGCGAATATGTTGTTTTTTAAATGTTATTAACAGGTGCAAACCAATACGTTTTAGGAATTTTGCTATCTCCTCATTTCTTATGTTTTTGTTTAGTAGTAATTCCAATATTGCTGATTGCCACAGCAACAATCACTAAATCAAACCTTTGATAAAACATAAAACCCGTTGGTTGAATATAATCCAGGCATAATTTGTTTGACATCAATTTAATGGCCCCTTTTATTTCTAACATGCTTGGATTGGTTATAAAAATGTTTTATGGGTATTTTAATATGGAGTGACATTATTGCTCCTTGTTCGCTACCCACGCGCATGCATTTAGGAAAAGTGAGTAGTGCGACGCAGTAGCGAAGGCCGGCTCTTATGATAAGTGTTAAAGTAATATCATCGTGATTTTCCGTCGGCACAAGTTGAGTATATACACACAACGCGCCTCCACTATCTGAGCCCAAATTGATAGTGCGAGATATATCTCACGTAATTTGAGTTTTAATGGTGTCTGTTTATCTGAAATGACATGAAACACAAATATGTAACTCTCTCAATCTGTAGTATATTTATTACTTTTCCGTGATTGTAACAACATTCAATGCAATCAACCACAGCATTGATAACTTATCGTCGATACAGACACATTAATCATTAAGAACGGATTACGACAGACCACATTTTAGGCAGCATTTTATTTACATTATTGTGTACCGAAGAATGGTTTCGCTTCGAATGAGATCGACCTCAATTTGAGAGTAGAAGGCATAACCTATGGTCTCCACAATCCTAACAATGAGTTTTGCATACATCCGTCATTGTGTCATGATACAAATATTACAAATTATCTTCCATTGTCGATGTAAGAATACGTCAACAGCCGTAAAAATAGCAGATTAATTATTATTTTATACAGTAGCTAGTATTTCTAAAGATGTTTGTGCGAAGCTCTACGTACGTAAAATATTCTCATATATTGTTGTAGTTAGGTTTGTGCAGATGCAACAAAAATTAAGTATTTATTTTTAAACGACTTCAATGTATAGTATAATTAACTATCACTTTACAAACTAGTGCAATTTTAAATTATCATAATGTGTATACTTTAATACGACTTGTCTCATTCATATTCTTTACAATGTAAAATAACTAACTGTCTAGCTGCGTATCCATTACGTCGTTGAGTCAATATTAATATGCTAACCCTTTGGCCAGTCAATCGGAGGGCTTGACTTGGGAACTTTTTTGAGCTCTGCTTCTTTCTGACGCAAAATATGGACGGACTGTTTAGTTCTTTTTTACATTGACATTTTTGGAATATGTAAGTGCGCAAAAGGTGTGTTAACAGCCGGTATTTACGATTTGCCCTTTAGTTCGCGCGTAATGGGTCACCGCATTACGCTCTCTCCCTAAATGATAGAAAGATAAAGTTTTGCAACGTATTGGAGGGCGGGCCAGCTTACAATTTGGAAGGATATCGGGTTGTAGTTCACCCTTGTAGAATTGCTTGCTTTCATCTTGTCTACTATAAATACTCAATTTCACACATTGCTTACGCGACAAAGTGACAATCATGTAGTCGCTAAAAATTACCCGTTTTCATAAAGCATGCTAGTAATCTTTTCGATTTGGTAGGTAAAGAACAATGGCGGATTTCATGTCTTTTGGGACCCAGAGCAATTATCATACTTGGTCCGAGGTATTACCAGCTAAACGTTCCGTTTTACGTTAATATATTATAATTTAATGTTTTTGTAGACGTTTTACTAGTACAATACATATTTACACATGTAATATTCATGTTTTTACTGTCGAAAATGATTTTTATTTTTTTATTAAATTTAGAAAAACCCGTAATTATTCAAGATCAAATCTAAAGTAAAAACAAATATAAAGTATTGTAGATAGAAACGTAATCCCACACAAATTGCGTTTTGTTAGTGCACAATGACTCATTTTTTAATTAATTAAAATCAATCATAACTTTTAATTCCATTCTTATAATGACACAATATTTTTTATATAAAAATGTTATAAACCTGTAGTTATAATACTAACGTATATATGAACTTGTACGGTACTTCGTTCGTTAATTTTTACATTTTGTGGGTCCAACCTCGCCATCGTTCTTTGTCAATGCATCATCAGATCTTTATTTTATCTACCGAGAATATACTATGTCTTTGTATTACAACACCTATTCATTGTAGGAAACCGTTATTTAATCTTGTTACTACCGACACGATATCCAGTCAATGCAAAAAACCTTCAACGTGAATTGTTGCAAGATTGTTTACAAGCGTCTCGATAAAGTCACTTGGATGGAAAATACTAGCCTAGCCGCATGATTGGCCGTCAATTAGTCGGCAATAGGCCAAAGCTGTGTTGTGTTCTATAAACGTCATCAGTTTTCTTAAGCCAAATTACTATTATTGACTTTTTCTGATCATTCTCTAAGAATGAGGATACGCAAGGAGCTGCCCATCTCCATAGACAGTATTTACGTAGGTTTCGCTAGTGATATGAATGGAATATCATTTCGTTGAGTTTACATATATATATACTTATTTCTTTGTATTTCTGTAATTCTCGTTCACTTAAAGCGAATTATCATATTACTTGCGTTGCCGAGAGGTCCAATTGTATCGTGTCTTCGGCGCGGATTTATGATCGGTACATTACGTCGGTCAAGTGGGCATCATGACTCAATACGTCTTATATGAAAATGTAGCTGTGACTGCAAAAGGAAGGGCTATCACAGTTGAATTACACTATGCATAGAACTCATCGCTTTCGTTTTGATTTTGCACAAGTTTTTTACGGACGTTTAAGATTTAAGGAAGCCCGATGCTATAAGAAACAAGGTCGTCTGTTGTTTTCACTCGAATCCTTACTCATGTCAATCAAAAGTACGTTTAGTAGAGTACTGACAGGATGATACGGTAATAAGGCAAACTATACACACGATCATGTCTGACCTTACTTCTTAAGGTTGACGATCTCATCATGCAGTGCCTGTCTTATATGTATGCAGAATTTAGTAGCTTTTATCTAGGAGGTAGTAATTGTGTCGAAATTCGCAACTATCTTTTACTGCGTTACGGAAACGTCGACACGCGATGAAATGCATCTTGAACCAAAATTTCAGTGTTTCATTTCTTTTAAAGACGTTTGAACCTTGCTTGTTTGAATATTGCTGTGGCGTAAATATTGTACATATTTTATTATGGATCAGTCTCGTTTTCGTTTCCACATTCATTCGTCGCTATTGCTTCATCGTTATCATCACCTTGGTTTATATATTACTAGTTATACGAGGAAACGACCAGGATACGTTTCAAAAGCTTCCATTAAGCGAACATACTGATACTCGTATTTGTAAAATAGGATTTATTTAAAGTGACATGTAATATTTAATGATACAATTGGGCATTGTCATATATTATAGATAGCGCTCGATTAGCTACTCGCATAAATCTCCTAAAAATAATTGTCACGTGAGTTATTGACGCCCCTTTATTACACGTATGTATCTATTTAGTCTAATGGAACCGTGCTGTAATAGTACGTATCCTAAACCGTGCAAATAATATATTCTATTTACTCGTCGATGGAAAATTTTGTGCAGAAAGTATACAACTAAGTTTAATATAAGTAGTTTATGTTTTTAATTCAAATGTGTTATATTGAGGCCTATGTCCAGCAGTGGACATCTTTTGGCTGACATGATGATGATGATGATGATGATTTTGGTTACATTAATAAAAATCGGAAAAGAATCCACGCCCCAGGCTCACTAAAAAAATGGAGTGGAACTGTATAGGAAGCGCACGACGTTAACCTTTGAGGTAACATTAACGTTAGCCCGTGGCATCGAGTTGAGCTCTGAGTCGTGAGTTACACAATCATAATGGAAGCCTTACTGCCTTACTGCCTTAGGCAAAACTCATATTTCTGCAGTACTGTCCCTTCTAGCTCCCGGCGCTTTCTATACATACCTGATTTATTACAATAATTATAGTTAAAATACTCCATAATTACGTTTCCAAAGATCCAATATTATTACATTATTACAGTAGGTATTTATTAAAGTAATAAAATGTAGGCAATTTCCTTACAGAATATTCATTGTGGTTTTGGTGGAAGTGAAAGCACTTCAAAAATATCGGTTTTACTCTCTTGTTATCAAAATCTTGTTATCATCCACATCTAATTTTAGATTGGTTACAAACTACGACGCTACATTAATTGGTTGTTGACATTTTTTTATTGCTACATAAAAGGACTCGTGTCAATGTTTGCGGTTATGTCTGTAATTTTGTGTGCAATTCAGTACTTATGTCGCACTGGCTCGTCCGGAAATAGTATAATTGCCATTCATCTATATAAGTATTAATACGTGAAGCAAAAACTTTTTACCCCTTTTTACGAAAATTGCGCGGTCAGAGGAGAATGAAATTTGGCACTGTTAAAGTTTATATGGAGAAGGAGTGGCGAATCCGAATCCATATTTTTATAAAATATGCATTAGAAATAGGTACATTAAATTAATGAAAACAAGTGAGAAACGCCAATGAATTGCCGTAAATTTTAGAGTTCGAAAAAATGGTTCAAGTAATATGGAAAGGTCACGTGGTATCACGTGACCTTTCCATATTACTTGAACCATTTTTCAGAGGTCAGAGGTCAAAGGTCATAGTCATTTCGGAGTGCTGAGTCGAATGGCGTTGACCGCAAGTCTCTAGCTCTTACGGTTCTTCAGTTGAAAGTTGTATGTCAGACAAACGGACGGACAAAGCTGTTGTATAAGAGTTTTTTCGAACTCTAGAACTCTACACGCACACAACCATGCATTTGACACACGCAGTCGAATGGCGTTCGTAGTATTTCGGCATGGTTCGATTGTTGTCGTACAATTCTTCGTAACTATGGTTACATACCTTAAGTTCTTTTTTGCAATTGCGCAATATATATAATCAAACTTACAATTTTAATCAATTATGGTCGAATTGCGATCACTTGGCGACCGCTAGTTTTTCTATTAAAAGGTCACAATATTGACCGTCCATTTACGAGCGCAGTCTAGTCTTGAATAAGATACACAATTATAAAAGTGAATAACTGCCTTTATTTCATATTAATATCGTGGTTTTCCTCGGTGGTAGAGTCAGTTCGACAGAAATATTTTAATGTTGTGTAGTGTAGTAGGTAAGGATAACATTAACTTACTACAACACCTAACATGAGCTGCTAAACTTTTGATATGTATAAAAGGTATCAAATCACCTGGTAAAATAAGAAAATTTGATCGCATAAACATTTCGGTAATGATTTTTAACAAATTTGAATATTATAAATTAGATTATCACCAAAGAATGTATACCAAATCAAAACTGAAAATGTATACCTCCATAAACTTATGGAGGTATACATTTTCCTTTGTGTACACTTTGTGTCACAACTGTGTATAAAAATCATTTAACTAGACGCGCCAGCTGAAACCTTTGTAACACTGTTTCAATTATTTCGAATACATATAATAGTTATATATCTACTTGATACATAACAAATATCGAAAATTGAGATGTACCTACTATTGGAAGCCACAGTAAGATCGTCTCGTCACATTTTTGAATATTTTTGTGTACTAATGCTTTACATTATGAAAAAATATGCGAGTATGCACGATGAATGTAATGAAGCAAAAGAGATATGTCGGGATCGGAGCAATTAGGAATTCGTATTATCAGTCTACTTATTTGGCAAACAGACATATGGCTGTGTACATCATATAAAAGTTCTTTATATACATTTTGTAAAGGATGACTTTGGTTCTTTAGAAAATTTAAAATATATGCATCAGCGGTCACCTCTCATTACTCTACTGTAAGATAACGTTGTTCAACCGCCTCTGAAACACGTCCGTCTTGTCATTATCAACATACGTACGTATGTATTAAACGAGCAGCCTGCTCTTTCGTATTATTATAAAGTTATTTACATGACAACCAGGATGTATGCCCTCGTTACGTTAGGCTACATTTTTGCGACTCTGGCCTGTTTCACAAAGATTGTAAAATTATACGAAATATCAATCGCTTGCTGTCATTATCTTTAAATATAGATGATAGCGTTATAGTTATTTTATAGATAAATGTTATTTGGCTATTGAGAAATAGGCCTTTAGTCTAGTTGAAGTAGTAGGTAGATGCTAGCATACTACAAATTTAGTTTATAAGTCGTTGTTTCAGATGCTGTGCTACTCCTGATATTCTTTAATAGATTATCCGTATCATTTAGGGCTATTCGGCGATTGGAATCTGTTCTGTATATAAGTAATAAGATTAACTATTATAAACTTGCTAAATTAAATAGTAGATATATGATTTTTTTTACAATAAAGTTAGTTTTATCATTTCGTGTAACATAAAATATATTTAACATCGGTACTATATTAATTTCATTAAATATATATTATGTTCCTATGTCTAATCTATCTAACACTCCGATTTTACCTAGTTTTCTCTATAGCCGTTTTTCCAAGTAGGTATTTATTTGGCAGAATTGATCCTTAGGAAACTTCTAACTGTTATACCTAGACATGACAAATATATATATTGGCGTAATTAAGTATCCGTTAAAACTGATATCACAGCGATATACCTACAGTGTACAAATCCCCTTGATGTTCCTTAATATAACGTTTACTTTAAACAAATTAAATGTACGAGTATTTTAGTACATACATACATAGATTCACGCCTGTTTCCCAGAGGAGTTGGCAGAGACTGCGGATTTCCATTTGCTACGATCCTGACACACTTCTCTGGCTTCATTCACTTTCATCACATTCCTCATACACGCCCGTCGGTTCAAGGAGCTCTTAACCTTAAGTATTTTATCATATATATCAATACGCAGTTAATTTTACCAAAGCACTTCATATATACAATACTTGAAATGGTATCATTGGATGGTATTATTTAGTACTTGACAACTGCGTTAGGTACCGACTGCAGTATTTCCATATAGGTAATGATGATGAGTTGGTACTTATTTCATCATATTTTCTACAAGGTAACTGGAGCGCGCGAACCATTCCAGTTACCTAACCTGATTATTATTGCTGACATAAGTAAAAGAGGTTTTATAAGGTAAATGACTTGCACTTTGCCAGTGATTTACACACATCTATACTTACTATAGTCGAGTTCATTCCATTTGGATGGAAATGTATACAAACCAAATTGATATTAAAGTTGTTAAATTGATCACATAATTACTTACTAAATGGAATAAGTAACACATTTATCCATATTTTCAACGTTTTCACATGATATCTTAGTGTATTTTAAAGCAATTGGCGTTTGATTAATAAATAATTATTTGATTTGAAAAATCTTAGACGAATATGAGGTTATTTGTCAGATGAAAAAATATCTATAATTTATGATTGCATAAGGTTGTATGCCAAAAAAAATCGTTTAGGTCGTAACATTTTTAGTAATTGATTAGTTAATCGAAATTTGTTTAACAAAAACTGTCAAACTGTCATTTTGTTCACTTTTCTTCGCTGATTTTTATAAGATATAATATATATATATATTTTTTTTAAAGATATAATTGTAGTAGAGTTTATGTCATTTCTTAGTCTTTCGCTGCATCAAATCGAATGATTCGATTAGGTAATTAATTGATTTACAATTGCCGTTAAATTTGGACATCACTAAAATGTCTATGGTCTCGTCAATGAACCGTTTGTATACCTTTTGATTCAGTTGTATTGAAATTGACTATAATGTTATAAAGAGGAAAGATTTCGATTTTTTGTTTGTAACGATTTAACTCAAAAGCTACTCAATCGATTTTAAAAGTTCTTAACCCTTTAGAAAGCTATATTATCAGTTATCACCGAGTAGCATAGACTATATTTTATTTAAAAAAAGTAGGATTGTTACTAACATAAACTAACCTCACTTACGCGCGCGAAGCCGCGTGCGAAAGTTAGTGTATAGTATTTAAACTGCCGGACGAACCGTGACATGTCGACTAGTTCTTCTTTTAAAGGAGGAAGAAAACCTTACTAACATTTTTCTGGCGGGATATTATTAGGTGCAATACGAAGTATAGAGATGTAGGTACGCGGTAAACTTTAATAGGCTTCCTCCGTATTTCAACAGACCTAAACAAAGCATAAATTGTGCGTTTGAAATACCGCTTGTCGTATGTTTTACTTCGTTACAAACATGACACTGCTTTTTATTTTATATTAAGTATATTTATTAAAATTATATTCTTATGCTAGTAAGAGTATTGCAGAAGGTTGTATTTAGCAAGAAATATAGTATCAGTATAATATCACGGACACGGCGAAGTCAACCGAAGATTATTGTTTCAAATTCTTTGTTTGTCGCCCCATAAAGTGGACACTAAAAAATGTCTATTAATTTTTTTAACTACTACTTTTAGAGGACACGCCAGACAAATGGGCAGAATCGATTTAGCTCACATTTTCTTTGGTTAAATATAGACTGAGGTTATCTAAAAGTTTTATTTGAATCTCGAAGATAACTTTTGTATTCGTTTTTATAACACAAATAATGAACAAGTATGTCAGAATCGTAGCAAATGGAAATCCGTAGTCTCTGCCTACCCCTCTGGGAAACAGGCGTGAATCTATGTATGTATGTATGTAGGTATGTATAATGAACAATAATTACTTATATTTTTTAATCCAGTGATTAATTTTTAAGAAAATGTTATATTTAAGAAATTCGGGGCTATGAACTTTTCAAAGAATCCTTGTGATAACGTCCGTCTGTAATGCTTTATTTCTTTAGGTCCTATGGACTGCGAATCATTTCTTCATGCTCCAGTTAACTTTCAGTAGGCACAAAATAGCTAACGAATCGTTTATTTTTTAAATCCAGTCCGGACTGATTTTCTTCTTATTATAAGTATATATTGTTTGGAATTATGCGATGATTAGGGGAAGTTAGTTAATTCTTTATATTACTGAGATACGAAAGTAGTTTTTTAGAAATATAAAAAAAAAATAGGATAGAATTTTTTCATACTTGATTAGATTGTTCTAAATAGTAAAATACAAAAGGTAAAAAAAATCGCGAAGTCTTTTGAAGGTGCCTACCTAAATTGTATGTTAACATGCATACACTTGCCGAAACAGGCTGCCAGCTCACGGACAATTAAAGTGGAAGTTTAGCATATGATTAGCGGATATTTTCTTTTTACTAGACAAACATTTTAACAAAACATCTCAATACATTTTATCAGCACATGCTTTTATAATTTTCTTGATTGCTTCACCTTGCAAAATAAAAGCTAACATTTAGAACATTTAGTTAATATATTATTATATAAAATAAAATATATTTTCACTTATAAACACATCACATAAGAGAAGATTACAGACTAACGCTGATTATTTCTGTGCTAGCCGCCCATAATCAACTTTCTACTTAGGCGGGGTAAGCGTTAGATTTATATTAAAGTGCCTAGCCTTAAGTGAAGAAATGTAAAATGTAAAAGATTAGATTTAAATACTATTTTATTAAGGAAAGGCGTGCTATGGTTATATCTTTCTAAGTATGTTTGTCGTCAAGTTATGATGTATGTTTTTGTACAACCATGGTGGCAATTAAGTATTCAACCTGCCTAATCGTAACCTATAACTTCGATGGTGGTACTTTCATACATGCTTACGCTACGGCTTATAACAATGCTCCGTCCAATATAATACATACATACATACATAGATTCACGCCTGTTTCCCAGAGGGGTAGGCAGAGACTACGGATTTCCATTTGCTACGATCCTGACACACTTCTCTGGCTTCATTCACTTTCATCACATTCCTCATACACGCCCGTCGGTTCAAGGAGCTCTTAACCTGGCCTTTGTCCAGGACGCCTCCGATCTGGTCGAGAAACGTTCGCCTAGGTTTTCCTCTTGCGACTGTTCCATTCACACTAGCCTTATAAACTTTCTTAGTCAGTCTTTCCTCGTCCATTCTTTCTACATGTCCAAACCAGCTTAACATACCCTTTTCTATTCTTGTAACTATATCCACTTTCATGCCGCATCTCTCTCTAATCACACTATTTCTTATTCTATCTTTCAGAGTCACACCACATATGCTTCTCAACGCTCTCATTTCTACAGCATTTATTCTGCTCTCATGCTTCTTTTGCCATACCCAACTTTCACTTCCATACATAAGTGTGGGCACTAATAGTCCTCTATGAACAGCCAAACGTGCCTTTTCGGATACATTTCGACTGTTCATAAAAGCGCGTAGGGCTCCATTCACTTTGTTGCCAGCAATCGTTCTCCTTTCAATATCTCCGTCATGTTTACCATCCCTTGTAAACAAAGTACCCAAATATACAAACTCTTTCACTTGCTCCACTTTTTCTCCATCAATCATAATATTACACATCGTCACGCACTCTTCCTTTTCAAATACCATTACTTTCGTCTTGCTTACATTTATTTTCATTCCTTTACTCTCAAAAGCACCATGCATAATAGTTACCATCGCCTGCAACTCTTCCGCCGATGACGCAAGTATTACTTGGTCATCGGCATAAAGAAGACATTTGACAAGTAACTCATTCATTCTTAATCCCCATTCACAATCTTTTAAATCTTTCAATATCGTCCGTAAATCTTTCAATATCGTCAAAATCGTCCAATATAAAACCTAAATAAATTTGTAAAATTAAAAAATACTAATGTAATAACCTTTTACCTGTCTTCTTACGTCATACTTTACAAATGTTGTTCTAGTAGTATTTTTTTATACTGTCATCTTAAGTGAAGATGCAGTCGAAGATAGATTTAACAAATCTCAATACATTTTCCAAATAAACATATTTAAAAAAGTTTAAAAGCATGCATCCCACTTCTCGCACAGCGCCTCCTAACCCCGCGATGTTGTGTCTACGCCGCTGCTTTCTTTTGCAAAAGCGTGTAGTCTTTTTTAAGTCTTAGTTGTGCAGTTACTAAGTAAGGTAATAAATAAGTCACGGTTAAAAATGGTTATTAGTATTTTTTATTGATCCTATACAATAGTAGGTATATTATATTCAACCTAGCACTAGCGTGCATAGATGAATGAACTCATCTATCATCACGAATTGCAAATGACACATGATAGATTTTGCTGTATGCATTGTTAAAAATCTTAATTTGAATCCTTAGCTACGATACTAGAAAGATCCAGCGAGTTAATCACTCGTCACCAACCATTCATTAAAACAGAAGCTGTGCTGCTAATTCAAAGTTTAAAGACTGACCCTGGTGACAATACAATGCTTCTTGGATACTTTTGATATTTAAGCTTTAACATCACAAAAGGCACAGGCCTTTTGTGATTTAAAAGCTTGACTACAGAGTCATGTTTAAAGAGAAAACCCCATTAGGCATTATTCTTGCATAGCCGGAGGACTTAACAAACATTTAAGCAACGGAGACTAGACATCCAACACTCGGAACAACAGTTGTAGATAACATATTGTAAATAGCTATCGTCTCGCGTGGAAGTTGAACCCGCTACACTCGGCTTAGTGGTAATAACGAGGCGATCACTAAAATCACTAGCTACACCATTCGTGCAGGCTATAATTAAATAATATGTACAAAAATGCAAGCATTCAGTGACTACTAAATAAAAATCAATTAAATTATCAGTCATTCATTTCTTTTTCTAGTAATCATTATTTGTAATGAAGTCACACTAATGGAAATGGAAGCTAGTTAGCTGGTTCGACTAGCTCATTCGAATTCGGTGCATACAACCCTCGCAAGTACCTCAATTTAGGTTACTTGCGTCGTGGACCTTTCATCATCATCATCATCATCATCAGGCTATAATAGTCCACTGCTGGACATAGCCCTCCCCCAAAGAGCGCCATAGCGTGGACCTTTACGGATATCTAATATAATTCTGTCTACTTATAAATAAAACGCAACATTTCATCACGCCAACATCTTTCCGTAGTAGGTCTTTCCTGTAATACTAAACGAGCAGTTTAGTATAGTATGACACCACAGAAGGCTAATATGATAACGATCTTACGACGGATACTGTCATTAGATATGTTGTTCTTAATGTATGTATCCAGTGCATATTAAATAAACCTGACCTACAATAGATTAAAAAAAAAATACGAAGAAGGTTTACCTCTTTCATTAAGAATATTTGTGTAAGTTGTTCAATATTGAGAAACCTAGCACAAGTACAAGCAAGGCTTGTGAGACGGTGGACAATGTTAATGGAATTGAAGACGAGCGGGAAGGACCACTCAAGATGGCACCGAAGTGCTTTGATTGAATATGGGCTCGTGGTCTTATTTACTAGCCGGGGAAAATGTATGAACAGAGATATTGCATTTGTTAAGTAGAAATTATATAATATTTTTAAATTGAGCCGTTTTGATTTAATAGTCTAGTAGACTAGTTTATGACCGAGGCTTAGCTCGCGTAAATGTCGGTTAGGTTGGGTTATGGATAAAAGGTAAAGGTGTCTCTGACAAGGTGTATATGAAATTTCATGATGATCGGTCGAATATTTAAGGCGTGAAAGCGTAACAAACAAATAAACAAACTCACATTCACATTTATAATTAATATTACGATTATATATTAAACTAGCTGTTACCTGCGACTTCGTCCGCGTAGATTTTAACTAAAATGTGTTTGTCTCTACGGAACCCTATTTTTTTCTAACATTAAAGTAGCCTAAGTTACTCCTTATAACATCAGCTATCTGCCAGTGAAAGTCCTGTCAAAATCGGTTCAGCCGTTTCGGAGATTAGCCGGAACAAAGAGACAGACAGAGAGAAAAAAATTTTAAAAATAGATGTTTTCGTATATGTGCGTTATATACTTTCATATGCATTAGATAAAAAGCTGTTATTTTGACATTACAAACAGACACTTCAATTTTATTTATTTGTATAGATAAAATATGTTTAAAAGTTTAAAGAACTATAACCCGACTACGTAAAAAAAAATGTCTAAAAAGGATGAATTTAAAATTGATATAGCCTATGTCACCCGGGCCATTATTACGAATCTATTGACACCTCATTCATTATAATCGGTTCAGTAGTTTAGGCGCTACGGTGGAACATACAAACACAGACTGCCAAAATCATTACCCTTCCTTTTGGCGTCGCCGTAGTCGGGTAAAAAGACAAAACATTATTTACGAAATCTGTTTCTGACTGTAACTGGATGACTGAATAAAGAACAGGTGTCAGTTAGATCACATTCATTAATATGAATTTCATTTTCACACGTCGTTGATTACTTGATTAGCTATAAGCTGGGTGTCAGGTCCGCTATTACCAGGTATTTAGAAATGAATACATTTAGCGTCTCCTATGACATAAGATTACGAACAGTTTATGATGAATACTATTTTTGTTGCCCATTCAAGTTAAGCTGAATTTTTACGAATTAGTTCACGTTGGCAGTGCAATGGATGAAGATCGAACAACCAAGCTCTCTATCGCAAGTTCGATGTCTTATCCATTGGACTAATGTCGTTTCAATTTCGGTCTGATATTAATGTCAAGTATCATGATTAAAGCCGATAAAACATTTTTTTAATTTGGTCATACTTCTGCGACTATGTTCTAATTTAAATTATGTGAATAAGTAATTGCCCCATTAATTGCAATTCCGCTGGATTTACATTAATCAGTAGTCAATCATGGTAGTCAGCCGCAAACTTGTCACGCATATCTTTGAGGATTTTAATAACACACGTCTATTTGAAAAGATTTAGGTATCCTAATCCTAACTTCCTAACTAATATTATAAAAGCGAAAATGAGTTTGTTTGTTTGTTACCTTTTCACGCCTAAACCACTGAACTGATCATTCTGAAATTTTGCATATACGTTGTCAGGTGTATAAAAACGGACATAGACACCTTTCATCCCAAAAAAAATTACTGGTCCCGAGGAAAATAACAATAACGTTCTTATGATAATAGATGGCGCCACATGTCTTTCGAATCATTGAATTAGGTATATTATTACAAGCAAAGTACAACCCGAATTGATTGTCAAATTCTAAATTACTTAACGCAAGCGAAGCCGCGGGCAAAAGCTAGTCTTTAATAATTTTGCAACTCCGCTATTAAACAATAGTCGTTTAAAATAAATAGTGATATTCCAACAGTTACCCGAATGAATTAGGGAAAGCAGCTTTTAGTTTGGTAATGTACATAATTTGTTTGAGTAAAACGGAACTCGCAGTCAGTAGATCTAAGCGGAATTTAATTACAAAAGTCCCATATTAAATCGGTTCTGCTAATGCTGCCTCGTTAGTTTATCAGGTCTAATATGGCTAATTAAAAGATCCCGGGTTCAAAGCCCAGGTCAAGTCAATAGTAAGTTATTGAAACTATCTGTTAAGAAATTCCCAGGAGCAGCTCGGAGTTTGGCAGTTAGTGATGGCTCATTCTCATGTCTTCGTAAACATAAATAAATCCTTTGGTCCTGGGTCTCGAGCTTAATTAACAGTTTGCACAGTTTTATTAATGGGTCATTTGTGTTAAACAATGCCACAGGGATTATTCGAAGTATGACGGTAAAAATAATAATTTAAAAGGTAAAAGGTTAATTTACGAGGGAAATAGCGCGCATCTTTTGTATTTCAATCTGATGTTAAGAGACCTTTAAAGGGATCTCCTCTCTTTTTTCCTTTTTCTGCTCTGTGGGTAGACTTTAGTTGTGGTTATTCACTTAATGGGAGTATAAATAAAATAAAGGGCTTTCCAATAAGGGCGGGTAAATGTTAAAATGAATTAAAAGAAGCTGTATGTGAGGTATTAACAAAATTCTTTTTTTATTTAAATGGCGCATATATGCCATTAAGTGTGCTGTATGACATCGTTTATTCCTTTTATTGTTTTTATTTTCTTTGTGCAAATTCCTTTTCATGATGTGTTAATTTAATGACATAAAATAATTTGTAACTTTTAATAGGGGGAAGACACTGCCTCCTGGAACAGTTTTTACTAGTGCAGGGGTCAGAGAATTCTAAATTTTTGTAGATTAATTTGTGTCAATTATTATTATTATTATGATCGTTCAAATGCCCGCCTCGGCTTCTTACAGTGGCACGGATCCGAGTGGTCCAATTTTTATTGACTCTTCCACTTACATCCGGCTGAATTTGAGCGATAGCCTGTGTTATGTTCACCTTTAGGGTATCGGCATACCCGCCCTTATTGGAAAACCCTTTATATACTTTGATAAATTATCGAACAATATTTATAATCACTTGTGGCGCACCCTGGGGGAGGCTTATATATCCAGCAGTGGACTGCAATAGGCTGAAATGATGATGATGATGATGATTTATAATCAACAGAATTACTAAAGTAAGCATGTATATTAAGAAAATGGATTAGTACGGTAATTAAATAATATATAAACCTTGTAACCAAATGTTATTTATTGATAGAAATCACGAAAGACAATATGCTTGAGGAAGTATAGAATGTCATTTTATTTTTTTCTGTATACTTCTACTCTTTGTATCGATTTATTACTAGAGTAGATAGTAGTACAGTCATTTGGTAGTTTTACCTGGAAAGTTTCCCGGACGTTTTGAAAATTTATAGTATTATAGATTTCGATGTGCTCTTTCCGAATTTCCACTTTGCCACCTCGTACCTATATTCGAAAAATGGCGCCTAGTATCAGTTTTTTTGACAATATCGCCTTTCCAACTCATTTAACGATAAAAAGATCTGATACAGAATTAAACTAGAGAAAAATGCCTACAATTTATGTAACAATACTGTTTTTGTAAAATCTATAGTTTTGGCGTACGAGCGCTGTAAACTTTTATTGCTCAAAATATCTGGGGTCTTATAATGTATGCGAGCTTTATCTCGGTGTGAGAAAAGTTAAGCCATAGCCATCTCGCTGGCCTAGTGCGGGTTAGCAAACTTAGGGCTACTTGCACGACAACTCACAAAATACGTTTAGCACTAAATAGATTTTGATCATCGTGTTATCTCAGTCACCTTTACACGGATGACTGCGACAGCACGATGTTTTAAATCGATTTAATGCTAAACGTATTTTGTGATTTGTCGTGCAAGTGGCCCTTAACATATCTTCGAGAACATTATGGAGAACTCTCAGACATGCAGGTTTCCTCACGATGGTTTCCTTCACCGTTAAAGCAAGCGGTAATTAACTATTTAATACGCACATAACTTCGAAAAGTCAGAAATGCACGCCTTGGGATCGAACTCGAGACCTCTGCTTGGCAGCTCAACGGTCCCCCACTAGGCTATCGCTGTTCTATAAGAAAAAAAATGTTTGCAGTGAAATATACAGGGTGTGTCGTAAATAGTGGTCTAGAGTAAAGGAGTCGATACACTGTATTCTTATGTATCACATACCGAAATTTTAACCATTTTTTTTATGCCCCTAAAGTCATATGATTTGCTGAAGATGAGTATTGAAATTGGAAACAGATTAATTTCTTTAAGTACCTTTGACTTTAAAACATAAAAAAGGGTTTGGATATGATAGTACACATATTCAAGAGTAATAATAAAAAAACAGAATTAAAAAATATTGATATTTGTTGAAATGACAGCCAAATTCGTGAAGCAAGGTGCAGAAATTTTAAAAAAGAACTTTTATTTTTTGTTAGGAGACCCTTAACTGAAAAAGCTTAAAATTTCGGTATGTGATACATAAGAATACAGTGTATCGACTCCTTTACTCTGGACCACTATTTACGACACATCCTGTATAATAAATTAGATGACACTGCATAAATATGATAAGCTTTTTTAATATAATTTACATATACATAACATTGTATTACGTATATGTCAGTATTGCCCTACATTTGACCCCCTGGCACGCCACTAAATGAATCGTTCTGCTTACAAGCATCGTAGTAGTATTTTCTTTTTATATTCATAGATCGGGTTATATTAAATGTCGAATGAATGATATTGAATGTCGCATAAGCAACTACTATGATTTTTAACAAAAAAACAGGCCTTGCACAAAAAAATGCGTTGGTGTCGGTAGACGTTACTAGTCCAAAGCTGTGTTAGTCACGACATTTGGATAAGTAAGTTGAGTCATGTCACACTGTTTCGGTCTTTGTGGAAGAAAACAATAACAGGTTTCGGATAATGAATCTGCCCAATATATAGATATGTACTACATAGTCGAGAAGCCAGAGTAATTAGTCAGTAATTATCTAACTGCTATCAATGACCTTGCGGAAACCATCATTGCATGAAGTCGGGGGTGTAGTAAGTTGCACTGACCCTGATCAGGGTTGTAGAGATAGCGAGTGCTAATCGTATTAACATGTTAATTGTTGGCCTGATTACCTGATTGTAAACCTATTGTGTCTGGTGGTCGCCGGGGTGCTTACGCTCCATAGGTGAATATTAGTATGACGGTAGAGTTGCCGAAAGGTTTGAATCCTGCGTGTTACCATACATTTTAATAGTAGTTCGCACCAGTTATCCTTGCTAACTTGATCGTGGCATTATATAATATCGGTAGCAAGGCCACATATCACAAGCTAAGCTAATATTATATTGCTAAGCTAATAAAGCTAATGTTAAAAAATGAATTTTATAGGTAGAAATTTTATCTCAAGCAATTTGCTGGATAAATTGAGTTTTATCACATTTTGAAGTGAAAACTTCTTTAGCGGCGTTGTGCACTTTTTTGTGATGGGTAAAAAATGTTAAACTCGGTTACTCGCGTCAGGACACGTGACCCGATCGAAAATTCGTAAGATGGAGGGAGAATTGTCAAACTCGCGTCAGGACACGTGACTTGATCGAAAATTGGTAAGACGGAAGGAGAATTGTCATGTTTGTGTACGATAGCGCAATAAATGAATATTGTATTTTACCACATAAATGATAGTACTTTTATACTGATAGTTAAAGCAGTTCTTGCAAAATTATTCCCTAACTATTCCAAAATATCAAAAATGCACAACGTTAATATTCAAGTTTTCACTTCTGCCGGCACTCCCGGAGTGCAACCCGTTGTTTTTTTTTAAGTACTGGCTTTTGTGCATTCTTACTGTACAGCATAAAAACTCCAATTAAGAATGATTTGCATAATAATTTATCATAAATATGCTTAATTTGCCGCGTCATCCGAATAATGACTTATTGATCTAGAAAATGTCGACATTATATTTAACACACAACAACAAACGTAACACATCTACTGACACCTGTTTCTATAAGTTCCTGTTAATTTCCTATACGTTGTAAGCAGAAAATAAGTTCACTGATGACGTGCAGCAAATACAAATGTGGACCGGCGTTATCACTTCGATGTCTATACAGATAATATGAGAGTAATCGTAGAGTATACATTTAATTATTGTATTTTGTTCTGCCAATGTTGATGTACTTATTATCATGTAGGTACGTTCGACGAGCCACGTTCAACGTATGGTAGGTTTTCCTCGCTCTTCCAAGTAGTTCCACAGAATATGCATTCATCGGCCAAGAAAGGCATTGTCTCAATGAATCACGACTATTTACGCGCATAATGTCTCAAATACATACATTATGTTAATTGTATTCAAATACGTATGTACCTACTTGTTACTAGATTGTATTGAATTGAAGTTTCAAACACATTTGTTCGATTGAAATTAAACTACTATACAGTATGTTCGGTTAAACGAGGCACATATTGAAATCAGCTGTAGTTTAGGAATACACGAATCTAATACGTGTATTCAAAAATAAAAATACGGGTAAATAAAAAAGAAATAACTTACCAAACAATTCGTGAAAAGTCTCGCAACGTTTGGACGACACTCTAGCGCTAGCGGCTAGTAGAATATTAACTTTACGATGTTAATGATGTCGATGACCACTCCTAAGGTTAAAATCGCATAGCAGGCCAACAAGGGTACCCGTATCCGTGACACGCCCCTTTTTTTTTGTTTGAGTTTTTTACACTTCACATTTGTTTACTGATTCTAAGGCGATACAAACTCAACTGGTCAACATGTACTAGCGAAATGTTTCTGAAATGGTCAACCGTCGCTCAAGTCGATAGTACATAAGTATTTCTGGCGTATTTAAAAAAGGAATCACACCTATTTACAACAATTAACTTGAATTAACTTGATTGATAATTTACTATTTACAAAATCTACACAAATCTTAAAAGTTGTTCAAAATGTGCACCTTCCCGCGCAATGCACGGTTCAGCCCGTTTCCGCAAATTGTCTTTAACGCGATTGAGTACAAATGGATCAGTTCGGACACTATCAAATGCACTAGTGATACGCGCTTTCAACTCCTCCCTGTTCGAGTATTCGGTTACGTACACTAATCCCTTCACTTCACCCCATAAGTAAAAATCTAACAGGGTGAGATCAGGAGAGCGAACCGGCCACGGTACAGACTCTCCGCGACCTATCCACTTATCACCAAAGTGAGCGTTTAGGAACTCACGTACTCGTACCTGATAATGCGCGGGCGCTCCGTCATGTTGATAGTACAGGTTGCGGTGAGCACTGAGGGGCACATCGTCCAACATTTCGTCCACAACGCTATTTAAAATGTTTAAATAACACAAGCTGTCTAGTCTGCCCTCGATAAAATAAGGGCCTAGTAAACGATTGTTCAAAATGCCTGCCCACACATTAACACTAAATCTATGTTGATAAGCGTCCTGTCGCGTCACATATGGGTTTTCACTGCTCCACCAATGTTCACTGTGAACATTAAATACTCCTTTTTTTTGTAAAAGTGGCTTCATCCGTAAACAAAATGTTGTTATTTAAATTTGATAAAAAAGACTGGCAAAAATTAATTCGCGGCTGATAATCATTAGCTCCCAGTTCTTGAACGGGACGAAAATGATATGGGTGCATTCCTTCTTTATGGAGTAGCTTCCACACGGTTGAGTTTGATACTCCAAACCGCCTTACTGCACTTTGAGTACTCTCCTGCGGGTGACGCTCAAAGTATTCCAAGATGGCTTCTTGAAGATGAACTGGGTATGGCTCTCTCCCACGACCTTGGGCATGCGTCGGCACGGTGAATTGTCCGAATGTTCGCAATCGGTGATTGATGCCTAACATCTGGTTGTACGAAGGAGTCTGGCGGTTGGGAAACATCTCACGGTACAAGTTGACCGCTCCTCGAACACTATCATTGGATAGTGCATAGACACGAACCATATCCCAGTATTCTTCATTGGAATACTGATAATTCGACATGTTTAAAACTGATTCTACTGTTATCAACTTATCACAAATGTTTACACAAAATAGGTACGCAATTCACACGGGATCGACGCGAAATACGGAAGCGCACTAATTAGACATGCGGAAGTAGCGATGCATTGCACTCGCGCAGACTGCGGGTTGCGCGGGAGTATGTCCTGTTGGCGCATCGCCGTCGCCGCGTCGGCGCCAGGACAAAGGTGCGGGGCGCGGTGTGCGCGCGGGGAGGGTGTTTTCGGTAGTACGAGTCGTCCGAGTGGCTCGTGTCAAAGCATGCGCGTGACGGTATTGTTATTACATGCCTATCGTTTATGTGCAAGTTTTGCTTCGCGCGCTTGGTGTTCATAAATTGTGTATTTTGTTGGATAATTGTGTCAAAAAATAAGGTTATATGTTTATTACATATTTGGAACGAGAATCGACTACTGAGTACTCTCCTTCAATATGTCCCTCGTCTAAGCGAACAGTGTGTATACGGATTTTATAGCGTTGTTTATTTGACACTTTAATACAACATTTTGAAAAACTGTTACACTACTATTACTATTAAACTTGACTAATTTTTAAGCTAATTAAAATATTGAAACTATTAAAACTATTTATACTATTACTATACTATTATACTATTTATATTTATGTTTACACTTTCGCCGACGTTTCGGTTGCTTTTCAGCAGCCATGGTCACGGGGAGATAAAATCCGTATATAGTAGTTTAATTTCAATGAATAACATTCGCGTAAACAGAAGACAATATTACATTTGTTCGACATTAAATAAAAGTCTCTGTTACAATCTCCTATTAAAAATCTTTGTGTACTCATTCAACCCATAACCTAATACGCATGCAAGTAAAACCATAATTCGTCGGTTTTGTACAGACAAAAGAAGGATGTACAGGAGCATTTCAAACTTCGAACATAGTTGTTTATTGTGATAAGTAAGAATAATCTTCTTAAAATATACCTACCAATGACGGACAAGTTTATTAACATGTTTAAAAAATGTAATCAAATCATAGTTGAAAATATTTTTGCGTCGCGTCTATAGCACACAATCCAAACATTGGGGTGATTGATGTCTGTGTGATCTAAGATATATACATGTTATAAACATTCTTCTGCGTTTACACTTGTTATATCAAACATTAATCAAGATATAATATCATTAAAAGTGTCGTCATTTGCGAAATGGAGTGGACGAGATTGTGATATGCACCGATTCAATACCTTATATTATCTATAACAAACAAGGAAATAACGATCATGTTAAGTTGTTTATTTATGTTTATAATGTTTGCGGCCGCGTTTCAAATTAATATTTACGTACGATTTCTTACCCCAGACGCACTTTAAATGTATAATTTGGAACTTCATAATCTATGTGGCATTCCACACTTTCGATATTGATAACCAAATAAGTACAAAATTGAGATACGGGACTCAATATTGCGATTTCCTCGAAATTCTCATCATATAGATGAGTTGATTTGAATTAACTCTAGGCTGGCTCTTGAGAGTGATGAAGAAGAATTATTGAAATAATTGGGCAGATAAATAGCATATCGCAAACTTAGTAAACTTTGTTTAGTAATGTATTAAAACAGAAATACTATGCTTATAAGTTGATGTATTGCAATATCAAACTGAATTTTATAACTAACTTATTACTACGAAAAATGATAAAATTATTTGACAGTCGTCGTTTGCTTGAGTTACAGCTGTCAAATATTTTCTCAGCGTGTTTTTTCCATTTAAAATGGTAGATTTCCGTCTGATATGGCAAAAGTGAAATAAATATTCACTCTTGAGTGTTGAGAATTATTCCTCTGTAGTCCACAGAGTACTTATTAACTTGATGATGCTCAGGTTTAAATGTAAATTTAAATACAAAACCGTCTAATTTAGTAAGCTTATATCATCTTGCAGGATTGATGCTTATAGAGGATGCTTATAAGTGCGGTTAACTACTTTTATACTCTGTCTTAATTGTCTTCTAGTTAAAGTAAGTTTTATGAGCGTTTACGCCTTGGGTCCTGTTTCGAATGGTAACGTCGCACATAAGTGCCATATTTTAAGGTGTTTGTAATATAAATAATATATTTAGGCTTTATTTTGGAAATGTTTTTAAAACACTTCAGACTATCATGGTAAAAGTGTGTCATAGATATAATTATATTTGTGATTTTTATGATCAGTGATACACTTTTACTTTATGTAGTGTATTGAAAACATTTTAAACTAAAGGCCAAATATATTAATTACTTTTAATAACCTTTAAATATGGCACTTATTTGCGACACCGACGCGACGTTGCAATTTAAATTTAATCTAAATTCCCTGTGACAGTTAAACTAAACACGTTTCACTAGAAAAATTTACTGAAATAAGGTTACATGATCATTGCATCTTCAAAACAGGATGTGCAGTATGATTGGATCGTGAAAGGCATAGATTATTACTAAACGTCAATTCAATGTAAGTGAGAATTGCTTACAAGTGGCCACATTATTCACACATAAGGACGTTGGTAGATACTATTTCGTACTTGCTTGTGAACCGCGCTGACCAAAGAATGTGATAATAATATATAAGGATCTTTAAAAAAAAAACATTTAATGGCATAAAACAAATTCATAATTATATTATTGAGTAGAAAAACAACGTAGTACTACTGAGTCATTTACCTGTATTGTGACACGGATCGCACTTTTTATCTTCATGTGGGGTATGCTAATATTTCTTACTGTCGTAGTCATGCGAACTGTGATTTGTTGTCGTACCCACATGCAAAAATAGTTTCAATAAGATTATATAATTTGTGTACTTATATTATTAAGCTAGAATTTAACGTCCGAATGTCGAAGTTTTAAACTAGTGTTTATACATAAGTGTAAAAGTGTTCTCATGTAAGTGAAATGTAAATTTCTTTATGAGAAAATAAAGTCTTTAACCAGAAGTATGTACTCCAACAAAATGTTGGTTTTATAGGAATGTCGCATTACATGTGATAAAACCTGAACAATCATTCCTTTGTAATATTTTTCTATATTATAATAGTAAATATTTTTCACATGATTTTACTTTATAAATCGTGTGTTAAGACGGTGTATTTATTTATTTATTTTAAGATACATCAACAGACTTCTTATATACATATTAGGTGCGGTACCCTTAATACAGGTAAAAGATCAAATCCTAAACAGTGAGTAAATACTACATCGCTGTGCAACCCTAAATTTTACACATCTTAAAAATATTAAATTTGTATATTAAAAAACTTCAAGAAAGAAACAAATAAAGTAGAAATGCAACATGTAAGTTAACATCGTATGTGAAATTACTTATTTGAATTATTATGAAAAGGCCGATAGTTGACTTTTGAACAGTCCACTGAGCATTTTTATTGCAAATCTTGCAGGTTTTCAAACAAATAGATCACAGCGAGTATGATTACCAGAATTTATTGATTAAGAATATCAAATTAGTTTCATTTTAAAACTTACAAGTCATGCAGTATACGTGGTTTCTTATCAAATCACTCACTGATAAGTGTAGTCAATACTAATCTCAGATTAAGTTAGCGTTCTAATATCGGCAAGTTCGCATTATATGAGAGATAGTCTATTAAATAATATACCGTATAATAATAATATTTGGCCGTCGGGCTGCCAAGTCGAAAGCCTCAAGATCAAATAGCACGCATCTATAAATTTTCAGAGCTATGTGCGTATGGTATAGCCCTCTTCTCTAGTAAAATAATAATAAAACAAATCTTATGAAATCTGAGTACCTGAGATTATTTCATGATGAATCTGCCAAGCTGACGTGGTCAGCAGCAGATAACCTTAAAGCTTTTATATCCTGCGAGGAGACTCGCACCCAGCCGCCTTATACGATTTAAAAACACAACTCATTTTTGGCACAGTGTTCGAAAAATGAATGTAAATTATATTTCATAAATTTTAGGTATCCGCTATTCTTTTCTCTATAGAACTTCTATATTCACCAAATCGCACACTCTTCCGTGCGCGCAAAATGCTTAAAAAGAGGTGCCAAGTTTTCTCTTCACGTTATTACTTTTGACAAATTAATTTTTCGACTATAAAAACCAGATTAACGTTATGTGACATGTCATGTAAATAAGTTTAAGTCTAAACGTAAACTGCTTCATTCAGTAGAGCCTAAAATGCATACATTTGTATATATATTTTAATCTGACGTTAGTCTGATAGCTACGACGATTCTATTTTAATGTAACTAGTAAATTATAAACAAGTAATATAACAGTAGGCGCTAGGCAAACTGACGATTGCGGTTAAAATATCTAAAGGTGCTACATCTATGTATAATTCGTATTGGCACACGACCGTTAACTGATCGAAAAGCCCATCCATTACAAGGACACATTTGCGTGTGGCTGATATCCAACAAAATGACAAACAACTAAAAGTTTTAGCTTTGTTTATAGTTCGCCCGTATATAAGATCCAAATTGTTGCGTTTATCTTGTCCTTGTTTTTTATACTTATATAGTTCCATTTTATAGAATAAACTTACGGAACAAATACGTTGTATCGAACATAATTATTCGAATTAGCTTATGAATTTGAATCGCTATATTGTCGTGTATCGTTTATTGCCTTTATTAAACAGCATGACTGTTTACACAAATGACATATTGAAGAAGATTGAAAAGTATCAAAGAGGACTTTAATATTTGACTTCATTATCCAATAAATTATATTAATTGATTTAAGTATAAAGGGAACACGGATCATAGCCCTCAAAGCCTTATCAAAGGTAATTCTTGTTGAGTCTCGCGCAGTGAAAAAGTGCGTGCTTGAGTCAAGGGCGCTTTGGACATATTATTGCAATAATTATTACATTAAGGTTTTATTTACTATTTATGAGAATAAGTTTTATCATATCTTTTTTATGTCCCTCGTTTAAACACTTATGCTGTTTTAAACCGCCTATTTTGTACTCATTTATTTTTATTACATGCATTTTTACCATCAATCACATTTCTTTATTTACTCATCGTTTATTTTGTTTCGTTTTTTGGTTTATATTTCTTGTTCTCATCATTTCAGAGGGCGATTGCTCAGCAGCAACAGTACGCCGCAGGTAAGTTGCTTGATATTACTTTTTTATTCATTATCACGTACGATTGCTGACGACAAAAATCTAAATTAAAATTATGTATCTTTTTTTATAACTAACGAAAACGAAATTTCGGCATTTGGACTTTATACTTCTTTCCTTAGCCACATGGTGTGATAATTAATAGCCTGTATGTTGAACTGACCATGGTAGATGATGTGTATATAATTATAATGGAATCGAATTTTTTTACGTAACGCTTCGATAGACGAAGAGACAAAATATAATTATAAGGTATTATTTCCATCATCAGTCTCATGCCTAGATCACGTAGCAATTATATTTTCTAAAATATAAAATATAAGTTTCGTATGTTATAATTTTGTTATTGTATATACAGATGTCATGGTCTAAATTTGAACCATAGGTATCATCTGGTAGAACTACGAGAGGCGAAGCTACCTATTGCTATTTCAAGGGAACAGGCCTAACTCTGTGCTACTACTGAGCTTTGCTTGATGGAAAATCCCAATAACACTTTGCCAGACCCAGAAATCGAATCTAAAACCTTATGTACAGCAGTCATAATCAATATTGCAGCTGCGCCATCCTGCTGTGCCATACTGTCAATGAGTATATATTCAACATTTCTACAATTCCTTATAACTAGCAAATATAGTAAGGGTATCTCTCTTTGAAATATATTTCATGTGTAAAATGTGAGCGCAGGCAGAAGTAGATTCTAAAAACATTTTTGGTAACAAAACGAGCATGCGCTTTTTGTGAAAGTTCTCTCTTTTATCTACGACACATCTGTGTGCTCCATTGCGCGGCTACCTTCATTCCGAGCAATAGTCACGTAATGGCTCGGGTTGTTATATAACTTAATTAACCTTTGACAAATTATGAACACAAACTGTATTACCGTTTGTTATCGCATCTCGCCGCCAGAATTTTAATGAATTATTTGTTTAGTATTTAATGTCTACTGCTGTGTTTACTACGTGGTATTATACTTTTGTCACATAGAACCCTGATTATATTGTATAGTGATATTGTAAAATATAATTGGTCATGTTTCAGTTGTAATACAGTAAGTACGTTTTTGGACGATGGGTTTTACCTTAAACCTGTTAATCTACATTTTAAATGAATACAAATCCAAACGCTGAAAATAAGGCCATTGTTTTTTAAATAAACCCGCGCTGTTAACTATTCCTGTGTCGTGAGGCTTTACAGACATAAAAAAAATAGGACATAGGCTTGGAACAACTATTTAGGGATCACACAATTTTATGTCGCGTATGGGGATGAACTCACAACACTCAGCGCAGTGGGCAATAGCGAGGCGACCACTTACAGCACTACGCCACTCGTGCAGTGAAAAATTAATAATTAATGTAAAATCATTCTAAACGCCCTATTTATAACCAAAATAGTGTCGCGTAGTAAGCGTGTCAAAATACTTAGCGTATTTACGCTTTTATTATTATTTATTGGATGTTTTCCATGTTTAAAAAGTAAAATAATTTTTGCTTCCGGTGTGATTATTAATTTAGTAGATATGTATGGTCGCTGTAGTGTATCCGGTTAAAAGACCGCTCGCTCGCCAATTAACATACTGTATAGATCATAAACTAACGAGGCATAGTTATATTTTTAGTGAATAATGGTTTACCGGAACGTATAATTTCTCACCATTGATCCTTTGTCCGACTTTGTATAGTAGGAGCTAGGTCTTTAATAATTTCAGCCATTTTTAATAACAGCTTCAACCGACATCAGGTTTATAGGTTTATTTGATCTAAGAGCTTAGCCTTTTGTGTCTCAAAAGCGGTCTTTCTTAGATGACAGGTAATCTGTAGACTTCTTTAATCTTGTGATATAGCTAACTCGACAATTTTAAAGGCTCTTAGGGAGCCCCCCCATAAAGAAAATCTGAAGCTTTATTCTCACAGCTCAATCTAATGAGATGAAAAATCTGTATGTATATATAAGTCTTGTAACAAGTCACATTCACAATCGCCGATACAAATGTTCAACAAGTGTTAGAAGCACAAATTGGTACAAGTTTAAAAGTTACGACACTGGCATACTTTTAGAAAAATTTAACAAGGAAGAAATCTATTGTCTAGATATATAATAATTCAATTCCACTTTATTACTGCCAAGGACCGACTGTCGCGAATACAGAATATCATCGGGCTAAACGATCAACGGGTGATCTTCTAGCGTTCGTCACGCACCTCTGGGGTGAGGCTATGGACAAGCACGGCGAGTCTTTGGCTATCAGCTTTGACATAGCCAAAGCTTTCGATAGAGTTTGGCACCGGTCTCTTCTTTCCAAGCTTCCGGCCTATGGCTTGCCCCTTCAACTATGCACCTGGATTGCAAGTTTCCTGCAGAAGCGTCGTATTCGGGTCCTTTGCGACGGTCGCGCTTCCAAATTTATGCGGGTCAATGCAGGAGTGCCTCAGGGGTCTGTCTTATCCTCTACGCTCTTTCTTCTGCATATCAATGATATGTTGAATCTCGGCAACATACATTGTTATGCGGACGACAGTACCGTGCATGGGCGATATCTCGGACGTCCTGGGGCCAAACAGGCTGAGGTTGAGGGGCAAAGGCAGAATCTTGTCGTTGAACTTAACCAGACCTTGGACCGCATCTATAAATGGGGTGCCAAGAACTTGGTCGAGTTCAACGCCAAGAAGACCCAGGCAAGCGCGTTCTCAACAAAAAAGTCTCCGTTCCTTCCCCTCCCTTCTCTGAAGAACACTCCACTGGTGATACGTGACAGCCTCTCCATATTAGGTATGGATCTTTGCTACTCCCTTAATCCAAAAACCTACATCGAGAGCGTCATTAAGCCAGCTTCGCTAAAACTCGGAGTTCTGAACAGGGTGAGGCGGTTCTTCGCGCCTGGGCAGCTGTGCCTACTGTATAAGGCACAAGTGCGCCCTTGCGTGGAGTAATGTTCTCATCTTTGGGATGGCTCCGCGCAGTACTTGCTGGACGCTCTCGACAGGTTACAGCGGCGGGTTGTCCGTATCATCGGAGATCCAGAGGTCACGAGTTCAGGAACTCTGCAACTGCAACTCCTGTATATACCACGGGGAGTGCTCTGAAGAGTTATTCCACCTTATCCCGCCCTCCCCTTCCTATCCAAAACAACGCGTGCTGGGCTCAGATGCCATCCGTACACAGTAGAGTCGACTAGAGCGCGTATCAACAAGTTTGGGTCCTCATACCTCTGCCGAACGACCAAGGCATGGAATTTTCGCCAAGGCACGTGTTTCCTTCTTCCTTCGAAAGGACCCACCTTCAAGTGGGGCGTGAAAAAGCACCTTCTCAGGCCGTCAAAGTAGAGACCTCACCATCGCCTCGGCTGCTATGAGGGCGGTGTGGAGGCCACTGCTCTTAGACCACACGACTACTTACCATCAGGTGGAGTGTGGTCATTTTGAAGAGCAAAATAAAAAAAAAACAATATACTCGGTTAAGTATTATTAATAAGGTCAGAAGCTTGCACGGTAAATACGATTTTAATATGAATCTTAGTGCACTTCAGTGATTGAGCCTATTGTCATGCAAATATTTGGTATGGCCGACCCGCATCTATGAGCGAAAATTATACAGGGTATCCGGTAATTAATGGATAACCTTGAAATGTTAACTTTTACACTTTCGCGTTGCATGATATATATACCTATAATATGTAACGGGTATTAACGCGATCATGCATAATGTTTACCTTTTTTAGGCTTGACGTTTCGACCAGGTTACACCGGCCGTGGTCACAAGTCAGCTTGTGCATGCATGATCGCGTTAATACCCGTTATATATTATATATAAACCTTGAAATGTCTTATAGTAGAACTGATAGAGATCAGAAAAAAAAAATTTAAAAAAAATTAACAATTAAAAAGTGCAATAGCTGGTCATACTTTTGACTGACTATTAGCATAATTAGTGTTTAATAATAAAACAACAAAAAACCGTTGGAATTCATTCATTTATGGTCGTAGTGTACAAGAAAGATAAATATAGTAATTAAAAAAAATCATATCTCAGTTAGTAGTTAGGATAGATTTTCTTCATATTTTTTGCTGAACGGCCATCAGTTCTACTATAAGACATTTCAAGGTTATCCATTAATTACCGGACATCCTGTGTAAATTGTTTTTATTATAAATAAATAAAGAATGAACATAGGAATACTCGACCTTTTGTACAATAAGCGTTATAATGCGTTAATTAAATGGTGTTGTATTACGCGTTCAAGTTGCAAGAGCCAGAGCGTGAAGTAGACGTCATAAAATGCGTAGCGAGTTAAGTTTGTAGAAATGTTGCTTCAGCATTTCTGAAGAATATTATGTAAGGTTCCCTCGTTGGGGTAGAGGCATTGATATATAAAAATCCTAGATACATAGTCATCGTCAACAAAACGTCCTCACGAAATGACCCATTTGAACATTTCGGTGCTCTTTTAATTTAGTACCGTTCAATCGCTCCGAGAGTAAACATGCCGCAGTGCTCGATTAAAGAATGTAAAAACCACTCCTCCAGGACACTAAAAAAGGACGGTATTTAATTTTTTCGGTACGTAATAATGTTATTATTATAATGATATCATAATACTGATTATTTCGTCAAGGAATCAACGTAATTTTTTTTAACTATTATTTTGTAATAAAGAGCGACCACGTAACACGTCTCATTTAAATGAAAACTTACTAAACGCATTAATCATACTATTGTATTTCCACTTGATTAGTCCGGGTTACATGTTGACTCTGTTCTAATACTAATAAAGACGCTGTTGCTTCTTAAAAATAAATATATTTTTCGTTGCTTTAAAATGATAATTCGATTGTTTATATTATATTGTATTACTAGACTTGTTTTATTACATGCCATAAATGTAATAGTTTAACATTTTTTCTCTCATTTTATTGTTTTATTTTACTTTAATTTGTAAGTACAATCAGTTGCGTAATGTTCAAACACGTGTAATTTCAAACTCGGTCAGCCAATTTTATGAACATATAGCAATGAAACATACTCGTAATATAACTTACATGCGTATTAATTGTCTATTACTATTATCTTTTAAAATCATGCTCTTTTACAAATGTTTTACTTAATGTTTTCTTGTCTAAAGTCTGTTTTGTTAAATAAATACTACCACTATGTCTAGTAATAATAATAAAAGATTTTCCACCATCTGTTTATGAGTTATCTGTTTAATAAATAAATTATAATGGCAATATATTAGTTTCATTTCATTGAACATCTTATTCTAGTCTCTTTATCAAGGCAATCGATAGACTATATTAATTTGTTAAAGGGAATTGGATTAGATATAAAGCTGAAGGCACTTTGTCTTTGACTAGCATAGAATGTAGCACAAAGACCGTATGTTTTAAATAAAAGCTGATCTTGAGTTTAGGGCGAACTATTATTACCATAATATAATATATGTTTTATTATTAATATATTAGCCTGTGGTGTCTTACTGCGGAACAAAAGCTATTGCTTTGCCAGATCTCTTTATTATGGTTTAATTTGCACCAGTCTCTCCTATAGCTGTTTAATTCGTCCCGCCATTGCGGTATCGATCTATCTAGTTGTTATTGCTCCTTAACACTATCTGGAATGAAAAGCTCAATGCTCTATCAGCATTCGATAAAAGTGTCCGGCCTAATCCCATAGGTATACCTAATTTTAGCGGCTTTCTGTGTGTTGGAGCTATGTATGTCTTGTATTTGAGGTAAATCGAACATTGAATGTTAACCTATGTATATTTGTAGGACAGAACAACACCAATAAATAGCGATAGCTCAGTGGGGAGACCAACACACTGCAATGCAGAGGGTCTCGGGTTTGAACCCACGTCGCACACCTCTGACCTTCGGAAGTTATATGACTTTTCGAAATTATGTGCGTATTGATTGCCAATTATCGCCTGGTCCGTGCCTCGGAGGGCACGTTAAGCCGTCCGTCGGTCCCGGCTGCCATGAATATCTATGGCAGTCGTTATTGGGAAGTCAGTGCCCTCTAATATCCTGACACTGGTCTAACCTGAGGGTATCATTAGTCTTCGGGTTGCGGAGGTCAGATGGCAATCGCTCCGTGTAAAAACTGATAGCCAGTCAAATCCGGTTAGACTAGAAAGTCGACTTGAAGTGACTTGGGAATAATAAAGGCTAGGAGAAAAAAAACGAAATTTCTAGCAGAGAGCAACCGATTGTTTTCATACAAAGAGAAATTTAGGCGATAGTTTGTTCGCTTTTATGCGAAGTAAAAATATATTCGGATAAAGGAAGAGTTGAAATGAACTACTATTATTTTAACTTCACTATTAGTCTTTTCAGAACTTATTTTATTATATCCAAATATATCCCCTGTTCATAAACTGACCCATTGCTGAGCACGAATCTCTTCTTAGTAAGTCAAGGGTAAGATCACAAGGTCCATTACGCTGGCTCAGTGAGGGTTTGTAGATTTGACTACATGAACTTGTTTGAGAACATTATGGAAATATCTAAGATGTGCAGGTACCTGCACAATGTTTCTTAAATGCCTTTGTAGCGCAGCGGTTGTAAATGCAGGTAAAGATATTGTTTTTCCTGCTAAAAATCTGAATGTCATGCCCGCTTTAGTCAGTTGGCGGTGTTAGACATCCCCTTGCCTAGGAAACCACGTAAAGCGCATCCATGATGTTTAGGGAACAGGGCGTGCACTTGTGTTTACGCACACAGTCTTCGTTAAGATTGGCCGCCGTTATTGAAATTTGGTCTGGAACACTTTTCCTTCACCGTTAAATCACACGATAATTAATGTTAATAGTTAATTGTTGGATTAGTTACATAATATGTGTGTCATGCAATCAAATTCGAAATCTCTGCGTAGCAGTCCAACGGTTTCACACTAGGTTATTGCTGCTTTTAATTATTTTATCAATACAAAATATATACAAAGAAAATGCATACGAAACATATATATTACGACCTATTTGGCAAATGAACTATTTTAACGTGGTAATAATATTTTTTGGGACCTCCAGTAGAAAAATATGCATATAGCGAGCCATTTAGTACATTGTTGTACACTGCTGCCATTTCATAAAGTACTATCTCACAATTATTACCACTTTATTTGCGCTACAACAAATGTTATTTTGCGTCAGACATATCAGTCTAGGTACGGAACTCCTTCCATACGGAAATCCTTGAACAATGAGACGGTACTTTAAATGCGTCTGCATTATTATTCACATAAAATATTATAGTTTATTATTTTTAAATTGTTATTCCTTCAAGACATAGCATAAAGTACGCCCTGATGGAAAATTCTACTTACGTATGAAATAAGTAACCAGTACAAGGTCGCAACATTTTCCCAGACATACATATTTACGCATTCTGATGTTTGGAATCAGTATTAACAATGTTTTATAACAGGTATTTAAAGCAGAACAGCGATCATACATGGTATTCTATTATATCTTTTTGAAAAGCTGATGTTTCGTCCAGTTTGCACTGCCCGTGGTCACAAGCATGTGAGACTGCTTGTTGGCCTGTGTAGATACCAAGCCTGATCGTCTTTATGAGTATTCTCTACTGTAACTTGATAAGTTTGCGACATGACTACTACCTACGTCGTTTTGATATAGTTCATGTAATTCACGAGCGCGTGGCGAGTAACATTTTAAGGCATTCGTTCATACGTACATACATATACTCACGCGTAAATCCTCGGAGTGGTTAGCAGAGACGTATTACAACCGAATTATACTACCTATGTTATAGGGAGCGAGTTTATACCTTCTACCGGGCATAGTTTCACATTCCCCTTAACATGGCCATATAATCGAACCAGAGACTTCATATACAGACAATTCATGTTCAGTAGAAAAGAGAGTAAGTAAAAGTAGAAAAAAAAAATTATATCGTAAAAGTGTGATAGTAGCAAGCGGCAATCAAAAGACAAACATAGTATCAGCCTTAGTCTTGGTCAAAGTCTGTATATATATAAAAGTAGCTAGTCAACAAATAATTATCGACTTTAAAAGTAATCTGACACAAAGCGTGTAAAAAAGTGCATTCGGATAATATCGTATGCGCAAATTACGCCACGTTTGATTATATAATATATAAGGTCACCTGTTGAATCAACAACCATTAATAACATAATTGAGTTTTGAGCAATTTATCAACGTCTGTTTTAATATGTGCCCTATACTACAGATATTTTGTTACGTGTGCTGTGCATTATTAATGCATGTATGTATTTGAAACGTAGCCAACAAAACTCACACGTTGAGGAACTCGGATGAGGCAAACCTGCGAACACTTTTTGTTTGACTTTTTGTTTTGTCTACCGGACTCGTGATGTCGACTATAACATTGTACTGACCACAGACGTGACAAAGAGAGTTTCAGCAGTCGCGTTATGAAAATGTTCTTTCAAATGATAAGGAATTCGTCGTAGTATAAGAGTTGTGTGTCTAAATTTATAGACATAAAGAAAATATAGGCTTAAAACGAATACCTGTAGATCGATTACATATGTTTTTTATAGTTATGTGGTTTTGAGCCCCGGTTGACAACTGATGCAGCCAACGAACTAATTGACGCATATTCGCACGGCCAAGTATTTAGTTGTCCCGCACGGACTTACATCAGCCGGCGCACTGGTAGCGTCATAGTCATCGCTTATCACAACGTCATTAGTAGGTATCATCATCATCCTCTTGCCCTGGTCCCAATTTGTTTGGGGTCGGCGCAGTATGTCCTTCGCTTCCATACTTCTCTGTCACCCGTCATCTGATCATTTAACCCTTTCTCTTGCATATCCATCCTCACACAGACCATCCATGTTCTCCTTGGCCTTCCTCTCCCTTTTCGTCCCTCTACTCTCATATTCATCACTTGTTTACCTACATACGTATCATCTCTTCGCATAACATGTCCATACCAAGCCAAACGACTTCCTTTCACCTTCTGCGAGCGACTCAAAGCGCGGTATTTTAATTTCGTTGTACCTAATACAGTCGTATTCTTAAGCACTTTAGGTTGAATTTAAATTGTTACTGAATTAGTCTCTTCGCCGCCACTACGTCCGTCGGCGCTGACCCTAAGTAGTCGCCTTGACATTACCCTTGCGCCGTTTCGCTCCCGATACAGGATTTATGCCGAGTGCAACAAAAAATTAATTAAACTAATAAAATACTATCGATTAGTCATTCTTTACTACTATCGATTAGTGTATCCAGCTACATTCTGTAATCTAGAATGATTCATTTATGGAATGTATGCTTAGCTTGAATTAAACAAAAATATTAGTCAGCTGATAAGGAGTTACAACATGCATTGAATTCTCTCAGCAAACCAATGCATTGTTTGTAATACGTATACGTACGAAAGTCTTAGCATGCGCCCTGTGTATTCGGCAAACTTTGCAACCGAGTTACACGAAGTTAGAGCCGTACTACTGTTTGAAAGTGAAACTTATTAAACAACAGTAAATAACTTTTTAAACAACAATGTATCGTTTAACGTTGCAACTTATACCGCACAGACGGCTCTCGAACTAATTTATACAAATGCTTGTGATAAAGAACCAGGCCAAGAACAGTTGATTTCACACAAGATAACAATGTCAAGCGTAATGTGTACTTACCAACAATCACACAAACAATCTCTACTGATTATTCTTTTAGAAAACTTTATTGCGATGACTTACATGTAGTAGAAATTGGAATTACATACATATTTAATTATACAGACTTTCCGGATCGCGTAATGGATTAAGTTGGCGCGCTGTTACTGCGCCGGGTATTTTGGGTTCGATCTCCAAACGGGACAATTATTTGCGTGAACCACAAGTAATTGTTTCTAGTCTGGTATTCTTTCTTTGTTTGAGTGGAATTGTAACCCGCGATACAGGAATGATGCCTGTGGAAGTTGTAACAATAAATAAATATAAAGACATACACAGTCTCAATCCTAGTAGTTAGAGTTGTACGAGTTGTACTCCGTAGTGCCACTGAGATTTTTTTTATAGGAAATCCGATTAACACGTTGCACGAGTGAAAATTGAAACTGGGGAAGCAGTCACGTTCGGTGCGCTACCGAAATAGTTTATTGTCAAATGAGTATGGAATCCGGTTATAGTTTCAAATAAAAGAAACACCTGAGAACTCGTAGCATACATTATCGCTACGCCTAAATTAAAAATACGGAAGCCTCATTTAAAATACGAGAAATAAATTTAACCGAAAGATATGAAACTCGGAGTCGCTTTAGTAATGCTGAAAATTAACCACTATACTTTTAACTCTTTCTACAAAGGCGCTACGCCTTCGTTTACAAGTTTTGTCCGGAAAGAGTCTTATTATTAATTAATTAATGTAAATGAGACCAAGTGATTCAGTATTATTGCCATAGAAATTATTATTTAATCATTGACATTCAATACTTACTCGTACTTTAATCGTGACGATCACAGTATGAGGCTCTTTCCTCGATGAAGATATATCATAGTATACTGAAATAAGGCGTTCAAAGTAGAGATGTAAACAATAGGACATTGTTACCTCTCGCGGCTACACTTTATTTGTATCCAAACTATAGTTGCAGTGACGAAGGCTATCTGCACAAGATCGACTTAAAATTTCGTATACGCTCTTTCCTATAACATTACACAGTCTCGAACATCGTTGAACTATATATATATGTAAAAATCTCATACATAGTGTTATTTTGTTGCTGTTTCCTAATGATGAGACTAGCATATTATTATGACTGCACACATGGCGTAGTGGCTTAAGTGATCGCCCTAGCCGCTGCAACTGCGTGTGGGTTCCATACCCACACGGGAAAATAGTTCATGTGATCCACAAATAGTTCATGTGATCCACAAATAGTTCATGTGATCCACAAATAGTTCATGTGATCCACAAATAGTTCATGTGATCCACAAATAGTTCATGTGATCCACAAATAGTTCATGTGATCCACAAATAGTTCATGTGATCCACAAATAGTTCATGTGATCCACAAATAGTTCATGTGATCCACAAATAGTTCATGTGATCCACAAATAGTTCATGTGATCCACAAATAGTTCATGTGATCCACAAATAGTTCATGTGATCCACAAATAGTTCATGTGATCCACAAATAGTTCATGTGATCCACAAATAGTTCATGTGATCCACAAATAGTTCATGTGATCCACAAATAGTTCATGTGATCCACAAATAGTTCATGTGATCCACAAATAGTTCATGTGATCCACAAATAGTTCATGTGATCCACAAATAGTTCATGTGATCCACAAATAGTTCATGTGATCCACAAATAGTTCATGTGATCCACAAATAGTTCATGTGATCCACAAATAGTTCATGTGATCCACAAATAGTTCATGTGATCCACAAATAGTTCATGTGATCCACAAATAGTTCATGTGATCCACAAATAGTTCATGTGATCCACAAATAGTTCATGTGATCCACAAATAGTTTATGTGATCCACAAATAGTTCATGTGATCCACAAATAGTTTATGTGATCCACAAATAGTTCATGTGATCCACAAATAGTTTATGTGATCCACAAATAGTTCATGTGATCCACAAATAGTTCATGTGATCCACAAATAGTTCATGTGATCCACAAATAGTTCATGTGATCCACAAATAGTTCATGTGATCCACAAATAGTTCATGTGATCCACAAATAGTTTATGTGATCCACAAATAGTTCATGTGATCCACAAATAGTTGTTCTGATTCAGAGTGTTCCATGTGTCCGTTGTTTAAATGTGTGTAAGGTCCAGGAATTAGTTTTCGTGCGTGAGTCTTTCAATAATAGACACTTGATATATTAGTCAAGCTCGTTCTCATTTTATAATGTGGCACCGAACAAGTAGATAGATATTGACCTACATAAATACTCTCAAAAGTCCCGCGAGTATATCTGGGTCAGGATTATCGAGACGACGTTCCAATCCATTAAGTCTCCTTTTGGATTAATTTATAAATCAAAGTGACAAATTAAAATTACTAAGTGTATTGGGGCGAACGTGAAAGCATTTGTAATGATTACAATTTTGTAGCCTAGAAGCTATCCTATTTAATTAAAAGGAGAAACAAAGAAACGAACTGTCGTGCAATTGTTGCAGTCGCGCAACAGTATAAACCAACGTTTAGATTGATCGCTGTGGATGAAGTAATATCGGAGATTATGTCTGCTAGTTCTCAATGCGATCGAAATCTAAATACCTGTCGATAGGATAAGGCATTATTCTGTTGAAATAGAAACTTTGTGATGTTACAATAAATGATACATTGCAAGGAAAGTCAGAGAAGAGTAAAAAGGGGAAACTCATCACCTAGCAGGGTTTTAGTTAGACTGTACGTAAAACACAAATCCGCTGTGACGTGATATGCCCTGGCGTTTAGGCATACATAATTATGTAGTTTAAAATCTCATTCGTTCACACGTCTCCCAATAGAGCTACCTCGGAAAAGCATGAATTTTTGTTTAGAGAGTAGAATTTGAAATTGTAAATATGTATTAGTGCATGGTCTGCTAGCATTTATTTTGATTTCATAGTAATAACTTTTGTGCGAATGACAAGAGATCATACGAAGATCTTATCATCAATTTGTATAGTATAATTTATATAAAGGGTTTAAAATTCAGTAATAACTTAAGACACGTACACTAAACTTGTTGTCTTGTAACAAAATATATTATTGATAGCAAAGTAACGTAAACTAAAATTCGTCGGTAATGTATCTATTAAATATCCGTTTTCAGCGAAAAGCCATCAAAAATGTTCACGCTGAAAATGTACAATAAACCCATTGCACAACAAAAGATCGCAATCCATGCGTGGGTGGTGAAATATGTAAATTGTCTGTAAAATAGTGTGTCTCTGCAGTCGTAGTGAACACAACTCAACTGTTCTATAACGTTTTTGCATCATTTGAAGTAAGTAATGTTAATGTTATAGATATGAGATATGATTTGACGTTCATCAATACATCATCATAACGATGTCTGCTTTCCCAAGTTTCATTTTTAGAAAATGTGGCTTAGATTGCATATGATAAACGCATAGTATTTACCATAAACTCAGGGCCAAAGATTGCAAAGCACTTAAGTGATAAAGTGACGACAAAGGTCTTTAAGGTAGCAGATCGAAAGGGCTTGAAATATACCATGATCTTAGTTATTGTGTAACGTATCTCAGCCACAAGATTAATTCCACTAGCTTAACGATACATATTAACTACAATGAGGCAAGTAAATGATTTAAACGCGTTGAATTAATTAAATCAGTATGCGGATTAGTTATAAATGTTATAATCCATTGTTAGTATATATTTTAACTTTAATGTAAATTCTGTTATCTGATTGTGTTATGTTAGAGAGATTAGTAGTAGATAATCATTGATGCGTTCAATTTCAGCGGACTTCAAACCACAAAGTTGTTTGAATTTCATTAGTAGAATATACCTTATTAGGTATATTATACCGCTTTTTGCACACATTACATTTAACTATTATTACAAGTGTATTACCTGTAATAATAGTTGTATGTACTACAGAAATGTACACAAAAATGCGAAGCAGGCATCAATAGGTTAGCTTTTTCTTTCAGTATAGTACGATCAAATATTTTTACATCTCATTAGGTTGTAGCGCAATCAGTTTAGGTAAATAGACATGCAGTATACCGTGATAGGTCCGACGAAAACTGCAGATTTAAATCTAAGTAAAAATCGTATCTTCACGTGTACACTGCACGTGTCACGTGTTCGAATTCGGACAAACCACGTTCTCAATCTGCTTTGGAATCGACCACACATTACCAACTCTTTCTGAAGATGTGGTCTGCTTATTTCACTGCGCTTCATTAAGCGATTTAAGCTTTGACCTTTAGGAATACAGAGTAATGACAAAACGTACAAATTCGTGAAATATTCGCAATTTATTATAGAATTTGTCATTGAGTTTGAGCCCATGTCACTGATCAAAGAAATAAGGCATGGAGGACGCGTATGCGTCCCTCAGATACCGTTTCGATGTTATCCACAAGTGGAGACAAAGAACTAGGTACATTCTACAATACAATTGGTCAATTTGAGGATACTATCGATACTATATTATTTCACTACCGTCCTATTTACTTTTATTTTATTATGCTTGTTTCAGTGGTAAGATCTATGTTAAATACGTTATCTCTGATAGATACATCGAAATCAAGATTACATTCTGATAGTAGACAAAATCCACCTCATGTATACTTTAGGTATGCATATATCAAAATTGTAAAGCGTAGATGATAATAACGCTAATTTGATTGATACTTGCGCTTTTTACTAGCTTTCAGTAAATAGCAGAGCATATAATAAATTGCGGTAAAGTGATTGCGTCATTTATGCTAAGATTATATCTATGTGCAAAATTTATTGATTATACAGAGTGTCCGGTAATTAATGGATAACCTTAAAATGTCTTAGTTAACAGAACTGATGGCCGTTCAGAAAAAAATATGAAACAAATCTATCCTAACTACTACCTGAGATATGATTTTTTTTACCATACCATATTTAACTTTCTTGTACCTACACTACGACCATAAATGAATGAATTTCATCGGTTTTTTGTTGTTTTATTTATTAAACACTAATTATGCTAATAGATAGACAGTAGTAGCTAGTAGTAAGTAATAGCTAGTCAAAAGTATGACTAGCTATTCCACTTTTTTAGTATTTTCCATAATTTTTTTTTTCTGGACGTCCATCAGTTCTACTATAAGACATTTCAAGGTTATCCATTAATTATACCGGACATTCTGTATATTTGTTCTCTCGTCAGGTTTAAATCGAGGTACGAAATAATATAAAATATTATGCTTTCATACATTGATCTATACTAATATTAAGATTTATTTTTTGTTTGTTTGTTTGTAAAGATTTAACTCAAAAACTACTCCACCGATTTAAAAAAATATTTCCCTTAGAAAGCTATACCACCGAGTAACATATATTTAGGATAATATATATTTTATTAAAAAAATAAGTACTGTTACTAAAATAACCTAAGCTATTTTTAAGCAAGCGAAGCCGCGGCCAAAGCTTATATTATATAAAAAACACGGAAACAGTATCTTGTAAAAATATTGTATAGAAAAGATTCGTAGTATGTTTTAAAAGAAGCGTTCGGATGCAAGTCTCTCAAATCAGGGACGATGCGGATGCATTTTTGACATCCGCGAATGCGGATGCGGATATTTAAACGCTCACATCCGCCAATGCGGATGCAGATGCGGATGTCCAAATCGATGCGGAAGCTACGCAATTGCGGATGCGGATGTTGCTGAAAATTGTGCATCTTATAAATTAATAAAAAGTATCTAATATCACCTTTGCAGGTTCAAGCCTGTTTTGCAAAGGTTCATAAATTTAGCTATACCATTTTCTGGTGTTTCTTGTTTCTCATCTTCACTTGAAGAATCATCGCGCCATTCATCGGCCCACCCATTTTCTTTCTTGTTTAATACCTGCGCATCTGGATCCGCATTAATGCATGATGGGAATGCAGATGTCCAAATCGATGCGGAAGTTCCGCAATTACGGATACGGGTGCGAATATTCGCAACATCCCTATCTCGAATCATCAATTACTAAACACAAATTCTAAGTAAGAAACTACTCCTGAAGTCGTATTAAAGCTATAATTAAAATCTATAAACAAAAGAGAGATAAACTTCCACTCAATTTCAATTGATAGGTCATATTTTTTAAGAACATAATTCTAAATATTCGTGTATAATTAATAAATGGACAGGCTAGACAGAAAAAACAAAATAAATGTGTCAGTTTCTTTTTTGTTTTCGATTGATAACCGATCCTAATGCCGTATTTAAATATCTCGTGTCTATTACAGAGGTTTCTTAATTATTTATGCTTTACGTCATCGAACCTGTGAACATACGTATGATCTTGTGTTAATTAAATATGGTTTATTTAGGCTAGTTACTGTTGTACTTTTTTGAGAGACATTTACTAACCTATTAGCATCATCATAATATACAAAAATAAAAATGTCGCTTCCAGTTAAGCGCACTAGAATGTTACATTCATTCATTCATTTATTCATCGTAACTTCCTAGCTAATATTATAAAAGCGAAAATGAGTTTTTTTGTTTGTTTGTTTGTTACCTTTTCACGCCTAAACCACTGAACCGATCATCCTGAAATTTTGCATATACGTTGTCAGGTGTACAGAAACGGACATAGGCTACCTTTCATCCCGAAAAAAATTACTGTTCCCGAGGAAAACAATAATAAGGTTCTTATGATAATAGATGGCGCCACGTGTCTTTCGAATCATGATTGAATTATATTATTACAAGCAGAGTACAACCCGAATTGATTGTCAAATTCTAAATTAACGCGAACGAAGCCGTGGACAAAAGTTAGTAGAGGAAAGGTACCAATTATGGAATATGTCCTTAATATGGAATACCTTAATATTTCTAAAACTAAAAGCCACGAGTATCCCAAGCGTATGTCATGTTACCCCGCCCGTTACCCGTGTTCGACGGCAAGTGCGGGTGCGGCGTTCGGCGGCACCAGACGTGAAGGAGAGCGTGCGACACTATTAACGCAACATTGATTGGATATTTAGGTAAGTTTTACCTACATGTTATCTTATTATTTTTACATGAATATTTCCAAATAAGTTGATAAGTATGTAACCAAAGTATGTAGTTTTTAAATGGAATTGTTATTGAGCGAAGATTTAATAATGAAAAAAAGTTTTCTTCCTGCCTTTATGTTGTTCGTAATATGGAATATCGACTAGGTCCTAATATGGAATAGTATTCCATATTAGGACCTCAACTTAATCTCAAGTTTAATAAGGTGACTGAATATTTTTCTCTATTTTACAGATATATTTGTGATCAACATGGCCCCAGCAGTGAAGAAAGAAGTATTTTGTTTTGATTAACTAGATGTGATCCTATTATGGAATACCCTATTCCATAATAGGGTCACATTTTTAAGAAGCATGTTTTTGGTTGATTTCGTTTAGATAATAATTTTAGAGAAAGTGTTGATTATTTGTTGATTTTATGATTATTTTTCAAGAGTGATTATGACTGCATTTGTTTGTAACCCATGAGACTGATTAAAATAAAACGTTTTTACTGATTTTTTTAAGAATTTGTTTAAGTATTCCATATTTGGTCCTTTTCCTCTACTATATAAACTTAAATTACCACTGACTCACTCACTCAGAGAAATAGAAGTCATACTAGGCGGAGTTGTAGGAAAAAAGGAATTCTTTGGGATAGTTTGCTACATTATATGAAACATTACGATATTCTGAATCCGATTTTTTCCTTTGACGTGATGATATTCTCACCTCCGATTGGTCAACACACTTGGAAGCCCCGCTCACACGCACGCTCTAACGAAAACTAGTTCCGTGCACGTTGAACGCGATAATGCACGCTGGAACGCTCCGCTGCACGCGCCGGCGCCGCCTCGTCGCCGTTCCGAATTTGCGGCCTCAGATGGTAGTTGTCTCAATGTTCTAAAGTGTAAACTATCTTTATGTACCACGTCGTCGACCAGTAGCTGATGATTCGTTCAAGAAGGATAGACCGACATATACACTTTAGTATTGAAAATATTAGTAAGGATATAGAATCCTTACCTATATGTAATCAAGTCTTTTCATTACTCGCTGTAACACAATTTTTATAATGAAATAAAATATTTCATATGTAATCATAGCCGTCGATTTAGTGGCTCACCTGGTGGTAAGAGGTAAACGCTTACGGACGTGTTCTTTATTTGCTGACATAATTAGAGCAATACAAAGCATACACAGTCAAACCAGTATGTAAAGTACAGGGAGATAGGGATCATACCCTACAAGTAGAACACTTTCTGTAGCGGATTGGAAAGGTACTAATTTGCTTGATGTAACATATTAATTGGTTTTTAAATTAAGTTTCTAATAGCTATAGGAGTGGAATACGAATGACGCAAATTTCCCATATGTAATATACAGGTTACAATGGCGATAACCCTCTTGACTATATGTATAACTAGATGTGCCCGCGGTTTCACCCGCGTTTATTGTTACTGCTCCGCGGCCGTGGGTCGTAGCATGATGTTATGTAGCCTATAGCCTTCCTCAATAAATAGGCTATCCAACCCTAAAATAATTTTTCAATTCGAATCGGTATTTCCTGAGATTAGCGCGTTCAACCAAACAAACTCTTCAGCTTTATAATATTAGTACATATAATCTATACTAATATTATAAAGCTGAAGAGTTTGTTTGTTTGTCTAGGAAAAAAAATTGGACCAGACTTTGGGGACTGCCGATAGAAGGAAAACTTTAATCCTTGATCATAAACACTTCTTTAAAAACGAAAAAAAGTGGCGTGTCGGATTCCTGATGCTCTCTTAGTGGTTATTAAGGAGGTCAACATTTCTTTATTTTTTGCGTAGGACGCACCATTTCTTAGATATTGTTAATATTCTAAAATAATTCAGAAATGCAAAGAGTGGAAGCGTGACGATGACGAAACATGACGAAGACGCGAGTTCTATGATTTTTTTCCACACAAGAAGTGCTCAACGCGCCTAAAGAGGTTCACTTCAAAAATAAAAGTGGCTACTGAGGCGACATTAATGATTTGGGTTATTCCCTGAGTACCCCGATCTCCGAGGCTCCCGTCCCGGAGGACCCGATTTATTTTTATCATGATAATTTCAATTAAAAGTATGTTTAGCTAAAAGTACCATCAGTACATGATATGTATTACTTACTAAAATATAATTATAACACTTAACTTTAAGGATCAGAAAAAAATTGTAGTCTTGCTTGGTAAAGGTAAATATTATAATTAGAGAATACAATATAGATCTTCTAGAGCAATCATAGGTTTTAATTATTATCACAATAGTCCCTTTTTCAATTCAGAGTAACAAACTACCTACTCTCAGGTAAAAATTTTGCAACCCTTGTCACCCTGCTGTGGTTTGTGAATTTTAAATAATTATTGTTATCATAAATTGTAAAATATATTTGTTAAATATGATTTGATAATATTGTAACATTTATTTTATATATTTGATACATATTATTCAAACTGTAATTATCTCTATTAAAACTATGATTCGACATTGTACAAGATTTCAAGTAAACTACTTTCGTCTTATGTATTTCAAACACATACATTTATGCACTTTTTATATCGTCCGTAGAAGTTGAAAACAATAGAAAAAAAAAATGTAGTCATATTTATTGTACCCCGAATACAATGGCCTCGGAGTACGGGGTACTCAGGGAATAACCCAATGATTTTGTGGAACTAATAAAACCTCGCGTGGTATTCCCAGTCACCTTGCAATGTCTTTCAGAACATTTCAACGTACTGCACAGATTGAGTCACGAATATAATTAATTACATAAATCTGTCCATGTATACAGAGACAAGAACAAGATTATTATAGACAGGGTATTTTATAAAGTCTTTTCCTCCATCAGTTATTACTAAGCCTACGCTGTCCGTCTGTGTGTCAGCGGGCTGTATCTCATGAACTTTAACAGGGACAAAGTAAACAATTTCACAATGTGTGTATATCCATTGCCACTATAACAACAAACAATAAAAACAAGTACATAGTGTTAAAGCTTGTACTTGTTACTGATTCGCATATGACCGGTATTTTTGAGGTTAATTAATATGTAATTAATTATTATGGGTTTTATTTTTATAATGTTTTTAATACATACATATATTCTAAAGATAAAGGTAATCATTATATTATAGATAAGATTATTAACTATATTAAAATTTGAAGTCCTGTTACTATATAGGTAATGGTTCGGCAATTTTTGATGGTCTTTAAATCTTGTATCCGTGGTATATTTGAGATAATATTATTTACATATCGGAAATAAATTAATTTATTACTTTTAAAAATTCGTGACTCATGGATAATTTGTGCTAATGCGAAAGTCTTAGTAAAAGTTATTAATTTCTGTAAATAAAGTATCTTATTTATTAACCATTAATTTAAAAAAAAAACGATAACGATACTAGACTGCGTGCCCGTTTTTAACTGTTGACAATATCGCATGTACGCGTCACACGACCCAATTTTTAACACCTCGCTAAAGGAATGCAATAAAAAGCCAAATGCTTTTTAATTTATATTCTGATGAAGTTATGTAACTATTCGTTTTATACGTAAATACAAATGTTTTCTTCGACGTACGTACGTACGTTTATACGGCTGATATTATGAATGAGCTAGGTGCGCCTTTAGTACACAGTAAAACTCACCCATAAGATATGTCTATATCACAAACCGTGCATCATTCATGACAATTTCTTTATTACGCTCAAGAGCCCAGCCACGTTCTCAACTCATTTTCCTTGACCAAGAATAGTGTTGATGGTCAAACAAGTACGAGATTGATCAATAACATATGCAACATTAAAAAAAACAATAAATTATCGGTTTAGTTTCACTAATAAAATAACATTCGTTAGTGGATTTCCTTATTTTTGAATACTTGTCTTGTTACCAAACTCCATTTTAACGGCCTTTCCAAAAAGTTTTACAATTTTAAAGTTCCAGCAGCAGTCATTTTGCGCGCAGTCGTTGTTGACATTGATTAAATCGTTGTCGTAGTTAATGCAGGAAACAACATCAAGACATCTGTTTTTTTAAATTATTTTGTACATAGCTGCTATATATTATAAGTTATTAGCTATTACATTACACATTACAACAATAATATACTAACTCTATTGCTAACATATTAGGTAGGTACTATCGACTCCAGCGACGGATGACCACTCCTAAGGTTATAATCGCATAGCAGGCCAACACTTGGTACCCGTACCCGTGACACGTCCCTTTCTTTGTTTGAGTTTTGTTACACTTTACATATGTTTACTGATTCTAAGGCGATACAAACTCAACTGGTCAATATGTGCAAGCGAATTTTTTTCTGAAATGGTCATTTTCGCTGGAGCCGATAGTACATACAATGATCTTACTATGATTTTTGTTGACTATCTACAAATGTATTTATTCCCTTTTTCGTTCTTAAATGGAGAGTAGGGAACTAACATTACCAACATTGTGTGATTCATTCTACCTTACGAGATTAAGGTTACAGCATCAATCATATCATTACGTAGTTTCGGTAAGGTCATCTCTTTATTTTTGGTCAGCCTCGCGACAAAAAGTTTAGAGTTATTGAATATTGCCGTCTTATCGTACATAAGTTAAAATTGGATAGTTGAATCAATAGAAACAGCGAATGAGAAAAGTTTGGTAAGAGTTTATCGAGCATAATTGAACGATGTTCAGTTTTCATTAGATATTAATGTTCAGAGTATTTACAAGTACTTAGTCGTATTACGAACGAGCTAGTATTTATTATTTATTAGATCAGGTAAATATTATTCTGATATACAGATAGGTTACTAGTAATTAACCTATCTTTATATCAATATAATACGTACGTACCTGCCCTCGTATGATGTAAGGATTAAAAGGTCATCGTCTATCTTTATTGAACTTTCACGTTCGGTTAAGGACTGGCATGGTAAACAAAAATACATTGAAGTAGTAAATTTACTTGCTACATATTGTATATATATAATAAAGGAATATACCATTTCTTTTTGTAGTTCTATGTCTCACTTGGCATACATATCCATGAGATCTTTGTGCCATTCATTGCTGTGTAGTGTACTGTAAAGTACTTAGGTTGACCCGACTTATTCAAATCTGGACATTGACTATTGGGCTATCTCTAAATAACGAAAAGTATTTTCTCCGTCTTTTATCATGCTCATCCAGGAACGTTATTCGTGTAATAATAAGTTCCTAAAATATATAGCGCGTGTGACATAAAGCCATTTCTAAAGTTTGTAAGGTAACAAATAATGAATTCAAGCCAAAATTATTTCAAATCGGTTATTTTATGTGAGAATAACTAAATTCTAATATACCTACCTACTACTATAATTTATCACGTCGAAAGTCGAGAAAATAAGCTTTATTTTCTAGACTATTTTACTTTTTTTTGGATTTACCTTAATCTTTAACTCCATTATCATAATTATTATAATCACTGTAATATTATACACGATTTGTATTTGGAATGACGCAATTCAAAGAGTTAGATATTTTGAATAATCTAAGATAAACAGCTTGATTGGCTATAAGTAGTATAAAAGAGGTAGGCTCAAGTGACATCAGCGGATCGCTCACCAAGGTCGGCATGCACCTCGGTCCGGCGGCGGTCCACGGTCCGGCGGCAGCCGCGCGGAGGTGGCGAGGAGAGCCGTGGCGAGTCGCGGGCCCGCAGGTCGCGTGCTCACCACGCGGTCTGAGCCGCTGCCCCTGTCGAGCCGACTCCGCGCCTCTTCTCTAATGCCCTCTCGTTCCCTCTCTCTTTGGCTTGCTTATTTCTCTAAGTTAGTGCTCCCACGTCTGCCGCGAGTGAGTGACGTGTCGCGCGCGACGTACACACGATAATAATAACGATACAATGAACTGTGAATATTTATTTATGATGCACATGACCGGCATTTAGTGTTAAATCGCCCATGAACGGTGCGGATGTGGTAGTACGTTCGGATTTTTTTGTATGATCAGATCTTGGAGTAGCCGGTTGTAGCACGGTGTGTTTACGTTTTTCTGTTGTGGCACATGGTGTGCGTGCACGTACGATTAGCCGTCTAGCTGGCGCATTGCGACACATGTTGTAAACAAAATTGTTTAGATCGCAACGTAACAGGTCCATGAGTTTGGCTATAAACGCGCCAATTGTCGCATCCCACCAAATGTTAATATATTTTGATAAACAAGTAGTAAACACATTCGTAATTTCGTATCAACACTTATTGAACTGGTTTAGGTATATAATTATGTATAAAATATGTTCATTTAGCATATTGCTGTGAGTATTTGTTTTGTTTTAAACCTATAGAGTAGCTTAGTTTAATGCGGTAAAGTATATTTTTTAATTATTAAATTGCTAGGAAATGTAAACGAATAAATGATTAAATTTTATCAGAATCAGTCCATGTATTAATGTTGTTGTTTAAGAATTTGACTTGAACAGACTTGTACGATAGTTATTGTTGTACCGCATGTTCAACTTTGTTGCTGAACTGCGAAGTTCGCGTATGCGGAGTAAATACTTTGAGTTGACTGAATAATAAATAACAATTTACTGTAAAAAATATTTGTGACAATTCTGGACTAAAACTATTTCAGCTGCTATTAATTAACGTGTTTTATTTAATGCGAAGTATAATAATACCTTGTCCGTAAAATTACACTCGAACTAAGAGCCTCTAAGTCACGTACGCTCATCGGCCAACTTCTAAACTCATTTGCAACTTTTTAATTACATAGACATCGAAGACATACAAGAATTTCGTTTCGATTTACAAAGTTTTATCGTGTTCATTGTGTCAAGTTTGTAAATTACATACGTAGAATCTTGCATGTGTTATCGAGTTAAGTATTCCAATATTGGTGTACCGGCCAATAATGGATTACTTTTCTTGATAACTCTTAGAGTCTAAAGTTATTGTTTCATTATTGTGACGGCTCAGCAGCAAGTTCGATGCAGTATAAACACTGCTGATAGGTCACAAGTTAACCTAGAGTATGGTCAAGTACAGGCGTTTCCAAGTAGCTGTCCTTTCTTTTTATATGACTTATATAGAGTGATTAAGAGCATTAACTTAACCAACTTAAAAAAATATATACTTGTGTGACATTGCTTCGCGTCATTGACCTGATATTGTTAACAGGTCAGTAATTGATTAATTAATTAAAAACAGCTTGACGCGATGCAACAATATTGTAAACGAGTTTCATGTAGTCTTCGCAAAAAAATATATTATGTAACCATCTATTAAATGACAGGCTCTGAAACGCGTTAAAACTGTATTTATTTATCTTCGTGTGATTATCAAATTTTTGCTATTTGATAATTTGATTAGTTACCGAAACAAAACACTAAAACCAATGATTTTTACTTCAATGTACCGTTAAATACACACTTTATATATTTGTTCAAAATAAGTGCCACACAAGTATATATTTTTAGCTGGCCCTTTAAAATGTTATTCTTACTTCTTTTTAAATAGGTCAAGTGTTTTGAAATGATATTTCATTAAATACGACACGTCATGTAATCAATTTGGTCACGAAGTCACAATACAATTAGGTATTGAGAACGGAAGTTAACATAATACGCTTGATTTTGACGTGCCTGTTCCACCGTTTTTCAGTTACATCATTATTGATCAACCGTCAGTTGATTCTATTGACAACAAATAATAAGATTATTCTGGTGTGAACATTGACATTGACGAGAGTACCTAAATGTGCGCTGTCGCTATGTTATACTAGTTTTTAGAATGCTAATGTACGTATGAATCGATTGGCTGAATCTTCATTTTGCTCACTGTTATACTACATAATGTAATTAAGCAATTTATGCTATGAAAACATTTTGTAATCTGTCATACGAATCGTCACAATATCTTACACATCAAGATTAAATTTATCTAAATAAAATGTAATCTTGATGTGTCAAACGTAATTTCTTTATCACATTTGAGATGCGAAGACGCGCGCGCTCTTTGTAATTTTTGTAGGTACACATTAGCTAGAGTATAATATTATTGGAAGGGCTCGTCAGTCATATAATTTCATTGCCTATTCATACTATTTATGATCCAAAATTACCTCGCCCTAGTAAATTTGTAACAGAATATAAAATTAGAGTTCATTGCCTTTTGAGAAAAATTATTCAACTATAATAAAATAACAATAATAAAAATTATTCAACTATAATAAAATAACAATAATAAAAATTATTCAACTATAATAAAATAACAATAATAAAAATTGGAGCTCATTAGGTTGTTTGGCATATGTTTAGTGTGACAACATGATTTTAATGTTTCCTTTTAGTTGTAGTTCTTCTTGAGGTTATTATAACTGATAAGTGATAACCATGTTTTTCTTATTTTAAATACGATTGAATATAATTACCTATCAAGTAGAAAAGAAATTAAGTAATTGTGATAATAAACACATCTCATCCTGAACAATTGTAAAAGTATACATTATATTATAGTTTATGTGTCTAAACCACGTGTGCGCATTTGTATATTATTTAGTTTACGAAGTACTCATCGAATGATTTTTAACATTATTTGTATTTTAAGTATCTACTTATTTCGAATAACCGTAATTCTACACCTTTGAAATCTTATATGATAAGCGAACGAGAATGTATTGGGACCCGGAACTGATATGGATACAACTTTAGTCAGATTTGCCGTCGCCCTTTGGTTGACTGTGTCGGCGAGGTTGCCGGACTATTTGACGGTTAAATTAGGCATTTCAGATGTAAACATTGTACGCAGCCTTAAACGCTTTGTTTTGAAGACCAATTTTCTGCCAAATTATCCTACTGACGTCAATTGTTGACAATGATAATCTGCTAAAAAGAATAGAGGAAATTTCTTACGATTCCTCATATTTATTAATGAAACCAATAATATTGCATACATTGCTCATGGTGGGTGCAATAATTCGTTATGGGGTATTTAAGTTAGCACGATATGAAGGTGACCCCATACACTTACGCATGCGTCCTGTACCAAACGTCCGTTCGTCCCCAAGGCCGCGCCATTTCCCGACAGCATGATCACACTCCCCTAAATAGGGCATCGCGACCTTGTTTTTTTATTTGTGTGTGTTAGTTGTTGGCCTCAGATGGCCTTGACAACTTTACGCGGACTGTGGGTGAGCGCAGAAGGCTCCCAACCCGTTCTTGGATCTTGCATAACCTGTAGGTTATGCAAGATCTAAGAATCCACTCTTTAAACAACTTGGAAACTTCGCGGATGTATTTGACGCTCAGCGTGTTAAGTGGCTTATTATATAAAATAGTTGAAACTTGTTCTGCTGTTAAATCATTCTACGTATCGTTTCGGATTAGGTAAAATTTTTCACTCGCGTTTAATGAACTTTGGCCTCAGGTACATCAGTGGTTATATTAGCAGCACCGATATTTAGATTATTGTTTGTTTATTATTAAGTCGTCGCAATGTCAGCTAGAGGTTATATAATAATATCCATAACTTTTACTGCCGCTAGGCCGAAATCTGATCAGTATTCCAAAGACGATGAAGGTGTTAACAAGTTTTAAGACATAAGTAGAAGTTAATTATACAAAATGCACGGGCTAACACATTTTCTACATAAACACCACCATAACCAGCAACGTGAAACTACTCCTCCTGCGGACAGAGAAGGTAGCAGCGATAGCTGGTATTCCACATTAAGTTCGGATTCAAGAGATGCACGAGATTCACGCAGTTCTATGCGAGAGCATCGAGAAAGTAATGCTGGAGGAGGTATACCAATCAATCAAAGGTCTTCTAGCGCCCAGCGCAGCTTACGAGTACCATCAGGTAGCCCCTATGAGTTTGCTTCTAGTCCCCGCGATCGCTACCCAAACTTCGCGAGCTACTTTCGCGATGTTATGGAAGGGGAAAGAAAAGGTTCCCCCACGCACCATCACTATCACACCCACCATCCTGACTATAGACGACAGCGTAGCGATGGAGAGCGGTATCAGATTGGCGTCAACACATATCACGCGCCAGCCCGACATGAGTACCGAAATTTTGTCTCACCACTTTATAGTGAGGTAATGGACGATATTCAAGAAAATGAATATAGCAAGTGCGAGCGCTACGGCGAAATCAGTAACACTAAATTGAGTCATAAGAATAGATTTGATAACAAGAGTTTTGCTCAAAAGTTGGCGGAAAGTGTAACCGGCTCGAAGGATAAAGAACACTCGAGTGAAAGGCGAGGTTCAGGGTCAAGTAGCAGCGGACATCGACCGAAACATCACACAATCCAAGAGTTGTTTCGAACGTTTAGTAAAAAAGTGGGGCATTGGCGGCATGAAACGTCTGGGGAAGGTCGCCGAGGCTCTTGCGCTGTTCCATCCACCAGTAATGACGAGGCTCGTGCTATGGACAGTAACGAGTTTCGTTCTCGATCCAAGTCTCTTGACGGAGATCACGTTCATAAAGTTTTGAGGCGACCGGTGTTGGAGGATTGCGGTGCCACATACGAGATCTTCGAGGCTATCTTGAGAGAAGGTACGATACTATTACAATTATATTATATTTATGCAATTGGTACATTTCTAATCAGGCACATTTTAATTCAATCAAATCTTTTAACCGCCGTTATTAGCAAAGTTTCGTGGTAGTTCTGCGGAAATTAGAGCAGCAAATAGGAAATGCATCGCGAAAACTATAAATAACTAAATAGTGTGCAGTAATCTAGTCTAGAAACAACATTTAGAAACCTCTGATATAATATATGTTCTAGCAAGAGCGTGGGTAAAATAAATAATCATTTTGCACTTTGTCTCCTACACTTTGAGGTCATCCTCGTTTACCTTGTGCTATTAAAATAGCATTAAACGCGAATAAATTTCGATGGGGTTCAATTTATTACGTTTATTGTTTAATTACCCGCTCTGTTTCGCATGAGATGATTACACTTTCAAAGCATACTTTCTTGTAGCGTGTGACGTGTGACGCAGTATAAACAGTAAAGAATTTACTAGTATGGTATATGTATTACAATTTTATTGGGTTTTAATATTATATACAAAGTGGCGCAAATGTTCTCACATTAATTGATACCACATATACTACATGGTATTCTTTGACGATTTACAAATTATGATTCACAGAACATTTCTTTTGTTTTCATAATTTAGAACATCATGTGTAATGCAGAGATAAAGTACTTAGGTGTCATAGATCTCAAGCAGCGATATTAAAACAAACGTTGCCGCTCTTACAAAACCTAGAACTAAAATAACAAATAACTTATCAAAAGCAATGTCAAGCATAAGAAAAAAGGAATAAAAGAAATAGTAGGCAAAAGAAATAAGGTCCATAATCTTGTGACGAAAAGAAATAGGTTAGTGTGTTTACGTTATGTGCGAAAAGAAAGGAGATAGATTATTGTATCATCGGGTCCGGGAATTGCCGGGTCCTAGCGAGTTGACAAAGACGATTTCTCGGAACCCATGACCGTTAGTGAGCTGACAACAGCGCACGTTGCACAGTGTTTTTTTTGCCCTAAAAAAGTGACATCCGCCTTTTATTGAATTTTCCTAATTAATAGTTTATTATAAATGCATGAGTAGAACTCCCAAGTGACAAATTCGTAAGCTCTATTTTAAAAAAAATCTTAATGTTTTCGTGGCTTTAAAGGTTAAAACACACAAAATAATTCGTACAAAAATAATTAATAATGAACTATTCATTAGAAAAATTCAATAAAAGGCGGATGTCACTTTTTTAGGGCAAAAAAAAACACTGTGCGTTGTTACAATGGTGTTCCAATTTGTGTCTAGTTTTATTTTATATATTTTCCAAAACATCATAATTTCTGAGAAAATAGATTTTTTTTATGTTAACCGTCTTATATCAACCAGCTTAAGGCAGTGTATCATTCAATGTGAAGTTTTGCAACACTTTGTATAGGCACTTTAAAATGTTAAAATTTTCTAGCTTAAGAACTATACTGTTATGAATATTAGTTAGAAATTGTAATTTAAATGATTTATTATTTTATATTATTTATTGTCTGTAAACTAATTCCTGTTACGATCACTTTTAATAAAAATAAGTTTCAAATTATTTTTATTTCAAATTTTGTAAACGTTTATCTGACAATCTATTCACCATTAATTTGTATTTGTCTGTACAAATCCAATAAATACTTAATTGAAGGTAAAATAAGTTATTAGACGATCGATAACCGTAATATTAAAGGTGTGCTGTAATATATGCGATAAAAATCTTGGACTCTTCGTAGAGTATAAGCTTATCATCGCATATTTAAAATATGGACGCTAATCTGGACAAGAAGAGCGCAGACGTCTTGTTGTGAGGATTGATCACTTGGCCAGTCAGGTGGTTGGTCAGTCGGATCCCTGGGCCTAGACACAATGCTTTCTACATTGTGTCTGGCTTCCGGCTAATTAATGAGTCGAAATATAATTACCATTGGGATCAATTTCTAATTAATAAATTTTAGAATACACCTTATCTAAAGGGTGCATATGGTTTTATAGTTTTCGTATGGTAATACCACGAAATTACTTATGAGTTATGCGATGATTTTAAATCTGCTCTTATTGACATTTAACAGATAGCCATATTAATATGCTCCTTTTCATGAGCGTTATTTATTTTGCGGCGTTAAGATAATTAATTAACAAAGTCTAAAAATATACTCGCTATCAAAATAGGATACTTAGTTACTACAAATCTTCTCGTAGCAAGTCGAGAATTTGTAATCAAGAATATATTGTAATCCTTTATCGGTAAACGGTTGAAGGATTAAAGGTCACATACATTTATGATATGTATTTATAACCCCAGTCACTCTCTCTTTCATCTTCACTTTGACATTGCCATGATCCGCCATAAAGAAGCACGGATCTTTTTGCGTATTAATCTTTCAATCAAGTCTTCAAACAGCTATTTCTACCTTTTAGCTCATTAAGTTCTTTTGTGTTCAATGAAAAGAAAATGACTCCAGCTACTTTTTAAATTCACTAACTGTTGATAATAGTTCCTACATTTCAGTTTTATTGATCACGGTGTTCGAGTGAAAAAGTGACAAATTGAATAACTTTTGTTTCCTTACACAGCGCACACGCAATATACGGAGGTGTGGTTATTTTTAGGTAAAGGTCAGTTGATAACTCTATTATTATTATAATTTTAAAATATTTATACCTGTTTATAAATTGGTGCTTTCAAAGCATAAGATTAATAGTGATGTCTGCTTAAAACTCTTATCTTTATTAGACTTATAAGTAATAATATTTTTTAAATTATTATCTGTATGAAAATAAGCAAATGTATAAAATTATATCATAGGTGATCGCCTTCATTTCAACTTGCTACCGTGCTTATTATTTCATCAGAACATTTTTTTAAACATCTGGATTTCAGAAAAGATATGGAGCCTTATTCTTATTACTGTTCATGTCTTTGTTGTATCTTAAAATGTATCCACGACTTCGGCAAAATGTTATTTTATCAATTCGTAGTTTTTTATACAAAATTTTCTCTGAATTTTGGTGAGATTTTTACATTTAACTTCATTCATGGGCATCGAAAGAACCACATCTACCCACGGCAGCGCTCGCGTTGTGTGTATATACATAACGAAAACGCATGGTCATATCTATTAATCATCAATTAATCGTGTGACTGATTCACTTACGTTCTTTACTAAATTATCTGCAGTTGGCGCAGATGCGCATTGCGTTTATTTTAAAATGGGGGCACGATTCGCGTTTGTCTGTCATCTGCAAATGACCGACTATCGAATACGTAAGACTTTACTCTGCTTTCATACGGAGTCAGCCTTGCACTTTTTACTACTCTTTGTATTCGTTGCGTCAGCTGCTAATACGTACCATTATATTTATATATACGTGTAGGGAAAACTAAGTTTGAAGCATATTGTGCACATAGAAGAATTTGAGATTTGACATAGTTAAAGATTATATTGAGTATTTTTTATTTATCTAATAATTGACCTCTGAGTGAAAACCAGTATGATGTTATAGGCCATAAAGAAATAAGTTAAATAACAGCAGTCTGTATAATAATAATTGTATGCAGAGTTAATCCTGTTTAGTTTTATTTCATAGAAAAGCATAATGACTTTTTCATAAACATGATAAAGTCATGAATATTACGCCGATCGTGAATCTAAAGTTTATTTAGTTTACTTATAGTCAAAACCACAAAGTAACATTTATGAACGTTAAACTTTAGTACGTGAGATTATTGAAGTTTCCGCTGTGGCATTTAGTTAGGTGCTTTGTTTATACAGGTTAGGGATGAGTCTATTAGAAGATAACCACTCTTTTTATAGCTACAAAATTAATATGTATAGGTATGATTTAGACTTGATAATAATAAGAAGGTATTAATTAATCGATTATACATCGATCTATATTAAGACAACTATACAATATACTTTGCAATAATATAATAATATTCTACCACATTCACACAACATCATCTAGCCCAAACTAAGCAGAGCTTGTATTATGGGTACTAGACAATGGATAAACATACATATATACTTTTTTTTTTGTAAATACATACATATTATACATATAAACACCAGCAATACTATTGGTTGATCAGAATATCTGTCACACATACATTATGAGTATTTAAGTGACCATGCCTGTGTTTTATGCAGAATTGTTGTACAAACGAGTAATGAAAGGGTACGTTGGTAGCTATCGAAATGAAAATAATTAGACAAACAGTTGTGCACCTCCTACGCATTCTGTCCCGTCAGTGTTTGGAAACTGGAATTATTGTTTGCCCAATTCGCTGGTAGCTAGGCTACGCTCAATAAGCAATCGAAAATTTCAAATCTAATCTCAGCTATGAACCTCGAAACATTGTCATGTGTTTGTGTTCATAACAAATTTTATATGGATCATTGAAAATCGAAAATTGCTTCTTTATTGTTGGTAGTATGCCAGTAGTTTAAGTATTAAGCAGTTATCGTTGCTCAAGGACATAGCTGTATAGTATTAGCAGCTCAGAAGCAATGAACTCATAACCAAGCCACTGTTTACCGTAAAGATAAACGAATATTCTGTATTGTAGTCAGAATTCATGAATGGCAGTAGTTACGATATTTTTACGTATTGGATGTAGATATTTTAATGAAACTTTGTTCTTTTTCAGTGTCCAATTTAATATAGGATTCTGCCACCAGAGAAAATAGGCGATAATGTATAATGCTTCTGTATCATTCAGTGCTAAGACCTGTTAGGAATTTGTTTGCGCAGTGGAATAGCTATCTTCTAGCCCGATCTCAACAGTGAATGCACTCAGCCACTATACATGGCGTTAACCTTACAAATATAAAAAAGGTGTAGTTACAACTAAGACTCACCTCCAAATGTCCTTCAGTCGCCGGGCTGTAAATCGTTAGGTTACCATAATTGAACAATAAAACGGATCCGATTAGCTTACCCCAACCGAAAACAGCTGCTTCGCAGATTTTTAACCGGTATTTACAATGCGCACAAGAGACACGACAATATTACGTGTGGTGCGTAATTACACCAAGTCCAACAATATTAAATTTCCAAGATTCAAGTAAATTAAGGCGTAATTATCCCAAGCGGCCTCGTGTTCTAAGCAAGATCCGGTCCAACCAATATTCAAGTTTTCAATCAAATGACAAGTAACATTTCTTTGACGTTTCGTTTTACGTCAAAATTACGTCTGGGACGGAACAGCTTCTATTCCAGGTTTCTTGATAGTATATGTACTGTTTTATTATAGATGCTATTTAATAGATTACGTGAGTTCTAGTCTAGTAATGTCTTGATGTTGTGTTTACAGTGCTTTTTAAGAAAGTGCTATACTATAATTTGGTATCTCTAGTTTCCACCTTCCACTCGTGTAATACATATTTATTTGATTAAAACCCAGCGTATGATACTGAACACAGCATATTATTTTATTAGTTGGAAATTGTTGTCATCCCTTCAAAAAACACATTTCACTTCTTTATTATATTATTATAAGAAGAATAGTTTTAATATCTATAAATAAAATGAGAATGCACAGATGTGAATTCTCGTTTTATTAACCCCCGACGCAAAAACGACGGGGTGTTATAAGTTTGACGTGTCAGGGTGTGTGTGTGTGTGTATTTCTCTGGCGTCGTAGGTCACGAACGGATGAACCGATTTTGATTTAGTTTTTTTGTTTGAAATGTGAATTAGTCGGGAGTGTTCTTAGCTGTGATTGATGAAAATCGGTCCAAGATGGCCGCCGCCACAAAATAGCGGATTACATATTTTTTATACCTTTAATATGGGTATCAAATGAAAGGGCTTGACTAGTAGAATACGTATAGTATGATAAATTTCAAATCCAAGATGGCCGCCACCGCAAAATGACTGTTTACTATTTTTATTATTTTGTGTCGGGGGTTTTTTAAATTTTAATTTATAGTTACTTAAAGTCTCGTGATCATCTCGTCAGTGCCACATGAGTAGATAAACGGTACAGAGACTAAGCTTCTTAAGAATGTGCAAAATTGTTACCTATTTTGGTAGGGTTGTCACAATAGATGAAGACAAATTAAACAAAACATTTGTTAAATAGTTTTAGTAACCTCCGAGTCTTCTTCGAAGAGGTTAATGAAAACACTTTGTGGGTCTATGTGTCTGTCTGTTAGTGACAGGCATAGCTCCGGAACCACTGGACCGATTGACTTGTAACTTGGTGTGCAGACACCTTGGGGTCATCCCTCGGTCGAGTTTGAATATGGGCCCTGTAGGCCCCCGAAAAGACCACCGAGATATAGTGGTCACAGGGTCACATGTATTTTAAATGGCAAAATGGCCTCATTTATATGCAGAGTGGTGGTGTGCTGATTCGAGTTGGTTGCTGCTGTTTGCTGTCGAGTTTTGTCTTGTGCTGCGTTTTGCAACAACATGCCCGACCGTGGGCATGATGCCCAACCGTGGGCATGATGCCCAACAATGGACATGATACCCAAAAATGACCATGATGCCCAACAGTGGACATGACGCCCAACAGTGGGCGTAATGCCTAACAGTTGGTATGACGCCTAACAGTGGGCAAGATGCCCAAAAGTGGACATGAGGTCCAACTGTGGGCATCATGCACAGCAGTAGGTTCAAATGCCTTGTAACTTGGTGTGCAGACACCTTGAGGTCATACCTCGGTCGAGTTTGAATATGGGCCCTGTGGGTCAAAAGACCCTCGAGATATAGAGGTCACAAGGTCACATGAAGATAAAGAGCTTGAATCCTGGGTTTTAACACCCATCTCGTTATTCAGTATGATAGAATACTTTACAAATTACTTACTCTAATAATATTCTTTTTATAATTTTTGTTTTTAATAATTTATTGTTTCTTTTAATGGTGTGGTAAATTCTGAAATTAACAAAGTTTTCAAGAGTTTTTTACGAGTGACGTTAGGAGACAATGCTGGCTGCAGCAGCAGTTCATGATAAAAATCGTGTTAAACTATCAAAATTAAACTAACCTACAAAATTTCGTGACCGTGCTACTACCCGTTGAAGTTTCCTAGTGAGGAGGCAATCCTGGCTGCAGCATCAGGTTATATCTATCATAATTATTGCATTGTCACTGAAGTTACGGTACACACAATTTCAGCTTAATCCGACATCGGGAAGTGGTTCAAATCTTACTTGCAATATTTGAACTTAACACACATACCTACTACATATACCAACCCACCCGCATACCTACAAATGTTTAGTAAAAGCTTGTAATCTATATATTAATACGTGAAGCGAAAACTTTGGATCTCTTTTTACGAAAATTGGGCGGACGGAGGAGTATGAAATTTCGCACACTTATAGTTTATACACAGAAGAAGTGACGAATGCTAATATTTTTTAAAATTATGCGTAAAAATACATTAAATTAATGAAAAAATAGTACACGCACACAACCATGCATTTGACATACGCAGTGGAAGCGCGTTACTATGGTTACATATATCAATATATGTATGTATAATGACATATATCAGCAATATCTTACAGACAAACTTTGGTCGAATTTCGAGCACTAGGCGACCGCTAGTAACAATAAAAAGGTAAAAACACACCGTGTTGTACCCTCTTCTTATTAAAAAAGGATCATACAATAAAATAAAGGTACTTACTTGAAAAAGTAATAATCCAATATTTAGTTACCTATTGTACTCCTTGAGATAGTTAAGGTATGATATATTTTATTTTTCTAGTATTATTCATACACACAGTACAATAAACAACCATTATTAATAATAAAATACCAGGTTTTTAAATTAAAATATTCAAACTTGCAAATAACAAAACAAACAACGTGCGTCGCACTGACCCTTTGATTGTCCACTGTCTGTGCCATCGTGAACCGGTTTTTCCAGTCTCGCCGCGTACGCGACAAGCGGCCAGTGGTCACGCACACATGCCCCGCGTGCTTGTAGTAATGCAACCGATTCGCGCGGTTGTATGAAGCTTATACTCTGTTCCGTTTATCTACTCATGTGTCAGTGCGCCAACGATTGTGGGGTCATTCCTTATATGGAATTAACATTTGTGTCATGTTGTATTTATTACGTATCCCTACTTCGTGTCCGCTACCTCGACAAAAATAATAGATAAGTTCTGCTTAAAAATATCAACCGTAGTTCATGAATGACATTTTAGTATAATACTTCATTTAGTACTTCCAACAAAATAAGCACTCGCGCGGTGCGTGGCTTTGAATGTAAGAGATAACCTTTACGTCAGATTAAGTGCCTTATACTGTCTGGATTGAGTCTGCTCTTTCAATGACGTATTGTACAATGTTCATGTTTTATCTTTGTGTCATCGACTCGCTTTACTAATAATACAACAACACACGATACCGGTATACTCCGAAGGTTTCATTAGGGATAGTTCTTGCCAACGTTTCTCTAGTTTTGTTATTGATTATATTTTTTTAACAAAGGAAATAATACTTTTTAAATCCAATATCGTGTTCGGATATTGGGCAGGTTTCTTCCAATCTAAGAGTCGACCATTTGTTTCACGTTTGCACGTCTACGCCACTGAATAAACAACACAGTCACCAGTATAACAAGTATACGATAATTAGGTGTTTGTTATTCAACTAACGTGTGTTGACGTGTCGTCCTCTAAGGGCCTAATGGAGCCCTGTTGCTCTCGCACGATTGAATGTCTGACTGCTGACACTGCCTTTTAGCTGCTAAAGTAACTACGTCGTGAACGTTGAAACTTTTTTTTTTTTTTTTTTTTTTTTTTTTTTTTTTTTTAATAATAATTTTATTTATTTCCTCCACAATATAGTTACATTGGTATAGTCATCATAAGTAACATTTCATTAACAAATAAAAAGAATTGTATATTGTGGGAGACTGGTGCCTAAACTAGGCTTGAGGCCTGTATTTCAGGACACCAGGTCTGCCCCCTGGCGGACATTTACAGTTTTATACATGCACTCATATTTTACGGACTATTCTGTAACAATGTTTGAACAATATTTTCTTTCCCTTTTTTACTATGGTATTTTGTTAGTAGGTAATTAAGTACGTAATTGGATTGTGTAAGAGTGCGTGTGTGTGTGCGTGTGAGTGTGTGTATGTATATGTGTGTGTGTGTGTGTGTGTGTGTGTGTGTATGTGTGTTTGTTTATTATATGTGCGTATATTTTAGGTAAAATTATACTTGATTAAATCATTTCAAAAGTAAGTATGTAATTTCTAAAGTAAACGGTTTTACTACACCAATACAGCGAGGAGTTTTTCAGTGTCATGGTAAGTTTGATCCTGTAGCCAGTCGCTTAACTTCATTTTGCACTTGATTTTTTGAAGTTCATAAATTGGTAATAATCCATTTACTTTCTTATATAAATAAGGGCCAAGGTGACAAAAGAAGCGTTTGGAGTACATGGTGGTAAGACGTATAGGGTTGGGATGTACTGGGTTGCATTTCCTTTTGCCACGGGATAGAGTGGGGTTATACGTCAATAGGTTATGCTGCATCAGAACGGATTGCCGTATGAACAACTGACGGACAGTTAAAACTTTCGCTTTCCGGTAGAGAAGGGTAGTGGGATACCTGAAAGGCAAGAACAGTGATACCTTTAGTACTGCTCTCTGCGCCCTTTCTAATTCTAAGATAGTAGTTTGTGCAGCACCACCCCAGGAGGTGATGCCGTAGGTTAGTATAGATTGAGCGAGGGCAAGATAAACTGATTTTTTGAGATTCTCATCCGCTACAAGTCGCAGAGTCTTAAAGACAAAAATTAGTTTTCGCATTCTGCTACAAAGTGTGTTAATGTGTTCCGTAAACCTTAGACTACTATCAATTATAATTCCCAAATATTTAACAGCATTAGCTTTGTGAAGAGGTGTGCAAGAGCAGACGGCGTTTTGTGAATTCGGACAAGTGTGAGCAATAATAGCGTGCGGTGTAACTGGATGTGATGCCTTTTTGTGTACAATTTCGAAATTGACGTAGTGTGTTTTGTCTGTGTTAAGTGTGAGTACATTATTTCGCAGCCATTCTGATACAGTATTAAAACCTGACTGTGCATATTTATAGGCCTCATTCCACGTGTCGGCGCTAAATAGAAGGGCAGTATCATCTGCAAAAGATATTATTCTACCTTTTGGGAGACTGAGCAAACACAGGTCATTTATGTATATGAGAAAGAGTGTAGGCCCGATTACACTACCTTGAGGCACCCCGTAAGTAACCAGACGCTCGTTACTCATGTACTCGCCCACCTTTACACGCTGTGTTCGCTCACTAAGGTAATTCTCAAACAGTTTGAGTTGCAGCCCTCTAATTCCTATGCCCTCCATCTTCCGGATAAGGATAGGGACAGAAACCGTGTCGAATGCCTTAGCGAGATCTAAAAAGATTCCTAGGACCTTTTGCTTTCTATCTAGGTTGGTAACAATATAGTTAGTCAAATCGTGAACTGCATCAGACGTTGACTTGCCAGCTCTAAAACCATACTGTGACGAAGAAAAAACATTGTTTTTATTTAAATAATCCATAAGCCTTTTGTTCATGATTCGTTCCAGTATTTTGGATAGGGCCGGCAACACAGCTATAGGTCTATAATTGTTGACACAGTTTCTGTCCCCGTCCTTGAAGACAGGATGAATGATGGCTTTCTTAAAAGACTTGGGGAATTGACCTGTACTTATTGCAAGGTTACATATATGGGTGAGTGGGGGTACGATAAGGTCTTTATGTTTTTTTAGAAGATTTCCAGATATTCGGTCCCATCCCACAGCACAATCATTACGAAGAGACATAACTATTGCTGAAACTTCTGTTTCATCTGTAGGTAGAAAGGCCATAGATTGTGATGTATTATTGCCAGTAAGTGATGGTAACTTTGGTGAATTATTCGTTTTTGCCGTGAGATTATTTCCTATGTCAGCAAAAAAGTTATTAGCATCATTTACAGATTGTTGAGGTGTAGCCGAAGATATCAAAAGTTCGTCATTGTTGCCTTGGTTTTTGACTCTACTTGTAATGGAATTTATTGCTGTCCATAATTGCCGGCTATTGTTGCCAGCGTCACTAATGCTTTGCTTATTGTAATTTATTTTGGCTTGTTTGAGTATTTTAAGACAGTGTGTCCTGTATCTTATATATGTAGTTCGTAGTATTACATTAAGAATTCAGAATACTTTAGTCGGCCTACAACGAGGCACCGGTCGCTTGGAGCGATGGGTACAGATTGAATTTCTTATTCATGTCTTCATAATTGGTATTTGCATATTCAATTCAAATTTTTCGAATAGAATTACTTTTGAACAGGTTCCTATACGTACCTACATCTAAAGTGGTTACATCTCTGTACATCTTGATTATATTTCTATTAGTTATTTAAACTTTGTATATCGTGTATCTTAGAGGTGTGGTCATCATTACGAACGAACAATTGAATTAATATCTTTATTTGTTTTTAAGTTAAGTTTCTCGCGGCAGAGACTGAAAGGATAGGATAAAGATCTTTAATTCTATATTGCGTAAAGTTTTACTCCGTAACTGCCTAATATTGCCGTGACATGAGACATGTTTTTAAATATTATAATTAAATCTACGTAATATCGATTAAACGACTTTACTAAATATAGCCGATATAATACCTGATATATTGTATACTAGTTTTATTGCACCTCCGACCTTTAACGGTAATAACCATGTCAAATAACATATAAAAGGTTAGAAACAAATGTTATTAAAATAGACTTAATAATAATTCGTCTTGAAGCTAATCCTGTAAAAAAATTTAAATTTCAGTCAGGATGAATATTCTTATTAAGGGTCAGTTCACACCGAGACGCGACGCGGCGCGACGCTGCGCGCACATTTTAATAGAGCGACTCAAAATATACTTTATTTACTACACGAAAAGATACACATTTCATTGTAAGAATTCAGAATACGTTTCACTGCGCCTCGAGATGCCTCGCGGCGTAGCGCGTCATATCGCGACGCAGCGCTGCATCGCCGGTACGCGCGCCGTGCTGCGTCTCGCGATGCCGCACGACGTAGTGCGACGCCGCGAAACGCAGCCTGAGGCCGATATACGTCGTCCTCATGCGCTTGCAAATGGTAGACTGCGGATGGGCGCGGGTGGGGCGGTCGCCCGCGGCCAGTGTTGCCAATTCTTGTGAAGTCGAGTCGCTAGATTCAATATCAAAAGTCGCCAGAAAGTCGCTAAAAAGTGATTCTGGTCTAATTTTTCGACTTTCAGGTAGTGAAATCCTTAGGTTAGCCTGCCTACCTGTGGAGCGTCACAGTAGGCCGGCTGACCTTTTTTTTTTTTAGTCGTTTTCTGCCGAAAATTTGGAGATTTTATAATTTTTTCCATATTTATCTCTTCGCATTGTATAATTCTGTGTCAAATTAACAAAAAATGTACTTATTACATGCCCTAAACTTATTTTCATTTGTACTCCAAAAGTCGCCAGATAAGTCGCTAAAAAATTTTTTGCGACAAATTTTATTTTTTGTCGCTAAGACCAAAGTCGCCATTTCTAGCGACAAAGTCGCTAAATTGGCAACAGTGCCCGCGGCGAGTAGACACGTTCCGCTGCGCCCCGCGGCGCAGCGGTGTCTCGCTGGGCAGCGAGGCGTCGTGCTGCTACGATTTTACGATGCGCCTAGCGACGTTGCGATGCATCTCGCGGCGGCGCGCGGCGCAGCGCGAAATCATTGGCCTCTTCGAGTGTCGTCGCGTTGCGTCGCGTCTCAGTGTGAATTGACCCTGAGGAATTAAATTAAAATTGTTTTGTTCTACATGGATAATAGATTAAACGTTTTCTAAATTAATTTACCAAAACATGTCTATAATGAAGCAAGAAATAATTTGTTTCTAGACAGGTGATTTGATTTTTGTCCTTTTACACGTTGTAAGGTCTCGTGTCACAAAGATCATCTTCCGGTGGGCGTTGTCTATAAGAGGGCACACTGGTATCTCCATTTATACTTGAGATCTCGCACAAATACCGGATAGAAAATCGCAGCCAAATAACCTAGGCCAGTGGTTGGCAACCTTGTCGTCTAAAAGAGCCAAATATAGATAATCCACAAGTGAAATCTAGTCATAGAGCCATTTTTCTTAAGCTTTGCTGTAGCATGGGACATTGATACGAAATTTGGGTTGAAATTACACTCTCAAGCTTGCCTTTGTCAAATAAGTCTTAGTTTAACTAACAGTAAATTAAATTTGGTATCATACTTCTAAGGCAAGATTATAAGTAATTTTCCGTGTCTGCATTAAAAATTTCGGGAAGAGCCGCAGCTGAAGAATCAAAGAGCCGCATGCGACTCGCGAACTGCGGGTTGCCGACCACTGACATAGGCGTTGAGTTTCTACGGTAAGTAGGGCTCCTAGATTAGGCTCTTTTAGGAAATTGTTTGTTAAAGGGCCAGTGTTATGTTTACCCCTTGCCCGGCAGCTCAACTATTTCTTTTGGGTTTAAACTGTGGGGAAACCGTCAGTAACACTGATAGTACAGGCGCTCATAGGTTATGCCTTATGGTAACCCATATCCGAACGACCGCATCCTAATCTCTTAGGCGCCGAACACATTGTCCCGGCGGTCTGCGTTCTGCGGTCGAGTTCTGCGTTCAGCGTTCACATTTGCCCACACTGCGAGTGGTCTAGAAATCTGGAGTTCCGTACGTTTGTCTCGCATTAATTCAATAAACTTTTCAATTTCGTAGGACAACGCGACTGCTTTTGAAAAAAAAATGGAACTCCGACAGAACGTGCGTTCTCATTGACCGCCGCGACATCACAGTGAACGCGGGACGCAGAACTCTGCACTCTGACCGCTGACCGGCCGCAGTGTGGCCGGCGCCATAATTGTTCCGTATTTAAAGCATATGCTGTTGCATAAGCTCAAAGTTTTTTATTAAAATCAAGTATTTAATTGGATGCTGCAGTGGAAACATACAACAACAATTAAAATAAACATTACAATATAAATGAATAAAAGCGGTAGCATCTGACATTTTCATAACAATAAATAATTAATGAAAACTAACATGGTGTATTTTATAATTGAAGAGAGTACATATTATAAGGCTTTGAAATCTTATATGTATATGCGGATTTTAATTAGTTTTGCTCGTTTACTGGTTAGTTGCCTTAAGAAATACTCTTCTAATGTAATATTACCTTGTCTCGTTGAAATTTTCCGTGAAAGTACAGTAACTGTATTATGTTAAACGAAATTGAATATATGAAGTAATAGTGGACATTATTACTTCATATATTTAATTTCGTAAGTACTTAGCTATGCAACCTGCAGTCGGCGGCGCATAATGTGTTGACTTCGTGTTTGGAGAGTTGTCGTCTAAACACACGCGCTTATCTTGTTAAAAAGCCTCAAACTTTAAGCTAGTACTTTATACATTAGCATAAACATTTTGAGTATATATATTATACACCTAATATTTAAAATTATGAGTGTGCCATGTATTTTTATTTATTTATTTATTTAAAAAGTAATGTCCTGCACTTCGATTAATTTCTGCATCGCGTTACACTTTACTGACTATCAAACAACAGTCACAAATAACGTAGATTTATGATGTCATCTCAATAATTATAATCCGGCAAATTTCTGATATTCTAGTATATAATATCATCTATATTAAATATATTATCTATATTATTTAATCAAACTTTATTTAAAATGTATTAGAAATAAGGACATAACGTTAAAAAAACTGTTTGTTATTCCAAATAAATAAAATAATAAAAAAATATGTATCGTATATTAGATAGTCTGCTAATATAATTATGTTATGTGAGTATATTACTGATTAAAGTTACGGTAGATTCAAATTCATATTATTATTTTTTTTGTTAAACACAGATTTATAAAAAGATCTTACAAAAAAAAATTTAAGTATCGTGTGTAGGCACATTTCAACTATGTCACTTCAATTTTAGATGTACTTACGACCTTAACCTTTAACTATGGACGTAATTTTTTTGTCACACTACCATGGACGCGCGGTCTCTCGGACCGCTATGTTCTGAAGTCAAAATATTATCTAAATATGAATTTTATGGTTACCCTATTATATTAACTATTTATTAGGCATATTAAAATGAAATAATTTAGATGCTTTTAATCCAATCTCTATTTATTTATTACATAATTAAAGCATATTAACAGTTAGAGGCACTATTTGGCATAAATTTACTTGCGATCAGTTTTAGGACTGAAAACTTAAATAAATTAAACTTTGCACAAAAATTAACAATGTTATCTATAAATCTAAGGCTTATTCTAACATAAAACAAATAAAACTCTTTTCCAATTAAAATATAAAAATTTTGACAATGGTCCAATATGTTGTATCAAATTATTGGCAGTCTTTGCACAAGGTTTCGGAACACTGTAAATATATGAACTGTTTACATCTTATAAAAATATAGTATTCGTGGTCACTTGTATGATTCTGGATAAAATCAGCTTCAGATATCAAGCAATCCTCAATAGTTTCCTCGTTATGAGACTCGTCCGACTCTAAAAGTAGATCATACACTTCGCTTTCGACAGAAGGGTCACCGACTCGCCATATTTTGCTCGCACGATGTTCCCGCTATGACTTTGACGTTCGTTTAGACGTAGATAACGTCAAAGTCACATTGATTAATATTATTGACATTTTGAATAAAGATTACCCACAAAGAAATAAAATCACCGTAAAGATTATTTATATAGGAAACGTGGTCGTGCGGTCCCACAGACCGCGGTTAAAGTTTAAACTAAAATAACTCATCTAATTTGCAATCGGTGACACAACCTACCACCTCATCACACCTTTCGCCACTAAAACCAAAGCTACTGAGTGCATTAGATCCCCGCAAGGGGAAAGGGATAAACATGAAAATTACAAACTGCGAGCGGTCTGTGAGACCGCGCGTCCACAGTTAAAGGTTAATTGTGTAACTCAATTGTGCTGATTTATTATTTAATATTTTACTTATTCATATTATTTCTGTTTACATATGTGTATATGTGTATGCTCACACATGCTTAATATTGTATTAGAAATACTCTCATCATTATCAATTAAAGAAGCATTCTGAACACGCAATCGTACTTTTCACTACATTGGTGAAACCGACGTGATACCAGCTACGGACCCGGTTCTTGCCTGCCGGCTGATGTAACGATCGTACCACCTTCTAGCGATACTCGTGATTTGCACATTCCAGTGTCAGTCCACCTACAAGCGGGTCTTGCCACTGGGATTTCAAGAGGCTATATGCATGGTATTGTTAGTTTGCGTTACACCAGTGTAGTCCGATAACTATGGCGACGAGCAGGCAGAGCGTATCAGGGTTGGCTCGTGCAAGCGAGATAGCTGCCATGTACGAACAATTGGTTCAGATATCTCGAGAGCTGGCGGAGCTGAAGAAGGATCAGGAGCCTAGAGGACGATCACGAAATAGATACCGATCGCGGGCGAGATTGAAGACGCCAATAGGATCCTGGATTTGATCCTGTTAAATCCTGTTGCTTGTCCTTCCCCTAGAGTGTAATTAAGAATCGCGTAGGGGCGAGGCGGCCCGCGGGCTAAGGAGTAGGTGGCTGCGAGGGAGCCGCCGCGGCTGAGGCTGGCTAGCGAAGCCGCCGAAGCAAGCCGAAGCTGCGGTGGTGAGCGAAAGCCGTCTGCGACGATTAGCACGCATGGGACCGCCGGAAACCCGCAGCGCCGGAGCCGTAACGAAAGCCAAGCTTTGTAATACAAATTAGTAAAACATTATTAGGATAAATAAACATGAAGTAGTTTGAATTTAGGACTTATAAATTTGATTGAAAACGGTTTTAAGTCTTTTGTATATTATTGATTGTAATATTTATAACAAACAAATTTAGGGCATATTGTATTTAGAGATTTCAATTTTATGGCATGTGATATTATGTGACATTAAGACATTAAGTTCGTTCAGGCAAGTTATCATTCGGACAAATGATGATTAGGACAAAAAAATCAACGGGTTGCACTCCGGGAGTGCCGGCAGAAGTGAAAACTTGAATATTAACGTTGTGCATTTTTGATATTTTGGAATGGTTAGGGAATAATTTTGCACGAATTGCTTTAATTATCAGTATAAAAGTACTATCATTTATGTGGTAAAATACAATAGTCATTTTTTAAATTTTTTTATGGATTAGGCGGCAAACGAGCAGACGGATCGCCTGATGGTAAGCGATTACCGCCACCCATGGACACCTGCAACACCAGAGGAGTTACAAGTGCGTTGCCGGCCTTTTAAAAAAGAGTACGCTCTGTATTTATAGCGCTATCGTACACAAACATGACAATTCTCCCTCCGTTTTACTAATTTTCGATCAGGTTACGTGTCCTGACGCGACTTTAACATTTTTTACCCATCACAAAAAAAGTGCACAGCGCCGCTAAAGTAGCTTTCACTTTAAAAAAAATATGGCTCTTTAGATAATGGATAAAAAAGTTAGGTAACACAATAGAGAACCGTGATATTTATGACGTGGAGACTAAATCGGAACTCTATTTTGAATGATTTTTATTACGAGAATTGGCCTTCAGATATGTTTGCCAATTTGTAAAACCTATTTATCGATCATCATATTATCTACGACGTGTTGATAGATTCATAGGCGTCGATATTTGCTTGTACTGTACTGATAACTGAATTTACACTCAGAATGAATTCTATACGCTTATGACTGCACAGTTGATGTTTCAATGATTACTTTAGATCTGCAATTTTGCCGACTGGCTTTTTTATGTTAGATTTTTACACAATCCCGAATATGCTTCCACTTTGTGCTTGTTGCGGTATTGTGTGTGAAGCCCACTAAAATGTATTAATATATTCGGAAATTATGTTATTGTAACAAAATTTAATGTAATTAAACCGAGGAGACCGTATTGATGAGTACTAAATTAATTCACCGGTATAAAAACAATGTTGCAGTAAGCCGCTTTTCAATTACCGTACTGTGCGAACATTGTTTTAAGCTTATACATATTTGACTGAATACTGGCATGGACGTTCGTTCAAACGGAAAAATATGTTTACAATACGCAGCATAGGTATAGTTTCTGTAAACAAAAAGGTTGTACTCCATGTTCACCTAGAATTTAAATAAAAGCTTGGACATTTACCAAGCTTGTTCAATGTTGGGCTGCGGCTCAGTACAGGTAATTGCTATCTGTTTATGCAATTTTTACTAAATAATACTTCCAATCCTTCGCTGTATAAAACCGATCATAGCGAAAAAACATGCACCCTATAACTTTATGATTTATGCTTTTGATTGACGTCTTAACATAACATTTGTTTGCTAAGAATGACACATAAAGAATCGTAAATTAACACAGATATAAATAATTAAAATGTATTTATTTATTTGCTTCAAAACATGTTTATTTTATAATCTTTGCAAGGTTTATAATTATATATGTGTAATTAATCAACAAAAGAAATATAAATGAACTAATGGACCATGCAAATGGAATAATAACGATTAAAAATATGATGTATGTCTAATATTTGATTACCTCTTAGAGTTGAAAATTTTGTTGAAGTCGTTGTAAATATGCGTATATGACTGTTGTGTAACGTTTGATTGAACAAAAAGGAACTGATTAGTGGGAATCTACCCAACATATCTAATTTTGTGTACCGGGATTATAGTTGGTATAAACTGCCAATATTGTCGGCGCGTAGACGTTGTGGCCGAATTTCAATAGACAGCGCGCTATAAAAAGCCGAATCCAAATTTAACGACGCGACAAAAGTTAGCCAATGTAGTTGAAATGGACACTTGATCTTATATATTTTGACATTCGTGTGTTTTATATTTAACAATTATTTTTTGCCTATCTTGCCTGCATTTGATTTTAATCGGGATAATAAGACTTGTTATTTGTCCAGGCAAGAGAAATTTTAATGATAATATGTATCTACTGCTAATATTTTTATGGCTAAACCGTTGAATTATGTATGTTTAGTAAAGTGCGTTTAATTACCACAATGTAGTAAATATCTTAAATACCAACAATTGATTACCATGAGATTGAAAGTTTATTTTGTGTTTTTAAAAGCATTATAGTATATTTAAAAGTCCTGTCTTCTATTGCCTACACCTACTGAGGTTAAACCACTTTAACATAGATATTAAGCTTACCTAACAATAATACAAATAATTTAGAACCGAAATGAGTAAAGAATGTGAGGCTTCTTTATAATTTATTATCTTTGTTTAAAAAGTACCTACGTATATCATTACCCGATTAGCTACAGTTAGTAGTTAGCTATAGTTTTTCTATTAAAAGCAAGTATAATCAAATAATCTTTTATACCAATCATATTAGAAAATATATTTTAAATCTAACTGTAGCTCGATACGTGTAAAAGTAGATATTTTGTAGTAAAATTGTAATCGTAGGCTCAAACAATCTAATATTTTAATTGCTTCCCTACATCGACGCTTTTATAGCAACAAATGTAGATAGCGATTTGCTCACTCCATCTATTACCTATCTAATTAGGAAGCAATAATACCATAGTATTAACCTTATGGTATTAACAACCTCATTCGTTCAAATGAGATTTGAAATTGATTAATATCACAGTCCGTTGGAGTATAATGCTAGTTTTCTAACAATGGCGTTGTTCGTTATCAAATAGCCGAAGTTACAGATCGCAAACTATGCCAAAGAAATCGAGCTTCACTAAACGTAATTATTGAATAATACCTATTCGATGCTAATAACAAAGATTTGAAACAATTTACGGGTTTATGCCCACCTTATTTGACTATAGACTTTCTCGATTACCCAGCATTAATGAACGCAACTGCTAAAGTTTGATTGGGTTTTTCTGTTAAGAAATCCTCAATAGCAGTGTGGAGAGCAGAACTCTCCCCAGCAGTTGGCATAAAAACCATACCTCGCGAAATGCAGGTGTATAATACACCTGTTCCCACCTCTTTGGGTTGGTTCTCATATAAGCGTGAAGTCATTATGTAATTTGTATACATGCAATGTACCTACTTTAGGTTACACTGACTAAGGTTAAGATAAAGGTTGTTTTCTCTCTTCTTGCTACACGATTTGCGTTAGAAGTAGCGATGTGTATCATTGTGGCATCTATTAATAAATGTTTGTTGATAAATGTTTAGTGCACTGCATACGGCCAAGGTGACGCATTTTAGTCATGATCGTAATCTATAATGTATGCAACTCTATTCATATGTATATATGCATACGCTTATGTGTAGGTATATATGATTATTGTAGAACGAATATTTTCCATTAACTAAGGTAACTGTTTTATAAACAATACCTTGCAAGGATAGTTTGTATTGGGTTTCTCTTTTAATTAGTTGCTGGCGGAGACTGTTGTTAGAAAGCTGCGTCTTGAAATAACTTTGAAAATTTAAAATCAAAACGATTTCTAAAATAAATCATGAGTCGTAATTTAAAATGAGTTCTTTAATGAGCCTTTTATAGTTTGTAAAGATAGAAAGACGAATAATTAATTTAACTAGCGGTCGCCTAGTGGTCAAAATTCGACAAAAATTCCTAAGCTTGCTACTTTGTTTCTGCTTTTCTCTATACCATATAAATAATGGATAGGTAACCATAGTTACAAAGAATTGTACGACGCGACGTCAGACGAACAATGTCGGAATACTACGAACGCGATTCGACTGCATGTGTCAAATGCATGGTTGTGTGCGTGTAGTGTTTTTTCATTAATTTAATAATATAATATATATTCATTAATCTAATATATATTTTATAAAAATATTAGGATTCGCCCCTCCTTCTCCATATAAACTTTAACTGTGCCAAATTTTATACTCTTCGGTCCACGCAATTTTCGTCAAAAGGGGTAAAGTTTTTGCTTCACGTATAATATATAGATTAGTTAAACATTTTTGTACGGAGGCAGCCTTCTCAATGTAGGTATCTTAATGAAAATGCGGCACTACTGACACGAAAAACGAAGGGGCCCCTGAAACATTCGCAAGGGTGCATATCGATCGATCCACGGGGTAACCAACATCGCCAATTTTATACTTATAGTAAGGTGACCATCTACAAATGTTACACTCCGCCGTGTCGCGGACACCAGTCTATACCGACTGTCTGTGATTCGTATGGAAGTGGATATAATGAACCATTATTCTCTTGTAATCAGAGATTGGGTTTCATCTTAGAATGTCATTATCTGTTTGTGTTTTGGAGTTCAGATGGTATTACAAGACCGAATATGAAGCCGAATCTAGTTAGACAAATAATCTATTGCTGTACGATTACGGCAATAAATTATTTGTCTGATTTATAAATACAAAATCTTTATTGCTGTCAGTGGTAGATGAATTTCAAGAAGACCAATGAAAATGGGTTGAAGTAAGAAGGAAGGCAAGAGAGACTGATTACTATGCCTACCGACGCGACGCTTATAAATACTAGGTTGTTTTCAATGTCCAAAAATTTATAAATTGAACTATCACGATCATATAGTAAATGCAATGAGTCATCTAATAGATATTTATTATATCATAAGGTTTTTATCTTAATTTAAAAGCTTATACGTAATAGAAGGTTACCTTTATTATCATGGGTGCCGGCAGCAGTGTGCAAGGCGATACACTTGCACCCCCCTGTCAGAAAATAAAATACATAGAAAAATTGCATTTGTTTTTTCGATGACCAAAATATATTTAATATAATATCCGTCGTATCATTGAATTTTTGACATTACATTTATCCTCATAATATACATATACTTATAAATCTATAGGTATATTGTATCGGTTAACAGTATGATATTTAGATGCAGATGCACCTCCCTGAAAGTAATTCTAGCGGCGCCCATGTTTATTATCATAAAGTTGTAAGGCCGATCGTCATCCTGGTAACGTTCGCGGATCGCTTATTGTAATAAGGCCTATATTGCTTCACTAATGTATTTTTAATTGTGTCCGATCCCGAAGATCGAGCATTGGCCAGGAGATTAATATGTGTTCTCTAGCTCTAGCAATTTTACAAACGACTTAATCAATTGTTCACTATTTTTGCAATAAGGATGCTATTTTTAATCGGTGCAAATATAGTATGTACTTTAAAACCACTATCCGAGCTATCTAGTCCAATTTACCAAATCGTGTATACCTAATGTAGTATAAACCTTCGCGATTTAATATTTACGCAGTAAGATAGCAAGTTTACTGTTACGTTTCGGTAACCTAAAATGGCTTGCACCTAACTCTAGAGAATAGGAATCCCACTGTTGCTAGCATAAGTGACAATAATACCTCTCCCGCCTGCTCTAGCTCGGATTTGTGTGCCGCCACTCTTACCTACATAACACATGGCTGTATGCTGAAAGTTCGAGGCAGTGGTGGTAAAGTCGAATAAAGCCAGAAACATTCCGGATTCTTTTGACTTTTTAGTTACAATGTCAAAATGGCATTGTAAATGCCTTTAAATAGCGTTTAAAATGCAATTTTAACGGTAAACCTATCCTATATTGGGTAGTGGAGATCATCCTGGGTCTGTTACTCTATGTCTTGATCCAGTTCGTTAAAATAATATAAAAGTACTAATGTGTTGTTTCTCTTTTTCTAGGTAAGTCTTCAATAAATGCACAGCAATGTTTTTGAAACGTCTGTATGCGTAAGTTAGTTAATATTCTTTTATATGGATGTATGTATGTCAGCAATGAAATTGGGTAAAGTATTTATAATTTGTACTGCTATGTAAATAGATGCCGACGATTCTAAGCACATACCTTCTTGTTTTCAGAGATTACAATATAGTTGTCTATCATTTAAAACATTATTATAGCGCCAACAATTTATATTCAAACTGCTTTTGCCCAGCGTTCTAGTCAGAAAATATAGATTATTAGAATATATATGGCAATATCTCTCTAATTTTCGTTGAATTGAGCTTCGTTAAGCCAATAAACTGATTCATTCTGTGAATAAATGAGGTTAACCGTTATATTAGTAATCTATTAGACCGCATTTATTCTCTTTAACTAAGTTGATAAGTCATTGTACATTCAGCAATTGTATCAACGACCAGTTATTTACACGTTGACTTATACATTGGATTTGTCACATATAACAATCATGGTAATTTTGCCAAATTTTCTTCTTTGTTTTTCTTAAAGGAGACAACTCCTACAGTAGAAATATATTCTGTCTTGCGAAGAGAACGCCCAGACTCGCAACAACCACCTGTCGAACTCACAACACCCGACCCAATGGCAGTGGCGAGGCGACCGCTTAAACCACTACGCCATCCGTGCAGTGCAGTCAGCAGTAATGCTGATCGAATGTAGTACTTTATATAATATATACGATGTCTCAATCTAGTAAAATACTGAAATACTGAGTATCCGACCGAAAGATTAAAACTAACTTTTACTTTCTGCTGGACTTGTTCCTCGTAGACTTACAGTTTGTTCGCACTTTAATTTACTTGGTTTACATTGTGCGCTATATCTTAGTATCTACTGAATATAATTACAGGAATAGCATTTTAAAATCAGACATTTTACCTGATCCCTTTTAGTTCGAACTTGAACATACTAAGCATCGCATGCGTACGTTTTATGCAAACGAAGTCGCGGGTCAACCGCAACCTTGAAATCGCAGCAAAAATGCTTGTTCAGAATATACTAGTGTCTCTTGAGAGTAACCATAAAACGCTCTATATAGTAGTGTAATGCTTCACTTAAGCGATTAAATGTTTTGAATATATTGTAACTCTTTTGACATGGTTTCATTCATAACAAAAGCTGTTAGCCATTCATACCGTAGCCGTCATTCATATCTTAATTGGAGCGGTTCACGCTAGAACACCTTTCGGAAAAATATAAATGTATTTATAGTAAAGAATATAAGAACCTAATATTACGACGAAGTACGTAGCCAGGAGGCTATTCTAATATCTATTAGCAAGTGTGTTATTGGTGTGACTATTTAAGGCCTATTAACATCTTTGTTGAACCTATTAACATTTATTGGCATAAATTTATGCATAACCAATACAGGCATGATGCGGCATAAACTCGCTATTTGGTTTTCTGCGTTCGTTCGTAAACTCCCTATTTCGATTCTTATGTGGGGCAGAGCGTTTGACACTATAATCAAAATAAATTCCAGTAATATTAAGCTTTTCTGTTAGGATGTTCTCAATAGCAACAACGGCGCCGTGTTGCTATTGACTGATGAGAGGCTCGCACACATTACATTGAACCTAAAAACGTAGCTGGCGAAATTAGGGTACTTTGGATACACCTTACCTTGGCTTATCCCTTTGAGGGTGAATAGGCATGTCTCTGTCAATATGTACATATACAGATGCGCACCTGGTCAGGTGGGTAGAGACTACAAAATTCCGATGGCATATTTCATTTTAATTGAAGCTGGTAAAATTATAACTATGCACTTTGATGGCGCACGTTTCCTAGAAACCCGGACCGTGTTCCTAGTAAACGAACTCCATTAAAATTTTGTGTTAACATATTACGCTACTGACGTTTATTATATTCATACCATAATGATGCAATTTTCTGGAAGCGATTTACAAAAGAATCGATGGCTGGAAGTGCGTCGTATAAATTTGTACTTGAAGTCGACTTGTGGCGTTTATGTGAAGCCTGATAAATAATAAAACTCTAGCATTGATGATGTACCCAACTAGACATTATTACAGTCGTGATAAAATTGTATAAGACTGACGATTCTTTTGATTCAGTCATACAATGCAATATAATGTACTCGTAGAATAATATTTGTCGACAAATATTGATAGAATAGTATTTGTAAAGGAGTTTGTAGGCTTTGAGTTGTATCTCTATAATTTATTTACACAAAGACTACTTACTTCTTACGTAGGTTTATGTCTTACATGAGGGCCACGAAATACGCTTAAGGCGTATACGCTGAGCGCTTTGCATTTCGTCTTATATTTGTATCTGACACTTGATGATTACCCTCGCCGCAATGAGCATATGCTTGAAACGCCTGCTTCGTGGCTACGATTTAAGTATGTGTGTATGAGACAAATAGATGTTTTATGATTTAAATTATGACGTATAAACTTATCTGGATTAAATTTACACATGTAGATTATGTATAATATTGTGGTTTTATTTCATTGCTCTTATTAATCTGCAATTGATTTTGCCATTCGAGGTTATTTCTTTTAATTTCAATTTCAATGCTTTGTTGCTCTCCATATGTTATTAGTTATTACACACCTATTGTTACAAAAAATAATATAAAAACCAAATATGGACCCTGTCGGGGACGGCAAAATAGATAGAAGTGAAGAAAGAAGGAAGCCACTGGTATAATTTTATAAATATTGTAGCAATAAATAATAAAATGGAAATAAGTAATCAAAAATTTAAGGAAGTGAAAAATAAAAAATTTAATACAATTTCTATTTTTCACTTCCTACATAGGTACTCTTCATTGTTTTAGCTCGTCTTACCAGAACCCTTCATTATAAAATCTCAGATTTTATAACAGAGTAAAATACTTTATAAATATTTTTCTTACTTAAATATCCAAGTCACATAAGATCTTCAAAGATCTAAAATTAAACTGTCAAGCTACTTATCTTGAAGTCAACTGAAGTGTGCAAGTATAAATGTCTCGTTGCATTCATTTCAATTCGGCCACCTGCAAGCGATACTTACCTATATTCTGTATTATAATGTACATTTTGAACTATTATGATGGGTTTAAGTACGTTTCAGTAAGCGAGTTGGTATTGACTAGGGTTCCAAGAACTGATTACTAGGGGACAACTAATCATACGATATTTACGAGGCTTATTCAGACTGAAATAGGTAGCTTTATACCTACAACAGTAATTTTCCACTCATCTGCTACCTATTGTTGTCGCAGTAGGTGCAATTATTAGTTGGTTATTTCTAAACTTTGTTGTCTACCAAGTGTTTATACAGCGTGTAATAGAAATATGTGCTCATGTGATAAATGTGATGTATATATAAAACATACACACATTATACATAGTAATAAGACTGTTCCTTACCGGCCACAGTTCTAGACTGCCGTGTTTCCATTAAAAGTTTCTTTAAAGAAAATTCAATAACACTACCTAATTCAGGTATCCCTATACCACGGTAATGTTATTAACAGTATTCTACCTTTATACAAACGCGTAAACGGTTGGAACTCGAGTTATACCTACGCGCCTCGGCGTTGGTATGCGCTTGGTTCGCAATTAGTCGCGAATGCGCCGCAGTGACGAACGGACGGTGTGATTGTTTTGTAAGCAGTAAGCGTGCGATTTGTTATGATTTGATTTTATTGATCACTTTCTGTTTCATTCACTATGCATTTCTTTTTTTATAATATAATATTTACAATCACTAAACTAGAAAGAAACTCAAGTAGGTAGATAAAATTAAAATACTGTAGGCCGGCAGCCCTAACGCGTGTCTACGAACTAGGTATGGAACATTTCACTTTTAACAGTGAAAAATCATAAGAAATGATTTTTCATCAGTCACACTTGCTACTTCGCTTCACTATGCCCGCTAAAAATCACTCACGGTATAAAATCACAGATTGCTAAAATGGTTACTTAAACTTGAGGAATACAGTTGCATCGAGTAATCGCGGCGCCTAGCGAACGATTACAGTGCATGGTAGAAAGAGACAAACATTATTTTGTTAATTCTTATCTATTACTGGCTCATCGCATCGCCTCGCGTGGTGACGTATTGATGCATTAGGTATGACTTTGATTAGTTCGAGAGTACATACAAATATAGCCCTTACTCTCATAACATAAGGCTCGCTTTTTTCTGCCGTAGAAAGTAGCAGGACGCAATTTCGCAGTGTTTGTTTACATTATGATTCTATAAGAAATTAAATTTTACAGCACGTGTTGCTGTTACTTGAACACGACGTTCGTTATGTTTTCTAATTGAAGTTAGAATTACTGTTATTTACTCGTACGTAAAAGAGATTATTAGTGTAAATAAATCTTCATATTACTTTAAAATTGTAGTGTATATAACTTAGGTAGTAATAATTATTCTATAAATATGATTTAAATTAGAACAATGAGTGCATTGATTTGGAACTACTACTTATGAGAAACGAGCATTGCACTGTAAGGTACGAATGTAAAACAAGCTATCATAATATTTAATTCATTAGGTAGTCTTATGCTATAATTCATATTTCATACAGAAGCAAATTGTACCAAATGCGAAGTTACTGCGACTGAGAATGAAAAATCATTGACTGTGAAATTTCACCTGTGAAATCACTGTGAAAAAAATTCATCATTTCATTGAATGAAGATGAATGAAATGTAGCAATCATTTCCATGCCTACTACGAATCGCGCTGTTGTAGGTAATTATTTCAAGGACAGGGCCGAGTTACAATACTGTATAGATATCATTACTGTGCCTATACCTTAAATACAGCAGTGCATACCTACTCCCGCTGCTTTACGGAGGCAGTAAAAAAAGACATTGGAAATAATGTTTTTGTCTTTATATATTTTTTATGTGCACAATTTCTGGTATATTGCCTTTATTTACTGTGTTGGTTTTAATTATTAATGGAATCTTTATCATTTTAATCGGAGAAGGTGGGCAAGCGCCCTCCACCCACTCAAACTTGGGGCAATACTAGTGGGGAGTGCCACATCCATTCTTCTTAGAAGTTATTTCTCTACAAAGTTGGTAATACGCGTAACATGTCAACCAAATTGCAGGTATATATAAGTAATGGATATTTTTTACTATCGGGCGAGATATTGTTTGCCAGCTCCGTGTATTTAGAAAAACAGACAACCACATAAAACACTCAAAACGTGAAAATGTCGTTTTGCTGTCAGTAAGGCAGTGGTCCGACCGCCAACGATGAACGAGAAACGAGTAAAACTAGAAACTATAAACGAGTTGACGATCAGCGGGAAGCGAGTGTGTAGTTTCGACAGTTTTGTTGCCGGGCTATATGCGAGTGTAGAAGTGCGACGAGCGATTACTCGCGTCACTCGCCCGCGGTCGCTCAGTCCTGTGCAAACCTGCGCGCGGCGACGAGCGTGCGTCGCTGAACGAGTATCGCTGAGCGAGTTTAGTTTGAAAGCTCTTGTCGCTTAGCGACAAAACTAGTAAAATGAGTCGTCGCCGGCAGTGTGAACAGTTAGCGAGCAACTTTTAATATATGCATCTCTTTCGTTTACACAGAATATATATTATTTGTGCATTTCTTGAGAGAGAAAATCGCCGATAGTTAGTCGTTTTCTCGCCGGCGGTCGGACCACTGCATTACGGTGATAGAACAAGTTTATAAACGTATAAAACTACGTTTATAACAATGATTAATTATTGTTAGCAGGTTTTTATATCGGCTACGACAGACAGAGGTATACAGGCCTATCTCTGCCTATTATATACCAATGTATTTGGTCAATAAAACTGCATGGTTGTCGTAGTAATTTAAAGGACTCAGCCGCAGAATAATGTCCATTTCTCAAAATGTCTGCCGCCTCCCTCTGTATGCGAATCTTACCCGCAATTTCTTACTGATATCAAGGAATTGAAAACATGGAACATTTTGCGCAAGGAGCATTTTACGCAAGAAGCATTTTGCGACCTGTAGACATTTTCAGAAGTGGACATTCTGCAACCGAGCGATGTTAAGGCTGTGATAGTCAGAAAATTTGTGTTATCCACAATTAGTTGAAATTAAGCTACTATATACGGATTTTATCGCGTTGTTTATTTGACACTTTATTACAAAATTTTCAAAAACTGTTACACTACTATTACTACGAAACTTTACTAATTTTTAAGCTAATTAAATTATTGAAACTATTAAAACTATTACTATCCTATTATACTATCCTATTATACTATTTATATTTACACTTTCCCCGACGTTTCGGTTGCTTTTCAGCAGCCATGATCACGGGGAGACTCAGTCTCCCCACGCGATACAGATTTTTTTTTTAGCGTGTTAATAATAATTATAATTAATAATTAGCTGTCGCGACCAGTGCGAGATTGCCAATATTTTATACAACATCGCACCGCATTTGATGTATCGCACACTCATGCCCCTTCCGGTGCCGACGCGATACTATTATTTGTTTAGAATAACTGTTCATGAATCATCGTTTTCATAAACTTGAATTTAATTATAAACTTATTTACTATTGCTGCATGAGAGCAGGCTATAATTTCTAATTCTAATCTGCGATCGGTAACATATTCGATTACCGCGTCCTTTTTAAATATCATGTTATTTTATGTCTGAATAAGTATCCTCCATACAGGTCGTTTTAAAAAGGGAAAAATTTATTTAACTCGATTAAACATCGTTCGAACGCCGACGGCGGGCGTCCACACAATGCTTTTATCATTACTTTTCAATATGGTTACGATGACAGGTTTAGCATTTACTCAATTATTTATTAGAACTAGAACAGATAAAGTTCAAGTTATGAAATTATTTTGTGTATAACTAAGTACAATATCGTCAGAGTTATGTAAAAGGCAATATTTAAACTTAAAATATAAAAGTTATTTATAAAAGTTTACACACATTTGTTTACATCAGTCAATCGCAATCGCAATCAGGATACGCATGCCGTATCCTGATTGCTGATGTATAAAATTAATTTCTGTTATTAATTTTCTTTTTTTGATGGCGCAGTGGTAAGCAGAATGCAACTGCTGTGCCTGAGTTCTCTGGCTCGATTCGGAGTCTCGAACTAAGCCGGGTAAACGGCAATCATGTCCCCCTATATTATACAAGGGACATGATACTGTGTAGGTAATACAAGTCTGCTTACCCCTTCGGGTATATAGACATGAGAATATGTATTTATCATATGCCTGTATAATGGACATAACAATAACCTTTCTTTGACACATTTAACGGAAATTCTCCTGTTATATAAAGCGCATGGAATAACAGATTACAGAAGAATAAAATTGTATACGACTTCAAAAACTGATTACTTACTATTTTATTTTATTTTACAATTTTAGGAAAACTTACAGCTAAATTAGTATCATAGACAGATTTGATACGAAAAAAGAAGGCCAATTAAAAGTTTTCACAGATAGTAGATTAAAGTGTGAATAACAGAAGAAGACATTTAAACAACAAGATAACAGCAAAAAATAGACACACATCTGGTTTTTAGACAAAGAAAGAGTTACACAAATTTTTTTTGACTTGGCTGTTACTATAGGTAAACAAGTCTATATCAACACTCTGGCATGCCGTGTTGAACATGCGACTCGCTCGAATTAAAAATGAATTTTGCCTGTAGGTTGTACTAGCTGTTGGTGTATGTAGTAGCTGTCATTTGGGCAGGAATGCAGATGGCACACGCAGCCCTATTTTGCTCACCAGTTCACTAACGTCTATCGACCCATTCGCGATTCTTAAAAGTAAAGAGATATCCGCAACTTTTCTTCTTTCCTCTAGTGGCAGAAGATGGAATTTTTTACACCTGCTATAATGATTGGGTATATAGCAATTAGATCGAAATTGAATGTACCTCAGAAATTTCCTTTGTATATGGCCTCTAAGCGATTTATATAAATATTATAATTTGGATTCCAGGCTTGAGAGGCGTATTCAAGGTGACTGCGAACGAAGGAGCAGTATAGAACTTTTATAGTTTTAATTTTATTGAAATCTGCTGAAACTCTAAAGACGAAACCCAGCGAACGGGATGCTTTTTTTATAATATTTTCTATATGCGCATCAAACAAAAGTTTAGCATCAAAAGTGATCCCGAGATCCCTTATCGTACTCACTCTTGCTACTATAGAGTCTAAGAGCTTATAAGTGTGTACAATAGGGCTGGGTTTGCGGGTAAATGTGCTAACATTACATTTGACAGGATTAAGGTCAAGTTTATTTTTTATACAGTACATCTGAAATCTCTGTAGGTCCTCTTGCAGTAGCATAGCTATCGGATGTATGTATTGTCATAACAAGACTTTGTAACTTAAACGTTATTTAAAGAGCAGAGATCACGGTTGTTTCTATGATTGTCATAGAACAACCGTGATCTGTGCCCTTTGAACTGAAATCGATGAAGGCGCTGTTGGCGATAATAACCCTTTTCAAGGGTCTGTTGTACCTATTTCTGAACCGTATTGTCGAAAATCGATAATACATAGAAGGTTCAAAAGCGGAGTAGCTATAGTATTAACTTTAACGTAAAACAACAAAGAATAAAACCCAGTCAAGTATGAGTACTGATTAGCGATCTTGCCATTGTGCGGTTGTAGGAAATCCTCAGTGCGGGACACCAATGCGCATTTTACCGCTTTTATTGTCAAGTTTTATCGTTACACACTACATTTCTTTTACAGTTACTACTTATTTGAAAACCTTCAAATAAAGAATAAACCCTTACGGCTCCTGTACACGATACCGCCGCCGCGCCGTACGCCGTTACCGTTCCGCCACCGCGCCTCGATGCTGTGTATACCGTCGCAACCGCACCGTTACCTCGCTGTTTGATTTTAATATACCACTAGACAGTTGTTAGTAATGTATTGCATAACACTGCTCTGTCCTCCACTAAAGTTATGAACGTTTCGTAATCGAAATTATCCATGATAGATTACTAAAAAGTTAATACCAGCGCATACGTTGGCGGCCGGTAATGGAATAAGCAAAATCAAGCACTGGCGATTGGCGGCGCGGGGGCGGTGCGGTCGCGAACGTATACACAGCTGAGAGACACGGTGACGGAGCGGTGTCGGCGCGGCGGCGGTATCGTGTACTTTAGCGCTTAAGCTTTAAATATATATTTTGAGGGTACCGATGGCGGAGTGGTCTAAGTGGTAGCCTCGCCACTACCCCTGCGCCGAGTGTTGCGTGTTCGGTCCTAACACGTGACAAAAATTTGTGTCATCCACAAATAGTTGCTCTGAGTCTAGATGTTCTTTAAGTTCGTTGTGTAAATGTTTATTAAGGCCCCCGGTGCACAAGAAATAAAATTGGTGCAGGGAGCTGTCTCTTAAGAAATGGTATGGCTATTTCATTTAGATATTATAAGCAATGTGCATAATTGTATAAAAATGTTGATTGCCTCGTTGCTTATATGGCGTGAGCATGATTAAGTAACACCTTCAGTATTGTGGATCTACCATGCTTGAGAATGCATGCATTTGATCGAAAGATATTAAAATCGGGTAACTCACAATCGCTTGTACCATTTCGACTTACTGTCAGAATATTTTGCGGTAACAGCCAAGGTTTGAAACATTGTTCAATAAACAACAACAAGAACTCCTTATTTTTACCACCAAAACAGCATAGAAACATACCGTCCGCCTGATGGTAAACGGTTTTTGTAGCGGAGCGGAGACAGAATAGAGATTAAAGTTGGGTGTCGCCGGAAAATTTACTTAACGCAAACAGAAACGTAGTAATATTTATACTCTTAAGTAAATTTTCTGTAAGATAGTGGTATTCCTCGGTACCTACTCAATTGCGTAAAAATAAACATATGTACATAATAAAACAAAATATAAACATCTGGTACACTCTATTATATAACTGTTTAGAGGCAATTAATGCATTTATTTTCAAGTATAAAATGCTGGTACCTATACTTATTTTCTTACCCGTATTATTAATAAGCTTTAACCGTTGTTAGTTTGCATACATGCAAATTTTAGGTCGCCGCCAGCTTGCTAAGATTAATAGTCTAGAAACTCCAAAATGACCTATTTCCGTTGGTTTTATGTCTTTTATACGATAGTGAAAACCAGTCAACAGTGTGATTGCCACGCCCACAGTAAGATGGCATACACATCTTCAAAGTCGAGTTGGATTAATTTTAACGTAATAATAACATAAAATATATTATTACCATGTTAAACTCATGATGAACTTGATAAATATATTATTATACTAGGTTATGCTCGCGGCTACGTAGATCACTATATGCACCAGCTTCCGTTTTACTGAACTGATTATATTAGAGAATTATCGAATTATTTAATCTTATTCGACTGAACGAATTGGAGTTCTTCAAGCTATGTTTAATTTGAAACACAGCTTTGATTTTATGTAAAAGATACCGGTCTATGAAAGCGGCTTTAATATCTTTTCAGTAAAGCTCGAATAAAAAGAATAACTAAATATGTATACAATAGTTCGGATTTACCCAATTTCCTTAATGATTTATTATGTGTTAGTTCCACAAGGTATCTAGTAGAAGAGTGTTACACAAGATTTCCTGTTCGTGGTCGCCTCTCGAATACCATTTTTCCTCATAGGTTCATCGTACGCTTGACAGACCATACTTACCCACTGTTAATTACAAATCGGTTTGACATATTTTGACTGGAGGAACAGTTAGTCTTGCTTGTAGCAAGACTAACTTTTTACGTCCACAGTGTTAAAGTTGTAGTTACACGTCTGTAATCTATATATCTAACAGTACCAGGCAATCAGACATCAACAAACGGTTTTCCTCATACACCAAATGTTTACGTTGTTAATCAAACTTATTTTTAAGACGATAAATGTAACAATATTTTTGTTCAAGGATAGATTAAATAAGCGCGCTTCTCGAATAAAGATGGCTTCACAAGAATTACATCAAAGGTCTATAAATAGCATTAGAAGGCATATGGTATGTTATTGCATCCGACTGATTGAATCTGTGATCATATTATCCCATGGAAAGGTCTAGCTCCGTATTGATGTTATACGCGCTCCACAATCTATACTAATATTATAAAGCTGAACAGTTTGTTTGTTTGGTTGAACGCGCTAATCTCAGGAACTACTGGTTCGAATTGAAAAATTATTTTAGTGTTGGGTTGTCGCCCATTTATCGAGGAAGGCTATAAGCTATATAACATCACGCTACGACCAATAGCAGCGGAGCAGCAATGAAAAATGTTGCAAAAACGGGGAAAATTCTCCTATATGAAGCAGACGAAGTTGCGCGGGTCAGCTAGTTTAATATAACCTGTGGCCCTATTTGAAAATACGAACTTACTAGATCTTTCTAGTAATTTCATATTTATCAAAGAAGTTAATTTTAAATAGTAAATATATTTTTCTTTTAACGCTGTTTATATCGAAAAATGTCTTCTTTTTCAACGTATATTTATATTTTCACCAAAACTATATTATCGCTAGGTAGGACCCATTATTACGGACATAAATAGTCTTTCGTGGAGAACAAAAGTCTATTCTCTCACACAATATATAATAAAACCCGTTGCAATAGAATATAATGATAATTAACCGCAGTAACTGTCTGTTTTAATTAAATTATATTTTAAATTCTCACACTGACGCATCTTATTCTATGTTATATAATACATATGTGTAATATTTTTTTGGGTTGTGAAAATACCAACTTATTTAATTTTAGGTAGTAAATGAAATTTTATTTATTGTTTCTAAAACATATTTACTTTAAATTTAAAATATTGCATAATCTCTGTTGTGTCTTTCTTGGTATGAATTATCATAGTTATATTAGGTACATCCTTTCAGTATTTTATTGTTATTTTATTTTATTATTTCAGGAAAACTTACAGCTAATAATTCTTACTAGCGGTCGCCTAGTGGTCAAAATTCGACCATAATTGATTTAAATTTTAAGTTTGATCGTTATGGTTTTATTGTCTACTAGTTTTCACCCGCAGCTTCGCCCGCGTAAATGTAGGTTAGGTTAGGTTTGCAACAGTTATTTTTCTGGATGAAAGGCACCCTATGTGCTATTCTGTACCCCTGACAACGTGTATGCAAAATTTCATGTTGATCGGTTGAGTAGTTAAGGCGTGAAAGCGTAACAAACAAACAAACTCATTTTCGCAATTTATAATATTAGTTAGGATAACTATACCCTTATTACACCCATTTCATTTAGATTTCGCCAAGGCTATACACGTTAATATACCTATCCTTTTTAAACATTTAAACAAATTATCATTTACTTAACTATACTCTTTCATTGACAATATTCCTAAGCTGGCTACTTTGTTTTCTTTTTACTTTATTACGTATAAATAAGGTATATGTCACCATAGTTACGAAGAATTGTACGACGTCAGACGAACAATGCCGAAATACTACGAACGCGATTCGACTGCATGTGTCAAATGCATGGTTGGGTGCGTGTAATATTTTTCATTAATTTAATGTATTTCTAATGCATATTTTATAAAAATATTAGGTTTCGCGACTCCTTCCCCATATAAACTTTAATAACTGTGCTAAAAAGGGGTACAAAGTTTTTGCTTCACGTATTAATATATAGATAAGTTAAAACATATTAATTAGTTATAAAAAAAAGGACCGCACTATGCAAAAAATTAACATTTGCACTCTTTACCTTTGTAAGGAAAATTTGGGGAACTCTTACGAGACGCAATTGCGTAATTTTACCAACAGTCTTTCATTGATAATAAACACAAACCCCGATGACACGTTTGTAATACTAGGAGATTTTAACATGCCTAATATTGAGTGGTCAAGTGAAGGCACCTACTTGCAACGCTCTAGTATAACTGGTGAATCCCAAACATATTTCTTTGATATTCTTTCCGAGTGTAATTTAAATCAGTATAATACATGTTGTAACAAATCAAAGGGAAGAATTTTAGACTTAGTGTTGTGTAATATTAATGTATCTACTAGCGCCTGTGTACACCCTCTCGTTCCAGAAGATGATCATCATAAATCTCTTGATATTATACTGAGTTACAATCTAGATGTACAGTTAAAACCTAATCCTAGGATGAAATGGTTTTTTGAGTCTGGGAACTACGAAACTATTAATAATTTGTTAAAAGATTACGCATGGGAAGACCATTTGCTTAGCAACTCATTGGACGACGCGGTTGATATTTTTTATAACTATCTTAACGATTTAATTAATAATTACATACCTTATAAAATAATTTACCCATCAAAGTACTCGCCATGGTATAATTCGAGTGTAAAAAAGATCTTGAATGAAAAATATAAATATCTACGCAAATACCGCATCTACGGCAACACATCAGATTACGACTCGTTTATACTACTTCGCGCTAGAGCCAAAGAAGTTGAAGAACAATGTTATAAAACCTACATTGCCAAAACTGAAGATTCCATCACAAAAAATCCAAAATTGTTCTGGTCCTTCATTAAAGCAAACAAAAAGGGCTCTAACACTCTCCCCTCCACTATGTCTTTAGAAGGTCAATCCTACAGCACAAGTGAAGAAATTAGTGATGCTTTCGCAACGTACTTCCAGTCAAATTTTCTCTCAACTTCAGATCGATTTTCAAATGCCACAAGTGTAAGAAATGTTTCCCCTACTGATTCTGCACTAAATATAGGTGAAATTGAAATAACACCCAACTACGTCCTAAGGCGCCTGGAATCTTTAGATCTCAACAAAGGCGCGGGTCCTGATAACATACCGCCATTATTCATTGTCAAGTGTGCCAAAGAACTAGCTAAGCCATTAACGATAATTTTTTCGCGTTCTGTTAAGGAAGGAATTGTGCCTAGTATATGGAAGTACGCGTACATAACGCCTGTACACAACATAAAGGTGATATCAATAACTACAGAACCATATCCAAATTATGTCTGTTTGGAAAAATACTTGAACGCCTTATTTACACGCAAGTATACAGCACTTTCTCTTCAACCTTCATTCCCGAACAGCACGGCTTCCTTAAAAATCGCTCGACCACCACTAACCTACTTTCATTTCTCGACTGCACTACAAACTATATGGACGATGGCGGTCAGGTAGACTGTATTTTTACAGACTACAGTAAATGTTTCGACCGCATTGACCATAATATACTTTTACAGAAGATTTTTTACGCAGGCATTCATGGCAACTTATACCGGTGGATGACATCTTATATACAAAATCGTTCCCAGGCTGTTGATATCAACGGTGTTGTGTCGAAATGGCATGTAGTCCCTTCAGGAGTTCCCCAGGGATCGCTTCTCGGGCCCTTTTTATTTAATATTTTCATTAATGACATTCACACATGCTTTCAAAATTCATCATTTTTACTCTACGCAGATGATATGAAAATTTTCAAAAATATAAACAATGTTGACGACTGCTACTCTTTACAACAAGATCTCGTAAGACTTGAAAACTATTGTCAGCTTAATAATCTAGAACTCAACGTAGCTAAATGTTTCACAACTACATTCACTCGCAAGAACAACAGCATACCCTACACATACACTCTAAAGAATGACCATCTGAAACGTGTAGATTACATACGAGATTTAGGTGTGATACACGACTCTAAACTTACCTATGAGAATCACATAGATTACATAGTCAATAAAGCTAACAAAGCCACGAGGTTTTTAAAAAGATCTTGTTCCCAGTTCACGGATGTCAAAATAATCAAAATATTGTTCTGTTCCTTTGTCCGTAGTTCATTAGAATACTGTTCGCAAGTTTGGAACCCTATGTATGACGTTTACATTTCTAGATTGGAATCTATCCAGCGAAACTTTAAAAGATACCTTCAGTACAGGTGTAAAACCCACGATCGTAATTATGAATCGAGGTGCAAAAAGTACCATTTATTACCACTTAGGGAGAGAAGGAGTATATCAGATATCTCTTTTCTCGTTAAGTTAGCACAATCTTACATTGACGCCCCACAACTTCTCTCGAAGATTCAGCTACGTGCCCCTACTAGATCTGTTAGGATACCTTTTCTTATTCTTAACGTCCCTCGCTGCAGCACAAATTACAGACAAAATTCTTTCTTTTTAAGATCCGCTAAGTGTTGACTTTTCTGAACTTGACTTATTTACTACTAAGCCGTATATATTTAATCAAATACTTGCCAAGCATTGGTACGAATTGGTTCAATAACTGTTCTTCACGACGTATTATTGTATATGATGTTTTGTTACTGTTATAGTTTGTATAAAAATCCTTTTATTACTGTAATATTGTAATCATTTCTTTCTTTTTTTTTATAAACAAGTAAGCTCTCATTGTTATCTAAATGCGAAAACATGTAATTGGTAGCTAGTTATATTATTTGTTGTTATCTTTAAGTTGTTAATACTGTTTGTTTTCCAATTATAATAAAATAAAAAAATAAAAAAATATTAGCAAAATGCCAATTACAAGTTTTCACACATAAATAGTATTATATATGTTTTTTTTACGTAGGCAGCTATGTATTTTATACAAAGATTATACATAACAGAAAATCTAACACTAGGTATTAAAAAAAATTATTGCTAATGGATTTTTTTAATGAGCAATATTTGATACAAACAAATCTTTTGACTTGTTTGCATTAAGTCGACTCTTCGACACTCTCTATTAAACGTACGACATGCTCAACAATATATGGATTTTGTCTGTACGTTGTTCTCGCTATAGGTATATCGAGATTTGTTCTTCGCAGGTGTGCAGTGGGTACGCGTAGTCCAACCTTGTTAATTAACTCAGGAACATCAACTAAGCCATTCATAACGCCGTATAAAAATGTTAGATCCGCTACTTTCCTGCGTTCGTATAGTGGGAGGATGTGAAACTTTCTACAACGACTAAGGTAGTTAGGCAAGTAGGTATTGGACCGGTATTGTAGTACCTTAAAAATTTCTTTTGAATATTGGATTCCAAATTTGCGATGCATATTCGAGTTGACTACCGACAAAAGTACAGTACAGAATTTTAATTGTTTTGATATTTTTAAATTCAGATGATAGCCTTAATATAAAACCCAATGCTTTGGATGCTTTATTTATAATATCATCAATGTGCGAATCAAATATTAGCTTTGCGTCAAATGTTACTCCAAGATCTTTGATGGAATTGACTGTTTTTATTGGTGCATTACAGAGCTTATAGGTAGTTTTAATGGGGTTTGGTTTGCGGGTAAAGATACACCTGTAACACTTGGCGACATTCAAGTCCAATTTATTTCGACAGCAATAGCTTAAGAACCGGTTTAAATCGTCCTGCAAAGATTGGGCATCCTCGGCGCTTGTTATTTGTCTCATAATTTTCATGTCGTCGGCGTATAATACGATTATCGTATTCATACGTCCATAAATTTTCTCATCGTGGGTTTGCTTTCGAAAAGCATGGAATTTTATATAACTGGAAAATCATATTTACAATTTGTTTAAACTGAAATCTAGCTGTAGGAGTGATATAGTATATTTTGACCAACGCTTGAAATTTTAGATAATGTCTGTTGTTTAAGCATTACGAATAATACTGACATGAGAGCATTTTAATGAAGGAGCCACATGAGTGAGATTATAAAGCTACTTTTGAAATAATGCTTTTATATGTTTAGCTCGTTGTTTTTTTATCTGTTTACGTCTGTTTATTTTAACAAATCCACGATTTATGTAGTTTCTTCTTAATATACACAATAACACGAACATTGATAAAACGTGGAACTGTGTTTATCTTAGATGTATCAAAGAGATTCGCGACGTACATGCAGAAGGTTTTTAAGTAGATACGGAATAATAATAATGAAAAAGCTGTTATTTGAATACACTAGTCCAAATATGTGCGGTCTGCTGTACATTTGAGATTTACGTATGTGAAATTCTGATAAAATGATCGGATTACTTCTAAAAAAGAATTTATATGGATCTGCTTCTACAAAGAACACGCGAATCAATAATCTAATATAATATCCATAACACAATGTGTCAAGACGTCATGAGCATAACGTCGTTACATTCGCTCGCCTCAAGTGCTTGCCTTTTGGGTTAAAAGTCATTTATACGATTCGCCTTGAGAAATAATATCAATAGAATAAAAAGGCAAAATATAAACACCAACTTTTAAAAGCTAGTTTGGAATAAAAGGATTATCGGTATTTATACCGGTATCGCATAACGCATTTAATAGTGTGGATGTAATAGATTTTTTTATTGCACATAAGTGACATCAAAAACCTATTACGTTACTTGATAATTTTGATTGATTATGTCAATGACTTCAATTAACATTGAGTACGAGAGGACAAGGCTGAATAACAAACTAGATTCCTTTGGGATTTATGGCACATTTGATATAATTGATTGACTTATGCGTTTCTAATCTCGATATCAAATATTTTGATTGAGCTTCTTTATAGCTGTAATATATCATTGTGAAAACAACATACTAATGGATTTGAGTTTTTTTCCAGTATTATATTATTATAGTATTTCCGTACCTTTACCTCAATATAAGCAATGTACGAGTAGTAGCAATACTGCAATCGATTCAGATTTCGTCTCTATTAAGTGGGAGCAAGCTAATAATAAAATAAAATAATAATATTAAAATAATATATTATATTTTATTATTGTTATTTCTAAATTCTGCTATCTTCATAGTATGACAAGTGAAATTATAGGTACCATATAATCGTCGATCTAAATGAACGTTATGCTAAACGAAATTATACGGAATATTAATTATGCCATCTTAAAAGTATGCCATTGTAAATTCGAACATATAAAGATTCGGCCAAACAAAGGTTATATTAAAAAAAAATATGCCTTACTAATATTCGTTTAAAGAAGATTATGCCATCTGTGTTATGCCAAATAAGTTTCGGAGCATCAAGATTCTGCCAGATAGAGAGAACCCATCTTTATAACCCCGCTAAATACAGACCTATCACATGCCTGCAGACCCTTTATAAGATCATCACATCGTGTTTATCAGAACTGATATATCAACATATTAATGCCAATAGTATATTAATTAGCTGAACAACAAAAACTGTAACTCCTCTGGTGTTGCAGGTGTCCATGGGTGGCGGTAATCGCTTACCATCAGGCGATCCGTCTGCTCGTTTGTCCCCTAATCCATAAAAAAAAGATGCCGAAAATGTTGTCAAGGATGCAAGGAACAAATAATTATAGATTGCGTTATACTTAAGGTCCAGAAAATCAGATCAGATTTATTCAGCATGTACATCAACTACAAGAAAGCGTATGACGTAAGACCAAATAATAGAAACAAAAAATTATAGGAAACATATAATAAAGAATCTGCTCACTGACACTTGTCGAAAATGCAATACCACTTCAGAGACTATACAACACATAACAGGCGCTTGCAAATCAATTGCTCAGAGAGACTACAAACACAGACACGACCAAGTAGCCAATATCATACATCAGAAACTTGCACATCAATAAAACTTTATAGAATCGTTTACAGCATACTATAAATATAATCCGGAAGCTATACTAGAGAATTCCAAAGCTAAATTGTATTTTGACTGGGTTATCCTTACAAATCGAACCATCCATTACAATAGACCAGACATTACTTTAATTAATAAATCAACCAAGACAGGATGAATAAGTTATTGACATCGCCGTACCAAACACCCACAGCTTACAGATTACAATAGCAGTAAAGCTTAGTAAATATATGGAACTAAAAGATTAAATAACTCGATTATGGCATTTACAGAGAGTAATAATTATTCCTATAATTCTTTCTACATCAGGAGTCATACCAAAGCAGCTACACCAATCCTTTAAAACTTTAAACTTACCCCCAAATACCTACTATCTTTTGCAAAAGACAGCAATACGTGCCGATTGGTAAGAAAATTCGCACAATGCGCACCGGATAACACACAAGCTCATACTTAACCTAGCCTGATGTACACTTGGCTTAGGCTCGTGCCATCAGGATCTTACCGGCTAGCCGAGAAAATTAAGAAAATCAAATATTAATAATAAATATAATAATACATAATAAAATCTTTATTTAGTATTTTTTAATGCTGTTCATTCACTGCAGTACTTGATTATTATATATTACAAAAGTTTCCTAGTATCTCCCACTTATGACTCCACATATATTACGACCATTACACTAACTCGCTTCGCGGTGGGTAGCTGCACCGTGTTGTGTGGATGCTGCTAGATCGTTCTCTTATGATCCCTTTGTGGCCGGTTAAGGCAAACGGAAGCGATTGTATGGGCTATTCATAGCAACAGTTCAGCGACCACACAGCAAGTATTGCTTGGCCTAAATAATCGGCTACATAGTATGTTTTTTAACAATATATTACCTATCAATACTCAGAATTTCAGACATAATTGAAAACCAATAGTGTCTGGCGGCCGGTGTGCCGCTGCGACCCCATAGGATAATAATTATTCATACGATTCGTGAATTCGTAAGATGACTAATAGCAAAAGCTGTTTTTGAAATAATAGCACTTTACCTAAGAAAATAGCTTTTCGCGGTTTTCTGTCGTTAGGTAATCTTGCGCGACACACGACTACTAACAAACATTGAAACAACGGACATAAATAACAACCATATCTGTTGCTTATTATATGTGCATCGCACATTTTTTTATAACCTGTCTTAGAGATTTGGTAATTGAGGTTATCACTATAATCGCTGCGTTACCTAACACGTCTCAGATGATTAATTACTGTCTGAAAAATTATAGTTTGAAGAGATTCTAAAACTGTCTGTTTATGGTTTAGTGTTTTACTCCTTGATACGATCATTGCCTATCACCGCGTTGGTGCCAGAACAGGGTATAAATTACTTATGTTTGATTTTTGCGTTATTTCAAATAGCAACCAAAATAATTATTTTTGTGCGGTACCAAAACTGCTTGTATAATAAGGGAGTAATTAATATTATTTTGGATATAACAAAAAGTCGGGTGTAGATGTCCCCACATCTCGATATCTCCTTTGGACAACTATTTAAATAGTAATTACGTTTCAATTTGGATCCAGTACCCTTTATCTATCACTTGAAAATTACTGCTATTACCAGATTTGAAAAATTTGTACATTATTTATTTCTGTTTAGATTATACAAGTTCTTTTATTTGAGAGTTTGAGTAGGTAACATAACTATAACTAAAGTAATACAAAAGGTGTACTAACCATCGTGGTTAAGTACGCAGCGCACGTACAGTGCGCGCTCGAATATAATTCGAATGTTACTCCACACTGCTAGACAACAGAATCGATCCATACATGAAACCTAACTAAGCCAGCAAACCATACAACTTTATACGTGTGTGGTTAAAACAAATCTGAGGACATATTTCGTATATGTATAGTTTTCTTCACACGATATCAATACTGTAGTACCTAGTTATCTACGTAATAAACATATCGTTTATCTTTTAGATACACAGCGCCGGATCACATGATTCATTTTCGTGTATATTTTATTATTAATCGTAATTGACTATAATCGGCTTTGCTTAAAACTAAATAAGCTGCATCATCAGCATGCGAGCTGTGTACTTGGTATATTGAATAAGTCCGGTTTTTCAATCTGTCCCTTTATTAGGTATAAGAATTTTTTTAAATATAATTTGCAGCTATAATACATATACAGAACACTTTTTATTAGATATAGTCTGTAAAGAGATAGGTATATCAGATTAACAGTACTTTATTATTAGATTAAGATGCAATTATTAATAATAGTGTTCGCCTTATGGACGAAATTCAATTATATTCGTTTGTCAATAGCTGCTAAAGAAGAAAAAGCAATCGTTTGACAAACAGAGGAGTAAAAAGTACTGACCTGTTTTGTTTTGTCTTTACAAACCTATGTAAATAAAAAACACTTTCTCTATTTTATTTTTTATTGTTAACATAAACTTGTCAATACCTACTAAGTAAAAAATTAAATGGTAGAATATCGGTTCACAAACAGAGGAGGATGAAGCACTAAACTGTTATATCTATGTCTATTTTTATATAGACTCTGAGACTTTCAAACTAATACATCAACACATTTGTTGATCTAATGAATACTCGGCAAAATCATTACTTTTTGTATTTTGTAAGTAGACGTAAATTTTGTAGTTTAGCAATTATCGCACCATACCTATTTTACGTTCGCATTCTACCTATGTATGTTACGTTCGCGCTAGGAAATATTTCCATGTTCTTTAAGATGCGAACTTTTTCTTTCTATCAATTCTTCGAACTTTTGCCTAATGAAATTTGTTTGGAATGCCGAGACAGTTTATCTTTCTTCGAGATTATTCTAATATCATAAATAAGTACTTTTTATTATAAGCCTTCTGTCAGATATTTCACAAATGGTTAGGTGCATTAGTTGTTTCGTTGGTTGCAATATCTGTGTGCTTTATTATAGCAAAGGCCTCCTCCAACTGACTCCATTGTTCTTTTTCTCTGGCTATTGACGTCCAAGTACCGCCCGCCACTGCCTTAATTTCGTCGACCCATCGCCTGAGTGGTCTGCCTCGTTTCCTTTTTCTGTTGCCCGTATACCAGTTTATCACTATTTTCGACCACTTGTGTATTCCCTTGATAGTATGGCCTGCCCATTTCCATTTGAGCTTTTTGATGGTTGTCGTGACATCTTTTGTTCTTGTGTGTTTCCTAATTGTTGTAATTCTTATTTTGTCTTTCAGTCTTTTCCCCATCATACTTCTCAGCATAGTGTTTTGGCAGGTTTCGAGTTTCGTGTAGTGCGATGTGTTGAGAGCCCACGTTTGGCATCCATATGTGAGTACGGGTAGTACAAATAAGTACTTACTATACAAATATTATATTATTGGACATGTGTGCTTAGCATAATAGTTTTTAGCTGCAAACCTAGTGGAAAAATAAATGTAATATAAGAAGGTACTTCGTTCTTGTGTTGTGTTGACGATGTTTAGTGTAAAGTATGGTGCTTATACCTTTTTGCAGAGATAATGTATCTAGTGGTCTTCCATTAAACTATCTGCAGTACGGTTTGAGCACTATAAGTATACTCTACACGAGACTACAAGAGATCTCTGCAATACAGTCCAACGCAACGGTCCTCCATTGTCTGCCATGCAGAGTTCTTTTGTTTAATTCTATCGCACGCACCTCTGACCTTTCAAACAGCGAAACATCGTAAGTAACTTGCAAAGGCGTAGATTGGAATCATGGTTAGTTGCGCCAATTTTTAAAAAGAGCGTACTGACTTACTGAGGACAACTACTTCTCTACCTGCCCTAATGTTATTAAACATATATAATACATAGTAAAAGTGATAACTATCAACGCTAACAATTTGCGAAATATGGTTGTTGTTCAGAAAATGTACGTATGCGTATTTTTTTGTGGCTAGTTTACCTAGAATATTATACCATTTTGGAATGGTAGTTAGTTGCGCCTATTTTTTTAAATATTTGCCATAGTAGTGTCACTACTTCTTTTTTCACCACGATGTGTGAAAGTGAACTGAAAGTCAAAATATTACATAATTTAAGAAAACAACATAATTTGGGATGATTTTTGGGTAAAAATGTAGTTTTTACCCAAAAATCATCCCAAATTATGTTTTGTGTGTCTATTCTATTCTGGAATTTTTAATAATTGTGATGGATAGTAGTGCTAATTATGTAGCCAATACAAAAAAAAACATTGAAGTACATTGAAGTATTTGTAAAATTGTAATGGTACTTAAAATATAATGAGGCATGTCCATTTTGTTAAGATTTCGCTTTTTTCCGTAATTAAAAAAAAACAAGGTAGAATTTTACTTTTTTTTCCAGTTGTCATATGTAGGTCCACCTTTCTGTGCCCGCTTATCGCTGAATTTTGGGACACGTTGTATACTTATGTAGATTTACTTATGCTATTTATGTGCTAGTTAATTTGCGTGGTATTTCGGCTATAGAGAAATTGTTACTTCAAAACATTAATATTCAATTAATTTGAAAGCATGTCTTCTTGTGAATACAATACTAAAAACGACTCGACAAACTTTCGGACCCTACTCGATTCTGTGTCTCTGGCGAAATCTAAAGCCTGCACTACACTATCGGCGATGATCGTTGATAGTGTGATCGTCTAAAATCAGCACGATCATCGTGCAAGCATCCACATGATCGTCTGTAGTAGTTTGTCAAACGGAAAGCGTCAAGATGGACGTGGAGTGTGTTGCTGCTGCAACCATTTATTTGATAGCGCTATACAACCATTATTTCAATGTGGTTCAACGAAAAGTTGTTAAAAAATGGAGGAAAAGAAGATAGTGGTGTTCGACCATGCATCGTAATAGAACCAAGTAGTAACATAATATAATACAATTACCTTCAGGCGGGCTTGTTCGGGTTAAGTCAAGACGGCGAATGAATGAACCTCAACGCAACCACCCGGCGATTCCATTTGATGCGTGTCCAAAAAACCGACAATTCACGGGTCGCAGGCGATCATAGATGACGATCGGCGAGTACAGCCGAATATGCCCTCTACACGATCGTGCTCGCGCGTAATCGTCTGTAATCGCCGATAAAGTAGAGGAGCCATTAGAGTCATTACACCCAACTGCAATTTATTTATAGTTTATACAATCATATAGACTAAAATATAATACTGCGGCACAAGTTAGCATATTATTAAGGTTTTAAATTCCGCTACATAATTTAATATGTCGGTTTTTAAAATTAAACGCGACCAAAACCACATGCAAAACACAGTTCAATTTAATTTTCGTGATAGGTAATTAAATTGACCCAATTATGTGTCCGGTGTCCTACGTCTGGTGTCAATTAGAGATTTAAACGGGCGTCACTAATTGTAATTATTTGAATAACCAAATGAGTGTGGTTTAATGCTGTTAAAATATCCGACGTCGATAGAAACAAATTATGTTATCTCCTTACATGTCTATCCCATTACATATAAAAATGTGTAATTTACTGCAGTACTCATAAACTGTCGAGTCTGTTTATTCTCTACTAGCTTTTGCACGTGGCTACGATCGCATAAATGTACATAGGTTAGTTTAAAGTGGTTCGACATTCGACTCGATTATAGTCTTTGAGTTATTCAACAGTAACAACAGTTACCTATACAAAATTTGGGTCTGCCTTTGGGGACTGCCGATAGAAGTGAAAACTTTAATCCTTGATCATAAACACTTCTTCATAAACCAAAAATAATTCAAAAATGGAAAGCTTTCGGTGACGATGACGCGAGTTTCATGATTTTTGTTCACCCAAGAAGTGCTCAACACGCCTAGTTTTCACTTCAAAAAATTAACAGTGAATTTAATATGATAGGCAATATCCGGACTGCGTTCTGAAGTGCAAGCATATTTAAAATCTCATAAGTCGAACACAGAGGGCTACGCCGTGTTGAGAGAAGTTATTTGCATTCCCTACGAGTAAATATTTTGAAGTTAGCCTCAATTCCCTTAGCAAAAATATAGTTATAGAAGGTGCATGTAATAAAGTTGGTTGTGAATAATGTAAGCTATATAAGCACTTAACGTTATAAGCAATTTTTCCATTACAGACGCAAAAGGCTATAAGTTAATAGCTTTCTGTTCCTATAATGGAATAATTTAAATTGTGGCGGATGCAGCTTGCGTGTATTATTGCTTCTGTTGTTCACTAATACTTTACTCTGGTCTAGAAAACATGTAGGTAAGTAATCGTGATTGGTCAAATACAATTCGAATTAGGAATAAATGCTCGAATGCCGTTCGTTATTGGTTATTTGTCTAGACGCTTTCTTCTCTTCATTTTTATTGAACAACTTTACATCTTATTAGAGATGTTCATATGTAGTGCAGTAGCCACATTCCCGCTCGTCGATTGAAACAGTTACATTGCAGTGCATGAATACAATTATTACAAAGGCTTAAACTGTTAAACTTCTGTAATCATTATATTTATGCACTCACTTAGAAAACATGGCATTGATACAATATAGGTATGTTTATGACGTTCGAGTTATACATAACCGTTCTCAAACTCATACCGATTTATAAAAACAAAAAGAAACTGTCTCATCGTGACATTTAATCCTTTCCGGTACTTGTTGGCCCTGTTATTACGCCTGAACAACAGACGACTTACATTACGCTTGTGTTCTTCCTATTGTAAACAATATATCGCACTCTTAATAAAACAGAGGCCTATATGAGATTTTCGAATTAAACAAATTTAAACTCTGTTGCAATTACTTAACACAAATATAATATTAGAATTATAGTCACGCATTAGAGTTTAAATTGCCTTTCTTCCAAATTTTGAGTTAAGTTAGTGTTTTATTAAGAGTACGATATAAAGTCTTCTGTGATATAGTTCTAAAACGTGGTATAAAATTGACGGTGGTATAAATGAAATGAAGTAATAATTTAAAAAAACAATGGACTAAGACTGACTGCACGGATGCCACGGATGGCGTAGTGGTTTTAACCACTTATGGTTGCCTCGCAACTGCCACTGGGTCGAGTGTTGTAGGTTCGAATCGAAATGATTATTCCGAGTCTGGATGTTATTTGTGTCCGTTGTTTGTAAAGTTCCCCGCGATAGGGAATTATTTCTAGTGCTGAGTTGCCATTTTTAATCAAGTTAACCACAACTATATTATAATACAATATAATGTTAGGTTAAAGTTAAGCTAAATAGTATACAATAATAATAATAATATTTTACCACATACACACAACACCATCTAGCCTAAACTAAGCAGAGCTTGTACTATGGGTACTAGACAATGGATAAACATACATATACTTATACTTTTTTTTTCGTAAATACATATATATTATACATAGAAACACCCAGACCAAGACAAACATCCATGTTCATGCACACAAATATTTGACTTGTGCGGGAATCGAACCCGCGACCTCAGGCGTGGCAGTCGGTTACACTAACCACTATTCCATCGAGGTATTACACGACACTTTTATTAGGTTCTTTTAAAAGCTCAAGCCCGTGCATTAAATAGTTACTTTCTTAAACGGTAAAGTAAAACATCGTTAGGAAATTTGCATGTCTCAGAGGTCTCCGTAAAGTTTTATGAAGCCTGCCAACCAGCATAGGCCAAGAGTGGTGGACTCTGACCTAACTCTTCTCACACTGACTTTATTTACAGTAAATATGTAGACATGTATTAAATGACATTGTATTAAAAGAAGGTAAATAATTATAAAAAGATAATAATTACAAAACTGGTTTAATAACGTCATAAATTCGTCAACATTGCTGTCGACTGGTAAGGTGCCCAGAAGGCTAGCAGCATTGCATGTGATAAAGATGTGTAAAAATATAGTACAGTCCGATTTGTGTATTTTAGACAATGAAGATTAAGTTTAGTAGTTCTATTTATCTAATAGATTTAAATTGTTAATCAAATTTATTTATGTGTGTATTATCTTTTGGTGCAGGAGCGCATTTACGTAGAGGTGCATCGCAGGAAGCTGATAAGCGCCGGTCGTCACTGGGCAATGCGCCGACCAACCGCCATCGCGCCTCCGACGCTTTCCTTGACCCGCACCATGCTGCTATGTTATTCCGTGATTCACGAGGGGTAAGTGCCAAAAAATCTGTAACTAAAAAAATACTCAAAATGCTTAAATGTGAACTAAACGTGAACTTGATGATGCCTATTCCCGAATCCCACGGCACTCAAGGCTACAACTTAATTCAACTTTTACCTTTCTTGGCCTATTTTCTATAGGAATGGCAAAGTCAAACAATAAGAAGTACCTATTAGGAACACGAAGATTCTAGGGCAGTGGTTCCCAAACTTGATTGGGCTCCGACCCACCTAACAAAAACTGCCAAATTCGGAATCCACCGTGTCGTCCTAAAAAGGGGGCTTAAAGTATTGATAGCACTCAGATTCCCTAGTCTCTGTTGGCTGTTAGTCCGATCAGTCGGGTTATCTTATGTTTCAGGGCCCACTCGCTCACGACCCACCAGTGGGTCGCGACCCATACAAAGGGAACTCCTGTTCTAGGGTAAAGGAAATCGAGCAAAGCCGTAATCTGGCAGTTGATGCGTAGACGTACCAAGTGAACTAATGTTTACCTATTTAGGTCGTCGACGAAACCAAATTGTTATTTTCTTACATATCTGCTAATCGCCTTTCAAATGATATTGATTAACGATATTGGCGTTGCATTAGTGCCAGTTACTGGTACTAATCATAGGTTGATGCCTACACACGTCTGTAGTGAGTTAATTACGTCTATGCTCAAGTACCTACAAAGCCTCTCGAATGCATTTTGATACCCTCTATTCCCTGAATTGTAAATTATAATTATTAAATTGTGTCTGAATAGTATTAGATCTTGGTATTAAATTGTTGATTAATAACAGAAAACCAAATAGTACTTTGCCCGCCTAAAAAGCGATGACATATGCCGCGGAACCTACGAGGCTGTTTGATTTTAACCTCCGATGCTAAACGCTACTGTGCAGTGGCGCTAACTCCATAGAGCCTGAGAGTGCTGAGTGCTACCTCCAAATAATTAAATATTCTTCGTACCTGTTTTCGAAGTGGTCTTTGATTTTCGGGTAAAACATACAAACTTCCGTTGCGCAATAGTAAGAGCAAGTTTCCACAAAGCGAGTACAAACGGTCGGTCGTGGCCGCGGGCAGCACCCAAAAACAATTATTTTCAAAATAGTTGTCAACGATTTATTAAAAATTAAAATAGTAACAGGAAAAATACATTTGAATGAATAATTGGTAAGGCACGGATACCAAAAGGTACTTTTTATTTGTTCTGTAAAGATTAACGCCAATACGTGATGAATTATCTATTACATGAATATCGGTAAAATCCTTTAAACACATTATATCACAGTTTAAGCTACTAATAACGGATACTATAACAAAACAGCAAACAAAATTCACACCAAACATGCGCCTGCCGTTCATTCCTGTGAGCATTGTAAGTAGGTAGACTTGCCAAATCTGTTCAGGAGTACGAATTACTTGAATAGATAAGATGCGCGATAGATGCAGTCAGCTGTCTGCATCTAGTCGCTTTGTATCGTGCAAACCTTTGAAAGATTATAATATAAACTCTAAAGGAAAACAACAAAATGGAAAACAAAAATATTGGCCGCTAGTGACTCAGTCTCGTGTTATTGTCCCGAAGTTGTAAACAAAATTAGCACTAAATTACAAAATTAGCGTCATCTAGCGAAAATAGTCGATATGATTTAGAAAAACAGTTACTTATCAATTATAATTAGAACGAGTACACCGTAGTTGCGATAGGCGGCGCTTATCGTTTATGTCCGAAGTTTAGTTTTAAAAGATGAATCAGACCAATTTGCATACGCCGATCTTAATTCTATTGGTTAATATTTATATACATATACATTTCTTTACATTATTTTTGACTTATAATGCCAGCGATGCGTGTGGTAGATATGGATATTTTTTGTAATTTTCTGGATGCTAGTTTATTTATTTAGCGATTTGTTATGAAAATCCATAAATATAAAACGTTGAAGATTTGATCTATGACGATTCAACGTTTCCTGACAGATCTGGTACATTACCGTTTATCGAAAATATTGCTAGACTTCATCGAGCTATTTACAACAGTAGTTTGAATCATAAAAAATAGTCAAAAAGTGTTGCGTACAATACTTCAATGTAATTTGTACTACCCTCATATCTTCTCCCTAGCCTTTGTTATTCCCAAGTCATTTGGGGTCGGCTTTCTAGTCGAACCGGATTTGACTGGATATCAGTTTTTACACGTAGCGACTGCCACCTGACCACCGCAACCCGAAGGCTAGCGAAACCCTAAGGCTATTTTTTTATTTATTATTTATTTATTTATTTAATAAAGGTACATAGTAGTTCCACTATCAGGATATTAGAGGGCACTGTCTTCCCAATAACGACTGCCATAGATGTACATGGCAGCCGGGACCGACGGCTGAACGTGCTCTCCGAGGCACGGTACTACCACATATAATATACAAATATACTCTGCGGTACCAAGTAAATGTATAATGTACTGAATAATGAAATCAAATTTGAATTTTCGTTTCAAACGAACCCGAAAAGGTGTTTCATATTTTAAAGGAATTCATTTGTACAATAAAAATATATATTTTATATATTTCCTTTTAAGGTCCTTTAATCCTTGGTACTAATTTATTGTTTAAGAAACGCATGAATTCGATTCGGTGACGTAGATTGTATGATAGTCCAAAAAGCTGGTTGCCATCAGCTTTTTGGACTATCATACAATCTACGTCGCCCTTGTCGCCCCAATTTAATAAACCGCTAGTACGTGTCTCTTTAAAGGTCCATCGTGAACTGTTTATCCTAAAGTGCATATTAAAATTTGACATATGAAGGAGGTTGTTTGCTCGATATTGCGCTGGGATTAATTCATGCATGCATGTTTTGTGTAGGTACTTGAATGAATGCTAGGTAAGTAGGAAGTAATACTAATTACTCCTTTAGTTAGGCCCTTATTTCGGTCAATATTATTGTATGCGTGGATATATTGTGATGCAAAAATGAATTTGTGTGATCCATTGACTATTCATAATTCCTACAATTTTACAAAAGAAGTCTAGCTTCGTTAACTCTATATATCTACATGTCAAATCATTTTGCATGTAGAATGTATCAAACACCGTGAAAGTAGTATCAAAACTAATATGTAAAAAAATAATAATTGCTTTAGCTAGCGGCTTCAGCCCCCCTGTATTCTACGGGAACTCATACCGGGATATAAAGCCTTATTTGTAAATCCAGGTCTTGGCTATTTGTGTGCTAACTTGTATCTCTGTGTATTCATATGCGTTGCACGTTTTAGGCATGCACGTATAGCACGTTGTAGATATACAATAACAAAATTTCACATTTATAATTGTAGGATGTTAGTTGTAAGAATTTAAAATTTGGACTGATGTTCATTATGAATCTGCAATAGTTAATGAGTATAGAGATAATACGAAGATTTTTTATAATTGATGGTAAGACAATGTTAGACGATTATTAAAACGATGAGATGGCTCCAAAAACCGAGTCCCAAACATAAAATGTTTATCATTGAAATTGAGCTATAATTTAAAGGACCCTTGATGTAATTGATACTTGATATTTGCGACAATGTCACAGAACTTAAAAACTTCCGTAACTAGTGCCCACTTGTAACCGTTTCCCTACAAATGTTTAACATCAAAGTTTCAACAAGTGACCTCAAATGAGTCATTCAGTAGAGTCAAAAACTCAGCTACTCTAGTACAACAAGTGAACTTTCAGTATGGCTTATTGATAATGAGGCTCTCGTTATTGCGTAATTGAAGTTACATATTGTTGGCGGTCTTCTTAAAAATAATCTACTTAATGCTTTAAAATCTTACAATGAAATGTACGACTAGCTAATTCACTGAATAATGTAAACGATGAGTCCAAGTTATTACAAGTTAATAATCATGTTTGCTGCAAGTTTTGTGTACCTGTTACAGCGTTATTTAAAGAAACCTCACAATCTTCAGACGTATATAGTACCAACATTGATTTATTCAAAAGAAAATCTATCTTCTTTGTAAATTGTTACCTCGAGAAAATAATTATTTCGTTTTTGTTGCAGTTGCCGGTTGCGGATCCTTTCTTGGAAAAAGTCAGCTTGTCAGACTTGGGTGAGTTTCACATTTGTTTACTTAAGAGTTCTTTTACTGTTGAAGTTTAATGTAAATTCTATTCGACTAACTATGATAATTAATACAGTGCCTTTTCCTTTATATTACATAAATACAGTTTTGTACTATACAGTGAAGTAGATAGGAAGCTAAATACGTAACATTGTTTTAATATAAGTAGGTACCTAAACTCCCATACTTTATTAAATATATCAATATTAATTAAGTTAGATTGTATTCTTTATACAACTTAACATTTATAAAGAAACATCTCAACGGCTATATAAAATAAGGGCTGGAATAAACAAAGATTAATTATACGAAAGTCCATTCGAAAATATAAAATATTACGATTATTAGGAATTATCTGAAGACTAGGCAGTACCTAGTTAAATATTTGGTTAGAAAATAGTTATTAAATCAAAATAATTTGATCTCGAGAATATCATTATAATGTACCGTGTTATACATATTCGTTCGAATATAGCTTGACTTATATATAATAGGTATATTTTTATTTTTCTTTACCATAAATATATCACCACCAATTTCTGGATGGCTGGCTTACCGACCGCCACTCGAAAATTTGCATCTGACAGTAATTAATGAAACAATTGAATTAATTAGGTGGCCTATTCAGGACTGACACCATGAACCCTATTAGAAACAGCGACAACAACAAAACAAGACGCATCCATTATCGTGTACAATTTACAGTTTTTACGAACATTATATTATCTTTACGATGATATAAATCGTCAATTTTAGCCGTATAAAGTTTTATGATTGTTTTGATAGCGATAAATTCGTTTTTTATCGACTGCATCATTTACTTTATCTATTTTGGTTGTGTACTCAAACTGTAGTCGGTTCTTGTTGTGAAAGTGTGTGCGAGTTCTGTAATACAAGCTAAATAATTCTGACATGTAGTTCTTGAATATTTATATTAATTGGTAATTAATTGATAACCTTGAAATGTCTTATAGTAGAACTGACGGGCGTTCAGAAAAAAATATATTTTATAAAAGTGCAATAGCTAGTCATACTTTTGACAGTCTATCTATTAGCATAATTAGTGTTTAATAATAAAACAACAAAAAACCGATGGAATTCATTCATTTATGGTCGTAGTGTACAAGAAAGTTAAATATAATAGTAATAAAAAAGAATCATATCAGGTAGTAGTTAGGATAGATTTTATTTCATATTTTTTTCTGAACGGCCATCAGTTCTACTATAAGACATTGCAAGTTTATCCATTAATTACTGGACACCCTGTATATTAATAAAATGGTGATCCGTGAAAGTGGCGGGACGTCGACGTTTATTAAAGGTATTTCGGTGGACATACTTATTCATCTTTTAAAAAGATATTGTAATCGAATCATTAGTAGTAGAGTTATGTTTTAGGCTGAATAAAATATGTCTGCGTTATTATCTGTTATATAAATAACCAGAATATTTGTGTATATTAGTGAGTATTAACTACTTTCCTGTAACCCTTAGGGCTACGTGCCCAAACAGCCTTTAATAAGAACTAGCGGTCGCCTAGTGATCGAAAACTAACATAATTGATTTAAATTTTAAGTTTGATCGTTATTAAGGTTGTATTGATTTAATCAAGGCTATGCAGGTTAATTTACCTATCTGTTCGAGTTAAAATCGAACACTCAGCTAATGCGCATAAATGCATCGCTAGCAACTATGCTCATTAGCGTTTTACTTGAATCTTTTAACCAGTTTGCGATCGATTCTCGTTGAGACACCGCGTGCTCAAACCAGAACCATTAACCATTTATATCATTTACCATTTATTTTACCAATTTATATAATTAGTCAAGTGTATTATGTTCAATTAGCATAATTTTAGTTTACGTGACTTTTGTTGATAGTTATTGATATATTGTGTTAATTATATTACATAATTACTCGCAACTTACTTTTTATTTAACTACTTTTACCATACCATTAAACTCTAAACAGAAAGTAGTGTCTTAGGACTCTTAGGTCACCATAGCGCCGCGGATAAATAAATACTACTTTCTTCATTACCTTTTCAAACAAATTATGATTTGCTTAACAGAACTATACTCTTTCATTGACGATATTCCTAAACTCGCTGTTTTCTTTATTACATATAAATAAAGTATGTAATCATGAACGTTACGAAGAACTGTACGACATCAGCACGAACAATGCCGAAATACAACGAACGCGATTCGACTGTGTGTGTCAAAGGCATGATTGTGTGCGTGTAGTGTTTTAATGTATTTCTAATGCACATTTTATAAAAATATTAGGATTCGCCCCTCCTTCTCCATGTAAACTTTAACATTGCCAAATTTCATAATCCTCCGTTCGCTCAATTTTCGTAAAAAGGGGTACACAGTTTTTGCTTTACGTATTAATATATAGATTCCATGGTTGTATTATCATGTTATATTACCATTTTTTTTTTATCTTTTCGAGTGTGTAATGTGATTTATTAAGTTAAAAGCTTAGTTGAATTTAGCAACAAAATTTTAATAAAATTATGACTGGTCGATGTTTGTACACAGGAAATATTTAATCTATCGAGTCGCAGCGGTACTCCGGCGGCCAGACAGAATAGGATTCCAATTATGTCAGGCATTCCAACAACAGACAGGTTTAAAACAATTGTGTGATGAATAAAACCTATAGAATACAAAATAATGATTTATAAAGTTTGTCTGTTCATCTGTATGTTTGAAGGCGCATAACTCAAAAATAACTGTAGGAAATTGAATGCCGTTTTTAGTAGATCAGCTTTTTTTTAGATAAAAAGAAAGAAAAATATAGATATATATATCTACTTCCAAAATTCACGCGTACGAAGTAACGGGCAATATATTAGAATTTAAATACTGTCCATAAAATGCTAATAAAAGAGAGCATACTAAGAATATGTTAAAATACCGAGATCTTAGAATAATTATATTTCGACGAAGTGAACTCGCAATTTCAATATTCTTTTATTGAAAGTTTATTAATAGTTTAATTAAAACGTATGTGCTGCGCAGCTAGCTCGCTCTTTGCTTTGCCTATTTACTTCTGCTTCGCACAATTATGATTTCTTATTTCCAAATATAAATTGACATTATCGAAAGTAAGTAGCTATCCGTTTCCACCAACTGTACTTTATTTTTAAATATACTTCATGATTGAGAAGAACGTTATTTGAAGCGTACTGAACAAAACATTATTGTGTGTTACGGTAAACGCGTTGGTTGTTTGATTCCCGCGGTAAATACATGGAAATAGAGACTAATGGACATGCGACTCTTCAGTATTAATGACTGGCATGCTCATTTTTAGTTTTCTAAACATAGAACGTAGGGGACGCGCGACTAAATCGACACACGCACGTTTACATCAAACGGCTTTTATGAAGTGCCGCGATATGACGAAATCAAGTGCCGAAGAAGATAAATTTATTAACTTGTTAATGATATATTTTAAATGGTGTAAATTACACTTCGAGGCAATACATACGGCTATTCAAAAAATACATTAGTTGTTTTTATAGAGATGATACTGTGAGAATATTATGCAATTTTACTGTGAATATTTAAAAGATGCGGTGACTATTCTTCTAGATAACTTGGTAAAATGGAGCTTTAAAATTAGTGTTTTCTTAAAATGTGTAAAATTCTTAGGAATTACACGCATAATTCTTAATATTCTGTTTAGAACCATTACATGTTATGATAAAATTCCATCTGCGTAAATTATGCTTAGATATGGAAGTTCACTCTAAAAAAAGTTGTTTTCAATTGATCATCATACGCTTTGGCAGCGGTACGTTTTAGCCGACTTTTCGCTTTGTCGAAAGTGTGGAGTGATGCGTTTTGGTCGCATCTCCTCGGGCACACGGCAGTCGTGCGGTGGGCGTGAGCTGGCAAGGGGCAGACGTTCAAGCGTCGACGGTGCGGCGAGTGGTGTCAAGTTCGTCGTGCGTGTCCCGGCGCGGGCGCGGGCGCGGGCCGCGCGCCGCGTATAATTAGCAGTGAGCCGTGGGAGGCGCGGCGGGCCGCACCGAGTGGCGGCGGGCGATGCGCCGCCCGGGCCCCGCGCATGCTGCGCTTACACTACTTTTCGGACAACCCCGCGCTCGCCGTCGACGACGACGAAGAGTCCGTCTATTCTATCGAGCTCATCAAGGAGTTCGAGGCCGTCGGCCGCGCTTGGAAGGCGTTCCTAGCTGACTGGCTCCTCAAAGGTGCCGGCTTGTTTATGTCACCCACGCGGCGCTCGCGCCGTTACCTGTTGATGTTTTCGTTTGTTTGCGTTGTGTCCGTCAGGGTTTGTGACGAATGTTATGTCACTGGTGACTTCCTGACAGTGCTTTGATGTTGCAGAATATTCACGTGTGCTCTTGTTTTATTTACGCGAACGGATTAACTCATTTTAGTTACAGCATGTCATAATGAATGTCATATTTTAATGACGGTACGCGTATTCTATAGCATGTTATACTGCCGCGGCTTTAGTGTTTTTAGATAACTACCATACCGTTAGTTAACTTCGTTTTTACTGTTCTGTGGCTTTTGCTATTAGTAGTATTTTTATTTAAAACTGTTTGTAACACTGTAATTGATTAGAAACCATGTATATTTCTATAACAGATTTTTAAGAATAATAAACAAAATGTATTTTGTAAGCGTGAAGTGTTCGCACGCGTCACTCGAGGCTCGTAGTGACGTCATGGCCTTACGCCGCGTGCGCAGCGCAACCAGCTATGAACGTAAATAAACAAATTGGTATCGTATCTAACGTATATTTATCACGTTTAGGCTAGCAACTAGGATTTTCTAGAAACTTCAAGTTTTTTATAGATCGATGAATATATTATAGTTCAAGACATTAACATTAAATGAAGCAATGATTATTCAGTAAATTTACTTTAAACATATATGACACGCGAAATTAACATGCGCTAGATGTAAACACGGTACCTAACGATATGATTAATTAGTCGTTTAAAACCGAAGTGTTAATTTCATAATATAACAGTTGTAATTAGTCAACTAAAGGGCAGACTATAATTGCATACCTACCGCCAATTAAATTAGTGTCATAAATAAAGTAATTATGATTATTTATGTGATTTAATGATATCAAAGTAAGTATTTATAGCATTAGTTGCACATTAGTTACATATAGTGAAACGGCGAAGCGAATATTAAATTTACAACGTACATTATGTTGGAACGTTTTCCTAGCCTTCCAAGTGTTCAATTTTATTACTATCGATAAATATTTAGTAATGAGTGCCACTTGATATTAACGTCTTTTTAATACATATAAAATGGCATATGGTCAATAATTGTTGGAAGCCCACGGCAAAAATATATTAGCGTACATCAGTTAGTGTGTGAGTGGTTTAATATACATGCGTGTTGTTTTAAAACCATTTTTGAGATTACAAAGCTTATATTATGACAATAAAAAAGCGGTCAAGTGTTTGTCGGACCCCATACACATTTAAAGGTGTGTCCAAACACAGCGCGCAAGGTGCGCGGCAGTACGCCGCGCTCTTTATTTCGTATTCAAACCACAATGAAAGCGGCCGCGTGTGTTGCATCTCTCCTTATTATTCATAAATTACTTAGAAGAAGGAATAGAAGAAAATGTATTAAAAAAAAGGCAATGTTGGATGCGAGCACTCTATCAACAGAGGCTACAAAATCTACAAGTGATCAATTACGAAATCAACTACCGAACGCCACAGTTTTTAAGATTAACTTTGGAAGAATTCGAACACATACATACATTGATAGAACCATTTATTAAAAAAAAAAGGATAATCACTGGCGCATGGCAATAACGACGAAAGAGAGACTTGGAATAACTTTACGATATTTGGCTACAGGAGACTCCTATTCTACAATACACATTTCACGTATCAAAGCAAACAATATCAGCAATAATTCCAGAGGTGTGCGATGCCATAGTGAGAACTCTTAAGGACATAGTACAGGTAAAAATGAACAAATTCATTACTTAAATTTATTTTTATTATACATTTGAATGTTTTAAACAACATATTGTTCATAATTAGGGTACAACACAGTAATCAGTCATAGTTGCTTTCAAAATATTAAACCATATTGATTCACAATATTAAACCATATCCGTGTCCAAATCGTGGATCAATTTAAGGCCAAATCCCATGTTACTAGAGGATGAGGAGTCTGAGATCGATAAACTGTGAAGTAAAATTATATCCTCGTCTGTTTTCAGTGTTATGGTCTTGTGTTGATGATTAATTTAGACAAGCCAAAATTATCAGCTTCGTATATTATAGTATTTATTGAATATTTAACTCTCGTTAAAGTTGTGGCATCATATTTTCTTAACTCGGCTGCTAAGTGCATGCGAAAAGCAACGTAGGGATCATTACTACTACTATCATTTGATTTCAAAAATGTGTCATCATAAGCAAACCATTTGGATTTATAGGCCTTGTTTAAACCTGCAACAGAAAAAGAGCAGTATTAAATTTTACGTTTTAATTATTTTAAAAAGGTTTCATTAGGTTTAAATTTAATATTATGTACTGTTAATAAAATATATAAAGAATAAACTTACCACATCCAGCGACATTACTTCTTTTTCTTTGTTTCTCTCCCTTCTATAAGAACTCAAAGACTTTTCATTCCCACTTTTAAAACGGCTTTCGGTTGTACCTACGAATTTTTTTGCTATTTCATTCTATAGATCTTCTCGTACGTTATTATTGTGATATTCTTTACGCCTAGTATCCCATAATGGACTATGGGAGCCATATATATTCCAATAAGACGAATAGCTGTTTCGTTATCCATTTTACTTGATAAAATACAATCACCGGCGAACGAACAATAACACCGTACCGCGCGGCAGGTAGCTCGCGGCTGCCGCGCGCGGCAATCGTCCAATCATAACGCGCGGCAATCGTCCAATCACAGCGCGCGGCCGCCGCCGCGTTTAATTCCCGCGCTCTGTTTAGACACACCTTTAGGATTCCGTGACCGAAATTTTCGTCGAGACAGACGTTCTTTATTGAATAGAAATTTAAATACCTACACAAAGTATTCCCACACGCTTATGTGCACTAGTTTCTTTTTTGCAACGAAGTTTGAGGCACTATTATGTAGGTAAGTATTAGGTATACTTACATGTAGTACCTCAAACTTCGTCGCATGACTATCGAGTGTAAAAGACTTTTTAAAAATGACCCGACTTCTTTCTACATAATATGTGTGAGAAACCCTAAGTTTTACTTAGTTTCTCGAAACGAAAACGAAATTAATTTTTTTTATAACCATACACTATTTGCATTTCCGAATAAGAAATATTTAATAAAAACTTATTTTTGTCGGCCTCGATGGCGTAATGGTTAGTGTAACCGACTGCCACGCCTGAGGCCGCGGGTTCCATTCCCGCACAAGTCAAACATTTGTGTGCATGAACATGGATGTTTGTCTTGGTCTGAGTGTTTCTATGTATAATATGTATGTATGTATTTACAAAAAAGAAGTATATATGTATGTATCCATTGTCTAGTACCCATAGCACAAGCTCTGCTTAGTTTGGGCTAGATGGTGTTGTGTGTATGTGGTAGAATATTATTATTGTATTAATTTAAAAAAAAACAAACAAACAAAACAGACAAACATTATATTATTTATAGAATAACAGCAATATTTACCAGTATTCGTAAGATCAGGTGGTAATATTAACTCTCTGTGCTACTGAACGTCAAAGATCGTTTGTGAAACAATATCTAAACGCCGTGGTCAGGCTAGCGTAGCTGCCTGCTTTTGTACGTTCATTTAGTACACGCAGTGTGTGCAGGCAATGATTATACGAGTCTTGTGGTGCGCACATACAGAGGCTTGCTTTTGACGCGTCATCATGAATATTAAACTCAACACATCCATGTAACCGCAAATCGTGGTGTTAGTTATGGGTCATGTTTTGTTTGTGTTTTAGCCCAAGAGTCAAGATTAAGGGTCACTTGCACATCAACTCACTAAATACGTTTAGTACTAAATAGATTTAAAACATCGTGGCATCTCAGTCACCTTCACACGAATGACTTAAACAGCACTTAGTGAGTTGTTGTGCAAGTGGTCCTTAGTATGTAACAGCTATTGACAATATGGACTGAAACTAAGCATTATAAACTTCGGGTTTGTTGATAGAATCTTTAACGACGGTGCCATATCTTACAAGAAAACATATAGAAAGTTACATACATACACGGTCTCCCCACTGAGCTATCGCTGCTCTACAGATAAAAGCAGCGATAGCTCAGTGGGGAGACCAATAGACTGCAATGCAGAGGGTCTCGGGTTCGAACCCACGTCGCGCACCTCTGACTTTCGGAAGTTATATGACTTTTCGAAATTATGTGCGTATTGATTGACAATTATCGCCTGCTCCGTGCCTCGGAAAGCACGTTAAGCCATTGGTCCCGGCTGCCATGAACATCTATGGCAGTCGTTATTGGGAGTGTCGACACAAAAGATCCCACTGGATCGAAGTGTCGCCGGTCTGCACTGACTGGCCACCACATAAGATAAGATAAGATACATACATATATAGTCTTACGCCTGTTACCCTGCCTGATTGTAAAAGTAATTTGTCAGCCATGTTTTTCAGATATGCCTAATAGCCGAAGTATCACCAGGTTGAGTCGATCAAAGCTATTTGCCGACTGTATCTTGATAGTTTAATCTGTATGTACTGACTAAATCTACGTATAACCGCTACCTACGTTTATAGTAATAACGTTACGACGCACATGAAACATATGCAAATTGAGTAGAATTCATCAACGTTTTATCGATCGCCTTTATAAAACGTTCCATATACATTTGCAATGTCTACAAGGTAAATCTAGTCATCTGCAATGTAGTTGGGTTGTACAAGAGATGTATAGCCGAATATGGCTACGAAACATGAATAAGGCTACAGACTAATAAACTGTACTTGTCCTATTGATAACTAACATAAAGAAGAGAAGTTTGAAAGGCATGGGTCATGGTTGCATGTGTATAATGCCAATGATGTCTGAGACCAATATATTGTGACAGCATCCAGATGCTTATGACAGCACCTTCTAGTTTCATCACGGCATTCCATGAGTTGCCGTTTAATATTCCATAATATAGGTCAATACAGTTTCTTGAGGTGCTTATTGAGTTAGTTAAAATTAGCCACAGGTACATACTCAAAAATGTCTCAAGTTTCGAGGGTAAATACATAGTAGCCATCTTTTACATTCATGTATAGAATAAAGTGGGACTCTTCTGAATTAGAAACTCTTCTGAACTCCTCTGAATGAGAAACTTATTAATCAGCTTATGTGTGCTCAGTAGTAATCATAATTATCACGGCAATCGGATTGTGTTAATTTATCTTTATTGAACGGCTTAATTAAATCCTTGATTATGTCGCAATAATTAGTTTAAGTTGTCCGAGGCCTACGTTCGAAAAATAAATTCTAATGGATGATTGATTTAATTAATTTTATGTTTTGATCATGCTACATATCACAAACAATAAGACAATAATAGGAAATAAAAGTATTTAATTATAGAAAATATATTATGCAGAGATGAACTACATCATAATACTAAGTATACGACTTAGCATCGGTAGAATAATTCATAGAATTTTAATACTGTCAACATATTATACAAAAAGAATGAGTAATGAGTAACAGTATTATACTGTGGGAATTTTCTTGAATAAAACAGTGATCTTGGAACGGTATATATCGTTTATTAAAATATGCATAGTGCACCACCTAAGTACAAACTTTAGTCACACAACGTATATCCATACCAGCCTGCCAAAATATAAAATCTACCAATCATAGAACAATCTACTTGGGATGATGTTCGTCGACCGCTGGCACCCATCTCGCTCTCGCACGCACGTTATGTATGGCGTCGCCTTCTCGCACAGTATAAAAATAATGGTCTGCTGCTGGCGGCCGCCAGTGCCCCATGGTGTAGTATCTTAGAACAAATCTTCTAGGATTTATTTTACTAGCGCCATCTAACGGACATAGTTGAAATAAATTAGTACAGACAGTCGTCAATGTTGTTATTTAAAAAAAAAACGAGTTTATAAAAGAGCCTTACTTTTTTATATACCATTAATTAAAAATAAAACTGAATCTCGAAATAGTTTATTAATTTACTATTTTTGATTAAACGCCATGCTCTAAATAATAAATTAGACTTTATTTATAAAACTTGATTACAGATATGAATTTTCATTTTTATCTCGGCAACATTCTATCAATCAAAATTCAAATATGTCTGCGGTGTTTTGATGCGCACAGGCATTTTTTTCATTTCTTAACTTTCAATGTTATCTTGTTTATATTGAAAGTGGTTTCATTGCTATTAGCGTCGAGTTGAACTATCCTCCGCTGTGGCTGTGAGCTTGCTATTGACGTCGAGTTGGATTATCCTCCGTCGTAGCTATGTGTATAAATTGTGGGTTTAAAAAACAAGACATAAGTATCTCAAACGTATTTTACATACCATATTTTTTGTATTATGCTATGTAGGATACGTTTGAGATATATTTTGTTTAAATGTTTTTAGACCCACAATTTACCTACCTATACACATTAATATGTATATATATTTTTGTAGTAGCTATACGTAGGTACTAATCTATACTTTACATATTATCTATATATACGTAGGTACCTACGTGTTTTGACGAACTTCAAATTCAACTATGAGTACTAGATGGCGCTACAAGCGCGGTACAAGTTCATGACGTAAGATACCCATCTATACCCGTAATACATATTAATCTATGCAGTGCCCGATGACTCTCAACGCTGGCATGTCGTCTGTTGACGTTACGAACGCGACATGACGAAATGTATGTTATGTTATGTGGTTCCCACAATACTATAAAAATTTCTGAAATCTCATATTTTAAAACTGTGACACGAAAATCTATTCATACTTTATCTATACTTATATTTGCTTATTTTTTAAATTTAATTGCCTTTGGAAAACGTGTCCGTCACGCATTTGCATACAAATAAATCAGTTTCTCTCCAAAATGTTGCCAATTTAAGTAGCATTACGACAATGTGGTTGAGTCGTCGTGAGAATACCTACTTATTTAAAACTGATGCTTAGTAACAATAAATATTACGAGACTTTGATCTTAAGCAAGGTCTCATAATTATGAGCACGTGTGGGTAAATTTTATATTTATTAACCTCTGAGTCTTCTTCAGAGGTTAATGAAAACACTATGTGGGTCTGTGTGTCTGTCTGTTAGTGACATGTATAACTCCGGAACCACTGGACCGATTGACTTGTAACTTGGTGTGCAGACACCTTGGGGTCATATCTCGGTCGAATGGGCCCCGTGGGTCAAAATACCTCCGAGATATAGGGGTCACAAGGTCACATGATGTACATTTAAGACGAAGAGGTTGAATCCTGTGTTTTTACTACACCCATCTCGTATTTGTGTAGATTTATTGCTATTATTCAGTTATTCACCATAATATATCGTCTGCAAAATTTATTTTGAGACATGTAAAACAATTTTTAAAGTCGTTATTACCAAGCAGATCGGCATATAGTTAACCGGGTACTAATGAATACGATTACTCCAAGAATATATATTTCTTATCCTCATCTACTTAAGGAAATGTCAGCATCGCTTGACAAGTATTTACGATGTTGTTCTGCTTGCGCTCTCAGGAGCTTGTACGGAATGATGTACAATGCGATCGGGTATTGAATTGCAGTAGCCTATGATGCAGTTACAATTGCCTTTATTACACGGACTTTAAGCCGATTATTTGTTCGAATTGCTATCTGATAAGTTTCCATAGCGAAAGCCACTTTTCGTTTAGTTACTAAAGAGCGCTCTCTCAACATCAACATAACCTTAAACTAGTTTCACTTAACCGCATATTATGGCTAAACACTAAATACTACCTGATATTTAATTATTGTTTTTCTACGTCTGAGATCACTTAAAACATGTGTATCGTACAATAATCTACCAGATCCTCTTATAAAAGTATATACAGCAGATATGCCTGGTTAAGTATGTTGTCTATTTGTATATGACATTATTATACGTTAAGTGTGGTCTTTGCAATCATTGACTATGGAACAATAAGTGAAATTAACTGCCGTAGTCGTGTTATAGCGGGAACAGCGGGTAGAAAGTTTTGCAGTGCATCGCTCTCAGTCTAACTGCGGGCATTAAGATTCTATATTATATATTAAGTGAGAGTGTAATCTTTGGCAAGCAGAACGTAACATCGATTTACTTATCACTTTAGAGTAGCAAATTATACGGATCTTGCGTCAAATAGTGCGAATTTAGGTGCGTTCAGGCGTTGCAGCCGTACATATTACTGAAAGTAGACATAGGTCACGTGTCATATCCGTGGTTCCTATCTTTTCTAATTACATATAATTTATTCTTTAAAGTGTCTCTGGTTTTGCTAATATGCTTCCAACAACACACTTCTGATTAAATTAGGTGCTGGTTTTAAGACAGTTTAATTTTTCTGGGAAAAGTTAAAGCTGTCTTTACAGCGAGACTCATGAATTTTATTTTTATCCGATTAAGCTGATGTTGTTTTTTGGGACTAACACACGCTCTATCATCGCTATAGCATTGAAACCTGCACCTAATTTAATCAGGAGTGTGTTGTTGGAAGTCTTCACAGCGAGACTCACGAATGTCTCGAAATTCGGCGTTTATTATGTTCACCGCTGCTGAACTCGGCTAAACATGTGCTATAGCGATGATAGAGCGTGTGTTAGTCCCAAAAAAAAGACATCAGGTTAATCGGATAAAAATAAAATTGTACAAATATTCTGCACGAATGAAGTAGAGACAGACGGTGTCATAGAGTATTTCTGTACTGGTATAATAGCTTGATGCAGGAATACTCGTGTCAACTACCAAGGCCAAGATTTAGGTAGCCTCGTGTTAGTGCAACGAGACTTATTTAGCGATTACTATTGAGCATCCGTATTGCATTACATAGTCATACTGACACTTGATTCTCGCATACTTGACGCTAGTTATGCCTTAATGCTCAAATCATTAAAGCTTCTGTGTAAACTTCGAATGAAATAATAAATTTTGTAATACAATGATTCTTAGTTATAATATTGTTTATGACTGCACGGATGGCGTAGTGGTTTAAGTGGTCGCCTCGCCACTGCCACCAAGCCGTGTGTTGTTGGTTCGATCCCCGCACGAGACAAAACTTGGTGTGATCCACAAATGGTTGTTTCGAGTCTGGGTGTTCTTTGTGTCCGTTGTTTGAATGTTTGTAAACTCCTCCGTGACACAGAAATTATTCCTAGTGCGGAAGTGGTCATTTGTAAAAAGAAAGTGGAAGAAGTTATGCCAATGCGTATCAAAACACGTATAAACCGGGTTCGGATATCTGTAGTAACCGTAATAGTTCGTACAGTAAACTCTTTGAATAATGTAGGTAAATCCTGAAAATTACATTACTATTAGTAACTTTTTCTTTACAAATACCACTTTATTAAATATAACTTGTTCTTGTTATGTTGCTGGTACTGCGAAAAGTTATCCACAGAAAGAACAACATAATTAATTGTAAGTAATAAAAACGTGGCAGAAGTTGATAGTACCTACCTACGCCAAGATTAATTTGTATAAAATAAAATATATAAAAAAATTACCCTGGAAATAATATTATTGTAGAGTACTGTTTTTCTTTTTGGAAAGAAGCAAGTTTCAAGAAAGGATTTTATTTTAATTAACCAATAATATTATATTAATAGCAATACATTCGAACTAGAACTGTGTACTTACATATTAGGAGAGTGTTCTTGTAGGTAATCCGAGATGTGAGACATTACGGGCGAAAGCGATGCATTCAGATATACGAAACGATGACCGAACTGTGAAAGGCTTAATTTGATTAAATTATAATCGAATAAAGAAATAAAATCCATCGTCTAATTGTTTTATGCATTTTATCTCGTCCGATCACGAGTTATTTTAATCGAAAAACTGTGATGATAATAGAATCTATCTTCTACATTAATGAAGTATCTACTACACCATTGACCGTGTAGGTTACACTAGACCCAGATTCGCGTCTGCGTCAATATATATAATAATAAAATAAAGATAAAAGGCCTTTTATTTGTTCTTATAAATTACATAATATTAAACTACTTCCTAAGTTAACTTAAATCTATGTCAAGAACCCCGGGTGGGTAAAGGCCTCCTCCAAGGATGCCCAAATTTCCTTATTTTGAGCTGTTTGGCACCAATTTAAACATAATTATCACGTGTAATGTATGTAAAATTCGTAGTCAGCTAACGAAAAGCGGCAATGTTTTAATAAGAAATCACGGTAGTAATCTGTGTGCCTGCAACACCAAGGTTGTCGGTGCGGCACTGACGGCCAAGAAAGGAACACTGGACAAAGATAACTGATCCTATCGCTACAAGAAAGCTTCCTTAATAAGCTTTAGTGTCCTTCACCTCAGGCACAAATAAAGTATAATTTCGCCCGTAAATAGACATCACAGTCGAGCTACTTAAGGTCCAAGCGGCGATTCTATTGTACTCTACATGTTCAAAGTAACATTAAATAAAATTCACACAACAAACACTAAAGTGTGTTTAAAAGCTTTGTTGCTGTGTGTATTTTCCTGTTATACAACATTTGTTGCGTGATGAGGAAAGTTTCGATAGGTAAACAGTGTGTTGACCGCGACCCATTCACTTCAAAATGTTTAGTATGCCGATTTAGTACTGTTATTTAACTTATTACTGAATCACATGATGCACTAGTTTTGAATGTATCGGTTTTGTAGAGTCTTTAGTTTTATATTACAAATTTGCGTTGCGATTGTACAGCTTATCGAACTATAATTATTGTTTGTTCTGTTAATGTCGGGTTCGATTCCCGCACAAGTCAAACATTTGTGTGCATAAACATGGATGTTTGTCTTGGTCTGGGTGTTTCTATGTATAATATGTATGTATTTACAAAAAAAAAGTAGTATAAGTATGTTTATCCATTGTCTAGTACCCATAGTACAAGCTCTGCTTAGTTTGGGTTAGATGGTGTTGTGTGAATGTGGTAGAATATTATTATTATTATTAGTATTAATTAATTCTCAGTAGTCAGCTGGGGCGTGAAAACTGCCTTGATTGATGAACTTCATCAGATTTAGTCCTTATTGTGTGTGTAATCTGTATATATTTGGAAAATAAGATAAAAAGTTGCTTTTTGGACATTTTCGTAACTATTATTTTTAATAAAAATAAATCAAAATTACATGAATCTCTTAGTAGAGGCGCGAACTTAATTGGAAGCCTTAAGCTAACATTTAAACAATCCTTTCAAGTTTGCTTGTTAAAGCTTCTAATGAAACTTAACGTTAGTGCTAAGAGTTTGTCTGTTTAAGTCATATTCTCCCATACTATGCCTAGCATGACATTTGATTTGATTTAATATACCTATATGATTTATTATAATTAGAAATATGGTGTTCACAAATAAAATATTTATCATATTACGTGGCTATTTTAAAACGAGCTCAGAAATAATAATTATGCGTAATACTCAAGATGATAGTATAATTATTATAATTCATTTATTGTCGCACTAGATTATGCCTGCGGCTTCGCTTGCGTAAATGTAGGATAAATTACAGTTTGTAACTATACTTCTTTCTGGATGAAAGATAACCTATGTCCTTTTATGTACTCCTGACAACGTGTATACGAAATTTCATAATGATTGGTCAAGTAGTTAAGGCGGGAAAGCGTAACAAACAATCTCACTTTCGCGTTTATAATATTAAAATCCTAAATAATATAGTAAGATCACAGGATACTTATCATTCAGAAAAAGTACCTACTGTTCCCGAGGGAAATAAATCTGACATAACCTACATTTACACGAGTGAAGCCGCGGGCAATATCGTCATACTTTAAGTCCGAATATAAAACAATACATGTTATTGAAATTAAAAACGAATAATATTTAAAGTACTCTAATTTATCAATGATGTTTAATGTCTTATTTATCATTCAGTGATGGAATTAACGCAAATGTAATATCAAGTTACAAGCCAGGTGCAGTCTGCGGTATCTCTATATCGTTGTTATAATTGACGACGTGCATTGCATGCATTTCTGACATCTGATACACTTGTCAAAGCATTTTGAGACGCATTCAATCGAGTCTCGAGGCGAGCCATCAATTTCTCAGACTATTCGTCAAAGTGTGATATTATTACTTTTAAAGGAGGAATTCTAAGGTATACATGTCACAGATTTCTAACTGTGAAAAGAGATGCAATACATATGATATTGCGTTACGTTTACGCGAATTGAATACATTGAAATTAAACTACTTTGTACGAGCTCTATTGATAATAAAAATACATTTATGAAATAATTGCGATCGGCAAAGTCTACAATCGTTTCCTGACTTGATCAGAGATGTTTGGCGAATGAGCCGGTTCAAAGTGTTCAAAACTGACGAGCGTTCATGAAGACTGGAATAAAAGTGCATAAAAAGAAAGATAATATGTCTGTACAGTAGCAAGTGGAATCCAATAATCTCTGCATATCTCGTTGGAGTCACACGCTCGAGTATGCGTTTCCACTGACGCGGAGCTGGGTGGAGTGGAGAGGAGCGGACCGTGAACTGGCCAATCATAGTGCTCGATATCTCCACTCCGCATCAGTGGAAACAGTGCAAGTTGAGCGGAGCGGACTTTCAAATAAAATATAATGAAGATGCGGCACCGAACCGGACAGAACGGAGTCGAGCAGGCTGTGGTGCTGAGCGGAGCGCACGAAGCGGAGGGTAGGACGGTGCGGCGCGGCGGGTAGTGTAGACTTGTCAGGAAAGGACTCGTGCGCTGCATTTTAGTTTAGTTTGCGATATTATGAAATGACGGCGAGCGACTCAAAGCGCGGTCATTTATGTCGTTGTACCAAATACAGTCGTATTCTGAAGCACTTTAGGTTGAATTTAAATTGTTACTGAATTAGTCTCTTCGCCGCCACTCCGTCCGTCGGCGCTGACCCTTAATAAAAACAAAAGTGGCTGTTCAGCAGATTTTCGATGTCTATTACTTTGAGAGTAACATATTATTTAGTAAAAATGTAGTTGTATTATATACCTGAATCGCGAGAATTAGTCTCACATTAAAATTGTATTATGATCGGACCAACTACCATAGAAGTTTTGTTCTAGATGCAGAAGTTCAATATATGAGTAAATAAAATTAAAATGCAATGTATTTTCGACACATAGTGCTTCGGATGAATAACAAATACGCGCGTAAGAAGTGTCACCGGCAGTGATACGTATACCTACAATTCCAAGACGCATATATTTTAGCTATTCATAAGCAGCCTTAGAACATGAGCGTATGCATTAAATTTACATAATACTTCGAATAATTCGATTCAAAAGCAACGGTTTGATGGGATTTTACTATAGGTATAATACTTTAACGCAGATTTGAGTTAAATAATAATTTAGATAAATATAGTGCTTAAATATTATACATAATAGCTCATTTATAAACTGTCTCATTGTTGGGCACGGAGCTCTTCTCAATATTAGGTCATTGTTAAATCAAATATAATTAACAATAGTCATTTTTTGGACTGTATGTATTCAGCATAAAAATGTGGCGACATCTACCAAAAAATTACTTAACTCGTTGGATAATAATTTATTTTTGTTTATTCATGTCTTCATTCATTTCATCCACGTTTATTCAACATCTGCTGTTAAATATTTAAAATTAAATAAATGACAATTGGTCATACAGAACGGTTAATGTTTAATGTTGATCGTTGATGCTATTAACATAATGCATTGGTTGGTAAATACATCTAAGTTCATAAGTAAACAATATATAAGTAAACTATAGTCTTTATAAACCTTGAGTGTGTTAGTTTTGATTCATAATTATATAATATTATATCAGCCCTGTATTAAACTGTCCCACTGCTGGGCACGGGCCTCTTCTCACTATGAGAAGGGTTAGGCCATAGTCCACCACGCTGGCCTAGTGCGGGTTGGCAGACTTCACATATTTTCGAGAACATTATAGAGAACTCTCAGACATCCAGATTTCCTCACGATGTTTTCCTTCACCGTTAAGAGGAAACACAAGGGCCGTATTTCCATACAAACGTAGTCCCCTGTTTCTTCCCTGGATAATGTCAGTAGAGCAATATTTTTTTCCAAAAAATGTATGGGCTCTATTGGCATGTCCTTATGTTTTCCTTTTTTTCATAAATTAATTATTAAAAGAGACATGAGCCTTCAAAAACCTCAATAATTGACCAGATTTTCCGCTATGTTCAAACATCTAGAAAACAAATTTGAGTAGATTATATAAAAAAAGGAAAACATAGGAGCACGCCCAAAGTCTTTCTTTAATTTTTAATGAAAAAAGTAGTTAAATCGGTCAAGTTTTGGAGAAGTAATCAGGGGACTACGAAACGTTGATTTTGTGTACTTGTAATAGGTATTTTCGGTCCAAGCTGCAGTTGTCTCTATCGCGCTCATGATACTGTACACATGGCACTACGAGACAGCAATAGATTTTACAAGTACCTACTTTTTAATTCTATCGCCCTTAGTGTTTCCTCTTAAAGCAAGCGAGAATCAACTATTTAATATGCATATAACTTGGAAAAGTCAGAGATGCGCACCTTGGCTTCGAACTCGAGACCTCTGCGTGGCAGTCCAACGGTTTCCCACTAAATTTATCATTTATTCTATTATAGGGAATTATCAACTTAAATGTAAGTAAATATCTTGTTATGATGTCTAAAATAATCTGTGGTGACTGCGCTTCAAACCTTCTATAATATAATGGCTCATGGAAAACTGTATTAAGTATAATACAAATTGCGAAGTAAAAACAATATGCAATAATAATAAAATTATTCGCAAAAACGAGCAGTGACTTGTGATTGCAACTATTATAAGAACTGCTTTACTTGCATATGACTTAATCATTGCAACATTGAAAGTGTGAACTCTTGTCCAAATTTGTTTGTTTAAGTTAAGTATATGTACTTAACTTAATGATATTATTATAATTCTTTTATCAATTACTTATTTTCTGATGTTGCCACGGTTTATTTTAAAACACAACTTTTATAATACAATATAAAACAAATAGTTTTTAAATCCTATATAGTTGTTAAATTCGTTATTACCGTGATATAATGACCCAAATACTGTGTCGATCGCCGTTAAGAAATACCATTACCTTTTGTGAGCATGCATGCTTTATTACCAGTTACTAACTAGAAGCTTATGAAGAAAAGCTTGAGATTTATTGCGTCAGCATAAATTGAGACTTTATAAACTAAAGATACTTTATTCATATTACGATCTGCATTCCATTCTTCCAATTCAGCTAAACCAGATAAATCACTGCGCTTTCGTCATCCGATCGATATTTGATATATTATAAAGAGTTCTCTCCCCGTTGTGTCTATTAGTCTCGGTAACTTAGGAACTCAGTCTGTTTAACTTCCGTTTTGCTACTAAGTTACTTGTACTAAGATCCTCCTACACGCTGAAGAAGGACTCTTCAGCGTGTAACCAAGTCGTACGCAACATGTACGTTCAGATTCTAGCTCGTTCTACTTACACGCTTACGTTAGTATAGTAGGGTAGAAAAAGCCTTTTAGAGTGTAAACTTGCAGAACACAGTTCCATACACGTTTAATATCTTGCGGACTGCAGGCAATCCCGGATGTCTGTTACGAATGTATCATTTCATAAAAAAATTCGAGACCGTCATTGAAAACGACGTACAATACTTAAGTATCTTATAATTATCTATATAGCTATGTTATAACAACATATGTGCAATAATAATATTAATAAAAAACAATATCTACATGCAGACCGCAAAATCGCAGATTGACAAACAAAAACTTATAGTAGGTAATAAGAAAATATAACATTTATTAGCCGAGAACATGAAACATGTACGCTATAATTTTCTTTTTGAATACGTCTCGCACAATAACAAAGTAATTATCTTCTTCATAGAGTTATTATATTTTATTTTTTAACGGAGGAACGAATATTTTCTAAACGGTTTAAATACATAAATGGCTAATGGATATTTATGCATTGTCAGATCATTGCTAGCCTGGAGCATAACTTTATATTTCTCTGTTTCCTTTCTACCCATATCGTCGGTCACATATCTATCTACTTCTTTTTCTTTCTTCTTTATCTCCGATGTCCAACATTGGAGATTAGGAAGAAAAAGGAAGCGAAATTTCTAAAATAATTACAGTTGGTAACAGATTTTTATACGGAACCATTTTAATTACGCCACTAATAAAATTATAATTATATAGATACACTAATAATTATTCGTGTATCTATATAATTTACACTTAGTGACGCGTTGCCTACAAATTGTGCGTTTACGCATATTAGCCCAAGGCTTCCGGAGTACTTCCTTACTTTTTAAAATTGATGAACTCAATAACCGAGTACTTCCTTACTTTTTAAAATTGATGAGCTAAATATTTTTACCGTTCCCTTGAAGGTAAGATATCCTTGGCGCACGAGTCCGAATCGCACAACAACACGATATAGCTCATATTGTAATACCAGAATGAATAAAGATGTTTACCTTGTGTTGTGTATCTAAATTGTTTACGGAACGTCGTGACTTCAGGGTCAACCTTTTTTTGTTAAAATGTAGGTTCATTCCTAAGATTTCGTCTCGTCGATTATTTTCTGGTACGCGCCTATACAAGTGAATGCCTTCCCCGTCATTTTATTTTATCCTAGATTTTGCCTGCGGCTTCGCTCGCGCAAATGTAGGTTAGGTTAGCACCTCTGTGTCGTGTGTCCATCCCCTCCTTAAGGGGGGACAGTAGGGCTTAAATATAAAACCTCGGCGGGGTCGCGACTGTACATTTAGGTGCACATACAAGGTACCATATGATCTTTTCTGATCTCCTGAAAATATGTAGGCGAAATAATGATCGGTTGAGTAGTTAAGACGTGAAAGCGTAACAAACAAATAAACAAACATACTCAATCAATATAAATATGTGAGTAGGATAGATTGGGATGTTTGAACTCAATATAGGCTGTGACGAAGCTTGACTATCCTGTAATTTAAATATTGCTTATGTTAAAAATCACATACAAACGCCGTATAATCTCACGCTTATTTCTCCGAAGGAGCAAGCCGAGGTAAATTACAGCCATTTTTCGCCAGTTATGGTTTTAGGACTTATCTAATAGAATCCGTACCTATTGCCGTCTACTAGGCACAGTATCAGTCTCCGTGCTGTTACCAAGATTTTCCTGACATCATAATCACACTTTGCCCAAAACTTTAATCGAACACGAGGCTTGTCAATAGTTATTTATTTATATAGCCAGCCCGTAGTTCCAGTACTGTTAACTTCGTTCCGGATGGCAGATACGAATATCGTGTCGGGATAGTTACACCCTGTGTGTCATTATAATCATGCAGAGCTTAAAAATAATCACACTAATAAGATTTTATAGTAGTCCGTATAGTTGTTACTACCGCTCGTACTGCGTAAAAGTTCGTTTTCACGCATCCAACTAACGGAAAGGAAATAAAATGTAATTTTCAGTTCATTTAGAAGTCTGCATCTTAAAGTAGTTTATTTTGCAAATACGAGAATATGGCACTTAAGCGCCGCTTGGAAATGAGTGTAATTGTGTTCCGTGCTCTGTGGGAAAGATAAATTATAGTTATTGCTTATTCAGACAGTCTTGTTAACGACTGGCTAAAGTTGACAGGAACAGAAGATATTGGATAATTAGACAGTTAGCTAATACTTGACTCGCTGTGTTGTCCTGAAACCCTTCCCGTTATTGTTTTACTACCATTGTTAGCTGACAGTATACATTAATTTTGTTAAGACTGTCTGGTTAAACTGACAGGTTAAGTTATTAAATTATAACTTCTATATAAATAGAAGTTATAAGAGTCAGTCTTTAACCTGTCAATTGTTGGAATGCCAGACATTTTCGGCAACCTATTGTGTCTGGCCATCGGTGTGCCGCTGTGACACGTCAAACGGTTTTACAATTCACATTAAGTACTTACAATTAAATTATTACGACAATCTTTTGTTCTAATATCAATAGCGTCAAATATGTTGAGTGAATATACATTTTAATATTATGTCATATTTTCCGAGAATGGTTTAATACAAACGCACATGGTTGGTTATCAATACAACTCCTAGTAGCACTGATAACGTGCCTACAGTGTGCAGCAAAATTGTGAGCGATTTATTAGAGAGCTCAAAACAACAACGTATATTTCTAAGTACAGTCTTATCGCATATTTTTATACAGATTTACATACTTTATTTCTTAGCCTTAATAAAGACATTAAATACGAATAAAAAGTGTATGAAGTTGAATATTATTAGGTTTACATAAAAGTGTACTAAATATATTATTAAAATTTAGAATATTCACGTTATTTCGTCTCCTTTTCAAAGCATCACAGCAAAAATATGCATCTATAAATATTAACGAAGATTTCATATTACCAACGATTCCTAATCAACATAATTTGAATGAGAGCAAACATGCTCGCGCCTTTAATAAACATAGAATGAATAACTATTAGTGTGATTGTCCAAATTGGCATGCTTCTAAGATTACATGTATAATAAATATCATTATGTTACCTGTTATGTTGGCATCCTGTATTTATTGTGAGCTATTTTTAGCACCTGCGTGAACACAAGTGCAGTGGCACTAACGACAGTAAATGATTTCGTAACTAATCATCTAAATTCTGATCAGAGGCCTTACAACTATTTCAGGCATTTTTATTGCATAGGCGAGAACGAGACAGCTCATTACGAGTGTATAGCGTTCTCACTCGCGCATGCAACAACAATTCTAAAAGAGATGGCGATTCGACTTCAGTTCGTTATTTTATAGACATTTTAAAACGTATACGACGTTTCTGAAGACATAGTTGGCATGAAGCATCAGTGAATAAGACATATTTGTCGTTCACTCTCGTTTTCATTCTGCGTACGACCACACTGCGATTTCCTTTTAGTTTCTATGCCGAGACTCGCCACATTAATAGATGCGAAGACGGTTAATACTCTCAGTTATATTTGTATCGTAGGTATATTTGTTTGTATGCATAAAAATATAAAATAAACTTGTCTTTTATTAATTAGCTACGAATTATAACCATCTACATTAATACATTCATTTATCTCGCTCGATCCACGTTGTAGTTAGAATGTGCTTTAGGTAATACTTGCCTAGATTCATTAATAGTTATTTGTTGCCAGCCTCAAAATTCATCTCATAATAAAATAAAAGTGCCAGATTGTTGTACAAATAAGGTAATAATAAATACAGTTTCTAATACTTTAAACTTTATTCTGTACTACCAGGAAAATATATCGAATAAATATTAATCGATACCATGTGATATTTGTTCGGATACACACATCAGCCATTGTTATTGCTCACGTAGAAACTGATTATAGAGCTAGGAATTCATAGTTGTTTTGGTTACAGTAAATGGTATTTATTGTACTCGCGTGTTTCATAAAAATATATGATTATAATTTCTGCAAACACAACCTTGTTTGCCTGCTGTCAGAGCCACAAAATTCGTTTTCACCAAAATTAGACTGAAGTACTTAACACTGAAATACTAAAACCCAGTGACAATTCGATTGTATTAGTCGAGTTGAACGTTTAATATGATGTTAGTCAATGCACGGCACTATTAATAGTTTTTTAAAATGACTCACTGCCTAATAATATATCCGCGTTGACGTACTGATGTGTGCGTTTGCATGTAAATACTAAAGTGTCATTATGGTTATTTCAGAGGAGGATGAGTCCCAGATATTCGTCAAATTCTTCAAGTTCCATAAGTGCTACGACTTGATCCCGACGTCGGCCAAGCTGGTGGTGTTCGACACGCAGCTCCTTGTGAAGAAGGCATTCTTCGCACTAGTATATAACGGTCAGTGTGTAACAAAACTGTTTGCGTACTCGCTTTGTGGACACGAGAGGCATTTATCATGTTGAGAGCTGTGTGACAGGTTAGTTTATCGAACAACTTCGGATTTGTACGCACACGCATAGAGTCAAAAGTAAATATTGTGTTATCAACTCTGCATTATAATGCCACTTTTAGTCCCATCGGTTTTCATTGTTACTATTTCTGAAAGATTTTTGGAGGTCAGGCATTAGTGTTCTTCATGATAAACATTTTTTGATGCCTTGTCATAGTGTACTAACAGCACAATACATTCATTTCATATTAATTTCGACTGAATAATATAACCTTCGGCCAAGCGACTGTTATTATAAAAAGCGTTGCGAATTTTTATAGCAAAAAGTGTATGCGATTTCAAGTGCGTTTAAATGCATAGCGAGGTGATTAAAAGAAATGTTTTCCTAATGAAGAAATGCATTCTTGATGTAACATTTATGATTTATTTATGCAGCTATGGTGTTTGCAATGTACGGCGGAATCCATAAGAAACAATACGGCCGTGTTGCCATGGAAACCAAGGTGTATATCGTTCCAAAACTATTTGCCCGATTAAAATAAGCTTTAGCGTGAAAAGAAGATGTATTATTGTTTTTATTACGCTGTTACTGTTATGGTATACATATTAAGAGACTTTTTTTTCTTTATTTAATTAGGGAATTAAGAGACTTATTAGTGTCGTACATCTTTTTGCACAGTGTTGCAAGTGTTTCTAAGAATATAAGGATACTAATATGAAGATTTTATATGAAGTTTATGCAACGTATAAGAACTTCTTCCTTTACTATTTAATCTTAAGGCTTTAACAGTCTTCATTGCTTGTTTGTATTGCTTATTAAGAAGGTGTAATATCAATAGTTATATGTTTAATGACAGCCTGACAAAATCATTTACTTGGTTATTCAGTGGCGATTTTCATTGATTATTATTATTAAATGACATACACTTAGGGCTATTTTTTATACACCATGTCTTCTACATTTCTTCTGTCTGTATTTTAAATTCTTCCCTATCACACATTATTAGAATGTTAGATATATACTTGATTCTTTTTTCTGGTCTGCGGATTGTCTTCACTCTTCGGCTTTTGAGCGTAATGATGCCAATTTTGATTATGTCAATCAGAACTATGAAAATATTTTCAGTAGCGTCCATAAGTTCCTTTAACGTGGAGACATCAGAGCTAGAGGAACATAATATAAAGTGACGCAATGCTTTCAGAGTAATATTGTTGTGGCACTTCAATTTAAAATACTCTTTTAGATCGAGGTCAACCAGGGCAACTTGTAAATAAATTGCTCATTTTTATTTCTAAAATGTCTTACGATTAAATTGGATTGTTTTATGACTACAATATCGCATTAGGTCAGGTTTTAACGATACTTGTATGACTCAGAGTTATTAAATAAACCTAAATCTAGGTTCTTACCTAATGGTGCCAATTCTGTTGTCACAAAATTCTCTAAGCTTAACTAAAAATCACAAAAATTTAGTTTAGTCCTCTCAAATGACATTTCGTATTTTGAAAACGATAAATCGTAAAAAAAAATTTTGTGGTTTTTGTTAAGTTTAGAGAATTTTGTGACAACAGAATTGGCACCATTGGCAGTTAGGTCGAAAGGAAAACAATTTGAAATAAATGAAAATGCGGCAGAGATTGAAGTAATATACTGTAAAAATATATAGGTTTAATATATCATCATGTCTATTATGTCCTAATCATTCCAAATATTTTACGTTTGTGACGCGATGTCATATAGAATATATTTTTGACAAGTTCGGACAGGACTTTTTGGTTGAAATCTTTTTAAATATTATAATTATATAAAACCAAAACATATTTACCTCTTTTTCACAGCATTAGGTATGACATATTTTATAAACAAAGTATCATTATTTTCTTGAGGGATGCCAATCTTTTAACATTGATACCATTAAGCATAATATTATATAATTCGTTTCTAGGAAGATTAAATTAATTTTAATAGATTAATAGTATTGAACCTACGTATGTTGGAATGCAATCGAGATAAGATACCAGTTCTTAGGCCGTTTAATATCAGGCAGGTCGCGTTCTACCTTACTATCTCAGTACTGCATAAAATATGCATTTTGTATCCCGTATAAGTGTCAGTTTAGCATACCTGAATGACGAAAGTCATATTCATGCTAAGTTATAGTAACCTATCCTAAGGCTGCGTATAATAATGTAATTTTTACACATTAAATTAATGACCCATTGTATCCCTCAATGCGTATTGACCTTAATCGAAGTCGTAACTAGAAAATTGGTAAATCACAGTAATACACCTTATTACCGGTTCATTAAAGGTCATTTTTACTATAATTGTTTCCTGTAGTTAACTTTGTTTATAATTCTACCATCTGGTGGAGATTGTGCATTATTTGATTGAAAATGAATAGTGCCAAGTGTTGCCCTTCACTCTGTTCGCAAGGAATCGGTTACTTATTTGTTACACAAAGCGACGAAAAGAGAAGATGAGTAGATTAAGTATGTTAGATTCGAGTTCGTTCTGTGTATGTACGTCCAACCTAAACTTCATTTATAGCGGTCAATCAATACGTTTTGAAAACAGATAGAATTACCAACACTGTTAGAATATTATTAAAATATACATATTTGTCCAATGAACTAATGTCTGAATTCTATATTGTACACACAACATTAATTGCTGTAATAGAAATACATAAAATTTACGTCTTCGTACATAAAGGTTTTTAAATATACCTACTACGCTAACAGCAAAAAACTAAAGAATAAGTACATAAAATAATATCACTTTATTCATTATAAACTAATACAAGCCAAATGTAGTCTACCAAACACCTATGTTTCCATGGCTCGAGTCATGGGCGTCATCATGACTAAGTGGTTTGCCAACAGGCGTGCGTGCCGCGCCTCTATGGGACTCGCAGCGACAGAACTTCGTGGGCATGCTGACTATCACGGACTTTATCAAGATACTGCAGATGTACTACACCAGCCCCAATGTTGCTATGGACGAACTTGAAGAACACAAGCTAGATACTTGGCGTCGTAAGTATATCTATTCATCTTATACGTATCTGATTGCTTTCAGGTCGCAGCCGTAGTGTAAGCGACTGTTGGGCATGAGGTCACGGGTTTAAATCTTATGTCAGGCCAACAAAAAAGTTATTGTATTTTTCTGCTAAGTGATCTCAATGGTAGAAGCTTGGAGTTAGGCAGTTGCTGTAAGTACTGCGTCTAATCTCCGATCGTGTCGGATGACCGTCCCATCGAATTATGAGAGTTAGGGACCATAGAGTGCACTTTTGTTTGCACATACACTTGTGAACTATTACATATCCTGCGCAAATGGCCGGTTTCCGATAAGTTTGGCCGCCGTAACCAAAATTCGGTCAGTTGGATCTGTACCGTCACATGTATGAAGTGCTCTGAGATACAGTTTGAATTGCGTGAGGCTGTACCTAAGGAGGGCGAGGGATAGTGACCACGGCGCCTCTGCCTGTATATCGAGTTTTGTAGGCTCAACCTCCACTTAGAACAAGAATAGGTATGTGCGATTCTACAGTGCAGTAATTGTAGTCATGATATTTTTTGTGTCCGGTGTTTTAATGGCTTACCTTCTAAACCGAAATGACGCCTAGAGAGGAGTGGCGAATTATCTCATATCACTCTCGACACTTCAGTAGGCTTTATCCATTTCACTAAGTTATTATTCGGCACGGAACGCCTTTAGCGATACGTATGTGCAGTGTCTGGTATGAACTACCTTTCGCATTTTCTGAGCGACTGAGCACTGAATATCAGTGATCTCTAGTACTTTTTTAAATAATCTTTAAAGACAGCATCACGGTTACGGCGTGCTGTGGTCTTGGCATTGCTGTAGTCTATGAGTAGCGATTAGTTTTTACTATCAGGTGGGTCGCTGGCTAGTCTGCTAGAGGAAATAAATAAAATATTTCCTTTGACTACGTTCCAACGAGTATACTAATATAAAATTAAAATAATATTTTTTTGAGGTTTTTCTTCCTATATTGGTGGAAAGGATTATATCTGTATGTTATTACGGGAAGAGAAAATAATAATATTCTGCTCTCGGACAAGTGTGAGATTTGGCATAGTTTAAGTTCAGGTTTATGAAAAAGGAGATAAAATCTAAAATGAAGTATGTTCGAATTTCAACCACTGGGCCTAGACCAGTATTCAATTAACCACTGGTTGTTATAGACTGTGTGTTTGTAAGAAACCTTGCTAATCCAGTATATCGCTATATTTCCAGATGTCCTGAAAGGCTCTGTGATGCCGCTGGTGTCCATCGGGCCGGACTCGTCCCTGTTCGAGGCGATTCGCATGCTGATCACCAACCGAATTCATCGTCTGCCCGTCATCGACTCGGAGACTGGCAACGTGCTATACATACTCACCCATAAGAGGATACTTCGTTTCCTTTTCTTATACGTAAGTTACCACTCATTTTATATACGACTAGCTCGGCCAGGTTTTGCTGCGACTCACTCTGTTATTTTTAATTGCCCTTTTCCATAGGAAATTCGGACTGAAAATATAGTAAGACTCCTACAACGTTGTGTAAAAATAACAAGTCAAGCCATCAGCTACTTTTCTAGGATTGCGGACACAAACATACTGCAGCTGTTTTTTTTTTATATAATATATTGTGACGTTATTTTGGGTGTTAATGCAATGTCGAAGTTTCGGGCCGTCTGTTTTTACAGTGAAAATTCGTCCTGAATTTCCATTTGATTGTCCTATACCATTTCATGAAGTAGTCCGAACAACGAAGTAATGTTATTTTGAAACAAATAACTACATTGTGAGTTATTTTCGTTCGGACCGAAGTTTCAGGAAGACATTTTCGTGGTAGATCTACTGCTTTAAACAGAGTATTATTATCTTCCTATGGAGCGGTCTCTGGCATTATCAAAGTCCATGGGCGGCTGTTAAGACTTCTTATCGGGTTGAGCGCTCGTTTGCTGTCAGAGACAATTAAACAATAATAAAGAGATCTTACTTAGTGTATTTGTTGTATTTATTGTATACATCTACGCAGGCATAAATGCATGCTGTTCTGTCATAATATTTCCACACTGTTGTTATAATATAATAAAACCGTGCCTATAACGTTTTGAAATTGCAAATCGCTATAAAACTAGTCCGTAAATTATTATTAAAATATCAACGTTTAAGTCTAACGAAAGTAGCTACTTTATAAAGTTGTTACCAATATAGTTGTCAATAATAAACTGTGCTAGGTATGAAAGTACGGCTGTCATGTTTTATTTACTTTTGTTGGTTGTTATACATGTCTGCTGTTCTCAAAGGGGTATGCGATATATTAGCCACACAGCCGACCTCAAAAGGGTTCTCTAGAATTCACGGTGTAGATATTAAACCGAAATTACGCACTTCTCACAATATTGTTATTTTACAGCAACTTATAGACGTAAGTACACTAAATAGGTTTCAAGTAGAATTATTAGCATTCATTACAATTTTTTAATTACAAATATACGCAATGAAAATTCGACAATTTCACCGCCCTAGACTACCCCTTGACGTTCGCCACAGTTAAAAATATAACCTTCGCACACCAAATGATTCCGCTCACCTGACTCGTCGTCGTCACAGCGTTTTCCGCTCTCATACAATGAAATCAATCGGGTGTCTCACTATCGCAAAATTATCGTAGTCCCCCGACATAATTTTATGTTCTATTACAGATAAACGAGTTGCCAAAACCAGCGTACTTGCAATTAAAGCTGCGTGATCTTCGCATCGGTACCCTGAGCGACATCGAGACGGCTACGGAGGAGACGTCGATCATTGACGCGCTGCGCAAGTTCGTCAACCGTCGCGTATCCGCGCTCCCGCTCATCGACGAGAACGGACGACTAAAGGATATATACGCCAAGTTTGACGTTATTGTGAGTATGACGACAAAAATATTGCTATCCCTGTATCATTGTATCACCGAGGGTAGGCTATAAAAGGTTTAATCGCGAACCGCAACCAAAAAGGGGCCTTAACAAAAGAGGGCTATCTATAAGGGATAGAAGTACAATTACTTTCAGAGCTAGATTCTATTTCGTACAGTTTTATAATTAATAAAGACACAGGACCTGTACGCTCTTAAAATTATGTAGATCAGGCGCTTTTAAGGTTTACATATTTTAAACTACGGAATATATAATATGCGATAACTCTCCAGGTCTACGAAACAAAAGCAATGGACCGAACACTTTAGTGCGGTATGAGTGTAGTCATAAAATTACATGTTTTGTTCGACGCTCACACTTACCGCGTAATTCATATATTTGTTTGAAGTATCTACGTTGTGACTCTAGGGCAACTGTTTCAATAAAACTTAAACTCTCAAACAATATACATCTTTGCTCAGAGCCTATGATTTAGTAAGACAAGCTTGGTAATTTATCATATCCACTTGACACTAAACGACATATTAATGCAAGACATGATATATAGACATATATCGCTAAACGGTAAAGATGCATTCACTCCCAATTTACTCAATATGACGTCAATGGGCCGCGCCTATCGGCATCGCTCCGTCAGAAATCCATACGCCGGGTTATTCTTAGGAAGTTTCTACAAGAAAATCCAAAAAGTAATTTGCCTGGCCAGTTGAGAGAGTTGGGATGTCACTTTCGACAGTATGCGTAAAAATGCAAATACACGATCGAATATGGTGCAGGCGGACTAACGCACAGTACGGTGCGCTCTTCACACCACGCCACCACACCGCACCACAGACCGGCGTATTATTTTCGGTACCGCACCGAGTTGGATGTGCAAGCAGAAATCCTACATTTAACATTAATTCACATAAATATACCATTGGTAGTGTTGAAACATTAAGCCAATGGTACATGCATATCATAAATTACCTTGTTTTTTTAAATTTGCAATAATTGTGTTAAAATAAAAGGGATTATGTCAAAATATTTATATAATATACTAATATACAATAAGTAATATAGTTTAACGCTAAAATATTTAATTATATTTCAGAACCTGGCAGCAGAAAAGACTTACAACAACTTGGACGTTTCGTTGAAGATGGCGAATGAGCACCGCAACGAATGGTTCGAAGGTGTTCAGAAGTGCACCCTCGATGAGACTCTGTTTGACGTCATGGAGAGAATAGTGCGAGCTGAGGTATATTGAACGCTTCTTACAATTGATGTATATCTTTCATAGTGCCTGTACCCCAATAGATAAGGCGTTGGACTTGCCATCGAGACGTTGGGTTCGAATTCAACCAATTAGACTAGTGACCTGAACTCCTAACAAAATCTTATTATTTTCGCAGGAGGGGTTGAAAGAATACCAGTTAATTGTAACCTAAATTGCATAGGGTACTCGAGACACCTAGTTGAAAATCGGGATGATAAATCATATGTGGTCTTTCTTTCTTTTCGTGTGGTTAGTGGCTTACCTGTTGTCAAGAGTTGTTCAAACCCGTAGGCCTCTGACATGGTTTAACGACTGCTGTCAATTTGACAACAACCGGGACCGACTTTTTACGTGCGCTCCGAAGCACGGAGACGCTCAGATGAAATACCACTAAGCGGTCACCCATCTATAGACTAACCGCACCCAACGTTGCTTAACCTCGCTAATCGTTTACCGATCAGTGAGTGCAACTGGCTATGAGCGATGGTAAAATTTATATTAAATCGTCTTTATTTTTGTCATTTTCTAAATAAGAAAGCCGACTCCAATGGTTAAAAAAATTACACTTCACAAGTTTGCCTAGATTTTGTATCTTATTGTTTTATGCACATAAAAATTATAAATCAAAGCTATAATAGATACATGAGTATCTATATATATTATGAGTATCTATATATATTATGAGTAGTAGAACCTCGTTGATTTCAGTATGAATGAGCCGGCTCGACCGGGGAAGGACCACCCTCTCACAGAATATCGACGTGAAATAGCAGTATTCCTACTGTTGTGTTTCGCTCGGTGAGTGAGAGTGCCGGAGGCCCATTCACCCTCTTTCCCTCTTCCCGCTTCTTCTCCTTCCCACCTCCTTTCCTAAAGGGTCGGCAACACGCAAGTGATGCCTCTGGTGTTGCAGGCGTCCATAGGCTACGGTGACCACTTACCATCAGGTGGGCCGTATGATAGTTTGCCACCTTAGTCGTATAAAAAAAAAATTAATAAGTTTATTACATAATATGGAAAACATCATTTGAAATATTTTGATTATATTATAATATGTATAGGACATTTCATATAAATTGCTTAAATAAACAATGATTACTTATGGTACTAAAGACTATTTAAAAATAATTAGAATCTATACAAAACATGGTGTAATTGTTTCACAAACATAATCAACTAATAATTTCTATTGATATTTGTCTTAAACAATTTAAACATCAAAATAAAATAACATTTTACTACAATACCACGGTTACGCACTAGGGTATTTTTTTTACTTTCAGTGATAGTGACGCGACAATATGAATCGGATAAAATCGAACTAATTCGAGGTAAAAACAATTGTCCGAAAAATGCTTTTGTATATTTATATTCGGTATTAATTATTATTACGTTGCGACGTACATACCTTAAATCACATTCTGCAAACTCTTAATATAATATTTTCTTTATCAAAAAATGCATTTGAAGATGCGATATTGGACGTATGGTTTAAATATCCCATAGTTTTTAAAGATTAGTCGTCTTGTAAACCAAAATCTGTCATACCACATTTATTTCACCCTTATACTAAGTATGGAGTAAGTAAATATGTGATACTAGAAATTAATCAAGGATAAGCCCAGATGTCTTTTTACAATTGAACACTTATATACAACGTTCTTCTTACTTGGTACAAAAGCCGAAACACCCCAAACAATCAATACAACATAAGAACAATCAATAAAACAAAAAAACAATAAAAAGGCTTCACTAAGCTATTAGTTGATATAGTTGCATCGTTGTCTTCGCGGTCACTAGTTCACAATACAGTTAACTCGTGAAGTTACGTGCACAGGCCCGAGTTAATGTGGTATGCGCGCGAGAGGGTTATACGACGTCACAGCAGAGCAGTTGCGCGCATGCTATGGCAACTTGGAACATAAGTAGCATCGATTTTTTTGTTTTATAAACGCGCCATCTACCAGTCAGCTTTAAGAACCAATAAGACATTAAAATGGAGTGTTGATGAAGTAAAAAATGCTGGTAAATAAAATATATCATAATTACTTTTATATCCTCAAATTAGATAGGAATGTATAAAATATGTATGATTTGTATTTATTACGGCTAAAAATACTCTATAATACAGAACATAGAAACAATAACGCATATTTAAAAAAAGAACATGGCGATGTGTATTTTCTATAATGGCAACACTTACATTACAAATGGCTGCATAGGAGTGTGTATTCCTTCTGTCGGTTTTATTTGTGATATTCTATCATTTTCTTTCAGTTGAACTGAAGTATTTGTTACTCTAGTGTAGCCATTGTTTCATTTTTATTTTTATTGACAATCTTTAATAAAATTGTACTCTGTATTCAAATTTAATTGTTGTGTGTCTTTTGATGGTTATGCATTTTGCACTGAGTAACAAATTACCATTTAACAATTATGGAATGAAAAGTAATGTATGTCAATTTTCGCTGAAATCTTTTGTTCCAAAAGAAAATGTGGCCACTCTTACTACTAAGTGAATCCCGAAAAATGTAATTTACGATTACAGTTTGTTTGGAAAGTTATTGGTAGGTAATCGATTTCATGATTTGTCGATTGAAACGGTCTCTTCACTATCGCTGTTCAACGATCATCTGTCAAATGGGACTTCGGATTTTAAACCCACTAGTTTAGTTTGTTTTATGATATTAAGAAATTAAGTGGGTAATGGCCAAGATTCATTGTTTGTGTAGGTCTATCAATCATTTGTTATATTAAAAGTGCATTTTTATAGCCCTCGGTGACCCAGTGGTAGTGAATGTCTTTGCTGGGCATGGTCTCGTGTGATTTCCGGGTCAGGCAGAGTTGTTGGGCTTATTGTCACTATCACAATAGCACAGAGTCTAGAATTGTAGCCAGTAGACATCAATTGGTGCGCCCGTTACATAAGACCTATAACTAAAGTTAGCGAAATGTGGGTATGATAAACTTCCCTACCCGTTCGTTGATAAAGGCGCAAATCTATGAATGTGTGTATTGGTGGCAGAAAAATCTTTTGCCCATCTGCCAAACGGTAACTGCCAAAAGTAAACATAGTTTTGCTATTGGTGCGTAAACACAGCTAAGATATAGACAAGGAAGAGGGAGTAGCAGGCTATTCTGCCTTCCAGCTACAGTTTGCGCAATCTATGATGGCCGGAGTGAACATAGCGTCTCCAAATTGTTGCGCATATACAGTCGCTAAGACGCGTCCCGCCCCTGCCCCCTGTCACCAAACAGACCTAAAACTTATAACTGCGACGCCACTCGCGCAATGTTCAGACCGGTCATTATACAGTGCGCGATCTGTAATATGAAATTGTTTTTGGAGACTGAAAGAGTCAGGATGGTGGTGTATCGAAGTTCATGGAGCCTCTAGTTGCAGAATCTTAAGAGTGTTTTCGCCATGAGGCCTGTTCCGAGGGACAACATCGCAAATAAGTGGCATATATTAAGCTCTTTAAATGTTATTTTTATAATTGGATTTATTTAGATAATGTTTAAATATATTCTAAAGGCTACAGTAAAAAGAGATGGAATATAATATCTGCAGTACTTTTAATTTTTAAATTTCCTATATATTTGTCATCCAGGTTTCGGCAAAGCTATTGATTATGTAATTTATAGATAATGTAATATTATAATAGCTAAGAGTAGTCCAAGTTTTCACTGATATGAGCATAAATATAAAACAAGCTAAGTGTACTCAAAATTACTTTTCACATGTCACAAGATTATCAATTTTAACATATTATTAAAGAAAATAAAAAGTAAACAAAAATTACTTATTATATTATACTAAAATTATCAGATAAAGCAATTTTTACCTTAGTTATTAGAATATTTAATAAGACATTTTGGGAATAAAACCCAAACCAAATAAGTTAATATGGAAACCTCAAAATATTTCACTTATTTGCGACATTGTCTCTCTATAACACCTAATACAAGATCCTGCCATTAGTGATAGAAGATACAGCAAAGAGACCACCAAATGAAACTACCAAAGTGTGCGGTAACCATGCGTAGATAACGACTTCGCAGCTGTATAACTTGCTTTTAGGATTTGATTGTACGGATGCAGTAGAGGCTTATATGGTCGCTTCTGACGCTGCGCCAGGTGTTGTGGGTTCGAACCCCACACGGGACAAAAAATTGTATGATCCACACAGTTGTTGCTGGTCCGGATGTTCTTAATATTTGTTATTTGTAAAACCATCAGGCTTTACAAATAACTTTTAGCGAAGAAATTGTCATATGTAGAGGAAAGAAAAGAAATGAGGTTTATTTAGGTCAGGAGATATGAATATGTTATTTACTTATATGTGTATAAATATATCGCCTAAATATTGTAGGTGCATCGTCTTGTGGTGGTCGACGAGGAGGACAAAGTCATCGGCATCATATCTCTGTCCGATCTCCTGATGTATCTCGTCCTGCGTCCGACTGGCGAGTGCGGGGGCGGAGGCACCAGCCTTCGTAATGAACACTCCTCAATAGAAGAGAAAGATGAAAACCCCACACCTGAAACTAATACCGAAGAGTCATCGCGTGAAGAAACTCAGGAAAGCAAGGAGACTCTGGAAAGGAAGGAGACTGACGCTAAAACCGAGTGCCAAGATCAGTAAGCCAGCAGTATTAAATATTTATGCAATCAATAATCTACTTTAAAGCAATGAAGTAGAGTATAAAATCTGAGTGTGGATGTACGTTCAGACGTTATACTATTTCAATGTAACGGTAAGACGTTGATTTTAACTCTATTTCGATGATGAAAGAATTGATTATTTATTGTATGAATAATAAGCTTTTGGCGAGCTGTGTGATCTGCGCTAAGCGGCGTATTAGTTTTAGCTGGCGTATTATTTAAGTCTGCATTTCCATTTTATTAAAATGTTAGTAGTAGCAACTAACTTCGTCAGTCGATAATGAACGTTGAAATGCGACTTGAGGCGTCGCCAATTCATAGTAACATAACAAAGAAATGTATGCCTAATTACTTTAGTATAAAGATAATAATTATTGTATAAAACAATGTGTTGAACTGAATACTATGAACCACGATGCCTGGTTTATAAAGATCTTTTAAGATATTTGATAGATATAATTTATTGGTATAGTAGGCAGATCAACTTGTAGGTTCCAAACGAGAATATTAAGTTATTCAGAACTCATATTATCGTACATTGTCAATAAATTAAATTACTATCAAGTAGTGAGAGGAGCGCGTCGCAGCGTGGTTCATTTGTTTGCCGGATTGATCGAATCATTTAATGATTTCTGATATGGAAAGAATATTATTAGCGATTGTGTACCAAAGCGAACTTTGTCATGTTAATATTGTCGAGCCTAACAATGACAATGTCAACTGTGTCTATTCGATCATTTTGTATAAGGTGGTTGTGATTTTGTTGAAGCTGTCTTTTATTTAGAGCGCTCATTTCAAATGGATTTTGATAATGTTTTCAATTCCATTTTTGATACGATATTTATGTGTATATTCCATGTTTTTTTATATCTATTTTTGTTTTTTCATTGTCTATATTATGATTCTTTTCGTCGCCAGTGGTGAGATACCGATGGAAAATTATGGGTATAGTGTTGAGTTTAGATTATTTCTATATATACGCGGGGATTTGCTACTCCGGCTCTAGGTAGTTGTACTAATAACCATACTAAGATATAAATAAGGTAACTGTTACTTGGTTCTCACGGTACCGAGCCCAGCAGTAAATAGCACTAAGAACTTAAAGTGTAGTATGTTTCACCTTACGATAGTGTTTTATATACAGCGGTACGTGAATTATTCAAATTCACACCTCGGCGCCACTAGATATTTTTTGTAGGCATCATATTATCAAATATAATCAAATTAGACATTAACAATGTTATCACATGTTATCTTATCTTATCTTATGTGGGGGCCAGTCTGTGCAGACCGGCGACACTTCGACCCAGTGGGATCTTTTGTGTCGACACTCTCCCAATAACGACTGCCATAGATGTTCATGGCAGCCGGGACCAACGGCTTAACGTGCTTTCCGAGGCACGGAGCAGGCGATAATTGTCAATCAATACGCACATAATTTCGAAAAGTCATATAGCTTCCGAAAATCAGAGGTGCGCGACGTGGGTTCGACCACGAGACCCTCTGCATTGCAGTCTGTTAGTCTTCCCACTGAGCTATCGCTGCTCTCACATGTTAAAGTACTATCCAAATTAAAAGTTACAGTTAGTAAAATATAGTAATCAAATTTGACTATATTTATAAATGTCTAGTAGTGACGTTAATGGAATTTATACCAAAACATTATAAGCTTTTTCTACAAAAAATATCTGTCATACTATCGCCTTCTTAGTTTTATTGGTTTTGTTTGATAGTAATTATTCGAAAACCATGATGTTGATCAATCAACGATTATAATGTTCAGTACTCACCGCGAGACATGAGCTTGTTCCCACCGAGCTTAAAACTAAGTATATACATATGCACAACATATTATATTCTTATATACAAAATTGTAATATGTGTAATGTAAGTATACGATTTCGATTACAGTTGGTTGTTATTAAAATAAAATATTTAGGATGAAAATGTCAATTAAAATTTGCATAAAATTTACAACGTCTTGATTAATTACTTGCACCGTTGAAATCTATGAGCAATGCTGTGCGTCATCTTAACATCGCGCAGAATAATGTATGGCTACTTTGCGAGAATATCAAACTAAATAATAATAAATATGTTAATAATGAGATTTGATTTAAAAACAATACTTGTTTAAATTTGTTTATTGGACAAAAATGTGTAGATTTATTTGGATGTATGACGTCATTTCCTTATATAGTGCACTTAGACACAGTACAAGTACAAGCTCGTTTCTCGTAGTGACGGCAGTGTTGGCATTTAACAACATTTCAGTGACAATCAAATTAGTCGTATCACATATCATAATAATATATACTTACGTCAATTTTACTACGGAATGTAATAATATCTACACATATATTATGTGTAACTCCAATAAAATTGGAAGGACAGTTTGATACTTAGCATTGAAACAAAAAATGTTTGATATACTTATTATATTATTCGATTATTACTAACAAACAAAATGTCTCCGTGTACCGACGCTTTCCGTAAGTATTAAACATTGTGTTATTAATTTATGAGTAGAATAACTTGTAGTAAAGATATATTTGTTATAAATGTTGTATTAATAAAAAATTCAAATAAAACATTTTGTAGCAACATATTGTATAGTTTGGATGACTTGTTGATTATATAATGAGCCATTGTGTATATAATACGTAGTTTCAAACGAAATGGTACATACATTTCTTCTTAATGTTAATGTGTTCAATGTGAGAGAAGGAAGCGCACATGATACGGCATTATGAGGTCATGAATAAACATTTGATTCCGTCACTGACTTTGTTTTTGTTCAGACCTCGCTACCTCTACCATCATCATATATAAACGATTACTACTTCAGTTTACAAAGATCATCGTTTCATCAATACTAGGTTACAGATCACTCTAGTTTTGACTTCTGCTATCCTAAAGTGACCTTGACAAGCTCTCGAGACTCATATAAGGGCTAAGTATGAAGACTATAAACATGTTTGTCAGTTTGTTTAAAGTTCCATTCTTTAAACAGACTGTCACTCTTACAAGTGTGAAATAGTCGTCAGAAATACAGAAATGGTTTTCATATACATAGAGCTTTTTAATAGGTTATTTTACTTCCGTCTTTAAATTATTTGAAGGTCCTAGTCAACAGTTTCTTGGTGCTACGCAGAATTACCTTCAACTAATGGTTCTGAAATGTCGGTGGGACGTTTCTTGTTGCCTACACAAGTATCCTCTGTAATTTAACTATCTCAAATTCTAAGCAACCGAAAATATTTAATAATATATGAAACTTATTGCTCCTGTTTTATCATAATAAAATTAAGAGAAAAAAAACTTTTTGAAAACAAGCTTTTATTATGTTCTTTTTATTAAAAATAACTAAAAATGTAAAAATAATAATTTAAACCTGATAAGAAAAATTATCATTATATATGTAGGTACCTACATTGCAACCTTTAAGTTTTTCTTTGTACTTCTGACGACGTGTATGCTAGATTTCATGAAGCTAAAATAAGGGTCCAACTATAATGATATTTATGCCTGTGCCCCCGGTATCACTAAACTTTGAAAAGAGACGACAAGCTTAGTTAATTATAAACAATGTAGATTTATGATTTCACTTTGTTTTGATTTAAAGAAGAAACATCTCTACATTTATTATACTATACTTTTAAATGCAGGGATTGAGGTACAAAATAAAACATCAATATAATTAGTAAACATTTTATTATGGTTAGTTAAGTTATATTCTAAGTTTACATATTATCACATAAATTGTTTCCGGAACGAAGCAGCGAAAAGATTTATTCATTGGTCCAATTCATTCTTTGTTGTATAGCCTATCTAGTAGATACTCCAACTTCACACTTTAAAGGGAACCAGAGACAGCTTAATTTAGATTATCGTTCCCAAAATTTGGCAATTATACACTCTTACCTACCTTTCTTATTTTCAGTATGCGACTCTGTCCCTTTAGAACGCGTTACCATTTTAAACTCAAGTTACAATTCCTTTCAACCCTCCTTCTTGTTCCTATCACGTTCTACAAATTCCCTGATGATTGCCTATCTACTGGAGGATAAATGTTATTTTCCAAACATATTTTGAACTACAAATTTTACGATACCATCTTTCCTACTTCCTTGATCTAATCCGATATTTCCTATCTTAAACCAGCGCTGCTGCGATCCGGATCGGCGACAGCAGAAACAGTATAATAACACAACCTTAACGAAATAAGAATGTGCACAAGTATCTTACATCGATGGCGTCATGCATTTAGTGATATGACTCCACATTTTCAATATGTTGTGTAGGTATACCGTAATAAACCTAATAACCAGACACAGAAGCAAATTTTAAAGGTTATATTAGTCGGCTTGTATTGAGTCTCAATGCTTTATCGCTGCGATTTAGTGTATCCATGTGTTACTACAGAGTATCACTATTTTATAGTATGTATTTAATGTTACAAGTTATTATTGTAATATTCGCCATCGAAGTAATGTAAACTGAATATTCTAGAAGTAAATTATCTAACACAATAATCATATTCCTTAACATAAACATATTATCAAACTATTTAAATAACACAAATTTGAGATCTATAGGCAAATTAGCCTTATGTTCCTATAACAAAGGACTTGAAGCAATGCAAGACACGGATGGCATATCGCTGACAATATCTAACAAAAGTGTATCGAGTGATATATTCCGAGATAAGTATTCATTCAATTACTCCAGTATCGGTCGGCATTATGTGTGTATTTATGTGTGCGTATATCGATGTGTTTGTTCACTCACACTAACAACTCGGTGTAAAGAATTGTAGTTAGATAATGTCAACATGTGTCCTTATGACTATAGAGCAAAAATATTAGACGAGTGCACATTTGTTTCTTTTGTTTCCACGACTTCTAAATCTTCCATCGCCCGATTATAAGTTTATGTGCAACATAGTATTCCAACATCGTTGGTGACTACTTTTCTTAATTCTGTTGGTTTAGTGCAATATCTCGCTAATATTAAAGCTCACTCACTTAAGAATATGTAGCACAGTGCTTGGAGAACAATATTGGTTACATGGGGGTAGAACATCGATTCGGCACTTTAAAATACACCGGCTCGATCTCCACTCAAGGCTAAGGGAAAACAACAAACTAAACCACTGTTACTGAACTTGATTTTAACCAGCTCCACTGTCCCCGTGCCTTCAATGTAAACCCTCAATGTATTTTAAAGCTTAGAACAAACTGTGTGCTGCTGGAGTTGGTCTCTATTGGAGTTCGTTTTGTGTGTTGCAACTGGTTATCTGGACGCTTGGTTTAAGTTTCTATTGTTAATGACCAACTATGTTATTATGCTTCGTTTGTTGGTTGTTAAATATGTAGTGTATATCAAAATTCAGTTATATGTATAACTTATTTATTTTGTGAGTCTCCAATTTCTATAGATATTTCTAGTTCAGTTCGTCCCGCAACGGCCGCATACAGTCTGCCCTACGCTTAACATTTTAATACTTATCTAAAGGTATATATGCTTAACAACACCGTTTAATTAAGACTTAACTAATCCTTCATATTGTAACAATTAATAATAATTAAAACTTCAATGTACTTCCTAATAAAATAGGGTTTTAAACGAAAATTGAGCGTTTTAAATCCTCAAACAATTGTTGATGTTAGTTTCACGGACAAAGTACGAATTGTTGAAATTAAGGCAAATTAGCATAACTGTGATTTGAGAGAAAGCTTGACTGTGGCTGTGATACTGAGGGCGCGGGATCCTGTTCCAGTTGTACTTGAACTCGACTATGTAATTTTCGGTTTACGTCTCATCCAGCCCGAAACGGATGGTTAATATTATTGGTGGCCTACTATGATGACTTAACCACGTATAATTGCATGAAGTAGCAACAATAGATTATTTGAGCTATAGTTACTATTAATTTTGCCAAAGTCAAGTCGATAAACCGTTTCAGTATCCAAGCTATTGTATCAATATCATAACCCTTCGCGGTAGAGAATAAAAACTGATAGAAGGGGCACATTAATACTAACACTGATTGTGCTTAATCCTATTTCAGAGAGTACGTTTTAGTATCATCCCTGTGATATTGAACGAGACTTATATGTATGGTCTCTTTTAGAATTTGCGTATTTAACTTGAGGATTATAAGGGCACTACATGAGCGTACTCATTTGTGCATTTAATACGCTTGCACAGATATAGATAAGGTATGTAATTAACGCAAGCGGTCACTGTGCTTCAAACAACCGAAAAAGTAATGTACGTTTGTTCGGTTTGTCACACAAGCTTTCGAATCGACGCAACGACGGGAATACGGCTCCAAGCACTATCAATAGCACTGAAGCCTCCACTTCCTACGTAATCGCACGAATCAATAAGTGACACGCTCGCTATCAAAAGATGGTGACTACATCTGTGATCGCTATGTATAAAGGACCCAAAACGTGCGATAGCAGTGTATACGGTCAATATAGCATGAGCGTATTATAAGCTTCGCATGTTCCCCAACGGCCTGTATACAAAGCTTGTCATAAATCAGAAATTATTCCTCTTTTTGTATGAAGCTATTTCACGTGCATTCTCCAAAGCAAATTGCCCTAAGATATGTTAGAATCGCCTACATCGCAAGGTGTGACAATGTGTCTCTCGTGGGCATTGCGAGTAAAGCCTGTTTCGATAATCCAATCAGGTGCCTACTAAGGTCTTTGTTACCATGTCCGATGCAAACACATACTAAGTATGCGATCATATTGAGGAATTTAATCAATGCAATAAAATTATTTTATTACAATTAAATACGTACTTACAAAATAAAGTGTCAGTAATGAACTCATCGCAAAAATTCATCGCGGCATCAACAACAATCGCGTCACACCAAGGAGAGATTATCTCACCTTGGTAAAGCCAACAATTTCTAGTTATTTATCAAACTTCAACAATTTTATATTAAGGCCTTACCTTTATATTTATTTTGTTATCCAAATAGAATTTTGTCGTGAGCTTTTCCTGACAAAATACTTAACCTAGGTAACTAAACATATGGCATGTCGAGACTACTTGCAACGTATTAATATTTGTAACAAAAAAGGCTCGTGGATATGTCTAATTTCTTAAATGAATAAAGATGTTGAATGTTTTCAGTACAACAGCCTTTAAAGAAATCTATAATAAGCTTCTAATATGAATAATGACCGATGTACTTAGATGTATTACAAGAATGTATATCTACATAGAGAACATTTACGCTCCCAAGTGGTGTAGTGCGTGGGCACTGTATGAACGTGCCACGGATGTTAAAATGTCAACAGCGCAAACGCGTGATGGTACAAGTATATAATACAATGATTGTTTTATAGTCTAACTAACAGTATCGGTTATTAGCCTTAAATTACAAATGCTACGTTACGTAAAAGTAAACTGAAAACCGAATCAGTTCTGAAACGGTACAGCTTCAATAAAATATGATATATTTTAGATAGGTATAAAATAGTTCAAACTATATTTAAATAGATAAAAAAATAAATTATCACATTTATAGATAAGAACATTAGTGTAAAAATAAATCTAAATATATAAATGCCATGTTATGACTAGAATAAAAAAAACTAGGGCGTATCTTTGGTTCGGAAAAATACTTTGGGAATTGTTGAATCATTTGTACTGGAGTTATAGTTAACTAGGGTAATTTAAACAAAAACGAAACTAACATATATTAACTATGAACTTATTTACTTTCTTTATGTTTTAAAAAGAAAGTAATGTAATACTATTTATGCCTAACCTCGTATTACATTCTGACGACAATGAGTATCATCGATCGGGTTTCTAGTTTCTAAGCAGTTCTTATATATTTTTGTCGAGTTGATGTTATGATGATAAAAGTAAACTTTACCAGCTATAGTCCTGGAGTGATGATAATTATGTTGCAAAACCGCGCGAAAGACACAGTAACTATATGCAAATACTGCACGTATTATGTAGTTTCTTTTTCTAGCCTTTTGTTTAGAAAAAAAACCATACAGGCGTACGGTATGGGCTGGTTTCTATATTTAGAAACGAGTCCTTTTAGCTACAGACAATTTAGACATGTTATTCATACAATATGTGTCAAAAATCAACTATCTGTAGACAAAACGAACCTCGTTACTAAATATAGGGACCGGGCCTAAAACGACATGTTGCCGTCTCATTCCGTTTCGGTGATTTGGTCAATGCATAATATCTGTGCTCTAGGTTGGTGACGTGGACGGTTGATACAAACTGTCGTCAAAGGTAACCGAATCGTAGTTGCGGAAGACTTTCCTACGAGTGACTTTTGTTGTTTTATTCATTAAACCTAAAAGACGTTTCTATAACAGAGACACCTTCGGTGTGTAAGAGCAAGCATTCTCGATGTTACAGTTTATTGTCGAAGAGCAATTACATATGTGGCCGCATCTTTCGATGTTACATAAAACTATATAAAATTTAAATGAAATTGAAGTTTCTAGTGTGTCACAATACACTATCCAAATGTTCAACAATTTGGTTCAATTGTGCATTAGGACGTAATAAAAAACGGATTTAACGTCATAGAAATCATATTGAATATCATATTCAATTTCTAAAACGAAGGCCAAATAATGGAATACAAAATATTATTACTATATATGAATATCCAAATTTTAAAATTTTCTTAACTGTGAATAGGGATAACAATTAAACATGTAGTATGTACCTATAGAAATTCATATTGTGATATGTTTAGTTAGAATTTTGAAACCAAAACGGAAGTACGAGTCAAACGGCCGAAGAAAATTCGTTCCAAAATAAATAGTTTCTTTTAATTTTGTGGTCTCAAATTCCGTTCCGAAGTTGATTTCTCTTAGATGTTATTATATTTTTTTGTAGTTAGTATTCCGGAACATCATTTCTAAACCGTTTAAGAAACTGTTATGTAATTCCCGTTGCCAAATGAAATCAATAGAATATATAATAAATATGTGTTACAATGACTACAGTAAATGGCCAATACCTGTTTATAAATAGTTAATATATTTACATAGATATCTATTCTAACGAAGCCTTGTGGAGGAGTCGCAATACAATGCGACACAAAAATGTGGCAAATAACAGATCGTCTAACGCAATCGATGTCATTTACGCATAAGTAGACTGACCGTCTAACAGTGATAAGTTTCACTTAGTCTATTTTTAAAACGATCATGTGTTTACAAACAGACAACTAAACATACTTTCCAATTTCTATTGCATGGCAAAGATTCATGTCAAATTATTTTCTAAATAGAAAATCAGATAAAATATAGATAGGTCATAAAAAGAGCTATATAGATCCGTTTAACATCTCACCAGATACCGATGAGTACATTTATAATTAGATTGAGATTCTTTATTCATCCCAAGTGTCGTAAGTGGAATCCGGATACGCCCATGGCGGACGACTCATGGTGTGCGACGAAGTACTGTTCGTCCTAGCGTTGTACCTGAAAGCGAAATAATATCTGTTACTTATGTGGTTAAAACGCTGATAGTTCTGGGGTTATAGACTTCTAACTCTTTTAACTGTCATCCTACGTCTTTTTCTAGTAGCGAATTGCAGAATAGGATTAGTTATTTTTGGAACGGTCAAAATATTGCACTTATTTGTTGTTAAAAGTTATGAGTTACGAGTAGACCAGGGTTTTTATTGTACCTCAATATATTAAATCATTTCTTTTCAGAGAGCGTTACGAATGTATTTTTTTGTTTTTGTTAGCTTAATCTGATGCCCTGATCATTAATGATACGGCTTATATTCTTTTAATAACTAGCTTCACTCCACATCCACAAGCATAGTGTAGATGTCCGAACTTCACTTCTTGACCCTGTTGTGCCATAAAGAAATGCCTGATAAAATCACTGATGATATTTATATATAAGTAGACGTGCTAGGGATTGTCAGCACTTGTTCCAATCTTTTAACAGATAGAGATGTAACTACCTTTATAAATGGATGATATGTATGAACTCTAAATGTATATCATAAGTATGTCTACGTGCACGAAGAATAAGCTTCAAGGAAGATTTTTGTTTAAACTATATTAATAGTAACATTAAGCTGCTCGGTCTCTTTCGAGTTTGTACGACTGCACGCCTGCAGTATAATGCTGCTTATAACCGAGCGTACAAGCAGTTATACCAAAAATTTATAAAGAAATAATCTCTCGAACATTACCGTGATTCAACTTGTTTATAAGTCGGTTGGGTCGAGGCTTGTCCGCGGCTAGTGGATTGGGCCGGCTGAAGATCAGACTCGTGCCAGGCAAGAAGAGGATCTGAATACCTGGAAAACGAATCGTTCCGTCTGGTACAATTAATATGCAAGCTCTACATAGGACCTACCTTTGTGAAAGAAAAATAGAAAAGTGTATTTTGTGGTTATAAGAAATCTTGTGCATGATATTGTGAAAAAGTAAGATCGTTATAACAGAAATTTAAAAGCTTTATTAATTGTTTTATTTAATTGTATCTGTCACTAAGTTATTGGTAACTGCTATCTACTCAGTTGCGACAGGATCGATTTGTGAGATGTGCGAAGTGGAAATAACATAAATAGTATTATTATACTTACTCCATGTTGCCGTACAGTCCGTTGTTGCCGTCTCCTTCGAAAATGTTGCGGTCGCCAGTAGGTCGTGACTGATGGGGAGATGGTGGGGGGATCGTGGTGCGGTCAAGAGGGTTCGGGGGTGGGGGAGTCTCAGCCGGAGGAGCAGGTGGGTTGGTTTCCAATGTCGAGTTCTTGATACCATACTTGAAATACATAATCAGTCCTGGAAATATAAAATAATACTATTAAGCTCCGATATATAGACACTTACATTAACTCACGCTGGTTTCCTAGAGGGCAAGCAGAAGCTTAGGTTTTCGACACATTCATTTAAGCTTTTAATCAATGACCTTCGCATGGCATCTATATAATGTGTAGAATGACAGTCAACTTACATAATTTGCCTCTAGCGACAATCCAAAAATCAAAAAACAAACATAACGGGAACCATCTTTTTCGAACTGAGATGAAAACCGATGTAATCGTATTAACACTGATAGCGATATATCGCCCCATTCCCCAGAGGAAAGTTAGCTTTTGAGAAATGTTTCATTATAATACACAGCTTTTAAGCGGATATAGACTTTGTAAAGGTCGCGAAAGTTTCGTACCCACCTCCTAAGTAATATAACAAAGGTTCGTTAACCTCTGTGAGAGAAAAGTTTCTTGTTACTATGGGCCTTGAAAAAGTTTAGTATTTAATGAGAAAATTACCGAGAATCATCCATACGGTGAATCGCACGAGCGTCAGGATCGAAAGGTTCAGAATCAGGTAGATGTTGACGGTGATCGCGATAGCCGGCACGAAGGGTAGTCCAGGTGTCGTGTATACCAGGGCAACGCTGTAAGGTTTTAAAGTCATAAAAATAATTATGTCGACGCCAATTACCTAACAGCAAGTAGCTTCTTGCTAGGCCGGCCGTCAATATTTTTTAATACTTTGCCGCAGTATTAAATCAGTATAATGTAGGTTGAGTAAATAGGAGTAGCCTCGTTTTTATGTTTCGGACATCATTGGCGAGATGTGAGTGCAAAAAATTACTGAAGACGAATGCTTGAAAGTATACAATAGGCATGATTGTGTTCAGTTTAAGCTTACTTTTGTAATATAAAGTTACTAATATACATAATTTGGCAGCGCTAATATGCTTTTTACCTACCAAATGCTATAATAAATATATGTAGTTAAATGCCAATGTCTGGGCATCAGCAGGACTCTCAAGAGGTAAAATTCTTCTTATAGTAATTCTTATCTAGGCTGCTATGTTTCTATTGGACCATACTTCACTATTAGTAATTTGAAGTATCTTTGTAAAATTATATTAGAAGCAATAGACTTAATCCTAAAATCTTAATAATATATTGTTATCACGATTTTAGGGTTAGTGGCTATAAACAATTTATATCTATTACAACTTTTACCTTGCAATGTTACCTGCTCAAAGCTAGTAAAGTGAGAATTGAGAATGAGATGGTTCTTTTACTACCGGGTACCGAGTCCTTTACGATCAATTTCAAACACGTAAAGAGTTGTTACAGAGCTGCCTATATTTTATAAGATATGAAAATGCTAATTTCTTCATTTAAACAAAAGTGTTTGTAGTTTATTTATAAGGATATGCGTAAGGAACATACTTGCCTACACATTACATACTTATTAAAGATATTCAAATTAAACTCTTTAAGAACTAGAACTCAGGAATTGAACTTTTTGGTAGTCCCTATGCTTTAGAAAAGTGAATGTCAAGCTGTTTGTGCTAGAAGATGGACTACTAAACATGAACCCGCAGTCTGATGGTAGAACCGAGCAGAAAAACTCAATTATGTAGTTTTATCTGTTTTGGCTGACATGATGATGCACAATCTGTCATTTTAATATTATGCTATGCATAGTTTTAAAGTATTGGTAGTCTCTAGGCTTTTCTGCCGATTGACTCCAGGGTGCTACCACGAACAATCTCAGAACAGTACTTCATGCAGGAGTGAGTCTGCGTTTGACACTAGTTGAACAACTGGCGAGGCATATAATGCTGCTTCGCCTTATTTAGGATACCCAGCTTTTCTCAGCTAGCTGGATTTTAAGTTGAGAATCTCCTGCTCTTATTTTGCAACTATTTTTTTTTGCTCGTCAAAATGCCCACGCTTCGCCTGATGGCATGTAAGCAGTCGTGTGGTCTAAGAGCAGTGGCCTCCACACCGTGCTCAAATCTCTACTTTGACGGCCTGAGAAGGTGCTTTTTTCCGTCATATTTCTTGCATAACCAACTATGTGTTGTGCGGTACTAAGACAATTATCGCCTCGCCCCTTGTGGCATTTTGGACGGACGAGTGGATTGCGATCAACTGATTTCGCAGCAGACTTGATATCCAAATGGAGAGACCGATATGTCATGCCAAAACCTGTAAAAAGTCTTTGAGATGGCTAGTGGCCAGGGTTCTATCGTGTTTCTGTTGCCCTCACTATATACATGCATAGGCAATTTCGATTAATTCAGGTTTTGGGTTCCCTAATCAAATCTACTGGGCCAAGTAGAGTATGAATTTTATTCCGATGTGCAGGCACATACTATTGCAATTCTAAACATGATTACTTATTAAAAAAGTATTCATTGCTTAAACCGCGACAAAGTCCAGACACCACGAATGACAACGTTCCAGAATGATCAACTAATAACTATATAAGACTGAAATTAGCTTTAAGTTATCCGAGTATTAGGACAACATACATATAAATAAAATAATAAAATATCTTTATTTCGAACAATAATAAGTAGGTATGTAGGTACATAAAGAGTCCATAGGTTGTTTAGTAATTAATGGGTTAGTAAAAGAATGTACTTATAATCTATATTAGTAGTGTTTTATATAATATATAAGTGTTATATAATATACTCTATTCATATCGTCTATGAGTAAGAAAATGGTGGCTATGTTTTTAGTTCCATGTTATAGGGTACAACCCTACTACTGTCTATCGAGCATATTTCCAAACTCCGTGCTAAAACTCAGAAAGTTTTACAAAATAATCTAGCAGTTCTGCCATCTCTTCTGTTCTCTAGCACCTCATGATCACACGTATTCATAAGCGCCAACTTATTATCACGCGACCAATAAGATAGTATTAGTACAATCTTGTTCTTAATTATAAACTTAGCATAGAACCAGGCCAAAATCTTAAAATGGTGACTTCACATTTTAACGTGAGAGTGAGCCTTTTGCCATCTATTTTACCATTTTATTGCTACCGAGAATCGCCTAACTGGAATTTAATACGTTCACGTGTGAATCGAACTGCAGATCTCACAGCTCACAATAAGCCACGAGTCTTATGTCATCGGACGAACGACGACCAATAAATTAATTGACATTCCATTGGATAAATAATTTATGGCAACTGTAAAATTTACTCACCGGTTTTGAGGCTTGCGGGAGATAACCAGTAGGATCGAGACGATGGCAATAAGTAGGATGAGCATCACCACACTGGAGAAGGTCGATTCGTAAGGGTTGCCGTAAGCCGCGAAGATATCAAACACGATGATCAGAACGTACATGATGCCTACAGCCTTGATCACGAACATGCCTAGGATGAAGAAAATAATAAAATTTGGTTCAAGAAAATACTTACAATAATTAATAAATAATCTTATAATACTGTGTACGGTTGATCTGATCAGTGATAAAGAAAATATAAAAGGCCTTCAATTGAGTTACACGTATATATGAGTATGTTTAAGTCGATAGTGCAATGAGTGGAATCGGAACTCGCAACTATAAAGTCGCCTAGTCACCCCATTATTTCGAGCACTATCACTACATAATTTTTTTTTTAAATGGCATATCAATTTCAAATATAATATTTTCAATACAAATACATGAATAACTTTAAAAATATTTACGATATTATTATATTTAGTTTTGCGTTATTTGATTAAGACAGATACGGCCCCATTGTAGATACTATTATGATTATGTATAATTTGTTAAGCTGAAATCCATTTGAATCGTACTAATATGAGTAAACGTCGTATTTAATACTAACACCGCGTATCTAAAAACAAGCAATACAAATAAAAAAGTGGACTTCGATTTAAGAATAAGAAATATGCTTACCAGAGTGGTCAGTAGCGGGTCCGCAGTCGATCCAGGGGAACAGTCCGGGGCAAAGGTATGACATGGCATGCAATTGACGGGCCAGAGCACCGAAGAATCTGCCACAGGCGCTGGTGCTGCCAGATGACCCTCCACCAACTGCTCCTACATCGCGTTGAGGTACATTATCAAAGAAAAAAAAACACATCAAATACAAGGAAGTTTCAGGATATAGGATGATGCGTGATTTGAGTAATTGAATACATTTTGGGAAATCTTTGCCTAAGAGCTCAATGTATTATCTTAGTAAAGTTTAGTATTGTTAATAATGTATTTATAACGAACCTAATCCTATATATAAATGGTATTTAGTCGGAGTCCATGAGGGGTATAGTTTTTAGAGTAAGATCTCGAGGCTGGCCAAAGAAACGTTAGGCAGATGACATAAGAGCTGATAAGAAACTTACTAGTCTGATATTTGAAGATGCTGAATATGGGACCAAGATGAAGGAAACTTGGTCAATGACTAATAATAATAATGGTAATATGTAGTATTCAACGACAGAAACCATGAGTCCAACCTATGTAAGCTAAACGTAATTAAAATTTACTTTGATGAAGTTGTAATAATATATACCTACATATATTATTACAACTTCACTTTTGAATTAATAATGCTTTAATTTTAATTACGACCTATTCTATAAAAAGGCTTATCATAGTTTATCAAAATATATCTAGTTTTAATAAACTAATTTATACGCGATATCGGCACGGTAAATTTATGAGCATTTATGTAATAGATTTCTCGGCATTAGTTTTATTAAATTGTATGCACATGCCTCAGTGTCTGAGACAGATATCATATTTGCTCGTTTATATATGTGTTTATTCCTCAAAGATATAAAACATTCGAAGCAAAATGATGTATTTCATTTCATCTCAATGTTCCGTAATCTTCAGTATTTCATTCAGTGCTGCGCTTTTGTATTGCACCTGACATGTTGGATGAAAACAACCAGTTATGTCTTTTGTGTGCGTGAAACCGTTTAACTGCTCCAAATAGCGCAGATATCTTCTAAAAGCATCTATAGAACAGCTGCGCTTTAATCTGATTCGCGTATTTTGACGCATTTCATTCGGTTCCAGAGAAATTTATATAAACAAGTTGAGCCTCGTGTGGCCTCGACGGGCATCGCTTGAAATGTTTACTCTTGTTAAAGTGTCAGCCTCTTCCGACTAACATACTAGTGCCCCCGGAAGTTTCAAATTTATAATTACATACATACATAGATTCACGCCTGCTTCCCAGAGGGGTAGGCAGAGACCACAGATTTCCATTTGCTTACGATCCTGACACACTTCTTTGGCTTCATTCACTTTCATAACATTCCTCATACACGCTCGTAGTTATAAGGTGCTCTTAATCTGGCCATTTTTGGTCAATAAACGTTCGCCTAGCTCTTCCCCTTGCGACTGTTCCATTCACACTAGCCTTATAAACTTTCTTAGTCAGTCTTTCCTCGTCCATTCTTTCTACATGCCCAAACCAGCTTAACATACCCTTTTCTATTCACGTCACTATATCCACTTTCATGCCGCATCTCTCTATAATTACACTATTCCTTATTCTATCTTTAGTATAGGCACTAATAGTCCTCTATGAACAGCCAAACGTGCTTTTCAGACACATATCGATTGTTCATAAAAGCGCGAAGAGCGCCATTCACTTTATTGCCAGCAATCGTTCTCCTTTCAATATCTCCCTCATGTGTACCATCCCTTGTAAACAAAATATCCAAATATACAAACTCTTTCACTTGCTCCACTTGTTCTCCATCAATCATAATATTACACATCGTCATGCACTTCTCCTTTTCAAATACCATTACTTTCGTCTTGCATACATTCATTTTCATTCCTTTACTCTCAAAAGCACTATGTATAATAGTTACCATCGCTTGCAACTCTTCCGCCGATGACGCAAGTATTACTTGGTCGTCGGCATAAATAAGACATTTGACAAGTAACTCATTCATTCTTAATCCCCCATTCACAATCTTTTAAATCTTTCAAACAATTGTCCATATATAGGTACAGCTACGGTAACGCTACGCATCCTTGTCTAACACCTTTTTCGATATTAAACCATTCTGTGTAGGTCCTATTTATCCTAACGCGCTCTGGAATCGTCATAAAGAGATTTCAGAGATTTCGCGTGAGGTTGCTATTCACTCCATACATGGACAATACCGACCAAAGTTCATTCCTCACCACTTTACCATAAGCCTTTTCCAGATCCACGAATGCGCAATAGACCTTTTGCCAAAACTTTCTCGGCTATGCTCTGTAAGGAAAATACCTGATCCATACATCCCATATCCTTTCGAAATCCCGTTTGTGCATCCCATATTTTCTCGCCGGTTACTTTCACAAACCTTTCAATTAACACTTTCGCATACAATTTACCGACGACGCTGCGCAAGCTAATGCCTCTATAGCTTCTGCAATCTTGCTGTGAGCCTTTTACCTTGTATAAAGTTACTATGTCGGCCTTACACCAATCACTAGGTACACGGCCGGTATTCTAGGCAGACAGCTGCTATTTCGTTACTTTACGGTTATAAGAAGAAACCAATTTTATAACATTCGGTGTAGTGATAATGAAAGGCTAATACAACTCTTATGTAGAAGAGTATATTTGGTTTAGCTCCTAAAATATAATAAGCTTTCTGATACGTATAAAAATATTTTTATATAAAAGGTTAAAGTACTTACTTACTTATTAATTGAAAAAGTTATTACCATAAATTTGACTTTTTAAATGACTCTATGATATTTTATGTTTGTATTTTATTTTATGTTGTTTAATATTTGAGTGCTATAATATGCTTACTTACTTACTAATGGCTCAGCGACCCAAAGTGGATCTTGGCCTCCGATATTAAAGTGCGCCATATTTTGTGCCCAGTCAGACCAATCGAGCACATTCATCTCTTTCAGGTCTTTAGCTAGTTTATCTTTCCAGCGGTACCTTGGGAGACCCAACGGATGACGCTCGATGAGTCGCCCGAGATATAAGAAAGAATATGCTGTATTTCCATGTATATTGTAAGATCCTATTCCTACCACAATTCATCAAAATAAATTGATTTGATATCAAAGATACATACTATCTATTAAACAAGGAAGGCACACAACATCCCAAGTATTTATAATCAATCTTTTACTTTATTCTCAATTTTGTTCGCGTAATAAACTGGTTAAATTAACCTGCCACGGCGTTCCGTAGAATGTTCACTTCAACAGTAACCTTATTATCTAACCAATTTTATTACATCTATTACTATAATTACTGTATAAAATTATAGTTTATACTGCGAGTTTGGAAGTGAGTTTAATTGTTTTTATTATATCAAGAACTTTATATTATAACCATAGTATTCGTTTCTTATTAACAAACTTACTGCTTAAAGAAGTGTTCAAACCTAACATAATTATTATACTAATGGCTCACCTGTTTTCTATAAAATATGTAATGCGTGAAACAAATTTCGGCTTTGCTCCTTGCGCTACGTATAATAGGTATTCAAATAGCATATACATATAAGTCCCATCATTAGGCATATCCGTCAATATCGGCTAAGCCTTGTCTAGTTGTCTAACGTCGATTTACGTTACTGAATTGTAATTAATCGCATCCATTACCCACTGATTATTACTGGCATAATCTTAAACGAGTTGATTAAATAAAGGTTCTCAGAAAAGGTTGATCAAAAGTACAGTAATTTTAACATAACGACAAAATCATATTATATTCTTATAGAAACTAAACCTTAATGTTTTATGTTCCGATCAGGGATGATGCGGATAAAGATTTATTGTCATCCGCGGATGCGGACGCGGATACAGATATTTGGAGCCTCACGTCTGCGGATGCGGATGTCTAAATCGATGCAGAAGCTCCGTAATTGCAGATGCGGATGTTGATAAAAATTGTGCATCTTATTAAATAAAAAGAACGTTTGTTTTCGTAACTCGGAGGACCACAAACAACTTTTTCTAAAATATAGCATTTTGTTTCAGACAAACAAGTAAAATACTTTACTAAGAAATGCAATTATTAATTGTATTTTGGTTTTGCATAATAAACACAATGAGAATGCGTCAATCACGGTTATATCTGCAAATTTATATAAGTATTTCATCTTTCAAAAATACAAGAAAAGGGTTTTCTATTGTATGTTGCTGTCATATTTCTGAAACGTTTATTTTGCCTTATCCTCCATCCTAATACTCTAATGATTATTGTAAACATCAAATCTAATAAAAAACTGTACGAGCAGATACAATGCGATATGGTGATAGTGCATTCTTAATTATTAATATCGTAAAGTTTAAATGACTATCTCAAGTAAAAACATCTAGATGGCACGTTTCCCACTGAATATTTTTATGTCAAGACTTGGAAGTAATAAAACTTGTCACGACCTATCTAATGCATAATTATTAAAGCAGAAGCGTAGGCGTTAAAAATGGCTGTTATCTACCTACTAGCTTCCTTATTGACAATGTTTATGTTTAACCAATATGCTACCACAAGAAAACGTACGTATAAAATGTTAGGAACTGGCCAATATACGACCAGTAGGAATACCAGCTGATGTGGTGATGAGACAAAGTTTCATATGTAGGCCGAAGCGCTGCAAATTTTAGCTCTAACCACCGGCATTATCCTAAGAGCATAAGACACGAAATACGAGATAATAATTAAAATAAGACGCTATTCGATACTAGGATAATAGAAACAAGTGGTTAAGAATTAAATCGTTTTTATGGTTATCTATTATTAGGTTTGCCCGGTTATAGTACATTATTAAAGGAATCCAAATTCGATGGACTTAGTTTCGTGTTTCCGGAAAAAGCCGTAATTACGCACTGCCATCATCATATTAGTTTGATAGTAAAGTTTTATAAAACAGTCATCAGATTAACATAAAAATGAAATTTTAATTCAAATTGTATACAATTGGAAGTAGAAAAAAAGGAAATTAACATATTTTCTCACAATATTAAGAAGTCACAGGTGAAACTTATTAAAATGCAATAGAAGTGCAGTAAGATTGGTTCGTCTCTTACATAATCTTTATCTAGACTGACGGTAAGAATAGGAAATGATGTCCAATTTCCTAGGGTAGGGATGCTGCTCTATCAGCAGTATATCAATGTTACTAGAGTTTATTAGAACGGGATTGGAAGTGCAGTGTAGTATGCTGGACGTGGCCAATTGTGTTGGAAAGTATATGGCAGGTCTCCGTCGGTTTCTGTCATATTACGAGTTAGTCTGAAATGAAATTACGTGGACGTTCGCTTGAAAGTAAAAATAAAATAAAAATACATGTAAGTAAATTGTGAACGAAAGAAGTGAAAATAGCTGCAAGTCTTGTCAACTTATAAAAAGTTATTGAAATATTTTAAGCTTTTAATAGTGTACTATGAATTATTTAGAAGCAATGTAAGTATTAAAAGCGATTAATTTTAGACTTGTAGAAATCGCTTTGCACATATTATGCGGATATATTATCCGATGTTTTCATTTTTTTTAATTATTCTAATGGTTTTATTAAAGCCTAATAAAGCCAAGTATTTTTGCTAGCAGTGAGTTTGACGCTTAAGAAAGCGAGCACTTTCTATTGAGCTTTAAATTTTTTATTAAATTTTAGGCACACAGGTAGGTAAAAAGGTCAGCAGAGGTGATGGATTGATGTTGGCAGGAATGCATGCGGCGGTGGATTAAAGGAACAAAAAATCACAAAAAGCTACATTTACGTACCGTAGAATTTGTTCTCGGTATTGGAATTAACCAGGAATGTATCATCGCGTCCAAATTCCTCGCTTTCGTCGCCAGGGAGAGTGTCATCTGAATCGGGTGAGCTGTGGACAGACCCGGATCACTTAGCCGAGAAATAAGCACGCTTAAATTCAAAACAAAATATTGGTTCGGCCGGCCTTTCGCTAGGGCTTCGCGAGCCATTCGCATTGCATAGCAGGTTACCTTCTGGTGACACGACGGACCATGACGCGCTGGCTCGGTGGCATGATGTGCGTATGCCCGCGTGCCTGAAAAGAAATGGTAATTTACTCTACTTATTCTATGAAAAATTACACGATATTGAGCACCAGCATCGACACTCAAACTTGCTAAAGCAAGACTGAATTATTATAATATTATAAGCAATTGGGTTGTGAAATATTTTTTGGGAGAGTACAGATCAATTTATGGATCGTTGCTGTCATTTTTATGCTATATCTTGGGTCGACCGACCTCCATATAATGCATTGTTAATGCGTGCTAACAATAAAAACAGCGTTACAAAGTGTATGGCGTTATAATATGACTCCAGGTTTTGTAGCCTGCCTTAACCAATTGTGATTTGACGGGTGCTGATCCTCGAAGTAATTACCAAATACTTGATCAATCACTAGATATAATATTTTTTTTATTTTTATTTTTTATTCGACTATGTTGGCAAACAAGCATACCCACAATAGGCCCACCTGATGGTAAGTGGTCATCGTAGCCTATGGACGCCTGCGATACCAGAGGCATCACTTGCGCGTTGCCGACCCTTTAGGAAAGAAAGTGGGAAGTAGAAGGAATGGGGAAAAGGGGGTGATGGGCCTCCAGCACTCTCACTCACCGAACGAAATACAACAGTAGGAATACTGTATTAATTAACACGTACGCTTCTTTGTTCCTTTTGTTTTATCATTAATGTTTGTACATACCAACAAAAGAAATGTAATATACAATAGAGTTCTCTCAAGGGTCGGGCCCAACACCTTTAATACTAGTTGCTGTAACAACTTAGCAAAGGTGTTGGTTTTTCAACACACAATTTGTAACAATTATATTCTTTCTTTAATTGTACGTATAATAGTGTGTAACATTGTATATCTGTATTTTGAAAATAAATATTATTATTATTATTATTACTGTTAGAGGTTATGGGTTAAATAACACACTGTACAAACACTTACTATTACTATTTATTTTATAGTTTTAAACTTTGACACAAGGAAGTTTTATATGTCCGTTCACTTACAGCTCACAACAAGAAGTGACAGATAGCAGTGTTGTTACGCCTTTTATAGCTAATCAAACTGTCAAGTATTTGACTACTATTTATATTGTATGATGTTAAATTATACAATTACTGAGGTGCAATTATTATAAATAGTTATATAATAATTAATTAATTTTTGCACATATAAATATATATAATTCAACAAATACTGCTATTTCACGTCGATATTCTGTGAGAGGGTAGTCCTTCCCCGGTCGAACCGGCCCATTCATGCTGAAATCAGCGAGGCTCTACTACTCTAACCTAATATACTACGTTTACGCAAATGTTACACACTAACATTAAATTATTGTATTTTAAATCTTCTGGCTCTGAGAGCCAAACATAGAGCTTCTTTATTGTGTCTGAATCCTTCTAAAGGATTAAATAATATTTAATTAAAATATTATTTTAATACTTAAAATAATACTTATATTTTTTAATTATTTTGACCAATTCAAATAGAAACAGTCCATGGTCATGAGTGCTGAAAAGCAGTCGCAACGTCAGGGAATATGAAAATATAAATAGCTCTCTAAAATAATATTGAAATGGCAAATCTATAATTTGATTAAACCGCGTTGAAATAGTTTTATTAAAATTCCTATATACATTCCAAATACGAAATCGTTTAAGCTACATCTAGCGTCAATCCTATCAATTAAATTTGCGTTAAAAATACTACCTGCAAAATTACAACAACATGACTTAGTAACGGTGAAATTAATTTTATTCACCGTTATATCTTAATAGCTAATCTCTCCTTTTATAAAGTTGACATAATATCTGACTACATAAAGCCATCAAAATACACGCATAATTAATAATATTTTCATAATAATTTTTCCAATACTTTTAAATAAAGCGAACAAAATTAAATATATCAGAAGCTAAGAGCTGATTATTTGAAGATATTCGAGATGTTTGTAAAAATATTATATTCTTTTCAATAATACATTAATGAAGATTAATTATTTATTAAAGATATAAAAAGAAATATAACATTTAATCTAGTTTGATCGTCCGTTGCTATGTCTTGATGAAATAAAGTATGCGTCTGTGAGCTATAAAGACTGAGCGTTCACTTTTTTCTGGTCAATTATGAGCTTCAAGGCGCTTTACGCCTATTTATCTTCCTTTTTTCTAGCAGATTAATAAAATTGATTGAACACACACACATTTTTCGAGTTCCTAGTAGGACGAGTTTTAGATTATGAGTTTCGCACTGGTAAAAAATACCGTGTCGCAAGGAACTTTACAAAGATTTAAACAACAAAGAACATCCATACTCCAAAGAACTATTTATAGGCTATATAATTTTTTTGTGTCGTGTGGAGATACGTCGCGCAATGGCATTTACATAAACCTAGTAGTTTAAGTTAACGTATGGTGTTGTCGTCATCCGTGCAGTTAGGCTGCATATAACATTATGGGCTTAATCTTGGTTTATAAGAAACTAGCTTTCACCCGCGGCTTTACTCGCGTTAATTTAGAATTTGACAATCAATTCGGGTTGTACTCTGCTTGTAATAATATAATTCAATCATGATTCGAAAGACACGTGGCGCCATCTATTATTATTATGTTTATTATTGTTTTCCTCGGAAACAGTAATTTTTTTCGGGATGAAAGGTAGGTAGCCTATGTGCGTTTCTGTACACCTGACAACGTATATGCAAAATTTTAGGATGATCGGTTCAATGGTTTAGGCGTGAAAAGGTAACAAACAAACAAACTCATTTTCGCTTTTATAATATTAGTTAGGATTTGTACTCCCGTTTAAGATATAAAAATGAACATTAGACAACATCAATATACTGCATACCTTCACTTGATGGAGAGGTAACCAAATAAGAAGTAAGAGAATGCCTAAAGTATAAAGTTGACTAAAAATGCAAAAATTAGGTAGATAATGTGACTGGAATGGGGATAAGCTCTCGTGTAGAAAATGTTTTTAAGTATTATTTATCCTAAACATGCATAATGAACGACCAATATATTTTTCATACTGCCGAAATATTAATACCTTAGTAAATACCGCCCAAACAGGAAAAACAAAATATATAAAGTATGTTAAGCATACAGAACACAATCGCCAAATTAAATACATAAGAAATTGAAGAGACTATACACTAAGATACTAAACATGTATATTATCCTCATATATTATAAATTAGTAGAGTCGATTTTCCTCGTACCGCATTCTCTTAGAGAAAGCTCTTATTTGTATCATCACCAGTTCAATCGAACTGGTTTCTTCGAAATAGGTCAGGGGTGCAAGCCACCGAGTTTGTGGTGGGAATTCAAAATAATAACTCATTATTTTAAGTGTCTAATGGTCGAAGATAAATGGTGTACCTACCTACCATTATTTACTGTTTTCTATTCTGTGGACTTGTAAACAGTTTGTAGAACTGGATATTCGTTCCGTAGTGTTCGTTTTGTATATAGAAAGCTCTGTTTGTACCAGTTTAATCAATTTGCTATTTCTTTTTTTAATGACGTCTTCTGCACTCGAAATAATTTCTGTGTCGCGGAGAAGTTTATAAGCATTCAAACAACGGACACAAAGAATACTCAGAATTGAAACAACAATACGTGGATCACACCATTTTTATCCAATCCAAGCCCATAAAAGTCAGCGTAGTGGCAATGACAAAGCGACTAATTGACCCACTACGACATCCGTGTATTTAAATGCTATTGCTCTTAAAGACGGCCACGTGTATCTTCTGAAGTCTTTACTCTATTTTACAAGTGAAAAGCTTATTTTTAATGAAGTTTGCGTGTATATTTGCGAGCGGTAGTAATGTCGCGGTAGTTCCTAGACACTTTTTGAGCCAATTAGAAAATTTCAAAAGGAGCTAATATGTCTTGTCGTGGGCAATAGACTTGCGTACTTATGCATGCAAACTCTAAATATAGCTGGCGAAATGACGGCGTACTATACATTTGTCCCTTCAGTGACATACTGGCGTTGGTGTATTTAATAATAAAATAGATCAATCTAAATAACCGACTGCGATAGTACCGACATCCTACAGGATGGCGCAGCCAATTGTGCTTATGTGTTGACGAAGCACTGTGTTAGTCAGCCAGTCTTCATGTCTGGCTGGCAGGTTAGGGAATGGTTAGGAAAGCAATTATCAAATACACAGAGTCTAAGTGAGTACGTCATTACGTATGTCATCATTCGACAGTCAAAGAGATACATAAAAAAAGGATGCGATTTTTTAGAGTTCGAAAGAACTCTTATACAACAGCTTTGTCCGTCCGTTCGTTTGTCTGTTATACAACTTCCAACTCAACAACCGTAAGATCTAGAGACTCGCGGTCAACGCCATTCGACTCAGTATAGTCGATATACCCCGAAATGACTATGACCTTTGACCTCTGACCTCAAGGTCACGTGATACCATTTTTTCGAACTCTAAGATTTACGGCAATTCATTGCCGTTTCTCACTTGTTTCCAGTGACTATCTTGCAATTAAATATGATTCGCTGTATTATCGTTTTTATCGTATTTAGCATACATGTGTCAGGGTCACAGAAAAGGACGTAGGATTTTTTGAATACAGATAAAGTACTGTTGACATAAGATAACTATATATTAATATTATAAAGTGAGATTGTTTTGTATTTTTATTTATAATGAATAAGTAAAGAACTACTGGGTCTTTAGAAAACTATTTTATCAAGAAGTTGCATAGACTATAAAGCATACGCTACGAGTGCTACGACCCACGGAAGCGAAATAGTAGTCATAAACTCATGGGTGAAACTGATGCAAATAGCTAGTTTGCTACAAACTTGAACACCGCAGACTAGGAATTGATTCTTAAATAACATGTTTAGTATTTTATAGGTAAACTAAAAAGTAAACGAATGTTCGCGCTGTTTGTTTATAATTACAAGACTTACTTCCATATCGTAGCTTTCTATATTACTCGAATAACGATTATTTCTAAACTTTAAAAAGCTTTCTACGTTCGTACGGACTAGAGGTTCAGCAAATGTTAACAGCAACTATTCTAACTTGTGTTTCACTTTGGAATTGTAATGCATTTTTCTGTAAAATCAGTTCGCGAACTACGGTCTAGGGGTTACACCAACAGTATTATTGCTACAAGTTTAGGATTTATCGAGTTGCATTTGCGTTCTCCGGGGAAGATAATATGGAATGGTTTGTTTGCTGCCTCAGCTGCCACTGTAGCTCTCTGTTTATCCAGTCACTGGTCTGTTTTCCAATCGATAAATATCAAGGTCAGTTCACTAGCAAATAATTTATATATTGAATAAGATTCTATTTTGAAAGCTCTGTAGTACACAAATGTAATGGAAACTTATTTTCTTCATTGCATTTCTTTACGACGCTTTCAACATTTACTTTTTAACTCAGTAATTATATCGTGAAAATCTTTTTTGTATTTTCCACTTTGAAGTATCAGACGTGACGTATTTATTTGCTCTTAGTTTAGATATCCAATAGTATAACGTAATAAATAAAAAAAATACTTTTACGTCTATAATTATTTGTTTTATATATTGCATATCGGACATCTCGGGTCACGCCCCTTAAGATTTTGAAATTGAAGACTTGTTGACAGTCACGTCAACAAGTCTTAATAATAATGTCAACCGGATTTTTAATAGCCTAAAACTAAAGTTTAACTAAAGACCAAAGTAGGGTTAGTATACTTTATTATTTAATTAAGACAGACAGGTGCCGTAATTTTCCAAATATATAAAATCATGAAAATATATGTTATGGCACTCGTGTTATATATATATGGAACGAACTATCAACGACGAATTATTATCTGACACTGCAATTTAACATACACTAAATATTGATCTTATATTCTTCACGGGTCTGTCTATCTAATCAGCCAAATAGTTAACCGAAAACTAATCAACACGACTTTAAAGACAAAAACAGTGAGGAAACGATGTTAGCCCAAACACGAATGATTTTAAACCTACACAGTGTACACCTAGACAGACCATTCCAACTGTGACATACCATAGCTACCTCTAAAAAGACTTCGATACTCCTGCGCAACAGTAGCGAGTTATAAAAAGGGATGGCAACAGTACAAATCACCTTAAAACCAGATAGCTGGAACAAACGTCTAAAGTGTCTGGTAGCATAATATGCTTCTATGTACAATAGACGGCTTAGGATTATATTGACGTAACAATCCTGACAGTGTTTCGCTGGTAGGCTAATAAAATTATCATATTTTTAAAGTCGTTTAATATGCAGTTTGGTACTGGGTTGCCTAAAATGTGTTTCTAGTCATCATCGCTTAATATTTGGTGCGGTCGTGATCAAAAGTGAAAAAAAGCATGCAGAGTTTCTCGAAATGTATTGCGTCAATAATTGCTACATATTTACTTCATTTATGTAATTTAGTTGTAACTTCAAACATATGTTAAATAAAGGATGTAGCAATTATTTAAATTATCCCAAGGAAAAGTGCCTGATAAAAGACTGATAAACGATTAAACCGACACCTACATAACTAAGTATTTGCCTTTATTATTTTATCAGGCACTTTTCCTTGGGATAATTTAAATAATTGCTACATCCTTTATTTAACATATGTTGGAAGTTACAACTAAATTAGATAAATTAAGTAAATATGTAGCAATTATTGACACAATACATTTTGGGATACTCTGCATGCTTGACTTTAAACTAGGAGGTGACCAGCCAACCAAACGTCAGGATTGCTGGTCAAAAAAAAAATTTTATATCTAAATATATATATCCTATGTAGCAATTATTTATTATATGTAGCAAATATTAGCAATTATGTAGCAATTTTCGAATCAACTCTCATAGACCAACGCCACAGACAACCAGCCATTCTGACGCACACAACTATGCCAACTATATAATATTAGGCTTGTATAAAAACTTTATGGAGGGTAACGCCGTAGTCTACCATACTGGCCCACCGCGGGTTCAACAGACTCCACACATCTTCGATAACATTATGGAGAACTCGTAGATATGGAAATTTCGTCTCGAAGTTTTTCTTCACCTCTAAAGCGATCAATAGTTAAGTAGTAAGATGTGCGCGCCTTGGGACCATAACCAAGACCTCTGCGTAGCAATCCAACGCCCGATCAGTAGGCTGTCATTTCTGTTTTAAGTTAAGCCTACTAGATGTAAAAATGCGTATCATTTATGTAGCTGACAGCCATATTTGTGCGTTTTTTTAAAGCGCGTGTGCATCGAACGTTTTTGTAAAGTCTTTGTATCTGCTAGCATACTAAGTGAAACTCCAATTCGATGCTTCGCTAGCGCTTAACCTTTTGAACGCCATTGTCACATATACGTGACAAAAGAAATCTTGCCCTCAACGCCAACGTCACATATGTATGACAAAAAATACGTCGCACCTTAACATAAAAATAAACAATAAAACTAAATAAAACATTACTTTTGTGGTTAAATAAATATAAGTGTCATGAGTAGGGTTTATTAGAAAATTTAAGACGAAAATAAAAACACAGTTGATAGTCGATAAAGTTTTGGAATCCTTATACTAGAGGGCTTGGCGTCGGGGGTACGGCGATGCGTTTATACTCTGGCGTTTAAAAGGTTAACGCTTATCATTGCACTTCTACGCGCGCTTTGAGAAGGCTGATATGATTGATTATTCAATTGAGCGAGCGGCTTTGGCACGGCAGATGGACTTTATATTGCCACTGCCTCTATTATTCTATGTCACTATTTTCAATAAAAACACACAAGCACAAAGCTTTTACCCTAACTATCTTTGATATATACAGAGGTCAAAGAGCTGCGCACCGTTTGAAAAGCACTCACCATATTACATAAAGTTTGTTACGGTTTGAAAAGCACTGGTCATTTTACTAACAATATTGTGCGGAGTGTGAGGTCTCGTATTCGATTCATGGGTCGCGCGGCTAGTTATTAGTCATGCCTTTTAGGAGATTCTCAGTAATAGCATGCAGTCTGGAAATATATCCGCTAGTCCGTAAAAGGATTGCTACCTTTGACATGGGTCTTAAAAGCATAGCAATCAGGCAAAATAGAGATGCCTTTTTAATTTATTTGCGTTATGCCTTTCTGGTCCTGTAGCGTAAGTTTGCGTTTATATTTGCGAGATGGCCAGATCTAAGGTTTGTTGCGTGGTATCATTCCTTTGTCCAGATGCTTAGGCAGGAACTACTACTTCTATATTTTTCCGGGTTAAGTTTTAACTCTAATGTATTACAGGGCAAGTCTACTGCCTTCTACCAGACCCATTGCCCGACTTCACGGGTTACTGAGAATCTCTTAAAAGAAAATTGCAATGTATAATGCCTGGCCCAGGACCTTACGAATACACGTTCGCTTATACCAGAACCAACTAGTTAGGCAATATTGTAATAATAGATAAATAATTTGGTTAATATCAAAGTGACAATCGGAATCGAGAAAAATCATTTAGCGAATACACGGCAAATAATGTATTATTGTTAAAACATTCCTTGTGTAGTTAAATAACAAGCACTTTATATCAAGTATTGCTGATATTCGAAAGAGCGGTAAATACATATTTGTATCTGGAATGATTTACAAATTATTTGCTCTCCAAAAATGTTTCATCGATCCACATGTGTTGGTTTAAAAAAGAGTATCATGTTGCTTCCAACAAACTTTATTGGAGGACCGGGTTGGTGTTCAATTTAAACGCATCTTCTATCCATCAAGATACAAAATGGTATTCAGTTTACCTTATTCAGTGAAGTATTGGTTTGTAGCACCTGTATGGATTGCTTTACTACGCGATACCAACTACCAACAAGTGAACTGAAGATTCACTGCACTATATAAGTATATCTCTATCTAAGTTTTATAGTATGAAAAGGACACCACGGAATCTGCATTAAAACTGAAAATGAATGAATAAGTTATGGAGTCTGCGGTGAGTTTGGTTGCCAAAGTTCGTTAGACACTTACTGCCGGCAGTAGAGATATATTTATATTTAAACTATTAAACAATAGATCTCAATTCTGTAGGTTAGTTACACTAGACGTTTCGTCTGACTTGCATCGATCGTGGTAACGGATTACTGGATTCCATACCTGATCATGCTTAAATATTTAACTACGCTATTAAGACCAGTTGTATATTGTAGGTGAAAAATCTCTATCCGTTTCATTGTGAAACGCCATTCTGCGGTGATACGTGGGTAATAAAAAATACTTATAAAACTTGTATGAAATTAGCAAAGCAATTCTTTTCACGGAAGGCTGTCTCTGATTGTCGATCAGCGAGTTTATATGGTAACAGTAAACTTTTATTATTGGTTGATTGATTACCACAGGAATGGTATATTGTACTTTTTTAACTGCTCCTGTGTACACTTTTATTGTTATGTTATGTGTTTTACCTATTTAACATAGCATCGTCTGCGCATACGAATACTGACGATTGTTAGCTCGACTTTGGGGTCGCGTTAGATACAATTGAGTTTATTATCAACGTGAAAATCATAAAATAGTTGTGACTGCGAAGCCTATAACTCTTCTAAGACGCGCTTTATTTTATACGACTGTTTAAAGCATTCTAATGTTTTGAAATTGACAGTCAGGAAAAATGTATTTAAACATAACCGTTAAAATAATCGTCCGTTTATTTTAACGGTATTCATCTCAATATTACAGATAATCAGTTCTATTTTAATTATAAGTATAGATAATTATATTACATGAAGTAATTTTAATAATTATCCCACATTTTTCGTTTTCCAAGAATAAATACTGTAAAGTGAAGTTATTGTTATCGAAGTGCCAGTATTTAATCCAAAAAAGAACTTTATTAAGAGTAATAAAATATTAAGAGTAAATATTAAGAGTCATAGTCATCGCGATTCTACCGGACGAGTCTTTTTTTTCGTAGCTCTGTCGACGACGTGCGGCGATAAATGTTAACAGCCACTTTGCTCCCTCATTTTAAACTTTTTATGCCATCATTTTCTCTTGTCAAGTGTGGTCGTTTGCATATAAAATGGCACTATCTTTGATATTCTGATGACATAAGTGTATAATCGCCTTAATTGTGATTGTTTCCAGCACACAAAGCTTTAATGGAAATGTATCGTAGGCTTTTGTGTTTTACTTGTGGCTTATTCCTATTAGTTAGACTTAAAGAGTATTTCTTCTGGATTTAAATAAATATTTATTTTCGTGATATTAGTTCATGTATAGCATTATTTTGAGATTTTTTTCTTAAAGTAATTTTAGTTTGCATATAGATTAATACTTATTTGTGACATGACTTTAAATAGTCACGTAGCGTCACAAAAATCGCACCTCATCATAAATAAGTATCTAGCATGGTGGTTGATTCTACAACATCACTACGCCGCGCCGTTCGAATCCTACATGGAACAAAAAATTGTGTAATTCACAAATGGTTTAAAAAAACGCCCGCGACACAGTATCCATTCCTTGCAGAGAGTTTATAAAAAAGTCGTAGCTAAACATGACCACATCTTACTGTTAGTAAAGCCTCGCTGATTTCAGCATGAATGGGCCGGCTCGACCGGGGAAGTATTACCCTCTCACAGAATATCAACGTGAAAAGCAGTATTCCTACTGTTGTGTTTCATTTGGTGAGTGAGAGTGCCGGAGGCCCTATCACCGTCTTTCCCCCTTGCCGCTCTTTCTCCTTCCCACTTCTTTTTTTCCTGAAGGATCGGAAACGCGCAAATGATGCCTCTGGTGTTCCAGGCGTCCATAGGCTACGGTGACCACTTACCATCAGGTGGTTCGTACGCTTGTTTGCGAAGTTGGTTGCATAAAAAAAAACAAAAAATATACGTTGTATCTGAAATTAGAAACAAGTAATAAGACACTTACCGTAAAGGTTGTTTCACGGTTGGTACTAGCGGTTCCTTCGGGATCGACCGGCGTGCGAAGACTTTGCGGCAACAGCTCGATCAGGTTCGTAGAATGCGGTTGATAACGCAGAACCAGCACACATGTTGAAACGAGTGTATAGGCTAAAAGAGTACCTGAGGACAAATGAAAACGACACGTTAAAACATTGCCCATGTTTTAGACAAGGCACTTTTAATAGACTGAAATGGAAGATGTACGCTTGTTTGTTTGGTCATTGTAGATATTATACTGTAAAACTTAGTTACGCGTAATCTATACACTAAGTAGCCTAATGGACTTTTTTATTAAAACTAATTTCATAAAAATACTCCATCAGCCTACATTTAAATTTCGAATACGAAATAAAACAAATAGCTTTTAGGTTCATTGCCACATAGATGATACGATCTATTTATTTACGCAATCTTTTAATATGCTCCGGCATAAATATCCATTTTAAAATTCAATTAATATTTTGTTCGACCCGATGTTTCGAAAATATATTTTAATGGTAGGTCTACTGAGCTGAGCTTTGCACAAAAAATTGTATAGGCTATTGCGTTAATAATCATTGGATTAGGGTATCGTGGTATCCATGTATGCATCCTATTACGCTTGATCTAAACTTGATGAATATTGTAATTATTCGCATCTACCAATTACGGAGGTTCTATAGTGTCTCAAATTAATACAGCCTTAAGTTTAGCCCTATCACGGCCCTTTCTTCTAAAAGACTAGTAATTTAAATCTATGCTTTAATTTGGTAGTCTACTACCGCGTATCAGTAGTATATATGACTGCTGGGCTTAAAGTCTCGGATTAGATTTCAAGTTTCAGCAAAATTGTTTTTACATTATTCTGTCAAGAATACCTCAGTAGCCGCGCGAAGTCTTCAACTGTGTTCAGTACACGGTAAAAGGCTAGCTTTCTATATATGGATGTACACATCTTTCTTTACCCTTTTATATATCTTTATTTTATGTAGCCATTGCATGCGAATCAAGTGTATCTCTAATCTATTACTGTGTATTGTATTTCTATCACCACCTATTATAAAAAATATCCAGTCAACAATCACTACATAGAGACGCCCTAACGTTTAAAATCAATAGTTAAAATAAATTTCAACAGCCTTTGGGTTTTTAATTCCACAGGCAATAATGTTTTAAGTTTTGTACTGCGTTTTAATCAAACATTTGCGAGTCAATAAAACGAATAAATCAGCGTTGCACCGTGGTGTATGTGGCTTTGCAATATATATGCTAATTAAAGCTTGATGTTACAGGCGGAATGAACATATAGAGGAATGTACAAATGCTCTTTAATTATTTATAACGTCATCTGTTATGGTTTGTTGCTGCCCGGCTATTTCAATTCGTTAACACATCGCTATCGAGAGTGTAACTGATCGACCGATCAGATAACCCGCAAATAACGTGTGAGATAGTAAATCCTATTGAGTTAAACCTAAGATCATAGCTAAGGAAATGTGGTTCAACTCACTCCTACTCGTCTCTTTAAAGGAATAATCAGGACGAGATGTTTGTATTGTGTTATGTAACTGTCTTCGTGGTAGTGAATGCGACTATTGTTATGAGGACTTGGGCACGGTGTCCAGGGCGGGAACAGTGCTATTGGGTTTTCTGTCGAAATTGTTTTAGTAGCCTCGCAATGTCTGCTTCTTTGCCCGGTTGACGGCAATAAGCTATTATTACGTGGGACCTAACATCCTAATTGACGAAATATGGATGTAATACTTCTCTGCTTATTTCTTTGAGGATGAAGGGATGAAACTATATATTATATGCCGAAGCGTCAAGAAAATAATCATTAGAATGGCTCTATCTATTGGTTTGTTTCGGAACGTCAAGCATAAGTGAGGTCGCCACAGAGCCGATGTGTCAGTTGGAATTACAGTTATGGCTATCAGTGTCATATTGACGTTATATAAGCGCCGGAGACGCTTGCGCGGACACATTCATTGTGACAAACTCGCTGCGTTACCGATCAAACCAGATAAACCCAGTCAACCTTTATTGTTTTATTTTTCTTGTATTTGCCCATCATTAGTATACGTACGAAGTATAATACCACGCCTATATTTTGTTGCTTTATCATGTCAAAAGCGAGTTGCTGTCTATCTCTCCAACATATATGTCAATATATTTACGAGCTCGATTATAATAAGCGGTCACCGTTGCAGATCCTGTAGAATCCTTTTTATCAGTACTAGAAGAACTCTTATGCTGCAGGCTCTAGGAAGAACAACAGCAGAAAATTCATTCTATAAACTAAGCGATCGTGGGAAGGAATTCTTTTGAAATTATATTTGTTAAGCCTTGGGGTTTAAGGGTTAGGCCATGTTCCGCCACGCTGGCTGACGAGTTGGCAGACTTCACATAATATCTTCGAGAACAGTATGGAGTACTCTCAGACATCCAAATTTACGACAAAGGTTCGAACTTTCTAACGAGGTTTATTGTAATTTGCCTCATATAAAATTTTATTTTGATGTTTTCATAATATAATTCATAATAAATGGTATAAAGCTTTGTACTTATATTAGTATAAATTGTCCCACTGCTGCGGCACTGCTGGGCATAGTCAACCCAATGTGGCCTACTATCTTCCAAAACTTTATAGAGAACTCTCAGACATTAAAGTTTCCCAACTATGTTTTCCTTCACAGTTAAAGTGTGTGATAATTACTTATTTAATACGCACATAACTTCGAAAAGTCAGAGATGCAGCTAGAGATCGTGCTTGAGACCTCTATGTGGCAGACTAACGATCTACCACTGAGCTATCGCTGCTATTTTAAATACTCTGATATATTTTAACTAGTTTTTGTGCAATCAGCAAGTTAATTTTTTCTTCGTATTGTATTCTATATTTCTCGCGTAAGTCTTTCCTGTCTATTCAAATTAGTCATTAGTCAATATGTTATTGTCCATTATTGTTTTATATCCAAAGATTGTTTCTCGGTTCTTGTTACTATATTTTATCTCACATTGCAACTTCCTCTTATCACGCCGTTCCCATTACAGTACTGTAAAGCCAGCCAAATCAATAATATCCAACAGTGTACGAACAAATTAAACAAAGGAATAGATAAACAACTTGCTTCGGCTACTGCGATATATTGGTTGGGCACCAGTCCAATCGCAAGCTGTAACTGAGGCTTTTACAAATGAACCAATAATTTCCATTCAATCAATCAATCAGCCCACCGCAGTCCACTGCTGGACATAGGCCTCTCCCATTTTAATTTCTATTCGCACCTTAAATTTGAAAAGTTATTTTATCATTTCAAGTTAAAATTGACTTAGTTCTTATTAAGTTTTCTACCTAGATAACTGGGAAAAGTTATACGATATAAATGAAGCTAGATGCTTAGTGAACTTGGAACGACTTATGTCCAGCAATGGATTATAATAAGCTGATTCGACTGAATCGGCATCCAATTTATTACAACTTTGTTTATTTTTAACAGCTAACGTCATTACTGGTAGAATATTGTGTGAAATTAAGAACTTTCCTTTTAGGCATACATCTAACATCTAAATTACATAAGGCTGACTCTCATCATAAAAATATTTTATGATTAGAATTAGCCTTAGAACCCTGGTAGACTAACTTGAATATGGTTAACCATATTCAGCCTTATATCACTAAACTAATGAGGCAGTGAAATTATATTGTTTGTAACCTATAATAGAACCAAGGATTGGAAATGATTTTGATTCTTCGAAACAGTCTTGTTCAATAGATATCAGACAAGGTTGTCTAATAAACAAGGCAGAATCAAATATCTATATTAAGAAGTTAATTGTAACGACTGCCTCTATCGTAGTGGCAGTGTACTGCTGTTTCAGAATCTATTATTGTGTGGAGGAAGTGATAAAAGATCTTTCAGACAAAAAAAAATCTGTTGCAGCGATGAGTCTGGAACTGTGCCCGATATATAGCAACACACTCGCACTTTACGAGAACCAAGTAAATGAAATGAGGGTGTAGTGTAGTACATACCTTTGCCTACCTAAATCAATGCCTTATATGGAAAAAAAACATAATGACGTCATTTCGAAAAAAATAATTTTAAATTCTGATATAATTTAATGCCTTTTACGATACGAATGTACAATCCAACGCAATAGAAAATCTTGTCCGAGCCTCGAGTTATTATCCAATAAAGCAAATGCCAATTTCGCCTAAGAGGGTGCAAACACTCAATTAACAATGCAATTAGTTTCCAGTTATATCAAAAATAAACTAGTAAATGCGGCCTTCAGAACATTCTTGTAGTGTACCGAGACTTGCTAAAGGCATGGAGTAGTTTAATAAAAATTCTATAGATATTAATATACCAAAGACCTATATCCATTGTGATTATTTTGTTCAAGACTATGTAATAATTATAAAGCAGCGATAGCCAAGTGCGAATTCATTGAACTGCCTGAGTTTCTGATGTTATGTCCGTATTAAATAGTTCATTATCTGGCGCTCTAACGGTGTAGGAAAACATCGTGAAGAAACCTGTCAGAGAGTTCTCCATAATGTTTTCGAAGATTTTTAACGTCTGCCAGACCACACTGAGCCGTCTTGGTAAACTTTAGTTTACCTGACTCTCTAGTCCACTGTATTCTTTTAAGGCCCGTGCTCAGCTGTGGGGCAGTTTATAAACAGTGGATTTCCTTTAAGACACAGTAACAAAAATAGTTGAAATAATATGAAGAAAATATTCCGTTAGTATTTCAAGTTCTAAGTGTCTTTTGAGATAGATACAGATTTATTGCCCGTTATTAAGACGTTATAGTAAATTGAAGCACGCTCTCCAAACTGCTATAATGAGTGTTTAACAGTTAATAAACTTGTTTATTTTGAAGCAAGAACGTGGTTGCTGAATAGCAACTAACTAAATACTTTAAAGCAACTAAGTTTTCGTGTAATAAAGGGCCTTTTAAAGGCTTTATTTCAATAAAACCTTCAAAAGGCCTTTATTATTATTCATATTCTATATTTTATTAATTCAGTAAATATGTGAGAGTTTTGTCTTTGTCTACTACGGTGGTCAACTTAGACAAGAGTACTGGAAGACTACACAAATTTTTCAGGATAATTTTCAACCTTACAAAGTTATCTCATGAGTTTTACTATTGTATATTTGAGTGGGTGATAATGAACTATTTAATACACCATATTAGATAAGTAAGACAATTAATTTTGTTCACAAATAACTTTTGAAGTGAAGGTAGAGCTGTAGATTTCTGCACGGCAAACCGAGGCTAGCCAATAGCCGGTATCAAGTATTCTGTTTAGATGATGCTACTTGTCCTAGCTTATAATTTCGGCTTCGCTCACGTAAATCCCGCAGAAACGCATACCGGGTAACCCAAACAGTAGGTAATCTAGAACATGACACATCAGTGTACCAATGTACCAATATTGGTCAATAGTTTACGCGTTAGTATCAAACATCCATACACGATAACAGACTTTGATATTTGTAATGACATACATTGACGTAAATTGGTACAATTTAGTTTAAAGTTGAATAGTAATATTTGCATATTTTAATTAAAAGGAAATGCAACATGAAACCAGTTCTAGTTAGAAAGCATTTACTAATTGCATTCAAACTGTGGAACATAAAAACAGAATTTTGGTATCAGGCTGTTTTTGGAATATTGCGCTCTTGATATAAGCCCGTGCTGCTCTCTTGTAAAGTTAGTAACTAATCCTCTTATGAAATGGCAGTACCTTTTGTTTCATAACCATTTCCGGTTTGTTAGTGATTTAACTGTACATATTGGAATAGAAAACAAACTCGAGAGAATTATTTCAATAGTTTCTAGGTACGTGAGAGTCAGAATTAAAATTGTGCTGAATACATTATATACTGTGAACGGATATAGGAACCGCATGTTATTTTTACATACCTATATACGAACTTGGTTCATCAAAACCTAGTAGACTTAAGACTTCTTCCAGGTAGAATTAATTATATTTTTTTCTTAAAATGAGCATCTCCTGCACTAGGAAAAAATCTTGTGTCGTGGGAGACAATCATTAAAACAACGGACACAAAGAACGCTCACATTCGAAAAATTTGTGGATCAGATTTATTTTTGTCCCGTGTGGGATTCGAGCCCACAACACTCGACGCAGTCGCAGTGGTGAGGCGACCAATTAAACCACTGCGCCATCCCTGCAGTCATTACAATTAAATTAAGGAGTAAATGTTGTATATGTACTTGTAATGTACATATTGAAACGAAATGACCGAATATTCTTCTACAGGCTATTATATTTCTGGGCCAATTTGCTTCCGTTATTCTTACAAAATATGTATTCCCTCTGTATCCGGCAAGCTTCGCAACGCCAATTTATTGAACCGCGAATGCGGGCAGAAGACAGAGATATTATACCAATATTATAAATAATCCGAATTTTTCCTCGACTGCGGATACAACTGTCTATAGTTTTATAGTAAACATACATTAATAAATTCATGTCTGTACTCCAGGTGGCTCCAGATGGTGGGCAGAGCTGTGTTTGTGTATCACTTTTTTGTGAGATGATGAGATTCATCTGACTTATTAAAAAGTAGATCTTTTGATTGTACTGCAAAATAATAAACTCTATACTTAAACACAGCTCTGCCCATCCACCACTCTATAACTGTCTCGGTAGCACATCGGTAAATAATAAGACTGTTTTGAATGAGAGCTCTGGGGTTCTATTTTGGATCAAGCAGAATGTTATTGGATTTTTGTCAAGAAATTCTTAGTTACTATGACGCGAGATCTAAATCATAGCTCTCAAAATATGTGTGTAATACCTAGAGACTGTTTTACTTATATTATGTCTATCTAAGATATTTATATGCGATAATATTGTTTTAATTAGTGTTATGTGTTATAAAGTCACAATTAGCAAGTTTATTATATGTAATACACCACGAAACGCTCACCTAATGACATTATCTGTTGTGCTCTTATCACCGCCGGCATACCAGCAGTATTAGAACCCATAGGCTTGGTACGTGACAATGGAAAGAGACTCAATGGTATGTCTTTGTTACCTTGGAAAATGGGTAGGCCTTTGGTATGGGATGAAGATGCGATGGCGCAAGGGTATCGACGCATGTGGCGTCAATGCGTTGATACCCTTGCGCCATCACATCTTCCGAGCTCGGTGAGCTGTGCCAGTGCTGCTGCTGTAGCGGCGGCAAACCTGAAACGGCGCAAATACAGTAATTTCATTGGTAATTACGTTTTTGAGCCGTTTGAGGTGGAGACGCTTGGTTCATGGGCTCCGGGCGCTCGTGCGCTTTTTAGAGATATATCTAAGCGGCTAACCGACGCTTCGCGTGACAAAAAGGGTGGACTTTTCTTGGCTCCAAGAATCAACATTGTCATTCAACGTGGCAATGCTGCCAGTCTTCTGGGCACTTTCCCGGTCGACAGCGATGCTGAGGAATTTTACGACACTGCCTAAACTAGCCATTTCTATTTATTAAATTTTACAGTCCTATATTTTGTTACTTTTCATTTTGTTTTATTTATAAGTAGTTAGGTTTGTTAATATTAGCTAAGTTGTAAATTATGATTGTTGCTTTTGTTTATGTCAATAATGCATAATAAAGATGTAATACATCTACTTCGTTAAATCTTAACATCACACTAAGGTTGACTAATAGATAATACATTTGAAAATAAATTCTCCTATGCAAGGGTGTGCAAAAGAAGAAATGAATATAATAAAAAAAATTGTCAACCGTTTCGCCTTATAACTTTAATGTTTATATACATAATTTTTTTTTTAAAGACCCCTTGTAATTGAGTTTTAATGATTTTATATAATTAAAACTTTGCATTCAATACAAATTGAAATCCAAACTCAGTACAGTTTACTGTGAATCGCACAAATAATTTATCTGTGCGGGCATAAAACAGGGTATAATAATCGCAATGGAGGAATGATTGATAAAACCGCTACATAATATTTAAAATGCAATTTCAATTAATCTTTACATACCCTAAATATTAAGTTTTATTTATTTATGCTATCATAGACATTGGTTTATAATTTTCAACTATTAGTAGTGCTACGATCTCGTAGCAATTGCCTACGGGCTACGTATTTGCTACGCGTTTTACTTACTTAATCACACTGTTTGACGACTGTATAGTCGATGTATATACATACATACATAGATTCACACCTGATGCCTGTTTGCCGACCAATATGTACTTAAGTAGAAAAAGTACTGAAACATAATTTATGTAACAGTTCTTGATCCTATTCTTATTAAATTTACGATATAGTTATCAGAATATATAAGTCTATAGTGCTAGCCAATTAGGTATTTATTACTTACTTAAAGTACTTAAGATAGATAGAGAGAATAATTGGTTCTCCAAACATAATAATACAATATTAATGATTTTTTCCTAGAATTGTATATTTCAGTAGAGACTCCACTTGTATATTTTGTACAAAAATATATATTAATTTATTAAATAAGTACACATCTTCTAGATTTTCAGAAAATCGGTATTGAAATTGTCATTATTGAATTCGTATCTTAACAATCCAATAGTTTATAGACTCACATTTTTATCCGCCGAGGGATAGGCAGTAGAGTAGCTACGTTTATTAGGTGGAGCCTAAAAATATAGCGGACTATTTTCCAAATTCCCTGGTACTCAACTGCTACTAAGAACTTAAGCCGATTTAGTTATCGAACTCAGAATCTTACGATCGCTCGCAAATATAAGCGCTAATCTATGCTATGCAACGATGCGGACTATTCAACAAGTCTGTATCTAGGTAATATGTTCTAGAAGAGACAACCGAATTAGAATGATGTAAAACACGTTGAAGTGCATGCCCACTAACTCACTTAGTCTGAACTATGTCCTTATTGCAATGAAACGTTTGCCATTATATTATACATATGTACATATACACAAGCGTACTCTCTATTAGCCAACATCTTATAGTCTAATGGGATGGTAAGCCACGATCACGGATGAATGAAAACTTAAGCGCGTACTTCTATCGATGTATGACGTCCTAGTAACTTATGTATCCGTTTTTTATATTTACTTACACAATCTCAGCCGATGTTCCTGCAGAGGGAAGTAGAGGCGCGCACACATACTTAGCCAAACATAGCTTTTGTTCCCACGGTACAAATCCAAATCCGTGCTGCTACTGATAATTTCTAGACAGATAACCTAATCACACTTTATCACCGGGTATCGAACCCCAGACATCATGCACAGCATACCAATGCTCCATCGAGGCAGTCTGAATAATTCATGGCCAAGTAATTGCCACAGGGACAGGAATCTTTGGACTTGTCAAGTAGTAGACACTGATTGATGATTTGGCTGAGTACGCCTTCTAGAATTGTACGATGCTGCAATATAGCAAAAATCTTTACAAGATTCCGTTTTCGATATTTAAGATTGATATGTTACTTTGGTTCATTGCAGCTACATCCAGGCTGGCAATTTTTCAATTATAATAATTATTTTCTGTAGAGCTGTAAACAAGTACATACTATGATCTATCACTTACCTATACTCATCATTTCGACTAGCACTTCCAATTGGATCAGCAAAGCTACGATGGAAGCAGATATGCCGCCGCAGATGGTAGCGAAGGCAGGTGTGCCGGTACTTTCCGAAATAGCAGCCAAACTCCTGCACACAAAATACAGCATTTAGTATTTTTGTTTTTTATAATTCCTGTGCTGGCAATTATTTGTGAAGCTCACAAATGTTTGTTTCTGGAATAGTGTTGTGGGAAGTATTGAGTCCAATAAACTTGACGTATGGGCAAAGGCGAGAAGGCCAGTTTAGCCACTGCACCATATACATATGTATATATAATTTAGGATGCCAGCGATACCGCATATGCACGTCGGTTAAGAAGTTATAGCTAAAATTATAACAAATTCTCTTATTTTTGACAGTCGCGTGTAAACGATTAATTTATGTTTAAGTATGTTTAACTAAAAGTCATTATATGAAAACCTATTTAGATAATTGACCCACACGATTAAGCGATTGGCAAATAAATATTTTCTCGCTTAAGAAACGTTTAAAGGAGACAAGATCCCGTGTAAATAAACGAGGCAGATGGACGTTGCTTGTTCGTTTCAAACTGCTTGCGAGAAGTATCAGTTAGCACGAATCGCTCAGATATACTCGCTTCGTACAATACGCATATAAGTAATTGGGTAGTTACTGAGCGGGCAAGTAATTGCCCGACGAACTCACACATTCACTCCTGACAGGACTAACTGAGCTACACAAGCGTTGCTCTTCATCTTGCTATAAATGGTTTCTTTTAGTACTCGGCCTACGCTTATCGTTGACGGTAGGTCAAGTCACCATTAGTTTCGTGTAGGGCGGTATTTATGACGTCCTGAAAGTGTCATGATATAAAATGTTTAGACAACCTCGCGTTGTTTATTGCCAATACTTAGTAACATTGAATTTATCGAATTGGTAGCGTTCTACTGAATATTAGATAAGTAAAGATGCTTGGAAATTTTAAATAAAGGATATTACATAGTTTTCGTTTGTTAACATTAAAAGTGTAAGAAGTATAGGGTTCAGTAGTCAGATGATTTAAATGTATCCAGCATTTAACCTGTAGGAAATGTTTACTGATATTTAATGGCAAAGGTGCCATTAAGGCTAAAGTTATTGTGATTCATTTTTAAAGTGCATTGGTTGACTTGTTATGCGTATGAGTCAGCAAATACTAACCAGTTCTAGCTATGCACGCACAAATACTGCGTAGCACCGAAAATGACGCTTAATATCAGGTGAGATCGTTAGAGCGAGCCTAAGTTTTAAGTTGAACTGTGTTTTTTTTTCTGTATGTGTATATAATTCTAATACATTGTCTGACGTCGTGCCGTGCACGGATTCATAAGTTTTGATATTACAATACAAGCTTTCCTTCATTAATGCTATGTGCATAATTTTCATACTTTTTGTATATATGTATGCATTTTCTATGTAGTATCACAAGTGAATTGATTTTTAACTACATTAACAATTGTAGGAATGCAAGAGGTCATTGAAAACCTATTGTGTCTGACCGCCGCGCGCCGGTATCGCTGCAACTCAATAGCATAAATTGTTAATAAATAAAATTTGCAAAAGTTGAGAAGCGACAACACTTTTAATAAGAAACTAAATATATTTTAATTTTTATCTTAGCTGGGATTGTTAGAATATATTTTTGGCATAAGCTGATATTATTAAAAGACATGTTTGATACTCGTAAGCCGGATATCCGGAATTATTTTTGCTTTACTGAGTTTTCTCTTTGCTCAATAATGATTGTCTGCGATGTCGGTATAAAAGCCAATTATAGCAGAACTATTGACCATAAAGCCTGGCAAAAGTGATTAAATTGTAACTATTGCAAGTCTTTCTCTTCAAAGCAATCCTTAATAAAATAAATAACGAAGATAAAGGTATTCTAAAAATACTCATACCCTTATAAGATCTCATTTTGATTTCAAGTATAATTAAGTACCATATTTTGAGTGGATAGGATGATTACTTTGGCTTGTATAATGAAATTCTTTTATTACGTTGCAATATTTTGTTAAAAATAGTAATGTAATATTATGTCCAAAATATTATATAAAATAGTATTTATCAATCTCTATTAGTCTTGCAGTCTCAAATAATCATGATAGGTCAGACCTAAAACCAAATATTTGAGAGTTTCACTTCGTTAAGATTAGTACAGGAACGATATAACAATAGTATCGAATTCTTCTTTTGTTCAAGAACCGTTTCTGAGTTACGAGAGGCATAACAGAGATTGAATGGATAAACACAAACAACGCCCAGACTCTAAACAACTAATAGCATTGTACTCACAGCTACATGCAATTGGTACCGGTGTGGTAATTGCTCCAACCATGGGCCCATCCACACAAACAGTAACGACAGCAATTAATATTAACCTGGTTGACCAATCGAATGCGATCGTGATTCTATCTATCATCTGATATTGAACTTGTTTTGAACGCTGCGAGTTCGGATTTACGTTCGTGTAATCCAAAATACGTATTAAAACAGTGATCCTACATGAATAGCTTTGAGAATTGCAGTTCGTGTTACATCGAATTTCTCTATTTTATAATTAACATTTCAAATTTAGTCTATCGAAATTCGTAGAGTGTATACAGGAACTAGCCTTTGTCCACAAACGTTGAAAAGATCCTTTAATTTTGGTGGACATTCATGTCTGCTTCTATCTATTGACAGTACGAAATGAATTTTCAGGAGATGCAAGTGTATAATGATCGGTTGCACTTCTAAAAGGTGGAGTATTTCAATATGTTTGATTTATTTGGCTGTTACGTGTATCGTGTATTCAGTGTTTTACTATAAAAGGGTCACAATATTACGGTCCGTAATACAAACATGAATATCGCGCTTAGAAGACCTACCTACCATTCTGTTAGATAATTGTGTTTTGCAGTTCTCTCTGTTAAAAGGATAGCAAGACGGCCAAGTCTGGTTGCCTTATTGAGTTAATATGTATTACATACTAGATATAAGGCAACTACATTGGTAGTAATAGTCGGTAAAGTGCATGCTCTCTAAGTGGTTTAGTTTGAGATGTGCGCTTACCATAAAGACATATCACACAAGTCAAACATTTGTGTGCATGAACACGGATGTTTGTCTTGGTCTGGGTGTTTCTATGTATAATATGTATGTATTTACAACAAAAAAAAGTATATATGTATGTCTATCCATTGTCTAGTACCCATAGTACAAGCTCTGCTTAGTTTGGGCTAGATGGTGTTGTGTGTATGTGGTAGAATATTATATTATTATTATTATTATTATTATATATTAAATACAAAAATTTAATATTTAGAATTTACATTCATATGTCATGCTAAATTAATCTGCCATTTAAAGTAAGAAAATAAATAAGCGAGTGGCTTTTATTATTATTTATGGTTTTATATTGGGTCCTTTAAGTAGCAACTAGAATGATTTTCATGAAAAATTTATTCTTTTGATCACCACCCATTATAAAATTACCGAAAAGTTGTCTCTGGTATTGCAATCAGCTATAGAGTACAATATCGCTAATACACCTATGCCGTATGCGTTACAAAATATCGGTAGTTTAAATAAATAATTTTACACGTTTCAATTGCAATTCAAGTTCTCTGACCAGCTCAAATAGCGCGTAAAATAATTATTTTCAATTTAACATTTAACGATATTTCATAATTATGAATATAAATAGGTACGTAGTCGCACCGAATACTTGTATTAACCTGCGAATAAATCATTAATCGTGCGTGGTTTAAAATGTATAGAATAGGTATAAAAACACATCATGAACGAATGACTACATTGGCGAATATAAGCGAGCGCCTGATGGGCCGTACGCAACCTAGAATTATTGTCTGTTAGATTTGAACAAAATTTTGGGGCCCTTCGCCTTCGCCCTTCGTTTAGCGATCTGTATCCCTCAGGAGAATAACACTAGATAAGCCAACGGATGACTGATTATTTTAAGTTGTCACCATGCTTGACATTGTATCGAGTATCGTGGGCACACACCATGATCATAATTTGTATGATCCAATGTATTTGATCTAAGTCTGGTTGTTTTTTGTGTCCGTTGTTTTAATGTTCTAAAGTCTGCCGTGACACAAGACTTATTACTACGACTGAAGTAGTATTTTTTTATTGCTTTAACACGTTACGTATTTTGCACGCACATGTGTAGTTTTACATTTAAATTGTACAATATCGACCGGTCGATATGATTGACTATTGTGATATTTTCATAGCAACAAACGATGATTGGTTTTTGTTCAAAATACTAACAGCTTTTCTTTATTAGCTCTGGCTAACGAATCCATGTGTTGTAACTATGGGATCTCGCTTGTTGACTGTGACTGTTGTTTCAATTTTTATCACGCGCTATTTAAGAGTTACTCTGTAGACCGGAAAAAGGCTACAACAATATTTGTGACATGCTACAAGAGATACTGCAAAATGTTTTTCATATTGCAAGAGAATTTTCCATCAATCGTCTGTAGCGTCAGTGTAAATTGTCACGTTTGCTGGTCACGATCCGTTTTTTGTCACGAGTGTGGACGCACGCTTATACAGGTTGAGTTCTAATTAGCTATTGATTAAAGTTTACTAATCCTACGCTAAGCTGCATCTTTTGTACCGTTGCCGAGTCCAAATGAAAAATTTAATTTCTGTCTGACCAAGGGGCTCTACTTCACAAGGCACTGTATATAATAAATTTGTAAGGAATATTGAGACATCGCACTAAATGAATATAAGATGTAATTTTTTACTGCATTACTGAAAAGCAATTTAATGCGCCGTAAAAATGAACATATAATAATATAAGATTTCTAATATATTTTTATTACAGAATTTACACGTTATAATTATTCTTGGAAATAGTTAATAACTTGTACTCGGTGCATTTTTTTAAGCGAGCCAATATCGAGCGCTTGGGAGTTCATTGGCAGCACTCAATGTCTTGACGTTATTAAAATAATTATTTATATATATATATATATATATATATATATATATATATATATATATATATATATATATGTATTTATATATTCTAAGATTTGTGACGCATAGAACAATCTAATAAACTATTCTGAAATAAGCTCTTGACAAGTTATAATGTTGATAAATATTTAATTAGGCATTATTAGAAACCCGTAGAATGCTTTATGTTTTTGATAATAATAGATCGTGTGTGTCACCCTAAGACTTATAAACTTTTACTTTTATTTACTTTTATGAGCACGTTATATATCTTTGCTTATTCACTGTGGCATATACAGAAGAGGCTAAGAGGTAGTTGGGGGTATATCACACCTACATTTGACACCTTAGCTTTTAAATCCAAAACGGAAATCTAAATGCGTTATAACCCGATCCTTTCCGAAATTAAAGTAAGAAAAAGATACATATTTTCTCCGGCGATCGGTATTATATTTCTTTACCAGGTAACTATGCAAGGAAATCTTTTTTATGAAGAACCGAAGTTCCTATTATGAATTAATTTAATATGTAAATATACTGAATACCACTATTTATTTAGCGAGTATGCCATGTACACATCTTTGATGCGCAATAATATTTTCATTATGAAACTCTCAGTACTACGAGAACTTATTACTAACCGTAGGTACATCAAAGTATGTTTTTAGTTTACAAAGGGGATGCAGTGCAGGTACACTCACGCGTCGAGTCGTCAGACCTTGTAAAACTATTCAATTTCAGGGAAAATGATGTCGGTTATAAGCTCCAAAGTAATATTAAAGAAGCTTACGATCGTTCCTTCAAAGTATCTTCCGTCGACATATTTTAATATGGTTTCTAGTTTAATATCGAAATTAATATGGTTACTAGTTAAATTATATGAACATTGAATATTATGCACAGCATTTTCAGGTTGCATTTACTACTTGTATGATGTAGACGCAATATTAGCTAATATTCAGAAATTTTCAAAATATTCTATACAACGTATTTACTATATTACGTCTAATACAGAGCGATTTTAATTTAATATTATATGAAAAATAGAAATCATTACTATGGACAAAGTTTTATAAAGATATAGTTACGTACGAATTCTTGTTATAGTTTTATATTTTCATTTTTTATAAATTTCCAGCCAACGCCAGCCAGCAAAAAACTAAAGATAAGGCCTTTCAAGACCCGACAAGCATTGTCTTTCAAAGAAATTTCAAAATTTAATTGAAAGAGCACTTTTGGTATTTTTAGCATTTTCCAATTTCCATTGCAACGTTTCCAATTATAGCTTTCGTAGAAATCTTAGTTGGACCATAAAAACATTAAAATAAAACATATTCAAAATTCATTCAGCTGTTAAGCAAAATATTTAAATGAGCAACAGCATAGTAAAATATTTAAATCGACATAGCTTAAAAAATCATTGTTCTCAATGTTACTCTTAAAACCCGAAACAAAATTACAGTTTTACAGTATCGGTGAATGAGTATTCACTCATTTCTCTCTGTAAATCTCAACAATTTATATGAATGCCTTGATGTACTGTGAATTCCAGTGCGTTGATACGTGGTATCTGATTTAATTAAATTATGAAATATTATTCTGGCAATCCTTAATTTGTACTTTATGTTAATAATTCAATTCTATTTATTCGAATGAATTGGTTGCATATTAATTTTGTATGTAACGAGATACCATGTATTAAGGTCCGGTCATATCAGTAGCGAATAAAATGTTTTTTTGGATATTGGTATCTTTTTGTCATTCTTTTGATAATATTCACTTATTGCATTAATTTATTATAATATGGTTGAATTAAAACTAATTATTTTATTTTTATAGTTATATGCGAAAATAGTCTCTATAATCCGCTTGCATTACAAAACGTTAAGAGAATTACTTATTACAGGAAATGCCATTTACAGATATTGTATATTCACAATGAAACTAATGCTCTGTTCATTTCTCATAATTATTCTAATAAAATGATAAAATGTGGCATATCATTTTAACCTCATTAATAATGCATTGAAATATAATTATTAGAACATTCTAAATCAGAATTGTTAATGATTACCAACAGATAAATAAATATGTTTTCGGATTATTGTTGAAGCTAAAATGCGTTGCGGTATCGCTAAGTATATAGAACAAGTAGAATAATGAGCAAAATTGTGACTCTCACTCACGATTAAACCTGCTAAAAAAAACACACACATGACATCCGTTGTCCATCTGTCTCGGCACTACGAAGTCAAAGACCCAACCTAAAGCCATTTTAAAACCAACTTGTTTTTCAATAAGTTGAATACGATATTCGTTCATACAGAAATATTTTCTCCTTTGGCTTCGATATAAACTTAGCTAGAAGACTAAGCAGCATTTGTTCATAACACTGCGATTCCAAGGAACAAACTCGGGATTATCTGTTAAACAAACGAAACAAACAATTTCTTTGCGGACATTGAACCCACAGTGCTCACCGGCAAACTTTAAACGGCTGTAGACATCACCGCAGACTGTTATGATTCAAGCTGCTGTAATAAAAAGAGGCTGAAATGAAACTAACTTACCTGAAGATCAATCCGTCCTGGGCCATGGCATAAACGACTCTCGGCATTGGAAACATAGATCCAAACATAGACACAGTCAGACCCGAGAGCGCGCCAATAGCCACAATGTACTTGCAAGTCGGAGCATTAACGTGAGCAAACATCTGAACCAGTGCCGAGTCGGTATCAACTTCATCATAAGGGACTGTGGACAAAAAAGCACTTGTTAATCATACAGTATAATTGTCCCTAATCGAATAGCGCGATTTTTATTCGAATAAAATTGTGCATTCGGTGACACATTCGAATATATCTACTTTGAATGCAATCATGCATATCGATAGTACATTTTTACAATATTTCACTAATCAATCAATCCATTTTATGATAACTATTTATGGCATTTTGAAAAAGAGAACAATGGTCATAGATAATGCTTTTCTGAACTAAACATTTTGGTCATGTCATGTGGAAATAGAATGCACACACGATTTGTAAAAATCAAGACAACACAATGAGAAAACTCTTAAGTACATTACGACCGTAAAGCGTAAATAGTTTTAAACCGCTTTCTACACAATGTTCTATTGTGTAAAAAGTTCTTGTATAACTTTTAAAAACCTTTAAAAACAAAGGCGTTTTATAAATATATAGAGACACCGATATGCTGCCGCTAAAACTACATCCCACACGTACGTATCCCAGATATGTGATTGAAAGTTCGTATTTTCTATCTTCATCCCTATTACCGACGTGAACCCCTTAACATAAGCGTTTAAGTACGTAGGTGGACATGATCAGAATAATAGTAATTTTAACCCAAAACGCTAGTAAACATAAAAAGAACACAGATTTTGGACTAATCAAAACACATCCCTTTTATAATTAACCAGAAACAGTACGTATGACAAGGTGTAAATACTTACTCATTAGAGCAATTACCAAAACCAGAAAGAAGAATAAGGTCGGTAGTTGTTGTTTGAATAGCTGGTATAAAGTCAGAAGGAGGTGCATCAATCTAATCCGGAGAGAACGCCTGCCAGTCGCCATTGGTTGTTCAACATCATAGTATGCGCTAAGATAATAGGAATCCGTTGAAATTTCGTCATCAGATGATTCCAGCTCAATTCGGTCGAAGTCAGATTGGTCGGAGTTGAATAGAGCCAAGTCAAATAAACCACGTTCAGATAGGTCGGAGTCGTATAGTTCGGGGTCAAATCGTCCGGGGTCATATAACCCGGGATCCAACAGCCCGGGGTCAAATTGTTTGGGTTCAGAATATTCCGGGTCGGATTGCTCGGGATCAAATTGTTCGAGGTCAAATTGTTCGTGGTCCGATTTTTCGAGTTCCTCTGGTACTTCTATGATCGTATCCAGTTCCGTGGAAAAGCTGGTGCTTGAACTCGAACTAGATTGGGAGTGCTGTTCCATCATGATGCTCAAGAATTCCGTGTCGCGAAAACGAAACGGTTCCTCCATTTTCCTTTATTCGCTTGCTTCGGTCGGTATATTAAACATCGTCATAGGGTTTGATACTTTAAAAGCCAGTAGTTATCCTAAAACGAATAAGTTGCCTGAATAACTTAAATTTTCCACACAACAATAAGAGTCGTTGAAGGCTTAACGAGGATTTCAAAATAATGAATTGTTTGTCACTGAGTAAAGTATTCGCAATATATGAGAATAATAAGCATTATTTCGGATGGAAACAGAATTAATTAATTGCAACAGGTTGTTAGTGGCGTTTCATTTAATGTTTAATTAAATGAGTGACATCAGTTTTGAATGAACTTTAAAGGTAAATGTGTTACAGTGGTAGAAATGAGAAGGTTTTAATCGCCTAAAGAAAAATATTGAATCAGTAAAATGGTGTTGGAATAATTAATTTAAAAAAATATGGGATATATTTAATTAATTTTGAAATTGGTATCATCAGAATTGGTACTATATTTAGAAAAATATAATATTTCATTAAATTAAAATATAAAATAATAAGCAATAAAGAAATTAGTGTAGCAAAATAGTATATATTTTGTAAAAGTGTATTTCTCATCAAATAATTAAATCACAAATTTATTAAAAATGTCAAGTTATTAATCTTTATCAGTAATACTTAATAAATTTAAAATATGGAACTGCAACCTTGAATGCATATAAATCAGCATTATGTCTTTATTGGATGAACATATGATTGAACTAACTTAAGATTTAAAATAAATTAAAAAAGAAAGATATATATATACATATATATATATATATATATATAATTTAAATTAAATAAAAAACAATTTATAATTTAATATAGGTACCTATTCAAAAAGCAAAAATTATAAGATGAATTAATTTTATTTATTTAATAGCTATTCGAAGTCGAAATTATTAATATATAATCAACGTTGTTAAAATATACTAAATATAAGTAATAGGACATTTAAATATAATGGCATAAAAAGCCGCAATTAATATTTATATATTCATGACATTTAAAAGAAACTAAGTTATTAAAAATACTTACAAACTTATTTGAAAACTTCTCTAAAAGAGAAACTTCAAGCAGTAGCGGGGCGGCAGCGAAGAGGGGGGCGCTGCCGCCATTAAAAGAATGAACTCTCCGAAAACTGATTTGAAAAACTATTACAATTGCACTAACAATTTCACCATCCGGTGAGCACTACATCACTCACGTTGCGAGTCCGAAGGCTCACGAGTGACTAGTTGCTCGGGCTAGTACAGACTCCCGCGCGCACTACAACGCACGCGTAGTAATTATTTCTAGGAATCGGAGAGCCTGGTCTATATTAACATTTAAGGGTCAATTTTCCGTAGCAAATTTATTTATCTATACTGCAGTACCGAGCGATTGCCACAGAATATGTAAATTAATCAGAGAGCTCTCAGGCTGAAATTGTTTTATATACTTTGATTTTTGAAGTGCTAAAATCTCGTTTGCCAATAATAAAGGTAACAAATAAACACGGATTTTACGCCTTGTTAGTGAAATTTTAAATAACTATTAAGTAAGAATCGTAAACGGTATTAATTGTTATTGATAATATTCAATCTTAAGATCAACATTATATTCAAAATGAATATAAAAATACACTTTTCAGTATAACCTGGTTACTTGACTATTGTAAAGACAAAACAGTCCAAAAAAAGTTTGTTTACCGGCGAAGTTTTTACAGTTATTTCGTAGACTTGGAACTTGAACTTTCGGAAGGTATTAGGCTAACAAAATATTATATTTCTATCATATTTATTATCACGTCTACAAAATCTGAAAGTCGAGAACTTTAATCTATGTCTGCTTTGCAGAACAGTGGTTAATAAATTTATGGATCCATCTGTGAAACATATTAGCCTTTATTTTCAAGGTTGTGATGGAAACGAAAAAACGAAGATGAAACTTAAGTAGATGTATTTGTTCCAAAGCGTTACAACACAATACAGCGCATCAACGAGCTTAGGTATTATGGCTTAGGCTCAGTCTAATTGGCATGCTATAATGTTACAGGTAGGAATATTCCGATTTCTATACCATTATGGTTAGCTTGTCAGTACCTAAATCATGGTACAATAAGTTTCGGCCTCGTCGCCTTGCATCCAGTGGGATGCAAGGCGACGAGGCCGAAACTTAATTGGGACTGTGCAGAGCGAACGACTCATGCGATTAATCAATATTGAGGTAAATATGCTTATAGATGGGTGAACATCTTCGAATACTCGCACTCCTAATATGCAGTGTTGTTGGTGACGTCACGAAAATCTATAAGCGTCGATATAAATATCCTCAAACTTACACAAATGTTCTACAGATTTACATGTAGTTGATATATTGGCATTGATTACACACAGTTCAAATCAAATCAAAGTTATATGCGAACTAAATACAATAAGAAATCGTAATTATGTCAGTTCTTGTTTCTGGAAAATACAATAACTATTAAAAAATAATATTTCATTAATATCCATTTTTAAATGGAATCCATGTCAATAATAAGTACTTATGTAAAAGTGCCTATTAGTTTCGTGATGAAAATTTGGATATATCATAATTGTGATCGGAATCGACTCTTAAATTATATGACCATAAATACACACGACGTTTTTTGCGCTGTAGAGCTATCATAAATTACGATTTATATCGGTATACCAAAATTGTTGACTTCAGTGACGTGTAATACGGAACGTCAAATAATATTCTTATTGCCCATCACAACATGTAGATCGTCATATTACGGCGCTGGGAGAATTATACTATAAACAATGTGGTAAAATATTCTTAATACACGTCAAGATATTAATGTTATAATAATATATTAGTATAGAAATTAATTAACATGTTTTGATAGAAATACGTGCCTTTATATATTACTAGCCTTTGCCCGCGGCTTCGCTCGCGTTAATTTAGAATTTGACAATCAATTCGGGTTGTACTCTGCTTGTAATAATATACAATAATAATATAATTAAATCATGATTCGAAAGACACGCGGCGCCATCTATTATCATAAGAACGTTACTATTGTTTTCCTCGGGAACAGTAATTTTTTTCGGGATGTAAGGTAGCCTATGTCCGTTTCTTTACACCTGACAACGTATATGCAAAATTTCAGGATGATCGGTTCAGTCGTTTAGGCGTGAAAAGGTAACAAACAAACACACAAACTCATTTTCGCTTTTATAATATTAGTTAGGATTTAGTGAATTTATTATGCCCTTCATATTTTGCGTTGAATCTTTTTACAAATATTATGTTGAACATATTTGTAAAGTAGTTTACATAGACATATTCAGTTAATAATGATGAAAGCGTATTTTTATGTAGTTGCTTTTATTAAAACAAAACGGAATGAAAATACCACCACGTTACGACTTTTGATTAAGACACGGTATAACCTCCGAAAATAGTTGAATTAACAGCAAAATATCTACGCGAACAGAACTGTCAAATATTTAACAAACGTAATATATTATTAAGATGTCGTCGTATTAATTATGCATTGAAAATCGCCTGTGTACGACTATTAATTCTGATCAAATCAATCGCAGTTCAACGTTCTGTTTGCTAAGTAGCTTAATGAAATACACATTTAGTCTAGCTGGGCGCTTGGCATCAATTTGACTTGACAGGCGAAATGCTACAGGTATATGAACCCATTGAAGGCTTGTGATATTCTGTTTCTGTCATATGGCATGTTCGGCGGTGTGTATGTGTGATGCTGACCACTAATGAACAGCTTTAAGGTGTTTAATGGCGCCGGCGTTGTTAGTGATGCCGCGCGCACGCACTAACCTCTTACAGCACGCGCCGTTGACGCGGACGCCGTGCGCGCTGAATACAGTATCAGATCGTATCGATCTATTTGCATGTTCATTGAGCGAATTCACAAAGGCTACATATTGGATATTAAGTTATTGTTTATATAGTTAAGATATTTTATTATATTACTGATTTTAAATGTTAGATTTTATTTATGTTACTATACTATCGCATTAGGTTCAGAACCTGTAATGATAGATTAATAGTTTTGAAATAAATAAATTAATTAATCACTCTATTAGTTTTGTGATACAACCCTGCTATAAAGTCGAGCGGTACAATGGTACGACATCAAACAGTTTCTCAGAACATTTACTACAGAACGCTTTCCGAAACGCCGCTTTTCAAATGGTTCGTATAACGCACTTTACCCGTGCTGTCACCCGCATGGAAAGCGAGCATTTTTGGTTTTGGTATCAACCCAGCAATCGTCTGTAACGACTTTGAAGTTTCGATTTTTCAGAAACTACTTCCATTTTATTTTTACAGGCTTGTGGTTTAAGTATTGGCTTTGCAGTGGCTAATGAGAATTTTATTGATTAATACATCCAAGACATGACTTTATTTATATCATCCGCAAATAGTTATTTCACTTTTGGCTATTCTTTATCCCCTTTTGTTTCCTTATGTATATGTGCATGCACCTCGCAAAAGCCTAGTTTCCCTCATTAAAAGAAACCAAAAAATATAATTATAAACATGTTTAAATTTCTTGAAGTTTAGGCAAACGAAGTGAAGCAATATAATATAAGCAAGCAATGTTATTTAATTAACCTACCGCTTGTTTCAATGTTTTCTTTTGTATTCGAAAGTTAAAGAAAACCTCTTTTACTCTGAAAGGAGTCCCGTGCCTAACAACCTCTTGTCAGGCACGAGGCGTATTACAGTTGCAAAATACGGTTGGTCGGTATTACAATAAAATTAAAAAAAACAAAACAACGTTCTTTATTCAACGGTCTCAATAATTTTAGAATATTTGGGATGTATTTACCTCTGCACTTAGATTAGGTACATTTAACGTGAAGATGTTACTATTTTTAGGTTTCTAATTAGTAATATAGGGCGATGTTACGTTGTCTGTTGTTTATATCTGGCAAACAGGCGTGAATCTAAGTATGTATATTAATTTATGAGTGCACAGACGATTTAGGTTGTTACCTCGCACACGAGACAAAAAATGTGTGAACTACAAATAGTTGTTTCGAGTTAGCATGTTATTTGTGCCTAATGTTGGAATCTCTGTTATGTTTCTTGCGATCCAAGATTTACCTCCAGTGAGAGACATGTCTTAAAATAGTTTCAAAGAGTCAAACTATTTTTTTCTTATTTATTTTATATGACGTTTTGACATCGCCACATCCAAATGTCCCTGTATTGTAGGCCCGACCGATATAAAGAACAAAATGTTGTGTGATCTTTGATGAATATCCCTTGCGTTGATATTCATTATATCCGTCGTTTAAGTGTGATTGCCTAGGTATGATAAATGTAATTGCACTAATAAGATAATGATTTAAGTGATCGTTTCGTTGCGGCCAATCGGTTATATCCCCATGAGCTCAATTTGTGTAATCCACGTAATTATACGTGTGTGTGTGTGTGTGTGTGTGTGTGTGTGTGTGTGTGTGTGTGTGTGTGTGTGTGTGTGTGTGTGTGTGTGTGTGTGTGTGTGTGCGTGCGTATGTGTGTGTGTGTGTGTGTGGTGAGTGTGTGTGTGTGTGCGTGTGTGTGTAAGTAGAGATAATTTTTAAAATTGGTTGCGTAGTTTTAAATTTAATCATTACAAACAACAACAACAAATCTTTCCTCTTTATAATATAATATAATATATATTTTCTTTATAATATTAGTACCACATTAGTCGTAGAGAAAAGTTGCCAAGGCAGTTCACATTGGCTGTTTACATGAAGAATACAACACTTGCAAAGGTCTCAACCACTATATCTTGTTCCTTTCTACATATATTGTATGTTTGGACCTAAAGGTTTAATTAAGAATTTACTCACTGGCTATTCCATCCTTGCGAACGTTGTGGAAACTGAAATAATTTAAACTAATAAAAGGTATCTGCACATAATAGATAACATACTTAATAGAACTACGAACGTTTCACAATTTGAAATTATTATAACAGTTATTGGAAAGATATTCTGGATAGCAGTTTTGTATTTCCCTATTGTTCTATGTTTAGATCAGGAATCGCCTATTAATAATTTACGGGTTTCCTATCTAATCTAGTTGTACATTTATTTTATTATGCTTAGGAAAACACGAATTTTCAATTCTTGTAGTATAATGTCGCCACGGCGGCCAATCTTAACGGAGACTGGCCATCTGCGCAGATCTCCTGCGCATACATTACAGTGCATAAGTATGTGCGCAAACACAAGTGCACTCTCTGTTCCCTGACACTCATGATCCGAAGGGACGGTAATCCGACACGACTGGAGAGAGATCAGGCGCAGGACCAACGGCTTTACGTGCTTTCTAAGGCACGCGGGTGTTTAACACTGCCAACTTCCTAACTCCGGGCTCGTATTGCGATTTCTTAACAGAAAAATCCAATATCTTTTTTGTTGGCCCGACCCGGGATTCGAATTCGAGACCTCATGCACAGCAGTCGCATTCACTACCGCTGCGCCACGGAGGCAGTTTCTTGTATAAATAAATATCGATCTTGGTATCATAATTCATAAACCGTGTTTCGGACGCCGGCGTTGAGACACAATGATTTTATGATTTAGTCTGGCAAGAGTGTAATGGGTAAATCAAGTTACAATCTTTATACTATTTTAAGTGTATGTTGGTTCGGCTTTCTAATCTGGCCAGAGTCGGCTGAAAATAGGTTCTTGCGGAAACTGCTATCTATATTAATATTATAAAGCTGAACAGTTTGTTTATTTGGTTGAACACGGTAATCTCAGGAATAGCTGGTTCGAATTTAAAAATTCTTTCCGTGTTGGATAGCCCATTTATCGAGGAAGGCTATAGGCTATATAACATCACGCTACAACTTAAAGGAGAGGTGCAGCTATGAAAAATGTTGCAAAAACGGGGTAATTTCTGCTATGTGAAGCAGACGAAATCGCGCGAGTCAGCTAGTCTAACGATAAATCTCTAAATATTAATCTCGAAAAATTAAGCCGTGGCTACACTTTATTCTGGTCTGACTTAAGAGTACGTTTTTTTTGTACCTCTGCCAATGTGTATGCGAATTTCATAATGATCAGTCGAGTAGTTAAACTATTGAGCGACATGGGCACAGCGGCGGCTAGACACAATAGGTTTTAAATTATGTCTGGCATTCTAAGACTTGACAGATAAAGGCGTAAATGCATAACAAACCAAATTATATTCGCTTTTATAATATTAGTAAGAGTACTGATTGTCTTAGGTGTTGAATACCATAAGTTCTCATTACCCACCTCTCTCTCCTCCCTGCGTCTACCCCTTCTCATTTAACTAAAGCTTTGTCTATAACAAAGTCACAGAGACAGACGAAGATGAAAGGGCATTCTCAAACAATAAATGAGCTGCGTTAAAGCAGATATCACAAATGTCGCCTGTAATAAATTCATTGTTAAAAGCGAATTCGAATGAGTAAAACTTTTGAAGTGTGAAATCTCTTTTACAGTAATGCTATGAAAGATTATTTCGAACTCATCCTTTTATTTCTGCTGTAAAGGAATGTGGATTGCGACGATCCCTTACACTACATATGGCGAAAATCCAAAGAGAATACAGGGACATTATTTTGCGTGAAATCATTATATGCAGACCCCTTTAGAAAATTATTCTACGACTGCTGCGTATATGCCATTTTTCATTTTGGAATTTCGCAGACTGGACACAGTTCTATAGAATTTTGCTTATACTAAAAGCGTTTGATCGTGCGGATGTAACATAATCCTCAATAGTTATTCACACCCTCACGTCCAGTTAAAAGTTTGTAAATAAAGCCGGTATAGAGCCAGACAGATTCACACGCCGAGGATTTCGTACTATAGTTATAACACGGTGCCGCGAATTCAACTCATATTTGACAATATTCGATCAATATTTAACACGTTCAGCGCCACGTGTATATGTTCTAGTGCAACCCTCACAGGCAGTGAATATCTGGACACCTTGAGTAGTCAACTTCAGAGGCCAGTGTATCATTGTTATACACCGCGCCGAACATTTTGTACTCCAGATACACCAAACGATTTGTGAGGGCCAGGGCTACAAAGTCATATACAAAATGTTCGGTGCGGTGTATATATTTGTAGGGACACATGTTTGATATTGCTATCTAAGCATTTAATATGTAATGCATAATGCATTAGTGTGTGCACCTAAGCGATAGACTACAACACGTTGATATCAACGGAAGTAGATCTTCTGTATTACCAGTCACAATGGGCGTGCCACAGGGCTCGATTTTGGGACCCTTTCTGTTTTTAGTGTACGTAAATGATTTGCCGTTCTTTGTTCAGGATTTGTGTGACATTGTTTTATTCGCGGATCACACATCCCTTATTTTTAAAGTAGACCGAAAAGCACCAAATTTATGTGCTGTTAATGATTCACTCGCGGAAGTCCTGGACTGGTTTACGGCGAATAATTTACTACTTAACTCTACAAAAACTAAATGTATCAAGTTTACATTGCCAAACGTAAAGAGTCCTAACGTGAATATAATTTTAAATCATGAAATTATCACTTTAGTTCAATCAACAGTCTTTTTAGGATTAACTTTAGATCATAAAGTTCAGTGGGGCGCTCAAATATCGTGTCTTGCAGGGAAACTTAGCTCAGCCGCATACGCAATTCGGAAAGTAAGACAGCTTACTGATATAGATACTGCAAGACTAGTATATTTCAGTTACTTTCATAGTGTCATATCCTACGGTATATTATTGTAAGGAAGGCAGCTGATATTGAGACAATTTTTATTCTTCAAAACCGTGCAGTACGTAGCATTTATAATTTAGGACCACGAGTTTCCCTGAAAGATCGATTTAAAGAAATTGGCATACTTACTGTTGCGTCGCAATATATATTTGCTAACATTGTTTATTAAACATAACATTTACTTATATAATAAGAATAGTGATATCCATAACGTAAACACTAGAAATAAGCATAAGTTAGTAGGCCCATATCATCGTTTACATAAAGTTCACAATACATTTGCGGGACTCGGTATACGTTTTTTTTAATAAATTACCTATTAATATAATTAATTTACCATTGTTTAAATTTAAAAACGCCGTTAAAAAACAACTTATTCGGAAGGGTTATTATTCAGTCAACGACTACTTAAATGACAAAAACTCATGGAGCTAGTTGCTTGTTGCATACAGGATTCAAAGATCTGTATTACTTATAAGTCAATTTAAGCCTTTGCATAGTCACAAAGTGTAAGTGTATGCGCCATCATGCCATCTTACTGTCTATTTTAGATTTATATTAAATAATATATCTTAGCTCAAATTATTTCCTCTCTATAATATTATTAAGTTATTATTGTTATTATCTTTAGTATTTTATAGTCAGTAGTATATGGCATAATGGCTATAACACCTTGTTAATCTGAGTTGTAAAATACTGAAATTATATTTAACTGGTGATTTGAAAGAGTGGCCGTGAGTTTCTTGCAGGTTTCTTCTCATAGGCTCTACCCTTTGCCTGAACCTAGCAACTAACCTAAATGTAGCTTCAGTAACTTAGTAAACTCACTAACCTATATACTTTGACGTTCATAAGTGTTACTTTGTGACCTTAATGAATAAATGATTTTTGACTTTGACTTTGACTGTGTGCCTACGTGCGGCTGCGTCCGCAATCATATAATAAGTTTAGTCGCATTAAAGCATCCAACTTGAACTCTTGTTTAGTGTTATCATTTTATGCTCCTATACACTACTGTGAACTCCTAAGAACGCACATAACACATACAGACTAACGTGCTAAATATTCAATGATACATTGGCTCTGACGTCGACTACTCAAGGTGTATAACCAGATATACACTAGCCTGTGAGAGTTGCTCTAGGGTGTATAAGGACATATACATGTGGCGCTGAACGTCTTAAGAGTCTGAAAATTTTATACCTTTCAATTCCTATTTTACTATAGATGACTATTATCACGACACATTTCATGTTAAAGAGTTTTATATACATGTGCCTGAATTAATGCATGAAAAAGGAGCTATTGTGCATACAATTATATCCAAAGAAGTTCGAAATTAGCAAAATGTTTGCCTAATTAACTAATTTGTACTATACTCAAATTCACTTAATAATTTGGTGGTGGTCCAAGGGACAAATTTAAATACCTTTTGCATATAAATTTAGCGGTTGTTTTTCATACAAACACATCTCCGTACGTAATATGCTTAAAATTTATTTTGTTTAATTACGGAACTAATAGCGATGCACGAATCAGTCAAGGTCGGTTAATGACAAAAGGTTTTCTCTTATATTGAAATGTACTATGTGTATAATGTTTTGCCCGGGCGGATTTTGTTTTTATAAGTTTTTATTGCATACATATTAGAGATCGTTTCGCACAACTCTCAAAAATGCAGCTTTTGTTGCGCTGCTTGTCTGTATTAATTTTAGTACAAATAATGTTTTATGGGGTTCAGATTAATTATTTTATGTTTGTATTTACTAGAAAGCGATAGGCTAGTGTGAGACCGTTGGATTGCCACCCAAAGGTCTCGACTTCGATCTGTGACTTCCCACTGACATTTCGAAGTTATGTGCGTATTAGGGTTTGGGAAATCCCGACAATTTTAAAGTCCCGGGACACGAGACAACCTACAATCAAAGTCCCGGGAATTCCGGGGACTTCGAGACTTTTAAGAAAAAAAAACCTTTTTTTTAAGAGGGATAAGCCTTTTTTGAAGAATTTTAATTGAGTTAATTTCTGGTGAAACGTATTAAAAAAAGGCAATCTTTGGTAAATATCGACATAAAACATTTATTAAATAGAAAATTATATCTTAATAACTTTAACTTTAATTTCAGTCTGAATAATTGCTTTGTTTATTTCTTTTAATCACACACAGATTCACTTTTAAGCAGTTAAATAATCTTATCTAAGTTAGTTTTATAACTATAAAATGAACTTAGTTAAAATCATACTAATTTAATAACTTTACTATTATCTAGTAATTCTAGTATATATAGTCATAATCACAACATTGTTAATTCTCATAATCACAGGTATGTTTCATAATTAAATAGGTAATCTAAATATAAATAATAAAACAGACTTATAAATCAATCTTTTAAATAACCAACTAACACATTAATTAGACTTCTTTGCTGATTTAATAAAACCGCCGGACAAGGAGAACACTCTCTCGTTTTCAACAGATGTCGGTTTAATTCTGTTTAAGGTAACAATTTCGACAATCTTGTCTTGTCTCGAGTCTCGATCTGAAAGTCCCGGGACTCGAGACAACTAACATTACAAAAAGTCCCGGGACACTATACGTCCCGGGACCCAAACCCTAGTACGTATTAAATAGTTAACTTCGCTCGCTTTGACGATTAAGGAAAAGATCGCGAGGAAACCTGTCTGAGAGCTTTGCATAATGTTTTCGAAGACATCTCAAGTCTGCGTAGGTACGCTACCGCATCTGTGTAGCGTCTCCACAGAGACTAAGACATTACGACATATAACAAAAGATGGCGCTGTACATTCTTGAATCGCGCAAGCGAAGTTTTCACAGCAAGTATCTATTATAATTATACAAGTTCTTGACATCAACCTTTCGGACGCGGCGTAGTTTACTTTAAGCATTGCTAGCAATTAAATGCAAATGCTAGTATGCTTCTCAGTAAGAAGACAAGTCATTCGATGTGCGTATTTGCAGTATATATCGATATACCTATATACGGCAAATACGCACATAGAATGATGACAAGCACTTTAGCTATAAAAAAGTCTGTAGTAGGTTTTACAATACGGTTATTGTAAAACCTACTATAGACTTTTTATAGCTAGTGTTTGTCATCAAAGGGCCAATTCAATAAAAAAATAAAGATCCTTATATATATTTTAATAAGACTCATCACATTTTTAAACATCTCGTTTTAATATCCCATTTATAATTATTTTATTATATGTATAATATTGTCTTATGTTTACGCGAATGTTAAACATTGAAATAAAACACTTGTTACGGATTTTGTCGCGTTGTTTATTTTACTCTAAAACACTTTTATTACATCATTTTGAAACAAACACTACTATTATTGAACTTTACTACTATTTAAGCTATTTCATTGAAAACTATTAATATTTAAGTTCACACTTTGGCCCGACGTTTCGGTTGCTTTACAGCATCCATGTTCACAGAGAGAAGAGTCTCCACGGCAGACTTTATAAAAATTTAAACAACTGAAACAAAGCATACCACACCCAGACTCGGTACAACTGTTAGATCACACAAAATTTTATCTCGCGTGGGGATAGAACCCACAACACTCGCGCAGCGGGAGTAGCAAGGCGACCGTTTACACCACTACGCCATCTATGCAGTTGTTAGAAACGACACAAAGCTCCTAAAGCTTTGCGTCGTCTGTGCTAAGGCACAGACATAGATGGCGGTAGATTAGATTGTCAGTGTACAAGTACATAACAAAATAAAATGTATCACTTTGTAAAAGGGCGGAGACCTGGTATCCTGAAATACAAGCCTGAGCTTAGTATAGGCACCAGTCTCTCACAATATTCAAATGTTGTCTGATTCTGATAATGTAATGATAAAATGATGTATGAATATTCCTATATTGTGGAGAGAAACATAAAAAATATGTTATTATTATATTATCGCAAATACGATTTTACTTCAAACTGAAATGCGATGATTATGCGTTTAATTGCAAATTCTATTAGCTGTATCGTGCCATTCACACTGCAGTTATAATTAAGACCACAGCAGTGCTACTGAAATTAAATGCATTTCCAGTTAATGTACTGAGGGCAACGTGATCATGCTCATGAAATATTTTAAACAAAGCGCATCTATACTAATAATATGTGAACTATTGAATAAACAATAATACATAGTCTCTGTGTTCCAAATTCAACTTTAACCTCATTAGTTTAGTGTGCTAACTCCAAAATTGAATCACACCCCAATTAATACGTAATTTTAGGATTCGGAATTGAAGTTTAGAGTTAAGTGTAACTGAAAATAGGCAGCGCTGACCAAACTATTGAGGTGAGGGTGAGAGACAATTATTGAGGTAGTTGCGCGATACGAATATTATTGTACTTTTCGAACGAATTAGAGGTTTAAATTAGATCACTTTTTATAGATCGTCCGCAAAGGCAATGCTACACATGAGTTGTCGTAACTTTTTGCTACAGTACTCTACTGACGGACGGTCCAAAGTTGTCTTTTACTGTGACATTTTAATATAAGTTATATGTATTATAAAAGATATTAGCTTATATTTGTTTAGAGAGGTTTTTTAACATTGCTAATGATGTTTAAATACTATGTTATGGTCCCGTTTATTTATTGGCAAGTCACGCAAGACAAGCGATTTATTAACTCTTATCTTATTTTTATTGTAGAATAAATGCGTATTAAACTATCCTTTCTCCAACAGTTTGTTGCTCTCTGTTCCATCTAGTAGCCACTTTCACATTTGTCTTATAACGCGTATCTATATTAAATAAGCAGTGTTAGATCAATGGATACGGCATTGGCCTTGCGCTCGAGATGTCGCGAGTTTGAATCTCTTCAATCGCACTACCGCTATGAACCCACTTCTAACACAAGCATTCTATAATATTGCCTTCTGTTTACGCGAATGTTATTCATTGAAATTAAACTACTATATACGGATTTTATCGCGTTGTTTATTTGACACTTTATTACAACATTTTGAAAAACTGTTACACTACTATAATACTAATAAACTTTACTAATTTTTAAGCTAATTAAATTATTGAAACTATTAAAACGATTTATACTATTACTATACTATTATACTATTTATATTTATGTTTACACTTTCCCCGACGTTTCGGTTGCTTTTCAGCAGCCATGGTCCCGTGGAGACTAGAATACTAGTATCTTGTAACTCACATAGTGTTATATTCGTAATATGAGGGTGGTTGCTACTTGTATAAATATCGTGTCGCCTGATAAATAAAGACAGTGCGAATCCAACTATCAGTCGTTTCACTAGTTCTTGCGCGCATACTTATCAAGTAATCTAAACAGAAAATAGATTTTGGAACCGCACTGACGCAGATTTTCTTTAAAGTCACTCTAAACACAATGGGATTAGGTCACAAATTGAAACTTATGTCTATGTAATACAATTATAAGGACTATTCCTTAGTAAGCCGAAATCATCTATCGGATATATATATGCGCGGAAATGAACATATTAGGACAGCATTAATTATTGCGGCAGTGTATGCGAAAGCAGCTGCCATTAGAAAAAGGAAAAATAAAAATATCAGGCATTGCGAGATACCTATATCAAATAGTAAGACATAAAAAGTGAAAAGCAATTATTTTTGTGTGAATTAGAATTCGATAGCAATTTACAAAATCAATCAAACCAAAGAATAAAATGGAGTGAACTACAATTTTATATCTCTTATTTATTTTCTACAAATTTTATCAACCGTATTAAAATATGGCTAGTAAAATTTCTAGAAAATAAAAACATTCTGCAAATTAATACCAAAGAATTTACAACAAACAATACAAAATAATAAATATTTCCTTTCAACAAAGCGCAGAAATTATCTAGTAAAAGCCTGATTAATTTTAAATGAAAGAATTTTAATATCCTTTTAAAGAACATGAAGCCATTAAAAATTATTAAGTAGTTCCTGGTTGGATGATTGCAACAAATTAATTAAGTTACAATTTTAATATTTCAGCTTATTTTCTTGCAAAGTTTTCAAAGAGACCGGTCGTTTTGCCGAAGTAAGAATGTTTACTGACTAGGTTTATAAATTGTCCTATATACGTGCTCAGCAGTTTAATGGTTTATAAATAAATAACGGTTTAACTTCTCATATTTTCAATTAGTTACACTAAAACCCAATATGGTGGCTCAGTGCGGGTTACCAGGTTTCATAGATATTCGAGAATGTAGTAATATGTAGATACCTAGTAATAACTTTCAGGCATGGACGTATTCTTAAGAATTTTTATTTAAAGTGAGTGATTACAATTAGCTATATGCTACACAGCATGGTAGTGTAATGGTCTTGATAGCTTACTATTACTTCACTGTAAATAATATAATCTTGAATGGTTTTTGTAAACGAATTATAAGTGATTTCCCCGCAGCTTCGCTCGTATTAATTTAGATAATGTCATTAAATTTTTATCTTTTGTAAACATTACTTTTTCCGGGATTAACCTTTTATCCTGAAAAAACATAAAGTACCCGTTATGTTCTTTTTTGTACCCTGACAATGTGTATGTGAAATTTTATACGCATTTATAATATTAGTTAGGATTTGGCAACAATATCATTATGAGATTGTACGCTAAATCTAGAATTGTAATCTTCAGTGCTTTTCCGTAACATGTGTGCAGTCAGTCAATAATATAATGACAGTAACCACTGATCTATTTATCATGTATTATATTTACACCATCGCCATGCCTTGTGTCAGGTTAAAAGTCAACCATAGCGACAATTATATTTCACAGAAACTTTTGTCAAAACTGGTAGACCTGGCCGACTGTACATACTCGATATCTTGATATATAAAGTATACATTAGACGGTATCTCGATCCCTTCACATGATAAAACTCTTGAAAGCAAACATATCTGTATACATGTTTAGACAGTGAAAAAACTCGGTACTCGAGACGGAAAAATTCCTGCAGAATACTAAATACAACCTTCAAATGGCAAAATTCTATCACACGACGACGTATATCTTCATACCGCGGTCGACTATCGGGAGTCACGAGTGTATTGGAAATTTGCGGAATGCGAAATATTGATAGTACCTCCGTATACATATAAGAAGGCAAAGAAAAAACTGGGTACAACAGTATCTGAGTAGAGGTTAAAACACTCTGTTTATCAAACTAATTTTTTGTTTGTTTTTGTAGCAATTAACGAGTATAAGAGTAATCATAAAATAATTCAAATCAGTTTGCTTTTTGAAATAGATAGGCAAAGACAAAACAGTTCAGTAATTATTCTCCATATATGTCCAAATCCAAATTCGAAGATATAATGCATATAATTATATCTTCGAATTTGGATCACTGGGTGAACATTAGAATACTTAATAGATCATTCCCTTTTCTCTACGACTAGTCCAGTTTGTGATATAGCGTTCCCCTACACCAACCTTTAAAGGTTATATTAGGTGGAGCCGCTGTACCTTCCAGTGGCCAAGAGCACCTTTCGGGAACAGTTATAGACATGTCTTGTCCCCAAATCTCGACTCTTCATCCTAACCTCAGAGATCCGGCTCTTGTAAGCGAGCTACTTCGTGCCCAAGTGACACTACCTATTCTCCAGATAGCTACCGGAGCAATAAAGCCGCTTACCACTCGCAACTCTGGGAGTTCCTAACAAAACCCTCGCTAAAGCCGACGGAGAAGCCGCCTCCCATATCTCCGGTATGGTACCGGAGCTGTATAAGGCACGCTCACTTCCCGACGTACATCCATACGCCTACCCAAATAGGCCTACAAGCCGGGTGAGGCCCGAGTCACTCCAGCATGACTCGTACTTGCTAAGCAGGCAAGCGCCCGAGATGCGTTGCGGCAGCGAAGCCACGCTGCCACTTCGCTAAAGACAACTCCGAGCCTTGCGCGACCGGCTGGTTCGCACTAGCCGCGCCTGAGTACGACGCTCGAACGCCACGTGCTTGCCGAGCAACAAACATAGCGCCCTCAGCGGCTAACCACATGCCCCTGCGAGTCCAACACCAATGTCAGGCATCGCGCACTCTAATCAGCGGTCGATAGAACACGCCTTTCGAGGCGCAGTGGGCTTCCTGACCCCGTAGTACCCTGGTCCAAATGGGGAGACCCCCTTAGTACTTAGTTCTCCCACCGAAACTCTATCTACTCGGGTCCAGTAGATAGGGACTTAATAGATCAGTAAAGTATAAAATTGCAGTAAAGAGTTAGTTGTTCGAGTCATGTACCAATTCTTCTGAGAACTGTTTAGTATTCGTCCAGCGCCACCATTTGGCATGTATTAGTAAATATTTCATAGTAGCGAGTCTAACTTCGAACAATTGTGTTAGAAATTCACTTTAATGATGCGAGTAGTTATCAATGCATAAGAGCAGCGATAGCTCAGTGGGGAGACCAACAGACTCCAATGCAGAGGGTCTCGAGTTTGAACCCATGTCGCGCACCTTTGACTTTCGGAAGTTATAAGACTTTTCGAAATTATGTGCGTATTGATTGACAATTATTGCCTGCTCCGTGCCTCGGAGAGCACGTTAAGCCATCGGTCCCGGTTGCCATGAACAAATATGGCAGTCGTTATTGGGAGAGTGTCGACACAAAAGATCCCACTGGGTCGAAGTGTCGCCAATCTGTACTGGCTGCTGGTAATCAGATTCGTATATTGAGTCTCCAAGGATAGGCCGCTGCATATCAACCGAGACGTCTGCGAACGTTTCAATATAAATAGATAATTATAAGTTAATAATTTTCCTTAACCATCTAATTTATACATATTACGCAGCAAGTAACAAAAATATGTAAATTTTATTATTTTGTGTTAGAATATTCAGTTAGCACCGAGTCTTGTACTGTACTCAATAGACGACAACAGGCTCACCTTCTTTTCTATGAGACAAAGGACGATAGCTGACGATGTGGGTGTAATAAGCCTTTACCTATTTATATATGTATCAAATGCAATTTAAAAATATTCGTTACGAGTCTAATTAAAGTTGCAACTTGTCTTAAGGAACAGTGCTTGTTACAACACTTAGCTTTTTGCATTTGATTCATTTAGATAGATAGCTGCAAGCAGGCGCCTGCTGTAACAAATTTTCTATTCTGTGTTTTTTACATTATTGCTCAAACCTTCGACAACAATGAAAATCTTCGTTAGTTTTGACATACATATTATTTTATTCCTTTTCTATTACGTGCTTAAGTCAGCATTAATTACATATGCAACAATAATTAATCTGAAAAAGGGGTCGTCACCAGATAAAGGCCTAGGAGAATGTTCTCAGAAGACCTACAGTTTCAGTAAACCTGACCAAATTAAGCGTACTCGCAAGCGACGAACGTGAAGAAAAATGAAGCTATGTAGATATACTAGAATCTCTACTTGCCTCTCTGTATACCTGTCTAGGATGCAGATGTGAGTCTATTTATATTAATGACTAAATCAATGCATGCTCTATACAGGTACGACACACTGAAGTTGTTCGTAATTGGTACATATGAAATCTAGTAGTAGGGGACAAAGGATGTTCATACTTAAGTCAAATAAGAAAAACGCCCGCATATAAATTGCAGAATCAACAATTGAATTCATGTCTACAATTGATTGCTAAATCAAAACGGCTTATTGGATTCAGTTATGTATGGCCGTGTGGCCTAATGGATAAGGCGTCGGACTTCGGATCCGAAGATTGCAGGTTCGAGTCCTGCCACGGTCGCTGAGATACAAGTCTCTTTTTGTTTATTATTTGAACGCCATATCCATTAATACACTCTATATAAATATATTTATAAAAAATATATTCAATTTACTCCATATTGTTTTATATCTTGTTTTCGTTTAATACAAAAAACATATTTTTTTAAACATAACCCACATGCAAGAAATTTAAGGTTTCACATGGATTATGCTTTAAAAGATAATGATGGAAATGTAATAATTTTTTACCAGATATTATTTCGTTTTATTTTATTTATTGTTTGTGATTATGCTCGTTATAATACTGTCACTGCTACTACAATTATTTGTGAACCACATAGATTTTGTCTCGTGGAGGATTCGAACTTACTATGCTAAGGGACACGAGACTAACACCTAAACCATTGCGCGATCCGTGCAGTCATTATAAAGTTAAGTTTAATTAATTATTTATATTTGTAACCCATTTTAGAGACGTTTATACAGATTGTAGTTATCTGTTATTCATTAAGTTATTTTTACTTAAACTATACCTATTATTAAACATTCTTCTTCATTTAAGAGGAATATAAAATACTAGATGTTCCCGCGGTTTCACCCGCGTTTATCGTTACTGCGCCTCCCCCATGGGTCGTAGCGTGATGTTATATAGCCTATAGCCTTCCTCGATAAATAGGCTATCCAACACTAAAATAATTTTTCAAATCGAACCAGTAGTAATCACGCAGAATAAACCAGGAGAAACATCGTTTGTACTATGTCTGCAATGTTATTTTAAAACTGCGATATCTCCTAAGATATTCATTGAAATCGAATGATCTAAACGGCAATTTTGTTTTAAATTAAATACTTGTGATGAATAACGTATTTATTTGGATAAGGATTAATATCATGTTTATAATAATACCTTCGCAAATAATGCATTATTTTAGAACAAATTTGGTTAGCATAAAAATGGTTATAGTGAGCCAACTTTAAAAGATAGACATATGTTGTTGCGGACTTTTTTTTAGAACTTTTAAAGAGAAACAATTCTGTCATACATGATTTTTGCGAAACTTTAACTGTTTATGCAGCGCACGCAGCGGAAGCTCTCAAAAGGACAAAATACCCGCCGATTTTGAAACATTCTTCATTGGTGCTCAGCTCCTATTGATCTTAGCGTGATGATATATGGCCTATAACCTTCCTCTATAAATGGGCTATCTAACACTGAAAGAATTTTTCAAATCGGACCAGTAGTTCCTGAGATTAGCGCGTTCAAGCAAACAAACAAACAAACTCTTCAGCTTTATAATATTAGTATAGATTTTACTATTTATCAATAATTCGGTGATGTTAGGAATCAGCCATTTTCTGTAAGAAGGCTTACTTACCATCAAGCAGGTCATCTGCTTGATTTATTAATGGTAGTATAAAAAAAGTAGAATCAAGTACCGCCTAAGGTTCCTAATGACAGAAATATAAGTATAAGAAACTTTGTAAATGTACTCATTATGTATTTTAATAATTTATTTTATTATAGAGAATACAACTCTCGCACTGGGGTTATTTATTATATTGCGGGCAACTTCACAAACATTTACAACATCTACGGGAGTACCATTTGTGGAACATACTAATTTTTGTCCCGGGTTGTATTTGAACCCACCACATTGGCCATTATGGCAGTGATGAGGCGACCGCTTTGACCAATACGCCATCTGCGGAGTCCACTCATCGTAGAAATACAATGTAAGGTCTAATTTTTAATCAGGTTCGAGATTTGCACTGCAATTGCAGTTGTCTGGCACTATGCAGCTTTATCTATATATATAAAACTCTTCCGTTACTGAGTGACTGACAGACAACGCACAGTCGAAACTACTGAACGCAAGAAGCTGAAATTTGGCATGTATGTTCCTTGGGTACTGTAGGGGTGCACTAAGAAGGGGTTTCCTGAAATTCCCACGGGATTGGGAAGAAATAGATAAATAAAAAAGACATGTGCGGGCGTAGCTGCGGGCATCCTCTAGTTAGATATATTTTGTCTCAGATAGACATATTGTTGAAAGGTTAAGCAGAGGTTTAGGACACCAATATTTATAAATATAGATAGGTAATTAGTATAATACTTACAAATTCCACGCGTACGAAATCGTGTACAAAAGCTAGTTGACAATTTATGTGTCAGTTTCTAATTAGTTCTTCAATAAAATAGACTTACAAAACATGATTATACATAGATACGTCTTTAGTTATGCTTTAAGGCAAACATGAGTAGAATATTATATATATATTATACTAGATGTTCCCGCGGTTTCACCCGCGTTTATCGTTACTGCGCCGCCCCCGTGGGTCGTAGCGTGATGTTATAAAGCCTATAGCCTTCCTCGATAAATAGGCTATCCAACACTAAAAGAATTTTTCAAATCGAACCAGTAGTAATCACGCAGAATAAACCAGGAGAAACATCGTTTGTACTATGTCTGTAATGGGTAATTATTTTGCTGCGATGTTATTTTAAAACTGCTATATCTCCTAAGATATTCATTGAAATCGAATGATGTAAAGGGCAATTTTATTTTAAATTAAATACTTGTGATGAATAACTTATTTATTTGGATAAGGATTAATATCATGTTTATAAAAATACCTCCGCAAATAATGCATTATTTTAGAACAAATTTCGTTAGCATAAAAATGGTTATAGTGAGCCAACCTTAAAAGATAGACATATGCTGTCGCGGACTTTTTTTTAGAACTTTTAAAGGGGAACAATTCTGTCATACATGATTTTTGCGAAACTTTAACTGTTTACGCAGCGCACGCAACGGAAGCTCTCAAAAGGAAAAAATTATCTCCGATTTTGAAACATTCTTCATTGGTGCTCCGCTCCTATTGATCTTAGCGTGATGATATATAGCCTATAGCCTTCCTCGATAAATGGGCTATCTAACACTGAAAGAATTTTTCAAATCGGGCCAGTAGTTCCTGAGATTAGCGCGTTCAAGTAAACAAACAAACAAACAAACAAACAAACTCTTCAGCTTTATAATACATATTAGTATAGATGTTAGCAATACGAGATACCAATGTGCAATTGCTACGAGAATAAAATCGAATATCCGTAAGTTGTATGTATTCGAATTTTAATCATCCCGATATCGATGATTATTATTATTCGAATCCTGATAATACTAAATAAAATTTAAATATTACAAGTTGATAAGTTCTTGGAGCCTGCTGAGGGTCGCAAATAATGATAATTTTGTAGATACTAGGTCTTTGTCATTTTGTAAGCTTTCTTTTTCAGTTTTATGTATTTTCACAACTTTATTTATAAATAATTATATGCGCTATATTAATAAGCTGAAATTCTCAATAGCTAGCATATACGGGGTTATATTTATTTTGTGTATCAAGACATCTGTATATATATTATGTAATTGTTGTATGCAGCTGGCTTGGCGTCCGTAAGTAACGGTGGTCTCCATTAAAAATCAGCGTTGCTATATCATGTCAGTGTTATCGCAACATCAATGCTGAATGGAGATTATTTGTTGCCACACTTTCTTTTATTATTTCTTTGTAAACTACCTATTTAATTATGTTTCTAATTTTATTTTACTATTTTATAATAAAACATATATTATGTAGTTATTATTAAGTCTTTGTGGCATAAATAATATTTTCTTTCTTTCTTTAAGACTTTTGATACTTTAAATGATTTATGGTGATTCTGATATATACTTCTGAAACTCACGAGATGTTTGTGCTTTTTATTATTTAAAGATCATTTGTATAACTATCACTTTCAATGTATTACGATGCAATTGACCAACTTACTTATAATTAGTGATTTTAATTTTAAAAATCTACTTTTAATATTTTTGTTCAAGCTGATTCAAAATGCACTGGTCTTTTTAATTAAAATTATATACAAGCATTATTATTAGCTCGCCCTCTATCACACAAACCTTGTTGGTTCATAGTTTACATGACGCTTTGTATCTTGTAAGATCAAAATGTGACCCAATATTTATTTCTTGGAGCGCAAAAGACTTTTAAATCTTATGATCCTAAGTAAAAAAGCCCTCAAAGGTATAAAAGGTATAAAGCATTAAAAGTATATTTGTAATCTTAAGTGATGGCGGCTGATCTCTTAACTATTCATAGAGGTCAAGCATTTGTAGGATCTAAAGCCTAGGAAAGTCGATATCAAATATTCTAATAATTTTGTATAAAATCGTTTGCATCATTTTATTTTTATAACGGCAATATATTACTCTGGAGGTTAGCTAAATTTCAAATTTAGTACGGTGGTTATGTTCCTAGCAAGCGTTGTGTTATAGAAGGAGTTAGCGGCGTTGTGAATGTCGACTGCAGATAGTAGAATTGGTTATATAATCTGACTGGTAAGAATTTACACCATGTACGTACTAAAATAAAATACACCGACCTCTTCCGGATATGTATGCAAAACATAACGAACCACAGTATTGTCCAGACTGGCTGAAAATAAATAAAACACAATTGAAATGAGAATACTTACCAATCAGGGTCAACATCATCGAGCTACTAACGTAGGCCACGAGAATGATTCCAAGACTGCATACAATTGCCAGGGGGATCGATCGTTTGGGGTTGTTAGCTTCTTCGCCGGTAGTCGCAATGATGTCAAAGCCGATAAACGCGTAGAAGCAGGTCGCAGCGCCGCTGAACACCTGGTGAAAAACGAAAAGTAATTAAAATAGGAACTACGGTACAAACAACCCTGCTCTTCTATTAAATAACATTATATTAAAGAAGACCGACGCAAGAGAACTAGTAAGTACAGTAACGTGCGTTTTGCCTGCTGGGGAAGATTTGAAGTGGCTTTAATTCTTACCTATCTAAATCTCCTTTTCATCCCACTTTTAATACGGTTATTACATCCTTTGTATTGCAAGCGCCATAGGCTATACTAACCGCTTACCATTAGGAAGGCACAAATTCAAACCAAGCAAGAGGAACCTTTAGTTTGTAAATTATAAGCGCCATATTAGTAGGTAATCATTTGTGTTGTTCTCGCTTGTACGCTTGGATTGCAAGAACAACACACATAGGGTAGGGTAGGGTTACCTGGTAGGAAGCCAGCGTGATTTGGTACTGTGATCGGTGTTTCCGAGAGCCTAAGTTGTGTTTGATTAGAAGTGAAAATGTAGAAATAGTATCATCATCATCAGACGGGTTTTCTCAAGATGTTATACATCAGGCAAGCAATGACTAACTATTTAATACGCATATACCTAACTTCAAAAAGTCAGAGTTGCATGCTTTGGGATCGAACTCGGTGACCTCTACGAGGCAGTCTAACGATCTTCCACTAGGCTAAATATATAAAATTAACTTTAAAATATGTAGTGGTTTCAAAGCTACGCTGTTGTCTTGAGATAGTGGTTGTGGCATTTTTACGAATTTATAATCAAGTTTTTACTCTGATTGTATGTTTCAATAGCTCGAACCTACAAATTTCTTGGCATTAATTATTGAAAAGGATCGCCTAATACAGAAGCTATATCATTAATAAACTGCTTTATATAATATCTATTTTTATATAGATATTGATATTTCAGAATATATTTTAGCGGCACTGGTGATCCAATAATGATTAAACCCACAAACGCTGATATAGACATTTGTGCGTTATAAGCCAATAATTGTGAGTCAATCAATCAACTAATTGCGTTCAAAATATTTTGCAACGTTATGTGCATTTATTTCATACAGTACGTGTTAAATATTTGATTGATTTGATGATAAAGTTATTTGTTGTACGTATGCATTTATTCTGAAAATATATCTTAAATGTTCTAACTCTTACATAAAATTTCAGGGTACGATTTTACTTATTTATTTTACATTTAAGTGAGCAAAAGGTCAAGCCTAAGCTATCCATTTTAAGGTCAAATTGAATTAATTAAGAATGCCGCCTCAAGGTGCTTTGACAAGGGTAACTAAGTCTTTTTATACTTACTTATCGCAATAGAAGGTAAAATGGTGACAATTTAAATTAAAATATTATGCATAGGAATTACGACTGTCTTTGTATTAAAAATGGTATACATCTTTAATCCCGACGGAGTAGGCAAAGGCAGAATTTCGTCAGCTATGATTTAAGGTGCTACGTAATAAAGCGAGTGTATTACCATGTAATTATTGTGTCATAGTCAAGGTGCCCGCCCCAGGAATCGAACTCGAGGCCTCACGATGACGCTAGGCCGATATAAAATAAACTACGAGACGTAGCTCATTCTGCGTAAATATAAACACCAATGATTAAATTATGTTCGGGTACTTAGAAAGAACTACACTGGAACATTGAGACAACTACCATCTTAGTCTCCCCGTGACCATGGCTGCTGAAAAGCAACCGAAACGTCGGGGAAAGTGTAAACATAAATAGAAATAGTTTTAATAGTTTCAATAATTTAATTAGCTTAAAAATGTGTAAAGTTTAATAGTAATAGTAGTGTAACAGTTTCTAAATTATGTAATAAAGTGTCAAATAAACAACGCGATAAAATCCGTATGTAGTAGTTTAATTTCAATGAATAATATTCGCGTAAATTGAAGACAATACTACGAGACGTTTGTTTTCTATGCCGATGTGTACGTATTAAACAAAACAACAACGACATAGAATCAATATTTAAAATTGCCAGCAACCACGCCAACTACTTTATATTTAACTAGCTTTTGCCCGCGTCGTACTCTGGTTGTAACAATATAATTCAATCATGAGTCGAAAGACACGCGGCGCCATCTATTATCATAAGAACGTTATTGTTGTTTTCCTTGGGAACAGTAATTTTTTTCGGGATGAAAGGTAGCCTATGTCCGTTTCAGTACACCTGACAACCTATATGCAAAATTTCAGGATGATCGGTTCCATGGTTTAGGCGTGAAAAGGTAACAAACAAACGAACTCATTTTCGCTTTTATAATATTAGTTAGGATTGTTTTTAGTTTGCACGATTGTTCTATTACGTTATAGTTCTGTTTATATATATATATATAGCCATCAACTATGAAAAGTTACGACATCGAATCGATACGCATCAGTTTTGCACTCCGATAAGACCATCCGTTATTTGAAGTTCGTTTTCTTTGTTTCTACTTCGGATACAGCGGCTGGGATAATTTAAAACTGGCTACAGTTATATAAACTTTGTTCCACAATTGTTTGACCTACTTCAATTGCTTTATTGATATATATATATACACATTAGCGAACAAATCTATCTTTGTAAAATAGGGTAGTTGTCTATGTGTTGATTTTGTACGTTATTTCATGAACAACTCTAAATAGAATTTTAAATAAACATTATTGTAGAATCAAAATGCAAAATATTTACAAGATGAGTACGCAATTATTTTTAAATTTAGGTATAAGAAAAGTATAAGCGTAGTGAGCAAATCTTGCTCGCATGCCACGTGAGTTAGCTTGATACCTTATTTTTCCATCAATTTTAGTCAAATGATGTGCTACTCATTCTACTAGATTTGAAAGAGTCCTATTTTATTTATAATTGAGGCGATCTTCGTATTATAGGTTTTGAGTACGATAGATTTTAATTTAAATACTAGATGTTCCCGCGGTTTCACCCGCGTTTATTGTTATTGCGTCACTCCCGTAGGTCGTAGCGTAATATTATATAGATAAATAGTAGGCTATCCACCACTAAAAGAATTTTCAAATCGTACCAGTAGTTCCCGAGTTTAGCGCGTTCAAACAAACAAACTCTTCAGCTTTATAATATTAGTATAGATAGAAATAAGACGGGTGAGTCATTTTAGTGGGGTTTCATTCTTGATTAATATTTTGGCCTGAAGTTCTGATTATGTTTATGCTTATTAAGTAGATCCAGACGGAGTGCACGTTAAGTCGTCGGTCCCGGCTGCCTTGAACATCTATGGCAGTCGTTATTGGGAAGTCAGCGCCCTCTAATATCCTGACACTGGTCTAGCTTTAGGGTATCGTTAGCCTTCGGGATGCGTAGGTCAGATGGCAGTCGCTCCGTGTAAAAACTGATATCCAGTCAAATCCGGTTAGACTAGAAAGCCAACCCCAAGTGACTTGGGAATAATAAAGGCTAAGGAGAAGAGAGTCTAGTTAAAACTAATTCGTAGTCTGCCAACAATTGCATATATACAGTAGTTGAGTAACTAAAAGTATTAAGACTGCGCCGAGCGTAAGATGCGGTTGGACTGAATGACAGAACTCGATATGCAAATCAGCGCGCGGCCGCCATAGTAAAATTGTATGGAGAATTTAAAATGCTTTTTGATAAATATGTATCTTTATTGTCAACCAATAACTTAAATATTTGGGACGGACAAATTGTAATATAACTATTTATGTTTCGTTTAAGCTGTAAAATAGGATAGATTATTTTTACTGTTATAATCTAAAAATCACGTAACACGAGCTCACGTTTTTGCATTTTTCGTGCAAATTTACTTAATTTTTTAGGCGAACATATTAATTATTTTAAGTTTTTTACACGGAGTAATAGTATACACATTCATTGTTATGGTAAATGTATATTTTATATTTGTATTAAACAAAAAGTGTTGACTTTATCAACTTAACTGTGGCCGCCTGTTTTGGCACATTTCGCTCGGCGTAGTCTTATATGCAATCGTTGGCAGACACAGTAGCCTTACTTTGTTGTACTTCTAATATTTTATTTATACGTGACATCTGTACTAATATTATAAAATGGAATGATTTGATTTTTGTCTGTTTGTAAACCTATCCAATATACGTATGTTCTGTTACTGATTATTGACAGTCGTTTATAATACATACATACATACATATATAGATTCAGATTTCCCAGAGGGGTAGGCAGAGACTACGGATTTCCATTTGCTACGATCCTGACACACTTCTCTGGCTTCATTCATTTTCATCACATTCCTCATACACGCCCGTCGGTTCAAGGAGCTCTTAACCTGGCCTTTGTCCAGAACGCCTCCGATCTGATCGAGAAATGTTCGCCTAGGTTTTCCTCTTGCGACTGTTCCATTCACACTAGCCTTATAAACTTTCTTAGTCAGTCTTTCCTCGTCCATTCTTTCTACATGTCCAAACCAGCTTAACATACCCTTTTCTATTCTTGTCACTATATCCACTTGCATTATAAATTGTATGGAATAGCATTAGTTAGATTATGGCTATTTTGCGTTGATATTGAATACATGAATGGCGAAATGGCTTTTCTGGTCACTATGACTCTCTCTTTTCAGATCTCAATGATACAGATATAATTCCTACTCCAGGATTAGCATTAAAAACCTGTCAGCTTAACTATACTAGATGTAATGAAAAAGTATTAGGCCTGGACACCGGTTTCCGTATGCCGACGGTTCGTCCATTAGTCCACGGATGCCGGCGTTCACCATTATTCTTAAATTAAATAATTAATCATACTTTCTCCATTAGTGCAATAAAGAAAACACTGTTATTTGTTTCTGTTTGATAAAGGCAGCTTTCGGGTAAATAATTAGCTTTCCAGTCGCTTGTTGGTGTAATGGAATAATAAAGACCAGAACTTTTGCTCACAAAACTAAATATATATACCTATATGCTCTTCTTATATATTGTGATTATAACGTTAGGCGTTGTTTTTATAATACCTCAAAAAGTTACATCGCATTTTTATTCCAGAGATTAGGTCAAAAAAAAGCTAAAGATAACTGCTGATATTTACACCGATTAATTATGGTAATATTTCTATTTTATTCAGTAGGTAGATAATCGTAAAACTTTCCATATTTTATTTGTCTTTAACCCGGCGCGCAAAAATTTAGGGAGTTTTGCTTTAGTGTTTCTTTTTAATCTAATCTCTTGAAACATGTTATGAAATGGCATTGTCAAAACACTGTCAAGATTTGGTATTTTTATGCCACGTCTGTATGTGTTTATCCTATTTTATGTTATGTTTGACTTAAAATAAGATAGATATATCTGAACGGCTGTGCAGAGTCAGGCACATGTCATCGCCAGCTATTATTTCAAAGCCCACGTATTAGACGGTGAGTTAGTCTACTGAGTACATTATCACTCTCTATGCAGCTATTGACAAAAAAAATCAACGGGTTGCAATCCGGGAGTGCCGGCAGAAGTGAAAACTTGAATATTAACGTTGTGCATTTTTGATATTTTGGAATGGTTAGGGAATAATTTTGCACGAATTGCTTTAATTATCAATATAAAAGTACTATAATTTATGTGGTAAAATACAATATTCATTTATTGCGCTATCGTACACAAACATGACAATTCTCCCTCCGTCTTACGAATTTTCGATCACGTCACGTGTCCTGACGCGAGTTTGACAATTCTCCCTCCGTCTTACGAATTTTCAATCAGATCACGTGTCCTGACGCGAGTTTAACATTTTTTACCCATCACAAAAAAGTGCACAACGTCGCTAAAGAAGTTTTCACTCCAAAAAACGTAATATTCAATACGTTACTACAATACAAATTGTAGTATTACACTGGAACTCAATACCGAACGCGCATTACTGCGTGCTACGCATCACTTAAATGATTGCGGCTATCCGGCCAATCGAACACGCAAGCACCATTCAAATGTATAAACACAAAGTTACTTACGCCGCTCCATCCGTAGGGTAAGAATCCTTTGTGCTCGGTCCAGTTTTGAACATCCACGTAGAACAGGCCAGCCCCCATAATGAAGACCCAAACGCTTAAGTTGATAGCGTTCAGCACGTTGTTGAAGAACAGCGACTTACGAACGCCAGCGATGAGTACCATCATCATTAGTAAGGAGATTCCGAAGGCGAGGAAGTCCGGGGGTTTGCCTGTTGAAGAAAAATATCGTGAGTGAGTTTATTGTATTATTACACGCTAATGAGGCTTTGTTGCACGTCAAAGCCAATGGGGCTTTGTGCAGGAGCACACGATGCGTAGCGGCGGCGGCGCGGCGCCGGAGCGGTGTCGCTGCGTGGTCTTACATAGAAATATCTGTGGCGTGTCACACGATGCGCTGCGGCGCCGCATCGGACTTGCAACCGCCGCGCCGAGACGAGGTGGGGAGGGGTGAATGCGTTGCGACGTCAGAGCGGCATCGCTCAGTTCTTTATGCGTTATTATGTACTGATAGACTGTCTAACGCTGCTGGGGCGCCGGCGGGGCCGCCGCGACATAACAACGTTGCGGCGCCGCATCGCTCGTGTGCCCGCCGATACGGCGAAATCTTTGCGGTGCGGCGCCTCAACGCATCGTGTGCTCCTGCCCTTAGTTACGTAGTATGTCATTAAACATAGCGGACAAGATTATTTCCAAGTTCTTCATATAATTGTTCTATGTCTGAGTGCACATTTTTAGTTGAATGAACGATTATAGATACACTGACTTGAATTCCTAACGCGGAAGCAGTTATTTAAAAAAAGAAGAGGTACCTCCTGTTTATAAAATATTTTCTTGAAATGATATTGTTATTTTATTACTGTAATCCTAATGGTGTTACTTTGTTTTTTATTTGCGAAGAAGTAATCATTTAACGATACACGATTGTATGATCGATGTTATCTCTATCTACTAATATTATAAAGAGAAGATTTACAGATTCAGTAGATGTAATTGTTTATTTATCATAAATACACATACTTGCAAATTAAGTATAAAAAATATCCTACGCCATAGAACGTTTATAATTTTTGCTTATGAAACGCGGCTATTATCTAATAAGACCTGTCCACTTCGAAAACGAAGTCCTAACCACACGGTCAACTTTTGTACATGCGCTAACAGGTTTATCATGCGCTGCTGTTAGTTGTTTTATTAATATAATACTACCCGTATTTAACTGTTCCTCAATTTTTGGCCTTTGTTCCACCAAAAATACTAATTGCACACCAAAATATGCTTACTAAAATCTTTTGAAGAGATCAATCTAAGTCGACGGAGCCCCGCTTAGCGGGGCCCCTATTTTAGGGTGGGTTTAAGAAGGAACCTAACATAACCTAACCTTTCCGAGACGGAATGCAGTGATTTGAGGCGTATAGGTGCTTGTTATGATATATTTTAGTAAGCATATTAGCTGTGCAATTAGTATTTTTGGTGGTCATTATATTTAATCCTTTTTATTAATAGTAGTAGTTCACCTAGTGGTCGAAATTCGAACATAATTGAAAATTTTAGTAGTATTTTACCCTTTTGTAATCGTTCGTCAATAGCTACTAAAAATGTTGGTTGACAACCAGCAATGAAAACGGTACTATATTTTTCTTTGTCTGTCTATATAACAAAAATAACTAGCTGCAATTTTCTTATTACCCTAAAGCTTGCTGATTTGGCCATGTATATAAAAAACCAACTGGTTCCAGATTTTGTACTATCCTAAAGCTCACGAATAGAATAAACAAAATTTAAAAAAAACTGTTAATAAACAGAGGAGAAAAGAGTCCGAATTGTTTTGTCATTGCCTATTTATATTATACAAATATATTAATGTCTCAACTTACTTAAGCGTAACCGAAGAAAATAATGAAGAAATTAAATATATTTGAGATAGATTCTGACATATCTATGTATATATTATTATAAACTTTTAATAGTAGTAGTAGTACGATGTACAAGTTTTAAATAAAGTATTACTTCATTTCAAACAAAAATATTCTACATTGGGATAACAATAAAAATGTTTACAGCAGTGTAAGTTCAATTATTTTTAATTTCTATCTACTACTGTACCGAATTAAAACTAATTTTATTTTGTATATAATTGTTATAAACTGTTTGTTAATGAAGATTTTGTACATAAATTTAAATCCCTCGAAAATCTCTCGAATTTCTCATGAAATCGGAGTAAATATAGCCGGCTAATATAGATTATTTTGACTGTAATGTCGAAATTCAAATATAAATCTTTTCAGAACACATTCACAGTAACTTACAGCCTTTGTTCGTAGATATAGAGGATAACATGAGAAGAAATTCCTTCTGTTTTGTTGTGTCAAAAGGATTTGGATTCATTACAGTACCTATCCAGGTCGATTGTCCCTTTTGGTGTTATTGGAAAAGTAATGGGCCAATATAGGTCGCATGAGCCGTGCTTGGCTGAATACGTATTTTAAATTAGAATGTATATCTTCAAGTGAAAATTGACTGCACGGATGTCGTAGTAGAGAGGTCGCCTTGGCACTGCTACTGAGCTGAATGTTGTATTCGATAACTTTTTTTTTATACGACTATGTTGGCAAACAGGCATAAGGCCCACCTAATGGTAAGTGGTCACCTTAGTCTATGGACGCCTGCAACACCAGAGCCATCACTTACGCGTTGCCGACACTTTAGGAAAGGAAGTGGGAAGGAGAAGGAACGGGAAGAGGGAAAGAGGTGATTGGGCCTTCAGCACTCACTGAATGAAACACAACAGTAGGAATACAGCTATTTTACGTCGATATTCTGTGAGAGGGTAGTCCTTCACCGGTCAAGCCGGCCCATTTATGCTGAAATCAGCGAGGTTCTACTACCCACCTACAAGGGATAAGAAGACCTTCGCGACACAGCAATTAGCCCTAGTGAGGGGATTGTAAAACGAAGTTTGGTTTAAGTATTCATATGGTCGGACTGTCTATATCTAGCAATATAAAGAAATTGCAGGTAGATAACAATTTATCAGGTTGGTTTTACAGTGACGCTTACTGTCTGCGCGGGTGTTAAGCGCGGTCCGTACGCGCGCGGATGACCAGCTCGAAATAATGAAACGAATTTAGTGCCGCGCGATTTGCCACCTCGAATAGTCACGATGAGACTTCTCTTAATTGTTATATTATATTTTAATGGCAAAGAGGCAACGACAACGGCGTATACAAGTACATCTTTACAATGCCACTAGATTGCTGATGATGATTGAAACGCGCGGCCAAGTTGCAGTTAGCGCGGGCTATCTGCGCAAATTGGTTTAACTCTGTAACGATCAAGACACTTAAAGCTCGTGGCCTGCGACGCTTATTAACCGCGCTAGCGAAAGTGGCACTGTGAAACCAGCCTTATAGTATTTAAAGTCGTGATTGCTTGTTTTAAGTGGTTGTAAAGCCACTGCTAATGCACCGAAGGTTTTATCCTCACATTTGATTATAGTAATTTGTGTTATTCACAAATAGTTGTTTCAAATCTAGGTGATCTTTGTGTCAGCTGTTTCAAAGTTTGTAAACACCCTGTGCCACAAGGGTCATCCCCAGATCGAGATATCCTAACTAATATTATAAATGCAAAAGTGAGTTTATTTGTTTGTTTATTACTTTCACGCCTTAATTACTCGACCGATCATCATGAAATTTCGCATACATATTGTCAGGGAAACTGAAAAGGACATAGGGTACCCTTCATCCAGAAAATAGTACTTTTCTAATCTAATCGCTGGCAGAATTTAGTGTTGTATGAAAAATAAAGAATGATAACAAAGGAAAATAATTTATTAGGTCAAAGACAACATAGTAAAATACATTGAAATTAATAAATGAATGGTGGCCATTTAGCTAAGACCAGTTCAACATATGCCAGGCTAAGAATGCCTGGCGCTGTTATTTTAGATGAGACCAAATTGTCCTCTTTAAACTTAAATTACGAAGATAACATTTCACACAATTCAATTACATGCATACATACTTATAAAAAATAGAACCGCCTGACGGAATGTCGGTGTAACATAGCTCTGTGTATTCCTTCGGGAACAGTCATGAGCTTACTTTACGGTATGTAAATTCTGTGAAGCAGTACGACGCGGCGGCGACGTCTGGAATCGTGTTCGATCGAAATTTCATATAGCACCAAAATTAACAAAATAATATATAAAAGTTCACCTCTATATGGTGCGATCTATTGAATACTTTACACTGACGTTGTGTTATGTGTGATTTCGATATGAAGTCACGTAGTAGAATTTACAAACATTCAAATTACGGACACAAAAACCATTCAGAATCTAAACAGCTATTTGTGGATCACACAGATTTTTGTCTCGTGTGGGTCGTGGCATCATCAAACCCACAACACTTGGCCACTTAAACCACGCCATTCGTGCATTCAATATAGATTCGTCACATCGAACACTATAGTCTATCTGTTTCAAACTATAAATAAATAGAGTCACTAGTTGAGAACAACAATATTAAAAACTCGCCGTTGGCTGTATAACAGTGTCACGGTAATGTTATCTAAAAGTATTGTAACTCGGCTCTGTCCTTGAAATGGTTACCTACAGCCGAGCGGTCCGCGAATACGCGAGAGGACTGCGGCTGCTCACATACAGGATTTTAATTTCATCTACCTACTTCAGTTTCTTTCTAGTTTAGTGATTGTAAATATATTATACTAGCTTTTGCCCGCGGCTTTACTCGCGTTAATTTAGAATTTGACAATCAATTCGGGTTGTACTCTGCTTGTAATAATATAATTCAATCATGATTCGAAAGACACGTGGCGCCATCTATTATCATAAGAACGTTATTATTGTTTTCCTCAGGAACAGTATTTTTTCGGGATGAAAGGTAGCCTATGTCCGTTTCTGTACACCTGTCAACGTATATGCCAAGTTTCAGGATGATCGGTTCAGTGGTATAGGCGTGAAAAAGTTACAAACAAACAAACAAACAAACTCATTTTCGCTTTTATAATATTAGTTAGGAACCGATCTTTTTTTTAAAAAAATGTAATTTGTTGTGAATGAAATAGGAAATGTTTAGTAAAAATCATGTTATGTTTTTTGATTAGTAGATTTAATAAAAAAACAACCTTATTATTAATTAATTGAGGCTGAAAAATATTTGCGCTTCGACTGAGACGTACGAAAACCTTTATAGTTAAATTTAATAGTATAAAAAATCCGCATTCGGATAAAAACTAATTAAAAATACTTTTGTTTACAATTGTACTTTGCTATAATTATTATGTAAATACTTGTACTTATTTCAATCAAATAATTACAAGTCGCACGCTTACTGCTTACAAAACCATCACACCGTCCGTTCATCGTTGCGGCGCATTTGCGACTGGTTGCGAACCAAGTGCCTACCGACCTCGACGCGCGTAGGTATGACTCGCTTGCCGACCGTTTGTATGAAGATAGAATACTGTTAGATAACATTACTGTGACAGTGTTGTTCATGCAGTGATGTGAAAGAGGCCGCAAACACGATCGGTTGAGAGTTTCATTTAAGCAATTTGGACAACGCGTTATTGAGTTTCAGAGCTCGGAAGTTGTCTGTTCCAGTACGGCATTCGCGTTTGTGTTTGGTTGAATGCTCGTTCTTTAATAGGTGGGATTTTACATGTAACTAGAATAATATGTATATTGAAATTGAAATACTGTATAAGGATTTCATTGCGCTTTATTTAAAATTCTACTTTTAGATATTTTACTTTTTTTACCCACCCGTACTGGACTAGCGTGGTGGACTATGGCCTAACCCTTCTCACACTAAGAAGAGGCCCGCGCCCAGCAGTGGGACAGTTTAATACGGTGCTGTTATTACTTGCATAGGTATTTTAACGTAGAGACTATGGCTGTTGAAAAACATTTCGGTTGGTATTAAAAGCGAAACTACTAAAAGTGTAAATTAAAAAAATTGGTTGTCTGTAAAGTCGGTTTACGGACGATAGTTTAACGTGACAACGTCATAACGTGCCTTTCGCTCGCTCGTGTAGTGCTCTCGCTCCGATCGTAACGTTACAATGAGCGTAACGGGACAATGAGCGTAACGGGACAATGAGCGTAAGGGGACAATGAGCGTAACGGAACAATGAGTCATCCTTTTTCGTGCGTGCAGCCGGCGTTCATCGATTTATTAGACGTTGTCACGTCAATAGGTTTATAGTTTTAAAATATGTAAAAGTAATGTTTTGAAATGAAGCTGCCCATAAATCTGTATACAGTAGTTTAAATTTAATGTAAAACATTCGCGTAAACGTTATACAATTTAAAGATTGATTAATTTTTATTTTTATTAATTAAGTGATTTATAAGTGTCATATTTGTGTTTATATTTCTGCTAGTTTATCTGATGTAGGTGCGCTAGCTAGGTCTGACTGCATAGGAGGTGCAGTGGTTATGAATACTGTGCATGAGATCACAGATTCGATTCCCGAGTCCAGTTAATGAGTTTTTCTGTCAAGGAAGTCTTAGTAGTTGTACAGTAGACGGCAGTAGGATCGCTACCTATTATGTGACACCTAAAACCGTAAGTGACCAAAGGTGGATTTTCATTTCCTTTTATTTAAAAAAGACAACTGCCACCCAAGGAATAGTTACTGAGTCGCGGGGGACTTTAGACACATTCAAACAATGGACACAAAGAACACTCAGACTCGTAACAAACATTTGTGGATCACACAAATTGTGCAGTCAAAAACGTTTGTTGCACCTCACCTCTGTTTGCCCTTTCGAGGACATAGACGTGAACTATGTGTGATGACAAACAGAGTAGTTGCATATAGACAAGTATATTTATTTTATATTGCTTAAACAATAAAATAGATGAAATCACATCAGATATAGAGATTAGTTCAAGTCTTTCTTACTAGATGGCGTAAGTAGTTCCTAGGACAGACCTTTGTTACTAGATGGCGTTCCTGTTACAGAGTTGATTTGGTATCTATATTTATTTTCGTTGACGTTTTCGTGACACTGTAACATAACTACTTCCTCATACTACTGAGCCTTCAGGGATGGGAATAGAATAAGATAAGCTTTAGTGTACGCCAGTTGAAATTAGTTTATTTCAACGTATTAGTATGTACACACAGCGACACATCAACCGAAACTGTTTGGACTTTGAACTATTAGAAGTTGAACGCTGCGAATCGTGCAAGAGAGTGCGTAATATTTTTGTTATTTTGTCTCATTCACGTTGAACGGGACGCGACGTTCTATCCTTACCATTACATCGACACCATTATGCAGTGTTCCTTTCCTACAATTCTCTATTTTGTATGTAGCGTAGATATGCGTATATTGGGTGTAATTTGATGTGTAGCCGTGTGTACAACGTATTTTGATGAACAGAGGGTGGTAATGTACTAAATGCTAAAAGAGATCACTTTGAATAGACTGGAGCGAAACTAGTAGCACATAATGGACAGTTGGGAAATATTTAAATTAAAGACGATTCTTAAAATAAAGGTATATCTATACCTACCTATGTACATACTTAGACAGATAAACCTACAACCTACAATACATGTAGAGGTCCCGAGTACTATTATAAAGCATACACCTGACTGTTCGTAATAGTAATAATAAAATTAGTTGATTATCGCTCGCTTTCACTCAAAGAAAAAAAGCGTGAGGAAACCTGCGTGTTCGAAAGTACTGCATGACGTTCTCGAAGATATGTGAACTCTGCCAACCCGCACTATGCCTGTGTGGTAGACTATGGTCTAACTCTTCTAACGCTGGGAAGAGACCCGTGCCCAGCAGTGGAACAATTTATACCGAGAACTGATAAAATAAGCGTAATGGCTTTACAAAATACCGATCCGCAATCGGTATTTCAGTCAGTCGTTTTGACCCAGCCGAATGTGGCCCGTTTGTGGATAGCTATCAAAACGGTAATAAAATAGTTTTATTTCAATCACTAAGTCTATTTATCGTAAGACTAAACACTACATGATGTGAAATAAAACTAAAAAGCGAATAATATGAAGTCTTATTTCCGCCATGTTGGTTTTTATGTTATTGGGGATCAACCGACATTTTATTACCCTCTCCGTGAGCGGCAAGTGCTTTTTCATTATATGTTTTATCTGAACAACCAAAAAGCAAATATTTACGTGAATTGCCGTAAATGGACCGTAGCGATGGCGATGAGATCCCTTTATAAATGATTAAGGAAAAGTTTAATAAATGACAATATGCCATTTCTTAAAATCATTAAAACATTTTTCAATTTCTGTCCTATTAACGAGGACGTTTCTTTAAAAATTAAGGATAATTTGAAACTTCGTTTGTACTTATTGTCTTGGAACAAATTGATTATCGATTTTACTGGAGTTAGATGAGGAAACGAACAGGGGAAAATACTGTACGAAAATAGACTGAGAGACAGATGGCTCTACTTTTATTTTGAAACTTCTCTTTTTAATACGCCTGAATAATTCACATAAGAAACAGCACCAAGGTCGAAGCAATTGGACATTATTACTAACTCTTTGAAAAGTAAGTATGGCCATGTAATGCATACAATTATTGTGGAATTGTCTTAACATTTTGCACGGATGTCGTTGAGACTTAAGTGGTTACCTCGGCACTGCCACTACGCCAAATGATGTGGGTTTGATCCAACTCGGGACAAACAACGGGTTACACTCCGGGAGTGCCGGCAGAAGTGAAAACTTAAATATTAACGTTGTGCATTTTTGATATTTTGGAATGGTTAGGGAATAATTTTGCACGAATTGCTTTAATTATCAGTATAAAAGTACCATCATTTATGTGGTAAAATACAATATTCATTCATTGCGCTATCGTACACAAACATGACAATTCTCTCTCCGTCTTATGAATTTTCGATCAGGTCACGTGTCCTGACGCGAGCTTGAGAATTCTCCCTCCGTCTTACGAATTTTCGTTTAGGTCACGTGTCTTGACGCGTTTAAAATTTTAAAATTTTAGTTTAAAATTTTTTACCCATCACAAAAAAAGTGCACAAATCTGCTAAAGAAGTTTTCACTTCAAAAATTGTGTGAATCATAAATAGTTGGTCTGTTCTTTGTATCCGTCGTTTGAATGTAATTAAAGTCCCCTACTACTAATACTACAATCTCTATCGTTCTTCTGCTCTCATGTCGCAACTCTTACTAAATCACTTAACATTGTCACTATATTGTCACATATCTATATATGTATAAAATATGCTAACAGCATAATGCAATTATTTTCAAGTTAAAAATAGTGTTTTTGCACTTATATGGTCCAATCTTCTTGATATATTTTAGTGAATAGAATATTCCACAACTTCTTAAATATACATTGTCCTATCAACATCGTAGAAACCATTTACATAATGAATATAATATATGAGAAAGCAGCATATACCTATCTCTGTAGTCTTAAGTATTGTGGATAAGTATCCACAATACTTTAGACTCGAGTTTTATGGTATGTACTTTCTACTGTCTACGGGATTTTTAAGTAAAAATGCCGTAGACAGTAGTAAGTACCTACGTGCCATCAATCATTGAATATTTCACGAGGGACATTACAAAAAATTTTACGACGGATGTCAATAACACTGACTCTGAACAATTAATTGTGGACCACACAATTTTTTGTGAAGTCAAGGCAATTTTATATTGTTTCGCAGCTTAAAAAAGCAGATGATAATTATGGTATCTCCCAAAATTATAATATAAATCCTTCTTTAACAAAATTGTACAGAGAATTCTTACTTTCCTGTTTATTGACTGTGACACTGCGAAGCACAAGCCTCTGCTTAATGTGGAAAAAGTTAGGCTGTTGTCCATTACACCGACCTGGGACCTGGCAGGTTAGCTAACCAGCTAAGCCAAGATATTAATCATATTAATTTGTTGATGCTACATATCTACAAAAACTTTATGTAAAACTTACAGAAATGTAAGTTCTGTCATGATGTTTTCTTTCACTGTTAAAACTATTTAATACGCATATCATTTGAAAATTTAGTGTTGTGTTGGATTGAGCACGAAATGTTTGCATGGCATGCCAGTGGTTTCCCACAAGGCTATGACTGTATAATATGCATTTATGGTAATTACTTGTGGTTAACTAAGGCACACGCCGAGATGGCCAATGCCGTAACTAAGCTGAGATTAGAGTGTTAGGCTGCATTTCCATCAGGTATATCTGAGCGATGTAACTAAGTGAGTACAGTAGCGAACTGATGTAGCCGGTAATAGTAGTGCTAGGCAGATTCACTTTGCCTGCGGTAGCTTTAGAGGTAGATGAAAGTCAACTTTTCTGTTCTTACTTCAGTTACCTCTCCAACATTATGCGTTTATTTTGGTAATTATAACACATATTACTCGTTACACATAAATCCTTCCAAATCCTAAGCGGTAAGTCTAAAATAAACTAGAACTAAATAATGTTCATGAATGTTGTCTTTTTCAAGCTTCGCGCGTCGCATGCAAGGATATGTTACTAACCGCAAATATCACGATTTAGAAGCGGTCTCGCATAACTCTCTCTAGTGAGAACAATCTGGACCGGACAGTGGCGATCTACAGGGATTACAGTTCTAACAAACTGAATAATGTGTATTAGATAGTGTAAGATTCCATTTAATAAGTATAAACATTAGCGATATGTTCGTTTCAACGACGGCTTTCCATTTCTATATGCATTGCGTAGTCCATTTTAAATTCATAGCATAACATTAATTCTATACAAGATTTTAAATATACAGACACCGAATATTCAAAATCCGTAAATAAATATCCGTATACACAATGCTAGTCGTTATTTCGCGGCCAGATTAATAATCAATAGTAGTCTTCTGGGCATGCTATCTCATCTATTCTAATATTATAACAGTAACCAAAGTACTAATACATTTGTTTACTTGATAATACGCTTTGTCAATTAATATTTCAGCAACTTTATGTTTAAATTTAATCAGCCTAAAATTGTTTTACGTCTACGTTTTTTAATCTCACTTTTATTAACATCAATCCTTTCAAGATGCGACAATTTAGAACGAAATGTATTACCAACTATGGCTAATCCTTGTAACTTAGAAGAATTAGATAAATTAGAAATTGCTACCTCCGTAGAATGTTCAGTAGACGACTTAATAATGAAATATACTTCTCCTCTGTAATACTAATTTAAATATTAAGAGTTTAGGTGCCACTCCATAAAAACTTTTATTTAATAAGAAAGTATGATTGTTCAGATAACTCTTATGGCTCGAAGAGTGGGCTGTTTTGAAATTTTCTTTCTTTACTATCTATTTTAAAGGACTACTCCCGCACTAGAAATAATTACTGTGTCGCAGACGAGTTAGCAAACATTAACGACTCGAAACAATTAAATATGGACCAAATAAACATGTGTATCGTGTGAAAATCGAGCCAACAACATTTTGAACAGTGGCAGGCTTAAACCACTGCGCCATCCTTGCGGCTGTGCTTAAACAATAATAGTGTCGTTGCTATATGTAGATGTCTTACAACTAGAGTTCGGCCCTCTCTTTTCACAAGCGAAATAAGGCTTTATTAAGCGCTCAATAATTTTGGTGCTGAAAATTCCTTGTATATAGGCGAAAAGCGCATTTTAAATACAAATGCAAACATTTCATAATTATATCTTTTTAATGATTATTATGCTTTTGCCTGCAATTTGGGCAGAAATTACTAGTATTCTTGTTAACCCTTTCAGTAGAGTGGTTGTTAGGAATGGGCTCACGTCAATAGTGTAATGGATGAATATCGAACTCTTAACCTTTCGATACCTCGGTTTTATATTAGGAATATATAGGTAGTCGAAGTCAAATTCAGTGGCTTAAATTACTTTTATACAATACGCCACGTTTTCATTACTATTCTTTAATTATAATATAATAATAATAATATTCTACCACATACACACAACACCATCTAGCCCAAACTAAGCAGAGCTTGTACTATGGGTACTAGACAATGGATAAAAGAAGCCATGTCAGAGGCCTACGGGCGCCTTGAACAATTCTTGACAACAGGTTGGCCACTAACCACACGAAAAGAAGAAGAATGGATAAACATACATATATAATATTTTTTTTGTAAATACATACATATTATACATAGAAACATCCAGAACAAGACAAAAATCCATGTTCATGCACACAAATGTTTAACTTGTACGGGGATCGAACCCGCGACCTCAGGCGTTGCAGTCGGTTACACTAACCACTACGCCATCGAAGCCGACATTATTATGTAGAGTATCAGTATATATTTAGTATCAGTTGGTGCATGGATTTTCAATAAAAATTTGGCTGTCATCCATAGTGATGCTTCGTGTGTTGCAAACATCTATAGGCTGAGCTGTCTAGTTTATCGGCGCTTGCTGATAAAAGGTTATAAAGATAATACACAAAATATGGGCGTGACGCTATGTACATATTATATATTATTATGTCAGAAAACAGTACGGTGTTATTTACTTCTCCTGTGGAACTACTAAACAGGCATCCTGTGTAAACAAGGACCCAGCTCGGTTTTTAACTGTATTTACATAAGAAGGTTTTACTATATAATATTTTTATCATTAATCATTACACATAAAAAGTTAAAACGTTATACCGCTACGCTGAATAAAACGTTTACAACGCCATTTAAAATTACGTACTTGAATTAGAAAATTACTTTTTATTTCGTACGCTTGTCACATATGGCTTTTACAGCGTCAACTGGTGACGAGGGTGGTTGGGGCGCGAGGGATTGAGTAAAGGTTGGTTTCACGGGCAAACGATTGTCGAGCGAATCTTACTAAAATTGGAACTGGATTTTGACGATGTTGCAATCGTAACATCATTAAAGAAGTTGGTTATCTTCTAGTGTACTGAGTATTATGTGTGCCACAAATATATGTTCTAGACATGTTCTTTTTGTCGTTTGCTTAAATGTTTGTAAAGTTTACAGCGAGCAAGCGTTTATTTTTATAACACATAAATTCTTTATTATCAAGAATCGTTTTAATAATTCGTGTCGTCACTGTACACGAATATCACACAATGATTATCGGAATCCAATGCATGTATCACTCTGATAATAGTGCGTTGAAAACTAACAAACGTTTTGAAGCGTGTAGGTAAAGTTATACATTTTATTATATTGTATAGGAATGGGCTTTTCCCGGGGATAAGCGAAGTTTCGTATCCTATCTTTTTTCAAACAATACTAACATTCATTATAACTATATCACAAGGGGTTAAACAACCATTGAAACAAACAACATAAGGTATATTACACAAATCTTTGTTTCGTGCCGACATTCCAATATACGGTCGATTGGAAGTTAGAGTTCATTATATAGGAATGACTCGTAATATTCCTTTTACACAATACGCTTTATATAACAAAAATCTAATTGTATCTTATTACAAGGAGACCTAAATCTTATTAGCATATTAAAATAAAGAATAGAGGATCATCCTATTCCTAACTAATATTATACCTAAATGCGAATGTAAGTTTGTTTATGACGCTTTCACGCCTAAACTACTCGACTGATCATCGTGACATTTCGCATGTACGTTGTCAGGGGTACAGAAAAGGACGTTCATCTAAAAAAAATACTGTTATTAACCTAACCTATACTACATTGATACGAATCCGCGGCCAAAATCTAGTATATTATATACCTAAACATGTAATTATTGTAACAATTCGAAGATTTGATATCTTATGTCGTATTAATTGAGGACTGCCAAGAGTACCCAAGATACAAAATATTTTACCAGTTTGGATAGCGGTAACAGTAAATCCAAATTGACAATAATAATCAAATACATAATTCGGAGTTCCAACACACGCCTCATTGAAGAGGCAATAGAACGAAACCGAGGGTCTAAAGTATTCACTCAGCAGCTTGGCAGGAGCCACCTGACGAAGCTTAAAACGCACGACGGGAGGACCGTATTGTCAAAACCGGAGATCTCCGCCGAGATAGAGGATTTCTATGGCCGATTATACGCTGCACATGCCCCTCATTCCAGACGAGACGACCACGATTCCAGAGCTACCCTGATACGCCACTACACCGACGAACTGCCAGACATCAGTCAAGACGAGATCGTGTTAGCTCTGAGGCAGCTTAAAAATGGAAAAGCCCCCGGTGAGGACGGAGTAACATCAGAGCTTCTAAAAGCTGGAGGAGCCCCTGTTATACAGGAATTACAGAACCTCTTCAACGCCGTCCTTCACTGTGGGAGAACTCCAAAGGCGTGGAGCAGGAGTTTGGTGGTGCTCTTTTTTAAGAAGGGTGACAAAACCCTCCTTAAAAATTATAGACCCATCTCGCTCCTGAGCCATGTCTATAAGCTGTTCTCACGAGTGGTCACGAACCGTCTCGCCAGAAGACTCGACGAGTTTCAGCCGCCGGAACAGGCCGGGTTTCGCGGAGGATATGGCACCATAGACCACATTCACACAGTGAGGCAGATTATACAGAAGTCCGAGGAGTATAATCAGCCCCTGTGTCTGGCCTTTGTGGACTATGAGAAGGCCTTTGACTCTGTTGAGACCTGGGCTGTTCTGGAATCCCTACAGCGATGCCAAGTAGACTATCGTTATATCGAGGTGCTGAGATGTCTGTACGAAGCCGCCACCATGAGTGTCCAAGTACAGGGCCAGCAGTCTAAACCCATCCAATTGCGCAGAGGAGTGAGACAAGGGGATGCTATGTCCCCGAAATTGTTCACAAGCGCGTTGGAAGATATGTTTAAAACTCTGGACTGGAAAGGAAAGGGCATTAACATAAACGGCGACTACATCTCACACCTGCGATTCGCAGATGACATAGTCTTAATGGCGGAGTCGCTAGAGGAGCTGAACCGGATGCTGGACGGCCTAGCTGCAGCCTCGCGGCGTATCGGTCTTGGCATGAATTTGGATAAAACCAAAGTCATGATCAATGGCCACATTGATCCAGGACCGATCGTCGTACATGGTCACCCTCTCGAAATCGTTTCCGAATACACTTACCTCGGGCAGATTCTGCAGTTAGGTAAAAACAATTTCGAGAGGGAAGCCAGGAGAAGGATCCAGCTGGGCTGGGCAGCGTTTGGGAAACTACGCCGAGTCTTCTCGTCATCCATACCGCAATGCTTGAAAACGAAAGTTTTCAACCAGTGCGTGCTACCCGTCATGACCTACGGAGCCGAGACATGGACACTCACGGTAGGGTTGGTCCACCAGTTCAAAGTCGCTCAGCGAGCTATGGAGAGAGTTATGCTCGGAGTTTCTCTGAAGGATAGGATTCGTAACGAATACATCCGACAGAGAACCAAAGTCATCGACATAGCCCAGAGAATTAGCAAGCTGAAGTGGCAGTGGGCTGGCCATATCGCGCGAAGAACAGACAACCGCTGGGGTAAGCGTGTTCTTGAGTGGAGACCGCGACTCGGCAAACGTAGTGTAGGACGCCCTCCGACCAGGTGGGATGACGATTTGCGAAAGACTGCAGGCAGATGCTGGATGCGGCAAGCTGAAGACAGGGCGCTATGGCGCTCTTTGGGGGAGGGCTATGTCCAGCAGTGGACTATCATAGCCTGATGATGATGATGATGACATAATTATGATTGTCCATACGGGAGGACCTCGAAGCATACGATATTGACTTTTACCATTTGGGCATCCTTTGTGTTAAGATGATGGTATATTTAATGACTGTTTGGGTCGCGCTGTGTTTTAAGTGGTTGCCTTATTACTACCACTGCGCCGAGTGTTGTAAGTTCAATGCCCGGGGACAAGAGACAAAAAATTATGAGATTAACATATACCTAGTCAATCCGAGATAGGGTATTTTTGTGTCTGTTATTTGAGTGTTTGTGTAGTCTCTTGCAGCTCAGTCATTATTTCGAATGTGGAAATTGTCTTTTTAAGGAAGAATTCTACTCTTCAGCTTGAGCATACTCTTGCCTATTATTATTACCTTATTAAATAATTATCACCATACCTCAGAACATAGATATAATAAAAATTCTTATTATGGATGCAGAGTTGGTATATTATACTATCATCCATAAAAAGGATTTTATTCTTACGCCGGTTTCCTTTCATAGGATAGTTTTCCTAACTACTGTACAGTGCTACAGTGTTTCACCCAGTAAATCAGAGTACCAAAGACCTACATACTACATCTCGTATACCTTTTCTTTTCTCCAACTTAAATTCCTCTTTGCTTTGAAGAATTGAAGCCCCGGGCACAGCTAATTTCTTTACTAATACTAACATTCTTTATTAACATTAAAAATGTGAGTTTCTTCAACCGGTCGTCGTGTGCCTTTGCATGCACGTAATCAGGGATAAAGAAAAGGACATTGTATACCGATTTTAATGCGGGCGAAGCCGCGGACACACCTAGCATTCAATATATGAGTTCCCAACTATGTTGTATAAAAAATATCATACTAAAGAGGTATTCGCTTCAATGAAACCATACCTTAAAAAGGGTAAAAGTTAGCAGTTTACGGTCTGATCTGAAGGTCGTAGGTACCTATTAAATATACCTCACTGCTTATTGCTTTTGATCAAAGTTAAAAGGGAGCTTAGAAAAGTAATTAATAAAACAAACGTGATTTCAACGCTAATTTCTACCGGCAACCTTTTAAAATACAAATATGATTTACCCTTGTGTTTAGTCGATTGAGAATATGTAATGGACTGGATATTTATAAATCGTAAATCGGTTGGCTGAATTTGGAATTAGAACTGTTTTTCATAGCTATACGACGATATAGCCTTGATAATAAGCGTAAACCTGCCGATTGTTGGAATGCCAGACGTAATTAAAAACCTATTGTATCTGGCCGCCGGTGTGCCGTTGTCACTCAATAGGTAAATTACACATATAAAAATAGACGGTAAGTTAATATTTTAAAATGTATTAATTTTATTGTTTACTGCAGGCAAGTTGATATCAGCTTGTAATTTACGAAAGAAATATTTATAACGATTTTGCAACTTAATGGCATAAATTTATACTTTTTCAAGCAGGCGTACGGCAACAAGCTGCATCTAAACCTCATCGGCACTGCAACATCGGAGTCACATTAACATCTTTTCAGAAACAATGCTACTAGGCAACAGGCAGACATCGCACTAGTTCCTTGCCCACTGCACCCCGTTTCCTTAATAAGCTTGGCAATTGTCTTGGCTTACCAACAGCTTAATTTTATGGTTGCGTGACTAGGATACAAGGCTATTTGAATGCTACGTTTTATATAGTGATGGTGTTTTCACAGTAAGGCTGCTTTAAATTGAGTAAAATAACAATCAGTATTTTACTTTTGAAGTGAAATCTTCTTTAGCGGCGTTGTGCACTTTTTGTGATGGGTAAAAAATGTTAAACTCCCGTCAGGACACGTGACCTGATCGAAAATTCGTAAGACGGAGAGAATTGTCAAACTCGCGTCAGGACACGTGATCTGATCGAAAATTCGTAAGACGGAGGGAGAATTGTCATGTTTGTGTACGATAGCGCAATAAATGAATATATTATTTTACTACATAAATGATAGTACTTTTGTACTGATAATTAATTAAAGCAATTCGTGCAAAATTATTCCCTAACCATTCCAAAATATCAAAAATGCACAACGTTAATATTCAAGTTTTCACTTCTGCCGGGCACTCCCGGAGTGCAACATGTTGTTTTTATTTACTATATTGAGTATATATACAGCGATAGCCTAATGGGAGACCGTTGTACAGCCACGCGGAGTTCGATCTTAAGACGCGCATCTCTGACTTTTCGAAGTTACAACGTTAATATTCAAGTTTTCACTTCTGCCGGGCACTCCCGGAGTGCAACATGTTGTTTTTATTTACTATATTGAGTATATATACAGCGATAGCCTAATGGGAGACCGTTGTACAGCCACGCGGAGTTCGATCTTAAGACGCGCATCTCTGACTTTTCGAAGTTATGAGCGTATTAAATAACTAGTTATAGCTCGCTTTAACTGAGACTGAATATCTGGGCGTTCTCCATAATGTTCTCAAAGATATGTGAAGTCTGCCAAGCCGCACTGGGCCAGCGTGGTGGACTTTGGTCTGACTCTTCTCACTATGAGAAGTCCATGCCCAGCAGTGGGACAGTTTAATACAGGGCTGATATTATTATATTAAGTAAAGAGAGGATTTACGGTACTCTTTTAATAAGTTCGCCTCAGTGTTCATATTTATTAATACTCGAAGTTGTTAGTTAATTTCTGGCAATGTAATGCGTAATTGGCGTAAACTTACTAATTAGCAAAATATATTCGCTAAAAAGGTAATTATTATTAGGTTATTGATAAGGCGGCGAATTAAGTCAGAGGTCTAAGACATAAATCTACGGCATGCTTCTTTATTCATTAAGTTGTGGGAGTTTTGAATATGTTATAATCCTTTAAGAGTCCAAATGAAGACATAAGGGTAAATTAAGATCGGTCAAGTTGTTTATAAGAAGAGTTCAATAGAACATTGAGACGCTTTGAATAATCTACTAAAGCTACAAGTTTCGTTTTAATACTTACCAACGCTTTTAAAACCTGTTTTGTTAATATTGTAATCAATTAAAATCGCAGCTGTCTAAAAACATTTAGGGAATTTCTTACACGTAAATATATATGTATGTGTACAATACAGATATATTATTATAATGTAAACAATCTGCTTTTATCTTTGCATGCTTTTCGCTTATGCAGTCTATCACCATTCCAGACTTTAGCAGCCGCCATTAAAATTAGGTTTAGCTTGACTGTGATATTGCACGGCATGTAAATATAAGCTATTTGCGAACCCGGCTCACATTTTTAGGTCAGGCAAAGTGGCATTAAGTTTCCCATGTTAGAAAAATCTCTCTAGGAGCATAGAATTTAAAAATGTGCGGCAATAAGTTGTAACATACTAAGTGGCTAAAGAATGTAACCTGGAAATGTATCAATAATAAAATTGCCTGCTCTTTTGGCATATAAGCGTACACGTTGCACTTAACTCAAGTAAATTTTGAAAATAAGTTTTATTTAAAAATATCCTTTTAGAAAGTGTCGAGTATTTTTCATTTCCAAGAACGGGCTGATTGGAATACTTGAAGTTTGAGTAATGCCGCGGCAAGCACCAGTGTTATAAGTCCACTTAGAACTTTGATCTACCTTTTGATGTTGAATTCTTCAGTGTAAATATTTGACTGTTAGAAGCAAATTAATTAACAATCTTAGACTCTTAGCGAATGGTTAATGAACAATTCTGTAGCTTAAGATTTAGGTTGAAACTTCAACATTTTGTGTAAAATATAATCTGAGATAATAAATTAAAAATTGTCTTCGCGGTTAGCACAGTGGTTCAAATGGTCGGGTCGTCGAACTTTTTGTGTTAATTCCCATCTTGCGCCCAAAATTTATGTGATCCATAAATTGCTGCATATAAACAGTGCACGTATAATACTTACGTCATATGCAAGAGCCGTAAAGCAGAGTAGTGATTTTGTGTTACTGAGTTACGTGTAAATATTAGCTATTACCCAAGTTGATTTACACCAAGGATTAACCTAGTAGAATTAGGTGCAATCTAACTAAAATTAATGCGGCCAAAGTGGGCTGTACTGACTTAGCCGGCTACTCTTAGATGTAAACTAACTTCGTCTATTAATCGTATTATAGGTACACAGCATGTAGCAGTAGGATATGAACATAATATGTTAGAACCATTAAGTGTTGATGATAAATAGCAATGCGAGTGAAGATAGTCTAAGGTAGGCATCGCTAGCGTGTACTTTTAACATTTTGCAATGGAATACTATCTGTATAAATATTATAAAGAGGAAGGATTTGTATTACTGTTTGTAATAAATAAACTCAAAAACTACTGGACTTATTTTCGAATTCTTTCGCCATTAGAAAGGTCCTTTATCCGGAAGTAACATCGGCTATTTAATATCACACTATGAGCCACAGGAGACGAGCAGTCATCATAACCGTAGAAGATAGCTAGTAGTTATATAATTCGATAAATTATTAAAAACATAATTTGCTTTTTGTTTACGATTCTATTCATCACCTACACGACTCTACAATGTTTGATTATACAATCACTTACACCTTACATATTATTAGGTATTTCGCTCGCATAAAAATAGATTAGTTTAGTTTTTTTATAAAATATGGCCATTATTCGGTGATAAAATAGCTATCTAATGATAAAAGAATTTATAAAATCGACTTTGTAATTTTTTAGTTACAAACAAAAAATGAAATATTTCCTCTTTATAATATTAGTTTAGATAAACTGTTTTTGGTATATAATTAATAATGTCCTCCAGACCGAATTTTCGGTCACGGCGGCCAATATTAACGGAGACTGGCCATCTGCGCAGGAGATATTATAGTGCACCAGTATGTGCGCGAACACAAGTGCACTCTCTGTTCCCTAAACCTCATGATCCGATGGGACGGATAATCCGACACGACCGGAGAAAGATCAGGCGCAGGACCAACGGCTTTACGTGCTTTCCGAGGCACGGGGGTGTTTAACACCGCCAACGTCCTAACTCCGAGCTCGTATTGAGATTTCTTAATAGAAAAACCCAATTCGTTTTTGTTGGCCCGTCCCGGGATTCGAACCCGAGACTTCATGCACAGCAGTCGCATTCACTACCGCTGTGCCACGGAGACTGTTAAATAATGTTAGTGTTATAGAAGTTAGCTAGCTTTATAATAACCGTTTAAAATTTGTTCTTTGTATAGTTTGTCGAACAAAGAACGCCTCCACTGTATAAGTATTGATTTTTAATTAACACTATCGAAAGGAAAGGTGTAAGCCCCTACCTTTGTGTACGTTGCCGTTTTAAAGTTCACCTCTTTCGCATGATTGTGTCGAGTTGCGGTAAAATACTGTATGGATTTTAGAGTATTAGGTTTGCTTATAAAAATTCGTAGCGTTGTAGCTTTTATACGATTTTTTTTTATAAATATACATTATTTAGATGGTCTGTTAGAATTTGGTTATTATTGGCATGTTGTGTAAATATAGCGGATTGAAACAATGAAGCCGGACAGACTTTTCTTTTAACTCAAGTTGTATAAAAAGTAAGTGTTGTAAATTATTGATAATACATGCTATTAAAAGTGTATATTATAGTCTTCTTTATAAGAAATATCCATTATATTTGGTATTGAAATCACGAAATTAGATGTAGTAAAACAATAATTTTACAAGTAAAGACCTAATAAAAGGGTACCTAACTAATAAAGATTCAATTCGTTTTATAGTAACTTTTTGCATCATTGGGGATACGTTACGGACTCTACATTAAAGTATTTGTCACCTACCTTCATGTACCAATACCGTTGCATCTTAAAAAACATTATAATTTCGAATGAACGCCGCTTTTTGTATTACTTGTGTCGTGAAGAAATAATTGAACAAAGCCAAAAGTAGGATTAGCAAACCTTTAAAAGAAAAGGATTGCCATATGCTATTATTATAACCCACATTCTATACACTTTAATTATCTTGGAAACCGTACCTATTACAGAAATGCAACATAAGGTTGCTCGGCTGGTATTTTCGATAGGGTGCACTTTTACCAGCCGGCCAGCTCCGGTTTAATCGAAAGCCTAAGTTTACCTGGATTTTGCCTGCTGTATCTAGAGATTATTATGTTTCACCTCCACTTCTTCAAAGAGAAGATTTTTTTCCAAACTGATGCTAAAACTCTGAGGTTTAATTTTATAGATAGCATGACCCTAGTAGAGTCAGCCAGACTTGACATGAAGGAAGTAGAATTTTATTGTCAATATCATATTATGTACTACAACTACAATTTTGGTAATAAATACCTGCTATGCATTATCAATGTTCGTTTGTATGGAATATAATAAACTTTTATAAATGATATTAACGTTTTAATTTAAGCAACTTAGCGTCTGCTTTTAATAAATTATAGTCCTTGTGCGGATATGTGGAGCATTAATACAATTTATAGACCCGGCTGCTGGCTTTCAATGGGAGTAAAGTTTTCGTTATTTGTTAGCACTTCTACTGCAATTCCGATCCGCAGTGATAAATTTTACAATGTTGAAGCTCTGCAAAGAAATTCAAACACCTATCGCTTGTAATATTATTGTATGATTTAATTTGAAATCTGTTTAGTGAAACATATTTTTAAGGTAAGTCAAATAAAAATTGAGACCCGTTTCCAGAGAAAACCATAACTAAATTGTTAACTGCATAACCCGTCACGTCCATAGGTAATAAACTTTAAGAAAATTAGTATGCCCAGACATATAACAAAAGTTCGGAAAATAATTGAAGTTGACAATATGAGATACTGTAGTATGTTATACCTGCGTTATAAATCTTAATATAAAGGTATAATTATGGGCAGGTGACACATAACTTAATTCCTTGTAAAAAAATTGCTGTTATATTTATATTCGACTACTAAATCGGCCAAGAGTTGTATTTTGGCTTTTCTGTCAAGAAATTGACAATAGTAGCACGAAGTTCAGGGCGCCCCCTTTTCCACACGACCTACAAACCATAGTTGCCATAATATGTGTATATATGGTGGACCGACTATGTATATAAGACAGTACTCGTGCTAGGATTGCTTACATACTTGCTGGTTCCATGTGCGAGATAATCATGACAGTTACTAGTACGGGTGGCTCACATCGTCGGGTACACGAGGCTTAAAACCAACCATGAGCAAAATAATAATTTGATGGTGATTTAAAAGAGTGGCCTTGAGTTTCTTGCAGTTATTTTCTCATAGGCTCAATCTTTTGCCTGAATCTTGCAACTAACATAAATGTAAAGTCAGTTAATATAACAAACTCACTAACCCCTTTGAGTAAGTGTTACTTTGTGACTTAAGTGAATAAATGATTTTTGACTTTGACTTTGACTAACCAATCAACCGATATTTTTTTGCGAACTATTACCTACTAGTGAATTTTTTACGAAACGAAAAATTTTGTTACTATAATATATTAACCGTGCATGGCCATGTCACCCACGTTGTGACATATGGCGTTATGAGCAATTCATTAGTTTTAATATATTATCAGATCGCTTTGAATTGGTTACGTATTTCTAATATAATGATTGTATCAATTCGCACGACCTGAAGGGACAATTACTTCACAGTGGCAGCACATTCAAAGAAATGATATGTATATGAGAGAGAGGTAGAACCGAATACCGACTCACATCTGGAGCAGCCCGACTGGAAATATATCTTTCCCTACAAATTATTGAAACTTCGCTACATTCATTGCATCACAGCTAGAACGCGGTCCTTTACCAATGTGGTTCGACGATATGTGTATGTTAAGCTAATGACAAGCAGGTATATTTTATTTTTATTAAATAGGTATAGTAACAGACAACAGATTAAATATTTACACATTGTTCAATCGAACATTAAATAGTTGCCAACCTGAAGTCTAATTAAACCTATACATGTATAATGCTTGATATAATTTTACTAGGCTGCTTCATAAGCCTACTATTTATAATTCGATAATATCGTTAAACAAAAAGGTATTGCCTGATTAATAAGTGCGTCTTACGTTTAAGCGAATAAAATTAAATTACTTTAAAATTTGCCCGTTACCATGGCTTCTAAAATACTGAACTACAGTAGTTGAAATGTGTAAATATAAATTGATTAAACTAATACTCAATTAGTTGACACTTTTAATTTATATACACCGCAATAAAATCCACTAAAATAATTAATTTGCATGCCTAACTCCTCGGGTCTCTCTGTAACATACAAGTTTGATATTATGTTACATAATATCATGTGTATGTGACTGTATAAATAAATATGTATAACTTAGCTTAAAAGTCACTTCAGTAAGAGCCTTATCACTATCCACAAAGAGTTTCACCAAATGCCGTCTACGAGTGCAGTGAACATACTTACCTGGAATAGGAAACCAACTATGTTCCCTATTTTAAATTGCTAAACAGGAAATAGGTCGGATGTAAACGGAAATGTGTTTATAGACTGGATATTTCGAAGCAGAATTCATGAATGTACCATGTATTACTTACATGAATATAAATGTTTATGGGCAAACTATTTTGTAAGACGTTTCTTTAAAACCATCAAAAGCATTCTGCCTAGCACATTGGCGAGTCTCATATGAACATTCAATATTTGAACGTTCATCTGATTTGAATTTATTCAAAACATATTGAATCGTTATTCGAATGCTCTAATCGTTGTCTGATATAAGGTGTACGAAGTTTATCTTAAATTCACGTCCGTACGTACTGACATAAACAAACTTCTAACACAAACAATCTAGATTAACTGGAGGAATTAACGACAAAACAATTAATTTATAGCCTCACTGATTTCAGCATGAATGGGCCGGCTCCACCGGGGAAGGACTACCCTCTAACAGAATATCGACGTGAAATAGCAGTATTCCTACTGTTGTGTTTCGTTCGGTGAGTGAGAGTTCCGGAGGCCCAATCACCCTCTTGCCCCCTTCCCGCTCCTTCTCCTTCCCACTTCCTTTCTTAAAGGGTCGGCAACGCGCAAATGATGCCTCTGGTGTTTCGGGCGTCCATAGGCTATGGTGACCACTTACCATAGGTGGGCCGCCGTATGCTTGTTTGCCACCTTAAAGGTACTAAAAAAAAAGCTAAAATTTTACGTTAATTAAAATATCAATTATTTTACATGTTAAAATCGATAGAGTCTATGATCATTCCACGTGACCTTGCTATAACAAAGGCATCTAGTATTTTGATACTCCAGACATATGAATGATACGTAGAGACCTCAAAGCAACTGCCTAACTGCGATACAGCAAAGGCAAATGTATTCCATTTGAAACGAAGTTACGACGTGCGTAATCAACTGTTCATGCTGTGCCTGTTGTATTTTTAGGTAGGCGGCTGTATCTTTTATCAAAATATATCACGTACCTTGTCGGATTCTTTTACATTCATTCCGTATTTATGCGGTATTCATATTGCAAACTGTAAATGGATATTGGATTTGGCTAATATAATATCTAAAAATTTTTCATCTCGCTATCTAACTTCGTCTGGTCAGAAGGTTGCCTTGCCTGAACTGATCCAGTTGCATAATACGAGAATTGTGTTTCAGACGTGCATTTTTGAGCTAACTGTTAATTGGGGTCCTCTCCTCACGTATATATACGTAGTTTGGTGGCTGGCATTATCGATGTTTGGAAAGGGCTATGCCGTTCACTATCAGGAAGGCCGAGCGAAAAACGAATTGGCTGCAAACTCTAATTTATGTATAGTTTTACGAGCTCCGTATAGTAAAATTAAGTTGGTTATATAGCTGAGTCTTACTTATTCGTATTCACAAACAATGAGTACGCGTAACAATATGAGTAAACAACGTGACACCGACAGAGTAAACATCACTTTGTTCTATTCCATTGTTTTGTATGCAGGCACGCAAACAGTTGCGCTTACTCTCTAGCAGAGTGCCTAATGACCGCCATCGATGAACATCGCTTAATTCCATCATTTCCGATATTCTTAGTCGACAAGATTCCATTAAAAAATTACTGTCATACTAATCGAAGCTATGGAAATTTGGCATGGCATAAAAATCCAATATGTAAACTTAATCCTTTGCTGACGCACGCTTACAGACTAAAACATTTACATAGAACTGGACTTTAAAATATTGCGACGTATTTATTTAACCGTTGTAAGGGTTGCGGCAGAATGAATATTGTGTTGTTTGAAATAAATGTCCCTTGGCTTGTCAATACATACACGAACACGGTTTGGCATTAATTGGAACAGCCAGGCGATTGAAGCGGCAAGGCATAGTTGGATCTTCATGTCAATCTGCGATAGCACTCAAATTCAAGAAGCCCAATTGGTACAGTAACATCAATCGTTGTAAAATCGCAACTATCTTGTATTTTGTTTCTGGAAACCGTTGTCACTGAACAAAGATTGCGACCTCTTTAAAGACACGATGAGCCTTTTAAAAGCTTGGCAACATGTGAGTGATGTTGGATAGTTATACATATAAACGTACGGTTATCCCACTCGTTATGCATAGTACGGATCACTATATACTTACCGGTCAAGCTTATCGTTGACAGTATATTTGGTTTTACAGCAGTGCACATGGCTGATTAAAAAATATCGATTCGCCAAATGATTCGTCAAAGAAGACTTAAGGGGTAGAGCTCAAATAAACTCGGGTAACTTTGACATTCGAGGGAGCCGAATAAAATCGAATGCATATAGTGGTTTCAACCCGATGCTAAAAGCTTTGAAAAGAAAATCGGATGTGCTTACCCAACTATGTGCTCAAAGGTGTAATCAAGCTAGTCTGTCTTTCATTTTGTGAAATATACGTTATGGCTTCCATCCAATAAGAGTATGACGAAGTTTTTTATTAATAAAATGTATCCCGATACTCATCCTTTAACGTATAATACGTCAAAGGTAAACTCTATGGGATTTACTTTTACAGTCTCAACTTGATTAATGAAATCAGTTTCTACAAAAAGTCAACGCATTTCAAAATATTCACGATATTAGTTTCGATACATAATAAGGCTTCGACTGCTCCATCTAATACTCCTTTGAACGCACTGTGATAGTTCGTAAATTGATAGATGACGTGATTTTTAATCAGAAAATCGAAAGCTCTGCTCTTAAAGAGGCAGTCGTGAATACGTTCTATAAGTACATGCTTATGCTGTGGCCGATTGCGAGGAGCCGGGTTTAATTACAGGCTCGGTAAAGAATTTGTTTTTATGGCAGTTACTAGCTAGAACTTTTCTATAACAGCACCGAGTCCTAGTATATGTCATGCAGATAGATACAATAAATTCGCCTGCGTAACAATTTTTTTAAGTGTGTATATCGAAGTCTCTGCACTTGTTGTATAAGCAGCAAAAGGATGACAATTCAAGTAACTACGTCATATACAACTGTTATATTAACGTTATTTCTTACAGTATTAAAATGTTGATATTTCTTATAATAATAATATTAGCCCCGTATATACACTGTCTTACTGCTGGGTACAGGCTCCTTCTCTGTGTCAAGAATTGGGCTATAGTCCAGTTTTTATATTGTCGTTATTTCTTACTGTGTTAAAATTCTATTAACGCTAAAGAGAAAAGCTGACTGATCCTTGCGCAGCAATGGTATAAACCTTGCCTAGCCATTTTTATATAATACAAGCAACATAAAACATTACAAGATGTGGCAAGCAATATAGATTATAGTTTTATCCTCTCAGTTCTGTGTTATCTCTGACACTTAAGAAACATTTTTATTATACTGCAGCATGCATTTTATGATGCTTTATACTAACACAATAATATAACTTATTAAGGTTATAATATCTAAAGAGATTCTTTACAGCTTTGTCCTTGACATGAAAACGTATTTTGTAATCAAATCTTTTAGTACATTTTATTAATATTATTAAAACAGCTTGGGTTCTATTTGATAGTTGATTTTGTAGCTAAATTTGCGTGATTTTTACACGTTAAATTTACCTAAAGAAATGTGGATGAACAACTCTGCGCTCTTCGTGTGTTATTAATATCTGTTTTACTTTTACCACTTTATACAAATGTGAGATGATGTATTCACCATTGAGTGTGAGCCATCAGAATTCAGAGTTCATTGCACGCATGCTACTTTAACAGTTTTATATCGCATTGATCAAGTCAAATTCCTGCATTTTTTTAGTCGTAGTTATGAAATCCATTATTAAAAGTAAGGTATAAGATATTTCATAAATAACAACTGCTGTGACTTAACGCTTTATTATGTTGTCATGTCATCAATATGAAAGACTTTTTTAGGTCATATCCGATGGTGCGAAACTTTGAGTCCGGCGATAAGTATTAGCCTACTAAAAAGGTATATACTTCTATAATGCGTCATGTTAATTTAAAGTAATTAATTTCATCCAGACTTTTATCGTACTATCCATACTGCCCGAGCCTTACTGGAAAAAAAATGGTGAGTTATGAAACTTGTGCAGTTCCAAGCAAAGTTTAATTGTCTTTCCGTAACTAATTTAATCAGTAGTATATTGGCGGAGTTGGAAAATGCATTCCAGTTCTCTCTATTTCTAAAGTGGGAGATAAAAAGCGCGAGACTTATAAACATAGAAAATACTTATAAAGTTTCATAGTCTTTAAGAGATATTATTAGCGTTGGTCGCAATGACGAGTAAGAATAAGCCTAATTTGTGAGCTGCGGACAAAGCAGTGCTGGCGTCAAAGACATTGTCGTCATATCAGTAGAACCGATACAGCGTTTAGATGTATGTATTTATACCAATGTGTGTCTAAATTTTTGACACATTCTAGAACTTATTTTGATTTGACGCATAATAATAATTAGGTATTTTAGATTTCTTTTTTAAAGACAGCTCCCGAACCAAGAATAATTCATGTATCGCGGGGGACTTTAACATCGGATACAAAGATCACCCAGGGTCAGAACATCTATTTGTGATAACATTTTTTTTTTGTTGCGTGTAGGGATTGAACTTACAACTCTCGACGCAATGACCTCTTAAAGCACTACGCCATTCATACAATAAAATGTCAAACATTCAACTAATTGTTACTTCAGACATGACACTTAATCTTTTGCATTAGCCATGAAGGAAATTTCAGATTTTTATTGATTTCATTGATATTAGGCGGATGTCTACTACCGTTAATTAGTCGTAGAAGTAGTTCCTGCGAATATTTTCCCCATCGGATATTATATACAGATACCTCTTATATAATAACATCGTAATAACTAGCTAATGTACATGGGAATATGTTAGGTTGATGTACTGAATATTAGATAAGTTAAACGTGTATTTTGAACTTTGACTGGGTAGCTACCGTTGAGGCGTTAATGCTTATATGAACGCTAACTAATCTCTACGGCAAACTCTATACAGAATATTCATCCAGGAATCTAGTTTAAGTTATCAACAAATATGTGTATCTACGTATTTCAAAGGTAATTGCTAACTTAAGTAGCGTTTAGATCTCACTTTATAATCATATCGTGTTTTATCTTATCTTATGTGGGGGCCAGTCAGTGCAGACCGGCGACACTTCGACCCAGTGGGATCTTTTGTGTCGACACTCTCCCATAACGACTGCCATAGATGTTCATGGTAGCCGGGATGGCTTAACGTGCTTTCCGAAGCACGGAGCAGGCGATAATTGTCGATCAATATGCACATAATTTCGAAAAATCATATAACTTCCGAAAGTCATAGGTGCGCGACGTAGGTTCGAACCCGAGACCCTCTGCATTGCAGTCTGTTGGTCTCCCCACTGAGCTATAGCTACTCATATCGTGTTTTAACTTGTACTAATTAATGAAAACTTATTCTGTCTGGCCGCCTTAGTGGCCGCTGCAGCTCAATAGGTTAATAAATATTTGTAGAAAGAGAATAGGAAACAGCAGTTTTTTAATACCACAGAATACATGGTATTTCCTGTACTGCAGCCATAACTGAGTGCTATTGATATCTTTAAATGTCATCATAGTTGAATGGATTGTTTAGAAGTTGGTATAGTCCCTTCGGACCATGAGAATTATCCTTAGAATCGAAATATAGGTATTTTAACAGACAAAAATAACAATAGAAATCAAATTAACTTGTATGTCTTTTTTCTGGTAATTATTATTGTTATGACTTTAATGCAAATTTATCTCTTCAATGTTGTTGATTAGAATTAAATTTTTAATGTTTGTTTTTTAATCTAGCGATATGCAACTGCTACGAAAATAGAATGCCTATATTCGAAATTTGTCCCTTCATGCAGGCAAATGCTGTTGTGTAAGCGGTCACCATGGTGTCATAATCATAGACTTAGAATTTTTTCGCTACAGTCTATGGTCATAATCGAATATTCGAAACATGGATTCTATGATAACTAATGGCCGGATCAGATGACAGTGATGTGTTTATTTTTCGTCGTTCGCCTAGTATTTCTATGTCCCATACCATACGCTAGCACCGCGTGTGTAATTGAATGGAATTATTGCTTCCATGTTGGCGTAGTCAACGTAATCAAAAAATCATCCATTATCAAAACTTGAATACTAGTTGAAGTTACGAATATTTCTATTTGTTTGAAGATTCGAATAAAGAGGCTTTTAAACGGGCATTATTGTTGCCACAATCAATAATCTGCAAGGGTTTAAGAGGTAGCCTCGTAACTACCACTGCACAAAGTGTTGTGGGTTCGATCCCCACATGGGACAAAAATAGTGCGATCTAGAAATAGTTATTCCTAGTCTAGGTTTTTTTATGCGTTGTTTAAATGTTTGTAAAGCCAACCGCGACACAAGATTCATTCTAAACGTGATAGTTGTCTTTTTTTTTAAATAATCAAATTAAATATACTTCGATATACTAGTCGGCAATAACAGCCATATTATAGAGTAGGGCTGTGTGGCCAATATTATGCGTATAACAATCGTAATTCGATGACCACATATTGCAGAAAATAAACCGTCTAGAAGCTTTTTATCAATAATCGCTTTTCGCCTGTTGATTCGCAAGTACAACAGTCAATATGTTTTAAAACGATATGGCACTTACTGTACACAGAAGGTTTCCCCAGACATAATACAAACAAATTGAGTACCATTGTCTGTATGCACTCCTGAATATTTTATCAAATCAAGCCTGAGCAGTACACGGTTACCTTCATCGATCAATTTCCTTAAATAGATTGATGCATTCTTGATGAACATGTTGTCGTATCGCATGAAGACAAATACATTTCAATTTGACATTTAGATATATTAGTACGAGGTATACAAGCGAATCAATAACATTTTTCTATCATGTCTGAAGTGGGTGAACAATTTAAGCATATAAATTAACAATTATGCAGCGATAACCCAGTGGGAGACCGTTGGACCGTCACCCAGAGGTCTCGAGTTCGATCCCAAGTCGCGCATCTCTGACTTTCCTTGGACTGATATTATTAATAATATCAGACCTTTTTTAAAACAGCAGCGATAGCTCAGTGGGGAGACCAACAGACTGCAATGCAGAGGATCTCGGGTTCGAACCCACGTCGCGTATCTCTGACTTTCGGAAGATACATGACTTTTCGAAATTATGTGCGTATTAATTGACAATTATCGCCTGCTCCGCGCCTCAGAGAGCACGTTAAGCCGTCGGTCCCGGCTGCCATGATCATCTATGGCAGTCGTTATTGAGAAGTCAGTGCCCTCTAATATCCTGACACTAGTCTAGCCTTAGGGTATCGTTAGCCTTCGGGTTGCGGAGGTCAGATGGCAGTCGCTCCGTGTAAAAACTGATACCCAGTCAAATCCGGTTAGACTAGAAAGCCGACCCCAAGTGATTTGAGAATAATAAAGGCTAGGGAGAAGAAGACCTTTTTAAAACTGCTGAGCATCGGTCTCTTCTCAGTATGAGAAGGCCATAGTACACCAGTATGGCCCAGTGCTACTCGCTCTTTACCTGTTTGTTCTACCTGTGACTTAGACATTAAGTTAAATATGTAACACTACATAGCTTCACACATATATAATACTGGTTAAACAAATGTATATACCTAACACAGATTTTTCGGCAGCAACATTTAGGTAAGTTTTATATTTTAAATGATAAACATTTCTCGTCTAACAAATGCAATTCGGGACGAACTATTTTAACTATAGAACATTCAAGATTAACGAGCGTAGATGTCAAATCCGTGACGTCACAAGCACAAACCATATCGACGGGTCCTACGTAAACTAATGCAACCCGTACATTGACGAAATCTGATTTTTACATCAATAGCTTTAAAATAACCTATATTTTCTATAATGTAAAATTCATTCGAAAATATCAATTAGTTTCAAAAATACAGACTTGTAAACTGATGTATGTAATTGAAATTAAACTACTATATACGGATTTTATCGCGTTGTTTATTTGACACTTACAAATTTTTTTGAAAAAACTGTTACACTACTATAATCACTATTAAAATTTACAAATTTTTAAGCTAATTAAATTATTGAAACTATTAAAACTATTTATACTATTATACTATTTAGATTTATTTTTACACTTTCCCCGACGTTTCGGTTGCGGGAGAGAGTCTCCCCGTGACCATGGCTGCTGAAAAGCAACCGAAACGTCGGGGAAAGTGTAAAAATAAATCTAAATAGTATAATAGTATAGTAATGGTATAAATAGTTTTAATAGTTTCAATAATTTAATTAGCTTAAAAATTTGTAAAGTTTAATAGTGATTATAGTAGTGTAAAAGTTTTTTCAAAAAATTTTGTAACAGTGTCAAATAAACAACGCGATAAAATCCGTATATAGTAGTTTAATTTCAATGAATAACATTCGCGTAAACAGAAGACAATATTATGATGTATGTAACATCATTTTAAGCCAAGTAACTGCCGACAGTGATGTAAGTCACTTGCATTAGTGCACGTAGTTGCGATCTACGCCGCACGCAAGCGCAAGTGAGCGGTATACCAGTATGCGCGCGGCGACGTTCCAGCGCGGACGTTCTACACTGGTATTAACTGCATATTAATCATAAAAATATTATAAATTATAAATAAATACACTCGAAAATTATTTTTACTATTATAAGCTCAAATAAATTATCAATAATACAATACACTATAAACTGGTATAAGTGGTCGCTTGTACTAGTTTACGTAGTTTAATAGATTGTGGAAAACAAAGAACACAAATGCAAGCGATCCTATTTTCTAAAGTTTAGACTAAATTAAATTTTAATTAAGCTGTATTTTTTCTATAATATTAAGGTATAACATTTCAAAAATTTTAATATTTCTGTTGAGTTATGTCAAAGTTACAAGCTTTAAAACGTTTAAATCGCTCGCCTGTAAAGTAGTATAATAATAATAATAATAATGTCCTCCAGACCGAATTTCGGTCACGGCGACCAATCTTGACGGAGACTGGCCATCTGCGTAGGAGATATTATAGTGCACAAGTATGTGCGCAAACACAAGTGCATTCTCTGTTCCCTAACTCTCATAATCCGATGGGACGGTAATTCTACACGACCGGAGAGAGATCAGGCGCAGGACCAACGGCTTTACGTGCTTTCCGAGGACTTTACGTAGGACCCGTCAATATATGCGCTCATATATCGACATAAATAGCTTACGCTAACACTGTCATGCAAATTAAAAAATATGTGTATAAGTATAACATAAATTTTCAATTTTTGCGTTATTACTCGTTACGAATTATATTTATCAGAGTCATACTTATGTACATCAAAGTCACTCATTAATCTGAAATTACATTTACCTATTGCTAGTATAAAGCAAGGGCGTAGAAAAATGAGAAGAACCGAAAATTTACGTCATTCTTTTTTAATCGCCAATTATAGTATTTCTGTAACCTTTAAACTACTTACCTATCATGAACTAAACATATTTTTACTCTCTTCGAAGAAACGCTAGCGAATAAGCGTTTAGCGAATGAGCGTTTATCGAAGAGTTGGAACAGCTCAGCGACTACACTCTCGCTCAGCTGTACCAACACTGACGTACGGCGCCAATAAAGCTTTAGTTGTAACATACCTCTCAGTTTTCATCTAACGTGGGTGGTATATTCCACCTGTATTGAGTTCGAGATAATTACAAAGGCGGACGATCGATCACAGTATCTACGCCATAATTTTTGTTTGTTTTATTGTGATACGCGAATAGACTCATGGATGGATATTTTATATAAATTATGTTCTAATTATGTTTTTAGGTTATAATTGCAAGTACATTGCCACTGTATATTTGTATATTTGACGGCCTCGATGGCGTAGTGGTTAGTGTAACCGACTGCAACGCCTGAGGTCGCAGGTTCGATTCCCGCATAAGTCAAACATTTGTGTGCATGAACATGGATGTTTGTCTTGGTCTGGGTGTTTCTATGTATAATATGTACGTATTTACAAAAAAAAGTATATATGTATGTTTATCCATTGTCTAGTACCCATAGTACAAGCTCTGCTTAGTTTGGGCTAGATAGTGTTGTGTGTATGTGATGGAATATAGTATAGTATATTATATGCGATTTCTGTGCATGAGTTATCGGAGTTAATTCTGGGTTCGGGTAAGAGTTTAATCGGGTTTTCTCCTAAGACATTTTTAGAAGTAGCACGGAGTTTGAACGCAGCTCATTCTATTATATAGCACTTGGTTTTTTTTTACGTGGCGGAATGCTTTGACGCATACCCCTCCGCGGGGGCAGGTGGAGGGGTTATGTTGGACTCGCCGGGATAAAAGAGAAAGATGGAATAAGAATAATGTACCTCCCGGAATACCGACTAAACCTACCACGGTGTTCCTCGACAAAACCACTATCGGCGGGGCCGCGCGAACCACTTGCACATGCGGTCGCGACCCCGCCGAAGTTTCGGTCCGCCTTATGAAACGGCAGGCCACTACACGAAGAGACCCTAAGGTCACCACTAGACAAACACCCTATTGTCACCCCCCCTTAGAGGGGAGACGGACACGACACAGAAGCGCGCGTGGGAACACGCACGCCGCCTCTCGGACCTGGTGTATAGCACTTGGTTTGTCTTAACTGTCAATTATGCTATATAACATTGTAATCTGTGGATAACGTCGTGAGCAGTGTGTTTGTTAATTCTAACATTTTACCCCTAAAATTGTTGTAATGTATAAGACACTGTTGTTTGTTGTACCAAATAAAATAAATAAATATTATGTGGGACTTAAAATGATAGGTGGGGAAATGTGGATGTAAGTAATACTCTACGTACCCTTTTAGAGATCATAGATGGGCAAGTATAGATGTAATAGACCTATTAAAGTTTGGTGACGCACGGGCATTTTATTTTTGTCTGTGCGAGATTTTGTTGATTTTGTTATGGTTTTTGTTTAAAAAAAAGTAAATTCCCGCACTTTAAATATTGACGGTGCTGCAGTGATCTCAGACAGCGTACACAGAAAACTTTTAGACACAATACAACTATTTGTGGATCACAGAAATATTTGTCCCGTGCGAAGATCGAACCGACAACACTCGGCGCCGGGGCATTGGCGACGTCATCACTAAAACTACTACGCCATCCATGCAGTCAAGTGTTGTAACTGCGTTTCGTGCGGTAAGTTAGAGTTTTGAAGAGTCCCATACCTATCCTAAGGAGCTTTCAGTCACTAAACTGGTGTAGAGCTTTTACTATCAGGATAGTTTAGTGACATTATTCCCGATCTAAGATTCTAATCCACTTACTTGACATCGGCCGCAAATATAAGGATCAATAACGCAATCCGCCATATACATATTATATTCTCTATAGACCATTTTAGGATAGGCAAAGTATCCTAATCCTAACTAATATTATAAAAGCGAAAATGAGTTTGTTTGTTTGTTTGTCACTTTTCACGCCTAAACCACTGAACCGATGATCCTGAAATTATGCATATACGTTGTCAGGTGTACAGAAACGGACATAGTCTACCTTTCATCCCGAAAAAATATTACTGTTCCCGAGGAAAACAACAATAACGATCTTATGATAATATATGGCGCCACGTGTCTTTCGAATCATGATTGAATTATATTATTACAAACAGAGTACAACCCGAATTGATTGTTAAATTCTAAATTAACGCGAGCGAAGCCGCGGGCAAAAGTTAGTATTATTATAAATGAGATATTGTCTAGGGGAGACTGTTGGCATGACACACGGCGATCTCAAGTTCGATTTCAAGGCACGCACCTCTTACACGCACCTTCTTAAAGTTTAATGAAGATACGTGTGTGTTAAATAGTTGTCGCTCGCTTCAAACTCAAAGGAAAACATCCTGAGGAATACTGCATGCCTGATAGTTCGTCATAATGTTTTCAAAGAAGTGGGCGTCTGCCAATCTGCCCTGGACTATCGAGGTGGAGTATGGCCAAACCTTAGATGAAATCCATTCTCAGCGGTTGGTCATTTTATAAATAAAGCTAATTATTTCAATTAAAAAACATAATGTCCCTCACTAGATAGGATTATTCGTCACAAAATCTCAGAGATTATGTAGCCTGAATATTAAAGTTTGGCAATTTTAAATGCTTTTAATATATCAAGTAGGTATGGGTATCAACTGGGTATCTATTGCGATAATTAAACATAATTTTGAGATAATGCACATTATGGCATTAATGTTAACGTAAAAGTAACAAATCACAGAAAAGATGTGTATTCATATATTCAAGGCCAGTAAAGTAATCACCTGTGGACTAAAATTGCACGAGCCAATCTAGTTAACTTACAGCATAAATTGGTTGGTATAAAGCTTTATGTAACAACTAAACGGCAGATCAGTGAAAATTGCTGAGCATTAACCCGCTACGATCAACCCAGTTTAAATTGCCCTACATCGATTTACATGCGAATGAGATAATTACAGTGGTGGACTACAAACAATGCACTACAAAAGTGCTTGCGTAAACCATTTTATTTTACAGAATACTTGTTTGCTTTAGTGCCGCAGCTGTATTGAATGTGCAAGAGGTCTCGGATTCAATTCTCAGTTAAGGCAAATGACATGGAGCAGTATAATAGAGTCAGGCTCTTTGCTGGTAGACGGTAATAGGTTCGCTCCTTATGCAGAGCTGTGTCGTCATATAACTCGTTTCGAAAAATTAAACTCTCAAACTTAAAAATAGTTGTCCCGGGAAAGCCCCCTGATTTTGTGATTTTACAAATATTCAAACAACGGTAATACAAAGCTGTTGTGCTGTTACTAGATAATTACTGTTTATAACATGACACCATCTTAAAGAACCTTGAAAATTACCGTGGCCTAAAGTTAGCATGGATTCTATTGAGTAAAGTCACTGCTTAAGTTCGGCTGCTTTTTCGTATTAGTTACCAGCTAATAGCGATAATGCTGCTTTCGTTAAATGTTGTAGTAGTTGGATAAAATCATGAAATACGTGACTGACTGCAGAAGACCTATTTCCTTTAGTAAAGGCAATGTAATTTCACGCTCATTATGATACTACGACTTTAAATTAGAAACCTAGTCATCAGCCAGTAGGAAACCTACGTGTTGCTTCTGGACAATATCTGGCTTTTGAAGTTTGATCTTAGTTTGATGGTAGTAGTACAGCGTCAGTGATTTTTGGAAAATCAGAAGAATACTTAAGCACCAAGAGCAGTTCAGATATTAAGACGATGGCTTGCTTTTTTGCCTCATTGGTACCACGATTTTTTGTCTTGAGTTCTCCGACTTAATTACCGTGACACATTAGGTGATAGATATTATGTGAAGTGTTATCAGGTTCTTCTGTTAGACTGATCTTCTATAATGCAGGTGGAATACTTACTGTAAACTACCTGAGTCTGTACATACGCACGATATATTGTTATGTAGATATACATTTTGGATTGCCTATGTGCACATTTTTGTTTGCAAATAGTTGGTCCGTTAATTACTTTATCTCTATAAAACTTTATGTTATTGATGCCAGTGAAAGATTCCGAGTAATATTATAAAGTAATTTAAATTGTGTATTAAAATTAAAGCTATAGCGCAAGTCATTAAAATATTAATTTATTATACACTTGCTTTAATTAATATTTTACATTGAAAATAATTTAACCAAAATTAATTACAGTTGCTATAGGTACACAAAGGAAGTGTGTGTGGTTTTAAATTAATTAAATGATGTCGCTGGTATAGTGAAACCTGCCCTATAAGGCGATTAACACACGGCACCGCGCACCGCCGCGGTAGGCAGTGAAGCGGATCTCATGTCGCATTGGGCTCTACTCAATCCGTTGATGCCTAACACACGTACATCGCCCGACTGCGCGGTCGAGCGGTGCTCTTTCGCTTTACCGCCACCGCCCTCCGCGGCGGTGCGCGGTGCCGTGTGATAATTGCCTAAGTACAAAATCTTTGCTAGGTATTAAAGTAGTTATGGCAAGACGCTGGCCATTTCACGAACATATTATTTAATTTTCTCTTATATATAAGTTAAGCTGTAAGTCTGATCAAAAGGTTCTTAAATTAAATATTTTATGCATCATCATACACCTATACAAGCATTCGTAGGCTCTTTAAAATTAATATCACAGTGATTAACGGTAACGTGACTCATTTTAAGCCTCTTTTGTCATTATGACAAAATATTTTAATTTCAATGGTTCCCTATACAAAACTAAAATGTATGTTCTGTCTGCCGAAAATGTTTGGCATCAACTATTCTTAGATACCCAAAAATATAAAAATCATTTACGTGAAAATGTGAGCACTTTAATAAATACAGTGCATCTAAATGAATGACAAAATTTTAACGTGCCTTTCCTGTAAAATAATTAAGGGACTTTATCGTAAAGTAATATTGAAACCATTTAGTTTCACAGAATAAAGCATGTGTAAAAGCTTTTTAATTAAATAAAGTTACATCTCTCGTTGCTTGTTAAAATAACATTTTCTGTACATTCAGTATAATATTTTGCAAGCGTTGGATTCTATTTTATAACAAGTATTAATTTTGCTAGCTGGTGGTAAGCGATTTTTAGTTTATGATCGCTTGTAATACTATGTATAAGGATAACGTTTCCCCGACCTTTTAATGCAGTGGTCCAACCGCCGGCGAGAAAACGACTAACTATCGGCGATTTTCTCTCTCAAGAAACGCACAATTAATATACATTCCGTGTATACGAAAGAGATGCATATATTAAAAGTTGCTATCTGACTGGTCACACTGCCGGCGACGACTCGCTTTACTAGTTCTGTCGCTGAGCGACAAGAGCTTTCAAAAATAAACTCGCTCAGCGATAGTCGTTCAGCGATGCTCGCTCGCTTGATCATTTCTTTTCATGATCATTTCTAAACAGCGTGGCTTTGAAAGTAGATGTATGGATATCAACAAATCATTGCAACTCTCATTGTTGTCCAGTTCAGACGACGACGATGATGTATTTTACGATAGTGTTTGTGTAGTGGCAGCGGCAACTCTGAAAAAACGGAAGAAAATGAGAGGGAAAAAAAGATGATTTTGGATGCAAAATTTGTAGTCGCACACGCAGGTTTGCACAGGACTGAGCGATCGTGGGCGAGTGGCGCGAATAATTGCTCGTCGCACTTGCATACTCGCTTATAGCCCGGCGACAAAACTATCGAAACTACACACTCGCTTCCCGCTGATCGTCAACTCATTTATAGTTTCTAGTTCTACTTGTTTCTCATTCATCGTCGGCGCTCGGACTACTGCTTATAGCAGCTCTTTATATTAACTGTACCACTGCTAAAAACATGCCTCTTCACAGTGTAAGAAGGTTTAAGCATACTCCACCATGCTGGCCTCGTGCGGCTATAGATTTATTTAGTTAGCGTCAGATGATATTTTGAAAAAAAAATTGGGACTGTTTTTGGGGACTGCCGATTGAATTGAAAACTTTAATCCTTGATCATAAACACTTCTTTATAAACCAAAAATAATTAAAAAATGCGAGCATTTGACACACGCAGTCGAAACGCGTAACTATGGTTACATATATTAATATATAATGACATATATCAGCAATATTATTGATGGAATTTCGAGCACTAGTATTCTAAAATAATTCAAAAATGGAAAACGTGGAAGTGTGACGATGACGAAGCGTGACGATGACGCGAGTTCTATGATTTTTGTTCACCCAAGAAGTGCTCAACGCGCCTAAATAAGTTTTCACTTCAAAAATGTATTTACCCAGTTGAATTAGATTCAAAAATCTTTTTATTACTGTATATTTAATTATGATGCATCATGAGGTAATACTGCGTACGCCACGTACGAGGAACTTTACATCTAATCACGATCTTTTTTGTAATCGTCGTTTCAATCAATTCCGCATACTTCAAGCATCTGTTAACCCTAGGAATGGCACACAATTTTATGAGGCAATGCATTTTTCTATTTGTCTGTGACCCCGGTTGATAAAAGGTGGAAACGCTGGTCCGGATAGTGGCAAATATTGATACAGCTATATCCGGGGTGGCCTGACAACGTTCCTTTTGAACGTTTTGCAACAAAACGGCACTTTTATGCGACGTGGTATTTTTGGCCACGTGTCCGTTGAGCCAGCTGTTTATTTTAGCTGCGAATGGTATCAATTTGTAACTTAGTATTCTAACGTTTTTATTCTTATTTAAAACAATCTTTTAAAAATCTGTCTACTTCTTACTTATTAAGATTGTACAAATATACATTGAGATACGCTTATATTTCCAAAGGGGTAAATTATACCCATATTTCACCAGTTACACTTTTAAGTCCCACGTGCAGGGGGCGAACCTATTGCTATCCACAGGACACGAATTTAGACTCCGTTCTGCTACTAAAATGTTCTTATCGAATCTTAATACTCGCCCAACCCAGGAACCGTACTTGAGACCTGTACAGCAATCGTATTGAAAATAAAGGTTAAAAATGAACTTAGTTATGCGCTTCAACTCAAGCAGTAGTCAAAGTTACATACATACATGCATACATAGATTCACGCCTGTTTCCCAGAGGGGTAGGCAGAGACTACGGATTTCCATTTGCTACGATCCTGACACACTTCTCTGGCTTCATTCACTTTCATCACATTCCTCATACACGCCCGTCGGTTCAAGGAGTTCTTAACCTGGCCTTTGTCCAGAACGCCTCCGAAAAAGTTACATGTACATGTACATATTAACTTTTCAGACTTAGGTTGAAATGATAAATGGTGTCTAATTCCCTTCTATACCTCTCATGCCAAGTTACGCAATCCAAAGTGTGCAAGTCTGACCCGCACGTGATCAGTTTTCAATAAAAGCTATTTCAAATGCGTGATGCCTGTATGATCTATGCATTTTTGAGTGTGGATGAAAGACCTTGGATGTATGGCATTATCCTGAATGAATGCTATGCGTATTAAAATAGGGCCACGGTACAACTAATGTATTATATGATTGATTATTATCATCTCATTTTTTGTCAGATATCATACATCCTACCAACTATATTTTTAATTTATTTAGTCTTAATATTTACTGCATGTTTGTTTTTCTTTTTCTTTAAATAAATAATTAAAGAAGCCAAAGAAGAAATAATATGGCTTAAGGCTACTAATTTGTGAACCACACTTTTTTTGTTTGGCTCGTCTCACACCGTACTAACAGCGGTCAGGTCTTAAAAACACATAAAGTGCTATTTGTGCTTGCCACCAATAAATGCGGTTGTATCATTTACTTATATTATCAAATTGCTTTTAAATATTCATCAATTAGATTAATACCTACCTATAATAATGTTCTGATTTAGGTGCTTAATGTTAAAATAATAATGATGCTGCCTCACGCCTAAAATACACTCATATACCTATACTATTTGTATTTTAATCCAATGACATACACGGTCCAACATTTATGGTCTGCCGGTTGCGTACTTGGTTGTACCCAACCAAGTACGCTTTCAGACACCACAGCTACACGGAGTCTAAAAGTGTACCCGGTTGTACCTGGCTGTCTTGTTTGTCTGGCAATATTTAGTAGCTACTAAATATTGCCAAACGAACAAGATATAATTATTAACCCCGTTTAAGGCCCGTTGTCTAATATTATATAAAATATGTATACTAATCAGGAAAGTCTAAAAACGATCAAACTTAACATCACTTTGTCCGGCCCAATGAACCTAAGGCGTCTTTTGAACCGTTCGACATGTTAATTCAATAAACTGACACAGATAACACTAAATTTTGCAATCCTTATCTAACAGTAGCACAATGACTAAATCCATAGGTTACGAATATTGTGAACTGGCTTGTAAGTATCAAGCCGGCACACTCAGTGATTTGTCTGTGGTCAGGTAATACTTTAAGGTACTGCAGTTTCCTAGAAGTCGACAGATAACTTGCATAGCTGTCATTATATGTATGCATATATTTATATATTCATACGCAAACATAAATCATCGACCGAGCTTAAAATTTTGCGTATTGGATTATTTACCAGTAAGCAAATCCTAGAAAATAGTTCAAGCAATTTTCAACAGGTGTCGCTGCGTGGTTTACCCCTAAAACTGGCCAACCCACTTACTTATTTACTTCGCTGGCTCAGCGATCCAAAGTGGATCTTGGCCTCCGACATTAAAGTGCGCCATTCTTTCCTATTTTGTGCCAAGTCAGACCAATCGAGCACATTCATCTCTTTCAAGTCTTTAGCTATTTCGTCTTTCCAGCGGTACCTTGGACGACCCACCGGACGACGCTCGGTGGGACGCCCGAGATATGCTCTTTTGGCAGCTCGATCCTCTCCCATTCGTTCCACATGTCCGAGCCAGCGAAGTCGGGTAGCTTTTATTTCCCCGATGATATTCGGCTCTGACACTAAATCTTCAATCCAAATAACCAACCCACTGATATGCGAAAAATATAGTTTAGCGTTCAAAACTGCGACATGCAACACACATTTTCAGCTACACAAAACTTGCTGGCTTTCTGCTAAAGACTTGTCATTATTCTGTACAATCCAAGTACTATCACCCAGGTGATACAAAAATGGCAGTTAGATTGTCAAAATGATAGCAGTCTGCTCTCGGTGCAAGTCCCACAGTGGGAATAAAACCTGAGTCGCAAGGGACGTCACAAACTTTCAAACAACGAACATAAAACCACACAGACAGAAAAACCAAATTTGTATCACACAAATTTTTGTTCCATGTATGATTCTAATCCACAACAATCGGCATGGTGCCAGTGTCGACGTGTCCACATAAACCACTACGCGACCCTCGCTGCAGACTTTATTAATTTACACTTAAGCGCGGCTACGGCATAACCGAGCTACCTCAGTATTCAGCTAGTTTATTTTCAGTATTTATTGGTCCTCCTATCTGTCCACTCAGATGGGCGAACCAAACAATACTGCCAGACAATGAGATAATTATTAGTCTGAAGTGAAACGATACGTGGGCATCGAGTACGTGGGTATCAATACATAGCCATCGAGTACGTGGGTATCGATACATATAAAACAAAAGGACGATTGATAGGTACTAAGTATAAATACGTGTTGGTTTTTTGTTTACGAATAGTTAACTCCTTTACATCCATTAACCTGTCGATTGCTGGAATGCCAAATATAATTGAAAAACAATTGTATTTGGCAGCCATTGGGCCACTGCGGTTCTAGTGGTTAAAGGATAAAGTAGACGTTCTAGGCAGAAAGAGCCAGCAAATTTTATTTTTAAATTCCTCCTCTCACACTTGAGTAATTCCTGTGTCGCGGGAGCGTTTAAAGCATTTAAACAATGGACACAAAGAAAACTCAGCAATAGAACAACTATTTGTGAATCTCTTAAATGTTTGTCCCGTATGGGGATCGAACCCACAATACTGAGTACAGATGCAGTGGCGAGGTTACCACTTAAACAACTACGCCATACGTGCAGTCAATAATGTTTTCTTTGGAGTGCCACTGAAAATAAGCAAAAACTTATATATTTCTCAAACATTTAAACAATTATTTTTGAACCCACTATTATGGGAGCGCGATAGTAGTGCGATAACCACTAACATCATTACGTCACTCATGTAGTCAAGGAGCTTCAACTTTGGCAGATAGGCACTTGAAATTTTGCAGAAGAGCCTTTGTAAAATTACAAAGGCTTGATGTTTATATATTGTAACATCAGAATTTGGCAGGTATGCTCCTTATAGAGGTATAATGTAATAATAATGTCCTCCAGACCGATTTTCGGTCAGGGCGGCCAATCTTAACGGAGACTGGCCATCTGCGCAGGAGATATTATAGTGCACCAGTATGTGCGCAAACACGAGTGCACTCTCTGTTCCCTAACCCTCATGATCCGATGGGACGGTTAATCCGACACGACCGGAGAAAGATCAGGTGCAGGACCAAGGGCTTTACGTGCTTTCCGAGGCACGGGGGTGTCTAACACCGCCAACTTCCTAACTCCGGGCTCGTATTGAGATTTCTTATTACTATATAATTACTATATATAGATTTTGTTAGTACTATCCTAAAAGATGTTTTTAAAATTTAAATAAGACAACTCTCCTACTAGGAATAAATCCTGTATCGCGGGGACTTTATTACTGCAAACATTCAAACAACGGACACAGAGATCACCAGACACAGAATAATAACTATTTGTGGATCACACAAAGTTTTGTCCCGTGTGGGATTCGAACCCACAACACTCGGCGCAACGGCAATAGCAAGGCGACCAGTTACTTCGCCATCCGTGCAGTTAAATACGATAACGATCTTATACAATTATAATTCAATCTACGCTATGTTATGATGGTAGAATCATATTGAACCATTGATGACAGTATTTTCGTGCTAGCATTAACGCTCTCACGACTATATAAATGATTACTTTTATTTATTTTTGATTTGTAGATTACTAGCAATATGGGTTTTAAATTACTATAGTATTCCTGTAACCCCTTCAGTTAATCTAGAATGTGTTTGGAGTGTGTTGACTTCGATAGTGCATTCGACGACATCTCGACCGCAAATCCAATGGCTTATCTATTGGGCTTTTTGCGTCTTGCATTATGAGCGTCATAAAATATATTTCTTAGGATTGAACTGCTCTAGCTCACAGGCTATATCTAAATAATTATAATATGAGTATATTATTAAGTAAAACATTGTAAAGATAAAATTGTCGATTGAAAAGAGTGGGTACGAGTTTCTTGCCAGCTTCTTTTTATGAGATCTTTCTGCCCGAACTGCCTTTTTACATATTTTCTTACTCCTTATTTTTATTACAATAATATTTGAAACTGGCTTCTATATAAAGTAGCTTTCCAATTGTAAAAGCATTTTTAATTGGACCATTAGCTTTTGCATTTATTCCTTACAAACGAACAAATCCTACCCGTTTGTAATATTAGTATACATAGATTGACGTGTCCAAGAAATGTCAAATCGTTTACGTAGCACATCGTAAGATCATTAAAATATGGATAAACGTGATTTTACGACAACAAAACTCTACTAAGGAATACGAAAGCGGTCTTGAATTGTAAAGGCAAACAAATGGCATGTTGGGTCTGCCATACTTTTGCGTGAGGACAATATGTGTCACCGGCAGTCAGAGATGCCGCGCACCTTCGCGGAATATCTCTGCGACAATATCGACTGCCATCAACGTGACAACAGCGCTGTCTACTCTTGGTCTATTGTTCATATTTCTCTTGTAGGGTCATAACGAAAAGCTCAGATAACTGCGCTACCTTTTACATCCATATTTAGTATTAAAAATTATAGTTTTAAATTTTAAATATGCTTGCTCGCATATTAAAAATTCATGTTATAAAATTGTAAACATGTAAACATCTGTATATAACTATTAACTAATAAATATCAATTATTTTCTGAATCCGTGACTAAGTTTCTTTTTCTTCGCGTCTGTTTCTGGATTTTTGTTACAAATGTGATACTAATACTTTTGGATGTGAAAGGATTCTGTTGACATAATGTTTAAGAATGCCTGGTCATCAAATCATCATATTGATAATAACAAGATCGACACATGTGCTCTATGCTTAAAATAATGTGATGTTATTTTACGGTCACCCATCTACAGTCTTGACAGGGGCGACCCAGCTTAACCTGTTCGACCTAAAGGTGCAAACACAATTGTCTCTAACCCACTTAAGAGATTAAACCAAATTACTGGTCTATTATCGTTTAACTCTATCCATATTAAATAGTTTTACTCCGTTATAAGTTTATGTAACGAGCATTAAAATTGCAAACTAATTTTATCACGTATATCTGATAGTGGATACGAGGGAACTAAGGCGCTAATAATTGCACTACGTAACAATTTCTAGTTAATAGTGATTTACAATGTGACTAGCTTTAGCCCGCGGCTTCGCTCGCTTGGGAAGAGTACTTTATTTTAGTTCCTGGTCTCATATGTATGGTGCAGAGCTTACTTGCATTTTTTTTATATATGTACGTAACATTACCAAAATCCTAACTAATATTATATATGAAAATGTGAGTTTATTTGTTTGTTACGTTTTCATGCCTTAACCACTCGACCCGTCATCAAGAAATTTCGCATACAAGTCAAGGGAACAGAAAATGACTTAGAGCACATTTACGCGAACGGAGCCACAAGCAAAATCTAGTAGGAAATATAGAAGAAAGAAAGAAAGGTATTTTTATTTGTATTTCCATAACACAATACAATAAAATGTAAACATATATGGAACAGTCTATTAAAAGAGACCAAATTAGGTACCTGCGGCAGCTTATTGCAGTTGAAATTGCAACGCTGGTATTCTTGTAGAATCTAAAATAATACTAATGCATTATATCCTGAACTATAGAATTATAGATAAGTCAGTGTCAATGCTATTGAACTATGCTTACCAACACGCTTAGCATGGATTGAAAGAGCAAATTGATAGTGCAAATCATTTGAATACCGATTCAACGTTGAATAGCGAATGTCACTTGAATTGATAACGTCAAAGGCTCAATTGGTAATCATAGGTGGCACGAAGCGCCGGTGATGTATTCATGACACCATCAAAGTGACGTTTGAATATTTAAGATTAGTTGACATTTATAGCTTGTATGCGACGCGATATACTCGGGTAAAGTGACGCTTTACGTTAAGCTGTATGCATGATGCAAAGGATCAACGTGAGCTAAAACCCAATATGAAGCTAGCAAGCATGCCTTTATGTTACTTGAGCTGATTTTGCGTAAATAGAACCGCCAATGACGAAACTATGCTGATGTGACACCGGTTTACCCTAGTACAGTCATATTATATTTTTACCTATAGTACTTAATCTGAAAACCGTATTAATGTGTTAGAACCGTAATAAATAAATGATGATTATATGTACTTTGAAATAACTTCATACTTCAAGATTGAGTTGCTCACCACCGTAGTATTCCCATGACCATAGCTACGGAAAACCAATCACAACGTTGGTAAAGAGTAAATATTAAAACATTTAAAATAATATGTAAGTAATCAAAAGTGTAATATAAATAAACCGCGATAAAATCTGTAAAAAGTAGTTTAATTTCAATCTGAGTTATGTGTTTAAGCAAACTGTATAATTAACTCTGGCACGTAGCCCGCTCGAGCAGCTTGCGTGTATAATTATTCTATATCTTGTCTGTACAAATAAGTCTATACTTATTGCCGTTATAATAAAGCTACATACCACTGTTAAAAGTCTTCGGTTGAAAGTGCCCATAGGCTAGAATGGCTACTTACTGCTTATAGTCAGATGAGTGTATGTTTAATTTTTCTATGTTACTATATTAAAATGACAACTCCTGTGACACGGGGGAGTTAAAAACATTAAAAAAACGGACACAAATAACTTCCAGACGCGGGACAATCATTTGTGGATCACACAACGTTTTGTACCGTGTGGGATTCAAACCCACACCATTTGGCTCAATGGTAGTGGTGGGGCGACCATTTAAACCACTACGCCATACATACATATAAAAATAATCTTCACATATTATGTCTCCGAATAGATAAGCAGAAGTTTACACCTAAACCTGGTGAATTATGGCTTAAGTCCTCAGGTAATAGGTATCGCGCCAGAACTGTGCATCTGATGAACATTTTTTGAAAGTAAAATAAAATATATTTTTTTCTGATATAGGCATCGAACCCGGGCTTTTAAACACAACAGCTTTGATCACTGTCGATGCTACTCCGAGGCAGTCTAAACAATATGCCATTTACTTTACATTCACTGTTTTGGCAATAAATACATTTTAATTTAAATTTTTATTTTAGAGGTATAATGTATTTGAACTATAGTCGTCTTCGCTATTAAATTCAGAACTTCATTAGGTGCAATGTCAACACAGCGTTCACATTACACCTAATGCAGTTCTGAATTGATGAAATGAATTATTAATAATCAATATAGCGTAGTGTTACAGTAATTGTAGGCTCTTTGGTCGAATCGATGAATAATCACAGTGCACTACTGCAAATAGCCGTTATGGTCAGGTAAAATATTATACCCTTACAATGATTGTCAATCTTGTTAATTTTTAAATAGCATGTAGGCATATAGTAATTCAGCCAAGTACTTATTCAAAGAGATTGAACCTTTACTCCTATCAATTTAAGGTGCACGATTGCATAGCATGCGGGATCCATCCCCGTTTTACTGGTGTTACGCCGATGCTTCCTCATAGCTGTTGTCAGTAATGTAATATTAAATAGTTATCATTTTAATACAAATTCAAATTTTATAATTATTGTATGAGTTTTGGTATTCTTACGTTTTAAAAAGAGTGGGGATAGCTACTTGTGGTTTACGACGTATACCGAATACAACCTTTCCAAATACGAAAATCACATTTCACGGTTCACGGAGAATCGATGCTCAATTTGGGATTAAACTAATTCAACTAAGCCGCAAAGGATTGGAACTCATTACCTAAGTCTGTTTTGCCCGATGGGTACCATCGGCGTCTTTATGTCTCCTTATGTTATACTTTATGTTATCTTCTGAAAAAGCGTGCTTCATCATCGACCACATCGTTGCCTAACATCAGTTGGAATCGCTGCCAACGTAACCTTAGGCTTAGATGAAGAAGCCTTTACGCGATTAAAGTCAAAATAGGACTGTATTATTATTGTATTATGTATACGTAAGCTGAATCGTAATTATGCGTATGTATATATTAGCGTTTCTATGTATGTATTCCCATAAGCGCAATATTCTCCTAATATTTACTAATAAGGTGAAGTAACATTTATAGATTGAATGCTACATTTTATTTACTAAGCAACTCCCAACCGCGTAGACAAAGCAATACCGCTACGAGCAAATGTAGAACTCCATCTACGAGCTACGCGAAACATAGCTCTCTTAACAATCATTGGTATTTTTGTGAGAATTTTTGGAATTCGTCGATATGTAAAACTGGCATTTCCTCTATCGGCCCGGTTAATAAACTATTAGCTACAACAAGTTGCCCAACTGTTGATGCTCTTTGAACTAGATTAATGTTAGCATAGTTGACTGCAATCTAAGTTTACGAACTCCAGCAATTGTTAACCGGTCTCTTTAAATTCCACCACTTGTTAGAGTACCTGTATAGACTACGGTGCAGAATTGGACGTTTTGGTAGTAGTCCTTCGGATGAAGGTTTAGAACGTGGACGGCTTTTATGAATTTATAGATTCACGCCTAAATGTCTATGAAGAAATAAGCAGATGCGTAATACACATACATTGCACCATATATGTTTTGAAGTTCCAGGTGCCGATAATAATCTTATACGCCGGGACCAACGAGGCGGATATTCTCGTGTATATTATGTTAAATAAAGAACACATCAACAAGTCAATCAGGGACATTCCTATTGCCTCACCAGTCAAATGTAAACAAATTTGGCTATCCAATGACACCTGGAAGTTAATACAAGACAGGAAGGAGCTTAAGTCCCGAGGTCTATTAAGCCAAGATGCTAGAGAAAAGTACTCAGAATACTGCAGAGTGATTCAGAAACAATGCCGGCACGATAAAGACAACTTCGTTGTACGCATCTGCCAAAAAATTGAGGAGCATGCACACAAAGTGCAGAGCTCGAACCTCTACAAGAAAGTGAAACTACTCTCTAGACAGTTTAAACCTAGATCATGGCTGATTGAGGATGAAGATGGCACTCCTATACAAGACCTAGAGGCAGTTGCAGATAGATGGCGAAGGTATTGCAAGGATCTATACGATAATCCACATGAGCGCAGACCACCACAAGACTCAACTCCGTGGAACGAGATGGCACTGGAACCGCCCATTCTCCGATCAGAGATCGCAGCCGCCATTCACACGCTCAAGCTTAAAAAAGCTCCCGGACCAGATCAACTCTCAGCGGAGTTTTTGAGAGCAATGGGTCCTGTAGGTATAGGCGCTCTGCACAAGATTTGTGATAACATCTGGCGCACCGGTGTGTGGCCCTCTGACTGGACAAAATCCATTATAATTCCACTACAAAAAAAGGGGTCCACCACTAAATGCAGTAATTATAGAACTTTAGCGTTTATATCGCATGCCAGTAAAGTAATGCTCCATATTATCAACAACAGAATTCGCTACTTTCTGGATTGGCAAATCCCGCAGGAGCAGGCGGGCTTTGTTAAAGGCAAGGGCACTCGCGAGCAAATTCTAAATATTCGCCATCTAATCGAAAAAGCCTACGAGTTCAACGCACCTACCATTCTGTGCTTCATTGACTATAGCAAAGCCTTTGACTGTGTCGTGTAGTCCGATCTCTGCAACGTGCTGAGAGAACTGGGAGTACCTCCACACCTTGTGGCGCTTATCCGCTCGCTATACCTAAACAACCAAGGCATCGTCAAAGTGGAGGACCGCGCATCAGAGCCTTTTAGGTTTGCCAAAGGAGTTAGACAGGGTTGCATTTTATCTCCCATTCTCTTTAAGTATACGGAGAATACATCATTCGTCGGGCGTGCGAGGACTGGGAAGGTGGAGTCACAATTGGTGGCACCAAAATAACTAATCTCCGCTACGCAGACGACACTACACTAGTATCAGCAAATGAAGCCGAAATGGTTGACCTCCTAGCCCGTATTGAGAACACAAGTTTACAGTTGGGTCTCAAGATAAACCATGCTAAAACCAAGCTAATGGTAATAGACTGTGCCAACAAATTGGAGTTAACGGAAGCTTTCAACCTAGACACTGTGGATGACTTTGTTTACCTGGGGGCCAACATCAGTAATACTGGGTCATGCGAAAAGGAAATAAGAAGGCGAATAGGTATGGCCAAAAATGCCATGGCTCAACTGGCAAAAATATGGAGAGACCGGAACATCTCGCGAACCATAAAAAAGAAACTTACCCAGACGTTGTTGTTCTCCATATTCAGCTATGGCTCTGAGACATGGGTTCTGAAAAAAGGTGATAGAGACCGCATCGACGCTTTTGAAATGTGGTCTTGGCGAAAAATGCTACAGATCCCTTGGACTGCCTTCCGCACCAATGCGTATATTCTGCGAAATCTGAACATAAAAACCAGATTATCCACCATCTGTCTACGCAGAATACTGGAATTTTTAGGCCACATTGCCCGCAAAGACGGTCACAACATCGAACAGCTGATGGTGACAGGCAAGGTTGCGGCAAGCGGCAAGAGACCAAGAGGCCGCAGTCCAACGAGATGGTCGGATCAAATCCGATTGTCGCTTAACACCAATCTCCACAAAACCCTCCACGAAGCAAAAGACCGAAACAGATGGAGGGAATTAGTCCATGAGAAAGTGATTCAGTGGGGGAGTCACGACCCTTAGTAATGAGGAATACGACGCGAGGAGGAGGAGGATTATGTTAAATACACACACACAGTTTCACACCTATAATTTCGAAAGTTACTCCAGAATTTTACTAAGTATGGTTTGAGATGCAACGGAATATAGGGTGAAAGTATTGCCGTCTCATTTGCACAATACTAGTACTCCTTGCCACTACTAAGATTTTTTTGACAGGATATCACAATAATGCGTTATTCGATCCTTCATGCACAGCAGTTGCATTAACTACCACTTAAATAAAATATGTTACATATTCAATCCTAACTATTACGTTGATGTTTTTTTTGGACTATTTTCTCCACGGCAGAAGTAATGACATTTATATTCATTTGATATTTATAATGAATGAGTGATATTATTACTTGACGATACTTGACAGAGGTAAGTATGACAGTCACAACATTAATATCGTATATGAAATTTTAAAAAATAACGGATGATTTAATTATTTTTCCTTTATTACATTGCGATTGACAAAATGATACACGCTACTGCGTTTTTCTTGAAATGTGTTTACTTTTAGCAGCAAAAACTTTCAGTATCTGCCTAACTATCCAATAAAGACTTAAAAGCTTTAGCAACTAATAGCAAATTATCTCATAGCAATATGACGGTAGATACTGTTATCGATACCACAGTGGCCATAAGGTATATACACAGGTTTTTTTTTAATTGTAATAGTCTTGCAATTAGCCGCGATCTCATCTGGAGTTAAATGACGATGCAATCGACGATGGAGCTTGCCGAGAAGATACCTATTCACTCGCGACTTAAAGATACCCAGATTATTCTCATCGGGAGATAAGGACTTAGGTAAAGGTAACTTTTCGGCTCCGTAAAGCGACTGTCATGCAGTTTATATAGAAAGATTTAGTGCTATCATTCAAAAAACAATGTTGCAACTGTTATGGTTAGGTACCGAGAAGACTACGTCTTTACTATGTTGTAGTGGCTGTAGAATATTATGTATCTAGCAATTTACAAAGGTGTAACCGTGCAAATAGCCCGTGTTTTAGTATTACTGCTTTCATTCATATACCCAGCAGCAAGATAGGTTTATAAAAAGGACGTTATTTTTAATGGTTAACGGTATAATCGGCATTGGCCGTTGCCTGTTGAGGAGACTGTGGAACTGCCATGAATATGTCTCAAGTGTAATCCCATGACTCGCACCTTTGGCTCACAAATTGATATGGATACATACAAACATGCATAGCCTTACGTCTTTATTCTCGGATAAGATAGAAAACAATAGGTGGGGATGTATTGCGTCAAAACGACTGGGAGCCGTGGCGCATCTATTGCCGTCTACCGGAGACAGTGCCGTGATTTTGCAGATTCCGTGCCGCTGCTTAGAATTTATTGGCAGAAAACCCAGCAACAATTTGTTCAATCCGATAATCGAATCATCATGCATAGTGCAAAGTAGTTTGCTTGCTCGCTTTATCGGTGAAGAAAACCATCGTGTCGAAACCCGCATGTTCTTCACAATGTTCCCAAAAAAGTAAAGTATGCCAACTTGCTCTAAATAAGCATGGTGTAGACAGAGCTGATAATATTTCAATGAACATAATTATAATATTAGGCCCTATATTATGTAGAGATTTGCAGTAACATATACAAACTTCATATATATTTATATGGTCTCACGTTCCTGAAGGAATAGGCAGAGATACTACTAATATTTCGTCAACTATGTTACAGGGCCCTCGTAATAAGGAAAGAGCCTACTACTGTCTAACGGACATTGTTACAGACTGCGTGCTGCTACTGAAAATTTCTTGAAAAAAATAGGCAGTGACACTTTTTACCCAACCCGGCTAATGAACTCGTACACACTTGTAGTAATCACTCCCGCTACGCCACCGACGCTGTTATTCTTTTCATTCGACACATTTGTTTATTGAAGTGCTATAAAGTAACACAGTAGAATTCTTTTAGTTTTTTTTTGGTAATTGATCATGTCGTTAATGCCTCTTTTATATGTAGAAAAAACAAACAATCAATCTCTAACAATTTGAGTACAGGTGTACGTAATATAGGTATAACAAAATACACCAAAGTACAACATTGGTTGTATAAATTTCACAGTGAACGAACTAAACAAGCTTTCCTTTGAAAAATATTTTACGTGTTCAATTACCATCCAAACATTCACGATGGCGCTTCGTTTCAACGCTGAAGGATTAAAAGTTTAGGGTTTAAATAACGACAGGATAGAATAGCAAATTTAAGCGGCAATTGACCACGTGTAAGCTTTTAAAAAAGCGATGGAAAAGGATTGCTGTTGCAATATGGAGCGATATTATACTGTTGGGGTATTTTTACTATGATTGAGTCTGTATTAAGTAAGTTAACCTAGTATAACGGGTGATTGAGTTATATATGCTAATAATATGTCAATATCTTGCAAGTTGAAGATCAGTATATCATCATCATCATCATGTCAGCCAAAAGACGTCCACTGCTGGACATAGGCCTCCCGCAAGGTTTTCCACACAGACCGGTCCGGTCCGATCAGTATATACACTGCCTATAAGCTGTCCTACAGCTGGGCACGGTCTTTAATTAAAATTGATTGGAGTAGCAAAGATATATAAGGCATACCATGACTCAGGCCAATATACCTCAGTAGGCATTCAGATAAAAGTACTTCACTTTCACTATCAATGTTTTACTCATCAATTAGCCGGTAAAGCAGACATAATCATAATATAATATGAAGCTCTGTAGACCAATAGCCAAATACTCACCTCCAGGCCATGTCACAAGATTAGACTCACATTTTCATGCTGCTATTAAGAGTTTTAATACACCGAACCAGTAATAGCTGATATAAGAATAAAAATCAAAAACTCGCGGCTAAAAGGATAAGTGCAAACTTATTCCGCAGACGTATGAACCTGGAATAAATATATTAAAGGAATAGTTGAAAGGAAACTCAATATTGGCATACCAGATGTGACTTAAACAAACGAAAACTTGACGAGAACACGTCTGCAACTTTGCCGAGGAAGTAGAATTTACTTTTCATAATAAATTCCGCAAACAAGCTGACGATGTAAGAAAATTGACGCACAAAAAATATGCTTGCCATTTATTGTTCACTCTTGATATAATAACCCTAGCTCGGAACTACCGTGTAACGTAATTATATTAACTAGTGGTCGCCAAATAGTCGAAATTCGCCCGTAATTGATTTAATTTTTAAGGTTGATCGTTATTAAGGTTTTATTGTCTATAACTATACCCTTATAATCACATTTCATTTAGTCACCTACTCCACATATATACATACATAGATTCACGCTTGTTTCCCAGAGGGGTAGGGAGAGACTACGGATATATATGTAACCATAGTTACGAAGAATTCTACGACATCGGCCGAACAATGCCGAAATACTACGAACGCGATTCGACTGCTTGTGTCAAATGCAAGGTTGTGTGCGTGTAGTATGTGATATATTTATAATGTATATTTTATAAAAATATTAGGATTTATATATTTTAGGATATATTAGGATTCACCACTCCTTCTCCATATAATCTTTAACTATGCCAAATTTCATACTCTTCCGTCCGCGCAATTTTGGTAAAAAGCGGTACAAAGTTTTTGCTTCACGTATCCATATACATATAGATTAGTTGCTGCTACTTTTGAACAACTATAACACAAAATGGTATTTATTTCCTTTGATTTAAATACCAACACAATTAAGACCTGTTGTCTAATATTATATTAAGCATGCGTACAAATCACGGAGTTTAAAACTGTTTATCTTTATAAAATGTACGAAGTTTTAAAGATAAGTTACATTGTTATTAATATTTTTGAAAGAAATCAACCAATATTATAAATAAAAAGAAAACTAGACTGCCTTACAGGCATGCACCTCTTAGTTTTCAAAGTCATGTGCGTATTACATGGTTCGTTATAGCTTGCTGTAATGGTAAAGGAAAGCAACATGAGTAAGTAATTACTTGTGACATTATATTTTTATTAGTATGACCTTTCTAATAAATAAATTAACCAACAATTTTATAGATAAAGTTGGGCCATTAATGTGAGATTAAAACGTTTATATGGATCATCTACAATAACGAATTCTAACCTACAATTATTCTAGTATATCACTTATCCTACTTTATATTTTATAGTTGGTGAAACATAGAATTATTTTTTATTTTATTTTCTTTTAAAAAAGAGAACTCTCGCACTAGGGATAATTCATGTGTCGTGTGGGATTTAAAACAACGCACACAGAAAATATTCAGACTCGGAACATGTTAAGGCCACAACACTCGGCGTGACGGGGGTGACTAGGCACTTAAAGAACACCATCTGTGCAGTCAATTTGCTTACCCAAATCTTAATAGTTATCATCAACGCGTAAGTCCTATGTACCTTGCTTCTGGATTGTGTACTTTAACTCTATAGTTTGTAAGAGAATTTTCTAACGGCTTCTAGCTGGCTAACACAAATATTAGCGTTTACTTACGCCACAGGGTCAAAAGTATAAAATAATTATAACTTAAGTATATTTGATACTATCTGTTAAACTAAATAACGTCCAAAGTCTAGTCACTATAATGATGTTATGTATTAGTTTGATTTCTGCAAAATTTGTATCATCAACTTTACGTGACAAAGATTATATTATTACACTATGCAAATAAGTGTTAGCATAATAGTTTGCCCGTCTTTAATTTGCGTATTAAATTTATGTTATCTGTTGGTCGCATCGTATTTATTTATTTGCACTTATGTTTGCGTGTGATTGTGAGGCGTTCACTTACTAGATTCGGCAAATTGTTCTCGATTTTTAATAAGTATATTTTTAAAGCAGGGTGAAATATAATACATGTGTTATACGGCAATAAGATTGACGCATAAAAGTGGGACCTAGAAACATAGCTGGCCAAACGTAGGTCTGCTATATCTCTGCCTAGCCCGTCTAGAGGTTGAGCGCACGGATGGCGTAGTGGTTTAAGTGGTCACCTCGCCACTGCCGCTGCGCTGAGTGTTGTGGGTTCGAATCCCACACGGGACAAACCTTTGTGTGATCCACAAATGGATGTGCCGAGTCTGGGTGTGTCCAATGTTTGAATGTTTGTAAAGTTTCCCGCGAGACAGGAATTATTCCTAGTGCAGGAATTATCATTAAAAAAAAAAGCAAAAGGTGTTTATCAAAATCTATTTCAATTTCACATACATAGACCCGTATGTATAATTAATATCCATGGCGATTAGAGATTTGTGAAAGTAGAGCTATGTCCGATACCAACTAACTTCACTAAATCATAAATCCCAATATCAGAAACAGCAGGTATTGTTGAGCATTTCCAAACCAATTTTTTCGTGAAACTTGATGTAAATGATACCTTTGTCTCTTAAATTACTTTATTAATTATTCAAAAACTGAAACAAAGATGAAACAGTTCTAAAAGCGATCAAAGGATTTAATTTCTTATACGTCGATTGATTGGAATATAATAAGACTAAAATTCTTAATAGGAACGAATTCATTTGAACTTGTTTTTTAAGATAAAGTTTCTATTTGAAATTAATGAATAGTTATATTTTAAAATATTGTCTTCATTTTACTTACCTATAGATTTATTCGTTTTAAGAATGAAGTGGCATATCCTCTGAAACGTCCGTGACTCTTACGGTGGAGTCATGGACGTTGACGTCGGTACGCGTCCGTGACCCCTACGGGGTAGTCAAGAATATCTTTTGAATTATTTTCGGGACCAATCACAATGAGTTTTCTTGACTCCCCGTAGGGATCACGGACGCGCAACGGTAGCGTCGTTTTTTTTTGTACGAATCATGGGAGACAAAGAATATTTCCTTAGGAACGTGTTTAGAAAAGCTTGAAAGGCGCAGACAAGAATAGAAGAAGTTTTAGTAATTAATTTCACCGCTTTTATTCGTAATTATATTTATTATTATGTGTGTTTCATTATCATAATCTTAAGAGAAAATCACATTTTGACATCCTGTTTAAATTTTTATACAGGTTGTCCGGAAATTAATGGATAACCTTGAAATGTCTTATGGTAAAACTTATAGCCGTTCAGAAAAAAGTATGAAAAAAAATCTTTCCTTAATTACCATATTTAACTTTCATGTACACTACGATCATAAATGAATTAATTTCATCGATTTTTTGTTGTTTTATTATTAAACACTAATTATGCTAATAGGTAGATAGTCAAAAGTATGACTAGCTATTGCACTTTTAATATATATATTATTTTCATATTTTTTCTGAACGGCCATCAGTTTTACTATAAGACATTTCAAGGTTATCCTTTAATTACCAGACACCTGTATACAAACATTTTTTGACAGAAGAGAGCAGCTATGATACGCATAACAAAATACAATACAGTGTAAGCGCTGCGTAAAATGTCCGTGAAATGTTAATTTACTATAACGTAGTATCTCGTTGAACCTAGGCGTTACGCAATTGCCCTTTTAAGAGATTCACGGTCTGAAAGACTGGATAACTGTTAATCTGATTATTTGAGAATGTTCCTGTTTTGTTTTATTAATACTTTTAGCAGTTATAAAAGTAATAAACATTTAAAGCGAATCATTGTGCTTATTATTTTATAATTGCATGTACCACAAAATTAAATGGTCAATTTGAGTAAAAACTGAATGGTTTTTTGAATAATTTGATGTAAATAAATATATACATAGACTCACACTTTTATCCGCAAAAAACTGCGAAGATATGTGTTTTATACCCACATACTTAATATAATGCTAGATAACGGATCTTACTCGCGACTTGCATCCATCGTGGTCACGGTTTGAGAGTCAACCCGTGATCACGATGGATGCAAGTCGATCGAAACGTCGGGCAATCAATAGGTATTTATTACCTTTTAAATACTTTATTGCGAGTAAGACTCGATGCTGTTAAACTCTAAAAAATTTTCACATTTCACCATCTATGCTTTTAGGCCATACGTAATAATAGAAGCAAATGTATTGTATTGGCATACTATCAGACTCCGTGCTATTGAGACAGAAATTGATTGAGAATTTTGAGACAGATAAATCAGATAAATTGAATTTTATTGTATTGTTTATAAACATTTGGCGATTGAAAAGAATGGCCATGAGTTTCTTGCTTGCTTCTTCTCATGGAAGCTCTACTCTAATAGGCTTCTTTCAATGCTACATTTTTATTTCCTTTTATTTACTTTTATTATTATAATATTTCAATAAATATATAATTTTTATGATTTTGACTTTGATTAATCTTTTTCTAAACCGGTTATCGAACCTGATACCTCATGCACTACCGCGGCGTCACCCATGCAGTGTGTCTGTAAATAAACACCCAACTATCTATTTCTAGAAACCTTTTCCAATAAACTATATATCTGGCAAGAGTAGTACGAGAAAGAATTGAACAAAGGAGCTTAAAATAAGTGCCTTCCATTCACTTTGAACACGAATGGGCACATACAGCGGGTTGCTATTTTGTGGTTGAATTGCGTTATACACTTCACTCAATCTCTACGATGGGATTGTTACTATGTTGTGTGAGTGTATGTGTGTGTTATGTAAGCATGTGTGTGTGTGTGTGTGTGTGTGTGTGTGTGAGTGTGTGTGTGGTGTTTAAAGATATGACGCTTATAACTAAAAACTGTTTGATTTAACATTCATTAGATGCTTTACTTAGCTAATCGATTTACTATACGATTTGAGCTAATGATTAAAGAGACTTAGGAAGACCATAATAAATCTACACACACACACATATATATATAACTCTCGTGCCACGGTGTTTGTCGTCCCATGCCTCCGTAACGGCTCGACCGATTTTATGATATTTTGTATGTATATTTAACAGGTATGAGAATAAATCGTAAAGTATATTTCATACCGCTAAGAAATCATTTATATGGCAGAACAAACAACGTTTGCCGGGTCAGCTAGTTATTATATAATAATTATGTATGCGTCTATTTACAACTAATTATTCAAAGTAATATATAGTTTCCATTAAAATTTTATCCTTTGGTTCCCTTGAGACAGTAAAGACTTTGTACATATATATGTACATTCATATGTATGTACATATATACAAAGGCATATTACTATGAACTTCAACGTGATACAAAAACAGTCAAGACAAGATATAAAATAGCTTACTAATTGCCTGAGAGATTAAATACCTTAGGATTTATAATCATATGTTTTAAGTAATCAGCAATCGCGTTAGTTTTCCTAAGAACAGCCGAAGTTTATATTTGCATCTCTAATACACCTACACGAACCGATAGAGACCGCTATGTTTAATGGCATCTTCATAAATTGCTTCTAAAACTTGTAGATGTACCTATGGTTTAAATCCTGATCCATCTAGACAATATAAAAAAGATTACTCACCATACATCGTTCCGACTTTGCTAGCCAGTTCGCGGTTGATAGCGCCGTTGAAGAGCGAGTCGAAGCAAGCACTCAAAGCACGGGCACAGGCACTGGTACCAATCTAGAACAAAAAGAAACAGCAGCATTATATCTTTCTTCTTTAAAAAAAGACAACTCCCGCACTAATAATAAATCCTGTGTCGCGGATGACTTTACATACATTCAATCAATGGACACAAAGACCACCCAGATTCGCAACAACCATTTGTAGATTACACAAAGTTATGTCCCGTGTGGGCTTCGAACCCGGCGTAGTAGCAGTGACGAAGTGACCACTTAAACCACTATACCATCCGTGTTACTACTAATCACCGATACCGACCGATGCAAACTAAATCACCGATTACGTTCTCAGCTTGAATAATATTATAGTATGCTCTAAGCTTAGTAATACAAAAGAGTCCTATGTAGCACCTTGCATTTATAATCCAATAGCTTAAATTTAAAATAATTTGTGTTCGCGACTGAAACATACTTCTAATTCAAAGCTATCTTCTTGCAATATTATTGAAGTAATAGAATATCAAATTTCCAATCGACAAGACTTGTGAAAGTTTCTTACACTTCTAACCAATAATCTTCGAACGGGTGTTCAAATTTTCTTGAATCGTAACTAAAAACAATATCGATAAATTGTCACCTTTCAATCGAAAGGGAAACTAGATCAATATCGGTACATTCGTTTCGAAGCTACGATGACACATGCATATGCACAGATATAAACGTTTAACTTGTAACCCAGTCAGTTTGCATCGCGGGCTTATATATACAATGACATTATGATATTTCAAATCTGTCTAAACTATGTGATAATAAAAAGTTTATCTAAAACTAGCGATAGCGTAGCCATAATTTCGATATTGCGGTTCTATGGAAATCGTAACTAATCCACTCTAATAGCGCATTTTCAAAATAAAATACTTGTAACCTATGGCAACGGTACATATTTCTTTTACACAAAAAATCACATCGATCCGTTCCTACGTAAAGGAAGAACAAATTAACAAATACATTTTGGGATTTATGATGTTACTAAATGTTTATACGCATGAACGAATTACTCTTTCTGGTTTGCCAGATTGCCGCTACGTACAACTTTTGTTCCATAATTCAATTCGAACAATAAGTTAACGCCAGTTATGTGTGAAACATTCAAGCTAAACATATTAATGGTATATTCAAACAGAACTCCTTGTTGTTGTCGGCCTCGATGGCGTAGTGGTTGGTACAACCGACTGCCGCGCCTGAGGTCGCGAGTTCGGTTCCCCCACAAGTCAAACATTTGTGTGCATGAACATGGATGTTTGTCTTGGTCTGGGTGTTTCTATGTATAATAAGTATGTATTTACAAAAAAGAAAGTCTAAATGTATGTTTATCCACTGTCTAGTACCCATGGTATAAGCTCTGCTTAGATATTACTGAATAAAACCTATTAAACTTAAAGAAACTTTTAATAGTACATAATTACCTACTACTTTATTGTTCAGGTTTTATTGATTACATCGACACATGTATTTTTACTTACGTCACACATTTCATTCATAACATTTTTCTATTGCCAACTCAAGAATATAAACAATTCTAAATTACAAATTGACAAGACTATTTCTCAAACGTGGTTTGCATGATTTCCAAGGCGCACCCTTTTTCACAATGAAAATTCTTTGCGTGTCCGGAGAATCTCTTCAATTTAGCCACCGGCATTTTAGGTTAGAAGCTATATTCATGATATGTTAATAACGCCATTCGGTTTCAGGTAGCGTTTATTAAAAATATCTAAATCTGAGTTTTAGGATCCGTTACATAACATGTTAGAGCGGCACGTTCATGCTCAAGGGGCGCTTAATGAATTCTTTAAACAAAGCAAATGCTGAGAATAACGCCCCAATGTTTAAACTTAGAGCAGCATGTTTTACTTAGTATTAGGGCTTCTAACTTTGCTGAATCAGCAAATGCCTGGCAATGTACAAACAGGGGCTTAATATAACTAATAAAACGCAAAGCTGCTGGTGTACCGTGTTTGGCAATTAAAATATAAAATCAATACAACTGCACGCCCGACGTTGTGGTTTATGTGGTTACCTCGCTATTAACACTGTGGGTGTGTACATTAGTGTTGTGGGTTCGATCCCATACGAGACCACAATTTGTGGATTACATTATTTATGAATTACAATCCATAAATAGTTGCTATCAGCCCGGGTTTTTACTGTTTGCTTATAAAGTAAGTCCCGGGATGTAGATTTTACTCCTAAAGAAGGAGCAGTGTTTAAAAATCATATTCGATACTAATGATATATCAGATTAAGGCCGGGACTCCACCAAAGCGGAGACGAGACGAGCGGAGAGGAGATGTTTTTTAAACAACCAATAGAATTGTGTTATTAACACATCTCCTCTCCGTTCAGCTTCAGTGGAGATCGCTGTGCGGAGATGTGTAATATTTGTATGGCGCGATGGAAGCGGAGATGTGAGCTGTGCGCGGACGACGCGCAGTGGAGACGAGAGATGTGAGCGGCATGCAGTGAGCGATGTCACCCTTCCCCCTCTCGCCCGCCAGCAACCCGCAGAGCCCCGCGCGCGCGCCGGCCGAGCCGGCCCGAGCTGAAAAACATCTCTTTTCGAACAGCACACCGCACACATCTCTGCTTTGGTGGAGTCCCGGCCTAAAATACCTATTACAAACAATTACGTAGATGATTACACATTCTTATTATATGATATATTTACGTTGACTTACTCTTGCGTATGTTTAGATATAGTAGTGGAATGTCAAAGGTTGATTGATAGCATACCTTTTAAAATTGGCCATATGCGATCTTATAATGTTTGTATGATATATTGACTGGTGTCAGTCAATTTCAAAGTTCCTTTATTATAGCTATTCACACATACATTTGTACATAGTTATTATATATTATAAATTCGTTGGTTATACTTTGTCCGTTTCAGCATCACAAACTTTATAGGCTTTAGATCATGTCACGGGTGAACCATTTACGTTAACCAAAGGTTAGTACGTACATATATATTTCGCTGGCAACGCACTATTGCTGTATTGTCAGCAAGTCTCAGGTGTTAGAAGAACCTATAGGCACTGTACCCGCAGACTAATAGGCGGGTATGCTTATGTGTCTCCTTCATCAATATTAATATTATAAAGAGGAAAGATATAACTTTTTGTTTATTTGTTTGTAAGGACTTAAAAAACTAATCAACCGATTTAAAAAATCTTTCACCATTAGAAAGCTATCTTATCACCGAGTAAAATAGACTATATTTTATTTAAAAAATGTTCTGTTACTAACTTAGCATAACCTTGCCTACTTTTACGTAAGCGAAACCGCGGGAAAAAGTTAGTTATATATAAAAAACATATTAGAATGGGTTTCAATATATAAAAACGATTCGTTTCAGCGACGAACAGTTAAGTTCCGACATCTTTTCCTTGAGAATACATGTGTCAAATATTTTCTTTAGATGTGTGTCAAAAATTTACTGTCCTTAAATAAAAGATTTGTCTTTTGGTTATTGAAACTGGCAGTGAACTTAGTGAACATATTTCACATAAAAGGTAAATTACTTAAATCAGGCAAATACAAGAAATCGTACCAATAAATTCGTAAGGGCTTAATCAACCCTACACATTGCGTGTCATTACAATATAAGAAAATGACATCATATTCTCTATATTCTGACGTTTGAGGTTGTCGTTTATTGATCATTCCAGAAATAAAAAGGGGAACGTTATACAATATTTCAGTTTTGCTGCTCTGTTTTCCGTTTTGATGTTTAATAATCCTTACTAATATTATAAATGAGAAAGTAACTCTGTCTGTCTATCTGTCTGCCTGTCTGTCTTTTACCTTTTCACGGCAAAACCACTCAACCGGTTTAGATGAAATTTGGCACAGATATAGTTTAAAACCTGGGGAAGGACATAGGTTACTTTTTATTGATGTAGGTACCACACAGGCAGAGCCGCGCGCAAAAGCTAGTAATTAATAGCACAGGGACCTCAACAACCAAAAATATTTATGAATGTAGCATAAGAAATAATATGGTAGGTAGTAGCGGAAGTGTTACATTGTGAAACATGAGGTTTCGGAATTTTTGGTTATGAAATTCTTAGTAACACATGGGAGTTTGGAATTTCGTCCGATAAATGGTTAGCGCACCCCAATATGTGAGACCCATCGATCAAATATACCATAGATGCACGATCGTCGCTCGAAAAACGGCCCTAACAAAACTGTGCATAAATCAGTCGTATGCGCTATATTATGCACCTGTCTCACTCAATCTTGCGTGCGCTGCCCGTAAGCGAGAGTGAATCGACACCACTACTACGGTGGAGACCGTACCATATACTTAGTACGCTTGCGTATCGCGAGTAACACACTTAGGACGCTTTACATTGACGCGTTTTAACTAAACTATTACAAAATGTTTCTCAGTGAGCGTTCAATAGTTATTTCGGTTTATTTCCTGGATTGCATAAGAAATGCAGACAGTTATAAGTAAGTAGTACTGGTCAGTGCCACATATTGACGCGGTTTTTGTATGAGAATGAGCATCTATGGTATATTTAAACGAAAGTGAGACCTATGTATAACCATAGTTGAAAATACATATATGGTTGTAATATACATCTATCTCATTACGTTCGCAATTATAGGCCTTTGATTATGTACATAATAATATATAATATAATAATAATATTATATCAGACTATCACATACACACAACACCATCTAGCCCAAACTAAGCAGAGCTTGTACTATGGGTACTAGACAATGGATAAACATACATACATATATACTTTTTGTTTGTAAATACATACTTATTATACATAGAAACACCCAGACCAAGACAAACATCCATGTTCATGCACACAAATGTTTGACTTGTGCGGGAATCGAACCCGCGACACACACTATTACAGACGAGTATCGTTAGCTATATGTAAGTATTAAGAAAATGTAGTAAGTGCTAGCCTGCCTGTTCTTTATGTGTATATTATCAAGCTTTATGCCGTCACTGTGATTTCTTAAAAGAAAGTTTCAGTCTGCGCTACCTAGCGTCCAGGCTCAGAAACTTGTAAGTGGCCGTAAGAGTATTGTTTTGCCACAACATTGATAACGATAATCTATAAAAATATTACTGTAGTTTTATTTTTCCAGTTTATATCATGTAATGTAATATATATTGTTAGTTGCGGAATGCGACGTAAACAAGTAACGTCACGAATCATCCGATCGAGCGTGCTATAAAAGCGTGCTCGGCGCGCAATGACTCACTTTGACATCGAGCGGCGGACGGAACGGACGTGCTGTGTGATCGCTGTTGGGTGATATCAATTATTTCTTACTTTATTTGTTAATGCATTCCTTGAATAAGCCAATGATTATAATGGTTAAAGTGCGTCTGTTATTTTTTTAAGCTGTTTCACATCTGATTCCTAACAATATAATATGTAACGGGTATTAACGCGATCATGCATAATGTTTACCTTTTTTTAGGCTTGACGTTTCGACCAGGTTACACCGGCCGTGGTCACAAGCTGACTTCGCGATTTTCAGCAAAACGTTAAGTTTTATCATAGAATTAGCCCAGACAAAAATTGTAGATCAGATAATTATCTATGAAAATTTCTAAATACTTTCTAAGAGCCACCGTTTTTGAGATATAACAATTCAAAAAGTTAAAAGAGTTGTAATCGTCATAATGTTCACGCATATAAGCGTAGTCTGTACATATTATAAAGAGTTTTAACTTTTTATCTTAACTCTTAATCTATTCCTTTAGGAATAGATTACTTATTTAGGCATCAGCGATAGAAGGGTTGAAAAACGTTCTTACTTAATTTTATTGCTTTATTTTTGATATCGGATATATACAGTTTATATTAGTTCCTTAATTTTATTCTAGATACAAACGGTAATACAGTTTTATCGCGGCAGACACCCTATTTGTACAAAGTATAGTTTAAGGTCCCATGTAAAGGAAGGTCAGGAAAAAAATTGCAGATTACCGAGCTGATACAAAAAAATTATTTATAGAGAAAACCTTTGCCCAATCCCATGAATCACAAAGTGGATCTCATAATACAGCATAATGTTGCATTCATGACCGCTATGCTACTGAGGTTTTATTCTACCTTTTAATAAAATAGTTAAAACTGTCTAAGTTTATAAAGTAGTCGTTCTAGTAGAATTTATAGCGTTCTAGTAGAATTTATAGTTTAGTTATTAGTATAGCAGAATCTAGTTAGAATTCTTTTTATAAACGTTTCACACTGCGTCGTGGCATTAATATGCTATTAGACTTATGAAATACGAGATGCCCAGTTTAAATTGGTTCTATGTTCTTTATTTATAGCTCGCATTATTATTAGACAAGCATAGAAATCTTGCTTGATCCATATAATCGTAATGCATCGTCATTGATTGATAAAGGTCTTGTAGGGAAGCTCAGGATAGGTATTAGAGAGATGAGTGATACGTAATGAGTTCGGTATAAGACTGTTCTATTTCGGGTAATGCATTATTATATATACTTACTAATTTATGGTATACCACTACACCTCCGGGGGTGAACGGAAAAAAAATATTACAAAAGTTTTTTTTTTTGTATCCTAACGTAAGCATGTAGACATATTGAAATAATCCGGGCAGGGTCGCCATGTAGGGAAGCTTAGGATAGGTATTAGAGAGACGAGTGATACGTAATGAGTTCGGTATAAGACTGTTCTATTTCGGGTAATGCATTATTATATATACTTACTAATCTATGGTACACCACTACAGTCTAGTAAAATTGGTATCGCACCAAGTCCTAGTCTAAACAGAATGGCACCTGCACAGAAGCCGATTTAAGTGGTTGCCTAGACACTGCTACTACGCCAAGTGTTGGGAGTTTGACTTACATGTGAATATAAATTTTGTTATCTAGGTACAAATGGCTGTTCCAAGACTGGGTGTTTTTTGTATCTGTTGTTAACGTTTAAGTCCATTGCGATGCAGGAAACATTTATAGAGCGAGAGTAGTCCTTTTAAAAATAAATTATCATTTGCGGGGATTCCCATCCAGCAATGCGATAGGAAAAGTATTTTCGACATAGAATACTGTGACGCTTACATAATGACATAATCTCATATCTAAGCAAAGGTCTAACTTCGTTTATTAGACACAGTACCAGACTGAGTGCTGTTATTGAGAATAACTTTACAGAAAATCCCAATAACAATTTGTCTCAATGGCTCCATTAACCAATTGAAACAGTATAGCAATCTGCGTTAAAAAGATAAGTAAAAGTCAAATAAAATGTTGCACTATCAGCAAATGTATTGCATTTTATTCTTCTAAGCTTATTTGCGAGAGAACGCTCAGCTATGTAGGTACATTCACGATGACTTTCTTCACCATTAAATGGAGTCAGAATCTGCTGTCTATGCACATAGCTTTGACCAATCAGAAATGCGTACTATAGGTTTACGTACGTGGCCTTATAAGACAGTATAGCAGTCTTGCATTTATCTTTTACAGTATTGTAACACTGAAGAAACCAGCAATTGTATTTATAAACGTTTCGTATTTAGCGAGACGAGTATTTTCTTTTATCGACTAATCTCGTACTGAGAGAATTGTCTGTGTTGCAGAGACAAGGTCACAAAGAAAATTTCCACTTCGAACAACATTAGTGGATTACGTATCTTTTGTCCGTTGTAGGATTTGTATAGGATAGATTCATATGTAGCGACGCACTCGCAATAGCGAGATGACCACATAAATCATTGTAAGTACCAGTATGTCACTAAAAGTATTGCTCTTGGAATGACAAAATAAGTATAATTATTTTAGCTATACAACAAATGTTTGACTGCACGGATTTCAATTCGAATTCCACTCGGGACTATAATTTGTATGATCCACAAATGGTTGGGCCGAGTCTAGGTGTTCTTTGTGACCGTTATTTAAATGTTTCTAAAATCCTCTACGATACAGGCACTATTCCTTGGACTTGACTTTAAAAAATGTATTATATATAAACATAACACTGTCATTAGTAAATAACAATAAATGTTTGGCATTGTATGCATGGCATTTACATTGTAGAATATTATTATTATTCTCTTTATTACTTTTTCTTTCTAATAATTACATTTCTAAATATAAGTATAAAAACTATACATATTTAAAAATATAAAAACTGAGATGACCCACCGACATCGGGAACAGGGTCCAAGCTGCCGGTGGTTAGGGCCCCAGAGAGAGGAATCTCCTCACAATCACGCGCCGTGTCGAGCAGTACTGCCTTTTGGATCAAGGACTTGATCCAGCCATCTAACGCAGGCCTCTGCAGGTGGTGGTCGAGGCTCTTAGGTTTTAAACCATTGACTGTAATGACTATCGGCACAATGATCGCGAATCCACACGCCACATGTCGACAATCTCGTGAGCAAGGTCCAGGTATTTCAATTCTTTATTATTATTATTAATTAAAATTTACATATCTCTTTTAAATTTGAGAGTGGTATATAAGTAACACTACGAAAACTAACGATTTAGATAATCAATCTTAGCTACTTATTGGCTGTTAAAAATAGTGTTATCCAACGGTTTTGATCAAATATTAAAGCTAAACTGTTTAATATTTAATCAATATGCATCAAATAACATAGGTCCCCTTCTAAATTTGCATTACATTACAGAAACAACAAACTATAATTTATTTTGCATAATATGATTACGAGCATACGCGTTGTCACGCGTGGCTGCTATCAAATTAATATTGACGTGTCTAATATAACTATATACATACATACATAGATTCACGCCTGTTTCCCAGAGAGGTAGGCAGAGACTACGGATTTCCATTTGCTACGATCCTGACACACTTCTCTGGCTTCATTCACTTTCATCACATTCCTCATACACGCCCGTCGGTTGAAGGTGCTCTTTTTTGTTTTTATTTTTATTCGCAACATAAATAATAAAAGTTACAATTAAATTTTCTTTTTGTGACGCTAATAAAAACTCGTTCGAGTTTTACCGTGCATCATATCATCGACTGCGACATACTACGTCTATTCATACACAGTAAAATACCTTACAAACTTATAATAATCCAATGAACAAAAATGTTATACACTGCGTAATTTTAAATTTTTACGTATTGAAGGTAGATTCAAAATACGAATGTTGAATCAAGCATCGCTCACGACACCGCATTGGCTGTCTTTTGTATGAAGTCAGTGTTCATATTACGCATATACAGAATGTTCCATAGTGGGAGTGTTAAATTTTACTTAAAAAGAATATATACAGTTATGTTATTATTTTTTCTATATACATATTGGGACTGTTTAATGTATTTTGTTATGTCTGCGTCCAGAATGCCTCCGATTTGATTGAGAAACGTAAAACTCTATTGCAACTGTATATAATTACATAGAGTAGCAATATAACGAACACAAACTGACAGAATAAAAAATAGTTGCTAGAGGCAGAGCTTTAGAGATTCTTTGATTTGAGCGTTTAAAAAACGCAGCCAGCGCGCCAATTGTCGACGTTCAAATATGAACTGATATTACCGCATAGGAGAAAATTAGGTAAAGAATATTCATTCTTATAATAACACAGGATGGTTTATTATTAATGGCTACGTGGCATACAATAAAAATCCTATGAAAAACTTATATCGTTATTTTAAAACTCGCCCGCTTGTAATAAATAATAATTCCTGCAGACTGCATTTCAGTCACAGCATAAGTGGGCGCAAAGACAAATGCACTCACTGTTCCTTAAGTGTGACGTTGACGTTGAGTCCACTGATGTGACGGTAATCCGACACAATCAGGCGCAGGACCTTTACGTGCTTGCCGAGACTTATGTGTATACTAGTTTTCACCCGCGGCTTCGCTCGCGTAAATGTAGGTTAGGTTAAAAAAAAAAAAAAAAAGGTTAGGTTTGCAACAGTTATTTTTTCTGGATGAAAGGTACCCTATGTCCTATTCTGTACCCCTGACAACGTGTATGCAAAATTTCATGTTGATCAGTTGAGTAGTTAAGGCGTGAAAGCGTAACAAACAAACAAACTCATTTTCGCATTTATAATATTAGTTAGGAAGTTAGGATTACTGTCTAAATAAGTCTTCTTCTCCTTAGCCTTTATTATTCCCAAGTCATTTGGGGTCGGCTTTCTAGCTAACCGGATTTGACTGGATATCAGTTTTTATACTGAGCGACTGCCATCTGACCTTCGCAACCCGAAGGCTAACGATATCCTAAGGCTAGACTAGTGTTAGGACATTTGAGGGCACTGACTTCCCAATAACGACTGCCATAGATGTTCATGACAGCCAGGACCGACGGCTTAACGTGCTCTCCGAGGCACGGCGCAGGCGATAATTGTCAATCAATACGCACATAATTTCGAAAAGTTATATAACTTCCGAATGTCATAGGCGCGCGACGTGGGTTCGAACCCGAGATCCTCTGCATTGCAGTCTGTTGGTCTCCCCACTGAGCTATCGCTGCTTCACTGTCTAAATAAGTAATTAATATTAAATTACTCACCAAGTACTCCAGCACCATATTCCAGCCGATGATGAACGCTATAAACTCGCCAACGGTCACGTAGGAATACATGTAAGCACTGCCAGTCGTATTAGGAACTCGAACGCCGAACTCTGCGTAGCAAGCACCTGTGGACAAACAATATTCACATAAATACAAAAATATCAAGTCAAATTTATCACATCACTACATATTATAAAAAAAGTCCTTTGCCGCGTCTGTCTGTCTGTTTCGCGATAAACTCAAAATTACTGAAAGGATTTTCTTGCGGTTTTCACCAATAGACAAAGTGATTCATGAGGAAGGTGTATAATTTGTTAAGGTTTTGGACTACCCATGCGAAGCCGAGGAGGGTTGCTAGTTCAATAACTAGCAATCTAAATATGGGTACATTGTCAGATGAAAGTATAATACATTTTATTGTCCGATCCGTTTTTACCATATTGGAGTGTGAGTGTTTTCTTAAACTAAATAAAATAATAAATATAAATCTATATAAATACACGTTACTATCTAACAATGGAGTAAAATATTATCTAAACATGTTATATTGAGTAAGTAAAATTACGTAAGTTGAAGGTTTTGTCATCAGAGTGATTCTTGAATTGAATAATAACATGTAGTTTACTAAACTCTTTTATCCAATATTAAATGTTCCTATAATAACAGAGGATCTTCCATGTATGATTGAATGGATAAATTAAGCGGTCGCCACGCCAAATCCTGTGGGTTCAATCACTACATTGGACAAAAAATATTGTGTGCACTCTGAGATACAGGAATTACTTCTAGTGTATATAAACGTGCAGCCCCAGAACATTATAAGATGTAGCTATATATAGAAGAAGTAATCATGTTGTAAAAAGTACATGCATAATCTCACGCTTATATTATCCACTAATAAGTGGACAGAGGTCTATAACACCAACATTTCGCCAGATTTATCTGTAGGTCCCATATAAACTGGGTGAGCCCATGAGCCTATTGCTGTTTATCGGGAAATTTTCTAGAGTCCGTACTCCTACTACAAATTTCGTTTAGAGAAACTTAATAACAGTTTTCCTGACACAGTAATTGAATTTAAGTTTACACGCATACCAGTTTTCACTACCGCTGAGGCAAAGAGTTATTTTGTACTTTTTATTATAATGGTTATGATAAAACTGTCTACGTTTATAAAAGTACTCGCTCTAGTAAAATTTATAGTTTTGTTATTAGTCTAGCAGAATCTAGTTACTTTTTATAAACGTTTTACGCTGTGCCTTGGCATTAATATGCTAATAAATTTACGAAATACGAGACGCTTGGCTTAAATTAATTCTAAGTTCTTTATACTTTATAGTTCATATTATTTTTAGAGAAGTGTAGCAAGTTTGCTCGATTTATTTAATCGTAATATCGCCATTGAATGACTAATAGACAAGAAAAAGACAAGAAAAGGCACCAGATTCTAGTCACAGTACACACACACAATAATAGTACGTTAGAAAAGTATGAAAAATATTTTAGTAATAATTACATGATTAAACATAGTAGGCCTCCGTTTAAGTGTGAAAATACTTGCGATAGGAGACCCCGCTCTTCTATAAATTACAGTAAGGGCAGTGTGAGGAAGTATCTTTGCAAGACAGCAACTCGCAGTTATTAATTCTGTGATGAGCTCATCAACGCTGCACAAGGGAATACAAATTAGAAGTATTATACTGCGCTAGATTTTTTATAAATTACGTGAAGGTTAATCCAATATATTGATGTAGAAATGCTGAGACTATTCTTACGTAAGATATTATGTATATTTATAGCAGATATATAATCAAGAATTTTCGGACGTCACAACCGGATTGTATAAGGTTCAAGATTTTGTAAAAGAAATTTCATGAGATTCCATGGCTTCTGAATTTTCCTCTTAGTGAAGTTCAAAGCCATGAAATGAAAGCCTACAATTAAATAGTAAACATTTTAAGATGATGGCTATTGTTACTGTCATAATATTTTTGTTAGATTATTTTGATTTTGATTTAACATACATTATGCTATATCGTGGCAATAAAATAACTTTATTGATGTGATAGAACTACAAAAGTTTAATAAATTATAGCTTTAGGTTTCGCTTCACTGTCATATTACGTGTTATTGGAACGAAGTTCCTTATCGCGCGTTGCGAAAGGGTGCTAGACGGGAAAAATGTAGACCAAAAGTTGTAACGACACTTTTTGCTATAGTTGTAAGTTTAAGGTTATTTCTTAATATGTATGTATGGTTAATGTCCACAAGCCAATTATTACTAAAATTGAGCCTACTGATTAAGTTTATATTACATTATATTTGTTAATAATAAATAAATATTATTACAATTAAAAAAAAATGTATTACAATTCCTTCACTAATTAATCGACAGGAACTTCGTTCCATCCGGGTGTCTTTTGACACCTCTCAAGTTTTTTAAGCTGTAAAGAGGCTGTGACGTTAAAGATATTTTTCAATAGGGTCTCTGTTTTTATAGAGACTATGTAGAGTGGTCTGATCTCTACAAAATGGTTATGTATCATCTATCCGTCAAACACTTTTGCCGAACAAGAACCACAGAATTGGATTTTATTTTTTTATACTTAAATATTACTTAAATTTATTATTATTTGCCTTTAATATGTTTTATTCAATTCTATTTAGAAAATGGGGAATGGTATATAGTGTGATTCATCCGCGTATAATAAAGTCGAGAATGCCACGTTTTAAAATGTACACCGCATACTGCAGGTCGCTGTTTCCGTAGAAATAAAATATAATAATTGCTAAGTTAATACTATAATAGCAAAACATAAAGAGATCAAATTAAAAAGTTGGCATGTCCGTACAATTAGGAAATTATTTATTAAACTACATTGTGACATAATGATAGAATAAATACTATTTACGAAGCAAGCATTTGCAATTTTATTCAAATCTATATGTAAACGCTGTTATTATAAATCAATTATTAATCCATAGAGCTATATTTAAATGCAAAATGGACAACTGAAACTGGTGGGATATATAATTTATTGGTTAATAATAAATGTCTTTCACTTCAGGGGATTATAGCTCTATCAAATGCGGGCTTTCAATATTTAAATCGAAGACACAAATTATTTCCACGCTGGGAACTGGCAGCTGTAGCCATATTTGATGTATGTTTCGAAACTATAATTGAAAGGAACTGATGTTTCATCGTGCAATCGGTCGATTTAATATAATTATATTTTTTGAATCATTACATTTTAGTTATGAAACCTTTATAATATTAGACCTAAGGAATAATTAATGTCTGATGTAATTGAAATTTTGAAATTATATTTTTACTAGCTTTTGCCCGCGGCTTTGCTCGCGTTAATTTAGAATTTGACAATCAATTCGGGTTGCTTGTAATTATATAATTCAATCATGATTCGAAAGACACGTGGCACCATCTATATTATCATACGAACGTTATTACTGTTTTCCTCGGAAACAGTAATTTTTTTTGGGATGAAATGCCTATGTCCGTTTCTGTACACCTGTCAACGTATATGCAAAATTTCAGGATGATCGGTTCAGTGGCTTAGGCGTGAAAAGGTAACAAACAAACAAACTAATTTTTCTTTTCGTGTGGTTAGTGGCCAACCTGTTGTCAAGAGTTGTTCAAGCCACCCGTAGGCCTCTGACATGGCTTAACGACTGCTGTCAATTCGGCAACAACCGAGACCAACTTTTTACGTGCCCTCCGAAGCACGGAGACGCTCAGATGAAATACTATTAAGCGGTCACCCATCTATAGACTGACCGCACCCAACATTGCTTAACCTCGCTAATCGTTTACCGATCAGTGAGTGCAACTGGCTATGAGCGCCTCACATGTTACATAGTAGTTACGAAACCTATATAATATTAGACCTGAGGAATAAATAAATAATTATCTGTTGTACTAGTAGACTTAGAAAATATATTAAATAATTTATATCAAACGACATATTATAATGTAATTTTCTTTTTAAAGACAGGGTAGGGAGGAATTTGTCCTAAGGTACAAGCTAGGGCTTACAACACGCACAAGTCTCCTGAAAGTTTAAGTCGCCATATATTTGTATACAAAATGATATACCTATAACCGTTATTGGCGGCAGTTAAAAGTATTTATTGTTATTATAACAAGTACTAGCTTCTACTCGCGACTTCGCTATTTATTCAACAAGATTATTTACGGTGGACTGTAGTTCGACAAATCGTAAAGTACTGTTATTATTCTTATTGGTAGTTGTTCATTCAAAAGGTAATTAGTGTTCATAATACCTACTTCGACATAAGGCTTATAGTATTGACGATCATCGAATATTTTGTTTTAAGACAGTTTTTGTTAGGTTAAACTGTAGTATAATAATATCTGCTGTCCTTCCTACTATTATTGAGCATGTGTAACATTTTTGTAGAAGAAGGTTCTATTTCACAACGCACCGCACTGGGCTAGCCAAGTGCGCTTAGCCAAGCCTTTCACGTCTTTGAAGAATAACAAGATTCAAATTTATACATCATTTGTAGTAACTGTACTTATTCTTAAAAATACCTACGAATGACATAAATTGATATTATGTACAACTCATAGACATGAAGAATTCCTCACGTATTTTTCTTCACCGCTATGTCTATTAAAATGATTTATTTAATACGCACACATTTTCGGAAATACAAAGGTTAGTAACGTGCGGTCAAACTCGAAACTTGAATGCGGTAGATCAACAACCTACCTGCTGGGATATCGATGCTTTAAATATCAGACATATAGTTAGTAAATATCAGACATCTTAGTTTCTATTGTGTATATTCGTATGAAATCTTTAGTGCGTGTGCCGAAACCAAACCGAATCTATCGCTAAGCAGTGATTCCATGTTTTTATGATATGCGAAGATGAATTAATAGATATATGTATGTTAATTTTAAGATTATATATATATGTATATAATACTACTCTTATTGCGCAAAAATGCTATAAAGACATGGAACAGAATTAATAGCCCACTATGAGTACATTGATTGGTTTTCCATAAAAACAAATTAGATCAGATTAATTTATACTGATAAGCAAGTCTTAAATATTTTTATTTAAGCATTTCCATATATTCTGCAAGTAATAAATATACACTAGACGTGTTTTGTTAAACGTTCAGTGATGTAACAAACTGAAAACTAACATTGCAGAATAAATCTTTAAATCTACATTTTGCTGGCAGTTCTTGAGTAAGAATTGGCCTCGATCGAGGATAAGAACATTCGGGCGCGCGTACCATTTCTACAGAAGCGCTATAATAAAATGGTTACCATACAACAAGTATTTAACTCTTAAGTACAGTGAGATGAATTGTCATCTTTATTATTTAAGCACATTTAACATTATAATATACTAGCTTTTACGCGCGGCTCCGCCCGCGTGGTACCTACATCAATAAAAAGTAGCCTATGTCCTTCCCCAGGTTTTAACCTATATTATATTATACCAAATTTCATCTAAATCGGTTGAGTGGTTTAGCCGTGAAAAAGTAACAGACAGACAGACAGATAGACAAACAGAGTTACTTTCGAATTTATAATATTAGTAAGGATTAGTATAGGTACTTTTTAACAATCTACTACTAAAATGAATTCAAAAGAAGCTGCAATGACCCTATGTCTATACCTAGATTAAATGTATTTCAGAATCTATATTCATCTATTTCTTCTATATTATTAGTTTGACTTGATATATTGTCCTGCTTGGTGTTAAACCCACTGAAGCCGTTTTCACAAGTACAAGTATAAGTATAGTATAAGTATTTATTTCCAAAAACCATACAGCTATTACATACAAAGGAAAATTTAAACAAACTTAGAACACAAAGTATTTAGGAACACTGATACCCATAGTAAGATCTAACTTGAATTATGGGTATCAGGCCACAGCAAGTAAATTGATTACAATAATGTTAATGTTTATACAATTTTTATGTTGTTTGAACTATTAAAATACATAAAATACACATAAACCTACATAAGTCGTACAAGCTACTTGATAGTAATTACCTTGCATAGAAAAGGTAAATGAAGTTGCGAGCAATATCTAGTCCTAGTAGTCCACAGGGACGACGTCAGTTAGTATTTTAATAAGAACCCCTTGTTACATTAGACTTTACAAGCTAAAATACTGTGACTGAGCTTAATACACATACATAGGTGCATGTATTATTAGTCACCTTGTCGGTCTCCATGCGGTAAGTTTAACAGCTTCGTAACGCAGACATAAGACAAGAATATACTCACAAATAGTACTTTCATCTCTAAATATATTTTGTGCCGGATTGGTGGATGCTCAGCTCAGAATATTAGACGTATGTACATTTTTTTTTTGTAAGAGGTGCCATTTCAAAGACTTATCCATCTGTGTTAGATAGATATTCGTTTAACACTGACATCTATGACAGTAGATAGAAACTAATAGTACTCATTAATATACTGCTTAGTATTATTTATCTCTTACGTTTATATACATATATATATATATATAGTTCTCCTCATCGATTTCGATGACGGCGACCTCAGAAGTCATGGATCTTTTCTTTGGTGAGCTCTAATATGGCTTGCTAGACCGAACTTAGTCTTGAATGTCCTACGACAGCTGTGGCAGTAGAGTTGGCCTGTGTAAATTTACGTTTGTATAGTTGAGTATTGATAAATGTCTTTACAACTATTCTTTAGCCGTTATTCATGTAATGCCTCCAGAAAGATAATTGTCCAATCTTTCATTATTAGTTATTCTTTCGTATCTTCATAAGACTCAATGTTGTTCCGCACTTGGACATATTAGGCATAACGGAATATTGGTAAACTAAAAACTTCGACGTATTCAGATATTTATGCATGTTATATCTGAATAAGAGAACCAAATAGTGAACGTAAATGTGTGTTATTGTATTGTAAGCTACCGCCTACGCAAATATACGTTTACAGAGACGAACCTAAATAAATAAGATAGCTCTTAAAAAAAGTTTGTTCTTCTTTGACAAGGGACCGAACGTTATAAGGTTTTCTCAGCCATTCTAGCAACTATCAAGTTTCAAGATAAGACAGGCCGTGGCGATGACGATGTAGATAGACGTGATATATCTAATACTATCTATCTACTTTGGACTATAATTTGTTCGTCGTAAGACGTACATAATACAGTATGGGTTGTTTTGTTTTAAATTATGGTATATTTTGTATAGTAAAATGACTTTGTAGGAGGTTGTGCTTTTGTACGATCGTAAATTCCTAGGTTTACTTTGCGAGTCGAACAATGTGTTAAAGGTTTTATCCGTTAGTATGTAATAGCAGTACGGCAATGTGATGGGTAGTCGGCTAAAGGTTTGCCATAATAATATATTAGAATGGTCCTGAAACATACCTAGTAAAATATGTTGGTAGAACATTCTTGCTTTCGTCTTTGGGGAGGTAGTCTATGTAGGTACTATATTTGTTTGCTTGCCGAAATGGGATTAGTTGAAGGCTGAACTAATTCATAGAAATCTTGTTTCCCAAATGTTTATTATTCATCTGCAGGAGTATCCGAAATGTTTGTGTTGTAAGCAAAATTTACTTTCCATAGTCAAAGCATAATAATATCACTTCTATTAAAACTTTCTTTTATGAAGAAAAGCAACAATCATAATTTACAACTTGACTAATATTTACAAACCTAACTATTTATAAGTAAAACAAAATGAAAGGCACAAAATATAGGAATGCAAAATTAAAAGAAATAGTAAAAAAATGGCTGGTTTAGGCAGCGTCGTAGCGTTACTTCGATTAATAATGGGTGTTAAGCCCGCAAACACAGATACGGATTGAAACTTTAATTAAATAAGGATAACTTATAGACTCATGATCGTTTGTCTAAGAAATAAATCTAAATCGTTTGACAAAGATCATTACTAGAAATAAGTTTTAATGTAAACAATTTCCAAGTTCAGACTTGTAATTACGTTTTGTTATAATTATACCTATATAATTTCGAGAGGGTTTTCAATCACTCTGTGAAGCCGTTTCAGAAGTTATTATATAGTTTAAAATTTACGTAAGGTACTCACCGGAGAAGATGCTTGCTAGCGCAGCGATGATGAAGCTGATGACAACACCGGGTCCAGCGAATTTTTTAGCAACCATTCCTGCTACCAGATACATCCCGGTGCCGACGCAGGAGCCGACCCCAAGAGACGTCAGGTCCATCGTTGTTAGGCATCTCTGTGGAAGAAAACGTATTGTTAGAATACTTAATATATTGTCTATCAGATCTTACATTATAATATATACCTATAGATTCACACGTGTACATTCACAGAAGTATAGGCAGAATTGTGTTATACCTGCTTATAACTTATTATTATTACTACATATTTTTGATCGATGTTTTTTGGTAATACGAGTAAATTGCTAACTATTGGGTAGATTATGAAACTCTATAACCATTGAGAATATATTGAATAAAATGCTTATAACACCTACCTATCCGGGATCACCACACGTTTGCGCAAACAAATGTCACGGTATCAAGAGGGCATCAGTTAAGCTATATTCCAGTTATATCCGATATTTTTATACATTAAGCACCGAGTGGTCATAAGTTACGTGGTGAAATAACATTAAAGAGACGTTGCGTCAAAAATTTGGAAGATAAAACCTCATACTTTTAACTTGGTATCCCATTGAATGTTATGCCGGTTATAAATGACCACGAATAATACATTTTCTATTGTGTCTGCAGCACGGCATTCAATGTGTTGAATAGTATTGGAATGCTATACACAGAAACATAATAATAATTATTGATTTGCGATCTCTCGTATTTAATCATTTATAATACAACTCTTTTAAGTATTATATTAATTTTATTGTTATTTGTTGTACAAATTACAGACTTCTGACCCAATTGTGTGCCAATTGTAATCTTATGTCAGGATTGCCGTTCAAGCTACGAGAAGACCACTAGAGAAGCACTTCTATCCTATAGAACACAAACAGATGACAATGTGTTCAGTTTTTGCGATATGAAGCACATCAAAAGTCCTAAAACCGAATTATGTTTTTATTTTGCAACCAAAGGAAACCTAATATTGTCTGCTGTTTACGCGAATGTTATTCATTGAAATTAAACTACTATACACGGATTTTATCGCGTTGTTTATTTGACACTTTATTACATAATTTAGAAACTGTTACACTACTACTATCTTAGTCGCCCCGTGACCATGGCTGCTGAAAAGCAACCGAAAAGTCGGGGAAAGTGTAAACATAAATATAAATAATTTTAATAGTTTCAATAATTTAATTAGCTTAAAAATTAGTAAAGTTTAATAGTAATAGTAGTGTAATAGTTTCTAAATTATGTAATAAAGTGTCAAATAAAAAACGCGATAAAATCCGTATATAGTAGTTTAATTTCAACAACGGAAACATCTTAAAATCGGACAGACTATAATATGCTATTGCTATCTAAGTCGTGTCACCAAAGTAATAACGCTTTACGTAAAGTAAAGAGAAATTTGACACTATTCGGAAGCAAGGACGACATGTAAATTGAGTTTGAGACTTTAAAGGCTTACATCGGACTACATTAGAGCTTAACGTCTCATCTTTGTGAGGTGCATCGAGAACAGACAATTGATATTATCTATAGTGTTGTTACGTAAGCTTATAACGTTTGCAATTTGTTAGTTTAGATCGAATGTAGGATTGCTAGGCATAGAATGGCGTGCAAATTGGATTGGAATGTGTCTTGTCATATTTTTAAAGAATGACTGCCTGTGGTGTGCTTATAGAGCAGTCGCATTCACTAATGTTGCGCTATTGTTCACGAGGTCTGTGATCTGATAGGGTTCTGGTCAATTTATTTTTAAGCTAGTTGCGTGTTTTCTATCAAGCAATTCTGAATAGCTACGCAGAGGCTGCAACTGGCTCCGGTAGGCAAAAATAGTAAGAAGCTTGCGCTACATGACGTGGGACCTAAAAACTGAATGCGGGAATCTCTGCCTATACCCGTTGGGTATAAAGACATGATGTAATTCCTCATATTGAAAGACGCAGTGGAAACTTAGGGCAATTCTAAGCTGCTTGGATAAAGGCGCATCTTTATTCGAACTTTTTGATTTACTCTACATTAAACTATAGAAGATTGCAGTGGGATGAGCATGTATTGTCCGTCATGAGTAAGCTTTCTTGAGTTTTAGGTTTTAGCCCTGGCAAAGCAACATTTTATTTGCTGGGTGCAATGGCCCCTATTTTAAGTATAAGCTTTCATATATTACGGTATTAATATAGTGTAAAATAAACCTTATATTATTACCTTAATAACATAAGAACTATTAAAATTTATATTCTTGAAAGAATAATTGGCAGTATAATACGTGATCTTTTCGCCAGCTATACACATTATGTTTTAGGTAATAATATAATATACAGAAAATAAGAAGATATATTAACAGCGCACAAAAGTTAATAACGATCATATTGGTTTGTTTTTATTACTCTCAAAACAAAATCGGTTCCATAAAATCTTTTGCAAAACAGTTAAAGCCTATTTATTCCAATGATAGCTATTTCTTTCATGTAAGCTCTTTAATTAATCAATTCTATTTCTAATTTATAAAATTTTCGACACAAGTACGATCATATAATAATATATAATATATCAATAAATGGCCTTCAGTACAAATCTAGTGTAGGTATACCAATGAACATTATTGTACTCTAAAACCAATGATATTGGTTTTAGAGTACAATAACCTAATGTAGCTTGTCAAATCAACTGTCTTAACACTGGTATGACAAGTGGAAAATTAGGTGGAAATGAGTTACTAATTATATTATAATGAACGCATCCGCAAACTAGATTCAATAGTATTGCATTGAATGACTCGGACAAATTGTGCTATTCTGTTGTATAAACTTCGATCACAATTTCAAAGCCAATTCGGATGAGCGAGCTCGATATCCGCAGTCGTACCAATAAAGTAGGAGCTTCTGTGTTAACATTGTAGGTACTGTATCTACTAACGCTGTAAGCACTGGTTCAATAGCTACATGGATCAATTGATTCCGTTTTGTTTTGACAGTTGTTATTCAAGCCAATTATACCTACATGAAACAAATTATTTTAAGACAACGACTGCCAAGCTTTTCGTAGAGTTCATATTAAATTAGGCGCCGAGTAAAATGATGTGAAACTGCTGTGTTCGCATATTTGCACAATAGCTATTTAAAATGTGTTTTTGTGTTAAAATACAGTAATAAGCCATCCCTGCCGAAATGAATTACTGTAATGAGTTTAGCTTATATAATAATCAGATTCACGTTAAATCAAACAGTAATAAGAACTGAAATCTCATTCTCTTGGTAAGATAACAAATTTATAGGATGAATAATTCCATAATGATATTAATATACGTCAGAATTCTCAATAACAATAATAAATAATTAATTGTTATGAGAATTGGTTGCTGATATTCAATTTTATTAATATGTGAATTCGGTTAAAATATAGCGCTTAAAAATGATTTAACATCCATTGAGCATGAAATATATTTGATAAAGTTCTGTCATTTATGAAATGTAGTTGAAGTTTCGGAATATAAATGCACTTCAATCGAGTTTGCTCAACAGCTGTGTTGCCCGTCGGACGGTGGATGCGAACTTGTCAATTGATACCTTAAACTGAGTTCTATTTAAAGCTATATAAAGTTGAATATTCTCTGCTATGTCTTAAGTGGCTCAGAGAGTCGCACTTTTGTCTCTTTCTTCTTTGAGTTGCCTGATGTACCCTTTGAACTAAGATGAACTAAAGCATTTTAAAACTGTATTTAAATATGACGCCTTTCGACGCCTTTGTAAATTTATATTTCTGATAGTGAGAACAGAAAAGATTATTTCCAACAATTTTTGTTTTGATAATATCAAATTTGAGAAGTTTTGTCCAGTGGCTTTAATAAATGTTTCAATAGTCCATACGTTATTTTCATTATAATCGTGTGCTAAATTATAATAGTAAACTTTAAAAAGGTTAGATATAAAATTTTGTTAGATATTTACATAGTTTATAATTCATTGTCTGATTTAGAGATAATATGTAGTACAATTCTCAAATACATATTTATGCATTGCCATTTAATAAAGATATTATGTATTTTTTTGAATAATCTATAATCTGAATTGAATGCTATATTAATTCTTATCACATACTTCTTGTTAGCTCGACTTTTTTCGATTCTCTCATACGTGCATTTTAGCCAGAACAACTACAATTTCGACCGCGTGCGTTCGTGCAAGTCGGTATCTTTTTTAAGAACTACCAAACGAAACGACCACGAAAAAAAAAAACGATTAAAATATGTGCGGCAAAAGTGTATTTCTAAAGCGTGTTATTCTAATAATATATTTCATTTATTATTGCTAGATATTGTTTTACTTTTATCATTTTTCCCAAACTTCTTTAATCGCACTTAACTTGTATTGCTGGAAATCATTTAGGTACAATGTATTTATTATACCGGACCGTTCAAGATGTCTGTCATTCGTTATTATAAGAATAAGTTAGAACAACATTTAAAAATAAAAGTCTGAAATTGAAATGGGTCGCATAATTAAAAGCTGAATAAATTAACATTTATTTATATATAAATGTTAAATACGAGATGAAATATTTTTTATCTGAAAACGAATGTTTCTAACGAATGAAGAAGAACGTTACGATTTTATTTATGTTTAAGGATAATCAGACAAGCGAAGGAATGCTACAATGAACTTTATGATAAAAAATAAAGTATATCATTTAGAACGTGATAAGTATGGGCGTGAGCCTGCGACCAATGAATGGTGACGACTGCTACCAATTAAGCTATATATGGTTCAGTTCCATAGATTCAGTTTATTCTAAGTACCTGTACGACTTGTTTTAATTTTAAAATACTGTTTTGTCTGGTTTCTTCTTGGAATCAGAACTATCGAACGATTTTCTTTTATGTAATTTTACGTTTTTAATTGATTTGATATAGTGCCAGAGAAAATTACCGCCAATTCTAAATAATAAAGAAGTAGTTTAGTGCAAACATATATATGTTATCTGAGAAATATAACCCAGAAGCACTATTCAAAGCGCGAATCAACCAGAAAACTCATTATCCATTCATTTGAAAATACACCGTCTTTTAAACTGGGTATTGCATGTTTCCGATCTCACTTTTTTACAATTCAAACTTTACAATACAGGCCAAAAACAGCATATATTACGAGAGGGACAAATCTAAAGAAAATTTAAAAGTACTCCGTCCCTAGAGAACTTAGTTCGATGTTTTTTATCGCCAAATAACTTTGAAGGTAGTCAAGTTAGAAAACTTTGAAATACTTCGATGAACGTTTTTAATTAGTTACTATAAGCTTTTAAAAAAGAGTTTGGTCATCAATTTCGTTTTGCATGAAAATAAAGAAATGATGAAGCAATATTTAAGAAAATAGAACGGTAGGTTTAAAGGTGGCGAGACTTGCCCGAGCGCTAACTTTAACTAACTTCGCGAAAAGACAAGATGGATTAAGTGTTTGGATTATATTTGAACAGCATTGAAGTTTTATAAGGGATGAACTAAGACTATTGGCTAATCCATCCGATGGATATTATATTAAAGTTACAAAAATGTAAATATTACAAACACTGTTTATAAGTCTGCTCATACATTGCGGTTAATAGTTTATGAGAGGAAAGGTATTAGGATGTACCTCAAATGGCGTGGCCATATAAGAGCGCTACGATTTACATAAAATTTTGCTTGGTTAAAAGAGCATATTCTTTCATCTTTCAAGTAATATAAAATATCCCACATGCCTTTTGTATCAAAATTCCAAAGTACTAACATTCCGGCAGCTTTTTATAATGCACATCGTACTAAAACAACATACTATTTACTACTCTTGATTATAACACGGCACTTACTAACAGAGCGACGGAAAGATATCGTTCAGTCTCAATCTAAGTATATTTTTACCAATAGGTTTTTCGCATTTTTAGGTCCATTTCTTTATAATATTAACAAAATAACTGCGATTTATGACAAAAATTATGCTAACACTAAGCAATTAGTTCAACAATATTTACAAACCTTGAACTACGATCAAACTGAAAATTTGATGCCTGTTGTTCAATAAGTGTTACGCAATAAAATAGCTCTTTAATTAGTCATAGTAAACACTTAGTTTATAATGTAATTCATAAGTTTTTGTATACAAATAATAATATACAGTATGTGCCCTTAACGCCTGTGGCACACCTTCTATATTATGTTTACAATTTAACGTAAGCTCTGTATCCATTTGTACAAATTAAAGTTGAATAAATGATTATTATTATTATTATTTGTTTCTCTTTCACGGGTATATTCCTAATACGTTAGGAAAATACCCGGCCCTTTGGGAGGCTTACACGGAGTCATGGTTCCAACGTGAAGAGGCCCTTCGAGAGTTTTAGTTTTATTATTCATCATCATCATCATCAGGCTATAATAGTCCACTGCTGGGCATAGCCCTCTCCCAAAGAGCGCCATAGCGCCGTCTTCAGCTTGCCGCATCCAGCATCTGCCTGCAGTCTTTCGCAGATCGTCATCCCACCTGGTCGGAGGGCGTCCTACACTACGTTTGCCGAGTCGCGGTCTCCACTCAAGAACACGCTTACCCCAGCGGTTGTCGGTTCTCCGCGCGATATGGCCAGCCCATTGCCACTTCAGCTTGCTAATTCTCTGAGCTATGTCGATGACTTTGGTTCTCTGTCGGATATATTCGTTACGAATCCTAGCCTTCAAAGAAACTCCGAGCATAGCTCTCTCCATAGCTCGCTGAGCGACTTTGAACCAGGTAGACCAACCCTACCGTGAGTGTCCATGTCTCGGCTCCATAGATCATTATTATTAAAAAATAAAAAAATAAAAAAAATAAAAATAAAATATCTTTATTTCGGACATTAATGTTGGTATGTACCTACATAAAAAAAGTCCATAGATTGTTTAGTAATGGGTTAGTAACAGAATGTACTTATAGTCTACATATATTAGTAGTGTTGTGTGTTGTGTGTTGTTGTTATTATTATTATTATATAGAATAGAATCCATAACATTTCGTTTTCAATCAAAATATGAACTAGAACATGAAGTGATTGGATAAAAAGATGTACTAAAAACTACAACAAATTCAATCCACACCTAAATCTACTCTGATGTAGCAAAAAATACGAAATGCATAGAAGTGGCTTGTTTGTAGCTCGTAGTGGGATCTACAAGTGTCCGGTCGCTGTGTTACTTTGCATATCGGTGAAAACACAGTATGCTGTCAGTAGAGTGAAAGAGCATCACTGCGCTATGTATGACCAAACCTAACTCAGAGCTTTTTATCCTTTTGCACGTTTTCACTTTGAAGCATTTCCACACAGGCAGATTTTGCCTGTTAAAGGGGCGGTATGTTGAAACGTGTTCTATAAAAGGCTTTGTTGTCACTGTCCAGTACAGTTACATGTTTGCGTCAACTTATTTTCCTTTTCATTTTTCGTTTTTAGCTGCGCCTTGAATTTTTCATATCGTTTTTAAATGCAAGCTGTTTGCCGTAGTAATTTAACGTAAGGTTGTTAGATATTGCTAGACAAATTAGAATAAATGCTATATTTCATGAAATAGTAATATTCTCATCTTGATCTTCAATGTATTCAAATCATTTTCATCAAATAACTGCTAGAAGCGCTGATTAATGTTAAAAAACAGTATTACCTCCTCTACGCAAAATTCATCGCAGAACTACTGGTAAAATATATTTTTATGCGGTTACGACAAAAACTAATAGGTATAGATGACCTATGCTTGCCTTTTATCTATACATTGTGTCGGCCACAAAATTTAAATCGCTATACAACCGCCAACGGCATGATAATACAAAGCCTTCTTAAAGGTGCTTCGGATATTCATCCCAGGCTCACAACTCATCATTATTTGGATCCAATTTGCCGAGGGTACCTACTTTCTAAAACAGCCTGTTCTCTTAACTAAAATAATATATTTATTATAATAATTATCTTTCAATTTTTGTGCATCAAATTGTCCCATAATATACAGAATATTTAACAATGTACGTATATTAATATATATGCTTATCATAGACTCAACCCTTTGCCTGAATTTAGCGACTAACCTTAATGTCTCTTAGTAAACTTACTAACCAATAGATTTTGACGTTTGTAAGAGTTACTGTGTGACCTAAATAAATGAATAATTTTTGACTTTGACTAATCATTTCCACCCGAAAACATTAAGTCTAAACGGTTAATCCTTTTAGTAACTTAGATTACATACAAAATAACACATAACTCATTGTCACACACGAATTGAGATAAAGCTAAATGAAAGTTATTTAAAAAAGTACGATTGATCGGAGCGGTAGTTGAAGTGAAGCAGTTAAAACAAATTTTCTATTTAAAAGAGATTCACAATCAGTTTCGACATTTAGTTGGATAGCCTTAATGGAGATTTTCTAGTTTCGGTTGCTGCACCAAAAGTACTTTAGTGGAGAAAAATCGTGGGTCTAAAAGCTAAAGCAAAAAATAGCTTAATGGTGAGCTGATTTAGAGTTTTAAATAAATGATGGAGTTTTGTTTAGAGTTTCGAGGAAGATTAATACGTTGCAGTCTGGTTTGAAAATACCAAAAATATGTTTGTTAAGTGTTAATATTTATACAATAACACATCTAATAACGTCGTAACAGCAAACACTAGAGGGTCTTCATCAAACGTTGCAAACTTGTTGAAAGCCCTCACTTTCAGGCACTGTAAAGCTACTTATACCTTCAAGCTATTAATAATAATAATATAATAATATTCTATCACATATACACAGCACCATCTAATCCAAACTAAGCAGAGCTTGTACTATGGGTACTAGACAATGGATAAACATACATATATACTTTTTTTTTGTAAATACATGTATATTATACATAGAAACACCCAGACCAAGACAAACAACCATGTTCATGCACACAAAAGTTTGACTTGTGCTGGAATCGAACTCGCGACCTCATGCGTGGCAGTCGGTTACACTAACCACTATGCCATCGAGGCCAACATTGTGCATGGAATTCCTCTAAGTATTTTAGATTTGTATTAAAAAAGACAACCGTCCACACGAGGAATAACGTCTCTCCTGTGTATATACACAGGAGAGACGTTACTCCTCGTGTGGACGGTTGTCTTTTTTAATACAAATCTAAAATACAACTGTGAAAGTCAAAGTCAACAGCCGCAGTGGCAGTGAGGTGGTAACTTAAACCACCAGTATCCCATCCATAGTTCTTATACAGAATTTTATCTTACTATGTACACATGAATCAAAGTGCTATTTTCAACGCAGTTCTCAACCAATAGAAAAATAATACTAGCTCATTAGAATTGCCGCGTTAACCGACTCTGATGTAGAGCAATACTGGTCTGGGATCGTCGATCATGCAATCATCGATTATGGAAATGTTCATCGCTTCGTAAGGCAAAAGTGTTCGTGGAGGATTTTTCCTTTTTCTAAAGCTAATTTATTTATTTATGTATTAGGAAGACCAACAGCTTTGAAATACATAGTAGTGAAAATAAATATATTTCCTACATAACTGGCGATAAATTGTCTATTTATATTGTGTGCAACAAAGGCGCCTTTGTTTAAGTATCCATTACCGCCGTAGTCAACGCAATTTTAATATAAAGTGGAGAATGATCTTTGCCTTTTTACTATAACTAGTGTTCGTCCTGTAAATGAAGTTTAACCATCATCAAGCATAGCATACATATATGAATTTACATATAATAAAAGAAACGAACTGTTGCCATAAAATAAAGTTGTTAATAGCTACAAAATTAAAAAAACAAAAAATTATCATTTAACAAACAGAGGAGAAAAGTTACTAAACTATTTTTCTTTGCTTATTTATATATAATTTAGGTATAACTTTATTGATTTCTTAATTAATAAAATAATATTGTATTATAAAAACATATTTTAAGAATACAGTAATCTATTGTGCATTTTGTACTATAACAATATTGCTAGGATGTTAGGAGTAAGTAAAACAGTAATAATTTGTAGAAATATCACGTATTATTCATTAGATGTCTAAATCTCTGTTTTTGTCACTTATTGACATGTTTATACTTAATACGAAAATGTTTAAGGGATCTATTACCCTCTAGAGAATATTTGGATATCCAAACATGTTTCCTGATCAATTTAAAAATAAAAAACATCAGAAACACCACTATACATATATCCTAATAAGTTAGTTGAGTAAACTATTATTCATTTAAAATAGGACAGATAAATAATTATATTAAACCTATATTATGATTCGATATTAAATTGATCATCAATATAAGAGTACTCTTTAAACTCCCACTAGACACAAATTCAATCACTTAAGAAGAGACATTATATTGCTTCACCGATAAAAGCTTCTTTCTTGTTCTTGATTACAAGCGGGTAGAAAGTTCAGAATCTGACATGCGACGTCTAAATGACACCAGGGAGCTTAGCGACAACACACGTACCATAATTGGCTTATTGCATTGAACATTACGGTCGATATCTGGTTAAGTACTTAGCGAAGAAAATGAGACTATAGGGAAAACTGCATTGCATCCGATAGATGAAATCGGCTTAGTAAGTGAGGCTAGTTCACTGGCGAAATATACCTGCATACTAACTATTTAAACGCCGAGACGTATTTATATATCTACCTATGCATATACATATCTGAAAGGCTAAGTAGACGTGTATTACATCCTATTCCGTCGTGTGGTTTTATGACACACATAATAGGGTATCTATTGCTGCTGACATAGAATCAGAGTCTATCTACTGTTACTAAGAATTTCTCTAATAACACTTCTTCGACCCGAGAATTTAGGCACAGTAGTCACATTCACTAAAGAGACTGTCATTAATATATTTCAAAAGGACAAAAAATGGCTAATTCGAAGCCACATTATCTACCATGTCTGCTGAATTGTCATCTATATATTAATACGTGAAGCAAAAACTTTGTACCCCTTTTTACGAAAATTGCGCGCACGAGTTTGAAATTTCGCACAGTTGAAGTTTATATAGTGGAGGAGTTGCGAATCCTAATATTTATATAAAATATGCATTATAATGACATTAAATTAGTGAAAAAATATTACACACATGAATGCGATTCGACTGCGTGTGTCAAATGCATGGTTGTCCATGCATTTGACACACGCAGTCGAATCACGTTCGTAGTATTTCTGCATTGTTCGTCTGACATCGTACAATTCTTCGTAATTATGGTTACATATACCTTATTTATACGTAATAAAGAGAAAAGAAAACAAAGTAGCTAGCTTAGGAATATTGTCAATGAAAGAATAGGTATAGTTAAGTAAATAATAATTTGTTTAAATGTTAAAAAAAGATAGGTATATTAACGTGTATGTATAGCCTTGGCAAAATCTAAATGAAATGGGTGTTTTAGGGTAGGTATAATTATAGAAAATAAAACTTTAATAAGTATCAAACTTAAAATTTAAATCAATTATAGTCGAATTTTGACCATTAGGCGACTGCTAGTTAAAATAATATATTGAATGGTTTAATAAAAAGTCTAGTGCTATACGCTATTTAAAAAATAACTATTAACTAAAAAGGGTGATAGGCGCACTAAGACTGCCGGGAATGTCTCTCTCTGGCTGTCAGGGCTTAAGATTTTCCCATTGCGATGGCCAGTAAGCGGATAAACTAAGTGATAAAGCGTGTTATACTTCATCCGTGTCATATAAACGACATATACCTACCTCTTGAGAGCTTTATGGCTGCATTCAGCGGTTTTAACGTTAGATCCTTTCATATGGAGCTACACTTTTAAAGACAATTATATCCTCTGTTTGATTTTTCAACGTAAAAGATTCAGTGATATACTTAAATGTTAAACGTGTTGCAATAATATAAACTAGCCAGATTGTTACTTATTTAATGTGAAATGTAAAATAAAAATGACAATGGTTTACCTTATGTATCTTAAATGATACATGCAATATATTTCTTTGATTTCATTGCTTTAGATTAACGATAATTAACTGTGCAGTATTTTTAAATACTGCACATTTAATTATGTATTATATTAAATTTTGTTTCAATACTTTTTATACCGTATCGCGTCGTTTTGTAATTTGGTTATATAAACATCTATAAAATGTTAAGAAAACGTAATTAAAATAGAAAATGGATATAAAAAATATCAATTCAGTATCTTTCTCCTGCAAACCTCTCATTTTTGACTGAAAATTGTAGTAGTACGGTAATACGAAATATTACAAATTTGTAATGTTGCCTGATATACCATTTTCTTTTATCGAACTCTTGTCACATGACTTTAATTTGGCAGCGAAAATTTCTTATTTTATTTTTTTGTACAAATTCAGAAAATCTTTTTTAACTAGCGTTAAAAGGTACAGTATATACAACGTGAGCAATTGAATAAAGGAAGACGTCGTGAGGGAACCTGCATGTATGAGAGGTCTCAGACATGCAGGTTTCCTCACGATGTCTCCATAATGTCCGCAAAGGTATGATAAGATTGCCCGCCCGCACTGGGTCACACTCTTCTCACATCAAGAAAAGGCTCATCCCAGCAGTGTGTCAGGTATACAGGTCTGATATTAGGGCGCCATAACATCGTGTCATGATATTGCTTCACTTTTTGAATGTATTAAGGTTGAACTGAAAGCTGACTATTATGAAACGACTTAAGTATAGCCTCTATATTTTGCAATGGTTCATAATATTCGGTATTACTATGATCATAGAATCGTGAATAGACATTGTCGTATCGTATAGCTGACCATAGGATATCTAGGGTTGGTTATTTTCATTTAGCGACATCGAATCTAGTGGTTTAAATGGTCACCTCAACACTGCTACGTCGAGTGTTATGAGTTCAAATTCCACACGAAACAATAATTTTAGTGATCTAAAACTAACTGTGTCCGTTCCTTTTTTGTTAAATCCGCGATATTGGCATTAGCGACCCAGCGGCCGTAGCGTTGTTAATTGTATCAAATCTAAACAAATCTTGTTTTTATGAGGGTCCAGTAATGACCGAATTATTCTTGTTAGATAAATTCTCCAGATGCGTGGTGTTTCTATCAATCCTGACTGTAAAATAATTTGTATCCAATATCATTAGCTACCTATTATAATTTTTATATTGTCGTCCTGGTAAATAGGGAAAATAAAGCTTTAAGGAGACATTGCATCAATCAAAGAGAGTAGTGGGTCCAGCTAGGATTGCATTATTATAGACTAAGAAACTCTTTATCTTGCTTTCCACTTTAGGAGTGCAATAAATTCTTCACCAAGGGATGCTGCAACGCTGTTAAGCTGCTTACATTCCATTAAACGTCACCATTTATATTGGTCGCCTGTTGATTTATTGGAGAGCTTACATTCCATTAACGATAAAATTTCGGTATGTGATACATAAGAATACAGTGTATCGACTCCTTTACTCTGGACCACTATTTACGACACATCCTGTATATATAGATTAAATATTCGTGAAATATGTTGCTAATTAAGTTATTGGTAGCCGCAGGCATTGGTTACATAAGTACTATCGGTTAATTAAAGTTTGCCAGGCCAATTATAGCAGGGTAAAATCACTACGAAATTATGATATAGATATTTTAATTACGTAGAAATCGCCATAATTTATATTAAATAAATCAGCCAATACAGGTACACCAGCCAGCCAGTACAGGTAGCAGGAATAGATTCATAAGTAGCCAAAAAGATTTGAGTCATAACAAACTAACAAAGTAAATTTAAAAAAGTTCATACTTAGAACGTTGGACTGCTACGCATAGGTTATAGACTGCAATCCGGATGCACACTGACTTTTCGAAGATATGTGCGCATAGTTATTTAACGCTTACTTTAACGGTGAAGGAAGATCATAAGAAAATCTGCATGTCTGAGAGGTGTCCACACAGGGATGGCGTGGTAGACTATAGCCCAACACTTCTCACACTGAGAAGAGGCCCGTGCCTAGAAGTGGGATAGTGTGTATATAGGACTGATATTATATATATGTACATATATATATATATATATATCTATTATTATTATCTATATATATGTATATCAAGGAAGATGGCCTGACTGACTGACTTAGAGACAACGCACAGCCTAAACCGCTGGTCGTAGGAACTTGAAATTTGGAGAGCATGTGTGTTTTAATTTGTAGGGGTGTACTAAGAAAGGATTTTTTGAAGTTCCACCCTTAAGGGGGTGAAATGGGGGGTGAAGTTTATATGGAATTTACTCATTTCTGGACTCTTAAGTATAAAAATAAGTATACAAGTTATTGATTATAATTGAAAATGACCTGTGTAGGTAAAATGGACAAAACTTTCTCATTTCTGGATTTAGAAGTATGAAAATTGGTATATCGGGTCCTGACTATAAACAAAAATGATCTATGTAAGTGGAATGGACTAAACTCCCCCCTAGAGGGGTAAAATGGGGGGTAAAGTTTGTAACGATATTTTCTCATTACTGGACTTAGCAGTATGAAAATATTATTATAAGCAGAGTACAACCCGAATTGACTGTCAAATTCTAAATTAACGTGAGCGAAGTCGCGGGCAAAAGCTAGTTATATTATATTATTGCCGTCTACATGATTCCAGAATATAAAAACTCATATATACCCGTATTAACGCTGGCCCGCAAACATGTATCCAAACTTATACCACGCAACCAATAAACCAATCCTAAGCTAGAAAATTAAACGACTCAATTTCTATAAATCTTATTCATTTGTGTCCTAAGTCGCGTGAAGTACTGGTTTATAATACAAACTTTGAACTAATATTGTCCTGAATGACTTGCATTATTTCGAGCAAATTAAGCTATGATCGTCAAAAGCGGTCACTAGCTATTGATGCCTAGTGTAAACAAACTGTCACGGCTTACAAGCGTATTGCCTAAAACAACAGCTACGCCGTAAATCATTGGAATAATTCAGAGATCCCGAAGGAAAAAGCAATATAACAAACCGGGTTTCAATCGGGTATAGCCGTGGGAGGTGCGTCGCGATAAAATATTTGTTATAACATAAGACAGCACGGTGTATATTTTCAGAAGTCTAAACATAATAACAGTATCGAAATTATCAGGAATAGATAACAATGTAGTAGGTATCGTATAGTATTATCAGTGTAGTTGTTTTTCATTTTAGACTCACATTTTATACGTGAACGGTGTAACTATAAAAGCTGTACTGTAACAGAACACTATAGCCGGCAATAGGAATGTAGTAACCATTACACTTATCTTATCTTATGTGGGGGCCAGTCAGTGCAGCCCGGCGACACTTCGACCCAGTAGGATCTTTTGTGTCGACACTCCCAATAACGACTGCCATAGATGTTCATGGCAGCCGGGACCAACGACTTAACGTGCTCTCTGAGGCACGGAACAGGCAATAATTGTAAATCAATAAGCACCTAATTTCGAAAAGTCATATAACTTTCGAAAGTCAAAGGTACGCGACGTGGATTTGAACCCGAGACCCGCTGCTCCTCTCAACCATATCGCTGCTCTCAACCATTACACTTACTAAATCTGCTACAAATATCTTCTATCTATCACAACTGATATGGCTAATGATGATATTGATAGGTATTTATTTTGCCTGTAGATCGTATATCACATCGTTTGTAAAGAAGTATACACGAAGAGATTTCAGTATATGTCTTGTTGTCGCTAGTGAAACATTAGAAGGCCACCTGATGATTAACACTAAAAGTCACACATGTGCAGTAAGTCGATAAATATTTGTGAGATTTTGAATTGCTTTTCATACACGATAATTTAAATTCCTGATGTGTTACAACAGTATTAATTAAATGATAATAATTTTAATCACAATTCATTACTAAAGAGGAATAATAAGTAAATTTACATTAATTTATAATACCTACTGTTACAAATACTTTAAATATTTATCTAATTATGTCACTGACTGTACAGGCCTGTGATTTCTTGGCTTTACCGAAGCAATTCTTAAGAAATACATGTAGGTCGCTGCCCACCATTAGCCATATAGGCGACGTACAACCACAAGCTGTTTGCGTAACCTAGGTTAGGATGACTGTTGAAAATAAAATATATCACTCTTATGTTCCTACTTAAAGACATTGAAGTGCGTAAATGTCTTTTCTTTTCCCTGACTTTCAAGTAACTAAAACGTTGAACACCTGAACTCGAAACAAATATCTCTTCGATATATAAGCAAGAGCGTATTAGAAAGCTACATCCCCACCCTGTATAACGTAATGCTTGTTGTTGTTAAAAAGTTCAATACACGAACTTTGAACACACCACTCAATTTTGTCACATAACATTCAGCACGATGTACGTCTTAAACTATACGTTATCGTGTAACAGCAGACAATTGCCAGTCAGTTACGTATAAACAACGGTGGCATGACTTCAATTAGATGTCACTGCATCTGTTGTATAATCACAGGCGCCAGGGGTGAGCGCGCGGACGAATACTAGAAGTAAACTATAATTTGCACAGCTAATTAAACGCAGAGTTCACAGCAATTGAGTGAACTCATTCCTCATATTGAATAATTATTCGAGTTGCTTACTGCGTCGTTGTTTAAGTCGTATAAGTTAGCTTTACATTTCTTGTAGAGCTAGACCTTTCGTAGATTATATACAATGTTGAGAAATTTAGATTTAGACACGAAAGGGTTAGATATTTTTGTAAATAGTTACCTAATTCCTAAAGAGCTTACGGCGAAAGTATGAAAGTTAGCGCCACCGCGTAAATATATTTCATATTTGTAACAGTGTTTTATTCAAAATGTTGATCATAATAATATTACCTTATCAGTTTCACAATATCTCATCAACATATTTACCTAATTAACCAAATGTAGCGAGATAGCTAAAATTATAACCTTAAACGTCCTTGAAGTGTGTATGCTCCTTTAGATTAATTTACCTATAAGTATGCTCCTTAATAATAATATTGTACTCTGCTTACTATACAGTTTACTTCATAATGCGCATTATATTGTAATAATTATTCAATAAACTAATTTCGTACGTTCTGGTTGTTCTTTTAATTTATCATAGGACCCCCAATATTACACTAACTAATATTATCAATACTAATGTGAGTTTGCATGTTTCTTTGTTACGCTTTCACGCCTTAACTAATCGACAGATCATCATACAATTTCGCATATACGTTGTCAGGGATACAGAAAAGGACATATGGTATCTTTTATCCAGAAAAAGTATCGTTATTAATCTAACCTAACCTAAAACTAGACATAATAGTTTTGTCGTGGAGGTCTTTAAAAACATACAAACAAGGGTCACAAAGGACACCCAGACTCACTCGCTGCGAATAGAACGAGTCCAAAAAAGGTTTATCCGACACCTAGGATACTCAAAGGGAAGGCAATTTAAATATCTCTCTTATCTCGATAAACTAGGCTACTACAAAATAAATACCCTGGAAGCCCGAAGGGAGCTATTGGATTTAAGATTCGCGTATAAACTGCTTAATAGCAACATTGACTGCCCACAATTATTGAATAAATTCAATTTTAGAGTACCCCGTAGACCACCTCGTAAACCTTTATCACCCCTAGCTCCACCTCTTCGCCATACAGGGTTTGGTGTTAATTCGCCAATACCCCGCATGTGCAAACTTATAAACGAATACAGCGACCTGGCTGACGTCCATTCTGATACAATATCGACGTTTGTCAGACATGTCAAATGTATTAAAAAATGTGATAAATAATAATTAAGTATATAATATCATATTTAGAATTTAAGTATATTAAATTATATAAGTAATAGATGTTGATACAGTAAACATTTTGCATGTGGTGTTTACGTATAATTGGTTGTGCAGTTAGATTTAAGAGACAAATACTTGTTCCTATCTGTATTATATCTGTAACAACTGTTGGTAAACCTTAATAAAATAAATAAAATAATAAATATTATAACTATATTTGTGAATAAAAATATGTTTGTTCCGTGTGGGGTTAGAACCCACCAACCAGATGCCGTGGCCGTCGCGAGTAGACTACTTAAACCACAATGCAATCTGTTTCCTTTGTGCTTAAAATTAATTAAGTGGCTGCCTAGGTAAAATAAAATAAAGATGAATAAATACTATTGCATTTTTGTTTATTTAATGATGACAAAAAGTTCTTTTATAGTATGTTAATTATAAATTAATTGTTACAGTACAAAATACTTTATACATTGCTAAATAATGTACGGCAAAGTACATTTGTTAAGAATTTTATTCTGATTTTAATATCGACGTACATTACCTACCTTTATTATTATTTAAAAGCTGATGATAACAACATAATATAATCCCAGTACATATTGTCATTCAAACAAATAACATTTGCCATCTATATAGTAAATTAGATTTTAAAATATATTACAGATTATTTATTTAATAATATATATAGTTTATGCATATTGTAATTATTGAATAGTTACACAAGTAATTCTCTTCAAGTTTGCCTATAATGCATACGCCTTAAAGGTTTAGCATAGTGATCTTATAATTATATCTTATTAACAGCATAATATGTTGTTAATAAGACAATTATTATCTGACCTCCGCAATCCTTCGGGTTGCGGAGGTCAGATGGCAGTCGCTCCGTGTGAAAACTGATATCCAGTCAAATAAGGTTCGACTAGAAAGCCGACCCCAAGTGACTTGGGAATAATAAAGGCTAGGGAGAAGAAGAAGAAGAAGATTAACAGCATAATATGTTACTTATTACTATCGATTTTTTTGGCACGCATAGTCTGCAATGAGAAATTCAATAGCTTTGAACAAATCTAAAACCGTCTAAAGTCGAAACTATAAAAACAAAATCACTATTCCTATTATCAATTTTGTGCACTAGTTCGCGAAACTGGCACAGGATTCAACGGGATCACTTCTTTAGCATTTTCATTCTTCTTCCAAGATATACACTGACAACATAAACAAATCAGTATAATCATACCAAGTAACATTGGCAACCAAACGTACATCTGTAGTCCAATCGGTTTCACTGTATTCGCGTATTCTTTCAACAACGCGCACGAAACATTATATGGAGGAGGTGTATACGTCGTCAAATTGTGCCATAAAACGCACTTCTGACCTGGCGTCACATCTAATGGTTCACCTGCAGTTCCTAAGTAAGCCTTCACATCTATTCTCGACGAGGTAATGTCAATGTATGCTGTATTGTTCGTCGGCGTAGACGGTATGAACGAGGATATCATAAAACACGGCACCTCGGTCTCTTCAAAGAAATACTGTTCGATAATTTGAAGAGAACACTTTTCTTGTGGTTGCACTGTGTAGTGTATATTAGGATGGTGTGCTACTGCGGCTGTCCGTCCAAGGTTGTACAACGCGAGGCCAGTGAGTAACTGATTGTATCTGCTATCGGAATCCTTGTACACGTACACATATGTAGGCAGAGGATGTTTGTATACAGGATAAATACCGAGCCCCGTGCACTGGCGACAAGAGAATGTGAGATGCCGCGGCGGATAATATGTGTAGTGGGTGTGGCTAGTGCCAACATAGTGCGATCCATAAGAGTGACCAGAATAACTTGAATTACTCCCGTGTTCACTGTATGATCCACTTCTAGCTAGTACGCAAACGTTAACTAGGGTGAATTGCACATTTATTATATAGATGATCTTCATAGTGTAACGTTCAGAGCTAGTCTCGACGCGCGACTGCCGGATTTGAGAGGTTGAGGTTGTTTGGCTCCAGCCCAGACCGATCGGCGCCAGACTGTCGCCCCATGTGTATAAAACAGGGATAAATGTACCTACAAGACTAAATTAGGCACAATGCGTTAAATTACGTCTTTAGGAAAAATATATAAAGAGTTTCTGAAACCTTCGTACAGACGAAGGTTTCATAAACTTTATATAATATGTTTAAGTTTAAAGCAAAAGAATCGAATTAAATGCGGTTTTCACAGAAAATATTGAATATACTTATTGATGATGGTTAACAGATTTTCAGATACTTGTAATCACAGAATATATTAGATGTCCAGACGAGCTGTCTGTACACTAAAGACATTCTATACATGATTATAAAGAGGGAAGATTTGTTTATTTTTGTTTGTTTATTCGTAAGGATTTAAAGAAGCTGTATTATCACCGAGTAACATAGGCTATACTTTTTTGTTTGTTTATTCGTAAGGATTTAAAGAAGCTGTATTATCACCGAGTAACATAGGCTATACTTTTTTGTTTGTTTATTCGTAAGGATTTAAAGAAGCTGTATTATCACCGAGTAACATAGGCTATACTTTTTTGTTTGTTTATTCGTAAGGATTTAAAGAAGCTGTATTATCACCGAGTAACATAGGCTATACTTTTTTGTTTGTTTATTCGTAAGGATTTAAAGAAGCTGTATTATCACCGAGTAACATAGGCTATACTTTTTTGTTTGTTTATTCGTAAGGATTTAAAGAAGCTGTATTATCACCGAGTAACATAGGCTATACTTTTTTGTTTGTTTATTCGTAAGGATTTAAAGAAGCTGTATTATCACCGAGTAACATAGGCTATACTTTTTTGTTTGTTTATTCGTAAGGATTTAAAGAAGCTGTATTATCACCGAGTAACATAGGCTATACTTTTTTAAGTACTGTTACTAACATAACCTAAACTACTTTTACGCGAGCGAAGCCGCGGGCAAAAGCTAGTAGGTACAATATATTTTAAAAACGAATTCATATTAACTAATTAAACCATTCAGTCGCGGCTGCACAACGGCGGCCAAACACAATAAGTTTAAATTATGTCTGGGCTTACAACAATCTATGTTTGTTTTCTACATGTGTGGTTGTTTGTTTGAGCGTCCAGCAGAAACTACTAAACGGTATATGCGGTTTTCAAAGTTTGGATGAATACGGATGTGTAGAATTTGTGTTATGTTGCACAACCATCTATGTTATGACGATATAAGTTTATGCAGGAGAAGGCACAATCTAATGAGGTATATAACCGCGTAAAATAGAATAAAAACAGTTTCTCAAATCGGGGAGAGATATAGCAGTCTCGTTTACGAGGTTTCTTCTAATCTAATCAAAGACAGTCCACACAGTTTTATCATACATACATACATACATAGATTCACGCCTGTTTTCCAGAGGGGTAGGCAGAGACTACGGATTTTCATTTGCTACGATCCTGACACACTTCTCTGGCTTCATTCACTTTCATACTTAGTTTTATCATATTTTGCATAAATAATGTTATTTTACTCTGAAAGCTACTCAATATCTATCAAGTTATAGGTAGTGTCTCCTGCAATATTTCATTCAATTTCACTTTTATATATAACGTTTTATAATTTATAAAATGCCGAGAATGTGCCTCAGACTGTAAATATCTTATTCAGACCTGTTACAAGGTAATACTGTCATATGAATGAATATGTTTATCCTAACTTAATATTATAAATGCGATTGTGAGTTTGTTTGCTTGTAACGCTTTCACGATTTAACTACTCGGCTGATAATCATGAAATTTTGCATACATGTTGTGAGAAAATAGTACTGTTACTAATCTAACCTACATTTACGCAAGCGAAGCCGTGGGTAAAATCTAGTGCTTTAATATTTTGAAGGTTAAATGTTACTGTTTAGTAAGAAATACCTGCCAAACCACAACTGTCCTTAATTACCATAGCTTTTAAAAAGGTATCATTTGTAATAGGATAGGAGTAGAATTTATAAGAGGTATTGTTTTACATAATGTTATGGTGTCTCCAAAATGTTTATTGTTTTGTTTTATTCTTTCAAATGAATAAATAAATGTATAATCTAAAATGTATTAAAATGAAATGCCGTAAATGCCGTAAATCTTAGAGTTCGAAAAAATGGTTCAAGTAATATGCAAAGGTCACGTGATACCACGTGACCTTTGCATTGAGTTAAAAGTTGTATAACAGACAGACAGACGGACGGACGGACAAAGCTGTTGGATAAGAGTTTTTCGAACTCTAAAACTAGCGCACAGAATGCATGGATAGCACGTTCCTTTAAGTGGTAATCTTGCTATTCAGCCGCGTCAAATGTTGTGGATTTGCATCTCCGAAACATACATGGTATCACGATTATATTCCTAAGGGTGTAAGCAGACGTATATTATAACCACATTTTAGCAGCTATGGTTTTACAAACCACATAATAGGAGACAAGCCTGTTGCCGTCTATCAGTCTCACTGCCAGATTCCGTGATGCTACTGAGAATTGCTTGACAGGGAATCCCAATAACACTTTATTCGATTCGGTTACAAGTTCTTGCAACTTACGAAGGCGAGCGGGCTTTATATGTGTGTGTAAGTGTCGCTCGCAACTGACCGCCCGTACTGTGCATGTACACGTTTACCACAAATAAAGCCCGCTCGCCTTCGTGAGTTGCAAGAACTATATTGTACTCGAAACCTTATGCACAGCAGTCGTATTCACCTCAGAATCACTGAGAGAATTAATCCAATACATTGATTGAGGTTATTTCGAGAGTGTGTGTTGTTTCTGTTTGTTGTACCAATAGTGGACACACAGGATGGGCGACAGAAATTATTCGTAGTAGAGTTGTCCTTTAAGAAAAAAAGATAACTTAAACTTACCGATAATCGCTGCCGTGCCCCGGGTACGTTCAGTTCTTGAGTAGCCTCGGAGTCACGAGGGTCCCTTGTTCGTATGAGTTTCGTAAATAAGTTGTGGCCATCTCTGCGAAGGCCGCCCCAATCCACCGCCCGAAGGCGGCGGACCACGCTGCAAAGAAAATGTCTTTTAGTCATGTGATCTAGTCTCAAGGGTGTTTTAAAATAGAATTATTTAAGTAGGTATAGTATCATGATAGCATTTGTCTGCCTGTCTATTCATTTATCCGATTTCAAGGTGACTATTCAGGTTTCTTTTTACATTTCTTCATTTTTCATCGAAGACCCAAGCTAAATAGTTATTTCAAACATTTAAAAAGCTTGCAGTATAGTATTAATTTTGAATGTCCTGGAATCCGTTACGATTGTTTAATTTTAAATTAGTCTAAGGGTAATCATTTCACAGTTACAACGGTTGCGGAGGTAATTATTATTTTAATGCCCTGATTTCTAATTACTTGATTATTTCTGCATATAGATCAAGTGTTACCCTTATAGTCAGCGATATAAATTAAATGTATAACATAATATTAAACAATTTCTTAGAGAACGCTTTATTAAAACAAGCAGTGAATTCTCTCTTGAGAGTAAGACGTTCAGTATCGCTAAATAGAATAACATGCACATCGGTGAAAAGGTTCATTTTTATTTGCATAAAGTTTAATTAGTATCATAAAATACTGATTTTCAGTTTCCATGTATTTATCTTGTTTTATGATAATTGATATGCAAAGAGAAACTAATGAACTCGCTTTTATGAATAGCTTATTTAATCATTAGTTTTGAGTAGTTTGTCTTAACTTGAGTTTAATTAGAAACAAACTAATTTCAGAGACGCATCTGTTGACTGCAAACTCGTTATTATGGCATCCGCTAAAACGGATATCTTGACTCCACGCTTCAACATCGTATTCGCTCAGAAGTACAACCATATAATTATGTCTTTGGGTTTGAGAAAATTATATTTTCTGCTCGATCGGATAAACGACAAAGATCGTTTTCGATGACAATATGTGAGTTATGGTCAGAAAACAGCCAAACATGTTTTAAGTGGAAAAATAACACATGAGTAAAAGGGGTTAAATATGAAATGGCCGCTTTGTATGAAGAAAATCGGTAATGTTGTGGTTTTCATTCTAATTACTATTTTATCAATATTTTTGAACGTTCAATTCTAATTCTATTAATTTTTCATGTGTAGTTGCTTGTATTTAGGCCACTATGGTTTGTTTTAAATAAACAAAAACACCGACCATCATGTTATTATGCCGAAATACAACAATGAATACGGGCAGACATTAAGGGATATAATTTTAAAAGCAAATTGTAGAAATTTTTTTTTGATATTTATTAATAATAATACATATTACATATTAATAATACATATTATTAATAATAAAATCAGCGATAGCTCAGTGGGGAGACCAACAGACTGCAATGCAGAGGCTCTCGGGTTCGAACCCACGTCGCGCACCTCTAACTTTCGGCAGTTATATGACTTTTCGAAATTATGTGCGTATTGATTGACAATTATCGCCTGCTCCATGCCTCGGAGAGCACGTCAAGTCGTCGGTCCCGGCTGCCATGAACATCTATGGTAGTCGTTATTTGGAAGTCAGTGCCCTCTAATATCCTGATACTGGTCTAGCTTTAGGGTATCGTTAGCCTTCGGCTTGCGGAGGTCAGGTGGCAGCCGCTCCGTATAAAAACTGATATCCAGTCAAATCCGGTTAGACTAGAAAGCCGACCCCAAGTGACTTGGGAGTAATAAATAAAGGCCAGGGAGAAGAAGAAGAATTATTAATAATATATAAAGTAGGTATTTTCTCACAATATAAATAATTTTTCAAAATAACCATTGTATTTTGTACAGAAATTACGAAATTAGACAGCAGGACATAAACGGCAATTTCATAGTTAAAGAATAATTCGAACATACTGTGAAATACATTTTTATGTCTTGTCATATGAGCAATCTATGTGAATTTACTTGGTGGCAATAAATACATTTTTATTTATTTATTATTTTAAAGACCTAATGTTAATCCATTTTAAGTTTACTGTATATCCACGATGTTGATGCTAATGCAGTTCTAATAGCTAGATTCGAAGGCGTTATGTGCTCACCGCAGCCTCGTTATAACTTAACAATTTGCAATCGCAATCAGCTATATGTTCCGATGCAGTTAATTCTGATCGGGATAGCTACTGCGTTGAAAGCATGACCCATTGTGTAAGTACTACTACTATACTGTCCTCCTGACGGAATTTTCGGTCACGGCGGCCAATCTTAACGACGGAGACTGGCCATAAGCGCAGAAGATAATATAGTGCAAAAGTGTGTGCGCAAACATAAGTGCACTCTCTGTTCCCTAACTCACATGATCCGATGGGACGGATAATCCGACACGACCGGAGAGAGATCAGGCGCAGAGACCAACGGCTTTACTTGCTTTCCGAGGCACGGGGGTGATTAACACCGCCAACTTCCTAAATCCGGGCTCGTATTGTAATTTCTTTAACAGAAAAACCCAATAACTTTTTATTGGCCCGACCCGGGATTCGAACCCGAGACCTCGTGCACAGCAGTCGCATTCACTACCGCTGCACCATGGAGGCAGTTTAAATGATACCCACACAGCGTGATGACACTACATTTAACGCCATGCTACGCCAATAAGTATTTGCAGAAAGCGCAATATTGTTGTCTATATGGATCTTGGTAGTGTAGCAGTAAAAAGGCAGCTGCTATGGATTAGTTTTCAGGATCGATTCTCGACCGACCGACTCGATCGATCGAGTCGGTGAGTTAAAGGGTATCGGCATGAGACTATGTATTTAACGTGTAGCAATGTATCGGGTAACGTTTAAAAACACATTTAGTCAAACAGCTGCTAAAGCGACCACTTCAAAGTACACCTAAGTCACCAGTTCACCACATACCAACAGTCCAACGATTATACGCTAAGCCAATCTCCGTACAGGACCAAGGATTTTAATTATATTAATACGAGACAGGTAATGTTGTACCCCTTTGAAGCATTTTACGCGCACGGATTAGTTCAATTTTATATGAAGAAGAAGAGTGAGCGCAAAAATTAATAATAAGTACTCTTTTTAACTACAATTTTTAAATTTTATGCATAACGTCCGATTTTTTAACACTGAGAGACCACTGATTATGTAAAATTCAAACTTATATAATTGTACGATTGCATGTGTTACTATACATATATCTTTATATAAATAGGCAAATGCAAAACAGTTAAGTACCTTTTTCTGCTCTGTTTGTCTAATGATTTTCTTTTAATTCATTTAGTAGAAATCGACAAGCTAGCTACTGTGTTACTAAACCACAGTACCAATACAAAATAAATTGGATTCATATATTGGCCGGATATTGGGCCGGCTCGACCGGGGAAGGACTACCCTCTCAGAGAATATCGACGTGGAATAGCAGTAGTCCTATTGTTGTGTTTCGTTCGGTGAGTGAGAGTACCGGAGGCCCAATCAGCCCCTTTCCCCCATCCCGCTCCCTTTCCTTCCCACGTCCTTTCCTAAAGGGTCGGCAACGCGCAAGTGATGCCTCTGGTGTTGCAGGCGTCCATAAGCTACGGTGACCGATTACCATCAGGTGGGTCGTATGCTTGTTTGCCACATGAGTTGTAAAAAAGAAAAAAACAGTATTTTTTTATTATATAGATATGTCAATACTAAACAGTCCAGTATCTTTGTTTTGTGTTTGTCGACCGATTGTCTTTTCTTTTTGTTTAGTAGAAATGTTAATGAACGAATGTAAACTCTCCTTAATTTTACTATAATAACTGAGGTCGATTTTCGACCACAGGGGGAACAGTAGCATATCTAAAGATCCTCTAGCGAAAACGTCTGTGACATTTTAAGAATGACGAACGAAGGTGACGAGTTCTGTCAATACGAATCTTAAGTCAATATATATATATATGTATATATATATTATATCGTAATATTTAATTTTCAATAAGCTACAACTGTTAATTGACAGCTCAAACTTTTTTCTATGCGCGTAGTAGATATAAAACTAAATACATCGGCTACACTAAAAGCTATGTAACTGTAAGTAACATTAATCAGTCTCTCTCATGGGAGGCCGCCTCAAAGGCATTCCAAGCAAAGGTATAAGGGGTCGGGAGATTACTTGCTCAGCGGAATGGTGAGTAAACATATTACTACTACTGTATAATATAATGAAACTAACGAATGTTTGTTCAATGCGATTGCTCCCATTTATACGGTACATACCAAATAACCAGTATCAGACTGTAGAGAGAATTTTGTTGAATAAAATGTCCAAGCAAGCGATTTTTTAGGTAACCAGGCTCGTGGTGGTTAATTTGATGCTCGCGGCACTACAAACGCGAATCTACTTCTAGCATAAGCATTAAACTTAGTTGGATGGCCTTACAAGAATAAATTTATATACATATGTAATTACCATCCAACTTAAGGTAATGCTTTAGTCCTACATATTATGTATACCCGAATCTTGTCTACCACTTTGGGGAAAAGTCAATCCGTAGCTTTGCCTGTCACAGAAACACATATTATAACCACGTACACAGCCTAAGTTTTAGATCATACGTACTAGTATACAGCCTATTACCGTCTATTGGGCCTTGGTTGGGTACTGTGCTCAGCTAAGCTCAACAACACTTTGCACAAGAATAAAAGCCGAGACGCTACACACACACTTTAGACTCACTACAATTAATATTATTTTTAAATGTGTCCGCAAATACTAACCTACCTTTCTATAGCTAGCAAACTATTGTCATATGAAACGAAATCTATGTACTCAACAGCTTAAAACTAGACCTCCTATACAAAAATGTTATCGAGTTACGATTAGTGGATATTTTTCACAAAGCTAATCTAGGCCGATCGCAGCATCGAGCTGCAATCAACCGAGATTAACGATGTCTCAGAAAATGTGCCTCACCATGCAACCGTGCCGTGCAATATCGCTTAAGCTTGCCAATAGCGTCTTGTAGAAATTGCAATTACCTAAATACACATTCCATAGCACACGTTTAGCTATCTATAAAGATGCCATGTACTGTTAACTGAATACAGCCTTTTACATAAAAGAAGCCGCAAAACTATGCAATTGAAATCGCTCTTTTTAAGTCAGAATAACGTTACGTCATCAGCTTTTATAAAACTAAACTGCAATAGTGAGCGCAGTAGAAACATTGTTCAGAAGCCTTATTTGTACGCCACGCTTCATATTTGCCTTCAATGTATGAGCGACACAGCTGCGGGGCGTCACGCGGTGTACAAGATATATTTCAATTTTCTTTATATCCACTACAACGTGATGTGCTTCAGTTCCCGCAAAGGTTACCACTTATATAGGTGAGCTGTTACTTACACGTAGTTTTGCCTCACTTTCAAGGCAAATATATAGACAGATTCACTTAGCATAAGCGAGATACTAAGTTAGGTACTTGAAAGGCAGAATCTAAAACACGTGGGCGCTCGTAATTTGCGAGAAGACAGTAGTGATCCAACAAATTAATCATCTAAGCTTAAGATCCTAATGCGAAGGACAGACGACTTTCGTACTGTAAGTGCTCGTAATTAGCCGAATCCAGCTACAGTAAGACGCACGAAAAAGTTTAGAGTGAATCAAAATATGTAGTTACATAACTAACTAAATAAATACAACATTATCTAGAAGTCCTTTTTTATCACTATAAAGTAATTAATTTTAGTGTTTAACATTCACAAAAGGTAAAGAAAATATGTTACAGAGTTTTAGAATTTTATAATAAACTAAATTAAGTACTAAATTATTTTATACCTATATCTTGAACTGCATACGACATTAATAAACGAACATATTATCCAAGCATTTTTAGCGCTAAATGGCATATCGTTGTGAAGTCGTAAGCAAGTTCCTAACTACTAAATTTTCTATAGCCGCTATATCGGCACCGCAAAAATCCCGTATTCTCCAGACCGAATATCGGTCACGTCAACCAATTTTAATGCATGGAGCCTTCTGCAGGCACTTCATAAGTGCAAAAGTATGTCTACAATCACAAATGCATTGCCTAGTCCGTCACTAACGTTATTCGATACGAAAGTATTGCTACATGACTGGTAAAATATCAAGCGTAGAAACAGTGTAGCTTGGTTCATATTATGATCACCACATAGAATATACCGTGTTTTGACACTCGTGAAGTCCCGGGGAAAACTAGATCGTCTTGGGACCCGCTACGAATTTAATCAGAAGTAGGATTATGAATAAAGAAGCGCAGGCTCAAATAACTTTACGTGCCTTTCAACGAACGGAATTGAAACTGTCTACTTCGCAACTGCTATTGAGATTTTTTTACAGAAAATCTAATAACTTTTTGTTGAACTAACCCGGGTCAACAAAAAACTCGTAACAACATAGAGGCACCGACGACATGGCCAAAAAGTCGTTTGTTGAACGTGCGCCGCGTTGTGGGGTGACGTTCAATGAGCAAACGGTACATAGATATATATGACAACATCGTCACCGCATTTTATCATGTGCGGCGGCTCGTGGTAAAACGCCTTCGGGCTATACAACCAGTGATGTATGCGTCACGGATCTGTCCTGGTTTCCCCCTTACTTCAACATTCATTTTGTTGGTATGAAATTTATGCTCAAGGGATTTGTTCACTTACATGTATCAAAGTAAATGCATTTATTTCTTGAATTTCATGCAACATTTGTATTTATTTAGAGAATTTGTCTTCAAATTAAATGTGTTTACTATATTCCCTTTATTTTAATTCACATTTCTCCTTTTCATATCACGTTTCATACTGGTAAAATATCACTGATAATATTTAAACCAGTCAAAAGAAAAGCAAGCATTATTATTTATTTCTTCAATATATTAATTTTTTGTGATACCATAATCTACATAGTGCCTTTGTTCGAAGAACTCAGTGCAGGCTTCGTTAGTAATTTTCATATCGTTCAACAGACGAAACCGATATTATGCTTGTTCAAAGCTTTGCCATTCGGTATTGTTAGTCTCCGGTTCGATCATTAGTTAGCGAAGATATTGTTAATTATTAATACTAGGTATGTTCTTTGAGAGATACGTAATACATTTATAATTCTTATTGTGTGTACATCGGTTGAGATACATTTTCTATTGTTTCATTTCAGAATACTCTGCGTTATTTAAAGATTAACTATAATTCGTATTCCTGACGAGGTAGGCAGATATGTATAAAATTATAAGCATTTTACTAGCTGCTATTTATTAGCTACGAATTAGAGGTGAGATTATTGCCATTTACCATTTTATTTCTACACAGTGTACTATAGAACTTGGTACATATGGGCTAAAACTAATTTATTAAACAATATGCGCTCCAGCGTTGTAAGGGTATTAGTTAAACAAGTTATACACTTAACCCTTCCTCATGAATCACTCTGTCTATTGGTGAAAACTGTATGAGAATCCACTCGGTAGTTTTTGAGTTTATCGCGAACAGACAGACAGACAGACGCGACGGGGGACTTTGTTTTATAATATTTAGTGATGATAGTGATATTAATATAAATTAGTTTCAGCTATATTATTAAATAGATAGTAGTAATAGATATAAATTCGTTTTAGTTAACAATTAATCTATTAGCAAAAAAACATCGTTGAAAGAGGTTAGAACTAACCAGTTGGACATGCGCGTAGCATACAAACAGTATTTCGTAACAGGTGCACTTGCAGGCGACCCAAGCTGTTGTTTATATACAAGGCACTACGTATGAAGAAACATTAGAGTCTTTACAAGAAAGATACAAGATTAATGGCTCTTGTACACTTCCCGGATAACTTGCACAAGTTGAGATTCCGTGCAAGGATCTCAACTTGCGCAACTGTGTGTATTGTATAAACGAGTGACATCACCCAACAATGCAAGTTAAACGTATTTTTAACTTGCGCTTCTCGTACGGGCTTGCAACGTGTACAAATACCTATATAAGTAATGGGGTATGATCAACTAAATTATATTTACATGTATATCGCTAAGATGTTTTAGCTTAATAACATTTCTTAAAAAAAATATTATAGAAATATGAGAAGCAAGACTTAAAATAACTGCCAGTCTAAAAAACATTTGTGTTCCAATTGTGCACGCGTGGTCACCAATTTGATTTAAACTCATTGAAGTAATAATAGTTACTTGCTTAACATTACAAAATCCCATAAAAAATAAATAATTTTGCAGCATACATTGTCGTCGTATCAGCCACGTGCCTATCTAAACATAGAATCTCCAAAAAGATTCTACTAGTTTCGACATGTTGTGGGCATCCAACGATTCAAACAATTGCCAACCGTTTTAACTTGGTAACTTCTATGCCTTGTAATGAATTCGTAAATAAAATAGTGTAACCGATGACCGATTTATACGCAATCAAAATTTTACTTATTATTTTGTATTGTTAAACATCATATAAAACTTTTATGTGCACAAAGTTTATTGTTTTTAGTCCAACTATCAAATTTCGGTGTAATATACCTCGGACTATCCATTCTGAGTTTTATAGGCGTAAACTTAGTTACGAAATGCAAGTGCAGTGTGTTGTATTATTCCAATGCTAATAATAAGGCTAGGCACTATTGTAGCAAAGCTAGGTATGCTCTTGGAGCGCTGTTATTCGTACAACATTGTTATATTTTTTGAAGTGAAAACTTCTTTAGGCGCGTTGAGCACTTCTTGGGTGAAAAAAATCATAAAACTGGCGTCATCGTCACGCTTCCACGCTTTCCATTTTTGAATTATTTTAAGATATTAACAATATCTGCGTCCTACGCAAAAAATAACGAAAACAGACATCCTCTCGTAGCTACGGTAGAAATTCTATTTCTGCAACTTTACGCGTAGAAAGTGTCCTAGATAGGTATTTGATTTATAAAGTCTAGCTTTACACTATAGTTCATCGCAAGATGTAAGGCGTACTTCTACTAAAAACGAGAGTAATAATATTATTCATGGCGGGTGCCACTGAGTGCAGACTGCACTTTCAGTTTGACGTTATAAATGTCGGATTTGAATCGCTAAAAGGTTTAGCCCGGAACTACGTACGCGTGAAATTTAGAAGTAAGTACCAATTTATATTTTCTTTTATTGCATGTACAAGCTGGGGCACACACATGATACTCGACTTCTAGGCGGCGTATCAAAATGAAACTCACACTAAGCTTTACGTTACACCTACGGCAATACAACTGTATAATCCGCATTCAATTTCGTGTAATAGCTTTGCGTCATGCGCGTACAAACAGACAGACTAAAATTTTTAAAATAATAATATTGATAACTTTATTTCAGATAGGTAAATTAATCCATATAAAAAATACAATTATTAAAAGCAAATTTAATAAAATTTAAAACTTACGCAGTCAATGTCAAATAAATTATTACTTATAGTCTAAAAATATAAATCAATAATAATAAATTACACAATATCATGTCAGTCTTGCCCGATAATAATTTTTATCCATTTGTGTTGGATCGGACAGTCCGAACGTGAGGCAATCATCTTAAGGATGCTGTTGCTACTGTCTCTCAATCTTCTTAAAAATGACGCTACTTTATTACGCATTATCGCTTGATAGCCATCGGTATGGGCCTCAGCAAACATTAGCGATGCACTGCAGTAGGGAGCCAGCCGCATCAGCATCCAAAATATGTTGTTCAACTGATGCTTTTGCTTTCATAGCTCGTATTCTCCTCAGATTGTTATTCTTAAATATATCCTAGGCCACAATTTTGTTATATTATGTACATATATATAGATTTATTAAATTAGGATACTATATCTGATATATACGATAATGGGTGACGACATAGCCAGTAAATATCGTATTTTGGTTAGGTTTTAGTCTGCTTAACCAACAACATTATCAACGTGAAAGATTGGGAGATGTTTGTTACTCAATTACGAGTAAACCGTAGAACAAAAATAGATTAAATTTAGCATACAGATAGTCCATGTCCTGAATAAACATATATATTTAATCCCAGCATGCGTTTCGATGGTATTTGAGTACCTACGCTAAACCGTAGAATACAAGCAAAGGAAATAAATATTATATTGTTAGAAACAATGTTAAGGGCTACTTCAAAGTCATTGACTGTTAGCTATCGTTTAAACATATAGTTTAAGAGCTTGACCTTGCTATAAACATTAGCAACGGAGCCTACAATCGATCCCACGGCGAGTATAACAAACTAAAACGACTTGTTCTAAAACAAAACAAGGTAAATCCGCATCGTTTCGTATTGGAATTTCAAATGACTTTAACGTCATATGGTATACAAAACAGTTTATTTACATGTAGTTTTTAAAACTTCAAAACTAGAAAATACATAAATTTATACAAGGACTAGTTATGTGTTTTATATTATAAAAGCTACATCAAAATGTTGTATAACATAGCTACCAAACTGTGTACTATAATGGTAATAGGGTCAAGGCTTGACGATAGTTCGTTATCGATATAGGTGTATCATTAAACGGGTATCACAAGATGTACATAAAATTTTATTAATAAATATAGTTAATCGGTTTATGTAAATAGATAAATATGAAATGTAAAATATGTAAATAGCAAAATGTAAAATTTGTAAAGAAGCGTAAAGTATTGATGTCACATAAATATAGTAAAAGAAAGTCAGGGAGCCTACATTAGTATATATAAGTAAAAATATTATTTAATTTAAAATCAAAATGCCTTTTTGTTGGTATCAAAACTATGAAATTACCACTTACAATTTTAAAAGACTTCAAAATATTTTACTGTTTAAATTGTCTTCCAAATCATAAACAGTAAAACATTATGAAGTCTTATAAAAGTAATTATAAATAATTATATTTTCATTATAAAAGCTCAGCTCATACTCGTATATAATAGTAACTATGTCGGTAAGTTTCTTTGTGTTAGGGATCCCGTCCACTATGAATTATTACTCAAAGAAAAGCACGCATGGTTGTTCTATGTCAACATTCTATCTCTCTGAAAAAGCGTGAAGGGTTTTGTTCTAATAAAACTTGAATTCACTAGAGCAAAATCTTCTTTGTTTTTCCAAGATTTGCGGATCCTATTCAAACAAACTGAGATAGGTTATTATTAAAAAGTAAGTTCTGAATGTTCTTATTTTAAACTGCCAAAGTACAAACATATAACCTGCTTAATGGTAAACAGTTACTGTAACATTAAAGAGTTTGCAACATCAAAGTAAGCACCTGTACTTTGACAATCCTTCAAACGAGTAGTAATTGTGCTGGCCTATGATTTATAGCCCTGACACAGTTACCGTAGATGACGGCAACTACGTACTATTTCAACAAAGTTTTCTTTTGTATGTTAGTGCTATCAAAAATACGGTCGAAATAGTGGACGGCAAATGACTTGAGCTTGTTTCATAATCTTTGTAGAATTTACCTGCAAGATAAATATCATGCTGTGTCTCATATTTCGTCTCACAAAAGAAAGATAGCATGCGATAAATATTTCGAATACATTTTACTTCGTTGTTGTGAAACTGGCCACTTGTGCAACTGGTGCAAAGACACTTTAATTTAAATCTCTTTGTTCAAATATTTAATTCTAGCCGTCGTTTAAATAGAAACTAATTGGTCCATCATTTATATGGTAAGCCGATGGTTCAGGCAAACCTATTATGTTCCCGCATGTGGTAAACTAAACTCTAATTGGGTTCAGTAGTTGCGGGCGCTTGAAGCTATTAACCTGATACCAGATGTTTATTTATAATACACGGCATAAAACATTAAACGATGTTCGTAAGATATACCTAAGTTTAAAATAAATACACAGACAATGGTATAAGCGGTAGACCTAATTAATCTATACTAATATTATACCTAAATCTGAAGAGTTTGTTTGCTTTTTTGGTTGAACGCGCTAATCTCAAGAGCTTATGGTTCGAATTGAAAAATTATTTTAGTATTAGATGGGCCATTTATCGAGAAAGGCTATAGGCTATATGACATCATGCTACGACCAATAGGATAAGGGCAGCAATGAAAAATGTTGCAAAAACGGGCAAATTCTCGTATTTTATATGACTTAGTAGAAGTTGCGCGGGTCAGCTAGCTCAAAATAAATTTGCATTTTTAATGTTGTATGTTTTACGGAAACACATAGTGTTTTTAATGCTATTATGTCTGCCAACCCGCACTGGGTTAGCGTGGTGGACTTTGTCTTAACCCTTCTCACACTGAGAACAAGATCTGAGCCCAGTAGTAAGGTAGTTTAATACATGGCTGCTATTATAACTGTTTCTTGACTCGCTAGATAGCATTAGGATCGAATTTAATCGCGATATCGTTACCAGTGATTATCTAAGTATAATTTTTGACTCAAGTGTCTGTCAACCTTGGATCATTATAATCACCAAAGTTATAAAAGTGTATAAGAAAGTAAACGTGAACTACGAATAGCTATTCCGAAGCTACCTCATTATTTGTACTAACGTTTTCTTTAAAAAAGAAAGCTCTCTTTCTTTTTATGAAACAATTTCGATACGGCAGCCAGTCATTAAAAAGTATCTGCTATTGCGGGTTTATATACCGAGTTCAATGCCTGTGGTACAAATGGGGTCATGGCTTTAGCACAATGTACAGAATCCTAATTTGCAACCAAACCATCGTAGCTCTCATACAGATTGCTATTCCAATCACAGACACATTTTGCCCAGAGATACAAATTATTGGTTTCTACCTATAAATAAAAAAGACACGATTGTTCATTCTTAATTCAAAATAATGTTAAAACAAAAAATAAAGATAGAAATTGGCTGTAAAGTAATTTGTACGAAAAGGAAATGTCCTCTTTTGGTAAATGTTTTAAATTAACATAATTAATTGTCTCGACGTGATAATTAGGTTCAGAATACTTAAGTTTAAAGCTCAGAAAGCATTTTATATTATCATCAATAATACTACAGTTTTTGGTTGTTTTTGTGTCGCTGCAGTAGTGAATGCCTACCCTGCATGAGATCACGGGTTCGATTTCCGTAACACGTAACGTGTTATTATGTACCTGTTAAAAAGTTTCAGTAACAGCCCAGAGATTGAAACTAAGTCTGATATACGACAATAGACTTGCCTTCAATAGAACCTGAAACTACAGCTGAATAAATGTGTGTGTAATATATATCTGTCTATTTCTTTGAAGGTATACGCGTGTAAGTTTGATGGCACGGAAGGCGTAATGGTTTAAGTGGTCGCCTTGCCGCTGCCACTGCGTCGAGTGTTGTGGGTTCGAATCCCACACGAGTCAAAAAAATGTGTGATCCACAAATGGTTGTACCGAATTTGGGTGTTCTTTTTATTAGTCGTTTGAATGTTTATAAAGTTCTCCACGACACAGGAATTATTCTTAGTGCTAGTTGTCTTTTTAAAGAAAAAAAAAAGGTAGGTATATATGCTCGTTTTCTATATAAATACCCTGTAATGACATGGCAGGTTACCTAACGGGTCCGCGACCAAGTCCTTAAATAGGTAGATGACCGAAAAAAATATGTTTAGTTAGTAGGCTAAAGGACAGAAAAAATAACGTAATGGTTATACGATTATAATAGATTTTTCGAGGTCGTACTTTAGGAAATCACAATACAATCTCGTGTATTAGCAGTAAGTAGTATATTTCTTTTTTCTTTGGTTCTAATCGACACTGCTGGTTCACGGAGGACCATATGGTACACAAATAAACATACTACCTGAATAATGCCATATTATTTCTAACCAGTATGGTTATATCACAAAACAAGGAAGAGAAAAACAATATGAAAGTAAATTCAACTTTGGCACGGCAAACTGGTGAACATAACTTTCAATGTGTCCAAAACAATTGTTGGATTTAATTATAACATTGTCCTCAAACACTAGGCAACAAGATTTTAATTTCGCTACAGAACTTAGGTCCGGTTTAAATTGGCTCAAAGGCAGTGCAGTTTTTATCCTGTTAAAGAAACTGGTCTTCAAGATAATTACTTTTTCTTTAAAAAGAAAACGAGTATGATATAGTAGTGTTTCAAGTAATACAAACGTACTTGAGATATTTTAAAGTAAAATAGATTATTACGTATATGTGCCGATCATAAAAAATAGATGATGAATAATCTTATGTGCTACGAAACTTCATGAGGGTTTGGTAAAACGTCAAATGGCTTGTTGGACATACGTCAATTGAATAAATACTTATTTTACGATTTACTTAGTACACACGGCGACTCATCAACCTAGACTGTTTAGACTTTGAACCATTAGAAGTTGAACGCCGCGAATCGTGCGAGAGAGTACGTTATATTTTTGTTATTTTGTCTCAATTATGCTGAACGGGCCGCGGGCGTCGTCGCACGCGCTAGTGCACCGTCTTGACACATGGTTTTTTTGTAAACCGATCTCCAACTTCTCTTGACATCCGGTTTTTTATTTTGTTGCTGACCCTTTGTACTCAGACTAGCTGCAGTATGAGCAGCAACAAATTTTTACAATAGTTTTTCTAGGGGAAAATCGTTAGTTAAGCTAGCGTGGCCGGTTTTTTTGTAAACCGATCTCCAACTTCTCTTGACTTCCGGTTATTATTTTGTTGCTGACTGTCTATGCTAAAACAAGCTGCAGTATGAGCAGCAACAAATTTTCACTATAGATTTTACACGGAAAAGTCAAGAGTAAAGCTAGCGTGGACATTATTTATTTCGGCATAATTAAAAAAATCAGTATTCATTTTTAATTTTTTTTCTCCTTAGTATCTTTCAGCAACAAATTAGCAACAAATTGATCCCTATTCGCTTGATCGATCAGTCCACATCCAGTGATTTCCACGCTATCTTAATGAAAAGTTAGCGTTGCCGATTTTTTGCGATCGGCTGAAGCAAAAAAATTAATTTTGTAGCAACTAATTAGCAACAAAAAGGCAACAAATTTAGGTGTTTTTTTTTCAATTTCGCTGATTTAACATCGCCATTTTTAGACATATATTATATTCAAATGGCAAATTTATCATCATCATCATGTCCTCCTCACCGTGTCCGGTGACGGCGACTCCTTAAATTTAGTCTGAATTGTTGTTGTGGTGGGCGCGTATGTGACTTGCAAAACCGAACTTCGCTTTGAAAGTTCGATTACAAGGCTCACAATAGAGCTGGCCCGCCGAATTGTATGTGTAGTTGTAATGTGGTTTGGGTCGGGTCTTACGTAATTGGCGCACGGTATCAATGTTTTGGAGTCGTTCTTCTTCATACCTATCGGCGTTTTTATGGATGGTATGCCGCCATTCCGATCTGAGACGTGCACGCTTCTCCTAGCTGTCTGCAGGTATATCGCACGCTACAAGGTTACGTTTCAGGATATCTTTGTAACGAAGATATTGTCCACCCTGTCTACGTTTCCCATAAGAGAGCTCGGAATAGAAAACTGCCTTTGGAAGCCTCTTGCCATCCATACATGAAATTTAACAAAGTGATTATACAGTAAGAACATTATTATAATTTACAGCTTTTATTCATCCACTGCAAAAAAACCCGGTTCTATTTTCCTCCCATCCCTATTTGTGCCAAATTTTTCCTCCACCCATTACCTAGAACAGCAAGGGTAAACTACTTCAACTTAATTAAAAGAGTTGAGCGTTGAGTCTTGATGTTGATTCTGTATAAGTAGGAGGGCATTTATTTGTGGAACAGTTGTTAGGTATGTTGTAGGTACATTCCTAGGATTTATAGGAATCAATTATTTAATCGATACTAGATTTTAACTCTTTGTGACTGTATATTGGTGTAGTAGTTCAATATGTCACCTCGCTACTGACCCTACGTACGTACACCGAATTAAAAAATATGAATTGCGTTAATCCGGGAGATGGTGTACTCGCGAGCCAAATTTTATTAAAATCTGTTTAACAATTTACACGGATTGAGCAGTATGCATTCAAACATCTCTGTAAACTTTTATATTTGTAATTTTAGTAGAGTCGTCAAAGGACTATACGCGTTACGCCTACCTATCTCTAAATAAATAATAAGATATACTTACTTCTCCATGGTAGTCTCTCTAGCGGTCCACCTTCATGAACTCGTATACCTGTAACAACAAAAGAAATATTAATTAGTTTGGAATCCTTCGTTTTATTCGTGGTTTGTTATTATACACGCTTGTTATATTATTTTTAACTTTGGCCCGCAACTTCATTTGGAAACGGTCCTTTTAACGGGATAAATTGAGGGGTTCACCCCGGACAGCGTTGCCAGGTTGCGTGATGATCGGTCTAGTAATTAAGGCGGTAAAAGCGTAAATTCACATTCGCATTTATAATATTAGCTTGAATTAGGATTTTACATTCGGCGCCCTGATGTACTGAATTATATTGCTGATTATGAGATCCTGGTTCTGATTGTGTAATGGATTGTTCTACCAAGGAATGTTTAGTAGTAGACCAATAACCTGGTAAACGACAGTAGGCTCGCTCCTATTAGTGAGACCAAAAACCAGTGCTGACGAAAAGTTGTTGAAATAAACCTACTTTGCATACAGCAACGCTAAATGCTAAGCGTATTCGCGTGCCACGTATATTTTTCGCACATCGCGTAAACGGAGCGCAAAATCCAACCGAAGATCACGAAAACTAAGAAGACGATACCACTTGGAGAAATAAGCATAACACTTAGTATGTACATTTACCATAATAATAATTACTATCAATGACGAATATCAACGTTGGGTTCTGTCTTCAAATACCGTGTTACATGCATAGACTTACAATACTAGACAAATTTAGCTTCTAAAAACAAATTTATTCATACGGGAAAACTGTATTTTTAATACAAAGGGTTTCTCTGTTTGTTTTTGATCTCCATGCTCGGTTGTTATAAAGCTTTCACTGGATCAGTAGGCAAAGTTACGTTTTCAAATGAAATGGCAGCTTAGAACAAATTTTACTTCATTATAAAGTTATCCCAAACGTTGTTATACGTAATACTATTTTCTTGGTTAAAAATACATAAAATTACAAGTATATTTGATCTACATTTAGTCCCTGCCTACCCCTCCGGTAAACAGGCGTGAATCTATGTATGTATGTATGATATTTGATCTAAATTGGTTTTGGGATATGCTTTTCTATTAAGAGTGTTTTGTTTACCACTTATTTGAAATATGAGAATCTAACACACTTATTCTTATTCCTTACGTCTGTGAGGACTACTCCTTACTCTCTACAGTGTTTTGACTCGAATATTCTCAGCTATATAATATATCTATACTATACTATACCTATACATGAAAGTATTGTAACTGACATGGTGTGACTTAAACACTCATATTAGAAAATACTTTTGCCAATAAAGAAAATAATGGAAAAATTCGGAGAATATGTGACTACATATATAGGACTCTACAGGTTAAAATTTAAAACTCGATTTTGTTTAGTTACTAGTTTACTGTTAGTGCTATTTAGACAAATCATTCAGACGTCTGAATTAGCTGAAAGCCGTAGCTAGTCGTCTAGAGGTTTTACTCTACTAAGCTTATATCTCGACTATATAAAATAATAAAATATAAAAGAATGCCAACTACGTATCCTTCCACTTTAATGCTGATACCGAAATAACTGACTATAAAAAACGTTTTCAAATCCCAATAATTTCGTGTGGCAGCTGCACCAGCAATACAATCTAAAAGCACTAAAACCCATTTGAACTACTATCCCAGTCTGTATTACTCCCAGATGTCACTATATACGACTTTATTTATTGAACATTGATCCAAAGATTCTGCATTTAATCTCTGGTAATGGATCTTTGTGAAAGTCGTAACCGTAAATTGCAATTATCTAACACCCTGTAGTATGATTGTGGTGCTATCTGGCAGTTAACCCAAAGCATTTAGCTCCGTAGCGCAATAACTATAGAACTGTTGCTGACTAAAACGGAACCCAAACTATATCTAGCCTGAGTTTTATTTGTTTGCCACTATCTGAAATTGTTCGTTGGATATTATTCCGAACTTCTTACATATTTGAAGAATATAAAGACTTTATAAGCGTAAATGATTCTGTTTTTAAAACATATGCTTCTAAAAGTCATATTTTAAATATATGGCTTGTTTTTAAAATTTATACAATCAGGCTGTTTGAATTTTTTTTTGCCGTTAACTTTACAATGGGCTAGCTTAATTAAGTAAAACATATTGAAATTTTGTTAAAGCCCTATAATACATTTAAAATTTTAGTACGTATGTGCGTGATCGTGCATAAAAATGTATCCAAAACACGTCTTAATGTACAAGACTTTAAAAGAGTAGTGGACTGGATAGAGAAAATATTATATAATATAACATCTCCGAGTGTGCAATGATCACTTTTTGTCACGCACACTCTCCGGTCCAATCCAAACAGTATAAGTTTGGTAAGAAGTAAGTATAATTTCAAAATAAATGTAAATAAGATAAGATAAAATTGAAAATAGATTTAAATATTCTTATTGCCAATTCTTATTGGGCCAGCATGGTGCACCATTGCTGCATCACAAAACTCCTGCGTTAAGAGTTCCGGAGATATTTTTCTTGTATAGCAAGAGCCAACAAGCATGGAAACGACGCGCGACGTATACAAAGAGCAACCAGAATCGAAGCAAATATTTATGAATCGCATAAATTTAGGTTCTGCTTTAATATCTAATCCACAACACTCGGCGCATAGGTATTGACAAAGCATCCACCTAAACCATTGCGCCACCTGTGCTGTGAACTATGGCATAACTCAATAACCAACGGGTTATTGAGAAGAGACGCGTGCCAAGCAGGGACAATTATTTATCTAAAACGTAAATATATTTAGAAATATAGAATGCAAATATATACATAGTTTCTACAGTACATCCCTGAAGTGGTAGGCAAGAGGATATAGCACCTTAATGTCGCCAGATAAGGTTTTAGATTTAAAGTAGTAGAAGGCGAGGCCATTGCCACGCCCACGCCTTACAGACACTGAGCTGTTTTCACAAAAGCCAGTAGCAACTTGGGAGACCGTATGCACAGCAGTTGCTGTCACTAAGGTTGTGCCATCCACGCATTCAACTAATAGCGACACACCAGCGGCTAGACACAATAGGTTATCAATTATTTCTAGCATTCCAACAATACACAGGTTAAAATGATTCGACTTTATTTAGTTATAACGCCGTGTATTTTATTCGACTCAGCATTTTGATTATTGTTTCAATAGAACATACAAAAATACTACTACAACATTACCAACGACGTTAATATAGAAACATGTAGACAGGCATCCGTATAACAATGACAGGCATTCGTACCGATATGCGAAAAATACGAATAAAAATTTTATACAGACGTTTATTGCGTTATAAAATACAGTCTGATTCTGTTTTCGAATAACCAGTTATACTGCTACATTTAAGGCACAATGCGTTAAAACATATTACAATGTGGTGTATTATTATTCCGGAATTTCCGATATTTACGTTGCCTATAAGTGTTTACCAATATGAATTCTGTTGTTTCAAAATATGTTTTGTAACGTTGCATCAATCCGCTTTGCGATCTTCAAGAAATTTAATGTTCATATCCCCGACAATGTTTATTCAGTACCAATAATTTTATACACAAGTAAATTTATTTTAGTCTGATATACCTATGATCAGTTCATAATTTTATTAAATGGAACTTGTATATCAATACAAAATATTTGATTTTATGCAAAGATAAAAAATACCTGACTGGTGTGATATTCATTGACACGTTCGGCATAAAGACCCTATTAGTCAATCAATAATAATTACTTTTGTCAATCGTTATACTTACTTGGGCACATTTGAAATAGCAAAGTGACCTCATACAATATGTAACCGATACGTACTTTTCCGAAAGTATTCAATTCAGTATACAACCAAATTGAAAACAATTGGAATTTTGATGTCAGCCGATGTATTCGGAAATGGGTAATTTTACTATTTCTGTGTAACTACTCTTCACTCTCATTTTAATATAGTTAACTATAAATTTTATAGAATCCAAGCACAGTACAAACATTTCTTAGATTCAACCAGATACTCGGCAGTTAAAACTACAGTCAATGTGCATTGACACTTAAAATGTCGAACTGATGGTTTTATTCATGTGTTGACGGTGCAGCCTGTAATAAGCACCTTTTAGTCAATACAAATATTATTATTATCCACAAACAGCACGTAATATTCCGTGATCTGCAATAGACCATATTATTATGTTCATTTGCCACCGTAGCAGTATAAATAAACTTGTTTCTTGTTTTTATTTTTAGTTGGGTAATGCCATTTACGTTTCCTCTCCGCAGGCAAAGAGCGAGAGCAGAGAGGGTATGTTGGGCTCACCTAGGGAAATATGGAAAATCCCAGGTCCTATATCCTACCTTGAATAGTGGGTGGCTGGAGCTAAAGCTATATCAGCGACCAATATAAAATAACCTACACCAACGCGCGTGTACAACTCTGCTTAACCTTGTAAAGTAACAGGCATGATAATAATTATATGTATAAAACAAATGTGAAGGAAGAAAACATTGAGCGCCATTTTCATTAAGTATTTAACGCTCAAGCTGTTATGCTAAACATTTCAATTGACAAACAATAAAGTTTCTAACTATTTCATAATATATGCAGAGTTTTAGAACAGAACAAACTTCTTAATATAAAGCCCAAAAGTTTTGGTCCGTTAAACAGTTGGCTTACAACGTTGTCGCTACAAATCTGTAAGGGATCATCCACACTGAGTGATATAATAGTGGCCTAATAAATAAATGTATGGTTTGAAGCGGTTTTAGTAATAATGTAAATTATTTTCTTAATAAATATGGAATATGATCAATTTCATAAATGCTAGGACAATTCTATGTGATTGCCATCATCTTTTAAGTACACGCATCCTCTTTATTTTTCTCTCTTCCTGTCTTTATTTTGGGTGTACTAAAGAGAAAAGCGATAGTTGTTTTTTTATACCATAAAGTTATTTTATCATAATATGTTATACATCCTATCTCGCTCTTACCTATAATGTCTTGCATATGTAGCTAACGAAGTCATGGTAATAAAATCAATTTTTATTGTGCGATCAGACCAGTAACTGCTTCAGTCGATTAGAAAATAATGTGATTTTAATTACAATAATAATATTAAAAAGTTGAACGTAATTTACAATATTGACACAACGAATTAATAAATTCTACCATCATCTCCTCATGAAATGTAAATCGTTTCATGAATGATGTACAAATAATTCCTATATACATAAATCATCGAGTCTTATTTCCTCTCAAAGTATTACCACCTTTATCTGATTGTCTTAATAATCTAATTTCCGAAATCTGTCAATCATTTGTATATTCGGTTACTCAAAGAGCATTATTGAAAAAAGATGACGTCGATAGATTGATATTTAAGAACATGGATTACAAAGCTGTACTTTATCTTGACTCGTAACAAAATTATACGAAATTGATTAAGATGATTTTATCAGTTGTAGATATGGTTATTTATGACGTCGTAGTACCCTTTCCCCAAACCAAACACTGCTGGGATTTGACTGCACGGATGGCGTTGTGGTTTAAGCGGCCGGCCCAGCAATACTACTGCGCCGAGTGTTGTGGTCGATACCCGCACGAAACAAACATTTGTGTTTCACAAATAGATGCTCTGAATCTGGGTATACTTTGTGTCCGTTGTGCCCCGCGACACAGGATCTAATCCTAGTGCGATATTATGTCAAAAACTACCTTCTTTAAGGAAGATTTAAAGGAAGGATTACACTATCGTCCACCAACCTGATCAAGTGCTGGGAATGGTAAACTTTATATACCTTGAGACATTCGTTCAGACAAGTTAAAATCTCTGTTATTGCCATTCTAGTCAGCCAACAATACACGTTTTACTATTTTACCTTTAAATGCATCATATTTCTTCATGGCAGTAAACTCAATTTGTACATCAGCGACCTACTATGGTTATTGGAAGAAAACCAATAAACCTACTTTTATACAATCCTTTCCGATACATCGGTTCTTACTGAACAATAAAATACAATTGCATAGAATGATAGCCAGTAATAAGATATATGGATACGTAATAGTTTTATTATCGGACTGCATTGGTGGAATGAGTTTGCGACCGATCGTACGTTAGTGAAATGTTATGTGAACTAAGCTGTTAGTAGGACGACAAATTCTTATGCTGAGAGCACTGTAGCTCTTTTCTTGTAGGGATGTCGTAACATGACTGATAGATGCTACTCAGTCTTGAGTAGTGATCTAAAAATTGGTAGGATAATGTGTTTAATGTGTAGTGGCAATAGACAACGTTATAAAGATAGCACTAAAAATTTAATCTTTATAAGGTTGCTGTTATAATTAAAGATAAATATTTTTTGAAAAGACAACTCTCGCACTTGGAATAATTCCTGTGTCGCGGGAGATTTTTACAAACATTTAAACAACGGACATTCAGACTCGAAACAACAGTTTGTGAATCACACAAAGTTTTGTCGCGTGTGGGGATAAAACCCACAACACTCGGCGCGGTAGCAGTGGTGAGGTAACCACTTAAACCATCAAAATGAATAAAATGTGAGACAACCCATTCTATGGATGTTATTAAGAGCCGACGACGAAAAGCATCCCAACGTTTCAAAATACAGGGGTAAATAATAAAGTTAAAATGAAAATCTTTGTCTGACACTGATAAATGTACCGATGTTTCGAATAAATTGAACGCAAGCCCACGGTAAAAACTTGAGGCAGTTTCTTTGAAACTACGTTTAGTTAAGTGGCCCTATGTTGGAGACTCTTACATTGTGGATACTCTTGAGAAAATACAAAAGAACGATATGCTTGTTTATAAAATGTGGTTGCAATGCATATGAAAGTACATTTAATACTTTGTGCTGTGTAACAAAAATATCTTTTCCGTTTATGCAATATTTTTTATTGATTCACCGCTCCTATTCGTCGTAGCGTGATATTATATAGCCTTCCTCGATAAATGGGCTATTAACACAATTTTTTTTAAATTGGCACCTGTAGTTCCTGAAATTAGCGCGTTCAACCAAACAAACAAACTCTTCAGCTTTATAATATTAGTATAGATTAAAATACATTGCGTTCTTATTCTGAATACTGTGCTACCGAAATATTAATATTCATAGCAAAGGAAGGTGGTCGCACCTTTTGAGTTCATTGTACTTAATAATAAACTCTATGTAACCGTGTTCACACGTGCATAGTATTCAGTGCCGTCGTCCCCTTATGAAATCTATATCTAGGGATTGCTGGCCACGTAATCTATCACGTGATAGGTTGAAACATGCTATAATTCTTTGACATTTCAAGAAACCGTTCTCATGGTCCTTCATTCAAGTTACTATCAGGAAACGAAAGAAATTTGGTTATGGCTTACAAATAGACTTGCAAAGCATTTATTTAGGAATTGTACTTTAAAGAGCATCTAAAAGAAGCAATACTATCTGCAATATTTTGCCCAACATTATTCTTTAGATATCAAAATATTGATATAACGTGACGGCAATGGCTGTTACTATCGGCCAGTATATTGAAGCGACACATTGCAGTTAAATAAATGTAGCTTTAAAGCCTTTGTAATAAAATAAATATATTATAATATGTATATGTAGATTCCAAATTCAAATAAATTACATTGGATCAATCTTTCAATTTGGAATTCCGAACCAACTCGTTCTGAAACGAAACTGAATTTAAAATTCAATATGTTCGCGACGTGTGAAATTACACTTTCTATTTTTACAACGCTTGGATTATTAGGTTCCAACACATCATGAATTGGATACTGATACGAATTTTTTACTGTCATATAAACTATATTGATATAAAGATTGGAAACATCTTTTTATTTCTCATTTCGTGACCACTTTAGTCATTAAAATATTTTTATACTGCACCAGCTATCAATGTTTCTATCATGGCGTGGCCGCGTTAGCCCACGACGCTTTTTATTCCATGCGTTATAGCTCCAGTTCTGCCAAAAGATATTAGGAGAAACATGGCGTCGAGTTAAAATTAAAAACTAAGCTATCTAACTATAATCAATATGAAAATTGATTTGTGATGTTTGCGTGAAGGTAAAACATATAAACAGACATATCATAGTTTCAAATCCCTTATTAGTTGACTTCATTGATAGCGTTTAAGTAGTCCCCTCGCTACTGTTATTGTGTCAATTAGTGTTAGGGTCTCGATTCCCACATGGGCAAAAATTTGTTCCCTAGAGCGAGAATTATGTTAAAGAATATATGTATATACGTTTGTATAGTAATCTCACATCGCTAGTCTACAATTTTGCACTTCGACGCGAATAATTTATTGTCTTCTGGCATGATGCGTGTTAGGAGGCAAGAGGCGTGTTACAAGATGACTTGATAGCAAACGAATATACGTTTACAATGGATTGCTGGCAAGTAACACCTAATTCAATTTATCCTAATCACGCTCTAATAAATTGAAACGAAGGCGAAGTCGAATGTTCTATTGTGGACACGAAGATTGCTCACAATTTAGTCGAACAAACAATCGCGACATGTGGATCCAAAGAAAGAGAAAATGGAGAAACAAATGTCAGACATTAAAGATCTCTATAAGAATAGCTCTCAATAGAATAAGTGCGCTTAGTGTATGTAATATGTGTGTCTGTGTTATTCTATGGTTGACTAGCAAAGAAACTCTTTAGACAACAAAAAAGCTTTAGAATAGAAATTAGTCTGTAAAGTTTTATACATGATTAAAAATATATTGTATCTGACCACCGGTGTGCCGCCCTTTGTTTGAATGGTTAAATATAGACAATATTGATAATGCTACATATTTATAAACAACTAGCTGCCCCCGCGGTTTCACCCACGTTTATAATATTATAACACTGCTGCCGTAACTCGAAGCGGGATGATATTTAGCCTATATAACTTCTGGATAAAGTAGTTTTCTAACAATATAAAAGAGTTTAAATCAGTCCATGTCTTGTTGAGTTTATTCATTACAAACAAAAATGCAAATCTGTCCTCTTTTAAATATTAGTATGCTAAACCAACTGATCTATATCTTGACAGAGTATAACACACATTCTTTGTCAGCAAATTTTTGGCCTTAGGTAATAGTTAGCTAGCCTATCGCTCCCTACCGGACAGATTTTCGGACATTGTACTGTTACCGAGAGTTTCTAGTAGCACTCGGTCGCCGGACGCGAGTACCCCTACTCCGTATACGTCTATTAATTATAAAGTGTTTGAAATATACTGTTGTCCTATAGAAACAGGTATATCAACATAATATGTAACGTAATATAGTGTGTGCTATCGCTCACCGACCTATAAAATCTTCTGTATCTATTTCTAACCTTTTAAAACATTAGGCGAAGAGGTAAAGCTATTCTTAGCCGTGAACACTCAGGTATAAGCTTATGTAAAACGTGCAGATTTATTAGATAGAAACATTATCGTTATGTAAGCAGATTTACGGATATACTTTCTGAATAAGGATACCGCAGTTTTCTGCCGCCTTATGCATTCATTACGCTTGATTAAGTCTCGAGTAGGTTTAACTGTAATTATTTGAGTAGCAGGGCTGTTGCCAATTATTTGGTAAAGGTCAATAAGTATCAGCCGGCTAGCCGAGGGATGCTACTGCCTTTTTACTGGTAAGCGACCATAAAAGTAGTTGGAGTTTTATATCCGCATATTTATTTCTATTATTGCTTTATTTTCATTCCATCTTTAATTTCTTTTTGCTAGGTTTGGAAGATTGCTAGTAATTTATTGTATTATAAACGATTAATTATATTATAAAAAAAATTATAAAAGATCAGAAGCTGCGTTAATCGCTTACTGTTAAGCGGATTGTTTGTTTTTTTTATTTATTGTATAAAAAGAGTTTACTGCACTGATGACCAGTCATGATTTTAGATCCTACGTAGTATGTGTATTAGCTTATCACAGCGATAATGAATTCCAGAGTCCTTAATGCAACTCAGAAATTCTTGACATAATATACAAAGAACACTTTGGCCAAACCGTGAATCGAACACGAGACATCATGCAGCGCAGCCGCTGCGCCACAAGACAATCAACAAAAATGTATACCGAATATCCACACTATTGAAAGGATCTCGACGCTCGTAGTTCAATTAACATTCGAGTCATCTAAATATAACCACATGCCTATACAATCAGCTACACGATAATTAGAACCATATATTAGTATAATAACTACTTTCCTCAGTATCTCGCTTATTACTTGAGTGGTTCTCTAAATAGAATTATGTAGTGTGTACTAATTAGTTTATTATACGTATTCCCGTAGGTTTAGTCGGACATGTATTACATCCACATTATGTCTGATATGTCTAATTATTTATCCCTACGTTTAACTCTGACGAATACAAGACAGTGATAGCACAAATTAGACATACAATAGGAGGCCGTTGCACAGACAGATATATTCAGTTATGCTTATAACTAAAAGATCTCAAATACACGTAATTATATTAACTAGCGGTCGCCTAGTGCTCGAAATTCGACCAAAGTTTGCCTGTAAGATATTGCTGACATATTATGTCATTATATATTGATATATGTAACTATAGTTACGCGCTTCGACTGCGTGTGTCAAATGCATGGTTGTGCGCGTGTAGTGTTTTTTCATTAATTTAATGTATTCCTAATGCATATTTTAAAAAATATTAGCATTCGTCACTTTTTCTCTGTATAAACTATAAGTGTGCGAAATTTCATACTCCTCCGTCCGCCCAATTTTCGTAAAAAGGGATCCGAATTTTTCGCTTCACGTATTAATATATAGATAATAAAGTACTATTACTATGTCCGCGGCGCTGCTCACTCGGCAACTGCATCTTTTTCTAGATAAAATATGCCCTATATCTTATTTTGTATCCCTGACAATGTGTATGCAAAATTTCATGATCTTCTTTCTTTCTTTTCGTGTGGTTAGTGGTCAACCTGTTATCAAGAGTTGTTCAAGCCGCCCGTAGGCCTCTGACATGGCTTAACGACTGCTATCAATTTGACAACAACCGGGACCGACTTTTTACGTGCCCTCCGAAGCACGGAGACGCTCAGATGAAGTACCACTAAGCGGTCACCCATCTATAGACTGGCCGCACCCAACGTTGCTTAACCTCGCTAATCGTTTACCGATCAGTGAGTGCAACTGGCTATGAGCGCCTCAAAGATACAAACTGACATTAGCATATATAATATTAATTAGGATTAAGATACTACTATGGTGGTAAATAAGTATACGGTTTCTTTAGTTTATGATCGCTCAATAGCCAGGAATAACTCACGAGTCGCTAACGTTAAGGAAAAAGAATTTAAGTATCAACTGCTTCGACTTTTCATCTCTCTAAATACAATAAGAACACTACGTTTTAAGGAATGAGAAAATATTACTTGACTATGACGATATCCAAAAATGTTTTAATCCTAATCCTAATAACATTATAAATGCAAATGTGAGTTTGTTTGTTACGCTTTCACGCCTTAACTACTCTACCGATCATCATGAAATTAGCTTACACATTTCAATAGGATATAGGCTACCTTTCATGTATAAAAAAGTACTATTACTAAGATTAGTAACAGTACTATTTCTTAGGGTTATATTTTGAAGTTGATATGGAGTCCTAAACCCAACGATTTCCAACTTACACTTTTACTGCAGTACACTAGACATTTCATTAACAATCTTTTTATGTGTTATGATTTAATTACGTTACGAGTACGCGTTAATTTAATTTCATATAACGATTTGAAGTGGAACAAATTTCTGTAATTATATTTATATTAAGTTTGGAGTAATTGTAACGATTCTCCACTCGAGTAAATATTGGTTTTAATTGAAAACATAAGATGATATGGATGAAATAGACTGGCATTGAAATTAAAATTAATGGCCACATACAACAAAGAGACGTAAAAATATTTGTTATATGGTGCAAATCAGAAACCGATTATTAAAATAAATATTCATTTCAGATTTTAAACTTTTTGAATAACCATATTTTTTACGAGTATAGCGTAAAGCTTTCAAAATTTAAGAAAGGTAAAAATGTATAGATGTCCTAATGCCAGTATTTATTCACAGCGCACTGATCTAGCAATTGTAATTCTATTTACTGCAAATATTTAAGCAACTGTCAATTGTCAGAATCTCAGGTCGAACTGAATATTAAACTCTTTTTAACGGACAATTCTGAATAACACAGAATATGTGAGAAAGGGAGTCCAGAAATCACCTTCAATGAACAATTATGAGAGACGTCGTTAAATTTGCAATTTTGAAATATTTTTACTAAGTCTAGCCCCAATTCAATTATACTAGTAATGCAACTATCAATACAGTCACAATAACAGCATGTGAATACGTCACGTGTTACTTATCCTTAACCCATCAAATAGAAACAAAAATACATTTCCATTGGAGGCTAATGTCGTAGCAATTCAGACCACTTAATATAATTTAAATCGTATCACAATTTTCCGTTATGTTACATCGTTGAACTGGTATGTTGTGCGTGGGTAGACGTTAATCAATAAATCGACTCGATAAAATGAATGTGAATATATAACAGAAGCACGAAAATATCATGATATTAGTCACGTATTTCATTATGTTACTGATGCTGACATATATGAAGTACCTAAATAATGTTTTAGATACGCGATGTTATTGGGAGTTAACAGTATCAAGGATGAAATATTGGTTTATTTTATTAAAACATACTTAGAAATACACTCGAGTATCCCCGAAGGGGTAAGGAAAAGTGTGTTATTCCAATATTATGACAGGCTTGATTAATATTCCATGTAATAGAGAGTCTATTGCCGTTACCAAGCACATTCCTAGAATACATGTTATATTATGTTATAAATCTTATATCTCAAATTGCAGGTATATAGAGGAGGTTCTTGAGACACTTAGATTTTAAAACGCAACTATATTCAACTGATTATAATAAACGATGCAAGCAGTATTATTTCTTGCCCCTTGAATTCAAACATTCAAACGCACGGTAACGATCTGTCTGAACCGGATGAGCTTTCCCATTAATGTTTATATACTGGTGAGTGTCTTTTAAGGTTACTAATAATAAAAGTTTAATCAATTATTGGTATTTTGAAGTGAAAACTTCTTTAGCAGCGTTGTGCATTTTTTTTGTGATGGGTAAAAAATGTTAAACTCGCGTCAGGACACGTGACCTGATCGAAAATTCGTAAGACGGAGGGAGAAAGAAAAAGAATACGTATAGATGTGAAAGAGCGGGGTGTCCTAGTACAAGTATTGTTAGATGCTTAAATGGATACTCCAAACACTAGGTTAAGGAAACACCAAATGTTTACAAAAATAAATATATTTATTTTTTATTTTAAAAATTGCCATGTTTGTGTACGACAGCGCAATAAATTAATATTGTATTTTACCACATAAATATAGTACTTTTATACTGATAATTAAAGCAATTCGTGCAAAATTATACCCTAACCATTCCAAAAAATCAAAAATGCTCAACGTTAATATTCAAGTTTTCAATTCTGCTGGCACTCCCGAAGTGCAACCCGTTGTTTTTTTTCATTGAGTTAATATGTCATACATATAAATTAAAAATGTTGTCTCACGAATTAGAGTGCATGCTCTCTAGCTCAGTTAGTCAATTATTGCGACGACTTGCTTGAGAATGTTTTATATTTTAAGAATGCCGCCATGTGCTGCCTAATTAATATTGCATTCAAAGGTGCCGTTCCTATAATTTTTCAGTAGATTTCCGATTTATTGTCTTGTAATTTATTTAGAGTGTCTTTCACGAAGTTTTAACGACAGGTTCGTTTTCGTTTTTCGTTTCGAAATTGTTATGTCATATCTTATTGCATCAATTGAAAGCTTGATAAAACGAAAAGTCAAATTATCTTTATGGCAAGACAATTAGAATACTATAATTTTTTTAGAATTTAATGAACCTTTATTCTGAGGAGATAAATTAGTTGGAGATTAGCTCAATGAAAATATCGAAAGTACAAACCTATTTTATGTATAACTGGTATGAAACAGGCCTTAGATATAAAAATACGGACTTAGCAATAAAATTTCCACGAGAAAAATGAAGGCATGTCAGAAGCGATTCCCTTCGTAATTGCTTGCGATTAGCTTTTTCATTTATTATTGCATCGAGATCATTTCTTCCGATAATGTTATCCTTTAATCAGATGGGTCTTAAGGAAAAATGCATTATAATATATAGCATTACGATGAAAAGTACTTAAAGTTGAAAATATACTAGCTGCAAACTAGTTTAATAAATTAAATGATAAGTCTAGACGAAAGCGACAGTGAAAATATAGAAAAGAATTTTCTATTCAGTGCATTCATAAATTCGATATGAAAAGAAAGGAAGAGAGAGAAAATCAATTTGTAGGTCTTTGATGTGTAAGCTTTATTTTTAGTATCTTTTATATTATAATATAGATAGAAATAAATAAAGAGGACTATTATTTTGAAATAAATGCTTTAGTGAAACAAAATTATTTAATTTAATGTTTAATTAAATATATAAACACAAGTGACTGATAATAAAAGATTATTTTGTTTTGAAATTTCTTGCTTATCTCGAGGTTAGAAAATTTACCTTTGAAGTAATCAAATATAAATTTTCGTTAAGCTTAGGGTGTTCATAACTTTTTACATTCGTATACATACCTATCACGCTAGTTTTAGGAGGGATATAAAGAGAGTACGGATTGCAACTTTTTATCCTAGAGCATATATCTCGCTCTACGTATGCTTTTAAAAGCACGCTTAATCTAGCCACATATTATACATATAGGTACTACTTGTTGTAAAAGTAGTACCCTATATATACACATAAATAATCCTGTATATTCATGTGTATACACAAGGTGCTACTTCTACAACAGGTTGTTAGAAGGCTTGCGGTTTAATCACTAAGTACCGACTGCTTAAAGCCGTAACTTCTAATACATAGCTAGCAAGTATGAAGTATGTGACGAAGTACAGGTATTCTTTAATAACGTACTATTTAAAGATAAAAAAGCAGCAATCTAATGACTATAAAAATACCGTACGTCTGGCGGATGAAGACCAAATATATTTACAGCGATTTTTGTAAGTTTGAGAAAAAATTGTTTCGGACTAAAAGCTATTACTGCAATACAAGATGTTTGCAAGTTAGAAGCGCTTTTCTGTTGGCAAATGGTGCAACAATAACTAAACTGATTTGATTTACAAATGCTGGTAATACCAAAGTTTATAGCTGTGTGTACCATCACTAATTTATAATCTAGCTGAAAATATAGTTAAGTTGTCTTAAATATTTGCTGGTAAAGTAAGTACTTATTTTCTTCAAATTATTATGACAAATGATACTTATTAGTTAGGAGAGCAAATATTTACCGCCTTTTTATTTAAAGGGCAAACTTAATCGCTATTCATATGAATTACATACCATTTGTGAATATGAAAAGTAAATACGAATTGGTTTTACAATATTGTTGCTAAATATATCAATACAACCTTGTATGAAACAGGAATAGAGATAGAATTTCGAGATATGATGTGAAAAGCTTTCAAATAAACAACTGCTGATCCAATAAAAATTATCTACTTGCAAAACTGACCAGGATACAGACACAAAAGCATAATGCAAAAACAAAAGCATGCTTGTGGGGCTGCCGCGGTTTTGTAGCGCATCAGGCATGTTTGCCAACGCAAGGGTTGACGACTTCTATGCCATAATCCGGAAGGGATGCGCCTCGCTTCGACACAGAACATGCGCCAGCTCCCACAGCATGCTGAAAGCATTGACAAACCGATGGGACTGTCAGATGTTTGGCCGACGGGTGAGACTGCATACTCAATTAGGCAATAAATAACTAATATTGTTTGTCATGTCTGTCTGAGTGTCCAGTGATTTGTGTTTGTCTGTGTTTTATTATTATTTGTATTCATTGTATGTATGTTCACTAATAATAGTTAATAAGTTGCTTTGTAATACTAATCCTATGGATCTAACAGTCTGCAAATAAATAATAATTATTAAAAAATTAATTATTAATAATATTCCGTAGAGATACGGTAAATAGATTTGTGGCGTCTACGAAAGTGCTACGAAGCTACGATATCCGTAGAATCGATTCACTGAAGTACATTGTGAGCTCTGTATAAGGGAATTAAGTTATTCGGGCTAAAATTAGATGTACTCAAGTACTGGCGTAGAAATTATTGAAAAAGCGGAGAATTTCGTGGCCGTGGCATAGCTCCAGGCTGAATTGAATTAAGCGGTGCCACGCTCGTGAATTCTTTAGACGAATTCTAATAAGCTACGTGTTTCATTGGCGGTACAAGTATTACTTGTGGGACGTAATCTTTGTATTCATCTGTAGCATACAAGTCGGATAGATTAAGTAAAATAAAAGGTTTTCCAGAAGGTAGAAATTATATGACGGCATCTATGTATATTTAAAGGAATTAACTTCATTGTTTTCCATTTCGTTCCATACGTAACATCTTCCAGAAATTTCCATAGAAATAGATGTTATATTACTAGCTGCTAATAACAACCTACTGTCGTAGTAGTGTGTTATTTATACACGGAACTCAGTCCATTTAGAGAGCCGGGACGCAACAGTCTGTCTGGAACTACAAAAGAACGTAATCAAAAAAACTAGAGCGAGTTATTCAGAGTTTATTAGGAAATGTTGTTCTGTCAGCTGGAAAATCAATAAAATGTTATCTTTGAGCTGGTACGGCAGTCGATTCTTCCTTATCCTACTCTTTAGAGAGCAACTAATGGCTATACTATAGAAGGCTATAGACAGGCGAGCAGTGTTGTTGTTTACCGTATTGGTGATGTAAAAAAAGTTGGGATGATAAAAGATATATATATATATATATATATATATATATATATATATATATATATATATATATATATATATATATATATATATATATATATACACGTATATATACATACGTATTCGCTATATATTTATGACAGCATGGCAAATAAACGAAGTATTTTTATTCAATAATATGCTAAATAAGCAACGCCGCAGCCATCGGATAATTTATTATACATAAATAAAATAATGTCCTGAGGGACCCATTTATTGCCTCCGAGCCTCTGAAACTGCAAACATTAAACTTGTTATGTTGGAAAATCACAATAAATTGTATATTTTTAATATTTGCACACAAAAATTGTGAAATTGCACCAGAAGCCAGATATTAAATAAAACGTACGCTTAACTTACGCTAGTCCCCGAAGGGTAGGCAATAAGTATTTATTGCCCCCTTACTCTGCCAGCTTAAATTTTAATAATTTAATAGCCTATCATTGTCTCGTATGAGCCTAGTTCCAGACTCCTTACTTCTAGTAAGTATTTTTTGATGGAGAAACACAATTACTCTTTTCCCAACCCGGTAATCGAGACGCCACACACGACACTCAGCAGTCTTATTCACTATCGCTGCGCTACGGAAGCGATCAGATTCTCTTACTTAACTTTATCCGAACTAAACTGTGTTTGATTCCATAGTATATAGTAGGAAGGCACCACAACTAGCCAGACTGCCTTAAATAGGCAGTCTGCATAGCCGTACTTAGGCACATTTTAACTTCATCGATATTGCATGTGTACTAATATCAAATATTCTTAATTATTAGATCGAATATTAGAGTTTAAATACTGCATTTACTTTATTCCTACGGTTATAATTCAAGCCATCACTATCTTAACTACACTATTCTGCATCTCGTCAATTCCTTGTAATTTCTAGCCTTAAATAGCTCCTCACTAGTCGTCGCATATGAAACAAACGCCTTACATTTATACTGCGGGCTGAAAATAGTAATCTAAAATAATATTTCCAAAGAATTAATTTTCGTATGTTCTACGTCTGTTCTAATAATAATATATAAAACACGAGGAATTTCATAATATTTTAAAACATTATGAAGGTACTTGGAGGAGAATCATATCATATTTGTTTAAGAAATATGGCGCTCTTCAAAGAAACACAGTGCGCAATATTTACTCTTTTATATTATGTTAATCCGGTGGTGTAGCCTTAAAACATGGGGCCGAGTTAGATTGGCTGGTAAATCGAATAATCATAATACAAGATTTATGATCATAAAAAATATTTCCTATCGCATAAAGTCATAAGAACTCGAGTCTTCTTTGTGTTTTTCTGACCGAGTATTTTAGTGGCAGCAGTGTTTTGAGTACAAATAGTTAAACCTAAGAAGAAGCAAAACACAGCTATACTTGAAGCTCATTCTGCGTAAATAGCAATAACGCCCATAATTATACCATAATTAAACGCCCATAATATTTGGCTTTCAGTTATCTGTTGTAAGTCAAAGTCAAAAATCACTTATTCACCTAGGTCACAAAGTATCACTTATGAACGTCAAAGGGTTTGTTTGTGAGTTCGTTACATTTACTGAATTTCCTTTTATGTTAGTTGCAAGGTTCAGGCAAAAGGTTGAGCCTATGAGAAGATACCTGTATTGAAGGGTATGACTGACAAACTATTGGGCTATTTAGATTACATCACTATGTATTCTTACTTTATTTCAACAGACTGTGCAAAACAAGCCTTATTGAAACATACGCTAACTATATTTTCTACTGTGCGTGTTTGAAAGTGTTTCAGGTAATAGGACTTGAGCAACGTAATTAGGTCATTAAGAGGCTCGTGGTTCTACTTGCGCTGCTAAAGAAACTCCTAATTACTGCTGGTCCGTAGTTTTAATGCGAAGTATTGTTTTTTTACTTCTATATACAGGTGCCTAGGTATCATTTATGAGTTGTTAGCAAGACATGAGTAGCCTGTAAACTATGAGAGGTGGCACATTGTCAGAAGGTAGGTATTATTTTCTTTTCTTAAAAAAGACAACTATCTCACTAGGAATAATTTCTGTGTCGCGGCGGACTAGTGTGGCTTTCATTATAAAAAGCACTACTTTTAAAACTATTTATATCACTGGTTGTTTATATTATTTGTTATCGACTTTTGTTTAATATTTCATTTGCTTTGTTCACGGTAGGAAGATGGTGATCTTCTCATTGTCTTGAATAATATAGTATTATAATTTTAATGTATAACATTCCCGTAAACGAAAGATAATATAATGTTTACAATAGCGTAGACTATATTTTACGTAATTTAAGTAAACATTGCAGTAATTAATAATACTAGCGGTCGCTTAGTGCTCGAAATTCGAACAAAGTTTGCCTGTAAGATATTGCTGATGCTGATATAATGTCATTATATATTGATATATGTTACCATAGCTACGCGCTTCGACAAATGCATGGTTGTGTGCATGTAGTGGTTTTTCGATAATTTAATGTATTTCTAATGCATATTTTATATAAATATTAGGATTCGTCCCTCCTTCTCCATATAAACTTTAACTATGCCAAATTTCATTCTCCTCTATCTGCGCAATTTTCGTAAAAAGGGGTACAAAGTTTGTGCTTCACGTATTAATATATAGATTCTCATAAGACAACAAAGGCAACTAACAAGTTTAAAGAGACTGTTGTCTCAAGGCGTGGTGAAGGAGGTGTTAAGTTAGTTACGACAACTCGACAGTTCATTATCATGCCCAAGCTATTGATTTTGTGTCGAAGCAAATCCGAATAATTCACGCAAAGGACTTAGGGAAACGGTTAGGTAGGGTAAAGATAGAAGCAATCTTGTTAAGCTTATAAATATTGGAATCGATTGAATACCTATTTAAGGAGCGACTTGTATAAACATATTGGATATATAGTTTACTTTTAATCGATTTATGAACGCCGGTACGTTACGGTGGTTGTATGTTTTATGACAGCTCTTGTACTAGGAATAATGCCTGTGTTTCGGGCGACTTACAAGCATTCAAACAAAGGACAAAAAGAATATTAACACTAAGAACAACCATTTGTGGATTACACATATTATTATTATTGTTATTATCTTTAGTTTTTTATAGTCAGTAGTATATGGCATAATGGCTGTAACACCTTGTTAATCTGAGTTGTAAAATACTGAAATTATATTTAACTGGCGATTTAAAAGAGTGGCCGTGAGTTTCTTGCAGGTTTCTTCTCATAGGCTCTACCCTTTGCCTGAACCTAGCAACTAACCTAAATGTAGCTTCAGTAACTTAGTAAACTCACTAACCTATATACTTAGACGTTCATAAGTGTTACTTTGTGACCTAAATGAATAAATGATTTTTGACTTTGACTTTGACACATAGCCTACAACATTCCGTGCAGTAGTAGTTGCAAGGTGGGCACTTAAACCTCTACGCCAGCCATGGCAGTCATTCGTGAAATACGTAGGATGTAAATATAGCTTGTTAATGTAAGTTTTATACAACTACAAAAAAAAACGTATGATGATGAATGTTAGTTTAAAATGTATTTTGACGGCCTCGATGGCGTAGTGGTTAGTGTAACCGACTGCCACGCCTAAGGCCGCGGGTTCGATTCCCGCACAAGTCAAAAATTTGTGTGCATGAACATGGATGTTTGTCTTGGTCTGGGTGTTTCTATGTATAATATGTACGTATTTACAAAAAGAAGTATATATGTATGCATGTTTATCCATTGTCTAGTACCCATAGTACAAGCTCTGCTTAGTTTGGGCTAGATGATGTTGTGTGTATGTGATAGAATATTATTATTATTATTATATCGTCGAAAACCGTTGGGATATTTGGGATATAAGATCGATGCGAAATTTTATTACGATTAGTCGAGTAGTTATAGCGTAAAAGCGTCACAAACAAACGAACTCACATTCGCATTTATAATATTAGTTAGGATGTAAATGAAATATATAAATAAAATAAAATAAATAAATGAATAATAAATACCACTACTGGCTAGTGATGTAAAGTGATAAGTCATAGAAGCAACTATATAGCAACCACGTGGACAAAAATGTGTGATTTTACTATCACATCAAAACTTGACTGCGCCGAGCGAAATGTGCCAAAACAGGCGGTCACAGAAAATCAACACTTTTTGTTTAATACAAATATAAAATATACATTTACTATAACAATGAATGTGTTTACAATTACTCCGTGTAAAAAACTTAAAATAATTAATATTTTCGCCTACAAAATTACGTAAATTTGCATGTTACGTGATTTTTAGATTATAACAGTAGAAATCTATCCTATTTTACAGCTTAAACGAAACATAAATAGTTATATTACAATTTTTCCATCCCACACATTTAAGTTATTGGTGGACAATAAAGATATGTATTTATCAAAAAAGCACTTCAAGTCCTCCATACAATTTAACTATGGCGGCCGCGTGCCGATTTGAATATGCGCCGCACGAGCTCTGTCATTATCTGTCTTGCGCTCGGCGCAGTCTTAACGCGTAGTCCAGTTGTAAGTTCATTCAAATGTAGTAAGACTGCTATTTTATAATTATCTATTAGCGTTATTGATTGGACCTTGTTGTGCAGAAATGATCCAGGGATTCTTTTTTAATTTATCTATAAGTACGAAGGTCTTTTAAATAAACATAAGTAATGCAAAAATCTATATTCAATTCTTTATTAAACTATATGCATAACATGATGTAGTAGGATAACAGTCACAAGTAAAATTAACTTATGTTTCAAATCACACCAACAGCTAGAACAACCTACAGGCAAAATTCATTTTTAATTCAAGCGAGTCGCATGTTCAACACGGCATACCAGAGTGTTGATATAGACTTGTATACCTATAGTAACAGCCAAGTAAAAAAAAAATTGTGTAACTCTTTCTTTGTCTAAAAACCAGATGTGTGTCTATTTTTTGCTGTTATCTTGTTGTTTAAATGTCTTCTTCTATTATTCACACTTTAATCTACTATCTGTGAAAACTTTTAATTGGCCTTCTTTTTTCGTATCAAATCTGTCTATGATACTAATATAGCTGTAAGTTTTCCTAAAATTGTAAAATAAAATAAAATAAAATATATAAATCAGCATAACTTTTATTTATGTTTTTATGGATTGGATCATTTCTGCACAACAAGGTCTGATTGTAGAAACACTACTTAGCTAAGCGTGCTGATTAGAAGTTGTACAACTACAAGTTAAACTGATTAAATTGGTACGCTGATGATTGTCTTTTACTCAAGACGTTGTAATTGTTAATATGAAGTTAACTTTAAACATTTTGTTATTCTGTTATTTTGTTATAACATGTTTCGAAATGATACATTTAAATATGTTGCGGTTACTTACTTAATAATGTATATTCTTTAGTAAAAAAATAGTATATATGAAATGGGTCAAATCTAATCAAATCTAACATTATGGCTATAGTTTTGGGCAGTGTGGCTTGGCCTGCCTTCGGAATTGTTTGTGAATTTGTTTAAGTACTTTGTGAATTTGTTTAGTTTATAGTGAATGCGACGACGGATATTAACTTTTTTCTTTATTAGTTATGTTATCACATAAGTGACGAGTTGTTTTGGTGATAATAAAGATCTTTAAAGCTAAACCTACATTTCACTTAAAAATAAATCACGATATGCGTAATAATCCAAGCGTTGCGAAATCGATTTACGAATGCGACTATTTTCAGTAACTTGAAAACATTCTCTTTGTCTTTTGGTATATCGACGATTTGCCATGCCTTCCATTTAAAAATAATAGAAAACTGTTTTTTTTTGTCATAGTGCTTCTGTATTGTACACAATTAGTCATTCGATGATCGATTTGTTGTACTGAATCATGGACGATAACGATCTTTCATTGTAAAACAATAAGTTAGTCATAGGCATCATGAATCATTGACGTAGATGAATATAGATAAGCGTGTACTTGTCATACGGCTTAAAAAACAATGTTCTTTGGCCTTGCACCATACGGTTGGTTAGTCCATATATATACACGGTTAAATTAATATACTTATTAATATCTTACTTAAGACTGCGCCGAGCGAAATGTGCCAAAACAAGCGGTCACAATTAAGTTGATAAAATCAACACTTTTTAGTTTAATACAAATAAAAAATATACATTTACCATAACAATGAATGTGTATACAATTACTCCGTGTTAAAAACTTTCACTAATTAATAGTTTCGCCTACAAAATTACGCAAATTTGCACGTAAAATGCAAAAACGTAAGCTAGTATTAAGTGATATTTTAGATTATAACAGGAGAAATCTATCCTATTTTACAGCTTAAACGAAACATAAATAGTTATATTACAATTTGTCCCAAATATTTAAGTTATTGGTTGACAATAAAGATACATATTTATCAAAAAAGCACTTCAAATCCTCCATACAATTTTACTATGGCGGCCGCGCGCCGATTTGAATATCGAGCTCTGTCATTCAGTCCAACCGCGTCTTACGCTCGGCGCAGTCTTAACAAAGTTTGTTCTAACAGTTTTCATAGTTCATTATTTAATGTATTTTATACAAAAACTCAAAAGACCGGTCTGTGTAGAAAACCTTGGGGGAGGCCTATGTCCAGCAGTGGACGTCTTTTGGCTGACATGATGATGATGATGATACAAAAACTAGATTTTGCCCGTGGTTTCGCTCACGTAAATATAGGTTAGGTTAGGTTAATAACAATACTTCTTCTGGATGAAAGGTACCCCTGACGACGTATATACAAAATTAGATGATGATCGGTCGAGTAGTTAAGACGTAAAAACGTAATAAACAAACAACCTCACATTCGTATTTATAATATTAGTTAGGATGCTAATATTGTAGTTTGTTGCTTTATTCGCACATAATTAATACATACGTTATTTTTATTCTAGTATGCGTTCCCGTTGGGTTTAAGCAGATTAAGCCGCGGGCTAGTCAATAAAATTGAAGCTTATTTACTCGACCATGTTATTAAAACGGCCACTGTTAACAAAAATTGTGCTCGCTTTCACATGGATGAATACAATTCAAATTAACGAATAACTCATTCAATTGAACAAGTGATTTGGCTAAAGTGTGTACTGATTGTAATTAATATGCGTAATTTTGGTAGCTTAATTACATTCGTCATTTAATTATCCTACAGTATTGTAGCATTGAATTTAATATACACTAGTTTCTGATAAAAATTATGCCTATGTTATTCACAGCAATACGTCATATCTCCTTGGCAAATTTCATCAAAATCGGTTCAGTGGTTTAAGGCGATTATCACACGGCACCGCGCACCACCGCAGAGGGCGGTGGTGGTAAAGCGGATTTCGTAGCGGTGCCCTGCGCGGTAAGGCGGTTTACGCGCCTGTCCGCGCGGATGGATTTAACGCGTTCTTGACCAGTTTTAATCATTTTTAAAATGCAACACGTCCTGCACCAACGATGATCCGCGCGGTTATGCGGCGTCCCGTGTGTGAGGCGCCGCCCGTCCGCGCGGACGGCATCGCGGAGGGGCGGTAGCGGTGAGAGCACCGCTCGATCGTGCTGTCGGGCGGTGTACGTGTGTTAGGCATCAACGGATTTAATATAGGCCAATGCGACATGAGATCTGCTTCACCGCCTACCGCGGCGGCGCGCGGTGCCGTGTGTTAATCGCCTAACTGTGTAAGCGTAACAGACGGAGACGCTTTCGCATTTATAGTAATGGAACGGATTATTAAAACTATGCTTAAATCCCTTACTCTAACAATTTCATATTAAAAATCCAACCCAGCACAGGAATACATCAAGGGTACTTGGACTATGAGCTTCTCGGTCAAGCTGTTCCTAGTATGTTCATGCTTGGCAGGCTAGTCGAAGACTTTCGCAGCTTACAGCAAATAATATTGCTATTTAATATTATCAGAGTTTAATTTTTGTATGATTAGACAAATTATTTTTATTGCAACAGTATAATTGGATCATTAACTATTTCTAACGCACTTGAAAATTTACATGATAACATGATGACAACCAATTTATATTCAATGATCAGTAAATATTTATTATAAGTTTTCCAAACCATAACTGAAAGCAACATCCACATAAGTTTAGCCGTTCTGTTTATTAACACACAAACGCGTATACTATATAAGGGGACAATTAATCCATTTACGATTATATATTTTATACATATAGGTAAATATTTGATTGATTTCAATCTCTGAGTGTATATATTATAATGAAACTCACTTGTATAAAATATTATGTGACAAATTTCCAAATTCACAGCAATTACACGAACTGTTGAAAACGTCTTACTAGGTTGAATGCTAGTTCCTCACTATGGCGATCTTTCGCCAAGAGCCGAATTAATTTTTCTCCTTCCACAATAACCCCACTATTTAAAAATGACGGTTGGTTAAGTACTTAAACCGCACAAAATGTTCACACTAAGAAAAGTGAGCTCACATTACATAGAGAATTTAATTTTCAATATATACTTTGAAAATCCTAATCCTAACTAATATTATTAAAGCGAAAATAAATTTATTTGTTTGTTACCTTTTCACGCCTAAACCACTGTACCGATCATCCTGAAATTTTGCATATACGTTGACAGGTGTACAGAAACGGACATAGGCTACCTTTAATCTCGAAACAAATTACTGTTCCCGAGGAAAACAATAATAACGTTCTTATGATAATAGATGGCGTCACGTGTCTTTCGAATCATGATTGAACTATATTATTACAAGCAGAGTACAACCCTAATTGATTGTCAAATTCTAAATTTAAATTAACGCGAGCGAAGCCGCGGGGAAAAGCTAGTATACTATAAAATTCAGATGTCATATTAAGATTGTGTGTAACTGTTTGTGGGCCCCGAGCCATTCGTGGGACTCTCTGAGAGCACCGTAAAGGCAGCTTTGAATGCTCACGGCAATGAAAAACACAGGCTAGAGTGGATGGCCCTTAGGGGTTTGGAACACTCCAAGAAATTCATTGCAAATGGAGCCACAGGCTTCACCCGGAGGTTGTGCGGGTATAGCAAGAGCCAAATGCGCCTGCTCACAGGAGCGTTCACTGGCCATTTTGGCACCAAAGACTTCCTGTGCAGATTGAGATTGACACACGACTCGATCTGCAGAGCCTGTGGTGAACAGGACGAGTCCATATCGCACCTACTGTGTGAATGCGACGCGTTGGCTGGACTTAGGATGGGTCTGATAGGATTGGCATATCCAAACCCTGAAGACTTTAGGCTTCTCCCTCTGAATTGTACACTGTAGCTAATGCAGTACATTCATAAGGAGATAGCTAAGGGATGAATCTTGGGGCTGACACAAAAGATCCCACTGGGTCGAAGTGTCGCCGGTCAGTACAGACTGGCCCCCACACACAAGACAAGACAAGACAAGACAAGATTGTGTGTCATCCTTCCTAATGTTATAAATGCGAATGTGAGTTTGTTACGCTTTCACGCATTAACTACTCGACCGATTATGATAAAATTTTGCATACACGTGGCCATGGGACTAGAAAAGGTCATAGTTTAACTTTCACTCATAAAAAAGTACTTTTACTAACAAAACGTACATTTATGCGCGCAAAATCTAGTATAACAATATAACGTCCAGAAAGTTGACCATATTTAGACGTAATACTCATGTTTTCAATCTCTGTATATAGCTGTAAATCTCTAAAGTATGAACCGTACTTTATCGATACAATATTAAAAAAAGGAAAGATTTGATTCTTTGTAAGGATTTCACTCAAAAACGATGTAACCGATTTTTAAAACTCTTGCATCATTAGTAAGCTATATTATCACTAAGTAACAAAGGCTACATTTGTTAAAAAAAGTTCTGTTACAACTAACCTAACCTACTTTTACGCGACTGAAGCTGCAGGCAAAAGCTAGTTATCAAATAAAAAGCTAGATACACAGCGACACACCGATAGCGAGATACGAAATCTATTTAATATGCTTCTCTTAGAATATGTAACTTTAAAGTTAATTACATACTGGCTATTAAGATTGGCGGGGTGGCAGTAATATGTTCTGGCAGCTACAGAACACTTTATGTCAAACTTAATTCGGTTCTAAGCCAAATTTGTAATTAAAATTAGATTACATACAATATTTATAATCACTGCGATGAACCAGCTGTATAGAAATAATAGTAATATCTAATAAAATAAATATAATTTACAAGATTTTTACCGTGTTAATGTAGATTTAGTTAATAAAATTTTAAATGTCCTTTTCTGTACCCCTGACAACGTGTATGCAAAATTTCATTTTAATCGGCTGAGTAGGTAAGGCGTGAAAGCGTAACAAACAAACAAACTCATTTTCGCATTTATAATATTAGTTAGGATTTGAGAGTATAAGCGTAATTCAATAACGTACTTACGCCTATACCATCAAATTAAATGGCAGATGTATTAAATATTACACCCACATTTCGTCAGATATTATGGTCCCATTTAAAAGGGCGATAAATACCGTCTACTGGTTCACTGTTCTAGAATCCGTACTGCTATTGAGAAACTCCTTACAGAAAAACCCAATAACAAAAATCATTAATAGTATAAGACTTGTTACATATACAGACTGTCCGGTATTTAATGGATAACCTTGAAATGTCTTATAGTAGAACTGATGGATGATCAGAAAAATGAAAAAAAAAATTAAGAAAGTGCAATAGCTGATCATACTTTTGACTGTCTATCTATTAGCATAATTAGTGTTCAATAATAAAACAACAAGAAACCGATGGAATTCATTAAATTATGGTCGTAGTGTACAAGAAACCTAAATACGGTAATTTAAAAAACAATGATATCTCAAGTAGTCAGTAGTTAGGATAGATTTACTTGCATTTTTTTTTAACGGCCGTCATTTCTACTCAAGGCATTTCAAGGTTATACATTAATTACCGGACATTCTGTATAGAAATATTAAAATGTTTTCTTATCCTTATATTTCTAGAAACTGAATAGTAAATTGTATATTTTCTAAAGAGTGGCCCGCATTAAGAATCATTCCTGTATCGCGGGGTACTTTATAAATATTCAAACATTGGACACAATGAACATTCAGACTATGAGCAACCAATTGTGGATTGAACAATTTTTATCCACATCCACTACGTCATCAGTGCAGTCTAAAACATCATCTAATTTTTTGTCGGCGAGTCGACCACTTAATCCACTACGTCATCAGTGCAGTCTAAAACATCATCTAATTCATCATTAAATAAAAATGAATGTGCTACTATGTTCTATATTAGTTGTCGTGGTAATATAACATTATTTCTCCGTCGGCGTCTACACACAGTTACCGTAATTGGTAGTTACTTTAACGTGTCTCGTGTTGCAGCTATGCTCACGTAATAGGTGGCGGTGTAGCAATTAGATTGAATATTAATTGCAGCAGTTCAAGGCTATCTTCAGATCAAATATAACACGTGCACTTAATAAATGTTGTAATTAATATAGTTCGCTCAACCCGGAAATTGAACTCGGTTCCTCACGATCGTATGTATATATAAGCACAAGTTATGCCACAGTATCAGGTCAGTAGTAAAATCGATTTGAAATTTGTAGGATAGCAAGTACTTCAAATACCTTTTGGCTTTATCCGGTCTCTTGTATAGAATAATAATTTTCTGGTAAACCGCAATTTTACTCGGTATTTGCATACAAATGTACTTGATAAAAACCTATTCCGTACCACAACTTTACAAACCAACCGCTTAGAAGTATTAGAATTAACATTTTTGAGCTGAAATCTTGCTCTATTTCGTACAAAATTTTGTACTTGTTGTTTTGTGTTGATGTTTTTGAGCTACAGATTATATTCAGCTTAGCAGATTTGTCATACATGCTGTATATTTAAGTTCATAATAATAATTATATAACTTGCGCAAAACTACAAACTCAACCTATTTATATTATACAAGCTAAAGCAAATATTGTTTGCAAATTAACATTTGAAGAATTACGCACGAACCATTTTGAGGAACAGAGAAACTGTATAAGTTCACATTAAATATTTTTCCCGGAACTAAAGGTTGAGGTAATAATAGAGTACACTCAACGTGACAAAAATGTTTAAAGCTATTTTGGAAAATTGCTCGTCCTCAACCGAGCTCTGAAAGGGGCATTGACCTTTCGACCTAAAGAGAAACCGGTAGCCGTTTTAATACTAAGAATCGATATTATCTCTTGAGAGTATAAAAATATCTGTGGTAGACCGTACCGCGTCGACGTAACACGTACCGATTGCATAATCACCTATCAAAGAAAAAGGGAAATACTTCGTTTGTACTTGTTATATACTTATTTTTGTATCCTATATCAAAGTTTTATGTCAAAAATTGCTATAAAATACAAATTAATATTTTTAATCGGATATTTAACGTAATATTACACGACTTTATCCGGAACTGAAAAATGGCAACCGCCCACAATGTTTTGCCTTTTATACCTGTGATTTATTGCCAAGCCCTATATTATAAGTAAACAAAAAAATTTATAAGGTAAAATATTTGCCAATTTATTTAGGCAAATATAAATTATATTCACAGTATCGGCCATTTTTTATGTACGAGTACAAATACGCAAAATAGAAAGCCGGTTTGGTAACAAAGGAAATTTAAAGTCTACCTAACACTGAGAAACGAACATAAATTTGTTAAACGTAGTTGTATTTTTGTAGTGTTTGTGTATTTTTATTCTTATTGATATGTTGTTTGTGCTATAGATGAAGTAGAAGTAATACGCAATGTACAGCACGTAATTCACACATCTAAGCTACCTATGTCAGTGATTTCATTTTCTATTGGTATTATTTTCAAAATTATGCGTGCAAACATCTACAGCCACGCCTAAAGCACATTTTTATGATAAAAGGGAATCTTATCATGAAAATATGCGACGCCTACTCCAGTTCAAATATTCCTTAGCCACCCACACGAACGGGCTTTTGAGAACGACAGTTGCGTGGGTGCCGTAGCTTTCAAATGAGCTATATAGAAAAAGTGCTATACGGAATGCTTTCTTACAACCGCATATGAAATTGTTTGCTATTTAAGAATAAAAAAATCTCTAACCAAAGACATTCCATTATATGTGTACTTATAAAGTAAACTGTGCGTGTATGACTTCAAATGATGATTATTATCGCAAACATTGCGAGAAATGGAAAAATATTGAAAATCATGTGGCGGCATTTTTATATGACATACATTTTGGTTGTATGATATAAAAGTTTCATAAATCTCCTAAAAACTGTTCTGTATTTCAAATAGCTTAATCCTGTGTTAAGTCATCTTGCTCAAGACTCTTATCGATGTACTTTCCGATGTCGATCGATCAAGACCTGTATAAAATAGCTATACTACCATTTATTTCTAGAATTAATACCATCTACAATGTCTACAATATATTTCGCTGTCAAATCCAGCCAAATTACCTGCCTGTCGCGATTGAAGTTTCAATATTAATTTTTCAAAAAAGAAAATAACCATACAGCCCGTCTTGCAATATTATTATTATTGCCTGTCAAGTCTTCCTCCCGCCTGATGGTAAGCAGTCGGAGTGTAGTCATTTTGACACATTTACTACGTGGATCACTCGCGCGTTGCCATCTTTGGAGAAAATAAATTTAAAATTGGATGGAAGGAAAGAAATGCAGAGGTAAGTACAGCTCAAGAAGGTAAACACAATACCAATTTTTAATTCCATTTATAAAATTAAAGAAGAGCGATAAATGCAATGCTGTCATTAAATTAATATACCTAGTAAAAGTTAGGCTACTAGATCCATCAAAACAGCTTCAAAATCTCTAGCCGTAATATATTCTGTTTTATATCTTGAAATATTTTATTTCTTCCGAGAATATGTCGTAAAAAGTTGGTCGTCGAAATGTTCTTTGAAAGCGCGTATTAGGCGCATGTGGTGCGATGTGAGCAAATTTAATGTGCAAATTAGACACACGCCCTTGATTTTGTGTGTAGGAGATATTGTAAGATATTTTACAGCACTGATAAATCTGACTGCTATTGAAACAGGACTAAATGTAAGTTTATGTATACGTACGTATATATATCATACCTATGTAAAATCAAGCCTTTAACCGAAGGGGTAACTAATTTAGCTATTGTTAGTTGTTATTAGAATTTCAGAATCGTTCGATATTATTACGTTATGGGAAACCCAAACAAGACCTGACACACAATGACACAGAGCACATTTCAGTAATCAGTATACTAACGATCTTTAAAGACTCAATGATTTCACAAACTAAGGCTTGAAACCAATGACAGAGAAGCAAAACCGTTTTCTAAGTTTTATCAATGCGAGCTACGACCTCAAACTAGATAAACAGTAGGTACTTGGTAAAAGTGATAACTGTTGAATAAGAACAGACGTAATTCGTTAAACTTAAGACATTTAGAAAGACGTGCTGTCAAAGTTATAGAAGAATAAATTGCCGCAGATCCTAGTTTATCAAAATTGACGTGCTCTACAGGCTCAGTAATTTAACGCAAATATATTTTGAATGTTTATTTGAAATAAAAGTTCTTTGTTTTCTTAACTTCTAAAACGAGCATTTTATTGTTCAATTTTGACGTGACAAAATCACATACAGATATTTCATGTGTGTATGATGTCATGTTTACGCTTAGTTATGATATTGGGATCGCCTATTAGATGCACTTTAAATAGTCTATGCGTTTGTAAAGAAAATATAAAGATGAAATGCAGATGTACCTAGTTTATCGAAATGAATAATTTTTAAAAGTTGCAGCGCTAGTTTACCGTCTAGCGCGAAGTTTATTAGAAGCTAAATTTGTTCTTTTCCTAACTAAAAAGTTCCATTTTGAAATGAGAGCATCACACATACTTTAATGTGATGATATGTGTGTGATGTCACATTCACGTTTCATAAGTAAGATGATATTAAAATTCCAGAAATGTCTTGAATTATTCTCAACTCGTTTTTGCCTCTGACTTTGTTTCTGTGGACTGCAATTCTTCTCTATGTCATTTATATGGACGGACCGTAAGGTGTGTAATTATATAGTATTGTCTTATGTTGACGCGAATGTTATACATTGAAATTAGACACTTTATACGGATTTTGTCACGATGTTTATTTTACTTTAAAACACTTTTGTTACATCATTTTGAAACCCTTACACAGTAGTGTTAGCGTTTCAAACTTTACTACGAGTTAAGCTATTTAAATTAATTAAAACTATTTATTTTTAAGTTTACACTTTGCTTCGACGTTTCGGTTGCTTTACAGTAGCCGTGTGTACGGGGAGACTAAAATGTTTTAAGAAAAGAAAAGTTTTAAGAAAAAAAGAAAAAGAGTAATAAAAGTGTTTTAAAGTAAAATAAACGCCGCGACAAAATCCGTATAAAGTGTTTAATTTCAACATAATTATATGTCAGGTCCTACTGGTAGTAAGTGATTTTGAGTGAAATTGAAAGGAGCCTCGATCTACTAAACTGTGCAAACCATATTAAAACTGGTTTAGTAGTTTTCAATGTTAACCAGACAAACAAACAAAGAATCAAATCTGTTCTGGATGTGGGATTGGCACCGATTATTTAGATCTTTATATATTCGATATTTTTTTTACATGTTTTGAGGAGCATAGCATTGCAATTTAGTAATTAGTTTTTACATTTAAACAGCTTAATATATTCCGTTTCATGTTACATGAAAAAGATTTCACGTTATTCTCTTAGTTGTTATTTTCCTCACCTAAACGAAATAATAAAAATGCATTTCACGTTGCGAACCGCAAAGAATACGCAATATGAGTTAGAAATGAGCGGAATTATTTGATAAATACCTAACAAGGCGCCGTGTAGAGTGTTGGATATGCGAAATAGTAAAATATGAAAACCTTTTATATTACAAATACCCTTAAAACGGTTATTATGGTTCATATTGTATTTGTTTCAATCCAGTGCGTTTATTATTTGAAATTCACCCTTATATCAATGTCAATAAAAGTCACACAACACGCTCTCGTGATTTGTATGAACTATACAAGAAAGAGCATGTCAGTATTTTACAATGAACTGAGCTGTCTGCAAAGAAACTAGTGGGCTTTGTCCCTCTCGCTACCTTCACAGTGCCTTCTGTATATTAAGATCAGCAGCGACTTACGCAACCGTTTACGTCAATTAAAATCGTTTAATTTATAACATAGTAGCTTTTTCCCGCGGCTTCGCTCGCTTCAACTATGTTAGATTAAATTAGGTAATGTTAGTACTTTCTTTAATAAAATATAGCCTATGTTACTCGGTGATAATATAGCTTTCTAATGGTAAAAGAATTTTTAAATCGGTTATGTACTTTTTTAGTTAAAATGTTTCTTTGTAAGAACAAAGAAACATACAAAAAATCAAATCTTTCCTCTTTATACCTAATATTAGTGTAGATTAGTGTAGATATAGATTCCGCGATAGAGGGTTTTAATATCAACCACGCATTGACCTAAAAAAGGCTTTTGTTATATAGGTATACTCGTATGTATTTCACATGAATACTTGATAATAGTTGATAGAGGTGCCACCAATTCTCCCTCATTAATATAACTTTCATAGCTTATCAAATTACAAGAAAGGGTAGAGATAATACAATGATTGTAAGATCGAATATCGCCATATGCTTATTAACGTGGAATCACTCTTGACTAAACCTATTATCTTAGTTTGGAAGGGTTAACAATAATACCTGTAATGAGTATCGAAGGCGTCTGGTTTATTATCAACTATGCTTTGCCTGCGACTTTGTCTACGTGGAATGTAGAACGAACCTGATGCTTATAGGCGTCTAACCCGAGGCCGTTGGAAAATATTAGCGTCAATTTATGCTATAGGACCAATGTAATAATTTATTATTGTTGCATTATACCACTAAGGCGGAGGACATCGCGGAGTATGTACGCCAGAAGTCCAAGTACATGCCAAATGTGCAGCTGCTGGAATCGCCTCGCAACGTCTACTTCAAGGCGTTCGTAGTGCGAGTCCCGACTTGCTTTCTGCACGTATTCATGAAGGAGGACTTTTGGCCGAAGGGTGTGGTGTTCCGTCGCTTCCGCGGACAAGTGCCACATGAACGCACAACAACAGAGTGCAAGTGAAGCAGTACTAACATAGTTAATCCTTACTAATAATTTATAAATTCGAAAGTAACTTTGTCTGTCTATCTGTCTGTCTGTCTGTCTGTCTGTTACCTTTTCACGGCTAAACCACTCAACCGATTTAGATGAAATTTGGTACAGATATAATTTAAAACCTGGGGAAGGACATAGGCTTTTTATTGATGCAGGTACCACGCGGGCGGAGCCGCGCGCAAAAGCTAGTAAGTTATATAAATACTAACACAAATTGTATGTATGTTAGTCTAAGGTTTATCTATGCATCTATGTTTCTATGTAGGTATAATATGTATGTATTTACAAAACAAAAAAGTATATATGTATGTTTATTCATTGTCTAGTACCCAAAGTACAAGCTTTGCTTAGTTAGATGGTGTTGTGTGTATGTATTATAAAATTTTATAATTATGTAAATTTAGGTTAAATATATATATATATATATATATATATATATATATATTTATATATATATATATATATATATATATATATATATATATAAATATATATATATATACATATATATATATATATATATATATATATATATGTGTGTGTGTAGTAAACTGTAAATGTAGATTAAGAGAAAAATTTAAAATATTGATTTAGTATAAATACAAACTATTCTATTCCATTCTATGATATGCAGCCTAACGAACAGCCAAAATAAACTCAATATAACATGGATACAAAGCGTCAGGAGATTTCTGCATAAATTGAGGTTACAAAGCGTTACCGCTATTCGTTGAATGTAGTCACGCGAGTATGAAAGGTGACAGACAACCTATATACATTTTTACTACGGAGATGCTTATCTAATGGTAAACTGGGATATAAGAGTTTCGGACATGATGCTATGTCTGATATACGTAATGTATTCATAATAGTCCTGCGAAGGAATAATAATGAGGTCGATATGACCGGCAGCGCCTAGTTATGTCGGCATAAAATATATTTTACTAGCTTTTACCCGCGACTTCGCTCGGAAACAGTACTGTTTTTCAAGATGAAAGGTATCCTATGTCTTTCTCTGTACCCCTGACAACATGTATCCAAAATTTCATGCTGATCGGTCGAATAGTTAAGGCATAAAAGCCTAAAAAACAAACTCATATATGCATTTATAATATTTCTAGTTAAGAATAACTTTTTTTAAAGACTTTTCCCACTCTAGGAATAAATCCTGTGTCACAGGGGCTTTACAAACATTCAAACAACGGAAACAGGGAACATCCAGACTCGGAGCAACCATTTATGGATCACACAAAGTTTTGTCCCGTCTGGGATTCGAACCCACAACACCCGGCGTAGTAGTAATGGCGAGGCGACCACTTAAACCAGTATGGCATCCGTGCAGTCAAACTTTATAAATACCGAACACAAATCTATCTATCTATTTTATAATCTCCAAGAGTTTTTTGAAAAGAAATAGTAATTATATAAAAGTATTTATAATATGTAGTGTTAAGTTTTGTTGCATTATATCCCTATATGTTGCATGTCCGATATGGACAAACTGTTGGGTCCTAAAACATATGTTTTATTAATACGATCAGTCAATGTACACAGTTATGCAATAAATAAATCTTTATCTTTATCTTTATCTTTATCTAATGATAAAAATATCTTAGCGCCTGATCCCCGATGTATGTAGAAACACACCAACATATTTTCAGCCACGTTTTCGGTCCCACGTAATAAGTGCCAAAGCTATTTACATTTATATACACTGCCGGACTTCATGCACTACAGAGGATTCCTTAACAGCAATGATTATTAACCATTTTCTCGACCAGGCCTACAAACCTGGTAATAAACGTTTGCAAATTTATTGAGACCAACGAGTAGTATGATTAAATTATTTTAACTAATAATATTCTAATCATGTTAATATAATACAACTTTTAAATATAATTCCACCTATCTTTCAATCTCATTGTATGTATAAACCTTCTCTATATTACACACTGTGACACAAACACTTCACTCACAAGTATGATTGGATAGGATATATTTCGGATCGAATATCGATACGCTACTCAGGTCGAGGTTTAGATAGATATCTAAACAAATACTCAAACTACGTCACAAAAACGAGGAAGATAGCGTTATAATCATGCATTATTTCGTCACAAATAGAGAGAGAAACAAGATGAGTAAAGCACTCGTTGGCGGCGAGTAATTGTTTCTAGAACGGTGTGAAGAGCTCCTGTGCACCGGCGGGTTTACAAAAAGCGTCATTATCGTGTCGACAATCGTACTCTAAAACTCCTTGACTTAACCCGCAAATTGTTGCAAAGGCTTTGGTGCTGCAACTCGTGAAAGGTTAACTACAAACATGGCTAAAGTGTTAGACTTACACACCGAAAGTCTTACAGCGTGATTGAAGCAGCTGAGTAATTAATTTGTTTAAGAAACTTTTCTAAGTAAGTTGGAAGTTCATTTGTTTCGATACTGGCTCTTGCCTTGACTCACTTGCGCGGTTTGTTCATAGTTTGGCCCGAAGTTATTTTGATCATTGATAGATTTATGTATTCGGCATTTATAAAAGTCATTCCGGACTAGTAAATATGAGTTTGTTTATTTATTACACTTTCATGTAAGACGACCGAGGTCAACCATCCCCGCATGTAACTCGTATGAGTAACTCAAACACGGCACATGTATTTGCGCAGGTAGCTTGTGTTGGTTGTAGTCCGCGCCAGCTACTTGCTACGTCTACAAGCATACAGGCTTACCTCTTGTTCCGGGTGATCTATAACACAGCAGGCAATATGTGGCTTCGTATACCTCTGCTCACTCCTTCAAAGATGCACAGACGCGAATATATCTTATGAGACAGTGCAACAGCTTGAGTATTTTCTACTACAGTAGTAATGGAACTAAATCAGATTCAATTCCAACCCGGACTAAAATATTATATGATTTTACTTTTTACGAATTTCGGTATTGTTTTGTTCGTTGTACCAATAAGCATTAGTTTAAGTGGTCAACAAAAAATTACACTAAGAATTTCGGAATCGTCCTAGCATTAGTTACGAATTTTATGAATTAGTTGTTTAGTTATTCTACGTATATGTTGCTTATATGCTTGTAAAGTACCTGACAGACCTATTTCTACTACGGGCACGTATTTGAAACGCAATAAAATTATACTATAGGTTTGTTCTTCCCGACCTACTAATCTACCTGATATATGTTTAAAGGATCACATTTAGTTCAAGCAAAAAGTTGGAGCACTTTGAAACCGCACCTACAGGCACCTAAAATGGCCTTTTACTCTCGGCGTAGCATTAACTACCCTATTGTAATAGTATTATGACACAGTTCATCATAACCCACAGCTAATTGGCACCATTTGTGCGAGAAGTTAATCGGCTAACACTATTATTTCCTTTCATTTTGCCACGTAGAAGCGAGATTTATTGTGTTGTTTAATTTCAACATTAATCCTGTTATTATAGCTAAATTATAACGACCTAGGACTAGAGCTACTTTAAAATAGATGGCTTACTATAGATAGTAGTGTGTTGTATTGAACAATATATATGGAAGCTAGCAGTACGCGAGTGATATCAATAAAATAATCGATTGATTTGAAAATTGTAGTACTTACCTATTCTATTTTTGAATATTGATTTATTTGATATTTATAACGGCAATACATTTGAATCTATACCGAATATTCAAATCTTGACTTTTGAGGACACGAATTGTGTAAAGCATATGAATGCTACACAATATATAGGGTATATGTAGAGTCATACGATAAATCACGATATTTATCGTTGGATAATTTGCACATCATTATTGCAATTTATGCGAATGCTGGCTTTTCACGCACGGTAGGATTTGATAGGCAAAGTAATTACTCGGAGTTGCCCTGTAGGATCAAATTAGAAATGAGAAGATACGCAGTAAAACTAAAGTGATAGTAGGAAGGGCACATAGTTCGCAGAACCAGTGACTGTTGGAGCAGAAAGGTTCTGGAACGGCTTTTAGGCTTAAATATCTTGTGTTACTTTCAATACAAATCATATACAGCATATTATAGACATTACTTTCAATAAAAATATAAATTACGTCTTTTAATTATTCTACTTGGTTAAAATCATTAGTCTATGGATGATAAATTAAGCTTTACTTCAGTCATATATCAAACGAACTGCCCTATATTCCTAGTGGATATTCTACAATAGTTCTGCATCGAATATGACAGTCATTTCGCATGTCGTAAACAATGTGTCTTGTTTTACAATGCGGACCACATATAGGCTTCTGGACGATGCACGTTATAACACTGCGTTGTCGCCTACCGCGTCAATTGTGTGACGTATGGCAAACAAGAGGAGTCAATCTGTATGGGTGTCTTTATGATTTGTGTGAATAGGTAACTTCTTGATAAACGTGATTCAACGTCACCCAATCTTCTCTGAATTGTATTTGAGATTGTGGCCGAATGTAAACCTATCTTCGACAATTAAAAAGCAAAAGCATGAAGAATCATTTTGGATGTATACTCATGGGTTATAATAATTCTAGCATTAGCACTCATTTCATACCAGAATCCAATATTTTTCTATATATTATAGTTAGAAAATATTTTTTTGGCTTATTATGCATGATTACTCTTTTGATCCCGTAGCAGGAGTTACCGTTATGTTTGCGTGCGAACATGAGGACCGGCATTCCGTACCCGTGTAAAGCAAAATGTTACGGTTTGGTCTTAAAAAAATCTTAGTAGCAACGCAATCTGGAATAGTGCCAGAGTTCAAAATAATGTTTTCTGGCCAGATTAGAGACATTCCGGGAGGGAGTTTAGACTGGAGCACCTAAACCGAGGGAAGTAAAATATATTAGGCGGTTGGAAAATAAAAAGTTATAACAGTCCAGAAATTAATACTATCCGCATTTAGATAGACTACTATCCGCATTTAATTGTTATAATTACGGTAGGTTACTGAAATACAATCTTAGGTACTTATTAATTCCATCAACGACATAAGTACATACATAATATATAGACATGTGCCTATTTATATCCTCAGCTAAGAGTCGTGTTTACACCCACATTCCATTGACGATCTTTTATGTCTCTAATAAAAGTCGAGCCTATTGTCTTCTAGTGTTTATTATATTTGCAGAGTTTCTTTTATTTATAATTATTGTCGGCAGACGGATTGTGTAGTAGTTTAAGTAAGCATCTCGCTACTGCAGCCGCGCCGGGTGTTGTAGGTTCGGTCTTAACACGAGACAAAAAATGTGTGATCAACAAATAGATGAGACGAGTCTGGGTGTGATTTTGTCCGTTCTTTAATTGCTTCGAAACTGCCGTGATACAGGTATTATTTCTATTTATTGCCATAGAGTATCATAAATTGTGGTCTCTTTCAATACTGCAATAATCTGATGATTTATTTATTATTAAAAAAATTTCAAGAAACTAGAGACTTATTATGCTTAGTAAATAATTTGATTAAAAATATCAATTTATATTGTTAGGTAATTGACTATAGTAACTTGAAGCTTTCATAGAAATTAATTAAAAAAGCAATATACTCAGGCGTATATTGTTTTTTGTACACAAATATAATCGACACAAGGTTCAAGGACAAATTGTTCAATGCGATACCTTATAATCCATCCAAGTTAAATTGGATATCTCTTTATTATAAAAGCTACCCAAATCGTTAAATTTAATTGCATTTTCCTTTATCATCGGGTTCGAGCATTATGTTTTTATAATAGAAAGAATAAAAGCCTCACTGAAATGTTACTTCAAAGAGCTCGCGAGCAAGATTATCTTTCTGGTTTCTCGCTTCTCGCTACTTATCTAAGACAGAATACAAATTGTAAAAGTAACTTTGTATACTGTATATAAATTAAATATGGTTAGTTTGTAAACAAATATTATAGAAAGCTCTCAGAAATTAAAGTACCTTGCTGTGATTTTCTTAGCCGTAACAGAATATAACAAAATAAACCAAAGTGTCCTATGTAACATGCATCTACCTAGACCAAAAATATTTACTAAAATATATTCCTATTTAGTAAAGTTTCTGTGGTATTTAAATAAATATTTCATTTTAGAAATCTGTCTATCTATCTTGTTTGTTGATTATGTATTATGGAATAATAACTCAGATTCACATACCTATTTCTTTTTAATTTGTCTACAGTATTATAACATAGTACGTATATTTTAACTAAAGCTTTACCTAAAAGCACATAAAGGTGTTATTTTATTTGACAATAAATTTTCGCAGAATAAACCTTTTTATTTTATCACCCATAAAACGCCAATCCTTTCTAAACTATTGATACTGAAATTGCATTTGAAAACTTTTAGCTTTAGTTGCTAAATTGGTTTAACGATTCCAAAAAACTCTTCAGTGCATTAACTACCTATTAGTTTATTTATTATTTATGTATGTACAGGTGGCTCAAATATTTTCTATAGAATTAGGGAATTACAATATAATATAGTGCTGAATTTATTCACTGCTTAGGAGAAATGTTGGCCTTACTATATCATATAGAGCGCATTATGTGAAAGTTTGTAATAAGGATAACCGGCTCCCACAATGTGGACCGACGACCTGGTAAGGGTCGCAGAAAGCGGTTGGCTGCGGGTGTTTCAAGACCTGTCTGTGTGGAAAACCTTGGGGGAGGCCTATATCCAGCAGTGGACGTCTTTTGGCTGAGATGATAATGATGAACCATATGTCGACTTACATATTAATAAATACGAAATCTGTTAAACAAGCAATATTGATGACAAACGCTATATAAAGCCTTAGATACGAGCTTCACAGCATACAGTCCAGCACCGTTGTACAAAATTCGTAGAAGCCATTCAAAGAGTATTTGTTAGAACATCTGCTGGTTGTAAATCGCAGTGACCTATATACAAGGCACTCAATCTTCTGGCTACCCAAGTCCGGTGTGAATACAGTTAAGTCTATAGGTCCTTTCCTTGGCGAATGTGAGTCCAGTGCTTCGGACCAGACAATACATCAGTCACCAAAGTGTTCAGAGAGATACTCGGGATTCGTCATTTGGTGAGGATTATAGGTATGATAACCCACATTCTTGAAGAACAAATGAACCGTTGCATTGGTTAGTGTGGTCACTGACTGGGACCAAATAACATAGACAAAAAAATACAGTTTATTACAAAGTACCGTTGACACCAAGAAGAAAAGAGAGGTCTTGTCAGAGTTTTGAACATGGAGTACGGTTAAAGTAATAAATTGTCGATATCCAAGGATACTTCAAATATTTAAGTTGATGAGTCTAGTAAGGATGGATTGGTAAGCAACTTGTGTACACTTCATAAAATACTAAAGAATGCATGAATGACATAGTGGTACTAATGGTTGCCTTGACACTGCCAATACGCTGGATATTGTAGGTTCCACCACGGATCAATAATAATTTATGTGATCCAGATTCTATACTTTCAAATCCTGTTCTTTTGTGTCTCTTCAGTGACACAGGAGTATAAATAGCGTAGACATAGTCTTTTTTAAGATGAAAATATAAAGTTATGATATACCTAAATTAACTTTGTAACAAATAAAATTTTTCAGATGGAATATAATGTGCGCGCACTCCATAACTGTTTAGCATTCCAACGAGCAACAACAATGTGTCATAGAATAATCCACTAATGTAGAATGTGTCGTCATTATAACGTTGTGTGCTCTCATGTTCAAATATGCGACAAAAATCTACATTTTCAAATAATTATATATGGAATAAGCTTACCGACAAAGTAGTTTATTTTAATTTGAACCTGATACTACCAATTACTAATATTGATACGTTATTTAAGCTTTTTAACGTTTATATGCTTTGTAGTTGTAATCAGTTTTAAGGTTCACTTGTATTCAATCATGTCTCTATTACGGTACCTACAATTATAAAAATATTTAGAGCTATATGAATCGTGATTGAACCCTATATTCCTTACATAAAATCTAAATAGATTTGTTTGTTTGACCGCACTGATCTCCGGAATAACCAGTGAGATAAGAATAATTTCGTTTTGCATTTTAAAACCTATTTATATCACGCTAAGATCTTCAAAATCACAGAGTGTGAACGAGTACTAAACACAGCTAGTAAGTATCTTTATACGATGAATGATCTTTAAAATTCATCAACTTTACTAAGGCATTTTAAAACTTCATTTAAATTAAATATTTGATTTATTATGTATGATTTATAACTTAATGCTAAATAGTTCATTTAATGTTACTATGATATAAGCGAATATTTAAATGATAAATTTTAATAATTGAAATTATGTAAGTAGGTACATTTTAGAAAATAACTTTAATACTTACTTTATAATAAATTAATAATAAACTATAGTAGATAAATAATGCGTGAGTAATTAAATAAATATCTACTAAGCTCTAAAATTTATTTCAATCTATACTAATATTATAAAGCTGAAGAGTTTGTTTGTTTGTTTGTTTACTTGAACGCGCTAATCTCAGGAACTACTGGTCCGATTTGAAAAATTCTTTCAGTGTTAGATAGCCCATTTATCGAGGATGGCTATAGGCTATATATCATCACGCTAAGATCAATAGGAGCGGAGCACCAATGAATAATGTTTCAAAATCGGAGGGTATTTTTTCCTTTTGAGAGCTTCCGCTGCGTGCGCTGCGTAAGCAGTTAAAGTTTCGCAAAAATAATGTATGATAGAATTGTTACCCTTTAAAAGTTCTAAAAAAAAGTCTGCGACAGCATATGTCTATCTTTTAAGGTTGGCTCACTATAACCATTTTTATGCTAACGAAATTTGTTCTAAAATAATGCATTATTTGCGAAGGTATTTTTATAAACATGATATTAATCCTTATCCAAATAAATACGTTATTCATCACAAGTATTTAATTTAAAACAAATTTGCCCTTTACATTATTCGATTTCAATGAATATCTTAGGAGATATCGCAGTTTTAAAATAACATTGCAGCAAAATAATTACTCATTACAGACATAGTACAAACGATGTTTCTCCTGGTTTATTCTGCATGATTACTACTGCTTCGATTTGAAAAATTCTTTTAGTGTTGGATAGCCTATTTATCGAGGAAGGCTATAGGCTATATAACATCACGCTACGACCCACGGGGGCGGCGCAGTAACCATAAACGCGGGTGAAACCGCGGGAACATCTAGTATGATATAAGATAATAGAATGTTCGTTCTTCTCTCCTAATTTTGCCGTGCCCGACGGGGTCCATAATTGTTGTCTCTACATGTATAAGACCTGTACATACATTATGGAGTGTAATAAACGAATTGAATTGAATTGAATTGAATATCATATTTTGATATAGTGATATTGCATGAGGTCTCGGGTATAATGTGCAAGTCAGTCAAAATGTTATAAGGTTTTCTGCCTAGAAATTTATATTAACAGCATGTCTTTGTGCCCGGTAAACGACAATGGCTCGCCCCCTATTACATGGGCTCGAATAAAACTATAGCTAGCGAAATGAGGCGCTTTACACATTTTCCTACTCCTTTGGGGATATAAAATCACGCCTACGTCACGTCGCGACTAGTGTTTATTCATTAACACATATTAGTTTTGTCCCAATTACTATAGATGATCGTCTTAGCCATCGGATTAACAGGCATAAGCCATGAAGACAATGAATATGTACACAAGTACCTCTTACCGGAGGCCCAAGCCAAGCGAAAGTCGATATACAGTATATATATAGATACATATATCGCCGAGAACTAAGCGGGAATCGATGTAGACTATGAATACAGACACATATGTACATTTCCTTTCAACAAGCGTGAACTTATGTTGACTGTGAATACGGATGTGTGGGTAACATACGAGAATCTACATGAACTATATCGATTCCAATAGTGTTTATATTGTTGCTTCAAACCTTGTTCAAATCTGTGAAGTATTTTAGGTGAGTATTTGCAGGTCTTAATAATCTAGTATACCTTTTATTTAACTGCATGGATGGCCTAGTAGTTTAAGTGCTTGTCTTGCTACTGCCACTGCATGATGCGTTGCGTGTTAACCTCTCAAACGTCCATGACTCCTAGGTGGAGTCATGGACGTTGAATCAAGAAAATCTTTGGTATTTTTTTCGCAACCAATCACAGCGAGTTTTCTTGATTCCCGCGTAGGGGTCAGGACGCGTAACGGAAGCATTTTTTTTATGAGTCATAGACATTCCAAAGATTAAAAAAATATGTGATCTACAAATAGTTTTCCGATTCGGGTGTTTCTTGTTTGAATGTTTGTAAATATCCCCACGACATGGGAGTAGCCCTTTACAAAAATAAACCTGTTGTGTCGTTCATATAAGTATTCTTATATGCCTAAAATCAAGTATATCCATTCATAAACATTATAAATCTATGTAACATTCAATTTTAAAGCGATTGAACAAAAATGTTGCTTTGAAGTAAATGTAACAGTTTGTGAAGGTGTGTTCATGTTTAATTTTTAATTGCTTCTTAAGTTTTCTATTTGCAATTTTACATAAGCTAAAGACTAGTCTTTACGTCGAGTCACAACAACGTAGCTATTAAGAAAGTAATAAATATTCATAACGTTAAATCAACATTCAATATAGCAGCGATAGCTCAGTGGGAAGACCAAGAGACTGTAATGCAGAGGGCCTCGGGTTCGAACCCACGTCACGCACCTCTGACTTTCGGAAGTTATATGACTTTTCGAAATTATGTGCGTATTTATTTACAATTATCGCCTGCTCCGTGCCTCGGAGAGCACGTTAAGCCGTCGGTCCCGGCTGCCATGAACATCTATGGCAGTCGTTATTGGGAAGTTAGTGCCCTCTAATATCCTGACATTGATCTAGCTTTAGGGTATCGTTAGCCTTCGGGTTGCGGAGGTCAGATGGCAGTCGCTCCGTGTAAAAACTGATATCCAGTCAAATTCGGTTAGACTAGAAAGCCGACCCCAAGTGACTTGGGAATAATAAAGGCTAGGGAGAAGTTAAATCAACATTCAAGACTGCCGGACTAGATAGTATAATAAAATGAACATTTCAGTAAGTTTGCAAAGAAACCCATAAATTTCTGCCAGACGTAGTTCGGACTCAGATGCTTCTACTAAGAAATCTATATAATATGTATGCATTTGAGTATTTACCACATGAATGCTTTTTATAACAATGCAAGACAAGAGTCATTAAAATACTAACAAAATGGTTTACATAATTATTAGTAGTCCAACAAACTACTCTTGTTAAACTAAATGCTTAGGTCTGGGTTCGCTATTATAATTTGACATTGATTCCAGGACCCCATCCCCTAAGGTGGGAATTGATCCCATGACCACATGTTTGCAAGTCATTCGACTAGCCCAACGATTACCTAGACGTTGGCTGCTGCGACTCTGGCTCAATAATCTACTAACTGCTTATGAATGCTTATGACTGAATTTTATGAATAAAAAGAAAAAGGCTTATGAATGACTTTAAACCCTATTGTTAGCTTCTTTACAATCAAAATATCATCTTACTTTTTGTATATTGGTTTATTGTAATACCTATAGATTGTTCTAACTATAAGCGTATTAAATTGTCAGTGAACTACTTTGCTATTTACGAAGAGAATATAAAAGTGAGGCCAATATTGTACAATGAGTACGGTTTTAATTAAATTGTATTATCATTGAAGAGATTTTCATTTAGCTATTATAAGTATTGTATTGATTTAATGTTAATTTCATTGTATTCGTTATTTGCAAATTTTATCTGCATGTCATGAACATATTGTAAGAGACTGACCTCAGTCTCTTACAATATTATATACACGACCTGAAGATAAAATTTACAAACATAGCGTGTAGAATATGAGTGTAGAACACCTGTACAGCACTAATATTCTACACGCTATGTTTGGGAACCACGAAATCAAACTGGATTCGAACTGGACACAAGTTTAGACTCTAAACTACTATTGAAAACTACTTAACAGATGCATCTATTCAATGTAATACAGTATTGCTTGACATAGAAATCAAATCTTAGACCTCCAGATAGTATCAATCTGCCCACCTTCAAGCTGTTTGAGCAACATAACAGTCTATCCTATGTGTCCTAGTTTATGTATCCTAAGCGTTTAGGTATATATAAACGCCTAACAAATCTTATAGGAATATTAGGAATTAATTATGAAACTGTTCACTTTCAATATCAGTAGATTTAAGAAATGAAACAAATATATAATTATCTTATGGACGTTGAACTCAATTTAAAACAAACTAAGCTTGTATTTGTCTGTTCTAAATAAATAATACAATTAGATATCCCAGAGACAAACATTTAGATTAAATTAAGTAAAACATGTACCGATAATTTCCAGGGAAATGCTGCTAGTTAAAGACGATTGGCATCTAATCGATCTAATTAATTGTAAAATTGGTCTACGATTGTAACTATTTCTCTTTTTTCTCTATTTTGTCAGAACAGTACAGCTTTGTCTAACTTTTTTCAGAAATACACGATCCGCCCCACATATTGAAATTCCGCATGCTTTTAGTGTTGTTAAAATAATTAGACTCTGCTGTAGTCTACTGGGTTTACGATGCCTATGACGACATAACACAATTCCAGAATTAATTGAACCTCACAGTCAATTGTCATAAATATCGAAGTATCCTAGAAAAAAAATAAAACAGATTTTCCTTTCTATTTTCGCTTAGAAGGGTGAGGTAATTAAAATCAATACTCGTTCTTGGAACCGAAGTGAAGTATAATACGGTGCTGAGTACTACAGTATAGTGACGTCACATTCACGCTCGATGTGATTAGCTGAACACAAGAGCACACATTTCCCGTTAGGTACTCACGTCCCTTCAGAAGCAGTGTCGAGCAATTTATTACTCTGTGTGGGCCTAATGTAGTTGTTAGCTGTTCACCACAATCGCTCTGCTAGCTCATGCAGTCATGAGTTCAGTGATGTTTAAACGTCTTAAAGATATATTTTGATATTACTGTATTTATCAACGAGAAAAATCAAATGTCATAGATAAGATCTGATGTTAGGTTTATTCTTATGTAATATTGCAGTGTGTATCATGCAACATAAGTATTACTTTCACCCATTCGCTGTCCCGTGATAGATACAATAGAAAATCTATTGTTATGTATCATATGTGATTCATCAGACAGGGATATGGCTTGCCGAAATAACACATACCAATGGTTTCTATGGGCTACTAAAATACAAGGAAACAGATACCAGTTGATATAAATACAATTTCGAGAACAAATAGCAGTACAAAATAAAATATTTGTATTTAAACATTACATCTCTATCTCTCCTGTCGCATTGCTATTAGAGTAAATGAGATGCACATTTTTACCATTACTGATGCATGTCGGGATGGGTTTACTACCATTAGTGAGTGCTCAATTACGATCAGTCCAGGATGGGCATCACGTCAATTTAATGATTTTTCGCATTCAGCTAGACAAACAGTATTATAGTATCAGTCTCACAAACTAAATGGCACATAGCATTATCTTATTTAATGATAATGTGCTTTCTGATAAAGCCCTCGCGTGGGTGACGATGGATCTTAATGTCTCGTAAGCAAGCAAAATGGATCGGTTTTGTTACCACGTAATAATTTTTGATCGATCATGCTATGCTATTTTCAGCTCTACTATATTACGTATATGGTTTATATTTATTAAATGCCAGTATAACGGTTAGTCTTACTTTCTCGTGCTTAGAAGGTTTTACTATATAATTAACACTAAGCAGATATCAGATTATGGTTGGAGTTTTTCACATTGATGCGTCCTCGTACATCATATAGACTGATTTTTACGATGACGTAATGGTTTAAGTAATGATTCGCCACTGTTTATGCCGTAATGTTGTCAGTTCAATCCTTAGATGGGACAAAAAGTTGTGTGCTACACAAATAGTTAATCTGACTCTGGGTGTTGTTTTGGTCCGTTTTTACAATCATTTACGACACAGGGATGATCCCTGGCGGCAGTTGTTATTAAAACAAAAGGAAATATAAATGTGTGGTTCTATTTAAAAACGGTATATAGTATCCTAGAATAATATATAAGCCCGTGAATTGCGTGTCTGATAATAATTAAATATACTGGGTTTAGATGTTCAACAAGTGTTCGTCCAGAAACAATAACTAAGTAATGAAAAGCTATATATCTTAAAGATGTTTAAGATATATTCAAATAAAGAGATGGTTTTTGATTTCGACTTGTAGAAATAGCTACACAACATCAGACACTATGCTTACCAGACATTCTATAGCCATTTTGTATTAATGTATGTAAATGCCATCTCATTTACTGTCACTTATCTTTGACAGCCTCAGGAGACTGCCACTACAACAGAAATTATCTCCATGAGAAGCACGAAGCACTCTAGAAATACATTTAATTGATATGTTTGAAAGTCTAGACTATCAAGGATACAAATTATAATTGGTATTTGTCTGTGCGGGTAGGTTAGTTTAAAACGTCGACTCGTCTCTCGCTAGCTTGCTGAGTGTTGAGAATTCGATCAGCGCAGGAAACAAACATTTGTAAAATCCACGGATAGCTGTTTCGAATCTGGGAGATCTTTCTGTGCACTACATCTAGTCTGAGCATGAGCTTGTAGCTGTTAAAAACTTAACCAGACCCGCCTAATACTAAAACCAGTATTTACTGGTTACATAAAATTACATAGGTATAACCAGTGAGGCACTATTATGTATTATCATCGTCCAACAAGTATTTAATAATATTATAATATCAGCTCCAGAATGCCAGTCTGAAGCTTCTTCTCAGTATGAGAAGGATCCATATTACACCACATAAAGATTCTCAGACTTGCAAGTATGGCTCACAAAATATTCCTTTATTGTTAAAGCGAGCCATAATTAACTATTAATAATATACAACTTCAGCTAGTCAAAAAATGCTTGTTTAGTATCGATCACAATGCACACATCTCTAACTTTTATTTTTCTTGCTTCATTTATGACGTATCTTTTATCTATTTTCGCTATTAAAATTCTGGTTGACAATGCTTGGCACAATACAATGGTCCCTTATTAAGCTATTGCTGATGTTAAAATGTGTTTATGCAGCATGATTATCATTTTATATTTAATTTTTAAATGTCATTTTCCGCGACACACTCATATAGTTTGTGTCGCGAGGTAAGAACATTTTAACGGACATAAAGAACACCCTTCTCAGAATAATCAGATCAGACAAATTTTTGTCTTGTGAGGAATTCAAACTCACATTACTCAGCGAAGTAGTTGTATTTGCGAGGTGACCACTTAAGCGGCTACGTCATCCGTGCAGTCAGATTATACATTGTGCTGCTTCATTTCATGTAATATATACTGTAAGCTCATACAATCAATAATTTAAATTGTTGTACCACGTTTGTGAAACACATTAGTGTATAACGCGCTTCACACTAATGACCGCGCGGTTGATGTCCCATATCAATGCGCTCTTCGAATATTAATCACTTTAATTCTTTCATTACATGGGACGAGAGCATGCGTTTGCTTTTGCACCCTGTATTGTATTATTCTCATATGTACAAGTTTTAATAATCAGTTAAAATAAAGGCTGTAGATATGAGTCGATCTAGAGGTTGAAAACTGAGTGTTTCAGTTTTTAGTTGAGTAAGAATGTACAGTGTTACGTCGACTACTACCAAAGAATAATTTATGATTTTATTTTGGTTGCTATGATATAATATGAGTAACTAGTTAAGCATTGAAGATAGGTCCGTAAACACTTAAGCAGAGGTATATTTATTCATAACTAATAATACTGTTCTTTACTCAGGAATCGAATCCTAAATCTCATGTTTAACAGATGAACAATTATCCACGCGCACAAGACGCATTTTTTGACAACTCCTGCGCTTTGAATAATTCCTGTGTCGCGAAGAATTGTACAAACATTCAAACGACAGACACAGAGTAGAGCCAGACTTAGAACGATTTGTGGATCACACAAACGTTTGTCCCGTATAGGGATCGAACCTGCAATACACGCCAAAATAGAACCATTTAAACCTCTACTCTTCATTCATGCTCTATATTAATTGGAAGTAGTTGGAAAATCAAAGAATCCATTGAAATATTTCAACGTCTTCATTTCATGCAGACGAGAAATGTAAACTTTATTCTACGTAAAAGAAACTTTATCGTATGAAACGTGTCGTGATTTTACACCAAAGAGGTAACTGACAAGGTTAGAAACATGAAAAGTATTGCGCGAATGCTAAGAAGTTTATGAATGGCAAACCTTAGACTCTTATAGAAAATTGTATTAAATTCCGTCTATATAATTCAAGCAGAGCAGTTTTGTACTTCATTACGATGAATAACTACGATTTTATTCCTCCGTGAAAGCTAGTATCTAAGCGCTATGAATAAGGTACACACGAAATGAGTCCTATTGTTTTTCAATCATTCTATCACAATAACGTATTTCAATATTTATATTGAATTCTATATTTTTACTGATACTGTATACTATACAAATACTTCGTAACGTTAGCTTTATACCTGCAAGAAAATTGATCAATCGCTGTCAGTGATGAATAAGATAGGAATAGACCTGATAATCATGACAGATTTTAGGGCCCAAGGTTTTCACAATAAAATGCGTAGACGACAAAAAACACTCCACCGTGATGCAAATTCTTTTGGTAGCTACCTGATTGATTTAAACGTTCTGCCAATCAATGAGACTTTTAATTAACGACCCTGATTAAAAGTATGTTGTCAATTAAGCCCGAAGCGGATTTTTTTAATTTGTCCCTTGCGCATGGTTTAATCTTTCGATTTAAAAGAGAGCAACTATTATAGAAAAGTGAAATAGCTTTCGAATTTATCGGTTATGTCAAAACAATAATTAGTAAATATTGGATCGGTTGCTGAAGATATCCCAAAGGGATCGAACGTAAATTGCTTTTTATTAAGATATATATGTAGATTACGACTTAATTTAAATCTAGACTGTGATATGCCGTATGTTTACCATACGGAATATCACAGTCAAATTATCCCATGTAGTATTTCTATGGTTAGAATTATTTTCTATGGAGACTTTGTCGGTCAGACAATGCACCACAGTAAGATGGTATTTAGCAGACCTGTTCAAACTATCGATCTTGGTTATCATGAACAATAACGACGACGGTTAATGTGGCGTTTTAACATCCTGACTTTTATTCTGAAAACTATTTTTTCTGTTGATAAGCGTGTAAAGCTAGCTAGGACTTAGCTTTATATTAAACTAAAATTAAGCACTAGAACAAGTATAATAGACAAGGCTTGGACTTCTACCTACTACCTGAATCTATTCTTATTTGCAACACTGCAAGTTTTTTTAATATTATTGCACGATTATGTATAGTCGTCCTTTAAAAGCGCGATACATCTGTGAATTATAAAGTGTAAGCCGGCTTATGCATTGATTATTCCGTGTTGAATTTAATAACGATAAATATATACGGATAAGTTTAAATTTTATCTTAACTATATTCATTATAATTTCATATCTTTACGTTGAGATGAGTTTGGATTTTCAAAATGCTAGATAGATTCAATTCATGTTAATTAAGTTCTCTTTACACAACACTATAAAAATTTCTCATCATGCTATTAGTCAATTGTCGAGTTTTGATATATTTATGGTAAACATACAAGCATTTCAATACTTACTTAACGGTAAAGGAAGACCTGCATCTTCATTTACGAAACCTTCATATCTGTGAGTTCTAAGAGCTATTGTAGTATAGAATAATATATTGAACACTAGTTTATTTATTAATTCAACCGTTGAATAAAAATGCTTGATAATATACAGCATTTTTATAACCATATAATAAAATTTTTATTGTACCTAAATTAAGACATATTGACATAAAAAAGTACCATACTAAGGTACTCGTATAGCTCGTTTATATTATACATATTATGATATTCGCCCAGCAACACATAACCAAAAATACTATTATTTGCCAATAATATTTTTAATACGTCTTCTATAACAAATAATAATGTAACTCTTGACTTAGCACCGTTCGCTGAACAAAGGAATCCTAATTGCCTCGATTATTGAATACTCTTGTTCGCAAGGTAAGTAATCATAAAATGTTTGATTATGCTGTAAGAAAAGGAACCGAACAAAAGTTTTGCAAAATCCAATTTGCTAGCTGCTAGTTCTTTGCAGCGAGCATAGAAAATTATTACGTCAAGTCGTAATGCCGGTCTAGTTGGCTTGTTTATGACAAGACCGGAATGATTTTCATTCTTCTTCTTAGCCTTGTGTCCCTAGATATTTGCGTTCCGCTTCTAATACACGACTACTACGACTGAATAATAGTTATCCACTGTAGGAGAGATGCATTTTGTGTCTAAAATGTCAGCATCGAATCGTGCGATTTAAAATCGATAAAACCACGAGTTTGGTGCATCTCTTTCATTAGTTTGTTTTGGCTCGTGTGAGGATTAAGCTTTTACTTCCAATGCTCGCTGCATTGATTGTCGTAAAGCCGACGTGATGAGGTGTCCGCGTATTGAGTACCGCCAACCATACAGTAAAAACCTGACTTCCAAAAACGGAAATAAAGAAAATGTTTTTTAAATTCTGATTCTCCTGTTTTCATAAAATTCAGTGATTTAACTGCCGGTCATATCATCGTATTCATAAAAGTAATAAATTCTGAGATACCTAATGTGTATGTTTTAAAATACTTTTACTCTCAGCCCAGACAGTGGACAGGCATAGGTCCTACCGATTTTACTTTATAAAATAGTTTATAATACAGTTTTAGATAACCACGATTTGAAGATGTTTAACTATAGTTAGTCGCACTAGATATTAAAAGAACACATAATAAGATTGTAAGTAGGTATAACATGCAAGAACATTTATCAAAAAAAAAACTAAATGTCAATAGATAATCAAATGCTGGCTATATAAGGCGCAAATAGCTTTCACAGGCTAAATGCGCGTATTGGCGCATAGCTATATCTTACAGGATATTTTCATGGTTAAATTGCAATAGTTGGTTACTCAATTGCATAAAAAATCCGCAACTGCCTTAACAAAATTATATTTCATAATCTGTTACTTAAAATGTTTAGCTAAAAAACTAGTAAATAAGTGTATAAACATTCCGCCTCAGTAAAAACAAAGCTGGTAATACCTCTCGGACAAATGTATGGCATAATCTCTAGAAATGACCTTTAACAAAAACTGGAGTACAGAAAAATGTTTTAAATCCACAGCAAAAGAGTTCTTTTTAAAAAACTGCTCTCGTTAGAGATAAATCCTTGTGCGGCGGCGCTTTGCAAATATTGAAGCAACGGACACAAAGAAACCTCAGACTCGTTAGTACCATGATCACAAAATATTTGTTCCGTATCACATAAAGGATACCGTCTGTCCATCAGTCCTTAGTTATACATGTTACAATCCTTACTAATATTATAAACTCGAAAGTAACTCTGTCTGTCTATCTGTCTGTCTGTCTGTCTGTCTGTCTGCCTGTTACCTTTTCACGGCTAAACCACTCAACCGATTTAGATGAAGAAATTTGGTACAGATATAGTTTAAAACCTGGGATAGGACATAGGCTAATTTTTATTGATGTAGGTACCACGCGGGCAGAGCCGCGCGCAAAAGCTAGTATTCCATAAAAGTAATTTCACACGGTTTTTAATATTGGTATGACATAACTTTATATTCTTCTGTGTATGAAACTGAACTTCTCCTTAAACGTTTAAACGATTCAGGTGATTTTTTTGCATGTATTTTGGTGAACCTGACGATGTGCGCTGATGTGTGACGCAGGCAAGCCAACGTTCGCGCTGAACAATCTCTGTCGGATCCATACATACATAGATTCACGCCTGTTTTCTAGAGGGGTAAGCAGAGACTACGTATTTCCATTTGCAAGATCCTGACACACTTATCTGGCTTCATTCACTTTCATCACATTCTTCATACACGCTCGTTGGTTTAAGGTGCTCTTTAACTGACCTTTGTCCAGAACGCCTCCGATCTGATCGAGAAACGTTCGCCTAGGTGTTCCTCTTGAGACTGTCGGATTTGTTAGTTATCAATAAATTTAGTTATTTTTCTTTAGCTTTTTATTTAGATATAGGTACTTAGTGTTTCTAAATAACTTGAACTTAAAACCTTTACGTCTGTGTTGATTAACACAAGGCCTTAAAATTAATGGTTCAATATGTAAGAAAAATTGCGAGGCGTGGTAATCGAGTCACGCAACGCTAAAATACTTCATCGTAATAAACATTAGTAAATTTAAACGAAAGAAAACACTGTTGCAGTTATAAGTTATAAATTTCGACAGCATTTGGAATAGAATTTTAAGGTGATCCTCAAATAATATCTCTTACTAGCTTTTGCCTGCGGCTTCGCTCGCGTAAAGGTATATTAGGTTATGTAACAGTCCCCTTTTTTAAAATAAAATATAGAGTACATTACTCGGTGATAATATAGCTTTCTAATAGTGAAATAATTTTTAAAATCGGTTGAGTAGTTTTTGTGTTTAATCCTTACAAACAAACAAAAAATCAAATCATCTTCCTTATAATACTAGTATAGATTAAAAAATGGCATGTCATTCTAAATTCTATATATCTTTCTCTATATCTCCATCTTGTGCGATTGACTAACAAAGAACAGCCAGCTTTTTAATCAGACCGTCCATTTATATTAGAAAAGAAAAAGGAAATATGATATTTGGATACTTTAATTCTATGTAATAAATAAAGAAAATATAATTATGTAAAGGCTAAACTCTATAACCAAGATAACAGCGGTAAAATTCATGCGGTATTATAAATGTCATTTTCAAAAAACCGGTGGTCATGGTGAGGATAAGGGATAGCGCAGATAATTAAAGATTTAATTTGAATATAATGTTAAGGATCAAGCAATGTTTACGGCAAATGTTATCACAAACAAAAATCCTTTGTAGGCGTACGCTCTTATACAGTTCTTTACTTTGTTAAGTTACTTCTGAATAAGTATTAGCTTAGATACAGTAGCAGCGACAGTTCGCTGGTAGACTGTTGGACTGCCACGCGAAAGTCTCGAGTTTGATCCTAAGGCACCTCTAACTTTTCAACGTTATGTGCGATTAAGTATTGCTCACTTTAACGGTGAAGGAAAGTAGCTAACACACACTAGGCTAGATGGTCTGTGAACTAATCCTTCTCATAATGAGAAGAGGACCGAATTTAACAGTAGGACAGTCATATATAGAGCTGATATTTTTAGCCACAGTGAATCTAATTTTAGTAGCGATACCATTTACAATTGTTCGTGTGGCGTGGTGAAATGAAAGTCTTTAATATATAGGCAGAAGAAAAAACACGAAGTGTCCTAAGTATTTGTTTAAACATAATTATAGTTTGAAGCGACGGTAGCCTAATGCACTATCATCGTAAATGCCTTGTGTTAACTGTAGTAACACAAGCTTTTTAGCTCAGTTGGAAACAACGGTTAACAAGATTACTAGAAATTTGTTAATCAAATAGCAAAGAGAAATATAATACTAAAAACTGACTGAGCTGCATATTATTTCCTTGGACAATATATTGTTTATTTTCTTTTATATATATTGCTTGCTAGCTACATAGCTCGCAGTATATGTACTAATGTTAGTACTCTGATTGGGCTACGAACAAGTTTGCGAATCGACGAAGAACGAAAGCCGACTTACAATGAAGGCGATAATATTGGACAAAAAATGCGCAGCGTTTCAACATTTCTAAGAAAGAATTAATCGTTTTGAAAGCTGTTATTGCTGTAAGAAACGGTTTGAGCGGAGCGGAGTGAAAGTTTTCGTATGAAATGTGAACAATTACTTACTTTCTCGTTCGGAAATAGTTTCATCGCCGTTTGAAGGATAAGTACGCGAATACGAACACATGTAATGATTTATATTTAATCGTATATGAAAACTTCTCGTCTTTTCGTCTTCGTCTTTAGAGCATGAGAGGCCACACCATTATATCAATAAGCTGCAGTTTTTTGCAACTTAAGTAGCATGACTGGGAAAATATGGATACTTTCTCTGACAGGGAGTCAGGCTTCGGACAGTTTGTTGCTAGCAGAAGGTACAATATGACAAAAGCCTCTTGTGCTGAATCCTCTTTTAACAGAATAACAACGCGTGAAAATACATGCATTCATTCTTATTACCGTCTTGCCGCCTATTTAGTCCGCATACTTAATATTCTTATTATGTTCGATGCACAATATAGAATACAATTCTTTACCGCTATAATCAAAAGTATGTCATTCAGATAGATCACAAAGTAACTTATGAACCTAAAAGTTAGAGTTATTAAAGTGAGCATTCACCCGTTGCCAAGTTCAACAAAGCAAGAGCGATAGAACTAATGAGAAGAACTGGCCAGAAACTCACGGTTACTATTTTTAATCGCTAGTATCCTGACATACATACTTTGTTTCATTCGTTCCCATTCTCTAAAATGTATACGAATTTAAATTATCACCTAATATGTAGTATAACAACGCATTTAACCGTTCTCTGTATTCATAGAATGTTTGATTGTTGAATATTTATAAAGTTCGTAAACAAAGTAATTCAATAGTTTAAGCTGTTTGTAGTATGCGGGTATCGTAAATTCATTTCGATATTATAAATGCGAAAGTAACTTTGTCTGTTTAATAAGGTTTCGTGATTTTATCTTAAGCGTAAACTACTTAAATATAAAATAAAACTAATTAAATATAGTTTGCTATGAGCTTATAGCTCTACTAGGTAGCTTTAACTCTTGTAAAAAACATAGAATACTTAAAAATCGAGAGTATTTTATCATTATCATTAAATGCTAATTGCACTTGAACATGATTATACTAGACAGTCCCCACCAATACATAGGGGATGTACGACAAACTGGAACTAGGATGACGTCATTATAGATCTCGAATCGTGAATGGAGTTTGCAGTGAAGGAGTATTCCGCTTTCGGCACCTAAGCTATTCCACTTTTTACTTCCGAAACCATAGGTACCGAAAAAATTGGTGCCGAAAGCGGAATACTCCCTGCAAATTACTACAACTTACCGACATTAATAGTCGTGCCGCGGCCCCTAACGTACTTCGTTCCCTCCACAAAGCTAAGCAACTATTTGTCAAAACTTCGCCTCACGCTGTTAGTATATCCTTGAAGGGATAGGCACAAACCCCTACATTTCGCTTTAACGTAATAGAGCGTAAGGCTTTTGCCATTTACTATGATCAAACTTTGCCTGATCCAGGTATCGAACTTGTAACCTTACGATAAAACTGTCATAGTAAAAATATAATTCTATATACTACTCAGAAACGCTGGTATATAAATAACTTTTCAGTACTAAAACTGCAATACTAGTACATTGAATTTATTACTGGCTTACTAGTTCCTTTGTGCTCGGTCAATACGACTTCCACAAGAATACAATAAGACATAAAGATCTAGAAAATTTTAGCTAGCCTTTATACTCTCCAACAAGACAAGTCTTACAAAGGGCAAAGCTTTAATTATATCATCTAATGTTAGATAATCTGACCTTACAGTTCGCTTTGATCTGAAGTAGCTTGCGATATCATGTTTTAAAGATAAATGTTAGACTTTATGTTGTGATATTTCTACGTTAAAACTCTCAAAGGCTTGCTATGCTTGCATAATAGTACAATATCGACATGCGTATTTTGTTAGAATCTGTTTTAGATTTCTAAAACAGTTTTTTTTACTGAAGTGTTTGCGTATTTTATGATGACGTCATTTGACGAGGCATCATAAAATAGGCAAATACTTCGGTTAACTCGCTAACCACTAAACGTAGACGTTCATGTGAGTTACTTGTAATCATTTTATTAAACTAGATGTTGCTACGAATTCATCTGCGAACACAAGTGTCAGCAACTCATGGGTAGACATTTTAATCAACCTCCGTTATTATATGTATATAACTATAACTTTCATCATTTGGCTCTCCTAATACTTTTATAAGTATTAGGAGACTGGGTCTTTTTGGACTTTGGGTCTGTACCGAAACATAGCCTGGTAGATAACTACCAGGCTATCGGTATCATAGGCCCAGCTGATGAATGGGAAAATGTCGAATACCATGACTTAGTAACAGTACTAGGTCATGTACTTGGCATTCTTGCCCATACAACAGCTTCTATCGGACTCTGCACTGGGCCTTAGATCTTTTCCTCGATTACCAAGAGTTTATCACCGATTTTTATCGTATTTTTCTCGCAGAGTTAAAAGAGCTTAATATCAGGGCCGGTGCATAGAGCGACATCCTAGAACTGCTGGAAGAAGTGGTTCTTCTAAGCTTCAAGTTATTGGATTACTTGTAACGATCAAATACCACAGTGAGCAGTGTTCTTAGAACCCCTCTACGGTCGCTACTCTCTAAGCCAAGAGATTAAGTATAATATAGTAGCACTTATGAAGTAGCATCGTATAGTGTCAGCTGCGATTCTCCACGTTCAAATTGAATTCATAACTGTGGAGATTCAAATGCGGCAATTTAGCTAGATATACATCGTAAACATCTGTTTACAATGCATAGATGATATTGTTTTGACTACTGAACTCTATTGGCTAAGGTGGCACCAGGTCAGACAAACGTTTGATATGATTGTATGAGAACGCAAGCATATCAATTGCTTGGAGTTAATAAAATTGTGGCTCAATTTCATCCTTTAATCAAGTTAGATTAGTGGTTTGACTGAAGTCACTTGCTTCTATAATCGAATTATAAACCATCATAATGTGTGTGCATTTCATGTTATTGATATTAATTTACGTGACATACTGCACTAATATATTGTTATATGCAGTATCAGAAGACGGATTGACTTTACGCAGATGCATCGCGTTTGATACTATAGCACGTACTCTGATTTTCCGAAGAGTTTTATTGACTGTTTCGGTATAAGTTAACGATTATATTTGCAGTCCTGCGGCTAATGCAGTACATTCATAAGGAGATAGCTAAGGGATAAATCTTGGGACTGACACAAAGGATCCCACCGGGTTGAAGTGTCGCCCGTCTGTACTGACTGGCCCCCACACACAAGATAAGATATTTGCAGTCGATCAAAGATGTAGTGTGGCTTCTGCCCTACCCGGGACTTTGAAATCTTAAGGACTTTAGATTGGATTTATCTGATTGCCAAGACGACGGCCATAGGCTGACAAGACGATACAACTTTGGAATGGTCTTCCGGCACATGTGTTCCCTCCCTTCTATGACATAGGGCCCTTCAAACGTAGTGTGAAGAAGCGTCTGGTCAGACCGGCTTGACACTGACGACGGCTAGAAGACATCTATCTTTTCCTCGTCACTGTCTCTGGACTATAATTGGTCTTTCCATCAGGTCCGTTACAATCACGTTGCCGCGTCACTATAAAAAAAAAACAAAAAAAAGACTAAGGCTCAAGAGTTATTGCTGATATCGTTCAGAATTAGCTAGTTCTACCGACGATTCCTCTCGCACAGAATATTGACATAGTAACAACTGTGCACGTACTGTTGCATTTCATTCGATTAGGTGAGAAGGCCGGGTGTTCAATTACCCTTCGGTCCCCGTCCCGTTCACAAAGGCTACGGTAATTGCTTACCACAGCAGACCGTGTGCTCGTTTGCCACCTATATGGTTTAGACGGTGCGACGTTGTTTCCTTGGAATCGCTTCTGTTATTCCAAGAAAATATAGCTATGTCCGTTTCTCTTCGTTATCGCTATTGTCAAGTCAGCCATAGTTATTATTTATTGCATATGACGCGACTAAAAGATTCAGCTATTTTTGGGTAAAATCAATCGATCATATTGCTGATGGTATATATATAAATATATATTGTTTTATCATAAACTAGATGTTCCCGCGGTTTCACCCGCGTTTATCGTTACTGCGCCGCCCCCGTGGGTCGTAGCGTGAGGTTACATATATAGCCTTCCTCGATAAATAGGTTATTATGAGATAAGCGTGTTCAAACCAACAAACAAACAAACTCTTCAGCTTTATAATATTAGTATAGATAGCTGACCCGCGCAACTTCGTCTGCGTCACATAAGAGAGACTGGGTCGTAGACACCTATAATACAATTTTAAAGGAGCTGAAACTTTCTTTGTTAAATCCACGAACCACATAAGAGCCATTGAATAATATTTTACAAATATACCTACAGTGCTAATTTAAAATCACGCAGAATAAACCAGGAGAAACATCGTTTGTATGTCTGTAATGGGTAATTATTTTGCTGCGATGTTATTTTAAAACTGCGATATCTCCTAAGATATTCATTGAAATTGAATGATGTAAAGGGCAATTTTGTTTTAAATTAAATACTTGTGATGAATAACTTATTTATTTGGATAAAGATTAATATCATGTTTATAATAATACCTTCGCAAATAATGCATTATTTTAGAACAAATTTGGTTAGCATAAAAAAGGTTATAGTGAGCCAACCTTAAAAGATAAACATATGCTGTCGCGGCCTTTTTTTTAGAACTTTTAAAGGGAAACAATTCTGTCATACATGATTTTTGCGAAACTTTAACTGCTTACGCAGCGCACGCAGCGGAAGCTCTCAAAAGGAAATAAAACCCTCGGATTTTGAAACATTCTTCATTGGTGCTCCGCTCCTATTGATCTTAGCGTGATGATATATAGCCTTTCTTGATAAATGGGCTATCTAACACTGAAAGAATTTTTTCAATCGGACCAGTAGTTCCTGAGATTAGCGCATTCAAGCAAACAAACAAACAAACTCTTCAGCTTTATAATATTAGTATAAATGTAGTAACGAAAACCGTAATCGTAGCTTTCTATTCAATATTTCTCGCTTTTGTTTTAGATTTGTAAAGTCAGTATAAATGGTGTTATAACTGCAACACAACATATTTGAGATGTTAATTACCGAAACCTCTTGCACTTAGATACAAACTTTAACTAAACTCACACATAAGAAATCATAATATTCATAATTGTTAATGTGTTACGATACTTGGTAAACGGTAATAGTCTCGCAACATATTACGTAGGACGTAACTACATTGATTAAAAAAAATCCTAATACTAAAACGTTATCACACATAAAGCGTAAAATCTTTGTATCTCTTTAAGTCATATTTAATTCATGTAAATTATCACTAGCCAGAAATAGATCTATTTATAAAAAATATAGCCAACCAATAAATATTTATATAAGTATAGCTTTATAAAAGCTTCTAAATTATACGTTACTGTAATTATTAGTGGTTATGTAAACAACTGATGAAACTAACGCGTTGGAAAATCACATTTCCACGAGCACAGTCAAATTATACACTTAAAGCAATATTGTTTGTTATTTTATGCCGACTACTAACAAAGGCTTGTCTCCTCGCACAACCCGCGGTTGGATTGTCGAGGCCAGTTCACCCACGTGATAAAAGCTAAAACGATTCACATGGTTGAACCTATGCTAGCTGTTCTCTATGCACATTGTGAAAATGTTCGCAAACCACGTGATACAACAATTATTATTATACTTAATTCGGAATTGCAATGTTTGCCTGGTGCTGCGTATTGTGCATGTTATTGCACATATTATTAGTTAGAGCGCTGGTATTGAATATTAAGTCCGCATCATCTGTAAGACAATTATAAGAAATTCCCTTAGTTTAGAAATATGCAAGATAGATAGATACCAGCCCGACTTTTTCTACGTGAAACCTTAACATAACTACACCATTCTACAGTGATGTAAAGCATCACCATACTTCTATGGATTTACGATCATCAATCATCGCAACCATCGTTCAAACGCTGGCGTCCAGAATAATGATTTATCATTATTTCTGATCTAGCGGAGAGTTTAAGTTGCATAATATCTCAGTTCTCTTACTTAAAATATTTCTTCAGTAGGGCTTTTTTGAGACTATTTCACGGTAGTAGTAAACTGCATAGAGTTGCGTGACAGCCCTGACCGGATTGATGTGGCACAACAAGGATTTCATAAAAATCCCCCGAACTATTCGCATTTTCTACGAAGTCACATGACACGTGAGGCAAACAACAATGAAAATGCTTTTGCTACACAGTAAGCCTCTGTAACTTGACTGACCCAGTCTAGTTTAGAATATATTTGAATGTATTTATAAACCGATTTATTGTAAGCTAGGTATTCCAAGTCAAAGTCTACATTTAGGTCACATAGTAAAGCGTACAACGTCAAACTTTAGTGTTTAGTAAGAAATTATATATATGTAGTTCCTAGATACAGGCCAAGGCTTGCAAAGAAAATAATCTTAATGAGCCTGGCAAAGCTACTGAGCATGACGTTCTCCTTTGAGTTCTCGAAGTTAAGCGTAATTTACGATTATTTTTGCTTATTTAATTAGCCTTTTCTATCACCCTTTTTATTCTAAGATAGGATTTGCCCAACAGTGAGACAGCTCAGTTATTACACAAGGTGTATATGATGGCCAAGTTACAGCAAAACATAGTCTACACGTAATATTAGGTTTAAGCAACGTACCGAAATATTATCTTAATACAAAACAAAGACAATTAGTACCTGAATACGCCAGGTGTTATCTTTAGTACCATGGTTGCTCCACAGTTGGTACTAAGCTTTGTTTTGTCATAAGATTTTATTTCTGAACACGGCATAGCACTGTCTTCCTTTATGATAAAACTAACTTTTCATTTATACCAGCATGGTGGAAACATGACAAACACTAGCTGTGCGTATATTACATCATAATACTGGCTTACATCGCAATATTTATAGTAAATTTTTTATGCAAAGAGACGACATCACAATGTGAATTGTTATGGGCCATTATGCAAATGTCGCAAAAGGTATAAAGGCTAGATTGTATTCGTATATTCATAATGGCCGTGTGGGATGTGCACATACACAACATTGTGACACTACACAGATACTCATGTATGTCTAAGCTTCTCTATGTAGGGAAACGAGGTGTGATGTTCTCGCCATATAGGCATCCTGCAACTAGGCTGGGTGATCGTGGCTGACGGACCGCGGCCCGACAATTTATGTCGAACACTTGTATTGTTAACTCACTGTGCAAACTTTGTTAGCGCGGTTCGGGCTTCAGTATAGTTTGTATAGAGTAGTTTGGAAATGAGTACAGCGCCATCACTTGTCACTAATTTGTAACTATTTTGGTTTTGTGCATATTATTATGTGGAATACGCCGCAACTATGTAGGTTCGTCTTCAGAAAATATCAATCCTGTCGCTGTTGTGATAATCACAGAAAGTCGTATTTTTGCCGATATTGAGTGAGCACATTAAATGTAGAGGTTGAGTTCTATGAACATTTCTGTATATTCAAAGTTTGATTATGTGGTATACAACCTTAGAAAGGCTTAGACATATCTACAGTAAGATACGTTTAGCACCAAAATAAACTTATTATGTATACAGTATGGGCATATCTTCTGATCGCATATTTTTGCTACATTAAGTTTCTTGAGCCTTTTTTGGTATATATATAATTTTAGGATTCTCCAATCAGGCTATTAGCATGTCAAATATAGAAGTATTGCCTAAATGTGTGTTGTCAGCAAGACGGCTAATTTTCTCGAAAACTTTGGATTAGATACTGTTAATACCCGTTCAAATGTTTAGAGGCTATATTCTGTGTGTACGTTATATTATACAAATAAGGAATTTCATTGTTTTTCCTACATGGTTCTAGAAGATGTCTAACACTTGCGATCCTATAACCAAGCGTAAACACACTCACGGCATTGATCCAATAAGACAATGTTGTTAATAAAATTAACTTTATTGATTTTGGCTAAAGTTCAAATTTAATTTCGATATTATTCTGAGTAATCTAACTACTATCAAGCTGTCATGACATAGTAGTTCTCAGAACATATCAAATAAAGGTACACCATAAAATAGCAAGTATTTTTACAATTTGCAGCTAAAGTGATTCTAAGCCATTTCCGAACGATCTCAATATATTATTATAATACAATGTATCTTACGCCCGGGACTAGAGTAAACCCATGTCAAAGACGACAACGTAGCTTTCATATGAAAATATTTAATATATGCGATATGCACTATCGACGTTCACGGCAAAAATGATTTAAGAAAACTGCTATATCGATATTTTAATCGATTATATAGAACAGTTTTCACGTGGGTGTGTTAAACCTAAATTAACACAGTGTTAATATTTGCCGGCGACTTCGTCCGCGTAAACTTTGGCTCTCTTGCGAGTTCATTTACGTATGTTTCAGCCTTATTTAATTACATCTGATGAACATATTATTAAGTGAAGCTTCAAATTACTAAAATAATATTCGTTAAGCCGGAACAAACAGACAGACGGAACGACAAACAAATTTTAGAAAGCAATGTTTTAGATTCAGTTTTCAATAGTTGATCTAAAGTTATTTAAAGCTTTTTCACACCTAATTCCAATAGCTATTAAAAAACAATTTTCTTTAATCCATAACAATAACTAACATACTTGGTTCAAGAAACTGAGTGACCTGGTGATTGTGTGATTTTTTGTCTGAAAGCTTTTTGACGTTCAACCCGTGACTTCACAACTAGTAATTTATACAATCTCTCTTTTTATTACAAAGGACTAAAGAGGTTCAGAAGTTTAGCTAAACACTCCTTTTATAAAACTACTTTATTTAAAAATAATATAGGGTCGCAGAATATTATATCGCAGAACTATTTTAATTTGCTGGTAAATGTCACCCATATTTTTTTTTACCGTGCTCGTCAAAATGACCACACTCCACCTGATGGTAAGCAGTCGTGTGGTCTAAGAGCAGTAGCCTCCACACCGCCCTCATAGTAGCCGAGGCGATGTTGAGGTCTCGTATATTTAAATATACGGATTATTGTGAAACCAGCTGAAGCGTAACTTATTCCCAGAGGCATCAAACATAAGAAACGTTATATGTAAAGGCATAAACAACCCTCGAAATATCGTTAAATATTAGTATTTCGGCACGCCCACACATCTAAGTGTCCTTCATGTTTATCTATTTTGTTACTCGTGTCAACACTTGAACACAAACTATAATATGTATTTACTTACATAGAAAGTAGATATGGAACAAATTATTGATTATGACAGCATACTAATAACCTTTATATTATAATTCAACAGACATCATTCAGGTAATCAAACCAAGTACAAAATATTATGATAATGATGACTATCAAAGTAAGCGGTGCGAAAGTTTCAAGACTGCTGCATCTGCATGAGAAATTTTCTTGAGAGGTAGCAAAGAAATTGTGTAGTTTCTCTCCATTTCCCCACAAGACTCGACAGAACCAATAGCAGCAGTTGAAGCGTAAAAATAAAATAAATAACCAACCTCATTTAGCTAGCGCAGTGGCGCAGACGATCGTAAATTCAGGCGACTAGTTCGTACCTTAGGTGTGAAAATGTGTGTCTGACATTTATGCAAGTTGCATAGTCTGATTTAATGGATTCCGCATTTTTATTCTATATTTTTATTCTTGTGAAATGACACGGCGGGATCCGGCCTGACTAATGGCACAGTTAGTGGTTACTGAAGTTTATGGATGCTTCTAGTATATTATACAAGCATTGCAATCCTATTTTTTTATTAATGTTTGATAATACGTATAGATTATCCTTGAACTTAGATTTGCTTTTAAAAATATTGATATAGTTTTTATGAATTAGAATTTTCTACATTAAACAGGAACTTCATAGGTACCTATATTACCAGCAAATATATTAGTCTAAGTATAACTGACAACCTAATATTTACCCTGTCCAAGAAAAAGTTCATCAAACCATTATGTTATGGACTAAAGTGACTAATGTACACATTTTTAATTAACCTAAAATGTGTTTTTGTTGTTTTTGTGTGACATCGCTTATGTAGGTCAGAGAAAATCAATGCCCGTGACCTGGCTACGTTGAACTTCGTTTAAGCATACGGTAATTCAAAGACACTGGTAACATCGCAAGATGCTGCACCTTACACGAAAAAATCAATTTTTTTTATTTTACAAATCTGTATGAATGCTATGATTAAAATTGTCTTCTTGGTAAATGTCTCTAGTATTGCAGTATCAATCTACAGATAAAGAACACGTTTGGTCTTGTTTTCTCTTTATGATTAATAATACAAATGGAAGTGCGCTCTGTTTACAATTACTTATGACGGTTGGGATAAACCAGCTCGCCTTAGAAAGTACATCCCTGTTGCAAGAAACTAGCGCAAGAAGAGAAACAATATTATTGAGATGTGTCCTGTAGATAAAATAAGCTCACTTTACTTATTACTAACTTATTACTATAGCATTGTTTAAAAACGTGTACATGCTATTTCCAATATGAGCAATATGTATGAAACAAATAAGCAAGGAACAAGTTATGTCATCAATAATTCTAAGTACGCGTGCACCAAACATAAAATGTGTAATGAAAGTACAATTGACAGAGCCTGGACGTAATTACATCACATATCACACAATGCTTTTACAATCACCGTATGAGAGCGCAATTCTACCGTAACTCCCCTATTGTCATCGGGAAAATGGGTTGATATGTAATTATATGATTGGAATATTATTTTTATTTATTACGATATTTATTGCTCGCATAAATGTAGGCTAAGTTAGATTAGTAACAGTACATTTTCCTGGATGAAAGTGACCCTATGTCCTTTTCTGTAACCCTTGACAATGTGTATATATTATAAAATTTCATGATGATCGGTCGAGTAGTTAAGGCGTGAAAGCATAACAAACAAACAAATAAACAAAATTACATTCGCATTTATAGTATTAGTTAGTAATTTATAAACGCCGATCTAAAGTTTGTGATATACCAAGTTTATTTTTAGCTGTATATGTCTTTTCTTTTTATGTCTACGGAATCGTAGCGTGCAAACGGATAAACCAATTTAATATTTGATGTATAGCCTAGCTTCAATAAAGTTACATTACTTTTGCTTACTAAAACAGCTCACATCAATATTGATCAGTTTGGAATGTGTTATGATCTGATACTTTTAATTGCATGTAGATAAATGTTAAGCTAGAACTTTTGTGACTTAGCCAGTGACATCCTCTATGCTATGTTAATAAGGATCTGCAAGTAATTTGTGTACTATGCGAACCTAATAGAGTTATTTATTTATTTAAATATATGGAATTATCCTTCAATTATGTCATTTTGAGTTAGTATATCCTCTATATACAGTAGTCGATAATTTCGTCCCTTCTCTACTAGTGAAAGACTATCTGAATCGAATAAATTGAAAATGGAAAATAATATTTCCACAAGACCGGTCGGGTTGCAATAAAATGTAGAAAAACATATTGGTAAAATTGCCAACTACCGGAATACCAATAGTTAAATGTTGTCAGATGCAATTTATTTTAATAGTTTTATGGAAACATAAATACAAATTGATTCGTGTGAAGTTTATTTAAAATCAAATTCGAATATATGAATCTACTAAATGAATTGTAAATCTTTGTACATCGAGATCATACACGCGTTTGATGAGCTCTTTGTTTTATTGAAAGGCACTTGATGGCAATGAATTTTATTGATGGATGATAAAATTTCAACTACCCGAGTGTAACTCCCGGGTCTGGCAAAGCGTTTCTAGGTATTTCAGTTAGTAAATTCGCTCAAAGGCTATAAGTATGGTGAAATGTAGGTGTATTATTTTTCTGACTAACCGTTGGAGAAGAAGATCAAAATAAAACAGCCCTTATATATCCGAGATTTTGATAGAAGTCGATGACGTCTGAGTATTTAGATAATGCTGCATCCGTACATCCCCGTGCAAAAAATCCGCGACGAAGCAAAACTTTTATAAATGGACGAGAATAGCCAAAAATATGATAGCTTGCAAAGTAATCGATGCAAGTATCGAAAATAGATTAAAGCGGAGAAGGAAAATAAAAAGGCTCGCCCAATCGGCATGTAGAATTAATAATGGCCAGAAATAGAAAAGCAAGCGAGCTTGTTCAAAATAGTTTGCGGAACGCCTGGCAATGCAAAAAGTGCATTTACATTAGCGCTTGGCAGGTAGTTTAATACTTTAACTAGTAGATGGAAGTGTCACGCCCAGGTCGCAGCATTTGTATGCATGTAAACATCGTGTAGTTTCCCAAAATTCACCAACACTAGTTTTAACAACCAAAAGCTGCTCTAACCGCTACCGATAATTTTACAATTTAATCTAGTAAACGTGAAGTGCGAAATACGGTTGATGAGAATTCTTCGAAGTTCATAATTGGTTTTATTATAAGGCTGTCAACTCGAATTAGCGTGTCCATGACGTTGGTTAATAAAATATTAGAAGAATTTTTTATACGAGCTGTATCGTGTGACGTCAGTAAAGCGAATGGTTGTGACGGTACACGAAGCTTTGCAATATATCGTTTGGTGAATCCAATTGTGTGTTTTATTACCATTTTATTTTGTTTTTACATTAGTAGACTCTAAGCAGCGATAGCTCAGTGGGGAGACCAACAGACTGCAATGCAGAGGGTCTCGGGTTCGAACCCACGTCGCGCACCTCTGACTTTCGGAAGTTATATGACTTTTTGAAATTATGTGCGTATTGATTGACAAATATCGCCTGCTCCGTGCCTCGGAGAGCACGTTAAGCTGTCGGTCCCGGCTGCCATGAACGTCTATGGCAGTCGTTATTGGGAAGTCAGTGTCCTCTAATATCTTGACACTGGTCTAGCTTTAGGGTATCGTTAGCCTTCCGGTTGCGTAGCTCAGATGGCAATCGCTCCGTGTAAAAACTGATATCCAGTCAAATCCGGTTAGACTAGAAAGCAGACCCCAATTGACTTGGGAATAATAAAGGCTAAGGAAAAGAAGATTAGTAGACTCTACGTCTATGTATCCCCGAAAGGGAAGGTAGATGTCACTTAAATTTTACAAACTATAGGATAATAGAGTGTAGCCCTATTGCCGTATACTGAGCAAATTTCTCGACATCATGCTAAAAGAATGAAATAAGTAAACCTTTAGTCTGCTATGATATTTTTTTAAACCATAATCTTGTGAACTGTGAACATTTTTATAGAGCTAATTATTAATGTCTCATCTTTTTACTGTATTGGAGGAACCAACCAACAGCATAATGAAAATATGTGGTTTGCATAAAAGCGCTAGAGGAGCTTCATAATTCGTTGCACAAATATTATGAGCTTACGTAAGCAAATAGCATTGTAGAGCGACAAATGTAAAAATAACGAAAAATTTTAAAGTCATTTTCTCAGCGCTAATTAATTACGGTAGCAGAAAATTTTCATTTTATCTTCTAATTATTAAATTAGATTCTGTGCTACCAAATTAAATTATAATGTTGAATGAAATGTTTTCTAAGAAATATGTGTAGTTATTTTATAGAGACCAAATATTAAGCTATATTATTGACTAGTAATAGTCCATACTTTTCAATTCTATTCACAAAATATTTATTTCCAATATAAGCTTGCAAGAACTTCTTATATTCCTCGATAATTGAAAAAGTACTGAAAAGGATTTATAACATGATTGATTAATAATAGTCCATATTCTATTCACAAAATATTTATTTCCAATATAAGCTTGCAAGAACTTTTTATATTCTTCGATAATTGAATAAGTACTGAAAAGGACTTAGAACATGATTGCTCTATCATTTTTACTAGAAACCATTATATAATTAGATTTCAATAAATGGTAGGTAGGTTTTTCCTATAGACAATTTCATGCAAACCATTATTTCACAGAAGTTTGGTTAATGGTAAGAGGTAAGCTGTTTTATACCAATATTAAACTGCGTGGTTTCGTGGTTATATGTTTTTAACGTTACAAACAAACCGCAATATTATTGACATAACCAGCTTTTCGTAACGACAAATTTATCAAAATAATAAAATATTGCTAATATTGTTATCGTTGAGCAAAGCAAATTTGAAGTATTTTAGAAAGTGCCTCGAAAGTGCTTCAATGTCAACCTGTAGCATTTTGTTTCGTGCACAATGTAACGCGTCCATTTGTGAATAACCTTTTGAATAAAGAAGTATTTTAGTTAGCTATGTAGAAATAAATGCTACAATCGATCGCTTTTGGCCTTATTGAATTCTGTAGATCTTCACTTTGATGTTTTCTTTATAAGTATCTGACGGTTGTCAATAACTTTTAGTTACCACGTCTTGCACGATTCAGTATCAACTAAGTTAGGTCGGTGAGGAAATTAGTTATTAAATAAATTTAAACACGCTGAAATGTCCGTCATACTTAATCTTAATTGAAAAAGTCAAGACTTTAATTTGTTAACCCAAATTAATTGTTCGTAAATAGGTTTTGATAAAAGACTACCGTTTAACCAGATCGTATATAAATATTATATTTTTGCTTTACTAACCAGAATTTGGACAGATTTGTAGTTTTTTTACCAGATTATCCAACTATCATACCAGAATACTTTGATTTTTACATTCGAATATTCATTCGAATTATTTTATGTTTATACAAATATTTATGTGATTCAAATGTTTTTTGGAATATATTTTCCGTTTTATCAAATTTTTTTATTCTTAGTTACATTCAGGCACTGGCATCTATACAAAGTCATTTTTTACTGAATGTATTTATATTAGGTTATATTGACTTATTAAAATTGTAATCCAGTGTTAGATATGCTGGGTGAATATTCGAGCTTTAGGTGAATTATTAACTAACTTGAATCAAGTCGAACTATTAATTAAATTGCATTGTTTGTCTTTGTGTAGTTTATGCTTTATGCTATCCAGGAAAAAACACCATCCTTCGTTTGATTTTGTATCGTTGGAATTGCGACAAACGTTTTACGCAATATTTCTTAGCGACTTTTTCTACAGTCATGTGTTTGTAGATGGTACTCCAATTTCATGAATGCCAGGTAACAATATCAAATTGCATCTACCGCTTTTTTAAAAAGATAGTTGATATAAGAAATGTTTCGCGTTTTAAGCATAAATAATTAGTTTGGTGCTGTTCTTAACGAGATCATTATTTGAACAATCCTAACTTACTAATGTGAGATTTTTTGATACGCTTTCACGCTTAAGCTACTTGACTGATCGTCCTGAAATTTCGCATACACGTTTTCAGACGTACAAAAAAGAGCATAAGGTACTTTTTATCTAGAGATAAGACTATCCCGACCAAGCGAAGACAAGGGTAAAGCTATTAATATGTAATAAAGATTTTAGTATTTCTTTACAATACCAAGATGGAAGATGTGTGTAGACTGCCTTGTAGTATGCACTTACTGTAGCCTATGAGCGGACGTATCACCAAGGGCCTAAGATTATATTGGCCGAAGGCACATCGTGTTTTCAGGGATCTCCGGTACCGTAATTACTGTAGCAACACAACCCAAGGTTGTTGGGCTGAGATTTTCTGTAAGACGAGGTACTTTCCTTGGTGGGCTTTTCCAGTTAGGGCGAAAGGGCCGGTTCAAATGTATGTTTCGCTGTGCTCTTTAAATATTTATCTCATATTCAAGCTCAAAATTTGTAGTGCGCGGCGCTGTTCTTACGAATTTGCTTATTACTCTATCGGTAAATGGTAATACATGATATTCTACCAATTTATGTTTTCTGGTCAACGTAAATGACCCATAGTTAATAATAAGTAAGAAAAAGCTATTTACAGGTGATTAGAATACAATCAATGTAATATTAATATCATAGTATTTTTATTATTATTCATAATAGTTTTTACCAATATGACCGTTTTATAATTATTATTTAACTCTTTTAGTGCATGGGTACACATTTATTTAAGTTTATTATAAGTGTATTTAATAATGAATTGTAATATTATAATGAAAAATTAAATTTTAATTATTCAGAATAAAATTAATAAATTATTTAATTATTTAAATGTAAAATTACATTAACATATTTGTTTAATTAGAAATTTGATTAGAAATATGTTTCATGAATAATAATTTTATATATAAATATAGCGATGGACATATTGTTACGGTACAATAAGATGAAATCTTACTCAATTTAGAAATCAATTTCCGGTTTAGCAAAATATTAACAGTTAATTTTAGCAACCATGAAATTTAAACATATTTCTTTAATGTGGGTTCTAAATCGCAGCTTAATTTTGAAGTGAAAACTTCTTTAGCGGCGTTGTGCACTTTTTTGTGATGGGTAAAAATTGTTAAACTGCCGTCAGGACACGTGACCTGATCGAAAGTTCGTAAGACTGAGGGAGAATTGTCAAACTCGCGTCAGGACACGTGACCTGGTCGAAAATTCGTAAGACGGAGGGCGAATGTCATGTTTGTGTACGATAGCGCAAATAAATGGATACTTTTATACTGATAATTAAAGCAATTCGTGCAAAATTATTCTCTAACCATTCCAAAATATCAAAAATGCACAACGTTAATATTCAAGTTTTCACTTCTGCCGGCACTCCCGGAGTGCAACCCGTTCATTTTTTAACACTATTAATAATATGTACGCATAATATTTAAAAATATAATAGTTAGCAATCAAATACTATTATTACCATTCTAGTCGATCTGGTAATTTCCTATTTGATTATAAGCGTACTTATATCCAGATTGTCATAATTAAAAAATAAAGAGTGTCTAGTTAATTAGTTAGACGTATGTTATCAGCACATATTCTCACAATTGGGCAATTATACGATAAAAGTGTCTAAAGAAAATCATCTTTAATGATCACAATTGATCAAAATGAGTAAAGGACAAGAACGGCGTCGTCGTATTAGTTAATACAAAGAATTTTTAACGCTGCAAAGAAAATTCTCAATCAAATTCCTGTTTTCTTGTTAAAAGAATATTCTCTATTCGAAGTTATATTGAATTGCCAATACAAAATAAATTTCGAATCAACGATAAGAACAATCTCCATATGAAAGGAAAGTGGTGTGACCTTTTGCTTCGATTTTATTTATTGGGCTCCTATATTAAACGAGTTTTTATTAAAAGTTGACGTTCTACTAGCTTCGCCCGACTGAATGCTATGAGAAAGCACTATGAATCGGGGTAAAATGACATGTTCTATCCGTGTTCGAAGTTACATCCAAATCCGTTCAATGATTTTCGAGTGATTGAGAATCAAATATGCAAATATTCACAAGCTTTTCCGTTTATATTATTATTAGTAATACATATTAATAAATTCCTCATTAAAGGGTTGTAGCTGTTTTAAAATTATAATACTTAAACTTATTAGGATATCCTTCGTCACTGTGCTGTCGAATTTCTGGTAAGTAAACCTAAATCATATTATGCTCTAATGAAGTCTAAGAAATTGGTGAACTATTAATTGGCCTTTATAAATCAACATCGCCGCAATTTTAATTAAGATCAAGTATTACAGACGTTTCTCAGTCATTTTCTGAGTTGGAGTCTATTTTGGAAACACAATTGGATACTGAAATATCCTTTATTTGAATATAAGTAAATACTCAATTGAACTACTAATTTGAGCTGTATTTTAAATATTACCGATTGTAATAATCATTGTATTTGGTAATGTCAAATTGACAGTATTTTGCGTATCCGTATTAAAGATACTGATGTTGCAAGTACCATCGGTACTTAACACTTAATCTATCGGTATTTTAACACTTAATCTATCGACATTAAGTGTTAAAAATATTTAAGAAAGAGAGAGAGATACGTATGAATAAAGAACAATGAAGAACATGAGAACTGTATAATTCTTCACAATTTTATATTTCCACCCCTTTTAATATATTAAGGAGGAATTTTATCATAAATCCACCCCTCTTTATAGTATACATACATTCCTACATCTACCGGAACAAAAATAAGCATAAATGCTAAAGAGTTTCATCGGGCCACCCTTTTTATATAGCAATATCCGAATAGCCAGAAATAAAAAACCATCCAACACATTGTACATCAGTTCGGAATTTAAATTTGAATTTAACAGAATGCGCAAGAAGGCTTTATCCGAATACCGATTTGTTAATTGGCGTGCATGAAATGACCCCAATTAATCCTATTTTATCATAATATATAAATCTCATCTAAATTATGGCTTAATTTATCTCAATAATACGAATGGGCGAATTCGTTCACAAAATTGTGTGAAACAGTGCCACTCGTTGCCCATTGTAACGCGGTCCCACTCGCCTATTTCCCCATTGAGAACGCTATACTACAATAGGATCCCCGCCCTTCTTTCTCGGCTCTCGGTCTTTTTCTTTATTTAACGTATAACGTCCAGTAACTAAAAGTAATAGTTGTATTATACATTTGCGAAGAAACACAAATGGTGTCGCCTACACACAGCTAATTTATAGAAAACCTAAGTCAATAAGCATTAAACTAAGTCCCTGACCATAGCGGTCCGAAATTCGAGAGATATTAAATCGCGGGTACGATCGCGTATTTAACCACGGCGTTATTTATAGTGGTATTTCGTTACAGTTGCCATTAGAACTCATTCAATACCAACGTTACGTGATAGAACAAAGATATATTAAAAGTAAAAAACCGACGCCCTAAAACCGAAATACTTATAAAAAATACGTTAACAAATCCTAAACTTTAAATAAATCGTTCCGTCTTTTGTTTCTCCTTCAAAAAATTACAATACAGGTAGCAACGCTCTCCTTTGATGCACTCGAATACACCTCGGGTAAAGTAAAAAAATCGGCAGCCCTGTGAAAAACATGTAATATAAAAAAATCGTGAACAAGAAGCGCGGCTTGTAGGGTCCGCTCGCCACAGGTTGCCTGAAATAATACTTACTTCGACAAAACGGCGAGCTAGATGCGGCGGCACAGGCGGATGACGGGTGGTCCGAGGGCGCGATATGAGCGGATTGAAACGCGTAGCGCGTTGGTCACGATAACCGCGAGTGTCTCAACCCGCTGGAGGCAGGCAAGCGACTGGTCGCCTAGCCGTCCCGTTACACACTGCTTATCGACCTCCCCGCACGACTCGCATAGCCGCCCGCCCAATACGCCGCCGCGCCCGACCACCGCGCAACGTTGCCAAAATGTGAGGAGACTTTAACTATTCATCTCTCATTATTCTCGACAACGACGCGATCGATGTCCACGTGACGCTGATTCACTTTCATCAAGTGGACCCCTAAGCGAATAATATTCTTAAATACTTGTATTAGATACTGACTACTGAGATTTGTTTAACGATTTCTTCGGCAAACCGCAACGGTTCGCCGAAGAAAACGTTTAACGAATCTGGCAAATAGAAAATCGGTTAACTGCTGCCGTAGAATTTGGGAGCGCGAGTGAGTGACGGTAAATTGGTCGAATTTCGCAGCATAACGTTTGTGTGAATCAAACGTTTTCACGTAGATACCAACGCGAAAATGAGAGCCTGTTTTAACTAATGAAACAATAGCACTGTTGGCGCTCTGAACTCCCCGAACACTTAAATGCAGTAAATTAATAACTATGTACTTACTTTCGCTAAGCTGTTGCCTTTAACACTGTAAGCCGAACGTATAAATACAGGGAATATTAAATTTCGTTTGTACGGAAATTCTCTGACCTTTATTCTGACGACAATTCACAAGCAGACAATAACATTAATTAATTATTACACGTAGTTAACACAATAGTTTAGTCGCTGTAACTAAATCTAAGATTGAATTTGGATAGAGCCTTTATAATCTTCATCTAAGATTTCCTTTTAAAATGAGAGAGGAAAGGCGATATCTTAACGCTTTTTAAGTGTTCCTTGGAGAATATAATGGAAAATTCACAAGCATTTTCTCACGTTGTATAATATCTTTACTCAAAAAGCATGTGTTTTCGCATCCGAAACCTCTGAGTTCGCAGTCCATTGATCTCTTACTAAGGTTTTTAGTTTAATCATTGTTCCTTTCCTATTCAAGCCTCATCGCCTTTTAGGATTATTCTTTGATAAGCCGAGCCCTTTTCAACGAAAAATATATATAGATATCGAGATTCTCATTTATGTCAAAGAAACTATCCTGCCTTTCATCCTGTAATAGGCTATTCTTTCGTTTTTGATGACTGGTGCGAATCTCAATTCTTTTTTCCCTATATTCATTTCTACTAGGTATACCATAACATATTATGAAGGATACGAAACCTATTTTATACTAGATTTCTGCCCGCAATTTTGTGTGTGTGATGGATTAACACATACTTTTTATATAAAGAGTATGTGTTAATCCTGGGTCCTGTCTATCTGCATACTAAATCCTATACATTGGTTAAATAGGAAACGTTCAAACATCTTCACAATATAAAAATTGTAATATTATATCATTGACTGCCTGGTCGATCTAATAGTGTAAGTGCATGTTTAAGAGGATACACTGAAAAATGCACTAACTTTCATCGAATAGAATAGGACTATGAGAAGACCAATTAATCTAGAATTTTGATATAGGTAAATTGATGTCTTTAACTAGAATTTCCTAACTCAAAAACATGATTTGTGATTTTGGCTCGATCATAATTATTTTCAAAAACACCTCTGAAAAATTACTATTTTTAAAATTACAAGGAAGTTACACTATTATTATGCTTAGGAATTACTCAAATATATTCGTAACATCAATAATAGTAATTTGCTAGCTCATTATTTCCATAACTAAAACCAATCATTTTTAAATAATATTTTACGATTTTAACAAACAATTTCTAAGCGCTCTCATTCATTGCGGGCGCATCGCATTTTTAGACCTTATCACCGCTCTTTAACGATTGATACACAATGAGTGTCAATGAGTACGTACGTCACGTTTCGCGGTGTCCCCTTAACGAGTTAAAATATTGTTGTAAAAATATGTTATAGATTATACGTAGCAGATAAACGTATTTTAAAAATATATCGTAGTTTTGAGTAACATCTTAAATAGTATTCTTATTAAACCCTTCATTTAAGCAACAAAGCTTGTTAGGAGTAAAGTCATGTTCACTGTGGTAGGTTTAGTCGATAGGACCCGGGCATTCTACCTTATCCCAACTGAGCCTCAAATACCCTCTCTACCCTCCCCCTTCTCTTCCTTTCCCGTAAGTAGGTTTGTGTAAATGTCATTCTCCCAAGATAATAGAGGAGTGACTTTATGTTGGTAATGCAACTGGTGGGTTCGAATCCGATTTAAGGAGTCATCCGTCGATGACAAGTACATTGGCATGTAAATATAGCATCTGGCAATAGGGTATAACATCTACCGAACCATAAAAAGATAAACAACATATTTTAACATGCAGGATAATACAATTCAGGTCAGAATTGTCAACGCAATTCATTTTCATGACTGATGATAAATTATAATGTCGAAGGAATAGAAAACATTAACCTAATTCTACGTTTCGTTGTTATAGCGCATGACTTGTATATCGCACAGACGTATACAGCGCACAATACGGTATATATGGGTCGTCCACACTTGTAAAAACCTTTATTCTGCGACCTCCCGTAGTGTCAAAGACGCGTGACGAGTATCAAAGAAGTGACCGTAGTTCAATGGGTTAGACTTGCAAAGGAAAGGTCTTGGTTTGTTATGGAAACCGATCCAATGCGCTATCAGTAATATAATACACTTCTAACACAATCAATCTCGCTTAGTTGGAGGGGTTAAAAAGTATACTAGTATTGGCATTCCCAAACAGCGATGATTCTTAAAAGAAGGTTTCAGATTGTAAAATCTTACCTTATTTTATCTTATCTAATTTTATCTCTTATTTCCCAAAAAATGCATGTACTCTTCTTGTGCATACATGTTATGTAACTAGACATACAAAGAGCATCCATAGCTCAGTGGGGAGACCAACAGACTGCAATGAAGAGGGTCTCGGGCTCGAACCCACGTCGCACACCTTTGACTTTCGGAAGTTATATGACTTTTTGAAATTATGTGCGTATTGATTGACAATTATCGCCTGCTCCGTGCCTCGGAGTGCACGTTAAGCCGTTGGTCCCGGCTGCCATGAACATCTATGGCAGTCGTTATTGCGAGAGTTTCGACACAAAAGATCCCACTGGATCGAAGTGTCGCCGGTCTGCACTGACCGGCCCCCACATAAAATAACTAGACATACAAAATATATTTATAAAAATAATTAAAACGATTTTTTTTGCTTTAAAACAATTTCGTTCAATTTGTTAAAAAGTAAATTTCTTCTGCATAGAAGCGGGCAAGAAATGCATGTTCTTTCTTTTAATTGCAGTTTGTGTGTAGTATAATACTTAATAATACGGATCTGTGTGCATGTTCAAGGAGAACCTGAATACCCTTGAAACAAAACCAACATCTTTTCATGTCATAAACGTATTGCGTGACGTATTACGAGTATTTATTACACAAATGTAGACGGTTTGTTAGTACTGTTTTAGGTCGATGTCATAGTTCGATGGCCGATCCACCGGAAGTCGATTTTGGTCGTCTAGACAACACAAGGTCGAATCGTGCCTAATATGGGTAGGCGAAGAATACCAATATAAATAAGGTTTATTTATAAGATAACTAGCTTTTGCCTGCGGCCTCGCTCGCGTTAATTTAGAATTTGACAATCAATTCGGGTAGTACTGTGCTTGGAATAATATAATTCAATCATGATTCGAAAGACACGTGGCGCCATCTATTATCATAAGAACGTTATTGTTGTTTTCCTCGGGCACAGTAATTTTTTTGGGATGAGATACCTAATTACGACGGCTGTAGCCGGAGGATGCAAAAAAATGCAAAATTTACTTAGTACAAATTTATTACTTTAAAATTACAATTAATTATATTTAGATGCAAATCGACAATCGATCGATGTTGGATCAAAAGTGACGTGTCTTCAAGAGGCCGCGATGTCCGGTGTTCGATGCCTCACGTTGTGCTGCGTCGGCGCCTCGTGTCCCTCACTAGGCTGCTATTGCGAAAGTACGTTGGGGAAACATGTATCAGCAGCTTTAGGGATAGGCACATATGTAACACCTCCCGCCGTAGATCAGCAACTATTTCGAAATCTTGATTGGCTGAGATGATGAAATATTGCTATGGCCAACTTTTATATCTCTCGGGTGCGTTGGCGCTATTTCCTGAATTTCAGCGTAGATACCAGTCGTTATAACGTCATTCGTTTCAACTTTTGGTGAGGATTGTTTTCGTCTCTTGCGGTACATTAGTACAATTGCAAGTACACTTGCACCGGATAGTATTAGGTACATCGGGATTGTAGTATGGTAGACACTGAATTCTATGTCGCTTCAGCTGAGTTGAACTGGTGTTTGTAGCATTAGCTTCGTTTTAATTGCGTTTAGGGTTTCCAAATCAATGGAGTTCAACAGGATAGGCGTTGAGCTTTTGGTTACGGGTTCTACAAATTGCGGCAATGCCATTATCTCTATGGCATATCCTTTGATGTGATCGTTTGAGTTTGCTATGGTGAAGTCAGGAGTTTCTATGTTACAGTTATATGGAATGATAGCCAGAAAGCTGCCAGTCAGTATTTTATGGGTTTCTTGTCCACACGATATCTTCACATTTGTAGGGTTGGGAAAGCTATGGTGTAATGTTTTTCGTCGAGTTGTTCTACGGCTGCTGTGCTTAAGATGACAGACGTTGGCTTACAGGATGGTCGTATTTCTTGCTCGGTGATAAGATTTCGGATGTAATCTGATTCATCTCGCACGCGGTACTTAGGTTTTGCTTCACATAGGTACAGTGAATTTACCTTCGGGCATTCAGCCTCTATGTACATAGAATCCTTCCCAGAAATCGCAATAAAAGGTAGGCTTGGTATAAGGATTTTATCAAGTTTGTTATGGACAATGGATAATTTATAAAGATTATAAATTGTAGGAAGGACAATAGGCATCTTAAAAACTATAATTATCTGATCATCTCTGTAAAAATATCCTAGTTTAATTGCATCATAATAATCTCTAATTTCTAAATCAAGAACTTCATTTTGCGGATACAAAGCTCTTAGCTTATCTAATAATTTTCTTAATTCTACCATACCTATAACCGAATGCGGCGTGCTCGATGCACGTATAAAAGCTAAAGTGTATTCTAACCTACGAAGCTCTTCAAATAAACTTTCTATGCTATCGCTTAAAATTACTAAGTACTGGGCCATATGGGCATGCTGTATAAGATCCCGCCCTTTGGTCTCAATGATTTGATTAAGTACTTTACTAATTCTTTCTTGATAACGCGTTATATTATTTAATAAATGATCATTCTGAGAAGCCCAGGTTTTAGTTAGGCTTACTTGTTGGTTCATTTGCGATTCTAACTTATGTTCATTCTCCTGTAATATTTTAATTGCACTATTATATTTAATAGCATCGCTCTGGTCTAAGTTGCCTGTGATACTTTTGATAGCTGAGCCTAATCCATCAATAAGTCCTCTTTTATAACGACTATGTTTGAACGTTTGTAACTGTAAAGATACTTTAGTTAACTTTGACATGAGATAATTTATATGTGGTTCAAATATAAAATAAGTGTTATTATTCAATTTAAACCTTATTTTAGATAACTTTACTTTAGCTGTCTCAACATAAGATTGTATATTATTAAGATCTATATAATTAAGAAAGGAATGATAATGGGAAATAATTCGCGTTGTTCCTAAGTTAAAAGGGAGTAAGCCAGGACCGTTTTCTAAGGGGTCAATCCTTACTTCTTGTCCTTGAGTCATTTGAAGTAGTAGCATGAATATTTGTTACTTCGAAAGGGTAATAATTACATGGTATGTGTGATAAATATTGGTCAACAATCTCTGGACTTATAAATGACGAATTAGAACCTGTATCTACTAATAATTTAATAGGGGGATTAGCTATATTTATATACGGCAATTGTATTTGTGTTTGCAAGTTAATTTCTATTTTAACTTGTCTGATTTTGAAACTTTCTGAAAATCCTTATCTTCAGTGGGCGCAATGTCCCCGACCTCCTCTACAGAGTAACCTTCCGTACACTGAGGCGGTTCGTATGAACTATTATAACATTCATATGGATAGTCGTACGCAGAACACTCATAATATATCATAATATTCCGGGGTGTAATAATCATTACAATAGTAATCATTATATGGATTATATTCATAATAAGATTCATCACAAAAATCATTAAAGTTAAGCTCTCTAGATTTAATGTAATTTGAAGGCGACGGGTTGCCGGATTTCGACCAATCATGATATGTACGTTGCGGCAATGGCTTAGCTACGTAGTGGCTCACACCACTCATAGGTTGCGGGGCGTTACTAGTAGTAGGTTTGGGTCCGGGCGTTTTAAAAACTTGGCTTTTTAAAGCTTATAATTAGGTGGGGGCGCGCTAAACATTTGTTGAGTTCTAGAGGGTCCGCGAAACTGAGGGTTTTGTGGTCTCCATTGCGATGAAGGTTGTTGCATTTAGGGCATGAACGCGCGCGACGGTCCAGGCATATTAAATGGTTTAGGGGCATATTAAACGGTCGTTGGAATGGTGGCATAAGGCCGTAAGAAAATTTGGGACTAACCTGATGTTGAGACTGCGACTTCCGGTCAGGCACATGTTCGTTTCGCTGCTGCAAATACAAGGTGTTTATCTCCTCATGTACGAACTCTAAAGCTTGTTCAATTGTATCAAGCCACATGCACCGAATGCGAGAACCCAATGGGTCGCGTAAACCGCGCAAGTATGACTGAAGTGTTAAATTTTTATATAAAGTGCGTTTTGATTCTATGGTACTCGCTATCGATTCATGAAGACTAATATAAGTCATAATAGTACTAAAAATATTCTGAGTTAATGAGCCCTGCTTGAAAAGCGCCAAATCGTTATACAAGGACGTTTCATCCCGCTGATCCGCGAAGTTATTAATCAACGTGCTCCGAATAGCACTCCAACTCTCCGGGATACCGTTAGTGTTAATAGTACGTGCTGCCGGTCCAACACATTTATTTAAAATACCATTCAATAATGCTAAATTAGTTAACTCATTACCGGGTTCACTTTTCATATACTGCTCTACTAATTGATCGCATAACTTCGAATTAATACGTTCGAGTTACCGTCGAATTCGGGAACCAGTCGTTGGGCCTTGTATATCTGATCTATTGAGTTACTAGGCGTCATGTTCGCGACGTGTTCTACACTACTATTTAATTCTAAATTTCTATTAGCGTCTAATAAATGATATCAATTTTCACTAAGCCTAGGTGACTGAGATTGCCTTGGATGGAAAATCTTGGTAGCTTATAGGAAACACTTAAGGATAAAAAGGAAGCGAGCTCTAGAATGATTCTAAAGTACTTACATAAATTCGACGATTTTGTACCTCTTTGCTGTATCGATCTCTGGATACTCCTCGTGGCTGCAGCACATGTAGGTTCTGGGTAGCCGAAGGTCGTCTTGATTCACTGACTCTACTGATCGAATTTACTCGACTATATGCGGATTTTATCGCGTTGTTTATTTGACACTATTACAAAATTCTACAGAGGTCTCCCCGTGACCATGGCTGCTGAAAAGCAACCGAAACGTCGGGGAAAGTGTAAAAGTAAATCTAAATAGTATAATAGTATAGTAATAGTATAAATAGTTTTAATAGTTTCAATAATTTAATTAGCTTAAAAATTTGTAAAGTTTAATAGTGATCATAGTAGTGTAACAGTTTTTCAAAAAACTTTGTAATAGTGTCAAATAAACAACGTGATAAAATCCGTATATAGTAGTTTAATTTCAATGAATAACATTCGCGTAAACAGAAGACAATATTACTCGACTATCCTACCGACTGCGCCAATTACGACGGCTGTAGCCGGAGGATGCAAAAAAATGCAAAATTTACTTAGTACAAATTTATTGCTTTAAAATTACAATTAATTATATTTAGATGCAAATCGACAATCGATCGATGTTGGATCAAAAGTCGTTGACGTGTCTTCAAGGGGCCGCGATGTCCGGTGTTCGATGCCTCACGTTGTGCTGCGTCGGCGCCTCGTGTCCGTTGCCCTCACTAGGCTGCTATTGCGAAAGTACGTTGGGGAAACATGTATCAGCAGCTTTAGGGATAGGCACATATGTAACAACCTTTCATCCCAAAAAAATTACTGTGCCCGAGGAAAACAACAATAACGTTTCACATATACGTATATTTTCCATATACGTTGTCAGGTGTACAGAAACGTTTCTGTACACCTGACAACGTATATGGAAAATTTCAGGATGATTGGTTTAGTGGTTTAGGCGTGAAAAGGTAACAAACAAACAAACAAACTCATTTTCGCTTTTATTATTATTAGTTAGGATTCATAAAAAAATACCAGCAAATTTGTGTAGTAACATGGAGTTTGAACATGTGTCCGATAGATGCAATACACCCTCCTACCATTATGTGAGATCTAAAAACAGTTGGCGAATGCGGATCTGATACACTTCTTGCTTATACTTTCGGGTATGTAAAGGCTTGGCTATGTATGCTTTGAAGGTAATAGATTATTAAGAAAGTGAAAAGATATACATGTCGAACATTTTTGGCTTGCTACTAAAAACTTCCTACGGAAACCATTTGCTCCCTTTTGAACCGATCCAAGAAAATAGCCAGTCAAATGTGTGTGTAATAAATACATAATATAATTTATGTACATACTTAAAAAGAGGAAAGATTCGATTTTTTGTTTATTTGTAAGGTTTTAACTCAAAAAATATTCAACCAATTTTAAAATTCTTTCACCATTAGAAAGCTATATTATCACCGAGTAACATAGGCTATGTTTTATTTTTAAAAACTAACCTACTTTTACACCAGCGAAGCCGCCAGCAAAAGCTATTTAATAAAAGACGAGAATCGAATTTCAGGCCAGATATTCGACGAGATTTAATGGGCAGATTAAAGCTGTCAAAATTAAAACACCTTCAGTATTACTGAAAATGTTCAACAATGATTTAAATTTTGCTCAATTTGATTTTTAGTATTACCAGTGAGCGTTAATAATTATTTTAATTTGCACACAACATTTAAGCTCAATATGCATGATTTGGATTCAAACCTCTTGATATAACTTTACCTATGGTGGATAAGGTGCGAAAGACATTTGCGGCATTAAATTATTTTTGTATGCGAACAAATCGATCGAATAAGTCTATCAACTATGAGAAAAAGAAAATAAAAGATCTGTGATTCCACTTTCACTTGCGGCTGTATCTTAGGGGAACCTATGCCGGGATAAAAGTATTCTATGTGTTAATCCAGGAGGCCTATGACTGAGTCATGTTTTATTGAAATCGGTTCAATGCTTCATTACTGAATGGGAACTTGGGTCCTTTAAGTACTTCGTGAAAAAGCAAATCTATAGACCGTCAAAGTAGAGATCTCGACAACACTTAAGTGGTAATGAAGGTGTGCTGTGGCGAACTCTGCTCATGGACTACTAACATAACGGCGTACCACCACGCAGAGCATAATAATGTTGACTGACATTAATAAAAAAGAAAAGCAGCCAAAACGTTTTCACATATATGATATGTCCAAATCGTATCAACCACAATAAGGTTCGAACGTATATATAACAAAACAACCATTAAAATGACAGGTTGTATATTCCGCTAAAACAATTCTCGATGCAACCACAACACTTAGCAAGTAGACCGCCAAGGAAAGCAACCGCTTTTATGCGCTCGTCGTAGACCGTAAATGACATTTTCACATTATATTTTTATTAGTGCCACACTGCTGAGTATACGGTTCTGCCTCATAAATCAGAATGACCTATAAACAACCAATCGAGTTACCAGTTGCTTAGATGTTCACGAAGGTTTAGTTACCATCTGTTGTTAAAATAAAATAATATTTGAATGCTGTGGTGTTGAACTGGTTTCACATGGTATTATAATAATTTGTATTTATAGAATTCCGCTATATAATTATACAATATTTTATGAACATTTAGAAAATATTTTATCAAAAATTTATCGATGCTCAAAAAAGAAAATAATTGTATGTGGAGATTTTAACATAGACGTATTGAAAAGAAACAAACACACACTAGATTTAGAATATTTCTTATTAGGTTTTAACTTAAACCTAGCTTTACATAGACCTACTAGATTGCAATCACAAACATGTATTGATAATTTTGCTCACGATTATCAGAAAGAATGCAATGCAGATATTATTGATCTCTTGCTTTCTGACCACACATCTCAAATATTAAAAGTCCCTATTAATAAAGTGTGTAAATTAAAATACTGGAAAATAAAGAAACAGGATATCTCTAATGAAAACCTAGTTAAATTTTATAACCACTTACAATGTTTATCCTTCGAACAGGTCTATAATTCAGACGACACCAACAAAGCCTATAATAGTTTCATGGATGATTTTTCTTTGCTATATACTTTGTGCTTTCCAGAAAAACTTGTAACTATAAAAACAAATAATAAAACTAAATGGATATCTAGAGGAATAAAGATTTGTAGTCAGAAACAGAGACAATTACTTTGGGCCTTTAGACTGAAACCGAGCTTAAGTAACAAACTTGCATTTAAGAATTACACATTTTTATATAGAAAAATAATTAAATTAACACAAAAAGCTCAAAATAATCACTTTATAAATACGTCTCAAAATAAAGAAAAGCGACTTGGCATATAATTAATAAATCCAATATCTCTTTACCAAAGAACCCAATTACATCAATAAAAAGAAATGACTTGTTAATTACTCAGCCTCTTGATATCGCTAACGAATTTAATAATTTCTTTGTTGACGAAATCGAAGGTAATGTCAAACGTGACATTCATTCTTGTAACGAATTTAAAAATTTGACATCGCAATCTTTATTCATGCTACCAGTCCAAGAAGACTACGTAATACGGGTAACAAACAGTCTGAAAAACACTAATACCGTCGGTTATGACGGCATCTCTACAAAAGTAATAAAATTCGTCATTAAAGTAATAGCTCCTATATTGGTGCATATTTTTAATTTAAGCATAACAGATGGAATATACCCTGAGAGATTAAAACATACAATTATCAAACCTCTTCATAAAAAGGAAGATAAATTTGAATAAAAAAACTACAGACCTATAGCTAAAATTCCTATATTCTCTAAGGTTTTCGAGATACTAATTTATAGATCTATATATGCATATTTTAACAAATATAAACTATTTTGTACTGAACAGAAAGGATTCCGCCAAAAAATTACAATAAATATGGCTATTTTTGAATTCATGTCTAGTGTTATGGATTCTATCGATAGAAAAATACCTGTTTGTGCTCTTTACACTGACATGACCAAAGCGTTCGATTTCGTAGACCATAAAATTTTATTAAATAAACTTCAGGGATATGGCATAAGAGGTAACATTCTACAACTTCTAGAATCGTACTTGAGCAACCGGACGCAATGTACAGAAATTTCTAGATTATGTCTAAAAACCAAACAAGAAATAATTTATACATCTGAACGTACGTAGTGTCCTGGGCCCGCTACTCTTTTTGATATATATAAATGATCTTCCAAAATCTGTCTGTCATAACATGGTTCTATTTGCAGACGATAGTACAGCAATAATAAAAAAATCAGATTCTAGTAATCTTAATAGTTACAAAAATGACATAAATAATTGCCTATTCGACATTATTAGCTGGCTCGATAGGAATAATTTGCAAATTAACCTAAAAAAGACAAATGTAATGCATTTTCACCAAAGAAGTAAAATGCCAAAATTTGACATTACTTTCAATGGATATGAAATAGAAGAGACAAAAGTAGCGAAATTTCTTGGTATAACCATTGACGATCAACTCACCTGGAAGCCCCATATAGCAGAATTATGTAAAAAAACTAAGTAAAATAGCGTATGCCCTTTCACAACTTTCCAGAAAAGTAAACCAGAAATCTCTCATAACTGCATACCACGGTCTAGTGGCGTCTTTACTAAGGTATGGCATAATATTTTGGGGTCAGTCAACAGACAGAGAACTAGTATTCAGAATGCAAAAAAGGTGTATCAGGTCAATGTTTGGTTTAAAAGTTACAGACAGCTGCTTACCTTACTTCAAAAGCCTCAAATTGTTAACTTTACCAGCGCTGTACATAATGGAAACAGCTGTTTTTGTAAAAACGAATTTAATACTCTTTAAAAAAGTATCAGATGTGAAAATAGGACCAATACGTGCTCAATATAAAGAACAGTTGTGTAATGTACAGTGCAAGACAGCTCTAATGCAAAAGAGTGTTTTTGGTATAGCTCCAAAGGTATACAACAAAATACCTAATGAAATAAAAACCTTGCCTTTAACTAAGTTTAAAAAGTATATTTTTAATTTTCTGGTAAATAAAAGCTACTATTCGTTGAACGAATATTTTAATGACACAATTTTAATAACATGATAATAATGTATAATATAATAAGAATATCATATTTTAACTCTGTAAATGGTAATATATATATATATATATATATTTGTTTTTAGTGTAATAATTTAATTTGCTATGTATTTGTCATGTAATTTTGAATTTGTTTCTTGACATTGACGATATTTTTATTTTTATATTCTCTTTTGTGATACTAACCCATTTAAATTTGTATGTCTCAATGACAGAACATAGAGGACAGATAATTTGTAACATCTTTGTATTAACCTATGTTTCTACAAATAAATGATTTCTGATTCTGATTCTGATTCTGAATAACACTATAGCAGTTTACATAGCTAAATATATGTATTAAGGCGATCATACTTGATATTTACATATACGAATAGTTTGTGGTGGTAATAGACTGGTGCGGCGAGGTAATTTTTCTGCTTGTGACTACGGCCAGTGCAGCCCGGCTTAAATTTTAAATTTTCAAATACGTATGTAGATACTAAGCCTATTATCCGCTTTCAGCTTTAGTATAAATCATGCAACGTAACATAAAGATTTCATTGACAAAAAAATATATACATTTTGTTTTTGACGTGACAACGTCTAATAAATCGATGAACGCCGGCTGCACGCATGAAAAAGGATGACTCATTGTCCCGTTACGCTCGTTGTCCCGTTGCGCTCATTGTCCCGTTACGCTCATTGTAACGTTACGATCGGAGCGAGAGCGCTACACGAACGAGCAAAAGGTACGTTATGACGTTGTCACGTTAAACTATCGTCCGTAAACCGACTTTACAGACAACCAATTTTATCAGTAGTAGAACTCTGTAAATGATAACAAACTCTGTAAATCATAATGATCAGTAGTAGAACTCTGTAAATGATAAATATGATTTAAACGTGAAAATCATTTTACCGCTTATCACTAGAGGAGCTTAAGATTATTGGCATATTAAAACCTAGCGTTCTTATTTTCAATCGTATCAGACAAAGGTGGAGATGGCTTAAAAACACACGTATGGTATAAAAAACAAATGAAATACTTTAAAGTCAGAGATTGCATTTTCATTTTATTAAAGCCTCTTTGTCGACCTCCTACTATTGTTAAATATATTGACAATAGTAGATACCACCTACATCCCAATGGCGATTGAAAGATACAGGCCGTAAGTTTCATGTAGGTATCTTTTTACTTTCTAGTATGATCTTATAGGCTCGCCCTTGAACCTAGTAACTAACTTAAGCGAAACTGCAGCAATCCTAGTAAATATTTGAACTTGATTTGTTATACTAATTAGACCATAAATTGAGTTTCTGTAAGGCAGCTTTGTAGAACTTTTGAACGATTGCGGTTAGCGTCGAGCGGCCACGTCATTGCCACGGCGCCGAGGTTTGATTCCATAACCAGAATTTTAACCGAATCGTGACTCCGGGAAGATGTGATGGTACCGTTGCAGTACTTTTTAATTTCTCACTTGCTTCCTGCTGCAAGCGACTTTACAAACACATAATTATCAGTAAAAAAGATACATCCAGACTCAAAACAATAATTTGTGTATGACACAAATAATTGTTCTGTGTGAGATTCGAACCCACAATACTTAGCGCGGTGGCAACGTCGAGCCGATCGTAGGTAAAGTTAAGACTGCTTTGTTTATCCCGTAGCAAAAGTTTGCACTAACTTTACGATTGATCGTGAGAGCTCCGGTGTATTTCCGGATCGAGTAAACTGTTATTGGGTTTTCTCACAGGAAATTCGCATTTAGCTAGCACGCAGTCTGAATATATTATGTGTTCAGTAGACTGCAATAAGCTCGTTACATTATGTAATACTACAATATATATATGGTCAAATCTGGTAAAAAACAAATCTACTCAATCGTTTAGAGACGTATGCAGATGGGAGCATCTACGTACATACGTTTATACATACATATATACATATTCATGTAGGTACATGAAGGTTCGTACGTGGAGGCTTGTTATTAGCAACATGTGTAGCCATTAAATGTATACTTTCTTGAATTATATTAAGGCGGCTGTACACGTTGGCCCAACACGCTGGCCCACTACATTGGCCCAATGTGTACAGCCGCCTTTAGTCTGTAAGCCTTCCTAAGATTAAATAAATAAATAGGTATACATGTATGTAAGTATAACGCAGGAATCAAGAAAATCAATCAACGATAAATGGAATAACGTTAGACTGCCACGCAGAGGTCTCGAGATTGAGCTTAAGGCACGCGTCTCAAACTTTTCCAAGGTATGTGCGTATTAAATAGTCAATTATCGCTCGCTTTTACGGTACCTAAATAAAAACGTTGTAAGGAAACCTGCAAGTCTAAGAATTTTCCATAATGTTCTCAAAGATGTATGTAGTCTACTAACTGAACGACTTAGAGAGAGAGCCTGGTAGACTAGAGCCTTATCCTTTTCAAACTGAGAAGATGCCCGCGCCAATCAGTGGAACAATTCACCTAATTGTACCACTTGCTATAAGGCTGAGGATGTCCAACATTTGCCGATGGATTGTGTCAAGAACAAGCCAGAGATAGAGTCATTCATCAATGAATGTGAACTAAATGTGGTTGATGTTGGACTTATCCACACAATTTTAGCTAATCCTAAGTCTGTCATAGCAAAGAAATTGTGCAATTTAATTACATTCATTGATTGAAATTAAACTACTATATACGGATTTTATCGCGTTGTTTATTTGACACTTTATTACAAAATTTTGAAAAACTGTTACACTACTATAATACTATTAAACTTTACTAATTTTTAAGCTAATTAAATTATTGAAACTATTAAAACTATTTATACTATTACTATACTATTAAACTATTTATATTTATGTTTACACTTTCCCCGACGTTTCAGTTGCTTTTCAGCAGCCATGGTCACGGGGAGACTAAGATGGCAGTTGTCTCAATGTTCCAGTGTAGTTATTTCAAAGTACCCGAACATAATTTAATCATGGTGTTTCTATTTACGCAGAATGAGCTCAAAGTATCATGAAGTCTAGCTGTGGTTTGCTTCTTCTTGGGTTTGACTATTTGAATTACTGGATCCCAAGCTGGTGGTACATTCCAACCATCTTCTCTATTGAAATTAGGATGTTTCTTGATTTTAATAGCCTCGCGAAGCATCCTTGGTAGAAATCGGTGTTCTTTAGCGAGCATCTGTGGTTTGTCAAATCTCAGGTAGTGGTTGGTCCCCTGTTGCACATGTTCACACACAGCAGACTTCAATGAGCGTTAGTGTTTTACATCAGCTATGTGTTCTTTTATGCGGGTACCTATGCTTCTCTTGGTTTGACCAATGTATGACAGTCCGCAGTCATAACAGTGTAACAGTTTTTCAAAATTTTGTAATAAAGTGTCAAATAAACAACGCGATAAAATCTGTATATAGTAGTTTAATTTCAATGAATAACATTCGCGTAAACAGAAGACAATATTATACATTATATATAATAATAATAATAAGTTTTATTTTTTTTCCACCAAACATAATTTTACAATTTCGCACAAGTGTGATATTTCAACTAGGTAAGTAAGTTATCAAAGTAAATATAACAAGTAGCGTATTATGAGGGGTGGACAGGAGCCTAAACTAGGGAAACCCTGTATTTCAGGTCTCCTGGACACTAACCCGTGGCTTTATGAGTGTTTGTTCTACTTCATAAGTTTTATGAAATCTGTGCGAGCGTGCGCCTGTGTATTGATTAGAAAATAAGTCTAAGTGTTATTTGGTTTCGTTTTTATTTTTATTTTATAACATTTTTATAGTAAGAGTGCTTAATGTTTATATTTAGAAATAAGGCACGATGGAGTCTACGTATTCTATAAAATAAAAATAAAAAATACAAAAAAAAAATTAAAAATCATTGGTATATTTTATATATAGGAATGTTATTATACTTATATTATGTTATTATATAGCACCATTTGCTCGCATATCTATACTAACATTGTAAAGAGGATTTTGTTTATTTGTAAGGATTTAAATCAAACTATAAACAACCGATTTAAAACAATCTTCACCTTTGGAATGCTATTTATCACCGAGAACCACATGTATTATTATATTTAAAAATTGGGGCAGTCTTTGGGAACTGACGATAGCAGTGAAAACTTTAATCCTTGATCATAAATACGTCTTTTATAGAACAAATTATACACCAAAAATAATTAAAAAATGGTAAGCGTTCGGTAACGATGACGCGAGTTTCATGATTTTTATTCACCTCAACGTGCCTAAAGAAGTTTTCACTTCAAAAAAGTATTAATCTAACTTACTTTTACGCGAGTCGTGGGCATTGCTAGTATACAATATATCTACACTTTGGTCCACTTTATCTTATTTTTCTTATTTAGTCAACAATGAGGTATAGTGTAATAGTAGCTAGAAATAATACATACAAACTCATCTTCGTATTGTCGTTCTTTTCTATAAATTATATTTATTACTGAACAAATATAGTCTGAAAACAGTATAATAATATCCCGTCAACTGCCGAGCGGTCATACGTTTGTCAGCAAAAATGAATCACAAAAAAATAAAAAACAGACGAACGTATGTCGGCTCGACACTTGACTCGTTAATGAGTCAAGTGTCGTGCGGACATACGTTTGTCCGTTTATGTATTGTTTGCACAATTAACTTTTTTTCCGTATATTCCCTTGACGCTCAAGAAGATATCAGCCCTGTATTAAACGTCCCTCTGCTAGGCATGGTTTCTTCTCAGCGTGAGAAGGTTTCAGGCATAGTCCACCACGCTAGCCCAGTGCGGGATGGTAGGCTTCACATATCTTCAAGAATATTATGGAGAACTATTAGACATGCAGGATTCCTGACGATGTCTTCCTTCACTGTTAAAGTGAGCGATAACTAATTATTAAATATGCACATAACTTCGAAAAGTCAGAGATGCGCGCCTTGAGATCGAACTCAACACCTCTGCTTGGTAGTCCAACGGTTTCCCACTAGGCTATTGCTACCATTTTGAAAACAGTAACAAAATGTATTTGTAAACCAAATAGAGAAATAAATAGAAAAGGCTATGCTATAATATTGGTAAATAAAAATAATTATAATACAAACACAAGTAAGTAGTTATTTAAAGCTACCTTGCTTGCATTCCTCTCTTTACAAAGCTATCATACGTATCAATTTAATATCACAAGTTTGCGAATATAAATAAAAATTAATAACATTATTGCCAAGCGGTTGTGTGAATTTGTTGAAACAAACTTCGATATAGGAACGCATACAGTGTAAATAATGTTCGACGTTGCACAGCCATGTTATTTAAAATAATCCAAAGGCGAGTTCTAAATACAAATACAAATTTACTTTCCCTCGGCAAGGCACTTGGTTTGATTAGACAAAAAGTAAATTTGAAAAGTCCAGTATGTGACCTAGATTAATTTTCTAAGCGATATGGGTATTGGTACCTTTATTCTTTAATATTATTAAAAGGAGCCATAATATAAAAAACAACGGGTTGCACTCCGGGAGTGCCGGCAGAAGTGAAAACTTGAATATTAACGTTGTGCATTTTGATATTTTGGAATGGTTAGGGAATAATTTTGCACGAATTGCTTTAATTATCACAGTATAAAAGTGATATCATTTATGTGGTAAAATACAATATTCATTTATTGCGCTATCGTACACAAACATGACAATTCTTCCTCCGTCTTACGAATTTTCGATTAGGTCACGTGTCCTGACGCGAGTTTAACATTTTTTACCCATCACAAAAAAGTGCATAACGTCGCTAAAGAAGTTTTCACTTCAAAAAATGAGACCAGTAATTGCCCAGTGGTCTAAATTGGACCGTACATGTTTTTGTAGTTATGGTTTTCTGCGCTCCTTCTCCATGTGAATATTAACTTTTTTTAGGGCTTATCCAACCTGCAACTCTTACATACTTCTATAAAACATGTGTAGCCAGGTTCAATAGTAGTAACCTAGGAAAACGCTAAGTTTTGACATTCCTGAAGTCCAGGGGAAGGTTAAACTATCTTGCAACCCGCAACGAATTTAATCAGAAGTTTACGAAAAGCACAACATTTCACTTCTCTTATTAGGAAAACGGGAGACAAAATTAAAAATAATAAAGACCTGAATAAGTTAAGCACCTAGAAACGAATATTAGGCGGCTTAATTGTGAGCATAGTACAAAAATTGTTCTACTTGACCAAAGATCTGCCTTATATACAACTCCAGAAGTCATTTGTAAATTATTAAACAGTTTTTTTTGCCTAAGACTACACTCCCACAGAATGTAATGAGCGGATTGTTCATGATGTGCGTCAGTAGTAGAACAAAAGCATAGCGGTGAGTCAGCTAGCTTAACAGAAATATCTAACTTGTATCCTAATACTAGACGACCTAACTCATATATTGCAACCCTAACGTTGTGAACATTTTATTATTCTACAATGAGATGATCCATGATTTTATCTCAAAGTCTAATCTATTACAAGTTAATAAAAGTACCACTAAATTGTAATTTAGTAGTTGGAGTTTAAAATTTGTTGTTCCCGTTTAAATTTTTATGTAGAATATTCCTATGATCCGCAACGGTGTCCAGCGGCTTAAAATCAGGGATGTTTCTACTGGCGTACAGTAACAGACAGGCGTTCCGTTTTTCCAGCGGAATTAGCACAAAAATATGTTTTATTTGTGCCAAATTTGTGAACGTGTCCATACTGTTGACATTTTAAACAATACTTCAATGTCTTCTATAAACCTACAAGTTGCCCAATCTATAAATATTTTCTTTAGTATTTACCAGATATTTCCGCATCTCAAGTTCTATTACCGGGCCATTTACAACCGTAAATTTACGCCTACCGAGTGATTCTAGTAGATAATAAAATCATCGTCATACAGTTTTAATTCGTCTTTGATGTTCTGACTATAGAAGACGATCATAAAAGCTTTGTCCTCATTGGAACAGGACATTTTCTTAGCGAAATAACGTGACACTTATACTCTTCTGGCTTATACAGACGCAACCCGGCAGATTTTCTTTAACTGACTACCAATGTCTATCCGTAATACTCTCCCTGATTTTGCTGCTTTTCCATCCCCTGATATTTCGAATCTGTCGCGGTTTGATCGCCTTATTCAGCGCTTGCTAAGTAGCAGATAATGACCCAAATTCAGCTGAACGCTTGGCAGTTGGGTATACTTATATTAGCGTAGTTGGGTATTGGGACTCCACCGCGGCCACAAACGGCACTGATTTTGTTGTTTACTAAATAATAGTTTGCTTAGTTTGGTTTCATTACTTAATTAATTTAAAGCTAACAAAAAAACTATGTCGGCAACGCGCTGCGTAAAATTCATAATAGCAGATTTATTTACAATACTAGTTTTCACCCGCGGCTTCGCTCGCGTAAATGTAGATTAGGTTAGGTTAGGTTTGCAACAGTTCTGTTTTCTGGATGAAAGGTACCCTATGTCCTATTCTGTACCCCTGACAACGTGTATCTAATATTTCATGTTGATCGGTTGAGTTGTTAAGGCGTGAAAGCGAAACAAACAAACATACTCATTTTCGCATTTATAATATTGGTAAGGATTAATGACCCTTGCTCATTCTAATTCATTGATTTTTGCCAAGTAACTGGTTTCCTATAAAAGTAACTCGCAGTAATCTTCGCCATTTACACTAAAGTTTTCTAAATTTTAATTATAAAATTACATATAGATCTATCTTCAGTTACTAGGTATATATGACGGTGACATATCGCTAAATAAGCTCTTTAATGTTGGTGATATCGGCGTCCAAAATTCTTTAGCGTCAGCACAATCTGGTGGCTCATTCAATTAATATGATATTATTATTTTAATACGAGCAAAAATAACGAATAGTACAGGAAAATAATAAATTAAAACCCATCTAAAAAGGATTTTATAACTATACCTATTTTAAATAAAAATTAATAGACATACCAATTGATAAATTACACAATTTACCACAGTTATACGATTAAAATTGTTTGCAAACTTATAAAAATAAGAACTAAACACTTTGTTATACAATTGTAAACAACTCACAAACGGGGAATGGATCTTTAAACGACATAAACACAATTTGCTTTACTGCACCGAACAAGGCGTGAGATAGAAGTGATGAAAACATTAACTATTTCGAATGTCACATTCTTTCGTAGGCACAATATGCTTTAAATCATGGATACTTACCTTTTCCCTTCGCGTTTTAATTATAGATATCGCAACTTTTTACTTTATATGGTAAATATAATTACAATCGGCCATGACATATAATTTCAATACACTTATTAACTCTAGGGCTTGTACATATATACAAATTTAATTAAATAAAAGCTATATGTATAAACGTAAAGTATAAAAACAACTACCAAAGTAAAATTTAAATTACTTAATGAATGATCTCATTACTTTTAATTGCGTAATTATAAAGTAAAGTATAAAGACTGACTAACTATTAGACTAGAAATGCCTTAATAAATAATTTTAGTAGTCAGAGGGTATTCCTCAATGTAACCTCCTACTGCAATACAAATGCCTCGAGCATGCGACCCCGACATCTCGAGCCATCGAAGCCGCTTAGTAATATTAATTGAGATTCTCCACATAATAATCCTAAGCGGGTTGGTAGGCATTCTGCTTACCTATTTTAGTCGCGAACCAGACTTGCATGCCGACTAAAACGCAAAAGACAAGCGGTAAAGGATTAAGCGGCAGTTTTTATATAACTCGATACAATTTTTGACCGACATGTCTTACCTCACATTTTGTTTAAACACTTATAGTTATAACATTGATTAATCCTAACTCATATTATTAATACAAATGTGAAACAAACTCACATTCGCATGTTTAAAATAATTACGAATATTTGTTACGCTTTCACGCCTAAATTCATTGTAATCGGTCGTGAAGACCCATTACAATAGATGCTACATCCTACCAACCCACATCCTATAGTAGTTCATATAGTATATCATATCCTATAGGAATATAATTATTGTTTATAAATTCATTATTTACTCTGCAGAATGAATAATTTTACTAATAACTAGCTGTTACCTGCGACTTCGTCCGCGTATCCTATTGGAATATAATTATTGTTTATAAATTCATTGTTTACTCTGCAGAATGAATAATTTTACTAATAACTAGCTGTTACCTGCTACTTCGTCCGCGTATCCTATTGGAATATAATTATTATTTATAAATTCATTGTTTACTCTGCAGAATGAATAATTTTACTAATAACTAGCTGTTACCTGCGACTTCGTCCGCGTATCCTATTGGAATATAATTATTGTTTATAAATTCATTGTTTACTCTGCAGAATGAATAATTTTACTAATAACTAGCTGTTACCTGCGACTTCGTCCGCGTATCCTATTGGAATATAATTATTGTTTATAAATTCATTGTTTACTCTGCAGAATGAATAATTTTACTAATAACTAGCTGTTATCTGCGACTTCGTCCGCGTAGATTTTAACTAAAAAGTGTTTGTCTTCGCGGAACCCTATTTTTTTTCTAAAATCAAAGTAGCCTATGTTACTCCTTATAACATCACCTATCTGCCAGCGAAAGTCACGTCAAAATCGGTTTAGCCGTTTTGGAGATTAGCCGTAACAAACAGACAGACAGACAAAAATTGTAAAAATAGATGTTTTCGTATAGGTATATTATATACTTTCATATGCATTATATAAAAAGCTGTTATTTTGACATTACAAACAGACACTTCAATTTTATTTATTTGTATAGAGTATAGATTATTGTAATTTACCTAGTGTACGCCGAGTGATCGAAATTCAACCATAATATTACAAAAATGAGTATACGTACATTCCCCATAATTAAGAAAATATTATTTATTGGTATTGGCTCTTTAATAACTACGGAACAAAAAAAATACATACCTAGGTGAAACTGGTACTGAAATGTGTAACGTTGCCTATTTATAAATAGATATAAAAGTTTATAAAGATGTATTTAAAGTACTAATCACAATATAACAAAAACATACTGAATAATAAGATTTATTATTATGATATGGATGATAGTATTCTTTTTGTCTGTTGTTTGAATGTCTGTAAGTCTCCCGTGAACCAGGTATGATTCCTAGTGCAGGAGTATTCATTATAATTATGTGAATGTGACTTTTTTTTTTTTTTTTTTTTAATTTTGCACGTCAAAATTTAAAAAAATTGTGACTTTGCTTGTTTGTACGCTTTCACGCCCTACCTGCTCCGCCGATCACCATACATGTTGTCAGGGGTACAGAAAAGGACATGCAATATATTTTATGAGAAAGTATTCTTACTAATTTAACCTAAACTAACATTTATGCGAGCGAAGCCCGGGCAAAATATAGTTATTAATAATAAAATTATATCATTACAAAAATACTCAATAACATTTAATCCAGCATGGAAACCGAAACCTCACAGTCGCACGCAAAGATAAGCGCAAACTTATGTCCCAGGATTAACGAGGTAGTCAACGAACGGAAAGATTAAAAGCTATAAAAATGAAATTTGTTTGACAGACGCTGCGAGCTGCCGATAAATTCGCTGACAAACTCATGTAATATATGAGTTACAGAGCTTTCACACAGCTACCGTTTTACAATTCGATAATCAAATACGGTATCTCCAAAATTTCTGCTGGTCATCTTAACTAATATTATAAATGTAAAAGTGAGTTTGTTTGTTACGCTTTCACGCCCTAACTACTTAACCGATCATCATGAAATTTTGCATATACGTTATCAGTGGACCAGAAAAGGACATGGGTACCTTTCATACAAAAAAAGTACTGTTACAAATTGAACTTAACCTAACCTACATACCTGACCTACGCAAATGAAGCCGTGGGCAAAAAGTAGTCTAATATACGTATTCTAGTCAGTGGATATTCTAAATTAGACCGTAATTCATATTTTATTTTATTTTATCCTGTTGTACTCCTTTCCTCCTTTATACACTATCATGCTAAATACCTGTCAGTCCTTTGTGCGCGCAACATGCTCAAAAAACGATACTACGTTTTCTTTTTACGTATTATCATATAGTACTAGCTAAAACTGGGCCCTATTCAATAAAACTTACAATCCGACAATTTTGTCAATAAGTGACTTAATTGTCAAATTATCCTACATGTATTGTTTATAAGTAAAAAATTAACGTCAAAAAATTGTAAGTTGTTGCGCCTGTAAACTCTGTGGAATAAAACTTACTAATTCTAAACATTTACAAATATGTCATGGTATTTTACATTTCTACATATTTTTGTAATTCTACATATAATTGTATGATACAAAACAGTAATGAGGTTAAAACAAAATTAGCACGTTTTCATCATTATCACTATCTCAAATTCATCTCCCAAGGCAGTAATAACATTCCGTCCGGCCTCTTGCCATCGTCGCGCACCAAGACTTTGTTGTTGAATTCAAGTACAACTGGATCGTGGCACTACTGAAAACTAACAAGAAATCCCATTAACACTTTACTTGAGTCGGGAATGGTACGTGATTGCGTTTAGATAGACGCGCAAACTAATACTAGGAGACCAATAAGATATGTATGTTATTGCAATATATTTTTATCAACTTTATTGCTTTATTAAATTACTTTTACTTTCAATCTAGAGATATTATTTATCGTAGTCTGGTTGTTCTTTGTATTATAAACTAAACACACTTTATTAGAGGAGTATTTAACTATGTATATATATAACCACAATTCTTTAAAACTAACTTATAACTTACCTATAATATTATAAAACAGAAAAAAAAGAAAACTAACACCTTCTAATAGGCATCATAAAATTCCTTCGCATCACAGTCGACCGGTAGCGTGCCCAGAAGACTGGCAACATTGCCACGTTGAATGGCAATGCTTATTCTTTCCGCAAAATAAAGACCTACCCTCTGGTCACGGGAAGCGTCGATTAACCATTTTGCTATGTTTCTATAGAGCGCACGAGCACTGGGCCCCCATGACCGTAGCGTTTAATAATATTCTACCACATACACACAACACCATCTAGCCCAAACTAAACAGAGCTTGTACTATGGGTACTAGACAATGGATAAACATACATATCATACTTTTTTTTTCGTAAATACATACATATTATACATAGAAACACCCAGACCAAGACAAACATTCATGTTGATGCACACAAATGTTTGACTTGTGCGGGAATCGAACCCGCAACCTTAGGCGTGGCAGTCGGTTACACTAACCACTACGCCATCGAGGCTGTCAACGACCCCAAACGGCTCAAAAACATAATCCCCTACCAGGTTTTTGTATTTGCGCCGTTTGAGAGTCTCCGCAGATGCAGCAGCAGCGCCAGCACAACCCGTCGTGCTGGGAAGATGTGATGGCGCAAGGCTGTCGACACACGTTGCGTCCCACACCAAGGGCTTACCCATCCTCCAAGGCATCAATGACATACCTTCCGGTCTCTTCCCATCGTCACGTGTCAAACCAATAGGTTCGAGATGAGCTGGCACACCGGCGGTGACAAGAGCACAACGGATAACGTCCGACACTTCTTGCTCGGCAATTACTTTTTAATTCGTCAATCGGCGTATATGGTTAAGTTTACAGATCAAAATGAAACTATTCCCTTTATAAAAACTGGCAAAAATAGTTTTGATTTAGTACCAATTTCATAAATATTACAAACTAGATCTTGCCCGCGGCTCCGCTCGCGTTAATATAGATTTATTATAAGATAGATTTTTAATAACATATATGTTATTCTGATGTATAAAAAATAATACTGTAAAGTTTCATCAAAATCCATTCAGTAATTTTTTCGCGAACGAGTAACAAACATCTATCCATCCATGATCACAAACTTTCACATATATAATACTAGCTTTTGCCCGCTGCTCCGCCCGCGTGGTACCTACATCAATAAATAGTAGCCTTTGTCCTTCCCCAGGTTTTAATCTATATTTATACCAAATTTCATCTAAATCGGTTGATTGGTTTAGCCGTGAAAAATTAAAGACAGACAGGGTTACTTTCAAATTTATAATACATACTAGCTGTCCCGACAGACGTTTTCCTGTACACAAGAGAAAAAATATTTAAAAAAAGCATATCTAAACCATTCTCGAATCCACTTGAACACACACAAAAAGTTTCATCAAAATCGGTCCAGCCGTTTAGGAGGAGTTCAGTGACATACACACGTACAGCAGAATTATATATGTATATATATATATATATATATATATTAGATTAGTAAGTATTAGTAGGATGGTATTCTCCTAAATTAAAATAAATATCAAATGTGAACACAAATTGCATTTCATTTCAAATTAATGTTCACTAGACTAGATTGCAAGTCGATTTTGAACTGTTTTTATTACGAGAATTGGTCCTCAGATAGCTTTAAAATTGCAGTTTTCGCAAATAGAAGTATAAAAGCAAGTAGTTCGACAACAAAATACGGGCCAGGTCAATGTCGCGATTAGCTGCAAGCATGGCTTATCTACACTTATTGTAAAATGCCTCGCCCGTTCTTTGTTTTAACTGAAGGGCGTCACGATTGGTTTAGAGAGTTTATAGATTATTTCATTCTAAAACGTTTGCGTATTATAGTTTCTTGGAGCTGTGGCTTTTAATCGATACTAATATGTTTAACTGTAGGGATAGCGCTGTGGTTTAAGCGTTTGCCTTGACACTGCTGCCAAACTAAGTGTTGTGGGTTCAATTGCCACACGGGATAAAAATTGTGTGGTCCACAAATAGTTGTACCGGGTCTGGTTGTGTGTCAAGTCACCAGCGCACATAGCAGTTTATTCCTAGTGTGGTAGTTGTCTTTTTTAACCGACTTCAAAACAAGGAGGAGGTTCTCAATTCGACTGTATTTTTTTATGTTTGTTGCCTAAGAACTTTCGACTGGGTGAACGGATTTTGATGATGTTTTATTTCACAGACTCCATTAATAACAATAATTTAATTATTCACATGAATGTGCAATTATTTATTAACTTTTTAGTGCATTTTGCGTTTTAGAATATTCTTTATTGAAGTCGGTTTTCTTTTTTGTTAAAATTTTGTTTTTTATTATATTAATAGAATATAAGATATATTGAATAGTAGATAGTATAGGTACGTAGAATTTATACTATATAGAAGGAAATTTTTTGCAAGATTGGACGTAGGAGATTATCTGCGCTATTCATAGGATCGTTATTCTTTTACCAATATTCAACATTAAACTTTTGTTTACACAAAGATACCAATGTATCTTAGGAGATATTGGCTGGATGTTCTTGTTATTCGGAGAGCAGCATGGTTTACTTTAAGTATTGTGTAGAATAGAGTATTAAACGGAATACTAGAAGGCCATAGGCCCCAGGACGAGGCAAAAGACAGTAGCCTAATAAAAAAAAATTGGGGCAGTCTTTGGGGACTGCCAATAGAAGTGAAAACTTTAATCCTTGTTCATAAACACTTATTTATAAATTAAAAAAAAACTAAATTAAAAAGAGGCGGGTTGGATGCCAGTTCCTGATACTCTCTTAGGGGTAATTAAGGGGGAGAATATTTTGTTATTTATTGCGTAGGACGCACCATTTCTGAGATATTGATAATATTCTAAAAAAAAATAATAAAGCGTGGAAGCGTGACGATGACGCGAGTTCCATGATTTTTGTTCACCCAAGAAGTGTTCAACGCGCCTAAAGAAGTTTTCACTTCAAAAATATGATACGTACGTAGGTATCATATTTTTTTATACGACTACTATCTTTGGTATTGGTATCTTCAAAAACAAATGTTTAATGTAAAATATTGGTAAAAGAACACGTACAAACAGTTTTTAAACTTTCGTTACACATAGTCAAAGTCAAAGTCAAAAATCATTTATTCATTTAGGTCACAAAGTAACACTTATGAACGTCAAAGTATATAGGTTAGTGAGTTTACTAAGTTACTGAAGCTACATTTAGGTTAGTTGCTAGGTTCAGGCAAAGGGTAGAGCCTATGAGAAGAAACCTGCAAGAAACTCACGGCCACTCTTTTAAATCGCCAGTTAAATATAATTTCAGTATTTTACAACTCAGATTAACAAGGTGTTACAGCCATTATGCCATATACTACTGACCATAAAAAACTAAAGATAATAACAATAATAACTTAATAATATTATAGAGAGGAAATAATTTGAGCTAAGATATATTATTTAATATAAATCTAAAATAGACAGTAAGATGGCATGATGGCGCATACACTTACACTTTGTGACTATGCAAAGGCTTAAATTGACTTATAAGTAATACAGATCTTTGAATCCTGTATGCAACAAGCAACTAGCTCCATGAGTTTTTGTCATTTAAGTAGTCGTTGACTGAATAATAACCCTTCCGAATAAGTTGTTTTTTAACGGCGTTTTTAAATTTAAACAATGGTAAATTAATTATAGTAATAGGTAATTTATTAAAAAAACGTATACCGAGTCCCGCAAATGTATTGTGAACTTTATGTAAACGATGATATGGGCCTACTAACTTATGCTTATTTCTAGTGTTTACGTTATGGATATCACTATTCTTATTATATAAGTAAATGTTATGTTTAATAAACATAATGTTAGCAAATATATATTGCGACGCAACAGTAAGTATGCCTATTTCTTTAAATCGATCTTTCAGGGAAACTCGTGGTCCTAAATTATAAATGCTACGTACTGCACGCTTTTGAAGAATAAAAATTGTCTCAATATCAGCTGCCTTGCCCCACAATAATATACCGTAGGACATGACACTATGAAAGTAACTGAAATATACTAGTCTTGCAGTATCTATATCAGTAAGCTGTCTTACTTTCCGAATTGCGTATGCGGCTGAGCTAAGTTTCCCTACAAGACACGATATTTGAGCGCCCCACTGAACTTTATGATCTAAAGTTAATCCTAAAAAGACTGTTGATTGAACTAAAGTAATAATTTCATCATTTAAAATTATATTCACGTTAGGACTCTTTACGTTTGGCAATGTAAACTTGATACATTTAGTTTTTGTAGAGTTAAGTAGTAAATTATTCGCCGTAAACCAGTCCAGGACTTCCGCGAGTGAATCATTAACAGCACGTAAATTTGGTGCTTTTCGGTCTACCTTAAAAATAAGGGATGTATCATCCGCGAATAAAACAATGTCACACAAATGCTGAACAAAGAACGGCAAATCATTTACGTACACTAAAAACAGAAAGGGTCCCAAAATCGAGCCCTGTGGTACGCCCATTGTGACTGGTAATCCTGAAGATCTACTTCCGTTGATATCAACGTGTTGTAGTCTATCGCTTAGGTAGGAATCAACTAGGTCAAGTGCAGTATCTCGGATGCCATAATGCCTGAGTTTTCGCAACAGCGTTTGATGGTCAATGCAGTCAAAGGCTTTAGAGAGATCACAGAATACGCCAATGACATCATGCGAATTCTCCCAGGCACTGAATATATGTTTTAAAAGCGTAACACCCGCATCTATCGTAGAACGGCCCTTCCTAAAACCATATTGATCTGCATGAAATAAATTGTTTACACTGAAGTGGCTCTCTAATTGCTGTAATATAATCTTCTCAAATATTTTACTAATAGCAGGTAATATTGAAATCGGCCTAAAATTACTGGGGTCACTTTTGCAACCATTTTTAAATAAAGGTATTATTTTACTACATTTCATTAAGTTTGGAAAAATGCCCACATCAATGCATCCGTTGAATATTGCGGCTAGGTGTGGCGCTATATTAACAATAATACTTTCAACTAATTTTACCGAAATACCCCAGAAGTCAGCTGATTTTTTTGAATTAAGCGACTTAAATACTTTAATTATATCATACGGATGTACACGCTCAAAACTAAATAGTATCTTGCACTCTTCCACGTTGCACCTAACTAAGTATTCTGCTCGAGCTGGGCAAGACCTAAGGGTACTAGTTATGTTTAAAGGTATTTTTGCGAAGTAGTTATTGAATGTATCGGCTACTTCCAAATTATTTGAAATTACGCTATTATTTATATTCAGTTCAAATTTATTATCACGCACCTTGCTGCGACCTGTTTCATTGTTAATAATGTTCCATGTAGTTTTAATTTTATTATTAGATTTTTGAATTTTAGTTTTTAGGTAAAGGGACTTGGCAGTGGCACAAGTCTTTTTAAATAATTTTGAATAATTTTTAACATATTGAATAAAATTTGGATCGAAATTGTATTGTTTCATACCATATAATTCATATAGCTTTGCTCTACTTTTATATATCCCAGATGTTGCCCAGTCACAAAACTTAATCCTATTATTCTGACTAAAGGTCTTACATTTAAAAATATTATTATATTCTAAAGTAATTATGTTAAGTAAAGACTCATATAGTTCGTCTGGATTATCCAGAGAAAGGTCCATATTGACAACTTTGAGACGTATGTTATCATTAAATTCCTTTAAGCGATTAGATGTCATCGGTCTACATGTGACCTTATTCTCTTTATGAATTGTACTCACAGGAAATACTACCTTTTGCCCACAGTGGTCAGATGTAAGTTCACTCAATATGGCCCTATTTAGAAATTGGCAGTCGCAAAATACATTATCTAAGCAGGTAGCAGAATGTGAAGTGATCCTAGTGGGTTCAGAAAATAAATGCTGTAAATTAAATGATCTAAATAAACTAATAAGTCTTAAAGAGACAGCTGACTGCTCAAGTAAATTAACATTAAAATCACCACACACTACTATATGCCTATTACTAGAACTCAAGCGTTTTAAAATATCCTCTATTACGGTTTCAAATACACTAAAATCACTTTGCGGTGGTCGGTATACACAAACTATGACATGTTGCTCTAATTCCACACAGGATAGTTCAACAGTGCGCTCGATAGAAAGATTTACTATATCTTTACGTTCTTTACATTTTAGATTGTTACATACATATATTAGAGAGCCACCATGTATAGAATTCTTTCTTACAAACGCACTTACAATTGAATAATATTCGTTATTAAATATTAATTGATTAGTTCTTAACCAATGTTCTGTTATGCAACATATTTGAATATTATGTTGTTTAAAAAATAAATCTAATTCTAACTCCTTGCCGGATAGACCCTGAATATTCTGATGAATTAGTCTAATACTGTGAGTATGCCTATCCTTTGTCTCATCTAACAGTTTAAACTACTAGAAGTGTCAATATTTGAATTTGTAGTAGAAATACTACTATGTCCTAAAACCTTAATTATCCTACTGGTACCTGAGTCGCTACATATTATATTAAATGCTAATAATTTAGCAAGTTGCTTTTTATAAAAAGAAGATAGATACATTGTATCTTTAGTCAATAAAAATTTACTAATAAACTTATTAGTGTCAAAAAATAAACTATAATTGTTGTAACATGTACTGTTATAAAAAAGTAAATTAAGTTTTTCAATATTCCTATTTTGTTCATTTGTTAGTACATAGGAATATGGTAATGCACAAAGAATAAAGTTACACCCTACTTTATAATGTAATGATTCTATTACCTCTGTCAAATGGATTGCCTCTTTTTTAGTGACAGATAAGCTGTCACCATAAAGAAATATTACTGTTGATTCTGCATTTAATTTTGTAGTTTTTAATTTATCAATTATAGAACCTAACCTAGCCCCAGGGGAACAAATATTTATGCAAGGCGTCTCTGTATGAGAATTAATTAGTCCACTAAAACCTACTCCTATTTGGTCAGAAAACATGAATATATTTTTGTTAATGTTATTCATCAAAGAAGAAGAAGAAGAAGAAGACACAGCCATATTTTCATGATCAGAAAAGGAGGTGGTACCACTGTTTACTGAATCCAAATCACAAACAGCTGACAGGTTATTATAAGGTGTAGCCTGTAAGCACTTACCGCAAAGATTGTTATTAGTTAGTGAGAGAACATGTTCCATGTTCTCCCTACCAACTCTGGCAATTTCCTCATACTTCAAAATATATATATATATATATATACTTAAAATTATATAAGACAACAGCTCTAAGTTTTATTTATATGTACATGTTCACTTGTTTATCGATATTGAATGAAATGTAACGGACCGTGGCCAAAGCACTTACATTTTAAAGCACTACTAATTATAATACCTACTTACATTATAATTAAGAAAAGCATATACAGATTCGTAGATACGGCTTATCGTAGATATATTTATTTATATATTATCTTTAATTAATTCCTAACGTGGTTAAAAGCCGTTGTCACATACTATTTGAAGTATATAAATTTCTATGTTATTGTCACTACAATAACACAGAAATGTATATAGGTATATACTCAAATACAATGTAAATATTGTTATTGAATAAATAAATTATGTTGGCATATCACGGTTAAAGTTCTTGATAGTTTAGTATGACTTAGTAATGAAATTATAGTATGTATCTCGAAACATTATAATATCATTTTAACATTGAAATCGGTTTAGTCGATTTAGTATAACTTGACCTATTTTTAGGTAATAGCCTAAATATTAATATAGCAGGGTTCAACATTGTAAGAAAGTTGTTACCGCATATCAATATGAACTTTAGGACAATAGGACGGTATTAAATAAACAATAAGGATTGAAAATATTAGATATTTGAACAATCAAATTATTAATAAAATTTTATTTTTCAAGTGTACCAAACAGTTGCACATTTTTTTTATCTAAAGTATTACATACATACATACATTACATACATAGATTCAAGCCAGTTTCCCAGAGGGGTAGGCAGAGACTACGGATTTCCATTTGCTACGATCCTAACTCACTTGTCTGGCTTCATTCACAATCATACACGCCCGTCACGTCGGTTCAAAGAGCTCTTAAACCTGGCCTTTAGTAAAGTAAAGTATTAACATTATAATAATATACCTATGTGTATTATTGTGTGCCTCACAATATTTTCCACGTTTTATGTAGTTACATAATATATGTAAACTAGAAAAAAATACGAGTACTTAAATGCGACATGAAGTTTACAGTATTATGTTAATAAATTGATAATTAATCCAAATGTTTCAAATTTTACAGATAGTGTTACTCTTTTATTATCTAAGTTAATGTTTGTAATAGGTACTAAACGCCGAAATTTGCAAAGTAAGTATCGAAATCTATGAAATGAATATTGTAATGATCAACGATACGACGAATACGTGCACGGAAGTTGGCATTATTGTGACTAGAGAATATGTGTAAAGAGTGGACTCAAACGCACCTCTCGTCTCATGACAGTCCTCGGGACAATGTAACATAGCTTATTAGTTAGTTCACGGCAGTTGAATCTGTTATTGTACAAGTTGTATAAGGACATAGTCTCTAAAAAGACGAAGAAGAGAAGTCTTGATTCTAAGTTTTGTAGATTAATGTTAATGTTATGGAACCTATCGGAAGTTCATGCTTATATTATTACAAGTTTTTTCCCGCGGCTTCGCTCGCGTTAATTTAGAATTTGACAATCAATTCGGGTTGTACTCTACTTGTAATAATATAATTCAATCATGATTCGAAAGACACGTGGCGCCATCTATTATCACAAGAACGTTATTATTGTTTTCCTCGAAAACAGTAATATTTTCGGGATGAAAGGTAGCCTATGTTCGTTTCTGTACACGACAACGTATATTATGCAAAATTTCAGGATGATCGATTCAGTGGTTTAGGCGTGTGAAAAGATAACAAACAAACAAACTCATTTTCGCTTTTATAATATTATATATATATAATATTATTAAAGCGAAAATTAGTGGTATATGGTTATAAAGCTGCTAGCTTTGTATATGCAATAACCATTCATTAACATACCTAGAACTAAATATATACTAACTTACACCTAAATTATATGATAACATTGCCAATTTGGTTTTGTTATAGATATACAACAAAACCAAATTGACACTTTAAAAGTAGTAGGCGTATAAATAATAATAATAAAAATTAAACATACAATAGTGAAACTGCTACTCGAACTAATACCGTACCGGCCTGGCAGTGTAGGATTGAGCGGCGTATCGCCGAATCTAGGGCACTCATTGGCAAGCTAATCTGCTTCAGGTCGGGCAATACACGCCCGAGAGTGATGCGTTTTGTGACCCGGGCATTTGTGGGAACGGGCATTGAGCCTCACGAATATGCTTCACGGGTCACAGAACGCATTGACTTCCTGAAGCAGAAGGTTTATGCGTGGTCAAACCGAATTAGGCGATACAAAAAAAGAGTGGACCGATATACCCAGAACCGTGCATTCCAAAAAAACGAGAGGTGTGTGTACAGAGTGTGGGAACGATCCAATTCAAGTGTGGATGATGGACGTCGACCAGATGTTGAAATTACAAATAATTTTTGGCGTAATATTTGGTCGGCGCCCACCAGCCACACGGAGGGCGATTGGTTCAGGGATGTCAAGCGAGTGTGTGAAGCAATAAATCAAATGGAGCCTGTAACCATTAGGTCAGAAGATGTATCTTGTGCGGCCCGTTCGCTCCCGAATTGGAAATCACCGGGACCGGACGGATTGCACAACTTCTGGCTGAAGTGGTTACGCAGTACTCACGATCGATTGGCGTCCCAGTTCCAATTGGCTCTGGAATCGGGGTCGTTGCCAGACTTTTTAACCACTGGTATAACCCACCTGCTCTTTAAGTCAGGGTGTACCACGGACCCCAAAACTACAGACCTATTACGTGTCTGCCGACTGTTTACAAACTTTTTACATCCATTTTGAGAACAAAATTATCACATCACATAAATACTAACCATATCATGTCCATATCTCAAAATGGATGTAGAAATGGGGCTCGTGGTACCAAAGAGCTACTCCTTATTGACATGACCATTTGCCAACAGGTACGTCGTCACCGAAGGGATTTGGCGACATGTTGGATAGATTATAAGAAGGCCTATGACTCTGTGCCTCATACATGGCTCTTGAAGGTGCTGGAGTTGTACAAAATAGATACAACTTTATGCACTTTCTTGAAGACGTGTATGGGGCAATGGAGGACTGTCCTTCGCTATCCGGGATGTCGGCAGATCCAGAGTGATGGTATGCCTATAATGATCAAGCGGGGTATATTCCAGGGTGACAGTTTGAGTCCACTGTGGTTTTGCCTGGCTCTAAACCCTCTTAGTACTTTACTGGAGAATTTGGAGCTAGGCTACCGGTTGCAGAGTAGAGGCCAGGTCATATCTCACCTTTTTTACATGGATGACCTTAAATCATTTGCCCCCACCCATCTTTAGCTGACAGAGTTACTAAAAGTAACTGAAAACTTTAGTAATTCTATCAGAATGGAATTTGGTGTGGACAAGTGTGCGGCAATGTATGTAAAGCGAGGTGGGATTGTGGAATCTGATGGGATGGAACTATCGGATTCCTCAAGACTTAGGACTCTCTCTGCAAACGAAACATACAAATATCTGGGTATGTCGCAGGCGTTGGGCATTTCAGAGACTGGCATGAAACCGACATTGCGGGATCGCTTCTTTGGCCGCCTGACAAAGATACTCAAAAGTTACTTGTCGGGCGGTCATAGGGTGCGTGCTTATAATGCCTGGGCCATGCCGGTCTTAATGTACTCCTTCGGCATACTCAGATGGACTCAGACTGAACTGGAGGCCCTGGATAGAAAGGTCCGTACACTGTTGACCGCATACCGGATGCATCACCCGCGCTCGTCTGTAATGAGGCTGTACATCCCGCGGAAATGCGGGGGTCGTGGCTTTCTAAGTGCCAAGACCCTCCATAATCGTGAGGTGTGCAGTCTTAGAGAATATTTTCTCCAGACCGGCTCGGGTGTGCATCGGGCTGTAGTCTCAGTGGACAATGGCCTTACCCCGCTGGCTCTGGCTAAGGAGAACTGGCGCAAACCTGTGGTACTCAGTATTTATGACCGCAGGGATGTATGGAAAGGTAAAGAGCTGCATGGACGCTTCTATCGGGCCTTACACGGGCCCGATATTGATTTAATATCTTCTGTGCCCTGGCTACGTTTCGGCGATATTTTTGCCGAAACAGAAGGTTTTGTCTTTGCAATAATGGACGAAGTTGTTATGACGAATAACTACCGGCGGCATATCCTGAAGGATGGGACGGTCGACATATGTCGGGCGTGTCACCAGCCCGGTGAATCTCTCAGGCATATTGTCTCTGGGTGTTCCCGTCTTGCCAACGGCGAATATTTGCACAGACACAACCAAGTGGCCAGGATAATCCATCAGCAACTTGCCTTAAAGTACAATCTTGTGGATTCAGAGATACCGTACTACAGGTATGTGCCCGATCCAGTTCTCGAGAATGGTCGTGTCACTATGTACTGGGATCGATCTATCATCACTGATAGAACCGTTGTGGCTAACAAGCCAGATATTGTGGTGATAGATCGATTAGAGCGCCTTGCAATGATCATCGATGTCACCATCCCTCATGACGAGAACCTCGTGAAAGCTGAAAAAGATAAACAAATTAAATATCTGGACTTGGCTCGCGAGGTTGTCGACATGTGGGATGTAGGCTCGGCGATCATTGTACCGATAGTCGTTTCGGTAAACGGGTTAATTGCCAAGAGCCTCGACCACCATCTTAAGAGGCTCGCGTTGAATAGCTGGGTCAAGTCCTCGATTCAGAAGGCAGTATTGCTCGACACGGCGCGCATAGTGCGGAGGTTCCTTTCTCTGGAGCCCTAACCACCGATAGCTTGGTCCCTGCACCCGATATCGGTGGGTCATTTCAGTTTTTATATTTTTAAATATACATAATTTTTATATTTATATTTAAAAATGTAATTATTAGAGAAAATAAGTAATAAAGAGAATAATAATAATATTTATTTGCATCAAACATGGTATATAAAGATGTTACAATTGTGAAATAAGTTACACATGTTTAGCTTAACATAGCACGCAATACATTTAACACATAGTCTGGTAGGCACAAAGTTACAATTTATTTTCAATAAATTCTTTTAGACAATAAAAATTATTTTCATTTAGCCATTTATATATAAAAGATATATTTAAACCCTATTATAGGCGTCATAGAATTATTCATCCGTATCACACTCGACCTTTATAGTGCCTATACTGGCAGCATTGCCACGTTGAATGGCAATGCTTATTCATTTGGCGTCATACAGATAAGATTTATCAAAACTATTAGGCACGTATATGCATTACTTTTGATAAATAGTGAGAATGATTAGTAGCAATCAATAGAAACCCTGTGGCCGACTTAGGTACGCCAACGTTGCATGCGCCACCAGCATGGACAGAACATCACTGACTGCCATATGTGCGATGGGTTAGTGGTATAAGTGGTTGCCTCACCTGTGCCCCTGCGCCGAGTCTCGGTTTGATCCCCACTCGGAACAATAAATTGTGTGAACGACAAATAATAGTTTCAAGTCTGGGTGATTTTGGTGTCCGTTGTTTATTGTTTGTAAAGACTCTCATCATCATCTCAGCCGAAAGACTTGTTTTCCACACAGACTGGTCTTGGGCCACACGCTTCTAACCGAAAGATAAAAAAGACCAAAGACACTCGCATCACGAGGATTATTACTCTTGCGGGAGTTCACATTAAAATATCAGACCAGCTAGTGGTTTTTATAAAGCTATCTAATTTAATGCGGAGGTACACATAATCCCAGAGGTTCATTGTTTTAATGTTATTCTTTCCTGCTTGCACTTGCACAAGATTATTAAGGCAGGAACTTGTTAGCTAACTACACCCCTAGCAATTTATAACTTTAATATTGTAGAGCATCAACATGTTCTATATAATCCTAGTTTCGCGATATTCCTTCCGTTATTACTTAATATCTGTGCCCTGCGGCTGTCCCAGCGTTATATGATGTTTTTGTTTGTTATGCCGCTCTCTTTGTTCGTAGCATATTGTTACACAGCCGTTATCTAATTATCCTACTAATATATAGCAGATAGTCTGCGTATTAGGAATGATAACAATTATTTATTACTAAATTTCACCCACTCTTCCGAATTTCATTTTTATGTGCGTTTTATTGTATTTACGAAACTCTAAAACAAGTTATACGTTGTTTTAGTAATTTACTTAAATGCAAATCAAATTAAAATATCTTTATTATTTAGGTAACAAAGTAACACTTATGCACGTCAAGGTTACACTAACTAAACAATAATATGAATTTACATTTGCCTGTTGCCACGTTTAGCAAAGCAAGATCATAGAACTAATGAGAACAACGGGCAAGAAACTCACAGCCACTATTTTTAATCGCGAATTTTACAATGCTGCTTATTTTACAAAATGCCAAATATATATTTTTTTTTATTGTGCTCGTCAAAATGACCACACTCCACCTGATGGTAAGCAGTCGTGTGGTCTAAAAGCAGTGGCCTCCACACCGCCCCCATAGTAGCCGAGGCGATGTTGAGGTATCTACTTTGACGGCCTGAGAAGGTGCTTTTTCACGCCCCGCTTAAAGGACCCAGGATTGAAGGAAGAAGGAAACACGTGCCTTGGCAGAGATTCCATGCCTTGGTCGTTTGGCAGAGGTATGAGGACCCAAACTTGTTGGTACGCGCTCGAATCGACTCTACCGTATAAGGATGGCATCTGAGCCCAGCACGCGTTGAATATGAAGTCTCTGGTAATAATATAATAATTATCTGCCCTGTATATAAACCGGTCTGTGTGGAAAACCTTGGGGGAGGCCTATGTCCAGCAGTGGACGTCTTTTGGCTGACATGATGATGATGATGATATAGACTGTCCCACTATTGGGCACGGTTATTAGGTTAGCTTAGTGCTAGAAAGATAAGGCCACCATGATGGCCTAGTGTTGGTTGGCAGGCTTCACATATCTTCGTGAACATTATGGAGAACTCGAACGTACAGATTCTCTCTTTCTTTCCCCAGTAACCTTGGAGAACCTTAAATAGTAAGGTACGAAAATAAACAATAGTACAATGACTAGAATGATCTCGTCATTTTGATTGAATTTATTCAGGATATAGATACGTAGATACGTGCTGGGCTAAAACAGTGCAAACTCTCAGGGCCTATGACAATATGTCAAAGTGGATGATTTAGCAATTAATATTGCTGCAATGTAATTTAAACTATACTAATATAATAAAACTGAACAGTTTGTTTGGTTGAACGCGCTAATCTCAGGAACTACTGGTTGGAATTTTCCTTTAGTCTTGGATAGCCCATTTACCGGGGAAGGCTATAAGCTATATTACGTCACGCTACGACAAGTAGGAGCGGAGCATCAATGAAAAGTATTGCAAAAACGGGGAAAATCTGTCGAAGCGTGATGTTATATAGCGTTCCTCGATAAATGGGCTATCCAACAATAAAATAATTTTTCAATACAAATTTTGAGATTGGCGCGTTCAATCAAACAAACAAACTCTTCAGCTTTATAATATTAGTATTGATAATGTTTGGGCGGCTATAATTATAAGGCTATTAGTAAGTGGATAGATCGATTCAAAATGGCCACTGCAACGGCAACAATAAAAATGACTACTGTCAAATAACCAGTATGCATAATATATTGTTTATTTATGTATTACATACAGATCTTTCGGGTGTGCTATAATAACGGAGTTTTTGACCGCTCGGGTAATTATGATGTGGGTGGACAGCCATTGAACTATTGTGTTAGTGTGAGTAGAAAGCATCTGTCATCACATTGCAATAACTACGAATTTTTAATAATTGGCCTTTGAAGGAGCATGGCCTTCCATGGTCCACTCACCCTAATATAGGTAAGGAGAAGTTAGAGACACAATGGTCTTGAGCAGCGTGCTCTACTGATAATTTCAGTACAAAGATGCGTGAATTAACATTAAAGTTGAACTATTATCCCGTTATCAATTACGTGTTAGTATCTATGTTCAATCCTGGACATGGTCTAGCTAGATATCAAGTTTTATTGCAAATCCATTAAATAGATAGTTTTAAACAATATCACATTTAAAATAGTCACTATTAGATTACCTTTTATTGTTCATACTCAGACCAAAATACATATTGTAAGTAATGTAAATCTTACGCGTTGCATGTTTTTAAAAAACGACTTCCGCAATAGGAATAGTAATTGCTGTGTTGCAGTGGACTGTACTAACATTCAACACAACACAACTGACACAAGGACACCCTAATTCGAGAACAACCATTTGTGGATCACACAAATTTTTGTCCCGTGTGGGATTCGAACCCACAACACTCGATGCAAAGGCAATGGCGAGGCGACTAACTAAACCACTACGCCATCCATGCAGTCATTTTAGAACGCCAATTAATTCAGCTAGTTTGACCTGGCTGTACTCTGAGGCAGTCTGGTTCTTACTACTGGCAACATCCACCGTTTAAAAAAATATATAAATAACATCGCAATTTAATAGTATATATACAACTTTTTTCATCATACTTTTTCCAGTCAACGACGGTTAAATGAGACCAGTCTGGAAGGTAAACACCGGTAATTACGTTCACGCTCAGATTTTTTGCTTCATAATGAGAATATTGAAGCATAAAATGACACTTTTTAAATATGCTCTCAAAAGAGAAGCGACGATATAATGTATACAGCTTTATATGCATATTATGGAGTATGTACACAATGCTTCCATGCCTATAATACCTGAAGTACGCACTTTATATGGATTTATAAGATGATGTATCTCTAATAATAGTGTTTTAAAATTAACAAAGCCATAAAATCCGTATATAGTAGTTTAATTTTAAAAAACATTTGTGTAAACGTAATACAATATTATGTGAATTTATCTAACTTACTAAGTAAAAAATAAAAGACACTAATAATAATTCATCAAGCAATATTTGAACCTGCTATCTTGATAAATCGTATCATCTCTTTACCAACTAAGCTATTCACGTAACTTTGTTTCTGCTTTTTCTATCGTATAGAACTATCTATACATCTATACAAATAAACAAAATTGAAGTGTATGTTTGTAATGTCAGAATAACAGCTTTTTATCTAATGCATATGAAAGTATATAAGGTAGGTACATAGTAAAGATTTTAAAAATAGATGTTTTCGTATAGGTATACGAAAACACCTATTTTTAACATTTTTGTCTGTCTGTCTATCTATCTGTTTGTTCCGGGTAATGTCCGAAACGGCTGAACCGATTTTGACGGGACTTTCACTGGCATATAGCTGATGTTATAAGGAGTAACATAGGCTACTTGGATTTTAGAAAAAAAATAGGGTTCTGCGGCAACAAACACTTTTTGGTTAAAATCTACGCGGACGAAATCGCAGGTAACAGCTAGTATAAAATATTAATTTTGCATACTTATTTATTATGTGTGATGATACACAAGTAAAATATACATATAATAAATATTATATGTATATTTTACTGCCCTGTATAAACTGTCCCACAACCAAGCACGGCTCCTTCCTCAATGTAAGAAGGCATAGGCTATACTCCAACATGCTGGCGCAGCGGGATAGCAGATTACTCACTTATTCGAGAACTTTAAAAAGGACTCTCAAACATACAGGTTTCCTTACGATCTATTCATTTATAATTAAAAGAGATACTTGACTAATCTATTTAATCCATACATAACTACTTAAGCCTCTAATCTCTTGGAAGTCGAGGACTCTGTATGACAGAAAAAATATACACTAAGATCGTCGATATTCAATCTGTTTCTTTTAGGTTTTAATGCCTTTGTGTTTTTAATTATTTCACTTTTTTTTTAATGTTTATATTGCACCTTTTTTTTTTTTTTTTTTTTTTTTAACGTTTATTAAATATAATACATTACACAAGCTAAATATACCCACCAAACTGTGTGACTGTGTCATAAATAATTACCGACTTGCGTAACTTATCTGCAATATGTAATTGTGTATCTGTGTAACAACCGCTTTTGGGTTTGCCACTTATCGACACAAATTATAGCCTATTAAATATTATCTTACCGGTAATTAATTAGACTGTAAGTTTCTTGTCATGCATACCTGTCATTTGTATGATTACTGTTTTAATGTTATAATACGCACTTTATATATTTAAGAAGCATTTGTAATTGTATAGTTGGTGTGCTTAATAAAATATAATAATATAAACCTCTACTATTAGGCTATCAAAACGGGCAATAAAAAAAAAATGGGCAATCAGATGAAGAACAACTAAAAAACACTCCAATTAACTATTCATAGAAATCACTTTAAAATTAGTTGCTCTGTTGCCGACGACACGGTATCTAACGAACTCACACTGAATGAGGCGTAATTATTAAAACTAGCTGTCGCCTAGTGGTCAAAATTCGACCATAATTGATTTAAATTTTAAGTTAGATCGTTATTAAGGCTCTATTATCTGTAACTTACCCTTATAATCACATTTCATTTAGATTTCACCAAGGCTATATAGGTTAATTTACCTATCTTTTTCAAACAAATTATTATTTAGTAAACTATACTCTTTCATTGACAATATTCCTAAGCTTGTTTTCTTTTTTCTTTATTACTTATAGATAAGGTATATTATGTAACCATAGTAACGAAGAATTGTACGACGTCAGACGAACATGCCGAAATACTACGAACGCGATTCGACTGCGTGTGTCAAATGCATGTATGTGTGCGTGTAGTGTTTTTTCATTAATTTAATGTATTTCTAATATATATTTTATAAAATATTAGGATTCACCACTCTTTCTCCATATAAACTTTAACGGTGCCAAATTTCATTCTCCTCCGTCCGCGAAATTTTCATAAAAAGGGGTATCTACAAAGTTTTTGCTTCACGTATTTATATATAGATAATACTTATTATTATTATAGCTATACTTACTAAAATTTACTACGTCTTTTATTAGAGAACAGGCACAAAGAGATATTTTATAAAAATTATGAAATGAGTATGAGATTAATTTTATCATTCATTAAATATTTTCGTTATTATATTTGCATATTTAAATACTAGATTTTGCCTGTGGCTTCGCTCGGAGACAGTACCTTTTTTTTGGATGAAAGATACACTCATTTTCTGTGCGCCTGACAACGTGTATGCGCAATTTCATAATGATTGATCGAGCAGTTAAGGCGTAAAAGCCTAACAAACAAGTCTCAACAAAAAGCTCACATTAGCGTTTATAATATTTATATATAATATTTATAATATAAGGATTTACAAATGCTATATTATATTGAATATAAGTAGAATATGTCTTATGTTTTTTAGAACAATAAATGGGTTAATAGACATCATGTATACTCAGGTACAGAATAATTATTTGTGGTTTACACAAAAAATTGTCTCGTATGGGATTCAAACCCACAACACTATACGCGGGAGAAGCGGCGTGGCGACCACTTACCCCTTGCATCCAGATTCGGTGCATTATCTCTGAATATATTCCCCCGCCACCTGTCCCACATGGGTTGATGATTGCCTCCGCCCCCGCGGAGGGGTACGCGTCAATGAATTCCACCACGTAAAAAAAAAGGTGGCACAGAGAACCGTAGCGTGTCTACAACCTTGAGCTGGTGACTTTGAGCAACTGCCGCAGCTAGCTATTAAATATTGTAAACCCATTAAATAAAATCTAATATGAATGTTAAGTGTTTTTTATGTTTTTCTGTTTAGAGTTCCGACAAAGACCTTTTGTGCTTGCGCATACGCTATGTTCAAAATAAAATAACTTTTAAAGTAATAGACACACAGTTGTAAATTTAATGTTGTAATGTAGCTTAGCTCAACATCTATCGCATTAGTACAAAAATGAAAAGGCTTATAGGAGGTGTTTTTGCAGTAATTTACAATAATTTGTTAATTTATATAATTTTCTGATGGTATATATTGAGATTCATGTTTAAAAAAATATATGGATATGTGAACACATTGTTTGGTATTGTAGTCGGTAGACAGTATTGTTGCCCTCTGAATTAGCCAATTTTTATCTCAATATGATTAAAACTTTGGGAGATATGATTTATTTTGTACACACATAGAGAATTCTCCAACAAAAAAATAAAATGGCTGCTACATAGCGAGGAAGTGGATTGGCCTCAAATGAACAGTGTATTTGTGTATTAAAATAGTTGTTATATAAGTATTTAGAATATCGCTAGTCCATGACCGGACACACTGTATAATTTGTTACTACAGACTTAATATTTTATGTTAGAAAATTTACTTAAAATTGTTGATGCGGTGAATTTGTGATCAGATAAATCAGCTGATTAGAATTACCTGTAGATAATGACTCTGACCTCTCTGACTCTGAGGATATGATCAAAATAATAATAATAATAATCATTTATTCAATTATTTTTAATATATTTATTAATATATTCGGCAACGTGCATAACGTTTTAATTCAATCAGTGCACAGAGCATATTAAGTGAGATAGAGTGCATGTACTTTAACGCGCTAAGTTTACTAAATGTTTTTAATTTATTAATTATATATTTTATTTTATTTGTATTTGACTTGTATTTTCTGTCAAAGTTCTGCTCAAGCGCAATCTAGTTCATTACTGAAACTTGTTACAAAGATGTGACGTTGTGAGCTACATTCTTACTAATAATTATATTGTAACCTAGTTATTTAAGATGAAAATTTAAGATGAGAATGCATCTGTCTTTCTTCCCAAATAAATAAACGCGTCTTACAAACAGTCCAGTTGAATTGTCTTTTTACGTAGTACATATTATTAACATAAATATGGACCATCTAAAACGAAATCATTATCATCATCATCATCATGTCAGCCAAAAGACGTCCACTGCTGGACATAGGCCTCCTCTAGGTTTACCACACATACCGGTCTTGGGCTACCCGCATCCAACCGCTTCCCGCGACCTTTACCAGGTCGTCGGTCCACCTTGTGGGAGGCCTACCCCTGCTGCGTGTTCCGGTGCGTGGCCGCCACTCTAATACCTTTTTGCTCCAGCGGCCATCGGTTCTGCGTGCTATGTGCCCTGCCCACTGCCACTTCATCTTGGCTATCCGGAGAGCTATGTCGGCAACTTTAGTTTTCCTGCGGATCTCTTCATTTCTGATTCGATCCCGCAGGAAAACCCCGAGCATAACTCTCTCCATCGCCCTTTGCGTGACCTTGAGCCTTCTGATAAGGCGAATGGTAAAACGAAATCAAGTTATACCAACATAATTTGTGTTATAATACGCTCGAGCTGCAACATCATTTATACCTTTTGAATAATTTTATAGTGTTCCTAAGGCAAGAAGTGACGTGTGTCTCTTGCTTTTTCTTAAGTCTTCTTTAATAATAAACGAAGGTATTTTTTGTTCTGTTTCAAAACGAATAAAATATGAACAAACAATAAAACTTTTGAATTTAATTACGAAATTAATAAATTGCTGCCTTGTTAGATCAGTGCCTCTGTACTTTATTTATTTCAGAGGCAAACAGAGGTTTTAATGTGCCTGTTAGGATACATAATGATAATAAATAAATAAGTGACTGCACGGATGACATAGTGGTTTAAATGGTGTTGTAGGTTCGAATCCCACACGGTACAAAAATGTTTGTTATCTAATCAAAATAGTTGTTCTAAGTCTATGTTTTTTCCATTCGTTGTTTGAATGTTTGTCCCGCCACACAGGAATTATTACTAGTGCCGAATCTGTTTTTAAAAACGTGCTTAGTTGTGGCACATATTACTTGAAAACAAGCCTCAATTAGTAACATTCGAATGTACACTTTAACCTAAACTTTCGAAAGATACGATTACAAAGTTATTCGACTAAAATAATAAGTGTGAACATTTCGAACGAAAATTGTGTTTTTATGTTTGTTACTCCATCGCGCAAAAACTGCTGAAATAAGACAAAACTTGATACAGAAATAAGTATGTCCTGAAAAATACATAGGATCCATTTTAACGCGTTATACGTTCAAGTGGGATTCACGCTGGCTGAAAGTAGACTTTCATAGAGATGTTCCGATAAAAAGTACTATACCTACATAGTGTTATTTATTGGAACATCCGTAAAATGTTTGATCAAGCGGCCGTTGAATTGAGCGAATATGGCTATCATTGATAGTTTATTTTTGAATGGGAACCGATTTAATTTTCTGTAAGCATAACTTTATAAGTTTCGTTCATATGGAACGAAAAAACTGGAGAGCAAAATAGTGATCCCAGTTGCAATGCAGTATTTACTCGTGAACTAATTGCTCAAAAAGTATTCCACAATAAAATTTCGTATCGATAGGTAGTTACACGAAATGCCAATATGGAACAATTCATGCATTTATATTTTTTAATAGAGTAACGAACTCCATGTTACTTATGCATTTATTCAATTAAATTTAAAAACAATAATTTCATATTCAGAACGTACAATGATATAACTACGCCGTGCCTTAATTGTAATCATCGCATGATGTGTTCGATAACAGCATTATCAAATACATATGTATAAAATAAAGTAATTATTAACGCTGGATAATGTTATATTGAAAACATATTATACTCAATAAGATAAAGTCATTGATATATAAAAAATATATAAAAAAAATATTTAGTATAAATATTTGTATTTTTGTAATTATGTTACCTTTTTTAATATATTTGTAAATACATATATATTAGGTTAATTCGTTTTAAAATTAATAATGTAAATATTTGTGTCAATAATTCACTATATTATTTAAATTATAAAAATTATGTAGAATAAAGAAAATATTATAAAAAAATTTATATATCGGATAAAGTGGTAAAAAGAATATTATCGTAACCCAATGAAATTATATACGGAGTTAGTTATTTTACTAGAGTACAAAAACTTAAGACACTGAAATGTCCCAACTGGGATGTTTTTCTAATGTTGGCAGGACAAAATCGGTTAAAAAATATCCAATCACCATTGCACTATGCTTAGTGTTGTACGAATTCCACACGGGACAAAATTTGTGTTATCCATAAGTGATTGTTCTAAGTCAGGGAGTTCTTTGTGTCCTTTGTTTGAATGTTTATGAAATCGCCAGCTAAGGAAGGCTGTATATACAATCCTACAGGAATGATTACTAGTGCGGCAGTTGCCTTTTTAAGACGAAAGGAAAACTTAAGCTTACCGATGATCGCTGTCGATGTAACCCCAGGGTAGGCATGAACTGAACGTACATCGGCAGTACTCCAAAGTCACGAGGGTCCCTTGTATGAGCTACGTAAATATTTTGTGGTCACCTCTACGAAGACCGCCCAGTCCACGGCCCGAAGGTGGCGAACCACGCTGCAATGAAAATGTCTTTTAGTCATGTGATCTAGTTTCAAGCATGTATGGAAAATAATGTTTCGTCGCCACCTTAAAACAAAATATTGGAAAGAATCATAAAATAATTAAAGAATAAGATTATTTTAAGCCCAAACTTAAGAGACGAAGAACAGTCGTATTTAAATGAATTATAACCATCGCCATATTAGAATTCTTAAAAGCTTACCCAAGGCCTCATTGCGGGAAGTGGCTTAAAATATTGGTGTGCATAAATCTACTGTAAGAAAAATACTGAAGACGAACAATTACTTACAAGTATAGAGAAGGTCGACTTGTGAAACCATCACTTCCTAGCAATTAAGTCGGCAGTTTATTATTTTGTAATATGCCTCGGTACCGCAATGGTTGAGAGCATGGGTCTTAGGTTCGACACCTTAGTCGGGCAATGTTATTGAGCTTTTTATTAGGACATTTTTACGAGCAGCATGGTATCTACTCGCCTTCCTTCACTTGGTGCCTAAAATATAGCTAATGGAATGTGAGCGTAATATATATATCCCAGTGTATCCGTTTGTGGATATATAAGGTCACGAGCGTGACTCCATACTTCCTTTTCTTGTGTTAGATTCTTTTCCAATTCTGACTATACCTATAGATCCTTTTTTTAAGACATCACCCGTACTAGGATTAATTCCTGTATCGCGAAGGACTTTACAAACATTCAAACAATGGACATAAGAACACCCAGACTCGGAATAAACATTTGTGGAACACACAACTTTTTGTCCCGTGTTGGGATCAAACCCACAAAACGCGCCGCATCGGCAGTGGCGAGGCAACCACTTAAACCATTACGCCATCCACGCAATCTTATGAAATGTTATTTTCTAATTATTGCATGTAGGTATAATATATGTATAAACGTGTGAAAATATGTTCGATTGTACAAGTACCGTTATATGTTAAGTTGTGTAACAACCTACGCGGCCAGCGTGTTCAAAATGACAATTTAAAAAAATGGGCAGTCTTTGGGCACTGCCGATAGAAGTGAAAACTTTAATCCTTGATCATAAAAACTTCTTTATAAACAAAAAAAATAATAATAAAAAGGGGCGGGTCGGATTCCTGATACTCTCTTAGTGGGTCAAAATTTCGTTATTTTTGTGTAGGACGAACCATTTCTGAGATATTGTTAATATTCTAAAATAATTCAGAAATGGAAAGCATGGAAGCGTGACGATGACGAGAGTTCTATGATTATTGTTCACCCAAGAAGTGCTCAACGCGCCTAAAGAAGGTTTCACTTCAAAAAAATGTTGTTCTTGTTATAATATACTATCACGGAAACCAGGTATCAACGCGATCGTGCTCAGTATTGGGCGTAGATGTTACTAAATTTACCTCACAAACGGCAGTCGTCGTCGCGTCAGTCTGCTTGTCACCAAAGCTAATGCAACATTAAGTCTTAAAAAAGGTATATAATACCAAACACGATCGCGTTAATACTCGCTTTCAGTAATATAAATCATGCAACGTGTAAGTATAAAATTAATTATGTTTCTATACTAGTTAAACATTATTTCTTACTAGCTTTTGCCCGCAGCTTCGCTCGCGTTAATTTAGAATTTGACAATCAATTCGGGTTGTACTCTGCTTGTAATAATTCAATCATGATTCGAAAGAGACGTGGTGCCATCTATTATCATAAGAACGTTATTGTTGTTTTCCTCGGGAACAGTAATTTTTTTCGAGATGAAAGGTAGCCTATGTCCGTTTCCGTACACTTGACAACGTATATGCAAAATGTCAGGATGATCGGTTCAGTTGTTTAGGCGTGAAAAGGTAACAAACAAACAAACTCATTTTCGCTTTTATAATATTAGTTAGGATTAGGATAGGATTAGGATGTATCATAGTTTAATAACCTGCACTTTTAATAAACATAGCTCATGATTTGACATTTTGATGACGGTGGTTGTTGGCTTTTAACGATTAATCAATCCGCCAACCATTATTAACGATCAAACGATATTGAGTTTAGCACTTGGTTATTATTTTGTACCACGTGGGAACTATACTGACTGTACTACAGTAGTACTAATATTTATTCTGTAATAGATTGAGATCCTAGAGATGCCACTCCTACGTAATTTTAGAACAAGTGATTGTTTACAGTATATATCTATACTAACATTATAAATTAACGTAGGCCATGTTTTACTATAAATAATGTTCTTCCTGTCTACTTAAGTAACAAATAGGTACGCTATAAGACTGAATTTTATATATAGTAGGTACATATATAAACTTTAGTTTGGATGGCCTTTGTAAGAGAATAAATCAATCACAAAGGCCTATACTCCCAAAAAAAAACAAATATTGCCACATTTGGAGACTGACTAATGTGCATACCTTGATTACCTACATATCACAGATTTGCTGCCAAATAATTCAGCTATGTTAAAATAGCGTAGGTCTGTCGGCTCTGGGATTTTGTAATATAGTTATACGATACAGTTAGGAAGGTACAACAAAGTAACAAACAAATGAAAAGCATAGGCATAGCAAGCATAAAATACTTGAAAACACCTTCTAAAGTATTATTGGAACTGTCTGAACGGCATCGCGTTGCTGAATGCGATGGTTGTGCCAGAAGGCTCGGGTCCAGTTTAGGCAATATGTTATCGAAATTTTTCCTTTTTTTAGTGGCGAAAACATCAAAAGGCTCGCCCATTATTACGTGTGATCTAAAGTCATAGTGAAATGTGCGTGTACATATGTATTACACCAATATTACAATTTTGCTGCTGATTAAACTTTCCAAGGTTATCAATCATTTATGAAAACTAGCGGTCGCCTAGTGCTCGAAATTCGACCAAAGTTTGCCTGTAAGATATTGCTGACATATTATTATATCATTATATATTGATATACGTAGCCATAGTTACGCGCTTCGACTGCGTGTGTTAAATGCATGGTTGTGTGCGTGTAGTGTTTTTTCATTAATTTAATGTATTTCTAATGCATATTTTTAAAAAATATTAGCATTCGTCACTTCTTCTCTGTATAAACTATAAGTGTGCGAAATTTCATACTCCTCCGTCCGCCCAATTTTCGTAAAAAGGGATCCAAAGTTTTCGCTTCACGTATTAATATATAGATTTGAATGAAACGTAATTACATTCTTTTTACTTTAAAACTCGTCAATTATTACTAAAGAGGATACTCAGTTGATAAGCAGACAAAAAATAGTATATATTTACATATAAAAGAAAACACAACGATTCTACAGACTTGTATATTATAATAATAATAATGGCTGACTCATAATTTTGTTATGTATTCACAATTATTGACATCTAATAACTTTAATGAAATTATTGTCTTATATTTATTGCACTATTATAATTTATATTAAATCTAATTACATTTACAATACAATAATTATAATTTTTCATTACTTGGAATGGAACTTGCAAAATCAGGCTCCTAGCTAGGAGCGTAATTTTTCATCCAGTTAGATGACTATATCAACGAAACCACCAATCGCGTGAATTGTTAAATAGCTACCTATGTCAACATCGCCTTATAACAATATAATTTACATATTTAGTCATATATTGTTCCTCTTCTTCGTCCTAACGGCCAAACATAAAGTCATGTACACATTGGACTGAAAAGAACTATAAATATTTCAGAGAGCTAGAGCCCGCGGTTACGAATCCTTTGTGTAGCCGGCGAGTGAACAAGTGCGAATGCTTGTTTCCACGTCTGTACACGGCCCTATTTATAAGGCCACCAGTTAATTTGTCGTAAACACGCAAGTTTTAATACGTGAACAGTGTGAATTCACATCCAACATACTTTTACTACTACATTGCTGCATTTCAAAGCATATCTTTTTAAAAGTTCTACCTGCATTTTGCACTGTACGTCGTATCTGTAGTTGGCATAGTTTGATCGTGCTGTATAGAAAAGTTGGTAAAACTCGCTCACCGTTCCTAATAGATAATAGCTGCACACAGAACTTGTGCCATACGACACACGTTGTGGTGCATGTCGATGCATTTACACATTTATATTGAACTGGATTTTGCTGCAATATCGCTCGCGTTAATTAAATTGCTGCTCTACAAAAATAATACTTATTTCTGAATGATAGGTACCCTATTTCCTTCAATGATATATCCCTGACAATGTGCGAGCGTAATTTTATGATGGACGATCGCGTAGTTTAGGTGTGAAAGCGTAACAAACTAAAATTGGCATTTATAATATTAGTTAGGACTAGCTGTTACCTGCGACTTCGTCCGCGTAGATTTTAACTAAAAAGTGTTTGTCTCCGCGGAACCCTATTTTTTTCTAAAATCAAAGTAGCCTATGTTACTCCTTATAACATCAGCTATCTGCCAGTGAAAGTCCCGTCAAAATCGGTTCAGCCGTTTCGGAGATTACGCGGAACAAACAGACAGACAGAAAAATTTTAAAAATAGATGTTTTCGTATATGTACCTTATATTTCATATGCATTAGATAAAAAGCTGTTATTTTGACATTACAAACAGACACTTCAATTTTATTTATTTGTATAGATTAAGATTACATGATTACATATAAGTTATGTATGCATGTCTAAGGCTTGGTTATTGGTGTTCTATTTTTGCAGAATGAACTCAAAGTATCACGAAGTATGTCTGTCTTGACTGACTTCATAAAGGTGTTGCGAAGTGAGAGGTGCCTGCATCGAGATCGAACTCAGATCTCCGCGTGACTCAAACAGTCTCCCACTAAGCCATATGTTGCACATAGCCAGTTGCACTCACTGATCGGTAATCTGAGTCTGGGTGTACGTTGTTTGAATGTTTGTAAGGTCCACTGCGATACAGACATCACACATTAGTGCCACAAGTAGGTAGTTGTTCTGAGTCTGGGTGTACGTTGTTTGAATGTCTGTAAGGTCCACTGCGATACAGACATCACACATTAGTGCCACAAGTAGGTAGTTGTTCTGAGTCTGGGTGTACGTTGTTTGAATGTTTGTAAGGTCCACTGCGATACAGACATCACACATTAGTGCCACCAGTAGGTAGTTGTTCTGAGTCTGGGTGTACGTTGTTTGAATGTTTGTAAGGTCCACTGCGATACAGACATCACACATTAGTGCCACAAGTAGGTAGTTGTTCTGAGTCTGGGTGTACGTTGTTTGAATGTTTGTAAGGTCCACTGCGATACAGACATCACACATTAGTGCCACAAGTAGGTAGTTGTTCTGAGTCTGGGTGTACGTTGTTTGAATGTTTGTAAGGTCCACTGCGATACAGACATCACACATTAGTGCCACAAGTAGGTAGTTGTTCTGAGTCTGGGTGTACGTTGTTTGAATGTTTGTAAGGTCCACTGCGATACAGACATCACACATTAGTGCCACAAGTAGGTAGTTGTTCTGAGTCTGGGTGTATGTTGTTTGAATGTTTGTAAGGTCCACTGCGATACAGACATCACACATTAGTGCCACAAGTAGGTAGTTGTTCTGAGTCTGGGTGTACGTTGTTTGAATGTCTGTAAGGTCCACTGCGATACAGACATCACACATTAGTGCCACAAGTAGGTAGTTGTTCTGAGTCTGGGTGTACGTTGTTTGAATGTTTGTAAGGTCCACTGCGATACAGACATCACACATTAGTGCCACAAGTAGGTAGTTGTTCTGAGTCTGGGTGTACGTTGTTTGAATGTTTGTAAGGTCCACTGCGATACAGACATCACACATTAGTGCCACAAGTAGGTAGTTGTTCTGAGTCTGGGTGTACGTTGTTTGAATGTTTGTAAGGTCCACTGCGATACAGACATCACACATTAGTGCCACAAGTAGGTAGTTGTTCTGAGTCTGGGTGTACGTTGTTTGAATGTCTGTAAGGTCCACTGCGATACAGACATCACACATTAGTGCCACAAGTAGGTAGTTGTTCTGAGTCTGGGTGTACGTTGTTTGAATGTTTGTAAGGTCCACTGCGATACAGACATCACACATTAGTGCCACAAGTAGGTAGTTGTTCTGAGTCTGGGTGTACGTTGTTTGAATGTCTGTAAGGTCCACTGCGATACAGACATCACACATTAGTGCCACAAGTAGGTAGTTGTTCTGAGTCTGGGTGTACGTTGTTTGAATGTTTGTAAGGTCCACTGCGATACAGACATCACACATTAGTGCCACAAGTAGGTAGTTGTTCTGAGTCTGGGTGTACGTTGTTTGAATGTCTGTAAGGTCCACTGCGATACAGACATCACACATTAGTGCCACAAGTAGGTAGTTGTTCTGAGTCTGGGTGTACGTTGTTTGAATGTTTGTAAGGTCCACTGCGATACAGACATCACACATTAGTGCCACAAGTAGGTAGTTGTTCTGAGTCTGGGTGTACGTTGTTTGAATGTTTGTAAGGTCCACTGCGATACAGACATCACACATTAGTGCCACAAGTAGGTAGTTGTTCTGAGTCTGGGTGTACGTTGTTTGAATGTCTGTAAGGTCCACTGCGATACAGACATCACACATTAGTGCCACAAGTAGGTAGTTGTTCTGAGTCTGGGTGTACGTTGTTTGAATGTTTGTAAGGTCCACTGCGATACAGACATCACACATTAGTGCCACAAGTAGGTAGTTGTTCTGAGTCTGGGTGTACGTTGTTTGAATGTTTGTAAGGTCCACTGCGATACAGACATCACACATTAGTGCCACAAGTAGGTAGTTGTTCTGAGTCTGGGTGTACGTTGTTTGAATGTTTGTAAGGTCCATGTTTAATTAATATTTAATAAAAGTTGTGGTGATTTTTAGAAATTTTAGTTATGTTATGCGTATTGCTTTATGTGTACTAAAGTTTATTGGTTTGGTTGGGTAAAAATTCTCAGTAGCAATACCAAGTTCTGAAGTTTTTTTGCCCGAATAACGCCAAAATATTCTTTACCTGAAAATCGAAACCGAGACCTCATGCGCAACAATTACATTTACTACCGCAAAAGCACTAAAATACTGTCCAAAATAATATCGTATAAAATTACAATAGAGAACAAATGCTTGAATAAATTCACAGGTTTTCCCAAATTGGATCTACCCAGATTTATAAAGGGAAATCTTTAATAAGTGAATTGGCGTCCAGCCGGGTTCCCCAGACCTTTCTTATTAGTAACAAAGTAACAATTTTAGTAACATCTGAGCATAGATGCATTTTTCCTCGATATTCTTTTAACTCTTAGGTATGCATAGGTTATTTAATCTAATGGATATTTTCGAGGGAGTCTCGATCGAGGGGAGTGGATACACTTGCGAGGGTTGTATGCATCGTGAAAATAACGGTTATATATCGAATTATCTGCACAGGTAAACCGTACTATAAAATTAACTTGCGAGTGCACCCCGTACCGGAAAATTGCTTCATGTCCAAAGCCTGGAACTAAGTTATTGGCACGCATACACTTTTAACATCGAATTATCGACTTTTAGTAAAAAAGACTGCACTCCCGTACATTTTTGAACATTGTTTGCAGCCCGCTAGTGCTGCTATAAACCGTAGTCTGAAAGCCACTTACCTGAGCCTTTGACATACTGCGCACAATATTTGGAATATTGTGCAATATAACAGACACAAAGTCAAAATAGCTGCCTTATTACGTCATGCCGTAAATGAATTTCAAAGTTAAGTACGATTTTCATAAATATGTTCTATACGCCATTGTAGTCTCATACACTAGTGTGTGGAACAGAATATTATTACGATCGTAACAGTCGTCTTATTTATAATATTTTATCTGTTCATACACTATCCTAATGCTGAGAATAGATCTCTACTGAGAATAAAAATATTTTGATTGTAGTCGCAGTAGAAATTTTTCTTTTTTAAAAAGTCGACAGCCATGCTGCTGGTCATTCTAGTGTCGCTCCAGTGGGAGATATTACGAATATTTAAACAACAAATACACAAAACACCCAAACCAGAGCAACGATTTATGGATCACACATAACATATGTTTGTCTCGCGTGGTAATTGAACCCACAACACTCGCAGCAGCGGTGAGGTGACCACCTAAATCAGTACCCCATCTACGAGTATGTAGTTGAAGTTTATACCATCTAAGTTTTAAAAATATTTAGACAGTCTACTACGCTGACTTTTACCGCTTGATAAGCTCACTTGTCTTCGAAAACATTGTGGAGAACACGCGTCTGTATGTTCTGCATGCATGCAGGCTACCTCACGACATTTTTCTTCGGTTAATATCGATAAGGCGCCTGACTTATCTTGCTTGTACTTTATTATCGCTCGATAATGAAAAAAATTCTTTAGAAAGTTGGAGGTGCGTGCCGTGAGATCGAATACGAGACCAGCTTAAATCCTATCACAGCTGTTTTTTAAATTATAAATCATTCATTTTATATTTTATCGTTATAAATCTTTATATATATAAATTTTCTGTGCGTGTGTTTGTAATTAAACTCCTAAGTGGCTGGACCGATTTTAAATAAATTTTTTGTGTGCGTTCAAGTAGATTCGAGAATGGTTTAGATTTGGTTTTTGAAGTGAAAACATCTTTAGGCACGTTAAGCACTTCTTGGGTGAACAAAAATCATAGAACTCGCGTCATCGTCACGCTTCGTCATCGTCACGCTTCCACGCTTTCCATTTTTGAATTATTTTAGAATATTAACAATATCTCAGAAATGCAAAAAATAAATGTTGAACCCCTTAATAAACCCTAAGAGAGTATCAGGAATCCGACCCGCCCCTTTTTTTGTTGTTTATATAGAAGTGTTTATAATCAAGGATTAAAGTTTTCACTTCAATCGGCAGTCCTCAAAGATTGCACTATTTTTTTTTTCTATTTTCGTGTGTGCAGGACAGCGTCTTTCGGGACAGCTAGTTTATACTAAAAAAACGTTACTATATATTATACATTGGCAATACGTATGCCTGAAATAGAGCTATTTAATCAAGTAAAACGTTAACCAAATCATTTATATATCTATAGCATGCATGAAAATGGAACTTGGTAAAATAAAAATTCGTTCAGTTTTAAATATTACTTTTAACATTTTGTTTGCTACTGTCACCTGCAACAAGAAAAATACTAAGTGCTAAGTAGTAATACTAATGTAATGTAATCTTACGCTGTAAAAATGTGTCAACTGCTGGGTACGACTCAGAGAAGCAAAATTTGCAATCAAGCGACCTAATGAGATATTTCCGTCTACACTTTACGTAGTCGGGTTAAAGTTTTTTAAACTTTATTTTTTGTAAGCATATTGCTGGAACGGGGTCTGTGAGATTTACCGTATTAAAAGTAAAATATATGAAAATGTATTTTAAAAGGTGTATAATACTAGATTTTGCTCGCGGCTTGACTTGCATTAATATAGGTTATGTCAATAAATTTCTATCCCTCGGTAAGAATATATTTTTCCTAGATGAAAGATACGAAATTTCATCATGATCGGTCGAGTAGTTAAGGCGTGAATGAAACAAACAACGAAACTCACATTCGCATTTATAATATTAGTTAAGATAACGGATTAACGGCCTCAATGGCGTAGTGGTTAGTGTAACCGACTGCCACGCCCGAGGTCGCGGGTTCGATTCCCGCACAAGTCAAACATTTGTGTGCATGAACATGGATGTTTGTCTTGGTCTGGGTGTTTCTATGTATAATATGTATGTATTTACAAAAAAAAAGTATATATGTATGTTTATCCATTGTCTAGTACCCATAATACAAGCTCTGCTTAGTTTGGGTTAGATGGTTTTCTGTGTATGTGATACAATATTATTATTTATTTTTATTAATTGAGAAAGAATATCCTATCCTCGGCGTCTACTAGTTGCTTTAAAATGGTGGGCAATAAATTAACATGTATCGAAAAAACTCACTTAATCGTGCTAGCCCTTCGGCTAGCACGATTAAGTGAGTTTTTTCGATACATGTTCGTTCATTTTTATATACCTTCGTAAATAAAAATGAACGAACGTTTTATGGATTAATTGATTGGTGAACGGCTTTAATTGGATTACGTTCGGTTCACTCCGGCAAACTTCTGATGTATTTAAAAGGAATAGAGCAAAACTTTACTGCAGAGTAGATATCAGTATGGATGGCGGAGTGGATTAAGTGGTCGCCTCACCATTGCAACTGTGTCAATCTTTGTGGGTTCGATCCTCACGTAGGACATAATAATATAATAATAATAATATTCTATCACATACACACAACACCATCTAGCCCAAACTAAGCAGAGCTTGTACTATGGGTACTAGACAATGGATAAACATACGTCATACATATATACTTTTTTTTTGTAAATACATACATATTATACATAGAAACACCCAGACCAAGACAAACATCCATGTTCATGCACACAAATGTTTGACTTGTGCGGGAATTGAACCCGCGACCTCAGGCGTGCCAGTCGGTTACACTAACCACTACGTCATCGAGGCCGGGGTACATATTTGCGATCTACAAATAGTTGTTCAGAGTCTCAGTGTACCTTGTGTACTTTGTTTGATTGCTTGTGTTAGCGTGGGTCGTTGGATGGATTAGATTCACAATTGGATCTGGAAGGTGGCGCAACGATCGAGTTACAAGCCAACGTTAGGGCAACGTTCGTCGGACTCGCTAGTTTATGATAAAACAGTTTTCAATTCCTGTTCCTATACATATGTATATCTCAAGACAAGAGATATATGTATAGGAACGAGGCGCTCATAGCCAGTTGCACTCACTGATCGGTAAACGATTAGCGAGGTTAAGCAACGTTGGGTGTGGTCAGTCTATAGGTGGGTGACCGCTTAGTGGTATTTCATATGAACGTCTCCGTGCTTCGGAGGGCACGTAAGAAATCGGTCCCGGATGTTGTCAAATTGACAGCAGTCATTAAGCCATGTCAGAGGCCTACGGGCGGCATGAATAACTCTTGATAACAGGTTGCCCACTAACTATACGAAAAGAAGGAGAAGAAGATATATACATATTTGGTTCATTCCAGCTTTTCAATATAAGAAACGGCTCATAGAACACTTACTCATAATTTACTGCAGGTACTTTATATGAACATTTATAATATTACAGCTATGAACAATACAAGCCCGCCTAATACAAGTATTTCTGTATATTAAACATTACTGCTTAAGTCATTATTATACTTTATACATTCGCAACGGTATTATAATAATGTAATTTTCAAGACTTCGTCCTTTGAAAGGGCTGCTCGAAGAACAATAACATCAAAAAGGCCCTGAGCATGTATTGTAACAAAAGTGACGTAATAATATAACTGTGTCAAAAAGCGTCTTGTACTGAGAGCTTATTGAAAAATGAATATTTAAAGGATACAGATTTACTGAATGAGGGCTTTTCTTAGGCGGAATTTATTATTATCAAAATAATAATATTTACATTTACCCTCAAAAAGATGTATACGAAGCAAAGTTCCCTTAAAATGTCTACATACAATATGCCAAAATATTGTATTTATCTACTGTATAGATGAATATGATGATATAAACATATTTTCTCGTCGGTCACAATCCTTTCAATTGACACTTTCGCATAAAATTTACCGACGACGCTGAGCAAGCTAATGCCTCTATACTTTTGCAATCTTGTTGTGCCTTTTCCCTTGTATAAAGGTACTATGACGGCCTTGCACCAATCACTTGGTACACGGCCGGTACTCCAGCACAAGTTATAAAGGCGGCACAACTGAGTTACTATGACTTATCTGTGACTATGTCCAGCATTTCGACTGTAGTCCTGTCATATAAACCTTTCCTAATTTCATGCTTCTCAATACTTTAATTATTTCATCCATACTAATAGGGCTTTTATCATTACTATAATAATTATCATTCATTTTGAAACTTTGCCCTTGCCATTCCTTTCTTTCAAATAAACTTTCAAAAAATTCCTTCCATCGCTTCAGTACGCTCTTTTCCTCATTCAGTAAACTTCCATTCTAGTCTCTGATCGATTTCAGCTGTGTGGTTACGGTTTTACCTCGAATATAATATTTTGGTTTATTGAATGTAAACATTTGAATGGCGTTTTGTTCCATATACCCTACATCTTATTAAGGGTTACCTATATGCTTTCCGATGATGACCTGTCTCATTACTAAGCTCGTCTTAACACCTGGAAAATGAGACGTTAAGAGAGGCAGGGCAAGGCATTGATATAGTCTCAATGCCTTGCGCTTTCTCTCTCTTAATCTTTCATATTCTAGGTGGTACATGGCACGTAGCACGTGCACTATGTTAAGAACATATAGCGATATATACGTGACCTACATGTCTAGATCTCTATACACTGAGCTTGTAGTCTGTAGTGTATATACAAACTTCCCTAATGCAGTTTATGGTTGGTGCATGTTGATATTATCACGCATGTATAGCTTCGGAAACTTGGAGTACCTGCACGGTACTAAAACATGTTATGCAAACTATAAATGCAAAAGTTACCCTGTATATACAAGCTGAACCGTTGCATTGGTTATAATTAAATTTAGTATAGAGAAGTCAAGTGCAGGACCTAAGTCATTTCAGCAACACTTTTTTAATGGAAACGTTTAATATGAAGGTAAACAATTTATGCATACTTACTCGTAACAAAGTGGAAATATTTCCTATTTGGTATTTATGAATTTGTACAATCTGTGCGCGAGTCTGAGTAAATAAAATTACTAGACTGCAGAATGATTGGGTAGACAAAATGTTTAATTTGTTTTGAGAATCTATATATATTATTAATACGTAAAGCAAAAACATTGTACCTCTTTTTACAAAAATTGCGCGAACGGAGGAGTATGAAATTTGGCACAGTTAAAGTTTATATTATTATGAAGAAGGAGTGGTGAATCCTAATATTTATATAAAACTAGCTTTTGCGCGCGGCTCTTCCCGCGTGGTGCCTACTATAAATATACACAAACAAACTCTTCAGGTTTATAATATTAGCATAGATTTGGGCGACTATTGTCGTAAGTGAACAAATCGAAGTAAAAGACCATCAAACTCCAAAAAAATGGCTAAATTTTGAAACATAGGCGATTAACACACGGCACCGCGCACCACCGCGGTAGGCGGTGAAGCGGATCAATTTAAAAATGGTCAAAACCGCGTTAAGTCCATCCGCGCGGACAGGCGCGTAAACCACGCGGAGCACCGCTACGAAATCCGCTTTACCGCCACCGTCCCCCGCGGCGGTGCGCAGTGCCGTGTGATAATCGCCACAACATTATAATTTTTATAATTAAATAAGACAAATTAAAATAAGACAATTACTCTCGCACTAGGCCTAATCCCCGTTTCACGGAGGACTTTACAAACTTTCAAACCACGGACACGACGAACATCCTGACTCAAAATAACCATTTGATGGATCACACAATTTTTTATCCCTTGTGGGATTCGAACCCACAACATTTGGCGTAGTGGCAGCGGCGAGGCGACCACTTAAACCATGACGCCATCCATGCAATCAACAGTATGTACCTCCATCTAATAGATTTATTGTAAATATCAGATTTGCAGTTCTCTTGGTTGGGCCGCTTTACGATACAATATATCACGATATATCACTATGACGTCATATTCTTGTTGCACGCTTATGACAAGCGTTATGCTCTATATGTCAGCATATATGTCTATTTGTCAGCAGTGCATTTTGATATACTTCGGCCACATAGTACGGAGAGGAGATGAGAACTTCGAAAACCTGATCGTAGTTGGAAACACGGAGGGCAAGAGAACTCGAGGACGGTCCCCAGTCAGATGGACCGATCAAGTAAAGCACTCATCTTCAACCAAACTCAGCTCAGTGGTCAGAAGTGCTTTGAACAGGAACCGATGGAGGCAAATCGTTCGATCCAAGTGTATTTTATCCAACGATGATCACGATCCTCAGACATGAGGAACCGACCATAGAGAGAGATGCTCTATATGTCTGAGGTCTTAATTACTTAGTGTTCGTTTCAATCATGTTAGGTCGCTCATAGACTATTCATAAAGGCGTCTGGGTGAACATAAGTCAGACGCCGGTAGTTTAGTACATACTAGACGTCCCATAAGCATATGTAAGTAAACTGACAGACCATGCATAATGGTTTGCACAGTAGAAGTGATGTATTTTGATTCTATATTGTAACGTAAGATGTTACTTATGCTATACTTTAATAATAATTCAATAAATCACGGGAACCATCACATGTATCACTTACGTGTACGATGTTGCATCAGTTGAACTAATCCTTACTAATATTATAAAATTAAAAGAGAAATATTTTTGAAAACAACCTTTTATTATGTTCTTGTTAATAAAAAGAACTAAAAATTTAAAAATATTAATTTTAAACTGGTAAGAAAAATATCATTATGTAGGTACCTACATTGCAACGATAATTAACCATATTCGTCTACGTCACAATAATCCCATATCGTAAGTAGGTACATACTTATTAGACATTTTTATTAAACCCTATAACTTTACACCTTGTATTAAATCTTTGCGTTTTTATAATATACCCAATTTTTTATAAATATAAGCGTGTTACATTGTGATGGAACATTTAGCATAATCACACCTTCATTATTTTTCTTTTGCAATCATTAAGGCATTAAAGCTGATATTTGAAATAATTTATAAACCACCATAATAGTAAAGTTTATTGACGTAAAAAGTATACAGATAATTTTATAGTCCACTTGTTAAATACTGGTACCCAAGCTAAGATTGAACTTGTGGTATGGGTATCAGGGCTCTCGTACTTAATAATGACCAAATGACTGAATGAATGTACTTATAAACTACTTTCTACGAGTAAGACTGTTGTATTTTCATTGCAATCCCGGTCCGATACGACGTTCTGTGAAATTATCTTAACTATTGAGTTTGCAATATTTATTTATTTAATAAGGCACACAAAACAAAACATAGGGCATGCAGTACAAAACTTATAAACTATTACACAGTTTTGCTTTCAACTATGATTCTAACTGTGTATGAAGTTTCCATGAGATGCAGTCTAACTTAGGAGACATAGGGCGTTCTCCTTTCCAGTTGACAGTAACCTGACTAATACAATAAGCTGCACACTCTAGAAACTAACACGGTATGTTTGAAGTACATAATGGTAAATAGAACTACGAACGCTCCCTAAAAAAGACAAGCAAGACTGACAGCAGGATTGTTTCTGCACTAACGGCAGCAGTTACTCCTTGTAAGTAATCCAGGTTTTGCAAGTGTCGATCTATACTGTTGACTACCACGCCTGAGGTCACGAGTTCGACACAAGTGAAACATTTGTGTGCATGAACATGGATGTTTTTCTTAGTCTTTGTGTTCTTATGTATAATATACATATTTACAAAAAGAAAGTATATATGTATATTTATCCATTGTCTAGTATCCATAGTACAAGCTCTGTTTAGTTTGGGCTAGATGGTGTTGTATGTATGTGATAGAATATCATATATATTATACTAGCCTATACCAATATTTTAAAGAGCAAAGATTTGATTTTTGTTTGTTAAGTTGTTTGTAACTATATTGATCAATTAATTCTTTCACCAATAGAAAGCTTTGTTATCACCGAGTAAAATAGGCTATATCTTTTTTTTAAGTGCTGTTACTAACGTATTCCAACCTACTTTAACGCAAGCGAAACCTCGTGCCAAAGCTGGTATACTATAAAAACTAAAGCTACGATGGAAACCAACGAGTTTCAAACATTCTTCTTTTTTATACATTCGTGACTTTTAAGGATATTTACTCATTCGATTGTTACACAACCATGGCAAGAGAATATAACCAAGGAATTCCGTACGTTAATATATGGTCACGAGATTGAGAATTTATAGCGTGCTCGGTACGTTTATATTATTGAAAACCTCAGTGTCAGGCAGATCACTACATATTATAAAACAAAGTCCCCTGCCGCGTCTGTCTGTCTGTTCGCGATAAATTGACACCAATAGATAGAGTGGTTCATAAAGAAGGTTTGGGTGTATAATTTGTTAAGGTTTTTTACTACCCGTGCGAAGCCAGGGTGGGTCGCTTGTATCCTATAAATGGATTTCCAGCTCTCTCCGCAAAGTTGGTCGATATTTAACGGTAACACATTCTGAAATTCATGCGATAATTATATGTCAGTTCTGTGGTGTGACGGCTCAGTTCGACACTTCATATCACCCACGGTTATTAAACATGTAAATTGCGATGCAAGTTGATAAGAGATGATTTAGTATATAGTAATTTATTTTTATTATTTATTTTATTTTATTTATAAGGTTCACCAACAATTGATTACACTGTTACAAGATGTGATACATTCATAAAACTCATTACTAGCGTAACAATCTCTTACAGGTAAACACAGCATGCATAATTTTTATATCTTAAGTTTACAATTACCAGTTCAAAGACAAATCAATCAATACAAGAAAAAATATGTAGACAGAATTAAAAATAAATAAATACACAAACAAACAAACAAATCAACCAACCAACCCTAATACAGAGAGAGCATTAGGCGTTTTGATAGTTTGAAATAATTTTTTTGATCCTATTAAGTGAGTCAGCATGCACGTCAATTAGATCACTTAGGCTATTTAACAATTTGCATAGTCGGGGGATCGGAGAATTTGCGCCGAAGACGGTTGTACGGAGTGGAGGATGTAAAGGCGTGATGGGAGCTCGAGGATTTCTGGCGGGGACACGGAGTTTTAAATATTTCAGCAATTGACGACAGTCAATTTTATGGTGTATAATTTTAATTAAGAAAAGGGAATCAAGAATATCTCTTATTTTCTGTAAATACATCATTTTAAAGTGAGAAAGCCTGTCATTATAGGACACCTTTATCTTTGCAATCCCAGAAGAATATGCCAAATGCCATAAAAACCTTTTTTGAACCCTTTCTAGCCTAAGGGCGTGGGTGGAATAGTGCGGCCTCCATGCTGTGCTACAATATTCTAGTGAGCTGCGGACAAGACAATTATAAAGTGAAATCTTAGTTTTACTGTGTCGAAAGCTAGTAACATTTCTAATAACGAAGCCAAGCATTCTTGATGCTTTTTTAATTACATTTTCAATATGGGGCACAAAGGTTAACTGCTTATTGAATAATATCCCTAGATCTCTTATCATGTCTACTTCCTGGATATGTGAATGGCCAATGTGATAATTAGAAGAAAGTAATTTCATCTTCCGGGAAAACTTTACGTGATAGCACTTTTTAATGTTCAAACTCATATCATTCTCATCGCACCACTTCGCTAACAAATTAACATCTCTCTCGAGTAACTCCGCATCAAGGACTGAGTTAATTAATCTACAAAATTTAAGGTCGTCTGCATACATGTAACAGTCTGAGTATTTGAGTCTATATGGAATATCATTAACAAAATAGTTAAATAAAATTGGACCAATGTGGGAGCCCTAGGGCACACCAGATGTAACGTTGTACAATTTAGACTGAAAGCTGTTAATGACTACAAAAAAGGAACGATTACTGAGGTACGATTCTAACCAGTTACGTAAGGAACCAATGATTCCATATGCGGTAATCTTCTGCAAAAGTATATGATGAGGGACGCGGTCAAACGCTCTACTAAAATCGGTATAAATAACATCGACTTGTTTCCGAAAGTCTATTGCACTCGCTAATGTCTCAGTAAAAGTCACCAAATTTGTGCAAGTAGACCTGGAACCCACAAAGCCATGCTGGGAACTGCTGAGGTACAGCTTAAGGTGCGCCTGCAGATAAGTGATTCAAAGATTTTGGCAAAAGTAGACAGGATAGAAATTGGTCTGTAGTTACCTACATAATTGGTGTCACTACATTTGTGTACAGGCACGACTTTAGCTTCTTTCCAAATGTTGGGAAATATTCCTGTACTAATCGATCGATTATATATTAGCAGTAAAGGAGCTGTTAAAGGACGCGCACACATAGATACAAAAAAGGGAGGAATCCCGTCAGGACCAGCACCTTTTTTACGATCTAGAGACTTTAGTTTGGTTAGGAGAGCATCATACTGGATAGTGGGGGCTGATAAAGGCAAACTACAAGCAAGCAAGCTCTGCAAATATTCTGAAGCTGCAGGTTGATATGAGCTCTTTGGAGTGCTGTACATACAAGAAAAGTAATAAAAGCATCTGTATATCCAATGCTGATATTGACATTGGATATACGAATACTTAGTTATTACATATTATAAAACAAAGACCACTGCTGTCTCTGTTCGCAATAAACTCAAAAACTATTGAACGGATTTTTATGCGGTTGTCACCAATAGGCCAATTATTTAATAAGGAACGTTAACGTGTATACTTTGTTAAAGTTTTATACTCCCCGTGCGAAGCCAGCGCGGGTCGTTGGTCCAAAATAATCTCTTAAATCTTTTCTATAAAGGTATTTGGCCCACCTGATAGTAAGCGCTTAGTGTACAGGCGGCTGTACACATTGGGCCAAGGTAGAGGGCCAGCGGGTTTTTTTTTTTCTCTTTATTTTTCGGGGGAAATCCTCATGGACTACCTCCGCCTGGGGAAAGGCGGAGGGACGTGCCGGACTCTTACCGGCTAAAACCACTCCGGTGTCTCCTCGCACGTGCGCGCGGGGCCAGCGTGTTGGGCCAACGTGTAGACATCTACTTGGCGGTATCAACATACCGCCAAGTAGATCTCTATACGTTGGCCCAACACGCTGGCCCACTACCTTGGCCCAATGTGTACAGCCGCCTTAATCTCTTGCAATAACCAGGATATCAAATGCACGTAGTAAACAGAAACCTAGGAAACATAAATTATAGATGACCTACTTTCATCCGCAGGATTGGAAAAGATTGGCAAGTGATACGCAATAACTGGGCTACTATTATTACGCCGGTTTCTTAAGAGAGTATACGAGCTCTTTCACTTAAAGTATTCATTATATAGTGATCACAGGCATTACTGGCGTTATAACTGTTTCGAGAATTAACTGCACGGTTGTATAGTGGTTTAGGTACTCACATATCGCCTATCATGTACTGCGCTCCAAAGGATCTTTTCTTAAATAATGATTACGAGTTGCAATATGCAGTCTATCGTCCTTTTGGATACTGACGCTGTCTATAAAAATATATAATTTAACTTTGTCTTTTAAAATCAGACATGTCGTCTTTGACAACGGAGTTAAGACAACCGTTTTTGCATCGTTTATCTTGGCCTAAGGCATTGCGCGACCATAATTATTTTAGCCTTATATAACCTTCCTTTTAATAATAAAATTGTATATAAGACCAATAGGTAAATTATTAGACTGGCAACATTAGCCGTATATAATAATAGTAAAGTAAATCAAATATTACTCCCTTAAATCAAATATTAGAATCTATAGTAGGGGACCTTTGACACATTATAATAATAATATAATATTCTACCACATACACACAACACCATCTAGCCCAAACTAAGCAGAGCTTGTAATATGGGTACTAGACTATGGATAAACATACATAATTATATACTCTTTTTTTTTGTAAATACATACATATTATACATAGAAACACCCAGACCAAGACAAACATCCATGTTCATGCACACAATTGTTTGACTTGTGCGGGAATCGAACCCGCGACAAAGGCGTGGCAGTCGGTTACACTAACCACTACGCCATCGAGGCCGTCGTCACATTGTTTTAAAGGAACCCCAAAGTCAGTGTGAACTGAAAGCCATGTTTCCAATACTGAACACGCTTCGTACTGTGGCCCGACACTCGGTGGGAATTTACTGTAGAATACAAACTTGTTGCATACACGACCTGTACTATAACCAGTCCAGTTGCAATACACACATACACGAACTCATATCAATTCACTGACGGGGTAGGCAGAGAAAAAGGCTTTAAACCTTCTATGATTCTGATCTTAATACCTTTTTCTTTCTCATTATGTACATGCTTCTTGAACGCTCGTCGACTTAAGCTCTTGGTAATAGTATCTTATCTTATGTCTGGGCCAGTTAGTGCAGACCGGCGACACTTCGACCCAGTGGGATCTTTTGTGTCGACACTCTCCCAATAACGACTGCCATAGGTGTTCATGGCAATCGGGACCAACGGCTTAATGTGCTCTCCGAGGCACGGAGCAGGCGATAATTGTCAATCAATACGCACATAATTTCTAAAAGTCATATAACTTTCGAAAGTCAGAGGTGCGCGACGTGGGTTCGAACCCGAGAGACCCTCTGCATTGAAGTCTGTTGGTCTCCCCAGAGCTATCGCTGCTGTTCATGTGTTAAAATTATTAAATTATTTTAGATATTGGTCCGTAATCATTTTAAAATATATACAATAAATATAATACGAAGATCATAATTACTGGACGGTGAGCGTAGCGGTTTAAACTTTAAGTAGTTGCTTCGGTACTGTCGATGCGCCGAGTATTGTACGATGATCACCTCACGGGATTATAATTTGTGTGAACCACAAATAGTTGTTCCCAGTCTGGGTGGTCTTTGTGTCCGTTGTTTAAAAGTTTGTGAAGTCACCCCCGACACAGGAATTATTTCCTAGTGAGGAACATTCAAAAAAGTCATTTTATTTAAAAGTTATGCAATTTTTCTCAGAATCGTTTTAAAAATCAATTAATATAACAAAAAGAAATATTTCAGTAAAAACGGCAGGTGTAGGTTGTTGTGGAAACTCCCACACCTGCCGAGCGGTAGAAATACCCTGGTCCTATATCCACTCAGCCACATGGCTCTTGTAGAAACAATTCAAATATAGGCGAATAGTTTCAGCTTTTGAGCATGCGCAGTAGTAAGCAATCACACGACTTTCAATCTTCGGTACATCATCGCACTGTTCGATAAATTGGGAACGCAATTGCAGCGGTTAATTATCAAGTTCGGAAATATGGTTTTCCTGTAAATTTAATAATGATTCTAAGAATTGTAGGTATATTAATTGTAGTATATTTTGTTTTGTTTGGATGAGTCCAGAGTGGTATAAAATTAAACTTTCATCGATATATGTCGTAATCCTGTACAATTGGCGTTATAATTGTACTGTCTGTCGCGGTTTCACCCACGATTATGATAACTGTTCATACATCCTGCTATAGTAAACTGACTAACTAAAGCACAGTTTTCTTTTTCAAATCTTACTCTTACTTTCAGAGACTTCATACAATTATATAAAAATCAATCTATTGAGCTTTCTTATAATAATTAGGGTTATTTGGATTGTTATACGTTATTATAATATAAGATATGTATGTAAGATTAAAGTTTGCCATCAGTTTATGTAAAGGAAATATCTTTACATATTTTATGTATATTGATTAGATTAATTCGGAATGCATATAACGCCTACCAATAGGCAAATTCGCGTAATAAAAGCGTTAAAAATTGAGTACTTATTTAAACTCAGGGCCATAAATATTATTATAGTATTCTCTTCAATTAAAACAATAGTCAAATGTGCACAAAAATTACAAATTAGTTCACATTAATTTGACGTCGATTATACTAGATTGAGACACTACTCATTTTGATCTGTTTTTATGACGAGTATTGGCCTTCAGACTGAAACATAATTTATTTGCTTTTACTTCAAGGTATATTAAGAACCTTTGTATTTTATTAGTTTGTATATTATATAGCCGATATACTACATTTTGTACGAACAATTTACACACACAATATACTTTTTTTTACTGAACTCCTTCTACACGACTGGACCGATTTGATGAAAAACATTGTGCCTGTTTGAGTGCAGCCTCCGATGATATTAATTTACAATAATACCCGATAGGTGGCGCTGCCACTGCGTCACAATGTTTAGGCAGGACAACGTTTGTGAGATCCGCTGTTTATTATGTAATATGTGAGTATTTAGTCTTTATAATAAATGTATTATAACGGCTAAATAACTTCGTTGCCAGGTATATTTTAAGGGCTATACTATTATTATACATTTAGTATTACTTAAGCAGGGCCAGCCGAAAGGTAGCAGTTAGCGATCTACGAGTCAAGAAAATTGCTACGATTTCGTAGCAGTGCCGTGCTACGAGCTACGAATCGTAGCACAGATTCTACACACGACTCGTTGAATGTAGACAACATAAAGGATCCACATGCAAATTGATGCCGAGTTATTGCGACTGAGTTTCATGAAAGGTTTAAGTAATAAATCTATTACTGACTCGCTCTTACCTCTTGAAGTCCAGTTTGAAGTGAATGCCATGAGAGAAAAGAAGACTAGAATAATCGATTTATTGGTACAAACAAACACATAAAATGAAGTACTAAGAGTTTCTGGTAAGAAAACTGGGCTAATGGGGTCGTTTTGTATCGTTGCTCTACATATTATATTATATTATATAGTATCATGGTTGTAACATCATCTTATCTATTATGTATATCGTATTATGTGTATCATAGTATATTATACGTAGATATCTTTGATTATTATTTCGACTGCTTCAATGGCGTAGTGGTAGCCTATGCGACTGCTGTGCATAAGGTCTTGGATTTAATAGTTGGGTCGACCTAGTGTTATTGACTTTTCCGTTAAGAAATTATTAGTAGCTGCACGGATTCTGGCATTGTGCCTGATAAACAGCATACGCAGGTCCTAAAAACATAGTTGGCGATATATGGGTGCTATATACTTATAGGCGTGAGACTATAATTATATGTATGTATATATAAATTTGAACTAATATCCGTAATATGAATCCTTATCAAAAAATCCTTACTAAATATTATAAATTCGAAAGTAACTCAGTCTGTCTATCTGACCGTCTGTCTGTTACTTTTTCAACGGCTAAACCAGGCAACCAATTTAGATAAAATTTGGTACAGATATATTTTAAAACTTGGGGAAGGACATAGACTACTTTTTATTGATGTACCTAGGTACCACGCGGGCGGAGCCGCGCGCAGAAGCTAGTAATAATATAATTATTATAAATGCAAATGTGAGTTTGTTTGTTACCCTTTTAACTACTTGGCCGATCATTACGAAATATTGCATACACTTTGTCAGGGATACAGAAAAGGACATAGGGTACCTTTCATCCAGAAAAAGGTACTAACTGTTCCCAAGGGATATACATTTATTGAGCTCTAGATTTTGTCCGTGGCATCGCTCGCGGTAATGTAGGTTAGCTTTGATTAATAACAGGATTTGATTTTTTCTGGATGAAAGGTACACTATGTGCTTTTTTGTTCCCCTGACAAAATGTATGCAACATTTCAGGATGATCGGTCAAGCCGTGCATCGGTGATCGGTCAAGCAGGTGAAAGCCTAACAAAGAGTAATATTAGTAAAGATATCTATTAACGCAATCAAACTGCAGGGAAAATCTAGTATAATATAATACGCATTAATTGCATAATAAATAAATGTATTGTATTTCTATTCTAATCTACGATATACGTTTGAATAACGACCGGCTGTTCAAACACTAGTTATAATTTATTGAAGTTATTGCTGCTTTAACAGTTTGTGTTTCAGTAATAGCACGTAATCCAATAATAGTTTGTAGTTAAAATAGCTCTAAGCTAAAAATTGATCACTTTCATAGATAATTTTAAAAGGCATTTAAATATAAAGATGCCACTTTATATAAAGAAAATCGGTAACAAAATTTATACTAACCATTTCATCAATATTTTTTGAATGGCTATTTTTAAATCTATATTTTTTTCCATGTATAGTTGTCTGTACTTAGGTCACTATGACATATCAACCATGATGTAATTATGGCGGATTGAAACGATGAATACGATTGATACTGAGCGATATAAATTTAAATACACATTTTATAAAAGATTACTAATTTTATTTTCAATAATTATTATATAATAGTGTACTATTCACGAAATATTAATGTGTTTTTAACATAACCATTGTATTTTTTGCAGTACCAGGCTCGGTGATATTATGATATTTTCTTGACAGAAAACACCAATAAATGTTTGCATGACCTGGAAATCGAATGCATGAATTACAGTTCTGGATCCGCACCGCTTATTAACAGCTTTAAATTCAAAATTAACCAACGGGTTATGCGACATCCATGTTTATTTGTAGTACCCATGTGCACCTTGAATATCAGCTACAATAGTCCACTGACGCGTATGGCTCGGTTATATGATGAGAGAGTTACCAAGTCAAATAACGCAATTGACATCTTTGCCATGAAATTTAAAACTTATAGGCACTTACTTTTGCAATAGGGACACAAGTTTTGTTTGTTTAATTTTTTTTTTTATTCTAATTATTTTATTTTGTGTTTTATTTTAATTGTTTATATTTTTGTGTATTTTCAATGAGTTTGTATTTAGTATTGCATGCAAGTAATCTCTCTTAGAAAAGAAAATGTGTACAATGCTATGCATACCTATTACCTGTGTAATTACAATTCATTTAGAAATAAGGAAGCCATTACTAAAATTTGTGTAATTGTACCGTTGGTGTGCTTATTCAATAAAATAAAATAAAATAAAATATGCTTCCCTTTGTTTTAAAAAGTTTAACTTTATTATAGTCATAGTAACTTAGATAACAAACAACTAGAGCATTCTAGATATCCCCTGTAGCTAAGTTAGAATGCTTGTGTGAAGAGTGCCTTGAAATTGGTATGTACTAAATAGGACTCAAATCCACGACTATTCGATCGCAACACCAATGTCTTCTCCATTGGGCTACGGGTAGCCGTATCCCAATGGTTAACATAGTTTCATTTGTGTTAGTGAATATTCTATCATTACAGTAGTATAATGATAGAATATACACTAAATCATAATTATAATTTATGTAAGAAGATTTTCCTCGTTGGAATTTATTGGAAAAGTCGCCATGCGAAACTTTAAATCTCGATTTATTATCTATATATTAATACGTGAAGCAAAAACTTTGTACCCCTTTTTTTTTTACGACTCGATGGCGTAGTGGTTAGTGTAACCGACTGCCACGCCTGAGGTCGCGGGTTCGATTCCCGCACAAGTCAAACATTTGTGTGCATGAACATGGGTGTTTGTCTTGGTCTGGGTGTTTCTATGTATAATATGTATGTATTTACAAAAAAATAAGTATATATGTATGTTTATCCATTGTCTAGTACCCATAGTACAAGCTCTGCTTAGTTTGGGCTAGATGGTGTTGTGTGTATGTGGTAGAATATTATTATTATTATTATTATAAAAATTGCGCGGACGGAGGAGTATGAAATTTAGCAGAATTAAAGTTTATATGAAGAAGGAGGGGCGAATCCTAATATTTATATAAAATATGCATTATAAATACATTAAATTAATGAAAAAACACTACACGCACACAAACATGCATTTGACACACGCAGTCGAAGCCCGTAACTATGGTTACATATATCAATATATAATGACATATATCAGCAATATCTTACAGGTAAACTTTGATCGAATTTCGAGCACTAGGCGACCGCTAGTAATTGTAATTACTCATGTGAAGGATTTTGTGCGTATAGATATATTTGCTCTACAATACTGTACTTTTTATATAAACACTTACTGTGTAAAGGAAATAAATATGTTTGGAGCGATTCAGAGAGTAGTGCCATCTCAGTCCCCCATAGCATCTAGCGGACGTGACAGCGGGGAAGCCTACCTCACCCCCGCAAGGTTAAAGGACAGCATCATATTTTTCATCGCCTTCAATCACATTGGCGTTGTAGAATAGTAACAATTTCGATACCAATCACACCGCCAAAAGATTTTCACAACCAACATACCGCACCGCTATTGGTTAAATAATTCATAAACACTCACAAAGGCTAGAAACCTGATACTGAAGATACATGAATGATGGTGCGGCTTGAAGAAAGTTCAACTTGCAGCTATCAGTATAGGTCAGGGATATGAGCAGCGATAGCTCAGTGGGGAGACCAACAAACTGCAATGCAGAGGGTCTCGGGTTCGAACCCACGTCGCGCACCTCTGACTTTCGGAATTATATGACTTTTGGAAATTATGTGCGTATTGAGTGACAACAGCTATCACCTGCTCCGTGCCGTACGTTTAGCCGTCGGTCCCGGCTGCCATGACCATCTATGGCAGTCGTTATCGGGAGAGTGTCGACACAAAAGATCCCACTGGGTCGAAGTGTCGCCGGTCTCCACTGGCTGGCCCCCACATAAGATAAGATAAGATAGGTCAGGGATATCACTGACTATATTATATACTGCGGTTACAACAGTAGTTAAAGCAGCCGTATTTAATAAATTACCAAAAATAACATCAATTTTATTAGAAAATATATGAATAGTAAATAAATTCAATTTCGATTACAAAGTTCTCAATAACTTATAAGAAACTCTAATAGCCGTGTCGCCGACATTGAAAATCGCAATCCTTTATGTAGGCGCCAGTATTGTTTTGGCAACCGTCTCAAAATATTTGTAAATAACATAACAGCACAGAGAAATTTACCGACTCCATATTCAAAATCAATCTATTAGAAGAAATACATTAAATTAATGAAAAAATACTACATGCTCACAACCATGCATTTGACACACGCAGTCGCATCGCGTTCGTAGTATTTCGGCATGGTACAGTTGATGTCGTACAATTCATCGTAACTATTAACGTTACATACCTTAAGTACCTATTGCAATTCCGCGGTATGTATAATAACGATGAAACTTAAAATTTTAATCAATTATGGTCCAAATTCGACCACTTGGCGACCGCTGGTAAACATAAAAGCTTCTAAAAATCTTATATGCCGGACGAATGGCAGTACAGGTATTACATTTAGGCTGCAACTTACTGTTTCATACCGTCACAAAATAACTAGCGACAGCGGTATCTGCCACTCAAAATCTTACCTATGTAGATTAGTACTTCAGACTGCTCTCGAAGTTCTATACCTACATTAACCTACTTCGCATATCAGTACATAGTATGAATAGATAGATGCCTCTAGAAATCTTATATACTAGACGAAATATAGTATAGTTAATACTATTAACTTCTTGAATGTCTAGTGGAAATATATAAAAAATAATTAAAAATTCATTGTGCAAACAATACACAAACGGACAAATGTATGTGCGCTCGACACTTGACTCATTAACGAGTCAAGTGTGCAGCGGACATACATTTGTCGTTTTATTTTTTAATTTTGATGACTCATTTTTGCGGACAGCGTATGTCCGCTCGACACTTGACGGGTTAAGCTCATTGCCTGCAACGGTAAAACTTATCCTGACCAAAAAATTTACTTTATAATTTTTAAATTACTTCTTCTGCACTAAAATCATTTCTGTGTTGTGAGGAAGTTTACATACAATCAAACAACGGACACAAAGAACACCCAGACTCTAAAATTGGTGAATCACACAATTTTGTTGCCCATGAGGGTACCAAACCCATAACACAAGACGCTGTGACAATGGGGAGGCAAACACTTAAACCCCTTTCGGAAATGGTGAGCAGAGTGGCCACGTCGGACTCACCCGGGAAAAGTTCGAACGCCTTGGGGTCCGTTCACACAGACCGGCTCGGAGAGCATCGGCCCGCTTTTTTCTTTTCACACAGACCGGATCGTATACGCTTGGAATTGGCCAGAGCGGAGCCGCCAACTATTTCACATAGACCGGCTGGAAGAGATCTGAAAGCGGATGCGCTCCGATCGGCTGCGCGAGCGAGAAAGAGCACGTAATCGGAGCCGGTCGGCTCCTCTTAATATTTCACACGAAGCGCGTTCAAGCATTCTTAATGACAAAAGAAGTGTACATGCAAAAATAAACCTTACTACAATTACTCAAAACTCTGTTTCCAACGTGATAAAAATCTGCTCTCCTCTCCGAGGCGGTCTGTGTGAACGGACCCTTGGGCACCACCGATCAAACCCACCACGGTGCACCAACTCGCCGCCTTGAATGGTAGGTGGGTCGCTGGAACTAAAACTACATCAGCGATCAACCACTTAAACCCCTACGCCATGCCTACAGTGGAATAAAGCAAATAACTACGAACAGTGGCAACTTGCACTTAAAACGTTAACTATGCAGATTAGTAGTTCAGACTGCTCTCGAAGTTCTAAATCTGCATTAGCCTGCTTTGCTTAAGCATCACTACATAGTACACGTAGATATAATATTGAACAGAAAGTTGTGACCCCATTATGACTATGCATTCGTATTACTACGATGGTGGCATAAATTTGCATGGTTGGGCCGCAATTAACGGAATCAAGGATATGCACGTGTAAATGCTGAGCCACATGCTTACCTTTTACACGATGAAGGTCCACTTTGAATAAATTCAGTAAAAGATGGACAGTGTTTACATTTGAAGTAGATATATTTTTCTGTGTGATTGGCTTACTATACAGCGCATAATAGAAAGGTATGATCATATTTAAGCATTACATAATATAGAAATTGTACGAAAAAATAATAGCGACAAATAAATCCGTATCCATAGTTTTAACAAAGATATAGAAATTTATTTTTATCGACTTATCAATCATATCAGCACGTTCTAGTCTATACATAAATAATACTAATAGTTGACTTCGTTACATTCGTGATCTCAAAACTAACAAGGCGCAATTTTGTTAGTAATGTAATGCCTTTGTTTTGACTCTTAAATAATAAATAAATAACATTTATTTTAAGTCATAAAAATGTTGTATAATAAACAGCACGATAAAATCTGTATAAAGTTTCCGTCGATAGACCACGTAAGCTATTTTTCAGATACACACTACGACCCTTTAATATAAGGATGCCGATAAATCACCTGCATAGAGAAAGATGATAATCAAACTATGACGTAATCCAGCATAAAAGTACCTGATTTTTTCCAGAATATCCATCAATTTTCTAAAGCGCTTTCAATCTCAATAATGCATGGGGTTAATCTGCTCCAATTATACGCCAGCTCTCGTGACGTCAAGGAGCTCAGGAACGATGCATCGGGCTTACCTACAATTAGATACTCATCTTATCTGAGTCCGTTTGAAGTGAATACTAATTACATTATCACGTGTTTTTATCGTTACGATTATTAAAATAATCTGTATTATGTAAAGTCGTTCTAATATTTATTACAACATCTTTATAAACATATTTCGTGTACATAAACAGGTACGGGTAATACAGACCAACGATGGTACATGATTCGTTAATTTATTTGTTAATTTACATACTAAAGTATTGGTGATTAAATTGACAAACTGTATTATAAATAGTTAACTTATGCGTTATTAATTGGCGTACGTATACATATGTCTTTTCATGTAAAATCAATCTATTGTTTTTCTGTATAGAATTAAAATATATTAGTATGCCCATTCAAAAAAGTAGAGTGTGATAACACCACCATATGCGATATTATTTAAAAGTAAACTTTAAAGAAGTACAGTTATCCATATACATAGTTCATTTTTATTACTAGGTTTTTTAGATAAAGAAACAAAACATTTAAATACCTATGGTTACTGCTTACAGATTATATTCATTATCTTATAAATAGAGATGATAAATAAAGATAGGTTCTATATTGTTTTATTTTATTTTTCTTTTTATTGTCTTTAGCTGCCAGTATGTACGCTATTTGTTTATAAGAGTGCGCCGAACGTAAGACAGATAATGACAGAGCTCGTACGGCGCATATTCAAATGGGCGCGCTGCCGCCATAGTAAAATTGTATGGAGTATTTGAAGTGCTTTTTTGAGAAATATGTATCTTTATTGTCAACCAATAACTTAAATATTTGGGACGGACAAATTGTAATACAACTATTTATGTTTCGTTTAAGCTGTAAAATAGGATAGATTTCTACTGTTATAATCTAAAAATCACGTAACATGAGCTTAAGTTTTTAATTAAATTTACGTAATTTTGTAGGCGAAAATACCAATTATTTTAAGTTTTTTACACGGAGTAATTGTAAACACATTCATTGTTATGGTAAATATATATTTTATATTTGTATTAAACAAAAAGTGTTGATTTTATTCACTTAACTGCGACCGCCTGTTTTGGCACATTTCGCTCGGCGCAGTCTTAAACAAAATAATTAACCAGAATGGGATTATGTCTATCCTATCATTGTGTTATAACTACGATACGTGTAATTTTTGTTATTTCTGTATGCGAAATACATGATTCCTTTTAGATACTGCAGTTCTGATAACCGACAACATAATATGTTCTGCGGCCGACAAGTACTGAGGAACAACAAAATTCGAATAAAACTTAATTTGCTCCTCCGTGCTGTGTAGCAAACCGTCCTAACTTCCGTAGGGCGTACTCTTTGTTTTGGACAGAGTTTAATATATTTTTGCTCAAAGTTTTCACGTTTTAAACACAGTGTAGCGCCAAACTTCAGGCTGGAGTTGGGTATTTACTAAGGGTATATTTTCTTAGTCTATATTATGCTGTCTCGGACGATCCAAACATTGGAATAAAACAAGTGAACTTTTATAGCTGAAGATAGTTTCAATGCAAGACTGCTGATTAATTCATTTGTGCATTAAACGTTTTTTAGGACATTATTTATGCTATTGAGTATAGATAATTTTTTAACATAAACGTTGTGCTAAGTGGTGGCTCTTTACAGCATAAAAATATGTACATGTATATTTATAGATACACTTATGCGTGCGACTGCATTGTCTTATGGCTATATCATCGAAGTGATATGCAGTATTACACACGTATTTTCTCACTTATGGTTTTCAGTTATATTTATTAGGGAGCCGGTCTATTACTGTTTACTAGTCACAGTTTCAGCCAACATACTAACTATATTTTTACAGTAGAATCTAAGAATACTGCAGTCACATTTAAAACCACTGTGCCATCGTGATTGTCGAAAATATGTGATTTGACGATTTTCGTAATGTTTTCTTTTTTTATTTTTTTTTTGCTCGTCAAGTTGACCACACTGACATTAATGGTAAGCAGTCGTGTGGTCTAAGAGCAGTGGCCTCCACACCACCCTCATAGCAGCCGAAGCGATGTTGAGGTCTCTACTTTGACGGCCTGAGAAGATGCTTTTTCACGCCCCGCTTAAAGGACCCAGGATTGAAGGAAGAAGGAAACACGTGCCTTGGCAGAGAATTCCATGCCTTGGTCGTTCGGCAGAGGTATGAGGACCCAAACTTGTTGGTACGCGCTCTAATCGACTCTACCGTGTAAGGATGGCATCTGATCCCAGCACGCGTTGTTCTGGGTTCAATTGATGTTGGTTGTTTCAAAGTACGTAAAATGTTAGAGACTGAATGCGACCTGTTTTCTCATTTATGGTGCCAAATCAATACACGTTCTTGTTATTGGGTGCTATCTGTACTTATTAGGACCCGGAGTTGAATATCGTATTATTAGTTTTCTAGAGTCTCAAGTACTAAAATATCAAGAGAAATCCCATGTTTCAAAAAAAGGTATTTGCAAATAGGTGTATTTATATGATTCTGATAATTTTGCTCATTCAGATCACTTACTATTGGCATTGCCGTGAGATGAACTATAACAATTTTTGTTGTCCATATTGGGATCTCAAAAATAATACATATTTTGGTTGGACTGTTAGACTGCCACGCAAAGGTCTCGAGTTCGAACACAAGCCTCACATATCTGACTTTTCGAAGTTATGTGCGTTTATATACGCACATAACTTCAAAAAGTCAAATGTTAATTGTTACTTATCGAGAGATTTAACGATTTAGGCAAACATGGTGTAGAACTAACAGAAAATATATTATAACATTATTTGAAGCATTTAATTTTAATAGCAGCGATAGCTCAGTGGAGAGACCAACAGACTACCTACAATGCAGACCTCGGGTTCGAACCCACGTCGCGCACCTCTGACTTTCGGAAGTTATATGACTTTTCGAAATTATGTGCATATTGATGGACAATTATCGCCTGCTCCGTGCCTCGGAGCGCACGTTAAGCCGTCGGTCCCGGCTGCCATGAACATCTATAGCAATCGTTATTGAGGAGTCAGTGCCCTCTAATTTCCTGACACTGGTGTAGACTTAGGGTATCGTTAGGTTGCGGAGGTCAGATGGCAGTCGCTCTGTGTAAAAACTGATATCCAGTCAAATCCGGTTAGACTAGAAAGCCGACCTCAAGTGACTTGGGAATAATAAAGGCTAGGGAGAAGAAGATTTGAAGCATTTAATTTTAATTTCTCCATATTTCTATATAATTTTTTGTATTATGTTATTGTTTATGATTTTCACGATACAGGCTTGCCTAGTGTGAAAACCACAGAATTATTTTTGTTTAACTCTGCAAGCGCTTGGCAAGTTTCTTAATTTTATAACGTGTTTTAGTTTTGTAAGATTTTCTAATTTGTTAAACGCTGTAATAAACAATTTCCATTATTTTCATTTTCAATCCTGCATGTTGAAATTTCTCGAAGTTATCTGCCAACCTACACTAAGCCAGCGTGGTATCTCAATGAGAGCGGCTAGTGTCCAGCATTAAGACAATTTATCTAAAAGGCTAATATTAAATTATATATTTTATTTAAAAATTTGTTGTTCTGTTTGGATATATCAGTCATGTGAGAACGCACCAGTAAGACGAAAATGGTCGCAATTGTTAAATTCAGCATGGAAAACATAATCATTATGATTCTATTTAAAAAATCCAAATGGTGTTGAAATATAAATGAAAAATAATTACAAAACCGAAAGAGTTACCTTGAATAAAAGCAGAATTTAAAAGCTCACAAAAATTTGGAGCGATCGGAATCTGGCTTTATTAGGCATTTTCTTTGCGATTATACTAATACCCAGAGGAAATCTCCTGTTTCTCAACATTATGAAGATTATATCCAGGAGGGAAAAAGTCTTTTAGTTGAGATAGAAATACTTTTGTGCTCTCAAGGCACTTCCGTGAGTTATATTTTGTTAATTTCTTTAGCTTTTTATAGAACTTTTACTAGATAACTACACAAATAATAATAGACAATCTATAAAATAACAGGTATTTCTCCTTTATGGATTTTATTACTACATGGCTGGCGTAGTAGATTAAGTGATCGCCTTGCTAATGCTGCTATGCCGAACGTTGTGGGTTCGATCCCTTCGAAGGACAATTTTTTGTAATCCGGTAATTCTTGTTCCGTTCCTGGTTGTTATTTGTGCCCGTTGTGTGAATGCTTTGAGGAGGAAAAGTTGCCTTTTAAAAAGAAAATATTTCCATACTAACCCTATTAAATGTGCATGAAAAGAAAAGATGTATGGAAAGTATATAACCTATAAATCACCACGGTAGCAATTTGCAGCTGAATGCATTTTACATCCCTCCAGAACATTATAGCGTCCTAAATTCCACTAGCTTATCGAAAGTGGCATTTTCACATTATCCATGAAAAGCTATTATTCGACTCGGTCGATATTCAATATTCCTAGACATATTCCCTTCACATCTTTAGAAATTGTTAAGTGAATATAGGCTTGAGCCATCTGTTGCATTCAATTATTCGTTTAAGAATTTTGATCTCTTCAAACTAATTGACGCCAAATAAATAATGATATTTTAAATTATGGCAAATAATTGTTAGGGTTAATTTTAGGGTAACCACTTGGACTGCACAGATGGCGTAATGATTTAAATGGTCGCCTCTCTAGCTAATGCCGTCACACCGTTGCCGTCACACAGTGTTGTGGGTTCGATCTCCACACAGGACAATAATTTGTGTGATCCACAACTTATTGTTCCAAGTCTAGGTGTTCTTTGTGTCCGTGGTTTGAATGTTAGTAAAGTCATCCGCGACACAGGAATGATTCCTACTGCGACGTTGTAACGTTGAGGAACACCGTGGTAGGTTTTTCGGTATATTATATCCCCGGGTGAATCATAACATAACCACTCTGCAGCCTACGGAGAGGTATGTATCAAATCATTATGCGATGTAAAAATGCTTTTGACTATACTGCCTATTGGATCCTAATAATAAACCAACGTCTCAACAAAACAAATACACTGGACCGCAAAGAAGAAGGGTCGGTTAGAAAATCTTCAATATCTTCAAAAGTACCTGACCTAGCTGTATGAAATTAAGACTAAATTAAAGATTATTTAGTGCTACATAAAATAATATAACACTTTTTTATTTTTGATACTTGTATAAAAGACTGAAAATGTAAAATAATGGTCGTTTTTGAATTTAGTACCAAAAAGTTCAAATCAATTGTTTCGCGTTTGTTTTAGTTTTGCAATAAAAAAGTTATAAATATAGTGTCTCTGCCTTATAAATTTTATTATTCTGAAGTCATCATGTCGTTAACCCCTAAAGAATGTACCAGGATCCTGACAATGCTTGAAGATGGGCACAGTCAGCGAAATACAGCGAGAACTGTTGGTGTGACGATTTCTACAGTTCAGCGAGTACTCCAGCGTCTCCATGCAACTGGATCCAATCTTCGAAGACCAGGAACAGGCCGAACAAGGTGCACGACGGTGCGGGAGGATCGCTATATGGTGTCAACAATTTTAAGAAATCGCTTTCTTACGGCTGTTGAAGTAAAGAATCATCATTTACGAGCTGGAGGAAACAATCTGAGTACGGATACAGTAAGGCGGCGTCTGGGTGAAGCAAATTTAAAGCCATTAAGACCTGCAAATGGCCCAAAACTAGAAAGACACCACAGAAACTCAAGGTTGAGTTATGGTAGAGAACATGAGAATTGGACTCTGAATGACTGGTTATGTTTCTGAAGAGTTATGCTTTCAGACGAATCTAGATTCTGTTTATACAAGTACGACGGGAGGAAAGAAGTGTACAGAAGACCGGGAGAGTGCTATAACCAAGCCTGTATAGAAGAAAAAGTACCATACGGCGGCGGCTATGTTCGCGTGTGGGCTATTTCTTCCGAAAGCCGAACTGAGCTAGTGGTGATAGAAAATGGAACTTTAACTGCAGAAAGATATGTTACTGAAATTTTGAATGACTACGTTGGTCCATTTTTAGTGGACATGGGCGAGAATGCCGTTTTTATGCAAGACAATGCCCGCCCGCATATAGCTCAGATAGTGTTTGCGTATTTTCAAGAAGTCGGTATCACACACATGAAGTGGCCAGCACGCAGCTCCGACTTAAACCCCATTGAGCATGCATGGGACAAACTGGGACGACGTGTACGTCAGCGGCATCCGCCGCCAATCACGCTACATGAAATGAAAGAAGCTCTAATAGAGGAATGGCAGAATATGCCGCAGCATCGCCTCAAAAACCTAGTAGAAAGTATGCCAAATCTCATAAGAGCAGTATTGCGAGCTCGTGGAGGCAACACAAAAAATGTTGTACCCCTTTTTAAGATAATTGCGCGGACGGAGGAGTATGAAATTTGGCACAGTTAAAGTTTATATGGAGAAGGAGTGGCGAATCCTATTATTTTTATAAAATATGCATTAGAAATACATTTAAATTAATGAAAAACACTACACGCACACAATCATGCATTTAACACACGCAGTCGAATCGCGTTCGTAGTATTTCGGCATTGTTCATCTGACGTCGTATAATTCTTCGTAACTATGGTTACATATACCTTATTTATATGTAATAAAGAAAAAAGAAAACAAAGTAACAAGCTTAGGAATAGTAATTTGTTTAAAAAAGATAAGTAAATTAACCTGTATAGATTTGGTAAAATTTAAATGAAATGTGGTTATAAGATTGAAGTTATAGACAATAAAACCTAAGTAATGGTCAAACTTAAAATTGAAAATAATTATGGTCAAATTTTGACCAGTGGGCGACCGCTAGTATTAACAAAACCGTAACAAGTGGACATAATATTTAATATTTCACACACTCGTGTTCATAGATTCCATGTCACATATATAAACGGCTTAATTTACATACATACATACACAGATTCATGCCCGTTTCCCAGAGGAGTATGTACGAATTAACTAATTTCTACATTTGAAAGTTATATGAAGAGGGTATCTTGGTGAAACTTACGTCGGTCAAATAGTTGGCTGACGTTATCAGTTTCACAAATGTACTATTATAGGTATACTACTACAAGTTTATATTTAATCCTAACTAATATTATAAAAGCGAAAATGAGTTTGTTTGTTTGTTCCCTTTTCACGCCTAAACCACTGAACCGATCATCCTGAAATTTTGCATATACGTTGTCAGGTGTACAGAAACGGACATAGGCTACCTTTCATCCCGAAAAAAATTACTGTTCCCGAGGAACAACAATAACGTTCCTATGATAATAGATGGCGCCACATGTCTTTCGAACCATGATTGAATTATATTATTACAAGCAGAGTACAACCCAAATTGATTGTCAAATTCTAAATTAACGCGAGCGAAGCCGCGGGCAAAAGCTAGTAACTTATAACTATAGAGTTATAAGTTATCATATGTTTATTTACTATTGATTGATTTTTATAAGTTAGTAGCGACATACCCCGGCTTCGCACGGGTAGTGGAAAACCTTAACAAATTATACGCCTAAACCTTTCTCATAAATCACTCTGTCTATTGGTAAAAACCGCATGAAAATCCGTTCAGTAGTTTTTGAGTTTATCGCGAAGAGACAGACAGCTGTCCCGCACGGTTTTACCCACATTCTAACCACGTGTGATGTTATGTAGCCTATAATAATATGACTTCTGCATAAAATAGCTTTATAATGATAAAATAATAATTTAAATCAGTCCAGTAGTTTATTGAATCTACACATTACAAAGAAATATGCGAACAAACTCTTTAAAACATTAGTATGGCTTAAGTTTTACATTAGTGTATATAAAAGACGTATTACTGAAGCATTTTCTATGGAACAAATCCCACTGACATTCCTACCGCTTTAATATCTTTGTAGCCAGATTACCGCTGATAATAAAACTGTCTTGCAACTAAGAACTAATTTAATTAGAAGCTCAAGCAAGGAGTTGGATAAAGGAAGTCCACCTGCCTTCATATCAAAGCGGGAGATATTTATACATTTTTCAAAATAAGCTTAAGAATATAACGAAGCCTCATATTGAGCTATACCTATCTTATCTTATCTTATATGGGGGCCAGTCAGTGCAGACCAGCGACACTTCGACCCATGGGGATCTTTTGTGTCGACGCTCTCCCAATAACGACTGCCATAGATGTTCATGGCAGCCGAGACCAACGGCTTAACATGCTCTCCGAGGCACGGAGCAGGCGATACTTGTCAATCAATACGGACATAATTTCGAAAAGTCATGTAACTTCCGAAAGCCAGAGGTGCGCGACGTGGGTTCGAACCCGAGACCCTCTGCATTGCAGTCTGTTGGTCTCCCCACTGAGCTATCGCTGCTCGAGAGCTGTACCTAATGCCAGTAATATATATGTATATGGCAGAAAAGGCTATATCCACGGCAAATCGTTTTATTGACACGAAATTAGCATAAAATACAAGTTCAGAAGTGACTTGTAAATTGTCTGTGAAAACATAATGTGTGATAAGACAATTTGAATTAATTTCATTAATTAAATAATAATATAATATAATATTCTATCACATACACAACACAATCTAGCCCAAACTAAGCAAAGCTTGTACTATGGGTACTAGACAATGGATAAACATACATATATACTTTTTTTTGTAAATACATACATATTATACATAGAAACACCCAGACCAAGATAAAATCCATGTTCATGCACACAAATGTTTGACTTGTGTGGGAATCGAACTCGCGACCTCAGGCGTGGCAGTCGGTTACACTAACCACTACGCCATTGAGGCCGTTTATATGAGGAAAAAGCTTCTTATAAATTATTTTCGTCGCATTTTGTCGTATCACAAGCAATATTTTCTTAATCCAACCTAAATCAACGTGACGTAAGATGTTGAACTCATATATAAATTTAATTTTAGATTTGGTAATATTATTTGCATCGGTATGTGTAAACATTTCAGTTTCGTACAATAAATGACTGTTTATTATTTATAGGTGTGCCTGCGGTTTCACCTGCGTTTATCGTTACTGCGCCGCCCCCGTGGGTCGTAGCGTGATGTTATATAGCCTATAGCCTTTCTCGAAAAATAGGCTATCCAACACTAAAATAATTTTTCAAATCGAACTAGTAGGTCCTGAGATTAGCGCGTTCAAACAAACAAACAAACAAACTCTTCAGCTTTATAATATTAGTATAGATTTATATACAATATTACGTTATATTAACAGGTTCACACCCAATGCGATAATATGATTAATATTACTTTGCTGGTAACTTGAGGGTCACTCTCACGAATGCCGCCAATGTACAATAATTAAAATATCAAGCCTTTGTGATATCTTTACATAATACACATGACGACGACGTATGCCTTTACTCTACGCAGGTAATAGAAATACCCTTACATTATTTGTGACCAAGCTGGTGAGTGTCCTACGTTGATTTGAATACAAAATGTATGAAATTATACGTTTCACCCGTAATCAACGACCGAAGCTACAGTTTATAGAGGAAACGAGAGTTCAAATTTGACGTGAATTATGGATTTGCAGTACAAATTGCTGTACCGTTTACACTAATGAACATCTATTGTTTTATGTCACTGACGCACAGTATTTTACACGAATGTGTTTATATGTGGGACTACGTTTTGCCCGCGGCTTCGCTCGCATAAAAATAGGTTAGGTAACGTTAGTAACAGTACTTTATTTTTAAATAAAATATAGCCTAATATAGGCTATATTTTATTTAAAAATTCTTAAATAAAATATAGCCTAATATAGGCTATATTTTATTTAAAAATAAACTCGGTGATAAAATAGTTTTCGTATGGTTAAAACGGTTGTTGAATCCTTACAAACAAATAAGCAAACAGAAAAATCAAATCTTTTCTCTCTTTATAGAAAAGATTTATAGAATTATATTAGTAAAGACTGGATTTTACCCGCAGCTTCTCGTCCGTAATTCTACAAACATTTTTCATGTTTGGTATTGTCTTGTTTACCCAGCTAAGCATATAATGCTTGTGTTAGGAATAAGTTCACGTCGATAGCGTGATTGGTATGATTCGAACCAAAGAGTCAAGTCAACAAAAGCAAGTACCATTCTGATTGAGCTGCTAACGATCCTTGTTCAAAAACGAGTGTGAAGAATCTTTAACTACTGTAAAATTAACAAATAACATTGTCTGAACTCTTATTGATTTAATCAATCAATACGCTAACTCTATTTGTACCACAGCGCACGTTGTTTAGTGGTCTAAGCTACTTGAAATAGACAGCAAGATAGAACAAAAGAGCACTTTTATTTCAAGTGTTCAAGTTATTTTCGATCTGGAAAATGTTATTTCTCCTTTTGCAATATTAAGTAAAGTAAAGATACAATTTTAGACGGTTTGTATTTTTAACTTCAGCGAGCAATTTCAATTATATTTATTGTGGGTACTTCGACATACAACAATAAAGACGTCTGCATACTAATGAACTATGTTACTATGTTTACATTTGCTGATGACTGGAATCCATGATATAGGCTAACGCTATCCCGTTATATAGGTACTAGGTTGAAACTAGGATGTTTTTTTTTATTTTAAACGCTTCACGTACCGTTATCGAATAATAGTAACGTTGATAAGATAAATGTAGTAGGTGTAGTTATATTTAGTGAGTTGGCCTAGAATCTTGTTCTAACATAAAATTTTGCTTATTCTCATAGTTGGACGTACTTTTTGAAAAACGTTTCAACCCACACTCGGGTCAAAATCGAGTTATTATTAGCAAATTAGTCACGGGGTTACTATTTACTGACTGGAAAAATTTGGTAGCTCTACTATCACTCTAAATATGAAATAATGACTTAGTAGCCCAACCCACATGTATGAAGAAGCAATACGGAATTGAACTTCAATCACGATTATCTCAAAATGTTAACTTTGTGGGTTGGAACGTTTTTCAGAAAATACATCCAGTTTTGACTCTTAAATAAAACTATGTAAGATCTATGGATGTGTCTATTCAATTAAATACAGCTAATATAGTCTTATACTCTATAGCATTAGTTCCCAAAGTGATCTAGGTGGAACCCCAGGAGTCTACAGGAGACTCGACGGGGGTCTACGTTGGCGTGACAAAATATTTGCTTTCGATAGTGAAGAACTAAAATGTTGGCTTGACTTCACTGCCTGTTCGAGCTCAGCGACTGTTACTTATAAAAACTTATATTGCATATTTCATATTCAGTACAAGTGGTATTTCGGTAGAGAATCACTAAAAAAAACTAACTCCTAAAAGCGTATTAAGTTCAGTTCCGATAATTTCTAAAAAAAAAAAATTGGTCAGCCCGTGGACATTTGATAAAATTTTTTACTCGCATGAACTTGTTTAGCTGCAGGGGGTCCGCCGAAACCAGCAATTTGAAAGTGGTCTATGAGAAAAAAAGTCTGTGAGCCTCTGCTCTATAGTCATCAACAGATTTCTTCGAGAATCAGTTAAACTGTTGTAAGGCGAATTGTATTAAAATCTGTGATATAGTTGTTGGAGCTCTCCACGGGACAAGGATTATTCCTAGGAACCTTCCTTGTTATGAAAAATTACGTAATTAGTCTAATGTGAGATTGGCGCCTTAGATATACATTCTAGTCAATAGGTAAAGCATCACGTGGTCTATAGGAACTGGTCTATAAAAAGTTGTTTACGTACTTAGTAAAGTTAATAAGCTTAATTTATATTCAGCCCTAAAATAAATACGTGGCATTAAGATAGGGTACCCGCGTCTCGTAGTTTTTTTTTATGCATCTAAGGTGGTAAACAAGCATACAGCCCACCTGATGGTAAGTGGTCACCGTAGCCTATGGACGCCTGCGACATCAGAGGCATCACTTGCTTGTTGCTGACCCTTTAGGAAAAGAAATGGGAAAGAGTAGGAGCGGGATGGGGGAAAGGGGGTGATTGGGCCTCTAGTGCTCTTACTCACCGAACGAAACACAACAGTAGGAATACTGCTATTTCACGTCGATATTCTGTGAGAGGGTAGTCCTTCCCCGGTCGAGCCGGCCTATTCATGCTGAAATCAGCGAGGCTTTACTACCAGTATTGTATAAACGGTCAGTTGTAAAAGGGGTGACCTTAATAATTTGTACAATTGTTGTAGATGTTGCTTGCATAATGTATGTCGACATCGGAGTGTGACTGTCTCTTTGAACTCTGCGAGTTGATTGCACTCGTTTCGCGCGTTCACGGAAACCGATCGTAATCGATACTAATCACGAGAAATCCTATCATGTGGAGGCCTATTTTCCCAACATAAATGATCGAAACAGAGTGCAAATCTAGTGTCACAAATTGTAATAATCTCCTGTTGTCAATATTATCCTAAATTAAAATAAACTTTATGTGCATCATTAAATTGCACTTCAGTTCACATTTCAAGTTTGTTAGACTTAATCAAAAACCAGATATTTCCCGCGGCCTCGCACGTTTTGTCAATACATCTATACCTTCCTCATGAAACATTCTGTCTACTGGTGAGAACTGCATGAAAATCCGTTTAGCAGTTTTTACTTTATCGCGAATAGACAGACACGGCAAAGGATTTTGTTTTATAATATGCAGCTATGTATTTTTTGTGTTAACCTATTTCATTAGCCACTAAAACAAAATAAACTTAAATTTATACAAAAAGTACAAAGTGTTATTAAGAGATTTCTATGCTCATTTTAATATTATTTAGTACCGTTAGACATTTATATGATCAATTACTATTATTTCGAACTAATCAACTAATCAAAATATTGTGACGATACGGATTCGTGTCATCATTATGTGTTTTCTTACCCCGATATTTGTGCTTGCCGAGGCTCAGTCTGAATTGCCTTCCGTTTTTAAGACTCACGCTGCAAGATGTTAATATAGGGTGTTGAAATTTGCGTGGCGATAAATAGTTATTTGGGTATACCATTTTCAGAAAAGAATATACCACTAAATATTCAAAATACTTTGTGTCTGTTACTGTTTATGAGAAGTTAGAGAGTAAATATTCTGGCTGTTGTCAGAACAGAGCGCGACATCTCGTCATGTCACTGTATCGTATCATAATAACTATAGCGATAGTCAGCTATTAGCGCCAACATTATTTAGGCTTAGTCAGAGTTCGTTCCTACGATCATTAAGGGCGTCACTCAGAGGGAACAAAACTAGGCAGGCTATACCGAAAATATCGATGCCAGTGCAACCGTTAAATAATGAACTGATTAAAATACCATCTAGTTACTGTACATAGTACCTACTTAGACTAATAAATTGTAGTACGAGTACACGATAGATAAGTAATAGAGTTAGAGAGCTTCGGAAGTAGTCTAATGTACTCCTCTATAGGCTTAATAGATAGTAATGATGCCTTAGATGTACTAATCTCGCATCTTTATGTACGCGACTGTTCTCGAAGATGACGCTTTCTATTAGGTACGTTCCGTAGAAAAAGGTATAGATTATATTTAGTGATTTCAACTAAGGATATCAGTATAAGTAACCGATTAATCTATTGAGTCGCAACGGCACACCGGTGGCCAGACACAATAGGTATGTTTTAAATTATGACTGGCATTACAACAATTGACAGGTAAAATTGTTACAGTATTTTGGTTAAATCAGATATTGTAAAGAAGTAATAATGGATACTTAGATTTGCCTCAAAACCGTGTCATGGTATATAAACACGCTACTCTTGTCATTTTTGCTGGCTTACCATTTGTGAGAATTATACTGGGCAATGAAGAGAGTTTTAGTCTGTGTAGGAATGATACTCATGCCGAGGCACTAGCTGCGTAGAACTGTGGCTATATATGGTTCCTAATAAATCTGCATTAAAATAGTGGATGATTGATAGATCGGTATTATGATATATTTATAGGTGTTAGCGACGCTTGCCCTGTCTAATTCAATAGTATCAAATCAAGTGGGTAAACAGTGACTCGACGATTCACTATATTATTATACTAGCTTTTGCATGCGGCTTCGCTTGCGTATATGTAGGTTAAGCTAGGTTATGTTAGTAACAGTAATTTTGGGAGAGGGAGCGCTTAAACTCTCTCCCCAACCACTGAACCGGGCGCCGGAGGGCGCGAGATGACCCCCAGCCACCATGAGGTTTGGACTAGGGGTGGTGGGCTGCGTGGGCCTGCTCGCCACCCGATTAGCACCAGGTCTGAGAGGCAGCGTGCGTGTTCCCACATGCGCCTCTGTGTCGTATCTGTGTCCCCCCCGGACGGTGGAGGAAGTATTTTTGTGTAAGTGGCCTGCCATTTCACACGGCGCGTCTAAACCACGGCGGGGTCGCCATTGCATGTGAAAGCGATTCGCGCGACCTCGCCAACTATGGTAATGTCGAGGAACACCGTGGTAGGTTTATTCGGTATTAACGAGGTATCTTTTCCCCGGTGAGCCCAACATAATCTCTCCGTTGCCCCGCGGAGAGGTATGTGTCAAAGCACTCCCCCACGTAAAAAAAAGGAACAATAATTTTATATTTAAAATAAAATATATCTTATGTTACTCGGTGATAATATAACTTTTAAATGGAGAAATATTTTTTAAATCAGTTGATTAGTTTTTGAGTTAAACCGTTACAAACAAAAAATCTGCACTTTTTATAATATTAGTATAGATTACCGTTATTTATAGTAAGTACATTCATAGCGTTTATTATCATATACGATTGCCACATCTAACCTTCCTATGTGTACACACCACCTCGTTAGTTCAGAAACGCAAGCGACAGAACATACGCAACTAGCCATTGACTGCTAATAGCTCAGATCAATAGTCAAAGGCTATCCTGTGTCCTGTGTGTTTAATTTATCGCGTTGCTATAGAGGTACTTCAATATAGAACTCTGGTTCAAGCCATTAGGCGCACACTTAGCCTACTTCGCCATTTAGTTTGCACTGCAATTTGCAATTGGACATTTTGTATTCTCTCTTATAAAGGTACTAATATAAGACTTGCATTATATTCAACGTGACAATGCTGCTAGTCTTCTAGGCATTTCAGTCGAAAGTGGTGCTGAGAAATTTTACGCCGCGCCGCCTAAATCAGTCACTTTTATAAAAATGCCAAAAAGCTTAATTAATTTATGTATATTTTGTGCAAGTACTACAAGACTTGTAAATTTATGATTTTTTATTTTGATTGTATTTAACGTTGTTATCCAGGGTACGCACCCGCAAAGACAGAAACATTTATAAAACTATTGAGTTGCAGCAGCACACCGAAAGCCAGACGCGATAGGTTTTCAATTATCATGTATAGCATTCCAACAATTGACAGGTTCATAATATTTCACGTAGTAGAAAATATGCCAAATATCTAACAGCTTGTAGTCTATCAAATTTAGTTACTAAATTTCAGATCAAAATATATAATTTCTAGGCACATATTTATAAGTTTCTGGAGTGGCGGCCGGGCGACGCAGCAGGGATAAGCCTTCTAGTAATGAAACCAAGACATTTATTATATTATGTTCATGTAAATTTAATTTGCTATCCATTGTCACTCCCAAATCCTTGATTGAGAAAACACGTTCCATTGGTGCGCCAGCAAGATTATAATTATATATTTGTAATCGTATTACGGGATTGAGAAAAGTGATAGTTAAATATTAAATGATAATTCATTTCTTATAGCCCACTCAAATATAGATTATTACAAAGCTGATATTATTATATTATTTACCAGCTGTTACCTACGACTTCGTCCGCGTAGATTTTAACTAAAAAGTGTTTGTCTCCGCGGAACCCTATTTTTTTCTAAAATCAAAATAGCCTATGTTACTCCTTATAACATCAGCTATCTGCCAGAAAGTCCCATCAAAATCGGTTCAGCTGTTTCGGAGATTAGCCGGAACAAACAGACAGACAAAAATTTAAAAATAGATGTTTTCGTATAGGTATCTTATATACTGTCATATGCATTAGATAAAAAGCTGTTATTTTGACATTACAAACAGACACTTCAGTTTTATTTATTTGTATTACAGGGTAGTAAACATTAAAATAAAATAATTTAACAGACATATAGCTGTCGCGTTCGGCCCAATTAAAAAACATTGTACATGAGACATACATATACCTCGGAATGATTGTACTTCTAAAATCATCAGCTCATATTATGTCCCTGTTTTCTTGTCCGAAAACCGATCTTATTATCTTACATTTTCAGAAACTGTTATGGTTAGACTTGAATATGTCTGTATGTTTATATTTTTTTTATTTATTTCCTTTAATAGTAGCCTAATAACGACAGTACAGCAGCGCAAATTGCTTAACGAATAAAGGTTGCTAATTCTAATAATAATATAACTATGAAAAAAAAAGGTTTTCAAGGACAGTGCAGTGGTAAATTTGGATCACATCATTTATTTTTTATGGTCCGTTTTATTATCCAGTGAGGAAACAGAACGTTTGTACAAACTAAACGCTACTGGAATCTCCTCTTAAACCCAAGAAATAAAACAATAGGTAAAGAAACTGCTCATCTTGTCTCGAAAGGTCCGTATTTGTACCTAAAACGCGTCACGGTAACCTCATTAGATGACTATGAATAGATATAAAATGAACTCAGTTTTCATCCATAATATTAATTTATTTGACAAAGAAAAGTAACAGTGTTTTATTTATTTCGTGAGTGTTATGCTCACGTCGCGCTTCACATCTTTGTTGATATTTGAAGTGTGTCTATTAGTGTACTCTGTTTTAAGTGCCTAAGAAATAGAAAGACTGATATTAACACAGGTTTGATTTTGCTAAGTAAGAAAGTGAATTAGCAAATAGTTATTAGAGTATCATCTACTGTTCTTCTATTGGCATAGATTGCTTACGCTAAGAGGTAAGCGTAGCGCATCGATAGCCTAGTGTGAAACCGGTGGACAGCTAAGCAGAGGTCTCGAGCTCGATCTCAAGGCGCGCATATCTCTTCTCACACTGAGAAGTGGCCCGTGCCCAGCAGGAGGACAGTTTTAATATAGGGCTGATATTATTATTATAAGAGGTGAGCGCAAATAAGAAGAGAATGCAACGCAACAGGCACAATAATTCATTGGTAACTATAATAATAATAAACCTCTCTGGGACAGTCGTAATCTCATCATGAGACTAACGCCATAACGGAGGGCACAGTACACTACCTTTTAAACTTCCACCTTAGCCTTGTGATATAAACAAAAATGTATCACCAGGTTAAATAAAAGCGCACAAAGCGCAGGGCAGCTTGTGGTGAGCTGAATGTGAGTGGCGACACTGCGGTCCTGAATGCCTCAGAGACTCGATTAGGACCTCGTCCCCGGCTTGCTGTTACTGGTTGGCTGGGGTGGAACTTCACGAGCACCAGTAGGACTCTGAACTCTGGCTTGCTTGAGGATTGAATCATGCACATATACATGTTTGTGTTCGTTGTTTTAATGTTTGTAAAGTCATGCAAACATTCAAACAATCAACACAAAGATCACCAAGACCAACAGCATCAATATTTGTAGCTCACACAAACGTCTATCCCGCATGGGAATCGAAACTACGACACTAGGCGCGAGACAAATGGTGAACCGACCACATAGAACATTGCGCTATCCGTACTAGTGAAATTATCTCAATAGTATGCACACATACATGTACGTTCATGTCACAACAACTAATTTACAACGGCAATTATAGTAGCCGCTTCACCGATTCTGATTTTAAACTACGTGTCAAAGACTTCTTAAAGCTTCATACACAATTTAAACTCAAACCGCTTTGCCTTTGTGACAAACATACATTTCAAAAGGCGTTAAGTCAAACTCGAATACAGCCTTGTACATGAATATCCTTACAATGTACAGTACGACTTTCTACAGCTACAACTTTTAAGTGTGTGTTAACATTAAAGTTCAAGTTATTCAATAAGACCAAAGCCCCTACAAACTAGCTTATGAACTTTGGTTAGGTACTACATTGTAATAATTGGCTCCTGTTGCACCCAACGTCTATTCTACAAGGTAATTAACAAACTATACCTGTACCTCTTATATTTAGTAAGTTCAAACTATACTAATATAATAAGGTTGAAGAGTTTGTTTGAACGCAGCTAACTCTGGCACTACAAGTCCTATTTTAATAAATATAACTTCATTTAATATAGCCTAATTCTTGAGGTAGGTTATAGGTTATATATCATCACGCAAGGCGCTCATAGCCAGTTGCACTTATTGATCGGTAAACGATTTGCGAGGTTAAGCAACGTTGGATGCGGTCAGTCTATAGATGGGTGACCGCTTAGTGGTATTTCATCTGAGCGTCTCCGTGCTTCGGAGGGCACGCAAAAAGTCGGTCCCGGTTGTTGTCAAATTGACAGCAGTCCTTAAGCCATGTCAGAGGCCTACGGGCGGCTTGACCAACTCTTGACAACAGGTTGGCCACTAACCACACGAAAAGAAGAAGAAGAAAGAAGAAGATCACGCTATGAGCCATGAGAGCGGAGCTGTAATCATAAACGTTGGCAAAATTGCAGAGGCCAGCTAGTACTGTTTATAGGCAAACACCGCCACAAATTCTATAATTTTTTTTAGTATATAGCATTTCACGTAGAAGCATGAGTACGCAACTGAATTGTAGATGCTGTGGCATAATTTGCACACTACTTTGCTGCAATCTTAAATTCGCGGGTTCGACACCAGCGACGCTCAAAGCAATGTTTTTTAAGACATCTTCCGCACTTGAAATAATTGCTGATTTGCAAAGAAGTTGTACATGAGGGATACAAAGAATATTCAGATTCACAAAAGTAGCATGTAGACAAATATACTATATAGACGGTGTAATAGGGTCGCTTACCACATTTGTATATATTACACAAGGTAAATTTAATAAACCTTTTTTCGTCCAAATTTAAAAAAACATAATATAAAAATTTTAGCACCGTAAGTTCAGATAAATGTGTGGGAACAGGCTATAGCTGAGTACTTATTGCAATTTAGGATCGGTCGACCGAATTTCAATATTATTCAATACAATACTTTTAAATTTGGGACGCTACGTCTTTAAAGACATTGCTGTACCTTTTTACTCTCTTATACTGTAGCTATGCCCGAGTAGAGTCCTTAATTTTTACTTAATCTAACTATAAGAAAACTTATTAATAAAAATTACTCCCTTTTTTAATACAAATCTCGCACTTGATACAAATTCCTGTGTTGCGGGCACAAGAAACATCCAAACTCGGAACAGCCGTTTGTGGATCAGATAAATTTCTGTCCCATGTGGGTGTCGAACTCACATCACTCGATGCAATAGCAATGGCGAAGCGACCACTTTAACCACTACGCCAAGCGTGCAGTGTAATTAAGTTTGAAATTGTAACAATTCTCGCTTACCGTTCACGACTGTTACTAAGGCGCATTAGCCGTTCACGATGCCCGATCTACATGAGATTGTCGACCAGATTGACTTTCTCTGCGGCTAACCACAATATTCCTACAACACAACACGTTTAATGTTGGATATCGCCGCCTTTTTAGACGGTGGACAAGACACGTTTATAAACTTCAAAGCTATCAGCTTTTGAGGTTTATAAATATCTCTAAAATTTTCACAAGCCCGACATTTTTAGTTCGTTGTTAAACATTTTACATAATTATTGTCCTGGTTACGAGATATTTGTTGTTATCCATAGATAATACCAGTCTCATTAATTATTTATCTTAAAATATCAGGATCTATTTAATATGAAAGACACTGGAAGAATGCTCTTATAAATTGATTCGATTAAGTAATTTTTGAGATGTGACATGACATGTGAAATGTGTATATATAAAATAGAAACACATTAAATTACAGTAGAGTTTAAAATAGCTAGTAGTTATTCGACTCGATAACAGTAGTTTTCGAATTATTTTGGTGTGAGGTAAAATTAATTTTGGTATGAGGAAAAATATAGTCGAAATATTTTATGCATTTCTGCCGCTTTTTCAATAAAAGTATCTGTAAGTGAATATTGTTAATGATTGCTATAAAATGGTGTCAATTTATTATTATTAAAGTTATGAGAACATTCAGCTTACGACTGACAGAACAATTTTAATTGCTTGCCTTTCAAATTATTTGCTTCGGGAATATTGCTGCTCTACCTCGTATACGCATTTATTTTTAACTAGTTTTTGCCTGCGACTTCATCCGCGTCGAATAGTTACATTGCAGTATTTAAATTATTTTAGAATATTTATTGTTCAAATAATACTCATACAAATGGCTGTGGTTTACAGCAAATAGGTTATTTTAATACAATATGTTTATAAATTACGTTTTTTGTTTTTCCGTCCTTGGCTAAAACATAAAGATTTTGCGAGTTTGATACTTGTGAGCACGCCACATAGAAAACGCCCATAGAAAACATTTTTTTTTTATAATTATCGTAAAACATTTCCGAACTTTAGTCAATACCCCCCAGCATACAACAATATTACAACTACAAACCCACCATGCAATTCTCTCGTTATTCTTAAGGTCGACGAATCTGAAGTAGAGTCAATTATTCTTCAATTACGCAGTGACTGCGCCACAGGATGGGATGGCATATCCACCTCATTGCTTAAGATGTGTCGACAAGTTCTAGTACCACCAATTACATATATTTGCAATATTTGTATAGAGACAAGATTGTTCCCAAACGCTTTGAAAAAAGCAATCGTTCACCCAATTTATAAGGGAGGGGACAGAAACTGTGTCAACAACTACAGGCCTATATCAGTCTTGACTTCATTGTCGAAAATACTCGAAAAAATTCTTAGCAAAAACCTTAGTAAATTCCTAAATAAATACCATCTCATTGCTAATAATCAGTACGGATTTCGGACTGGAGTTTCGACTGAAGACGCTGTATTGGACATGACACAAGATGTTGCCAAATACCTGGACAACAAGATAAAATGTCTAGGTATTTTTCTAGACCTGTCCAAGGCCTTTGATACAGTTTCTGTTCCCAAACTGATCACTAAACTGGAATATATAGGGGTACGTGGTACTCCTCTTGATATATTTAAAGACTATTTAAAAAATCGCAGACAGCAAGTTAAAATTGACGATCATTATAGTAAGGAAGAAATAGTGACATATGGCGTGCCCCAGGGTAGCATACTTGGCCCCCTATTGTTTCAGATCTATATAAATGATCTCTGTCTGATGCCACTCCCAAACTGCAAAATCTATGCGTATGCTGACGACACGGCCGTGGTTGTACACGCCTCCACATGGGAGGAAGTTAAAATTCATGCGGAATCCGCCATGCGTGTGATAATGAATTGGCTTAACACTAATCTGTTGACTCTTAATCTCAACAAAACCTCCTATATTCCCTTCTCAATCCGCAGCAATACTCAACCATCATCAACTTTCACTCTCCAGGCGCATACATGTTATAACCAAACCACGTCTTGCTTCTGTGCCACATTGGTCAGAGCTAATACTGTTAAATACTTGGGTGTGCAAATAGATGATGGTCTAAGATGGAACATGCAAGTTAACACGCTATCAAATAAAATCATGCGTCTCATCTCTATATTTAGAACTCTTCGGGGATCGGCTGATTGTGATACACTCAGAATGGTGTACCTTGCGCTTTGCCAATCCATAATTGGATATTGCATACCAGTATGGGGTGGAGCAGCCAAGACTAATTTTATACAAGCGGAGAGGGCGCAGAGGGCTGTCCTGAAAGTCATGACTAAAAGGCCTTACAGATATCCAACGGAACAACTGTACGCGGACTGTAAGGTCTTGACAGTTCGGCAGCTCTTTGTGCTTCGTTCTATCTTGCGGGCGCATACTGGTATGCCACGATCAAATCCAAATAAACGCAAAAATATCCCTACAGGAGTGCGACACAAAACTTCCTTTGCAAAACACCAATTCTATGTAACAAGTATACATCTTTACAAAAAACTACATAGGCAACTAAACATACTCGACCTGAACACACACGAAGTCAAAACAAAAATCACAAAATGGCTTGTCCTCCAAAACTATGACATAATTGAATCATTATTAACATACATAATATAATAATTATCACGCAAACACACTAACACACACACACACACACACACACACACACACACACACACACACACACACATACACACACACACACACACACACACACACACACACACACACACACACACACACACTTATACACACACACTTCAAATAACCATCACCAACCACCACCACTAACATGATATCCACACGATCCACTTTTAATAATTATGTATAATTTGAAACCCTGTTATACCGAACACTGTCTCTTAAGATACAGGTATTATTGCCTAGTTTAAGAGACAGGGCTCAAATATTGTACGGTCTACTAAAATTGTACATAGTTACGATACTATAATAATTAAATTGTGCACTGTACCACTTAATTTTTGGTGATAAATAAACTTATTATTATTATTATTATTAAATGCTGCTTTTAGGGTAATCTGCACTATTTTAAACTGAAATGGCAAATCGGTCGGAATTATCGGAATAAGGGGAATTAAAACATTTTTTCCTTTTGCCATTCCAGTCATGATTATAGCTTTTATACAACTGCGTCCTAGATGAGTAATTTATTGCCATGTACCATTACATAGCCTTGGTGCATCAAGATTTCTCATTAACAGGACTGGAATACCAACTTTCAGCCTTAACGGAGGCAGAGGAAGGCACTCCTGATAATTCAAAAGAGTTGAGAAACTCTATAGGGTACGACGCCGGCTCGACCGGGGAAGTACCACTCTCTCACAGAAGATGGACTTAAAAAATAACAGTATCTGTTATGTATCGTTAGGTGAGTGAGAGCGCCGGAAGCCCAATCACCCTTCCCTTCCCAAACCCCATCCTGCTCGATTCCCCTTTTCCTTCCGGTAGGCAGCGACTTGCTTGTGTTTTTTTGACATTGCTTCTGTGATGCTAAGAAAACACAGCCACGGTTCTCGCTTACTACCAGGTGGGCCGCCGCGCTGGCTAGTCTGTCACCGAAGGAAGAAATAAAAAAAAAAATTATAACAATGAGAAAACACAATAATAATAATAATAATCTACCACGTACACACAACACCATCTAGCCCAAACTAAGCAGAGCTTGTACCTTGGGTACTAGACAATGGATAAACATACATATATACATTTTTTTTGTAAATACATACATATTATATATAGAAACACCCAGACCAAGACAAACATCCATGTTCATGCACACAAATGTTTGACTTGTGCGGGAATCGAACCCGCGACCTCAGGCGTGGCAGTCGGTTACACTAACCACTACGCCATCTAGGCCGACTAATGAATAACAGAATATAATGAATATTCATTTATGAATGACAGATTCCTAAGTATATTATGTATATTTGCAGATAGTTTACGACAAATGTACCAAAAGGCCTTTAGTGTTGTTATGTCAAATGTGATCAAAATATTTAAAAAACTAACGGGCAGTTTCAATTAAGCTTCTCTTATATCTTGTTAAAAGCTTCATTATAATGTCATATGTGGACATGACTATTGTAATGAATGGTACACCTCGCGTATTACACAAGCCTCGTATTCACCGCTATGTTACTGACATGCCCATTCATGACTTTTAATTATAGCCTTTGAATTGACATTGCAATCGTCGCCTCTTTGTTTAATATAGAAACAACGCGGCAACGCTTGCAAAACCTGTCTCGTGAATCCGGTGTATGTTTTAACTTTTGCTTGCGTTCTGTTAGGAGGCCGTCCCAGTTTGTCTTTTAAAAAAAATAACTACTTTTTACACTGCACTGTACTTTAATGCCAAAACACTTATTCTACAGATACAGTTCTACTGGTACCGATTTCCGAACTTCCCGGAGCGAACCGCGTTTCGTGATGGACAGAATCTAACTAGCTCTTGTATGAAATAAATTATTAAAGTAACTGAAAATGCTGACTAAGTAGTCATAACACAATGGAAATGTACTAGAATAAGTAAATGCTGATTTAGCGTTAATAAGGAACTATCTCGGGTTATAACATCTCCCCCATTAAGATGAAGCTTTATCAATTTTCAGATGAAGCGTAATTAAAGAGAATAGAAAATATAGAAAGCGATTGGAAACTTGGAAATCAGTTTACATTAAAATTAAAATAAAACATAGCTTTTAAAAATATAGAATATAAAAAGAGCACAGTATGTAGATTATTAAATTCATACCCAAAAATAATATAAGACAAATTAAACTCATCATGAGTACAACATTCTTAGGATATTATTATCTTAAGTTTAACACAAGGTAGTATAAAAATAACATTTAAGTAAGCTACTACAAATGAACAGTGTACTCGTAGTAACATAATAGTTAGCATTTAGCAATCAGCTAACTGTTTACACTTTATCTTATAAGGTAAAAACATAGTAAATGATATAATATTAACAACTTAAGTATAGCATAGTAAAATAGAAGGCAGTTTAACGTAACTTAAAAGTTTAGGTTCCTTTTACTTGAATTGAGAACATCGACTTTACGAATAGCGTCATAAGAGTTATGATGCTGTAAAGCCGGCAAAGATTTAACAGATTTCTTATCATCATCCGACGTAGAGATATCAGACATCTCTATGGAATTAGAAACTTTGGATTTATGTTTAACTGACTTCTGATTATGACATTGATTGAAAATTTGTATACAGCATCCGGAACCGTGATTACGATTCTTAAAACAATTGTATAACTTATAAAATAAAAATAGAAATAAAGGCACAATTAAAATATATGTAAAAGTAGAATAATAGATTCCGTATTTAATAAAATGAGATTGTTTTTCCAAATTATTGATCTCATTTTCTAAATCATTCATCTGATGAGATGCATATTTTAATGAATCTAAGTTAATTTTACTCAAAGATATAGGAGACAAATACGGCAAGGTTTTATTGACCTTTCCTGTGTCGCAACAGTCATCTAATGTAATATCAAAAGTTATATCTAATGGCGACTTTATTTGAAAAGATTTTACAATAGTTGGAGTTAACTGAATAGTTTTAGAGTAACCAACACAATTTTCGGTTAACTTTACAGAACTTGTACCGACATAGAATAATCGACAATATCTTCATCACATTTTACGGTTAATTCATTAATGTTAGACTGGACAAAAATCCATTCATTATTTCTCAGATTTTGCCAAATATCAATATCTCTAAATAATAATTTAGAGTTACACTCAGTGGGTAGTGACAAGGTCACTTCCGTTAGTAATCTAGATTCACAATCAGGATTAAGTATACAAGAATATATTGTTTGCATTTCACTAATAGAATATTGGTAGTTAATTGTTTTACACTTATCTAAATTATCGAACATAGTATAATGCATTCTATCGTCACTTAAAGCAGTGTAGGCATTTGAAGGTTGAATGAGTGCAAATGTTTTGATATTAGATCCGTTATGGGGAGTTGGTAATGGTATGTTCTTATAGATAACGAACTTGTCGTCACTTATTAGTGGGATTCGCAACACAAAAACGATTTTATTATTATAGTAATAAGAGCTTAATTGCGAAACATCGATAATAGAATGAATATTATTAATATTTAATTGCACTGGGAAGTCGAGCCTTTTATTGATGTGACCGCTCTGTCTATGTAGTTCATCATAGAGACTGATAGGGCTTATAACACTAGGATGTAGAATATTTACCTTAGAAAATAAAATAGCATTTAAAGTAGTATCTAATAGGTTAGAAATAGTAAATAAAGAACTTTCTATTATATTTAACAAGCTATTTATACGCGAAATATTCTATAACATATTATCCGTCTTAGTAACTTGAGATAAGATCTCATTCATAACGTTTATTTGAGAGTTTAACTTAATCTCGTTTTCGTTTAAATTATATATGGTAGAGTTAAAATTACTTATTGTCGACTTAACAATATGTATATTATCTTTCATGAGCCGATATAGTTCAGACTCGCTCTTTTGGCAAGATTCTATGGCAGCGTCGTATTTTCTGGCGTCGTCGGCATCCAATGTACCGAAAAAGAATTTTAAGCTTTCACCATCGAATTCTAAGGACCTTTTGACCCTAGTTGTTGTTTGATTTATAGTTAAATGAGATAACGATTGTATCTTAAGAAGGTTAGACTGAATTAGTATTTTAATAGGGCTAGAATAATCCTTACATTGCATAATGTCTTGTACTTGTATTTTACTACAAATATTTTGAGTTTTACGTAATAAAGATTCTATATTAGTTAAATAGGGTTCTAATGATACAATATCAATATGAGTTAGGACATTCCAGTAGTCATTATAAAAACGAATATTAGTAACAGGCTCGAAGTAGATGCCGGGACTACGAGTTATCGGAGTTATCTTCGATTCGGCATGGCAGCCGTGGCACAAGGCTCTGAAAATAAGATATATCAAGATACAGCGGGCTTGATTTCATTTGTGTGATATTTAATATGTTTACGGCCCACTTGTAACGTAACGTTATGTTTATTATGTACTTTAATTATTTTGTAAGGGCCTTTCCAAATAGGGGAAAGAGCTTTTCTTAGCCTGTGGTGATGTTTAAGATATACCATATCGCCTGATTTATATGTAACATCGCGGGATTTAGAGTCATAATATTGTTTTGAACGTTCTTTGCTGTTTATAATATTTTGTATAGCTTTTTCTCGGCTAAGCCGCATTCGATATTGCAAAGCGCGTATATATTCACTGTAGGTAGCGCTATTAGATGTATCATACAACGAATTAGGAATAGTGGGTTTGTAACCGTATAAAAGTTCATAAGGGGTGAATTCAGTTGTACAATGAGGGCTAGTATTATAGGCTAATATAGCAGTAAATAAATAGCAATGCCAATCATTTTGGTTTTCATTTACAAAAGATTTTAAATATTCTTTAAGGGTGGCATGTGACCTTTCTAATGCACCAGTCGCTTGCGGATGGTAAGGGGTAGTAAAAAGAGATTTTATCTTAAGAATTTCGGTAAGCTGTTTAAATAGATCTGAGGTAAAGCATGTACCAAGGTCTGTTAAAATAGTTTTAGGGTAACCAAATAATGACATAAAATGTACAAGATTTCGAGCTATTTCTTCACTTGTAGCAGTGACCATGGGATAAGCACTTGAAAATTTTGTTAAATATTCTTGGAGAGTTAATATGAATTTAAAATTTTGGAAACCAGCATCGGGTAATGGACCAACGATGTCGAGAGCTAAACGTTCAAATAGTTTAGTGGAAGTGGAAGTGATCTCCATAGGAGCTTTATTTGACTGCCTTAATGGCTTATTTATTTGGCATAACTTACACTGTTTAACATATCGTTCAATATATTAGTATGCGGCCTTGATACGATTATACATGCGGCGCGCACCTGGATGACCGGCAATGATAGAGTCATGATTTTCTTTCAATATAGTAGGGACCTCGGTAGGCGTTGGATAAATCAATTGATTTTTATAAGTATATACTTTAATATTCGTGTTATGAAAAATATAGGAAATCATGTTGTATAATTTAGTATATAAGATTTTAGAAAAAGGGTCTGTAAAATCAGATATCGCAAGATCAGTTATATTATCTAATAAGAGCATATCTCTTAATTTAATTAGTAAATTGTAAATATCCTTGTATTTTGTTTCTTCATAGTGATGTATTTTAGAATAAAGGAAATAATATGTTTTGTTTTTATTAATAACCTTATGGACTGTAAACGGCTCGCGTTCCGAACGAAGCAATTCAGCGGAATTCTCGAGCTGCGATAGTATTTCTTCGCAGTGAGGCATAGAATAATCAAAGTCTAAAGAGACTGGACATGCGATTGATTTTACTTTTGATAAATGTAGACCTTGACTACATTCTTCGATAATAGTGTTTGATGTAGGTAACTTATTTGTAAACTGATCTTTAAAGTATCTTTCATAGGTAGAATTATTAAGACGATTGGAGTCAATGATATTTACTGGGTGACGAGATAACGCATCTGCGTTTGAATTGAGTCGACCTTGTTTATAGACAATTTCGTAGTCGTACTCCTCGAGCTTTAAGCGCCATCGGATGAGTCTACTTCCTGCATCTTTGTTACTGAAAAGCTAAACTAAAGGGCGATGATCTGTGACGATCTTGAATTTGCGCCCAAATATATAGGGACGAAAAGTTTTCACAGCGAAAATAATAGCAAGGAGTTCCTTCTCCGTAGTTGAATAGTTACCTTCGGCTTTGTTGAGTGTTCTAGAGGCGTAGGCTATAGGTTTATCTTTGCCTATATCGCCTTGAGATAATACAGCGCGTACGGCGTAGTTTGAGGCGTCCGTTGTGATTATATACGGAGCATTGAAATCAGGGTATTGCAATAAAGGAGCCGTGGTAAGTTTATTTTTAAGGATCTGGAAAGCCGTTTCTTGTTCAATAGTCCAATTGAAAGTGACGTCCTTTTTCAATAAGGATGTAAGAGGTTTAGTTAACTTTGAAAAGTTTTCAATAAATCGCCTATAATAGCCAACAAGGCCAAGAAAAGATTTTATTTGTTTGACATTAGTAGGAGTTGGGAATTCAGCAACGGCCTTGACCTTATCAGGGTTTGGAGATACACCTTTATCGGTAATGATATGGCCTAGATAAGCAACTTCGCGGCGTAAAAACTCGCATTTATTTGGCTGCAATTTCAGATTGAATTTTCGCATTCTGTCAAAAACTAATTTAAGCTTTGTAATATGATCTGTTAGCGTGTATACAATACAATAATACAATAATACAATCATCCAAGTAAACATAGGCGTGGAGACCTTGAAGTCCTGAAAGAGCCGTATTCATGAGCCTTTGAAAGGTTGTGGGAGCGTTTTTTAAGCCAAATGGCATTCTAGTAAATTCATAGTGTCCGGAGGTACTAGAATTAGTGTTAACGGTGAATCCGGTTTTCGGCGCGTCCTTGGAACTCATTCTAATTTGATGAAAGCCGCTAGATAGATCTAACGTGCTGAAATATTTGGAATGACCTAATTGGTCTAAAATATCAGTGATGAGAGGCAGTGGATAACTTTCAGAGACCGTCGCGTCGTTCAGACAGCGGTAATCTATAACTATTCTCCATTTCTTTTTGCCAGACGCGTCCATTTTTTTGGGAACTACCCATACGGGGGCACTCCAGGGTGAAATAGAAGGGCGAATGATGTTTTGGTCCAACATCTTTCTAATTTGGGAGTCAACTTCCTCTTTATGACATTCGGGGAAGCGGTAAGATTTAACATGGATAGGCGGCGTATCGCCAGAGTTAATTGAATGTTCAACGGCATTAGTAAAAGATAAGGGTTCACCTTCCATATGAAAAATATCAGTGTATTCAGAACAACACTCTAATAGTGCTTTTCGTTCTTCTGAGTTTAAATGAGAACAACGAATAAGTTCTAAAACCTTTTGAACACGATCAGATTTGGAAATAGAAATAGAATAAGTATTTAGGCATGATTCAGAGTTCAGATCGTTTTGTTCGAGAGGTGTCAACTCTGCGTAATAATCTTTGATTTCAACGTCAGAGTCGGTCGTGTTTAACACTGTAATATTAATTATTTTATTCGACTTAATTGAGACAATACAATTTGCGACATAAACACCATTACATATGGTATGATCTAGAACAAGAGCTTCATTATTAGAATAAAGTTCAGGAATGTAATTAGATATGGCGCATTCAATTACTGCTTCTGATCACGCGGGAATAATGTAAGTTGGTTGAATGTAATTTATAGGTATAATATGACCACAGATATTCAATGATTTAGAATCGTAATTGATATTAGTATTGAAATAACTAAGAAAATTGCTACCGAGTAGGGCATCATACTCGAGACTGACGTCATCATTGACCATATGAAATTTGTAATTAAATTTATCATTAGATATAGTAAAATCCATTTGAAATGTGCCTAAAGTTTGAGAACAACTTTCTACGCAATTAATTCCTTTTAATTTAACGACTTCGCGAGACAAGTCGGGTGATTTGTTTAGTACCGACTGTTTCACGAGGCTAATGGCGGCACCTGTATCGATAAGACACTTTAAAGGCTCTTTAGAATAACTAGAATTTAAATAAATATATGGCAAAGATATTTTCTTGATTTTTATATTCGTTTCATAAATTGGAGTAGATTTTATAATATCACAAGAATTCGTAGGTATAGCATTATATTTAGGGATTGGGATGTCTAATTTAATTTTTAAATTAGCATCATTTTGGTAAGTATTAGTAGAACTCAGCTTTATTGAATTAGAATAGGGCTTTGTATGCTGATGACTCGAGATCACGTCTCGAGATGTACTTATAGAGTTAGTATAGTTATAAGATTTAGAATGACTCAGATTTGACTGAGATGTAGATTTAGTAAGACTCAGTTGCTTTAACTGAGGTGTATATTTAGTAGAACTCAGTTGCTTTGACTGAGATGTAAATTTAGTAGAACTCAGTTGCTTTGACTGAGATGTAAACTTAGTAGAACTCAGTTGATTTGACTGAGATGCAAATTTAGTAGAACTCAGTTGTTTTGACTGAGATGTAAATTTAGTAGGACTCAGTTGCTTTGACTGAGATTAGGATGTAGTAAAAAATTTAGTAAAGGGTTTCGTGTCCTTTACGCTAGTCGATTTCGGCAGACACGACACCGAAATCTTATTTAGTTTAAATTATCGTCTCGGGAATCGAACCCGGACTCTTCGGCTTCGCAGAATTTAACTACGCGGCCATCGCTATCGCGCGGTGACTGATCACGTTGCACTTGGTTCGCGTTCTCACGGCGTTTCATATTATACTGAAGTTTGCGACACTGATCAATCGTATGACCTATATTTTTACAATAATTACACCGTATATTATTAGCATTAGAATAGTTATTTGAAGCAATGTGGAAAGATTTTTGGTACTTATTATTACTTGAACTTGAAGGTTTTTTATTTTTGTAGCACTCTGAAGCATTATGCCCAGGCTTATTGCACGTGCTGCACATACGTTGGAATTTAGAATTAAAATTAGATAAATTATATAACTTTTCCTCTTCGATTGCGTGCTGAACCGCCTCGTTCAATGTCGAGGGGTTTCTACACCTGACAACATTACTAATTGAGTGATTTAACCCTAACATAAAAGTATTCAGGGCTAAATCTTCCATAGCGGCTATTCTGCCTGGTAGTTGGGTTTCATCCTTACAGCTGTTTTGAATATCAGATAATATTCGGGTTAAAATTTGCTCGATTCGTAAGGAATACTTTGTGACGTCTTCGCTACTAATTTGTTTACAATTTTGCAAATCCACTAATAAATGAGTAGCATGCTTTTTCTCGCCAAATGTAAATTTTAGGAATGATTTTATTTCGTCCCACTTGGAAAATGATTTTAAGCTACAAGCTACTTGGGCTTTACCTTCAAGTTGGGATATAATATATTTGCAGAGCACATTCTGTTGGTCTGTTGTAGCTAAGGACATAGCATTATCACCATTTGTGAGGAAAGCGGGGAGGGAATCCCGGTCCCCATTATAAGGTTTGATGAATTTGGTAAGAACTGAGAGTGTAATTTTTTCAGCCATTTCAGGTTTTACCTTTGATTCTGATTTATGTGACATTTATACAATTGAAATGTTTTAATAGAAAATATTACTGTAGAATCACACAAAAATACAATATAGAATAGAAAATTACGTAAAATTAGAGTTCAAGTTCACGAAAAATTGTAGAAACAGTGGATATGGAAAAATATTTTAAAAACTCACATAAGCATGATCACTGCACACACTTTCATCATCGTGGGAACGGAATCTGACACGCTCAGATAGCGCGGCAGGGCGACCGCGTGCTCGGTGATAGATGAGTGCGGCGCTGGCGTCCACGTGCTGGTGACACTGGATGAAGTGAAAGTGTCGGCTTCGGAGATGACGAGTCGTCTGCTCGTTATGATGGTGTTGATGTTGATGGGTTAGATCTGCTGCTACCGGGATGGTGCAGGCTCACACGTTGCGGTGGAGGCTGACTGTCGACCAACCTAGGTTTCGCGGTGACCAGTGTGGTGCGGGCTCTCGCTGCTGCGTAGAGACTTATCGTCGACCTTGAAAGAGTGATGCGGGCACAACCTTGGGTTCTGTCTTACCGTCGATCACCAAACTGAGAGTCTCTGGGATTCGGATCTCTAGGCATCAACAGACACCGTTTACGAGATCCCACTTCTGACACCAATTTGTTAGGAGGTCGTCCCAGTTTGTCTTTTTAAAAAAAAAAACTACTTTTACACTGCACTGTACTTTAATGCCAAAACACTTATTCTACAGATACAGTTCTACTGGTACCGATTTCCGAACTTCCCGGAGCGAACCGCGTTTCGCGATGGACAGAATCTAACTAGCTCTTGTATGAAATATATATATATTTTTTTTATTGATCAAATTTTACAACAATAATACCATGGCTTAGACCACTCGCTAAACCACGAGGGTTTTTATGCGAGTGGGAGTTCATGTTATATAATTTAAATTTTCAATTTCTACTCTAATAATAATTTCACAATGGCAGTACGAATCTGTCAATGTTATACAATAAATATCTTTTTAGGGTGGTTTTATACGGCTGCTTATTACTAAATCGTCAGGTAAACTATTCAAAATCTTAGGAAGTATGTATCGACATATTTTAGTTCCATACAAGTTATTAAACCTTGGCAAAACATATTTCTTTGAATTTGGCAACTGTCTTAAATTATTGTTACGGCTATGCAAACGAAGTTGGTCCGTGTTTACCAGTTCTTCTTTCATTACGGCCATTTTGATTTTACATTGTATTGGTAATACCTGACAGTATTTAAATAGTTCGTTGTAATTTTCTTTATATTTAATTTTTACATTACGAGGAACAATCGTTTTTAATAACCTAATCTGGATATTATATATTTTTTCTATATAAGTTTTGTAAGTACGGCCATAGCTACACAGACCATAACCGATAACAGAATCCACCAGTGAGCCACCATACAATAAGCGCAGAGTTCCATATGTCATCTTGTACTTTAATGTGTACATTTTACTAAGTAAGGCTCTTAACTTCTTACATACATGTTCTATATGGGCACCCCAGTTGAATCTATTATCTATTATAAGACATTAACTTTGTCCAGATTGGAACACATGCTATTATGCTTACACATAAGGTTGTTATGCAGACATTCGTGATCGTGTGCTATTATGTTAGGTGTGTAGCTGCTCTTATTATGCGATGATTCTATACACATGAGTTTCGTTTTTTGGGCGTTTATCATCAAGCCAACGTCATGCGCCCATTGAGACATTATTTTAAAGTTTTCTTGCAGATAATATTCAGCATTTTTTAGGTCTCTGTCCGCTACCACCAGGCAGGTATCGTCAGCAAACTGGTACACGGAGCCGTGAGTGAATAAGTTACACATTTGATTAACATATATAATGTATTCATTTGGGCCAATTATTGAGCCTTGTGCGGTTCCTTTATCTGTGGGTATGCTATCGCTGTACTTATTTCCGACTTTTACTCGCGTAAACCTGCTTTGATGGTAATTTTTGAAAAGTTCTAGCAGTGGGCCTCGTATACCAGTCTGCTCTAGCCTCTGATACAATATTTTATACTGTAGCATATCAAATGCTTTACTAAAATCAACAAAAATAACGAGCACGTGACGTTTTTCATTCAGGTGCTCACTAATTTCGTTGGTGAATTGACTCAACAATTGAGATGTACTTCTCCCTCTTTGGAAACCATACTGTTTATTGTGGATTATGTTATGCGCATGTAAGAAATGGCTAAGCTTGTCCCCCACGTACCTCTCAATTATCTTGTCAACACAGGACAATATGGTAATGGGGCGGTAATTATTACAATCGCCGTGGTTACCTTTTTTGTAAATAGGGCGCACCACACCTAACTTTAGATCGTCAGGGTAGGTGGATGTGACAATGCATCTGTTGATTAAATGAGTAATAACTGGTGCTATTTCTTTGTTAATATTTTTAATATCAGTTGCTCTGATTCCGTCAAGACCCGGGCTTTTATTAGTATTCAATTTGTTAATGATTTTATAGGTTTCTTCGATATTTATCTTAGGCATTCTCATCGTCACATCCAACCCGTCAGAACAGTCAGCTGTCGACGTGACTAAGATATTTGTACTACATGAATTAGCATTAATTTCGGAGTTCTTTTTAAACGCTTTTGCAAACATATTAGACAAATCGTAGTCGGAAAAAGAAAAATATTTTTGTATTGTTTCATCGACCGAGCTAACGACTTTACCACACAAATAGATTGCCATAGTTTTTTATTGTTATTAAAATGTCTTGAGATTTCTTTTTTGTAAAATTTATTCTTTGTAAAGTTAATATATTTGTTGGTCTTATTTCTATATTTATTATAAATTATTTTATTTTCTACTGATGGTACCCTTTTACAAATTTGCAATAATTCATTTCGCCGTTTACACATGTGTAGTACTTTTTTATTTATCCAGTTATAAGTGTTTGATTTATACTTATTAATCTTGATTTTACACTGTTTACATTGGCTATAAGAGTTAGTAAAAATTTTGTGCATATTTTTATAAATGTCATTAGGCGAGCTATAACAAAGCGGTGCACTCCAATCGGCGCGGCGCAGCTCAGACAACAGCTGATCATTATCGTAGGTATATATAACCCGTTTGTTTACGTCGCCTCTTACGGGCCGTTCATTAACTAGTGTGCATGCCGTTATGTAGTGATCTGCCGGTGACTCATTCACTACCGCGGTGTAGATCGCAGTTGTTGTCGCAGAGCTGCTCCGCACGAATTTGTGGTCTATGCATGACTTGGTTATTAGATTACCCCTTTTTTCAATACGTGTGTATTGGTTAATACAGCTTGTTAAGCCTAACTCATATAAGGTATTAATATAATAAAGTGTATCATTACAGTTTTTTAAAATATTTATATTCATATCACCAATGAGCATAAGGTTACATTTTTCGAACTTGTTTTTAATTATACGTTTCATTTCCGTAGTGAAATATCTAACTGAGAGTTGTGGTGGTCTATATACACAAATTATACCTATCTTTTCGTTGTCAACGTGTAACTGTCCCATAATTATTTCACTAAAGGACGAGTGTACGGTCATTCTAGTGTATTTTAATCGTTTGTGCATATAAAGGACAACGCCTCCACCTCTCCTATTCATTCTTAAATTGGTATACATATTATAGTTAGGTATTTCAAATAATGTTGAACAGCTGTCCCGTATATTCACTTCCGTCAATACTACAATGTCTATTAACTGTGGGCTTGAAGCTATTAAAAGTTCAATATGCACAAAATTTAAAAAAAGTGATCTAATATTGACATGTAAGGTTGTTATTAACCGCTTGTTTTTAAGTAAAGTTGTGATATAATCATTCCATCTATTAACATTATTCTCATGTAAATCATTAGTTGTACTATCCATTAATGATTAAGAAACTGTGGTATGCCGTCGGCACACATTACGGCGCCAGATTTATAAAATAAAAAAAATTAAATAAAAACGAAATAGTATATGTATAAGTGATACAGACTCACGACTTGGTGTTACTTAGCTGCTGTGCCCATTTCCTAATGTCTTCTTCAGATCGTATGATATTTATTTTTTCTGTTTCTGCTTTCCGTATAAGGACATTCCCGTGTTTGCACCACACGAACTTGAATAAATTGGTATTTTTCAATTCTGACTTTGCACGCCAAAGAAGATGAGCAGTAGTAGGTGAGAGTGCCTCCCTCAGGTATATTCTCGAGTTACCCTCTCTCCCAATATCTCGTTCGGTAATGATTTTTGATTTCGCGGCGTCCAACCATAAGTCTCGCTGGTCCTCTTTCAGTGTCACAACCAGGGTCCCTATATTCCTTTTCTGGCCATCAGCAGACTTGCTTTGCTTTCTATATACTTTAATAACACTATTCGCCTCCGTTTCAAGTTTGTCACACATTTTTCTTGCAATTTCCATAAGATTTTCATTTTCCTGTCTAGCTATGCCGCATATTTCTAGCTGATTATTCATATTTCTTTGCTCCAAAGTAATTATTTGTTGTTCCATAAATTCTGTTTTATTCTTCATGTGGGTATATTTATTATTCAAATCTTTATATTGCCTATCCATGATTTTAATTTTTTCTTCGTAGTTATTGATTACTTCTTGGAATTCGTCGAACTTGTCAGAAAAAAACTGTAAGCTTCTTTTCATTTCCTATTGTATTGTTTCTCTGATTTGGGACCGTATTTCTTGCATCATGCTCTTTTGAATAATCGAGCTCGGTCCTGCTGCCTCCGAGTCAGTATTTTCTTCCTCTTCGTCTGGGAGGATGGCTGAGATGCGTCTCGTCTTTGACTGATTGGAGCATGGCTTGCATTTCCAATCCACGGACTCCACGGCGGTTAGGGTAGCGAGCTGCTCGGCGGTTAGAGACACACAGCTTGCATGCCACCATTTGCTACACTTCCCACACTGCAGTCCAGCAGACTTCTTAGTAATAAGCTTGCTACACTTAGCGCACTTTGCCATTTCAATATCGAAACAATTTTATCGTTATACAAAGAAAATTTATAAAAAATATTCGCGGGTATTTGTTCGGCGTCAGTGTAATTTTTGTATCGTACGACTGTCACGCGCAAGCGCCGTATGCGAAATTATTAAAGTAACTAAAAATGCTGACCAAGTAGTCATAACACAATGGAAATGTACTAGAATAAGTAAATGCTGATTTAGCGTTAATAAGGAACTATCTCGGGTTATAACAGTTCGAAAGAAATCGAGTTAGATTCCCGTATCGGGAAATTTGTTATGGGTTTTTCGATTCAGACATTTTGAGAAGCACGTACGTAGATACGTACACCCCGGAAACGTGTTCGGGTATCGGAAATAGGCTTACTGGCTATCACGTGCGATCTAGAAACATAGCTGACAAAATGTAGGTTTAATACAGCACGGCTTACTCGTTCGGAGAAATATAGGTGTGTCTATTTATGTCAAAAATTGTGCTTTTTTTACGTGGTCTATTGCATAGACTCATTCCCCTCCGCGGGGACAGGCGGAAGGGTTATATCGGAGTTACCCGGGGAAAGATGGCGACATCCTGGTCGTACCGACTAAACCTACCTCGGTATTCCTCGACATTACCAGAGTCGGCGGGACCGCACGAATCATTTTCACATGCAATGGCGACTTCGTCGAGGTTTCGGCCCGTCGTATGAAAAGTCAAGTACTTAGACTAGTTCCTTGGACGCTTATTGTCTCAGTTTTACCTCACAATTGGGCCATCATGCGCAATATTTTTGCAACACTGATGGTTTAGATCTCACTGACTTTCGTAACATTTTCTATTCGTTTCGATTCGTAATGCGAAGTGATTGTTATGTTTAACACCAATTCTACGTGCATAATGAGGACGTGACATGATTTTTCACTGTAGGTACTCGCTCCACAACTTTATACTGTTTTAATTATAATTTTAAGCGATAACCTAATGGAAGACGAAGACTGCCACGGAGTTCGATAATCGGTGCGTAGCACTGACTTTTCGTATTTATGTGTGTATTAAATAGTTAATTATTGCTTTAATTAACGGTAAAAGAAAACATCGTGAGGAAACCTGCATGTCTAAAAGTTTTACATAATGTTCTCGAAGAAGACGTGTGACGTCTGTCAACCTAGTCTGTCAACCTAGCCAGCGATATAGAACATGGCTTAACCCTTCTCACACTGAGAAGAGGCCCGTGCCGGGCAGTGGAACAGTTTATGTACAGGGCTAATATTATTATTATTTATATGAAACGATTCTGAGAATGTATTCAGCCTGTCAAGTCTTGGAATACCTAACATAGTTTCAAACCTATTGTGTCTGGCCGCCGATGTGCCACTGTGATTCAATAAGTTAATCTTATTTGTACCTAGGCAACTGTATGTAATTTATCAATGTTTAATGTTTATATATTCTAAATATAATATTCTATCACATACACACAACACTATCTAGCCCAAACTAAGCAGAGCTTGTACTATGGGTTCTAGACAGTGGATAAAGATACATATTATATACTTTTTTTTTTTTAAATACATACATATTATACATAGAAACACCCAGACCAAGACAAACATCCATGTTCATGCACACAAATGTTTGACTTGTGCGGGAATCGAACCCGCGACCTCAGGCGCGGCAGTCGGTTACACTAACCACTACGCCATCGAGGCCGTCTAAATAAGTATTTCATCCAATAAACAATACATGGAATAATATTCTCTGCTACTAGTATTATATTATATTAAACTGCTATGACCGCGTTTCAGCGATATAAACCGGCTGACACATCGCATAAAGATGTCGGAGCCTGCAAACTACTCTAACTAACTTAGAACTTAGACCGTCCATTGTATGCAACAAGCAGGTGAACATCAAACGTTGATATAACTCTCTGTATGTTTTGCTAATGTATACAGTATAGCTCAATAATATTTAAAGATATTAACTTTGTCTACACGGACGGCGTAATGATTTACGTGGTCGCTAATGCCACTGTAGTAGCGAATCGATTACCACACCGAACAAAATTTGATGTGTGCCACAAATAGTTCCTTTTGCCCGCTGTTTAAATATTTGTGAAGTGCCTCGCGATACAGAAAACATTCCGAGAATACGAAATGCCATTTACAAAAATATGTATATATAAAAACAATCTGCATTAAATTTCATATTAATTTCATCGACTTTATATGATTCTATCAACATAATATGATATACAGTAAGTAGTTATAGAACTTAACAAGTTAATAAGAAATTCAGTGACGGTGATTTAATTTTAATTCAGCTATCAGATTACTTACGCTTCCCTCGAAATTCTTTTAAACGAACACGAAGCACTTTGACGCAGATGTTTCATTGTGATAAGAAACGTTGACGACGACTTAACTTGATCTCCGAGGCAAAGAAGTACTCCTCGAAATGCGATACAATCAGTCAAACTTTTATCAACTTCCCTGCGTAACTTTTTTATTTTTAACATTAAAAAAAATCATTATCCAGATTTATAAGAGGTAAGGGATAATATTTGCACGTCCATTCATTCATTTTTCTGTTACTATGTATGCGTTATTGGTGCAGTTTTCAGTGATTAGGTATATTTTAGGACACAACATTTTGGACATAACACTGACTCACGCTTATACTTTTATAGGAATAAGTAAAAGTAAATTACATCCACAGTTTTAAGTTAAGTGTAAGTGTCCACATAATTATAATATGGGCTTATAATGTGTTTGGACCTAATGTTGTTTATACACCTACTGCTTGACACTGGCCTCTTTTGTCAGTGTAAGAAGGTACAGACCGTAGTCCGCCACGCTGACTCATTGCGGGATGGCAGACTTCACATGTCTTCAAAAACATTTTGTAGAACTCTAAGTCTTCTGAGTTTATATGCTTAATGGGCACTAAAATTGTATAATTATATATTCTAGTGCCCATAATACAATATAATCCTTATAGATACTTATAGTTTTTAGTGATTATAATTATTGAAACACCAGAATGTTATCGCTTTAGACATGTTGATGCTTATACAAGGGTATAAGCTTGAACATATCAGCATATGGGTAAGTAGAAACGAATCACACTACATTTGGCTAATTAAGTCACCGTGACCCATAATAGAGAACGTGCCTCTAACTGGGCACATAATTATGCAGTCTCTATTAAATTGCATAAATGAAAACCCTGTAACACTTTGTCATTAATCAATTGTAGAGTAAATGTATTTATCTGTTTGTTTAATAAATATTTGACTACAAGTATTTAAAGTATTATTAGATATGTATATTTGGCCATGAAAGGCAAATAGATCTTTTTATAATATGTTACATTGAGGTATCCGTACAAGTAAATTATAAAGAACTGACAAATATTGACTACCTCGTAGACCCTGTGACAAAAATGTGTGCGTGCAATGCTGATCTTCCAGGTTCTATACCCTGTTCAGGCAATTTACCATTTAGTTTACCGATGAGGAATCTGGGCAATGAGCACAGATTCTGGTAATAAGCCCAGTAGATGTCAAAAGACTGATCCATATTTATGTGGGATCTAGGGACATAGCAGTGTCCCTACCTCTCTCTCTACGCCTTCAGGGATTAAGAGACGTCAGTCTATTTTATTTTATAATTTTTCTTTATCTAAAAAAGATAACTCCTGCACTAAGAATACATTTTGTGTCGCTTTACAAATATTTAAACAACAGACACAAAGAAAATCCAGACTCGGAACAACCATTTGTGGATCACACAAAGTTTTGCCCCGTGTGGGATTCGAACCCACAACACTCAGCAGGCGGCGACCAGAGGCGACCACTTAAACCACTACGCCATCCGTGCAGCTTATGTTATGTCTATTTATGCTACACTGATGGTTTAAAATATGGAATAAATATTATACAACACTAACGCATTACTTCGAAAAAAAAGACTTAAAAGGCTATTTTCCTCCATAGCAATAAACTTACTGGGTCTTCGTGTCAATGAATCTTGTGTAACGTAATGAAAATGGCCGAGCTGAGACCTTGGCACACTGATGTAATTCAAGGCCGTGTTGAATACCAAATGAAGGTACATTCACTCCTCCCTATTCGAACGACGCTCACAGTTTAACCATGAAGTACCTACTTAGTATTTATCTGCAAGTTACACTTAACATTGCCGGGAAATGTTAACATCGTTTATTACTTCTTATTCTTCTTCTTCTTTAGCCTTAATCGACCAAATATTTATTACTATAAAATAAATAATAATTTAAAACAACCAAAAAACATGCTTTCTAAGATATTTTGATAACCTTTACCCCACGCTTTTTTACTTTAAAATTATTAAATTATTTTCTACTATTAGTTTAGTTTAGTTTTTTAATGAAGCGTGTTTTTTAGTTTTTTTTTAACTATTATTTTTTTTTATTTTTTTAATCTATTATATTTTTTTATTCTTTTTCTAAATTATTGTATTGTCATCGGTCCTCGATAAGTGTGCAAAGTTTCAAATCAATCCATCGGTTTGAAAGGGGTGAAAATCACGTTCAAAGATTGCGTTACATAGATCTAGACACGCGGCAGCGTGTCAAGCCAAGTTCAAGCAAAGGAACTGGCTAGCCAGCGCCGAGTGTAATATTACACGAACCACTTGGTGCCACTTTTGACCCTTCTATAACTCAAAACCTCTTTAACGTAAACACATAAAACTACGTGTGTTTAAATGGATATAATTATTATATCCATAAGGACATCTAGAAGCCCAAATTTCATGAAGCTAGCTCAAACGGTTATAAAGATATGAAAGTCAAAAAGTCGTAAATTTTAGCACTGACTGACATATAGTACCTAAATCTAACCTATTTCCAGATGACCTAGAAGGATGAAATTTGTAATCCAGCTCGGTAATTGTGTATAAGCGTAGGAAAAATTCTAAAATAAAAAAAGTTAAAAATAGGGGTCCTCATACAAAAAAAAAATATTGTAGCGTTGGAACCGCTACAATCAGATATTTGAAACTATCCCAATATATGTATTATTATATTTGCTATATAACAGAAATATAAAAATAAAGTTAAGTCAAAAAATAAGTGGTGTCCCCATACAAAAAACTTGTAATACGCGTTAAACAACCGGCCAACGGTGTGTCGTCGGCGGCGCGCGGCACCACATAATTATACACAGAACAGAAGTAAATCTACATAAAAGCGCTCCCGAGCAACACATAAACATAGGCACCGCTTACGAATACCGATTTAGTTATTTATTGTTTTATTACATTTATGTTCATCCTGCTTCTTTGTCAACGATGAATTAAATGATTTTCATACTATAACTACAAGCGTTCTTCGTGCCTAAACCAGTAACAGTATAAAATTGAAGTACATACATAAGATTCAATGAATAAAAAAATACTTTATACAACCCGTTCACTATAAGTTTACCGCTGTCAACTGTCACGTGTTTAACGTTGTCTCACTCACTCAGTTCTAGTTCCAGTGAGATTAAATCTCAATACCTGCCTAGTTTTCTTTACAAAAAGTAATGATATCCCACCAAAAACATAAATGTAAAAAAGGAGAGTCAAGTTCAATACAAAAATTATGCTTGGCTGTGGGCTTCGGCGCAAAAAGAATGGAGATCTAAATGAGTGCCAAGTTCTATGCAAAATCCAAATATGAACAAAATAACACTATGAACAAGTATTAAACTCTATTTCTTTGCTTTATTGAATACCTATAACAATTGCTGTTATTTAAAAATGTGAGATCTTAAAGTAGGTTAGATTTGACTAACCTAACCTAACTTTTAAGCCCGCCACATACAGACAACGAAGGCGGAGCAATACAGGTAGCGGAATTTTCTATTGTTCGAATTAGGATGAAACCATACACACACGGTCCGGAGCTCTTGTGTGTAATGTTTTCTACTAATTCGAAAAATACAACAAAGACGCCTTCAGTTCTGCTCCGCCGCCGCTATCTATGTGTTGCGGACTTATTTAGACGAAAAATAATTTTTCGACGTACATAACTCTGTTCCATTTCGAAACAAGAACCGAAGTTTGTGTTGGATACGTCTGTGGAAAAACATGACACGATCACCCAGAATGGTCGAAGGATCTTCCCTTTGTATCGGAGACATCACGGCAGGGTCTGGCACATGTCCATATATTCAAAGTAAGTAAAAGAAATACTGTTTATTGCTGCACAAGATAAAATGAAAACAAGTAAGACCACGCTAGCTGTCTGCTTGCTATATTACGCTTCTACAGTACGCCTGTCGAAATCACAAGTACGAGAAGCGACTATTAGATTTTGCAAAGACGCCGCCGCTTCTGTTGAGACATGTTCAGGCATGTATGTTCTTGTAGCACTCTCGAATACATATTAAACTTTCGCGTAACATGATTTAAGTATAGATAAAAGCAATTGGATTTAATCTGTCAATTGTTGAAATGTCAGATATAATTGAATACCTATTGTGTCTGGGTGCCGTTGTGCCGCTGCGACTCAATAGCTTTATGCGATCGTATTTTGTGTACCTGTAGTGCTATATATTTCACCCAGGTTATACCTGCCATGGTTTTAAGCTGACTGGTTTGGCGATGCCGTACTTTTAATACTAGGTAGGTACAGTTTTGAGTGAAATTCTTCCAATACTTTACTTATCTAAACGTCGAATGGTCATATTTTTTATCTAATCATTTTAATATGAGCTCTGTTTATAAGCTGTCCCGCTGCAGGGCACGACTTTCTTAGAATATTCCAGTCCAGACCACGATGGCCCAGTTCGGGTTATCGGACTTCATTCAGACATGCAAATTTACTCACACTTTTCCTTCGCCGTCAAAGTGTATTAACTATTTAATATTCACATATAATTTTGAAAGTCAGAGGTGTATGCCCTGGGATCGAACTCAAGACCTCTGGCAGTCCAACGGTTTCCCTAAACTGCCGCTGCTTTAATCTAATACTTTAAACTAAAGAATATAAATATTTTAGCATAGCTTACTATAAACTTAACTATTACATTATTATCATTAGCTCGCTTAGTTATTTGTACACTATTACGACTAAACGAATTACTATATACGGATTTTATCGCGTTGTTTATTTGACACTGTTACAAAATTTTTTGAAAAACTGTTACACTACTATAATCACTATTAAACTTTACAAATTTTTAAGCTATTTAAATTATTGAAACTATTAAAACTATTTATACTATTACTATACTATTATACTATTTAGATTTATTTTTACACTTTCCCCGACGTTTCGGTTGCTTTTCAGCAGCCATGGTCACGGGGAGACTGGCAAATTTTTTCAAAAAATTTTGTAACAGTGTCAAATAAACAACGCGATAAAATCCGTATATAGTAGTTTAATTTCAATGAATAACATTCGCGTAAACAGAAGACAATATTACGACTAAACGAGTTAATAAGTTTAATGTAATCTAATTTATGTTGTGTTTGGCTAAGGCGTCTTTGATGTATGTGCGATCCGAGTGTACTTTTAATAAAATATATTATCTAGTCTAGATAGTCTACGATCATTTAATTTGTCTGAGTTGTAAGTAAATTATTTACTAGAGTCATATGTTAGATCTGTACCTACTTTATTTATTACAAATACCCGTTTTGTATGAAGAAAATTGAATTGGAAGAACGTTGTTTCCAAATTAAACAAAAGATAATTAATGACTACTACTACAAGTGTTTAGTACTTCCTCGAAATAAAAAATAATTTTCCAAGCAACTATTGTTATTATTTTGAATAGCAATTACTAAATAAGATGAAGGTACAAAACGCCTAAAGGCGTTTTTTTATTTTTACTTAACACTTGATGGTCATATTATAACGTCGTCTTAATACGTAATGTTGGCATTTCGGCCGATTGCAATATAATTTGTAGAAAGGGAGATACCAATTTGAGCAAGAGGCGGTTAAGTTAAGAGTTTAATAAAACTGTAAATATATTTTCTGTATGTCTGTGTTTGTTCACGCTGCAACATCAAGCAACTATTAATCGATATACGTTTTGCTATATCGATTACGTAAAACTTTTGTGGCTATTTTAAAATTATAGAAACACTAGATTTTGCCTGCTGCTTCGTTCGCTTGTAGGTTAGGTTATGTTAGTAAAAGCATATCTTTTTAATAAAATATAGCCTATGTTACTTGTTGATAATAATTATAGCTTTGTAATGGAAAAAGAATTTCCAAAATCGGTTGAGTAGTCCTTGTGTTAAATTCTTACAAACAAAAATCAAACCTTTTCTCTTTATAATAATAGTATAGATTATGAAGAAACCCTTGATGCCGAAATATTCGAGCCCTAGAAAAATGGACACAATTATATGAATTTCGATGCATTGAAGAAAGTTAATCAACCACGGTTGATTAAAGTGCTACGCTTACCCTCACATTCGGTGTAAATGACTGTGTCCAACCATGGGACAGATGATAAATCAAACTGACACAATATCAGATTATGCCGAACAATTTTTCACTATACGTTATTTGCTGGCATTTTTCTTTGATTGTAAATCATACTCATGTTTAAATATGAAATTAACTGTAAAATCTGCCTATGGAATAATGACTAAAAAATATACTAATAAATGCAAAAGTTGTCTGTTTGTATTGTTTTCACAAGTAAAGATAAATCCGTGGTACATTTCAACAGCTTCCTATGCCAATGTTTAGTAGAAAACTTATAGTATTACTGCTTTAAAGAATGGTGTATTCTGTAAGTGATTGGATCCAATAAATATATTTTATATTGTGCTGCCATTTCTTAATACTGCTATTGTTATTAATTATTTAAAACTATATAAATTTGTACATCTGATAAGGTAGAATATGGCATGTGAATTGTTTTGTTTATTTTAACATTGTACAACCCATGTTCATGCAAATAAATTATTATGATTATGATTACAAACAGACAACTTTAGCATTTATTATATTACAAAGATAGGTACTTAGGTAATATTCTAGGAGATTTTTTTATTTGCCAAAGTACTGTTTAGCTACGTACCTACCTACGTTTTCGAATAAAGTCTCATTGAAGTAAAAAAAACGTTTCAGATAAACGAGATTATGTAACTATATAATAACATTTTTCATGCTTAGTAAACAATTAGTGCATTAGTGTCTGAGCTCATGAAACTCATACAACTATTGATATCAAAAACAGTAATTATTTTAACCTATCTTTAAAATGTGCACGCAGAGGTCTCGAGATCAATTCCAAGGCACGCAACTCTGACTTTTCGAAGTTAAGTGCCTATTAACAGGTCCCCTGTCCGATGAATCACATATGATACATAACAATAGATTTTCTATTGTGTCTATCACGGGACAGCGAATGGGTTAAAATAGTTAATTACCGCTTGCTTTACGAATTGTGAGGAAGTCTACATGGCTGGGACTTCTCCATAATGTTCTTGAAGTTATGTGAAATCCGCCAACCCGCACTGGGTCAGAGCGGTGGATTATGGCCTAACCCTTCTCACCCTGAGGTGAGGCCCGTGCCCAGCAGTGGGACAGTTTAATAACGGGCTGATATTATTTTTATATCCTTATAACTTCTTGCTTTTAAAAGTAGCTAAAACTTGAACTAGCTTGAAATTAATTGAAATTAAACTACTATATACGGATTTTATCGCGTTATTTATTAGACACTTTATTACAAAATTTTAAAAACTGCTTGGCCCCGTATCACATGACTACTTAATATAGTCAGCCTCGATGGCGTAGTGGTTAGTGTAACCGACTGCCACGCCTGAGGTCGCGGGTTCGATTCCCGCACAAGTCAAACATTTGTGTGCATGAACATGGATGTTTGTCTTGGTCTGGGTGTTTCTATGTATAATATGTATGTATTTACAAAAACAAAGTATATATATGTATGTTTATCCCATTGTCTAGTACCCATAGTACAAGCTCTGCTTAGTTTGGGCTAGATGGTGTTGTGTGTATGTGGTAGAATATTATTATTATTATTATTATTATAGTAGTATGGTCAATACCGTACAAACAAAATAGTAAGTGACGGCAGAAACTACTTTGTTTTCATATTATAGTTGTGAACCAACCCGCTGCAGTAGAATATGGCCTTGTATGGGACCCGCCACGAACTTGACTGGTGATTGATAAATGTTCGGGCAATCAATTTTATTGTCCAAACTTCCCTCTTTTGTTAATGGTAGAAGCTAAGAGTTGTGTTAGCCTAGTGAAGATCGATAAGCTATAAGACAAGTTCAGATTCTCGGTAATATCTTTAACTTTTGAATGTTATGCAATGTTTATAGGTGTATAGTGGATTATCATGTCAGCTTGACCATCAATCAATGTTAGCCCTGTTCATAAACTACCCCACAGCTGGGCCTCCACAGCCTTCTCATACTTCTTAGAAGGATTAGAAGATAGTCCACCACACTGGCTTAATGCGAAATAAAAGACGTCAAACTTCTTCGAGAATATCATGTTGCGGAAACCTTCATGTCTGAGAAGACATGTAGGTTTCCGCTTGATGTTTTCCTTCATCGTCGAAGCGAGCCATAATTGATTATTGAATGAGCACGTAACTTTGAAAAGTCAAAGATACGTATTCTGGGGTCAAACTCGACCTCTGCGTGATAGTCCAACTGCTTCCCACTAAGCTATCGTAGCTAACCAGGTTAACTATAGCAGGACATAATCATAAAAACATCATGTCTGGAAGGTGTACTTGAACTAGGACTAAGGACCGTGCCTGAAAGTATGTAAGGTACGTCCCCATATACGGCCGTGATATGCGTTACTGAGTATGGTTCATGCTCCGAATGCGGCAGGAGACCTGTGGTCTCAATTGGAACTATTTAAACGTAAAGCCAATATTAAAATAGCTAATTTTATAATTATACCAATATACAAAGGACTTCATACCAAATTTCATATAATAAAAAAATTGGTTTATTATGAGTAAACTCATTCCCCATTTTGATTGTAATATTTTTTAGATTTGATTTAGGTTTTCTCTAAGACTATAAAGTTGACCACCTCTTATTCTTTCATTTCACTTTTACTGATTGTTAAGTAGTTAAACTGGGTTAAGTGGTTTAGCTGGGTTTAGTTACGAAAATGTAAAAAATATTTATAATTGCTCTATCATAGGTTGTTACCTAATTTACTTTTCAAATTACTAGTTAAAGTTGATAGATCATCATAATAAATAGATAAATAGAGAGCTTTTCTCATACTTATCCATCATCCTCATAATCATACGCACCCACCGCGTCATTCATTTTATGTAATAAATTGTGTGCTAGGGAGAGTTTGATACGGGTGCTAGATGATTTGCAATTGCAATTGGCAACAAAATAGCAGTAATATTTGTAATTTATTTAAAGTATAATATAGTTATATGAAATAATTAGTAAAAGACTAGCAAAATCTGCCTAGCCGTTACTTACAATCAATTTATATTTTATAACCCGATAAAACGAATTCGAGATTCAAAGAAAATCGTCTGTCTATACGTAATTACTTAACCATTCGACGACTGACTCAACGTCATAGGAACAGCCCGACGAAGGTCGCTGTCTATATTGTGTTAACACGCGAATGTCATGGTAAGCATCAACTAAAAATATTTGAAAGATACTTAACCAAATAATATCAGAACCTTTCTCCCTGAACGACAAAACGACCCCGTTGTAATTTTTCCCGGTATGCCCATATCCGAGTTGAAACAGCCGATGAAATGGCACCGGAACCTTTTATTAAGTTAGCGTAATCTCAAACATAATGGTAAATTATCACGTCAAATGCCCTAAAATGGGTCGTTTTATTTGCCAAGTGTGGGTAATACGACAATCGCGAAGCTCGCCTGAATAAATCTGTTTATAACAATGTGGAGCTCAGACTTGCGTTCCAATGACAAAGAGACTCGGGCAGTGCCTAATGACACCATCCAACGTGAGAACAAAGTGCAACCCTTCGAATAAAACCGCCCAATAAAATTATATTGTGAACAGTTAAGAATTTCTGTCGGCACATAAATTAAAACTTCTTTGCCGCTTTTGTGTGAGTTTCAAGGTTAGCCTTTTCATGTTGTGAGCAGTTCTGTTTAATTTCGGCGGGATTTCACGCCAGATTTTCCACAAAGTTTCAGCTGTCTGCGGTACGGTATAAATGGAATGGGTATAACATTTAAACTATAACGACGTACGCTCTCTGAATGTAAAATGAATGATTTTATTGTAATGTTTTTGTACGTACGTAGGTAATGCTTTGCATTGAATATATGTATATTTACTGTTTAAACGCTGTGTTGTTAATTACATACATTGCTGCTATAATCGTTGCACTAGTGGATATTCTTAGTACATATTAATTATTATATTACCTTCTATAAGCCAACGCACTACAATATACACTTTCTTTGGTAAGTATTTTAATGGCTCTATATATAAGCATATAAAGCTTCTGTATAGGATTAGATATAAATAGATAAATATAAAAGGCGATGTGTAGGCTGCATATCACACATCGCCATCTTTGTTTAACTCCGTCGTGTCGTGAAGGTGACGAATATAGAAACAATATATTAATATTGTATCTTATTTTTTTTTTTATAATTCTACATACATAATTTATTTATGTTGACTGTATTCAAAAAGTAGGTATCGTAAGTAATAGATTCCGGGGACTTTAGACAATGTTATTGGAATTATTCACAAGTAAAGCTCTTTGTAAGATCGGCTTTAACTGAATGTACTAGTTATATTTGGGAAATATATTTATTTATTTATTTCTCTATTTACTACATTGCACATTTTTATAATTGGCAGCGGCTTCCGCACTAAGCTCGAGGCTTGTATCGCGGTAACCACACGTTATACATTAGTCGCTTAGCATCTAGAATATGCAGACATCGGTTTGAAAACAAATAAAATATAAAAAATTAACAAAAATTAAACTTCTAACAAAATAACGTTCGAACGAAGTGAACATATTAACTTAACAATTTTGGAAATAAAAAGGGAAATACAGTTGTATGTGATGAAAATGTGTGGCGTTTTATGATTGTCAGGGTGTGTGTGTGAGGGTGTGTGTGTTTGTGTGTGTCAGGGTGTGTGTGTGTGTGTGTGTGTGTTTGTGTGTGAGGGTGCGTGTGCGTGTGTGTTCGTGTGTGAGTATTGTATCTTTGTCGTCAACTGTGATTGAGAAGAATTAGTTCAGTTTCTTCATAAGAGAGCTTAAAGAGCCACGTTGTTATTAATGTTTTTATTTGACTTAGACTTAATTTTTCCATTTTAGCATGTAACTTACAAACTATGTTGTATATTTTGGGGCGTAAGTAGATTGCCTGTCTTTTTATAAAAGTGGAGTTTATGGCAAGTGTAGGAATTCGAAATACACGTCGTTGCGTTAGCTGAGTGAATTCAGGGGATTTTGCAATTTCTTTATGCATTGAGATTATTGCCTTCAGAATAAATATCTGACGTACTCTAAGTACTTCGCAGTCATGGTACAGGTCATTAGTTGAATACCGAAACGGTTTTTTCAGCATTACTTTTAGGACTGCTCGCTGGGCTCTCTCAAGTTGGATCATTTTGGATTTTGCTGCACCACCCCATACAAGGGCACAATAGTAAAGGAGTGATTGTGTCAGTGCTTTGTAAATTAGTATCAGAGTGTTTTTGTTTGCGCTATTACGTAGTGATTTGAATATGTATATAGATTTTCTAATTCTACCTGATAATTGGTCTATATGTTTGTGATATGTTAAACGTTCATCTAATATGACTCCTAGATAGCGGATAGAGTCCGTGCGATTAATAGTTTCGTAGTTTCTACTATCAGAGTCACAAGTGTGTAGTTTTAAAGAAAGGACTGTGGGTTTTGATGCAAGTGTCTTATAAAACGTAATAAACTTAGTTTTTTTTAAGTTTAGTGTTAATAGATTCGTCTCTAGCCATTTTGCGAGATTAGACATCCCTACCTCCGCAGTTGCGACTACGCTGGACCAAGATTTGTTACGAAAAATTACTGCGGTGTCATCAGCATAACACATAACGTTTGCATTTGACATGGGTATTTTTAAAATGTCATTTATATAAATGCAGAATAACGTGGGACCCAGAATACTCCCTTGGGGAACGCCAACCTCAACTTGTTGTCGGTTGCTGGTTGTAGAACCAACTCTAACGCATTGGAGACGATTTGTCAAGTAACTGTGGAACCAGTTTAGTGCGAGACCCCTCACGCCCATGCACTCTAATTTGCGGAGCAGGATAGGCACGGACACGGTGTCAAAAGCCCTAGACAAATCTAGAAAGATTCCTAGACAGTATTCATTGCGGTCCAGGGATTTTGACACCACATCAGTTAATGCTACTACAGCGTCTTCTGTGGATTTATTACATCTAAAGCCGAACTGTTTATCTGAGAGTAATCCATTGTCCTTTAAAAAGCCAGAAAGCCTTTTGCTTACGATCTTTTCCAGAAGTTTTGAGAAAACGTTTAGAAGTGAGATTGGCCTGTAATTATTAGGTATTGACTTATCTCCATCTTTATGAATAGGAGTAATGACAGCTATTTTCCAGCATTGAGGAACAACACCTGTAGATAAACTGAGATTGAAAATGTGCGTGAGTGGACCTAGTATATAGAATTTGATTTCTTTGATTAGTCTAGGTGTGTAACCATCCAAGCCCGGAGAACTGTCATTTTTAAGATTTTCAATAATGTTGTTTACTTCATAGGGGTCTGTTGGTTGCAAAAATAAAGAATTTCCATTCAGGGGAACATTTTCCGTGGTATAGTTACGGGCTAAGAAAGCTTCAGATACTTTGAGTTTCAGCAGCGTTTCGTCTGCTAGTTTTTTGCCAATTCTAGAAAAAAAGTGATTACAGTTGTTAAGTGAAGTAACGGGATCAGAAAGGGTTTCGGTGGACATACAAGTGAAAGAAAGCGGTGCTCACAGTTTTATTATTTGATGAAGGTTCAGTCAGCTATATGTAGGTGTAGGTAGGTAAATTTTTAATATTTTATATAATTTTTAATAATTTACACCTTTGAGATTTCAAAAATTATGGCAAATGTTACTGTTTCTTTGCCATAGTAATTAAAAGATATTTGAATTAGTTACAGTCTAAATATGAATATCTAGAAATATGAATCTAAACATGAAGATAATCATAATATACTATTACAAATTTGTGTAATGTGTCTACTGCTACTGTTGTTTTATTGCTGACTGTACCTATTCATGAGTCGCATACCTGGCGCAAGTAGCATACTCTTAACGTGACAGCTACACCATATTGAAACACAGTAATAGAAGCATTGTCAAGCACAGAAAAATATTTTATACGATTGTATACAGTATATACATCATTATACTAACGTAACTCAGTCAGTAACACCTTATGGACACTTCAAGGTTGACAATGTGCATGATCGCGTATTGACGAGTATTAACTTATTGCGATATATTATCATGTGAAGTAATACTTTAAAACTCAACGGTTAAAACATAATAACAGTTTGTTGAAAACATGAAATTCCGCTTTTCTTATTCCGGTAGCTCGTAATTTCAATACATTTTTAATTCCTCTTTCCTCCAGCCCCAGAAACGAAAAAGCGCGTGGCATATCCCGTATACCTACATAATATAAAAGATTAAAATTATTTCCGACCGCTTACCATCAAACAAAAAATAGTCAAACCCAAGAAGAAGCAAACCACAGCTAGACTTCATGATACTTTGAGCTCATTCTGCGTAAATAGAAACACCCATGATTAAATTATATTCGGGTACTTTGAAATAACTACACTGGAACATTGAGACAACTGCCATCTTACTGCCCGTGACCATGGCTGCTGAAAAGCAACCGAAACGTCGGGGAAAGTGTAAACACAAATATAAATAGTATAATAGTATAGTAATAGTATAAATAGTTTTAAAAGTTTCAATAACTTAAAAATTAACTTAGCTTAAAAATTAGTAAAGTTTAATAGTAATAGTAGTGTAACAGTTTTCAAAATTTTGTAATAAAGTGTCAAATAAACAACGCGATAAAATCCGTAATAGTACGTGAGAAGAAGCAGGCATGGTTGGACTGGCTATCTGTCAGAGCCAATGAAAGAATGCAAGAAGCAACTAATGAGGAAGTGAATGAAGCTAAGAATAAGTTTATAAGAATGAATAAGGTAGTGAAAGATGTAATTAAAAGGAAAAAAGAGGAATTGAAAGATGAGTTTGATAGAAGATTATCTGAAGATTTCCGGATCAACGCAAAGTTCTTCTGGAAATCCATTCGTTCGGTTCGAGGTAAAACCGTAACCACTGAGCTAAAATCAATCAGAGATGAGAATGGAAGTTTACTGAATGAACAAAAGAGCGTACTGAAGAGATGGAAGGAATATTTTGAAAGTTTATTTGAAAGAGAGGAATGGCAAGGGCAAAGTTTCGAAATGAATAATAATGATAGTAGTGATGAAAGGCCTATTAGTATGGATGAAATAATGAAAGCATTGAAAAGCATGAAATCAGGAAAGGCTGCTGGGTATGATAGGATTACAGTCGAAATGCTGACAGCTGGACAGGGTCTTATAGCAACTCAGTTGTGCCGCCTTTTTAACTTGTGCTGGAATACCGGCCGTGTACCACGTGATTGGTGCAAGGCCGTCATAGTACCTTTATACAAGGGAAAAGTCTCACAGCAAGAGTGCGAAAGCTATAGAGGCATTAGCTTGCTCAGCGTCGTCTGTAAATTGTATGCAAAAGTGTTAATTGAAAGGATTGTGAACGTAACCGACAAGAAAATATAGGATGCACAAACGGGATTTCGAAAGGGTATGGGATGTATGGATCAGGTCTTTTCCTTACGGAGCATAGCCGAAAAAGTTTTGGCCAAAGGTCAAAAGGTCTATTGCGCATTCGTGGATCTGGAAAAAGCTTATGATAAAGTGGTGAGGAATGAACTTTGGTCGGCATTGTCCATGTATGGAGTGAATAGCAACCTCACGCGAGCTCTGAAATCTCGTTATGATGATTCCAGAGCTTGTGTTAGGATAAATGGGACCTACATAGAGTGGTTTAGCATCGATAAAGCTGTTAGACAAGGATGTGTAGCGTCACCTTGGCTGTTTAACCTATAAATTTGAAAGATTTAAAAGATTGTGAATGGGGATTAAGAATGAATGAGTTACTTGTCAAATGTTTTCTTTATGCCGATGACCAAGTAATACTTGCGTCATCAGCGGAAGCGTTGCAGGCGATGGTAACTATTATGCATGGTGCTTTTGAGAGTAAAGTAATGAAAATAAATGTAAGCAAGACGAAAGTAATGGTATTTGAAAAGGGAGAGTGCGTGACGATGTGTAATTTTATGATTGATGGAGAAAAAGTGGAGCAACTGAAAGAGTTTGTATATTTGGGTACTTTGTTTACAAGGGATGGTAAACATGACGGAGATATTGAAAGGAGAACGATTGCTGGCAAGAAAGTGAATGGAGCTCTACGCGCTTTTATGAACAGTCGAAATGTATCCGAAAAGGCACGTTTGGCTGTTCATAGAGGACTATTAGTGCCCACACTTATGTATGGAAGTGAAAGTTGGGTATGGCAAAAGAAGCAAGAGAGCAGAATAAATGCTGTAGAAATGAGAGCGTTGAGAAGCATATGTGGTGTGACTCTGAAAGATAGAATAAGAAATAGTGTGATTAGAGAGAGATGCGGCATGAAAGTGGATATAGTTACAAGAATAGAAAAGGGTATGTTAAGCTGGTTTGGACATGTAGAAAGAATGGACGAGGAAAGACTGACTAAGAAAGTTTATAAGGCTAGTGTGAATGGAACAGTCGCAAGAGGAAAACCTAGGCGAACGTTTCTCGATCAGATCGGAGGCGTTCTGGACAAAGGCCAGGTTAAGAGCTCCTTGAACTGACGGGCGTGTATGAGGAATGTGATGAAAGTGAATGAAGCCAGAGAAGTGTGTCAGGATCGTAGCAAATGGAAATCCGTAGTCTCTGCCTACCCCTCTGGGAAACAGGCGTGAATCTATGTATGTATGTATGTATCAAATCCGTATATTGTAGTTTTTTTTTTTTTAATGCTCTATAGTTTGAGATATTCATTGATACTATCGGCCGCCTAGTGGTCAAAATTCGACCAAAATTCCTAAGCTTGCTACTTCTGTTTTTCTCTATTACATAATTATAAATAAGGTAACCATAGTTACAAAGAATTGTACGATGTCAAACGAACAATGTCAAAATAATACGACCGCGATTCGACTGCGTGTGTCAAATGCATGTTTGTGTGATTGTAGTGTTTTTCATTAATGTATTTCTAATACATATTTTATAAAAATATTAGGATTCGCCCCTCCTTCGTCCGCGCACTTTTCATAATAAAGGGTACAAAGCAAAAATTCTTCTTTGAAAAGATACAAAAATGCATTACATTTACTTTTTGGCAGATTTATATATGTCCCATTAAGGGTTTATACTTTGCCAGCTTGCGGTATAAATTCGAATGCTTACGCCTGGTTATTCTTAAAGATAGACTATGGTGTATTAAGCCCATGTAATAAATGCAATCCTATAATATAGCCTAGTGGGTAACCGTTGGACTGCCACGCAGAGGTCTCGAGTTCGAACCCAAGGCTTTCAAGCCAAGGCGTTTCGAAGTTATATGCGTATTAAATAGTTAATTATCGCTTGCTTTAACGGTGAAGGAAAACATTGTGAGGAAACCTGCATGTCTGAGAGTTATCCATAATGTTCTCTAAGATATGTGAAGTCTGCCAACGCGCACTAGGCCAGCGTGATGGACTATGGCCTAACCCTTCCCACAGTAAGAAGAGGCCCGTGCCCAGCAGTGGGACAGTTTAATACAGGGCTGATATTATTATTATTATTATTTATAATATAACGCACTGTTGCCTGGGATACAGGCTACAACTTAGTCCAGGAAGCAGAGCTCACTTTAATTTTTAATTTATTTGGTTGCGAATAAATCAAAAATTGAAGAAAAAAGGGCTAAGCTCGGTTCTTCAAACGATGTTAAGTTAATTCGCCGTTTAATCGCACTATCTCAATTGACAACTACATAATGATAATATGAATTATACAAATTGGAAAATTATGATCTAAATATATGCTCGAAATTTCAAATTTTCATGATAATGTCTTATCTATGAATCAGTTAAGTCATCTGTCTACTAACTCATTATTAATAGCACACCCTAACACCGCCAACATCCTAACTCCGGGCTGCTATTGAGATTTCTTAACAGAAAACCCAATAACTTTTCTTGGTACGACCCGGGATTCGAACCCGCCACCTTAGGCACAGCAGTCGCATAAGCATTCACAGCCGTTGCGCCACGGAGGCTATTTGTAATATCAATTTAGTAAACTGTTTTTATTTTATCACATAAATATCATTTAAATTATTTAACGTCTATGTAGTCTTATCCGAAATTGAAAAATGTTTAGTGTTAGTCATATAGGTACATAATTATGTTTAATAAAAAACATTTAAAAAAGTTTTCAGTTAGGTACTTACAGATCCAATCATAAAAATGTTGTTGATTGAAGCCACTGGTATAATTGAGTGAAATCCTATAAAAGGTGGAAAAGTTTGTTCTGAACATTTTGCTGTAAATATCTTCATAAAAGATGAGGATTTAAAATTAGGAGCATTTTGACACAAAAACCATGGTATTGTGCCTTTTCTAGTAAGTAGTATAACTTAACCAGGTCGATAATAATTATTATAAAAATTATATTGTTTATTTATTTCTTTTTATCAACTACCATCTTTAAAGGTTTTAAACCTAATACTATTGTATTAGGTTTAAAACCTTTAAAGATGTCCATGACCATCTAATCACTATACAAGTATACAAGTATGACAATACTACTAATTGTTACATAGAGGTTTTTGCGAATTCTCTCAAACTTGTTATCTAGGTTCAATTATAATTAAACATATGGTTTCATTAGTAGCAAAATTATGACCTAATTTTTATTTTTTTAGAGTAGAATGAAGTCACACGCTTCATTTGTCGTAGATGTTATAATGACTATATTTAGTCGTTTATACGTCACAAAGGTAAATAAGGTTTACTACCTTATTTCTTTTTTCTGAGATATAAACCTTTGGTGACTTTAAAGGAAAAAAATTCAATTAGGTAGTTATTTAGAGCACAATTTTAAGCTGTGTAATATCTCAGTCAAACTATATGAAATTTGAACATACAACAACAGCTGCCATCTTGATATTTTGTCCAAACACCAGTGAAGTGAAACGTTCCGTCTAACTAACATCAAATGCAACAGATGGCACTCAAATCAATTTTTGAATCAATATTATGATAAAACAAATTAATAATAATAATAGAGCTCGGAATTCTATGAAATAAGTGATAATATCCATTTAAACAATATTACTCTTTTGATGATTACTAAACACTAAAAATAGATTTATTATATTATTATGTGTTATGAAAATATACATTCTAGTTATATTTATAAAAGCAATATTTCTTCATATAGCTGTTTATAATATAATTATGGTCAGGGTTATTCTATATTACCAGTAGAATGCGTGGTTAAAAGGAATTACACGATTTCAATCAAAATCATCTTAATAATAATAATAATAAGAGCCTCGACCACCATCTTAAGAGGCTCGCGTTGAATAGCTGGGTCAAGTCCTCGATTCAGAAGGCAGTATTGCTCGACACGGCGCGCATAGTGCGGAGGTTCCTTTCTCTGGAGCCCTAACCACCGATAGCTTGGTCCCTGCACCCGATATCGGTGGGTCATTTCAGTTTTTATATTTTTAAATATACATAATTTTTATATTTATATTTAAAAATGTAATTATTAGAGAAAATAAGTAATAAAGAGAATAATAATAAATTCTTTATTTCCATAGTATACATAACTAGTACATGACGTTCCGTTGGTCCCAAACTAGGCTGAGCCTGTGTCTTGGGCACCATTACAAAATTATGCAGGTTGTTTATAACTTATAGTATCCAGTGAATAATTAACTAACAATAGAATTTTAATAAAATAAAAGTATAAAAAATTAAAAATTAGTAAAAAGTACATAATATGTGTGGTTGTGTATTGTACATATTTGCCTGTAAGTATGTGTGTGTCAGGGAGTGTATGTGTGTGTATGTGAATGTAGGTATGTTAAATTTTGCCTCCTTTTGTATTATTTAACAATTTTTTAAATGTTTTCTGCGTCAAAATATGATATTTTTAAGAGCCAACATCTGACCTTATTATTCATTTCTGTTTTGATGTTAAGTAATGCACTTACTTTGTTAAATATATGTGTTTGTAAGAATGAGGGTAATCGTTGAGCAAAAGTGGAGTTTACGGCTATAGTAGGAATTTTTAATTTACGTTTGTTCTGCTGCTCTCTTACATTGTTTTCACTCGTGGCTTTAACGTACATTTTTGTAAAAACCTTGGATATGAAGATTTTTCTTACTCCTAAAACAGCTGCTCCTTTATATAGTATGTCAGTTGTATAACTAGAATGTATATTTTCACAATAATAAGAAAACTATATTCAGTGTTTCGTAATGAAAAAATCCAAAGATTGTATCACTTCTTACACAGGATCTGTTCAATTTGTCTATTTATTTCTTATTTAACCGAAGATAGTTTGAAAAATTGATTTCATCGCCATCTGTTGTATTGCATGTTAAATAGTTGTAAACGTTTTACTTCACTATTATTTGGACAAAAACATCTAGATGGCAGTTAAATAAATGTTAAAACTTAATAATTATTATTTCGTTGAGATATTACCTAATATAAAACTTTGTTTTAAATACCAAATCAAAGATATGCTCTTTGAAATAAATTAGTATGCAAGTTTCTTACTAGAAAGTCAGCAAAGACTCATACTTGAAGTGAAGGCATTTCATAAAGTGATGCTGAGATCATCAAGAAGCCATTGTCGTCATCATTAAATTCAATCAATGGAGTTAACTTAACTCATAATTAAAATGACAACTTCCCTTTTTTAAAGCTTCAGGACGGCGCGCCGTGACAATAAAATTTATATTTTTCATTACTTAAGATTACGGTATTGCTTCATAATGCATATAAAAAAAACGTGTATAATTATGGAGGTAGAATTGTAATATTCCCGAAACATGAGATTAGAAAAGCAAGCAATTAAAATTGTTGTCATTGGAAAGCTGAATGCTCTCATAACTTTTATATTAGGTCGTTACATGTAAAAATAGCGTTATATATGGAAAAAGTAAGTTTTTTTTTTTATTATGTATTTTATCAATATTTACCATAGTTATCTATGCACTTTCACCATTTTATAGGTAGTTCATTGATTCCATTGCTGAAAAATTGTAGGCGTGAGCATCCATAAAATCTTTGAAGAAGGTTTGGACTGTCTTATCAACAAGCAACTATTGATTACAAAGGATGTCTTGTATTATTGTATCCACGAGCCGATCAACGGGGTGCGTTACCCTAATGTTACACTTCTCGTGTATGGTTAGATGGGCAGATACTTGCGCTATTTGTTTAAAACTCTATGATAAATTGATAATACAACAGTACTGTAGTAGTAGTAGGTGTAGACTAGTAGGTGTTTGCCAGTGACATCGAGATCAGCTGAACGTTACAATAGGGATGGCCGGTGCATTCCTTGCACAGAGCTGAGGGTTAATTGTTACTTTTAACGTCTCGAGTTCGATCCCAAGGCGCGCATCTCTGACTTTTCGAAGGTATGTGCGTATTAAATAATTATAATTATCGCTCGCTTTAACGGTGAAGGGAAATATCATGAAGAAACCTGCATGTCTGAAAGTTCTCCATAAAATTCTTAAAAATATGTGAAGTCTGCCAACCCGCACTGGGCCAGCGTGGTAGACTATGGCCTAACCCTTCTCACACTGGGCCCGTGCCTAGCAGTGGGACAGTTTAATACAGGGCTGGTATTATTATTATTATTATATTTAAAGTAAGCCGTTCAATAGATTATTATTATTCTTAGACAAGACGATTTTCTGATAAGGAGTAAAGATAACAATAAAGTGGTCAGTAGTAATTGTCACTGACGTAAATGACAAGTAAGTATTAGAGAGTTGCAATATCATAAATATGTATTATAATATGTCATCTATTCTGACGAGCCTTATATTAGGTATGCGCCTAATAATGTTAGGTAGATTATTACGTAACTCAAGAATAAATATTGTACCTACTTACTAGAATTTGCCCGCAGCTTCGTTCGCGTAAATGTAGGTTAGGTTAGTAGCTTTTTTTGGATGAAAATTATTGGACGTCTTTTTCTGTACCCCGGACAATGTGTATGCAAAATTTCTTGATGATCGGTTGAGTAGTTAAAGGGTAAAAGCCTAACGAACAAACGAACTCACATTCGCATTTATAATATAAGTTAAGATTATACCGATTATAGTTAAACACAACCTACTACTGCGGCTTTATTTAAAATTCTGATAAGACGCATGTCTAATTAGAGTTTGTGCGAACTATTGCAGGAACTCCTACCTGAAGCCAGAATACTACTTCAACCGTGCCAAACACGTGTCTGTTATAAACGGTGAGGTGTACCGTGTATTACAGACGCTAGGAAGACATCTGGTATGTACACTCCCATTTTAAGCATGGCTAGGCTGTCTTTTAGATTCTGCGGCTATAACGACATGTAAAAAATATCAACGGATTGCACTCCGGGAGTAACGGTAGAAGTGAAAACTTGAATATTAACGTTGTGCATTTTTGATATTTTGGAATGGTTAGTGAATAATTTTGCACGAATTGCTTTAATTATCTGTATAAAAATACTATCATTTATGCGGTAAAATACAATATTCATTCATTGCGCTATCGTACACAAACATGACAATTCTCCCTCCGTCTTACGAATTTTCGATCAGGTCACGCGTCCTGACGCGAGTTTGACAATTCTCCCTCCGTCTTACGAATTTTCGATCAGGTCACGTGTCCTGACGCGAGTTTAACATTTTTTATCCATCACAATAAAGTGCACAACGCCGCTAAAGAAGTTTTCACTTCAAAGATCGGTATTTATGATCTTAACTCAAACACAACGGATAGTCTATTGTTTGCAGACAATTGGTAAGTGCAACAGCGTTAATGGACAATGGTCGTAATTGGGTGATTGTTAAAATGCGGTGGATAATAAGATGTTCATTCCTATTAAAACCGATAAGTTCCGTCCCAACTTTATCTCAAATAAGAAATCATGTGGTTAAATATTGTAATATATTTAGATGATAAGTTTGAGTTCATAAAGAGACGATTGACTGCACGGAAGGCGTAATAGTTTAAGCGGTTGCTTCGGCATTGTCATCACGCCGGGTATTCGAATCCCACACGAGACAAACATTTGTGTAATCCTTAAATACTGCTTACCATCAGGTGCAGTGTGGTCATTTTGACGAGAAAAATAAAAAAAAATAGTTGTTCCGAGTCTAGGTATTCTTGGTGTCCGTTGTTCGAATGTTTGTAAATTCCCGATCTGGAAATAATTTCTGTGTCGCGTTATAGACAAATATTTCTAGAGCGAGAGATATATTTAAAAAAGATACACATACCTACATAGATCTAATTTTGATATAGTCAACATCAAGAGCCACTTGCTGTTTCATTCCACAATATATTACTTTGGAGTCGTCAGGATCATTATGTTGTGTATATCTATAAACTATTGAACTTTCAAGAAACGTCTATGCTATGGTAGCTAGGACACATATAGTCTACGCGTCTGAATTTCAGAAAGGGAATGTATCGACGCTAGAACCTCTACACTGGAACAGGACTGATTATTTATCGCAAACACCTTCTTAACAATTTCATATCTGAAGTCAATAGCATGAATAGTACCTACCTAAGTTAAACAGCTGTATCGTACGGACGGATACGTAGACAAAATCGCACCATAAGGTGTTCGTCTTTACCATTTCGATACTGAACCCTAATAGATCGATTACTGTCACACTGTTTTGTGACGATTACGAAACAATACCTTAAGAAAAGCATTAAAATGCAGTAACGTATGAGTATACACCTAAACTATATTACGATGTCCTTCTGATTGCTCGTGAAATCATTCGAGAGTAGCCATTCACTCAGGTCGTGTTTAAAATGGCTCGCGTAATTTTTATCATTTTGATACTTTTTATGAGTACATCAAGTTTCGCCAAGAAATTTGGACGATGTGAACTTGTTAGAGAGCTCAGAAGACAAGGATTTCCTGAATATCTAATGAAAGATCGTAAGTAATTATTTTTTACTATCACATCTTCCAAATTACATTTACTTACGGCCGCCAATCTTAACGGGGAAATGAGCTGCGCTAGTAATGCTTGACTATATGTGCACACAGGTGCACTGTATTCACGCTTATAGTCCGCTGCCGCACTAGCAAAGAGTATAAACTATAACTAGACCAAAGAGTGTATATATATATATATATATATACATGTTTAGTACTAGCTTTGGCCTGAAGCTTCGCTTGAGTTAATGTAGATTTTGTCAATTAATTTCTACCCCTCGGAAACACTTCTTTTCTACCGGATGACAGGCACCATAATGTCCTTTTTTCGTAGGTACCTACCACTGTCAACGTGTATGCGAAATCTCACAATATTTGGTCAAGTAAAGCGTGCAAGTGTAACAAATAAACAAACAAACTCACTTTCACATTTATAATATTATAGTTAGCTTTAGTAAGGATTCAACATGAATTATTGAAGTGAAACTTCTTTATCGACGTATGGGAGAAATTTTGTAGCAGCGTCACGTTTTTCGGTTACGCGCCATGTTGCTTTTTTATCAAAGTTTAGTATAGTGACGTAAAGAATATAATGTAATATATTTATAATAATAACAACAATATATTAGTTTTGAAGTTTGGTTTGAAATAAGAATAACAATATATTAATTTGAAAGTGATAAAATAAAAAGACTTATTCAAATTTAAGTGAATTTACAAGAAAAGTGAGAGTGATTATATATTTCGTTTTATAAATTCAACACGTATGAGCATGATTTTAATATTTATTTGAGGTTAACCTCACTTTTTGATTGTAAGTATCAGTGAATGTATATAAATCTGTTAAAATTAGCAAGTATTAATAAATATGACTGTAAATCTAGTGAACATTATTGATTCTAAAAACAATAAAAAATATAAATTAAATAATAATTTAAAAATAAAACAAAACACGATTAGAAAATAAAAATATGTATACGTACATCTTTTTTAATTATTCGTTTTTAATTATTTATTTATTCATTTTTAATTTTATAAAATCGTTGCATTTCTACAAGATTAACTGTCATCATATAATTGTATTACTTTGAAAAGATAATTCCAATTATTTATTCATAACTTGTGTAATTGATTAAGTCATTAAATATCTGCTTTGAATTATTTTTATTAAGTTATGAAATAAATATTAATATTAAAGTTAGTTAAATAATTTTTGTTAACTAATTAACTAATTAATGTCGTAAAGAAGTTTCACTTCTTACCTGTGTGCTCTGGTACACACACACATTTTTTTTTAGAGATATTTACTTATTTGATCATATATAATTAATTTTCTTATTTACATTCAATACGTGCATAGTAAACGAAAATATTCAATCTAGTTTATCATTCACTAAGGTTAAACACACAACCCAACATAGTACTCGCCGAGCTAGTTTCTTGGTTTTACCTAAATTCGAACAAATTAAGGTAAAAAATGTTAACATTTGAAGGGGCACACAGCTTTATAATAAACTATCATTGCACATTAAAAATGTACACACAATAATTGATGTATTCAAAACCCGATTAGCTCAATATGTACATCATTCACATTACTTGTCCTCGGGAAAATGAATACATTAATTAAGTTCCTACCTTCAAAAGTTGCTGTGGTCAGTTTGATCATGGAGCAAACGAGAGTCCTCTGTGAAAATTGTTGGAGGTCAAAGTAGCCTTAAATAAAGACCCTTGATATAATGAAAAATGAAGTATGAAAGTCGACTATAAAATAAATATAATTATGATATTAATGATAAAAGAATGTCGGACCTGTGTACTTAATAATAGGGCTTAAAGTATGAAGTTGCCGTTACCTATATAGTAATAGATATTTTGAATTGACATAAAACCTTCATGGTGTGAGATTTCGAGTGAAACTTTGTTCACATGATACCTATAAGATTCTTGTTTTAAAAAATGTGCATCATTAGATTTTCGACTTCCATTTGTTTTTTTTATTCAGCTTAGACGGGAAAGATAGATACTTCAAAAATCCGAGTCATTTTTTAATACGAGTTCCGACGTGGAACTAACGCGGCAGAAACGGCTCGTAATATCAACGCTGCGTTTGAGAGGAGACTGCTAATAAACGCACTGTGCCTTTTTGGTTTTAACGCTTTCGTAATGGAAACTTTGACTTGAAGAACGAACCACGTGGAAGACCGCCCACACAGGTGAATAACGCTGAATAGAAGAAGATGGTGGTAGCCGATCCGAGTCAAACTACCCAGGAATTAGCAGCATGGCTTGACGTTACCCTACCTACAATATTTGCTCATTTGCATCAAATCAATAAGATAAAATCTGCAGAAAGAAATGCGTGTTGAAACTTGTGTTGCCTTGTTGAATCCGTACAGAAATGAAGGAATATTGGATCGAATTGTGATATAATATGACGAAAAGTGAATTTTTTACGATAACCGTAAGTGAAAAATGCAATGGCTGCAATGCAAAGGTCAAACGCAGTAACAGTGCCCTAAAGCAAAGCTTACCAATAAAAAGGTAATGGTTACTGTTTGGTGGTCTCGTCATGATGTTATTCACTATAGCTTTCTCAGGTCTGGTCAAGCAATAACAGCAGATGTTTACTGTAGCGAAATTCGAACAATGATGGCGAAACTGGCAGTGAAGCAGCCCTGACTTGTGAATCGATCTTCACCATTATTGCTCCATGATTACGCAAGACCTCACACTGCACGAGAAACCGTTGTAACTCTACAGGAGCTGCAGTTGGAAACCATACGTCATCCTCCTCCGACCTTGCTCCAACGGACTACCATTTTTTTCGTGATTTGGACAATTTTCTAAGTGATAAAAATTTTCTTCCCAGGAGGCAGTACAAAATGCTTTCACACAGTTTGTTGAATCTAAATCCCGGAGTACTATTGTAAATGATCTTTCGTTTAGATGGCAACAATATAGATAATGAGGGTAAATATTTCGATTAAATAAATATCTTCTTCTTATCATATTAGGCGTTTCAATTTTTAAGTACTAATCGGCAATTTCATACTTTAACCGCTAATAATAAAGTGTACCTACTTACTATAAAATAAGAGAGATTATTGAAAGAATACGTAAGACGTAAGATGATGTTTTGTATGTAAATGAAAGGTTATAGAAAGGATTAATGTTTTTGATTTTATGTAATGTGATTAAAGTGTAGTAAATATGTACCTACTGTTTAAAGGATACATATTGTAATATTGAAATGTCATATGTGATTTTGAAATCGTTAATTCATTTTAACCACGCATTCTACTGGTGATATAGAACAACCCAGACCATATTTTTTTTAGAATTGTGTTTTCTTAAGAGAATAAAAAGAAATAATATAAAAATAACTGATGTCGTAAATAATAAGGAGCAATAAAAAGGACCGCCCGTTATTATTTACGACATTAATTATTGACATGTTTTTTTTTAATTAGTAAAACATTTAAATTGCCTCGGGTGGTTAAAATATGACTATCTGAAACCATTTCACGAAAAAAACGGTACATTAATTTTTCCAAAAAAATAATTCCATTAAAAAGATAATATGGTTAGGGTTATTCTATACCACCAGTAGAATGCGTGGTTAAAAGGAATTACACGATTTCAAAATCACACTGTATAACAGATACATTCTCTGAGAAATACATATGTGAAATTGAACGTCTCTATTGTAACGGAATAATATTCTTTGAATTAATTTGATCTATTTTGCAATAAATTATTGTGCACTGTGCAGTTAATAGAGAGATATATTGTGTTAAATAAATATGTATTAATTTAGTATTCTTAACATTAAAAACATTGTACCTACCTAAGTCCAAAATAAAATTCTTTATAATACTTACATGTTTTAAATGAACCTTTATTGTCAACGGGGCATAAAATTTATAATAATGGATTTTTATTTTTGTATAAATTTTTATTAATTCAATTTTTTTTAAATTTTGTTTTAAAAAAATTGAATTAATAAATATAATAGGAGGAGGAATAAAAAAGGAGGGATGTGTAGTGTGTGACGCATCGCGCTTCATGTATAATTGTACCATAGTAAGTGAGATCATTCAGTATATTACATCAATCAACATCTTTTATTTGTCGAACCCTTCGATCAATCTTCGATCAAATATACCAGTTTTGTTGGGGCCGTTTTTCGAGCGACCATCGTGCATCTATGGTACCTATATTTGATCGATGGTCGAACCTAACGCCCAACCCAACATTGCAATGAGTAAGTGTATATAAAAGAATGAATTTTGTTACATTGTGCAGTCAATCTGTCTTATTGTGTTAGGCGAAGTATTAAACAGATCATATTCAGACAAGTCAATGCTATTTAACAGTTTTGCGGTCGTATTGAAGAAAGAGTTTTGTATATACCTATTATCATTTAAACGGTTGTTGCCTTGTTTGTTTATCATACCATGCGCTAACATCAGATGGTTAACCAAAAGATTTCGATGCATCTCACCAAGTTCCGTCACCATGTCTCTCTATAAGTAGGTACATTTTGAATAGATTTAGAATTCGTTATCCGCCTTTTTAGACGATTGCAGCTATGCATTCAATGACAATACTCGCCTACAACCTAACTCGTGATGACCAAACATAGCGCTGAAAGTAAAACCTTGAGAATTTCAAGTAGGTATTTAGCTGTATTTTCTTGTTTCGGTTACGCAGTGAAAGTGACTACTGTGTATTGGGTTTTATTACTGGGTCGTCGAAGTAGGTATTACTTATTAGGATTTTCTGTCAAGAAATACCTACTCGTTAACAGCCTAGAGTCTGGGGCTATGCTCCGTATACGACAATACAGTCGCCCCTATTTTGTTGGACCTAAAACCATAGTTTCCTAAATGTGGGTGTAAAAGACCCTTTGGAGATAGATGTTGTGGAGCACGTAGTCACGCAAGTGAGTACCTATATTTTTCATAATTACTTTGTAATATGTTGATTTTTATTCCAGTGATATGTCTCATTGAAATAGAGAGTTCGTATCAAACGCATTTAAAGCAAAGATCTCACACAAAGAACTCCACCAATTGGGGCCTGTTTCAAATCAACGATCGATTATGGTGTAACAACCACGGCTGGCCCGGGAATCGTTGCAACGTACGCTGTGAAGGTAAGTCTCATCTCATGAGGTCTTTGATAAATTATTTTTTATATTACTAGGTACGGTAGCAAACATTTATAATATTAGAGTTATGGGTTGTTACCACCATCTCTTAAAGCGTTGTCATTGCATGCGTAGGAACGAGACAAATCTTTGCACTTTGTAACGCGCTGACTCTTTTCTTTTTATCGATAGAATAAGAATAGTTGAAGAGATGTTGGTAAAGCTCCTGTCAGTCGATCCGCCATTGGCTTCGGCTTTTCAAGCAATCGATGCACACCTTACCTTATCTACGCTATTAGTGTGAATGTGTATTTTTCCTCACCACTACAACCGCTGATAAGAGTCGGTATTAATTAGAATGGCACACGTATATCGAGTCCTGAACGTGTTGGTATTACCTACTAATCTGCCTATTTTAGTCGTCAAGCAATTTTGCGTTCTGTGTCCCAAATGTAGGGCACCATAGCCATACTTTTCCTCCATCTTGTATGGTAGCAGCTTACTGTTCATCACTGGCGTAACGTAGTGGGGTCGGCAGGGGCGGCCCGCCCCGGGCGCCACTTTTAGTCGGCAGCTAAATTTTACAATAAATAATAATAATAAATATTTGTACTGTACAATACCTACTCAATATTGATACTAAAAATTAAAGTCTTTTAAATTGAAATACCTAAAAAAGAGGGCAGCAAAATTGTTTTTCGACCCGGGCGGCTTACCATCACGCTACGACACTGCTGTTTATCAGTGTTCCCTACACGCTAGTTGAGCGATATCGAAGGATGCAACATGAGCAAAGGTTACGGCGTATCATCGATTCCGCTTTATTTATCTGCCATCAAAGGCAATAAAAATATAATATATAGGTAATATTCTGCAGTTTCAATAGCCGCTTCCATTCATCAAATCATCAGTTCTGTGTTCCGACTCTGTAAAAACGCAACTGCTGCTCAGACGACTAATTAAATGTCCTCATAAATGGTATTAGCCCGGTGGTCTCAACTCCAATGGTGCTGATAGACTTGAGCATTCGCTTGTAACAGAACATCGAGCCTTAGCCGTTTTTAAATTGTCAAACTGAACAACGAACAGAGCCAAGCATAGAGCTAAACATCGCTACGAACATTTACACGATCATTCTAGCGAACGATGTAATTTCGAAGCAAACTTACTGTCCTTTCTAGGATAGAATGCTCGCTAGAACACTCGTTAGAACGTTCCCGATTATTTTTCTGTAATGTACCTAACATTCGCTAGAATGCTCATTACAAATAAATGCTCAAATCTATCAGCACCTCAAGACTTACAATAAAACACGTCAAGCTTATTTAATCGCGGTTTTTAGTACTTAATCGGACTCACGCTTTTTTTCTCAATTGGAAAGACTAGATTTGCGATTGCCACGATCTTACCTATTAAGCTAATTTATTACCTACCTAATTATTTTGTTTTAAAAAATATTTATAGTACAATGAGAGACAATAGAAACCAAAAACTTACTTCCGCAGTTTCACAATTTAGAAGGAATTACCTACTTTCTCAATTGTGGTATTGCCGATTGTAGGTAAACAATCATTTACATAGTGTTAAAATTTTCTTGCAATTGTGTCAGTGTTGTAACCTACTTTATTTTTGTTTGTGCAGAGCTACTGACGGATGACATCACAGCGGCGGCACGCTGCGCACAGATGATTATATTCCGGCACGGACTTAGTGTCTGGGAGAGTTGGCGGAAATATTGTAAAAACAAATTTCTGCCGGATATTGAATGCACTCATGAATATCAATAAATGCTTTCTTATAATTATAATTTAATCAAATTTTTGTTTCCGTTATGTTTCTTCATCGCTATGTCATCTGATATTAACCCTATACAAGCGTTCCGAAACACGGCATTATTAGATCCTTGGCCACGAGTCCACAAATAAAACACTAATTAATTTGACAAGTCCGTGGTCCCAGAGCCCGTAGAGTATCACATCCTGGGCCTCATAGGGTAGGTACCTACACGAACTCGGCGGAACCGCTCCTCGTGTACCATTCACGGTACACTGTACAGAACGTGGTGACGGTGGGATTGATATTTAAACACATTTGCTTAAAAATACCTACTTATCCTTTTAAGTCATAATAGTAGCTAGATTGGAAAATATAATTTTAAAAATAATATCTTGCACAATATATCTCTCTATAAAAGGGACACGTAAAATCCTAAGTCTAGGAATAACGTGTCGCGTAGGATTTAAAAAATAAAAAAGCAGGATAATTATGTACTCCTGTTTTTTATTAATTACCTACTTAGGTACATCTAACTTTAGCAAAAATACTTTGTAGGTAACTGAAGCTGGTGCTTCAGTTACAAAATATTTTTGTCTGTAGTACCTATCTAGTCCTATTTTCTTTGCATTCCGCTTAATAACAAATTTCGGCTAACAAGCAATGTTATATTTGAACGTGAAGAAATCCAAGCTAAGTATTATCTCGAAAACACCATTCCCACACACGGAAACTATTCTGGGTAATGTCCCTCTATAGAACTTAGAAACATTAAATAAGCAGACACAAAGAAGAGAATAGATTTGAAATCAACAACGAACTTAGACCCTTCGCAAGAGACCAAATTCTCCGTTCTGCTTCAGCGATGAAACAAAACCACTTTATATTAAGCTGTTGATCTGTTTAACTTATTCAAGACTAGCTTTTGCGCGCGGCTTCGCTCGCGTAAAAGTATGTTAAGTTATCTTACTTAGTGATAATAATATTTATAGCTTTCTAATTGTGAAAGAAATTTTAATATTGGTCGAGTGGTTTCGGCTTAAGGCCGGGACTCCACCAAAGCAGAGATGTGTGCAGTGTGCTGTGCGAGAAGAGATGTTTTTCAGCTCGGGTGCAAGGCGTTGAGTGTTAAGTACGTTATCTGACACGAAAGGTAGGCGATGACGGGTTGCTGGCGGGCGAGAGGGGGGAAGGTGACATCGCTCACATCTCTCGTCTCCACTGCGCGTCGTCCGCGCACAGCTCACATCTGCGCTTCCAACTATGACACATCTCCGCACAGCGATCTCCACCGAATCTGAGCGGAGAGATGTGTCAATAACACAATTCTATTGGTTGTTTAAAAACATCTCTTCTCTCGTCTCGTCTCCGCTTTGGTGGAGTCCCTGCCTAAATCCTTAGGTACAAAATAACAAACAAAAATCACATCTTTCCTCTTTATATTATAAGCCCAGGCGCGCACTGGCGACCAGGTCGCGGCGGCCAGCGAAATATATGCATTCTATGGAAATATCCATCAGTGCGCGCACATGGCCAGCAGTCGCTGCGGCCAATGAGATCATTGTGACGTAACCTGCGACCCGTATTGGCCGCTGGCCGCCGCGACCACTAGGATTCGAAGAATTGTAGGCTAATATATCAGTGTGCGCGCACTGGCCGCGGCGGGCAGACGTGTTACCTACTTGTTTAATGTCAAAATGAATCGTGATGTCTTGTTGGCCGCAGTTCTGGCTGCATGCTTGGTCGCGACACTTGCGGTCTGGTCGCTATACTAGGCGCTACGACCTGGCCGCCAGTGCGCCCTAAGCCTTAGTATAGATTTGCGAGGTGTTAAATTTACTCTATATTTTCGTTGCAATGAGACGTCCGTTTCAAATTGGAGAGCTATGCCCTTAGGTTACAGTACCTACGGAGTGACTTGTATACTACCTGCACCCTCCAAGTCTACATTGCGATGAACATAATCGAAGTAGTTCTGTAATCATTTAAGAAGCTGACGTCACGTCGCTATCACAGGAAACCGCCTCGAATCCATTGACCACACCGCATTCACTCGGCTTATTGGTCGGCACGAATCTGTTCGAACGAATTGTGCGAAACGACACAATTTAAAATAATATTTTCTAGATGTCAATTCGAACACATGAGTGCGAAACGAACCAATCTGAAAAGGAAAGTGCGAATCGAATCCACACCTAATTAACCTGTTATTTTAAAAACTTATCGTATCGCACAATTTCTGCGAACAGATTCGTGCGAAGCAACCAATAAACTATTCACTCGCTACCTGTAATTATCATCAGTATTGTAGGTATTTATTCATAGATCAGGACTCAGGAGTGTATTGCAGGGTATGAACAAACATAAGTTACGGACATGAAGTAAATCCAGGCTCGGAACAATATATTGTAGATTTCACAAATATTTGTCCAATGTGGGATCAAACTCATAATACTCGGCGCTAAGGCAACGACTAGGCCACGACTAGGGTTGCTAACCGTACTTTTATTATAAAGTATTGTAGGTACGTTATTTCTGACAAACGTACTTTATGAAGGCAATAAAGTACGTGAAAATACTTTAAATTACGTATATCGACTTTGACAAGAAACAAAAATGGACGTTTCAGCGAATTTAATAAAAAAGAAAATTATGTATCTGCCTTAATATTGTCATAGATTCTAAAGATTTGGTCAAGACGTTGCATGAAAATAAATATTCGTTAGATATTGCTAGACAAACATGTTAACAATATATCAGAAATTAATCTCAATAAGTAAATATACTCTATTTAATCAAAATGAAGGTGGCAACCCTAGTCACGACCGGTGTGTACGAACTCCTTTAGTTCTTTTAACACATTGAATGCCATGCCGGTCATGACCGCGAACAATACATTTTCTATTGTCTACTACATGGCATTCAACGTGTCAAAAAGTCAACTATACTAACGGCAGGCACTAGGAATAAATCCTGTAGGGCGGAGTTCTTTATAAATATTGAAATAATGGACACAAAGAACATCCAGATTTGGGACAGCCAAATGTGGATCACACAATTTTTTGTCCCGTGTGGGTATCGAACCCACAACACTCGGCGCGGCAGCAGTGGTGAGGCGACCACTTAAACCACTACGCCATCCGAGCAGCCAAAACTGTGTCACGGCCATGTTATCTTAGATAGGATTACCGTGACTGTGTTGTACACCGTCAATTACATAGATACATTTTGACGAAGTACACACTGTTCTAAATGGATAATTCAATTCAATTCAATTCAAAATTCTTTATTGCTAACTATGTGTACATAAATAAAGTTCTTAACAGAAGACTAACTAATTATTATTATATATTATTTATATAAACCATTATATCAATATGTTTATATTTCTTTTACAAAAATATACATTGTTATTCAATACACAATTGAAAAAACACACCTCGACATACATTTTTTTCACACCAAAAGCTTCACTAAAACAATTTTTACGACCCGAGCGCCAGACAAAAAATAGGGTAAGTATTCTTCAATTCCGTGAATACTGTAGGCTAAATGGTTAGGGATAATAACTTATTTTAAAGTTTGGCCCACATACTTATCACCACATGAGTAAATAAACGGAACAGAGACTAAGCTTCTTAAGAACGTGTAAAATTGTTACCTATTTTGGTAAGATTGTCACAATAGATGACGGCAAATTAAACAAAACATTTGTTATATAGTTTTATTATTCAGTATGATAGAATACTTTAAAAATTACTTACTCTAATAATTTTCTTTTTATAATTTTGGTTTTTTAATAATTTATTGTTTCTTTTAATACACTCGCGTGCAAGTAAATCGACTCAAGCCTCAAGTGCGCATAAAAAGTGATATAACTTAAAATGCCTTATTTTACCTCTATATAATGTTTTACATAATTAAAGCCTAGTAATTGAGCTTTAAAATTATGTAAGTTGCATGAAAATCGATTCAGTAGGTTAGTAAAAAAGGTGAATGTCAAAGATATTGTAAAAAAATTTGTAAATTCATACAATTTCACAGTATGGGGGTTATTGGGTATAAATGAAACAAAATGTGCATAAGATAAAAAATTTATTCGTGTCAATATTTGGTGTTCCCTCCTCTAGCCCTGATCACTGCTCTCAAGCGATTCTTCGTCGACCTTATCAACTTTTTAATTGATGATTGTGGTATTCGGCCCCACTCTTCTACCAACGCAGTCTTGAGCTCATTGATGTTTGTCGGAGCTGGATTCCTCGCCCTAACTTTACTTTTGAGCTCGTCCCATATGTGCTCAATGGGATTTAAATCGGGGCTGAGCGCTGGCCAATCCATAGTGTGAATTCCAACTTCACTCAGGAACTCACGTGTGGCCCGAGCAGTGTGACATCGGGCATTGTCATGCATCAAGATGAAATTATCCCCAATAAAGCCTTGATAAGGGACAACTTGATCCAGTAGAACATTTTCAATGTAACGATCACTGGTCAGACCTCCTCTCCGGCCTCCCCCAGGAACGAAAACAAGGTCCGTTTTTGCTTCTAAGGAAATTCCAGCCCACATCATGCAAGAACCGCCACCATATGCAACGGTTTCAACAAAGCAGCACTGTGAAAACCGTTCAACAGGACGCCGGTACACCCGACCTCTCCTGTCGCTGCCATGGAGACACATCCTCGTCTCATCTGTGAACAGGACCGACTGCCATTGCTCTATGCTCCAATCCAAGTGCTCTCGAGCAAAGTGAAGGCGTGCTTGACGGTGGGCTGTGGTCAACTTCGGGCCTGTAGCGGGTCTTTTCGGAGTAAGGTTAGCTTCCTTCAACCTTCTTCTAACTGTCCACTGACTGACAGTTACTCCGCGAACTTGACGTAGCTCCTGCTGCACATCCACGCCGGTAAGGTGTCGATTTCGGAGAGAGGTCGAGACCAAAAACCGGTCGTCACGCTCCGAGGTGCACCGGCGTCGGCTGGTATTAGGCCGCCGAGTGAAGGCACCACTCTCTTGAAACCTCCTGTACACTCCCGAGACAGCAGACTGACTCATATTCAACCGACGAGCGACTTCTCGCTGGTTCAACCCTTCTTGCAACAGGGCAACGACTTGAGCGGCTTCTTCAGGTGTTGTATCCATAATTTTCTTCAAATGACGGCTTCAATTTGCAGAGATGTGTTCAGGTCAACGTCTAGTGAGCGACTGATAAGAAAAAACCATTACAGGGGGTTTTTATAGCGGGTTGTGTCGCGCAAGTTGTGTATAGAGCGCAGAGCAGTTTATGGGAGGTTGCGTTCAGTTGCATTCTAAGGATATGTGTTTATTTAAATTACTGAAATTATGCTACCATTTTAAAGCCTAATTACTAGGCTATAATTATGTAAAACATTATATAGAGGTAAAATAAGGCATTTTTAAGTTATATCACTTTTTATGCGCACTTGAGCCTTGAGTCGATTTACTTGCACGCGAGTGTAGTATGGTAAATTCTGAATCTAACAAAGTTTTTTAAGAGTTCCCTCGTAAGGAGACAAAGCTGGCTGCATCAGCAGTTCATGATAAAAATCGTGTTAAGCTATCAAAATTAAACTAGCATAGGTGCAAAATTCCGTGACCGTGCAACTACCCGTTGAAGAGTTCCCTAGTGAGGAGACAATCCTGGCTGCAGCATCAGGTTATATCTATCATATTATTGCATTGTCACTGAAGTTACGGTATACAAAATTTCAGCTCAATCAGACATCGGGAAGTGGTTCAAATCTTACTTGCAATAGGTATTTGAACTACAGCTTCGCTGCCGAGCACGCACCGGTGCGGGGAAGGGAGTGTGGCGCGGGGTGCCGGCTACGCACCGGTGCGGGCTAGCGTCTTGGAAATTTCCTACACTCAGTGCGCTGTCGGCATCGGGCGAGAGACTTTGTTTTTGTAGTGGCACTGTGCTTGAAATTCCGAACTTTCGTAACGTGTTTTTGGTTTTTTGATAAGTTGGACGGTTGTGTTTGTGTGGACTAAATAAAAAACAATAAAAATGGATCCCGGTGAAGGAACTTCTGGTTCTAATAGAAAGCTAAAACAATTGTTTACGATTTTAGACGACAGTGATATAGAGGAGGAATTGTTCGGTGATCATTCGGAGGACGACTACCAGCCTAGTGAGGAGGAGTCAGCGTCTGAAAGTGAAGATGAGGTGCAACTTTACAATATAGAATTACGCCTTCCGGGACCTCGAACATCCTCGCCCATAGCTCAAGATCAAGACCTACAGGGTAATTCGCCTTTTGTCACTTCACTACTAGACAATCAAAGTCAAGTTCAGGCATATCAGGCCTCTACTTCAGGCTCAACTTCGGTATGGACAACTACGGGAGAACTAACTAAATTTGATTTTAGGAAATCTAGTGAATTTTATGGCGAAGTAATGGGAGTCGAGCCTATTGATTACTTTAATTTTTTTTTCAATGACGATTTGTTCACGCTGATTTGTAGTGAAACAAATGCCCAGGCTCAAAGATTATTAGATGCTCATAAACGGCCACGAAACGAGGAGGAACCAAACAGAGGTAGAGATTATTCGAGAATCACCTCTTGGAAAGATGTGACTGTCTCCGAGATGAGAATTTTTCTCGGCCTCTTATTCCACATGGGGACTATCTCTGAGTCGTCTAAATGATTATTGGAAAACAGATAGACTGTTTTCTATACCGATTTTTGCTCAGCAAATGAGCAGAAACAGATTTCTTCTCATAATGAGGTGTCTACATTTTACGTCGGAGATGGAAAGTGAGGACCCGTTATTCAAAATAAGAAGTCTCATTGATTATTTCAACAATAAAATGGTTGAATGCTATTATCCGGCAGCACAATTATCTCTAGATGAAAGTATGGTGCTGTGGAGAGGGCGACTGAGCTTTCGTCAATTTATAAAAAACAAACGCCACAAATACGGCATCAAACTTTACATGCTGACAGAACCAGATGGCTTGATTTTAAAATTTCGAGTGTATGCAGGTGGCAAAGACTCAGAAGTAGCAGGGAAGGGCCATGCTGAAAAAGTAGTCATGGAACTACTTCGTGAAAAACTAAATAGTGGTCATGAGTTATACATGGACAATTTTTATAATAGTTTCGGTTCAGCAAAGAAGTTACTTGATAATAACACGTATTGCACGGGCACTCTACGCAAAGATCTGAAAGAAAATCCTCGTGAACTTATGAATAAAAAATTTAAAAGAGGAGAAAATTATTCAATGTTTAGAGAAGGAGTTCACGTTGGCGTGTGGAAAGACAAACGTATTGTGCCTTACATTACTACACAATATGAAAACAGAATGGTTCCAGTTGCAAATAAACGTGGCCAAGTCACACAAAAGCCAGAGGCTATTTCAAAATACAATGATTATATGTCAGGAGTGGACAGGCAAGACCAACTTTTGGCATATTATCCTTGTGAACGAAAATCTTTACGGTGGTATCTAAAGGTAGCCATCCACACTTTTCAATTACTTCTCTTGAACTCTATGAAGATGTTCAACAAATATTCAGGGCAACGTAAAATGTCTCTATACGATTACCGATTGAGTGTAATAAATGCTCTTCTCCCTGAAAATTTACCACCTGATAGAAGTCGGCGTTCACTCCGTCATAAAATAAAAAAAGCCACTGAAACTACTGCCAATGGGCGACTCAAACGTAAAACATGCCGCCAGTGCACTAAAAATAAAAAACGTACTGACTCTCCGTGGTTTTGTGACACATGTCCTGACAAACCTGGACTTTGTGTGTCATGTTTTGACAATTATCACTTAGAACTTGGTACATAACTAAAAAGTGTACTGGGTATAACTGTAATGTGAACTGTGTGTAACTAACGTGAACTGAAATAAACTGTATTCCTTTTTGAAAATGTTTATTTTATAGTTTGCAAGTTTTTATTATATTCGATTTATATCAATACCAAAGTGTAATGCCACGTCTAGGTAAGGTTCAATTAGAAAGAATTTAGTTTTGTTTCCTTTCGAAAGTGTTTTAGTTTTATATTTCCTTTTTCAAAATGTTCTTTTTGTAGTTTATTTTCTAATAGTAGTGCAAGTTTTTATTATATTTGATTTATATAACAAATAACTGTGTTTTATTCCTAATAAACTATAAACCATGACAAAAACTGACAACGCACCCGTGCGTTGTTCGGCACTGGGAATGTCTATTCTATTCCCAGTGCCAAGCACGCACCGGTGCGGTGCAGTTTTTCACCTTGTTCAAAATACAGTAAAATACCTAAATATATTAAATAAATATAATAATAATCCTAACCAATCACTTTTAAAGTCAATTTAAAAAAAACACTTTTGGCCCCGGGGGCAAGTTTCTACTTTCCATGGTGGCAGCGAAGCTGTTAACACACATACCTACTACATACCAACCCACCCACATACCTACAAATGTTTAGTAAAAGCTTATAATAACAATAAAAACACACCGTGTAGTACCCTCTTCTTATTAAAAAAAAGAATCATACAATAAAATAAAGGTATCTACTTACTTGAAAAATAAATAAACTAATAATCCAATATTTTGTTACCTATTGAATTATTTTGTTACCGTTATATGCGTATTAAGAACGATTGCTGGCAAGAAAGTGAATGGAGCTCTACGCGCTTTTATGAACAGTCGAAATGTATCCGAAAAGGCACGTTTGGCTGTTCATAGAGGACTATTAGTGCCCACACTTATGTATGGAAGTGAAAGTTGGGTATGGCAAAAGAAGCAAGAGAGCAGAATAAATGCTGTAGAAATGAGAGCGTTGAGAAGCATATGTGGTGTGACTCTGAAAGATAGAATAAAAAATAGTGTGATTAGAGAGAGATGCGGCATGAAAGTGGATATAGTTACAAGAATAGAAAAGGGTATGTTCAGCTGGTTTGGACATGTAGAAAGAATGGACGAGGAAAGACTGACTAAGAAAGTTTATAAGGCTAGTGTGAATGGAACAGTCGCAAGAGGAAAACCTAGGCGAACGTTTCTCGATCAGATCGGCGTTCTGGACAAAGGCCAGGTTAAGAGCTCCTTGAACTGACGGGCGTGTATGAGGAATGTGATGAAAGTGAATGAAGCCAGAGAAGTGTGTCAGGATCGTAGCAAATGGAAATCCGTAGTCTCTGCCTACCCCTCTGGGAAACAGGCGTGAATCTATGTATGTATGTATGTATAAAATCCGTATATTGTAGTTTTTTTTTTTAAATGCTCTATAGTTTGAGATATTCATTGATACTATCGGCCGCCTAGTGGTCAAAATTCGACCAAAATTCCTAAGCTTGCTACTTCTGTTTTTCTCTATTACATAATTATAAATAAGGTAACCATAGTTACAAAGAATTGTACGATGTCAAACGAACAATGTCAAAATAATACGACCGCGATTCGACTGCGTGTGTCAAATGCATGTTTGTGTGATTGTAGTGTTTTTCATTAATTTAATGTATTTCTAATACATATTTTATAAAAATATTAGGATTCGCCCCTCCTTCGTCCGCGCACTTTTCATAATAAAGGGTACAAAGCAAAAATTCTTCTTTGAAAAGATACAAAAATGCATTACATTTACTTTTTAGCAGATTTATATATGTCCCATTAAGGGTTTATAGTTTGCCAGCGTGCGGTATAAATTCGAATGCTTACGCCTGGTTATTCTTAAAGATAGACTATGGTGTATTAAGCCCATGTAATAAAGGCGATCCTATAATATAGCCTAGTGGGTAACCGTTGGACTGCCACGCAGAGGTCTCGAGTTCGAACCCAAGGCTTTCAAGCTAAGGCGTTTCGAAGTTATATGCGTATTAAATAGTTAATTATCGCTTGCTTTAACGGTGAAGGAAAACATTGTGAGGAAACCTGCATGTCTGAGAGTTATCCATAATGTTCTCTAAGATATGTGAAGTCTGCCAACGCGCACTAGGCCAGCGTGATGGACTATGGCCTAACCCTTCCCACAGTAAGAAGAGGCCCGTGCCCAGCAGTGGGACAGTTTAATACAGGGCTGATATTATTATTATTATTATTTATAATATAACGCACTGTTGCCTGGGATACAGGCTACAACTTAGTCCAGGAAGCAGAGCTCACTTTAATTTTTAATTTATTTGGTTGCGAATAAATCAAAAATTGAAGAAAAAAGGGCTAAGCTCGGTTCTTCAAACGATGTTAAGTTAATTCGCCGTTTAATCGCACTATCTCAATTGACAACTACATAATGATAATATGAATTATACAAATTGGAAAATTATGATCTAAATATATGCTCGAAATTTCAAATTTTCATGATAATGTCTTATCTATGAATCAGTTAAGTCATCTGTCTACTAACTCATTATTAATAGCACACCCTAACACCGCCAACATCCTAACTCCGGGCTGCTATTGAGATTTCTTATCAATAACTTTTCTTGGTACGACCCGGGATTCGAACCCGCCACCTTAGGCACAGCAGTCGCATAAGCATTCACAGCCGTTGCGCCACGGAGGCTATTTATAATATCAATTTAGTAAACTGTTTTTATTTTATCATATAATTACTTAAATTATTTAACGTCTAGTCTTATCCGAAATTGAAAAATGTTTAGTGTTAGTCATATAGGTACATACATACATAATTATGTTTAATAAAAAACATTTAAAAAGTTTTCAGTTAGGTACTTACAGATCCAATCATAAAAATGTTGTTGATTGAAGCCACTGGTATAATTGAGTGAAATCCTATAAAATTTGGAAAAGTTTGTTCTGAACATTTTGCTGTAAATATCTTCATAAAAAATGAGGATTTAAAATTAGGAGCATTTTGACACAAAAACCATGGTATTGTGCCTTTTCTAGTAAGTAGTATAACTTAACCAGGTCGATAATAATTATTATAAAAATTATATTGTTTATTTATTTCTTCTTATCAACTACCATCTTTAAAGGTTTTAAGCCTAATACAATAGAGTGACCATCTAATCACTATACAAGTATACAAGTATGACAATACTACTAATTGTTACATAGAGGTTTTTGCGAATTCTCTCAAACTTGTTATCTAGGTTCAATTATAATTAAACATATGGTTTCATTAGTAGCAAAATTATGACTTAATTTTTTTTTTTTAGATTAGAATGAAGTCACACGCTTCATTTGTCGTAGATGTTATAATGACTATATTTAGTCGTTTATACGTCACAAAGGTAAATAAGGTTTACTACCTTATTTCTTTTTTCTGAGATATAAACCTTTGGTGACTTTAAAGGAAAAAATTTCAATTAGGTAGTTATTTAGAGCACAATTTTAAGCTGTGTACTATCTCAGTCAAACTATATGAAATTTGAACATACAACAACAGCTGCCATCTTGATATTTTGTCCAAACACCAGTGAAGTGAAACGTTCCGTCTAACTAACATCAAATGCAACAGATGGCACTCAAATCAATTTTTGAATCAATATTATGATAAAACAAATTAATAATAATTATAGAGCTCGGAATTCTATGAAATAAGTGATAATATCCATTTAAACAATATTACTCTTTTGATGATTACTAAACACTAAAAATAGATTTATTATATTATTATGTATTATGAAAATATACATTCTAGTTATATTTATAAAAGCAATATTTCTTCATATAGCTGTTTATAATATAATTATGGTCAGGGTTATTCTATATTACGAGTAGAATGCGTGGTTAAAAGGAATTACACGATTTCAATCAAAATCATCTTAATAATAATAATAATAAGAGCCTCGACCACCATCTTAAGAGGCTCGCGTTGAATAGCTGGGTCAAGTCCTCGATTCAGAAGGCAGTATTGCTCGACACGGCGCGCATAGTGCGGAGGTTCCTTTCTCTGGAGCCCTAACCACCGATAGCTTGGTCCCTGCACCCGATATCGGTGGGTCATTTCAGTTTTTATATTTTTAAATATACATAATTTTTATATTTATATTTAAAAATGTAATTATTAGAGAAAATAAGTAATAAAGAGAATAATAATAAATTCTTTATTTCCATAGTATACATAACTAGTACATGACGTTCCGTTGGTCCCAAACTAGGCTGAGCCTGTGTCTTGGGCACCATTACAAAATTATGCAGGTTGTTTATAACTTATAGTATCCAGTGAATAATTAACTAACAATAGAATTTTAATAAAATAAAAGTATAAAAAATTAAAAATTAGTAAAAAGTACATAATATGTGTGGTTGTGTATTGTACATATTTGCCTGTAAGTATGTGTGTGTCAGGGAGTGTATGTGTGTGTATGTGAATGTAGGTATGTTAAATTTTGCCTCCTTTTGTATTATTTAACAATTTTTTTAATGTTTTCTGCGTCAAAATATGATATTTTTAAGAGCCAACATCTGACCTTATTATTCATTTCTGTTTTACTGATATTTTTGATGTTAAGTAATGCACTTACTTTGTTAAATATATGTGTTTGTAAGAATGAGGGTAATCGTTGAGCAAAAGTGGAGTTTACGGCTATAGTAGGAATTTTTAATTTACGTTTGTTCTGCTGCTATCTTACATTGTTTTCACTCGTGGCTTTAACGTACATTTTTGTAAAAACCTTGGATATGAAGATTTTTCTTACTCCTAAAACAGCTGCTTCTTTATATAGTATGTCAGTTGTATAACTAGAATGTATATTTTCACAATAATAAGAAAACTATATTCAGTGTTTCGTAATGAAAAAATCCAAAGATTGTATCACTTCTTACACAGGATCTGTTCAATTTGTCTATTTATTTCTTATTTAACTGAAGATAGTTTGAAAAATTGATTTCATCGCCATCTGTTGTATTGCATGTTAAAGTAAACGTTTTACTTCACTATTATTTGGACAAAAACATCTAGATGGCAGTTAAATAAATGTTAAAACTTAATAATTATTATTTCGTTGAGATATTACCTAATATAAAACTTTGTTTTAAATACCAAATCAAAGATATGCTCTTTGAAATAAATTAGTATGCAAGTTTCTTACTAGAAAGTCAGCAAAGACTCATACTTGAAGTGAAGGCATTTCATAAAGTGATGCTGAGATCATCAAGAAGCCATTGTCGTCATCATTAAATTCAATCAATGGAGTTAACTTAACTCATAATTAAAATGACAACTTCCCTTTTTTAAAGCTTCAGGACGGCGCGCCGTGACAATAAAATTTATATTTTTCATTACTTAAGATTACGGTATTGCTTCATAATGCATATAAAAAAAACGTGTATAATTATGGAGGTAGAATTGTAATATTCCCGAAACATGAGATTAGAAAAGCAAGCAATTAAAATTGTTGTCATTGGAAAGCTGAATGCTCTCATAACTTTTATATTAGGTCCTTACATGTAAAAATAGCGTTATATATGGAAAAAGTAAGTTTTTTTTTTTTTATTATGTATTTTATCAATATTTACCATAGTTATCTATGCACTTTCACCATTTTATAGGTAGTTCATTGATTCCATTGCTGAAAAATTGTAGGCGTGAGCATCCATAAAATCTTTGAAGGAGGTTTGGACTGTCTTATCAACAAGCAACTATTGATTACAAAGGATGTCTTGTATTATTGTATCCACGAGCCGATCAACGGGGTGCGTTACCCTAATGTTACACTTCTCGTGTATGGTTAGATGGGCAGATACTTGCGCTATTTGTTTAAAACTCTATGATAAATTGATAATACAACAGTACTGTAGTAGTAGTAGGTGTAGACTAGTAGGTGTTTGCCAGTGACATCGAGATCAGCTGAACGTTACAATAGGGATGGCCGGTGCATTCCTTGCACAGAGCTGAGGGTTAATTGTTACTTTTAACGTCTCGAGTTCGATCCCAAGGCGCGCATCTCTGACTTTTCGAAGGTATGTGCGTATTAAATAATTATAATTATCGCTCGCTTTAACGGTGAAGGGAAATATCATGAAGAAACCTGCATGTCTGAAAGTTCTCCATAAAATTCTTAAAAATATGTGAAGTCTGCCAACCCGCACTGGGCCAGCGTGGTAGACTATGGCCTAACCCTTCTCACACTGGGCCCGTGCCTAGCAGTGGGACAGTTTAATACAGGGCTGGTATTATTATTATTATTATATTTAAAGTAAGCCGTTCAATAGATTATTATTATTCTTAGACAAGACGATTTTCTGATAAGGAGTAAAGATAACAATAAAGTGGTCAGTAGTAATTGTCACTGACGTAAATGACAAGTAAGTATTAGAGAGTTGCAATATCATAAATATGTATTATAATATGTCATCTATTCTGACGAGCCTTATATTAGGTATGCGCCTAATAATGTTAGGTAGATTATTACGTAACTCAAGAATAAATATTGTACCTACTTACTAGAATTTGCCCGCAGCTTCGTTCGCGTAAATGTAGGTTAGGTTAGTAGCTTTTTTGGATGAAAATTATTGGACGTCTTTATCTGTACCCCGGACAATGTGTATGCAAAATTTCTTGATGATCGGTTGAGTAGTTAAAGGGTAAAAGCCTAACGAACAAACGAACTCACATTCGCATTTATAATATAAGTTAAGATTATACCGATTATAGTTAAACACAACCTACTACTGCGGCTTTATTTAAAATTCTGATAAGACGCATGTCTAATTAGAGTTTGTGCGAACTATTGCAGGAACTCCTACCTGAAGCCAGAATACTACTTCAACCGTGCCAAACACGTGTCTGTTATAAACGGTGAGGTGTACCGTGTATTACAGACGCTAGGAAGACATCTGGTATGTACACTCCCATTTTAAGCATGGCTAGGCTGTCTTTTAGATTCTGCGGCTATAACGACATGTAAAAAATATCAACGGATTGCACTCCGGGAGTAACGGTAGAAGTGAAAACTTGAATATTAACGTTGTGCATTTTTGATATTTTGGAATGGTTAGTGAATAATTTTGCACGAATTGCTTTAATTATCTGTATAAAAATACTATCATTTATGCGGTAAAATACAATATTCATTCATTGCGCTATCGTACACAAACATGACAATTCTCCCTCCGTCTTACGAATTTTCGATCAGGTCACGCGTCCTGACGCGAGTTTGACAATTCTCCCTCCGTCTTACGAATTTTCGATCAGGTCACGTGTCCTGACGCGAGTTTAACATTTTTTATCCATCACAAAAAAGTGCACAACGCCGCTAAAGAAGTTTTCACTTCAAAGATCGGTATTTATGATCTTAACTCAAACACAACGGATAGTCTATTGTTTGCAGACAATTGGTAAGTGCAACAGCGTTAATGGACAATGGTCGTAATTGGGTGATTGTTAATTGGGTGATTGTTAAAATGCGGTGGATAATAAGATGTTCATTCCTATTAAAACCGATAAGTTCCGCCCCAACTTTATCTCAAATAAGAAATCATGTGGTTAAATATTGTAATATATTTAGATGATAAGTTTGAGTTCATAAAGAGACGATTGACTGCACGGAAGGCGTAATAGTTTAAGCGGTTGCTTCGGCATTGTCATCACGCCGGGTATTCGAATCCCACACGAGACAAACATTTGTGTAATCCTTAAATACTGCTTACCATCAGGTGGAGTGTGGTCATTTTGACGAGAAAAATAAAAAAAAATAGTTGTTCCGAGTCTAGGTATTCTTGGTGTCCGTTGTTCGAATGTTTGTAAATTCCCGATCTGGAAATAATTTCTGTGTCGCGTTATAGACAAATATTTCTAGAGCGAGAGATATATTTAAAAAAGATACACATACCTACATAGATCTAATTTTGATATAGTCAACATCAAGAGCCACTTGCTGTTCATTCCACAATATATTACTTTGGAGTCGTCAGGATCATTATGTTGTGTATATCTATAAGCTATTGAACTTTCAAGAAACGTCTATGCTATGGTAGCTAGGACACATATAGTCTACGCGTCTGAATTTCAGAGAGGGAATGTATCGACGCTAGAACCTCTACACTGGAACAGGACTGATTATGTATCGCAAACACCTTCTTAACAATTTCATATCTGAAGTCAATAGCATGAATAGTACCTACCTAAGTTAAACAGCTGTATCGTACGGACGGATACGTAGACAAAATCGCACCATAAGGTGTTCGTCTTTACCATTTCGATACTGAACCCTAATAGATCGATTACTGTCACACTGTTTTGTGACGATTACGAAACAATACCTTAAGAAAAGCATTAAAATGCAGTAACGTATGAGTATACACCTAAACTATATTACGATGTCCTTCTGATTGCTCGTGAAATCATTCGAGAGTAGCCATTCACTCAGGTCGTGTTTAAAATGGCTCGCGTAATTTTTATCATTTTGATACTTTTTATGAGTACATCAAGTTTCGCCAAGAAATTTGGACGATGTGAACTTGTTAGAGAGCTCAGAAGACAAGGATTTCCTGAATATCTAATGAAAGATCGTAAGTAATTATTTTTTACTATCACATCTTCCAAATTACATTTACTTACGGCCGCCAATCTTAACGGGGAAATGAGCTGCGCTAGTAATGCTTGACTATATGTGCACACAGGTGCACTGTATTCACGCTTATAGTCCGCTGCCGCACTAGCAAAGAGTATAAACTATAACTAGACCAAAGAGTGTATATATATATATATATATATATACATGTTTAGTACTAGCTTTGGCCTGAAGCTTCGCTTGAGTTAATGTAGATTTTGTCAATTAATTTCTACCCCTCGGAAACACTTCTTTTCTACCGGATGACAGGCACCATAATGTCCTTTTTTCGTAGGTACCTACCACTGTCAACGTGTATGCGAAATCTCACAATATTTGGTCAAGTAAAGCGTGCAAGTGTAACAAATAAACAAACAAACTCACTTTCACATTTATAATATTATAGTTAGCTTTAGTAAGGATTCAACATGAATTATTGAAGTGAAACTTCTTTATCGACGTATGGGAGAAATTTTGTAGCAGCGTCACGTTTTTCGGTTACGCGCCATGTTGCTTTTTTATCAAAGTTTAGTATAGTGACGTAAAGAATATAATGTAATATATTTATAATAATAACAACAATATATTAGTTTTGAAGTTTGGTTTGAAATAAGAATAACAATATATTAATTTGAAAGTGATAAAATAAAAAGACTTATTCAAATTTAAGTGAATTTACAAGAAAAGTGAGAGTGATTATATATTTCGTTTTATAAATTCAACACGTATGAGCATGATTTTAATATTTATTTGAGGTTAACCTCACTTTTTGATTGTAAGTATCAGTGAATGTATATAAATCTGTTAAAATTAGCAAGTATTAATAAATATGACTGTAAATCTAGTGAACATTATTAATTCTAAAAACAATAAAAAATATAAATTAAATAATAATTTAAAAATAAAACAAAACACGATTAGAAAATAAAAATATGTATACGTACATCTTTTTTAATTATTCGTTTTTAATGATTTATTTATTCATTTTTAATTTTATAAAATCGTTGCATTTCTACAAGATTAACTGTCATCATATAATTGTATTACTTTGAAAAGATAATTCCAATTATTTATTCATAACTTGTGTAATTGATTAAGTCATTAAATATCTGCTTTGAATTATTTTTATTAAGTTATGAAATAAATATTAATATTAAAGTTAGTTAAATAATTTTTGTTAACTAATTAACTAATTAATGTCGTAAAGAAGTTTCACTTCTTACCTGTGTGCTCTGGTACACACACACATTTTTTTTTAGAGATATTTACTTATTTGATCATATATAATTAATTTTCTTATTTACATTCAATACGTGCATAGTAAACGAAAACTTCTAAACAAAAATATTCAATCTAGTTTATCATTCACTAAGGTTAAACACACAACCCAACGTAGTACTCGCCGAGCTAGTTTCTTGGTTTTACCTAAATTCGAACAAATTAAGGTAAAAAATGTTAACATTTGAAGGGGCACACAGCTTTATAATAAACTATCATTGCACATTAAAAATGTACACACAATAATTGATGTATTCAAAACCCGATTAGCTCAATATGTACATCATTCACATAACTTGTCCTCGGGAAAATGAATACATTAATTAAGTTCCTACCTTCAAAAGTTGCTGTGGTCAGTTTGATCATGGAGCAAACGAGAGTCCTCTGTGAAAATTGTTGGAGGTCAAAGTAGCCTTAAATAAAGACCCTTGATATAATGAAAAATGAAGTATGAAAGTCGACTATAAAATAAATATAATTATGATATTAATGATAAAAGAATGTCGGACCTGTGTACTTAATAATAGGGCTTAAAGTATGAAGTTGCCGTTACCTATATAGTAATAGATATTTTGAATTGACATAAAACCTTCATGGTGTGAGATTTCGAGTGAAACTTTGTTCACATGATACCTATAAGATTCTTGTTTTAAAAAATGTGCATCATTAGATTTTCGACTTCCATTTGTTTTTTTTATTCAGCTTAGACGGGAAAGATAGATACTTCAAAAATCCGAGTCATTTTTTAATACGAGTTCCGACGTGGAACTAACGCGGCAGAAACGGCTCGTAATATCAACGCTGCGTTTGAGAGGAGACTGCTAATAAACGCACCGTGCCTTTTTGGTTTTAACGCTTTCGTAATGGAAACTTTGACTTGAAGAACGAACCACGTGGAAGACCGCCCACACAGGTGAATAACGCTGAATAGAAGAAGATGGTGGTAGCCGATCCGAGTCAAACTACCCAGGAATTAGCAGCATGGCTTGACGTTACCCTACCTACAATATTTGCTCATTTGCATCAAATCAATAAGATAAAATCTGCAGAAAGAAATGCGTGTTGAAACTTGTGTTGCCTTGTTGAATCCGTACAGAAATGAAGGAATATTGGATCGAATTGTGATATAATATGACGAAAAGTGAATTTTTTACGATAACCGTAAGTGAAAAATGCAATGGCTGCAATGCAAAGGTCAAACGCAGTAACAGTGCCCTAAAGCAAAGCTTACCAATAAAAAGGTAATGGTTACTGTTTGGTGGTCTCGTCATGATGTTATTCACTATAGCTTTCTCAGGTCTGGTCAAGCAATAACAGCAGATGTTTACTGTAGCGAAATTCGAACAATGATGGCGAAACTGGCAGTGAAGCAGCCCTGACTTGTGAATCGATCTTCACCATTATTGCTCCATGATTACGCAAGACCTCACACTGCACGAGAAACCGTTGTAACTCTACAGGAGCTGCAGTTGGAAACCATACGTCATCCTCCTCCGACCTTGCTCCAACGGACTACCATTTTTTTCGTGATTTGGACAATTTTCTAAGTGATAAAAATTTTCTTCCCAGGAGGCAGTACAAAATGCTTTCACACAGTTTGTTGAATCTAAATCCCGGAGTACTATTGTAAATGATCTTTCGTTTAGATGGCAACAATATAGATAATGAGGGTAAATATTTCGATTAAATAAATATCTTCTTCTTATCATATTAGGCGTTTCAATTTTTAAGTACTAATCGGCAATTTCATACTTTAACCGCTAATAATAAAGTGTACCTACTTACTATAAAATAAGAGAGATTATTGAAAGAATACGTAAGACGTAAGATGATGTTTTGTATGTAAATGAAAGGTTATAGAAAGGATTAATGTTTTTGATTTTATGTAATGTGATTAAAGTGTAGTAAATATGTACCTACTGTTTAAAGGATACATATTGTAATATTGAAATGTCATATGTGATTTTGAAATCGTTAATTCATTTTAACCACGCATTCTACTGGTGATATAAAACAACCCAGACCATATTTTTTTTAGAATTGTGTTTTCTTAAGAGAATAAAAAGAAATAATATAAAAATAACTGATGTCGTAAATAATAAGGAGCAATAAAAAGGACCGCCCGTTATTATTTACGACATTAATTATTGACATGTTTTTTTTAAATTAGTAAAACATTTAAATTGCCTCGGGTGGTTAAAATATGACTATCTGAAACCATTTCACGAAAAAAACGGTACATTAATTTTTCCAAAAAAATAATTCCATTAAAAAGATAATATGGTTAGGGTTATTCTATACCACCAGTAGAATGCGTGGTTAAAAGGAATTACACGATTTCAAAATCACACTGTATAACAGATACATTCTCTGAGAAATACATATGTGAAATTGAACGTCTCTATTGTAACGGAATAATATTCTTTGAATTAATTTGATCTATTTTGCAATAAATTATTGTGCACTGTGCAGTTAATAGAGAGATATATTGTGTTAAATAAATATGTATTAATTTAGTATTCTTAACATTAAAGACATTGTACCTACCTAAGTCCAAAATAAAATTCTTTATAATACTTACATGTTTTAAATGAACCTTTATTGTCAACGGGGCATAAAATTTATAATAATGGATTTTTATTTTTGTATAAATTTTTATTAATTCAATTTTTTTTAAATTTTGTTTTAAAAAAATTGAATTAATAAATATAATAGGAGGAGGAATAAAAAAGGAGGGATGTGTAGTGTGTGACGCATCGCGCTTCATGTATAATTGTACCATAGTAAGTGAGATCATTCAGTATATTACATCAATCAACATCTTTTATTTGTCGAACCCTTCGATCAATCTTCGATCAAATATACCAGTTTTGTTGGGGCCGTTTTTCGAGCGACCATCGTGCATCTATGGTACCTATATTTGATCGATGGTCGAACCTAACGCCCAACCCAACATTGCAATGAGTAAGTGTATATAAAAGAATGAATTTTGTTACATTGTGCAGTCAATCTGTCTTATTGTGTTAGGCGAAGTATTAAACAGATCATATTCAGACAAGTCAATGCTATTTAACAGTTTTGCGGTCGTATTGAAGAAAGAGTTTTGTATATACCTATTATCATTTAAACGGTTGTTGCCTTGTTTGTTTATCATACCATGCGCTAACATCAGATGGTTAACCAAAAGATTTCGATGCATCTCACCAAGTTCCGTCACCATGTCTCTCTATAAGTAGGTACATTTTGATTAGATTTAGAATTCGTTATCCGCCTTTTTAGACGATTGCAGCTATGCATTCAATGACAATACTCGCCTACAACCTAACTCGTGATGACCAAACATAGCGCTGAAAGTAAAACCTTGAGAATTTCAAGTAGGTATTTAGCTGTATTTTCTTGTTTCGGTTACGCAGTGAAAGTGACTACTGTGTATTGGGTTTTATTACTGGGTCGTCGAAGTAGGTATTACTTATTAGGATTTTCTGTCAAGAAATACCTACTCGTTAACAGCCTAGAGTCTGGGGCTATGCTCCGTATTCGACAATACAGTCGCCCCTATTTTGTTGGACCTAAAACCATAGTTTCCTAAATGTGGGTGTAAAAGACCCTTTGGAGATAGATGTTGTGGAGCACGTAGTCACGCAAGTGAGTACCTATATTTTTCATAATTACTTTGTAATATGTTGATTTTTATTCCAGTGATATGTCTCATTGAAATAGAGAGTTCGTATCAAACGCATTTAAAGCAAAGATCTCACACAAAGAACTCCACCAATTGGGGCCTGTTTCAAATCAACGATCGATTATGGTGTAACAACCACGGCTGGCCCGGGAATCGTTGCAACGTACGCTGTGAAGGTAAGACTCATCTCATGAGGTCTTTGATAAATTATTTTTTATATTACTAGGTACGGTAGCAAACATTTATAATATTAGAGTTATGGGTTGTTACCACCATCTCTTAAAGCGTTGTCATTGCATGCGTAGGAACGAGACAAATCTTTGCACTTTGTAACGCGCTGACTCTTTTCTTTTTATCGATAGAATAAGAATAGTTGAAGAGATGTTGGTAAAGCTCCTGTCAGTCGATCCGCCATTGGCTTCGGCTTTTCAAGCAATCGATGCACACCTTACCTTATCTACGCTATTAGTGTGAATGTGTATTTTTCCTCACCACTACAACCGCTGATAAGAGTCGGTATTAATTAGAATGGCACACGTATATCGAGTCCTGAACGTGTTGGTATTACCTACTAATCTGCCTATTTTAGTCGTCAAGCAATTTTGCGTTCTGTGTCCCAAATGTAGGGCACCATAGCCATACTTTTCCTCCATCTTGTATGGTAGCAGCTTACTGTTCATCACTGGCGTAACGTAGTGGGGTCGGCAGGGGCGGCCCGCCCCGGGCGCCACTTTTAGTCGGCAGCTAAATTTTACAATAAATAATAATAATAAATATTTGTACTGTACAATACCTACTCAATATTGATACTAAAAATTAAAGTCTTTTAAATTGAAATACCTAAAAAAGAGGGCAGCAAAATTGTTTTTCGACCCGGGCGGCTTACCATCACGCTACGACACTGCTGTTTATCAGTGTTCCCTACACGCTAGTTGAGCGATATCGAAGGATGCAACATGAGCAAAGGTTACGGCGTATCATCGATTCCGCTTTATTTATCTGCCATCAAAGGCAATAAAAATATAATATATAGGTAATATTCTGCAGTTTCAATAGCCGCTTCCATTCATCAAATCATCAGTTCTGTGTTCCGACTCTGTAAAAACGCAACTGCTGCTCAGACGACTAATTAAATGTCCTCATAAATGGTATTAGCCCGGTGGTCTCAACTCCAATGGTGCTGATAGACTTGAGCATTCGCTTGTAACAGAACATCGAGCCTTAGCCGTTTTTAAATTGTCAAACTGAACAACGAACAGAGCCAAGCATAGAGCTAAACATCGCTACGAACATTTACACGATCATTCTAGCGAACGATGTAATTTCGAAGCAAACTTACTGTCCTTTCTAGGATAGAATGCTCGCTAGAACACTCGTTAGAACGTTCCCGATTATTTTTCTGTAATGTACCTAACATTCGCTAGAATGCTCATTACAAATAAATGCTCAAGTCTATCAGCACCTCAAGACTTACAATAAAACACGTCAAGCTTATTTAATCGCGGTTTTTAGTACTTAATCGGACTCACGCTTTTTTTCTCAATTGGAAAGACTAGATTTGCGATTGCCACGATCTTACCTATTAAGCTAATTTATTACCTACCTAATTATTTTGTTTTAAAAAATATTTATAGTACAATGAGAGACAATAGAAACCAAAAACTTACTTCCGCAGTTTCACAATTTAGAAGGAATTACCTACTTTCTCAATTGTGGTATTGCCGATTGTAGGTAAACAATCATTTACATAGTGTTAAAATTTTCTTGCAATTGTGTCAGTGTTGTAACCTACTTTATTTTTGTTTGTGCAGAGCTACTGACGGATGACATCACAGCGGCGGCACGCTGCGCACAGATGATTATATCCCGGCACGGACTTAGTGTCTGGGAGAGTTGGCGGAAATATTGTAAAAACAAATTTCTGCCGGATATTGAATGCACTCATGAATATCAATAAATGCTTTCTTATAATTATAATTTAATCAAGTTTTTGTTTCCGTTATGTTTCTTCATCGCTATGTCATCTGATATTAACCCTATACAAGCGTTCCGAAACACGGCATTATTAGATCCTTGGCCACGAGTCCACAAATAAAACACTAATTAATTTGACAAGTCCGTGGTCCCAGAGCCCGTAGAGTATCACATCCTGGGCCTCATAGGGTAGGTACCTACACGAACTCGGCGGAACCGCTCCTCGTGTACCATTCACGGTACACTGTACAGAACGTGGTGACGGTGGGATTGATATTTAAACACATTTGCTTAAAAATACCTACTTATCCTTTTAAGTCATAATAGTAGCTAGATTGGAAAATATAATTTTAAAAATAATATCTTGCACAATATATCTCTCTATAAAAGGGACACGTAAAATCCTAAGTCTAGGAATAACGTGTCGCGTAGGATTTAAAAAATAAAAAAGCAGGATAATTATGTACTCCTGTTTTTTATTAATTACCTACTTAGGTACATCTAACTTTAGCAAAAATACTTTGTAGGTAACTGAAGCTGGTGCTTCAGTTACAAAATATTTTTGTCTGTAGTACCTATCTAGTCCTATTTTCTTTGCATTCCGCTTAATAACAAATTTCGGCTAACAAGCAATGTTATATTTGAACGTGAAGAAATCCAAGCTAAGTATTATCTCGAAAACACCATTCCCACACACGGAAACTATTCTGGGTAATGTCCCTCTATAGAACTTAGAAACATTAAATAAGCAGACACAAAGAAGAGAATAGATTTGAAATCAACAACGAACTAAGACCCTTCGCAAGAGACCAAATTCTCCGTTCTGCTTCAGCGATGAAACAAAACCACTTTATATTAAGCTGTTGATCTGTTTAACTTATTCAAGACTAGCTTTTGCGCGCGGCTTCGCTCGCGTAAAAGTATGTTAAGTTATCTTACTTAGTGATAATAATATTTATAGCTTTCTAATTGTGAAAGAAATTTTAATATTGGTCGAGTGGTTTCGGCTTAAGGCCGGGACTCCACCAAAGCAGAGATGTGTGCAGTGTGCTGTGCGAGAAGAGATGTTTTTCAGCTCGGGTGCAAGGCGTTGAGTGTTAAGTACGCTATCTGACACGAAAGGTAGGCGATGACGGGTTGCTGGCGGGCGAGAGGGGGGACGGTGACATCGCTCACATCTCTCGTCTCCACTGCGCGTCGTCCGCGCACAGCTCACATCTGCGCTTCCAACTATGACACATCTCCGCACAGCGATCTCCACCGAATCTGAGCGGAGAGGAGATGTGTCAATAACACAATTCTATTGGTTGTTTAAAAACATCTCTTCTCTCGTCTCGTCTCCGCTTTGGTGGAGTCCCTGCCTAAATCCTTAGGTACAAAATAACAAACAAAAATCACATCTTTCCTCTTTATATTATAAGCCCAGGCGCGCACTGGCGACCAGGTCGCGGCGGCCAGCGAAATATATGCATTCTATGGAAATATCCATCAGTGCGCGCACATGGCCAGCAGTCGCTGCGGCCAATGAGATCATTGCGACGTAACCTGCGACCCGTATTGGCCGCTGGCCGCCGCGACCACTAGGATTCGAAGAATTGTAGGCTAATATATCAGTGTGCGCGCACTGGCCGCGGCGGGCAGACGTGTTACCTACTTGTTTAATGTCAAAATGAATCGTGATGTCTTGTTGGCCGCAGTTCTGGCTGCATGCTTGGTCGCGACACTTGCGGTCTGGTCGCTATACTAGGCGCTACGACCTGGCCGCCAGTGCGCCCTAAGCCTTAGTATAGATTTGCGAGGTGTTAAATTTACTCTATATTTTCGTTGCAATGAGACGTCCGTTTCAAATTGGAGAGCTATGCCCTTAGGTTACAGTACCTACGGAGTGACTTGTATACTACCTGCACCCTCCAAGTCTACATTGCGATGAACATAATCGAAGTAGGTCTGTAATCATTTAAGAAGCTGACGTCACGTCGCTATCACAGGAAACCGCCTCGAATCCATTGACCACACCGCATTCACTCGGTTTATTGGTCGGCACGAATCTGTTCGAACGAATTGTGCGAAACGATACAATTTAAAATAATATTTTCTAGATGTCAATTCGAACACATGAGTGCGAAACGAACCAATCTGAAAAGGAAAGTGCGAATCGAATCCACACCTAATTAACCTGTTATTTTAAAAACTTATCGTATCGCACAATTTCTGCGAACAGATTCGTGCGAAGCAACCAATAAACTATTCACTCGCTACCTGTAATTATCATCAGTATTGTAGGTATTTATTCATAGATCAGGACTCAGGAGTGTATTGCAGGGTATGAACAAACATAAGTTACGGACATGAAGTAAATCCAGGCTCGGAACAATATATTGTAGATTTCACAAATATTTGTCCAATGTGGGATTCAAACTCATAATACTCGGCGCTAAGGCAACGACTAGGCCACGACTAGGGTTGCTAACCGTACTTTTATTATAAAGTATTGTAGGTACGTTATTTCTGACAAACGTACTTTATGAAGGCAATAAAGTACGTGAAAATACTTTAAATTACGTATATCGACTTTGACAAGAAACAAAAATGGACGTTTCAGCGAATTTAATAAAAAAGAAAATTATGTATCTGCCTTAATATTGTCATAGATTCTAAAGATTTGGTCAAGACGTTGCATGAAAATAAATATTCGTTAGATATTGCTAGACAAACATGTTAACAATATATCAGAAATTAATCTCAATAAGTAAATATACTCTATTTAATCAAAATGAAGGTGGCAACCCTAGTCACGACCGGTGTGTACGAACTCCTTTAGTTCTTTTAACACATTGAATGCCATGCCGGTCATGACCGCGAACAATACATTTTCTATTGTCTACTACATGGCATTCAACGTGTCAAAAAGTCAACTATACTAACGGCAGGCACTAGGAATAAATCCTGTAGGGCGGAGTTCTTTATAAATATTGAAATAATGGACACAAAGAACATCCAGATTTGGGACAGCCAAATGTGGATCACACAATTTTTTGTCCCGTGTGGGTATCGAACCCACAACACTCGGCGCGGCAGCAGTGGTGAGGCGACCACTTAAACCACTACGCCATCCGAGCAGTCAAAACTGTGTCACGGCCATGTTATCTTAGATAGGATTACCGTGACTGTGTTGTACACCGTCAATTACATAGATACATTTTGACGAAGTACACACTGTTCTAAATGGATAATTCAATTCAATTCAATTCAAAATTCTTTATTGCTAACTATGTGTACATAAATAAAGTTCTTAACAGAAGACTAACTAATTATTATTATATATTATTTATATAAACCATTATATCAATATGTTTATATTTCTTTTACAAAAATATACATTGTTATTCAATACACAATTGAAAAAACACACCTCGACATACATTTTTTTCACACCAAAAGCTTCACTAAAACAATTTTTACGACCCGAGCGCCAGACAAAAAATAGGGTAAGTATTCTTCAATTCCGTGAATACTGTAGGCTAAATGGTTAGGGATAATAACTTATTTTAAAGTTTGGCCCACATACTTATCACCACATGAGTAAATAAACGGAACAGAGACTAAGCTTCTTAAGAACGTGTAAAATTGTTACCTATTTTGGTAAGATTGTCACAATAGATGACGGCAAATTAAACAAAACATTTGTTATATAGTTTTATTATTCAGTATGATAGAATACTTTAAAAATTACTTACTCTAATAATTTTCTTTTTATAATTTTGGTTTTTTTATAATTTATTGTTTCTTTTAATACACTCGCGTGCAAGTAAATCGACTCAAGCCTCAAGTGCGCATAAAAAGTGATATAACTTAAAATGCCTTATTTTACCTCTATATAATGTTTTACATAATTAAAGCCTAGTAATTGAGCTTTAAAATTATGTAAGTTGCATGAAAATCGATTCAGTAGGTTAGTAAAAAAGGTGAATGTCAAAGATATTGTAAAAAAATTTGTAAATTCATACAATTTCACAGTATGGGGGTTATTGGGTATAAATGAAACAAAATGTGCATAAGATAAAAAATTTATTCGTGTCAATATTTGGTGTTCCCTCCTCTAGCCCTGATCACTGCTCTCAAGCGATTCTTCGTCGACCTTATCAACTTTTTAATTGATGATTGTGGTATTCGGCCCCACTCTTCTACCAACGCAGTCTTGAGCTCATTGATGTTTGTCGGAGCTGGATTCCTCGCCCTAACTTTACTTTTGAGCTCGTCCCATATGTGCTCAATGGGATTTAAATCGGGGCTGAGCGCTGGCCAATCCATAGTGTGAATTCCAACTTCACTCAGGAACTCACGTGTGGCCCGAGCAGTGTGACATCGGGCATTGTCATGCATCAAGATGAAATTATCCCCAATAAAGCCTTGATAAGGGACAACTTGATCCAGTAGAACATTTTCAATGTAACGATCACTGGTCAGACCTCCTCTCCGGCCTCCCCCAGGAACGAAAACAAGGTCCGTTTTTGCTTCTAAGGAAATTCCAGCCCACATCATGCAAGAACCGCCACCATATGCAACGGTTTCAACAAAGCAGCACTGTGAAAACCGTTCACCAGGACGCCGGTACACCCGACCTCTCCTGTCGCTGCCATGGAGACACATCCTCGTCTCATCTGTGAACAGGACCGACTGCCATTGCTCTATGCTCCAATCCAAGTGCTCTCGAGCAAAGTGAAGGCGTGCTTGACGGTGGGCTGTGGTCAACTTCGGGCCTGTAGCGGGTCTTTTCGGAGTAAGGTTAGCTTCCTTCAACCTTCTTCTAACTGTCCACTGACTGACAGTTACTCCGCGAACTTGACGTAGCTCCTGCTGCACATCCACGCCGGTAAGGTGTCGATTTCGGAGAGAGGTCGAGACCAAAAACCGGTCGTCACGCTCCGAGGTGCACCGGCGTCGGCTGGTATTAGGCCGCCGAGTGAAGGCACCACTCTCTTGAAACCTCCTGTACACTCCCGAGACAGCAGACTGACTCATATTCAACCAACGAGCGACTTCTCGCTGGTTCAACCCTTCTTGCAACAGGGCAACGACTTGAGCGGCTTCTTCAGGTGTTGTATCCATAATTTTCTTCAAATGACGGCTTCAATTTGCAGAGATGTGTTCAGGTCAACGTCTAGTGAGCGACTGATAAGAAAAAACCATTACAGGGGGTTTTTATAGCGGGTTGTGTCGCGCAAGTTGTGTATAGAGCGCAGAGCAGTTTATGGGAGGTTGCGTTCAGTTGCATTCTAAGGATATGTGTTTATTTAAATTACTGAAATTATGCTACCATTTTAAAGCCTAATTACTAGGCTATAATTATGTAAAACATTATATAGAGGTAAAATAAGGCATTTTTAAGTTATATCACTTTTTATGCGCACTTGAGCCTTGAGTCGATTTACTTGCACGCGAGTGTAGTATGGTAAATTCTGAATCTAACAAAGTTTTTTAAGAGTTCCCTCGTAAGGAGACAAAGCTGGCTGCATCAGCAGTTCATGATAAAAATCGTGTTAAGCTATCAAAATTAAACTAGCATAGGTGCAAAATTCCGTGACCGTGCAACTACCCGTTGAAGAGTTCCCTAGTGAGGAGACAATCCTGGCTGCAGCATCAGGTTATATCTATCATATTATTGCATTGTCACTGAAGTTACGGTATACAAAATTTCAGCTCAATCAGACATCGGGAAGTGGTTCAAATCTTACTTGCAATAGGTATTTGAACTACAGCTTCGCTGCCGAGCACGCACCGGTGCGGGGAAGGGAGTGTGGCGCGGGGTGCCGGCTACGCACCGGTGCGGGCTAGCGTCTTGGAAATTTCCTACACTCAGTGCGCTGTCGGCATCGGGCGAGAGACTTTGTTTTTGTAGTGGCACTGTGCTTGAAATTCCGAACTTTCGTAACGTGTTTTTGGTTTTTTGATAAGTTGGACGGTTGTGTTTGTGTGGACTAAATAAAAAACAATAAAAATGGATCCCGGTGAAGGAACTTCTGGTTCTAATAGAAAGCTAAAACAATTGTTTACGATTTTAGACGACAGTGATATAGAGGAGGAATTGTTCGGTGATCATTCGGAGGACGCCTAGTGAGGAGGAGTCAGCGTCTGAAAGTGAAGATGAGGTGCAACTTTACAATATAGAATTACGCCTTCCGGGACCTCGAACATCCTCGCCCATAGCTCAAGATCAAGACCTACAGGGTAATTCGCCTTTTGTCACTTCACTACTAGACAATCAAAGTCAAGTTCAGGCATATCAGGCCTCTACTTCAGGCTCAACTTCGGTATGGACAACTACGGGAGAACTAACTAAATTTGATTTTAGGAAATCTAGTGAATTTTATGGCGAAGTAATGGGAGTCGAGCCTATTGATTACTTTAATTTTTTTTTCAATGACGATTTGTTCACGCTGATTTGTAGTGAAACAAATGCCCAGGCTCAAAGATTATTAGATGCTCATAAACGGCCACGAAACGAGGAGGAACCAAACAGAGGTAGAGATTATTCGAGAATCACCTCTTGGAAAGATGTGACTGTCTCCGAGATGAGAATTTTTCTCGGCCTCTTATTCCACATGGGGACTATACCTCTGAGTCGTCTAAATGATTATTGGAAAACAGATAGACTGTTTTCTATACCGATTTTTGCTCAGCAAATGAGCAGAAACAGATTTCTTCTCATAATGAGGTGTCTACATTTTACGTCGGAGATGGAAAGTGAGGACCCGTTATTCAAAATAAGAAGTCTCATTGATTATTTCAACAATAAAATGGTTGAATGCTATTATCCGGCAGCACAATTATCTCTAGATGAAAGTATGGTGCTGTGGAGAGGGCGACTGAGCTTTCGTCAATTTATAAAAAACAAACGCCACAAATACGGCATCAAACTTTACATGCTGACAGAACCAGATGGCTTGATTTTAAAATTTCGAGTGTATGCAGGTGGCAAAGACTCAGAAGTAGCAGGGAAGGGCCATGCTGAAAAAGTAGTCATGGAACTACTTCGTGAAAAACTAAATAGTGGTCATGAGTTATACATGGACAATTTTTATAATAGTTTCGGTTTAGCAAAGAAGTTACTTGATAATAACACGTATTGCACGGGCACTCTACGCAAAGATCTGAAAGAAAATCCTCGTGAACTTATGAATAAAAAATTTAAAAGAGGAGAAAATTATTCAATGTTTAGAGAAGGAGTTCATGTTGGCGTGTGGAAAGACAAACGTATTGTGCCTTACATTACTACACAATATGAAAACAGAATGGTTCCAGTTGCAAATAAACGTGGCCAAGTCACACAAAAGCCAGAGGCTATTTCAAAATACAATGATTATATGTCAGGAGTGGACAGGCAAGACCAACTTTTGGCATATTATCCTTGTGAACGAAAATCTTTACGGTGGTATCTAAAGGTAGCCATCCACACTTTTCAATTACTTCTCTTGAACTCTATGAAGATGTTCAACAAATATTCAGGGCAACGTAAAATGTCTCTATACGATTACCGATTGAGTGTAATAAATGCTCTTCTCCCTGAAAATTTACCACCTGATAGAAGTCGGCGTTCACTCCGTCATAAAATAAAAAAAGCCACTGAAACTACTGCCAATGGGCGACTCAAACGTAAAACATGCCGCCAGTGCACTAAAAATAAAAAACGTACTGACTCTCCGTGGTTTTGTGACACATGTCCTGACAAACCTGGACTTTGTGTGTCATGTTTTGACAATTATCACTTAGAACTTGGTACATAACTAAAAAGTGTACTGGGTATAACTGTAATGTGAACTGTGTGTAACTAACGTGAACTGAAATAAACTGTATTCCTTTTTGAAAATGTTTATTTTATAGTTTGCAAGTTTTTATTATATTCGATTTATATCAATACCAAAGTGTAATGCCACGTCTAGGTAAGGTTCAATTAGAAAGAATTTAGTTTTGTTTCCTTTCGAAAGTGTTTTAGTTTTATATTTCCTTTTTCAAAATGTTCTTTTTGTAGTTTATTTTCTAATAGTAGTGCAAGTTTTTATTATATTTGATTTATATAACAAATAACTGTGTTTTATTCCTAATAAACTATAAACCATGACAAAAACTGACAACGCACCCGTGCGTTGTTCGGCACTGGGAATGTCTATTCTATTCCCAGTGCCAAGCACGCACCGGTGCGGTGCAGTTTTTCACCTTGTTCAAAATACAGTAAAATACCTAAATATATTAAATAAATATAATAATAATCCTAACCAATCACTTTTAAAGTCAATTTAAAAAAAACACTTTTGGCCCCGGGGGCAAGTTTCTACTTTCCATGGTGGCAGCGAAGCTGTTAACACACATACCTACTACATACCAACCCACCCACATACCTACAAATGTTTAGTAAAAGCTTATAATAACAATAAAAAGGTAAAAACACACCGTGTAGTACCCTCTTCTTATTAAAAAAAAGAATCATACAATAAAATAAAGGTATCTACTTACTTGAAAAATAAATAAACTAATAATCCAATATTTTGTTACCTATTGAATTATTTTGTTACCGTTATATGCGTATTAAGAACGATTGCTGGCAAGAAAGTGAATGGAGCTCTACGCGCTTTTATGAACAGTCGAAATGTATCCGAAAAGGCACGTTTGGCTGTTCATAGAGGACTATTAGTGCCCACACTTATGTATGGAAGTGAAAGTTGGGTATGGCAAAAGAAGCAAGAGAGCAGAATAAATGCTGTAGAAATGAGAGCGTTGAGAAGCATATGTGGTGTGACTCTGAAAGATAGAATAAAAAATAGTGTGATTAGAGAGAGATGCGGCATGAAAGTGGATATAGTTACAAGAATAGAAAAGGGTATGTTCAGCTGGTTTGGACATGTAGAAAGAATGGACGAGGAAAGACTGACTAAGAAAGTTTATAAGGCTAGTGTGAATGGAACAGTCGCAAGAGGAAAACCTAGGCGAACGTTTCTCGATCAGATCGGCGTTCTGGACAAAGGCCAGGTTAAGAGCTCCTTGAACTGACGGGCGTGTATGAGGAATGTGATGAAAGTGAATGAAGCCAGAGAAGTGTGTCAGGATCGTAGCAAATGGAAATCCGTAGTCTCTGCCTACCCCTCTGGGAAACAGGCGTGAATCTATGTATGTATGTATGTATAAAATCCGTATATTGTAGTTTTTTTTTTTAAATGCTCTATAGTTTGAGATATTCATTGATACTATCGGCCGCCTAGTGGTCAAAATTCGACCAAAATTCCTAAGCTTGCTACTTCTGTTTTTCTCTATTACATAATTATAAATAAGGTAACCATAGTTACAAAGAATTGTACGATGTCAAACGAACAATGTCAAAATAATACGACCGCGATTCGACTGCGTGTGTCAAATGCATGTTTGTGTGATTGTAGTGTTTTTCATTAATTTAATGTATTTCTAATACATATTTTATAAAAATATTAGGATTCGCCCCTCCTTCGTCCGCGCACTTTTCATAATAAAGGGTACAAAGCAAAAATTCTTCTTTGAAAAGATACAAAAATGCATTACATTTACTTTTTAGCAGATTTATATATGTCCCATTAAGGGTTTATAGTTTGCCAGCGTGCGGTATAAATTCGAATGCTTACGCCTGGTTATTCTTAAAGATAGACTATGGTGTATTAAGCCCATGTAATAAAGGCGATCCTATAATATAGCCTAGTGGGTAACCGTTGGACTGCCACGCAGAGGTCTCGAGTTCGAACCCAAGGCTTTCAAGCCAAGGCGTTTCGAAGTTATATGCGTATTAAATAGTTAATTATCGCTTGCTTTAACGGTGAAGGAAAACATTGTGAGGAAACCTGCATGTCTGAGAGTTATCCATAATGTTCTCTAAGATATGTGAAGTCTGCCAACGCGCACTAGGCCAGCGTGATGGACTATGGCCTAACCCTTCCCACAGTAAGAAGAGGCCCGTGCCCAGCAGTGGGACAGTTTAATACAGGGCTGATATTATTATTATTATTATTTATAATATAACGCACTGTTGCCTGGGATACAGGCTACAACTTAGTCCAGGAAGCAGAGCTCACTTTAATTTTTAATTTATTTGGTTGCGAATAAATCAAAAATTGAAGAAAAAAGGGCTAAGCTCGGTTCTTCAAACGATGTTAAGTTAATTCGCCGTTTAATCGCACTATCTCAATTGACAACTACATAATGATAATATGAATTATACAAATTGGAAAATTATGATCTAAATATATGCTCGAAATTTCAAATTTTCATGATAATGTCTTATCTATGAATCAGTTAAGTCATCTGTCTACTAACTCATTATTAATAGCACACCCTAACACCGCCAACATCCTAACTCCGGGCTGCTATTGAGATTTCTTATCAATAACTTTTCTTGGTACGACCCGGGATTCGAACCCGCCACCTTAGGCACAGCAGTCGCATAAGCATTCACTGCCGTTGCGCCACGGAGGCTATTTATAATATCAATTTAGTAAACTGTTTTTATTTTATCATATAATTACTTAAATTATTTAACGTCTAGTCTTATCCGAAATTGAAAAATGTTTAGTGTTAGTCATATAGGTACATACATACATAATTATGTTTAATAAAAAACATTTAAAAAGTTTTCAGTTAGGTACTTACAGATCCAATCATAAAAATGTTGTTGATTGAAGCCACTGGTATAATTGAGTGAAATCCTATAAAATTTGGAAAAGTTTGTTCTGAACATTTTGCTGTAAATATCTTCATAAAAAATGAGGATTTAAAATTAGGAGCATTTTGACACAAAAACCATGGTATTGTGCCTTTTCTAGTAAGTAGTATAACTTAACCAGGTCGATAATAATTATTATAAAAATTATATTGTTTATTTATTTCTTCTTATCAACTACCATCTTTAAAGGTTTTAAGCCTAATACAATAGAGTGACCATCTAATCACTATACAAGTATACAAGTATGACAATACTACTAATTGTTACATAGAGGTTTTTGCGAATTCTCTCAAACTTGTTATCTAGGTTCAATTATAATTAAACATATGGTTTCATTAGTAGCAAAATTATGACTTAATTTTTTTTTTTTTTAGGTTAGAATGAAGTCACACGCTTCATTTGTCGTAGATGTTATAATGACTATATTTAGTCGTTTATACGTCACAAAGGTAAATAAGGTTTACTACCTTATTTCTTTTTTCTGAGATATAAACCTTTGGTGACTTTAAAGGAAAAAATTTCAATTAGGTAGTTATTTAGAGCACAATTTTAAGCTGTGTACTATCTCAGTCAAACTATATGAAATTTGAACATACAACAACAGCTGCCATCTTGATATTTTGTCCAAACACCAGTGAAGTGAAACGTTCCGTCTAACTAACATCAAATGCAACAGATGGCACTCAAATCAATTTTTGAATCAATATTATGATAAAACAAATTAATAATAATTATAGAGCTCGGAATTCTATGAAATAAGTGATAATATCCATTTAAACAATATTACTCTTTTGATGATTACTAAACACTAAAAATAGATTTATTATATTATTATGTATTATGAAAATATACATTCTAGTTATATTTATAAAAGCAATATTTCTTCATATAGCTGTTTATAATATAATTATGGTCAGGGTTATTCTATATTACGAGTAGAATGCGTGGTTAAAAGGAATTACACGATTTCAATCAAAATCATCTTAATAATAATAATAATAAGAGCCTCGACCACCATCTTAAGAGGCTCGCGTTGAATAGCTGGGTCAAGTCCTCGATTCAGAAGGCAGTATTGCTCGACACGGCGCGCATAGTGCGGAGGTTCCTTTCTCTGGAGCCCTAACCACCGATAGCTTGGTCCCTGCACCCGATATCGGTGGGTCATTTCAGTTTTTATATTTTTAAATATACATAATTTTTATATTTATATTTAAAAATGTAATTATTAGAGAAAATAAGTAATAAAGAGAATAATAATAAATTCTTTATTTCCATAGTATACATAACTAGTACATGACGTTCCGTTGGTCCCAAACTAGGCTGAGCCTGTGTCTTGGGCACCATTACAAAATTATGCAGGTTGTTTATAACTTATAGTATCCAGTGAATAATTAACTAACAATAGAATTTTAATAAAATAAAAGTATAAAAAATTAAAAATTAGTAAAAAGTACATAATATGTGTGGTTGTGTATTGTACATATTTGCCTGTAAGTATGTGTGTGTCAGGGAGTGTATGTGTGTGTATGTGAATGTAGGTATGTTAAAGTTTGCCTCCTTTTGTATTATTTAACAATTTTTTAAATGTTTTCTGCGTCAAAATATGATATTTTTAAGAGCCAACATCTGACCTTATTATTCATTTCTGTTTTACTGATATTTTTGATGTTAAGTAATGCACTTACTTTGTTAAATATATGTGTTTGTAAGAATGAGGGTAATCGTTGAGCAAAAGTGGAGTTTACGGCTATAGTAGGAATTTTTAATTTACGTTTGTTCTGCTGCTATCTTGCATTGTTTTCACTCGTGGCTTTAACGTACATTTTTGTAAAAACCTTGGATATGAAGATTTTTCTTACTCCTAAAACAGCTGCTTCTTTATATAGTATGTCAGTTGTATAACTAGAATGTATATTTTCACAATAATAAGAAAACTATATTCAGTGTTTCGTAATGAAAAAATCCAAAGATTGTATCACTTCTTACACAGGATCTGTTCAATTTGTCTATTTATTTCTTATTTAACTGAAGATAGTTTGAAAAATTGATTTCATCGCCATCTGTTGTATTGCATGTTAAAGTAAACGTTTTACTTCACTATTATTTGGACAAAAACATCTAGATGGCAGTTAAATAAATGTTAAAACTTAATAATTATTATTTCGTTGAGATATTACCTAATATAAAACTTTGTTTTAAATACCAAATCAAAGATATGCTCTTTGAAATAAATTAGTATGCAAGTTTCTTACTAGAAAGTCAGCAAAGACTCATACTTGAAGTGAAGGCATTTCATAAAGTGATGCTGAGATCATCAAGAAGCCATTGTCGTCATCATTAAATTCAATCAATGGAGTTAACTTAACTCATAATTAAAATGACAACTTCCCTTTTTTAAAGCTTCAGGACGGCGCGCCGTGACAATAAAATTTATATTTTTCATTACTTAAGATTACGGTATTGCTTCATAATGCATATAAAAAAAACGTGTATAATTATGGAGGTAGAATTGTAATATTCCCGAAACATGAGATTAGAAAAGCAAGCAATTAAAATTGTTGTCATTGGAAAGCTGAATGCTCTCATAACTTTTATATTAGGTCCTTACATGTAAAAATAGCGTTATATATGGAAAAAGTAAGTTTTTTTTTTTTTATTATGTATTTTATCAATATTTACCATAGTTATCTATGCACTTTCACCATTTTATAGGTAGTTCATTGATTCCATTGCTGAAAAATTGTAGGCGTGAGCATCCATAAAATCTTTGAAGGAGGTTTGGACTGTCTTATCAACAAGCAACTATTGATTACAAAGGATGTCTTGTATTATTGTATCCACGAGCCGATCAACGGGGTGCGTTACCCTAATGTTACACTTCTCGTGTATGGTTAGATGGGCAGATACTTGCGCTATTTGTTTAAAACTCTATGATAAATTGATAATACAACAGTACTGTAGTAGTAGTAGGTGTAGACTAGTAGGTGTTTGCCAGTGACATCGAGATCAGCTGAACGTTACAATAGGGATGGCCGGTGCATTCCTTGCACAGAGCTGAGGGTTAATTGTTACTTTTAACGTCTCGAGTTCGATCCCAAGGCGCGCATCTCTGACTTTTCGAAGGTATGTGCGTATTAAATAATTATAATTATCGCTCGCTTTAACGGTGAAGGGAAATATCATGAAGAAACCTGCATGTCTGAAAGTTCTCCATAAAATTCTTAAAAATATGTGAAGTCTGCCAACCCGCACTGGGCCAGCGTGGTAGACTATGGCCTAACCCTTCTCACACTGGGCCCGTGCCTAGCAGTGGGACAGTTTAATACAGGGCTGGTATTATTATTATTATTATATTTAAAGTAAGCCGTTCAATAGATTATTATTATTCTTAGACAAGACGATTTTCTGATAAGGAGTAAAGATAACAATAAAGTGGTCAGTAGTAATTGTCACTGACGTAAATGACAAGTAAGTATTAGAGAGTTGCAATATCATAAATATGTATTATAATATGTCATCTATTCTGACGAGCCTTATATTAGGTATGCGCCTAATAATGTTAGGTAGATTATTACGTAACTCAAGAATAAATATTGTACCTACTTACTAGAATTTGCCCGCAGCTTCGTTCGCGTAAATGTAGGTTAGGTTAGTAGCTTTTTTGGATGAAAATTATTGGACGTCTTTATCTGTACCCCGGACAATGTGTATGCAAAATTTCTTGATGATCGGTTGAGTAGTTAAAGGGTAAAAGCCTAACGAACAAACGAACTCACATTCGCATTTATAATATAAGTTAAGATTATACCGATTATAGTTAAACACAACCTACTACTGCGGCTTTATTTAAAATTCTGATAAGACGCATGTCTAATTAGAGTTTGTGCGAACTATTGCAGGAACTCCTACCTGAAGCCAGAATACTACTTCAACCGTGCCAAACACGTGTCTGTTATAAACGGTGAGGTGTACCGTGTATTACAGACGCTAGGAAGACATCTGGTATGTACACTCCCATTTTAAGCATGGCTAGGCTGTCTTTTAGATTCTGCGGCTATAACGACATGTAAAAAATATCAACGGATTGCACTCCGGGAGTAACGGTAGAAGTGAAAACTTGAATATTAACGTTGTGCATTTTTGATATTTTGGAATGGTTAGTGAATAATTTTGCACGAATTGCTTTAATTATCTGTATAAAAATACTATCATTTATGCGGTAAAATACAATATTCATTCATTGCGCTATCGTACACAAACATGACAATTCTCCCTCCGTCTTACGAATTTTCGATCAGGTCACGCGTCCTGACGCGAGTTTGACAATTCTCCCTCCGTCTTACGAATTTTCGATCAGGTCACGTGTCCTGACGCGAGTTTAACATTTTTTATCCATCACAAAAAAGTGCACAACGCCGCTAAAGAAGTTTTCACTTCAAAGATCGGTATTTATGATCTTAACTCAAACACAACGGATAGTCTATTGTTTGCAGACAATTGGTAAGTGCAACAGCGTTAATGGACAATGGTCGTAATTGGGTGATTGTTAATTGGGTGATTGTTAAAATGCGGTGGATAATAAGATGTTCATTCCTATTAAAACCGATAAGTTCCGCCCCAACTTTATCTCAAATAAGAAATCATGTGGTTAAATATTGTAATATATTTAGATGATAAGTTTGAGTTCATAAAGAGACGATTGACTGCACGGAAGGCGTAATAGTTTAAGCGGTTGCTTCGGCATTGTCATCACGCCGGGTATTCGAATCCCACACGAGACAAACATTTGTGTAATCCTTAAATACTGCTTACCATCAGGTGGAGTGTGGTCATTTTGACGAGAAAAATAAAAAAAAATAGTTGTTCCGAGTCTAGGTATTCTTGGTGTCCGTTGTTCGAATGTTTGTAAATTCCCGATCTGGAAATAATTTCTGTGTCGCGTTATAGACAAATATTTCTAGAGCGAGAGATATATTTAAAAAAGATACACATACCTACATAGATCTAATTTTGATATAGTCAACATCAAGAGCCACTTGCTGTTCATTCCACAATATATTACTTTGGAGTCGTCAGGATCATTATGTTGTGTATATCTATAAGCTATTGAACTTTCAAGAAACGTCTATGCTATGGTAGCTAGGACACATATAGTCTACGCGTCTGAATTTCAGAGAGGGAATGTATCGACGCTAGAACCTCTACACTGGAACAGGACTGATTATGTATCGCAAACACCTTCTTAACAATTTCATATCTGAAGTCAATAGCATGAATAGTACCTACCTAAGTTAAACAGCTGTATCGTACGGACGGATACGTAGACAAAATCGCACCATAAGGTGTTCGTCTTTACCATTTCGATACTGAACCCTAATAGATCGATTACTGTCACACTGTTTTGTGACGATTACGAAACAATACCTTAAGAAAAGCATTAAAATGCAGTAACGTATGAGTATACACCTAAACTATATTACGATGTCCTTCTGATTGCTCGTGAAATCATTCGAGAGTAGCCATTCACTCAGGTCGTGTTTAAAATGGCTCGCGTAATTTTTATCATTTTGATACTTTTTATGAGTACATCAAGTTTCGCCAAGAAATTTGGACGATGTGAACTTGTTAGAGAGCTCAGAAGACAAGGATTTCCTGAATATCTAATGAAAGATCGTAAGTAATTATTTTTTACTATCACATCTTCCAAATTACATTTACTTACGGCCGCCAATCTTAACGGGGAAATGAGCTGCGCTAGTAATGCTTGACTATATGTGCACACAGGTGCACTGTATTCACGCTTATAGTCCGCTGCCGCACTAGCAAAGAGTATAAACTATAACTAGACCAAAGAGTGTATATATATATATATATATATATACATGTTTAGTACTAGCTTTGGCCTGAAGCTTCGCTTGAGTTAATGTAGATTTTGTCAATTAATTTCTACCCCTCGGAAACACTTCTTTTCTACCGGATGACAGGCACCATAATGTCCTTTTTTCGTAGGTACCTACCACTGTCAACGTGTATGCGAAATCTCACAATATTTGGTCAAGTAAAGCGTGCAAGTGTAACAAATAAACAAACAAACTCACTTTCACATTTATAATATTATAGTTAGCTTTAGTAAGGATTCAACATGAATTATTGAAGTGAAACTTCTTTATCGACGTATGGGAGAAATTTTGTAGCAGCGTCACGTTTTTCGGTTACGCGCCATGTTGCTTTTTTATCAAAGTTTAGTATAGTGACGTAAAGAATATAATGTAATATATTTATAATAATAACAACAATATATTAGTTTTGAAGTTTGGTTTGAAATAAGAATAACAATATATTAATTTGAAAGTGATAAAATAAAAAGACTTATTCAAATTTAAGTGAATTTACAAGAAAAGTGAGAGTGATTATATATTTCGTTTTATAAATTCAACACGTATGAGCATGATTTTAATATTTATTTGAGGTTAACCTCACTTTTTGATTGTAAGTATCAGTGAATGTATATAAATCTGTTAAAATTAGCAAGTATTAATAAATATGACTGTAAATCTAGTGAACATTATTGATTCTAAAAACAATAAAAAATATAAATTAAATAATAATTTAAAAATAAAACAAAACACGATTAGAAAATAAAAATATGTATACGTACATCTTTTTTAATTATTCGTTTTTAATTATTTATTTATTCATTTTTAATTTTATAAAATCGTTGCATTTCTACAAGATTAACTGTCATCATATAATTGTATTACTTTGAAAAGATAATTCCAATTATTTATTCATAACTTGTGTAATTGATTAAGTCATTAAATATCTGCTTTGAATTATTTTTATTAAGTTATGAAATAAATATTAATATTAAAGTTAGTTAAATAATTTTTGTTAACTAATTAACTAATTAATGTCGTAAAGAAGTTTCACTTCTTACCTGTGTGCTCTGGTACACACACACATTTTTTTTTAGAGATATTTACTTATTTGATCATATATAATTAATTTTCTTATTTACATTCAATACGTGCATAGTAAACGAAAATATTCAATCTACTTTATCATTCACTAAGGTTAAACACACAACCCAACATAGTACTCGCCGAGCTAGTTTCTTGGTTTTACCTAAATTCGAACAAATTAAGGTAAAAAATGTTAACATTTGAAGGGGCACACAGCTTTATAATAAACTATCATTGCACATTAAAAATGTACACACAATAATTGATGTATTCAAAACCCGATTAGCTCAATATGTACATCATTCACATTACTTGTCCTCGGGAAAATGAATACATTAATTAAGTTCCTACCTTCAAAAGTTGCTGTGGTCAGTTTGATCATGGAGCAAACGAGAGTCCTCTGTGAAAATTGTTGGAGGTCAAAGTAGCCTTAAATAAAGACCCTTGATATAATGAAAAATGAAGTATGAAAGTCGACTATAAAATAAATATAATTATGATATTAATGATAAAAGAATGTCGGACCTGTGTACTTAATAATAGGGCTTAAAGTATGAAGTTGCCGTTACCTATATAGTAATAGATATTTTGAATTGACATAAAACCTTCATGGTGTGAGATTTCGAGTGAAACTTTGTTCACATGATACCTATAAGATTCTTGTTTTAAAAAATGTGCATCATTAGATTTTCGACTTCCATTTGTTTTTTTTATTCAGCTTAGACGGGAAAGATAGATACTTCAAAAATCCGAGTCATTTTTTAATACGAGTTCCGACGTGGAACTAACGCGGCAGAAACGGCTCGTAATATCAACGCTGCGTTTGAGAGGAGACTGCTAATAAACGCACTGTGCCTTTTTGGTTTTAACGCTTTCGTAATGGAAACTTTGACTTGAAGAACGAACCACGTGGAAGACCGCCCACACAGGTGAATAACGCTGAATAGAAGAAGATGGTGGTAGCCGATCCGAGTCAAACTACCCAGGAATTAGCAGCATGGCTTGACGTTACCCTACCTACAATATTTGCTCATTTGCATCAAATCAATAAGATAAAATCTGCAGAAAGAAATGCGTGTTGAAACTTGTGTTGCCTTGTTGAATCCGTACAGAAATGAAGGAATATTGGATCGAATTGTGATATAATATGACGAAAAGTGAATTTTTTACGATAACCGTAAGTGAAAAATGCAATGGCTGCAATGCAAAGGTCAAACGCAGTAACAGTGCCCTAAAGCAAAGCTTACCAATAAAAAGGTAATGGTTACTGTTTGGTGGTCTCGTCATGATGTTATTCACTATAGCTTTCTCAGGTCTGGTCAAGCAATAACAGCAGATGTTTACTGTAGCGAAATTCGAACAATGATGGCGAAACTGGCAGTGAAGCAGCCCTGACTTGTGAATCGATCTTCACCATTATTGCTCCATGATTACGCAAGACCTCACACTGCACGAGAAACCGTTGTAACTCTACAGGAGCTGCAGTTGGAAACCATACGTCATCCTCCTCCGACCTTGCTCCAACGGACTACCATTTTTTTCGTGATTTGGACAATTTTCTAAGTGATAAAAATTTTCTTCCCAGGAGGCAGTACAAAATGCTTTCACACAGTTTGTTGAATCTAAATCCCGGAGTACTATTGTAAATGATCTTTCGTTTAGATGGCAACAATATAGATAATGAGGGTAAATATTTCGATTAAATAAATATCTTCTTCTTATCATATTAGGCGTTTCAATTTTTAAGTACTAATCGGCAATTTCATACTTTAACCGCTAATAATAAAGTGTACCTACTTACTATAAAATAAGAGAGATTATTGAAAGAATACGTAAGACGTAAGATGATGTTTTGTATGTAAATGAAAGGTTATAGAAAGGATTAATGTTTTTGATTTTATGTAATGTGATTAAAGTGTAGTAAATATGTACCTACTGTTTAAAGGATACATATTGTAATATTGAAATGTCATATGTGATTTTGAAATCGTTAATTCATTTTAACCACGCATTCTACTGGTGATATAGAACAACCCAGACCATATTTTTTTTAGAATTGTGTTTTCTTAAGAGAATAAAAAGAAATAATATAAAAATAACTGATGTCGTAAATAATAAGGAGCAATAAAAAGGACCGCCCGTTATTATTTACGACATTAATTATTGACATGTTTTTTTTTAATTAGTAAAACATTTAAATTGCCTCGGGTGGTTAAAATATGACTATCTGAAACCATTTCACGAAAAAAACGGTACATTAATTTTTCCAAAAAAATAATTCCATTAAAAAGATAATATGGTTAGGGTTATTCTATACCACCAGTAGAATGCGTGGTTAAAAGGAATTACACGATTTCAAAATCACACTGTATAACAGATACATTCTCTGAGAAATACATATGTGAAATTGAACGTCTCTATTGTAACGGAATAATATTCTTTGAATTAATTTGATCTATTTTGCAATAAATTATTGTGCACTGTGCAGTTAATAGAGAGATATATTGTGTTAAATAAATATGTATTAATTTAGTATTCTTAACATTAAAAACATTGTACCTACCTAAGTCCAAAATAAAATTCTTTATAATACTTACATGTTTTAAATGAACCTTTATTGTCAACGGGGCATAAAATTTATAATAATGGATTTTTATTTTTGTATAAATTTTTATTAATTCAATTTTTTTTAAATTTTGTTTTAAAAAAATTGAATTAATAAATATAATAGGAGGAGGAATAAAAAAGGAGGGATGTGTAGTGTGTGACGCATCGCGCTTCATGTATAATTGTACCATAGTAAGTGAGATCATTCAGTATATTACATCAATCAACATCTTTTATTTGTCGAACCCTTCGATCAATCTTCGATCAAATATACCAGTTTTGTTGGGGCCGTTTTTCGAGCGACCATCGTGCATCTATGGTACCTATATTTGATCGATGGTCGAACCTAACGCCCAACCCAACATTGCAATGAGTAAGTGTATATAAAAGAATGAATTTTGTTACATTGTGCAGTCAATCTGTCTTATTGTGTTAGGCGAAGTATTAAACAGATCATATTCAGACAAGTCAATGCTATTTAACAGTTTTGCGGTCGTATTGAAGAAAGAGTTTTGTATATACCTATTATCATTTAAACGGTTGTTGCCTTGTTTGTTTATCATACCATGCGCTAACATCAGATGGTTAACCAAAAGATTTCGATGCATCTCACCAAGTTCCGTCACCATGTCTCTCTATAAGTAGGTACATTTTGAATAGATTTAGAATTCGTTATCCGCCTTTTTAGACGATTGCAGCTATGCATTCAATGACAATACTCGCCTACAACCTAACTCGTGATGACCAAACATAGCGCTGAAAGTAAAACCTTGAGAATTTCAAGTAGGTATTTAGCTGTATTTTCTTGTTTCGGTTACGCAGTGAAAGTGACTACTGTGTATTGGGTTTTATTACTGGGTCGTCGAAGTAGGTATTACTTATTAGGATTTTCTGTCAAGAAATACCTACTCGTTAACAGCCTAGAGTCTGGGGCTATGCTCCGTATACGACAATACAGTCGCCCCTATTTTGTTGGACCTAAAACCATAGTTTCCTAAATGTGGGTGTAAAAGACCCTTTGGAGATAGATGTTGTGGAGCACGTAGTCACGCAAGTGAGTACCTATATTTTTCATAATTACTTTGTAATATGTTGATTTTTATTCCAGTGATATGTCTCATTGAAATAGAGAGTTCGTATCAAACGCATTTAAAGCAAAGATCTCACACAAAGAACTCCACCAATTGGGGCCTGTTTCAAATCAACGATCGATTATGGTGTAACAACCACGGCTGGCCCGGGAATCGTTGCAACGTACGCTGTGAAGGTAAGTCTCATCTCATGAGGTCTTTGATAAATTATTTTTTATATTACTAGGTACGGTAGCAAACATTTATAATATTAGAGTTATGGGTTGTTACCACCATCTCTTAAAGCGTTGTCATTGCATGCGTAGGAACGAGACAAATCTTTGCACTTTGTAACGCGCTGACTCTTTTCTTTTTATCGATAGAATAAGAATAGTTGAAGAGATGTTGGTAAAGCTCCTGTCAGTCGATCCGCCATTGGCTTCGGCTTTTCAAGCAATCGATGCACACCTTACCTTATCTACGCTATTAGTGTGAATGTGTATTTTTCCTCACCACTACAACCGCTGATAAGAGTCGGTATTAATTAGAATGGCACACGTATATCGAGTCCTGAACGTGTTGGTATTACCTACTAATCTGCCTATTTTAGTCGTCAAGCAATTTTGCGTTCTGTGTCCCAAATGTAGGGCACCATAGCCATACTTTTCCTCCATCTTGTATGGTAGCAGCTTACTGTTCATCACTGGCGTAACGTAGTGGGGTCGGCAGGGGCGGCCCGCCCCGGGCGCCACTTTTAGTCGGCAGCTAAATTTTACAATAAATAATAATAATAAATATTTGTACTGTACAATACCTACTCAATATTGATACTAAAAATTAAAGTCTTTTAAATTGAAATACCTAAAAAAGAGGGCAGCAAAATTGTTTTTCGACCCGGGCGGCTTACCATCACGCTACGACACTGCTGTTTATCAGTGTTCCCTACACGCTAGTTGAGCGATATCGAAGGATGCAACATGAGCAAAGGTTACGGCGTATCATCGATTCCGCTTTATTTATCTGCCATCAAAGGCAATAAAAATATAATATATAGGTAATATTCTGCAGTTTCAATAGCCGCTTCCATTCATCAAATCATCAGTTCTGTGTTCCGACTCTGTAAAAACGCAACTGCTGCTCAGACGACTAATTAAATGTCCTCATAAATGGTATTAGCCCGGTGGTCTCAACTCCAATGGTGCTGATAGACTTGAGCATTCGCTTGTAACAGAACATCGAGCCTTAGCCGTTTTTAAATTGTCAAACTGAACAACGAACAGAGCCAAGCATAGAGCTAAACATCGCTACGAACATTTACACGATCATTCTAGCGAACGATGTAATTTCGAAGCAAACTTACTGTCCTTTCTAGGATAGAATGCTCGCTAGAACACTCGTTAGAACGTTCCCGATTATTTTTCTGTAATGTACCTAACATTCGCTAGAATGCTCATTACAAATAAATGCTCAAATCTATCAGCACCTCAAGACTTACAATAAAACACGTCAAGCTTATTTAATCGCGGTTTTTAGTACTTAATCGGACTCACGCTTTTTTTCTCAATTGGAAAGACTAGATTTGCGATTGCCACGATCTTACCTATTAAGCTAATTTATTACCTACCTAATTATTTTGTTTTAAAAAATATTTATAGTACAATGAGAGACAATAGAAACCAAAAACTTACTTCCGCAGTTTCACAATTTAGAAGGAATTACCTACTTTCTCAATTGTGGTATTGCCGATTGTAGGTAAACAATCATTTACATAGTGTTAAAATTTTCTTGCAATTGTGTCAGTGTTGTAACCTACTTTATTTTTGTTTGTGCAGAGCTACTGACGGATGACATCACAGCGGCGGCACGCTGCGCACAGATGATTATATTCCGGCACGGACTTAGTGTCTGGGAGAGTTGGCGGAAATATTGTAAAAACAAATTTCTGCCGGATATTGAATGCACTCATGAATATCAATAAATGCTTTCTTATAATTATAATTTAATCAAATTTTTGTTTCCGTTATGTTTCTTCATCGCTATGTCATCTGATATTAACCCTATACAAGCGTTCCGAAACACGGCATTATTAGATCCTTGGCCACGAGTCCACAAATAAAACACTAATTAATTTGACAAGTCCGTGGTCCCAGAGCCCGTAGAGTATCACATCCTGGGCCTCATAGGGTAGGTACCTACACGAACTCGGCGGAACCGCTCCTCGTGTACCATTCACGGTACACTGTACAGAACGTGGTGACGGTGGGATTGATATTTAAACACATTTGCTTAAAAATACCTACTTATCCTTTTAAGTCATAATAGTAGCTAGATTGGAAAATATAATTTTAAAAATAATATCTTGCACAATATATCTCTCTATAAAAGGGACACGTAAAATCCTAAGTCTAGGAATAACGTGTCGCGTAGGATTTAAAAAATAAAAAAGCAGGATAATTATGTACTCCTGTTTTTTATTCATTACCTACTTAGGTACATCTAACTTTAGCAAAAATACTTTGTAGGTAACTGAAGCTGGTGCTTCAGTTACAAAATATTTTTGTCTGTAGTACCTATCTAGTCCTATTTTCTTTGCATTCCGCTTAATAACAAATTTCGGCTAACAAGCAATGTTATATTTGAACGTGAAGAAATCCAAGCTAAGTATTATCTCGAAAACACCATTCCCACACACGGAAACTATTCTGGGTAATGTCCCTCTATAGAACTTAGAAACATTAAATAAGCAGACACAAAGAAGAGAATAGATTTGAAATCAACAACGAACTTAGACCCTTCGCAAGAGACCAAATTCTCCGTTCTGCTTCAGCGATGAAACAAAACCACTTTATATTAAGCTGTTGATCTGTTTAACTTATTCAAGACTAGCTTTTGCGCGCGGCTTCGCTCGCGTAAAAGTATGTTAAGTTATCTTACTTAGTGATAATAATATTTATAGCTTTCTAATTGTGAAAGAAATTTTAATATTGGTCGAGTGGTTTCGGCTTAAGGCCGGGACTCCACCAAAGCAGAGATGTGTGCAGTGTGCTGTGCGAGAAGAGATGTTTTTCAGCTCGGGTGCAAGGCGTTGAGTGTTAAGTACGCTATCTGACACGAAAGGTAGGCGATGACGGGTTGCTGGCGGGCGAGAGGGGGGACGGTGACATCGCTCACATCTCTCGTCTCCACTGCGCGTCGTCCGCGCACAGCTCACATCTGCGCTTCCAACTATGACACATCTCCGCACAGCGATCTCCACCGAATCTGAGCGGAGAGGAGATGTGTCAATAACACAATTCTATTGGTTGTTTAAAAACATCTCTTCTCTCGTCTCGTCTCCGCTTTGGTGGAGTCCCTGCCTAAATCCTTAGGTACAAAATAACAAACAAAAATCACATCTTTCCTCTTTATATTATAAGCCCAGGCGCGCACTGGCGACCAGGTCGCGGCGGCCAGCGAAATATATGCATTCTATGGAAATATCCATCAGTGCGCGCACATGGCCAGCAGTCGCTGCGGCCAATGAGATCATTGCGACGTAACCTGCGACCCGTATTGGCCGCTGGCCGCCGCGACCACTAGGATTCGAAGAATTGTAGGCTAATATATCAGTGTGCGCGCACTGGCCGCGGCGGGCAGACGTGTTACCTACTTGTTTAATGTCAAAATGAATCGTGATGTCTTGTTGGCCGCAGTTCTGGCTGCATGCTTGGTCGCGACACTTGCGGTCTGGTCGCTATACTAGGCGCTACGACCTGGCCGCCAGTGCGCCCTAAGCCTTAGTATAGATTTGCGAGGTGTTAAATTTACTCTATATTTTCGTTGCAATGAGACGTCCGTTTCAAATTGGAGAGCTATGCCCTTAGGTTACAGTACCTACGGAGTGACTTGTATACTACCTGCACCCTCCAAGTCTACATTGCGATGAACATAATCGAAGTAGGTCTGTAATCATTTAAGAAGCTGACGTCACGTCGCTATCACAGGAAACCGCCTCGAATCCATTGACCACACCGCATTCACTCGGTTTATTGGTCGGCACGAATCTGTTCGAACGAATTGTGCGAAACGATACAATTTAAAATAATATTTTCTAGATGTCAATTCGAACACATGAGTGCGAAACGAACCAATCTGAAAAGGAAAGTGCGAATCGAATCCACACCTAATTAACCTGTTATTTTAAAAACTTATCGTATCGCACAATTTCTGCGAACAGATTCGTGCGAAGCAACCAATAAACTATTCACTCGCTACCTGTAATTATCATCAGTATTGTAGGTATTTATTCATAGATCAGGACTCAGGAGTGTATTGCAGGGTATGAACAAACATAAGTTACGGACATGAAGTAAATCCAGGCTCGGAACAATATATTGTAGATTTCACAAATATTTGTCCAATGTGGGATTCAAACTCATAATACTCGGCGCTAAGGCAACGACTAGGCCACGACTAGGGTTGCTAACCGTACTTTTATTATAAAGTATTGTAGGTACGTTATTTCTGACAAACGTACTTTATGAAGGCAATAAAGTACGTGAAAATACTTTAAATTACGTATATCGACTTTGACAAGAAACAAAAATGGACGTTTCAGCGAATTTAATAAAAAAGAAAATTATGTATCTGCCTTAATATTGTCATAGATTCTAAAGATTTGGTCAAGACGTTGCATGAAAATAAATATTCGTTAGATATTGCTAGACAAACATGTTAACAATATATCAGAAATTAATCTCAATAAGTAAATATACTCTATTTAATCAAAATGAAGGTGGCAACCCTAGTCACGACCGGTGTGTACGAACTCCTTTAGTTCTTTTAACACATTGAATGCCATGCCGGTCATGACCGCGAACAATACATTTTCTATTGTCTACTACATGGCATTCAACGTGTCAAAAAGTCAACTATACTAACGGCAGGCACTAGGAATAAATCCTGTAGGGCGGAGTTCTTTATAAATATTGAAATAATGGACACAAAGAACATCCAGATTTGGGACAGCCAAATGTGGATCACACAATTTTTTGTCCCGTGTGGGTATCGAACCCACAACACTCGGCGCGGCAGCAGTGGTGAGGCGACCACTTAAACCACTACGCCATCCGAGCAGTCAAAACTGTGTCACGGCCATGTTATCTTAGATAGGATTACCGTGACTGTGTTGTACACCGTCAATTACATAGATACATTTTGACGAAGTACACACTGTTCTAAATGGATAATTCAATTCAATTCAATTCAAAATTCTTTATTGCTAACTATGTGTACATAAATAAAGTTCTTAACAGAAGACTAACTAATTATTATTATATATTATTTATATAAACCATTATATCAATATGTTTATATTTCTTTTACAAAAATATACATTGTTATTCAATACACAATTGAAAAAACACACCTCGACATACATTTTTTTCACACCAAAAGCTTCACTAAAACAATTTTTACGACCCGAGCGCCAGACAAAAAATAGGGTAAGTATTCTTCAATTCCGTGAATACTGTAGGCTAAATGGTTAGGGATAATAACTTATTTTAAAGTTTGGCCCACATACTTATCACCACATGAGTAAATAAACGGAACAGAGACTAAGCTTCTTAAGAACGTGTAAAATTGTTACCTATTTTGGTAAGATTGTCACAATAGATGACGGCAAATTAAACAAAACATTTGTTATATAGTTTTATTATTCAGTATGATAGAATACTTTAAAAATTACTTACTCTAATAATTTTCTTATTATAATTTTGGTTTTTTAATAATTTATTGTTTCTTTTAATACACTCGCGTGCAAGTAAATCGACTCAAGCCTCAAGTGCGCATAAAAAGTGATATAACTTAAAATGCCTTATTTTACCTCTATATAATGTTTTACATAATTAAAGCCTAGTAATTGAGCTTTAAAATTATGTAAGTTGCATGAAAATCGATTCAGTAGGTTAGTAAAAAAGGTGAATGTCAAAGATATTGTAAAAAAATTTGTAAATTCATACAATTTCACAGTATGGGGGTTATTGGGTATAAATGAAACAAAATGTGCATAAGATAAAAAATTTATTCGTGTCAATATTTGGTGTTCCCTCCTCTAGCCCTGATCACTGCTCTCAAGCGATTCTTCGTCGACCTTATCAACTTTTTAATTGATGATTGTGGTATTCGGCCCCACTCTTCTACCAACGCAGTCTTGAGCTCATTGATGTTTGTCGGAGCTGGATTCCTCGCCCTAACTTTACTTTTGAGCTCGTCCCATATGTGCTCAATGGGATTTAAATCGGGGCTGAGCGCTGGCCAATCCATAGTGTGAATTCCAACTTCACTCAGGAACTCACGTGTGGCCCGAGCAGTGTGACATCGGGCATTGTCATGCATCAAGATGAAATTATCCCCAATAAAGCCTTGATAAGGGACAACTTGATCCAGTAGAACATTTTCAATGTAACGATCACTGGTCAGACCTCCTCTCCGGCCTCCCCCAGGAACGAAAACAAGGTCCGTTTTTGCTTCTAAGGAAATTCCAGCCCACATCATGCAAGAACCGCCACCATATGCAACGGTTTCAACAAAGCAGCACTGTGAAAACCGTTCAACAGGACGCCGGTACACCCGACCTCTCCTGTCGCTGCCATGGAGACACATCCTCGTCTCATCTGTGAACAGGACCGACTGCCATTGCTCTATGCTCCAATCCAAGTGCTCTCGAGCAAAGTGAAGGCGTGCTTGACGGTGGGCTGTGGTCAACTTCGGGCCTGTAGCGGGTCTTTTCGGAGTAAGGTTAGCTTCCTTCAACCTTCTTCTAACTGTCCACTGACTGACAGTTACTCCGCGAACTTGACGTAGCTCCTGCTGCACATCCACGCCGGTAAGGTGTCGATTTCGGAGAGAGGTCGAGACCAAAAACCGGTCGTCACGCTCCGAGGTGCACCGGCGTCGGCTGGTATTAGGCCGCCGAGTGAAGGCACCACTCTCTTGAAACCTCCTGTACACTCCCGAGACAGCAGACTGACTCATATTCAACCGACGAGCGACTTCTCGCTGGTTCAACCCTTCTTGCAACAGGGCAACGACTTGAGCGGCTTCTTCAGGTGTTGTATCCATAATTTTCTTCAAATGACGGCTTCAATTTGCAGAGATGTGTTCAGGTCAACGTCTAGTGAGCGACTGATAAGAAAAAACCATTACAGGGGGTTTTTATAGCGGGTTGTGTCGCGCAAGTTGTGTATAGAGCGCAGAGCAGTTTATGGGAGGTTGCGTTCAGTTGCATTCTAAGGATATGTGTTTATTTAAATTACTGAAATTATGCTACCATTTTAAAGCCTAATTACTAGGCTATAATTATGTAAAACATTATATAGAGGTAAAATAAGGCATTTTTAAGTTATATCACTTTTTATGCGCACTTGAGCCTTGAGTCGATTTACTTGCACGCGAGTGTAGTATGGTAAATTCTGAATCTAACAAAGTTTTTTAAGAGTTCCCTCGTAAGGAGACAAAGCTGGCTGCATCAGCAGTTCATGATAAAAATCGTGTTAAGCTATCAAAATTAAACTAGCATAGGTGCAAAATTCCGTGACCGTGCAACTACCCGTTGAAGAGTTCCCTAGTGAGGAGACAATCCTGGCTGCAGCATCAGGTTATATCTATCATATTATTGCATTGTCACTGAAGTTACGGTATACAAAATTTCAGCTCAATCAGACATCGGGAAGTGGTTCAAATCTTACTTGCAATAGGTATTTGAACTACAGCTTCGCTGCCGAGCACGCACCGGTGCGGGGAAGGGAGTGTGGCGCGGGGTGCCGGCTACGCACCGGTGCGGGCTAGCGTCTTGGAAATTTCCTACACTCAGTGCGCTGTCGGCATCGGGCGAGAGACTTTGTTTTTGTAGTGGCACTGTGCTTGAAATTCCGAAATTTCGTAACGTGTTTTTGGTTTTTTGATAAGTTGGACGGTTGTGTTTGTGTGGACTAAATAAAAAACAATAAAAATGGATCCCGGTGAAGGAACTTCTGGTTCTAATAGAAAGCTAAAACAATTGTTTACGATTTTAGACGACAGTGATATAGAGGAGGAATTGTTCGGTGATCATTCGGAGGACGACTACCAGCCTAGTGAGGAGGAGTCAGCGTCTGAAAGTGAAGATGAGGTGCAACTTTACAATATAGAATTACGCCTTCCGGGACCTCGAACATCCTCGCCCATAGCTCAAGATCAAGACCTACAGGGTAATTCGCCTTTTGTCACTTCACTACTAGACAATCAAAGTCAAGTTCAGGCATATCAGGCCTCTACTTCAGGCTCAACTTCGGTATGGACAACTACGGGAGAACTAACTAAATTTGATTTTAGGAAATCTAGTGAATTTTATGGCGAAGTAATGGGAGTCGAGCCTATTGATTACTTTAATTTTTTTTTCAATGACGATTTGTTCACGCTGATTTGTAGTGAAACAAATGCCCAGGCTCAAAGATTATTAGATGCTCATAAACGGCCACGAAACGAGGAGGAACCAAACAGAGGTAGAGATTATTCGAGAATCACCTCTTGGAAAGATGTGACTGTCTCCGAGATGAGAATTTTTCTCGGCCTCTTATTCCACATGGGGACTATACCTCTGAGTCGTCTAAATGATTATTGGAAAACAGATAGACTGTTTTCTATACCGATTTTTGCTCAGCAAATGAGCAGAAACAGATTTCTTCTCATAATGAGGTGTCTACATTTTACGTCGGAGATGGAAAGTGAGGACCCGTTATTCAAAATAAGAAGTCTCATTGATTATTTCAACAATAAAATGGTTGAATGCTATTATCCGGCAGCACAATTATCTCTAGATGAAAGTATGGTGCTGTGGAGAGGGCGACTGAGCTTTCGTCAATTTATAAAAAACAAACGCCACAAATACGGCATCAAACTTTACATGCTGACAGAACCAGATGGCTTGATTTTAAAATTTCGAGTGTATGCAGGTGGCAAAGACTCAGAAGTAGCAGGGAAGGGCCATGCTGAAAAAGTAGTCATGGAACTACTTCGTGAAAAACTAAATAGTGGTCATGAGTTATACATGGACAATTTTTATAATAGTTTCGGTTTAGCAAAGAAGTTACTTGATAATAACACGTATTGCACGGGCACTCTACGCAAAGATCTGAAAGAAAATCCTCGTGAACTTATGAATAAAAAATTTAAAAGAGGAGAAAATTATTCAATGTTTAGAGAAGGAGTTCACGTTGGCGTGTGGAAAGACAAACGTATTGTGCCTTACATTACTACACAATATGAAAACAGAATGGTTCCAGTTGCAAATAAACGTGGCCAAGTCACACAAAAGCCAGAGGCTATTTCAAAATACAATGATTATATGTCAGGAGTGGACAGGCAAGACCAACTTTTGGCATATTATCCTTGTGAACGAAAATCTTTACGGTGGTATCTAAAGGTAGCCATCCACACTTTTCAATTACTTCTCTTGAACTCTATGAAGATGTTCAACAAATATTCAGGGCAACGTAAAATGTCTCTATACGATTACCGATTGAGTGTAATAAATGCTCTTCTCCCTGAAAATTTACCACCTGATAGAAGTCGGCGTTCACTCCGTCATAAAATAAAAAAAGCCACTGAAACTACTGCCAATGGGCGACTCAAATGTAAAACATGCCGCCAGTGCACTAAAAATAAAAAACGTACTGACTCTCCGTGGTTTTGTGACACATGTCCTGACAAACCTGGACTTTGTGTGTCATGTTTTGACAATTATCACTTAGAACTTGGTACATAACTAAAAAGTGTACTGGGTATAACTGTAATGTGAACTGTGTGTAACTAACGTGAACTGAAATAAACTGTATTCCTTTTTGAAAATGTTTATTTTATAGTTTGCAAGTTTTTATTATATTCGATTTATATCAATACCAAAGTGTAATGCCACGTCTAGGTAAGGTTCAATTAGAAAGAATTTAGTTTTGTTTCCTTTCGAAAGTGTTTTAGTTTTATATTTCCTTTTTCAAAATGTTCTTTTTGTAGTTTATTTTCTAATAGTAGTGCAAGTTTTTATTATATTTGATTTATATAACAAATAACTGTGTTTTATTCCTAATAAACTATAAACCATGACAAAAACTGACAACGCACCCGTGCGTTGTTCGGCACTGGGAATGTCTATTCTATTCCCAGTGCCAAGCACGCACCGGTGCGGTGCAGTTTTTCACCTTGTTCAAAATACAGTAAAATACCTAAATATATTAAATAAATATAATAATAATCCTAACCAATCACTTTTAAAGTCAATTTAAAAAAAACACTTTTGGCCCCGGGGGCAAGTTTCTACTTTCCATGGTGGCAGCGAAGCTGTTAACACACATACCTACTACATACCAACCCACCCACATACCTACAAATGTTTAGTAAAAGCTTATAATAACAATAAAAAGGTAAAAACACACCGTGTAGTACCCTCTTCTTATTAAAAAAAAGAATCATACAATAAAATAAAGGTATCTACTTACTTGAAAAATAAATAAACTAATAATCCAATATTTTGTTACCTATTATACTCCTTGGGATAGTTAAAGCATGATATATTTTTATTTTTCTAGTATTATTCATACACACAGTACAATAAACAACCATTATTAATAATGAAATACCACGTTTTTACATTAAAATATTCAAACTTGCAACTAACAAAACAAACAACGTGCGTCGCACTGACTCTGAGATTGTCCACTGGCTGTGCCAGCGTAAATCGGTTTTTCCAGTCTCGCCGCGTACGCGACAAGCGGCCAGTGGTCACGCACACATGCCCCGCGTGCTTGTAGTAGTGCAACCGATTCGCGCGGTTGTATGAAGCTTATACTCTGTTCCGCTTTTAAAAATGTTTAGTTTACGAGATTCGAACTAAAAAACCAAGCACATGAAAATAAGCTCAAAATAGATCCTTCCAAACTTTGTATCACACAGCAAATTCTGTTGCAATCGATAAAATATAAATTAATTATTCTACAATTTAATGATATTTGCTAATCGAAAAACGCAATAAAAAGTTATGTTGCTGTACAAAAACATTTTAGAAATCAAGAAACAAAGCAAACAATTTCACTAAAAAAATACAAAATACACGCTATCATAGTATAGATACAACTAATAATATCACATTTGAAAATAAATTAAAAACATTTGAATACAACCAATACTGTCACATCTGAATATGAATAAAATTAAGTATAAACATAAAACGAAAACAACAAACAAAACATAACAAATAAAAAATAAAAACAACAATAAAAATCCTACAATTCACCAGGTCAATGAAATGAACAAAGGCGTGGTCCAAAATATATATATATATATATACAGGACATACAAAGAAATAATAATATTATTTATAAATATATTTTATTTTATAATAAATTATGTGTATTTCCGGACCAATACGACCTTCAACACTTCAAGAAAAGAGCGTACTCCTTTTTAAAAGGCCGGCAACGCACTTGTAACTCCTCTGGTGTTGCGGGTGTCCATGGATGGCGGTAATCGCTTACCATCAGGCGATCCGTCTATTCGTTTGCCCCCTAAAACATTTAAAAAAAAAATGTATAGTAAGGAAACATGCGTCAATACATACAGTTTTGCTGCAACCAACACAGAACGTATGCACCCGTTTTTTGCACACCGTACACACCCGCCGCTTGCGTTGGTGGTTTTGAAACGGATACTCAGCCAAGCGGTGGGTGAGATCGATGCGCTTCTTCTGTTTGGTTACAGGCGGAAGTGGAATTTGTGAAGAATGTTTAGATACAAGTGATTTTACTAGATTTATACGGAATTGACGATGAGATAGAGAAGAAGTATGATGATAGATGATATAAGAATTTAATACAGATACATTTAAAAGCCTCCTAAATAATTTTTTATACCAGACCTTTGTTCGCTTCCTTTCTATGGGGTACATTGCCAGCATCTGGTCTTTTTTTATCCACCCCACCCATCATGATATTGTAATCCAATATCAGGATGGGTTTGGTGGAGCCTCTGACATTCGCAGCAGCGTTGCCATGGTACGTAGAGATAGTAGACACCCTAGCATTATCTCTCCATACCATGACATCGACGTCCCCAGAGGAAAGACCAGCGATTTAATTCGGGCGCACATTTCTATTGATCAGACTATGCAGGGCCTGTGGAGCAAACTTGCGATTTGTCCGCAAAGTTCCTGCACAGTCAAAGCCCAATGATTTGAGGTGCCGAGCGAGACATGGCGAATTGTAGAAATTGTCCATCCACAACGTATAACCCTTGTTCTCAAGACCTTGTATAAGTCTTAAAACAATTGCCGGCGTAGATGCTTTTAATGGATCTTCCAACTGCTGCGGTGGAGATTTCTTATGAGCGTGAACCTCAAACCGCCAAAGGTAGCCGGTTTGGGATTCACAAATCTCATAAGTTTTAATCCCTATCGCAGCAGCTTTATTGGGAATTAGCTGGTTGATGTCCAACCGACCTTTCCACAGCAGAAGAGATTCGTCTAAGGCAATATTTTGATTCAGACTGTAGATCGATTGAAATTTCATATTCAGATGTGACAGAACTGGCTGTATCTTAAATAATTTGGCCTCGGAACCGACTAGTTCTAGCGCACACATATCTTCGTTGTTATTAAAGTTACATTTGTAACAGTAACAAACAAAATAACAGTTTTTCAAAAAATTTTGTAACAGTGTCAAATAAACAACGCGATAAAATCCGTATATAGTAGTTTAATTTCAATAAAAAAAACGGTTTATAGGCATGTGTGCTCCAAAACCGGGAGTGTAGAATACGTCAGGGGTGGCATTCCAATACTCCTCTATTCGAGTCTTAACCACAACCCCCATCGCAATAATAAGGCCAAAATAAACATAAAGTTCATCCGCTGTCGTGTCACGCCACTGACAGATACGGTTATTGGGATGGAGGTTATGGCTATTGAGCATCTGGGTTGCCAACTGCTGAGCGTACCTATTCATTTCCGAGGCAATGTGCTCCATAAATTGCCGATCCCATATTGCAACGAAAATGTCATACGGATCGTCACATGGAGTAGTCGGACCAACATTACTTTCCGAAAACTTTTCCCGCCTCGATTCAGGTGAAATCGGAGCATTCGGAAACGCTTCCCACTGGAATTCATATAAACTCCAAGGCCGGTCCGTCGCAATTGGAGGGACACTGTTGGGCTCAGAGATTTCGTCGTCGTCCGCGGCAGAAGGCTGGTCGTCGTCAGCGTCTATTGGTGTCTCCATTGCGCCCCTTAACACCCTAGGGATGAATGGAGACACCAACTCGTCATCGTCACTCTCGTCAGAGTCTGCTTCGCTTCCTGTATTAAATTATAGGTGAGTATTAAATCTGGTGGAGGCCAGACCAGTGGAATGGAGATCCCAAGCTAAAATCAGCAGCTGCTTACCGAAATTGAGGTCACAGGCAATGTCTTTATCGTGCAGACTCTGGCGAGGGCGAGGAGGAGGAAGACACTGCTTCGGTGAGGCAACTAGCGTACTTGGGGCTGACCCATCACTCCCACATTGCATAAACCTGGAACAAAAGCAGGGTTGTAGAACCCATAATATCTCTTTAGAGATAAATAGAAAAGTCCGTAAGCGACTTACGCTGCTGGCGAGGGCACCGAATATGCCGGTGAAAGGGGTGGTGCATCGTTAGCCACAGGCATCGCCGATGCGACTTCGACCACCACTTCCATGTCGACCTGATGCGAGCTGGTGGAGGCGGTCGGTGGTGGTGATTGTGGGGTTTGTGGTGCGGGAGCCAGGTTAGATCTAGATGGACATTTTAGAATAAAAGTTAAAACTTGCTAGCTATACAAACAAAATCCTTACTTCCTTACTAATATTATAAATGCGAAAGTAACTCTGTCTGTCTGTCTGTCTGTTACGCTTTCACGCCTAAACCACTGAACCGATTTTGATGAAATTTGGTACAGAGGTAGAGTAGACCTTGGGAAAGGACATAGGCTACCTTTTGTTGTAAAAATGAGGACCAAAGGGGTTGAAATAAGGGATGAAAGTTTGTATGAGAATTCTTCATTATTGAAGATAAAACCATGAGACTTTGTATTTAGGCACTTAAAATTAAACATTTGTTACAGCGTTTTTGAAATTTCGACCTACCTTACTTATATCCTAACTAATATTATAAATGCGAATGTGAGTTTGTTTGTTTGTTACGCTTTTACGCCTTAACTACTGGACCGATCATCATCAAATTTCGCACACATATTGTCAGGGGTACAGAAAAGGACATAGGTTACCTTTCATCCAGAAAATAACTACTGTTCCCGAGGGATACAGAAAAAAAACTTTTAGACGGTCGCCCGCTATAACAACTCGGTCTACTGATATGAATGAATTACAATGTGACGCCTGGAGTACAGAAAAAGGAATTTACTTTATCCCGGTAGAAATCTGATATCCCAAATAAAAATCTTTTCCCGAGTCATTTTAGGCACATCTATGTCAAAACATTTACATTAAGCTAATTAAGCTGTGTTCGTTCACTTATTTAAGGTAATTGACAAAGTTGTCGTAAGAAGTTTGATATTATACAGTGCTGAAATCAAATAAAATTAAATTTTTATACTACCTTTAACGTTTAGTATTATAATAACTCGATAAATGGCGCAATATCGATTTGTGTAATAACTAAATTTAATTCACTCCAATATCCGATAGATGGCGATAAAAACACATTTTAAAACGTAGTATTATATCGTACTATCTATGGCCATAGTAAACTGATTTTTTGGAGAAAGAAAGTTGGGGGACCATATTGATAGGAAATAGCAATACATGTTTTCGATTCATTCCTTTATAAATATTGATTTGTGCTACCTATTCTAATAATATTGTTGGTTATGAAAGGCGTCGTAAACAAGTGACGTCATGAGTCATTCGATCGAGCGAGTTATAAAAGCGTGTTCAGCGCGCATACGCAAGAGGTCCTGCCAGACCTACCATCTGACCACCGACCGGTGCTGCTGTTGTTCAGGGATCCCGCGGCGATGGTCAACCCTCCTAAGCCGAAGACCACCACCAACTGGAACGATTACGTCTCCAAGTTGGAGAAGTTCCACAGACCAGCCGTCATTTTCACCCCGGAGGAAGTCGACGCAGCCGCCGAGGATCTCTCCAGGTCCATCCAGGCCGCGCTTCGATCCACCTCAAGCACTAAACCATACTCGGAGCGGAGGGACCCCCTACCCGCACCGCTCCAGAAACTGCTTGAGGAGAAGCGCGAGGCCATGAGGACCTGGAAGAGAACCCGCCACCCTCGGGACAAGACCGCCTACAACAGTCTTACCAACGAGCTCAAGGCCGCCCTGTGGGAACACAAGGGAGACGCGTGGGAGAACCACCTAATTCATCTAGAAGATGACCAAGCTTCACTGACACGCCTCTGCAGGCAGATGTCAGTGGAGCCCAACCCCACGCGCCCCCTGTTCGGGCAGGACGGCCTCCTGCGCTACAAGGCTGCGGACAGGGCAGAGATCATCGAGTGCAGCCTCGAACAGCAGTTCACTCCACACGAGGTCCAAGACGAGGAACATTCACGAGAGGTAGAGGACTCAGTCCGGACCTACCTCTCGACTCCCCTCGTCCCATCGGAAGATGAGCTGCTGGTGACCCCGCAAGAGGTTGCCGCGGTGATCCGACGCACCAACCCGCGGAAGGCGCCTAGTGAGGACGAAGCCCACCTGAAGCCGAGGCCTGAACAGTTCGGGTTCAGAGCCCACCACGCTGCAGCTGACTCGAGTACTGAGCGAGATGGCCACGTGGATGAACAAGTGCGGGTATACGGTGACCGTGATGCTCGACATGGAGAAGGCGTTCGATAGGGTGTGGCATGACGGCCTCATCCACAAACTGTCGACGTCATCACTTCCGCGACGACTCGTCACGGTCATCGACTCCTTCCTTCGTGGAAGAACATTCCACGTGGCCGTCGAGGACGCCACGTCAGAGGAGAAGTCCATCCAGGTCGGGGTCCCACAGGGGAGCTGCCTCTCCCCCACCCTGTACTCCCACTACACCGATGACATCCCGGTGGTGGGTGATGTCAAATTGGCGCTATTCGCCGATGATGCCGCATACATGTCCAGTTCCAGGAACGCCAGACACGCTGCACTGAAGATGAGCCGGGCACTTGAAGCGCTCCCGGGCTGGCTGAAGAAGTGGAGGCTCAAGTGCAACGTGTTTAAAACTCAGGCGATGGTGACTGGACGGGTAGTCCAACCACCGCCGCTACAGCTGATGGGGGAGGAAATCCCCTGGTCGCCAACAGTCAGGTACCTGGGCGTCACCATCGACAGGAACCTGACGATGGTGCAATATGTACGTTTACCGTCGCGAAGGCCAAGGTAGCGCGGGCGAAAATTCGTCCCCTGCTGTCCTCAAGATTGCCGCTGCGAGCGTAGCTCGCCATCTATAAAACTTATATCAGGTCGCGCCTCACATATGCGGGGCCGGCCTGGTACAACCTGACAGCAGGGCAGACGCGGCAACGCCTGCAGCCCGCCGAAAATACCTGCCTTCGCTGGGCGGTCGACACGTCCAGGTATCTCCGTAACGCCACCATCTTCCGGGACCTCAAGTGGCAACCGATAGAGGGTTTCGTGGGCGGGTTGGCCGGGCGGATGTTCGAGCGGGCGGATTGCTCAGCTCATACCCATCTGACCAACATCGCCTCCCTCCCCCATCCGGAAACCACAACATGGACTAGGAGGAGACAGAAACGCCCCGCTCGGGAATTGATTCCGGTTCCCTCGAGCGGGGCGTTGTCACCACTACCCCACGTAGACGGCGAACCACCGTCCGCTCGCAGGCGGCTTGCTGGGCCTCTCCCAACGGAGACTCACCCGGCTGGCCAGCCTCGAGGGCGGAACACCACAACGACCGACCCATAGTAATGGGCCGCGGCGAGGACCGCCTTAAGGAGTCGCACTCCCAAAGGCTCTCCCACCCCCCACCCCAGGGAGGTGAGAAGAACACCACGATCGACGAGTCACTTTGACATTTAGTGGCGGACGGAACGGAAGTGCTGTATGCGAACTTTCTGGCTTTGTCAACAGTCATAGTAAGGTACACAAAGTTTGAGCCTATGCCTACAATTTTTGAATTTGTGTGGTATGCGCACTTTGTGCCTATGCCAATAGTCGTTATGAAGTACGCAAACTATGAGCCTATACGTGCAATGTTCGAATTTGTGTGGTATGCGAATTTTGCTTTGAGCCCATGCCTACAATGTTCAAGTGAATATGAAGACCGAGACTGTACACTGGAACTGCCAGCCATTGATTAGGCAGGTCTATCTTCCAGACGAGGACGTCAGAGCGTCAGGAGAGGAGGTATTGGTTATGGAAGGCGTCGTAAACAACTGACGTCACGATTCTTCCGGTCGAGCACGTTATAAAAGCGCGTTCAGCACGCAACGAGTCACAAGTTAATTAACAGTTAAAATAACCATCCTGCAAAATTAATTGTTTTTAGGCTGTTTCACTTCTGATGCCTAGCAATATTGTTATTGTTTTAAGTTTGCAGTTTTTATTGTTCTTTTTTTTTCAGCTATAGTTTATCATTTAGTATTTTTAGGTTCATTATCTTACTTCTAATTCTATTTTTCACAATTCATTTTTATTTTTAGTTTTAATTTTTAGGTTACTACCTAACCTGTGTTACTGTTATTTGTTTTTAATGGCATGCCTCGCAAACGTAATTCTAACTTATCTAGGAGCTCATCGCAGGCATGGGCAGCAAAAATACCTCGATCCCAAGAATCATCCCTTTATACAATACAATACAATTAAGGAGGCAGCGACAAGCTGCTTTAAGAGCTGTTGAGACACTTTCTCAAAGCCAGGAAAGACTGGAGGACCAAGCTACCCGCCAGGCTTCTATGAGAGCGGGTGAGACGCGAGCTTCAACAATAATTGTGGTTGGAGGAACAAGCCAAACGCCAGAGAACTTTGAGAGCTAATGAAAGGCCTTTTCAAACACAGTTCCGCGGCAGGCAGCTATTAGAGTGGCAGAAACTCCAGAACAGTCGCAGGTGAGAAGAATCGTTCATGCAGAAATGCAAGCCGAGCGACGACGAATTTGTATGCCTAACCATAATTAGTCCGTATTAAATAAAGTCTGTATTTGATTACGATCCTTTTATCTATACTATCTATACTTCTATTCTAATATTATAAAGAGGAAAGATTAGATTTTTTGTTTGTAAGGATTTAACTCAAAAACAACTCAACCGATTTTAAAAATTCTATCGCCCTTAGAAAGCTGTATTGTCACCGAGTAACATAGGATATATACTATTTAAAGAAGTACTGTTAATAACATAACCTAACCTACTTACAAAGTATAAAAATGAGTTGAAGAAGTAAAAGTCAATACTTTAAAAGGCGACATAGCGGTCCTCCGCAGTTATAGTCAGCTAGTACAGTGCATCATTGCCACGTTAAATGGCAATGCTTATAACCTTAATAATATTTAGATTTCAATGTTCATAGTTATAGTAGTGCCTATCATTCAAACGATTTAGACAGCATCACTACTTTATATGCAGATTCATTATCTTCTATATTTTATTACCTTTGAGCACAGTGATATTCGCATCTGAGTATAATTAGTTTTATTTGGAGGTTATGGCGTTATCTGGCGGTTGGAATGCATTGACGTATGTATACCTCTCCGCAGGACGACGGAGAGGTTATGTCGGACTCTCCCGGGGAAAGATGGTGACATCCCGGTCATACGACTAAACCTACCACGTTGTCCCTCAACACAACTAGAGACGGCAGGGCCAGGCGAATCACATTCTCATGCCATCACGACTTCGGCCCGCCGTATAAAACGGCAGGCCACTACACAATACTACTGGGAACACGCACGCCGCCGCTCGGACTTGAAACTAATCGGGTGGTGGGCAGGCCCACGAAGCCCAAAAATCTACCTTTTAGGCAAAACTCACTTAAAAGCCCTACTGTCTCCCTCCCTCCCCCCTCTCCCTAGAGGGGAGACGGACACGACACAGAGACGCGCGTGGGAACACGCACGCCGCCTCTTGGACCTGGTGCTGATCGGATGGCGGGCATGCCCACGAAGCACACCACCCCCAGGTCAAAATTCAGGGTGGCTGGAGGTCGTCTCGCGCCCTTCGGCGCCCGGCCCTGCGGTTGGGGAGAGGATTTAAGCGCTCCCTCTCCCGCTCCGCCGCCTCCTTGACGAAAATCACTTCCTCACAGAAGGAAGTGACGGCGTTCCACGACCTACGACCGTGGCGTGACTGAACATAACATAACCTAACCTACTTTTACACGAGCGAATCCGCGGGCAAAAGCTAGTAATATATAAAACTAACATACGAGTACATAAGTAGAACTACTTACGGTTGCGATATACGCATTCGCTTGGGGTGTAGGGCGGTCTCAAGACCCTGACCAACCGGCATCTTCGATATGTCATAGATCGTAAGTCTAAAATTCAAAACAAACAATTGAAACACTCAAAATGATTTTGATTAGATAAAAAAAAAACGACAAGTGAATCAAGATAAAAAAGCGTTACAAAACATTCTAACTCGTCAATAGTTCGAGGTCCAGGTCGCTCTTGGTGGATGGGGCGATGCGCAAGCTTCACCTGCCTACGATTATAGATAGGTAATGCAGCTGAAAAATACAATAAAAGGATTTTAGTATTTGTGTAAGTTGTTTCAAAATTATGAGATATTCAACTCAACATTCATTCATGGACACGCAAGTTAAACGCAAGTTTTGGTATTATAATAAACTATGAACAGAGAGCAAAACATGGAGGAAGCCTTTACCCGGGGTCCAATTCTTATATGATATGTATTGAAACCATAGTGATATTTGATTTTGTTAAATTATATAAAGCTTTATTATCATTATATTATTGATAAACTAATAGTGTAAGTATACAGCTTGCAGAAAAAAGGGAGGCAATAGGTGGTGAAACATGATACAAAAATTATTATGAAAAAATAATCTAGTACATCATATTGTTTGGAAAGTTAATTAAACACCTAATTGGCAAAGAAAACCATTTCATTTTCTTATATCATAATATATAATGACTCCTCAGGAGTCAGCTGAAGTCCACCTCTACTAAGCTGACATTACACATTGCCATTATGCATTTATTTAACTTTACTGGTGCTGGTAATGGTATATAACTATACATTTTAAATGTAAATTTTCATTGACAGCATAGATCCTGTGCCCAATAAAGAACAATAATCTGACCTACTATTACATGGAATCCAAACATTTGGTGAAATTAATAATATTAATCCAGTATCTAATATTCATTCATCACACTTATAGATATGGTCTCTTTATTACAAAATACCAACCTTTACTATGCATGTGTCCACTGGGTCTGCTCATGACACTATAATTGTCTTCTGATAGTATATTTGCAAGTGGAATCTGTTCAGGTTCATCTAAAACATAAAATATTATTCATCAGGTCACTTATATTCAGTAATCCATATAAAAATTTAAGTAAAAGTTTGCATATTATGGTCTTGAATGCCAGCATTTAGCAAACAAATTAAAGTTTCATAACATTTGGTGTCAAATTACCTCAGCAGCAATAATTAAAATCAAGATATTGACTAACCATTGTTTGGGAATGTTTAATTTTCAAGTGTACCTCCAATTAGTACTTATTATGATTAAATTATGGTTTAGTACATTAATAATATTAATAGTAAAGTTATAGTACCTGGGGCAGCAACTGTGAGTTGAGATGTTGATGCAGAAATCATAGGTTCAAAATCAGTTGCTTTATTAGATATCACAACTGCAGCAGGAGTATAACTACCTAAAACAAAATGATTATTACAAAAGGTACACTTATGTTTTTAATTTACAATTCTTTTATTTCCTTTGCTACAGTAACTTAGATGTATTACATAATATGTAAACTCGTCAAATATAATTGTTTAACAGCGACAAGCGCTCTTAATTCTATTACTTAACCTACGTTCTGAACAATCTGTGTAGATACTACTTAAGATGAAACTATTTTCTAACATACAATCTTTATATATATAATTCTACTGTATGCGTGTATGTCACTGAACTCCTCCTAAACGGCTGGACCGATTTTGATGAAACTTTTTGTGTGTATTCAAGTGGATTCGAGAATGGTTTAGATGTTTTTTTTTTCTTTTGTGTACAGGACAACGTCTGTCTATATAAAATGTGTATGAAATTGTTTTAAAATAAGAAGTTTGCCATAAAGCAAGACAGCTTACTAATGTTAATGCTGCAAGACTTATGTATTTCAATTACTTTCATAATATAATTCCCTATAGCGCATTGTTGTTGCATGATGCAGTTGATATTAAATCTATTTTTATTCTTTAGAACAAAAATACAGTATGTGCTATTTAAATCTTAATTTTTGTCGTAATTTTATAGTTAGTTTCTCTATCCAGTAATTAATTTTTCATTCATTTACATACCCTAATAAATATTTCATTAAATAAATATCTTAAAAAATAATCACCATTATTTGCATGCAGCTAGATTAAAACTACAGTATTTTGATCATGAATTTCAATAGGTACCTGGCAGGTGCAAAGTAGGCATTGCTAATGCATTCAGATGTTTTAATCCTTTCCTGTGTTCATCAGTAAAATGTATATCACAGATCCTCTTCCTTATGTAGATATCATTGTCTGATAAATTTTCAAATTTATCTCCAAGAAGATTAACCCAAGCTCTAAAACGCTCCGGATATCTTTTGGGTCTTGGAAACATGCATTACAACACCTGAAATTACAAAATATACTTAAGTACATCAAGGAGAAAATATATTGATATGGATTTGCATGACAGGTGGAACCATTGGCAAGTGAAAATTCACTAATCAACATGCTCATAACTTCGAAACATCACCTCACTTCAACAATCAGAGGTAGGTCTGTACTGTAGTTTGATATTTGTATTAAATGAGATACATGTTACTGAATTTGAGTTTTTATTATTATGAAATTACATTACGACCAAAAACTAGCGCTAACACATAAATGAAAATAATATTTTTAAAAATGCAGTCAGTGTGATTAAATATTCCTAGACACACAGTACTCTGTGTTAAAGCTAATAATTAGCTATAGGTAATCCATTCATTTTGGATTGAGACAAAATGTAAACAAACAATGTTTTTGTATGTATTTCGTACTCATAGAATTGAAACGAAATTAATTTTGCAATAAATCAGGTAGGTATGAATCTCAAATATCAAAATGCCGGCTAGCGCACAGGTTTAAGTTGTTAAATTGGGAACTTACCAGTGTTGGCGCTTTTGCACCCAAATGCTCAGTTGTGAGGCATCGTATCAATATAAATAACTCTCACACAAGAAGCGTCCTTTTCGTAAAATAACACTAAACTAGCAGTCATACTCAAGATTATAGAACGACAATTCGTCGCACTACAAAAACAGTCAGTATTGTTTTTCTGGAACTAGTCTGAGCACCAGGACGGAGGAGTAATCTCGACTCAACGTTTGATGAACAGGAGATACCGAAAAAACAAAAAATACGCACAAAATGAAAAAATCACAAACGAGCACGAGCGCAAATCGCGATGGCCATATTGTAATTATTTATTTTTTCGGTACAATACAAACATTCGTTTGTATTGTATCCAGTGTTGCCAACTATATAAATTCGAGTCGCAATATCAAAGTCGCCAGAAAGTCGCTAAAACTGAGTCGCCAGAAAGTCGCTAAAACTGATTCTATCGGGAGCGGACTCAGGAGCACCTCCCAGAACAAAATCCTGAGTTGTTTTTTTTTAATAGCTGAAACTACAGCATATTATACGAATGCAACTACCTATAATTAAATTAAGTTCGAATTTGGCGCTCAAGCGCGTTTGCGTTTTCCATACAATTATATCTCTTGGCACTGTATAATTATGTGTCGAGTTAACAAAAAATGTAATTATTTCAAGCCCTAAAATTGTTTTCATTTGTACTCCAAAAGTCGTCAGATAAGTCGCTAAAACATTTTTGTCGTCAAATCTTATTTTTTGACGTGACAAATAAATAAATAAAAAAATAAATAAAAAGGTTTATTGCAGATAAATTGATGAACACCGGCTGCACGCACGAAAAAGGATGACTCATTGTCCCGTTACGCTCATTGTTTCCGTAGTATAGTTATACTCTTTGGCTCATTGTAAAGTTACGGGAAAGAAATTTTGTTATGACGTTGTCACGTTAAACTACCGTCCGTTCACCGACCTTACACGTTTTACAGTTTATCAGTTTGACTTTGACCAATAAAGGACATGGACAGATTCTGCCTAGCTTGTCAGTGGGATACATGTACATGTACATTAATAGACGCCTAATTATATATAAATAAAAATAAAAATGAAAATTACAATTCTATTTATATTTTTGTGCAACTTCAGAATAAATATTTAAACATAAATAGTTGTTCTGCGTTTCCGGCGTATCGAGATACATTTTGAAGAAACGTTCCATTCCCTGTAAAGCTATAATAATAAAGCTATAATAAATGTTTCATCAGAGTTACATTAAAAATTATTTGGACCGTAAAATGATTATAATTATTCATTATCGTAATCTTAATAAAAACACACTCGAATGCTATGAAATATTATTGTTTTAAATAACTTTTTTCTTGTAACAACGAAACGGAACGACATTACAGGCTTGACAATCGCACGACATCCGCCGGGTGCATTTTTTTTGTTTGACATTAATTGTCACATTTGACATTTGTACTCGCAACTTTCGCGTGATTTTGACTGAGAAAAGTTGAAGTTGAAGTTGATTTTTGTTTGTAAACTGAGCGATTATCTTTTCTCCATAACGACCATTGGTATTCTACACGGACTGATTCCATTGTCCAACGATTATCTAGTGCTAATTAATAAGGACTTGATTGTGCTTACGCTTGGGACATTGTCAACTAACTGTTTACAATGAGTCCGGGACGGCTAAGAAGACATGTTGTGTCTTTGTTAGACATGCCTTTCCAAAGAATGCTTGTGCAATGGCGAACAATTCAGGTATGTGCTTATTTAAAATAAATTATGAAAACCTTTTATACATAAAACATATTTATCTAATAATTTGTAGAATCAATTATTATTTCCATTTAAACAATTGATTTTCACCTTTAAATATTTAAAAAGTATTTATTTAGAACCTTTCTCACATTACAATTGACAAAATGTTGATATATCTATACTCTCATAATCTACTTTGCCTTTCAGCTTCCAGAAGATAGATATATTTGTCACCCATGCTTCTTGCTACTAACTTCAGAAGGTGCCAATCATAGAATGCTGGGCCACACTATAGTGTGCCTTGGTTGTTGCCGATTAGTAAGGGACATGAGATAATACATCACATTATTGATCTAGAGACACCACTTTTACTGCAATTTTCTTTTACTGCAAGATTTCAGGTATGATTTTCATCATATATAACAGTTATGATTTATCATGACGTATGAAAATACTACAAATATAAGTAAAATCAAAAAATATAATTTTTCCAGTGACCTCTATCTAATAATAAGTGAAATGAGACTATAGCCTATGTCATTAGCCAGTGCAGTTTGCCTGACTTCACACACTTTTGAGAGCATTATGGCTTATTTTTCCAATGGGTAGCACCACCCTAACTGTTAAGCTGAAGGTTGTGGGTTCGATTCCCAATGTTGTATCTTGTCAAATATTTGCATAATTACTACAAGTACATATTTGTTCTGCGTCTGTATGTTAAGACATAGTTATATAGATAATATATGTATTTTAAAATATTTGTGTTAATCAACTAGCTGGTTGCCATAGTATTAGCATTATACACTACACACCTCGAACTAAGTAGAGTTAGTTTGGGAACAGATGGCTTTATGTGAGATGTCCAAAGATATTGAATTAGTATAAATAACTTACAAGTTGCAAGAGTTTCTCATATGATATTCTTTTACCTTATATGAAAAGTGGTATGTAAGTTCTATGAGTCAGAGATGTATATCTGACATGCATGTAAGACCGAAAAGACATTAAGACTTTAAATTCTATGTAACATTTACACCATTAAGCTATCACAAGCTATATTAGTTACAGGTCAATATTATTTGTTTTAGGGAATAACAAGGAACTATGTTTGTCATCCCTGCTGGATGACGGCTAATAGACAATTACATCAAGATTAATCTCGAGAAAAAACTGATGAACCTGCAGATAATATACAAAATGAAAATGTAATTTTACCATCACCAGAGGCCCTCATCTTACCTCCACTGGTTATTTTACCACCAACTCGTAGTTCTACTCTAATAACATTACCTTACTATAAGCAAGCTTCAAATACCATCTGCCCATTGTGTATTTAATAGATATTATAATAGATCAATTTATGTAATACCTAACTTTGTATAACTCATGTATTTAGGCTGGGCAAGACATCAGACCAATATTACTCCACCAGCATCATTTTTAGACAATATTTTTGTTAGAATTTTTTAATATTAAATATTTCATTCAAAAGTTATTCAGATTTTGTTTTTATTTTAACACTTTTCTATCCTTTATGACACTTCCTAACCTTTTATCAAGAGTCTATCCAATTATACATGTCATAGGTAGGTACTTAATCATTCCATTACTGTCCTACTAATTTTACAGGGTTTAGATTATACATAATACATCACAACAGACAAGAGAATTATGAGCACGAGTAGGTTCATGACCAAAATATATTTTTGTTAATATCTAAGAAATCTGAAGTTAGTGGATTATGTTACTTTTACAGTAAATATCAGAGCATACTAAATTTAAAATAAAGCAAAATTCGTAAATGTACATATATTTTTAGATGCTAGGCAGAGTGCCCTACGAAAATTGGCCATCTCCTTTATCAAATATGCAAGTGTTGCCATTTCAAATATTAATTGACGGTGTCGGTTAGGTTGTAAATCTAATTTCTTACAATTTTGGCATGTGTTATTGTTTTAACCCGCGGGTAGTCGCGCCTGGGTCGAAAAGACCCAGTACTCTAGTTTTTGTGCCATAACTGTTTTTGTATAAGTTATAACAATAAACATTTGTTATTTTTAAGTTTGTTTTACTATGCTCTTTTTAATTAATTTATAAATAATCCCGAAATTTCATTAAGTTATTAATAACAATACATTTAAAATCTGTGTCTTTTCAACCCTCGCGCGACTGTTCATCACTTAAAAGGAGACGCGAGTACCGGCGGGTTAAGACTAATATTTTTTTATTTATGAATTTTGTATATTCAAATTATTGTAAAAGAAAACCTGTTAGTGACACCTGTCGGTAAATAAATAAAGCACTACGTCTATATGTTTCTATTCTCGGAAATCAAGATGGCGTTACTTTCTTTGTAGGTAAATATTAAAGGACGTTCTAGCTGTGCCCTCCATAGATTAGTGCCCTCCCTGCGTTCACCTCTAGGAGTGGATAGTGACGATTTACGCAATCACAAAATATACACAATAATAAATACACATTTTATTCAAATAAGCCGGCGAACAATAGCGGTAAAAACATTGTACGAAAATAAGACGATAGATCCATATTGGATGTATCGGCACATCGTGATACCACGAACTACTTATGTTGTACTTAACTCGGTAACAGGTTAGGTATAGTAGACATACATATTTATATCATGTAGGTATACATAAACTAATCACATTGCTTTATGACAGGATAATCGGGCGCTTATATACCTAAACTTCTTCCCACGAAAGATTAATATGGACATTCCTTTCTCAATAAATAAGTAATCCCGGGTTCCTGGAATTGAACAATTTTGTAAAAATAAACTTAATAAAATTATAGCATTGGTTATTTTGATTTATCTTTATTTTATTCAAAACAAATGGAATATCAATAAAAAATGATAATGTGCACAATGTGGTTAAGTAGTGGAAATTGATTTATCTATCTAACAGATTAGTGATCGAATCGACAAATTTATTGTGTTTTATACGAACAGAAGACTAAAAAATATTACTAATATTTATGTATGTATGTAACTTCTAAATGCCTGAACCGATTTAAAAGTGTGTGGTGTTGTTAGAATCCTTACGATGACGACGTTAACGTTTCTGCCTCATGTTCACAACAGGCTGACACAGAAATGCTAACTTCAAACAACGTACGATCAAATTTTGTGAAAGATTTTATAAGTAAGACTTTATTCAAAACTTTATCATATGACTTTAAAACAAAGAGTAAAGTAATACATAGGGAAAAGAGAGCCCTCTTATGGTCAATTTTAACCAACCCTATTTGAAACAGTGACATCTGAACTTTTGGCCCCGAACTAATCCTTCTATACATAGCTATAGCTATTACGTATTCTGTGCCTATAGCTATTTATATTATGTATTACTAATCCAGAATTCGTATTTAAATTGTTTTGTATCAATCGTATTTTTGTAGCATAAAAAATATGCAAATAAAAATAGCAAATAGAACAAGTAGAATGTTACAAAAATAAATCCAAACAAAACAATTTAAATACAATAAGTATAGGGTGCATATCGTAGTATAAGAATAAAACAACAACAAATAACATTTTATTATGTTTATGTTTATTAAAATATAACTGTGCAGCGGACTCTAGGTTCACAGTGAAGTGCGCAGCGTCTCGGCATTTTTGTAGTTGGAAAATCCGCACAACACTAAACACTAAAAGCGTCACTATCGCACACTGATAACAGTTTTCGATTGGAAGATTAATTGACACAAGGTGGAGGAACACAGAGCTCGACTCAACGCACTTACATAAGACCTTCACAGCCGAAAAATATACAATATAGGACGAAATTTGACGAAAAGCTAAAAACGTGCGCACGGGCAAGATGCAGTCGCCATATTGTGACTGACTTACAAATCCAATGTTTGAATCATAGTCTTTAACCGACATATTTACTAATTTGTATTTGATGACATTTTTATGATAAAACAATTAAAATGTGAATAAAATATGATTCTAGATAAATTAAAAATATAAAAGTATAGATTATATTAAGCGCCATCTTCTGCGATTGATTTACAGCACAAGTACGGGGCCAAAAACACAGATGTCAGTCCTATCTTTGGATATACGAAAGGTATTGGGCAGTGTCCTCTCCCTGCTTTAAAAGCGACTGCCTAATGGGACACCACACCATTGGTGTGCCACGCAAAGTTCTCGACTTCTACCCCACGGCATGTAGGTACCTATGCAAGTATACTTAATGTATGTGTATGTACTGTAATGTATATAATAGAACCCTCTTGTGGTTTAATAAAATTACTTATAATGAAGATAATATATGTACAGTCAGCGGCATATGTAACTGAACATTAAATAAATTTGTAACGGTATTTTATGAATAAACATTTACTTATTATTGTTCTATAATAGCATAGTCTATGCTCTATTGCAATGAATTGAGGTTAAAACAACTAGCATTTAACTGTTACTGCTATAAAATATGAGGAATTACCATTATTGTGTACGATACAGCATTTTAAAATCTCGGGATTGTTTATCGACTTATATCGCTGTCTGTACCCGGTAACAGCCCGGTCATCTCGCGCTCTAAAGAGTGCTGACAAAATGTGGGTATTTCACCTACTGTTTACTCCTTTAAGGAGGCACACAATCATGTTATAGCTGAATCTCTAAAATCTCTTGTTTGAAATGGAACATCGAAAAATTAATAATTAATTAACCTACTTAATTACAACCAAAATAGAATTGTACGTTCATTGATTATTATGCAATACGATCGTTACACCTGGTCTCAAAGCAGATCAAAATATTGTACTAAAATACAACAATAGAGCCATATTGGATGTATGCCGTGCACCTCGTGATGCCCCGAACTACCTACTTATATTCTACTTAACTCGGTAACAGGTTATAGTAGATAAGTCGTGTTTGGTCTACTTTTAATCGTCATTTTATTACAAATAGAATGCGGTTGTATATGTACACATGTATATAACGTAAACATATTAATTTACCGCAAGTATAATCACACCATCGACGCTCGGAACAGACGGCTCGAACTATATGAACTGACTTGAGCGGTATGTGTGTCGTCGCCAAATCTTACAATTCATCACTTCATGATGTGGGCGACAATTTCACGTAATGGTTCTATTTCATTTCATGTAATGAAATAGCTTGTCAAAATTGACCATTTCGTTTAAACGTCTACGTATAATGATATGTCTCTCTACGTTTGGTCATAATGTAGGGTTTTCATGATATCAAAGGTTTAATAAAAATTTAAAATAATAAAGGCACATATATTTCAAGTATATTTCTTTCGTAACAACATTTCACTTAGGGTTTGCATTATCCGTTAAATTTTACTATCTGGATAATATTCGAGGAAGAAAAATATTATTCGGATATATCCGGATAGTTATTAGGAAGTAAAAATAATATTAAAAATACATATTTACGTAGATTTTTTTATTTATATATATGACAATTATTATTGTCATGAGATCATAAGTAACAAATTCTTCTTAATAACTAAAATCACAGAATTATTTCTTAAAATACCTAAATAAAAACACATACATATATTCTCTTTACTTAACTAGTCATCTTTCTTCGTTAAAACAGCTAATAAAATTAAAAGAATCAACTTATAAAATCTAGAAAACTTTAACAATTTGTTAAAAAATCTTTTATTTTTTGATCACTGGCTTCTATTACATATGTAATTAAAATAATGATTAGTAATTGTCCACCAGCTAACTGACACTTAAATCCTTTAATATTAGTTATGGCTTAGGTACTAATTTTATGTCTTTGGTAGTATGATAGTATAAATTGCATTAAATTTTGTTGCATATGTAAGTCATGTAACCCACAGCCGAAAATACCCTCTCCGCTTCTACACTAGAAGGTGGCACCGTCCTGAGTAAGTTGTACGCTCGGGATAAATGTTGGCCTCGTTCGCCGCCACCATCGTAAAGAGCCATCTAAAATCGTACTTTTGTCGATATCCAATTGAAAGGCTTCGCAATGTGATGGTGAAGACGCCACAGCCAACGTGGCTTAATTTATTTTCTTCTGCACCTGTTCCATAATGGAAAGACTCAAATTGCAATCATCTTCACGTGATATCTTCTGTGGTTCTGGCGAAGGTGAAAATATAACATCTAATGTAAAACATTGCGTATTTATACTAGCGATGACGTTCAATATCTCCTCACTACCTGGATTTTCAAAATGACAATTTGAACAAAAGTTATTACAGTTGTGTAAATATTTTAGTGTACCACTTAGAGTAGGAATACGTCGTTCAGCGAGTCCTCTTTTTAAGGTTATCGTAAGATCATTGCTGATGCCACTATGTTCTTCATTGAGCTTTTCAATCATGAACTTTATGCTGTATCATTCATTCGTGTTGTATCGCATGTTCGTTGTTGCAACACTATTGGCTCCTGCGTGATGCCAAGATGTAGGTATTATGACGTGTTCACGCGTAGCACAGGTAGAGAAATGCATAAATACCTATATAGTAACGACAGCATGGTGTGTTGTATGTATATATTTTAAGATTATTTTCAATTCTCGCGGATGTATGAATTAGGTAATTTATTAAGCTTTATTGTATAAGGTAAATGTAGTGTAAAGTAAGCGTAACTAAATTTAAATCTCTAACAACATGAACATTAATTAAGTAATTATTAAAGGGGAATAAGCTCGTAGATGGATTAGATGCGAAATAATCTATATAATTAGGTATCCGAATATCCGGATTCTATGGAATAAATTATCCAGAGTCAAAATATGACGGCTATCCGGATATCCGGGTTGCAAACCCTACATTTTCACTTCACTTTTATCTTCGACTAGATGTTCCCGCGGTTTCACCCGCGTTTATCGTTACTGCGCCGCTCTCGTGGGTCGTAGCGTGATGTTATATAGCCTATAGCCTTCTTCGATAAATAGGCTATCCAACACTAAAAGAGTTTTTCAAATCGAACCACGCAGAATAAACCAAGAGAAACATCGTTTGTACTACGTCTATAATGGGTAATTATTTTGCTGCAATGTTATTTTAAAACTGCGATATCTCCTAAGATATTCATTGAAATCGAATGATGTAAAGGGCAAAATTGTTTTAAATTAAATACTTGTGATTAATAACGTATTTATTTGGATAAGGATTAATATCATGTTTATAAAAATACCTTCGCAAATAATGCATTATTTTAGAACAAATTTGGTTAGCATAAAAATGGTTATAGTGAGCCAACCTTAAAAGATAGACATTATGCTGTCGCGAACTTTTTTTTAGAAATTTTTAAGGGGAATAATTCTCTCATACATGATTTTTGCGAAACTTTAACTGTTTACGCAGCGCACGCAGCGGAAGCTTTCAAAAGGAAAAAAATCCCTCCGATTTTGAAACATTCTTCATTGGTGCTCCGCTCCTATTGATCTTAGCGTGATGATATATAGCCTATAGCCTTCCTCGATAAATGGGCTATCTAACACTGAAAGAATTTTTCAAATTGGACCAGTAGTTCCTGAGATTAGCGCGTTCAAGCAAACAAACAAACAAACAAACTCTTCAGCTTTATAATATTAGTATAGATTGGCGCATTATTGTTAGCTTTTTATCAGAATAATTGCCGCCATGACGCAACACTAAAACAAAATCTATATCTCTAACGGTGAATAATTCAACTATTTTACGATATAATCACTAATGTTCGATCCAATTATGAAGGTGCCGTGCATTTAGCTGTTCATATCGTGAAACTCTGATTAATTCGATGACCTGGCCAGACAATTATGATGCTGGCAGCGGGTATTCGACCATTTCCTAAATACAACCATTTCATGCAATGGTTGGCCACTTCATGAAGTGAAAAATTCTATGACCAGGCCACATGTTCACAAAATTTACTTTACTTTAGTAAATAGGTACAATACCTATTAACTAAAGATATTAGAAGAAATTAGAGCGACAATATAAACACTAAGAAATCTACACCAACTGTTTTTTGCGGGGATATTGGGCGTGGTTCATATGATGCGATTCAAATAAACTAATCACATTGCTTTCCAATGTTTCCAAATTGGCCGCCACACCAAGACATTTTTGCCCAACGGCTATTGGTTCTGCACACTATGTGCCCTGCCCACTGCCATTTCAATTTGGCAATCTGGAGAGCTATGTCGGCAACATTGTTTTTTCCTATGGATGTCCTCAATCCTGACTAATTATTTACTTCCTTGTGTCATCAATGGTAAATAGTGACTAAACACTGTCGCGGCTGGATTTAAAAACCCAAGTATGAATCAAAAGATCAAGCACAAGGAAATAGGCGTAATTCTCGTTGCAATGTGGCTCAGGAATAAATCTGTTGAATGATAGCCGTCAATGACTTCGTCGTCGCTCTGTACATTGTCTTCTTTGATTATTTATCATGTCTGTGGTAGAAGTGCCTGCCTGGTTTATTAATTGTATCTTTTAATGTTTAGCTGGCAAAATGGAAGCAGATAAATAAAATAAAAACACCAAAATATATTTTGTAGCACAGAACACGACCATGAGTCCCCAGGACTCACACTTGATCAAGACTCTTTACAAATGGCGTAAGCTCATTAGAAAGGTACCGCATTGCACGACTCCAAATGTCAAAAAAATATATAACTATTTTGTTATTAAAAACAGTGGTGAGTCCTTTGGACTAAGCGTGGTGAACTAAGGTTTTAGGCTTTTTAAATCAGCTTCTTTTTAAGATAAAAAATATACACTGTAAGGTCAGTTTATCTACTAACATAAGTTATTATTGGGCCAAAAATTGCGCTGGTATGCGTCCGAGCCGGGCGCCTACCAGCGCAACTTCTGACGGACCGGCGACCGCGACGTGGCCACGGCGGCGCCGGCGAGCCGAACTTAGACCTAGCGCGCACTGCCTTGCGTTTTGTAACGCATAATCTGTGAACTATAGAGTGTCATAGAAGTGCGCGCATTGCGGTGAAATAAACGCAATGGGTAAAGTCGTCGTTGGCCTCCCGCTGCATATTTGCGGTGAATCTACCGCACATATTTTTGTATCGCGTAGGATCTTAAGAAGTGCCGCTCACTGCGGTGAAAAAAACGCACCGAGACACTCATTCAGCTGCTGTTGGGACGCGACACAGATATATTATGTCGTTACCTGGCGTTTCTCCGGTGATGGCAAAAATTTTTTTGGATACGAAGGTTGATCGTTATATCTTACGAAAAAAAAGCCCTTCATAGGCCTTAAGGCCGTCAAGGGACGAAACCAACACCGTTTGGAAACCCTTTTTTACGCAATCTATATCTATTCTATACAAATAAATAAAATTGAAGTGTCTGTTTGTAATGTCAAAATAACAGCTTTTTACCTAATGCATATGAAAGTATATAAGGTACCTATACCAAAGCATCTATTTTTAAAATTTTTGTCTGTCTGTCTGTCAGTCTGCCTGTTTGTACCGGCTAATCTCCGAAACGGCTGAACCGATTTTGACGGGACTTTCACTGGCAGATAGCTCATTTTCTATGGAGTAACTTAGGCTATTTTTATTTTTGAAAAGTAAGGAATCCGCGGAGAAACAATCAAAACCTATGAAATAGTGAACAATTTCCGATACAAATAGGGAAATGTATATTAAATAATAATATGTAATATTAATATAATTATGTAAATACAACCAATATTAAAAAAATGGAGACAAAGTAGAAAAATTACATTAGTTTTAGCATAGGTAATTATATACGCGGAATACAGAAATATTGAGTATTCGTAAACTTTGCGAACTGAACAAACACTTTTAGTTAAAATCTACGCGGACGAAGTCGCGGGTAACAGCTAGTAATAAATATATAAAGATAGCAACTTTTGTATCGTAGTCTATAACGATGACGTGTATGCACCACAACTGGAATTCGAATAATAAAATGTGCGTTGTCTTGGCGGCAGTAGGTACGTGGCCCCGTGAATGCGTTTTTTCTACCGCACGGGAGAATAAACGCACCGCGTTCCACCGCAAGGCAGTGCGCGCTAGGCCTTACAGCGCAGGCGCGAGGGGACACTAGACCACGGAAGAGATAACAAAATTGGAAGGTCATGTTGGCGTAGCAGGCTTGCCGCAAGTATGCCCAGACAGGCATACTTCAACCGATACTACAAGAGAGCGTCGGAAAATGTAACTGCGTTACATTAAGAATATATTAAAACATTTTAGACTATCGCGATTTGTACACATGAAATACTGTAACGCGTGTAAGAACCATTACCTAGCATTATATTAAGTACCTAAGAATAATAATATATTAATTTGATATTTAAAATATACATCGGATATTCAGATTTTATCGATAAAATCTAATTAAAATATATTTTACTTCTTTATTAAGTGTTACTTTGTGACACAAATGAATAAATGATTTTTGAATTTTATTTAGACTTTGAATTATGGCAAGCAGTAGCGTATATCAACAATGAATTGGTTTTGTTTGTGTGAGTATAAGTAATCTACGGGAATTATGCTAGTATGCGAACAAATAGCAGCCCTAAGATTTACGTATGAGTGGTTGGTTTGAGTGCAAAATTGATGTAGGCATAAGTTGTGCGCGTGTTTACGAGAAACGTGGACAGCGACGAAAGGAGACATTTTTTGCAATGCGTAATTTGTTTGAGAGCCTATCCAACCCTTTTATCTATTCCGTGCGCTATGCTACACCTAGGTACGCCTACATACAACCATGCACAATTTCTTTGCGTTTTAAAATATTAATAATTAATATTTTAATTTTAGCATTATATTGTTCTTAAATAAGTTAATATATCCTTATAACACGTTTAACTTTTATCTATACTAATATTATAAAAAGGAAAGATTTGACTTGTTGTTTGTTTGTTTATTTTAAAAAGCATTATATTGTTCTTAATAAATCGCTATAACACTTTTATCTACATACCTATATCTTACCTGGTATTATAAAGAGAAAATATTATATTTTTAGTAGGTATATTTGTTTGTAAGGATTGAAATCAAAGCCATTAGCTAGTTTTATTTAGTCGTACCGGACAATATGGCGCATAAGATGACCTTTGTAAATGGTTTTGGGGAAGTGTAGTTCACACGCGTGAAGCAGATAATGCAAAAAGGCTAGGACCACTTACAAGACTTACCTATAAACCACTTTCAAATATTTAAGAAGTAGCTAAGTATTAACTAGATAAAATACAACTTAAAATAAAATCTTAACATTGATTGTTAAATAAATAAATAATAATAAATAAATAACTTTTGTCTCAAAAAATATTTGGTAAGTACACAGATATATGTATATATATATATAGATATATATAAGTTTAAGTTTATAAGTTTATTTGGTTAATACTTAAAAAAGATAAAAGTACACAAAATTAGGTGTGACACTGAATCCCGCACTAGGATACCCTGTGTTGCGGTAAATATAATTATGAATTTGTGTATAGAACCCCCTTTTAAGCATGGCATGCCTGTAGTAGGAAGCTCTGCTCTTCGGTATCTTTACATTATATTAAAATTAGTGTTGGTTAAATAAAAGAAACAGCTATGGGCGGTTGATCATAGTTTCTAACAGCGATCAAAGATTTAAGAGGTACCTAATTACATAAGAGGTAGTTAAGTATAAATTATCAATATTATTTAAGTAAGGCTGTTCAAATGGTTTCTTAAACGGTTGTAAACAAAGTAAACAACGATGACTTCGGTTTAATATCCTAACCAGAACATACATATACCTATTGTAAAACATGAGTTGTAAAGAAAGTCGACGTTTTTGCTCATCTGATTAAACAAAGTATAAAAACACGTTGCAATATTTTATGTTATTTCTTTCTTTTCAATACAATGCCTATATTGAACGGCTGAATAGTATCTACAGATTTCAATAACATAATTCGAAATCTATACTATGATAAAGCAAAGCTGAAGAGATTGTTTGTTCTTTTTTGGTTGAACGATCTAATCTCTTAATCTACCAACCCAAAGTGAAGATTAACAATTTTGTATTGCATTTGATTATGATTAAACTCCTTCCACTCCTTTTCTTCCTTAAAAATGACATCTCCCGTAGGTACTAGGAATAATTCCTGTGTCGCAGAGGTCATTCCAAATATTCAAACAAAGAACGGCTGTTATGAAAATCCAGACTCGGAACAACAATTTTTGGATCACACAAATGTTTGTATCATGTGGGATTCGAACCCACTACACTGTGCGTGGTGGCAGTGGCGAAGCGACCACTTACACACTACGCCATCCGCTAGAATGGGACTCGTTTCAAACAGTTTGAATATAATCCGTTAGAATTGTATAATTAAAAGTAGTTAACTTACTAAAACAACGAAAATACACTTAGGTATACAAAGTCTCTATTATATTATGTAATATTACTTTGTGTAAGATTATGTAGAGTACTTTACATCAAAACATAGATTAACGCCATCTATGGTGTTTTATGAAAACTAAACATGTATACCTATTTCGTGTAAAAGGGATAGAGTTTCAAACATTCACCACTGAATTTAATACATGAGGTTGATCAAAGATGTCACTGTAACATACATATGTTTATATTACTATGAGTGTTTTGTAATTAGTATAGTTTACTGATTTCTGGTCAATTTAAATTTAAAAGAGTTGCCGTGAGTTTTTTGCAGTTTTCTTCTCATAGGCTGAACTCTTTGCTATTATTTACATTATCACAGATAATATAATACTATACTAGTAACATTATTAAATTGACTTCTAATAAATATTACAGATTTTGGAATAGTGTATGGAACAAGTAACTGGTTCTATAAGTTTTTCTCATGTAAGTAGTCGTTGACTGAATAATAACCCTTCCGTACTAGTTTTAATAACGTTTTATAATTGAAGTATAGGTATATTAATTATATTGATGGGTAGTTTATAAAACGTATATCAAGTCCCGCAAATGTATATTTTTTATTAGAACAGATAACAGTTACATGTTACATTATAACTAAGTAAATCCAATTCATACACCAATTTGTAAACATGTAACCCACAGGTTACGCTGTAAATTTTGTGCAAAAAAATTTATAAACAATAGCAATATATATTCCTGTAGTAAATGCAGATTGGAGATTAGAGAGAGAACATATTTTATTGAACGCAGAAGTCCAATGGCCTGTTTTTAAATTGGCAGTTAGAAAGAGCAAATATATCAATAGTAGCAAAATGTAAACTGTCCACAATGCGGCAAAGGGGTGCGGGTATGCCAGCCTTATCCTGCAAGTGCTTGTATGGAACAATTTTGGAACTCGAAACCCCGCCGGTAGACAGTACTTTATGGCATAATTGGCTAGTGATTTCATTACAATCAAACCTATTATTATTGCAATACCATGCAGTGTCATGGTATCAAGTAGTAAACGTCTGGATTCTAAAGTTATGATATTAAATTTATTTAAAAGTTCTGAATAATGGGCACAGGAACGACTGCATTTGTAATTTACGGTTCGTAATTTTTTATCTCCAGCTAATTAACTATCTCCAGGCTATGTGTGTCTAGCATATTATAGACTCCAGACTGATATGGCGTATTCTAATTGTGATTTTATTAGAGTCTTATATGACATCAAAAGTTTAGGTAGAGGTCCGCACAAAGTCCCGTGAAGCTCATAAGACAAAGCCAAACATCTTATAAGTTTTGTTAATTATGTTATCAATATGTTTCTTAAAATGCAAACAAGAATCTAACAATACACCTAGGCCACGAACTGCATTTACACTAGTTAGTATAATATTATTAATAGAATATTTAAGGATAATTTTCTTTTAATTTTAGTTAAAAAATTGTGTGACGTTTTGGGAGACTTAGACATAGTTTATTTTCATTACAATAGTTGTAAAGTCTGTGTACGTCGTCCTGATAGAAGAAACAATCTGGAATGGTTTTACAAAGCTTATAAATATTTATATCACCTGCGCACATTAGAAAGTTTGACTTCACATAATACTTTTTTATGTCATTGACAAATATAATAAACAATAGTGGACCCGATATAGATCCTTGCGGAACGCCAGATTCAACAACTATAGACTCACATTTAAAGCCGTTAATACCCTTTGAGTCCTATTAAAAATATGTGAGGTAAACCACCGACTCAAATGACTCCTTATCCCGTTAAAAGCAATCTTATCTAGACGCAGTGAATGATCCACCTTATCGAATGCTTTTTGAAGGTCAGTATAGACGGCATATACTTGCACTTGTTTGTCAAGATTCTTGAACAAATGGTCGACAAAGATTATCAGATTGGTACAAGTATTGTGCACTTTATGTAAACATAAAAAATAAGCATAAGTTAATAGGTCCGTAGTCATCACATGGACCTACTAACTTATGCTTATTTTAATGTTTAAATTATGAATATCACTACTATCTATACTTAATATTATAAAGCTGAAAAGTTTGTTTATTTGTTTGTTTGTTTGAACGCGTTAATCTCAGAGACTACTAGTTCGAATTGAAAAATTCTGTTGGATAGCCTATTTATCGAGAAAGACTATAGGCTATATAACATCACGCTACGACCCACGGGAGCAGCGCAGTAATCATAAACGCGAGTGAAACCGCAGGCACATCTAGTTCTAAATAAGAAACAACTACTACCACAATTATAGACTTCAACTTTATTACTCATTTCATGACGTTCTCGACTCCAATAATAATTCTGACGCCGAATCCCATTTCAATTCTGACCAAAAATTCGATTCCGCTTTTGATTCTGACTACGAATCCGATTTGGGACGGAATCTGATTCTGACTAAAACTCCTATATTTACATCAATGCCGATTCTGACTTCAATTCCGTCTTTGACTTGGATTTAAGGCTTTTAGTTTATCTCATTTTTAAGAAGAAAATGTAATGCGACAAGTTTTATACTTAGACTAAATATACACTGTAAGGTCAGTTCATCTCCTAACATTAGTTATTCTTGGGCCAAAAATTGTGCTGGTATGCGTCCGACTCGGCGCCTACCAGCGCAACTTCTGACGGAGCGGCAACGCGCGGACAAAACTTCGCGCATGCGCGTTGAAACGCTAGACTCTTATAGCACAGTTACTTTTCTCAAGTGCATTCTAATTAAAAATATTAAAAACATAGTGAGAGCAGTATATTGTTTTTAATATTTCATTTTTCTTTAAAGCCTGCAATACACGTTGGCCGAGCGTAGGCCAACGCGAGTGAAGGCAAATTGATACAAGGCAAGTACCACCGTCTACACGTTTCGCAAGTGTGAAGTAAGCCAATGTAGACGAGCTTTGTGGAGCTGTCCACAAGTTGGGCGCTGTCAGTCTTTATTGAGCACTAGCTTTTGCCCGCGGATTCGCTCGCGTTAATTTAGAATTTGACAATTAATTCGGGTTGTACTCTGCTTGTAATAATATAATTCATTATGATTCGAAAGACACGTGGCGCCATCTATTATCATAAGAACGTTATTGTTGTTTTCCTCGGGAACAGTAATTTTTTTCGGGATGAAAGGTAGCCTATGTCCGTTTCTGTGCACCTGACAACGTATATGCAAAATTTCAGGATGATCAGTTCAGTTGTTTAGGCGTGAAAAGGTAACGAACAAACAAACAAATAAACTTATTTTCGCTTTTATAATATTAGTTAGGATTGAAACGATATGGTCGTTGTGAAAGTTATTGCAGCTGCTAGTATTTATTTAATTATGGCTCTCTAATGACTTATTCACGATTAATGAGCGCATATATTTTATTATATTAGTGTATACCGTAGTAGACTTGTAAAAATAATACATTTTGTACGTATAACGGCGATGTTCGCCAAACACGAAATGGCAGACGGACCAACATGTGGACGCTATTGGCCGAGCGTGACCAACGCCTTTGATTTGTGTAGAAAAACCGACACCGCTCCGAATTGAGACGAGTGGTCGCGAGCGACCGCGAGTTGTTACAAGCTATGCAAATTAAGCTCTATACACGTTGGCGCTTGCCTTCACTCGGCCAGCTAGTCAAGTGATACCAAGCATTGGCAAGCTAAAGCAAATATATCGTCTAACCGTTGTTATTGGCGACAGCCAACTCGGCAATGTTGGGCCAACATGTATTGCTGGCTTAACATTTTATATTTTATAATCAGCTAAGTATATTATATCTTATAGGTATATAAAATGTAGGTATATTTTCTAGTTTTTGATTCTCGCAATCTATGTACATAAATGGCGATGGCGTAGTGTTTATTGTAATCGACCGCTACGCCTAAGGTCGCGGATTCGATTCCCGCTCAAGTCAAACATTTGTGTACATGAACATGGATGTTTGTCTTGGTCTGGGTGTTTCTATGTATAATATGTATGTATGTATTTACAAAAAAACAAAGTATATGTATGTTTATCCATTGTCTAGAATCCATAGTACAAGCTCTGCTTAGTTTGGGCTAGATGGTGTTGTATGCATGTGATTATTATTATAAATTAAATTAAAAATGGATGTTTGTTTAAATGCATATCGGTTCGGTTTGTCCAATTATTTCTTACGTATTAGTACAACAATATAATTACATAATATTATGTTCAGACCCTCTTTCTTTTAAGTGTCTATTTTATGTATGCATTTTGTATGTTAAAGCTTACGTCATGTAGGTTTTATAAACGGATATTAAGAAAAAAATAAAAAATGTCATTCGCTCATGATACATTTTATTTTAAACTTCGATGTCCTAAAATACCAAGTAAGCCTCAGTGGCAAAGTTCCGGGTTTGATTCCTTGCCCACGTTGCACGGAGGATCCTTTTTCTTACCACCGGCAGCGTGCTCTATGCCGATAAGTTTCAAATTTTGACTTTTATCTATATATTAATACGCGAAGCAAAACTTTGTACCCCTTTTTACAAAAATTGCACGGACGGAGGAGTATGAAATTTGGCACAGTTAAAGTTTATATGGAGAAACAGGGGCGAATCCTAATATTTTTATAAAATATGCATTAGAAATACATTCGTAACTTATATATTATCATAAATGCGAATGTAAGTCTGTTTGTTACGCTTACAACTCTAGCTTGCCTTGGTCATCCAGTCAGAGCTAGACGCTCGGCCGTAGAATTGTCATTATTAAGAGCATAAAAATAAAATAAAATAAAATAACAGTAAGGTAACTCGCTCCGGGTCACCATTTTCACGAGATCTCTAATACATGGCTTTCTCTCTCTCCTCTTCAATATTTGACTGTGATTGATTGTTAAGGCTTTACAGCCTTACTTATTGACTTTTATTCGTAGCGTCATTGGTGCGAACTACAATTCGTTTACGTAGCGCTATATTTATCAGTTAATTCCACTGAAATAGTGAATTCGCTGGCTTAACCGATGACGGAAGACATTGTGAGGAAATCTAAGATAGTGCAGTGATATCTTAGTCCAGTGCCAACATTTTAAGCATAGAAGTAAACTGGCTGAGACTGCTTCTGTGGCGCAGTGGAATGTTCTATGCATGAAGTCTTGGTTTCGTTTCCTGGGTCAGGCAGTGGTACTAGAAGGGAATAGGCGCTATCTATACGAGCCCTAAAATAACGCAGAAATGCAATTATATGATTTATATTTACAGATCTATAAGAAGATTAAAAACAAAAATAAATGGCTGGAAATTGCCGAATTGAGAATTTGGTATATACCAAACACTATATCCGTCTGTACGAAATGGCTTATTTGTTTATACATATATTGGTTAAAAATGATTACAAGAGTGATCTACACTACTTAATTGTTTAAAAATCATTCGGAGGTATGGCTCATCTTGGCACAGGTACCATCGCAAACTGGAAATATATTTACGTAGTGAATTAGTCGTTAATTATTCGAATTTGGTCGTAAATACCAGAATTGGTCGGTCCGCCGTTTAAAAGAAACAAAGGGTATTGGTGGCTGTGCTAAAGTGAGCGCTCATCTTGGCACAGACAACTTGTATTTCTAAAACTACAGTACCGAACAAAGATCTAACTGTACCAATAATTAGTCGATAATTAATCGACATTGATCACAAAATATCAGCTTTCTATGATCCCCGTTTAAAAGATATAAGGAGGTATTGGTTTATCCCGATATATTCCTTCATGCACTCGTTATTTCAATAAGTCAATATGTACGCGACTGTACGTCTCGTAGAAAAAATAAGCTTAATTTTCTTTTTAAAAGCACTGACTAATTCCTCCAGTTTGTGACTAATGTCGACCAATTAACGACTAATTTATTAGTGAAATCAGATTATCGTTAGGCATTGTGGTTCCTGAGATATTGAGGTGGCTGTGCCAAGATGTGCGCTCACTTACCAATACCCTACCCTTCTGTATCATTTAAACGGCGGACCAACCAATTCTGGTATTGTACGACCAAATTCGACTATTTAACGACTAATTCACTACGTAAACAGATTTCCAGTTTGCGATGGTGGCTGTGTCAAGATGAGCCATATTATTAGGAGTCCGAGATATCATTGTACTCAAGTATAGATTCGACATTTCGTAGTATTAGACGTCGGCATAATGTTCTCTTTTTTTTCGCCTCGGCTGGTATGAGGGCCTTGTGGAGGCCACTGCTCTTAGACCACACGACTGCTTACCATCAGGTGGAGTGTGGTCATTTTGACGAGCAAAATAAAAAAATACTACTCCAGCACTAGGAATACTTCCTGTGCCGCGGGGGACCTTACAAACAACAGCCACAAGGAACAGCTATTTGTGGAACACACACTATTCTGCCTCTATTTTTTCTTTTAAAAAAGTCATCACCCGCACTTGGTGTACATTCTGTATCGCGAGGAACTACGACGGACACAAAGAATACCCACACTCGGGCCAACTATTTGTGGGTCACACAAATTTTTGTCACGTGTGGGGATCGAACCCATAACATCGCAGCGGTAGTGGCGAGGCGACCACATAAACTACTACGTCATTCGTGCAGTCTTATACTACTAACAGTATTTCACTACTAACAGTATTTATTTTTAAATATATTATGTACCTACTTTATTTTTGAATATTTTAATAATCCGATACATTGAATGTTGATGGCTGAAAATTTGTATTTCTAAACTTTTTGAGTATTAAGTAAATTACATCACAAATGATTACATAATATTTTTGAGTAACAAAAAGTTAAATTCCAATTTTAAACGTACCACTGTTCATGATTGTCGGCTATGTTGAAATTCATCGTAACGAATTATTATGTCTTTACATATAATTCGGACGAACTTCTCTACTCTCGTAAATATACTCGTAGTATACTATCGATAAACCCGTAATAACGGACGACTTGGAGCAAATTGTGCTACTCCTAGAGGGATCTTTTAAATTAGAGCAAGGCAATCGTAGAAGTGTTTTCACTCTACTGAATATCGTAGCCAAGCAACCTCTAGTTATGTCATGTGCATTACGCTGCCTCTTACCGCTAGAACAACTTATATTATGTATAGTTATTACTTCTTGCGCAAAGAACGAGCAGTGACAAAAAAGACGGAATGATGCCGACATTATTGAACTGTCAGTCGTACTGCCAGTCGTACTGCCAGTCGTACTGCCCTTCGTACTGCCAATCGTACTGCCAGTCGTACTGCCAGTCATGCTGCCAATCTTACTGTCAGTCATACAACTATTCGTATTAACACTCGTACTGCCAGTCATATTAACACTCGCACTGCTAGGCGTACTGCCAGTCGTACTGCCAGTCGTACAGCCAGTCATACTGCCAACCGTACTGCCATTCGTACCATGCCATGCCATGCCATCATTATGCGGTTAAGCAAGAGTCAAAGTCTTTGGCACTCGAGCCAGCAATATAGCCCCTTCAGTTTTTAAGAATCGTGATACTATGTGGGTTATAACTTATAAGTTATAAAATGAGCTAGCTATATATTAGTCCGTCGCGAACTAATAATTTGTTATTCTATGTTAGTGATGTTCCGGATATCAGTATCCGTATCCGCGGATATCCGCGGGAGAAAATAGATCTGTATTCGTATTCCTATCCATTACATTTTTGACGGATCTTTTACGGATCTTTAACCTTATTAAAGTTGAATACATAGATTTAATTATATAATGTAGGTGATTAGGTAGCAATAAAATACTATTACATTTTAATCAAACTATTTTGTATTTGAAAATATCGAATGTGGAATCAACATTTATCGTAGTGAGTTAACATACGATACAATACTGTACGTAGGTAACTTAAAGGAACTAAATAAACTATCTATATTTAAACACTTACAGTAGTATAGGAAGTTATTATAAAATATTAATTAAAATATCTTTATAATGAGATTAATTGAGTTTAAATCTTTGTAACATTTATTATAGAAAGTTATAAGATCACATTTAAATAAAACTTAAATCTATGTAATATTTTAAATTGTAATTAAATGATTATTCCAATTAGGTAAATTATAAGATCACTTTTATAACAAAACTTAAATCATAAGGTCACGCGCACCGACACCGATTGAGTACGAAAGTTAAGATCCGTATCCGTATCCATAACCGCGGATCTTGCCGCCAATGATCCGTATCCGGATCCGTATCTGCGGATCCGTATCTGCGGATCCGTATCAGCGGATCCGTATCTGCGGATCCGTATCTGCGGATCTATATTTTAATTATCCGGCACATCACTATTCTATGTATGTTCCTTCTTTAATTTAAGAGCGAAGCTCTTGTCAGTGGATTAAGCGCCATATAATATGTCTGTCTGCCGCTTTTCTTTAAGCTCTTGACATGACTCTATGCCTCTACTCCCACTTTTTCTTTACTTGTTGGACAAAAGTACGTCTCCGTCGTCCCCTTCCTCCCTTGTCCCAACATAGTAAATAACTTGAATTACCGTCTAATTAGACATACTGCACATTTGTATCATCCAACTAAATACTTGACATTTGTATCATCCAATTATAGGTGTAAAGATGTTTGGATATAAATTATCATTCGGTCACGTCACGTGTAAGCTGTCGAATAAAGATGAAATTTGGCACACAAAAAGATCGTAACCTGGATATTATGCATAGTATATTTTTATTCCAGTAATGTTGGATTTACGCAAGTGAAGCCAAGTGCAGTTAGTTGTTATTATGCCGTACTGTTTGTCTGGTATACATGCTTAATGCATTGATAAAATAATGACCAAGACGCATATTTAGCTACCCAAATATATTCTCAATATTTGAGCGCACGACTTCTTAAACGCAGCATGTCGATTATGTTGTTCGTTGAACTCATTTTAAAAACAACTTTATTGTGTGTACATAAGGTCGATTTTGTGTTTAGTCAATTAGAATTTGTTTATTTTATGTTAGTGCTTAACTGTTGTGGTTTAAAGATGATACTCTAATTAATCTTTTGCATAGAACTGTGCATCTTGGGTTTATAAAAATATATCTTGCGATGAAATGCAAAGAGTACCTATGAGTCAACTATTTAAAAAAAAATTCCTTGTGAATTTCAAAAGCACCTTACAGTTGTAGCTTTGAAATACATACATTCAATCTGGCCATAGCAGTCCATTAATACCAACAGCGTTGCAAACTCGGATTTTTACATTCTCCATGCACTTTTTGTCATCTATACGTAACTTGTGGTTTTAATTTAATACGTCATATAGTATTATGTTGGTATGTCTTCGTATATTGCAGAGATTTATACTCAAAGGTAAAGTTCAATTTCGCGGAAACGATTTTAAATGGTAATATTTTTAGCCTCGGGTTAATCGAAAACACAGCCACAGTAGGTACGTAGTGGAAGATGTTTAATTTGCCCAAATCTACAAACACCGAGTATACTATCTATAGTACTCCCCGACTCCGAGCTTGGACGCCGGAACGCACAGAGCAATGAATGGAGTAAGCGCCATGTCATTATATTTACATACTTATACATTTTTTAATACAAAATGGTTTTGCTATTGTTGTGTTGTAACTTATTATTTAATAATGTTCGAGCATTAATATAAAAGCTGGAAAAGCTGTAGTTTTTAAGAGTTACAATAATAATAATTTGTTATTAAAGCTTTCTTCTATTTTTACTTTACAACAATTTTTTTGTAATTTATAGATAGATACTATCTTCTATTTTCCCCTTATAATAATAATTTTCGCATTTACGTTATGGTATTATTCAAAAGTATGAATTAACACATTGGGTATTTATATTATAAATAAATGGTCGTAAATTATAACAAAAATTATCTGTCTTGACACAGAGTAAGTAGGACAGTCGCGTGATAGTTCGTGAAGGGTTCTGATAGGGTAGCGCGATGTATACAATTAGAAGAACGGAGACAGTGAATAAACGATGTTACCGTCAATTACAGACCTGGCAGAATCGTCCAGTCTGATGTTTTCCACAATTGCTTGAAAACCAAGCTCAGTCTAAACTTATCTTTGAATATCATCATTGCTCTAGGTTACAGGGATTGATATACAGTCATTTTGTAGAAAATCATTAGGTCAATCAGGTATTTTCCCTTTCAGGTTTTAGAAGAAAGCCAATCCCAATAGGATTGTGCATTGTAAAACATTATAGAAGTTCAAGTGCGTCATGAAATTGTATCCTATTATTTATTATTATATCAATACTAACTTTTGCCCGCGGCTTTGCTTGCGTTAATTTAGAATTTTAATCAATTCGGGTTGTACTTTGCTTGTAATAATATAATTCAATCATGATTCGAAAGACACGTGGCGCCATCTATTATCATAAGAACGTTATTATTGTTTTCCTCGGGAACAGTAGTTTTTTTCGGGATGAAAGGTAGCCTATATCCGTTTCTGTACACCTGTAAACGTATATGCAACATTTCAGGATGATCGGTTCAGTGGTTCAGGCATGAAAAGGTAACAAACAAACTCATTTTCACTTTTATAATATTAGTTAGGATTATATTTTGAAATATATTTATTTTACTAGATCATCAATGATAATATACGGCCACCATAAAAAAGGTCAGCAGAAATAAATATTTAGGAAAATTATTAATAATACAATATTCTACCACATACACACAATTAACTTTCTATCATATAGTTTATTATACCGATGTTACATATACATATATAAAGAATATAAAGATATCGTCTTACATGAGTCTGCCCCAGACAATACAAAAGTTATGTATTTATATTAAATTAATTGAATGATGCATTTTGAATATCGATATATTCATCATTGATAATATACAATACTACATATTATATGAAACAAATACATAGTTTGTTGTCATTATATATTATATTTTTGTAATATTCAGTATTAATGGCGACTAGATTATAAATGAATTCGATAAAAGTGTAAGGTTACGTGGAACAATAATATTACGGTACCTACATATATAACTCGACCTCGATGGCGTAGTGGTTAGAGTAACCGACTGCCACGCCTGAGGTCGCGGGTTCGATTTCCGCACAAGTCAAACATTTGTGTGCATAAACATGGACGTTTGACTTGGTCTGGGTGTTTCTATGTAGGTAAAAATGTATATATTTACAAAAATAAATAGTATATATGTATGTTTATCCATGGGGGGGGGTTTGTGTTTATGCTTTAATAGTTGCATTGCCTAGCTTGCTTTTTCTGCTTTCTAGCTTCACTGGATTGGCTGCTTGTTTAGTATAGATGCAAACCTACTTTACTCGACTCTTCAAGACGAGTAAGGTGCAATGGTCTTAGGGGAGAGCGCAACAGTCGTGTAGATCCCTAAGACAAGTCTGGTGGGGTATCCTTCACGTGGTTGCCCCCTGTTATTGGTCTAGTTCCCTCTGAAATAGACGTAACTAAAACCACCAGACGACCACTGCCTGGGATGGAGAGGTCATGTTCCGGCGGGTTCATCGTCGAACGACAGACGATGGATAGTAATGACCTCCCGCGTGTTTGTGCCGTGCGCGGGGACCCGTACGGAGGGATGAAGGAGTCCTGGGGGTTGAGTGGTGATGTGGCGATAGTGGTGCCGCTGATCTGCAACACGCCCCTTTGGTCTGGATTTCCTCTCACACGGGAGGTTGTAGTCTAGCCAGCTGCGATCAATCGGCTGAGGTGTCTGCTCATGCGGCCGCCAGGCGAGTGTCCTTGGGTGAAGAGGTCTCCAGCCGGTAGTGCTCGTTTCCCACCTCAGTGGTTTGGGGTGGAGCGACTTGTGCTGTTCGTCTCGGGGACAGCTCACTCGGGGGCACTATACCTTGCTGGTAGCCCTGGTGCCTGAACAAGGCATCCCCAACGTTGCGGACTCCATGGCGGGTGGGGAGTTAGCAGGTGAACTAAATGATAGACCAAATGGACTCTGTCAACACCAAAACCAAAGGCTTGACCGATAAGGGCGAGCAATTAAGGACCTCTGGACCCTTAGGGGGAGAGGTTAAGGCGGGTGTGGGAGCTGCATGTGGGAGCACCTACACACCTAGGCGACATGGTCGTGATGACCCTAGTGGCCGTCCGAACGTGAGCCGAGGGAGTGGTGCTCACCCGGGCAGTTCAAAGGAATGGAGAGGGGGTAACCCTGGAAAGGGTACCCAATGTAAAGGGCGTGGCAGCTCCGGAGGGGGTCAGTTGCGCAAAGAATACCCGAAAGGGGATCTTAGCGCAGCACCCTCGGGGAGTGGCTGTCAGCCATCTAGTCTGGGGGAGGCTAGCAAGGAGCAGTCGGGCGAGGCACACCCTACGGGTGAGCCAAACTCGGCTGCACACTCTGCAAGCCATACCCAGAGGAGGAAGAGGCGCAGCGGGTGTGCCAAACGTAAGCGGCGTGAGCTGCAGCGGCAGATGGCACTGGCACCTGGTGCAGCCCCTTCTAAAAGGGTTAGGGAAGTGAGCGACGAAACCGTTGCTCAGGTCGGTGACAGCAAACGGGCCAAGACCCAAGGTGACTCCTACAGGGAGGCGCTGACGGGAGTCAAGATGGCAGTTGTCGCTGACAACTTCCCTGATGCTCTATTAGCTGCAGAGCAGGTGGAGCCTATACGGGTGGCCATTTGGGACCTGTTAGAGGCCACGCCGAATCCTCTGCCGGCTATTAGCGTAGGTGCACTGCTCGGAGGAGCTCTGCACATTACATGTGAGGGAGTGGGAGCTGCAGAGTGGCTTCGCGGTCTAGACGGGAAAACCGTTGGGAGCGTGAAGCTCAAAGTGGTCAGCGCCAAGGAGCTTCCAAGGCCAATCAAAATGGCCTGGAAGACCAAGAACACCTGGTGCCTAGATGCCTCCAGGGTGCTGACCATGCTGCAGCGCCTCAATCCCTCCCTAAGGACCTGCGAGTGGAAGGTGCTGGGCACGCAGGTTGAAGAGACGCATACCAGGCGCATCATCCTGGTGGACAGCGTCTCAGCCGCGGTCATCAAGGCGGGCGGCTTCTCTCTCCATGCTGGCATGGACAAGAGCACATTCAAGATCCTCGAGGATCCGAATGTGCCAGTCGGTGCCGGCGTGGGGGAGGAGGCCCCTGCTTTGATGGAATTGCGGGTAAAGGACGGGGAGGAGCCCGTAAATCCTGTGGTGGAATCAGGCACGGCTTTCCGCACCTCTTCGCCTTGCGCATCGCCGAAGACTGACGACATAATCGGTCATATTGATGACATGAATCTGTCGTCGTCGCCGGATGCTGCGGAGGCGATGTTGGAAGAGGAGAGCAGGGCGGGCGGCCAGTAGTGGCTACCACCGAAGGCGCTACCATATAGGCAGACCGTATGGCGGGACTAAGGTGCGTACAAATAAATCTTCATCACTGCATCGGGGCGATGGCTGTTTTGGCCCGCCACCTGCGGATGAATGAATATGACATTGCCCTGATTCAGGAACCTTATGTTAAAGGGGGAAAAATTAGAGGCTTGGGTGGGACGGGAGGAGTAATTTTTCATAACTGTCTCACTAATGATATGAGGACATGTGTATATGTCAGAAATGGCATAAACGCAATGCCTTTATATAATTTCTGTTCTAGGGATCTTACGACAGTTAAGATTGATGTGCGAGGGAGCGGAGGGCGGGATACTGTAATCCTGACCTCTGCATACTTCGACTATACGGACAAGGAAACTGTATCTAGACAGATAAAGGACCTTGTTGAATATGGCAGCCGGGAGAACCTGGACATGATCCTGGGGTGCGATGCCAACGCACACCACACAGTCTGGGGGAGCACGGATGTGAATGTAAGAGGGGAAAAACTACTGGAGTATGTGGTAAGTACCTCTTTACAAATTCTGAATAAAGGAAACAGGCCAACGTTCGCTGACTGTAGGCGAGCAGAGGTAATTGACATCACGTTAGCCTCCAATAGGGCTAGCACTAAGATTGTCGAGTGGCATGTGTCTGATGAAATTACCTTGTCAGATCATAACTACATATGCTTTAGGTACAGGACGCTGGTTCCAGCTCCTACAGTACGTAGAAGGAATCCCAGAAATACGGACTGGAACTCCTTTAGGAGTGACCTCAGGGTAGATTTGGAGGATTCTAAGGGTAAGCTCAACTCTATATTAGACATCGAGTTTACAGCAGACGAATTAGTCCAGACTGTGAATACGGCCTGGACAAGTAATTGCCCTGAGAGGGAAATTAAGCCCAAGAGGGTACCGTGGTGGACGCCAGAGTTGGTCAAGCTGCGGCTAGAAGCCAGACGAGCGTTTAACAATGCTAGGACCAGTAGGGACTACAGCGGTTACGCTCGTTGTTTGACCAACTACAACAAAGCTGTGCGGAAAGCCAAACGGAAGGCTTGGAGAGCACACTGTGAAAACATTAGTACGATTCCTGAAGGAATGAGGCTCTCCAAAGCTTTATCGACTGTCAGAGCACACCCATTGACAACCATTAAGGATGTCAATGGGCAGCGAACTAGGTCTGGTAAGGAGACATTAGCAATGATGCTAAACACACACTTTCCAGACTGTAAGATAATAGAAAAGGAGCAGGAGGACCCTATCAGCTTGGTTGAACTTAGCTATCGTACAACCAAAGCAGATTGGGACACTGCTAGGAAGGTAGTGGATGAAGGGAAGGTCGGCTGGGCTCTAAATGGTTTTCAACCATTTAAGTCACCTGGTCCAGATATGGTTTATCCCATCATCCTACAACAGGGAGCTGCACTCTTGGTTCCGCATTTGTGCAGATTATACAGAGCCTGCATAGCTTTTGGATACATTCCAAAGATATGGAGGCGTGTTAAAGTCATCTACATACCGAAACCAGGCAAGGAAGACTATGAAGAGGCCAAGGCATACAGACCTATTAGTCTTGAGTCGTTCTTCCTGAAAGCCCTGGAGAAGTTAGTAGATAGACATGTCAGGGAGGGAGCATTATGGAAATTCCCCCTCCACAGACTACAATGTGCCTACCAGTCGGGTAAATCCACTGAGACGGCACTACATTTTGTAGTAAATAAGGCAGAACATGCATTAGATAACCGGGAAGTGTGCATTGCCGCATTCCTGGATATTGAGGGAGCCTTCGATCGGACCACCTTTGATGCCATTAGTGTGGCATCGGCAAATCACGGCATAGAGCCAACCATTTGCAAGTGGATCGATTGTATGCTCAGGGGTAAAATTATTAGGTCTGAGTTGTTAGGTGATGAAATGTATGCAACGACAACCAAGGGCTGCCCTCAGGGTGGAGTACTCTCACCACTCTTATGGTGCTTGGTAGTCAATTCACTCCTAGAACAACTCAACAAAGGTCCGTACTTAACGGTCGGATATGCGGATGACTTGGTGATACTCGTCAATGGAAAGTTTCCGAGTACAGTATCCAGTCTTATGCAGAAGGCCCTGGTTATGGTGGAAAAATGGTGCAGTAGCAATCATTTATCTATCAACCCAGGGAAAACTACTGTCGTGCCATTTACTAGGAAGAGGGATCTCACAGGTTTGGGAGCTCTCTCCATGTATGGTACGCAGTTACACGGTGGTCCACGGAGGTGAAGTATCTAGGTATGACCTTAGATAGTAAACTAACGTGGAAACCTCATGTAGAAAAAGCTCTACTTATGGGAAGACCTGGGGGCTAAAGCCCAAGGTCATCAAGTGGCTATACACGATGATGATAAAACCCATACTCACGTATGGGAGCATTGTCTGGTGGCCGAGAACCAAGCTAGCTGCATGCAGGAACGCGCTGTCGAAGGTACAGCGATTGGCCTGCATGGCTATAACAGGGGCGTACCCGACTACGCCAACGGCAGCGTTAGAGGTCCTGCTGGATCTAACGCCGCTACACATTGTTGTGGAGTCAGAGGCGGTAAAGGCGCTACATAGACTATCTGTGCATGGGCTGTGGAGCGTCAACATGCCGGTAACTCGACACACAAAACTGGAGACTTCAAAGGATCTCAAAAGGATTATGAGCATGGGATGCGACAAAATGCACCCATTGCACATATTCAAAAAGAATTTTAAAATAAAGGTCCCCACGAGGGATGAATGGAGACAAGGTCTACAATCCCCTCACGAGGGTTGTCTCATCTGGTACACCGATGGTTCCAAAATGGAAACAGGATCAGGCGCTGGTATCTATGCCAGTGACTGTAAGGTGAGCCAAAGCATGGGCAAATATGCAACGGTCTTCCAAGCGGAAACCTACGCTATAATTGCCTGTGCTCAGGAGAATATCAACAGTGGTGTCACTGACAAGACTGTGTATATTCTCAGTGACAGTCAAGCTGCTCTCAAGGCTCTGGACTCGTGTAGGGTGGACTCCAGACTGGTCCTGAACTGTGTTAAGATCCTCAACAAACTAGGCAGGAAGAACACAGTCAGACTGGTCTGGGTTCCGGGACATGCAGGGGTGCAGGGCAATGAGGAGGCTGATGAGTTGGCCAGAAAGGGCTCGGAGCAGCTGTTTGTGGGCCCCGAGCCATTCGTGGGACTCTCTGAGAGCACCGTCAAGGCAGCTTTGAATGCACATGGCAATGACAAACACAGGTTGGAGTGGATGGCCCTTAGGGGTCTGGAACACTCCAAGAAGTTCATTGCAAAGGGAGCCACAGGCTTCACCCGGAAGTTCTGTGGATATAGCAAGAGCCAAATGCGCCTGCTCACAGGAGCGTTCACTGGCCATTTTGGCTGGTGCCAAAATGGCCAGTGAACGACTTCCTGTGCAGATTGAGATTGGCACACAATTTGATCTGCAGGGCCTGTGGTGAACAGGACGCGTCCATATCGCACCTATTGTGTGAATGCGACTTCGTTGGCTGGCCTGAGAACGGGTCTGATGGGGGTGGCATATCCAAGCCCTGAAGACTTCAGGCTTCTCCCTGTGAATTGTACACTGCGGATTATGCAGTACATTCATAAGGAGATAGCTAAGGGTTAAATCTTGGGGCCGACACAAAAGATCCCACTGGGTCGAAGTGTCGCCGGTCTGCACTGACTGGCCCCCACACATAAGATAAGATAAGATAAGATGTTTATCCATTGTCTAGTACCCATAGTACAAGCTCTGCTTAGTTTGGGCTAGATGGTGATGTGTGTAATACGTTAGGAAAATACCCGGCCCTTTAGGAGGTTTACACGGGGACATGGGTCCAACAGGCAGAGGCCCTTCGAGAGTTTTAGTTTAAAGTGAGATGGGACACTTACCGAGACACTAGCCGCGGCAGGTGTAGGAGACTAATTGTTACATAATATGGTATCTAATTATTCTGGTCTATGGGGATGGATGTTTAATAGTTTGGTAAAATGCAAACTATAGTTAAAAACGGCGTCTGCCAGATACTGTCACAGTACAAAGTCGGAATGGCAGACGGTGACTCGCCGACTCACTGGATGGGCCCCCTGAATAGTCGCCATAACCATGCAGGCCTTAAAAGCAGCAAGGGGCAACACCGGTGTGAGCGGCGAGAGGTGTCGAGCGGTGCGGCGTCGGTTTCACCATCACGGGTCTCCGTTGCAAGGCCATAACTACGGAGTTATGCCCTTGAAAATCACTTCCACACCCAAGCATATAGCTCTAGCAGCCTCCCTCTGGCCGGCCGACCAAGGCAAACCAGAGTTCAGAGTCCTACTGGCGCTCTTGAACTCCCACCCCAGCCAACCAGTAACGGCAAGCCGGGGACGAGGCCCTCATCGACTCTCTGAGGCATTCAGGAGTGCAGTGTCGCCACTCACATTAGCTCGCCACAGGCTGCCCTGCGGTTTGTGCGCTTTTATTTAACCTAGTGATACATTTTTTGTTTATATCATAAGGCAGAGGTGGTAGTTTAGAAGCTAGCCTACTGTGTCGTCCGATATCGCTTTAGTCTCATGATGTGATAACGACTGTCCACCAGGGGTTTATTATTATTAAATATAGTTCTGAAGAAACGGTTTTCTTACTTAAATTCATAATTAGGCAACCACTGTCCAAATAACGGTTAAAACATAAACCTCACGTATGCTCTATAGTTACTATACCTGTACACAATAGTACGCTATCACTAATACGATGAAAATGCTTTGTCTTACAATAATGAGGATTTAAAGGCCATTGGATGTTTGAACGAATGCATTAATCCGAATTTATTATCGCAAAATAGTTATGTAAGTGACAAAACATTTTACACTTAGTCTTGTAACACTGTGGAATATTTGTACTGAACTTTTTATGTGTTACGCATTGACACTTAATTATACCAATAGTATAATACAGTCTCCCGGGATTTCATACACGCGAGTTGCTTAAACCCTATATGACCTCATATAATACTATATTTAAATAAATATAAAGAAATGATACTCCACGCATCTCTAAGACGGAATACTAAAATATAAATGATAGAAGATGCGCCAAACATCTATATTGAAAAATTCTTCGTTGTCCGATCATTGGAAAAGTTCGATATAAGAGCCCGTCCCCGTTTAAAACAAGACTTTGCTTTTCTGGTACAATTCCACTTTTCGAATACTTAATGTAGACATACCCCTTTTCATCTTTTCTAAGAAGTTTCGGGCTCTTTTAAGATCCGACCAGTGGAAATCATGTTCGGTAAGAACTCAAGCGACATGATGAGAATCGGTTTTGCGTGATGTCCGTAACAGGTAAATTGGAGGCCTTCGACGAAATTATATTCAACATTATAATATGAAAATATTCATAGGCAAATGATTCGACATAATGACCCGTTCGAGTGGTTAACTCTGTATATTGTCAACTATATAGATCAAAACATAGAAAGCGGCTAAAACTTTCAAAGCAACTCTGTTTAATGTACGCCAACGGACGATAAGCGTCGATATATGCGGTAGGACGTTGGTCTATGGCGTGTATTTGGCGTAGCGTAACAAATTGCGAACAATATTTCAAGACTTAGTTGTTAGTGAAACTTAATCGCCTCTCGCAGGACACTCTCAAATTAAGTTTAATCGCACCAAGTGAGGGGGTCAGTTAAAAAAGAGGCCCCCTAATCAGGTCCGCGCGAGCACGCGTTAGGTACGCACTTACATAATGAAAGGGGGAACCGAGGGGGTTAGAGGGAGCCGCTGGGGGCCGTCATCTGCGTACACCCTGTCCGGCCGCCCACGATCGATACCTATACGTGTGGACTTTATGTAAAAAGCCTCCTGCACACCCGGAGGACGCCGACCATAAGTGTCGAGGAACGAGTCGCCCCCAGGGAGAAGGCACGAAATATCTTCAATTTTCGAGAGAAAATTTTCCAATGCGGGGGCGAGAGCCTGCGGCGGAAGGGCTGCGTGGCTCGCTCCGGACGCCTGTGTCCGAAAAATGCTCGAACCTTAATTGAATTTACAGATTTGCCTTTCGGAACGCACGCCCGTACCTACGCTGTTTATTGCGGCCGCTCGTTATGGCTCTTTACGAGCAGAGCCGATGTGCCCGATAACTTTTTATTTATTTATAAACTTTTTTACTTATTATAATACAACTACGGTGAAACAATAGCGGGATGCGACGACTGATGTCCATACAAACACACATGTCATTGTACAGTACAAAGAAATGTGCAATGAGTTAAGATTAATAAGAAGTTTGTTACGATCTTGTTTTGATTCTCAAGGGAGCTCGTGAGTTCAAGCCGCTAGTGACACGTTTCACTGCTTTACTGCTAATGAAAGTAACTGAATACCTATATAATGCCTATTTTATTACGCAAAGGTGTTTTTCATGGCGTTCGTCAACAAATTTTAAATAGAATATATTTTATACAGTATAGGTACAACTACGTTAAATATAAAACTTTTCTGTCAGTTCTATGCTGAGTCAATCAATTTGGAAGGTAAATTGATGGACTCAGCATAGAACTGACAGAAAAGTTTTATACTTATAATTACCGATGTAAAAAAGTAACATAACCCTCTTGTTCCATTTACTCTATCTTGAACGTTATTTGCTACATGGATGCTATAAATAATTACTTGCCTGCCAATGCAGTGTTGCGGGTTCAATACCCAGAGAGAACCATAATTTATGAGAATACGAATCGGCATAATTTTTCAAAACCCAATCCAGTTGTTTTCATTTACACTTAGCGATATGGTTTTATGATCACAGGAAAACTTCAATTTTAGAACTAAAAGCTATAGGTACTCTATTTATCCGATCCAGAACACGCGTGAGTCTACGAATAAAGGTTAAGTAAAAATCTAAATCCAACTGTAAGATTGTCATAAAATATTACTGCTTGTATTCTTATTAGAATGAAACAGTTAATGTGACTCAATGTTGCCTAGTACAAAAATTATGAATCCAAAAAGTGAAAAGATAATTGGTGTTCCTTCAAATAACACTGAAAAAGGATATGAAAATTAAAACGGGTAAGTAAAACAATATTTTTGTAAGTTTCACGATGCCCTTTGTGTAGGGTAGCGGGAAAAAAGACAGTAGTTATATTCGCTGGCCTACTTATTAGTGGGGTACCCTCATTTGTGACGTCATCTCATTCAATTCTTTCGTCGTGTAAACACACGCGCGAATGCTTTACAAGATTTGAACCTGTTCGCTTTCGAACTTATGGTTTATTATTCGAAAATTGTTGAGAATTTGTCGCAGTTTTCGTATAGAGGTATTTTAAATTTAAAGGTTTTTGTTGTATTAGTAATTATGTATCTATTCATTTTATTAATACCCCTGTTTTAGAGCACTTTAGTAATGTTGTTGGTGTAGCTTATAGACAATCATGCAATATGTTATTTAATTTTTTTTGTGTAATCGCTAATACCCATGTATATTATGATAGAATTAATTTATATTAAAAGAATATTATCGAGGCAGACATTGGTACTTTTTGTTTTGTGTTATGTTTATTAGTTGTATATAAAGGGAATTCAGAATAATATTTTAATTTGATAGGTAGGTGATATACATTTAAATAATTATAAGAAAATGAGAGACAATTATTTCCAATAGACGGTGTAAGTAGTTGTTCAGTAATTATTTACACATAATTTATAAACAATTAAATCGATTTTGGGAATTACGCACATTCCTGTCGATGTAACTGTAGCTCTTAAGAAATCTTAAGGGTTGTAGTTACTATAAATATAGTAAAAAAACGCTAACTAGAGTCCAAATATTTTCGAGTTCGTAATCGATAGTAATACTAACTCCTATAATGCGAACGTTTCTCGACCAGATCGGAGGCGTTCTGGACAAAGGCCAGGTTAAGAGCTCCTTGAACCGACGGGCGTGTATGAGGAATGTGATGAAAGTGAATGAAGCCAGAGAAGTGTGTCAGGATCGTAGCAAATGGAAATCCGAAGTCTCTGCCTACCCCTCTGGGAAACAGGCGTGAATCTATGTATGTATGTATGTATAATGCGAGAAATAAAAAAACATGGAAAACGAGTACACTAGTAATATTTTTAATATAACATCTTACATATCATATGTAACGCCAAAAGTAGCGCCGAATGAATTCCCAGTTCCGCATTATGCTAGGTGGCAAGGCGGTTATTTTTAAAAAAAGTCTCTACCAGGACAAAAACCCAGCTGAAACAAAATATATTGGTGAAATATAATCGCATTCAAAATAAATAAACACAGTTAAATTATCGTAGTTGGTACGTCTAAATACTACACAAGACATCTGAATTAACCGGGATGATTACTATATTACTTTTTAAATCTTATTTAAGTAAAGTATTGTTAAAACTACACACAGCAAATCATGTAAGTAAAATAATATAAAATTAATTTGTATTGTTAATAAACATTTGGCGATTAAAAAGAGTGGACATGAGTATCTTGCTTGCTTCTTCTCATGAACGTTCTACTCGTTGAACAGGCTTTTTCCAATGCAAAATACATATTTATTTTATTTTATTATATTTTTATTAATATATCAGTCACTTGACGCTTCCAAGAAATGTTTACACATTTTTATGGAAATAAAGATTTTTGACTTTGATTTTGACTATAAGTGAGAATCCAGTCAGCCAGAAATTCAATTCAACTTTTGAGAATACAATCATGCAAAGAAAGAATTAGACTTATTCGAATAGTAGCCGATGACATTAGCTGCGATTACTTACAGCAGGCTAACTTCGAAGATTTATGAAAAAGCCATTAGGTATGACATTTATTTATGTATTCTCTAAGTCATAATTGGTTTGTATTCGACCACATCAAAAGGCTTATGTTTTTCGCGTCATATAGGTATGTGTATTTCTATGGCAAGCTTTGTAGCCTAAACTATAACCAAGCATACTATAACCAAGGTATTGTTAGATGCATTGTGAAATCGGGACTTACATAGAGGCTTTTATTTTTGACAAAAAATGGCTACCTGATTATTTATTTTCACCATACGCTCTAGTGTTTTCACAGTAGAGTATCTGTTTTTAATCATTTAAAACATTTTTTAACCGTTTTACTACTAACGCACATAACTTTATAATATTTCAAGAAAAAAAGTGTGGCCATAGCTTTTGTAAAAAGCTTGACCTACTTATCTTATTCCAGACACCGAAAAAATAATGAAGGTTATTGACACTCTTTTTTCTTATCACAGTCATATCAAAAGATCACCAATTCATCTGCCAGCCCTACCAATATCGTAAAGGGTTGAAGGATTATTTCGTCCAAAATGAATTCGCGTCCAATTGATTGAGACGCAATATGTCCACTTTCGAAATACTTTATACGTAGTGTGATATAGGCAATATATACCTATATATTTATATAATATATACTAAGCCACCATAATTTAAAACAGTGTCCGGAATTCAAAAGAAAAACGGTAAAAAGAAGTTTTAGGTCTTGTTATACTGGTTGCTACGATATTCTAGTAAATACCAGTTTACAATGCTCCCTAGATGTAGAACTGTTACATCAGCAAAAGTTTTCTAGTAAGCTCGAGGCCTACAGGAGTTTTATAAACTTGAATACTATTATTTAAATTTAATAGGTATTAGTTTTATTACCTACTAATTCTGCTTTTGCTGGAAAAAGCTTTTGATGCCTTCGGAAGTATAAGAACGATACCTATGCATATTTAATAGCTCTAAGTACTACAGTAGATATGCTTCCCGGCATTGTCCATCGATATTGATATTCTTGATGGTGCGTTATCTTTTAGCCACTCTTTATCAATGGCAATGCCAAAATTGCATGTCTTAGCGAAAGCAAATTTTATACTGTAGGTACATTGTGACAACTATCTATTTGGCATTTTGATGTATCGAGCTGAAATGTATGCTGATGTAATATTATCGTTTAGAGCAGCGATAGCTCAGTGGGGAGACCAACAGACTGCAATGTAGAGGGTCTCGGGTACGAACCCACGTCGCGCACCTTTGACTTTTGGAAGTTATATGCCTTTTCGAAATTATTTGCGTATTTGATTGACAATTATCGCCTGCTCCGTGCCTCGGAAAGCACGTTAAGCCGTTGGTCCCGGCTGCCATGAACATCTATGGCAGTCGTTATTGGGAGAGTGTCGATACAAAAGATCCCACTGGGTCGAAGTGTCGCCGGTCTGCACTGACTGGCCCCTACATAAGATAAGATAAAAATATTATCGTTTGGCAAAGACATATTAAAATAATCCCTATACTGCGAGGTTTCATAACCATAGTAATAACAATAAAGTCTTAATAAATGTTAAAAAAATCATAGTATGCTTTTATGCGTGACCACATACTGCCATTTCTTATATAATTATGTAGACAAAATAATAACTGGTTAGTTGTTTATTATTATTAGTTAATATTATTTAGTGACCATCCAAACAGCCCCACGCTTTAATACCGTAACATAGGCAGAGCTAACTCAAAACCTTATCTGATCAACTATGTTTACTTGTAACATAATAGATAGCAGTAGAGGATGTGATCCTACTAATATCGTAGATTAATCGATTTGCAGGATTACTTAATGGTAACATCATCATAAACTGGTGACCATTTTATTTGGTATCAGCAACGTGCATATAATATCTCTGTCTAGGAAACTAGTCTGTTCTCAATTCCTCTTATAAACTTAACGGTTTCTTAACAAATATTAAGTTAATTATTTATAAAAATGGATATTAATATAATGTCGTATAATATACTTACTTTAAATTTACTTAAACCTAAAGTGCGCGTTATTTTGTGCAGTGTTCGCTGCGGCTAACAGTCGTGATTAACAGGCTACCGCATTTGCATTGATAAAAAAAAAGAAGATGGATATTTTGATCATCTGCGTCAATTCCATTGTATTTTTATTAGTAGTAGTATAATAGTCCCCTGTAGTTGCAAACGTATTTGACGTATCAAATGCCGCATAAAATAACCGCGCTCTTTATTTGTGAAAATTATTTACTAAGTCTACTCAAATATTTTAACGTGTAAATTTGCGTGAGTAGGCGTTAGTTTATGTTTAGTACTCATTTTATTCCCTTTTAAAGGACAAACATCTTGGCTTTCTTTGTTGATCTTACTTTTTAATTTAATACTCAATTATTATTTCCTCTAATAATTGTTCAGACAATAGAATGATAAGAGGAACGGTAGAAAGATGAAATTATAATCTACCACATAAAGAATTTATAATTTATATACAATAATGATAATATAATTAGAAATGAGTTAAATTATTAGCTTATTAAAGTTCAATAAACAAGTGCTTTAATTTAACAACGTCAGCATGTATCAGAAAGGTTTTTATATTAAAGTTTTTTAACATGTCATTGGTGAAAATAATACTATGATTAAATGAAATCAAAATATACAACAAACATTTATTTAAAGGTCTACTCTTATATAACAAGGGAGCTGACTTTCAATTTATTATTATTTAAGTCTAATAGTTGCATTATCCATACACAACATTCTACGATTTTTTGAAATCTCTTCATTGGAATATACTGTTCAAAATTAAACATAGGCAAATACTCTTATATTGTACTCGAAAAATATGCACATGTAATTTAGTTATTTACAAAAAAAAAGGTATAATTATATGAATTTTTATCCATTATCTAGTACAAGCTCTGCTTAGCTTAGACTAAATGGTGTTGTGTGTATGTGATAGAATATTATTATTATGTTTCTCTTATCACAGGTATTTTCTAACATATTATGTTAAAAAAATACCTGGCCCTTTGGGAGGCTTACACGGAGACATGGGTCCAACGTGAAGAAGCCCTTCGAGAGTTTTAATCAAAGGTGGGATGGAGCACCTACAGCAGCACTAGGCGCAGGCGTAGGACTATTGCTATTATTATTATTCATAGTCAAATTATATCTAATAACTATATGTTCCAGCGGTTTCACCCGCGTTTATCGTTACTGCGCCGCCTCCGTGAGTCGTAGCGTGATGTTATATAGCCTATAGCCTTCCTCGATAAATAGGCTATCTAACACTAAAATAATTTTTCAAATCGAACCAGTAGTTCCTGAGATTAGTGCATTCATACAAACCAACAAACAAATTCTTCAGCTTTATAATATTAATATAGATTACTTACTTGTTACGTCACAAAGCAGTAGTGCGATCTTTGTCTAAATATTATTACGAATAAAACCGCTATTTACACTGTTCAAATATTCTTATATGGTGAATGCTATAAGTTTTATATTTAAATTATATTTCCAGTGATATTTGAATATATTTATTATATATTATAATAAATAATATGTATATAATATACACCGAATAACAATATTTATCAAGCTTATAGCAGTTGCCAGTATATAAAATTGGGACGACCCATCATTATCATAAATTAACACATTTTAAATATCATGATTATTTATATTTATAGCATCATAGAATTTGGCAATAAATAGTATTAAAATATAAAAAATAGCAATGCAATGAATATAACAGACAACTAAATTAAAGCCTTTTAAGTAATAAGAAACCTTCATATAAAAATGTAAGAAGTACCTATTCTTATAGCTTAAGTAATGATCAGCGCTACTATATCTTTGTTGAAACACAACTTCATCTAGTACTTACAAACCTAATTATATTATATAATAAGAATGCAAATATCGCACTAGGCATAACTCTCCAATAGGTGTGTAATATCATTCCTCCGTCTTCACGACTCTATGTGTATTGGCAGTGACCCTGCAACCGGTTAACCGCTGTCCTACAGATAAATCATCGTAATGGCATTTCAAACATTTTATAGATTTAATTAAAAAAGCAATTGTATTTTCTGTCATTACTATCTCCTTGTATTATATAATGACTAGTAATTATTATGTTTATTTGTCAAACAATAAAAGGGACTACTAGATAAGTCCGTATTAATATTTATAAAAAATCAACGAAGGAACATCCAGCCCTCGGGGACGTATCCGGTCGGTAAGTGTACCCCTTTTGAGGGTCCAATGTGTTTGTAAATATTCTACTTTTAGAACTGATTTGACTCTGCTATTTTAGCATTCGTGATTTATTTAAAAAATGTTTTTGTAGCACTCGTAGACGTTTGCGTAGCTAGTGCTACGAAATTTTTGTTAAATACTTTTGATATCGTTTGATAGAATAATATTGCGGTTTTTATTTTTGATATTTATTACGTACCTGTACGTACTTATTCTCAATATTTTTATTAAAATACATGTGGGCGAGTGTTACACTTACAAAGTAAAAGTGTGTACGTTATGCGCACGAATATTCTATAAAGAATTGGTGTTTTGATAAATTATAGTTTGACCCCTTTAGAATTTATAACTTTATTTATAATAACACAATTACAATGCATATTTGGTCTCAATACGGTAATCAAATGTTTAATCTAATCGCAACATTACATTGAAAATAAGGAAGATATAAAAAATAGATCTTAGGCACATAAACTACAGAAATTGTTTCATTACAACTTGAAAACCAAAACAATCAAGATTTGTAATGAGCCTTGAATATACTTTTTGTTTGTGCGTTTGTGCACGCATTAGATTGCGTGCCAAAAGTTAAATATATATCAATTCACAATGCGTTACAGTTAGAGTTGAATATTATTATTCACGTGTACAACATCACAGGTGCAGCTAGATAATACTATACAATACATAAACATAAATACAATATAATAGGAGCCTTTTTTCATCTATATCCTAACTGAATATAGATTTTCCATATGAAAGACATCAAATTTATTTTTCAGGTAGACTCACAAAAGATAGAAAAATAAGCCTTACCTTAATTGTAGATTCTCTTGACATATGATGTGTAGTACTTTTTACAGCCTTCACTCGTGACTTCGTTCGCCCTCATTCATCTCTACGGCTAACATTTAAAAGTTACTATAACTACGCTCACAACCTTTATAGTAAATGTCGAACATGACCCATATCATCATCATCATCATCAGGCTATAATAGTCCACTGCTGGACATAGCTCTCCCCCAAACAGCGCCATAACGCCCTGTCTTCAGCTTGCCGCATCCAGCATCTGCCTGCAGTCTTTCGCAGATCGTCATCCCACCTGGTTGGAGGGCGTCCTACGCTACGTTTGCCGAGTCGCGGTCTCCACTCAAGAGCACCCATATATATATGACCCATATATACGAGCTCAATTGATCAAGTAGTATTCGAGCTTATAAGTGACATAAAGACCAACATTGGTTTTCATATGATGACGTAAGTTTTGTTCTACAGTCTAAATGTTATACCCAATATATTTTGGAACATGCGAGTCTACTTTTGCAGTATATCAAACAAAACCAAGGCTAAGTGGCTCTTTTTTCGAGTTACCGTTATTCGCTTTAGTAGCAATCTTGATTGATGGATTTAATACTGACTATGGAATTTCCAAATATTCATATTTGATAACGTAACATTGAACTCTTTATTGTATACCACGATAATCAAAGTTATCCTTGCTAAAGGCCTTTAAATAATTAAATTTGTGAAAAATAATATGTAACTAGAACGGTCTGATGAAGTACTTAAACAACTGTTAGTCTCATACGTGGTACCAGCCCAAGCGAACGTGCGATTATGACCTAAGAAAAAGTCTAATTAAACTCCCCTCCTCCAGAAAAACCCGCGATGACGTCATCGGCACGCATCCGAATATCGGAACCAGTGCAAGTGAAAATGAAACCGCCTAAATGACAGACCGTCCGTTTTAATCACCCAACCCATTCGATCAGTTGGCAAAAAACGAGGAAAGGTATTTCCCTTTTCTCCAAAAAAAATCGAACGTGATTTAAGCAAACCGATGCGGAGAACGCTTTCCATTCGAAGCAACACAGGAGGCACACGGAATATATTCGGAGTCGCGTTGGGATCCTATTTAGACTGGCGGTACCTACCGATAGGGTGGGCAGCTATAGTCCGCGCGCACATGTAAAATAGCCTCGCCCGCTGTGAAAGTTGCTCTACTTCGGTTATGAATTTGTTTGAGGTATTTGTATTGATGTTTAAGGTTTTATATATTTATACTTGTTACTAATAGCCTAAGAATAACATAGAAGATGCAACTGTGAAAGTCAGAGACAGAGCTTTTAATTGTTTAATAAATCACATAATAATAAGTAATAAAAAAACAAAATAAATCTTTCAATTTTATTGTGTGCTGTAGAAGTATGTCCTTTGCGGTGCATGCAATACATAACCAATTCAACAAAAAGTGTATTAAGATACAAATTTGCTTCTCAATTAGCATTCAGACAACATTAACGGTCATATTCTAAGGCATATTAAGAGAATATTTTTATTTGTTTGTTTCTTTGTAACGACTTAACTCAAAATCGACCCAACAGATTTAAAAAAATCATTTCACCAATAGACAACTATAATATCACTGGGTAACATAGGCTATATTTTATTTTAAAAAAGGACTGTTACTAACATAGCCTAACCTAACCTACTTATACACGAGCAAAGCCGCGCGCAAAAGCTAGTGAAAAATATTTTAAAAAGGTTAATTTGTCTGCTTCATAAAGGATCAAACAAAAATAAAGTTACATTAAGCTGTTATAAATTTTACTCTGAACATATTCCGTATCTAAATGATAATAGTGGACACTCGATGGTACGATTTTGTCTGTTTGTATATATCTGATTTTATTTTTAGCCGATTACAAAATAGGATGGTCTGTCCAAATCAAATGTATATTGCCGATCTTCTTATTTTGTGTAATATTTGCGATTGACAAACGAACTAATAAATTATATTGGTGGCATGCTGAGGACCTCCTGTCTAGCTCATCTAATCGTTAAAGAATACCTTGTTATATGAATTAAGCCCCCTTTCAATTTATCAAATACCAAAACTCAATATAAAAATCTAAAACTACCTGTCAAGTTATACATGAATTAATTTTAATAACAATTGTATATACTAACATAGTTTTTAAGTAATTGTTACTAACAAAATATGGATTTAAATCTGAAATAAATGTTTATTATTATTATTATATTATAACGAATCTCTTTATAGAAATATCCTCATTTTGTAGTGATGCCAAACTACTAACCTAGGAATATTTATTTAACTCGGTAAAATTAGTTGATGATTGAAGTTTGTGTAATTTTGCATATTTATGGCGCAGAGAAGTATCTAAACTGTAAATGTCAACTTTGACTTATTGAAAATGAACTGGTGCCCGCAAGTTGGCTCGTCATTTCTAAGTTCACTGTATCCTTCCTAACAGATTGTATATATTTACAGATATACAAACTTTGTATAAACGGCCAACGCAATCAAATCGCATTAGTATCCCGTATGATTAATACGTGCATTAAAGTCGCAGTAGTGAGCTATTTTGGGCACAAGCACCAATAGGATTTAAGCTAAACTAATACCAAGATTCATATTGGTAGAGCGATGACTCCTAAAATGTAACAAACAGTTGTTGCCTTCGTATATAGTCAAGATGTTCTGGTTTCTAGTATGAACTACGGTTTCATTATTATGTACCTATGGATATTTTTATGATGAAGGTTGTTTTAGCTGGTGGTACCGTGCGTTTGCAATGGCAATAGCAAATAGTTATGATTAAAAAAGGTCCATAAGTTTGTACTCTGTGAAAAATCTAAAACAATTCCATTCAATAAAGGTTTACTAATATTACGATCAGTTAATTACTGGTCACAGTTCAGTTCATCATAACTTTTAATTACTAGTCAAAATTTAAAGGCACCTAAACATAGTTTCTAAATACATATAAGACTTATTTTTAATCATAGTATTGTTATATACCTAATTAGATTATTAATTTAAACTTAGCACACTTCACCAAAATGATTAAGATATTAATCCATTTCATGTGTTTATAAACATGTAGTAACTACCTACTTACTGAATTGTGTAAGAACCATAACACTTTAAACTAAACCCAGAACTTAAGTAGAGTATACCGGCCAGCGTTTGACTTGAAGCTTGGTACTGGGGGCTACTTCTCTGTTATATCTGCTCGTCCAAGATACATGCCTCGCATAGGCGCACTCGTGTTACCGGCCGCGTCCTGGCCAGCGGGGCGAGGGGAGCGGGGTGGAGGGCTCTCTTCACCGACTGCCCCGCACGCCACCCCGCACTCGCCGCACCCCACTCGGCCCCTTGGCCACCCTGCGTCATCTAGTACGGCGACTAGCCTGCTAGGGTTAATTCGAACTATTCAAGACTATTTAAATATTTAAAATATTTTAAACTTTTTGAATTTGCTGTCGTTCTAAATTTAAGATTGCTTATCGAAAGGCGTGCTAAAAGTTGGTTAATAAAAGAAAGGTTTTATTTATTTTTAGATTTTGGACGTACATTCAATAAATTTATGCTACTTTATCGTAAGCTACTTTATCGTAATTTACCGTAACGTTTAAAGTGCAATTAGACGTGAATAACAATATCAATAAAACCAATGCAGTAACAAATAAAAATTATATCAACGTTCAAACTACCATTTTCTTCCAACTCGGACATAACATTTTCTACCAATCATAGCCAAAGTCTAACTAAGCTGTATGAACTTTCAGAGAAAATTTTACTAGTGAAATTTCTATCTACCGTACTCTCTAATTAGCTTTTCTTGAAGGGAAAGGACTTAAACATTCTTTAACGTTATAAGAAATTCTGAAATTTAAAATAAAGTTAGTTGTGGTAGCCCTGTGTGTCCGGCGCGCAGCCCTGATTCTGTAGAACAGAGAGCGGCGTGCGTGCCCGGCTCGCTGTAAACAGCCAACCCTCGTATGTAGGGCGGATGGACGTCCCTAACCCCCCAGAGAAAGGGGTGCCCCCGCTTCTTCCTTGTTCCTCCTTGTGCAAATTCCCTTGACGATGGAAATGTGCTCGGCCACATTTTATACAATTTCTAGTCCACGCGTCGAATTCTGTCCACACGTGTTGGCTATCTCTGCTTAGCCCTAATATCGCAGAATACCAGGTGCGAGAACACTAAATGCCCTCAAAATATTGGACAAAACTACTGCATATAATTTTTTTTTACAATTGTTTGAAATATTAATTTTGTATTATGTACCGACATAATATCTTAATTGCTCTTTGATTCATGATTTATTAATGTTGATAAACATACATGGTGTTGTTCTAAACGTTTACACTAGCTAGTTATAAGTACTTAAAAAGCTTTTTAAAGCTATAAAGCTCCGGTCACTTTCTCTCAATAGAGCTTGAGGATGAATAATTAATTGAAACCGATGTTTGTAGATATATCAGTATATATGTATATCTGTAAATATAGCCATATAAGATTTCTATTGGCTCTATAAATTAATAATTTGCTTGTTAAAGTCGGCGAGGTATATGATAACGTAGTGAATTATCATACCATGAGGTCCATGAGATGGTGTCAAGCTTTCCTCTGACCTACATTGCAATATTTCTATTAATTACATAATTAATTTTTCAAACATCGCACTTCTTACTATTCTGATATTTATTTTCAAAGAATTATACGTCCAAAAGATTAACATGTAGTAGCTTCATTTTTATAAACAATCTATTCACTACTTCCAAGTTACTTACGAGCTGTTGTAACCAGCAAGACATCATCTAAATAAACAAATAATACCATCACATTATCTACTGAGTCAACGAATAGTATTAGCTCCCGTTCTATATTAGATGTAAAGTATTCTAGACGGCCTAACTAGGCCTAAGTTACCTAACACTAATGAACGTTTAAACACTTAATCTTACGTACATACTCGACCCAAACTGATTTGATCAAACCCAACACTATAATCTTAACCTGAAAATCCTCACACCATTCATAATATATTAATCGTCTAATTCCCGTCTCAAGGACCCGTTATGAATGGAGCAGTTATTAAGACTTATTCTGAACAAATCGCTACGGACGTTGACTTTTCGTTTCATTCATTTCACGCGAAGTGTGCCAAATATTTGTGTATCTGTACTCTAACAAGCGGTTCCTTAATTAATACTTCGTATTTCGTTGCAAATTGGTAGACTATTGTTTCTAAGATATTTATAATATTACCTGGTATATTTTATAAATACTTTATTAATATGTAAATATGTTTTAATATATGTACTTAAATATATATTTTACCAGGTGACTAAACTAAACTATAAAAATTATTTTAGGTATTGTTATTAAATTTATAGTTTCTTCTACGTGAATACTCACTCCCGGGTAAGATTAGACTACCACCCCACTTCCCGAGGGTATCGTAATACGCGACTAAGGGATTATGTCTTTGTGCATGGGCAGTAGCGTCCGCTTATGAACTGATAATATCAAACCAGAATTTCTAATTGTCCTGCCAAGCGTGGCGATTATGATAATAAAATTACAAATTCAAATCAATAATTTCATTTTAACCGTGCTTAGGTTAAAGCTGCTTAGAAACATGATAAAATATGTTTAACTATATATAAATTTATTAACACTACTAAAAAGAAACTTATTTGATATAACACTAGTTTCTACTTCAGTAAGAATAAAATTAATTCATGTCTTAAAGCCAAATTCAACTTTAACTTGTAAGTAATAGGGCTCATATTTCGAAGACTTGTAGAAATATGTATACTTAACAGTACTTCAAATGTTACCTATTGATACGTTTGGTTTATTCTTGCATTATAAATTATATATACATATATGTAATAAAACGTATGATATTAAAAACAAATATAAAACAGTATGTCTACTTGAGCAAGAGTGACCCACTTTTGTGTATACTTAAGTATATTATGTAGATAGTATAATTTAAATATTTTCTAGGTTATTGTATCCTTGTGTATGCAAATTTTAACAGATTTTTTAATTTGCTTTAATGCAGAAGTATCTACCGTCAATTGTAATATCTAGTTAATTAAAATAATACTATTGTTGATTGTATGTTAATATTGTATTGTAATAAAATGCCGTGCCTTGATCAATTTTCAGACATAATATTAAAATTTTAATTGATATTTATTTATTATTTTTGTATTAGATACATCATCATTGCTTTTTATCCCAACAAAATATATTACGTAACTTAACATAATAAGTTGTTCTTATGCTGTTTTAGTATTGTCGTTAGAATATTAATAGACTGCATTTACTTACTACTAGATTTTGCCTGTAGCTTCGCTCGCATAAATGTAGTAGCAGTACTTTTTCTTGATGAAAAGTCTGCTATACTCTTTTTTGTACCCCTGACAACGTGTATACAAAATTTTATGATGATCAGTTGAGTAGTTAAGGCGTGAAAGTGCAACAAATAAACACACTGACATTTGCATTTATAATATTACTTAGCATTAGGATTAAGATTTAAGTAAATATTTTGCAGTATTTATATTAAGGATTAGCAATATAAACTAAGGTAAAGTAAACTAACCAGCACCAATACCAAACGTTTATAACTTAAGAGAAACTAACTATACATTTTATGTAGGGTAGTCCAGTTTCAGGAATTATAGGCCTCGGTCGAGTGCTTGAAATTATAATCGAGAAACTAAACTCGCTTTCAACTAGTAAGATCCGTTCCCAAGACATAAAAACTGTTTTCGACACATTTTAAAACGAGAGAGAGTTTCAGTTTACTTCATTCAATAAGTAAAACTAATATCGTCATCGATACAAAAAATGAATGACTTACGTATCAAATCGTCAAAATCAAATGGTATCTTAATTGTCACACTCGCATTTTCTTAAGATATAAATCCATATGTCAAGTTAAATCTAAATCATCATTCCATCATATATTTTACAACACTATTTAGTAAAGAAAATCTCTCTCCGTTAAGTCCAATTTAAAATACATCAGCATTCATAAATTATTAACCAAACTACCCAAAACTAAAACAGTCACTCCTCAATTTTAAATTAAACCGACTGAAATTGGAAGTGCAAACCGACATTACAACAATAGAGAAATTCAGTTAGCGTACACTATGTACCACCAGAGGTCGCGTAGGTCGTAGTTGGAATACTTGTCATGAACAGAATGCTAGGCTTTTAATTAAGGCTCGAGTAATTTAGAGGGGCAGGGGTAGTTCCACCACGCATGGCCATGTATTAGGTACAATCTTCTGCATACTCATTTGGAAATGTTTAAACAGTAAGGTACGTAGGGTGGGGTGGCCCCGCCGGGCGATGGTTAGTTCTCCGCTACAGATAAATTAATAACGCACCTACCTAGGTATGGATAGATATAGCACGCATGTCCGTGAGTACGGCCATCCAGGGTGTTTCGGTTTGATCAGCCATTTTTATTGGTTAACGTTTCGCTTTTATTACTTTTTAAGCTTTACTGTTTATGAATAAAGAAAGGCATCTTAGAACTTTTCTTGAAGATTTTTACATACATAAATAAATAGATTCATGCCTGATTCCAAGGACTACGGATTTCTATTTGCTACGATCCTGATACACTTCTCTGACTTCATTCACTTTCATCACATTCTTCATACACGCTCGCCGGTTTAATGTACTCTTAACCTGGCCTTTGTCGAGAAAGTTTCCGATCTGATCTGGAGATTTTTATTTCAGGTTTAAGTCAGTTAATTAGTTTAATTTGAAAGATGAGGCATTTTGTTTAACTTTACTTTCGCATGCGAAAGTGTAGTTGAAAGTTAGTAGTAGTGTAAATTGGAATGAAACGGATTTATAGACCGCAAATCCTGCAGCCATAATTAGGAAACCAACATGCACAAAAAACTTAACACCTTGTAATAAAATCGCAATTGAAAAAATTGCTGTTGGCTTCTTGCCTACTTTTTTGTAAGATTTAATATGCTTTTTTATAATCAATTACTAACTATTGAATATTCATGTGCAAAAAAATCAATATTTAAATTGTACGATAATAGATATTTTGGTTTTTGTTCAAAATTATGTGAGCAGCTTATTTTTTTTTAAATTCGTTTTCCTCCTAATTGTTTATATCCAATCTCGGCAATATTGAAACCATGTACACCCAGACGCAGAAAATAATTTGTGGATCACAGATAATGCTATGACGAGGTCAGCGGCTGCACATAGCAAACGGGGTATCGTTCATTGTCAGCAGTTACACTAACCCTTTGCTTTAAATAAAAGATATTACGGGGAATGCGTGTTTCAAATCACTGTTTCTATTAATATGTATAGGTTTACGTTGGTTGTGCAATCGATTGTGTGTAGCCATTGGGTATTCATATTTTTTTGCAGCTGATATGTTTTATGTCGCCAAGAACTTATTTAGTTGTTGTTAGTAAGGCGCATAAATTCATTCGATTGTCAAATACGTAGCTCAAATACTATATAGTAGTATAGTAAGTACTATATTATATAGTCAATACATTCGAAAATTATACGAATAGAAATGTGCACATCATTGTTCTTAAACACCATCCTGGGTTGCCTAAGCTATCAGAAAACTGTTAGTTCGAGAGTACCTGGACTGGTTTCTGACTGTCAGATAAATAGTACTAGCATTGCGACAAAAACTATCAATTATACACGTATTAGGCTCCATGTTATAGGGGCCTTCAAAATCTTTTATTATTTAACTTTTTTCATACCCAGGCTCTTTATTAAATGCCAATAACATAGTTTGGCTATTAAAACCTCATTTGAATTAAATGATTAGGTACCAGTAACGTAGAAAAATCAAAACCACCCGGTTTTTGCAAAGGATTGTATTTGTTATATTTGGTGTAGATGTAATGTATTACATTTCGCACGTTGTGATATATGAATACTATTATGTTAATACGTACAACGTTTCCAGTTTTACTTATATTAGCTATGAAAACTAACTATCCCACTGCTGGACACGGGCGTTTTCTCAGTGTGGGTAGGGTTATAGGCCATAGTCTACCACGCTGGCCTAGTGCGGGTTGACAGACTTCACATAGCCTAGAGAATATTATGATAAACTCTCAGACATGTAGGTTTCTCACAGTGTTTTGCTTCACCGGTAAAGCAAGCGATAATTATTTTATTAATACACACAGAACTATAAAACGTCAGAGGTGCGTGCCTTGGTATCGAAATCAAGGCTTTTGCGTAGCAGTTCAAAGGTCTCTCAAGCCTACTGAGAAACCTTTGAACTGCTACGCAAAAGCCTTAAGTAGATAAAAGAAAATTCATGCCCTAACCTAAAAACAAAATAAACAAATAATCAAGTCAAAAGCCAACAAACACCCTGTACGAATGAGATGTGAGATGTAAAATTTGAGCGGAGTACAGCGCCACACCTATTATGAAATTTGTGCACACACACACAAGAATGGACACACACACACAGAGCCGCCTGCTTGGAGAAACGTACCTATTCGGACTTAGGTGGCTATTGGGTGGCGGGGGTACATACTTGCGACGCTTTGCCCGGCTTAAATTTTCGTATTAATATGTATCTCTTATACTCGCGGATTTACCAGCCGATGCTCGGCGTAATTATGTGTCCGGCAAGGGGAGCCCACGGCGAAAATATAGCGTTTATTGCTGTTTTTATAATACGTGTACGTATACTTCGGTCGGCGTTTTAATACTTTTGAGAATCCTTTAAAGTTTTATACTTTCATGTGGTAATTTCTTGAAGTAAATGGCTTTTAAGTAACTAATATTTTGAAGCTGTTAGCATACAGTCATTACTTAAAGTGATTATTTTCCAGTAATGATATTTCATTACTTCATGGCTTATTTAATTAACTATTAAACAAGGTGAAATGTCAGTAAATATATAGTATAAATAATTGAAATCATCAATTGTAATGATAGTATCCGAGAATTTTGATGATTGTTATCATAGTTGATGTAATGATTATAGGTATAATCATCAATTTAAACATACATAAAATCGATCTCACGCCTTTCCCATTACATACGTTTTGCCGAGATTATGCTCTGTTAAACTTTAATCCTCATAATATTATAAAGCCCTTACATTTCATATATTGATTCAACTTCACAGACCTTAAAGAGAACTGGCATCACGCATTAATGTTCTTTAATTTGTTCCTTTTTCGTAAAACATAACATATATTCACAACTGTAATACCTCGAAAGCGTAGGCAGAGATATACAGGGTGTTTGGTACATCGTTTGCCAAATTGAATTGGCTGAAAGGGAGTATAGTTTAAGCACCCTAACCCACTTTTTACGCCACGAGATATCTTTTAAATAACGAACATTTCGTTTTTAGAAAAATTACTATACTCCGCTTTTAAACCTAAATTTAAAAGAAAATTGTCTATATAGCCTTCAAATTTTGTTCTAGTTTTATGTATACCATTATGTTTCTCAATAAAATTTAGAATTACTTGCATTTAGCACGAACTCTCTTTTTTATTTACTGACAAAGCTGAGTATAGTAATTAAAAAAAAAAGATATGTTCGTTATTTTAAATATCTCGTGGTGTGAAAAGTGTGTTAGGGTGCTTAAACTATATCAAGTGATACTCCCTTTCAGCCAATTCAATTTGGCAAACGATGTATCAAATACTCTGTATAACACCCACATATCGCCAACTATGTGTTTTAAGTCCCAATTTGGAATGAGGTAATAGTCCGGATTAAGTCAAGACTAAGACAAAATCTTTCCTAACAGAAAATGTAAACGATATTTCGAAATAATACCCAAATAATGAACCATCATCACTATAAGCGCAAACTTTCGCCAAGCGACTGAAATAAAAACACATCAGTTTGTCGTAAAAACAAGAGTTTATTAAGATTTTAACACATACATATTGTCACGTAATCGACATAATATTGTCTTCTGTTTATGCGAATGTTATTCATTCAAATTAAACTACTATATATGGATTATAAACAACGCGATAAAATCCTTATATAGTAGTTTAATTTCAATAAACATACATATACAACCAATTTGAAAAAGTAGTATGCACACTCTCTAATTTTATAATATCTATAATAGCCCCGCGGTTTCATTAATGTTTTTGATTACTGCTCCACTTCCATTACGCGTAGCGCGATGTTATATAATAGCTTATAAAGATCCTCAAGAATTTGGCTATCAAAAGCAAAAACTAATTGTAAAATCGTCTCGTAGTGCCAGATATGTAAAAACAAACATACTGTTCAAGATTATTATAAGTATAGACGAAAACAACAACAATTCTTAATACATTCACTTCGTAATATATAAAAGTACTAAAAGTAGTGTAGCTCAGTTCTGTTGCCTCAGAACATCGATAGATGACGCTATGTGCGCCGTTAAGAAACTTACAGCTACGCGGTCGCTACGATTCACAACAGCTAAGTTATTTCTAAAGTTTCGAGTGGCGCCACTTTCTAAGTGACCACCGATTGAAGTAGACCATTTATTGTAGTTCCTGTTTTAGCCGAATGTAGAAATACTTGGTCACGTTAATCTTACTTAAGAAACTGAATAAAATTATTCATAAAGTTTCTGCATATCATAATCTTATAAAAAAAAATTGGTGTAGTCTTTAGGGACTGCCGATAGAAGTGAAAACTTTAATCCTTGATCATAAACACTTCTTTATAAACCAAAAAAAAGGGCGGGTCGTATGCTAGTTCCTGATACTCTCTTAGGGGTTATTAAGGGAGTCAAAATTTAGTTTTTTGCGTAGGACGCTCCATTTCTGAGATATTGTTAATATTCTAAAAATAATAATAAAGCGTGGAAGCGTGACGATGACGCGAGTTCCATGGTTTTTGTTCATCCAAGAAGTGCTTAACGCGCCTAAAGACGTTTTCACTTCAAAAACATAAAATCATTTATTTGCTTGAATAAAGTACAAGAAGTTTTTAACTAAAGTTATAAGCTATCATTAGCCATTAATTTCGGTGTGCAAATATTACAAATTTTATTGATGCCATCTATATTTCCATGTTTAACATTATAATTAGTAATGTGAACTATAATGTACTTAAAACGAGTACGTATGAATAATACGCCATTGGAATATAGCTTGTTAATAATACAATTAATTAATTTTACATATTAAAATAGTTTTACACACAGTTAAGAACAACTACCTATTTAGTCATGTGGCAAGTTTAATTTTGTGAACGATCGTAAATGCCGGTTTCGATACGCAGATCAAGAATTTTATCAAGCTTTTCTGACGTTGTGCATATTTCAAGTAGCATCATAGAGTATGGAGATGAATCATGATGCGCAAAATAGGCCTTCTCTGTATTAAGTGATATCTAAAACTAAATGTGTAAATATATGTGTGATATACGAGGCAAAAACAGGTGAGAGTATAATTATATAAGTATAAATAAAAAATAACATCTTTGTATATTTGTTTATTGATACCGTACGACTCAGATTCGATGCTTGGATAGTGTATGGATGCTATATTTGGTTGGATTGCTATGACATTTTTAAAAGTATTATGCAGTCTAGAACTTTGATAGATATCAGGTTATGTGCGGCTAGTATGACGTAGGGCTGAAATACATATTTTTAATTTTATATTTTATTTTTCTTACTAACTACAAATAGTTGTTATGACTTCACAATAATTCAAACAACGGAAAAAAGGAAATGCAGACACAGAAACAAATTTTTGAAACGCATTGCCTTGCAATACTGCTTGCACTGTCGATGGTGAAACGATAATTTGAACCACTAAACCATGCTCGCTAACAAGGCGATATTAGATGTGACATATTAATATTTTTGTACTAGCTGGGAGACCCTTGGGCTGCTACGCAGAAGTCTTATCTTATTTTATCCTTATTTCCTCTGCATTGTAGTCTGTTGGTCTCCCCACTGAGCTATCGCTGCTCTACGCAGAAGTTTCGAGTTCGATTGCAACGCCAATGACTTTTTGAAGTTGTATGTGTTTTAAAATAGTTAAATGTCGCTATTGTAACGGTGAAGAAAAACATCGTGAGGAAACCTACATTTCTTGGAGTTCTCCATCATGTTCTCGAAGACATGTGAAGTCTATTTACATTGGGCTAGCATAGCCTATGACCTAGTCCTTTTCATACTAAAAGACGCCCGTACCCAGCAATAAAATAGTTTATAAATAAGGCTGATATTATTTAACTCTTAGGTATGGAATTTTCTTTTTATGTATAATGACTCTTCTCATTATATTCGCAAACAGGTTCAAATAAATGACCGTAGCTTTATTAGTGAATATCGAGCGGGCATCGAATACAGGACCCCTTGCTTAGGGGCTGCCCTAATAATCCACAAAGGTCAACGCACTTTACCATTGAAATTATATTGTAATTTGAGCCCAGTATCATCTAATTTATTGTATTGATTTTTTAATAATTAAGATAGAAGATCTAGTAGGCGCTTACTAATATTGGTACAGTAAGCACAAAATCGTTAATTTAAGCGTTTCTGGTACTAAATATCGAACCGCCAACAATCTCAATTAAACCGCTACTACTAGTTATTCAGAGGAAAACCGCGTGTGTTTATTTCATACCATTTTTGTCGCCCAAAATGATACTAGTGCTAGATTTTAATAATTATGAGGTATAATCTGTATTTACTACAAAATTGTTCATCATTAGTTTTTTCATAATTTACTAACAATATATAAGCAGCGATAGCCTAGTGGGAATCCGTTGGACTGCAACGCAGAGATCTTGAGTTCGATCCCAAGGCTCGCTACTCTGACTTTTCAAAGTTATATGTGTATTAAATAGTTAATTAATATAAACATTTCACTTGCTTTAACGGTGAAGGAAAACATCGTGAGGAATCTTGCATGTCTGAAAGTTCTTCATAATGTTCTCGAAGATATGTGAAGTCTGCCAATCCGCACTAGGCCAGCGTGGTATACTATAGCATAACCCTTCTCACAGTGAGAAGAGGCCCGTGCCCAGCAGTGGGACAGTTTAATACAGGGCTGATATTATTATTATATTAACTATATTGACTTCTAACTTTCAACAATTACAAGTATCGTTAGGTTATATTGTGATTTCTTGACATCTCACAAAAAAAAAAATACAATTAATCAATACACAAATACATAGCCGAAATCCTACTCACTTTGCTCATGACTTTTTTTAATAAATCTGTTTAGTTTTGACGGAGGCAACAGGGGCATACAAGATGACGATTTTATCTTGGATGTTAATTTTGGATGTTTCAAGTTATGGTTACCTCGTTCGCACATTGATAATTCAATGGAACCATCACAGAAGCAATAGATCAGTTTAAAACCTTTACTTTAAAAGTTTTGTTTCCCGCATTTTTCTAAAGCTATTACGGTAAATATATAGTCAACACAGCCGCAGCACACACACACACCGTTGACCTAATAGAGACAGATAGAAAACAACAGTAAGAGTCTGTTGTTGTTAATTATTTAATGCCAGTAGAAATGGACCGGCTCGCACGGGTGGTACTAAAAGGGTGGTAAAGACTTCCACTACCCCATCAGATAGTAGTACTATTGCTGTTTATAGCTCATAAATAAAACATAAATCAATTATTTGCATACAACTTGCTGCCCCAATCCCACGGGAACCTATTACAACGTGTATATATGTTAATTTAGGTCATGGTATTTCACTTTTATAATATTAGTCGGATTCACCATACGCTCAGTGGTATCATGTGGCTGATGAGTAAGAGTGCCGGAGTACCTTTCCCGTTTTTTATGTCATATCATTTTTGATTATCATACTCCCCAAGGTCGGCAATGTGAATAATACTCCGTGTCACCACCAAGCTAGTCTTGTTTGCCTCGATCGTATAAAAAAGAGCGTTGGCTGCCTAAGAACTCGATGATAAAATTTGTATGACAATGTATGATCCACATTTGTGGATTATACAAACGTTCGTCCGTCTGGGTATGTGTTTCTGAGTCTGGTTGTTCTTTGTGTCCGTCGTTTGAATAGCTGCAAAGAAATGCAATAATAGATAGTACCTAATATAGTTCAATTTGAAATCAAAATGTAGATATCTAGTGGATTTAGAAACCATTAATAATATAATTGATGATATAATGTCCACTCCAAGCAACATCTCTTAAGGAATTATTATTGCACGTGTGAGAGCGAGACACCGTAATTAAAGATTAACAATGATTTTGATTGTGATACTACTTCAAGTGGCCATAGTTAAACAGGGAATATTGCTAGAGATTTGGGTTTCTATCTAGTCCGGACGCACTTCTTACAAAATAATCATCTTTGTCTATGCATTGGAGATATATAAGATAAATCAAGTGAGGGTCTTGTATAAAAGCTATAGAAGCCAATTATATTTAGAATTTTCGTCTGTCTGTCTGTCTGCATCTATGTTTATACACGCGCCACACAAAAACTATTTCACGAAATTGCATGCGGTTTTTACAGTTGTGTTACTAGTGGTCTAACTTAAAAACAGTTGCATGTTTTATCTTGATACACCGCCTAGAAGTTATAGTAACAAACTACAAGAAAAATTTGGATGGTCGGAAAGAGACATAAGTTATATTAATCTTATTGCTTTAAAAAATAGAAATATGTATAATTATAGAAGGTACGTACTTCTAAATTCCTCAAGTTTGAAATCGAGAACAAAACTTAGTGCATATTATAACTGCAATATAAATATTCTAAATCTAACAAAAACAATGTACAATTTAAATACGAACCGTACACGAGGAACTCTACAACAAGCCGTCCGTTTTTAAAAATAAAATATCGATTGGCACGAATCACAAAAATGTGCACTTAAACCTTTAACTCAACGATTTTGGTACTCAGGTCTAAATTAAGAAATTTGTGTAAATAATTAAACAACGTAAAAAGGATTGTCACCCGAGGTTGGACAGTGAAGCAACCCCATTTTCGATGGGTAATTGAAAAGGGTAAGGCGGTTAAAAATTCAATAGGCAGCTTAACTCTTGACGTGACAAATGTTAGTGGTGACAAGTTGGTGGGCATCCGATGTGTGAGGATGATCTCTAGTACTTATCTACATGTCTATATTCATCTCCTAGCCGGAGACCACTTCGCTCGTTAATCTAAATATTGCCAATCAATTTCTAACCCTCGGTAACTTTATTTTTTTTGGATTATACACTTGATCCTATTCTGTACCCCTGAAAATGTGTATGCGAAATTTCATAATGATCGGTCGAGTAGTTAAGGTGTGACAGACAAACAAACAAATAAACAAAGTCACATTCGCATTTATAATACCGGTTAGGATTTTACAATGTTTATCTTTAAAATTTATTTTACGCCGTCACATAGGGTGTTATAGATATAGAAATCAGTTATTGAGTCCTCTTTAAAATTTGACGCTACTTAGGCAGCAAATAAACATACGTATTGAGTGGTTACTGTAAAATGGATGTTTCCAATTCTTTGAAGTGTCAGTTAACTTTTTTATAAATAAGGAGGCACTGCGCTGCGAGCTCTGTGATAAATATATATAGCACTGGTTCTTCGCTGATTGCTATCGGCGAGAACTCTACTGAGTGCGTCTTTAACCATAATATAAACCAATAAAATTAATGTATTGACATAGCAGTAATACATCATTGTCTCGGTGGAATCGAACCCACTGTGTAGTGGATTTGATGCCAGGTAAAGTGATATTAGGTTTTTCTCGGTATAATTTTTCAGTACCAGCCGGAAGCCTAGAATTGTGCTCATGTTAATTCAATTCAGAATTTACTAGTGATTGGTGCAAGTTACCTTGTTCATGGTATGTACTATAGCCCTTCTAAATAATTGTGGCTGCACTTTAATGTTACGTACATATTCACACGCCTATATTAATGAAGGGCTATTTAAGGTTTTTAAAAATTTCCCTAGATTTTTGTTTAGATCCACGTAACAATGACGAGTCAATTACCATCTACCTGACACTATTCCTGACTCCAAGTTCGTACTTAAAATTCTTATCAGAAAATCTAATAACTTTTCGCTTAAGCCGAGAATCGATTGCGCGACCTCATACACTTTAATCATACTCACTACCACTACGCTGCTGTGGCCCAGACTCGAATGTTACGCTCAATACAATATGTGATTACTCTTTTACAAAAATTTGTGTTTATACGTATATGCGTTCCCATGAAAGGTCAACAAAATCTGCTTTAGTTGTCATATCACATGTTTAGCTTAGAACACATTACACCTGACGCGAGTCTACATTTCGTGTAATAGATAATAAAGCGTACGTACTAAAAACTTACCCCTGTCTCCTGGCCGTGTAGAGAAAGACAACAAACCATTACATGGTATGATTCTAAAAACTGCCTCCGTGGAGCAGCGGTAGTGAACGCGACTGTTGTGCATGAGGTCTCGGGTTCGAATCACGGGTCGGGCCAACAAAAACGAAATGGGTTTTATGTTAAGAAATTTCAATACGAGCTCGGAGTTAGGAATTTGGCCGTGTTAGACACCCCCGTGCTTCGGAAAGCAAGTAAAGCCGTTGGTCCTGTGCCTGATCTCTTTCCAGTCGTGTCGGATTATTCGTCCCATCGGATCATAAGGGTTAGGGAACAGAGAGTGCATTAAAATTTGTGTTTGCGCACATACTTCGGCGCTATAATATCTCCTGCGCAGATGGCCAGTCTCCGTTAAGATTGGCCGCCGTGACCGAAAATTCGGTCTGGAGGACATTATTATTATGATTCTAAAATATCTATTTGTTATTTTTTTATACAGCGCCCGCACTCAATTTAATTCTTGTTTCGATGCCCAGATCAGGTACAACTATTTGTGTTAATTTTTTGTGTCGTGTGGATATTGAAACCACACCACTTAGCGCGGTGATAGTGGTGAGGTGACCTCTTCAACCACTACGCCATCCGTGCAGCTAATCTCATCTCATTCCATACACATGTTCATCAGTTCAAAATTATCTTACCCTCACTGCCTTTCTACAGAATTACACTGAATATGTACGATACAGAAACTAACAAATAACTAATTCATATTGTCTTTATTATATACTGGATACTATAGCCGAACTATAGATACCTAACCAAAAAAATAGTAATTATTATTAACCTATTGAGTCGCAGCAAATAGGTGGCTGGTGGTAGTTAAATATCGCTATCGTAACGGTGAAGAAAAACATCGTGAGGAAACCTGCATTTCTTGGAGTTCTTCATCATGTTCTCGAAGACATGTGAAGTCTATTTACATTGGGCTAGCGTGTTCTATGACCTATTAGGCTATAGGATTACGCTGTATTATTTGGAACATAAAGCCAAGTTGGTGAAATGGGAGTCCAAAATAATGATGCATACTTTTCGGTGATAAACTTGTACAACCGTGTGTATGCTAGGTAACAATGTCGAATGCTTAATATCATCGTGAAATATTTTTCCCCATAAGAACAACTCACACACTATAAATAAATCCTGTTTCACGGGGGACTTTACAAACATTTAAACAAAGAAACACAAAGAACACACCTATTCGGAAATCAAAAAATGTGAAAGCTTGTAAAGATGAAGGCCAGGATATTTGTTATTGTCGGCCTCGATGGCGTAGTGGTTAGTGTAACCGACTGCCACGCCTGAGGTCGCCGGTTTGATTCCCGCACAAGTCAAACATTTGTGTGCATGAACATGGATGTTTGTCTTGGTCTGGGTGTTTCTATGTATAATATGTAAGTATTTACAAAAAAAAAAGTATATGTGTATGTTTATCCATTGTCTAGTACCCATAGTACAAGCTCTGCTTAGTTTGGGCTAGATGGTGTTGTGTGTATGTGATAGAATATTATTATTATTATTAATTCACTCATAATCTGTTAAACGAATTTAGATGAAACATAACAATCAGATAGAGCATAACTTGTAAATATAACACATAGAATAATTTTTATCCTGATACAGAATGCGGGTGAAGCCGCGGGCATAAACTAAAAATAAATATCACTGCAGTGTTCTGTTGGCAAAAATTATGAAGTTTGATATTAGTACTATGAAGTTTCTTTGTGCTAAGTACAAAGTTCAACCTTTTTTACTAACTAACTTTTGTGCATGATATCGCGTGGTGAGTGTAATTTAATTTTCAGAACTGTACCTGATAGTAGTAAGTATTAGTGTCGTTTTAGTTTGTTATACTACAGTTTTAGAAATAGTGATTGTTTAAAAGAAGTTTTGCTTCTTTCTTATTTGTTTGTAAATATATATGTTACCAGATCATTCGACTCGTTTTTTATAAAAAGCTCTTTGTAAAAGGAATTATTACTATACCGTGGGGGACCTTACAAAGATTTAAACGACGGACACAAATAACAAAGAGACTTGTCATAACTATTTGTGGACCTCATATTTTTTTAATCCGTGTGGTAATCGAACCCACATCTCTCGGCGCGGCGGCAGTGGCGACGCGACCATTTAAGCCATTCCGTGCAGTCAAAATCCATTAGAGTATTAAAATGAGTTTGTCTATATCTATATCTTTATCTATAAGTTTTACCATGCTGACAAGCATGCTTTAGTTTATACACCTAATACCTAATTATGTGGCAGAAGCGAGGAAACCACTTCAACCACTACAACTACATACATACACATCTATGCAGTCAATTCAATAATCAATGACGGATTTTGGTGTAATTTGTGTTACATTATATAAAGATAGTGTGAAACTTAAACTCGCAATAGCACACGGTGCTTTTTACTCTTCTTATACTAAGTCAGGCCAACAATTGAGTTGTGCGCTACTTTAGTACATACGGCGTTTTAGGTATCAAAATCACGCGAATTAAACAGGTGTAATAAGCTAAGAATTTATTGTTACAGCTATTTAGTACCCGCATATAACATGCTGAACATTTTATCGTAATTAATATGTCTGTTAGTATTTGTGTAGGCAAAAACAAAGTCAATAATCATTTAGTCGTTTAGGTCACACAAACTCTTATGAAGACCAACAATTTTCATTTTTGAACTAATTTGCCGATTACACCAATTTTCTGAAAAGGACATTCGGATTGCTAATTTAATACCTTTTCTTCTATCGTGGCAGAAAATACTATATTCGCCAGACTTAAAGTTCAGGGACGAGTTGTTTTAATGGTGTGAAAAAAATATGCATGTAGTCTGTATAGTTATATAGTAGTATATAGTATACAATCTAATATTGGCCCTGTTTGTAAGCTGTGCCACTGCTGGGACGGGCGTCTTTTCAGTGTAAAATGGATTAAGCCATAGTCCACCACGCTGGCTACGTGAGGGTTGGCAGACTTCACACATCTTCGCAAACATTAGTCAAATTTTCAGAGATATAGGTTGGCTGACGATGCTTGCCTTTAGGGTTAAAGCCAACGATAATTAACTGTTTAATGGGCACATAACTTCAAAAAGTCTGAAGTGTGTGCCTATGAATCGAAGTCGAGATCTTTATCTGGCAAACCAACGGTTTCTTTTTAAACTATCGCTGCTTCTTATATAATGAAATAATTTAGATTAATTAGTGGGTTGTTCCTTATTCATCCTATGACGTCACATCCTATTTCTTTACTCATCTTAAACTAGAACGCCTAACTGGTCTGATTACATTATTTTAATAAAGTTTCTTTATTCAACCGAAATGCGTACCTTACTCTACTCATAGCAAATATTACCAAAAAAAGTATGGATAGCAAAACAATCTTTGACTTCGTAAAATTAGGTTAGGTTATAGTACTAAATATATAGTCTATGTTATAGTTTTCTAATGATGAAAAATTTTGTAAAATCAGTTAAGCATATATATCCTCTTTATAATATTAGTATAGATAGGAGTAGATTACTAAAACAGTACTTTTGTTCAGACCGTCAACCTAAACCTTAGAGTTTTTGGGCAATTTCGCTAGCTAGGAATACATATAGGATAAATAAAAATGAAATACTTTCTCTCGGTTGAGTATGGAACGTAAATAGGTTGAGTTAGGGGGAAAACAGTGTAATAAATTTACTATAATATAATATATATTATATAATATATATTATATTATAGTAAAAAAAAAAGCCTGTCGTTTCATACGGCGCAGGCCGAAACCTCGGCGGGGTCGCGATTGCATGGGAAAGTGATTCGCGCGGCCCCGCTGATTGCGGTTATGTCGAGAAACACCGTGGTGGGTTTAATCATTAAATAAAATAAAATAAAACTATTACCGGGATGTCGCACACCATCTTTCTCCCGGTGAGTCCGACATAACACCTCCGCCCGCCCCAGCGGAGGTGTAAGCGTCAATGCATTCCACCAAGTAAAAAAAAAACATCACGAACTTTGCTTAGTACTAAAAACTACACTTCTTTTTTATACATTTATCAGTATTTTATTAAAATATATGTTTTTAAATTACGTTTGCTATAATAGAATGTAAATTATAAACAAAGAAAACGTAGGCGAATTAATAGCGTAATTGGTAACTTAGTTGTAGTGTAGTGAAGTGTAGTCAAACGGCGTGTCGAGGTCGCGGGGTCAAACCCTGCTTTACAAATGGTCTTTTCACGATCATAAGCTACATTCAACCTTAACATGCACTTACTTAAAAATCCTATCACACTAAAACATTAGCAAGTAAACTAAAACATTGGCATGTTTCTACAGAATATACCACGGGGAGTGCTCTGAAGAGTTATTCCTATTCCACCTCATCCCGCCCTCCCCTTTCCTATACAGAACAACGCGTGCTGGGCTCAGATGCCATCCTTACACGGTAGAGTCGATTAGAGCGCGTACCAACAAGTTTGGGTCCTCATACCTCTGCCGAACGACCAAGGCTTGAAATTCTCTGCCAAGGCATGTGTTTCCTTCTTCCTTCAATTCTGGGTACTTTAAGCGGGGCGTGAAAAAGCACCTTCTCAGGCCGTCAAAGTAGAGACTACAACATCGCCTCGGCTGCTATGAGGGTGGTGTGGAGGCCACTGCTCTTAGACCACACGACTGCTTACCATCAGGTGGAGTGTGGTCAATTTGCCGAGCAAAAAAAAAAATTATGCAATACTCGCAACAACACTGCCTGACCCAGAAATTAAAGAGCAGCCCTTACGTTCAGTACCAGTCACAGGCTAAAATGCCAATTGGCAGACCAAACGATCGGACGATTTAATGTAGGTACTATATATAAAACGTCTAAGTGTAAACGTTTAGGGTAAATCGGCCACCTATAATAAGCAATAAAAATGTATACCGAGTTCGACCTGTTTCTAATTGGAAAGCGTGCTGAAAGGAAATATACATTAGGTACTCTGTTACTCGTATTGGACTGTAATTAGCTGACACAGAATGGATATTAGTGCTCTGCTAAGCGACTTTGGGGCTAGTGGTTTTGTACAAGACGCGAGTAGCATGCGTTAGTTGTGGTTACTTGCATGCATCGTATAGACGAGCAACACCAAACAACTTGTAAGGCGACGCAAGTAAGTAGCACATGTAGCCCGCTCGTGTAGCTTGGGCATGTAGCTCGCTCAAATAGTTTGACCATATAAATAAAATAAAATAAAATAAAAATAAAAAGTCTTTTATTTCACATTTTATACTTAAATACTTGATACATACATACATAGATTCACGCCTGTTTCCCAGAGGGGTAGGCAGAGACTACGGATTTCCATTTGCTACGATCCTGACACACTTCTCTGGCTTCATTCACTTTCATAACATTCCTCATACACACTCGCCGGTTTAAGGTGCTCTTAACCTGGCCTACATACCTATGTATAAATCAGCAGAGATGTATTACTATGATTATAGGTTTCTACGTCAATACCCTCGCCCTCTAATCCTTTACCGGGCACAGTTTCAAGCTCCATACTGAGACTCACTGAGATTCACTGAAAAGGTTTTTGATAGAAAACACTATCACACTTTCTTTTCCCTGGACTTCGAACCCGAGAGCTCATTCACAAAGACCACAGTAATGTTACAATAAAATGTTTTAATTAGTTTCTCAATAGCTGCAAAAGTGTCGCGGTAGCTTGCGGTTATGTTTACGGCAGATCATGACGTACGATTCTCGGGTCAGACAATATGTCATGAGTTCTTAGGTTAGAAAATTCTTGGTATCTGCTGGGCGTCTGAAAAATGTGTCCGGTAAATAGCGATATAGCGCGCTAGTAATTATTTATTTTGTAGACCCAACAACTGTAATAATATGCTTAGGTATATTATTACAGTTGTTGGACCATCATAATATATATACTATTCCTGTACACTAGATAAGCCAATCATAGGGCGATTGTCACCTTTAGGTATATATATTTGCAAATATTATCTATATATTGATACGTGAAGCAAAAACTTTGTACAGGGGGTCAAAGTCAACGAAAATTGCGCGGACGAAGGATTATGAAATTTAGCACAATTAAAGTTTACACGGAGAAGGAGGGCCGAAACCTAATATTTTTATAAAATATGCATTACAAATACATTAAATTAAGCAAAAACACGAAAAAACACATAATTATTTAATCATGTCACTAAAAATATATTATTCCCAATGAAGAACAATACACGTACACAACCATGCATTTGACACACGCAGTCGAATCGCGTTCGTTGTATTTCGGCATTGTTCGTGCTGATGTCGTAGAATTCTTCATAACTATGATTACATACTACAGTTAAGTAAATAATAATTTGTTTGAAAAAGATAGGTAAATTAACCTTGACGAAATCAATATAACCTTAATAACGATCAAACTTAAAATTTAAATCAATTATGGTCGACTTTCGATCACTAGGCGACCGCTAGTACAATGTTATTGTATAATGTTTGCAAGCTATAGTGGGAGATCGTTGGTCTGCCTTACAGATTTCATGTCTGATTTCAATCCCAAAGCGCGCATCTCTTATATCCACTCTTGTGAGACCAACTTAATAAGTACGCATGAACTTTTTGACCTACAGGAACAAAAATTTAAAAGAAAAGCCTTGGTAGTAGTTATGTTATTGCGGTCGCCTAGTGATCGAAATTCGACCATAATTGATTTAAACCTCTCTGGTATATTTTATACTTAGACCTCTCTGGTATATTTTCTGCCTCAGTGGCGCATTTGTAGTGAATACGACTACAATGCATGAGGCCTCGGGTTCGATTGCCATGTCAGGCAAAACTTTATAGCGTTTTTCTGTCGAGAAATTTTTAGTAGCATACTAGTGGAAAACCGTTGGACTGCTACGCAGATGTCTCGAGTTCGAACCCAAGGCGAGCATCTCTGACTTTTTGATGTTATATGCGTTATAAATAGTTAATTATCGTTCGCTTTAAATGTGAAGAAAAACATCGTAAGGCAACCTGCATGTCTGAGAATTCTTTGCAATGTCGTCAAAGATATGTGAAGTCTGCTAACCTGCAGTGTGCCAGCGTGGTGGACTATGGCCTAACCCTTCGGACTGAAAAGAGACCCATATCCAGCATTGGGATAGTTTAATTACGACTGCCACGCCTGAGGTCGCGGGTTCGATTCCCGCACAAGTCAAACATTTGTGTGCATGAACATGGGTGTTTGTCTTGGTCTGGGTGTTTCTATGTATAATATGTATGTATTTACAAAAAAATAAGTATATATGTATGTTTATCCATTGTCTAGTACCCATAGCTCTGCTTAGTTTGGGCTAGATGGTGTTGTGTGTATGTGGTAGAATATTATTATATTATTATTATTAATTTACGGCTGATATAAGCTATAGTAAACGAGTTGTAAAAGTTAAGACATAAGTTAGTTATTAAGTTTTGCGTTGAGAGTTCCAATAATTCATGTTAGACTCAGGTGACATTTGCGTAAGCTGACATTCACGTCTTTTAAGTTACTGTCTGTGCAGATGGCGTAGCGGCCAAGTGGTCGCGCAACAAATTTTTTGTAAGTTTTGTGGGTTTGAATATCATACGAAAAAACATTGTGTTGTTCAGAAATAATTTTTGTGAGAGTTATGGGTTTGAATCTTATACGAAAATAACATTGTGTGAAATATTTTTTTTGTGTGTACTTTTATATTTGTTAAGTGTGTGTTTGTAAAGTCCTCTGCTTTTGAGGGCATGATACCTATTGAGGAAGTTGTCTTTTTTGGAACTTTTTTACTTAGCACGAGTAAACTGTTAACGGATTTGGTTGAAATTTTCATACAGATAGACTATTTCCTGGACTATCACAAGACACACACGATTTTGTTATCTCCATCTTCGTGGGATTGACGCAGGTAAAACCGCTAGCGTAAACTACTGAACTAGAAACAAAACATTTAAAAACTGAATCATTTATACGTAATAACTCAACGTCCAGTTCCTTAATGTCCGATCTTTCATAGATCGGGCATGAGGAAAATATTCGCCTCCATTACACAAACACACGAAGGTATGTTTCTATTATTTTTTATTAATTTCGCTCCACGTTTGACTTTGGGGATGTAATGTCCATCGAAGTATGAAATATCGTCAAAGGTTTAAAGGAACCGAGAAATAGATACACACGGACAGGTCAGATGAAGGGTATTTAATGCAAAACCAATACTTATAAAACCGAGGTTTACGTCTTAAGGTCATCATCACCACTCATCATAACCGTTCCAGCGCAGCAACGTCACAGCGACGCCTCGAAACACAAATAATAAGACAAAAGTAAAGTTTTAAACACTGAGACAATAATATGACAAAAGTAAAGTTTTCTAGAATTCTCAGTAGCAGCGTCTGGAAAGAAATATCCGCCATATACCAATAATTAAATTAAGTTCGGATACTTCGATATAACTACACTTAAGAACATTGAGACAACCACCATCTTAGTCCCGTGAACATGGCTGCTGAAAAGCAACCGAAACGTCGGAGAAAGTGTAAATTTAAATCTAAATCTAAATAGTTCTTTTTTAAATAGCTTAAATAGAAGTAAACAGTAACTAGTAAAAGTGTTTAACAATAGTAGCTTAAAGTTTCAAAGTTATGTAATAATAGTGTTTTATAAAAATTAAACAACGCGATAAAATCTATATAAAGTTGTTTAATTTTAATGCATAACATTCGCGTAAACGTAAGTCATTATGTTAATAACTTAAATACACTTTATTGTACTCCTTCAAAAGGTATAGACACGAGTCTTCCCGGTACTTTTCTACGTACCGGGAAACGTGCTTTGCCTTCTTTGTCCTCTTGAAGATCAAAGCCGGGATGTCACACATAGCTACAATTACAAGGCACAGACCGAATGGTTCTGGAGTGGCGGCCACACACCGAAAGACGCAGCAGGGGTAGGACCAACGACCTGGCAAGGGTCGCAGGAAGCGGTTGGATGCGGGTGGCCCAACACCGGTCGGTGTGGAAAACCTTGCGGTAAGTGTATGTCCAGCAGTGAACGTCTTTCGGCGGAGCTGATGATGATAATTCGCCGTGTGTATTAGACTCTTACAAGGGATCTCAAAACACTCGGCCAAGTCACTTCAAGTTACGTTATTTTTCTATATAAAATGTCCTGAAAAAGATACATTTCAAATTAGACCCTTAGTGCCCTTATGCTGTTTATTTGAATTGCCTTCCAAGTAAATCTAACATTTGGTTATGTGTCTCTTGCATAGTAAAATGGATCTTGTGTTTTGGTTTTACAGGCGTAATTTGTTTGTATGTTCTGTTTGACTCAAGTCGTATTTTTATAAATATGTTGTAATTATTACTAGAAATATGTTTTTGTTTGTTATACAAACATGGTTATAATATATTCAATAACTCGCATAAAGATCTCTAAACAGTTAAATGTGTGCTAGACCGAAGGTCAGAGAGTCAATTCTCGTAATAAAATATGTTTAAAATACAGTACCGATCTAGTTCAATAAACATTAAATGTGGACTAAAATGCAATTTAAGTCCAGTACACTTAGTCTATAAGATATTTATCTATTCGTCTATGCCACGCGAAATAAAATCGTTATTATTATATAATATGTAAGTAGCTGAAAATGTATCTTAGAAACAGTATGTGTACTATTGTTCTATAATAATGAATTGTGATTGAAGTAATTATCCTGTAAGTATTACTACGGAACAAAGTCTCATATATTATAAAGTAATCATAAATTTCATACATGTTTCGATGTATGTCGCTGGCTATACCGTGCTGGAAGGAAACGTATCCATGTTGTGAGGATGAAGCCAGCTGTGGTGTCTAGAAAAACCTAATTCAAAGTCAAAAATCATTTATTCATTTAGGTTACAAAGTAACACTTATGAACGTCAAAGTATATAGGTTAGTTAATTAATGAAGTCAATCTTGATTACACACATATATTTAGTACTTATTAATTTATTTGTTGGATATATTATTTATCTTTAGCTACGATTTTTAAATTTAGCTTTGTGTAAACGAAACAATACTTCGCTGGTCCAATATTACAAGGTTCTATGTTACATTTTAGAAAAAAATGAGTTATGAATATTGCATGGTTCTGATACGTCATTCCTTTTTGTTTAGACCATAGTAATAGATGGAAGCACTTACCATCTCACAATATTAAATCGCAAATAGTTCTAAGTTACTTTTTAAGTTATTTTTACTGATATGCAAATTTTAAACTTCATTACCCCAAATAAAAAAAAATAACGTAGAACCTTGTAATAATGAACCAGCGATTTATAGATCAATATTTTGTGATTGATTTAGTTGGTGCAACGGTATAAACACTTGCCAGTATAAACTTGGTTTTGGGACGGCAGAATATAATGTATTATTAGAATTTTTTATTAAGAGACTAGTTTCACCCGCGGCTTCGCTCGCGTAAATGTAGGTTAGGTTAGAAAAAAAAAAAAAAAAGGTTAGGTTTGCAACAGTTATTTTTCTGGATGAAAGGTGCCCTATGTGCTATTTTGTACCCCTTACAACGTGTATGCAAAATTTCATGTTGATCGGTTGAGTAGTTAAGGCGTGAAAGCGTAACTAACAAACAAACAAACTCATTTTCGCATTTATAATATTAGTTAGGATTCTGAATAGCAATAGGCAGTCGAGAACTCTTTCTAGTTTTCCTGTTCTTCCTGTTGCTATTGAGAATCTCGATGGCCTTCGTATGATGGATGTTACCACTAACAAAAACACCAGCTATGCCTCGACCTCAAATGACTAGGACGCCTATGATTATTTGGTGGAGTTGGTCGACTATAGCCAAACCTTTCTCACACTGAGAAGAGGGTCCATACCCAGTAGTCACTTACTGCCGACTGTCATGGTTTATATATTCAGAGCTGATATTATTTTATTTATATTATTTATAATATAAATAAAATAATATTAAGTTTACTCAACTGACAATGAAGCTGGCTATTGGACTAAGCCTAAACTCTAATTGTAATTTTGAATCCCCATGCGTAAAACGTCCTACAGTTTCATAATGACTATCCTATAAACAATTATTTTGCTACCATGTCATGCAAGATACGCAGTGTATAATAGTAAAGTAAATTTTATCAGAAGTCTACGACAACGATTGCCTTAATTGCTGTATTAAATATAATATCTTATATATTTTTGATAAGGCAATCGTGATGAAATCTAGCTTCAAACTCTAAAATGTATATACCAAGGCCAATATCATTATACGTCTAATTTGTTACTTTAGTACATAGGTAAATAATTTTAGAACATGAGTAGAAAATTTGCGAGTCTTTTAGTGACAGTACGAATAAGCTGGTAGTACCGCCGCAGTACTTACAAGCAATCGGCGTAAGAATACTGACACTGTTGCTGCATTTGTTCCTGTAAGTAAGAGGTCCGGTGCGGTGGGTAACACGACTACCTATCCCATTCCTTTCTTATATCCCATCTTAAATTGCTTAAGACCATCAACGCGCGAGCGATAACTGTTCTATTACAAGTGTACAGATGCTACACTAAACACTTATCTTCAGGCTAGCCAAATATTGGTAAGCCATCATTATAAAATAAAAAGCAGTCGTAAGGGTTAAAAAAGACCTTTACTACCGTGAACTGTAATCAGTCCAATAGGCACGAATCGTAATGAGATGAAGCGATATGGAGACACGAAAAGTTCACGTCAAAACTGTTTATCTTGTCCGGAAAAGACATGATTGTCAAAATATACGAGCCTAAATGACTTTGAGATGAAATTGAACGTACTCACGAGACTATATAACTATGTTAGTACATGAACATTTCATTTGCAGGTCGTTATTGTCAATCATCATCATTTCAACTGTATGCTATCAATTTCAAAAGTCAGTCAAAGATTATTATCACGGTCGAGGTATTTTGTCCGCATTCATTTATTTTTTTGATAGCAACCCAATATCTTTTGCCCTAACCCGGTGTCAAATCCGATACTATCGTACATCTAATGCAATTTCATGCATGCAGAATTCGGGTTCAATACTCGTGCTAAGTGATATTGGATTTTCCTGTCTTGCATGGAATCTGGAGCTATGCCCGGTACATAGTTAAAGGCTCGTTATCTACTACGTTATGTCAAAAACCATATCTGTTGAAAATGAGGTTAACACACCGCTGCCTTAGTTTTAGCCACTGCATACGTAAATTTACGATACTGTTGTATATGGTCTACGTGAGAGCTACACTCGTAGCGTTGTCGTAGACACCGTTGAAGCTACGATAATCTTTGTTCAGCGACAGGTCTTAAGGTAACCATTGCCACCCCCATACCAAAAAGTACCCCACTAGCAAAACGATTTTAGGGGAAATCTTATGACACGTGACTAACCAGCCAATCTGAAATTGTATAGTTTTCAACAAAATAGCTAATATCACATGTCTACGCTTTTTAGCAACACTCTGATTTTAATAGTAAATATCCCCTTACTAATAGCAAACTAATAGCGACTAGCAAACAAGAACAGAATGTACCTGGAATTACCTTCTCTTTTATTTATTCTCAATTTCTTCACAAGTATTGTTGGGAAGCTTACAGCAGACAGCAGTTGAACACAAACAATACTTTATACACAAACAAAGCCGAAATTACTACTTAACCACTGAACTATCCTTGCAATCATGCTTAAGAGAAAACTGAGGCAAAAGAACACGTCAATCAGTACTGTCCTTTGTCGTGATCGAAGTATTCTTTATATTCTAGCAATTATTTAACTACGATTATAATTTTTAAGCCTTTTTTAATTACCATGGAAACGACAATCCAAAACTAAGTCCTGTGAACACATGATCATTTTTTAATATACCTACTATAAAAATTCCTCGAATTTCTTCGACTAACTACTATTATTTGGCTTTTCGGACCACTTAGAGGTTTGGACAATTAAAGCGTTACGTGCACGTAAATGTTGTACGTACAAAACCAAATTTCGGCCCGGTGCCTTGTGATTTACGGTTTATGGTAAGAGAATTCAGATGTATTTTACCTCTTTTATAGTATCACAATATGGAAAATGTAGTTCAGCCTAGTCCTCTGGCAAGCAGGAGTGAATACAATTATTAAACAATCAATTCGGGTTGTATTCTGCTTGTAATAATATAATTATATATATATATATATATATATATATATATATATATATATATATATATCTGTATATATATATATATATATATATATATATATATATATACTAGATCTCGTTTTCGCTTTTATAATATTAGTTATTAGTTAGGATTACATAAATTAGCTTCGCCTACGACTCCATTTTACAATGGTACTTCACATGGTTGTGCAGTTACGTTGGTTTGGAATAAGCCAATGCAAGCACCACCATAAAGATGCTGATAGATCGATAGATAAAATATTGTAAAATAGCTGTTCACCTAAGTATTTTTAGCGTGCAAATTGTCGTCTGAAAATTTTAAACAGACAGCGTGTCACTTATGTAAAGTTTATAGTTACATATGACGAGATTTATTTTTATTTCTAACTTTATTTTGCCCGTGGCTTCGCTCGCATTAATTTAGAATTTGACAATCAATTCGGGTTGTACTCTGCATGTAATAATATAATTCAATCATCAATCGAAAGACACGTGGCGACATCTATTATCATAAGAACGTTATTGTTGTTTTCCTCGGGAACAGTAATTTTTTTCGGGATGAAAGGTAGCCTATGTCCGTTTCTGTACACTTTACAACGTATCTGCAAAATTTCAGGATGATCGATTCAGTGATTTAGGCGTGAAAAGGTAACAAACAAACAAACTCATTTTAGCTTTTATAATATTAAGTTAAGATTTTAGAAGGAGAACTCCAGCACTAGTAATTATACCTGCATTGCGGGGGACTTTACAAACATTCATACACTGGACACAAAGAATATTCAGACGCGGGACAACAATTTATGAACTAAATGTTTTTCCCGTGTGGGATTCGAACCCACAACACTCGGCGCGGTAGCATTACCGAGGCAACCACTTAAACCACAACGCCATTTGTGCTTTCTGACAGTTATTGGCCTATGACTCAGCCAGTATTACCCCACGGCCCACGTAAACGCATTATCAAGATGAAAATATTCAGGACATATTCTATCTGTACACCAAATGTGCCAATTATCATCATTGTATCAACATATTCTATCTGTATGCGAAGTTTCATCCAAACCCGTTCAGCGGTTTATGCGTGGACGTAACAAACGTACAAAAATCTTCACAAATCTCCACATTTATGATATTAGTAGCATGTAAAGCTTCACAATGGGCAGTCTATACTCGAACGCCATCGTGATGAAACAATGCTAAAGTGTCGAAGTTACTACAGTCCCCTTGAATACAAGGCAGCAGCATTGTAAGCAGTAAGTTACGGACGCCATATAGTCCGACGTCGACGGCCGGATAACATCATTATTCTAATGTCTAAGAACATTTGTAGCTGTGTAAACAGTAGTGTGTAGTGTATAATTAAAGGATAGGCTATATTTTAAGGAGCTGGTGTATTGTGCCTGATACTGACAATTGCATAATAAAATTATTTACATGCTTATGAAAAAGGAGCGATAACTTAGTGGGAGATCGTTGGACTGCCAAGCAGAGGTCTCGGGTTTGATCCCAAAGTCGAATCACCTGTGACTTTTCGAAGACATGTGCATATGAATGAATCATATATTTATTATATAGGTGAAAGGAGATGGCCAATAAATGTTTGGGGTTGATCCCCAGAATGTACAGCGATCAAATATATAATAATTGACAGTTTAGACCTTCTATATAAAGAATTAAAAAGGTTCATCAAGGAAAGCAGATCTGGACAAAAGTTATGAAGGTTGAAAAAATAGATATTTTATCACTCCAATATCCTCATAATTCCATAATGTATTATAGCTATGTACCTTAATCAAAACATATATATTATTTACCTACTATTTTTGCTAAAAAGACATGACAAGACTAGCAGTTTTAGTTGGATAAAACAGAGCTATCCACAGTTACCATAGTTTTGTTTTGTAGGGTGTGTTACAATAAAAATAAAACAAAGAACATTGTTTATAACTAGTGGAGCACTCGCGTGGGGCTACGACACTATAAAATAAAGGTGTAACAAAGTAATTGCAGAAAAAAGCACGAAACAACAGCAACCAATAACCAGCGCGTGAGACGAGTTTTTGTCAATAATGTCAATTGGCAATTTATTGAGTGTTGCCATTAATTAAATCGAAATATTAGTTTTTTATGATTTTGATATAATTAATTATTTAACACTGATTTCGTATAATGGAGAGTATATTATAATTATTATTTGGTATTATAATGAAGAAATATTAATATGAAGTAAGTTAGTGATGCAATAAATGTTGGAGTAGAATACTGAATGCGCTTATTTATTTCATATTTTACCCTATTTTTATATTACATGGCAATAAAATTCGTATAAAGTGTATTCGAACTGTTGTCTTCGTTTAAATCCTTTTTTTTGTGAACTTTTCTCCATATCTGCTATGAACTTTAAGAAGATGTTCAATATTTATCATTTATTTTATGTATATTAATTACCAATCTTTTATCAATGTACAGCTTGGGGAACATATTGGCTAAGTCCTTTGCAAATTCTTTATATTTTATGAACTGATAAACAGAGAGATATATATATATATATGATATATGCTGTATGTAACGCATGATGTCGTCTCCTGTAATTGAAGGAGTACACAGACCAAAAACGTCTCGATTTGTATTTTCTTGTATGAATAAGATGTCATTGTGTACTTTGTTGGAGATCCTTAACGCAAATAAATAAGCAACTGGAAACAAAAAATAGGATTCTTTAAATATCAAGTAATGTTGCAGGTATCTTATCTTATGTGGGGGGAGGGGGGGGGGGGGGCAGTCAGAATGTTGCAGGTAACTTCCAGTTATAATTTAATTCCATACTACTTCATTGCAATTTTATAAATGCGATTGTAACTGTTTGTTCCAGAGGTCCTTTCACAGTTAAACAGCTGAACTGATTTCTATGAAATTTGATTTAATGATAATATACATATATTATATACTATACTATTTATGTCAAATCAAATCTTTCCTCTTCACAATATTTTTTGAAGAGGAAAGATTTGATTTTTGTTTGTAAGGATTTAACAAAATAAGTACCAACCTATATAAGTATAGAAAGCTATATTATCACCGAGTCACATAGGCTATATATAATTTAAAAAGAAGTACTGTTATTAACATAAACCTACTTTTACGCGAGCGAAGCCGCGGGCAAAAGCTAGCAATGACAAATAATGTGGGTTATTTAGAAAGACGCAAACAAACCCACGACTTTGTTACGTGTAAGTAAACTGCTGGCTCGATTTTAATCTTAATTTGGAAAGAGATAGCTTGTATCCTGAAACTAGTTTAAAACTACAACTAAAGCCACAGGTAAAAGCTAGCTTGTCATAAATCGCTCAGTTCTTCAACACGAACTCTTTATTGACCGAAAACAACCATTTTAAGTTGAGCCGTGAGGGTTACTGACACGCTTAATACTCAGGGCCCAAGTTATATTTATTACGAACACTTTGTTTTGATCTCTTGATACGACAAATTTACTAGTTCATTACTTATAATCACACAACTGATTTTATGTTTTTGGCATATAAACTTACACTTTTTAGTACGGTACAAATGGATAAACAAAATTTAAGTGTGTGTTTGTAGTGTCAAAATAATAGCTTTTCACTGAATGCGTATGAAAGTATATAAGCAAACAAAACAATATTTTTTGATATTTTTGTCTATCCGTCTGTCTGTTTGTTCCTGCTAATCTCTGAAAAGGCTGGACCGACTTCCACAGCTGACACAGATTCCATAGCTGATGTTATAAGGAGTAAAATATACTACTTTTATTGTAGAACTTAGAGTGCTGCGAAAGAAAACTTCTTTGTTAAATTCCACACGGACGAAGTTGCGAGTAACAGCTAGTTGTATTAAGAAGAAATACCACATTCTTTCTACATTAAATTACTTTAATTATGAACTAGATTAATACGAAACAATGCACTGTGCTCGTATCTCCTATAAGGCTAAGGCACAGTGTGTCAAACACCCAAATTTCAACATTTCCACTTAAGTCATTTCAAATATGTACCTAAAAGCTATTTGATCTCAATTTTCATTTTCAGTACTAACTCGGCATAATTGTTTACTCCGTATTGGTATTAAACATGTATCAAAGAATGTGATCAAACTTTGCCTTTTTCAGGTACCGAACCTTATAAGTGCAGTGAAAGTAAGCGTAGCTTTGAACTACAGGACCATGACATTTAAAATAACGAATTAAATGCTAAAATGCTTCACGTTAAGTGCGAACTTACTTAGGACGAACCAACTCAGTTTATTTCAAAAGTGATGTATGAAATCTCGATTACCAGTACTAACTAAGAAAGTGTGACATCCATTGTTTTACTCGTACTATAACAGACGGGATCATATCCATAGACTCTAAGGTAAAGCAACTTGACAAAAATTCATAGCTTTAGAACGTATTCATAACTCATTGAGTTATCAATGCATTTCCTTTAGGACATATCTCAAATAGCCTTTAAAAAATCGATATTATGTTTTCCAAAACCAATCAATAATATATTGTATCAGTATCAACCAGTGTCCTGCTCCTAATTTTTCCTTTGACGTACGCATTAAACGTATCGATATACGTACCTATGCTGTGTGGATACTGTTCGAATCCATTTACTTCTCTAAATTATGCGTAAAACGTCCATTTGACGATCTCCCCTCTTCCCTCTTATCGCTTGGACAGAAACGGGAGCCTCGGGCGGGGGCGCCGGACTAGGGCAAATTGGGGGGTTTACAATCTCCCCAAGTGAGGGAGTCCGAAGTCCACCTCACCCTTTAGCTACCCTGAAGTTCCATCTCTCACACCTATAAATTCGGCACACACATTTCACCCCCTGGGAGGCAGGGGGGTCTATAACGCACCAATCCTTTCGTTTCGTCGTGTCACACTTGCCAGGCGATGGTGACCTCCACTACAAATTAATATTCACAGAAACGTTTCCGTTACAATCGTTAATCATTGCCGTTTCTGCTGGTGATCTTCTATGTATGTATAACACCTTCGTTCTGGGCTTAGGTAACGCCTATGTAAAGCCATTGTTCGCACTTTAAGAAATGAGCTTCCATTGTTTACGGATTTGTGTACTGGCTATTAATACTAATTAGCCTGCCATAGTTGCTTGATTTACTTTTAAATGTTAATGTTCGAAATTTAAAAGCATTTGTTCTTGGTAAGCAAATACGTTCGAAAAATGAATTATGATGTAAAAATGTCACGATTACTAGCCGACTTGTAACGATTCCTATAAAATAAATATTGTCTGTTGTACATCAATCAAAGTCTAAACCGCGAAATACTTGAAGCGTTTGGAGGTCTAGCCTAAAATAGAATGTTATCTTGGACACTGGAAAGCTACTTGGATATTTACTTTTTTTCAATGTTCTAATTTCCCCTACAGTTTTAAAATTAGAAAGTCAGTTGATTGTGGCTAGTCACTCACAATGTCACATAACTCAGCAATTTATGTCATTTTCGTTATATTTCGTTCAATAGTTGAATATAAATAAATAGGTCAATTTAGATTTCAAACAATGTTATAAATAATATGTCAGTATAATTTAATTTGTTTCTATAACATTATTTGCCTAAATAATGTGTGATGGGTAATTATTGTAATTTTCAACATTACATAACATACATAATGAGTACGCACCCCATGGGCTTTAGTCCGCCGCAGTCGTAAAGAAGAAGCCAAGTTTTGATTGACCGTATATTATATTATTTTAATTTTAAAACATATTGCTAGTTACTTATATAAAAAGATAAGTTAAAATAAAAGATGTGATTTACTGTATGTAAATCTATTGTAAATCTTTATAAACATTATTAATTCTTAGTAACAACAACAAAACGCAATCAATAATCAATAATCAAATAAGAAATTAAATAGGTACATTTGATATTGGACTTGTAACCTACGCAGCAGTCTTGAAACCGTTTAAGTAAACTGAAAATACTTTCAACGAAACTGCCTTTCGTATATATACACGCAAAGCAGCTGCCAGCATTGAAACTAAAACGAAAAAACAATACGCGTATCACCTTCTAGAAGCTTTACTTATGCAATATTAATATAAACAAAACATTGCCAAGAAGGAATCATTCTAAAAAAAAGAAGGGTTTTTACATAAAACATAGTTACTAAAACGAGAAATGGGCAGAAAATCAGTATATAATATCGTATTTTAAAACAGAATAAGTATCGGCAGCAAACAATAAGTTCATTGACCTGCTAATCGTGGCCTTCGTCCTTAAATTACAAAAAGAAAGTTAAGCTTGGATATTTAAATAAAGAAGTTTAATAGACTTTCAGAGCACACTTTCCTAAGAAAAGCAGCGAGAAAAACTGAACTAATAAAACACCGAATATTATTTCCAAAAATAAATTGATGAGGACGAAATTATCGGAACATATTTTTTAGAAAAATTATCATGTTGTCTTAACTATTTTCTTTCAACCTTCTTAATGGAATATATATATATATATATATATATATCTAAATATGTATGACAATATAATTTTTGATGCCTGATATCTGATAAAATCTATTAAGTACCTACCAACATTTTAATAGGTATTAAAATTTTTTTTTATTATTCAGGGCCTTACATTAATTTATTGAGTTCAGTAATACCTAATCTGACAAGTAGGCATAATTTTGGTATAGTAGAGGAGCCTTAATTTAATATACCGCACATACACATATTACATCTAGAATATATAATATCAGTATAATATCAGTCGAAACCAGTGTTACCAACTATACTTATGAGATTAATACCAGTACTGATGAAAAACGCATACTATACCTACTCAGCCTACCTACAGATATCAGAACTGATAAAAATAAGGTCACTCGGTTGCTCAAAGTCCCTTTTAGAGACCATATAATTTCACGTAGGTACTATTTCTGTCAGAAACTACTTGAACTTTAATATTGTCTTCATGTACTATTGACTAATGTCAATAACTTAAATGTTTAATAGCAATGAATCAAAAATAAACGTTATGACTGATATTTTAGTTTTACAACGAACCTATAGAATCTGGAATCGTGGAATCAACTATGGTCAATAGTACGTACCGTAGTATTCAAACTATTCAACTTACATTACTGGCTGAATAAGAAAAACAAAAATATATTTCCGTATTAAGATTGCGATGACATTTACAAAAAAAACAGGACGCGTAATGTCCAAGCCCGAAAACACTCAAACGAAAGGGTTACCCCGCAGTGCTCTTTACCTTTCTTTGTATAGCTTTCTCTCTCGGTCCTTCGTTCAGATGTACGACGAAAAATACATTAAAATTGTAAGATAGAGATAAATAATACCTAATATAAAGTAATATTATTGACTTTAATAAAAAAAGTGACTTTTTGTGTCTTTGGCAGTTGACTTAATTCGTGCGTCAGAAATAGCGTATAGTCATAGCCTTATCTTATCTTATGTGGGGGCCAGTCAGTGCAGACCGGCGACACTTCGACCCAGTGGGATCTTTTGTGTCGACACTCTCCCAATAACGACTGCCATAGATGTTCATGGCAGCCGGGACCGACGGCTTAACGTGCTCTCCGAGGCACGGAGCAGGCGATAATTGTCAATCAATACGCACATAATTTCGAAAAGTCATATAACTTCCGAAAGTCAGAGGTGCGCGACGTGGGTTCGAACCCAAGACCCTCTGCATTGTAGTCTGTTGGTCTCCCCACTGAGCTATCGCTGCTGATAGTCATAGCCTAGTACAATGTTTGTATACGGGTTAATAACATCAAATCAATGTGTAAACAGAATATAACAGATTGAGTTACTGACTGACTGCACCGATGGCGTTGTTGTTTAAGTGGTCTTTACGCCTACACGAGACAAAAAATGGTGTGTTACACAAATGGTTGTTCCGAGTCTCGGTGTTCTTTGTGTCCGTTACTAAACGTTTTTAAAGTCCTTCACGATGTAGAAATTATACCCAGCGCGTGAGTAATCGTTTTGAAGAGAAAAACAAAATAACATAACATTAATGTTTAAAAATCTATATTTCATGTCTGATTTCATCATTTAACTTACTTTAAACGTTACGATACTTCAGATTTATGTTACACCTTGTAACAGAAAGTCAAATAAGTATTAATTGCTTTTTCTTATAAGTACATATTTGAGATATCCGCCGTCCTAGAAGATGCTTTGGTGAATGACAACTGTTGATATTTTATAACTATAAACACCCTTTGACACATTCTCGTGGTCGGCCAACCTTTAAGGTTCGTATTTAAAATTTACCTAACACCTAAATACACTGCCTAACCTTTGAACACATATTTCATTATTGCTGTTTACGGGGCCTTAACATCAATCTAATAATAAATCAGGTCATGAAAATTTTAGATTTCCTGTTACTACAGAGATTTTCTTGGCAGAAAACCTAATCATGCTCAATACTACCAACCAACAACGATATATAGAAAGAATGTATAGAAAGAAAGAAATAAATATTGTAATTAATAAATTGTATATAGAATTATAACTTAAAAATAAAATTAATGGATTCATTCCAGAAAGTATATATTCATCTTTCCACGCACTTTATAATGATTGATTGTGTTGTTACACAATTTTTTGCGTCGTAAAAAGATCGAACTAATATATTGGCGTTACGAAACCGATCACTTTAACCACTCTGCCATCCACACAGTCGTGCATGGAATCACAAACATTTTACACCCAGATTCAGAATAATTATCGTCAGATTACACTTTTATATTCATACTAGCTAACACACGCAACTTCGCCTGCTTCACATAATAGTATTTTCCCCGTTTACATTTTTCATTAATGCTCTGCTTCTATTGGTTGTAGCGTGATGTTATATAACTTATAACCTTCCTTGATAAATAGGCTGTCCAACACTGAAAGAATTTTGCAATTTGAACCAGTAGTTCCTGAGATTAGGGCGTCCAAACAAACAAACAAACTCTTCAGCTTTATAATATTAGTATAGATGGGGTTGAACCCTCAATTTGGTGCGTATTGGTAAAAGGGACATCATCTCCCTTTTTTGTTAAACCGGTGCGTTCTCAATAATATCAGTTCTGTTTATAAGCTGTCCCACTGCTGGATATTAGGTCTCTTATCGCAGTAAAAAGAGTTACGCCAAGTCTATTGCGCTGCTAAAGACTGGCTTTGTAAACATATAGGGAACTAGATTTTGCCCGCGGCCTCGCTCGCGTTATGGTAGATTTTGTCAATATATTTCTATACGTCAGTAACAATATGTTTTCCTGGATGGAAGGTACCCTATATCCTTTTTTACATCCCTGACAACGCGTATTCGAAATTTCATGGTCATCGGTCGAGTGGTCAAGACGTGAAAGCTTAACAAACAAACAAACGAATTCATATTCATATTAATAACTAGCTGACCCGCGCAACTTCGCCTGCTTCACATAAGAGAAATTTCTCTGGTTTTGCAACATTTTTTATTGATGCTCGGCTCCTATTGGTCGTAGCGTGATGTTATATAGCCTATAGCCTTCCTCGATAAAAGGGCTTTCCAACACTAAAAGAATTTTTCAATTTGAACCAGTACTTACTGAGATTAGCGCGCTCAAACAAACAAATAAACGAACAAACTCTTCAGCTAAAATACCAACAAATACCAACTTCATGTTAGAAATTTGTGTCTTCGTGTAAGACTGATTAGTTTGATGTTTGGGTATACCAAGCTTCTAACTAATTAGTCTTCAGTTCCTATTGGAAAACATGATAATCGCGTTAAATTTTTTTTAAACTGCTGCTATATACACAGATAACTCCACGACTGTCTAGTGTCTATGAATCACCCAAATGGCGTCTATTACGGATTAAATCTACAGCACTCAGCAAAGCAACAGTGGCTAAACAACCAGTCCAGTCAATGCACCATTCCTGCAGTTAAGTAACTACATTAATGAGCAGCGATAGCTCAGTGGGAAGACCAACAGACTGCAATGCAGAGGGTCTCGGGTTCGAACCCACGTCGCGCACCTCTGACTTTCGGAAGATATATGACTTTTCGAAATTAAGTGCGTATTGATTGACAATTATCGCCTGCTCCGTGCCTCGGAAAGCACGTTAAGCCGTTGGTCCCGGCTGCCATGAACATCTATGGCAGTCGTTATTGGGAGAGAGTCGACACAAAAGATCCTACTGGGTCGAAGTGTCGCCGGTCTGCACTGACTGGCCCCGCATAAGATAAGATAAGATAACTACATTAATAGCGCAATGGTTGGGATGTAACAGAAAAGTTAGTTTTTATAAGGTTTAAATACAAATAAAACTAATCTACTCATTGAATGATTATATACCATATTGTTTTCAAAGTTCCTTATTTTTAATTAATTTGCTAAATGGACAACTTCCGCACTAGTTTCTGTGTCGCGATGGACTTAGAATCAGCAATTTGGGGACGATACGAATGTTTGTTCTGTTTGGGGACCGAATCCACAGCACTCGGAATGCGGCAATGGCAAGGTGACCACATAAAACCACAACACCATACGTGCGGTCAATTGCAATGATGACGCATTTTGAAAGTTCTTGTTGCCCGAATTTTGATCACTTCATCAATGTTTCCGATTAAAGCGTTGGTTTTGAGATCAATATTGACACATGGATAAACCATGCTCTGGATTAAGACAATTAAAGTATACTTTTGCACCGAGTATTAGCGTAGGGACCGTAGCGATAGAAATTCAACTTAAATATTATTTTACTATCACTTTTTAGTTCAGAATACCTCAATAGATGGTGCTGTTTGAGTAATTTAGGCAGGCGATCGGCATTTTATGTATCCCACTATTATAATATCATAAATGTGACTTTAAACAAACTGTTGAGACAATTATTTAAAACCAGTTAAATTGTTTTTATGAGTAAAATCAATATTCACACATGCTTCCAATATTAAGTATGTATATTAAATTACCAAATAAATTCTTTTAAAATGGAATTTAGATCGTTTATGAAACGAAATGCAATTAATGTTCACATTTGGCGGTTATTTTATTTTAGAAAATTATAATTTGTGAATTTTATGCCAGAGAAGTGTGTAAATGTAAGTAGCAAATGGAAATATGTAGACTCTGCCTACCCCTCTGGGAGACAGACGTGAATCTATGTATGTATGTATAATTTGTTATGTATTATAATTCACGATTTAGTCGTAGTGTTTAAACACTGAGGCTAAATTGGAAATCTATTTTGAGCTGTTCTATTGAGAGAATTGGCTTACTTTTACATGTACACAGTTGCGTAAGTATTCACATTGAGCAGAAATAACAGTAAAACAGTTAATATAAATTTAGGCTCAACAAATGAACTGTAAAGTGCACAGAAATAAACCGTTTGAAATCATTGACGTCAATACGTTACGCGATATTATTATGAGAACCTCCATGCGTCATGATGACATGAATAATAAAACGTAGTACTTTTCCAATTTTATACTGAATTGATTCACGTAATATAATTTATATAATTAGAATTTTAAAAAAATATAAGGGCTTATAAGAATGACCGTTTGACTAAAATTGCCTTTGACTCTTCTTTTCAATAATTTTATATAATCACGCGATTACAAGATTTCGGGTTCGAAACACGAGCTGAGTAGGTATTGTTATTGTGGTTTTATGTTATAAGACTAAACCGTTGCTGTTAGGATATAGTCAGTGGTAACTGCAGCACGGAATCGCTCTCTAATACTTGAAACTTATAAGATCACTATCTTTTACCCGCGGCTTCGCTCGCGTAAAAGTAGATTAGGTTACGAAAGTAACAGTAGATACTTCTTTTTAAAATAAATATGTGATTCGGTGATAATATAGCTTTCTATTGTTATAAGCATTTAAAAAATCGGTTGTGTAGTTTTTGAGATAAATCCACACAAACAAACAAAACATCAAATCTTTCCTCTTTATAATATTAGTATAGATATAGATTTACGACAAGATAGTGAAATATGGGCATAATACAAAACTGCTTACTGCTCATTAGGATAGCATCAGTCTATGTTTGAAGTTATGACAGGTTTGGTGACCAAATGGTAAAATGAAAGCCTAATAATTGCGTCTTATCAATATGTCAATTTGCTTATTTACTCGACAACTAATAGTACCAAACAGATGACACTTTAAAGATAGATGTTTTCTATGATACTATAAAATTATTTAGTGAAGACACGAATAAAATAAGTACGTACAAATATCTACATTATGTACATTTTACATAGATGGGACGGGACTGCTTTGCATACGTGTGTCTGTGGTATAAAAAATACAAGACACTTAAGCATGTCTTTTATCGCGCTACCTTATTGTAACATATCAATTTTATTATAGTATTACCTCTCCAATAATATTTTGGCATTGTACATTTTTATGAATTCATGTCTGAAAATTGTGTTTACTTTTTATTTATAAATGGCAACACTCGCACTAGGTAAAATTCCTGTGTCGCGGGATTCCTTATAAACGCTCAAACAACGGACACGAAAAACACCCGGAGTCGTAACAACTATTAAAATTTGTGTATCACACAATTTTTGTCCCGTGCGGGGATCGAACCTGAAGTGGCGACCATTTATACCACTACGCTACCTTGCAGTCAATTTTCATAACAATTGAATTATCAGTTGCCTCTGTTTTATTTTCAATTGATTTTATCTTTGTCTAAGCTGAAGTGATATCTTTATTGGTAAGTCGCAGTCATATAACGGTGTCCATTGTAATTTTAATCGTACCAAAAGCTCTAATAGATATTATACGTGTAAAATTTTGTTAAGATGTTTAGTTTTAGTTAAAAGGATTAAGATCAAATTTGACACAGAGGTAGACTATGTCCTTGATTAACTCAAAGGATACTTTTAAGAAAGCCTAGCTAGTGGGACTCCATCGGACTGCTACGCAGAGGTATCGAGCAGTCGAAGTATAAAGCACCTTTAACTTTTTTAAATTACGTGCGTACTCAGTAGTTAATAGCTCACTTTAATGCCGAAGGAAAATATCATGAATCAACCTGCATGTCTAGGAGTTCTCCACAATGTTCTCGAAGATATGAAATTTAAAGAAATTAAGTTTGTTAACTCACACTGGGCCCACGTAGTGGACTATGGTCTTACTCTTTTCACACTGAGAAGAAGCGCGTGTCTACAGGGCTTATATGAAGTACTATACTATTATGCTAGTATAAGTGCCTGTTGAAGTACCGCAGGCCATGCTTCAGGCAAAAAATTATGCTATGTATTTTTTTATTATATATTTTAATTTTTATGTACGTCAACCAATTAATAAAAAATATTGTATGTGTTTCGGTGCGTCCAAGGATGGTTTAGATTCACAATTGGATTGAGTGGCGCTGCGATTGGGTAACAAGCCAACGTTCGGGTTGTATATATTTACTGAGTTCGCTAGTTTGTTAAGGGCGCTGCTACAAAGCACCTCTATATATTGATAACATAAAATAGACGTTGATACTAAACGTATGGTGAGCAGTAAACGGACAAAGCATGGAAGTATTCTCACTGCTAAACATACACCAAAAAATCTGCACACAAGTCATGTCGGTATAATCCTAACTAATATTATAAATGCGAATGTGAGGTTTGTTTGTATGTTACGCTTTCAAGCCTTAACTGCTGGACCGACCATCAAAAAATTTCACATACAAGTTGTCAGGAGATCAGAAATAGATATACCTTTCATTCAGAAAAAGTACTGCTCCCATGGGATCAAAATTTACATAACCTACGCGAGAGAAGCCGCGGGCAAAATAACGCAAAATTATATCAATGATTTTAAGTTTTCGGCATTGTCAGGAAACAAATAAACTATGAAACAGAACAGTTAATAGCTAGCTATAACAGTGGTCAAGTTGAGTAAGTAACTGTGGTGACTAGGTCGGTCAAAAAGTAATTAGGTTGCTCTGACAAGAAAATCTCATTTCGGTGTTTGGAACTGAGTCTTCTACGACAATAGGGTCGGCCCCTATAAGGTGGGATCTAAAATCACAGCGTAATGTGGGTGTCATACACCTCTGCTTATCTCAAGTTATCTCAAGATCAACTTGTCTAAAGTTTCTATAACCTTGAGACAATAGGATGAACCTATCAACGTGCACAATTCCAGGCTACATACTGCTTTCAAGAATTTCTTACTAGACCAATAAAACTTTGAGAATGGAACTAGAAACCTCATGCACAGTAATCGTATTCACTAGTACTGAGCTAATGAGATATAGTAATATAGGACTAATATCCTAAATTGCCTAAAAATCCCAAAAATATAATTATAAATACGAATGTGAGTTTCTGACATTGTTTATTTGTTTGTAACGCTTTTAATCCTAACTACTCGACGAATCATCATGCAATTATGCATACACGTTATCAGGAGTACAGAAAAGGACATAGGTTATCTTTCATCCAGAAAAATGACTGTTTCCGAGGGACAGAAAATTGACATATCCTATAAATAACCTTCATTTACGCGAGCGAAGCTGCGCGCAATATATAGTAATACATAATAGATTGTGCTAAAATGTAAATACCTAATAAGTTAAAGTTCTTACCATTTATCTTTATAAACTTAGCTAAAGGGAAATAATCATATCGCAATTTAATAAGTACGAAGATTTTTAGTCATTTTAATACTATTTATATCATACGAACATTTCTTATTAAAATTAATTAAACCAAAAACACAAAGAAATATATCAATCTTTTCATATTGATCGAGTTTTACATAATTCGTCACCAGATGGCAGCACGGACTGTTAGCCATAAATTCAACCATCATCACGCAAGTAAGCGACTGTAATTAAGTTACACTTTGCGCCAAGCGGTCCCGCCCGGGGACTGACACGGAAATAATTATTCTTTTTACTGCGACTTTTGCATAATATGTAGTACTAAAATTTGAAAACGTATAACCACTTTAAATATGGGATATAAAACCAAAGTGCTAAAGGTCAGCATATAAAAAGGATTTAACTCTAAAACTACGAAACCGATTTTAAAATTCTTTCACCATTAAAAAGCTATACATACCTATTATCACCAAGTAACATAGGCTATATTTTATTTTAAAAATCAAAGTACTTTGACTAACATAACGTAACCTACTTTCTCGAAAGCTAGTATACCATACAGACATAGCCTTACACCAGTAACTCATAGTTTGATATACCTACTACAATAATTGAACATGCAATTTTGAAAAGGGCACATGTCTAAAAATGTTCAGGAAAGGAAAAAATCTTTTTCTAAAGTAGTGTAAGATTTATAAAATTAGTTTTTGAGTTACAATTTGGGTTCAATTAGCTATGGAAAATTACAGAAATTTTAGATGTGAAATTTATTTTATATATATATATTTAGATATTGTATATTTGTGAGATGTGCCCTTTTAGAAATTTACAGTATTGAGCACATACAATTTAAAGAAGAAATCCATATACATACATGCAGCGAATTTTTTATTTTAGGTATCTAAGTTAAACAAAATACTTAAATCAAATAAAAATAAAAGACTTTCTTTAAAAATTTTCTTCTGGAGACTTTTGTAGTTGGCCATTGCAATATTTCGTCATAAAAGTCTGTGAATTCTGTCGGTATGTATTGTTTCACCTTTGCAATGTCTGCAATTTTCAGATGGTTAATTGCTACTATTTAAATTATATAATTACTATATCATAAAAAATGTCATATTCAAATATTATATATACATAGTCTCACGCTCATATTGTCACAGGAATAGGCAGAAATCATTCCACCCACATCGCCCTGGCTTTGATTTTTCATACGTAATAAAGAGCCTTTTGCGGCTTACCCGACACAGTTGCAGAGTCTATAGTAAAAATAATAATAATATCAGTCCTGTATTAAACTGTCCCACTGCTGGGCACGGGCCTCTTCTCAGTGTCCACCACGCTGGCCCAGTGCGGATTAGCAGACTACACATATTATCTTCGAGAACATTATGGAGAACCCTCAGACATGCAGGTTTCCACACGATATTTTCCTTTACCATTAAAGCAAGCGATAATTAACTATTTAATACGCACATAATTTCGAAAATTCAGAGATGCGCGCCTTGGGATCGAACTCGAGACCTCTGCGTAGCAGTCCAAAGGTTTTCACTAGTATAAATTTCTCAACAGAAAAACCCTATAAAATTTTGCTTGACACAGCAATCGAACCCGAGGCCTTATGCACTGTTGTCGTTCGTATTCACTACAAATGCGCCACTGAGGCAGAAAATATAACAGAGAGCTAGGTATATGCATTTAACATAACTACTACCAAGGCTTTTCTTTTAAATATTTGTTCTTGTAGGTTAAAAAGTCCATGCGTACTTATTAAGTTGGTCTCACAAGAGTGGAATACTCACCCATCTATAGTCGAGTAAAAGTATTAATGTAATATTATGCATTATTACTTCCTTAGCTGAGTAGGAAGTATAAACGACATCAGTTACAATTTCTTATTTGGGCCGGGTTCGATTCACATGTTGGGTAAACTACAAATGTACATAGGTATTCACCCTCCTTCCTCTACTTCCTTAAGAACGTATGTCTATATTTCAGTTATTCAGCACATAGTGCTAAACGGCTTAATTTGTCGCCTCGCCACTGCCGTCGCACCGAGTGTTGTGGATTCGATTCCTAAACAGGACAAATCAGACTCATACAAATCTAGAACCATTTGTATAATCTTGACCAGTCTATCGCGATGCTCTACCTAAATATAGTAGGTAGGTATTATATTACATTTGACATGACTCGGCGCTACAATGGTGGGAAAAGAGACTACTGTACATGAGGTCGATTCCTGAATTGGGCCAACAAAAACTAAATAGGTTTTTTATCAAAAAATAATCAGTAGGAGTCGAGCGATAGAAAGTTATATAAACAAATTATGCTTTTATTATTACATTATTGTATAAATTAAAATATTGCCAAACATTTAATATACTATCTATTTAATTTCTAGAAGTAGGTACTTATTCTTCTTCTGAAATTCGTTTATAGGAAATATTCTTTGAAAATAGCTCGAACAAAATTCTAGACCTTTCGAATATTAAGTTTGATTGGCAATTTTCTCGATTGATTTATAACTAAAAACTTGAGCTTAATCATAGAGCTAATATAGCACAAAGACTAAAATTAATATTATTACTTAATAAAAAATAGTATTATACTCATAATAGTCGCTGTTTTTTATGAAGTTAGAAGATTGATTACTAACCGTTTTGTTTTTTTTTTGCTTCTGGTCCATCGTTTCAGATTAAACGACGTTTTTTTAATAACGCGCTCCGTTTCACTAAATCACGGACTTTGTGAAAACTATACGTTACAATATTTTTTGCATTTACATCAGTGGTTCTCAAACTTCAAACCATAGGTGGTGAACCTCACCTTTGTAGTGTATTTCCAATTGTAGTTTTTCAATTCAAGATGGCTGATATTTATGCATTCGTATATTGACCAAGAATAGACTTGACTAGATTGCTTCTTGTCCTTCTTGTTGTTTGCACTTAAGCTTACTGTCGATTGTGATTTATCGAATGGTAACAATTCCCAGCTCAAGCAAATAATTTATTTGGATTTTTTGTTAAGATTTATTTAGATTATAGTTAAAGTTGAAAGGTTTCCGCTCGCCTTCTCGCGTAGGTAGTTGAAATAAAAATAAAGCTGCAATACGTAAATGCTTCCCTTTTTGGTGGAAATATGCAAGTGCGATGATGATCATGATCAATGATATTCAAGGAATAGAACACAATCGTGATATAGATACTATAGTACTCGTTTGCAAATTCGGGAAACGTATAATATAATTCATTATAGGTACCTACTTAGTTATTAGCTGTTTTTACTATGAAAGCTAATGATTGCCTTATTTTATTTTAGGTGGATATTATTCTGGTGATATTGGAATTATAAATAATATTTGGTAGGAATATGTCAAATATCGACCAGTGAATAAAATATGTAAGCGAAGCATGCTCAAAAACTATATAAGTAAGAATCTTGCTTATCTAAATCTTACTTTTATAAAATATATTTAATATTTACAGCAGTTGTCGTATTCTATTTATTTTCACCTTGTCACTGATAATACTTTTGCCATAATAACTGTTTCGATGATCCTGTTCGATGATTTATTCCTTATAATTTTTTGGCTTGTGTCCGCACTTGAAATCTTGAGATCCATTCTAGCCGTGTTACTGAGTGTTTCTGAAGTAGCATAGAGTATGGAAATGTGCAAGAGATACCTAAGATATAGCTCGTAATATATAAGCGTAATACCCTTTTACTTTAACCAGAAAATACAAACGTAAGCACTTCACACATCTTGCCGCACTGTTGCTTTAATGCAATTGTTAATAGTATATATATTTATGGCTGCAGTGAATTTAAAAGAATGTATTGAATATTCAGTCAAATGCATTTAATTTGCTAGTTTCTTTAACGACATGACTTATTTTTATTAAATTTAGCTAGACTATGTTATAAGTCATATTTTCAAGTAGATGCTTACCAGTAAAAGCTGCTGAATACAGAATACTTTAAACCGCGTATCTGTTAGAGACGAAAATAATAACAATATTCGTGCCAAACAACGTTTGACGTAGGATTCAATTATCGTCATTCTGATAATATAAGTATTATGTTAGTATTACTGGTGTAGTTTCACACACTTGAATAGGGTAGATGACTTTTTTTAAGATACTATGATGACGACGACATACTAGATAACGTTTCAAATCTGGTGCGAGGGCTAATTGTCAACTGACATAAAATCGATGAGAATACAAAACTATGACGTAATCAATATTTAAATTTAGCTTTCTAAGGGAGATAGCGAGATATCCCGGCAAACTCAGACTTTTTCTTATATCCAAATTTAAAATATTAAATACTCTCCTAATTTGCAACCAATTTTGATCCTGTTTTCACAAATAGATTTTCATTGATTGCTATTAAGCAATTAATGGAAATCTATACAAATAAATAAAATTGAAGTTTCTGTTTGTAACGTCAAAATAACAGCTTTTTATCTAATGCATATGAAAGTATATAAGGTACCTATACGAAAAATTATATTTTTATAATTGTTGTCTCTCTGTCTGTCTGTTTGTTCCGGGTAATCTTCCAAACGGTTGAACCGATTTTGACGGGACTTTCACTGGCAGATAGCTGATGTTATAAGGAGTAACATAGACTACTTTGATTTTAGAAAAAAAACAGGCTTCCGCGGAGACAAGTACTTTTTAGTTAAAATCTACGCGGACGAAGTCGCAGGTAACAGCTAGTCTTAAATAAATTTACGTACATTGTTTTACACACAAGAGTTAATAATCTTGTGTGTAAAACAATGTACAAAATCAAACATAGGCAACTACTTTATTGTATAGAACGTGAAAACGGGTTGTCTCTAGTAGGATGCTAGCGTATCCCATGTTCTGCAATAAAAACAAACTCACAACAACTTTGAGAATCATTAGTCGTAATAATAATGGCGCCATAACGCCGGCAGGTTTGCCGCAGGTACATAAACCTTACTCTTCTGTCGCCGCATTGACACCATTTTATAATATAATATAACAATGAATAATGTCTTTAAAATAATTCCGATTGGTTTGTTTCATAGAAAACCCGGTTTTGAATTTGGTCGCTGTAATGGGTGACCTCAATTTAATTGTGCTGATTTTATACAGCAAAACTAAAGCTATAAACCGCCTGCCGAAGTTTTCCCACAAGACTACAGTATGGGGTTCTTTAAAAAGGGTGTTAAAAGGTTTTTATAGGGTCGCTAACGCGCAAGTCATGCCTCAGGTGTTGCAGGCGTCCAGGACTAGGCTACGGTGACCACTTACTATCTGGTGGGCCGTATGCTTGTTTGCCAATTTAGTAGTATACTCTTAATTTCAATAATCCAGCTGTCAATCCATTAGAATCGCAGTATATATATGTTTTTATTCTATATACTTCTTTGACACGACACTATTATTATAATTATTCGTTTCTCTTTCACGGGTATTTATCCAATGCGTTAGGAAAAACTCGGCCCTTTGGGAAGCTTGTTTACACGTGGACATGGGTCCAACATGCAGAGGCACTTCGTGAGTTTTAATTTAGAGTGAGATGGGACACTTACAGAGACACTAGACGCGGCAAGTGTAGAAGACTATTGCTACATATGTAACCTAATAAATCTGGGCTTTGGGGATAGGTGTTTGATGGGCTGGTATAATGAAAACTATGGATGAAAAACGGCGTCTGCCCTGAATATTCTAATAGCATCAATCGGCTGGGCAGACGGTGACTCGCTAACTCACTAGATGGGCCCCCTGAATAGCCACCATAGGGATACAAGCCTTAAAGGCAGCAGAAGGCAACAAAGGTGTGAGCAGCTAGGGATGTCGAGCGGTGCAGCGCCGCCCTCACTTTCACGGGTCTCGTGACAACGGAGACCCGGATCGGGTTTTTCCGTAAATATACCCTTAAAAATGACACTTTCCTCCCCCAAGCATATAGCTCATATAGCTCTAGCGGCCTCCCATTGGCCGACTGACCAAGGCAAGCCAAAGTTGAGAGTCCTACGGGCTCTCTTGAAGTTCCACCCCAGCCAATCAGTGAAGGCACCGGGGACGAGACCCTAACCGACTCTCTGAGGCATTCAGGACTGCAGTATCACCACTCACATTTAGCTCGCCATAAGCTGCGCTGCGGTTTGTGCGCTTAACTCGGTGATACATTTTTTGTTTATATCACAAGGTGAAGATGGTATTTTAAAGCTAAAGTAATATGCCCTCCGAGATCACGTTAGTCTCATAATGAGACAACGAGTGTTCCAAAGGGGTTTATAATTATTTATTATTATAATCAAACAAAACAGAAACATAATACTGTACTGATAATAATAATGTACCACCAGCTTGGGATCCAGTAATTCAAATAGTCAAACCCAAGATCAAGCAAACCACAGCTAGACTTCATAATACTTTGAGCTCATTCTGCGTAAATAGAAACACCCATGATTAAATTATGTTCGGGTACTTTGAAATAACTACACTGGCACATTGAGACAACTGCCATCTTAGTCTCCCCGTGACCATGGCTGCTGAAAAGCAACCGAAACGTCGGGGAAAGTGTAAACACAAATATAAATAGTATAATATATGTCCAGCAGTGGACGTCTTTTAGCTGACATGATGATGATGATGAATAGTATAGTAATAGTATAAATAGTTTTAATAGTTTCAATAATTTAATTAGCTTATAAATTAGTAAAGTTTAATAGTAATAGTAGTGTAACAGTTATCAAAATTTTGTAGTAAAGTGTCCAATAAACAACGCAATAAAATCCGTATATAGTAGTTTAATTTCAATGAATAACATTCGCGTAAACAGAAGACAATATTAAGAAAAATAATAATTAGGTATAGAGATTGCATTATATTGATGTGACCAAGGGTCAGCTCGCTTGTCTAGTGACTGTAGCGTATGAATATTTACATTATTGCAACAACACCCGTGCGTTGCCAACCAAAAGGAGAAAGGAAAAGGAGTCAGGAAACCTTACTAATCGCAAAACATGACTTAGGGCTGCAATTTTTGCTTTTTGCTCTCGAGTCAACCCCAGTTTAAAGCAACTTTAATATATAGGTATATATATTTAAGTTTATCTCAGTTATTTTATTAGTGTGATATTACCCTTATTTTAATTTTTGGAATTAATTATTCAGGATAACACCGGTATTGCACAGTACTGCAGGAAAGTATGCAACGTTACACGTCGATTATTTATTCGAAATATTACGTTGAAGATATTACCCATCAGTTCTGATGTGGGCGGATTGTGTTGTGCGATGTTTTTATGTTTTTGACGATTTTTGAATATCCCAATTACACTTTATCCGACCCCGAAAGGGACATATTTCAGGTCACCTGAAATCCATCCCTCTCTTGTCTCTTTCATTTGTCCTCTCGTAGTCTCTCTCATAGTGCTTACTAAACAATTCCAAAGAATTTATTAAGACAAATAGCATAAAAAGACTAAGCCGAGTGACATTCGTATTGCAATATATGATTTGGTCACTTCTTTGACATGTGTTCGGATCCAGTTCTCCAAATATTTTCCAAGCAGATACATCTACTACTTCTTCCTAATATTATAATAAAACTGAAAAGTTTGTATACCTATATAAACTCGATAATCTTTGGAATTACTAGCCGGATTTGATATTATTATTATTATGTCGACCTCGATGGCGTAGTGGTCAGTGTAACCGACTGCCACGCCTGAGGTCGCGGGTTCGATTCCCGCACAAGTCAAACATTTGTGTGCATGAATATGGATGTTTGTCTTGGTCTGGGTGTTTCTATGTATAAATTGTATGTATTTACAAAAAAAAAAGTATATATACTGTATGTTTATCCATTGTCTAGTGCCCATATTACAAGCTCTACTTAGTTTGAGCTAGATGGTGTTGTGTGTATGTGGTAGATTATTATTATTATTTTAATATTTATGTAGCTCGTTTATTGAAGATACTTATATTCTATATAAATTATATAATATAATACCACGCCACGATCTAAAAGAGTGAAGCTGGAACAATAACCATAAACATATTTTAACGTGGGGAAGTCCGCGGTGCAAAGCTGGTATTGTATAAAAAAGAACTAATGACCAATGATAACATATCTATACTAATATTATAAAGCTGAAGAGTTTGTTTGTTTGTTTAAACGCGCTAATCTCAGGAACTACTGGTTCGATTTGAAAAATTATTTTAGTGTTGGATAGCCTATTTATCGAGGAAGGCTATAATATAAAATCACGCTACGACCCACGGGGGCGGCGCAGGAACGATAAACGCGGCTGAAACCGCGGGAACATCTAGTAATATTATATAGCTTTAGCAATTTCAATCGTCAATACATGCCGATAAGTACACACACCAGTTGTTCATAATAATAAGGACTAAGATATTTTGATCAGATGTTCTGTTGTAATAATTATTAACAATGAATCAAGATTTCCTTAAGAACCCACTTTTATAAACGAGAAATGTCAGAAAGGAATTATCACAGTGAGTGATATCAGTCTATCACACATTATTTATAATATTGTTAGGACTCGGATGTGAAACAGCTTAAAAAAATAACAGACGCACTTTAACCTTTAAATAATCATTGACTTATTCAGGAAATGCATTATCAACTAAAGTAAGAAATAATTGATATCACCCAACAGCGATCACACAGCATGTCCGTTCCGTCCGCCGCTCGATGTCAAAGTCAGTCATTGCGCGCCGAGCGCGCTTTTATAGCACGCTCGATCGGATGATTCGTGACGTTACTTGTTTACGTCGCATTCCGCAACTAACACGGCCTCTCCTGACACTCTTGACGTCCTCGTCAGGTCTGGAAGATGAACCTGCCTAACCTGACTGGCAGTCTCAGTGTAGAGTTTGGTTCCTCATTTTCACTTCAATCTAGTAGGCCTAGGCTCCAAGTTCGCATACATCACAATGACTGTTGGCATAGGCACAAACTTCGCATACCACACAGATTCAAACATTGTAGGCATAGGCTCCAAGTTCGTATACCTCATTTGTGATAACAATAAACAGCCCCGCGTCACAACCGTAAGCGTGCATTCAAACAGCCATGACCGGTGCATGAACATTGCTATCTAATAGTTACACAAAACATATTCAGAAATCATAACTAATGAGACGTCCCCCATAGCAACGCTATGCCAGCTAGTATAGTTTGCCAACATATACCACAGGTAGCTGCAGTGAGGCAAGCGCATGTCGTTGCGAGGTACGTAACCTCCCTTAAGAAATACTGCTCACGCCATAGGTAGCTGCCATCGGGCAAGCGCACGTGGCTTCTAGACAACAAAGCACACGCCATAGGTAGCTGCCATCGGGCAAGCGCACGTGGCTTCTAAACAACAAAGCACACGCCATAGGTAGCTGCCATCGGGCAAGCGCACGTGGCATCTAAACAACAAAGCACACGCCATAGGTAGCTGCCATCGGGCAAGCGCACGTGGCTTCTAAACCTACGAGGAGGGCGTTGGTTCCGATTGACATGCTGATCTTGCTGAATTTGATTTTATTTTAGCAACACAGTTGCTTTACTCGATTCACGCGTAACCGTTCGGCCGTCCTCAATTTTCTCTTCAACCACGATCATGCCTATCACGTGACAGCCTCACGTAGTTAGACCTAACCTCAAACAAGAACGATGTGATGTGTTCATTTTATTTGTAAACGCCAGAACCTAGTTCTATTACTTGTGAGCAAAGGAATCTTTATCCCACTTCTGATGTTAGGACTCGGATGTGAAACAGCTTAAAAAAAATAACAGACGCACTTTAACCTTTAAATAATCATTGACTTATTCAGGAAATGCATTAACAAATAAAGTAAGAAATAATTGATATCACCCAACAGCGATCACACAGCATGTCCGTTCCGTCCGCCGCTCGATGTCAAAGTCAGTCATTGCGCGCCGAGCGCGCTTTTATAGCACGCTCGATCGGATGATTCGTGACGTTACTTGTTTACGTCGCATTCCGCAACTAACAATATTATATTGCCTCATAATTTTAATATATGCCGCTCCTCCTTATATAATCATGAATATTTATAATATTGTTTTTTATTGGTCTTCAAAAAGACAACGCTCTCACTAGGAATAATACCTATGTCGCGGAGGACTTAGTTAGTTGGACATGTGTTATCCGCACTTAACCCCACAATTGGGCCATTGTGTATAAGTAATCAACGCAAAAATTTGTTCGGTTACTCATACCACCTCAGCTCCGTCCAGAAAGACAATAGGGGACCGGTGTTGCGCAGCACCTCCTGCATCGTCTCTGGACTGTTCAGAAGTTTCATCCGTTGATGTCGCGGAGGACTTTTCAAACATTCAAAAAAAGAACACTCAGGCTCGGAATAACCATTTGGGGCTCACACAAAGTTTTGTCCCGTGTGGGATTCGAAGGGACAAAACACTTGACGCAATGGCAGTGGCCCATTTCAACCACTACGTCATCCGTGCAGTCAAAATCTATTTAACGCACAATATATTATATTATATTACTACAGTATTAGCTACAGTCTCGTAATCTCTGCGTCTGATGCTTTCTGATAACTGTACTAGATGGCGCCACATCTCAGATATGAGTGTATTAATACCTAACCGCGCGATTTCTAAGCATGTAGTTCACAATTCTTTCCATAGGATTAATTGTAAAACAGTCAATGAAATAGTGGATAATTAATCTGTCAAGTCTTGGAATACCAGAAATAATTAAAAACCTGCCGTGTTAAGCTACCAGTGTGCTGCTGCGACTGCGAGGTTAATAATAAAAACTCAGTTCTGTTAAACATTTTATTCGTTATAAAGTGAAACATAGGGTATGACGTAATAAAATACCGGTGACGTGGAAGTGAGGAAATTGCGATCCATAATCTCTATTCATGTAAAAAATCTTATGCAGTAACAAAACAATTATTGTATCACACTATTAATTAAATAGGGTATATCATTTATTTTCTGTTTATTTTGGAATCAAAGTAAGATGGAAGTTGTTCTACATTTAATTAAACACACAGACCCGGTTTAGTTATTCTAGCTATTGTATACAATGATTAAAATAATTATTATATTATCGTCGATTATGATATTATGTTAAAATTGATAATTGTATATAGATTTGAAGATTTTAAATGTCAAAAGTATAAGTTATAAATGTGTTCAATTTTGATTATTTCACTATATCAGGTTAAATGTGACTTCATAAGCATATAATGTATTAGTAACAAATCTAAATTTAATAATAAAGTGATATCACTTGCGATTTTTCACTTTATTATCGTTTTTTGTAAAATTTTTAAGGGCTTGTGTATATTTCCTTTCTTTACGTACACTTGGCTTTGGCGACCGATCTGACAACTTAAACGTTTTACAGAGCAAAGTAACTTTAGAACCTCCGGATAAACTCTCATCCAGTGACTTTATGGAATTCGTCAAAAGATATTTACTAGCAAAATGGTTATTCTTTACACTTATATTTTCCAGTTTCGGTATAGATATCTCTGAAGAGCTCTCAGCCTTTTTCATCTCCTCATAGTTCGATAATTTAGAACTAGTGGCATAATTACATACGACATCAACTCTTATTACTTGTACAGTTTCTGGACTTTGAGTTCGCGATATAGTTAGGCTTTTTCTTTTAGCAGTTTTTTGATAAGCAATTTTGGTGTTTTCTATATTTTCAGGTATATTCTTAATTTCCTCTTTAAACTCTTGTTTAGGTGATATTTTAGCTACAGATTTTAATTTAGATTCAACTTTTTGAACATTTTTACATTCATCTGATCGATTAATGTCAACTTGCGTTGCTTTGTTTTCTTTAAAAATGCTGCTTATACCTTTTAGAAATAAGCTGGATTTGCTAGAAGCTGGCCGTGACCTGTCACTGCTACACAAATATTTGACATAGTCATCAAAATAGTAACAGGTTAATTGTGATGATCTATCCTCTTCACTGTAGTCGTTTTCTGTGACAACTTCTTTTACAAACATTCTGTGTTTGTTACCATCAGTTATTGTTTTGTATTTGAAGCTGGTGCGTGGTCTTTTCATTTGATCTACGTCGCCTTGAAACTTTAACGTCTGAACCGTTAAAACCAAATCTTCGGTTTCTTGCTGAGTTCTTTCACTGTCAAGTGAATCGCGAGTTTCCCCGTATTCCGTGTTGCAATGAAATCTATGTGGAAAGAAGTAAGACGTGAGCATTAGCGAAGATAAGGCAGTGAAGGGTAATTACATCGGCTTGGCAGAAAGCCTGTTATCAGAATTAAATATTGTAATGTGTAACAGAATATTAAATATAAGTAGGAAATTTGATTATTTCTGTAATTGTTATGTGTTATTGTAGACAATTTTAAATAAATATGTACATATTTACCTAAGTATTTTTTGTTGTTTAATAATATGCGGTGGGTATCGTGTGGTCACAAGACTCGTTTACCAAATCCTGAGATATCAATGGGTTAAACAGGGTAACCCATTAACAGAAATAAATGAAAACATAGCACAATCACTAAGTACTCAGATATTGCCAGATAATTTGAAATACTTCGTCGATATCATGTTTCAATAGCAACATGATACAATGATTATAATTTGCAAATTCTATGTTTAAAAGGCATTGCGAAAGTATAAAGAGAAAGAATTATTTAAATAGATGAATAATTAAAGATAGTAACTTCGAAATGATATACGTATTTGAATCCCTTGAAGTAAGTAATTTTATTACAATCTCATCAGAGCGTCTACTAGCTGCTTACTACTGCGTTTACTTGTCAAAATGTACACAAGTTTTAGCTATACTTTGCACTAATATATACAGCTATTTGGTTAAATTATAATTTAAGTCACCAGTAGGTAACTATAGTTAGGGCAGTATAGTCTATTTTTCCTACTTGTCTTATTCCACAAACAAATCATTACAAAATCTATTAGTTACTGCTTTCAGACAATATTCGTTTTGTAATAAATAGAGATGACAAAAAATACACAATATATAAAGACTATTCTCAATGTCTGATCTGTCAAAATTTAGATACCAGTACGCCATATTTGCTTTCTAAATGAGGCAAGTAGGAAAAAAACACTATGGCTAACCTGTCCCAAAGATCCATCCATCGTGGATCCTCTTCATGCTCAGGATCAACCAATCGCTTCTGACAGTATCTTCTTGGTCTTTCAATCAATTTCGAAGACTCACATTTCATTTTCACCTTTGATCTTTCTTGAAGGTGAAGTCTCGCGCATTTCATTGTTTAGGATATAAAAGTTTCCTGTAAAAGAAGGAGTCGTTTATTGTGTGTTAAGAGGTCAGTACGCCAATGTCAGTAGAAAGTTTCAATGTAGACCTCTGCCTACATCTTTTCTTAAATAGGCGTGAGACTCAGTATCTCTGACCGTCAAATTTCGCCAACTTCGGTTTCAAATCACATGTAAAAGCCACTACAAATATAACATTATGGCCGACTATTGGGCACAGATCTAAATAGATCTCAACCTAAACATTACCTAACTCTTTTTTTTAAATACATGTCTCGTACTAGAAAACTCTTTTACTCTAGTCCACATTCACCACCGCTGCGTATATCGAGGCACCGCATCACGTGGCATCACGGTCAATTTAAAAAGAAATAGTGTGCTCGATGTCGATGTCGTGAAGAAATGATCACAATAGCGGCAGAAGACATAATCACAAACAAATTGTTCATTTTCTTAATAAAATTTAATTAATTTTGAAACCAGATAATATACATTAGCATTGTATGATATGTTAGTTAATCATATTTATTCGAAATAATTGTTTTGGCTTCTATAGATCCTATTAAGATATCGCACAATACTTTCTAAAATATCACACATTATCCAGTTAAAATTCTGTTTTATTAAGTTAAGAGTTTATTCGTTAAAATACAAAAACATTTATACAAATGACTAGGAACTATTCATTTGCCTTGGCTAACTTATCTTATCTTATGTGGGAGCCAGTCAGTGCAGACCGGCGACACTTCGACCCAGTGGGATCTTTAGTGTCGACACTCTCCCAATAACGACTACCATAGATGTTCATGGCAGCTGGGACCAACGGCTTAACGTGCTTTCCGAGGCACGGAGCAGGCGATAATTGTCAATCAATACGCACATCATTTCGAAAAGTCATATAACTTCCGAAAGTCAGAGGTGCGCGACGTGGGTTTGAACCCGAGACTCTCTGCATTGCAGTCTGGTCTCCACACTGAGCTATCGCTGCTCTCTGCCTTGGCTAACTCTTTGACTACTACTATGGGGTACAGTTAATAAATAATTATATTGTAGCTATGAGATTCGTCATAATCTTACTTACAACGCTTTTCGCTGCAACGTACAAAATCCGCTGCCTTACTAAATTCAAATTTCTTTCCCTTATATCATTGGCCCGCGACAATAGGATAAACCGCATAGCCTAGGACTAGCACGGGCACAGAGAACTCAAATAGGCAGGTAACTCCATAAGTACACAATACAATTATTCTAGTCCACGATTACAACTACTACATACATATATTCATTGCCTACAGCCATTCAGTTACATAAACTTGCCTAAAATAACAAACATTAGAGTTCAACACAGGTTGAGTACAGTTAACAGGTAACTCAAGGTCAAATTCGTACGATTTGAATTAATTCACGTATCGTGATTAAGTACAGTTTTAAATTTTATTGTGTTTATGATATTCTATGGATCATTGTTTATAATAACTTCGAGGGTTGGCGATGCTTCAAGGACGACAACGACAAGCGATATTTCGTGGGGTTTATTAACTATTATATCGGTAACAAAGCGATTTGTATGTTAGCAATAGAATTTTGGCTTGACTATTTCAGTTTCGCGAATGGATGTGAATATTTTTGGACGTGCTGCATCGGCGTTGTCTTTCTAGATAAACTTAATGTTACTTTAGACTGGTGGTCGGCTAGTGAGTAATTATGCTGGAAATTTAACTATAGCTCCATGTTTTATTTTGGTTTACTGACCTCTTTCTTTATATAAACTCTAACTGAGCCAAATCTCACTATATATATATAGGGGTACAAAGATTTCACTACACGTATTTTTATTTTTTTAAAGCAATTTTCGCACTAGGTATAATTTCTGTTTTGCGGAGGACTTTACAAACACTCAAACAACGGACACATAAAAAAACATCCAGATTCGGAACAACCATTTGTGGATCACACAAATTTTTGTCCCGTATGGGGATCGAACCACCATACTCGGCGCGACGACCATGGTGATGCGATCACTTAAGCCACTACGCCTAGATGTTCTTCAGAACATTTGTGAAAGAAATTATTATAATGTCATGGATACTCTCTGTCAAAAGGTTAGCAACCTGAGTGAACCTGTTACAGGTTATGTAGTAATTCAATTTTCATATTTTCTGCATTAGTGTTGAGCACGAGAATATATAAAATATAGACACTAAGATTAATACGTTAGCAACTAGGTATGCAGAGTATAACATTAAGAGTTAGTAATATTACAAATTCATAAAGGAAACATATATAAATTTCAGTTAAAAGTAAATTGTTTCGTTGAATACAATATATTTTTTTAGGTTTGCATTTTCCTATCATTAACCACAATTCTTACTACAGTTTATCATGTACTAGATTTTGCCCAAGGCTTCGCTCGCGTAAATGAAGGTAATGTCAATTTTTATCCCTCGAGAACGATACTTTTCCTATGTGCTTTTTGTATTCCCGTTGTGTATACGAAATTTCCTGATGATCGGTCGCATAGTTAGGAGTGGAAGCGTAACAAACAAACTCACATTCGCATTTATAATATTATTAAGGATGCAAGCCTATATCAGTAATTTAGTCTTTCAATTTAATTATCTCATAATTTTGGACTTGCCCAAAAGAATTCTCGATCGTTAATTCATATCAGTTCATCTATCAGAGGTCCAATTCTCGTAATAAAATTGTTCAATATAAAGTTACGATCTAGTTTAGTTCTAATAAAAGTCAAATGTGAAATGAAATGCACCTTTTGTTATAGGTACTTTTGACACTGAGGCTGGATTGAAATCTTATTTTAAAAGGTTTTATTTTACGAGAATTTTGATAATGACATTGACTACCTATATCCGAAGTTAAAGATTGATTTTAAAATTTTAAAAATATTTTCTACTAGCTTTCGCCCGCGGCTTCACCCGCGTAAAAGTAGGTTAGGTTATTTAGGTACTGTTACTAGGTGATACATAGCTTCCCAAAGGTTAAAGATTTTTTAAAATGGTTTCCTTGTTTTTGAAATAAATACTTACAAACAAATAAACAAAAACCAAATCTTTCCTTTTTATAATATTAGTGTAGATATGCAACAACGTAATAACATTCTAGAAGTTTCACGTTTGCTGCAGGATCCTCTATACGGTCTTGAGATATGACTCCCTACTGTATTACGCTACAATATACGTATATCTAGTACAAAATTCAAATTAAAAAGCTTGCTATAAATTCTCATTCAGCGCATGGCAGTGGTAAATAAAAACTATTTCTAAATACTTAAGAACAGTATTCTATAAAAATAAATAAAATAAATTAAGTGTTAAGCTCAAATTGGCAATAAAATTGTACCGTCACAGACTTCGCGACGTATTTTGTCATTCTTTCTTGAGTCTATTGTTTAACATCTTTTCATTTTGGAAGCAATTATGTTTGAAGATGTTCCTCTATACCCATCTCATTCACACTAATGTTATTTTATGGATGGATTAGAAAGAGATGGGTACTATACAAGATTTTTTTTGGAAAGTATTGATAAAGGAACTACAATGTCGGCAGGATGGTGTATTTGATCTAGCAACGTAGCGGTCCACATGTTCTTGGGAATGGCTTCGCCAACGATGCAGAAAAAAGTTTCTCTCTACTTTTAATGTGCAGTCGAAATATTTTGATCGTTGCTATGCAGTACAACGTGCTAATTTTATTCTGCGCTATTTATAGACGCGGTGACCTACTTTTATTAAAAAAATTAGGTTTACACACATTCAATAAGTCGGAAAGTTTGCTGAAAAACGTATACGATTTAATGGTGACTTGACAAAGTCATTATCATCGCTTTGCATAATTACGAAGCTAAAAAAATACACGTCGGCCCTTAGTTCGTTACCTCAATAAACTATACTTTTTAAGTTGAATATCAACCTGTCACGCAAACATGTACAACATAATCAGCCTTGGCTTTGCGTTTCTTTAGTATTGAGCGTCAATTTTTTTCACGTCGTAACGTAGCTAACAACGTCAACGCTAGAAATGTCGAATATAAAGCGTTGAAACGATACTATCTGATTGTACGTATCAGCGTTATTTTCAAATGTCTTACTACGGAATGAATAATATTGAACTCTTGGTATAGTCAGGTACTTTCTTACATGATAAGTTTATATCACTGCAATTGTTAACAAAAAATTCTTATGTGGAATTTCATATGTGATAAAAGTGCAAAATACAATGCATTTCTAACGTATCAAATTCACACAGTCACGCTATTCGAAACTCGCACACAACGCCAAAATAATAGGCACAGCTGCTAGAATAGACGCACACACAGACAGCGGTGCATCGCACACGGACATCTTGGATAACAAAAAATGCATTATTATTATCCTGGCACAAGGACACCGTCTTGCACACAAATCTCAGCCCTGTATCTGTCAGGTTATGGGTGAGATTAGACGAGCAGGATGTCGTAAAACGATTAACTTAGATTTCATCCCGAAACCAAAAACGTAAATTCGAATTTCGGCTGACCTACTTTTGATATAAGAACGATTGTTGTTTGAAACACATTCTGGAATTTAAGTTTAATAATTGTTGAAAAAAAAAGCTACGTATCTCATAGGCGCCAAATGCACGTTGCACGTCCTACGATTTCTGTTGAATTTTGAGAACGAACGCGTGCGCGTGACTATGTCTTGCACATTGGTTATTAGCCAACATTTATGTTGGATTTATTTATTTGTGTATACTAAGAATAGTTAACGTTTTATTTATCTATACAAAAACCCTTTTGTCCGAGACATGGGCTATTTCTTTTAAATGATTTCTATATATTATAATCATGTAACTGTCATAGATTTGTCAACAAGATGTTTATAAAGTAAAGTAGTATTAACACTATGGTCCGTGATAGTTAGCGTGTAAGAAAAGGCAAAAGGTCACGAAATTGGTAACCAATTAAAACTTCAACTTACAAATTTACAAATTGCGAAAGAATAATTCAGTATTATACATTCTAATTAAATTTTTTGTTGCTTACATCAATAAATAAAACTCTGTATTGTCCAAAGAATGAGTTGAACTTATAAACAAGGCCTGATATCAAACAGAACTACAGTCCAAATTCCAATCGGCTCAGTTACAGTTAAAACCGATTACTCGTAATCGTGTTACACTAAGATGACTTTTAGAAGGCTCACAACTTTCACAAGAAGCTCAAAAACTTGAACAAAAGGCTTTGACCAAACTGTATAGATGTTTTGATTTAACAATTTCCACTAAACCTCGTTTGTTTCAAAAGAAAAATAAATAGAAACAATGGCGCTCAGTTGTTTCGTGAATTCATTGTTAGCATAACAAAAACATCGGTATTATTTTTAGAGACCAGCATGAAATCGACTATATTTATTACTCCTGCTTAGTTGCTTTTGCATAGTTATAAATAGATTACTATCTTTACATAATGCGGATATATTTAACTCTCTTAAATTTTAAAGCAGATCGATGTATAATATTGCTAGTTGTCATAATGTAAATACTATATGAAGTCCAAATAATATGTTGGACGCACACATGTGGATACCTTGGCTATTTTTAGTGTATTGTATGTTGCTATAAAATGCTGAACATCTCAGTGGTTCGGCATTTTGGTCTCAAGTGTCATAGTGTGAACAGTGATAGTTAAGCGAAAGGTCCGGAGAACTATCACGCAGAGATCTATAGTTACACCCGCCAGCACGTACTTATAACTTTTCGAAGTATTGTGCATAATAGTTGATTATCAAAGGGAAACTCAAGCGACATGAGCTGAGCGTGGCTTAGCCCTCGGTAGGTAAAGTTCTCGAAGTTGTATGCCAGTCCCACACAAGACAGCTTCTACCCGTACTAAGAAACCGTAGCACAGTTTATGAACAGGGCTGACATAATCAACAAAAATCTTAATATTCATCTTTGATAAGACGCCAATTTGCTGCAATTTGTCCATAAGTTTCATACTTTTACCGACGCGAACGTTTATTCAACAATGAAAACATAAAACGTGGCAGGTAAACTTTGATTTAACTGTTTTGATAACCGTTCATTACATATTTTTTAGAGCAGAGATACCCCTTCGGCATATTCAAACGTGAATATTTATATACATAATATAAATATGTATAATGAAATAACATGTCGAATCTTGACCAATTACGTATTAAGCGAAGATAATCAATATAACAACAGTTCACTTATCAACATGCGATCATCAAACCAACACATACAATGGCTGTACCCGGCATTGTCAGATGTGTCCACCTTACAACCTGTATACTGACCTTACAGGACCGTCCACTTGCGAGACCATACAATGCAACCTGTCGTTGGGTCACACAACAAAAGCGGGTCAAAGTATAAAGGTATTGATTACTACTGCATCCTAATCTTCCAATATTATCATCACAATAGGGTCCCCGTGCCCTAAGGAAACGCCACGCCCTAGTAAGCGAGTAGTTTTAAGTCATTGATTCATTCAAGACTTATAAATTATAATAAAATCTTAACGAAATCGTACATTAGATATTTCTTAATAAATGTTACGTGATCTAGGAATGATACTCACGCCAAAAATATATTATTAAAGATCATTTTTTCAGTATGTCTGCAAGATCTTCACACAAAAAGTACTGGACGGATTCTATTAAAACTTTGCATGCATAAGTCCCTATGTTCTAGTCAGCATATAGACTCTAAATTATCAGTTTATCACGCTAATTGACATGAAGATGAATGGTGAGGAATTATGCAATATGGACATGTACCAAAAACCCACGCGCACGAAATCGAGGGTACAGATAGTATTCATATATGTACTAATAAAAATATACTAATTAAAAGTTTTATTACTATACGAATAATATTTTTTTAATGCACTTGAAGTTATATTGTCCTATTCTATGCTAGTACGCAGAAATTAAATCTGGCCACTCACAATCAGCTGTGAGTTAGCAAGCACAAACTACATATGTTTGCGACCGAGAACGATTCAACCAACTTACTATAAAAATTAAATTAAAGGCCTGTGCGCAAAGCTATGCATATTCGGAGGTCTCTGGAAGGATTTTATTTGTTTTTGTAGAACCAAGTTTAAATGAATATGTATGTTTCTTTAGTAATTTATCTATGTCTATACTAATATTTTAAAGAGAAAAGATTTGGTTTCTTGTTCGTTTGTTTGTAAGAATTTAACTCAAAAACTACCCGAATGATTTTAAAAATTATTTCGCCGTTGGAAACTATATTGTCATATGTATCATTGGCTATATTTTATATTTCGCCGTTGGAAACTATATTGTCATATGTATCATTGGCTATATTTTATATTTCGCCGTTGGAAACTATATTGTCATATGTATCATTGGCTATATTTTATATTTTTTAAAGTACTGTTACTAACATAACCTAATCTAGTTTTACGCAAGTGAAGCTGCGGGAAAATGCTAGTATGTAAATAATCATATATTCGTAAAACCTTAAATAGTGTATGTATGCATTAATTTAGGTAATCTTTTATATTATGTATTGGAATATGACTTATTTGAGAAATCTAAATTTTGGAACTCATTCTTAGTAGATAATAAGGTAATTAATTATAAGAAAAATAAAGTATATAGTCTCTGCCTACCCCACTGTGAAATAAACGCTAGTCTATATAATTTGAAGCCTTGATGTTACAAAAATTAAAAAGTTTGTATCATATTATTTAAAACGCCTAGCATAAAATACTGGCAACCAATTCTAAAACATACTTTATTTCTAAAGTTTAAAATAAATGTTACACTGCATTACGTAAAACAAAACGATACTCCTTTCAAAATTGATAGTCTAATACTTTATCAAGCATTATGGAAACGAATAATGTTTCCTATTTTCACGACTACGTATATCGATGAAGAGCTAGGTAGTCCTGAATAACATATACATTTCTTCAACTCAATACTGCTCCTGATAAATGCCTGATAAATAAACTTAATATTTCCTGCAACTATGTAGAATCGATTAAAATCTGCAAAATCAGACAGCGTACACTCATTTCACTAGACTCACAGTATTTAAGCAGTATTATTATAAGAATAAATTCTCATACTTAATAATTAACTAGTTGTTATTTCATTATACTTTTTATGAAGTATGATTCGAATATCAATGGTAGTGATTTCTATACACCATACACCGGCTAAGACCCTTTGCCCTAAAATCTATATCAGACAATGCCGGGTGCGCGAATATGTAGCGACGCAGGGTAAATAAAGGGATGATATATTGTGAAGACCGATGTGATTAAAAAAAACCATTTCCCTTAGTGCTGTCAAGGTGCATTCTTATTAGTGATGTGACACAAAGTTGTCGATATGTCGACGATTTTAAGTTAAAATTTGATATTAAATTGCATCTCAGTTTAATATTAAGATCTAGTTCTAAATTTAAATGTTATGCAATTGGAATTACAAATGACGTTTTTGTTATTGATGGTCGACCTACATTATTAAGATGATCGGTAGTCATAGGTTTTGCTAAAAGTACTATTAGTTTCACCGTTTAAAATGTGGTAGGCTTATGTTAGATAGTGGACGGTATAACGTTGAGTTAATGGTGCCCATTAATTAAATAGATAATAAAATTAATCCTATACATATTGCATATTCAGTCACAAGCTCACAAACAATTAACACATAAATTCGACGATAACTCATAGAAAAAGAATTTTGGATTTAGAATTGCCTTATATAGCTTAAAATGTTTCAAGATATCGATATATCACCGCTCAAGATGTTCGACTACATCCCTATAAAATCAGGTGAAGGTAATCGTTGTGGGAATTATTACTTCTGTCTCACATTTGACAATATATCTGACTCTTTCATAAATTGTTCCACACATCCACGTAGACTTGAATGCGATAGAAGTTTGAATAGTGATTCTGATGCACTATTTGTAACAAATAATAATTGATATGAGACATGAATGATTTACTATTATTATTATTTTCATCCATTATTATTTTTGAATACCGATAATTGTAAATTATAGATTTTTATGCTATAGTTAATAGTTATTTTAGGATTGCTCGTTAGTCCAATTATATAAATTTGAGTCCACATTACGATGGGACTGTGGCTATTCAGGCTTTACTTATAGGACGACTTAGCTAAGAGTTACTAGATTTTTCTTAATGGCGTGGTAATTGGAACTATGCCCGAAACTATTATTATTCAGGCCGAAATTTACTTAAAGAAAGAGGTCCCATACCTATCCGTAACGAATGTTTAATGTTAGGTTAGATTCCATGATTATTTTTACATACATACATAGATTTACGCCTGTTTCCCAGAGGGGGAGGTAGAGACTGCTGATTTCCATTTGCTACGATCCTGACAAACTTCTCTGGCTTCATGACACGCCCGTTGGTTCAAGGAGCTTTTCGCCTGGCCTATGTCCAGAACGCCTCCGATCTGATCGAGAAACGTATTAAACGATTCTTTTTTAATCCTAACTCATATTATAAATGTGAGTTTATTTGTTTGTTTCGCTTTCATACCTTAACTACACCACCGATCATCATGAAATTTCACATACACGATGTCAGTAGTACAGAAAAGGATATAGGGTACCTTTCATCCAGAAAAAGTAATGTTCCCGAAACATAGAAAGTTATTAACAAAATCTAGATGAACGTGAACCAAGCCATTGGCAAAGTCTTGTAAGTGATAAATATTACGTTATTGTAAATAATAATTATATTAATTTGTATAAGCCATAGTTGCTGATAAATTTGTTGTAAATTGCTAGCAAACACGACACATGCAAATTATTCAACGATATCGTCATTCACCGTGATAGCGATTGACAATTATAATTATAGTTTTAATACGCACATCATTTACAAAGGTCAGGCACGAGGGTTCGGTATAAAACTGGAATAGAATTAATGGTGACTGTTCCGCGTGTTGTAAGGAATAAATTAAAATTACTTAACGTTCATTATAATTAATATTATAAATGCGAATGTGAGTTTGATTGTTTGTTACGATTTCACGTATTAACTACTCGACCAATCATTATGACATTTTGCATACATGTTGTCAGTGTACAGTATAGGATCTTTCATCTGAAAATAGTACTGGTTTTGAGCAAAGCTGCAGGTAATGATAAGCTAATGATAGTAAAACACGTATGTTGTGTGTATGTGGTAGAATATAGAATATAGTAAAACACGAACATTTGACACAAGAAGTCCATAGATTCATCGTCTAAGTTAAACGTGTTGTCATTTCCTAGTAATTAAACCTTTCTTATTTGCGTCATAAGATCTACATACATACATAGTCTCACACTTGCATAAATTTACTCCATTAGGCGTAGATAGACTTCTACCAAAAAAGGTGTGGGTTTTTATACTCTTATACATCTATATTATACCCTTACATTGCCAGGTATGGTTTTAAGTCCCACGTGATAGGATGCAAATCTATAGAGTCCCAATGAAAATTCTAGACCCAGTGCTAGTACTACGAATTAATCGACAGTAAAACACAATTACACTTTGCCTTATCCGGGTATTGAACCCGAGACCTTATGCACAGCAGTCAAATTCATAACCACTGCGCCACCGAGTGCAGTACTACAATGATATTTATATGATTGACTTAAGATTTTGTTAATACCTCGAATTCGCACAAAGCTATAATACTACTAAGGCGTAGTGTATGCTCAATGATGAGTAGACCATTCAAACCTACGTCATTTATGCAGCCAATGACTAACATGCAGCAATATAGGAAACAAAGTAATTTACAACGATATTATACACTAGATATGTCTCTCTCATAGTAATGTACTATGTGAGTTCGACAAATGGAACGTTTGTACGACAAAACTGTGCTGCGACTCACCATAGTACAAATGCACGTTAGTGCGATACATTGAAGCTTGGCATCATTCATGCGAAAAACGATTCCGTAACAATAGTTCGACACTATGGTAGTATGACAAATAAATGTGCGAAAGTACTGTGAACGCACACTACGTTGCACACTCCTCTCATAGCAAAGAACATCTGATGCTGACACCATTTTGTTATTTATAACTGGACTTGTATTTATTTTATACTAACTGTTACCTGCGACTTCGTCCGCGTAGATTTTAACTAAAAAGTGTTTGTCGCCGCGGAACCCTATTTTTTTCTAAGATCAAGGTAGCCTAAGTTACTCCTTATAACATCAGCTATCTGCTAGTGAAAGGCCTGTCAAAATCGGTTCAGCCGTTTCGGAGATTAGCCGGAACAAACAGACAGACAGACAGATAAAAATTTTAAAATTAGATACTTCATATAGGTAGCTTATATATACTTTCATATGCATTAGATAAAAAGCTGTTATTTTGACATTACAAACAGACACTTCAATTTTATTTATTTGTATAGATTATTAAATAATTAGCTTTTGCTTGTGGCTCGCGTAAAAGTACGTTAGGGTATGATAGTAATAGTCCTTTTATTTTTAAATAACATATAGCTTATGTTACTCGCTAATAATATAGCTTTCTAATGGTGAAATATATTTTTAAATCAGTTATATTGTCGGCCTCGGTGGCGTAGTGGTTAGTGTAACCGACTGCCACGCCTGAGGTCGCGGGTTCGATTCCCGCACAAGTCAAACATTTGTGTGCATGAACATGGATGTTTGTCTTGGTCTGGGTGTTTCTATGTATAATATTTATGTATTTACAAAAAAAAAGTATATATGTATGTTTATCCATTGTCTAGTACCCATAGTACAAGCTCTGCTTAGTTTGGGCTAGATGGTGTTGTGTGTATGTGGTAGAATATTATTATTATTATTATTATTATTGTTTTTAGTTTTTGAGTTAAACCCTTACAAACAAACGAACAAAAAATTTAACCTTTCCTCTTTATAATATTAGTATATATATACATAAGTTGCTATAGAAACATACATACATTTAACATATTCATTTACATTTGGCTCTACAAAAACAAATAAAATCCGCTCGAATTTAATTTTGATAGTAAGTCGTAGAAAGAGTTGGTTGCCTCGCTTTCCGGTGGCAAACCACAGTTTGTGCTAACTCACAGCTGATTGTAAGTGGCCAGATGTAATTTCTGTATCAGGCAAATTGTTGTTGAGTTTTATTGTCTATATCTGCTGCTTACTAACACAGAATCGGACAATATAACATTGAGTGCATTAAAAAATATTATTCGTATTAAAACTTTTTAATGAGGATATTTATTATTATTGCTAACCCTTTCTGTACTCTCGACTTCATGCGCATTAACAAACAAACAAGAAATCAAATCTTTCCTCTTTATAATATTAGTATAAATAAGTAGCACGATAGATATTGAAAGACCTTTCGTGAAGAGATACCTATCATGTGAATAACGCGCTTTAAATTATTTGCAAGTGATTTTGTTGAACCAATTTTGTTTTGAGGCCAATAGAATAACGTCCTGGCCATTTCAATCAACACCTTTCTTTCTTTTTTAAATATTACTAGCAATTTGGGTTACAAATTACTAATATTCTTGTTAACTCCTCCAGATAACCTAGAATGCTTGTATTAGAAGTGGGTTCACGTCAGTAGTGCAATAGGTGGGATTCAAACCCGCGACCTTTCGATCGCAAGTCCAATGCCTTATCCATTGGGCTACCGCCGCTTTTGCATTTTCAATCTACACTTTGCGTGCACTAGGTACTAACATATCTGCTTCTTTTCTATATATACCTAATATCATTATTTCCTCAAATATTGTATTACATTTACGCGAATTAATTAAACAATGAAATTAAACTACTTTATACGGATTATGTCGCGTTGTTTATTTTAAAACACTTTTATAATCTTAACTACAATTTAAGCTATTTAAATTAATTAAAACTATTTTTATATAAGTCTACACTTTTCCACGACGCGACGTTTCGGTTGCTTTACAGCAGTCACGGGGAGTCTTCCCGTAGTCTTTCTTAAACTAAATCTATTACTAGACAAAACCTAACGGTTGAAATATTTACTAACGTCTAATACAAACATTTTGTTTAAAACGAGTAGTCTGTTTAGCTTATGGAGTTGCCATAATACATAATTTAGCCCATGACAATATTTATTACTTAGTCTGGCTCGATATTAATGGTAAACACGACAGACAATAGCCATACTTAGATGCTTTCGTGACACTCGATTTACTTATTAAATGTAAAACTGGTTTAAATACGGCGATGTCGATAATTATCACGGGTCTATAGGGTCACGGGTGTTTAAGTTTTAGGCAGACGTGAATATGCTTATTTTATACTAGATTTTGCTCACGGCTTCGCTTGCTTAAATCTAGATTTCGTCGATTAATTTCTATCCCTCCGGGACAATTTTTTCTGGATGTTTGTACCTTATGTACTTTCTATACCCATGACAAAGTGTTATTTAAGTGAAATTTCATGATTATTGGTACTACTGGGCAAAGCACGAGTGTTCAATTTTATGATAATTAAGTAAAAAATAAACGGAACCAATACTCTTTGATCCATGAAATCGAATCTCAGAGACAGTCTCGGTTACATTTACACTAACCCACCGAGCAAGGACGCTGTCTTAACTGTAGTAAGAAATAAGGTACATCTTAGAATTAATTCTAAAAAAATATTCTCTGTTTTTAGTTAATAATAATATATAATATAATAAAACGTTTATTTCAAATCTGTGCCTCCTGTGATGAGTAATATAAGTTGAGTTGTACCCTTTTTGTGATTTTTACATAGAAATGATCAGAAAAAATTAGGATTTTTTTTATCTAACTCACGTTCTTCTATCTACCATAGTTTCGGAGATAATTTTGTGCAAAGTGATATAACTGACTGGATTTTTGCAAAAATATCGTGAATAAAGATATATTGCAAGTTGTAACCTTTATAAGTAAATGCTCCACACATTATTTTTTGTGTTTCATGATATAAGTGTGATATATATTTATTTGCACATTTAATTTTTCATCTTACACAAAGACAACTTATAAGTGCAACATAATTTAACTGTAGTTGTATCATTTATCACATTATAGAGGAGGATGTATTAGAAATAAAAAAGGTACAAGTTATATGTTTTTAAACAATTACTTTAAATCTATAATATTGACCACAAAAATGTAAATGAATAGTGAAAGTGAATGTTTTTATCTACAAAAATAAGTACTAAAGTTAATCTTAGCTCACTTAGAACACGAACTAGATTTTTTAAAATCTTGTTTTTGTTTTCCTATAAAGTGTTGATTTTTGACTTGTATCACTTGTCACAGGAGGCACAGAAATTCTCTTTTAACACATTGATCCTAATTTTTATTAAAAAGTGTTTAGATGTTTTGTCAGTTATTTAACAAGTGGCTCCTTAAAAAGAAGAGACCTAAGAAACCTAACATTCTAGGAGTTGGAATGATTGCAAACTAGTTGACATAGACTCGCTTTGGAATTGGTTTATTGAATTATTTCATTCATAAGCTACACAAGAATCTACACACGATAAGTTAGAGCCAGTAGCATTTGCTTTGTTAAGAAATAATATAGTGATATACGCAGAAATCCGCAGAAAGGGTACGTTCTGTGGATTTCAGTAATTTAGTAAACTCACTAACCTATAAATTTTGACGTTCATAAGTGTTACTTTGTGACCTAAATTAATAAATGATTTTTGACTTAAGTTTTGACTTTCTGTCTTTATGACTAAATAACTTTTTTCTTCATAGCTTTCTTCTATACATACATTTCTAGGGTGAGAGATGATTACTCGTGTGCGAGTTGTCGCAAACTAAAAATCGTCTTCCTACCTAGAAATGATATTAACATTTCCGCCATATATTTATTTATTTACTTATTTAAAACTTTATACACAAAATAGTACATCGGCGGACTTAATTCCACAGGCTTTATCTACCAGTCAACTATTGGGTGATGCAGAGACAAAAAGTAGTAGGTACATACACATGAAATATACACTTACATATACTAAACATACATACATACATAGATTCACGCCTGTTTCCCAGAGGGGTAGACAGAGACTACGGATTTCCATTTACTACGATCCTGACACACTTCTCTGGCTTCATTCACTTTCATCGCATTCCTCATAAACGCCCGCCGGTTCAAGGAGCTCTTAACCTGGCCTTTGTCCAGGACGCCTCCGATCTGGTCGAGAAACGTTCGCCTAAGTTTTCCTCTTGCGACTGTTCCATTCACACTAGCCTTATAAACTTTCTTAGTCAGTCTTTCCTCGTCCATTCTTTCTACATGTCCAAACCAGCTTAACATACCCTTTTCTATTCTTGTAACTATATCCACTTTCATGCCGCATCTCTCTCTAATCACACTATTTCTTATTCTATCTTTCAGAGTCACACCACATATGCTTCTCAACGCTCTCATTTCTACAGCATTTATTCTGCTCTCATGCTTCTTTTGCCATACCCAACTTTCACTTCCATACATAAGTGTGGGCACTAATAGTCCTCTATGAACAGCCAAACGTGCCTTTTCGGATACATTTCGACTGTTCATAAAAGCGCGTAAGGCTCCATTCACTTTGTTGCCAGCAATCGTTCTCCTTTCAATATCTCCGTCATGTTTACCATCCCTTGTAAACTAAACATATACTAAAGAATATCATAATAGTAACGATATAGTATGTAATTTAAATAAAATATATACAAATATATATACATACATACGTATTATATTATTGATGAGATGAATCTGATAAACTGTCAAGGAGGAGAGCACGTACTTTCACCTTGAAAGTGTAACGGTTTGTGGAAATCCTGACTTCATAATGGAGCACATTCCATAGTAAAACGGACTGGACGAGGAAGGAAGAATGTAGAAAATCAGATGTGTGGGAGGGACAAAGTAAAAGAAGGTTATAGGTAAATATTACTTCAAAAAGAGATGGTATCTATAAATCCCTAGGTATAGTACCGACCTATACTAAAATAATTTATTGTAAATGTCTCTTATTATTATTCATTCCACTATATTAATTTAATTGACCTTATTGATCGCGGTCAAATAAGTTTAAATAATTAGGGTTGACCGTTATTCTTTTTTAACGGGACACAAGCCACAAATACTGAATATAGTGGTCGATAGGGTCATCCGTAAATTTTTGGATCACTTGGACTCTATTTAATTTCTTTGTGTAATTTTTGTGTCATTATGTAATAGAAAAGGTTAATAGTCATTATATGGAGTGAAAGATTATTGACTTCTATTGTTGTTGTGGAGATGACCTGCCTTGACCATATCGAGTTGTTCGGGGATGGAGGCGCGCGGTTATATAATAATATCTATAAAATAAAACGTGAAAAGTAAATTGCACGCATGCAGAAGTATGGGATTTTGGTAATAATTAAAGATAGACTTTACTGCGCTCATACTGCATACAAATGGAAATGGATCCCAAAAAACTAAAATTAATAATTTAGTTTACATTAGTAAATTAAGTATTTCGAATACGAGGCGACCGCTAGCATGCATGAATCCTAATCCTAACAAATATTATAAACTAGATGTTCCCGCGGTTTCACCCGCGTCTATCGTTACTGCGACGCCCCTGTGGGTCGTAGCGTGATGTTATATAACCTATAGCCTTCCTCGATAAATAGGCTATCCAACACTAAAAGAATTTTTCAAATCGAACCAGTAGTAATCACGCAGAATAAACCAGGAAAAAACATCGTTTGCACTATGTCTGTAATGGGTAATTATTTTGCTGCAATGTTATTTTAAAACTGCGATATTTCCTAAGATATTCATTGAAATCGAATGATGTAAAGGGCTATTTTGTTTTAAATTAAATACTTGTGATGAATAACGTATTTATTAAGATAGGATTAATATCATGTTTATAAAAATACCTTCGCAAATAATGCATTATTTTAGAACAAATTTTGTTAGCATAAAAATGGTTATAGTGAGCTAACCTTAAAAGATAGACATATGCTGTCGCGGACTTTTTTTTAGAACATTTAAAGGGGAACAATTCCATCATACATGATTTTTGCGAAACTTTAACTGTTTACGCAGCGCACGCAGTGGAAGCTCTCAAAAGAAAAAAATACCCTCCGATTTTGAAACATTCTTCATTGGTGCTCCTCTCCTATTGATCTTAGCATGATGATATATAGTCTATAGCCTTCCTCGATAAATGGGCTATCTAACACTGAAAGAAGTTTTCAAATCGGACCAGTAGTTCCTGAGATTAGCGCGTTCAAGCAAACAAACAAACAAACTCTTTTATAATTTTAGTATAGATGTGAACATGACTTTGTTCGTTTGTTACACTTTAACGCCTTAACTCCTACACCGATCATTATGAAATTTCGCATACACGTTGTAAGAGGAACAAAAAAGGATGTAGGGTACCTTTTATCCAGAACAGAGAACTGTGACTAACCTAAACTAGCCTACATTTACGCAAGTGAAGCCGCGGGCAAATTCTAGTTAGTTAATAAAAACTATACGGCTCTTCCTATTGTATGCAAGGGCTGTATTACCATATCTTAAAAGCAATGTTACTTAATGCGCGAGAGCAAAACAGTGCTACACAGTTTGTAAAGTGCTGTCTCGTTCATAGCGATGGTGGTAAAGCAGTGTAGTCACACATTTCAACACAACAAAAAAGGAATAGATGCACCAATGCCAGGCATAGAGTCCATGGCCTTTTTATATAGTACAGCACATTTTTAAGAAATCAAAAAGTATCATCTATGGACTTTTGACGTTCATAAGTATTATTTGTGACCTACATGAATATATGACTTTTGACTTTGACTTTGAACTCTTCATCTACACGCCGTGAAAATCTATACTATATGTATGTGCTAAAGGGATAGGCAGAGGTTTATTTTGCCAGCTATGGTTTTAAAGTCCCACGTGATATAGGGCGATCCTACTGGCGTCTACCAGGATCCTGGAAGACCTGTTTCAGAATCCGTGATGCTACTGAGAATTTCTTGGCAGAAAAAGTTAATTACACTTTGCTCGAGCTGGAAATCACACACGCCACAGGGTGGTAAAACTATATTTATGTATAGTGCCGGCACAACTTGATATATTTCCTTATGCCTGGTTGCAATGCAAACGTTGCATCCCTATCATATTATAAACCTATCAAGAAAAGGGATTTGCTAAAAAACTCGTTCTGTAACACCTCATTGCTTTTTAAGAAGACCGAGAAGTATATCTCAAACTTCTTTAAATTACTATTCAATACGTTCTGGAAGGGAATTATAGCTTACGACATAATAACAAAAAAAATATTGTATAAAAATGTTAATGAAGTAGATGATTTAATACTAGCTCATAAAATAGTTCATAACTAACCGTCGGGACGTAATGAAATGCAAAACAGCATTGCAAAGAGGTTCAAGTTTCGCAATAAAAACATAGTTTATATTTATCTATGGGCTTCCATATGTGACTGCTGACGTATTTTTGCGCGGCTAACGTAGATTTATGCGAGCCTGTCACGACACGTGCTTCATTCGATGCGTAACAAGACCGAGTAGAATGCCGGCTAATATATATACTACTTATAGGAGCTTCTCAACGAGCAATTTGACTGCGATAATTCTAACTATAGATCGACTATATGGCAAAGAGCTAAACTTCGAACGTCCGATGCATTCAAATTTTTTTATAATTTAAAAACATTTGAATTGGCCGTCAAATGTTTTTGAGCTGAAAAACATTTGAATACGTTGGCCGGCCGTTCGAAATTTAGTTATTTATAATATGGCTGTAACTGCCAGCCAGTATATAGCAACTACACATTGCAGTAAATATAATGCTCCTATAGCTCGTATATATATCGCTTTACTATGATATACGTTTATGTCACAGGCTTATATTGATATCCTACTTATATTATAAATTTAAAAGTTTTAAAGGTATTTCTGTGTGTTTGTTACTCAGTCACGCGTAAACCGTGAGACTGATTTGTACATACTGGATTGATAAAGGCGAGGCTGCAGTTAAAACTGGTACATGATAGTCACGAAAATGAGCTTTCTGACTATGTTTGATACATAATTGTTTCTGAAGTGAAAACTTCTTTAGGCGCGTTGAGCATTTCTTGGGTGAACAAAAATCATAGAACTCACGTCATCGTCATGCTTCGTCATCGTCACGCCTCCACGCTTTCCATTTTTGAATTACTTTAGAATATTAACAATATCTCAGAAATCGTGCGTCTTACGCAAAAAATAACGAAATTTTGACCCCCTTAATAACCCATAAGATAGTATCAGGAATCCGACCCGCCCCTCCTTTTTCTTTTGTTTTTTTGTTTGTTTATAACGTAGTGTTTATGATCAAGGATTAAAGTTTTCACTTCTATCGGCAGTCCCCAAAGACTGACACAATTTTTTTTTAATCATGCGTTTACCAAGATCTTGGGTTGCATTTAGCGTTACTAATGCAGTGCACACCTAACCCGGGACCCACAATACAGATATTGATTAGATTACGCTATTTTGCAATGTATAGATTAGAACTAATGTAAACTTTATAAAATTATCATCAAATGAATTAGATATTCCTCAATTATTGTGTCTTGTTGGTCCCGTGACATAATTATTATGCGTTAACGCTTACGACCGATCGTAAGAGTCGATTGCCGGATCAAACAAAATGTAATTGTATTTTTTATTTCGGTTTTATCAGCACAGAGTGAAAACAGTAACTTATTGATTCAAACAGTTATCCTATCCGAGTTATTTACCACATGTTTCTATACCTATTATAAAAATACTGTACTGCCATTAAAACAGACTGCCATGTTTTACTAATCTTGTTAATTTTAAACACAGCCGTTTATCCGCGTAGCAATACTTAAAGCATGAATACTAAGAACAGGCCAATAATAAACAGCCATAAAAAATAAAATTATTCGCTGAAAGCTTTTTAAATACGTTGCTAGAACTGCACACTGCCCATAAAACAATTAAGAGAAAATGTATACGACTGTACTAAATACTAAAATAGTTGCAGTGTAATTTGGACAATAGACACTGCAACGTTCGGCACCTTTGTCGGTCGCCTTTGTTGACATCAAAGGGGCCGCGTGGCCGCTCGATACGCATGTTTACCTTGGAAGCATTAAAATCGATTCTGTGTGAAATATATTAGTCGCAAATTGTTCAGGGAATAGTTTATTTGACTTGAGTCGGGGTGTTAAACGTTTATCGAGTATGCTTTATTACGATTGACTCACGCACTTTTAGTGACATATATAGTCATACGGAACACGTGGATATACAACATTAAAAGTAAATATATACTCGTACTAGTATAACATTATTAGTCTTGTCAGATCTAACAGATCTGCTATTTATAAACTTATAAATAGCAGATCATGTACCTACATGTGAGTGAGTGGTGAGGCTTTTCCTGTTATTTATAAAACCTTTGCTACTACTAGTAGAGAGAGATTATCTTTACAAAAAATCCTATATCTTTTGTTGAGAAGAGAGTTAGGTCTCAAGATCGTTCATAAACTTAACCATAAACTTATGCTGCCGGAATATTGATACAGATTTAATTCAGAGTTTTCTTAAAGGATTTGTAAAATTTGTTCAGCTAAAATAATGTTTAGATTTATCTATTAGATAAAATCTTTGAATATGACTACTGTGCATGAGGGCATGAGGTGAGGGTTTGATTTCCCGGCTATTAATTTAAGGTGAATCAATCTTGTAGCAGGCATCGGTGGCGCATCAGAGAGACGGCCGAAGTACGACAGAGAGACCTTTTGAGTGAACTCTGCACGCATCATTGAGCTTCAGACAAATGTGTCGAGGCATCGAAATGAGCTATGTATTATTGGTTATTCCTGTAAGGAGAGTATCAGCATGGTGATAAGAACTTTGCCTGGTGGATAGTAATAGGCTCGCTCCCTATTGTGTGGTAACAGATAGCAGAATTTTGATGTAATATAGATATTTCTACGCCTATTGCAAAGTGCACGTATGCATGTATGTAAAATATCTATCCGTCATAGTGTAATTTATTGTAACATAATATAGGAATCAATTATATTTATAATAGATAATATCAGCCCTGTATGAAACAGTCCCACTACTGGGCACGGGCCTCCTCTCAGTGTGAGAAAGGTTATGCTAAAGTCTACCACGCTGGTCCTTTGCGGGTTGCCAGACTTCACATATCTTTGAGAACATTATGGAGAACCCTCAGACATGCAGGATTCCTCAGGAGGTTTACCTTCACCGTTAAAGCGAACGATAATTAACTATTTAATCGCACATAACTTCGAAACGTCAGAGGTGCGTGTCTTGAGATCGAACTTGACACCTCTGTGAGGCAGTCCAACGGTCTCTCACTAAGCTACCGCTGCTCGATGCAATTATATTTATATTTATTTTAATTTTATCGGGGCATGAAGACAGGTCTCCAAAATAATCAGCAATCGTTTATACTTTGTTTCTATTTAATTAATATGTTTATAAATCACAGCATTAGCCGTCATAGCTTTAGTTTCACAAACAGCATATGCTTGCATGAGATGCAAAAAGCTGGCGTGGACTGCATAAGTAAGTTACTCGGACTTACTACCTACACGGATTCAACGTTCTGATGGCGGTACATACAATCTGCGAAACTACCCTATCTAGCTTATATTACCTGTATACAAGAGTGCAAATTCACTCAAGTAAAAAGTAGTTAAAATTTATAATTATTTAACAATTATTAACATAATAGTAGCACATAATTATACTAACGATTAACAAAATCGACTAACTAACTAATTGCAGTCAATAACAACATACTTCAGCTATTAAAGCTAGTAAAAGTTACTTAAACAGATTTGAATATTAATTACAGATACAAGTCTGAAATAACTAGACTTTATGACAATACTGCACAATGACAATAATAGCTCATTGGCCCTTTCGCATGAATTGGGCGACACGACAATAGTTAATAAAAAAAAATATTTGTCGATTTGCACACATCAGTATAATTTGAGTACGGAACGAACCGGTTTGCAAATGAAGGAGTGCGGGTGTTTTTAAAAGTGTTGTTCCGCACAATTAATGCGAATCGAACAATAAGCCACGAGGATGTGTTATCTATGCTTACAATATTTCTATACTATAAGTAGATTTTTATAAAATTATTTGTTGACCCGGCAAACGTTGTTCTTACCTAGCGGTATGAAATATAACTATATTATAGTATTGTAGTTTATAACCTATGAGAATAGGTTGTAAACTACAACCAATTCTCATAGGTATATAGATATATGATATGGTAGGTACCAAATATATATAAAAAAGCTATAAAAATCGTTCGAGCGATTTCGGAGGAATGCGACCACAAACACCATGACACAAAATTTATATATATATATATAGATTATCATCTTATTATATGCAGCGAATTTTCTTTTTGTTCCAATCGAGTATCAAATCTGGGACCTGACGATAGTCGCAAACACAAGCCAAACTTATACCTACTTATACCACGGAGCCAGCGAGGTCGTTACATATAGAATAACACGAAGGAGATAATCATCCTAAAATTACAGTTATTAAAGTTTGTGAAGGTATTTGAATGTTGTTACTAAATCACGCAGAAACTGCTGAACAGATTTAAATAAAACTTAACACAAAGATAGACCATGTCCTGGATAAACAAACTAATTATTATTTTAAATTTTAAACCGGTAATGCGTTTGCGAAAGATTCACGCCAGCAAAGTGGCAAGAAAAACTAGTTACTAAAACAGTTACAAAATAATATAGCGTGTTATGTTATATTCCACACATTTATAAAAATAACAATAACATTTCCGCTCCTTTACCAGGAACAAAACTGTTGACCTTTTAATATCTTTGATTACACCGCATTTAATATAAAAAGCTACTTCATTGACGGGTTATTAACTTGTCAGACTTGTGCAACATAATAACTAAGTTCAGATTACCCACGCATGCACTTCAAATATTTCATTAATCAAATAAATGCCACAAATTAATCATATCGCATAGCAACACAAAAACATATTTACAAATTATTTATAAACAAAAACTATATCACACATGCACTTAATTAAATAAAACACTGGGGCGTACAACCGAGACATTCATATAAAAAAAAAGAAAAGACACTGGCTAAAAACAAACTGCATAGAAAATTAGGAAAAAAATATTAGTTAGTGGTAAAAGTTTTACCGTGAGACGCGAGGGTTGTTACCGAGGAACGTTTTCATTGAACCGCGCCGCGTCGCCTTCTACCGCGCTACGGCGCAAATATCCTATAATAATAGCCTTTTGATCCGGCTAAGGCACGTTCATAATTCGACTAATACGCAAAATTGTTACAAAATTACGGGGAAATTAGAAAATTGCGCCGTTGCTACGGGTTTTTCGTAGAGATTTCGTAGAAGCTCGTAGCTTCATTGTAATTGATTAATTTAGTTGTTTGTTTTACAAGCGAGCCGTAGCAAGGTATTAAATGTTAGATATTATGTCTTTCGTATCTCTACAATAATTATGATTCAATTTATACCTATAGCAAAATATATTATGTGTATATCGAGATTTCTTGTTAAACTTTACTGAATATAAATGCTGGAAAAGTATTTTAGGCTAATTCAAGGGTGAATAAAAGTAATTTAATTGTATGCTTATATAATATTTAAATTATTATATACTTTTCAAAATTATTTTGAAAGCAATATAAATCCAGATAATTAATTTATTTTTATATATCTAAATAACAAATAATTATTTAATCTTCATAAATCATTCAAAGACGACGTAAATATAAGAATTTCATTCCTAGTTTACCAAAAAAGCCACAGAAATATTGTGGCTGTTAAATTTAGCCAAGTAGTATAACCAACCATGTGTACATGCCTTTTTATTCACGAACAACTCAAATAAAAGCCATCGCATTGTACACAAAGCCTTATAGCGTGCGAACGATCGTAACTCTCATACAAGGTGTCCCACTTCTGTTTTACTTGTCGCTTTTATGTTCTAGACTCATGCTAGACGTTTCCAGTCTAGTATTTGTTGTATGGAAACTTATGAACGCATAACTTTCAGCTGACAAAGTAAGTTGTTTGCTGATTTGTTCCAATACCAGTTTATATTTCTACTTTATACCCAAGGTTTTGCTCGCTACTTCGTATGCGTAGAATTTGTAGGTAGGTCCTATCTAGGGACCTAACTATATTGGTTGATTTGGCATGTAATATTCGCTTTCTAGGCGACGTATCAAGATTAAACATGCATCAGATTTTACGTTAGACCTTCAGCAATATAACTGTGACAACTGTATTCTATTTTGTTAAGTAGTTTTTGTGTGAGAGGGCTTGATTACCTATTTATAAACATGGGCTACTTCTACAATGTGCACTCAAACTTAGAATAACTTTTATAAATTGTTGTCTAATCTGAGAATTTTCAATCTTCAGTACAACTATAGAACCAATATGAACATTCAAACCACTGCGTTACATATGCATTCAAAGAAACGGTTCAAAACATGGATCAAACTATGGAAATACTTGGACATCCACTATTGCAACCAGAACTCCTTAAAGAGACGCGTTAGGAAATAAAGAACAATAGCTTTTGTTCCTTAACCTAGCTACAAATCAATACCACCGTTACAGATTCAGGCTTAGACCAGGCAATATCTCGTGCTGCCATGGTCTATAATCTAATCTAACTGCTTACTTACTATCAGAATCCTTGCTACTTACTTATGCGGGATCTTTCTGTCAAGTAATGCTTAGTTACAGCACGGCAATTTGTCTTCTATTACGTAGAGCACTAGCATTTGCTCGCGACTTCGCTCGCGTAAAAGTATGTTAGGTTATGTTACTAACAGTACCTTATAAATAAAATTTAGTGTATGTTAGGTACTCAGTGATAATATTGCTTTCTAATTGTGAAAGAATTTTTAAAATCCGTTAAGTAGTTTTTGAGTTAAATCATTACTAACAAAAAACCTAATCTTTCCTCTTTATAATATTATTAATATTAGTATGGATAACAAAGTTGAAGAGATCAGTGTGTCATATTCGACAAAACCTTGATGGTGCTTATACACCACATAATATGTGGTTGGCACATACTACGTATCTTATCTTATGTGGGGGCCAGTCAGTGCAGACCGGCGACACTTCGACCCAGTGGGATCTTTTGTGTCAACACTCTCCCATAACGACTGCCATAGAAGTTCATGGTAGCCGGGAACAACGGCTTAACGTGCTTTCCGAGGCACGGAGCAGGCGATAATTGTCGATCAATACGCACATCATTTCGAAGAGTCATATAACTTCCGAAAGTCACAGGTGCGCGACGTGGGTTCGAACCCGAGACCCTCTACATTGCAGTATGTTGGTGCATACTACGTAAGCGCGGCGTACAACTTTTAGTTAATCGTATCAGTATGCGCGGTCAGCTCACTTTTCTAAAGAAGCATGTTATGCCATGAGCCCTGTCGGTAAAGGACTACCATAGTACATGGAACTGAACTACCAAGCACTATACCTAACGATCCGTCGTTAATACAACATATCTTGAAGCTTACCAGCCAAGACTGGAAAAGGCAATCAAATTAAAAGTATACCCAAAGTAGATGCCTTATTTTATCGTGATAGCAAATCACTACCACAACCAAATAAAAGTTCTTTGCCATTGTCTGATTTACTAAATTCTTCCAGCATAATAATAACGAAACGACATTTTAAAGAAGACTTTGTTATAACAATGAGGTAGTGTACGTAGTTTGCATAATTACAGTCAATACGAGAATCGATACGGTGTTTATAAAGTTCGAATTCAGACTACAGCCCAATGAAATATAATTTAGTAGTTACTGTCTGTGAAATATCCATGGTAACGCATACCGGAGATGGTAAGTATCCTATGTGTTTATCCAAAAGATGGGCTATCGGTGAATCCAGTTTCTTCTAAATCTGTTCAATGGTTTACGCGTAATTGAATAACAAACCAACAAGTTTGGGTCCTCATACTTCTGCCGAATGACCAAGGCATGGAATTCTCTGCCAAGGCACGTGTTTCCTTCTTCCTTCAATCCTGGGTCCTTTAAGCGGGGCGTGAAAAAGCACCTTCTCAGGCCGTCAAAGTAGAGACCTCAACATCGCCTGGGCTGCTATGATAGCAGTGTGGAGGCCATTGCTCTTAGACCACACGACTGTTTACCATCAGGTGGAGTGTGGTCATTTTGATGAGCAAAATAAAAAATAAAAAAATCATACTTACAAATCTTCACATTTGCAATATTAAGATAATATTCGTATGTTCATTATCAAAAGAAATATACTAATACGATATATGTTCCATCTGATGGTAAGCCGTTATAGGGTATGAAGACTAGCCTTATTAAGGGTATGATGACATTTGTGTATTAACGCTTCATAAAAGATAACAAGACTAAGTAGACTATAGACCACGAGAAAGATAGAATATATTACCGCATAAATTATAAGAAATATACTCGTGTATACGAACGTATTCCAACTCAGACTTTTATCAGACACGTGTTTTAAAGGAATAGAAAATGTTAATTTATATCAATAATACATACCTGTTTTAATTAGCTGACACTTATAGCGAAAAAGCTTCCAAAATGTATGGCTTCTTCATATTTTGGAAATTAAATATTCTACAAGAATGCTAAACTGAAAATAAACAGATATTGGTGTAAAGAGCTATTACGCATATCCACCTACGTTTGAGGAACCGTGCATTTAACTTACGAAAAAGAGTTGACGATAACCAATTTGTGAAAAGATGAATTTGGAACGTAAAAGCTATACTATTCGACATGTTATGAATCAGGAATAGTTTCAGTCCCTGAAACTTTAACCATTAATATTTAAAGAATTGATGATTACAATTACAATTCTGCAAATAATAAATGGTTAAAATTCCTTGGCCTTTCAAACAATGTATGCTGTTCTATCAACATCTGCCGCGCAAATCACCTATTTCCACCAGGAAGAACCTACGTTATATATATTGACATAATATTAGGCTACAATTACCTTTTCAACAATGGTTAAAACGACAGCTCCTACTCAGAGGCGCCATTACAACTGAGGAGACACTAACTTATGTATTATTACTAGATGAACAAATCTGAGGTGACTTGAGTAGCCAATTACCACTATCGCGTCAGTTACATGACGTAGTTAAGTGATTAAATGCGACAACACAAGCCTAACTAACAAGTTAACCTATGTTTCGTAATCAGTTGACATTAACATTCTAGAGCATTCGACCTACAATTACTAGCAAATGCTATAACTTACTCTAAAGCTTAATAAATAGGTCTTAAAACATAATGAAATGTCTCCTTTAAATTGATTGATAATAATCGTAAACTACCTTAGAAATTGTTCGAACATAAATTGCAAGGAAAAAATCTTCGACCACCCATATTGTGGCAAGGAGAATTTGTCTCTTTCTCTCGCACTGGTTCCTCTATCCACCCGTCTCTGTCTATGTCGTTTTAAAACCATTTGTTTGTCTATTATTAACATTGCTGTTTTGGGGTGGTCTTTTTATTTTTTCTGTGTTACATTAATTTACAAAACGACTTTGTGTTGTTATAATATCGTTGGTACTTTTGAATGCCAATGATTTACTTATTTGTTTTATTACGTTTTAGTATGTACATACTTAATAAATAAATTGATTTATTAGGCTGCTGATATTAAGGCGTATTATTTTTTATGTCCGACCTTTTCTATAGCACTAAGGATAGTGCAACTGTTTCAGTTATATTCAGACTAATACATTAATTAACTTTAGCTACATATTGCAACAGTACTTTACTCAGAATAATTTACAGACTTAAAAGTCAAACGAATATACCAGCATAATTTGCCACTAGTATCAAAAACAAATGATAATTTATAAATTAAAGAATGATATTTAAAAAAAATATATCATTGATATCCGAATACGGATGATGAATTGCATAATATCAGTGTTATATTAATAAGATAAGATTTTCGGAGCTATTGTGAATTTAGTTTCTTTGGATACTAACTCAACTCCCATTAAAGAATTTAATATAACGATATAACGTTTTAATATATAATAGATACTACTGTTTATTATAATTAGTCTAAGTTACTTCACAATAGATTCAGCCACCTTTGATATAATTTATTTACTTCGTGTAAAAGTTAAGTAACAAACTTCAAAAACTGCGCTCAAAGTTGCTTGCTTGCAAATTGTCGTATTCTTTATAAATTGTTTTCTTTTATTACAATAGTTTGATCAGCCTTGTACTTTGTAGTGCAATTTTTGAAATGTGTATTTGTTATATTGTTCATTCTTTTGCCAAGTGTAAAATGGTGGAGTTGATCGCTTGCGGTTTAGATAATCGCGGTCGTAACACGAAGTCTTAAAGGCAGGGACACTACAAGCGCAATTATTAATGTTCATACATTGTTCAAATATAATATGATACTGTCTTTTTAAATTAGTATGAGATTAGTTGCTAAAGTTTGGCGTGACACTGTGCTTTATGATGTTTTTTATAGTAACGAATCCTAATGGTCTTCTTTCAGCTGGGGATTGGCGGAGGGAGGTTTTCTTCTCTTTGCCTATAGCGAGGAGAAGAGTCGATTCAGCAATCACCGGTATCCCGGCATGCACCGACCCATCGTATATATTAAATAGGTCCCTAAAGTCATATAAATTGGGCAAATTAAATAATTGTTCGATAATTTGATTTGATTTGTTTGTATGGAGTGATAAATGCGTTAAATTATCTGTTATTTTAATCCTCACCAATATTAAAAATGCGAACGTTGGTTTATATATTTGCTTGTTTGTTACGCTTTTATGCCTTAACTACTCTTGACGCCTTAAGTACTCGACCGATTATCTTAAAATTTCGCATACACGTCAGAGGTTACAGAAAAGAACATAGGATACTTTTCATCCAGAAATAAAGCACTGTTGCCGATGTATGGCATTTTATTTACATAACCTTTATTAACGTGAACGAAGCCGCGAGTAGAATCTAGTATAATTATATATAGTATATACAATTAGACCAAGTTCTCATATTTTACTCTACAGAACACAGACAGGCTAACACCGCGCTGCGCTTCTACTATTAGTACAATAATAGCTAGTTTCTGACCGCGATTTTACCCGCTTGAAACTCACTGGATCTCGCATAAAACCAATGCATACCGTGATAAATAGTAGTGTGTTAATACAGAACAAGTTTCAAACAAATCTATGTTTTAGTATTATGTAGACAACTCCAACTCTGGGATTAATGTTTGTACATTTAAACAAGGGACAAAAAAACATGGATGTCCTGATTCAGGTGTTCTTTGTGTCCGTTGTTTGAATATTTGTGAAGTCAGTCAGAAATATTTTGAGTCTGGACTCAGGACATCTATTTCATCATCATCATTATCATGTCAGCCAAAAGACGTCCAGTGCTGGACATAGGCCTCCCCCAAGGTTTTCCACACAGGCCGGTCTTGGGCCACCCGCATCCAACCGCTTCCCGCGACCTTTACCAGGTCGTCGGTCCACCTTGTGGGAGGCCTACCCCTGCTGCGTGTTCCGGTGCGTGGCCGCCACTCTAGAACCTTTTTTGCCCCGACGGCCATCGGTTCTGCGTGCTATGTGCCCTCCCCACTGCCACTTCATCTTGGCTATCCGGAGAGCTATGTCGGCAACTTTAGTTTTCCTGCGGATCTCTTCATTTCTGATTCGATCCCGCAGGGAAACCCTGAGCATAGTTCTCTCCATCGCCCTTTGCGTGACCTTGAGCCTTCTGATAAGGTCCATAGTGAGCGACCACGTCTCTGAGCCGTAAGTCATCACTGGCAACACACAGACATCTATTTATGGATCACTTAAATTGATGTCCCGTCCCGTGTGGGGATTGAACTCACAATACTGGGTGCAGTGGCCGCAGCGAGGTGATCACTTAACATTTTCAAATATTTTAGAGATTATAATATTTGTAGGATACTCGATCGGGCAGGAACAATACCACATTTATTTTTTAAATCTATGAATGCACTTCTGAATTCATATATATATATGAATTACGAGTAAGTGATACTCTTGCCGTAACAAGTGTCCATAGGCTTCAATACAAGACTTAAGTCCCAGTAAACCTCTGTCCTTAGCTAGTGGTTGGCACGGACTGCGCTGTCCGTACGGCACAATGGAGCCGGCGCGACTCGCCACCGGCACCGGCCTGATACATTACACGCACAACCCTATTACCGTATTGACTGTTAATTGGTGAGCCATTTTTGTATATAGCCTTATTCATAATACCATTATGAATGAAGAGGATACTAGTAGAGCTTTTTGCCTATTCATAAGATTGATTAATTATTCTATACGTTGTTTGAAGGTGAGACTTTAGTAATACAAAGCATTACATCTTTACATAGAACTAGAGGACTTGACAGAAATCCAGCTTGAACCTTGGCTTGTACTATCTTCTGGCTGCAACTATGACTGTAAACTCACATTTTTTTATTAAATACTAGCTTTTGCCCGCGGCTTCGCTCAGAATTTGACAATCAATTCGGGTTGTACTCCGCTTGTAATAATATAAATCAATAATGATTCGAAAGACATGTGGCGCCATCTATTATCATAAGAACGTTATTGTTATTTTCCTCGGCAAAGTAATTTTTTTCGGGATGAAAGGTAGCCCATGTCAGTTTCTGTACATCTGACAAAGTAAATGCAAAATTTTAGAATGATCGGTTCAGTGGTTTAGGCGTGAAAAGGTTACAAACAAACAAACTCATTTTCGCTTTTATAATATTAGTTAGGATTAGTACAGTCGTTTACGCGTACTTTAATGACACACATGTACCTGTACACATGTACCTACAAAAGTGCGTAATGGCTGTAGTCTAATCCTTTGCAGCGGTTAGACAGTTTAGTTTTAGATTTCGTTATCGCTTAATGCTGACTCCTCCTATATTTCAAACTTACTTAAGAGTCATATATGTTTAACAAAGATTGATTATAGCGTGAGCTGTGCTTTCTATGCTAGTACCGGTTCATTTCCACGGCCTGTACTGAGATAAAAAGTATTATATTTTTTGATTAAAACCATACCTATGCTTGAGGCATCCAAATTGGTACAACAGATGATGTATCAATTTAGATTAATAGATAATAATAGTTTGAGCAGCGATAGCTCAGTGGGGAGACCAACAGACTGCAATGCAGAGGGTCTCGGGTTCGAACCCACGTCGCGCACCTCTGAATTTCGGAAGTTATATGACTTTTCGAAATTATGTGCGTATTGATTGACAATTATCGCCTGCTCCGTGCCACGGAGAGCGCGTTAAGCCGTCGGTCCCGGCTGCCATGAACATCTATGGCAGTCGTTATTGAGATAGTGTCGACACAAAAGATCCCACTGGGTCGAAGTGTCGCCGGTCTGCACTGACTGGCCCCCACATAAGATAAGATAATAAAAATGGAAACATGAAATCCTCTTCGCAAATATGCCTAAAGATAAACAGTAGTAAAGACTGAAAAATAAAGCCACAATACTTTGCTGTAATATCATTCATCATCTTTTTTTACTATAATAGTCTTAAGAAATACAATCAGTTAAACCACGACGTGTATGTTATTGTTTTGTCGTTTTACAAAGACTCGGATTAACTTAGGTAACATGCAAGAGACTTTTTCAAATGGCTACGACTAAGTTAACAACAAGTCAGCATATATGAAGATCGTTTATCATCTTACACTATGAATAGCCGTAAAAATTAAAATAAATGAATAAAAAGCCAGGCCGTGAAAGAAAGTAATAGCTTTTCCATTATATATAATATAGTATAAATGTCGAGCAGCGATAGCCCAGTGGGGAGACCAACAAACTGCAATGCAGAGGGTCTCGGGTTCGAACCCACGTCGCGCACCTCTGACTTTCGGAAGTTATATGGCTTTTCGAAATTATGTGCGTATTGATTGACAGTTTTCGCCTGCTCCGTGCCTCGGAAAGCACGTTAAGCCGTCGGTCCCGGCTGCCATGAACATCTATGGCAGTCGTTATTGGGAGAGTGTCGACACAAAAGATCCCACTGGGTCGAAGTGTCGCCGGTCTGCACTGACTGGCACCCACATAAGAGAAGATAAGATAGTATAAATGTCTAGTAGCTATAAGCAGTCATGCTATCTGCCGGATAACATGACTTTAATAAAATCATGTCCTATTAATTTGATAGACCGCTTCGCTGGCGTAGCGATAGTAAATGCGACTGTTGTAGCATGAGCTCTCGAATTCAATTACCGAATCAAGTAAACTGTCAAGATATTCTCAGTGGTAACAAGCAGCCTGGAACTCTGTCCAGTAGTCGGTAATATGCTCCACTTCTACTACGTAAACCTAAAATCATAACCGAAAAGTGGGGGCTGTACTTCTGTGTCAACCTCTTTGATGATACGGAGCGAGCTTGTTTCCATTTACCGTCTATGGATACGCAGTGGCTTGGATACTAATAAGCATATGAAATAGCAGGTGAAGATAACTGCTAATTGGCTGAGCTTCCTGTAACCAACAGCGGCAACAAATTCAATAACAAATCGTAGCCGTTTACGACATGTCGATATGCAGATGCCGTGGCTAAATATAACCCCACGTACAAGGCGGTGACTGTAAGAGAGCACCAATGCGTTAGACAGCGCTCGTTGTTTATGGCGATGTGTTACCAAGATATGCTTTTAATAGCCTCGCGATGTTACGCCGTGAAGGCTTTCATTTCGATTTATTGGTCTTTTATCCGCGGTTTTAATTGGAAAATAATATAATAATATTAACTTCCATATTTTTTTTAAAATATTTTATTCATCATTTTCGACTGCACGGATGGCGCAGTGGTTTAAGTGGTCGCCATCGCCACTACGCCGAGTGTTGTGGGTTCGAATCCCACAGGGGACAAACATTTGTGTGATCCACAAATACTTGTTCCAAGTCTGGATGTTCTTTTTGTCTGTTGTTTAAATGTTTGTAAAGTCCCCGCGATACAGGAATAATTCCTAAAGCGGGAGATGTCATTAAAAAATAAAGTTATACATATCAATGGGCGCGTGCATTAGCCTGAGCCCACCGATATTGAAATATCAAATCGAACTCAAAACTTCTCAATCATAAGTTCGATGCCTCCTTAAATAATATGTGTCGAATGTATTTTCAAATGAAACCGCATATCGTCCAGGCACAGGTGGGTACAGAAATGGTTGCAATTTGCAAGTAATTAATCAAAGTCAGCGAGACCGGGCGTCCGTCCCGGGGCAACAATTACTGCATCACGGTGCTGCACCACGCAATATCGCGTTTCTATCGCGAGGAGGGTGGCTATACCGCCTTCAAGCTCAGGAAAATCCACGTCTATCTGTTACTATTCAGTTAAAAATTAATTTAAAAGAAGATTATTATATGTTCACTTATGATTATGATACAAGAAACTTAATATCAAATAGATAGTTATAAATACAAGTAATTAATTATTGCGTCGGCACACCGGTTTGGTGGCCAGACACAACAGGTTTTTACTTATGTCAACCATTGACTGCACGGATGGCGAAGTGGCTCGCCACTGCCATTGCGCCGAGTGTTGTGGGTTCAAATCCCGCACGGGACAAACATTTGTATGATCCACAAATGGTTGTACTGAGTCTGAATTTTCTATGTTTTGTTGTATGTAAAGTCCACCGCGATACAGGAATAACCCCTAGTGCAGGAGTAGTATTTTTAAAATAAATGTCGATGTTTTAAGTTTCTCAACGATTATTTGATAGATAGATCTTTATTCTTCTTTAGAAAATATTGATAGATAAAGAATCTGTAACACTTTTAGGTAACCTATTATGATAAACTTATAAGAACTGAGCTCCTTTATACAGTATATAATTATTACGATATAATGTTCTAATAGAAGGTAATTCCATATAAGGCCTTCCATATTACAATATACATTATATTTAAACTAACAGGCGGCGTAGTATCTTAGTAGTAATCTTGCTACTGCCAGTGCTGAGTCTTGTGAGGCTAGTTTGCAGAGTTTGTTTTTACTGTTCGTTGCTTGAATATTAGTGAAGTTCGCCACGACACAGGTAGTATATGAAAACTACCGTTACTTTTTCCATTGACATTAGGAATCCGGTGCTGACATAAGCTAATGTCGCTTACAGTGCACATCATTTATAACATTTTATATGAATTTCGATTAACTGAAACCAGCCAAATGCTATAAATTGAGAAACTCAATTGAAACCTGATCATATTGTCTTGAATCACATTATTGCAAGTTTATTTTATTTCACCCTCCATAAACAGCAACACATACACTTCAAACTTCATAAACCTAAAGTTTTATTATTTTAGGATGTTTAATAAATTAATACATATTATTTTCTCGTTTTTACCTACACACTTGAAAACTTCATAACGAACTGATCCGGCAGACAGTTATTATTTCTCTTATATATTTGAATTTGGAAACGAATTTTGTTATTCCTCTTTATTTACTTGAATTATAAAATTATTTTTGTCTTTAGTTCTACATCAGCCAGTATTTTATTATATAAGAATAAACACACAATTGGAACAAACGTAATCGGTACTACTCTCATGGCTCATGCAGTGTTTTATACTCAAAGCCAAAGCGAAAAATCATTTATTTCGTTTAGGTCACAAAGTAGCACTTATGAACGTCATAATCTATTGACTAGTGAGTTTACTGAGCTACTGAAGCTACCTTCAGATTAGTTGCTATGTCCAAAAATTGTATACAGGTAATTTAGGAACGCTCGTATAATTTGTTTGTAGATAGTTGAAGGCAGAGGATAAATGATATAATCTGTTGAACTGAAACTTTTCTCAGTATGAAAAGGCTCAAGCGATACAGTCTACTAGCCCGTCGTAAGTAAATAGATTTCACACACCTTTGAGGACTTTTATACATGCATGTTATCAAACAATGTTTTCCTTAAATGATAAAGCGCGTGACTTCTAACTGATATAGCGTCTTTTAAAAGTACCTGCTCTGGTGGTATCAAAATCGATCGCTCTGACATAGCAATGACAATTTTTATCCCATCAATTTGTCTCACTTTTCTTAAGGACAATAAATAAAATCCAAAATTACACTGTCCACTTTTTAACCACAAGCATACGAGATTCACGAAAGATTGAATAACGCTCAAGAAATTCGATCAAGTTAACTCACTTTAATGCCGTTTAATCCGACTTTCAAATGTTTGCCGCAAGTTTTTGAGCCTTAAACCTTGTTCCTGCAACTTATTTCACGCCGTTTTGATGTATCCGTAGCAATGAATGTCAAAACTTGGAGATGTTGACTTTACTATATTTTGTGTTTGAAGATATTCTAGGTCAGTTATGAAAATTTATTTAGTCCTTACCTAGGCTGTCTTACTGTCAGAATATTTTTGATCTATTGGGACCTCAGCTGGCCTAGGCAGCCTGACAACTAAAACCAATGTCTTTACATGATTTCCGTAGCACGGGATGTATATTACTTCTCCTTACAGACAACATTTTGTTATCATTGTAAGTTTAAACTGAAGCCTTGCTATGAGTTGTCCTGTTACCATCTTTTATGAAAACCAATCTACTGAATATATTGTATGGCGGTGCAGTCTACATTTCGAATGCGGAAGATTAGTCATAATAATATAATAATAATATTCTACCACATACAGACAACACCATCTAGCCCAAACTAAGCAGAGCTTGTACTATGGGTACTAGACAATGGATAAACATAAATATATACTTCTTTTTTTTTATAGTTGCCATAATGTATTCATTTAAATCAAAAAGCAACACTATTGATTGTTAACTATAGTTGTTACTGAGTTTATTATTTTAGTTAATTTGCTTGAAATAAAGCAGTGTAGCGTTTACTTTAAGAGGATTGTCACCGGAAAATACCTTTAAGGGTCCGGTAAAGTGCTATTGGGGTTTTCTGTTAGCAATACTTACAGCACTAAGGCCACTTGCACGACAACTCACTCATCTGTGTGAAGGTGACTGAGATACCACGATTTTTTAAATCTATTTAGTGCTAAGCGTATTTTGTGAGTTGTCGTACAAGTGACCCTAAATGTACAGTGTAGAAATCTCATCGTAGATTAGTGATGATTGTGCGAATATGTAACTTATAGATATTGTTACTGCGCTCGGTGTGTAAGAATGCTACCAGTCCACATCCCTACCCTCTCCTTGTTTTTGAAGTGAAAACTTCTTTAGCGGCGTTGTGCACTTTTTTTGTGATGGGTAAAAAATGTTAAACTCGCTTCAGGACACGTGATCTAATCGAAAATTCGTAAGACGGAGGGAGAATTGTCATGTTTGTGTACGATAGCGCAATAAATGAATATTGTATTTTACCACATAAATGATAGTCATTTTATACTGATAATTAAAGCAATTCGTGCAAAATTATTCCCTAACCATTCCAAAATATCAAAAATGCACAACGTTAATATTCAAGTTTTCGCTTCTGCCAGCACTCCCGGAGTGCAATCCGTTGATATTTTTAAAGGTAACTCCCTCACTAGGAATAATTCTTGTATCGCGGGGGACTTTACAAATATTGAAATAACGGACACAAAGAACGTCCAGATTCAGAATAGCTATTTGTGGATGACACAAATTTTTGTCCTGTGGGATCGAACCCACAACACTTGGCGCAGCGACAGTGGCGAGGCGACCACTTAAACCACTGCGCCATCAGTGCAATTAGTAATTATTATTTCTTTCAGCATCTGTAGTTCCTTTTTTTGTAGGCTCGGCAAAGTGCATGTGATATTTGTGTTCTATCAGCTAAGCCATAGAAAGCGTGAAATGATAGACGGCTTTAGTAAAATTCGTAGCGAGTCCCTAGATAGTTTAAGATTCTCCGTGACATGGTGTTTTCTAGGATCACCATGACTAAACCTGTCTATAGGGGTGCTACAAGGATAGGAGACCGGGTGGGACTGGTTCCAAGAAACAAAAACAGATGCTTGTTAGTCGCCTTGGTAGTATAAAGAGTCTCAATAAACATTCTTGATAGCTTTTTTATACACAGTGTAATTGTTTTTGACGTGACAACGTCTAATAAATCGATGAACGCCGGCTGCACGCACGAAAAAGGATGTCTCATTGTCCCGTTACGCTCATTCTCCCGTTACGCTCATTGTAACGTTACGGTCGGAGCGAGAGCGCTACACGAGCGAGCGAAAGGCACGTTATGATGTTGTCACCGTAAACTATCGTCCGTAAACCGACGTTACAGAAAACCAATTTTTTAAAACAAAATTTTGTTAGCCAGTCTGTAGTCTTAGAAGTCTGGCTAACAAAACTTTGTTTTAAAAAACACTTCTCTCTCCTATCCTGTGGGACAAAAGGAGAACATAATTACTCTAAGAATATCAGACGAAAGAGACTGGATCCCGCAACACAGGGTATCCTAGTGCGGGATTCAGTGTCACATCTAATTTTGTGTACTTTTATCTTTTTTATTAACCAAATAAAATAAACTTATTAATTAGTCTGGCTCACTATCATCGGACACAATAAAGAGGATCTGAACATCAACCTCGGTGGCAACGCAATAGTGAATGCTGCGCACGAGGCTTAGGATTCGATTCCCAGTTCGGACAAAGTGTTATTGAGCTTTTCTGTCAAGAATTTCTCAGTAGCTACAAGGAGTCTGGAACTGTGGCTGAGAAACGACAGTTTGTCTCGCTACAATATATGACAGATTGAGGTATCATACGCCTTTATTTACCTCTCTAGAGTTATAGGTGAGAAACTATTGATGTATATATCTAGATATCTTCAACATAAGAATTAAAAGGCATCTGCTTAGAAAGCGTACTTCGTCGTTATCCATTTCATCACATCCATTTATCCATTCATCCATTTTATCTGATTTGACTAAGATTAAACCAAAGATCGATATAAAAAAGAACAAAGAGACCGTATAAGTGAATATTTAAGTTTGCGTCTTAAATCTCAAAGTCGTGGTCGCCCTAATCACCAGGTTGATACAACTAAATTGGTTCAAATGTATCAAAACGGGTCTTTAAGACTTTTAAAGTCTTCGAGGTGCATCGGAACATGCATCACACCACAAGACAATAAAACTACACATTCTTTTTAAAATATTTTAAGTACATAAGATTTAACTTAAAAGAACATTTCTGGGAAATATAATCGTGTTTTATTTTTAATGAATACATTTGTAAATAAATTCGCAGCTGTCCGAATTCGCTGGCGTTTTATAAGTAGTCCATGTAACTTGGGTATAGCGGCACCTATCAGATCCTAGCATAGCAATGAAACATAGTCTGGCTATTATTACGGTATGAGCATGACCTCAAGCGGTCATGTTGTTCAAAAGTTAATTATATATAACGATCAATCTATACTAATATTATTTAAAGGTAATTTTAAGTTTGGATCTACTCATTGAAGCTAAATATTAATTCCTTCACTATTAAAACGGTGCATTTTTTCTGGTGGACAAAAGATTTATGTTATACTAGCTTTTGCCCGCGACTTCGTCCGCGTAGAATAGTATATAGTTACTTTGGGCTAACGCTAACTTTAACCCGCGAATTCGTTTACGTAGAAGGTGAAAATATTTTTAAATAATACGTACGTTAAGGAGCTATTTTAGGTACCTACATCACGCTTTTATCAGTAAGAGTGGAACTTTAAAACGTTAGGTAAAAGTAAGTATGTTCGATGTTATTTTAGAACTGCGATATGTCCTAAGATATTAATTGAAATCGAATGATGTAAAGGGCAATTTTGTTTTAAATTAAATACTTGTGATGAATAACGTATTTATTTGGATAAGGATTAATATCATGTTTATAAAAACACCTTCGCATATAATGCATTATTTCAGAGCAAATTTGGTTAGCATAAAAAAGGCTATAGTGAGCCAACCTTAAAAGATAGACATATAATAATAATAATAATAATATTCTATCACATACACACAACACCATCTAGCCCAAACTAAGCAGAGCTTGTACTATGGGTACTAGACAATGGATAAACATACATATATACTTTTTTTTTGTAAATACTTACATATTATACATAGAAACACCCAGAACAAGACAAACATCCATGTTCATGCACACTATTGTTTGACTTGTGCGGGATCAAACCCGCGACCACAGGCGTGGCAGTCCGTTACACTAACCGCTACGCCATCGAGACCGACATATATGCTGTCGCGGACTTTTTTTTAGAACTTTTAAAGAGGAACAATTCTGTCATACATGATTTTTGCGAAACTTTAACTGTTTACGCAGCGCACGCAGCGGAAGCTCTCAAAAGGAAAAAACCCTCCGATTTTGAAACATTCTTCTTGGTGCTCCGCTCCTATTGATCTTAGCGTGTTGATATATAGCCTATAGCCTTCCTCGATAAATGGACCATCTAACACAGAAAGAATTTTTCAAATCGGACCAGTAGTTCAAACAAACAAACTCTTCAGCTTTATAATATTAGTATAGATTTAACCCAGACAAAGTCGGGACCCGAGTTATCTTAACTAATATTATACATATTATACATACGAATATGAATTTGTTTGTTTGTTACGCATTCACACCGTAACTACTCGACCGATCATCATAATGCATGCACGTTGTCAGGGATACAGAAAAGGACATAGGAAATCTTTTATCGAGAAAACTCAACTGTTACCTAGCGGGCAAAGCTAAAAGAAAAAACTAGTAATATATAAAGATTATTGTAGCTAGGCATTGGGCTTGCGATTTACAAGTCCTGGGCTCGTTATTGATGGTTTGACACTTTACTTTAGTAACATAAAGTTGCTAACACAAGCAGCTTATATGTTGAAGGTACTGAACTAACATGGCTGGCCTAATAGTAAACAGTTACCGGAATTTATGATCAGTTGCAGGGTGAGGGATACCACTCAAGCGTTACCGATTCTATTGAAAAGGAATTAAAAATATGATGTAAGGATAGGTATATGAGTGTGTCCGTGTTGGAGCCTTGTATATCAGCTATTTATTTTGATAGCAATACCAGCTCTAACTACCCGATGACAATCTAGTCACGTTTATTCAAGATTTCTCCATAATGTTCCTCGAAGATATAAAAAGTATGCCAACCGGCACTGGACTATGATCTAACCCTTCTGGCACTAAAAAGAGGCCATGCCCAGCAGTAGGACAAAGGTGATAGTGAGGTAATTATTATTATAATATATTATTATTCAATATATAAACATTAAGGATGTCGAAATGTGAGTGTGTTGCACCATCTAACACCGTATGTGATACTATCTTATCAGATGTGATAATCCCTTTGTTCAAGTTTAACTGGCTGCAATACAAGAATGTAAACAACTCACCAAACTTATTTACCTCGAAACATCCCACGCAATTGAAAATAAATATACAAAAACTTTGTTTACACCGAATTGTTTGGCATGATGATTGCATTGATCCCATTGTGACCTCTAAACAAATTACATTATTAATTACGTAAATATGTCTGGTGAATGATTTGTGCGGAAAACAAACTAAACTCAAATGTTAGTTGAAGGTGATAGATCAAAACTGCCGCGCGACCACCGGCGCGGGCGCAGGCGCGGTGCTCTAGTCTCTTAATAATGCAACTAGATAAAATAAAATCTGCAGACGTGAGAACTAATATATAGTATGTTTAAATATCGCAGCGATTACTTATTTAGACCATGATAATATCATAAACTGTCCTACGAAACTGACCACAGGCCTTGTCCCTTTGTGAGAAGGGTTAGGCCATTGTCCACTGGCCCAATGAGGGATAAACACATTTCTCCAAGAACAGTATTAAGAACTCTCGTTGACTTGCAGGGTTCCTAACGATGTTTTCTATTACCGTTATACCGAGCGATAATTAACATCGAAAGGTCTGAGGTGCGCGCCTTGGTATTGGCCTCCAGCCCTCTGCGAGGTAGTCCAACGGTCTACCATTTGGTTGTTTAGTCCATAGCTGATCGTAAAATTCGTCTAATTTTGGCAATAAAATCTAGAATGTTCCTCCTGCATTTCGCCAGCCGAACTTTTCTAGGTAGTCAGTCCATCAGGCCGTGCGTTTCTTACAGGACTTGTCTGTGTCAAAAGTCAATAGTCATCAGCCCCTTTAACTGTCTTATCCTTCGAATTACATAGATGACTTGAATGATAGACTGATTTTTAAAAACACATCCCTCGCCCTAAGACACAGAGGACATTGTAAACAATCAAATATTCGACACAAAGAACACATGGACCCGGAAGAAGTAATCGGGGGCCAATTTTTTGTCCCTTGATCAAACACTATACTTAATGCACTTGGTTGTAGCGAGGTGACCATTCAAATTACAGCGCCATTCTAATAATCCCATCGTTTATATTATTATTATCATTTGTGATACAAAACTAATGCATACAAACGTATCTAGTAGCTCAATGGATCGAGAGACTTGCGATCGAGAGGTCGTAGGTTTGAATCGCTCCCACTACCGACATGAACACACTCCTAAAGCAAGCATTAAAGCTTAGCTGGATTCATTAGAATTCTAGTAATTTGTAAACGGAATTTATAGAATTTTTTAATTAAACAGAGCTACTTGCGCGCTTAGTCTTTGTTTCAGTATGTTTGTGCTTTTGTTTGTAATAAATAAATTTAAACGACAGGGCGGATTTACAAATTGTGCCACTCTGAGGAATGCCGTCCCCCTTTCCTGTGTTAGTGGAAATAAAAACACTAGAGAAAATCTTTGAAACATTGTTTTCAAGTTACCTCATATATAGAAAATGTTTTATTGTAAATTGTTCTGCCACAGCTAATCTGAATCCGATTATACTAAGTACCATCTCAGTATTAAGGAAAATATTGAGCATATAATCATAAATTTTCCTCGTCCGGTCATTAACTCGTTTGCTTTGGTTAATACAGATTTTAGCAAGATTTCGTTTAATAAAATTCTTATATACTTACCAAGACCACAAAATTGTATGAATATATTCCTAAGCGTATATATTCTGCAGAATATTTATCAAGTACATAGTAGAAAATTATTCTTCTAAAAGGTGTGTTACGGTTCACTCGTTAAGTTGGTATATCTATGTAATCATTAAAGTTACAAATATCTGTCGGCAGAATTAGTGAACACTTTATCAGTGCTAAAACCAATCATTAAAGTTGCTTAGGTATTTTTTACTGAACGGATGGCGTAGTGGTTTGAGAGGCCGGTGCCACCGCGCTAATTGTAGTGGGTTCGATCTCCACACAGAACAAAAAATTGTGTGATCCACAAATCGATGTTTTTAGTCTCGACACAGGATTAATTCAAAGAGGCCCTCTCTTTGCGAGGTTGCCATTTACATTTTAAAGTAATATAACAATTAGTCTGAAATGAAAGCATACATACATTCAGTGTGGATTGGCAGACGATAAATATTTTTAAGAGCATTATAGAGGTTGCAGGTTTCCTCACTACGATAATTAAATATTTATTACGCATATAATATTTATAAAGTCAGAGATGTGTGCCTTGGGATCAAAGTCAACACCACTGTGTGGCAGCTCAACGAACCCACTAGGATACAAAACTTCGAAGGCCATAAAAATATTTTTTTAGATTTACTGCTAATATCAGTTATAATTGTTATAAATTAGTATTACTGTTGACCCCGTTAAGTAATTTTACGTCAATAATTCAATGGATTGAACCTACAAGCTCTTGATCGTTTCTCCAATACTTTAACCAATTGGTTACCATCAACTTATAAATACATGCGTCTATAATTATTAAAACAAAATTGGATATGTCTCGCTGATGTCAGCATGAATTGGTCGGCTCGACCGGGGAAGGACTAGGTTCTCACAGAATATCGACGTGAAATATCAGTATTCCTACTGTTATGTTTCGTTCGGTGAGTGAGAGTACCGGAGGCCCAATCAACCGCTTACCCCCTTCCCGCTCCTTCTCCTTCCCACTTCTTTTCCTAAAGAGTCAGCAACGCGCTAGTGATGCCTCTGGTGTTGCAAGCGTCCATAGGCTACGGTGACCACTTACCATCAGGTGGGCCGTATGCTAGTTTGCCACCTTAGTTGTATAAAAAAAAATGCCCTTTCTATTTTTTTAGTCTAGATAAATATATTCAAAACTAGCTGTTACCTGCGACTTCGTCCGCGTAGATTTTAACTAAAAAGTGTTTGTCGCCGCGGAACCCAACTATATTTCTCTGCCCAAGTTACTTAAATGGCGTAGTTTTTATAGTGTAAAGCTAGATAATAGCATGGCTTACTCAAAAACAACATTTAAATATGCGTCGTTACGCGCTGTCACAGAATGCGTAAGAAAAATAAAGATTCACAGCTCCTCCCCCGTAGGTGATAGCGTGATAATATGTAGCCTATATGTTGACCCGACCTGTTAGTAATATTCATGCAAAATTTGCAGTAAATCCATGCAGTACTTTTTGAGTTTAGCCCGGACATACATACAGACAAACAGACAAAAATGGCTTCGTTATCGATTGTAGATCACGCCCCAAGTATTCTTTTAAAAAAATATTCAATGTACAGTTTTGACTTTCCTACGATTTTATTATATGTATAGATATTTTATATAAACAAAGTAATCTGTCTGGTGGATGTTAGTGATGTTTCCCATGGTGTAATTATTTTAGTGGTCGGCACTACCTCTACGCCGTGTTTTGTTGGTTCGATCCACAGCATAATAATTTGTGTGTTCCACAAACTATAGTTATTTGTTGTTGTTAGAATGTTAGAATGATTGTAAACTCCCGTTTGACACAGGATCAATTCCAAAAGCGGGCTTTGTACAAAGAAAAGGCCTTTATATAAATCGAATCACCCTGTGTCTGCGTTCATGCAAATTACATGTTTGATCATGTATGTATTTATAATACTTAGAACCAATAATCGTGATAAATAAAAGAGTTTATATAATTATAGCAAAAATGCAATAAATTTAAATAACTTAGCACAACCGGTCAAGCTTAGTTCATTCTGATAAGACCAAAGCCAGACTTGCAGTTAGTAAATTAATTTATTATATTCAATCTAGTACTGACTGTCCCAGCGGTAGTCAATGTGACAGCTGTGCATAAAGTCTATGGTTCGATTCCTGGGAAGGACAAAGCGATATTGAGACGTAGCTTATGTTTGTACGTATATGGTGCTGTACTGTACTTAAACTGTGCTTCGTTGAGCTCATGATATCCATCATCATCGTGACCTCATCCAGAGGTCACGAGTTCACTGGAACCTCTGCAACTCCGTAGGGACATTGCCTCATTGGCATGTTTCTACAGAATATACCACGGGGAGTGCTCTGAAGAGTTATTCCACCATATCCCGCCCTCCCCTTTTCTATCCAGAACAACGCGTGCTGGGCTCAGATGCCATCTTTACACGGTAGAGTCGATTACAGCGCGTACCAAAAAGTTTGGGTCGTCATACCTCTGCCAAACGACCAAGGCATGGAATTCTCTGCCAAGGCACGTGTTTCCTTCTTCCTTCAATCCTGGGTTCTTTAAGCGGGGCGTGAAAAAGCATCTTCTCAGGCCGTCAAAGTAGAGACCTCAACATCACCTCGGCTACTGTGGGGGCGATGTGGAGGTCACTGCTCTTAGACCACACGACTGCTTACCATCAGGTGGAGTGTGGTCATTTTGACGAGGAAAATATAAAAAAAAAACGAAAAATGAATTATTTAGAAAAAAGAAGCAGGCAATTCTAAGGGTCTCATTGCATTTACTGATCAATTTAAATATTAGTATTGTACCTATGGAGTTATTGTATGTAGAAAACAAATTACGTTGTATTGCTTATACAAACTAATTCACTAATATAAATGTCTATGTTTGACATTTTGTTTTATTTTTTTGTTTATCTATGTTTTACTTTTGCTAGGTTTGTTAAATTATATAAAGCATCACTCATTATGTAATTATGATGAATTGAAGTAATCGAACCGAACCGACGGGCGTGTATGAGAAATGTGATGAAAGTGAATGAAACCAGAGAAGTTTGTCAGGATTGTAGCAAATGGAAATCCGTAGTCTCTGCCTACCCCTCTGGGAAAGAGGCGTGAATCTATGTATGTATGAAGTAATGGAGATTCAATACATACATACATAGATTCACGCTTCTTTCCCAGAGGGGTAGGCAGAGATTAGGGATTTCCATTTGCTACGATCCTGACACACTTCTCTGGCTTCATTCACTTTCATCACATTCCTCATACACGCCCATCAGTTCAAGGTGCTCTTAACCTGGCCTTAGTCCAGAACGCCTCTGATCTGATCGAGAAACGTTCGCCTAGGTTTTCCTCTTTCGACTGTTCCATTCACACTAGCCTTATAAACTTTCTTAGTCAGTCTTTCCTCGAGATTGAAAATCAATATAATAAATTATTTGAACTAAATTAATAACCATATCGCTAATTTCAATTTTGCTTTTTGACAATAATAACATTAAAATATTCCTTAGATGTAAATTTATAGGTAAAACTTAAAATACACCGCACTAGGCCAGATGGAAAAGTATTATACCTAAATTTCGCCATCCGAACCCATTGCTGCTTATCTAGCACAATATCAGACTTGCGAGAAGTTAACTGACAGTTAATGAACAGAAAAACTTAAGAATCGAACCCAAAACCGACACAGCTATCACATTTATAACCACTGCTTCACCAAGACACAAATCTATAAATAAATTGATATTTGAAACGAATCCAATATTAAGATTGTACAAATTTATTAACACAATTATCGTCAGTTATGGGTTCAATAATTCTTGTCATTGAGACGCAGCATACACCAATAAAACAAAGATTTATATCCATTGTCAATATGTATATATATTATGTTAAAAAAAAACTTACAAAACGACATTGGCCTCGCACCATTGACCTATGAGTAACCGACACGTTTTTTACAACAAAGCGAAAAATACTGCGAAATTAGTACCACCACGATTTCGCGTGTTAAGTGGACGGGTCCTGTTGGATTTTTAGTGTAATTTGCCGTTAAGTGGGCCATTGTGTTTGTTTACTCGGCCGTGCATTTCTTACGAGCTTAAATAAGCATCTTATTACATAACATTGCGACTGTATGATTCCAAAGAGGTAGGCAGAAGTTTAGTTTTATACTACTAAAGTGGCAAACAAGCATTCGGCCCACCTGATGGTAAGAGGTCACCGTAGTTAATGGACGCCTGCAACAACAGAGTCATCACTTGCGCGTTGCCAATCCTGTAAAAACGTTTTAACATCCCTTTTGAAGAACTCCATACTGTAGTCTTGTGGGAAAACCTCGGCAGAGGGTTCTTTTCACAACCTGAGCGTCCGCGGGAGAAATCGCATGCGGCACCAATTAGGTTGTAAGGTGTGAGAATGAAATTCCTGCCAATGGGAGCGGTGCAAGCGTTTAGTAGTGATATTTCGTCAAGTTAAGGACAACAAGAGAATACTATTGCCAACTATTTGGTGACAGTATGAAAGACAGCTCGCTGGTAATAATACCAACATATAATGGGAAGCCGATGTAGGAATCATAACATCATTTCGCCCGATGAGTACAAGTGCTAGAAGATCCCAAACCAATCACTGAAATAGCTAGCCTTGCATCCTTTTTTTCTAGCGCACGTATAATATCCTAGGCATTGCAGTCATAAACTACAGTTAGCTAAGCTTGCTAACATGTACCTTGGTAGTACAACCCAAAAACAAATAGGTTAAATAAGATTTCAAAGAAAACCTGGTTTACACTTTCGTGTAAACCAGGGTTTGTTTCATGATTCTCTGTCATATCTTACAACAGAGAGTCATAAGATATTAATGCCATGTAATCCATATAGTATCCATGTAGTTACCGATGACGTAGTACTACGAAATTATTAAGCAGTTGTTAGATATAGTTATAAGAAGATTTTTATATATTGACTGATCTTATCTTATGTGTGGGGCTCAGTCAGTGCAGACCGGCGACACTTCGACCCAGTGGGATCTTTCGTGTCGGCTCCAAGATTTAACCCTTAGCTATCTCCTTATGAATGTACTGCATAAGCCGCAGTGTATATTGACTGATAATATACATAGATAGATTCACGCCTGTTGCCGAGAGGGGTAGGCAGAGACTACGGATTTCCATTTCCTACAATTCTGACATACTTCTCTGGCGTCTTTCACTCATTGACTGATAACACATAATAAGTATACCCTTGCGGCGTTCGTTTTATGTTTACTCTTATTATTTGTTATACAAACAAGGTCTGCCTCTATAGGCAAGCCCTTGCTGGCGTAGCAAGCTTCTATAAGCTTGCTACGCCAGGCAAGTAAAGTAATGTGTGGTTTAAGTAGCACCAGTACCACTATACCGAGTGTTGTGGGTTCGTATCCATGGTTGTTCTGAGTCTGGATGTCCTTTGTGTCCGTTGTTTGAATGTTGGTAAAGACTAAAGTGATACAACATTAATTTTTTGTACGTGACTTGTCTATTAAACAAAAAGAAGAATAATATTAAAGTGAGCATTTTTTTAGGAAAGCAATTTTGCATCATATTCGGTACGAATGTATATTGCATTCCATTTATTGATATGCGTTTACTGCATTATCGATTTTATCATCAAGACATTGGTCTTGTGTTCATCAAATGTCTGTGATAATAATAGTTTGTTTGACACTATGTGCAAACATTATCCATTGTAGTTTTATGTATATAATAATATGGTCACCCTATTCACAATCCTGAGAAACGCCTTAACGCACTTTCGTGGTGACCACACATTGCCGGAAATTATCGAATACTTATCACTAATAATCCAATAAATATATGTTTGTATAATGAAAAGGCCTACCAATATGGTCAAGCGGTCTATTTTTGTGGTAGCGACGATGTATATTTTAATAGCACATTATTTTTTCTTAGACTATCAGAAGTATTCGGAAACAGCTTAGATTTAGAGCTATATAATATGTATCTTAAGACTGTTTTATTATGTAAAAAAATATTGTAGCCTTGGCGGTGTTCCTGGTATTGTTTGATGGCACGTTTTTAAGTGTGATTCTGTAATACTTACTTAGTGTGATAATTCATTATAAAAACTTTTGCGGTTGTGCCATCATTCTCACGGCTATAATAACCACAGCAACAGAATGACTTCAGATACTAATATTATAACATAAAGTTCTAAACAATTTTGTTGGAATGGCTAGTGACTGTATAGATATTGTAATGATATAAGTGGATACATCCGCTAATAATACACACAGTGTTTTATATAATGTACTACACTAAAACGATCGTAAACGATTCTAATAAATCCCTAGTGATTAAGCTTTGGTGAATTGTCGATCACTACACAAAGGAAAAGGCACAAAACTAAAGTAATTCATATTTATATTAATATCGATACAATTTATAATGTATTCACTAACATTTTTTATAATTAGATAAGCATTGTCCGAAGTTCCTTAGAACATAGTAGTCTGTCTATTCAAACGAAGATAGCGTGTACCAGACTGGGGTTAACCTTGTGCCCATTAGACGGGGTATCAACAGTTAGTTTGCTGTCGTTTTCTATAGTGTCCTTTCGTCGGAAGCAGCCGCGTTTCGTCCCGCTGACGTCACTCAGGACCAATCCGACCAGTTTTTGCTCGCAGCTCCAATTTAGTATTTGATTCTTTATGCATAACTCCGTCCTAAGGTCGTCTGAGATTCAAGGACAATGATGTTAATTGGTGCCTTATAATATGCATGTATGTACCGATGCTTAATTATAGTCTATTTGTGTGTATCGTCACGTTCGTTTACCTTCGTTTGAGCGCTAAAGGCATAGCCAGACTGTTACTATATCGATACTTTTGTCGTTATAAAGTGTGCTATATATTTTGTCCGGGAGATTTAAATCGAGTCTACATCGAGTATTATTACTTTATGGTGATACTCGATGTAGACGATGATTAATTATATTATGATTCTGATTTCACGGATGGAGTAGTGGTTTACGTGGTTGCCTCGCCACTGTCACTGCGCCGAGTGTTGTAGGTTCGATCCCCACACGAGACAAAAATGTGCGCGTTCCACAAATAGTTATTCTCAATTTGGGTGTTCTTTGTTTCTGAATGTTTGTAAAGACACATTATGCCTAGAATGGGAGGGAGATGTTTCTTTAAAGAAAAACAAATATTTGAGATATAAACATGTATTCATAAAATTTTACAGTCACTGAATTCCACATAAACGACTATAAAAACTACTATAGATAGATTTTAATATAATTTTTGGGTGTGTTTGATTGGGTCCACGGTTGGTTTAGATTCACAATTGGACAGTAGATGATGAAAGATGGTACTGCGATCGGATTCTAGGTTGGGACAGGAGAAAGTCTCAGGGTGAGCTAATGCATACATACATACATACATAGATTCACGCCTGTTTCCCAGAGGGGTAGGCAGAGACTACGGATAAGCTAATATAATATAATAATACAAATCATTAGACGTTCTAATAATTTTCACGTGCCTTCATATATACATAGGTACATACATACATAAATAGATTCACGCCTGTTTCCCAGAGGGGCAGGTAGAGACTACGGATTTCCATTTGCTACGATCCTGACACACTTCTCTGGATTCATTCACTTTCATCACATTCCTCATACACGCCCGTCGGTTCAAGGTATACATATGTAATTATTAATACAAGAATTTTGCAAGAGCTATAAGCAGACACTACTTATTACCACTTCCTTCCCTTTGATAGTGATCAATAGACTAAATCAAAGGTTGTCTATGTCCCACGTAATAGGGTAATATATAGTAGTTTCTAAGAATTTCTTAATATTAAAATCCAATAATACTTTGCTCTACCCAGGTATCGAAATCGAGATCATGTATAGCACGGTCGCTCAATCACTACCACCACTGAGACACTCAGTTAAAGGTACATAAGATTCTTATAATAAAAATAAATACTTAGTAATACATTTTACATAGTATTTTATGCCATAAGAAATGTTCTGTTCGACCCTCATTTTTCGTCCCGAAAGTAAAAATACGCATTCGCCCCAAAAAATTTTCCTCATATGCCCCGAAATTTAGATAAATATTAATTTCTTAACGTAATTCCTATTTCGTCCCAAATTATGTTCCTTTTTTGACCCTTTTTTTTGTATAGCAGATTTGATGTACCGTCAGCCGAAAAATATTTTGAAATACCTCCTTGATCTCTCGGCGAAACTTTGGGCTTATGATTGCATGACATCACGAGCCCGACATTGAAAAGACTTATAATAATTTTTAAACATGTTTTGTTTTGCTAACCATATGCTCAAAAATGTAGGACGAAAAACAAACAGAGGCAAATGAGGAACATTTTGGAATGTGGGACGTAATGTAGGGGCGAATGCGGAACAAACCGATTTTTGGTCGAGCAAAGTGTTCTCAGTAGCAGCGTAATCTAGAAGTATATATGGCCCCTGGATGGCAATGGACACGTTCCCTATTACGTAGGACCTTAAAGATAGCTGACGACATGTGGGCTCGGTATGCTTATGCTTGCCCCTTCAGGGATATCAAAGTCTCAGTCTGTGATATGTAAGTAGAATATAAGTAAATATATACTTCATAAATTTAAAAATTTTGTTAGCGCTCTAGTAATAATTCCTGTATCGCGGGGGACTTTTACTAACATTCAACCAACGGACACAAAATGGGTGTATTTTGTGTCCGTTGGTTGACGGAATAATTATTTGCGGCTCACACAAAGTTTTGACCTGTGTGGGGATCGAATCCACATCACTCGGCGCGGCTGCAGTGGCGAGGCTACCACTACGACATCGGTGCAGTCATATATATACAATATATGTACATACAATACGAATTTATGTACAAGTACATTGTCATGCGTTGATTTGTTACAAGTAATTTAGTACTCCTGTTAGTTATAAGTGTATTTTACTCAGTGAGATATGGATTTGTTATTTTATTAAATGCTTGAGTATGTTCTGTAGTAATTCATGGTAAAATGGTTGCAGCACCTTACACATACAAAATGTTATTGTAAACTTGGCGATTAAAAAGAGTGGCCATGAGTTTCTTGCCCGATCTTCTCATGAGCCCTACACCTTTGCTTTGCTGAACGTGACAGTAAATGTAAATTCGCAGAAAAAATTTTGTGTAACTTTGACATTCATAAGTGTTACCTTATAATCTAACTTGAATAAATTTATTATTGATTTTGATTTTTTGTATAAACCAAATAGCTTTCCCGCAGTTTCACCCAGGTTTATGATAAATTGCTACCACTCTCGTTGCTCGTAGCGTAATATTATATAGTGTATGACTTTCCTTAAAATTGGGCTACCAAAAGAAATTATTTTTTTAAATTCGACTCGATCTTCCAGAGATTAATGCGTTCAAAGCAAAAAAATATCAGCTTCCTTAAATTACTATAATTAGGTATATGAATAGGCAAACACAAAATAGTTCAGTACCTGCATCTTTTCTGTTTTAGTCCTTTTTAAAAATAAGGAATCTTCTTTTTGTTTTGTAGCTATTGACGAGCTTAAGTGTTGTCAATAAAAAAATTGTGAAAATTGACATGCAGGTTTCCTAACGATGTTGTCCTTCACTGTTAAAGCAAGCGATAATTAACTATTTAATACGCACATAACTTCGAAACGCCAGACATGCATACTTTGGGATAGAACTCGAGACCTCTGCGTGGCAGTCAAACGGTTTCTCACTAGGCTATCGCTGTTAAACTAATTGAATTAATATAAATCTATTTTCATTAACTTTTCTCTCAAGGAATTTACTTTTAATTTAATATGCAACATATTTTATACCCAACCGTAGCAATTGGAAATCCGTGATCCCTGTCTACCCCACCTAACCCGGAAGCAAGCGTGGTACCAGTATACAGGCATGTATTAATTTTTTAAATAATTGCGGTCTTTCTACATTGTAAGCCGAAGGCAAGGTATATCATTTAATTCTTATTGTCCTTCACTTTCAGTATCGATACGTGAGTAGGTTTACATTATGGCCACATCAGACAGACGGGCACTCTCACTTTTTTGACACAGTTGCGTGTCTCACGATGACGCTCGATATAGCAAGCTTTAGGATATGTATTTACCAGGTAATTATCGTGTCATATATTTGTATGTGTATTATAGCGGTACAGCATAGTAGTAAACTTGCTTAAATCTGTATTTTCGTTCTAACTAAACTGCATCGACATGGCACACAGGCTGAGCATGAGATTACGAGTTTGATGCCCGGGCGGACAAAGCATTTCTGGGTTTTTCTGTCAATAAATTTTAGGTAGAGGCACACAGTCTGAAAAGCTACCTGAGAGTTATTGCAGAATATATCCATAGTCCTATTTAGAGGCATTGGATAAGGATGCATATTTTGTAGGACACTTGTATTTTTTTTCTATTGTATGTGTGTGTAAGTTACAAACATAGTTTTTAAGTTACCCCTTTGTACTACTGATACTCTCTGCACCGAATGATTTCATTACCAGGAACCAGATCCGCTGTGGAGAATTCGGATGGTGATTTGGTAACGGATGTAAGACCTGACAAGCAGTACGTGGGGACTAATGTGGTGGAAGAGGGTTTGATGTCCCTTCAACACAAAGGGAGGATCCTCTGACCAGGCTGGTTGATCGTGCCTGGCGGGCCGCAGCCCAAAATAGTCTGAAAATAAATGCTTCTAAATTTGAAGTTATTCTCGGCCTAAGGCAATAAACATGTGAAGTATAGCTCTATATCTCTGAAGAGTTTAGCAGAACACCCATTTCTAGCAGCTATAATTGTAGGTCCTGGTAATAGGAGGGGACCCTATTCTCATCAACCGGGCACAGTCCTTCACTCCGATATGATATTGAAAAGATCAAGACAGAAAACCCGATATCACTTTGACATAAACTAACCGTGACTTTAATTAAGATTCAACAAATATGTATAACTTAACGTAAATTGTAGGCATCAAAAGACTGCTAGAAAAAGCAGTGCTTGTAGTTTAAGTGGTATCCTCACCACTGCCAATATACCAAGTGTTACGCGTTCGATACCCAAATGTGATAAAATGGGTCATGGAGCTTATTGCGGTTGTTAGAATCCCTCCCACAATAAACTAGGAAAATTTTATTCTAAAATAAATAATGTAGTGCTATTTTATTCGTAGTATCTATAATAAATAATAGGTACACTTTATTAGAGGAGTATTTAACTATGTATATATAACCAAAATTCTTTAAAACTAACTTATACCTAAAATATTATAAAACAGAAAGAAAAAGAAAACTAAAATCCTCTAATAGGTGTCATAAAATTCCTCCACATCACTGTCGACCGGTAGTGTGCCCAGAAGATTAGCAACATTGTCACGTTGAATGGCAATGCTAAATAAATAGGTACGTATGTTATGAACTAAACAGTATCTATCGTATGAAGAATGGCAAGAATTGAGGCAAGTCAAGTGCTTAACCGTGGTCTCTGCGTACCCCAATCAAAAAACAGACGTGAATATAATATGTACTGTTCTCCTCAGTCAATCGGCTGAATCGGCTCGAATACATACATACGCGTTGAAAGTAACAACGCATAAATGACATACGAATCTGAATGCATACAACTTATACGTCCGCTATAGATGCTTGCTTGTACAAACAGTCCTATATACTGTAGTGTTAAACAAAAGTGCAAATAAGTGCGTGAGATGCGCAGGCGACTCAATATAGGTCAAGGACCTCTTCTCCTTGCAGGCTCCTTGAAACCGCACGGCCAATCACCAGCACAAGTACAATTCTCTTTTTTTACCGAATCAAATCATTTTTATTTACGTAGGTATTATTTGCCCGGGGTTATCTGGACATCAACAAGGACAAATTTAAATATTACCAATTTGAATAAGGAAGGGCCCGATATTGAATGTTTCGTACGTTTTCAAAGAAAAATTTGCAAATAAAAAACATGTGGAGAGATATGCACGTACGGCAGCATTTTAAGTATTTGTTTGGTAAAAGTGACTTCTTACTGCGGTCGACAGTGATTTAATTGACTCGCATTATGTAGACTGCATTCATACGTGTTTGCACTAGCACAAATAATATGTTAAACACATCGTATATGATTATCATCATGTGTTTTTATCGATTGATCATTCAATTTGTTATCTGCAAGCGTTTAGGATTGCTAGAATCTAAAATTTTGAAATGATATATTAGTTTTTATTTCGATACAAATATGCAATTATATGAGACGTAGGCTCTTCGTAAATGGTCAATACATTTACGAGATGGCTTAGTAACGTTGCTTAATATCGTTGTTCCATTCTTTCAGCCATTACTTTAAGTAAACATATGCATAAATTTATTTAAATATGACTAAGACTACCTTGATGGTGCTGCGGAAGTAAATCAAGTCGGGCAAAACGTTATTATTTTCTTCTGTCATAAAATTCTTACATTCGTATTTTTTTTTATGGTATTGGAGGCAAACGAGCAGACGGATCGCCTGATGGTAAGCGATAACTGCCGCCCATGGACACCCGCAACACCAGAGGAGTCACAAGTGCGTTGCCAACCTTTTAAATTTCCCGTCCCCTCTCCAGGAGGGGGGAGAGGGTTGGACCTCCGGTACCTCACTCAGTCGACGAAACACAACGCAAACGTTATTTCACGCCAGTTTTCTGTGATGCCGTGGTAACACTCCGGACGAGCCGGCCCATTCGTGCCGAAGCGTGGCTCTCCCAAGTTTTCTTATTTATTTTCTATCTAAATCTGTGCCCGTTAGACGTCAATTCCCTGGAGACCTACAACATAACGCGCGAAAAGCGGGTGTCACGATATTACCGGTAGGTAAGCTACGTCCATAATGCAAGACATCGTATCGAATCCACAACAATTCAATTGTAAGTAAGAAAGATTCTAATCATGTCAACCACATGTATTTTGATTATAACATTATTTTTAAAACGTAAACGTTTTTGTATAAATATAAACTTTTTTTTATGCAACTAATGTGGCATATAATCAAACGGCCCACCTGATGGTAAGTGGTCACCGTAGCCTAGGGACGCCTGCAACACCAGAGGCATCACTTGCACGTCACCGACCCTTTAGGAAAGGAAGAACAGAAAAAGGAAGTGGAAAGGAGAAGGACCAGGAAGGGGGAAAGAGGGTGATTGGTCCTCCAGCAATATTATTAATTACCTCTCTTTATTAATTTCATATGTATCAAAATTATTATTTATTTATTTGAACAAAGTAACCTTTACTTAGTTTAAAGAAATAATTAGTTAGATTTTTTTTTTAAAAACGGTGTACCTATGCAAGGTTACCTAGAAAACAAGTGGTCCTGGGTCAATAAACCGCAAGTAAGTATAAAACGGTCGCATCTAGTTCAGCATACATAATGTGATAATAATCTGCATTCCACAAGTATTTATTTACTTACCGCCTTGTCCGGCACCTTAAAAAGATACATAAATGTATTGCTAATAATAATATCAGTCCTGTATATCAACTGTCCCACTGCTGGGCACGGGCATCTTCTTAATGTGAAAAGGGTTAGGCCATAATCCATCACGCTGGCCCAGTGCGAGTTACCAGTCTTCCCATACCTTTGAGAACATTATGTAGAACTCTTAAACATGCAGGATCCTCACGATGTATTCCTTCACCGTCAAAACAAGCGCTAATTTATTTTTTAATAGAACAATCCCTGATATAGACAAAATATCCATACATATAATAAACTCGTAGGAAAGTCAAAACTGTACATTGAATATTTTTTTAAAAGAATACTTGAGGCGTGATCTACAATCAATATCGAAGCCAAAAATATAGTTTTTAGAATTTTTGTCTGTTTGTCTGTTTTTCTGTTTGTCTGTATGTATGTCCGGGCTAAACTCAAAAAGTACTGCATGGATTTACTTCAAATTTTGTATGAATATTACTAACAGGTCGGGTCAACATATAGACTACATATTATCACGCTATGACCTACGGGGGAGGAGCTGTGAATCTTTATTTTTCTTACGCATTCCGTGACAGCGTGTAATCTAACGACGCATATTTAAATGTTGTTTTTGAGTAAGCCATGCTATTATCTAGCTTTACACTAAAAAAACTACACCATTTAAGTAACTTGGGCAGAGAATTTAATAATAAGAACGGAAAACGGGCTAAGAGCAAGAATTTATTTACTATCGGTTCCGTGCTACATAGTACCATCGGCCAAGAAAGTGGTCTACCAATTTTGACAAAAGTTTCTGTGTGATCTACTATCGCTAAGGTTGACACATGTAGACACATGGCATGACGTAAATATAATCCTATCCTAACTAATATTCTAAAAGCGAAAATGAGTTTGTTTGTTACCTTTTCACGCCTAAACCACTGAACCGATCATTCTGAAATTTTGCATATACGTTGACAGGTGTACAGAAACGGACATAGGCTACCTTTCATCCCGAAAAAAAATACTGTTCCCGAGAAAAACAATAACAACGTTTTTATGATAATAGATGGCGCCACGTGTCTTTCGAATCATGATTAAATTATATTATTACAAGCAGAGTACGACCCGAATTGACTGTCAAATTCTAAATTAACGCGAGCGAAGCCGCGGGCAAAAGCTAGTTATTAATATTTTCTGTCAGGCATTTCTCATTAGCATCAGGCAGAATAGGTCTATAGAAACTTGTGTGTCCTTTAATATGTACCGATTTCATATACCACTTTGGATTAAAATAGATCTATGGCGTTTTTCGATTATGAAAGGGAAATAAGCGTCGTGCTAACCAGACCAGCACTAAACAAGCAAGCGTTATAATATTTTTTTTAAATACGACAGCCTTGTATATCACAGGTTGGCTAAATATGTACCTACAACACCTACAAAACGCCTACGGTTAAAATTTTTAGACTCGGTGCAGAAACAAAGAATTTCTTTACAGAAAACGCAATAAGTTTTCGCGCGAACTGGGTATGAAAACATGCATGGTTCAGTCAGCCACAAGCGTAATGTAACAATTTTACAATATACTAAACTTTGCCCGCGGCTTCACCCGTGTCAATGTAGATTTTGTTAATTAATGTATCCCTCGGGAACAGTATTTTTTTCCTTTTCTGTGCGCCTGACAAAGTGTATGCGAAATTTCATGATGATTTGACTAGTACATAGTTAAGGCATGAAAGCGTAAAACAAACTTACATTCGTATTTATAATATTAGTTAAGAGATACACATTCTCTGGCCTATATTCTCGAAGAGGTATTCAGAGGTCTAATATAATACTTCGAAGGCAATTTTTTGAGTTCGGAAAAGCTCTTATACAACATCTTTGTCCGTCCGTCCGTCTGTCTGTTATACAACTTTCAACTCAAGAACCGTAAGAGCTAGAGACTCGCGGTCAACGCCATTCGACTCAGCATAGTCGATATACCCCCGAAATGACTATGACCTTTGACCTCTGACCTCAAGGTCACGTGGTATCACGTGACCTTTGCTTCTGCAAAAAATGGTTCCAAAATGGTTCGAAAAATGGTTCAAGTAATATTACTCGAACCATTTTTTCGAACTCTAAGATTTACGGAAATTCATTGCCGTTTCTCACTTGTTTTAGATCTCACGTTATAGGGCACAATTCTATTGCCGTCTACTATGCATAGTTCTAAACTCCGTGACTTTCTCTCCAAAAAACCTTGCACGACCCGAGCATCAAACCCGATACCTCACAGCATAAACATTCCCTACACCTCGCCAAGAAATTAAAATACCTATTTCGCTAAAAACACACGGTACATACACATGCAAATAAACACTAAAAACAGTGGCGCCATCTGTCGACGTCAGTCTTAGTACTTTGAACTACTAATGTTTTCGTTTTGCGTCGTGTGTCGTGGACATGACTACGTTTATTCTCATCTAAGTTATAATTGCAAAACACAATGCCGTCAGCGCGACACTGACCTCTCCTCGCTCAAGTACGTGCGGTCGTTCGCACTAAGTGATACCATATTGAAACGCATAAAAAAGCATATTCCAATTTATTTGCCCTTTAAGTTTAGGTTACTAGAAAATGTTTGAGTTCAAGGTTGATACTATTTACATAATATAGAAACTGCAAAACGGGGTTGTTGTTCTATTTTGTTCTTTGAAATGAATTTGCTCTTGAAGGTACCCCTTTTTAGTACTTTAAATTGATTCCTTAGATTAGTAGAGCCTCGCTGACTTCAGCTTGAATGGGCCGACTCAACCGGGGAAGGACTACCCTCTCACAGAATATCGACATGAAATAACAGTATTCGTACTGTTGTATTTCGTTCGGTGAGTGAGAGTGCCAGAGGCCCAAGCACCCCCTTTCCCCCTTCCCGCTCCTTCTCCTTCCCACTTCCTTTCCTAAAGGTTCGGCAGCGCGCAGGTGATGCGTCTGGTGTTGCAGGCGTCCATAGGCTACGGTGACCACTTACCATCAGGTGGGCCGTATTCTTGTTTGCCACCACAATAGAATAAAAAAATAAAAATTTTCGGTTAAGAGACTTGCGCGTATCGCATCATGTAGACAATTGATGCGAGCCACCCGCACAAGGAACCCATATGATACAAGCGTCATTACCCATAAGTACTCCGATGTTCCGACTGTTTTTAAACAGGATACAAGGAGTCTCGAAAATTACCGTATTTTTGTCCCGTGTGAGGATCGAACCCCAACACTGGCAGTGTTAGCGGCGAGACAACTTCTTGAACCACTACACTATCCGTACAGGACTATAAGTAATTCAATAATTCTGTCTGAAACGGCGGCGATGTTAGTAAAAATAAATGCTACTATTACGTGTTTACTAAAAATACTTGACGATATATATGTATACAATATATATGTATATATATTTTCTACCTATCTACCTACTATAAGAGACAAAAGTTGTAAAACATTAACCTGTTATTTATTGGAATGCCATAATTGAAAACCTATTGTGTCTGACCGCCGATGTACCGCTGTCACTCAATGGGTTAAACATAGTCTTACAAGCTAAATAAACTTTATAAGCATACCTTTATCATAGCTTGCAACTTACAAACTGATTACCCGACAATAGTTTTGTACTAGCACAATAATCGCAGCTTAAAAAGTTATTTCAACTCGAGAGTGCGAACTGAAGGGCTGTTTCGCGTTCATTGTTTAAATTTTAATTTCACTGTAAAGCGAGACGCCCGCCTCTTGTCGACTTTTCTCGACGTCAACACTCCAAAGTTAATTTTATATCTATGTGTATTGTGGCTTTTCATAACTGTGATTGTTCTGTCACTTTTGTTTGAATAGTCATGTATGGGTTTATAACTGCCTCCGTGGCGCAGCGGTAATGAATGTGTCTGCTGTGCATGAGGTCTCGGGTTCGAATCCCGGGTCGGGCCAAGAAAAAGTTATTGGGCTTTTCTGTTAAGAAATCTCAACAGCAGCTCGGAGTCAGCGGTGTCAGACACCCCCGTGCCTCGGAAAGCACGTAAAGCCGTTGGCCCTGCGCCTGATCTCTCACCGGTCGTGTCGGATTATCGTCCCATCAAATCTTGAGAGTTAGGGAACAGAGAGTGCAATTGTGTTTGCGCACACACTTGTGCACTATAATATCTCCTGCGCAGATGGTCAGTCTCCGTTAAGACTGGCCGAAATTCGGTCTGGAGGACATTATTATGGTTTTATTACCTGACTGCCTTTATTCTATCAAGTTTATAAGCGAGTATCTTTCATGTGCGTACTTTTAGAGCCACCACTTCATCACTACGCCATCTATACTGTCAGCAAACATTCTTGAATCTATTATTGTGGGACGATCGAACCCACAACACTCGGCGTACTTTTAGAGCCACCACTTCATCACTACGCCATCTATACTGTCAGCAAACATTCTTGAATCTATTATTGTGGGACGATCGAACCCACAACACTCGGCGTACTTTTAGAGCCACCACTTCATCACTACGCCATCTATACTGTCAGCAAACATTCTTGAATCTATTATTGTGGGACGATCGAACCCACAACACTCGGCGTACTTTTAGAGCCACCACTTCATCACTACGCCATCTATACTGTCAGCAAACATTCTTGAATCTATTATTGTGGGACGATCGAACCCACAACACTCGGCGTACTTTTAGAGCCACCACTTCATCACTACGCCATCTATACTGTCAGCAAACATTCTTGAATCTATTATTGTGGGACGATCGAACCCACAACACTCGGCGTACTTTTAGAGCCACCACTTCATCACTACGCCATCTATACTGTCAGCAAACATTCTTGAATATATTATTGTGGGACGATCGAACCCACAACACTCGGCGTACTTTTAGAGCCACCACTTCATCACTACGCCATCTATACTGTCAGCAAACATTCTTGAATCTATTATTGTGGGACGATCGAACCCACAACACTCGGCGTACTTTTAGAGCCACCACTTCATCACTACGCCATCTATACTGTCAGCAAACATTCTTGAATCTATTATTGTGGGACGATCGAACCCACAACACTCGGCGTACTTTTAGAGCCACCACTTCATCACTACGCCATCTATACTGTCAGCAAACATTCTTGAATCTATTATTGTGGGACGATCGAACCCACAACACTCGGCGTACTTTTAGAGCCACCACTTCATCACTACGCCATCTATACTGTCAGCAAACATTCTTGAATCTATTATTGTGGGACGATCGAACCCACAACACTCGGCGTACTTTTAGAGCCACCACTTCATCACTACGCCATCTATACTGTCAGCAAACATTCTTGAATCTATTATTGTGGGACGATCGAACCCACAACACTCGGCGTACTTTTAGAGCCACCACTTCATCACTACGCCATCTATACTGTCAGCAAACATTCTTGAATCTATTATTGTGGGACGATCGAACCCACAACACTCGGCGTACTTTTAGAGCCACCACTTCATCACTACGCCATCTATACTGTCAGCAAACATTCTTGAATCTGCTTATACAACACACCACGTCTGGATACAAGCCCACAAGCTTTCCTTGAGAAGGATTAGGTCATAGTCCACCACGTATCCGCAGTAAAGAATTATTAGACTTTAGAACAAAACCTTAGAACTCACAACTCCTGATAAGACTTTTATTTAATGACAAAGCGTAAAAAATTTGCCTGCTTATATATTATGCATTTTAAATAGTTCATATTTTCTTTATATGTCGTAATGTCTTAAGATCAAACTAGAGGCCTCTACAATGCATCTCATCGATTTACTTTAATTAACTACATACATACATACATAGATTCACGCCTGTTTCCCAGAGGGGTAGGCAGAGACTACGGATTTCCATTTGCTACGATCCTGACACACTTCTCTGGCTTCATTCACTTTCATCACATTCCTCATACACGCCCGTCGGTTCAAGGAGCTCTTAACCTGGCCTTTGTCCAGAACGCCTCCGATCTGATCGAGAAACGTTCGCCTAGGTTTTCCTCTTGCGACTGTTCCATTCACACTAGCCTTATAAACTTTCTTAGACAGTCTTTCCTCGTCCATTCTTTCTACATGTCCAAACCAGCTTAACATACCCTTTTCTATTCTTGTAACTAATGCGTATTTATTTTTGTCAAATTAAGCTGTAATACAAAATGTATCACTGATTTGTTTTGCTTATATCACGTCATAATATATATTTATTGGACATGTACTTAAATAAAATTCAGTGAACTTTATACAGTCAATGACTGTCATTATTGACCTTGGACTATAAGACCAGTGCACACAACACTTTAATTTGCTTTGTGATTACAGGTACCTAAAATAAGTAAAGGCTTCGAATCCCGTAATATATAATTCACAGATATTGTTCCTGGTTTATGGTGATAGTCATTTACATTTATATTTTATATATAACTATCCAGCATTTTACCACTTTACATTAAGCTAATCATGTGTTAGCCAAATGTAAAGTTGTGACTTTTTGTCACGCATTAATTGTCACGTCACCCTGTTCCGCAATATACCTAATAATATGGTACACAATAGAAAGTGATACGATAGTAAACATATCATCGAAGGAACAGACGAATTTTTTGTCATGTCCGTGTTGCGTCATACAAAATGTTTAGGTAATAAAACTATGATTTAATGACTATGACCTTCCGTTCATCTGACTGCTAGGTTCTCGCTTCTTAAGTGTCGTTTAAAAAAATAAAACGAACGACGTCCACTGCTGGACGTAGGAGTCCGCCACGGTCGGAAGAGATGTAACACAGGCTGGTCTGGGGCCACCCGTATCCAACCACTTCTTGCGATCCTTATCGGATCGTCGGTCCTTCACGCAGGGAGGTCCTTATACTCATCTTATTTGCAATTTTAACAGTAATAATTAATAATCTATCTATGTACATATCAAAGAATAGTACTTATGATTGCTGTAAGTTGTAGATGTATGTTGGGTAAAATATCCATGTTAAGAAATCCTAATACCTATGGATATTTTACCTAAAAAAGGCAAATATAAAACACAGATTGATATTACTGACAACAAAAAATAAGCGACAGACTGACGCTTGAAACTGTAACCGGTAGATGTCCATAGATTCGAACGCTGTTCCTAGTGCTCAACATAAGTGAAGTTTGGATGTGATATATACCTGTCGCAGAACCGATGATCGTTGGAGCAGACGGGTTCTCGAGTGGAGACCACGACTCGGCAAGCGTAGTGTTGGACGCCCCCCGGCCAGATGGACCGATGACCTGAAAAAGGTGGCTGGAGGTGACTGGATGGCGAAAACGGGAGATCGGGCCTTGTGGCACACCCTGGGGGAGGCTTATGTCCAGCAGTGGACTGCAATAAGCTGAAATGATGATGATGATATACCTGTGTGATTTTTATTCTTGTAAGTAAGAGTCCCTTTGAAACGACCAGACCGCTTACAAAAAGGCTCAAAACAGTCATTATATATAAAACTAGACTTTGCTTGCAGATTCACTCGCGTAAAAGTAGGTTAGGTTACCTATGTTTGTAACAGTACTTTTTTAAATAAAATGTAGTCTATGTTACTCGGTGATAATATAGCTTTCTAATGGTGAAATAATGTTTTAAATCGGTTGAGAGGTTTATGAGTTAAACCCTTACAAACAAACAAAAAATCTAATCTTGTCTCTTTATAATATTAGTATAGATTAAGGCTTACTACATTGGACCTCAAATTATGATTGACGTGAGTTTCTACGGTACGATTTACTTTATTGAACAGATAATGAAGACGTAACTTCATTTAATATAAACTAAAATTTGAAACCACGTTTATAAACGTGATTTTATAACTTCCTAATTAATATTATAAACGTGGATCTGAGTTTGTTTGTCTGTTCGGTTTCACGCCTTAACTTCGCAACTGATCATCATGAAATTTCGTATACACATAGTCAGGTATACAGGCAAGAACACAGCGTACCTCTTATGCTGAAAAAATACTGATCATGAGAGTGAGAAGCCGCGGGCAAAAGCTAGCATTTGTATAATAAATGTGCCTACTAGTCAAAATACACACCAATAAGACTACGAGGAAACTATTCAGTCAAGTGTCTTATTATTTGTGACTGTGTATATAAAACTTGATGTCGCGTCGGCTTATACCAACTGAAGAATACGCCAATACTCAGCAACTTGGAATTTGAACATATTAAAATAATCACATTGACGTATCAACGGAAAGGCTAATAACTTAATGATCGCTTGGAAAATAAGATATTATGAAAAATGACGGCAATGCATAACGTTCAGATCGAGGTTTTATTTAATAAAGGATTTTAAAATTTAACATCCTTTTTCGTAATGCGGCTTACATTGTAACAAAGACAGTAAACGGATTAGACCGCAGGGTCAATGACGTAAACGTGAGCGCTTGTTCTCGCTGATCGTTATGAGGTTCGATTCCTAAGTTGTATCAGATTGTATTCTATATTGCCAAGAGATATATCTATGTCTCTTGGCAATAAAGACTACAATGTAATACGACTAGACTAGACTTTAGGCTCACTGGCTTAAGAGTAAGCACTCGTGCTCAATTGATCATTGGCAGGTTTGATTCGTAAATCGGGTTAGGTTTCATTGAGGAATTGTAGTCTATATTGCCAAGAGATATAGATATAACTTCAAGTTCAGTGGCGTAAGCGTGGGCGCTTGTTCTCGCTGAGCGTTATGAGGTTTGAATACTAAGTCATATTAGATTGTAGTCTATATTGCTAAGAGATATAGATTATATAGACTTCAGGCTCAGTGGCGTAAGTATGAGCGCTTGTACTTGGTGATCGTTATGAGGTTTGATTGCTAAATTGTATTAGATTGTTGTATATATTGCCAAGAAATACGTACGCGTACGAACGTACCTACTGTATTACCTTTCTGTAAACGGCAGAGCTCCAAATTACCCGAAATATATGTATAGTGATAAGTTCTTTGTATATTTAACTTCAGGTTCAGTGGCGTAAGTGTGAGTGCTTGTTCTCGCTGATCGTTATGCGGTTTGATACCTGAGATGTATCAGATTGTTGTATATATTGCTAATAGATATAGATTACACTTCAAGTTCAGTGACTCAAATGTAGGTATTAGTGCTTAATTGCTGATGGTTTCTAGATTTGATTCCCAAGTTGGGTCAGATATATTGAGCGATTGTAGTCTATATTGCCGAGAGATATAGATTAGAATTTAGGCTCAGTGGTGAAACTGAGAACACTGGTGGTTAATTGCAGATCGTTACCTGGTCTGAGTGCCTATTTGGTTCGTAGTTAAATCGATAAATAATTTCGTAATATATAAAGCTCATATTCAGTGGCGTATGACCGGTCATGCCCAATTGCTGGTCATTACGAGGTTTCATTTCTAAGTCGGGTCAGGTGTTATCGAGCGTTGCAACCAATATTTCAAATAGATATATTATACATAGATAAACACTACGTTAATCGCCTAATTTGATCACCATGTACCGCCTTCTGTTAATTATTATAACTTTTAAGATGATGTAAGTATGGAGATACAAATAAAACATGTTTCGTTCTTATTTCTATTCATAGTTCTAATAACTAAATCGTTATAGCCAATTACTGATTCGATTCATAATAACGGTACAGTATCAGATTCACTTTCAACTCTAAAATCGGTCTAATGTACCGTGAAACAGGTTAAGCTAGACGTAGTGGGCATGGGTTTATTTTAGCTAGTTATTCAATAAAAACTTGGCAGCAACCGACCTCCTTTTGGAGTTGAAAGTGAATCTGATATTATGCCGTTATTATTTAACAAAGTACTAGGTTACCTTATGTTACTTTTTCTTTTTCTTTCCTATTTGTAAAAATTACATCTCCCGCATTCGATAGCTTTTCTGCCATCATGCGCAAGAGATGTACCTCTTTGCTGCGCCGCGTACGCGCCAGCCCCAACATCATCCTGAAAACGCTGACTGACCGGTGGGACTCTCCGATGCTGGAACGCTGGATACGACTGCACGCCGTCAAGTAGATGGCTTCTCTGGATCGGACAGTCTGAACCGGTCAGGTATTAGATGTATGTACCTACTACTAACACTAGATGTAAGTTAACTGTTACTAACCTACTATGGAATGTTATTCTGAAAATAAATTATTATTATTATATTATTATTATTAGGAATAATTCTTGTGTCGCGGGGACTTTACAAACATTCAAACAACAGACAGAAAGAACACACAGACTGGGCAAAACCATTTGTGGATCACACAAATTGTTGTATCATGTCGGATTCGAACCTACAATACTCGTCTCAGTGGCAGTGACGAGGCGTCCACTTCAACGACTACACCATCCGTGCAGTTATGGAAGTCAGAACTGCCTCAATGGCGTACCGGGTATAGATACAATTGCAATGCAATCTCGTGCTTCTCTCTCTTCTCTCTTCTGCTGCATCTCTGTGCTTGCAATCTCAAGATCGATTTTGGGATCGTTTTCGGGATCGTTTAAAGGGTTATTGGCTCTTCAATCACCAAATTCATAGTAGAAGTACAAATTTGGTGCGCAGTACACAGTAACAGATTCGCACCGTATTCGACCTAAAACATAGGTGGCAAAATGTAAGTGAATATGCCTAATTTCCTATATCAATAAACGAACTGACCCGCGCAACTTCGTCTGCTTCATATAAGATAATTTTCCCCGTTTATGCAACATTTTTCATTGCTGCTCCATTCCTATTGGTCATAGCGTGATTTTATATAGCCTAAAGCCTTCCTCAATAAATGGGCTACCCAACACTAAAATAATTTTTCAATTCGAACCAGTAGTTTCTGAGATTAGCGCGTTCAACCAACCAAACAAATTCTTCAGCTTTTTTAATAGGTATTAGTATAGATTAGCCGTTTTAGCAACAGACAGTTAAGTTATGACATATTTTCATTGAATATGTGTCAAATATCATTAAGAACATTGTTATAAAAAAATATTACTATATTTGTTTTTATTATTGTTATATTCAATACTAAAAACATATTGTACGGACCCAAAGAAAGCATTAGATAATATACATATTCATGCTAATATTATGAAGAGAAAAGATTTGATTTCTTATTTAAGGGTTTAACTCAAAAACATCACAACCGATTTTAAAAATTCTTTTACTATTAAGAAAGCTATATTATATTATCAGCAAGTAACATCGGATATACATAACTTCCCCTACTTTTACGCGAGTGATGCCGCGAGCAAAAGCTAGTTATATATACATACATTAGACTCTGCCAATTATTTCGTTCGTAGCGCGGTTAAGACTGCGCCGAGCGTAAGACGCGGTTGGACTAAATGACAGAGCTCGATATTCAAATCGGCGCGCGGCCGCCATAGTAAAATTGTATGGTGGATTTGAAGTGCTTTTTTGATAAATATGTATCTTTATTACCAACCAATAACTTAAATATTTGGGACGGACAAATTGTAATATAACTATTTATGTTTCGTTTAAACTGTAAAATAGGATAGATTTCTACTGTTGTAATCTGAAAAATCACTTAATACGAGCTTACGTTTTTGCATTTTCCGTGCAAATTTGCGTAATTTCGAAGGCAAAAATATAAAGTTTTTAACACGGAGTAATTAAAAACACATTCATTGTTATGGCAAGTGTATATTTTATATTTGTATTAAACAAAAAGTGTTGATTTTATCAACTTAACGGTGACCGCCTGTTTTGGCACACATTTTGCTCGGCGCAGTCTTAAACATTACACAGCATTATTATATTACTCTCAGGTAATCTACCTTTCTACTAATAGCGAAGTAATATTAAACCTGTGCCATAGTTACAGATACTACAGGCAAATGGCTTTGTAACTGCACAGATGGCATAATGGTTAAGGTGGTCAACTTACGCGTCGAGTGCTGTGAGTTCGATACCCGCACGGTACAAAAAATGTGGTCCACAAATAATTGTTCCGCGCCTGAGTGTCCATTCTGTCCATTGTTTGAATGTTTCTAAAGTCCCCTAGACACAGAAATTAACCATAGGAATGTCCCATGACTCATAAAAAAAATGCTACCGTTGCGCGTCCATGACCCCTACGGGGGAGTCAAGAAAACTCGTGATTGCTCGCGAAAAAAATACCAAATATTTTTGACTGCCCCGTAGGGGTCACGGATGCGCAACGACATCGACGTCCATGACTCCACCATAGGAGTCATGGACGTTTCAGAAGTTAAAAGAGGCGCCAGCAAAGTCTACAACAATGCGTATATATACATACATAGGTGTCTACTACTTAGTATAGTTATCACCTGTAATTTTAACGCACAAAAACTTATTAAAGTTTCGTCTCGAGATCTGATATGATTACTCCGCGTTAGACTTAAGGATGTGTAGGAGAACAACCGCATCAAAGCCTCCGTCCTCCCACGTGCGTAATTTATATTATCAACGCACTTCAGCCGTGAGACCGGAAACTAATTGAATACCGAATAAATTACTCTCCTGTATCGGACTGCCGATACTGAGAACATATCGGAGCTATTGATATAACTATTGTATGGTTGGGTTTCCTAAAGAAAATATAATAAAGTAAGAATAGGCTGTGGTTATTTTGACATTGACTACACGGATACGTTTCTATAGGAGAAATAGTATGCATAACGTTTGAATACGAGACTAAAATTCGCAAAATATACAGATCAATGTTGAGAATTTTTTGTATTCTTTGTTCCATATAGGTATAATGTTTTGCGATATATTGAAACACTTGTCTCTTGTAATCTATTATAGTTATATATATATATCTTATATATATATCTTTATCTATATATTAATACGTGAAGCAAAAACTTTGTACCCCTTTTTACAAAAAATTGCGCGAACGAAGGAGTATGAAATTTGGCACAGTTCAAGTGTACATGGAGAAGGAGTGACGAATCCCAATATTTATATAAAATATGCATTAGTAATACATTAAACTAATGAAAAAACACTACACGCACACAACCATGCATTTGACACACGCAGTGGAAGCGCGTAACTATAGTTATATATATCAATATATAATGACATATATCAACAATATCTTACAGGCAAACTTTGGTCGAATTTCGAGCACTAGGCGACCGCTAGTATATTTAATTCTTCTACGTGTGTTGACAGTGATCTCCTCCTAAACAGCTGGACCGATTTGAATGAAACTTTTTGTGTGTGTTCAAGTGGATTCGAGGATGGTTTAGATAAGCTTTTTCTTTGTTTTTTCTCTTTTGTACAGGACAACGTCTGTCGGGACAGCTAGTATATATATATATATTACTAGATGTGCCCGCGGTTTCACTCGCGTCTATGGTTACTGCACGGCCCCCGTAGGTCGTAGCGTGATGTTATATAGCCTATAGCCTTCGTCGATAAATAGGCTATCCAACACTAAAAGACTTTCTAAATTCGAACCAGTAGTTCCAGAGATTAGCGCGTTCAAACAAACTAACAAACTCTTCAGCTTTATAATATTAATATAGATTATTAAAGACATTTTTAATAATATTATCTTCATTTTAAATTTGCTTGTTGTATAGTATCGTATATTAGTTATTAGTATATAGTATTATTAAATATGTCTTTAATAATACTATATTAATTTTAAATACAATGACATGTTCGTTTAAATAACTGCGATAATTTATTGTAGCTTGTTACCATCATTTTGCTTCATCAAGATATCAAACCCAGTCAATGACACTCATGGTTGCACTGCTAACCAACGAAGAAAGTAACTATGACGCAGCGGTAATAATTGCGCCTGTTGTGCTTGAGGTTGCGGTTTCGTTGCCGTAACAGGCAAAATATTAGGTTTTACGTAAGAACTTCATTGTACGGAATTTAAAACAATCCAGTAGACAGCTTAAGGGTCGCTTACCTCTTAAATGGAAACTAAAAACATAGCCGGTGAAATATATGTGTTATATACAAAACTATATCATAAAAAGATTTTAAAAAGCATATAGCATGACCAGACCATCTTTTCTTGGATCCAATAATTAGCTTTGCTATTTAAAGTGGTGAGCGAACCTGCTACCCTGGGCACGTTACCATGTTAAGAGATTTAACGAAACTGCCTAAACCAGCCATATATTATAGTTATACCTTTGTTTATTTTATGTGGTTAAGTGGTAGCCTCGCCACTGCCATTGTGCCAAGTGTTGTGGGTTCGAATCCCACACGGGACAAAAATTTGTGTGATCCAAAAATGGTCGATCCAAATCTGGGAGTTCTTTGTGTCCGTTGTTTGAATGTTTCTAAAGTCCCCCGCGACACAGGAATTATTCCTAGTGCGGGAGTTGTCTTTTAAACATATATTTAGTTATGTATATACATGTAAATATTATGTACTAATAAAGCAAATTACAATAACAAATGGATAATTATAATTCAAATCATTGACGCCGATGATTATAAGCTGGTAGTTGACGTCACGTATGTGAGTTCATCAAAGCATAATTTAGCGTATGTTGATCAGCTAATACCTTAAAGGCGGTTTAACGCCTTCGGCAAATCGCACAAGCTAATTTAAATCATTTATTTTGCCAAATGGACAATATACTTTAGGATTTATATACATGTGTGGGTATCAATATGTTATCTGATTTCAATATGTTATTTGATGGCGTAGCGGCTTAAGTGATCGCCTGCTTGGAATCCCTCACATGACAAAAAGGCTTATTGGCCGTTCCGCACGAATCTGTTAGTACGAATTATGGAAAAAAAACTCTGAAAATAATAAAATTTTTGTATATCGATTGGCACACATAAATATAATTTGAGTGCAAAATGAATTGATCTGAAAAGAAGGTATGCGAATCGACATTCAATAAAATAACAGATTCGTCGAAATTACCAATAAGCCGACAAAAATTTGTGTAAATCACATATGGTTGATCCAAATCTAGGTGATCTTTGCGTCCGTGGTTGAATATTTGTAAAAACCTCCGTTCTGTTTCCGTTCCTGAGCATATACGAAGACAATCGGCTTCTCATGAGCGCAAGATCAAACAGCTCCTGAGGCATGAAGAGATGGTGACAGGAAGCCCACGCAATTCCTTCGGCATCTGCAACTGCTAGCAGGCGTAAACGTTCCATCCGACTTCATCAGAACTATCTGGGCGAGCCGTCTACCCACCCACCTACAGACATGCATCGCTGCGCAACAAGCAAAGATGACCTTAGAAGACCTGGCCGAGCTTGCAGACCGGGTCAATGATGTTGTACCAGCAACCATGCAGGTGACGGGCCAGTTACCAAATCAGGTAGCAAGTACGGCAACACCAGCAGCATCCACTTCACGCAAACTTCACATAAACGCATTGTAAAGTTCCTCGTAATACCAAAAATATTTCTAGTGAACGCGTAATGTTTTAAAAGAAAGTGTTTTTTTTATACGACTTAGGTGGCAAACTAGCATACAGCCCACCTGATGATAAGTGGTTACTGTAGTCTATGGACGCCTGCAACACCAGAGGTATCACTTGCGCGTTGCCGACCCTTTAGGAAAGGAAGTAGGAAGGAGAAGGAGCGGGAAGAGGGAGGGACGGTGATTGGGCCTCCAGCACTCTCACTCACTGAACGAAACACAACAGTAGGGATACTGCTATTTCACGTCGATATTCTGTGAGAGGGTAGTCTTTCCCCGGTCAAGCCGGCCCATTCATGCTGAAATCAGCGAAGCTCTACTACTTATAAAAAAATGTAGCTAGAGATGTACAGAATAAATTGGTACATCAGTAAGCTAAGTTTCGCTCATCAGATATCGCCTTGGTACAACGTATCAGTAATTTGTTATTAGGTTAATCAGATAAAGTCGTCATTTATAGTAAATCAATGTGACTTTTATTAGTAAGTCGACAAAATTACCAAAATCTTTAGAATAGGTATGTTATAGGTTAGATACCGTAGTTCGATAGTAACTACTGCTAGAATTGTCTTGTTAATTGTTGTAATGTTCCGATCTAAAAAACTATTGCCTGGTCGCCGGTGTACCGCTGCGACTTAATAAGTAAAGAGTGAATCACTAAAGTCAAAAATATGGCTTACTACTTTATTTACTTATAAACAACAAATTTCCACCACCGGCGCAGTGGCCCAAATGGTCATATAATAGGTACACGAACAGTAACACGTTCGATTTCGATCGCTCCACGCGCCTGGTGTCGAATCGAATCACGATAATTGCCACTTGAAAGTGACTACACTAGCCACTATACCTTACACACCAAACATAAGAATGATTCACACGGCCACTGTTTATTTCACTAAACTCAACTTGAATTTATGAACTTGAAACTTTACTATTTTTATTTAAACATAATTATGTATATATTCACGAGGTCTCTTACCTCTTAACAACAAAAAGCAAAAGTGAAGTACCTACAAAAAACTAATGTATTCGTAAGAGATTAAAAGTGAAATAAAGGTTTTTATTATTCTTGTTACACTCGGAAATTATTGCGTTTTATCTTCTTCCCGGATTAATAAGTGTTGAAACGATGTTTTGTACCTAAAGAACAATGTCTATTACTGGCTCAGTATTGGAACTCATGGGGTTTAAATTAGTTGTGGAATCATTATTGTATAATATAATATCATTTATAGATATTACTAAAGGTGTGCCAAGAAAGTTATTCATAATATCTATTTAAAAAGATGTTTCAACATCTAACTAGTCAAACTGTAATAGATAAGAAGTTGCCATTAAAAAAGTCTGATATGGATTAACAATATAATAATTATAATCATATTATATTCTTAATCGATTTGATATTTTCTCTACTCATAATGATTTGATTAGTAACTAGCCAAAACTTACTTGGCCATTAGACACATTAACATTGTTTTTTTTTAGGTTATGAAAGTACTTTTTCAAAAAAATTATGAAAGTGGCAGACCTCTAATCAATCTCAGATTATTAGTTAAGCACTCATTTATCTAATGCAATAACAACTAGTACAATTTTCGACTGTCCACTTCTAGGCCGGTGGCATTATGAAGGGTGGGCATTGTTCTTTTAGTATTATATGTGTGTCGTGCACTTTATATAGTACGTGGTATTTTGGGCTTTTGCGTACGGCACTTCGCGTGTTGGTTTTGGTTTCCAGTTAGGAAATACTCATCGACAGTTTTGAGCGTGAAATTATACTTGATGAGATCTAAACTCAGAAGTAGTATTATATAGGTCACTCCAGCTTTACTTATCCGTTATCTACGGATTTGCAGACAAACATTGTAAATATAAAAGAATAATAATAAAGTAAATGCAGTACATTTTCCGATCGAATGGAACTTATGATAAATTATGAGTGATTGCTGTTTGTATGGCTGTAAACTATTACCTCTAGAACTGCTTGACACTACGAAGCAATATTTTTGTTATTTTAAGGAAAATTGTACCGTCGTAGAACTGTTTGTTTATTATAAACTCGAAGTAATTATAAGCTTCAAAATATAAACACCAAAAAAAATTATTAATTAATAATCATTTGTTTTTGATACCGATACTAATAGCCATAGAACAGTAAAAGATTAGGTTCTCGTTAAAGTTATTTTATTGCCAGATTTTTAACACCGCTATCTTCTGCACTAGTTATAAACCTTGTATCGCAGGGGGCTTTATAAATAAATAAAATAAAATAAATAAATAAACAACGGACACAAAGCACACTCAGACTCGAAACAACTATTTGTGGAACAAACAATATTTTTTTCGAGTGGGTATCGAACCCACTACACTCAGCGCGATGGCAGTGGCACGGCGACCACTTAAACCACTACGCCATCCGTGCAGTCAACTCTTTGTGTTCATACCATCCAACAATCAGTCAATAATATATGATCAAATCAAAATGCTCGTCCGCTAACTTAATCCCGTAACAGTTAATGTAAGACGTAGATAAATAAGAAAAGCAATATGGCTCAACAAACATGTACAGCGAGTTTGTCACCAACATATGCTCAATTAAATAATGTTGTTATTACAGAAACGAATCTCCACATTATTGGTGGCCAGGGATGTGCTGGCGCTCGGTTGGTGATTGTCGATAGTTGCGTATTTCTTTTAATTAAGAGTCATATTATTGGTTGCTCGCATAATAAATGATAGAATGCACTTATACGTTCATCATATCTGCAGTTAATTTAATTTAATTTGCACTTCCCTTTGAAGTAACATATATTATAATAAAAATAACAAGTCCGCAGTAAGGACGCAGCAGTATTGCTGCTACCAGCCCATTGTGGTTATTAAATCAGATTAAGTTTAATACATTTTGCATTATAAAGAAAACCTTAAAAAACAGTATCGGAGCAGACATTTGTGGCTCACACAAATTTTTATTCCACTGTAAAAACGTATCGCGAAACTATCGATATAATCAGAGTTAAAGTATGTCGAGCGGCGCGTCACTACCCGGCTCTGATTCAGTGGTGACCTTCGAACGAAAGCGAAACCGGTGTAGGTCATCGCGCCGCACTGCTCACCATGCGTTCCCTTTCAAACAATATGCACCGACGCGACGGTATTCTATACGAATAACTTTTAATACGTAAGATCGTCGGGCTATCTGCAGTTCTATACTGAAGTAATATTTCGATGCACGGCTGGCGTAGTGGTTAAAGCATTAGTCTCGCCAGTACTACTGCGTCGAGTGATGGTGGTTCGACCGCCAAACGAGACAAAAACTTAGCGGTCGACAAATATTTCTAATGTAAAGTCATGACTTTAAAGTTATACTAGCTGTTGACCGTGACTTCGTCAGCGTGGAATTTAACAAAATCGTATTGATTTATTTCTCGCACAATCCAATTTTTTGTTTCTAAAAGAAATGTAGCCTAAGTTACTCCAGTGAAAGTCTTGTCAAAATCGGTCCAGCCGTTTCAGAGATTACAAACAGACAGACAAGAAATTTAATTTTTTGATATTATTTTATATAAGTGACTTACCTAATATACTTTCATATGCATTTAGTAAAAAGCTGTTATTTTGACATATAATGGTGCCAATTCTGTTGTCACAAAATTTTCTAAACTTAACTAAAAATCACTAAAATTTAGTTTAGTCCTATCAAACGACATTTCGTATTCTGAAATCGTTAAAAGTCACAGGTCTAAACTAAATTTTAGTGATTTTTAGTTAAGTTTAGAGAATTTTGTGACAACAGAATTGGCACCAGTGTCAGCTTTTTTCAAAATGACACTTCAACAGACACTTCAAATTGATTTATTACATTTCTCTGCCTTATAATAATAATTGTAGTAGCCTTACCCCTCTCTTCGACGAGGCCGCTATTGACGGTTACGTTACGCATGGACCGGCACTCTCTTACAGAAAACCGACGTAATAGTAGTAGCACCATTGTTGCGTTTCACCCGGTGAGTAAGACTTCCGGGAGTTCATATAACTATCCCTGCTAGCCACGGTTCCTTGTGTCTCTTTCCATCTTTAATTACTTATCTTTATTCCAAACGGTACCTACTTACCATCCAGTGAGTCGTATGCTTGTTTAGCCTAGGAATAAACAAAGCACTCATCTTGTATAGCAGTAACCATCGCGGCCTCTATAAGTTACATAGCAGTAAGTATTGTCCGACGTATAGACACCGCGTATAGCAGTAACCATCGCGGCCTCTATAGGTTACATAGCAGTAAGTATTGTCCGACGTATAGACACCGCGTATAGCAGTAACCATCGCGGCCTCTATAGCTTACATAGCAGTAAGTATTGTCCGACGTATAGACACCGCGTATAGCAGTAACCATCGCGGCCTCTATAGCTTACATAGCAGTAAGTATTGTCCGACGTATAGACACCGCGTATAGCAGTAACCATTGCGGCCTCTATAGGTTACATAGCAGTAAGTATTGTCCGACGTATAGACACCGCGTATAGCAGTAACCATCGCGGCCTCTATAGGTTACATAGCAGTAAGTATTGTCCGACGTATAGACACCGCGTATAGCAGTAACCATCGCGGCCTCTATAGGTTACATAGCAGTAAGTATTGTCCGACGTATAGACACCGCGTATAGCAGTAACCATCGCGGCCTCTATAGGTTACATAGCAGTAAGTATTGTCCGACGTATAGACACCGCGTATAGCAATAACCATCGCGGCCTCTATAGGTTACATAGCAATAAGTATTGTCCGACGTATAGACACCGCGTATAGCAGTAACCATCGCGGCCTCTATAGCTTACATAGCAGTAAGTATTGTCCGACGTATAGACTGGTAAGAGATTAGACACAGGACACACGGCTTAGCGTGATTTCGTGCAAAAACATAATACTATCAACTTCCGAAATTCAGGCTGCTACTGTAAAATTATTTTATGATACACACGCCACTAGAACAAAGAAACAGTCAATATATAATACGATTATTATGATCTGCTGCAGCTTCGTTAAGGCCTACAACTTATTTCTGTATGAAAAAGCTTTTTCTATACTTTGTATGAGGACAACGTGTATACGAAAGGGAATTGGGACATTAATTTTATGGTAGTAATAAATGCATTGCTTTTTTAATATCTTATACCCAAAACAAACGAAATATGGTAATAAAGCTGCCGCAAGTTGTTAAAATATGCCTTTTCTTGTTATACGTAATATTGCAATATTGTTACTTATAATATAATCGACTGAAAATGAGCATTTCATTGATTGAATAATATCTATATTTATTATAAAAACGCTACCTTATTTATGTAATAAGGAAGAACATGTTAAGAAAAACAAGTATCTTATTAAAAATGCACGTTTATTTATATGGTAACCCAGAATGGAGCGCAAAAGAAGAAAAATGGCGGTGCCTATGATTGTTATCAGAGTAAATATTTATTTATGCGTCCTTTTTACCGAAATATTTCCTGCAACGAGGTATTGTCTAATATTTTTTTATTAATTAATTATAATTATTTGTAAATAGATTTTTTACTGAGCAATTTGTCCACGCAAAGCCGAAAGTAGCTATTCCCTTTCATGATGATCAGTCGAGTAGTTACGGCGTAAAAGCGTAACAAACAAACTTCTATTCGCATTTATAATATTAGTTGTGATAAGATTGAACTGAAACTCAAGCTTAATATGACGACCAATTACCTGTACTTAGTAGAAGTTTATATGCAACTTTGGACTTTGAGACTTTGATTGTCATGTCATAAGTGTGCACTTGACATAAATGAGGCTTGTTAAAAGTTAACACGGTTCAATCACGCCGTTTGTACCAATAATTCATTTCATTTGATACCCGCTTGTTCTTTTTCATTTTAGTATTTAACGTATTGAGTCGCAACACCGTGACACACCGCCGGCCAGACACATTAGGTTTTCAATAATTATATCTGGCATTTCAACAATCGACAGGTTAAACTTCTGGACGTTTAGACCGTATCATTTGACGATCAGTAACGGTGGTAGAACAAGATTCACTTTTCCATCATTCTATATCCAAAAATGTATGCTCTAGTTCGATTCCTGTATTAAATAGTTAATATTGCTCGTTTGAACGGTGAAGGATAACACCGTGATGAAACCTGTACGTCCGAGAGTTCTCTATAAAGTTCTCGAAGAAGTGTGAAGTCTATTAACACGCTATTAGGCCAGAAAGGTAGAATAAGGATCAGAAAGTAGAATAACTCGAAATGAGTTTTAAACTGCGACACAGCCTTCAGAGAACCGGGCTGATATAATTATTTTATAAAGACTACTAGGATGATTAGCAATAGTATGCGAATATTATACTCGAATATATCAACAACATATGAGTATATACGTGCGCCGCGTCACTAACCACGTAAAGTGGGTATCGTGTGTATACGATTGTTATACAATTTTGGTACAAAAAATTTATAAACAGGGCAAAAATTCTATTGGGTTATCTAATAGTAAGCCGTTCTTAACCTCTTTACCGCTAATTATGTCCGTGCCTCTACCGCCCGTGTCGTATTTCTACGACAGAGAACATGCACGATACTTTTGTTTTATTTTCGTTTTATTAACTGCGTGGTACAACTAAAACCATTATTGAATTTGAGATATGATTTTCAAAATTTACTTAAAATTCTGTATTTCTGCACCTCCCTAATTATTGTAGGTATTATTTTATCGATTTGTAGCCGGGCGCTAGGGGCACGGCAATCGATATTTAGCTAAGCGCTTAAAAGGTTAAAGGCATAATTATACACTCGAGCTCACGTTTATTTTAATACAGTGCACTGAAGTTTTATGAACATAAGCCATTGCATGCGCGCGCATGAGACAAAGCTATACTCTCAAAACGCGCTGCCCATTCCCGCACGTTCAATAATATTGCTTTAAAAAAATATAGTCTGGCCTCTGGTTACGTGCTTTGCAGCATACAATACGGACGCTGCTTTGTCATGCCGAAATACCCACCAATATTTTTCTCAGAAAATGAATCAACTTTTACTCAGAAAGATTGAGATTCACTGCTATCTGTCATTATCTGTTAAGCTCTTTGTTTTTTTGTGATTGCAACTAATACCAGAAATAATTACTACTCCTGGAATCATGATTAAAATTAAGATATACTTTTATATTTTTGTACAAAATAAGTAATTATTTTAATGATATTAGAAACATTTAAAAATAAATGTGATTTAATTTCTTTTTACTTGTAATAAGCAATTAGTAAATTATATTATTTATTCTTATTGCCGAAATGTTCGTCAAACATTAATAATAAACATAAATAAACAGTCTTGAATAAACTTTTCACTTCAACTCTCATTTGTGTACGACTTCGACCCAAGTAGGTACCAAGTAATGTACTCGTATATTTACTGTTTTATAACCTGTAGATTCACTCATATGCTACTAGGGCAACGAGGCAGTCGTTGCACTAGTAGCAAAAGAGTAGAAGCGGCTGCGTAGCTGTTGACCGTGACGCTCCACGTTCGATTCCTGGGTCTACCAAAGAGTATCAGCATTTATTGTAATTAAATACTAGCTCGGCATCTGGCAATAAAGACGTAGAGATATTGATCCCAGCTGTCATGAGTGCATAAGTCATTTAAAACGAAGGTACGAATATTCTGGTGGCTTGTCAAACTATGATGACAATCCATAAATATGCGAATAGCTTGAAAACTCTGGTAGCAAATTAACTACTACAATAAAAAAATTACTTCCTATGTTTTTAAAACGTTTATACAATCAACTCCACACGCCGCGCCGTCAACAGCGATGCAGCGTGTTGTTTCTTCGGCAGCGTGGAAGCTCATCAAAGCAATATACACTTTTAGTTGTAGCGCTAGAGTTCATATTGCAATGTCAATAACAAACTGCGCGAAAATGAAACAACAACTTTTTACGTGAGATATCTCACCAAGCAGATGCTATGCACAATGCAATGAAGTGCGTCACGTCATAGAAAAGCAATGCTAGTCTTTTTAAAGAAATTTATACCTTTATTTGAGGAGATAAGATCTATATTTCATTTCTTGTAATAAGATTTCGTCTTCAAAATATTCTAAAAAATGCATCTTAAGCATGCACAGTTGTACCACATTTTACTTAGATAAGTAGATGGGCAGTGAGGGATAGATATATGTATATATTTACACATCTATACTAATATAGTATAGCTAAAAAATTTGATTGTTTTTCTGATTGAATGCACTAATCTCTGGAACTACCTGTCAGATTTAAAAAATGTTTGCATTTGATATATATTTTCCCAATACTTAAGAAAGGTTATAACTGTTATAAGCTATATAACATCACGCTTTGAGCTACAGAAGCGGAGTAGAAATCATAAACGTGTGTCAAACCGCGGCAGTAAGTTAGTACGTAATGTGTCTTAAGACTGCGCCCGCGCCGAGCGTAAGACAAATAATGACAGAGCTCGTGCGGCACATATACAAATCGCTCGGCGCAGTCTTAATTGTTGATTGCCCCTCGTTATATTATATCTACGTATAGCGAGCGGCAACTAAAATGGCCGCATAAATAAAATAAATGTATTATTTAGCCATTGTGGAGTTCATTGACTTCTTAATTTTTCTCAGTGTAGGTACAGAATGTAGTTATCAAGAAGCATCTTTTATTTTTTTTATTTTAATCGACAATTCCCGCACTTGTTATACATTCTGTGTCACGTTGGACTTGGACAAACAATGGACACAAAGATCACCAAGAATCGGAACAACTATTTGTAGATCACATAAATTTTTGTCCTGTGTGGAGACCAGACCACCATAATTTGGCGCATGTATCCATGTAGTCGAAATCAAATTCAATTTCTAATCCAATCCCTAATAAACTTATACATCGTATAAATGTATGGGATCCAGTTTGGCGAGTATAGTTGATAGTAGGTACTGGCTAAAGAATTCCTCTGATTCATGATAAAGAACATTTGATTTCGGCAAAGTCACACGGTCAAACCGTTTTGGCTGATGACTCAGTTTATATATATAATTATGATATATACATCAGTTAAGCACTTAAGATTATAATTGCAGTATATAATGCGAGATAAGGTTCAATTATCGTGACGGACAAAGTAGTATTGGATTATTCTTTAGACAAATTGTTACTAGTTGTAATGAGCAACGCTAAATCTTTAGCACGATCTGTGCAGTCAATCTTTGACTAATCAGTAATCACATATGGCAAATATTGATATATAATATAAGCTTTTATTTATTAAACTACGCCTTATTCTAATACTAGCTTTTGCCCGCGGCTTCGCTCGCGTTAATTTAGAATTTGACAATCAATTCGGGTTGTACTCTGCTTGTAATAACTTAATTTAATCATGATTCGAAAGACGTGGCGCCATCTATTATCATAAGAACGTTATTGTTATTTTCCTCGGGAACAGTAACTTTATTCGGGATGAAAAGTAGCCTATGTCCCTTTCTGTACACCTGACAACGTAAATGCAAAATTTCAGAATGATCGGTTCAGTGGTTTAGGCGTGAAAAGGTAACACACAAACAAACTCATTTTCGCTTTTATAATATTAGTTAGGAAGTTAGGATTAGGATTAACAGTAAATTGTTGATTGTGTGGAAACTTTAGTAGAACCTATACCTACTCCGGAATCCGCTAGATGACTTTATATGTGTTGTTCAAATAGTAAATTTCTTTTAACTGTCATGATTAGTTGATTAGAACTTAAATATGATCGTCAGCCGCCTGACTATTCCACGTATTGTTCAATTCATGAAACGATTTGATTATTATGTGGTTTTGTATACATATATATCGATATTTAAGGTTTTACGACAAAGCCTTGGTCTATTCAAGACAAATAAAAATAATGTTAGATGAACAACTTTAAAGCAATTAAATGCATAAAAAAATAAAAAGAAAAAAATATTAATCTTAGTTTTAAACATTGTTTCTCAGTAAGTGAATTATGTATACAATTCTTTATGAGAAATAAAGTTGTTCTTAAACCTTAAACATACACGGCAATCTACGAAAATACATCACTAGTCATCTATACTAATATTATAAAGCTGAAGAGTTTGTTTGTTTGTTTGTTTGCTTGAACGCGCTAATCTCAGGAACTTCTGGTCCGATTTGAAAAATTCTTTCAGTGTTAGATAGCCCATTTATCGAGGAAGGCTATAGGCTATATATCATTACGCTAAGATCAATAGGAGCTGAGCACCATTGAAGAATGTTTCAAAATCGGAGGGTATTTTTTCCTTTTGAGAGCTTCCGCTGCGTACGCTGCGTAAACAGTTAAAGTTTCGCAAAAATCATGTATGACAGAATTGTTTCCCTTTAAAAGTTCTAAAAAAAAGTCCGCGATAGCATATGTATATCTTTTAAGGTTGGCTCACTATAACCATTTTTATGCTAACCAAATTTGTTCTAAAATAATGCATTATTTGCGAAGGTATTATTATAAACAAGATATTAATCCTTATCCAAATAAATACGTTATTCATCACAAGTATTTAATTTAAAACAGAATTGCCCTTTACATCATTCGATTTCAATGAATATCTTAGGAGATATCGCAGTTTTAAAATAACATTGCAGCAAAATAATTACCCATTACAGACATAGTACAAACGATGTTTCTCCTGGTTTATTCTGCGTGATTACTACTGGTTCGATTTGAAAAATTCTTTTAGTGTTGGATAGCCTATTTATCGAGGAAGGCTATAGGCTATATTACATCACGCTACGACCCACGGGGACGGCGCAGTAACGATAAACGCGGGTGAAACCGCGGGAACATCTAGTTATTTATAAATATAACTTTATTGCAATTTTATTATTATTTGTATGTTTTTAATAATTGAATGGCGATATAAGAATTTGTTTATCGTGAAGATACATATAATAGCACACGCAAGGGTATACTCGTTGAACTCTTTTGTTCGAGCGATCGACGCCGCCCTTGGAACTTAGGTACCTATATCAACTTATGTTACTTTTTGTCAAATACTTGTTCAGCAAGTATATTTATTATAATAATAAAAATATAATTTAGACATCTATAGTTATATATAACTAACTAACGTTAACTTTATAAAAATAAATGTCCTTTTGTACTCGTAGTAATCAAATCAATCTCTGTCATTTATGAATTAAATATTAATGAGAAATACATGATGTTAAATATTTATATTTTTGTAAATACTTTGGTACCCATCGTATTTTTTAATTATACTCGAATTATTAAACTTATACCTATGTCACATTATTTATAAGTAATTACTTTTTATTGTTGATTATTTAAATACTATTTATTTCTTAGTTCTTGTGATTAAATGTTTCTCTGCCGCTTCGTCTAGTTGGACTTTAGTTCGCGCCTTCAAAGTCATTTATGTGAATGACACTATGCGCCATGTAACCGGGCCTAACAAAATCAGATTAAATGTAAACCAAAATATTCTATACAAGTAATTACGATTAGGATCTGTGTTTCTTATAGTACAAGTATCCGTAATAATAAAGAAAACTCCAACCACACATTAAATAAAAATGCAAAATTTTCCATATCACGTTGTCTGTGCTTTTGGGCAATTTTAGGATCTTGGATTTTATCTTGTAAATGTTTGAATATCCTTCAATTAATTAAATCTTACGTGTTGTAAGTTCTTGACAAAGTGCAAAAATAAAAGCACATCTTTTATTTATTACATCGTTAATTTTAATTTTGTTTGAGTGTATTTACCTACTTAAATTACTAGGCAATTCATAAGTAAGATGAGTTTTTACTGTAAACAGTCATTCGAGGCACAAAATCATCTGCATTTTCTACAGTGTATGTTCCTTATATACTCTCATATGTATTAGATAAAAAGCTGTTATTTTGACATTACAAACAGACACTTCAATTTTATTTATTTGTAAAGATTTGATGCTGTCACAGTTTAAGGTTAATATATTGACCTCAATGCTCTGATTTAATCACTTAACATACTGCACGGATGGAATAGTGGCAGTAGCCAAGTTTCGTAGATTGAAATCCCACACTGGACAAAAAATTATGTGATCACAAATTATTGTTTCAAGTCTGGGTGCTTTTGTGTTCGTTGTTTGTAAAGTCCTGGAACCAAAGGAATAATACCTAGTGCGGGAGTTGTCTTTAAAAAAAAATAAAAGGTGACATAATGTCATATTCATAAAACTTACAAGAGGCTAATAATGTCATTTAAATAGAAATCTAAAAGTATTTTCTCGTAAATATATACAAATGCTAAGTTGCCTAATACCGATGTTGTAGACAATAAAGATTTACCTACAAAAAGTTGAGTGATTTATTTATTTTTTACAATACGTTTATTACTTACTGAGTATTTTTACTACCCAAGGAATTAAGTTCTTGGTAAGATTGTTTTATGAATAAGACCGTCAGCTTAAAATATTTATGTGAATTTTAAACAAAACTTAAAACCTTTAACTAGAAAATAGTTACCAGATTTAATGCTTACAGACCTGTCTATCTGTTTTTCCACATAAAACTATAAATACCTCTATTCCGCGAGGCCATGCGGTAATTTTGAACAAATATTTGACACGATTCTGATGGCTATTTTTATCCCTCTTTATTTCTATCAGATTAGCCACCTATCACTATTATGTTTCAGTAACTAAATACTTATGATTCTCTCAGGATTTTTTACTTACCGCCTAATACTTACATGAAATTATACTTATTTTGTAGATATGTTCTGCAGCCTCCATTTCGTCTTGGGCAGGTTCGAACATCGCCATTACTAAGAAATTGATACTATACAGAATGGATTTTAATCCAGTCCTTTACCATGTACTACAAGACGAAACATAGCCTATTACGATATAATTTGGAACAAAATTAAATTTTAAAGTATTGCACTCAATTTTTTTTTGTGATTCCGTCTTAATATGTTCCAAGTCAAAATGTACAATGGGGTTTAAATCTTTATCGTCTTATCATGGAATAAAGAACATAAATTAAAACTCAGCCTGAATAGATAGTTTCTATGTTGTGTAATGTTTGTAACCGAGTCTGTTGAAACAATCAACAGCAGTAAAGAGTAAGTGAGTACACGGTAGTCTGTCTTTACACAAATAAATCAATTTATGCTTTTATATTTGTCAAGAAGTTTTAACCTTTTTACCGCTTGTGTCGCATTAAACGACACATATGTCCGTGCCTCTACTGCCCGTGTCGTATTTCTGCGACAGAGAACATGCACGATACTTTTGTTTTATTTTCGTTCTATTACCTGCGTGGTACAACTAAAACCATTATTGAATAATGGTTTGAATTTAAGATATGATTTTCAACATTTACTTAAAATTCTGTACTTCTGCACCTCCCTAATTATTGTAGGTATTATTTTATCGATTTGTAGCCGGGCGCTAGGGGCACGGCAATCGATATTTAGCTAAGCGCTTAAAAGGTCTTAATATTGTCACTGTAAGGCCGCTTTCACATTAGATCGGACCGATAGTTTTACAGGAACGACAAAGGTGTCGGATGCAAATTAGTATGTGTATTTCAATAGCGCTGTTCACATTATGGCGACCCGATAAAACTGTCGGCGACGACACATTTATCAGACGTCCAGCCACGATTTTGATCGGGTCCGACGTAATATGGGCATTAGTTACCATGTGATATATAAATAGAAGACGGGAGAAAGAAAAGAAAATATTGGGTGCAACCAATGATTGCCGAGCGAAATGAAGTTGGAACATTCCAAACGTTAATAAGCAAACTAAGAAGTAGTAAGAAGTGATGAGATAAAGTTTTATAATTACTTTAGAATGTCTATTCGTTCATTTGGGTTTCGCCACTCCGAGCCGACAAGTGTGAACGGCGCCACACAAAGCAGTATCTATGCCAATATTACGTCGGACCCGATCGAAATCGTAGCTGAACGTCCGATAAATGTGTCGTCGCCAACAGTTTTATCGGGTCACCATAATGTGAACAGCGCTATTGAAATACATGTACTAATATGCATCCGACACTTTGGTCGTTCCTGTAAAACTGTCGGTCCGACGTAATGTGAACCAGCTCTAAGACGTTACTGCTGTATCCTGCTTTACCTTTATTGGTATAATTTCAATACTTTCAAAGTCATTCTTAACGTGTTACTCTGATAATAGCAAGAAGATATGACATACTGTTATGTACATATATAATACAGATTAAATCGTACGCCTTATGACTCAAAATTTATACGTTCATGAATATGTATAAATTTTCCCAAAGTAGGTATTGAAATATACCATTTTACTGTTTTTATTGATTGTGTGTGCTTGGAATGACTTATATGTGGGCCATTCTATGAATATTTACTACACATAATGACAAAGATTAACAAAAGTGTAATTAAAAGTAATTTGATGAGCAAATAATAATAGACTGACCCATCGTTGAATGAACAAAGTTAAAATAAAATTATCAGCTAACAAAGGAGCCAATACAACGTGTAATAAAATTTAATAACAAACCTTTATTTGACTTCTATGGCAAAATTTCCCAGTACTTACTTTATCAGCTATAAATCGCAAAAATATATTTAAATATACAAAACTTATAGGTAATATAATATCATATATATTGGCACCTTAGTTAAACTGAAAAAGAAAATAAATGCTTAGCAAAGATTTCGCAATATGCAGAGGTATCAGGGAAATGAAACAACAATATTTTCACATTAAATTTATATTAACTCACAGATCTGAAACAAAACTACTGCTACAGCGACGTATGGAGACAATGCAGTCCTTACCAGCTTTAACAGTACATACCTATGTTCCCGTCGAGACACTGGGAAGTGGTCACAAATACATATAAATGTGCAATCGCTTGGCTGTATACATACAATAATTTCGCATCAGAGTGTGTGTGATTCGTTCTCGCTCGCTCACCACGCACCGTAAACTAAACGTGCTATAATGAGATCGGATATCTGTCGATGTGTACTCGTAAAGTGCGGGACGAGAACCGTCCGAACTGACCGGAAACGAGAACGGATCAACGCAGAGCAGAGCCTTCGCCGTAGCGGTGTGACAGATCTGTCGCCTTACACTACATACATATCTATAATCAAGACTTATTCTATGGGCTAGACAACGTTGCGTGGAAACAGTTTGAGGAAACATCGAGTGATCGCAACTTTATAATTTACTAACTTTGTATATTTGTATACCGTTTGCTTCCACCCGAACGTCGCCTACTGATGTTCAACTGTGTCGCTACGCTAACAAATGTCAATAATAAAAATAGAATGCATGCAATACCTTACACTGCAGGTATACCAACTCGACTGGACGAGGGAACAAGATATAAAGAAAACAACATCTTATCGTATTTAACTCTTCCGATTTTACTCAACTCAATGCAACAGAAATCATCTGGTAACTGATTATTAAATTAACACAATATACACAAATATAATCATCACAAAAATCTTAAACTTTATCGTCCTTAATACTATTGTTATAAACTTGAAATCGCTACGTTAAACTTATTTCAAAATAAGTCTATCGATGAGTACGATAATAGAATATGTTAAATAACAAATTTATCGTTATTATATATTTACATTAGTTAATGTCTAACTGATACTACTAGTGTGTGCTTTAAACTGTATGAGGGGAGACAAACATTCCTTCTAAAGTATGTATAATATATATAATATATAATATGTATATGAAGGGGAGGGGCGGTGCGGCGCGCGAGCGGTGTATAAACGTGTATAACGTATCTCTCTAAACGTAAACGTAAACATGGAAGGCAAGTTGAGGTATATCGCGTACATAGCGGGCCGACACGCGCGCTGCCCCGCGCGCCCTCCGACACTAACCCTATTACTCGTTACTTGAGGTAGTTAAGTTTCGTATATTGTGTCACACGTTATTGCTATAGAAAAAAAACTTTACTGTCATACAATATTATCAACAATATAACACCTTAATGTAAGTAGTATTCTTCACAAACAGCTCATATAATTTATCAGAAATATTGTAAATATTGATATTGTACGAATAAAGCCTGGCCGCGTTTCACGTTTGTAAAATGGCAAGTAGTGTGAAACGGACTCAGGCGTATGTTTATGTCAGGTGTCGCGCGATAGTCGCGCAACTCTTATATTTCATATAAAGTTAATTTACTTTTAAGAGGTAGGCCATATCTGTCCGAACTGTTTCACATTTATTGCTTACTATAATGTATTAAACAATACATATTACTTAACTGTACAATACATTCTCGGATTGCAATTATACATGTATGTATATGTTCGCGCTGAGGTAGATCAACGTTGTTTAGTGTAATTCTATGTGTATAAAAATATTTCTGCAATATAATCAACATTCAAATACAAACATTATCAAAAATTAAGTCGATATAATGTTCATATTGCACATTTTTTATTTCATGATAAATGAATATTCGGCAGTAGAATTTGAGTTCAAACCGATGATATGTACGCGTTCGCACGGCGTGTCAAGATATCTCTACGGGTTATGATATGACGAAACTACTGATAGACTCTATGATATACATATGTCTGATATGTCCACGAACTAGGACCCAAGTCGAAAGCTGGCCGCGATCTTGCCGCGCTCATACATACGTATGTTTAGAAGCGAATATTCTGACACGCCTGCGCTCGCGCATCGCGGCCTTGATATGTTCATAGTTATTTCATTAAACCATTTCTCACATTGTATATACAAAGAAATCATGATCCTCTTATAACTTGCTCAGTACATAAATTAATAATCGTGATCATTTTAATTTATATACTATACAAAAAACATTTACATTATTATTTTAAATTATTGCTAGAGAATTTCATTATCATTAGGCTATAAATCATTAAAAACTAAAATCGTTTCGCAACAGACAGTTGGCGGAATCAATTTGGCAACGTTTAGGAAGACTACTTTCCTACCACTAACGAAACAGGAATGTATAAACTAAATTCGTTCAAATAACACATTGGTAACTTAATTGGACATAAATTAGTTTTAATCAATTTACGAAAAATTCAGATTTTTAAACAAAGAAGTCAACTAGCTTACAATATTAAAACAAATGTCAACAGACAAAATAATAATAGGAAGCACCGGGAAAATATCAATACGTGTAATAATAATTATGATCAATAGAAGATATTACATCTAGAACAAAAACGCTAAGTAGCTACGTAGCGGCAGGCGGCGCGTGCGCCACTCCGCGCGCAAGCGCAGGCGGTGCGCGCGCGCCGCCGGCAGCCCCCCGGCTGCCCTCTTACACTACACCCATCAATCTAGTATTCTTAAAAATCTTGCCAACGTTAAATCTATATTTTGGCAATTTTCATTTATACCGTTTGAATTTCAATTTGTACCCATCGTATATTTAAAGCAATGTCACTTCATCTCTGGCGTACGATTTGTATTTTCCAGTTCCTACAAATTAATGTCTGGCAATCGTGTCCCAATATTTACAAAAATTACTCTAAATAGTTTTCAAAATACACATATCGTTCTTAAACTTCAACAATCATAGGGAAAACATAGAATTGGATCTAAACTAAAAAAAATCCTATACTTCATAATATTTTACAATAAAAATAAGATATGTCGATGCACGTCGTGTCTTATGATTTTCAAATAAATCGACGTTCTTTACCTAATTACTTCTACGATTTTTCCGTATTTCAATATGTAAAAATGATATGGTTCGATCTAAATGATATCGTAGAATTACTCTAACGTCATGTAATTATATGTTTAGCGCCCAGACACCCAGGCATGTAAAGTCACCTTGCACCGGCCGGACGCAAGGTTAGGTTGAATGAACAACAAAAAACGAGCTGCGAACTCAGCGTATGCGTCGGCGTCGCGCAACTCGCGCAGCGACCGCGCGCCTCCGTCGATATAAAGCGCTCTCAGTAAACATTCCAGCGGCTTTTAATTAGCTATTGAGCCTAATAACATAAAATAATATCACCAGCTATCGGTATGAAAAGATATGTGAATGCAACACTTTGTTATGGAACGTTCAGTTTATTGCAATGTTGAGCGCGCGCGAGCTAGTGGGAGACGTGGGCGACGTCGACGACACAGAGGCTGACGAGGTCGGCGACGATGATGAACGGATCTTTTTCTTATGAGTGCCAAAATGTTTGACCATGTGATCTTTTCTAATAAAACCTTTGCCGCAATGGTCACAAGTAAACGGCATGCAGTCCGAATGCAGACACATGTGCCGGCGCAGGTCAGATTTGTGGTTGAACGATTTGGGACACTCATTGCATTTGAACGGCTTATTGTCAGAATGCTTAACGCAATGCCACTCGTACGAGGCGTCGTCTGAGAAACGTTTCCCACATCTACTGCACTTAAACGGTTTGGCACCAGAGTGGAACGTCTTGTTGTGCTGTGTGAGATAGCACCCTTTGTTAAATAGTTTATCGCATTCGTAGCATTTGTGCATTGTCGTAGTGGCCGACTTTTTCATCTGGTTTCTCTCGGCGAGCGGCGTGCTCGGCACGGTGGATGATACCGCTGGCGAGCCGCGGCTCTCGTTCTCAGCCTTTGCACTCTCTGGACTCGCCGGTGACCTCATTTGAGCCCCGTAATTTTCTTTGTTCGCGTAGTCCATAATGTCTTCTATTTTTAATATCTGAATCTCACCTGCACTTGTCCGTAATATATCTTCTTCGCGTTTTATTGTTTTACCCTCTACCGCGTAACCGTACGGATATAATTTGGTTTGTTCTGGATCATAACCGATGACACTATCCTTAACTTTTCTAGGTGAATATCCATAATCATAATCTAAACTTTGTCCACACAAGTCAGTATTGCCATACTGTAATGGTGAGTGGACCGGGTCTACTATAATGTAGCCGGCGGTCGACTCATCAGCAATAACTTGACCCCCCACGTTAGGCTGTGTGATATAGTTAGAAACATAAACGCTGAAGCTCTGAGTTTGGAGCTGCGCGAAGCTTGGCAGGCGTCCGCCAGCAGGCTCGCTTGACGTTTCTTGTTCCATAACCTCGACTTCTTCAGGTGTGGATTCACCAAAAGTAGCCGGATTGGCTATAGGCAGATTGTTGATAGCCATATCCATAACGTGGGGGGCCATCCCGTTTGGGTAACTCGGTGCTATAGTCTGCTGAAAATTCTGACCCAAATATAAAGGGGTGTGCGTGGGGTCCGGTACCGAAGGCCCCAAAGGATCCGTAGACCTCGGGCTGTACGGGTTGACACCCAAATGACTGAACGGAGGTAGAGTGTGCGCCGTAAGCGCCGGCGTACTCTGAGTTAGAACTGGAGTTGAAATATTGCTGGTTGACACTGATAGCAGGCCCCTCATATGGTGATTTTGTGAAACAGAGGGACCTGCTTCCCCGTTTGGGGGATTCCCTGCTGTTGATATTGCTACACCTTTAGATGACTGATGATTACTATCGTTTGGATTCCCTATACCCGGCGGTTGACTACCTATATTGAGCGGATGCGAACCAACCTGGTGCTGTAAAGGGTGATTAGCTAATGGATTATTACTGAAATTATTATCTAAATTACCCTGTTGAAGATGCGTGTACGGTGACTTGGACTGCATGGTGGCCACCCGATGCGATCGGTCGAAGTTCTGCGATGCGTAGGGCGACTGTAGCGCAGCTTCATCGACGCTGCGACCGTCCTCAGAGGGGACGGGACTCTGCGTGTTGGAGTCAGCGGACTGCTGCTGAGCGCGATTTTGCATATCGCGGCTCGGATGATGATGACTGGAGATCGGGAGAGACGCCGGATCAGGCTGACCCGATGACCTTACTGCATTTTTGTGCAGCGTTGTGTTGTAATGCCTTTTCAGATGACCGGAACTCGTAAACCACTTATTGCAAGCAGTGCAATTGTAGGTCTTCGGTCTTCTTGCTTCATTAGATTTCCAGTTTGCCCCTTTACCTCCGATAGTCGGGAGTGTAGACGATGTAGGATTTGCAGGCTGTGTGCTGGTAATCTGCGGTGCCGCCGGCGAATCGTATGGCCGATAAGGAGGTTTCATATCAGGATTAGACGATGCCACTGGACCCGAATAATCAGTAAGAGGAGGCATTTGTACGCCTGGATATATTTTCTGATCGACGTGCATAAAAGGTTTTTGATCATGATGCACGCCGAGAAATTTATCTTGGGTGTAGGCAAACTTTTGCTCGGGATGGAACATTTTTGCTTCAGATGGGTATGGTTTTTGTTCCGCAAACATTTTTTGATCTTTAAAAAGCGAGACATCTCCGTTTAGTTGAGGATTACTATACAATTTCTGCGTCTCCCATGGCATCATCGGCACTGTCCGGGTGTTAACTTCTCGGCTTTGAGGAGGGGCGTCTTCGAAAGATGCAGTTGGTTGTTCGCCCTCATTTCCTTGGTAGACTACTTTCTGAGAATCTAAGTCTAAAATGTCTGACGATTCTTCGTGTTCTTCTTTAATCTTTGTATTTTCATTTTGGTAGCCGGCGTTGTTGTATTGCTTGCCAGGGTATTGCTGGAAAGGCATTGATGCCGACGTAGGCGCTGAACTTGCACCTGCGTGAGCTGAGTTGCAATGCTCATTAAGTTGGACGGCAGAGTCGCATACGAACCCACACTTGTCGCACTGGTTAGGTGAAGGTGACGGCGTTGGCTGATTCAGTGGTTGTCCGTACAATGGACTCGACGAGGATACCTGCGACACTCGCTCTTGCATATTGTAAGGGTGAAACCTGTTCGGTTTGTGGTACTCCTGATTGTATTGAGTCTGCTCCCAATTGATTTGCTCAGAATGTTGATTTTGCTGGAAGCCAGAGTGGGAATAATTGCTACCAAACTGTGCACCCGGTGAGAAGTTGGTTTGATCCGGGTTTTGGTAAGGCGATGGTGCGCTGTGGTAACTCTGCGGGGTTGCGGGGTGAGGAAATTGCGACGACGTCTCCGGCGTCGCCCGATGTTGAAACTCAGGACTGGGTTTGGTAATCATGTTGTCACTCGAGTCAGCTGGCGCTGACACCGTAGTCTCGTTCTTTACTTTTGCACCGTTATTGTTATCGGTATCATTCTGTGAGTTTTGCGTGCCCCACTTCACATATAAGTTCTCTTTATGATATTGCAAGTGTACTTCTAACGAGTCAACAGTGTCCAAGTAGAGATCGCAAACCTTACAATGATAGTCCCTCGACGGTAAGGTCGACGACACAGTGCTGCTGTTAGCCATTTAAATCATCAATCCAAAGGAGAGCACCGTCTCCTCCAACGAAAAAAAAATAATAAAAAAACGGCACTCCTCGTATCGACGTACATGTAGTCCGAGCTTAATCAAGCGCTACAGGTTAAAGTCATGGTCGCGGTCGGCGCGTCTTCGCTCGCGATTCCACTTATACGGTAATGTTTCCGAAGAAAGTTTTTGGCGGCATTACGGAGCGCGGGCGTGCGGCGCGGCCACGTGCGCGCCGGTAAACACTCGCACCCGCGGGACGGTCGCGCTCGGCCCTCTCGCCGCCCCCAGGCCCATCAACAACACTCGACTGGCCGCTCAGCCTCTCGCCACTCAACGCGTCACTCGGCGAAAAGTTTCATCGTGCACCAAACCTTAAACTTATTGTCACTCGGAAAAGTCTTATAATATTACTTATGTCTGTATAATGAACTTAAATCACTGAAGCGGTAGTGGTGTAAGAACTTGGCACTTGTTTGTAAGCCCGGAGCGCGGTGCGTGGTAGTTTGTAGTGCGGTAGGTGCGACGCGAAGGCGTCGCGGGTCAACCGGGTACGGACGCTGTGAACGTTTACTAGCAACTGACAGCCTTCCCGAAGTCGCCTTCGGGGGCATGACTTCAATAACAATTCGCAACGTCGTCCCCCACCGTAGCGTGTGTGCGAGCGAGACCGTCGCACGGTGATGAAGTTATCGCTCCTTCGTCCTTTTGTGTGTCCTTAGTGCGAGCGAGACGGACGCGGCGGGGGTCGGGCGAGGCGCACGGGGGACGAGGCTGGTCCTACTCTTTCTCAAAATTGAAATGCCCGGTCGAAATGTCCGGTGAAGCTGCGTCCGAGTAGGATAGCGATAGCACCCACCCTTACAATGCGGGCGGACAGAGCCCTGCGACGAAATTCTCTAAATTTTAAATCTCCTTTTATTTTGTTGTACGTAAAAAAATTAAGGACGTAAATTTCTAAACAATAATTAAAAGCACGTTGTTTGCATCGTTTAAACTCGATGCATTCAGTGCAACAGCCGAGGTCACCTTGGTATCGAAATAATTTCAACCTTCTTATCGACCAGTCGATCAGTGAAACAAAACAAATAGTAACACATACGTGTACATGACCGTTCATTATTTAAATCGTAATAGATGACAATCAAATGTCATTTCCTTATTCGAAGTCAATAACCGAAAACGATCTAAATGATTATGATAAAGAGAATAAAAACTAAGTTGTTCGAGGTCACGCTTTGATACGATATTTCGCAGGTTTAAGTGGGTAGATAATAATAATTGTAATTAAACGAATCGTGTCAACGACAGGCCGTTCATCTAGATGAATCATCTTCACTTTGCTTACTAATATAGTTGTGCAATAAATAAAATTATAAGTGGCATCCCTCATGCAGTTTTAACAAAATTCAAACGTATATCAATAACTTAAAAACATATTTAAAACTTACAAGGGAAAATAAAAATGAGTGAAACCCGGATAAGAGACTAGTGTTATCAGAATGGCCGAGCGGTGCGCAGGGCACTGAAAATTTTGCATCGTGGACGTGCGAGGGGGTGCGCGCGGTGGGATGGAGGAGGCGGGCGCGGTTCCTTAATTTTTTTCTAAACACGTCGCCAGCACTACCCTTTACGTCCGAGCATGGTATAATGTAAATATTTTAATAAAAAAATTTACAAATGTAGGTTAAGTTTGGACGTTAAAAGAGAGGAATTTTGTATTGCGTAGTCGTCGGCCGGCCGGACACGATGGCCATGCAAACTATGAGGGGAGCCGACATCGATTTTCTCGGACTGTGCCGATAGCTTCCTTCACAGAAATAAAGAGGCTTCCTTATACCCGCACACCTTACTATGCGAGTTAACACAGACGAGTTTTAGATTGGCTTGCCACAGATTTCACGTTTTGTTTATAAATAAACTATTTTAGAGTGCCATAATAAATATATTAGCAATCTATGTTTAACATACAAATTATAGACAAACATAAAAAAATCATACATTATACACAAATGAGCACTAACAATAATACCATTAATCAAAAGCAAATACGGGTTTGAGCATAAGACGATGTCATAAACGTAATAACAACGACATAAACGATATTCAACAACCGCATTAATATATTTACAACTTGTAACTTTGGATTGTTGAATGTTATGGAAAGTACGTTAAACTTATTTACGGACTCGGTAAATACTTCTGCGTCATAAGACTCGTGAGCATAACTTAATAAGTGCCTAACTTAATAAATAAAAACATATGACCAAGATCCGAACAAACAATTCGTCACATTTCAATTTCAATCACAACTTAGACTCATAAAGCGTGCTCATCGAATTAAAAGTAAAAATACCACCATATTATGTGAACAATAAAAAACAAATCGTTTGTAACTCTGTAGTTCACAATGCTCGATAAAAGTCATGTGAACCTTTGTTTTGCTCTTTAAAAAGTGCTCGGGACAGCCGTCATATAAATATAGCTGAAAAATATTCAACAAAAAGGTCTGAAAAAGACCCAACTAAACGTTATAATGGATACCAAACGGAGCTACTAAACGGTTAATCCCTGAACTGTATCATTCATAACATTTTATGAGGGACGAAGGCAATAAACACACTGGCTGACAAACAAAGTTGAGCTTCGACAACTTTTGCGCGAGCTGCGGTGCTACTGCGAGCGGCCGCGCTAATTGAGCGTAATGTTTACAAGTACCAACCACTTTTAGATTAGAAATACAGATATCTCTTAGATCTACAGTATAAGTACATGTTTTGTTATTAAACAATATTCTATACTGTTTTGATATAGTATATAATTTATTAAACTAATAAAGTTTGCCTTACAATCATTATAATCAGGTAGGTACCATATTTGATAAATATTTCGTGATTGTTCCATACTATCGTACGGATAATGGGTACCGTAACTTCGTCTGACTTTAGCCCTGAGAGGTGACATTGGCCCTTAATTGGAAAAAGTTCGAAGTTCCCACCAGACCACTAGCATACTTTTTAGCACTGTAACTAAAACAACTTTTTCCAATTAAACAGCTTTTTCCAATTAAGGGCCAATGTCACCCCGCAGGGCTAAAATCATGCGAAGTTACCGGTATATAATTTATCATAACCTACGTTCAAATGAAGTTTGAATATAGTACTGCACGTGTTTAATGTACCCTTTGCGCATGTAGTACAATAACAAAATAAAACTGATCGGAAGCGAGAAGGTAAAATTTAATAATATTGAAAATCAGATATATTATTAGACAGAATCCATAATTATAATCCATTTATCAAATGTTTGTTTATAGATAACCTGTTTGATTGCTCCGTAAAATAATTAATGCAGAACAAAAGCATCAAGATTTCGATACGTGAATATTTGGCTTAGTAGTCGTTTCGCACGAATTTGTTTGCACGAATCGTGCAAAAAGACACTTTTTAAAAATAATATTTTTTTTGTAGTCGTTTCGCACACATGGAATATATATTTGTGCGAATCGTTCCCGTCTGAAAACGCAGGTGTCGTTACGCATGTTTTGTATTTTTAATAAAAAATATCAAAATAAAGTCATGCACACACTACTTTCAAGTGCATATTACTTTTAAAAAGTGTCTTTTCGCACGATTCGTGTGAACAAATTCGTGCGAAACGACTACTAAGCCGAATATTTCAATGAAAATTAATTAAATCTCATATTTTGTCAACAATACTATTTATCGGATCAATCTGTGTTTAGCGATTAAATTGATAACTAAAGCCACTATGATTAATTACAGATAATAAAATCAAGATTTGTACAATTTTGTGTTCTATAAATATATATTTGTTTCTAAATATAAATGACTAGATTATGCCAGCGGTTTCGTTCGCGTTAATGTAGATTTGACTAACTTTTGGTAACAGTATCTTTTTTGTAGATGAAAGGTATCCTTTGTCATTTTCTTTACTCCTGACAACGTACATGCGAAATTTCATGATGATCAGTTGAGTAGTAGCGCGTAATAGCGTAGCAAACAAATAAACTCACATTCGCATTTATAATATTAGTTTGCAAATTAGGATATAGTAATAAACATGGACGTATTTATTAGACCGCTGTCATTGCGACCGCGGCCGATGTCTGCCCGCCGTCGTTGTCGTGGACTTATTCCGATGTTATCACTATCAATCTTATTAGCGGTATACAGACTCATCAACTGCAACCTTGACGGTACCTACCTATCTTACGTACTGGCTGATGATAATTGCGTTATATAACCTATAAAAACGTTACGAATAGTTTACTTAAAATACCTATATCCGAAGGGGAAGGCAGAGGTCTATCAAATCTATATTTCGCTTGTTATAGTTTCAGGGCCCACGTAATAGAAGGCGATCTTATTGACGTCTACAAGGCACATGTTAAGACACCGTGCTGCTATTGAAAAATTCTTGAGTTAAACCCAATTATACTTTGCCCGACCCGGGAATCTAACCCGTAATCTTACGTAGTCGCGTGCGTCGCAATCACAAGATTTGCGCGGCCGAGAATGTGAATCACCTAAAATATAAAATTTATATGTAAGTATTACATTTTCTCTAAAATTTATATAATCTTGAAATTTTCTGTGTTTAGCCTTACCAAGATTACTCACTTTAACAATACTAACATTCAGCTAATGTATCTTAAACAATTAAATAAATATTACCACGTAAAAAAAGTGCTATTAAAAATAAGTAACCAATTCTGTTAATGGATTTTTCAAACAAAGCATTCTTTATTAACACTGCATTCAAAATATCTGCAACGTGAGATTTTACAACAACTTTACTGATAACTAATACATAAAGACAAAAACATAATAAAAAGTCAGTTGTAGCTTTCTTACTAATAGCTTTAACAAGTTCGTTAAGCCGTGTAACGCCTATCGGAAACAATAGGAACGATAGCTAAAGTTATTACTAAAGAATAATAACCCAATGGTGTTGTAAAAAAGTGCTATCTTTAGGAAGAAAGCAATAAATATTTCTTGGTAAATCCAAAAGTCAAGTGAACAAAGGTATCGTTATCTGTTACAAAACTTTTAGTTCCCGACTGTAGCGACGTTTGTTAGTAACCTTGACTCTTGTTTGATTAATTTTGTTTTTACGAGCACTTCGATACGGCGAGACATCCCTATTTTTGTTATTTCAACAACCGAAAGTTTTTATATTAATTATGGTAGCATTCTATTTATATATCATAGCTTTGAAAACTATATACCCACGGCTATTATTTTAAATAATACTACTTTTGAAAGTGTGTATGTACTTATTCTGGTCATAAATACTGTTGCCATAATAATTAAGAAACAACATAATATTACATTTGAATTTGGAATCTGTTATTCTTAGAATATTCATAGTGTTTTCTCATTTTCGCGCCAATCAAGCAATTATAAGCAAGCTAATCAAGCAATATAAATAAATAATTAATAAATAAATATAATATACACTATTACAAGTTACGATTGATTTTTAGTAAGTTATTTTAAAGTAACTGATCGTAATAAAATTGTCGTGTTCTCATTTACGCAAAATGAACTCAAAGTAGGTCATGAAGTCTTGTTTGCATACAACAATTATTCAGTTTTTCTAATTGAAAGTGAAGCAGAGCAGCGTTAAAGATTGATGACATGTGGTACATATTTACATTACGTTCACATAAACACGCATATACTTATAATATATAGATACGCGTTTCTTGCCAGTTTTTCTTAACTAAGCTCCGATTGATATGTACATATCTATTACATTTAATTAATTTTACTCGTAATAAATTCTATCGATAATTTAAGGGCACTAGGTGTGTCGGAGTTCTTTTTACTATATTTTCTTCCATTACTCTTTTTGTGGTCATGGCAATGATAATTTTCTATTGTAAATGTGCATTCTTCTATCAGATATTACTAATATGTGAAATTATATTTTACAATATGTTTGGTGTGCATGATACGGATAGGTAGACGGGTATCAGAAGAATTATAAGTAGCCTTGACTTATAGATCCTGTATTTAGAATTCTTGCGACTGGCAATGTCAAACGAGGTGCTCATTGCCTGGAGCATACTTTGGCCCGTAAAGGACAAATGTGTGGGCTTGGACTATATTAAGAATTAGTTCTGTTGATAAGATTGTATTACAAGCTCTTTTTTTAAAATGATTTTTATAATAGTGTTATTGTAGGGTATTTTCCATTGCTCCATTTACGTATTTAGTTGTAAACTTATTTGCATTTTCCCAATGTCAAAAACATTTACAACAATTTGTAATAAATAGTTTACGACAAGTAATTTTTATTATATAGGTATTTTGTATCAATTACATTTCATCATAAGCACGACGCGTATTTATAAATATATCAAAAGAATAGCGAGAGCATTCGTTTTTAATAATTGCGTACGTATACAAACTTATTTTAGTTTTTAAACCCGAGATCATTAAATATAGATAGATTAAACATATGGAAACTAGCATAAAAGTTTTGTGGAATTATATCGATCTTACGATAAATATTATTAAAATAATATAACATATGGCATAAAACCTTCTACTTCGTGAAGTAAGATAATTTTCTTTAAATATTCCTTAAATATTTCGCAATTTGATAAACTTATTTGATAAGTGTGATTGTTAAATGCGTGTAGTTTGTTATAATAATAATAATAATATTCTGTCACATACACACAACACCATCTAGCCCAAACTAAGCAGAGCTTGTAGTATGGCTACTAGACAATGGGTAAACACACATATATACTTTTTGTTTTTAAATGCATACATATTATACATAGAAACACTCAGACCCAGACAAACATCCATGTCCATGCACACAAATGTTTGACTTGTGCGGGAATCGAACCGGCGACCTCAGGCATGGCAGTCGATTACACTAACCACTACGTCATCGAGGCAGTTGTATTGTTAAAAGTAATTAGTCAGAGATTAATATAATATCTGTTAGAAATATGCTGCTAATAAAAGGAATAATATTATCGTAGACAATATTTTTATTTCCCCGATGATATTCGGCTCTGACACTAGATCTTCAATCTCGCTATTAAATCTTTGTCGCCACTCCCCGTTCTCTCCTCTTGTCGGTCCCAGAATCTTACGGAATATCTTTCGCTCCGTGACTAATAGTCTATTTTCTTCCTTCAGCTACCCGACTTCGCTAGCTTGGACATGTGGAACGAATGGGAGAGGATCGAGCTGCCAAAAAAGCATATCTCGGGCGTCCCACCGAGCGTCGTCCGGTGGGTCGTCCAAGGTACCGCTGGAAAGACGAAATAGCTAAAGACTTGAAAGAGATGAATGTGCTCGATTGGTCTGACTTGGCACAAAATAGGAAAGAATGGCGCACTTTAATGTCGGAGGCCTAGATCCACTTTGGATCGCTGAGCCAGCGAAGTAAGTAAGTAAGACAATATTTTGCTGTCTACAATCTAACTCTCGTATTAGGTACAAATCCTGAGATGTGGTGGACTTTACAAACATTCAAAAAAAGGACATAAAGAACACCCAGAATCCGAAAACGATGATTTGTGGATGACAGATTTTTTTGTACCAGGCGGGAATCAAACACCTAACACTCGGCGTAGTAGCAATTGCGAGGTGATCACTTAAACCACTACGCCATCCGTGCAGTCAGTCAGTGTACCTAGAACTGAACTTACATAATATCTTTTCGCTTTTGACTCAAAATACATAGCTTAAGGCTTTAGGACTATTTCTTTTGAAAATTATGATTTTAATAGCTTTTGCCCACGGCTTCGCTCGCGCTAATTTAGAATTTGACAATCAATACGGGTAATTCAATCAAGATTCGAAAGACACGTGGCGCCATCTATTATCATATGAACGTTATTATTGTTTTCCTCGGGAACAGTCATTTTTTCCGGGATGAAAAGTAGCCTATGTCCGTTTCTGTACACCTGTCAACGTATATGCAAAATTTCAGGATGATCGGTTCAGTGCTTTAGGCGTGAATAGGTAACAAACAAACAAACTCATTTTCGTTTTTATAATATTATAGTTAGGATAAGTTCGACCAAGATATTGGTGCAACAAGAATTATATTATTCAGTTATTTCTGGCGACTACTGACACACATTCGACCATCATTGAAACGTATCAAATATCATCAGCTTAGACCGTGTTGTCAATTGTATGTGATTTCGATTTAATACGTGTTATTCTATAGATAGGTACAAGGCTTGCTAACAATTAGCTCATCTTTGGGTGAGAATACTATAACGTAACATAACATAAATTTATCATTCCTGCGAGGCATTTGTGGCTGTCATCTGCTTACTGTAAATTGACGTATCTTCAGTGAGTTACAAACACGTGACATTAATGTGATCATAAATTCATAATGAATCAAAACGTTAGTATTTTTGAAGTGAAAACTTCTTTAGGCGCGTTGAGCACTTCTTGGTTGAACAAAAATCATGGAACTCGCGTCATCGTCACCGAACGCTTTCCATTTTTAAATTATTTTTGGTTTATAAAGAAGTGTTTATGATCAAGGATTAAAGTTTTCACTTCTATCGGCAGTCCCCAAAGACTGCCCCAAATTATTTTTCAAGTAAAAACTTCTTTAGGCGCGTTGAACACTTCTTGGGTGAACAAAAATCATGGAACTCGCGTCATCGTCACCGAACGCTTTCCATTTATGAATTATTTTTGATTTATAAAGAAGTGTTTATGATCAAGGATTAAAGTTTTCACTTCTATCGGCAGTCCCCAAAGACTGCCAGTATTTTCTTTTTTTTTATAGTACCCATGGTAGCGAGCAATTGATTGCAAATAATTTTATTAAAATTTGTTCAGTCTCGCTGATCTGTACTGCTGTTTAATATGTATAACATTACTAAACATTTATTATATAATCAAACAACAAACTTAAAGTTATGTGACATCTTCATTTATCGATCGTGTCATCAAACTATACACGAAATACATAATATTATCTTCTGTTTACACGAATGTTAGTCATTGAAATTAACAACGCGTGCTGGGCTCAGATGCCATCCTTACACGGTAGAGTCGATTAGAGCGCGTACCAACAAGTTTGGGTCCTCATACCTCTGCCGAACGACCAAGGCATTGAATTCTCTGCCAAGGCACGTGTTTCCTTCTTCCTTCAATCCTGGGTCCTTTAAGCGGGGCGTGAAAAAGCACCTTCTCAGGCCGTCAAAGTAGAGACCTCAACATTGCCTCGGCTGCTATGAGGGCGGTGTGGAGGCCACTGCTCTTAGACCACACGACTGCTTACCATCAGGTGGAGTGTGGTCATCGCGACGGGCAAAATAAAAAAACAAAAATCTACTCTATACGTATTTTAACGCGTTGTGTATATAATATAGTGTCAAATAAACGACGCGATAAAATCCGTATTTAGTAGTAGTTAAATTTCAATGTATAGACGAAATACTTTTGTTTGGCGAGCATGTAGAAAAGGAAACATAGGTAGCAAGCGAGATTTTTTATGTGTCCTCTTTGGTAAACAGATTGAAGTCTTGAGTATTTCAAAAGATGAGTATTATTCAATTTATTACAAACTTATTAAGTTTCTCTTGTCCACTATTGTAATTATTCTGATGTATAATACATGTGAGGACCTATAATTGGCTATATATTACACATTGTTAAAGCTAAACTATTGTTTGAGCTGTTGGTATTCCAAAATAAGGTAATTTGTATAACTTACATTAATTATATAAGATAAAAATAACCTTTGTATAAGCTAAGGCAATTATGGAAAGGCCAGACTTTATCACATGCAATTGTAGGTAGTTTACATTAGCCCGGAAATCGACTCAGCACACCGTTTGCTGGTTAAATTGGCCCGCCTTTAGTAAGAAGATAATAATTATATGATACATGAATGCCTTGTCGTGATCAGACGAAATCTGATCAAAGGAATGTATATATTATGCTAAAATAGCTGTCCCTATATTTTTAAGCCTGACGATCTATACAGTCTGTTAATGTCAACTTCTTGGTCTAGTAACATAAGTGTAAACGTAGAAGCTATTTTACAATGGTGCCTAATAAGTGATCTATTTTTGGTTTATCTTTAGAATTTGACATAATTTGTATGTAACTTATTGAAAACCGTCGTTACTGATTCCGCGATATCGTGCTAGTTTATTTGTTAGGATATAACACAGAATACTCTATATATAATTATTATCAGCCGCAGGCAGTCCCATAATTACTGCAAGGTTCAAGATGTCACAATTCGGTGGATGCAATTGAAATATCAATATATAAATGCTAACAACTCTTAATGAACCTCGACTCCTTCAATCGGCAGACTGAGGTTCCACATTTAGGTAAATTTTCATTGATAGATTGCTGTTTAGGCTTTTAGGAAATTTATGAGAAAATACTCCGAAAGATCTGCATCGACAGCTATAAAGATTGCCAGTATACCTCCGGTCCTAATTGGTTGGGAAATCTAGCCACAAGTTTGCCGGTTCAGACTACTGGGCTGAAACTACTAGTTTTATTTAAGCTTATAATCTATCAAAAGCGATTGCAAACTTGACTGCACAGACGGCGTAGTCATTTATGTGGTCACCTCATCGTTGCTCCTGCGCCGACTGTTGAAGGTTCGATCCCACAAGGCACAAATTTTTATTAAAAAGTAATCGCCATTGTTTGAATGTTTGTTAAGACATCCGTGGCTCGAAAACAAAAAATACCAATACCTAATAGATATACATTTAAAATATACATCTCGTTTTACAGTAGGTATATCTTGCTTGTCCTGCCGGGTCTGTCAGTCATGTTGTTTCCATAGCAACTAGCCAACGCTTGAACGTTTGCATTTGCTAACCCGTTAGAACATGATTCTTAATATATTAATCGGTCTACATGTAAAGGCTAAGTGATGCACTACTCGCCCGCGAAGGCCGTCCTCACAAAAACTAATACGAAGCATATGCACTCTGTACATGTGTGTATAGAAATTAATTATTACTCTTAGTCACTTCACCGTTTCGCCTTTAGCTAAGGTCACATTCGGCGCGATTCTACGAACGCTCCCGTTTTTAGTGAGCCAGACATGTTATTATTTAGCGATTACTAAACTTCATTTTTATGTCTGCGATGTCAGAATTGACCTGAGTAAGTGGTGAAAAAGTTTGGTATCACGACACGAACCTCGGGCCCGTTATACTCTGCAGATTGCAACCACCAGGCCCTAGTTTTTGTTCAGTTTAATTGGGATTGAACTTCAGTATACGATCAGTAAAGTTACACTACATTTGCTGTGATAACCACACTAGGCACTGCCTGTGTCGTGGCTAACAAACAATACGTTATTACTTTATTAGATACGATGAGTATTAAAATTTATTGTTTATCAAAAAAAAATTGTTAGACACTTCTACCCACAGCGGCAGCGAATACCGCTCAGGTCGCTCTAGCCGCGGAACTTGATACTAAATACCTGAGCGAAACTCGCGCGGTATATACCTCTACCCACAGCGGCAGCGAATACCGCTTAGGTTTGAATAGGCCTATAAGTGGCTCGAGAGGGTTTCATGTGGGATTCATCATACGGGATTTCTGTGCGGCTGGCCCACGTCGGTCGTTGTGGCAACGCATGCGCATCTTGCCCACGTCGTACACAGGAATCTATATAAAAAACAAATTATTATGCATTTTACACTAAATAGTTTAACGTTTTAAATGCAGTGTGGATGAATATAAATCTGGAGTAATAAACTAAATAAAGTTGTAATAACCTACTTTTAATAAGTTTTGATAAATGAGAATGGTTTGTGGTGGTTTTAGTGGTCGCCTCGCCGCTGCCACTGCGCCGAGTGTTGTTAGTTCAATCCCCACCTGGCCAAAAAATGGTGTGATTCACAAATTGTTGTTTCAAGTCTGATTGTTCTTTTTGTCCGTTGTTTGACTGTTTTTAAAGACTGCCACGATACAGAAATTATTCCAAATGTGTATTCTCGTGTATTCTATTTAACCCATACATATACATTGTCTTACTCCTTTCTTCCCGAAGTCAGAAGTATAATATACTAGCTTTTGCCCGCGGCTTCGCTCGCGTTAATTTAGAATTTGACAATCAATTCGGGTTGTACTCTGCTTGTAATAATATAATTCAATCATGATTCGAAAGACACGTGGCGCCATCTATTATCATAAGAACGTTATTATTGTTTTCCTCGGGAACAGTAATTTTTTTCGGAATGAAAGGTAGCCTATGTCCGTTTCTGTACACCTGTCAATGTATATGCAGAATTTCAGGATGATCGGTACAGTGGTTTAAGCGTGAAAAGGTAACAAACAAACAAACAAACTCATTTTCGCTTTTATAATATTAGTTAGGATTGGAACCACATTTCACCAACTATGGCTTTCGGTGCTACATTCCTCTGCGGCTGCCAACTGTTTTTTTGCTACTCAGATTTTATTGACAAAAAACCCAATGCCAGTTTGCTCCATCCGGATACCGAACCCGTGGCCTCATGTACAGCAGTCGTGTTCACTACCGCTGCGATATCGGTGCACTCGCTTATCAAGCAACATTAGTATTTAAGGCAAGCAAGCCAACCTTGCCGACCCTTTTGCCATAGGGAGATGAGGATGTAATGTCGGGCTATGCCGAGCTTAAGGCTTGCCAACTTAAATCTCCACGCTGCTTTGCTGGTGGGTGGATCCCTGCAAGGATAACCAGACAGTGGCAAGATTACTGTAACTACAATATAGGATTGAAAACGTGGATAAATCCTATCGAATCATTATCGATGTGAGTCGAACATGTTACTTCGAATAACTTACTGGTTAACAAAACTATTGGAAACAAGATTTTGCCCACGGCTTCGCTCGCCTAAACGTAGGTACCGTATGTTAGGTTAGTAACAGAATTTTTCCCTGGATTAAATATCTTTAATCCAGAAAAATCCTATTCTGTATCTAACAAATCTGACAACGTCCACGCAAATTTTCTTCATTATCGGTCAAGAAGTTAAGGCGTGAAAGCGTTACAAACAAACTCATTTTCGCATTTATATTAATAGTTAGGATTACTTATTGTTTCTGATTTAAGACAACTGCACTAATATGTACCTACTTATATCCGATGCTTATAACGTCACGTCCAATATTCCGGTTATCAAGTCGATTTAATAAGTATTAAGAGAAACAATAGTACAACAAGATATTATCATTAGGTAATACTGGGTAACAATTCCATTGATAATAAATGTACTAATAGCACTAAGTATAGATGCACAAACTTTATCCATTACCATAAAAAGTGGTCTTCTCGTTGCACTTATATGTATATGAATTCTAATATTATTCAAACGCAACTATAGACATCACTTATACTAGGTATAGGTACATATTACGAGGACTCCGGCGACTGGGACTGCAATTAACTCGGACTGCGGTCCCAGTTGCCGGATCCATTTAATTTTAATATTTTCTTCCGGCAACTGGGACCACCCATAAATAAATACAAAAATCTATTGTTCAAGTCAAAAACTGTACAGTCAAACGAAAAAATGTTCAAAGTAATAATTAAAGAAAAAACTCCTTGATTCAAAAATATAATTTTATAATTTACTTATCCTAGACATGAAATAACAAGATCGGTAATTAAAAGGTGTTTATTATATTATATTCTATTAATAAATAATATGTTTGAATGAAGGAGTTTTCTTTAATTATTACTTTAAACATTTTTTCGTTTGACTGTAATGTTTTTGGCTAGAACAATAGATTTTTGTATTTATTTATGGGTGGTCCCAGTTGCCGGAAGAAAAATATTAAAATTAAATGGATCCGGCAACTGGGACCGCGGTCCGAGTTAATTGCGGTGCCAGTCGCCGGAATCCTCCATATTACAACAATATTTATAGACAGAAACTTGGAACAAATAGATTGCAGTAGCATGCAGGATTTTCAGATGAAGCTGCAATGCAATGTTGGTAAGGCCCCTAATAACCTAGTCACCAACGATATATTTAAAATTGAAATTTAAAAAACCCACCACCATTTCCTTACGTATTGTCATTGCACGTGCATAAATGAAACAGCACTTGACAGGCTGTATGCCTTTGTCTCGTTCTGAGAATGCTTTACGTCATAGTCGTGAGGCCCTAGGATCATAACAAGCTAAAATCCTGCTCAGCCTAACCTCTTAAGAACCAAGTGTCAGTAAGTACCTATATTATACATGTATATCTATATTATACATGTATATCTATATTATACATGTATACCTATATAGGTAAGATATATATCTTGCCTTACTATTTCAACATTCCATTGCTGAGAACTTCTCTTACATTCTCGGAACATAATTAATATCATTGCATGCTATGCAGTATGCAATCAAACTGCACTACGTTTAACCTTTGCGAATTATCTCAATAACACATTGTATGAGTTCAGTTTGAATGTCGGCTGAACATTGATTGACACCCCATTAGCAACATGCACTAAATACCACAATAAGTAATGAAAGCAGCATTTTATACAATAATTTTAACTAAACCAATAATACCTATTATATACAGAAATGAAGCAAACATATTAAGTATATTCTTCCTTTCTACTAGCGCACGAAAAGTGAAGACTCAGAAACGTCCCAATTGGGACGCTTTTCTAATGTTCTTAGAACAAAATCCGCTCAACAAAGTTCTTTTCAAATATGTTAAAGCTCGATTTGTTTGAATGATATCTATCACGTAAGCCATTTTCTTGTCTATTAGTACGCTTCCTTTTAGTTCAAATTATCAAGACAAATGCAGTTATTAAAAGTCGGTATTAGTCTTTAGTCGTCCATTACTATGAAAGTGACATATTTAATTTATTGGACTAAACCCTTGCATACTATGTCTGTGTCATACAAAACGTATTAAAGATTTATTTCCATTTTTATGCTGTTTAAAATTATCGTATTATAAAATAACCAGATTTTGATCGCGGCTTCTTGTGTGCTTTTTCCCTACAAGAAGGGTACCTTATATCCTTTTCTGTTCCCCAGACAACGTACCTATATGATGATCGGTCGAGTAGTTAAGGCATGAAAGCGTAACAAACAAACAAACTTATATTCGCATTTATAATATTATTAAGTTAGGATTAGAATTTCGCAATTAATATTTAGTCTTGTAATAATAAAACGTCTAAACAAAATAGATGTATCTATTTTAAATCAACCTTCACAGTAGTTTCAATTCTTTTTATGGTGGACGACATAGAAATAGTCTGATCTGTAACAATATGGGCTACAGGCGTCTAATGTCACAGATTAAATCGCTTGCCTGAATTTATACCACAGCACAGTATCCATAGCTAGCCTGTTTAAATTTTATCAGTCAGTATTAGTAAGTATTGTGCTAACTCTAATAACCATTATTATTATTATATTTTACTTATTATTATCTGTTAGTCCAGATTGTGTTCTAAGCTTTACGATGCATTCAACGTTGACATCTTCATATTTCGAATTATGACAGATATCACGAACTATACAGATATATTTTTTTATATCTCTAAAAAGTATTAGGTGTTATTTGTACTTTCCTCGAAGTTGTAGTTGCGTTTCAACCAGCTATTGAAGACGTGTAGCTTAATACTTAATAATATACACATATAAGCAAAAGACATTGCTAAAGAGGCAATTCTTTTGTTTGAATGTTATTACTGGTAAGTCGCATTATAACTCATAATAAAATTGTTAATGGAACTGTTCGCTAGTCTTACGTGCCTATTACGCGTCATTTATGTCCTTAAAATCATTCGGCGGGGGCTTAGGACCGGCGCTCCGCCACGACCGGCCTTCGCTGTAGCAACGGACTCTCTGTCATGTAATCTTTATTCTAGAAACTAGCAGGCTTAAACTCGGTTCTTACCAATATTTGCGACTTAATCTTCTACATCTTGCTAAAAGTCTAATAGGGTTGCTAATGTTATATTATTGCATAGGTACTACATTTTGCTCGCGGCTTCGCTCGCATAAATGTGAGTTAGGTTAAGTTAGATTGATAACAGTACTTTTTCTGGGTGAAAGGTAGGTATTCTATATTCCTTTCTGTTTCCCGGACATGCGAAATTTCACGATGATCGGTTGAGTAGTTAAAAGGCGTGTAAGCGTAACAGACAAACTCACATTGGCATTTAGAATATTAGTTTAGATATCACAATGTGGTATTTACTCAGTGCTTATTTAAACGAAAAGGACATCAAATATCTAACTACCTAGAAAAAGTTTTATACAGTTACATAAGAATATTAGGGAAATGACGTCATCGTCATTTTAATGAACCTTAATTGTAAAATGTTGAGGATTTAAAGCAAAATACCTACTGTTTAATGTATTTATTTTAGCGCTAAACCTTTTTGATATGATTCAGTCATTGTACAAACCGCTTAATAAAATCAGCGCTTGTAGGTATATCTTATAAGTATTTAAATATTTATTTTCCTAGATGGCAGACCAAACATTACGAAACATTGCTCGTACATGTGTTTTTATAATGCAACTTAAATAATTTCTAACGTAAAATCAAAACTGAAATCGTCAACTTACAAAACTTTTGTATCGACTACAAAAGAGTCTCACAGAGCTAGTGAAGCATCCAAATTGCGCGACGTTGTCAAATTTACATCAGCGCACCAAAGCGCATCTAGCAACATCGCATTAGAAAAAACCCACGCACGATAGAAAAAACACACCCACACAGATGCATCCGCAACAGGTGTAAAATGCACGTTGCACTCACACAAACAACCATTTCGAACGTTTCTCATGCAGGGTTTCCAAGAAATGCTACGCACACATAGGCCGATGTGCGTGAGTGTGCTAAGAAAAAATCTAACGCGCACTCACACCGATAGGGATGGAAGAAAACAACAATGCGTCGGCGCACTTCGGCGACGACGCGGCGTCCGGATTTCTATTGCAATTTTAAGGATAAAGCGAAGTAGAATTATTGATTTTATTTGTGACTACATCCACCTGTACAGAAACCTTATTTCTTTCATAAAGTGCGCTGGTATAGGAGTGTTTCTATTGATCAGTTTTAAGCACAGTATGACTTATAAATGGCGGTCTAGATTCCTAGGTATGTCTACAGTTTAAGTAACCATTAAAATCTTGCATTAGATCATGCAATAACCTGTGCACGTGGTTTTTAATTATTGTATGTACGTCAAGTCAAGAAAGTCTATCCATGAGTCATCATGATTCTATCAAAGGGATTCAAAACTGCTCATAATCCATTATTTTATGTTCATCAAGTATAACTAACATTTATAGGATTTAAAAATCCAATTCAAGATCCAGTGGAGCACTTAGACATGAACCCTTTAATTTGATTTTTTTATATAAATTTGATGGTTGCACGATGTGAAACTGGATTGAATAAAAAGCGGAGATTTGGTAAGCGATGCGTAGAGGGGATGATAGGGGTGCATAGGAATGCAGCGAGTGTCGTAAAAAACGATAAATACAGTTAGACGCGGGGGTGGCTAAGGATATAACCGGTTCTGAGCACAGCCGCAACCACTGTTATTTTGTATTGAACTTATTTTGTAGAATAAGCTTCTAGCTTTGATTCAATTTTGACAAATGCAATAGATATTCGTTTGAGATGGTTGGTTATCATACGATTATTTTATAATATATTAAAGGGATGTATATACTAGCTACGTTTAGTCAAGTACTTAATATTAAATTTTCTTGCTGCGTATTACATAAAAGACCGAAGCGTCGTCTAACGCTGTCATTAAATTAATATTATTTGTGTAGTATTGTCGACGGAGTTTCAAAAAATATATTATTGTTGTAAATCCTTTTCTAAAATGCCATCTAGTTTGGTTGTATGTCTCTTACGATTATATTTTATGTGATCGTTATTATTGTGTAATAATTCTATCAATATAGGTATGGTATTTGTTAGACCTAGATAAAAAGTAAACAACATTTCTGGAAATATAGACCTAATGTGAATTAGGTGTGTGATTTTGACCTTAGATTTATACAATGGAGACAGCATTATATTATTCTTAAACCAAGTGTCTTAAACTATTTTATGCATTTTATCCTGCCTTATAGTCTTAAAATATAATAATCATTTTCTGCTTTTTAGTTTCGTCTTTAATGTTGTATTAACAGTTATGGAATGTGTTTTAAGATTCATGTAACCAGCTCATCAGAAAGCTGGTTTTAAATCGATTGACTAAGTTATTCCGGACGTACAAACAGTTAAGTACATAAGGAAGCTATCTAGTAAAACAGTGATGCAATGACGTCAAAGCAGGATACTAATTATATAAGAAATTTGGCATAATTATGACTACGACGTGAAGTCTGTAGTGGGGATGCTAATTCTAATATCGATACTTCAAAGAAACTTGAACCGTATGCTTGTCATTTAATTTTGTTTACCAGTAGCGCCTCTAGTGATGACATGCCTGTAATAAAATCTACAATGAAATAAACTACCTACATTTTAACTTTCTGATTTTAAACTTTACCATTACTTACAAAAATTGTATCTTCATAGATATCATTTTTGAAATTTTTATTGTATTTATTATAATAAACAAACTAAAAATAAGACCACAAGTTAAATTATTTTGTTAGAATGTCCATATCAAAACAGGACCCAAATAAGTAACTTAATGCAATTTAAACAAAGAAAAAATATTAATTTGTAAAATATATTCTCAATTTCTGTAATACGTTAACAGCGAAATATTTCAATTTGTAAGCATTAAAGTTATTGCAAATGACTTACTGGTAATATAACAACATTCAATACAAGCACGCATAGAATATTCAAGCTTACAACACAAACTCACAGATGCATTTGTGTTCTCTAAGCGAAAGCTCAAAAACTTTTTAAAATATGCATTTTCAAGATTTATTCTATGACGTCATTTACTATAAGTCTTAGGCACCTAAGGGTTTTAGGACACTCATACTTGTTTAAGATCATCCAATACCTTAGGCACCTATAAATTTCAAGCTGATTGTTCCTGATCACCTAGTACCTACATCACTTTGTTTAAAAATACGTGTTGAGAACTTGTAACTTTTTATTAAACCAAATAAAAATTATGTTTTTTTTAGAATAATTAATATATAGATTACTAGACACGTATAACTTAGCAAGTTATACGTGTCTAGTAATCTATATATTAATACGTGAAGCAATAACTTTGTACCCCTTTTTACGAAAATTGCGCGGACGGAGAGTATGAAATTTGGCACAGTTAAAGTTTGCCCACGATCTGCGAAAGACTGCAGGCAGATGCTGGATGCGGCAAGCTGAAGACAGGGCGCTATAGCGCTCTTTGGGGAAGGGCTATGTCCATCAGTGGACTATTATAGCCTGATGATGATGAAAGATTATATGGAGAAGGAGTGGCAAATCCAATTTTTTTTATAAAATATGCATTAAAATACATTAAATTAATGAAAAAACACTACATGCACACAACCATGCATTTGACACACGCAGTCGAATCGTGTTCGTAGTATTTCGGCATGGTTTAGTTGATGTCGTACAATTCTCCGTAACTATGGCTTACATACCTTAAGTACCTATTGCAATTTCGCGGTATATATAATAACGATTAATATTAAAATTTAAATCAATTATTGTCGAATGTCGACCACTTGGCAACTGCTAGTAAAGGTTAATTACATATTATCGTATCGAGTCGGTTCCTAATAAATATATTTTGGGAACACAGCTGGTCTTATAAAGGTGTGTTTAGAACTATTCGTAGCAGCACTAATGAAAGTTTTTAATAGTGATCTATGTTAACACTAGACTACTTTTAAGTTTATTAATACATCAGCTTTTGCTCGCGGCTTTGCTTGCGTAAAAGTAGGTTAAGTTAGGTGTAACAGTACTTTTTTAAATTAAGTACCTATAGCCTATGTTACCCAGTGATAATATAGTTTTCTAATGGTGAAATAATTGTTTATAAATTATTTTTGAGTTAAATCGAACAAACAAAATTCAAATCTTTTCTATTTATTATATTAATAGACTAGCTGTTACATGCGACTTCGTCCGCGTAGATATTAACTAAAAAGTGTTGGTCTCCGCGGAACCCTATTTTTTTTTCTAAAATCCAAGTAGCCTTTGTTTCACCTTATAACATCAGCTATCTGCCAGTGAAAGTCCCATCAAAATCGGTTCAGCCGTTTCGGAGATTAGCCGGCACAACCAGACAGACAAAAATTAAAAAAATTGATGTTTTCATTTAGGTACCTTATATTACATTAGATAAAAAGCTGTTATTTTGATATTACAAACAGACACTTCAATTTTATTTTTTTGTATAGATATCTAATCTACAAATAACGATTTTCAGTATTTTTATTATTAGATACTAACAGCGCTCCACATTTTTACTCGCTTTAAATAACGAGATGCCGAGGTAATGATATCCTATGTCCAAAATTAACTTATAAATGGGAATGTGAGTTTGTTTATTTGTTTGTTTGTTACGCTTTCACGCCTTAACTACTTGACCGCTCATAATGAAATTTTGCATACACATTGTCAGGGATACAGAAAAGGACATAGGGTGCCTTTCATTCAGAAATAGTACTGCTACTGAATATAAAAAAATTACATAACCTACAATTATGCGAGCGAAGCCACAGGCAAAATCTAGTCGACAATATACCAAATTTCATCTGTTTAATAGTTTGTACGTGAATCAGTATAAAACACCTTCACAAACTTTTAGCGAGGCGCTCATAGCCAGTTGCACTCACTGATCGGTAAACGATTAGCTAGGTTAAGCAACACTGGGTGCGGTCAGTCTATAGATGGGTGACCGCTTAGTGGTATTTCATCTAAGCGTCTCCGTGCTCCGGAGGGCACGTAAAAGTCGGTCCCGGTTGCTGTCAAATTGACAGCAGTCGTTAAGCCATGTCAGAGGCCTACGGGCGGCTTGAACAACTCTTGACAACAAGTTGGCCACTAACTACACGAAAAGAAGAAAAAGACATACTTTTACATGAAAATAGGCTTTTTCGGTGTGATATTTTCACCCTAAAAAACTTAGCTTTTGACAGCAACGTAATACTAGGTACTACTACTACTACTACTACTAAATGTACTAATAAAAACCAATCTACGAGTATACTAATATTATTAAGGGGAAAGATTAGATTTTTTGTTTGTTTGTAATGATTTACTTAACTCAAAATCTAAATAACCGATTTTAAAATTCTTTCATCATTAGAAAGCCATATTATCACCGATGAAAATAGGCTATATTATATTTTTAAAAAGTATCTATCGTTACTAAAACCTAACCTACTTATACGCGAGCAAAGACGCGAGCAAAAGTTAGTCTAGAATACGTTGGATTATATTTTATCAGTTATGAATTTATGATATCACAGATGGTCGCAAATAGCGAGTTGGCTGCACTAATTACAAATTAAATTAAAAATTCAATAACATAGTGCACCTGACATTAATTATAATAATGTTTTAAATTAAATAAACATAATTTGGTTTAAAATTATTGGTAAGTTATCTGCTTGCTTCTAATATTCAATCAATAAAGCGATGTATTCTGTTACTAGCTAAGCTCATTTTTATTTGTCAAACATATAAAATTTGACATAGGTACGTTAATAAAAATATTGATTTTAATATATTTGATTTAGCTATAATTGGTTAAATTGTATAATGTATAATTAATATTGATTTTGTTTGTGCTTTAGAAACGGAGAATTACTAAAACTGCATGTCTTGAATTAGAAATACATGCCCAACCGGTGTAGTTATGAATTTCATCACTAGAGGGCGCTTTATGATAAACCCCATGAACTTTGCCGTATACAATATATGACGCTAAGGGAACGTCGATGTCCGGTGCCGAACTGCACGCAGGTGGACAATGTTGTTCTGATCGCACTGAGTTCATGGTTGGAGTAAGAATTTTGCACATATAATTAGTCATTTGTGGCTAACATCTTTAAAAAAAGTAAAATGTACAAAATATAATATTGTGAGCCTTTATAACTAAATGATTTGGGAGCAACGTCTGCCAACACACTGTTTTGCTGTTTGGAACAAGTATTTATTGTTGTACATTTGATGTATTTTATAAATTAATAAAATACTAAATAATGATACTAACACTGTGATTAAATACTTTTTATTTCTATTCTTTTCTTATATTTTAGTGTTCTTTTATATTTCAGAATGTCCGAAATTGTGCTGGGAATTAGTTTTCTGTATTTATCAGCGGTATGACAATTAAGAACTGTTCACGAGTACTGCGAATACGAATCTATACTTGCTGTTATATTATAATTAACAATTCGAGAGTCTATCAATAATAGATGTCCTATGGCATAGTACGCTCGCTCTGAACTCGACCCACTTAGTAACACTGCCATAAAGATAACTAAATAACGTTGGCAATTATTTTAATTAACCCAAAGATTTGTGACTCGGAGAGATTATTAGAACAGGGTCTTTCGAGTACTCGTCGAAAATTAAAAAACAAACTGGGCACGAAGTATTCTAACAATTTGCAAGAGAATATTAATGAGAGAGGATAAGGTTCCGAACCGTTTTACTTTTAAATACGATATGTGTTAAATTTGAACAGATCGGCCTGTGGGTGGCTGGTCATCAATTTGGCGAGCGGCGGGGGCCTGCGGGGTGCGCGCGGGACGGGGCCGAGCTCAGCCTCGTCTAACCCCTTATTTTACATTTCACACTCCGGGAAAATCGTTAGAGAAATCTGCGTAACGTGCATGTCCGAGACATACACGCACACACGCACGCCACGCATGTTACTGTGTGAGTAAGCGGAGAGCGCGTCCGAGCCACCCCCACCCACCCTTCTATTATATCGACGAAACTTCAAGAAATCCTCTTATACGCACATGTGTACCTAGTCACATATGTAAATCAAAATTACACATTCAATTTCTTCTGGTCCAATTGATCTGACGGAGACGACGACACATCGATGTCAGCCATATACTTACTCTGTCACAGTTTTGGGCTACCAGCATTAAATCATATTATGTAATTTCTTTATAATTCTTTATTAGATATTATGCTAAGATTCAATAACTTTTCATACTTTCAAAATCACTGCCAAGAAGTTTCTCTTATGTGTGTAGTAGATACGTATTACTGCAAAACAAATACAGATGTATAATATTTCGGCCGAATCTTTAAATAAATATATCGTGTGTGTGTATTTTAATTAGAAAGCGTTACGGGAGATGCTGCAGCGTGCGGAGAGCGGGGGTAGGCCGCGGTGCGCGGGAGACGAGGTGCCGGGTGGCACAGAACAAGCGCCGAGGCGATCTATTGAAAGATGTCGCCGTGGGGCGGCGAGCCGAGTGGTCACATACATTATTACCGTACAATGTCACTATGCAAATGTATGTGGGAAGGCTTTGTGTGAACGCACTTACGCATACGGGGCGGCGGGAGTCGCCTCCACATAATCCTGGGCTCTCCCCGCCCGCCGCGCCGCCGGCTCTCGCCAAAGATGGTTCTACGCATGTGAGTGTACACACGCGGCACTTTCTCTTGAAGCTCGCCACTGGCTTTTAAAGAGGGTGGCGGGGTGTGGGCGGCGGGAGGCGAGCCGTTCCGAACGGGTGACCACGGGGAGGCGCCCAGTGTGTCGGATGGCCGCGCGGACTTACGTGCGCCACCTATCGGCTGCGTGCCGCACCGTACCGCGCCGCACGCCTGCCGCATGCGTGCCGCAAGCACGCCGCCCGCATGCCGTCCACACCGCTATGCAACAGGTCCACACTACGGCTCATATGCTCATATCGCAACAACCGACTCGACACCCGAGACCCTGTACGAAGCACAAATATCTTGTATAATAAGAATCCTTCGCAACTGCTAAAAGAATCGTCAGCATTGCAGAGTGAGTGCAGTCGTAGCACGCGCTGAGAGCGAGGCTGTGGCACAGCGGCGGTGTGCGGGGCGCGGGGCGGGGACGCCGGCCTCGTTTAATTGAGTGTACTCAGCGCCCTCGCCAAATGATACTCCTCTGTTCCCGAAATACCTGTAATAGATGTTAATTAGAGCGCCGGCCCGCGCACGGTGCAAAGAAAAAATAATAATTTGAACAGGTCGTAATTAGAGATGTTTACATAACTGTAAAACAAATATTTTCTTAATTTTTAATATTTTTTCCTCTTTCGCCGGCGCAGGGTCGGGTTTAAGCATATTTATTTTCCTCGGGAGTTTCTCGAGGCTAAAGGAAAAATCTGAAATTACATCTGAAAAACGTTCTCTGCAGGATTCGGTGAATCGGTGTGAGCAGGCGTCGGCGTCGTAGCGCGTAGATGTGTCGAGTGGCGGGTGCGTGCTTGTAGCGGTGCGTGCGTAGTGCAGCACGCATGCAGCGAGCGCGGGTGATGTCACATGCATCGCCTTGACTCGATGATAAAATTGAGCTCGGCTATAGCGGGGGCGGCCACGGCTCGTTTGAATCGAACGCACGTCCGGGCCCCGCCACCCTTGGGGTGTGTAGTGGACTTTTCGCTCGGCTTGATATATATTTTCCATTCCTCCCGATGTAGGCTACTGCGGCTGTAGGTTCCGGCCCGCGGCGTCGGTGCGTCGGTCGCATTTACATGCGCTGCTCGGACGCCACCCTCGGCCTGCTCAGATGACTGCTTACTCGCACATCAACATCTCGATCGAACTTAATTAAATTTTCTATATGTTCGCATAAGACTTTGGTCTTCGCGCGGAGATCTTTGCATGATAATTGAGTAAGCTCCGTCCACCCACCTTGCACGTTACAGGTACTAGTATAGTTGTATTTCAAACAAGTGAGTTTTCCGCTTCACTAAGAAAATACATAACCTGATAGATACTTCAATATTATTATTAAACGTTCTGTTCGGACAAGACGGCTCAGACAAGGCTGCGAGAACGAAAAATAATATGCGTAGGCTCTTGTGTATAAAAAGAGAATTTATTTTGTATTCTTATCGAGAGATAGCTTGCATTATTTCTTATAGACAAGTTTGATATATGCTTTTCTTCTACAATATGCTTGTAACAACAAAACTATCAAAGATGATTTCCTCCTTTTTTTCTTTTATGTCAATTTACATGAATATTCTAAATCAGGCTGTATAACTAAAGTGGCACTTTAGCATAACATTTATTAGATCTTTCACTCTTCTCATACAACTAAAATAAATATAAAAAATATACACTTTCTTAAAGTTTAATATTTCTACAGAGTTACTTGATTTTTATCTTATACAGTCACAATGTATTTTCTCTAGATCTTATAGCTTATAAACAAACTATGAGTTTAGATTTATACCATTTAGTTTCATGCTAGAATACGAACAAAGACTGCACGCGATACTCAACTTTATATGCATAGTAATACAGTTACTTATCGGTTAGTTAACTTGTTAGCGTTGAGCTCACAACCATAATAGGTAGGGTAGAAAGATGAGTATAGCTAACGTAGGAATCATTTTAGAATGCTTGATCTTAATAACATCAACATGGGAACTTTGTCGATACTGAAAACTACTTTGGAACAAAAGAAGTTGTTGATTGGAATGTAGCGATTTGTCCGTAATGTGACGATTTGAAATGGAAATAACCAAATGATGTGTTGAGAAAATTGTAAAGCTTATGATAAAAAGATTCTACAATTCACAATATGAAAATATACACAACATAAATAAAGATTACAATACGTCTAAGTCTCTCTCTACCCTGGGAAACCTCAACACTATCTTTTAGGCAGAATGTGTTGGAACCACCCAGCCTGCAACAGCGGGTACATCAAGGAGTATAAGCGATAAATCGATACGCATTATCCCAGATAGTACCCCGGTACTACAAGCTCTTGAGAGCAACTGTTTCAACAGTGTGCTGCACAGCACCGTCAGCTGCAAAGTATTGCAACAAAACATCGGCTAACGTTGCAGTGGATACGCGGCCACAGCAACCCTTCTGGCAATGATGCTGCAGATCAACTGGCAGAGAGGATCGATCACGAAAATGGTAGGACCCGAACCAATTGTCCTGATACCCTTCTGCCAACTCAAAACATGGTTATGCGAACCACGAACCACGAAACTACACGAAAAACAATGGATTGAAACAAAGGAATGTAGACAGACGAAGGAAGCCCTTCCATCCTTAGACAAACATCTGTCACGCAAACTGCTACGTTCCACAAGGAAAATCCTACGCCACCTAGTGGATATAATAACAGGCCACTGCTTACTCAACAAACACCTATTCAACATGGATATCACTGACAGTCCCTTATGTAGAGGCTGCATGGAGACCATATAGACACCAGCTCATGCGTTCTACATTGTAAAAGCGTTAGCCATCAACGAGCGAAACTTCTAAACATTCCAGAAACGATGAAGGAGGTGCGCAACATCGGTCCTCTATTATCTTTCTGGACGGAGTTGAGGTGGTATAAGTATCCGAACAATATTTCGTGTCTGTTACTTACGCACAATGGCCCAATTGTGGGGCTAAGTGCGGATAACACACGTCCAACTAACTAACTAATGTCTAAGTCTCGAGTTTGATTCCAAGGCGCGCATTTCAGACATTTCGAAGTTATGTGCGTATTAAATAGTTAATTATCGCTTGCTTTAACGGTGAAGGAAAACATTGTGAGAAACCCTGCATGTCTGAGAGGTCTCCATAGTGTTTCTCGAAGATATGTAAAGCCTGCAAACCCGCACTGCGCCAGCATGGTGGACTATGGCCTAACCCTTCTCACACTGAAAAGAGGCCCGTGCCCAGCAATGGCAGTTTAATACGGTGCTGATATTATTATATAATTATTGGTCCCGTTAAGTCGAAACTTTATATAATACTCTAACACCTTAATAATCGTGAACTATCTATACTTATAATAAAACTGTAGAGAGGTCAATTCTGTACATTGAATATATGTTCAAAATTAATATTGGAGGATAAATGGCGATCGATACTGATGACAAAAATGCAATCAGTAAATTTTTTGTCTGTCTGTCTGTCTGTCTGTATGTGCACGCATGGGTCAAAAACTACTGAAGGGATTTTAACCAAACTTGGTACGATTGTAGTCCATACTCCTGGGCAGGTTATAGGCTATATAACATAACGCTAAGACATATAGGAGCTGAGCAGTGACGATAAATTTGAAGCAAGTCGGACGAAAATGCGCTTTCGAGCTCTTATCCTCGCATACGTTGATCATACACCAAAAGTATGTATTACAAAGATGATGGTCTTCAAAAGATCTACAAAAAAGTCCTCAATAGTATATATCTATCTTTTATAAATTAGCCACAATAACGTGTTTAATCGTTAGGCATTTCTTCAAAGTGTATTAAAATACATAAATATATTGTATTTCACATAGATATATCTTTATCAAACTCCCATATTCAAAAAGTACACTTTAATATTTATATTAAAAAAAAATATAGGAATCGGTTTATAAACACACAAGATATAGATGAAATAAAACTTCCAAATCTCGCCGCGCCAGTATGGGTACGGCTATACGGTTGAAACGGCCATCCGCTGCATTTATAAAAAGGCGGGGGCGATCACGCGCCGACTTCACTCACATTTTGTTTGTTTGGTTGAACGCGCTAATCTAAGGAACTACGGGTAAAAATTAGAAAAATATTTCAGTGTTGGATAGCCCATTTATAGAGGAAGGCTATAGGCTATATAACATCACGCTACGACCAATAGGAGCGGAGCACAAATGAAAAATATTGCAAAAACTAGGAAAATTCTCTTATGTGAAGCAAACGAAGTTGCGCGGGTCAGCTAGTACTTATAATAAAACTGTAGAGAGGTCAATTCTGTACATTGAATACATATTCAAAATTAATATTGGAGGATGAATGGTGATCGATACTGATGACAAAAATGCAATCAGTAAATTTTTTGTCTGTCTGTCTGTATATGCACGCATGGGTCAAAAACTACTGAAGGGATTTTAACCAAACTTGGTACGATTGTAGTCCATACTCTTGGGCAGGTTATAGGCTATATAACATAACGCTAAGACACATAGGAGCTGAGCAGTGACGATAAATTTAAAGCAAGTCGGACAAAAATGCGCTTTCGAGCTCTTATCCTCGCATACGTTCATCATACACCAAAAGTATGTATTACAAAGATGATGGTCTTCAAGCGATCTACAAAAAAGTCCTAAATAGTATATATCTATCTTTTATAACTTATCCACAATAACGTGTTTAATCGTTAGGCATTTCTTCAAAGTGTATTAAATACATAAATATATTGTATTTCACATAGATATATCTTTATCAAACTCCCATATTCAAAAAAGACACTTTAATATTTATAATATAAAAGAAAAAATATAGAAATCGGTTTATAAACACACAAGATATAGATGAAATAAAACTTCCAAATCTCGCCGCGCCAGTATGGGTACGGCTATACGGTTGAAACGGCCATCCGCTGCATTTATAAAAAGGCGGGGGCGCTCACGCGCCGACTTCACTCACATTTTGTTTGTTTGGTTGAACGCGCTAATCTAAGGAACTACCGGTAAAAATATTTCAGTGTTGGATAGCCCATTTAAAGAGGAAGGCTATAGGCTATATAACATCACGCTACGACCAATAGGAGCGGAGCATAAATGAAAAATGTTGCAAAAACTAGGAAAATTCTCTTATGTGAAGCAAACGAAGTTGCGCGGGTCAGCTAGTACTCAATAAAAGCATACTAAATGGAGTCTCTACTATTTTATATAGCATCCACATGAGTGTGCTCAAAGGGTAAAATTGAGCGCGTACTATATACGTTTTTAAATAGCATAATATAGCGTACTTATAGCCGATGTTAGCCCTGATACACGAATACGTGGGCAAAGCTGCGGGCAACACCTAGTTCATTAATAGAGTGCACTGTTCCGTTTTACAATGAATTGCTTTGGTTATTATACATTTATTAGAGATACAAACAAAACTGCGAAAATAAATTGCATGAGGCCCAGACGATGATAGTCGTTAAATAAAGACTAGCCTTAGCAGTTCTTAATCCAAAATGATATTATAAATGCGAATGTAAGATTGTTTGTTCCTCTGACACGCCCTAACTACTCGAACGATCATCATGAAATTTCGTATAAACGTTGCCAGGGGTACAGAAAAACACTGACAGTGACATTTTCATCACGAAAAAGGTAGTGTTCCCTGCAGATAAATCTTCCTAGATTTATCTGCAGGGAACACTACCTCCTGGTAATAATGAAAGGAGAATAAACTGAAATAAAAACAATTTTACTTCAAAAACATATTGTTTGCTCCACCACTCCACAAAATATTGAAAATAATATTGAAACCAAAATTCAGTCTTTTACTGAAACATTAAACAGTGAAAACACAACACTAATATCACTTTAAAACGTACAACCATATTATATAACTATAAAAACTTGTGAATGCTTTCCAACGCAGTCTACGACACTTGAAAACTTTAATTGGCAATTCACTTAAGTGTTGTTTCAAACATATTGTTTAACTCAAAATATGTACTTAAGCTATAGTTTATTTTGCATATTACTCGGTCGTATTATAATTTATAATTTTAAGTTTTACATTGTGTATCATAATCACGCGATCTATTTATTAGTAAGATGTAATCTACACAATTTCTTCATGGCACACAGCTGGCTACAAATAAAAAAAAAGCGGCCAAGTGCGAGTCGGACTCGCCCATGAAGGGTTCCGTAGCAGCAAGTAACATAATATAAAAGTTCTTGTAGTTCGTTGTAACTTTGATTGTAAATTGCGGTTTACGATTTATGACGTATTAAAAAAAACTACTTACTAGATCTCGTTCAAACCAATTTTCGGTGGAAGTTTACATGGTAATGTACATCATATATTTTTTTAGTTTTATCATTCTCTTATTTTAGAAGTTACAGGGGGGGGACACACATTTTACCACTTTGGAAATGTCTCTCGCGCAAACTATTCAATTTAGAAAAAAATGATATTAGAAACCTTAATATTATTTTTGAAGCCCTATCCATAGATGACACGTATGGGATTGATGAAAAAATTTTGAGTTTCAGTTCTAAGTATGGGGAACCCCCAAAATTTATTGTTTTTTTTTCTATTTTTGTGTGAAAATCTTAATGCGGTTTACAGAATACATCTACTTACCAAGTTTCAACAGCATAGTTCTTATAGTTTCGGAAAAAAGTGGCTGTGGCAAACGGACGGACAGACATGACGAATCCATAAGGGTTCCGTTTTTTAACATTTGGCTACGGAACCCTAATTATGCAACATACTTAATCACTTAGTGCAAAAGGTCTTGACTGTATATTTGATTAATTGTGTTAATGATAGTATAAAAAACATAATATATAAATTGATATATCCTATCTTCCTAATATTGTAAATGCGAATGTGAGTTTGTTTGTTACAGTTTCACGCCTTGACGACTACGACCGATATTATGAAATTTCGCATACACGTTGTCAGGGTACAGGAAAGGACAGAGTGTTTTATCCATAAAAAAATACTGTTACTAACCTAATCTAAACTACATTTTAGCGAGCGAATCCGCGGGCAAAACCTAGTATCTAATAATTTTAAAATTTGAAATCCTATATAGAACAAACAGTACTCAAAGATATTCATGATGACTAGGTACTTACCAAAAGATTTATCCTTTTAGAAAAAAAAGAACAAATAATCCGATCAGTAACAATATACCATATTCTATGAAATTAGTTGTTCTTGTAGTTATTGTCATTGGAAAAGTTGCTTATACTTTAAGCCGGATTTGTAATGAGCCCTATACATAGGAAAAAGACCCATACTAAATAATATCTAAGCGGTAAAAACGGTCGCTGATCTCGTCAACCTAATCGAGCAGCTACCGGAGGATTTGTTTTAGAGTGACCGAAGACACACGAGAGAAGCGACTGGTTTCTTGGCTGCAATATGACTGTCACTGATTCTAACAAATCCAGCCACAATTCAGCATCATACTTTTATATCATGAGTCACTGAATGTTCAAATAAAACGAGTGTGATAAGTCACAGCAACAAAGACCTGCTTTTTAGTGCAATCTTTCAACTGCAAATACATCTATAAGATGCAAGCTCCATACTAATATTATAAAGAGAAAAGATTTGATTTTATGTTTGTTTGATTCTAAGGATTTAACTCAAAAACTTCTCAATTGATTTTAAAAATTCTTTCACCATTAGAAAGCTCTATTATCACCGAACATAACATAACCTATATATTATTTAACAAAGAATACTGTTACTAACGTAGCCTAACCTATTTTTACGCGAGTGAAGCCGCGGGCAAAAAGCTAGTATACTATACTTTGTATTCTATTTCTTACATATTTATAATACCAATCAAAGCAAAAGACCTGTTAAGACCATTGTTGATATAAAAGACTTATTCTCTATGAGATCTGTCTGTTGTGTGTGAATTCTAAACCAACTATTACTTGAGATACATAATACTCGAAAAAGAGATACATAGAGATACTCGAAAAAGAGACGATTTCGATCGGAAAGAGAGTAGCGCTCATTCTAAATAATCAATTTAATTTTGCAATCCCTTATTATTCATAGAAAACATAGATCGCATACCTAAACGTAACGTTTTTACTTAAACCTAAGAAGAAGCAAAACACAGCAACGCATGACATATTTTAGCTCATCTTGCATTAATAGTTACACCAATAACTCATAACTATAAAATACTAGAAATTTCCCGCGGCTTCGCTTGCGTAAATGTAGGTTTCCCAGATGTTAATAAAAAGGTTACATTAATAACAACACTTTTTTCTGGACTGTCCTTTTCTGTTCCCCTGACAAAGTGTATGCGAAAATTCATGATATTCGGTCTACTGATTAAGGCGACAAAGCGTAACAAACAAACAAACTCACATTCACATTGATAATATTAGTTAGGATGAGAGTTCTGATAAATAACTTTACACTTCAAGATAGAATAAAGCCGCTATAGTATTTCTACGCCTGTGGTTGTAGCCGAAAACTTACGTAAATGACAATTACAAACATTTGTAAACAAAGTACATCAGTATCAAATTAGTATAAAATATTTAAATTTCTGAGAGTGCAACTGCGGATCAAGAATCTTTAATAGTAGCCCCATTCAATGCGGCGGACGCGGATCGGCGTTTTATTTTTTCATACTCAGATTCGGAGGACACCGATCGGCGTCATGTATAGTTGTTTTATATTTTACCCAAATTTAAAGATATTATATTAATAAAACAACAAATGTGTTTGGAATTTACTAATGAAATGCCTGATATAAGTAGTTTTTAGATATTTTGTTTTTTTTTATTTCATCAAGTGCTGCTGACGCCGATCAGGCGTTTACGTTAAATATGAGCCGATTCTGGCTAGAGAAAGCAAAATTTGTTGCCGCATTGAATGGTTTAATGTGGGGTACTGTTCCCGATAGAGGTTAATAGACCTGCTCTCGCATAATGTGGGATAAAATAGTTGACGAAATGCACCTCTGCCTCACCCTTCGGGAACATAAGCGTGAGGAATAATGAATGAATGTATGTACATAAGCCCGGTTCCTATATTCAAGCAACGAGTCGTTTCAGCTACGGACAGTTAAATATTGGCATATTTTTCATAGAACATGTGTTAATGAACCCTTGGCAACGACATACTATAGATGTAATGCTTTCGTTCAACGGGGGATGAAGGCATTTAATCAATTGCCTATCGAATTGGACATAGACCTATTTTGCACAAGTGCCAGAACAGTAGGTACGCTCTTGGCCAATTCTTTCTTTGATCGTGGGTAGCAGAACTCAAACTGTGAAACTGTAGGTAATATAATTAAACTGTGTTTGCTATTTGTTATTGTTATTTTTGCTTTTCTTTTGTATTCTTTTCTTAGATTATTCTTGTTTTTATTTTAATACTAGTTTTCACACGCGGCTTCGCTCGCGTAAAAAAAAAAAAAAAATGTTAGGTTAGGTTAGGTTTGCACCCGTTATTTTTTCTGAATGAAAGGTACCCTATGTCCTATTCTGTACCCCTGACAACGTGTATGCAAAATTGTATGTTGATCGGTTGAGTAGTTAAGGCGTGAAAGCTTAACAAACAAACAAACTCATTTTCGCATTTATAAGGAAAGTTAGGAAGTTAGGAAGTTAGGATTAGGATTAGGATTCATATGTGGCGGCTTGTTATTAGCAACATGTGTAGGCATTAAATGTATATTTTTTAGAATTATATTAGTCTGTAAGCCTTCCTAAGATTAAATAAATAAAAAAATAATTGAGTAATTAACTGTAAGTAGGTAAAACAACTCATCCATACTAATATTATAAAGAGGAAATATTTGATATTTTGTTTGTTTGGTTGTAAGGATTTAACTCAAAAACTAATCAACCAATTTAAAAAAATATTTCTTCGTTAGAAAGCTATATTATCACCGAGTAACATAGGCGTATAACGTTTTGTTACTAACATAAACGAACCTAAATTAATCTACTTTTACGCAAGCGAAGCCGCGAGCAAAGCTAGTTTCTTGATATAGAAATCCGGACATAATCAGTTTAGGTCTAGTTTCTGTATCAAGAATATTATGACATATTTGTCAGAAAATATACATATGTCAAAAATTAACTGTCCGTAGCCAAACGATGCGTTTTTTGATATAGAAACCGGGCCATAATCAGTTTAGGCCCGATTTTACTTAAAACATTTAGTCGTTTTGGCTACGGATAGACATTAAACATATTTGTCGGAGAATTTATATTCTCCGACAAATATGTTATTATGTCAAATATTAACTGTTATTATGTCAAATATTAACTGTCCGTACGTAAAACAACTAGTTTTTAGTATAGGATTGTTTCTATACTATGAAATGAGTCGTACGGTTTGCTTCTATTTATTAACTAAACACAGCGGTCTTTAGATAGAAGCAAACCGTTTGTATTACTATGTGCCACGTGGTACTTAATAATACTTACAAAGTATTATTACTGTTTTGAAATGAGATGAGTATGACGATAATGTATAAATCTTTACAAAACACCGTCTATCTTTCATGTGTAAACAGAAAGCTATTATGTACTATCGGCTCCAGCGACGGATGACCATTTCAGAAAAATTTTCGCTTGCACATGTTGACCAGTTGAGTTGTATCGCCTTATAATCAGTAAACAAATGTAAAGTGTAAAAAAACTCAAACAAAGAAGGGGGCGTATCGCGGGTACGGGTACCAAGTGTTGGCTTGCTATGCGATTTTAACCTTAGGAGTGGTCATCCGTCGCTGGAGTCGATATTACTTCTTGTATCTTATCACCTCTGCACTTGAGAAAAGAAAATGCAGCCGTCCTAACCTGTTAAATTTGTAACTCTTAAAGGTTAAAGCAAAGCAAAAAAAGAAAGATCGTTTTTGCCGCCATATATATTTGGAATAAAGACCCTTAAATTGTTTTCAAAATAGTACCAAACGAATAACATATCCAAAAATGGTCATAAAGATTTCGAATCTAACGTAGCAGCACCTACATCAATATATTTCGCTTCTGTCTGGTCATTGACGACACGGGAGCAGCAGTAATAATTACAAATGATTGTACCTTTTTACATATGAAAAGATTGAGGGATACCGTCATCGGTCATTTTTGTATATATATCACATATAACCCTTTTCAGTCACACAGGCGGACAATCAATATTGAACCTTAAAGTTGTAATAATAAGGTTCATAAGTCTTGTCGTAGAGTCTACCGTTTGTCTTTTACGAGCACTTTTACCCACCATCGCTTCAGCTACAATCCTAAACTTACGCTATTTTTATGACGAATTTTTACTGAAAAATGTTCGCTCCTGAGCTGAAAGTAGATTTAGTGACTTATTCAAAACGTGTAAATTGGATTTTCGGTATGTAGCGTTTATTTTGCATTGTATTTAATACAATTGCTAGATGTATTTCTAATTCTTGTTTGGCATAATCTATGTCGTCGGTATGAACTATAACCTAACCACCGGAGGAGTAGACTACTAACTCAAAACAGCAAACACACATAAACATTGACGTTCTTAAGTTTTATTGAGTGACCTCAATTTCTGACAGCGTAACATTAAACTTATTGAATTTAAGGAAATAACTGTAATGTTACCCTAAATTGTGATATGTCTATATACTATTAAACTGCGGAAATACAGTATTTGAATGTACTATTACTGCAATGTTCACGCTTCGAAAAGAGCGTTGCGCGCTGCGACAAATTTCCATCTCAAAAGATGTTAACGAATTTTTGAATGCTGATGACATTGTGGTCTAAATAAAGTTTCATGATGATTCCTGATTTCATTTAATCAATATTTTACCCAATTTATTAATGATTTCGTTATTTCATGTACATAAACGTAAAATAGTACATACATACATTGATTCACGCCTGTTTCCCAGAGGGGTAGGCAAAGACTACGGATTTCCATTTGCTACGATCCTGACACACTTCTCTAGCTTCATTCACTTTCATCACATTCCATTCGTAAAATAGGACATAATACCTAATGAGCGATAATAATCTATTCTAGATCCTTAATACTTACTATTATGTATTTAAAGTAACATTGCACGCCATTTATTTAATTATGTACGTATTTGCTAGAAGCAAGGTACAAAGATGTTGCATACAATTTTAGTCCATCATGTTTCACCGAAACAGCGGCATGCAAATGTAATAAACATATTATATTATAATTAATATATATTTATGAATACTAATATTATATTTGTTAATATTAATAAACTAGTTTTCACCCACGGCTTCGCTCGCGTAAATGTAGGTTAGGTTAGGTTTGCAACAGTTCTTTTTTCTGGATGAAAGGTACCCTATGTCCTATTCTGTACCCCTGACAACGTGTTTGCAAAATTTCATGTTGATCGGTTGAGTAGTTAAGGCGTGAAAGTGTAACAAACAAACAAACAAACAAACTCATTTTCGCATTTATAATATTAGTAAGGATAATTATTATAATATCTATTTTATGAAATACTTTATTAAATATATTGTCAATAGAATGATACGATTAAATTGATGTTAATAAGTTGGCAAGGCGTGACTTACCAGTGTATCTGGTGCTGTTAGTACTTACTTAAACTTTTCACATTTCGCAGCGATCAAATACTTTCCACACGGCCCAAGGGATTGCCAGTGAATATGTTTCGAACTGGTTTAAACTCAATTTCCATATAACTAGTCTCTTTGCTGTTATATAATATATTCAGGTATCATCATTAAAAAATATTTTCGGTGATGTGCTATTTTAGAAAATTATAATGATTAATAATCGAGTTGAAAAGTATGTTCGAATTTAGATGTAGCTTGAAAAGGTACCTATAACACTAGAAAAAAGATATTCTAAGTAATCGTAGGCAGAATTAATTACCTACAATTTTATAAATCGAGTTGACGTCCTAGAAGTACAAGAAGCGACTATCGAGTAATCGCAACCTAAAAGAATAGAGTTTTTACGTTTCGGATAGTTGAGGGTACTGACTTTCCGTATCGATTGAGAAGTTCGTGACAGCTTGGACTGACGGCTTTACGTGTTTTCCAATGTACGGAGGGTTGTACCTTTATGTAAATGGTTACTCATCTATGAACAGAATAGTGGCAATGTTTTTTATTCTCGCGAATCGACAGGTTCAGCTCATATCACCAAATAACCAGTCAAAATCCAGTTAATTAATTAAAAACTTTTTCAATTAATACTTACGGTTACGGTACTTACCTACTAATATAACATAAAATATGACCTTGCTTTTATGTTATATTTTAATAATAAACACAACATTATGATCTGAAATCTATACTTGTACTACACACAAGTATAATATGTATATATTTACAAAAAAAATTATACATATATGTATTTTTATCCATTGTCTAGTACCCATAGTAGGTACAAGCTCTGCTTAGTTTGGGCTAGATGGTGTTGTGTGTATGTGGTAGAATATTATTAAAAAAATAAAATAGTACAAGAATAGTTTTCAGAGGGATTCTAAGTAAATCTAAGTAACTCTCTTGTTGTTCCACGTGTATGTCCACGTCCCACTAGGAAGGAACTATAGGCCACTGCTTTAAATTAGCCGATAGAAAAATAAGCGACACCCGTCCTCAGGAACTAACTACAGAACTTACGATCGGCAATGAATTATACAAACTACAGAAATGAGGCAGTGTAAACTAAAATTATAAATGTGATTATGAGCTTGTTTGTTACGCTTTCAGGCCTTAACTATTCGACTAATTTTGTCATGAGATTTCGCATACACACTACCCCTGCCAATGTGCATGCGAAAAGAAAGAAATTACATAAAATGATACAGGGTACCTACATTTCATGCAGAAAAAGTACAGTTCTCTAGGAAACGAAGGCGCGGTCAAAAGTTAGTAAAAATATAAATCGCAAGAAATAAATTGGTTCAGAATTGATGAATGTAAAAGAGCCCTTATTCGTCTGAAGGTTGTTTTGCGTAACGACAGCGCCTACCTTATCGACAGTGACAAGTAGAATAGTGCTTATGACAATGCTTCATTTACTTGTACTGCCAATGATAATTACGCGACTAACTTGATTATTTCAATTATATTTATTTACTACTAGCGGTTGCCTGTGATTTCATTCGCTTTTTTACGATGTCTATAATAAATATAAATTATATCAGCCCTGTATGAAATTGTGCCACTGCTGGGCACGGCCTCTTTTCAATGTGAGAAGGGTTAGAGTCCACTACGCTAGCGCAGTGCGGGTTAGCAGACTTCACATATCTTACAGAACTCTAAGACAAGCAGGCTTCCTCACGATGTTTTCCTTTGCCGTTAAAGCGAGCTATAATTAAGTATGTAATACGCACATAACTTCGAAAAGTCAGAAATGCGTCCCTGGGATCGAACTCGAGACCTCTGCGTAGCAATCCAATGGGCTCTCACTAGCCTATCGCTGCTTTTCTACGTCGCCTGTAATCTTAGTATTATACTATATACGACTTATTAATTAGAGTGGTGACTGGTCGACCTTGGTTTCGTGGAATTCGATAATTTACTTACTACATTTTTATTTAAACAGTTAGATTAAACTGCGGACTACAATCATGCCTGGTCTTGATTATTTATGTACATGTAAGTGGATGCTCCTGTTTACCATACTGCAGCTTTAGAGGCTACCATAAAATTTTATTAAATGCTTGAGTATGTTCAGTAGTAATTCATGGAGAAATGGTTGCAGCACCTTACAGTCATGATTTGTAAACAAAATTTTATTGTAAACTTGGTGATTAAAAAGAGTCGCCATGAGTTTCTTGTCCGTTCTTCTCATGAGCCCTACACCCTTGCTTTGCTGAACGTGGCAGTAAATGTAAATTCACAGGAAAAATTTTGTGTAACTTTGACATTCATAAGTGTTACCTTGTAACCTAACTTGAATAAATTTATTTTTGACTAGCTATTACCTGCGACTTCGTCCGCGTAGATTTTAACTAAAACGTGTTTGTCTCCGCGGTACCCAATTTTTTTTCTAAAATCAAAGTAGCCTATGTTACTCCTTATAACATCAGCTATCTGCCAGTGAAAGTCCCGTCAAAATCGGTTCAGCCGTTTCGGAGATTACCCGGAACAAACAGACAGACAGACAGACAAAAATTTAAAAAATAGTTGTTTTTGTGTTGGTACCTTATATACTTTCATATGCATTAGATAAAAAGCTGTTATTTTGACATTACAAACAGACACTTCAATTTTATTTATTTGTATAGATTTGCGTTCTAAAAAGGTAGCCCAGTTACACAGAGCATCTAGTTTTACAATGAGGATACCATTTCAAAACGTCTTCGTTCTTCTTAAGGATAAATACCGTTGTATTATTTCAGAAGACCCTACAAGAGAAACGTACATAACTTCATCTGGCAAATACCTTAAGAATAATCTAGAACAATACACATCCTGTCACTTCTCTTAATTATACTACACGTAGATGCAGACAGGTAGTCACATTCTTAAAGTCTGGATATGCCAGCAATGTACGAGTTTTGTAACGTATGGGTAATTCAGCGATAGCCAACCTTTGAAAAAGGATTGTTCTGCCAGCGGATCAAAAATTACAAGTCCCCTGAGAACACTGTCTCTGAATAAAGTCTAGAAGCTATAATAATTATTATTAAGACATCACAATCCTAGGCTGTTTAGCAACAGTATTTGTACTTACGCTGACAACCTGTATCAGTCCTTACCTTGCTGTAATACAGTCATTTGACTAGCACGGAAGGTAAAGAATTTTTATCGGTTTACCGCCAATTTTACATGTTGAAGTTAAACAGAATATTTATTTTTATTTATACATTAATTTGCTAAATGTTCTAAGTTAATATAGTCAAACATGTTTAATAGTGTAAATATGTTTAACTGTAATGATTGTATCTGTTTTAAATTATGCTGTGTACATATATTAAAACAGAACACATTGTAAACCTAGTAAAGTTTTATCTTATCTTATCTTATCTTATCTTTGGATTTACAAATCTGTAAATCCACTGTGACAACGGGCGACATTTTGTATAATCATCGTAAAATCTGATGTGAGTTTTACATATTAATCACAATATGTATGTAGGTACTGTACAGCATAGTTGATGAATACATTGTTACATTTAATGACTAATAAAATGATGTTTTGAACTGACACCATTAAATACAACCAGGGTTTTATGCTGTTGCCCAGTAAGAGCCCTTATTAGAGACAATGTGATAGAATATAAAATTCTATTTAGTTACGTATAAATATTTGCATAACAAACTAAAAGGTTCTACCGTTTAAAAAAACACAGAAGTATTTAATGGGTACATTATATAGAATTTCCTAACTTAATAAAATATAGTAAAAGATTTCCAATGAATTTCAGATAAATTCTGTATTAACCAAAATTACTAAAATTTAAAGAATATAAATTACTATAAATTGCGGTGACTCAGTATTTATTATATTTTTAATCAAAAAGTTACATACGTTGCTCTAAATTAATTGACACCGAAAATAAAAAATAAATAAGGTAGAAAATCAAATCTGCTAGTAGGGCTAGTCACAGGGCTAGTTGTCAAATGATAGAAAGAGGTAGTACGATACAACGTTGACAGGAACCCGCTATTTAAGTGCAAACGTGCGAGGAAGATAGCGAGCGACACCAATACAAAGACTCTAGCTATCATCTTTACTCCGCATCCATTGCGCCTCAACAACAAAATGTGAATAACTTTTTCTTATATAGTTAATATCGATAATATTTACAAAAAAGGTTTAATAACATACCTTTGCTTTTTCATTTAAAATAACGCGCTGAAGCAAAATTAGTCAATTAGCCTATCAAAGAACGAAATTGTTTACTACAGTATAATACGGTTTTAGGAAGGTTTGTCCCAGAATGGATACTAGTGTTTCATTTATAAAATATGTCTTAAGAGCCTAGAAAAATTCTTACCGTACAATAAGGCATCCTGATAATAGCTTTGACTGCATCTTTCAAGTCTTAGAATACCAGACATCATTAAAATCCTATTATGTTTGACCACCGCTATGCTGCCAAGGTTTGAAAAGTTAAAAGTAATACAGATCCTAAAGTAACACTTATAAACTTTAAAATTTAGCAGTGAGTGAGTTAACTGAACATTTAAATTAGTTGCTATGCTCAAGTCGGTAGACCAAAAGCAGAAAGGATCCTAAAATTGTGCACTAGCATTTTTGGCAACATGATTATGGCTTCTGTGGATATCAACTAGATGGACAACACTATTCCATATTCCATAATTTCCAAGTTGGTGTTGATGTTCAAAGATATGTTTGCTTTTCAGTTAAGGCAGAAGCTCTTTAAAAACATTGGCCCAAATTAGACGTAAATAACGAAGAGTAAAGTTTCGTTTCCGATACTGAAGTAATTACTTCAACTCTTCACAATAAGAGTACGGTTCATTAAGAATACGGCATATAAGCAGCAAGCTCTTGGATACATTTGCCATGCGACCACCCATCCGAAGTCAAAACGTGGTTCACTATGTTTAACTTGTGTTGTTTACTGATATTCTATAGTGACGTTTATGCACTAGCAAATTTCTGGTAGTATTTGAATGTTGCGAAAATGTGGACTATTTATAGAGTAAGTCTATGGTACAGGTATAGTGAGGTTACCACAATAAATAGTTCATTGAATGGTAACTATTGCGCGGAGGCCATATATCAACAGAATGGCCAGTAGCATCCACCTCCGCGTAAATAATAAACAACCATTGCGTAGTAATTATGGCAATATCTGCACATGAACACTTATTGTAGCTTTTTATGGCGTTCATATTAATCACAGATTTTGGACACAATCATTAGTTAAATACGACTTGCTTTTAAAAAACTAAAAATTATACTAAAGTAACTTAAACTTAACTTATCTATATAAACCCTAATCACTACATATTATAAAATAAAGTATCCCGCCGCATCTGTCTGTCTGTCTGTTCGCGATGAACTCAAAAACTACTAAACGGATTTTCATGCGGTTTTCACGAATAGGCAGAGTGATTCATGAGGAAGGTTTAAGTGTATAATGTGTAAAGGTTTATTACAACTCATGTGAAAGCCGGGGCGGGTCACTAGTATTGATTAAAATTACTTCTACATAGTTTAAGGTTATAATAGCGCTTTATATAAATTATTTTTGCAAGAAATCTCTCCTGTTTTTATGATAACGACTGTGTCGCAGGAGACTTCACTATGAAAAAACGGACACAAAGAACGCCCACATTCAGAACAACTCTGTAAATTAGAGAATGTCTATTCTCCATAGTGTCTCAAGCCAAATATGGCCATCAAAAATTACTATAATAATTGAGTGTTTTAAGATCTTAACAGTATTACATATAAAAAAAATATATTCAAATATTTCAAATTAACGACACTATTTTAGAAATAATAATGATAATATAATATAATATTCTATTACATACACACAACACCATCTAGCCCAAACTAAGCAGAGCTTGTACTATGGGTACTAGACAATTGATAAACATACTTATATATTTTTTTTGTAAATACATACATATTATACATAGAAACACCCAGACCAAGTCAAACTTCCATGTTCATGTACACAAATGTTTGACTTGTGCGGGAATCGAACCCGCGACCTCAGGCGTGGCAGTCGGTTACACTAACCACTACGCCATAGAGGCCGATAATATAATAATAATATCAGCCCTGTATTAAACTGTCCCACTGCTGGGCACGGGCCTCTTCTCAGTGTGACAAGGGTTAGGCCATAATCCACCACGCTGGCCTAGTGCGGGTTGGCAGACTTCACATATCTTCGAGAACATCATGGAGAACTCTCAGATATGCAGGTTTCCTCACGATGTTTTCCTTCAACGTTTTAGAAATACCTATAAAAAAAGGTATTGAGGTTATTTTTCTATACGAACATATGTCTGGCTGTGAGATAATTTAAAAACATCTCTCAATGCATAGAGCATATTTAATTATGATAGGAGGTGTGTTTGTAATATATTTTTATCAAGTAATACTTAATAGGGTATGAAAAAAAACACATTTGATATTTTAAACGTCTATGTTCTCTTCATTGTCATATACTATTAACAAATTATCTAGAAAAGGCGCAGGACTTACTCTTTATAACTATTTTTTGTAAATTGCAGTGGCGTCAATTTGAATTAAAGGAAATACATATTTTTTTACAACAAAATCAACTGGAATGTATTTCTTTTCTAGCCTGTTGTCCACTCGTGGCCTCAGATGAGCGTTCCCCTTTTTATATCGCGTGAGTATCCAACCCACAACACTAGGCAATGCTAGCAATAACGAGGCGGCCACTTAAACCACTGGGTCATTCGTGCAAGCATATTTAAAACATGGAGTTGGAATTGAATTCTCAACGCTACACCGGGTCAAAAACCTCCCAGCGATACAATTTCATTATTAGATATTCTACTATATTGCCATAATTAGGAAAAAGACGTATCTAACTTTTTTTTCGAAATTCAGTTCCTTATTTGGTATCAGTAAAAAAGACGCATCAGCCAGTATTTTTATATTAGGTATATATAAAAATATTAGTAGTTACCTACGTTTTCCTTATGACGGCAGCATAATACTTTAGAATTTTGATAGCAGTGCATTTATTTTCCCAAAAGTGACATAGATATGTAACAAAATAAATTGTGATACACATGTCTAAAAGTGCTGTCCAGTTTTCCTACTAAAAGTGACATAGAATCAAAATTAATTGTGATGCAAAATACGCTAATTTTAAAAAGTTCTGTCCAAATAATTTACTGTAAAGTGTAGCCCATTCATTTGTAGCCTTGCATCCTTTTTTGACGAGTGTCGAGAGGTGTTATGTAATCCATCTCAGTTAGCAACTATTAGGAAAAACGTTTTCCGCAAACATTCGCTTCAAATATTTACACGTAACGTCTTCTAGCTATTTATATACTTTTGTCTTTGACTTACTTTTAATCACAATTTAAGTGTTTGATTACAAAGGCTATGAGTATAATATAGTTAAAAGCTATCTAAAATATTGATGGCAAACATTTCTTCAAAGATACCTAAACGAAGCAGTTCTAGATATGTTGTTGAACTACGTAACTCTTCGTAATGATATGTATAAAAGTAGCCGCTACATATGTATAATAATTAACATTAACCTTTATAATAATATACCTGTTTGCATGTATTGTGTTCAAAAATCGCAAAAGGTAAATACAGGTATCTTTATTTTATTCCTAATCTGCTCCCCTAATTAACAATAAATATTGTTCACAAGGCTCTCCAACCAATACCTATCTAACATGAACATCATGCAATGAAAATTCGAATCAATATTCCAAACTAGGGCGATTCCACGTCCAATAGATGTAAGCAAATTTCGCAACGTCCCTTTCCCAACCTGTTCCGTTTCCTATGTCTGCATAATAGATAAACTTATATACGTATGTAAATAAGTACTCCACAGGCTATAGTATGGACCCCGATATATAGTTTAAAGCTATAGTTATACATTGGCTTGACAATACTAGCCTCCCCCATACCAGGATATTTTACTTTCTCTGGACGAGGCCCCTTAGGCGCGTCCTGAACGCCACCCGCGCGGGTGGCCACCACCCCTCTCCCCTCTGGCCACCCTTCGGACCCCCCCTCACGCATAGTACACACCATACAGAGAGCGAACTAACTCTGCTGCCAACCTCTATAAACTCGTTCATACGTGTTCTTGTATAGATAGGTACTTATTTAAATACGCAATTTGGAGCCCACCTATACTATAAATACGTATGTACGACGCTTAAATCAATTTGGCGTGTAATTTTATTTGGTTTAAGCTGATGTAATATGAACGGACCTCGGTTGTTGATTGTTGTTTTAAATTGTTAGATTTGGCTACCGTTAGTTGAACTTTGTATCTGTGACGTTCAGTTCGTTTAGAAACACTTATCACCTATATAAATATTTTATCCTGCTAGTCAATTTATTTCATCATCATTACCATCTAACGCTTGGGTTATTATTCAAATCTGTGTTTTCGTTACCCCTCTTCCTGTGTGGTACCTAAAATGCAGGTAATTTTTTTACTCCGGTCGGTTATTCGCCAAATCCATCTATAAAAGTAAATAAGTTTTATAGCGCTTTGCTCTATTTCATTTATTAAAGAATTCAAGTAGTTCAATACGTTCAAGTGGTGCTGAGGAGATAGAACGGGCGGCGGTCAAGTGTGACTCGCTATTACTAAATACTTCAGTATTCCGTATCTAGAAGAAGATTGCGTCGATAAAAATCCTGTTTCGTGGGTTTAGGTTAAGGTCACTGAATTTTAAGGAAATAACATTCGAACGTTTCAGGTTTTATATGTGTAATGTATAATGATACGGACGTTGGCGTTGTAGGAAAGAAATTTTAGATAATTATGTTCGTTTTAGACTTTAGCGATTTGTACACATTCTTAATGCAATATTAGACAACGTGTCTTAATCAAGAGTAATTTTTATAGATAATAGACCGTTGTCTATAACTATCTATACTAATATTTAATTATAAAGCTGAAGAGTTTGTTTGCTAAAAAAATATTTTAGTGTTGTGTATATTCGGAGTTTATGCAATTGCCTCATCAACGCAGAGACAAAAGCGTGAATACTAGCGCAATTCTGAGGGTTCGATTCCAAAGGAGGCGTATATTAATAGTCCCTTAAATTTTTCAGAGCGGTATGACCTATAGACAGCAGTAAGTTCACCCTCTTTGCGTCGAGGGACCAAAAAACATAGTTAGCGTAATGTAGCTGTGACTCACCTCTACCGAACCCTTTGGGGACAATTAGGTGTGATGCGACGTTTCGTATTTTATGAATCTGCTGGTTTATCCATTACTTTGGACCGCAATATTGGAACAATATGGTCTACACACGATTTTTAATATGAGTATATTTAGTTGCGTTTCGAAGACACATAATTCCAAATTACTGATGATAGGCATCGTAAGCCATTATTTGTGAAGTATTTCGCTTATATTGGTGCCAATTCTGTTGTCACAAAATACTCTACGCTTAACTAAAAATAACTAAAATTTAGTTTAGTCCTCTCAAATAACATTTCGTATTCTAAAATCGTTAAAAGTGACAGGACTAAAAAAAATTTTTGTGATTGCTAGTTAAGTTTAGAGAATTTTCTGACAACCGAATTGGCACCATTTTGTATTATTATGCGTTAATGGATACTGCGGATGTTACTGTGGTATTTATTTATTTTATTTATTTATTTATAAGGTTAACCAACAATTGTTTACACGCATACATTCATTGAAAACTTAAATAACTACATTTATAAGGTTAACCAACAATTGTTTACACGCATACATTCATTGAAAACTTAAATAACTACAAAGTACATAAACAAGTGTAACAATAAGGAGTCTCATCCTCATTGTATATATCTACATACGTCTGAAGTTCGATTTGATATCAATGCGCAACAACAATTTGTGTAATCCACAGTCGTTTCGAATATGGATATTTTATCTACGATGTTTCAATAGCTGTAACATTTTCAAAAATGGTTTAGATAACAAATGCAAAAATGAGATTTTGAAATGAATTGATTGCTATCGACGCTTGACCATTGTTAGAAATATTTGTAGTTTGTAGTATTTGTAGATTGTAGTTTTTTCGTTCTCGTGGCTGTTAAAATTCTATAATAGGCTACTAATATTTTAAAATGAAAATATGAATTTACAGACTGCCTCGGTGGCCGTAAGTTTGATTCTCGGTTCAGATAAAGCGTTATTGGGCATGTTACTTATAATAACTTATGGTTATACACATTTAGATTTCGAGCATATTGTCATAATGATTGTGAACGTATTAGGTAGGTATTTAAGACATTTTTAATACCTATTATTGATGTGTTTTATATTTTTGATTATTAAACTTACATATCATGTTTATCTTAATTTAATTTCTGACAATAAGTAATATGGGAATAATAAAAAAATATATATACATATATATTATTATGCCTATCAGTGGAACAAACAAGTGCGAGATTGACTGTTAACGACGACCTTCTTTAATCGATTATGTGCGAATATTTATAAAAAGGAATCATTTTAAGCTTCAAAATATTTAAAGAATAATTAAATATTGAAATGCATAAATCTTTGACAATAATTGATACTGATTGATGACAAATACGATTGTAAATACGTAGTTATATGCAAATATGAACGTAGATACTGATATAACATTTAAGCCGAAGCAAAACACTGATTCTGTTCTATCATAGCCATATTGAGATAAAAAAAATGATTTGCACTCCGGGAGTGCCGGCAGAAGTGAAAACTTGAATATTAACGTTGTGCATTTTTGATATTTTTAGAATGGTTAGGGAATAATTTTGCACGAATTGCTTTAATTATCAGTATAAAAGTACGATCATATATGTGGTAAAATACAATGTTCATTTTTGCGCTATCGTACACAAATATGACAATTCTCCCTCCGTCTTACGAATTTTCGATCAGGTCACGTGTCCTGACGCGAGTTTAAAATTTTTTACCCATCACAAAAAGTGCACAACGCCGCTAAAGAAGATTTCACTTCAAAAAAAAGTCAGCGCAAACCATAAAGAACGCCAATTTAATAAATAAACTAGCTTTAAATAGAATATTTTCTTTAGTCCTTTGTGTCCGTAATCGTCCTTGTTAGGACATAGTGTCAAATTCAAATACAAAAATCTTTATCTCCATTAATATGTGTAAACATTTTTGGCCATGTCATTTAACTTATAAGTATATTCAAAGTACATTATTAAATTATAATAAAAGGAGATATAGGTAAATACCTACTCATATCGCAAGCAATGCAATGTAGAACCGTTTTTGTCGATTAGCTTTTTAGTTTAATAGCGATAATAATATCAGTCCTGTATTAAACTGTCCCACTGCTGGGCACGAGCGTTTTCTTTGTATGAGAAGGGTTAGGCCATAGTCCACCACGCTGGCCCAGTGCGGGTTGGCAGACTTCACCCATCTTCGAGAACATTATGGAGAATTTAAGACATGCAGATTTCCTCACGTTTTCCTTTACCGTTAAAGCAAGCGATAATTAGCTATTTAATACGCACATAACATCAAAAAGTCAGAGATGCGCACCTTGGGATCGAACTCGAGACCTCTGCGTGGCAGTCCAACGGTTTCTCACTAGGCTATCGCTGCTTCGTCTAATAATAGCGTACCGAATGTTCACTATATTCGCTTATTGCTCTAATAGCAAATTTGCGATTACTGTTTATAAGGAGATGGATGCCTAAATCAGACAGTGTTTTTAGTATTTACCTACTTATTGCCCATTTCAAGAACCCATCAACATGCAATCTGAATCTGGAGCCGTAGCAGTATCATTCCGGCGTCATAAAGAAAAAGAAGTACCTACCTCTATAATCTTTTTTCGAATATTTTTACGTGGAATCAGTAAAAAAAGACGCATCTACCAGTAGATTTATAAAAAAATGAGTTTTTCTGGTAGATACCTACGTCTTTTCCTGTCTTTTTTCTTATGACTGCAGCATTGCAATATTAATGACGCCAGAAGGGCTTACCACTATCGAGAGAATAAGAAAAAGCTATACAATATGTGATAACGCATCTTGCTGCACTGACCGACATCTCAATGCATTGGCATTGTATAAGAGGGAATGTCATAACAGCAACTATAAACTCTATACTAGTGTCTCTCGTGCTTGCAATGGTTAGCTACTAGTCAGACTTGTTCATAATGATCTTCGTAGATATAAAGATGGGAATGGATCTACTGTAATATACGTACTTACCTATGCGGCTTGAGATCCTCAAAATATCTGTCTCATTAATTGCTATCTCCTCCGTGTCCAACCTTCACGGACAATGCCTTTATCATGCCAATATCATTACTCCGTAGGTACCAGCTTTCTCGTTGGCACAGCAATAGTGAACATGACTGTTGTACTAAGGTCTCGGCTTCTAATCTCGGGTCAGATCAACAAAAGTTATTGAGTTTTCTTTTAAGAAATTTTCAGTACCAGCCCGAAGTTAGGAAGTTGGTAGTATACCTAATATTATTAAAAATACAATTTCCACACGTGGAATATATCCTGAGTTGCAGAGGAACTTACTAACAATGGACACAAAGAACACTCACACTCGGGTCAGCTAGGTATTTGTCCATTACACAATAATTCTGTACCATGTGGAAACCAATCAATCGAAATCAATCAGGCGACCACTTAAACCAGTGCGCCATCTATGCAGCCAATGCTTTCTTCCGTGTCTTGGCAAGCACGTGAAGCTGTTAGTCCTGCGTATGATACCCGATCGTGTCGAATTGTATCGCACTGTGTTGAGGAAAAAGAGAGTGAGCTTGTGTTGCACTCACACTTGTGTACTATACTATCTCCTGGGCGCTCTCTGTTAAATTTGGCCGCTGCGACCGAAGTTTGGTCTGGAGGACTATCTTATGTCCAGTTCTGGCGAATGCGCCACGAATGCACCGCTCGCGTGCGTACATTTCAAGTTCGCGCGCCGTTTCTGCACCATCCGCATGCCGCATGCGCGCCAGCTATGCGCCGTGCGTGAACGGCGCAAGAGCTGCGCGCAAGCAAATTATCTACTGATACTACTATAAAGTACGGAAACGAACGGCACTGCACGCTCGCGAGAGATGCCAAAGAAGCGTAGGTACCAAACATTTACAGTAGCTGCACCCGTGCCGCACGAACGCAGCTCGCGAGCGGCGCATTCGTGGCGCATCTGGACGCACCAACCAAGTAGATAAAACTGGTAAAAATACACTAGATATAAACATAAAGTCTCGTGTTCGATTCCCGGGTCGGACAAAGTATTATTGGGTTTCCCTGTCAAGATATACTCAGTAGCAGCACAAAGTCTGGAACTGTAAGATAGATGGCAATAGGCTTGCCCTCTGTTATCTGGATTCTAAAACCTTATCTGGCGAATTCTAGGTGAGATGCATCTGTGATTACCTTTTTGGGGTTATACGTGTGTGATTTTGTATGTCTGAATATAATATATGTATCGAGCATTTTACTAAGACATGCTAGGATAATAAGCTGGGATGCTGGTACCGGTCAGGTAAAATAACTGCATAATATGTAGGTATCTACGTTTCTGCCTCTTTGTCGCTCTTGCGGTGGATTGTAACAACCCAGGTTCGATAGCCGGTTTTTTTTACAGCTAAGATGGCAAACTAGCTTACGGCTCACCTGATGGTAAGTGGTCACCGTAGCCTATGGACGCCTGCAACACCAGAGGCATCACTTGCGCGTTGCCAACCCTTTAGGAAAGGACGTGGGAAGGAAAGGGAGCGGGATGGGGGAAAGGGGGTGATTGGGCCTCCGGTACTCTCACTCACCGAACGAAACACAACAGTAGGGCTACTGCTCTTCCACGTCGATATTCTGTGAGAGGGTAGTCCGTCCCCGGTCGAGCCGGCCCATTCATGCTGAAATCAGCGAGGCTCTACTACTCAAATAATTCGGCAATTATAGTCTTTCTTTATTTAATTTTAAATACCTACAACTCCTACAATAGGAACGATGCCTGTGTCGTGGGAGATTTAAAGGAATAAGGATTGTCGCAGTTGAAGCAGTATCGATGGTGCATCTTGGCTGTTACATCTGATAAGCTTAATAACTTGTACATTATAAAAAAAAAACCCCTTAAAGAACACTCAGACTCAGAACAGGCAGAAGCCGAATAAGTAGTTGTGCCGAATCTGGGAGTTCATTGTGTTCGCGACACAGGCAAAATTCAGTGAAGGAGCTATTATTTAAAAAATATATAATACTATTTGTAGACTAGGTAGGTAATATCGACTCCAGCGACGGATGACCACTCCTAAGGTTAAAATCGCATAGCAGGCCAACACTTGGTACCCGTACCAGTGACACGCCCCCTTCTTTGGTTGAGTTTTTTTACACTTTACATTGGTTTACTGATTCTAAGGCGATACAAACTCAACTGGTCAACGGTCATCCGGCGCTGGAGCCGATAGTACATAAATTATCTTTCTGTATAAGCATCAAATCCAACACTCAGCGCAATAATAGCGAGGAGGCAAACATGTATAGGTACCATTACGCTATCTATGTGGCCATTCGAATACTCGTACAGTTGTATCCAATGTGATATTTACTAGGCATGTTCAAGGACAAAGCGCACGCAAGTAACTCCTTACTCGTACTTATTGAGTGTTGTTAATACATTCGATTTTATTTCGAATGCAATTTTGTACGCCGATATCTAGCACTGAGTTAGGTACGCGAGTGATCACTGCACCCCGACCACAGATTGCGGGAAGGAACACCGTGGTAGGTTTAGTCGGCAGGACCGGGATTTTGCCATCTTTTCCTGGGTGAGCCCGACATAATTCCTCCGTCGCCCTTGCGGAGGAGCATGTGTCAAAGCATTCCCCCAAATTAAAAAATAAAGGTAGATATACTAGGATGTTAACATATACTTACCCTGGGTATACCTAGGTAGCGAAGTCGCCATACAATAGTGGTATATAAACGGCTGCCTCAGTGGCGCGGTTGTAGGTACTTGCGACATCAGTTTATATGCTTTAGCTCTCGGATTCAATTCCCAGATAGGGCATTGTTATTGGTAAATGCTAAAGAGAGCCTAGTGCTGCTCACACTCCAGTAAGGTACGTGTAGCTTGTTAACCTTTTCTAATGCTAAAGTAAGGTGGCATAACAATAGATTTATTTATCACGGGTCAGCGAAAGGCTCAATGCAGTAACTCCTACAGTTTAACATTGTCGCCGCTAGATGGCTATAGCTCGTGTCATTGATAAAATAGGTATTACAGTACCTACCATACATGTGTCTATACTTTATGTACCTACCTATTTTGTTTTGTTATAATTTATTATTGTAACAGTCCAGCTGCTTCAATGCGAGCGATACCTCAGGTTTAACAGTTGATCCCCGAGTCCTTGTTATTTTTAAGAATGACGAGCCGTCTAAGGGCCACTTGCACAACAACTCACTAAATACGTTTAGCACTAAATATATTTAAAACATCGTGCTGTTGCAGTCATTCGTGTGAAGGTGACTGAGATAACACGATGATCTAAATCTATTTAGTGCTAAACGTATTTTGTGAGTTGTCGTGCAAGTGGCCCTAAGAGTATTAATTTTAGTTTTGGGTAGTTAAAGAAAGAGCCATACAAGTAATATTGGCATACCTAATAGAATCTCGCACCAAGTGGTAGTCACCTAATAGTTAAGATATCGAACGTGCAATTGAAGGTAGTGGATACGATTCTCACCTTGCACAGCCGCCATGAATTTATTTCTAACACAGTCATTCAGCTCATTTGGTGTTTTAACAAGAATACCTATAAACCAAAATTCTATGAATTTTGAATAGATCTAACTTCCCTGCGTCCATCAAACCATTGGTTAGGTACTGACTTAAAGCAAATCCTTGTGTTGTGTGTATTTTGCATTAGAATTTATTTTCTAAAAGTGGATTTCAAGAAATTAAGTCAGATTGTATTTATTCATATTTATTAGAACACTAAAACAGTTCACAATCAATAAAATACATCTTGTAATTTATATGAAAAATTGCTGTAATACCGCTTATTAAAAAAAAGTAAAACTAAATAGGTCGAATAGAGATGAAAAATGAAACGTCATTTGAGAGGAGAAAGATTTAATAAATAGATATAATAATTTTAATCTATAACATAGTATCAGAACTAGAAGGTCAATTTGAAAGAAAATGATGTTAGGAATCACAAATTGACTACACAGAATAATTAATTGCCAAGACAAAATGTATTCGTTTATAAGCAACGTTGGAGCCGAATATTCATAGTATGCGTTGAGAATATACTCAACATTAAGTTCAATATGGTACAATCGTCAAAGAGCAGGGTGCTATTAGTGGATCAAACTTGTCGTGTACTTGTGGAGTGGCGATCACAATAGTTAGAACAAGCAGGCGTGTGCGCCGGGCGTGGGACACGCTACACCGAGACCGGGTCCAATATCAAGCACTTGATATAACATACACAACAATTAGGTAGTGAAAACACATACTAATAGACACCGGGGTAAAGTCGTCCCTTCGTTAACACTTAGCTACTACCGCTCTCGTAGATTTTGGTCCGTAAGCTGTTCGAGAGCTCTTTGCACGAGTTCTGTGCTTGGGTAATGCTGGCGACGGGCTGACAACACTAATCATGCACCCATTCGTTTAGATTCATTTGTGTCCACTCTAATTATTTATGACCAGCACTATAATCACTTATATTTCAAGAAGGGTGTTATTGCTTGTATAACAAAACAGCAACATTAACATTATTTCCATGTCACCATATTTTATTTCAATATTATTATAAGTAAGTTGTTGATATTGTAATGAGGCACATATGCCGCCCGTCGCCACGTCTCGAGTCAATAGCACCCTGGGTTAAGATAAGAATAATCTCTAAGATATCATACACCTTTACGTATTAAATAATAACTTTATGCTAAACATATTAGGTATTAGTTATTGATACTTAAAAAAAATACTCGTAGCTTTAGTTTAGTGTAAGCTAGCAAAATCTATATAGCGTTTGTACCGACAAGCTTATATACGTGTGTGTAAGGGTGCCGAGTCGCATTCACCCCTATGTAGCTTGTATGTGTGTAGAACCATGTGAAGTGTATATATGTGTGTCTAAGTGATGTGTATAATATTCATGTGTGTGTGTATGTGTGTGACGTGTAAGTCCGAGAGAGTCGGTACAACGTGTTTTTGCTTGAATACTCGCTATGGAGGTATCCGATGGCACCCGTCGCGTCTCACAGCTAAACTATCGCTACAGAGCCCATATCATAACAATCCTTTAATCTTAGAGGACATTTTATGCACCATAGATTACAAGTGATATTAGATTAAATAGTGAATAACTCAAAAAGGCGTATAAGCATTCGTGGGAAAGAGCAAAACCCTGTCTAAATAGATGTTAGGGACAATTCATAAATTTGTCATTCATAAAAACCGCCATAATGCGCCGCTAAAAAATAGTTTCAAAGCATTCTAGATCGTAATGTAAAAATTAGCACCCATTTAATGCTAGCAATAAACTAGTGCAGTGCTAAGTTCAACTATTTTCTTTTCTATGACATAATAATTATCAACCTGAACGGAACGGTCGTTTTAATTAATGAAGGCCGACTACGTTCGTAGTCGACTTGTCTACTGCTTAAAATACTGGAAGACAGTAAAATAATCATCTGCGGTCACAATTTAAATCAGCTAAAATGACTAGGACGCGGGGCACATAGCGCTTTAAATTGAACCCTATCTAATATTGGGTAAATAACCTATCTATCTAAGCTTATAATATAAGGTGATTCGCTTACACATCGCTACATTGTCAATATAGAGCAGTAGGTCATTAAGATTCAATTTAATATAAAGTACAAGCCACAATTAAAAACAGATTGATTGCTCTTAGTATTGCCGCCTGCCGGCATTAGTTCTGGAAGCACTCGGGGCGGGAGGAGCGACGTTGCCGCTCCGCTCAACCGATGAGCATGTGCGACGTTGCCACATCGGCAGTTCCGTTGTACACAATATATTTTGTTTACAAGTTCGGCGTTTTGTAAGTATGTCTGCTTTGGTTCTATCCCTCTTTAAGTTATTGTATTCGTATATGTATAGCAAATCACCTCATGCTTATGTTAAACAAAATTTCTGACTGAAAATACAAAACTGATTATGGAATCAACTGCACAGTCGTAAAAATATAATTATAGAAAAGTTGAAAACTATCGTCACAAGTAGTTTGGAGAAACAAGGAATATTACAATTAACTCTTATAAACATCTATGTTGCTAAGTCTAATACAAAATACAGGTTTAAACAACGTTCATTTCTATAAACACTTAGAATAATCAAAGGCGTCGATTGGGTTAATCCATTCACGTTTACAATCGATAAACATCTAAATATCGAGAATGACACAGATATAAAATCTGACCGAACATCTAGTAAACTGTACATAAAATTTAAAATTATATATTAAAAATATTGTTCATCTATTAGATTTTAATTCTCCACCGATTTATTTATTGCAGTATTTCTACGCTTTAAAATCTCCACCGATATTATTGTAACTTAGCGATATGTAAAATTACTGTGAACATTTAAAATATGTATACAATATAATATAATAAGAGGCATCGTATTACCACAATAAACATATTATTAACTATATAATGTAGAAGACACGCGGATATAGTTAACTATTGGGTGCTCCGATACAATCTTTAACAAGGTGAAATTAGGACTTACTATTTAACGATTATTACAAGAATTCATGTGTATGTAACCACTGATATATATAAACGTATACGTGTGAGGTGTGTGAATAGAAGTTACGTCTGTGTTATACATACATCGAGAATATTCCATATACCTACCATCAATTCCACCATAATTAAAAAAAAGACGTAAATACAATAATTGTGCGTCAAAACAAAAATAATTGTGCATTTGATTCTATACTCCGTTCAGTGAGATAGCTAAAAAGCAAAATAAAATGACGGTCAATTAAAATTTGTATTGTATAATATATAAAAATGAGGATTCATTCATAATACATTCAATATAAAGCTAATAAATTGAAAATAATGAGAAAATAAAATTAAAGCGTGCTTAAAACATTAGTATTAGTTACAAAGCTTCGTGATAAAACAAGTACATATATGCCACAACAATTGCGTTAGTTATAAAATGTCGATACATCGCAACATGTGACACCGTGTGTAAAATAACTTAAGATACGTTGTGTATTGCGTCATAAGTCATAACCTATACGTATATACTCAATATGTAGTAATTATAACAAACAACTATGTATGTGTGATAATTAGTCGCTATTTGCTACGAAATGACAATATCGATATTTCAACTTTATAAATATAAGTTAGTTCTCGTATATGTTCACCAACTGTGAATATTATAATCATATACCTATTAATATTTAATCGTATTGGGACAAATTCGACACAATCTGGACTCCGTCGTACAATTCAATCATTTTTGATGTTATAAAAACTACATAAAACATTACAACAGATTCTGATACGATCCATAAAATAATTAATGGACATACGAGCCAGCGAGACAGCGAACAAGCTCTAAAACTATTAAATAATGGTTTAACTGCATATAAATACTTGTGATGTGTTGATAAATACTTCAAATAAATAAATATTCATGAAGTTAAACTTTTTATACCTTATATATAGGTATAAAAGGAACCTAGATAAGGTATCTTACCTTAAGGAGTCAATAACTACCAATAATGATTCAAATGTCAGACATTGTTCGGACTAGCCCGAGGGCCGCTGCGAGACCTGAGTCTGAAAGACAGGTTTGTTGATCAGGAACCACTCGCGCGAGCGCTTGTGCTTTGGTCTCATTCGCTCTTAGTGTGTAATAATCCAATATTATTGCTTGGAGTATGAATTATAATTATAAATTCAGTCTATTTAACGATTATTATTAGCTATTTAGTTAGAATATGTCGCATAATCGTCGTCGCAGCGGCGCACCGGTTCGTCTTACGGATGCCTTATCTGTGCAAACCAACAACTACTTAGTTATTTCAGTCCAAGCGTTACCAAGCATTTGGTTCAGGGCTTTCGTAGAAAGACCACGACTAAAGAAAGGGGCGGGGATTCTAATTATATATAAATAATGTTTAATTGCAGTCTTACATGCTTTTGCAAAATCATTAATTAGCAGTTTTTTTTGTACAGCACTCTCCAATGTACTAAAATGTATGTCAACTTTATCGAGTGACATCGAATGGGTGGTCCCCCTGCGGGCGCCCCAAAGCCGAGTAGGCGTGTTCAAACAATTCTTAGTCACCGCAGAATTTCAAAACTCAACTTTCCTTTACTGTTTATTGTTACATTTTACACTAACCATATTAAAAATCCTTACAAATCATGTTACAACAAAATAATTGAATAATAATACTTAGGCTGACTCAGGACTATAATTATGATTTTATATATTTTTCTCATTCATTAAAACTAAACCTTAATAATATCAGCTACGCAAATAGATCAGCATGAATATTCATTACAATATAAATTAATAATAACTGTATATTACCATATTTGTCTGTATCGTTTGTTGCGTAAATGTCTTCCTAAATTGTGCTATAAAAACGCTGTCTTTTCAATGCTAGCAAGTCATTATAAAGTGACGAATATAATAATGTATTTAGAATATCTTAAGGCCTGCAATGTAACTGCACATATTTGCTGGCTGTGAGAAACATATATTACTATACTACAGTCATAACGTTTAAATATGTTACCCAAATATAATTACTAGAGTTTACGTATGTAAAGTCAATGTCGTGCCCCTATTGTAGTATATATTCTCACACCAGCACTCGACTGTATAGTAAGCGTATGCTCACAGTTGCTATCTATGTATATCTGTATACGTTGTAACTAGCAGTGATAAGACAGCTGTACAACCTTCTATTATTGAACCATAGCTACGCAACGGCATACGCACAGTGTCGGGAATCGGGTTACATTCAGTTTGTGGAAAAAGCGCCATCTAATGACGGAATAATGCAATCAGTCAGCAGCGACATCTGCGTATAATTAAACTAACTACAATCAGAAGATCATAGTTAACTTGAAAATGGAACACTAGTAGGTATACATAAACTAACAATGACTAAAGGTTTGTAATCACAGTTATTCGATTTGATTGTATGAAGGCACTGTGCGTATGATGTCACCTGTTCTTTCGTTTCTCGAGGCATGACGAAAACACGTCACAATATTGTAAAGAAATATGAAAGTTATCTACTTTATAACTACTACGGCGTTAGCTTGTCTGTCAGATTAGACTATCGATTACTTATTATATAATGTATTGAGAGACAGAATAGTAAATGACAAATATAAGATCAATGGCTGCATTAAGAGTAAATCGAATCGAATAGATCTATAAACTCCTAAAATGTCTTACATCCACGTAGTGATCATTAGAACATTCATTATTTGTAAATATAATAAATTATTTTTGATAATATAAGGAGATAGTTGGATAAAATTTAGACGCGATATAAGCGGGCAGGTGAGATATAAGAACACGTTCAACTTTATAGACGATCGCCGTATCTATCGCTGCGCACGAGCGCTACAGAAAGTGCTTCATGCTTGATGCAGTGGTTCAATTTCATAACAAGGCGATTCACATACATTATTATTAATAATACTCCAATTTTTTTTTAATTATTTTATATACCTACTTGAAAACAATGCGGTCTTTGCCGCCAATGTCTTCTCCGCATATAAATCATTCGGAATAAACCGAAAGAGTATTCGAGAAGCTTTTATTTTCGATACAGCAGTTACTCACGAGCCCGCTTATAAGATAAGCCGCAAATCGTTTGTGGGCAGAGAATGTGTATTAACCTAACTAGTATTATTGGGAAAAATCTTTAAACACTATACACATTACAGTCGCACATACTTTGTCCTGCTGTTTGATTGTTCACACTTAGAAGTTAGTATTTTACAAAAGACGGAATCCAACAAAGTCAACCGTGTACTGTTTTTTATGAGTTGACTGAAATACTATCCTGGCCTTTGCCTTGATGACACACTGCCAATCTTTAAAAATAAAGATAATTTATAGCGACACAAGTTCCCAGCTCCCTGGTGTATTGTCTTGAAGTAACACCTAGTCATTTAAACCTCTCAAACATTAACGCTCTATAGTTATCTATCTACACGCTCTGGAGTTATTGCTGATTCTCAATATTTAGTTTTAATAAATCTTTAACTTTGCACTCGAGTGCAGACATAATAATAAGTATTAAACATTTTACTATGACAAACGTTTGTACTATAATATGTCCAGTTGAATAGTATTTAATTCCAATCGTAATTTTGTACGCCTCTAACATCAATATCTAAGTAACGTGAAGTCACAACCATAGCTTACGGTTTCTTGGGAACTCTCGCAGTTCATACGCAACATTCATCACATCGAATGTTAAGAAGAATATTATTGCTTTATGACATCTCCAAGTAAACACAGAGGTCCCGAATTACAGTACAATTGTCAATACACGGATATATTATAGCTAAATATAATCTTATTTTATTAAGAACAGTGTTCGTGTAGCAACAGCCAAGCAACAGGACAACAACCCGATTTAATGTGTAACCGACGCTTGACGACGCGCACTAGCTCTTACAAGCATTGTAATAAGGGTGATATTTTACAACAGTTTTACATAAGTGTGGATAGACTGAGTGTTACTCAATGCGTAGTAAGATTTAATATTTAAGGTATCACTGTGACTGCGGGTCGCATTGCAGCAGCCGCACAATAGACGGGTCGCTTTTGGCGCCCTCTATGAACTCCTCGAGAGAAAGCTTCCCGTCTTTGTTTCTATCCATTTGTCGAAATATTTTGTCGGTTCGCTTCTCTGGCGTCGACTCGTCTTCGGGCATCTTCATCACTGAACCCACCATTTTGTAAATTGCCTGAAAAAATATTAAGTCATGTTTAGGATCACTCGATCTCAGAATAATTTAGTCCCTCGTACTGATTCAGTGAACGTAAGCTACACAAACTTATCATCAGGTAACCATAACAACTGTTACAAATAATATAAATAATAACAAGTTGAGAGAAATAACAAAAGCTCTCTTAAAAGCTGTTGAAGCAAAACAACACCTTACAAATTCATAAGCTTAACGACATCATTTATGCATTAAAGTAAAGAACTAACTCGTTCCGACCGTTTCGAAGTAAAGCACTCAGTACGGCAGTTTTCATTAAGGAAGAATATAAGTGCTTTTAAGACCACTCAAGTTTTTAAACTTGGACCTGGAAAGCTTTCTCTTACAAAACAGACAGTGAAAATAGTTAAAATATTCTACAGCACTTTCGAAATCTTTTCCCGTTTCATTACTTACTGTAATTACACGTCAGTAATTTAAATAAGAACCAGTACTTTACTGGATGCTTAAAATCAAAAGTTACAGTGCTAGTGCGAGCAACATAAGGAACTTTGATGTACTATTAGAGACCAGAACCTTATGATTTAGTCATGAAACGATATTTGAATTACAGACTAGTAAACATGTTTAATGACAAGTCAAGTTCTAAATATGCTTGATAAGAGTTATCATAGTTAGTGACGGGATTACTTTTTTATTAATCTGGAGAGAAACTTGACTGCGTACATAGAGGTACTATTCTATTAATGGATAATGTTAATCTCAAAGATATGTTCTGGATGTTGAATGGTCTGCGCGTGTTGTAACCAGTTTCACAAGTAATACTCTGAGAAAATCAAAGATCGAATTGACGCAGAATACTCATGTTCCTCCTGGCATTATACATGTCTAGCGTCAGTCGTTCGCCTACGTGCAAGTTGGTCTCTGCCTGCCACAATGCTTCATGAGCCCTAGTTTAAGAGAGAGAGATTTAAGAATTTTATTGAAATAAATACATATTGTTACAATTATTTTAAACCCACCAAACTGCATAACAGTTTGTCGGCGGGATTAGACCATAATAGGCTTAGCTGCGTATGCCATTGAAATTGCCGAAATACATGAGTGGTGGTTCCTTACTGCAGTTACTGCAAACCGCTGACACGTCTGGTACCAGATATAGTAAATATGAGTGATACTTACAGTGACGATTTCCAGCATCTCTTGTCGTGAGATGTACCCGTTGCCGTCGAGGTCATACATCGAGAACGCCCACTTGAGCTTCTGTTCCAGCTTGCCGCGTGACGTCACGCTGAGCGCGCACAGGAATTCCCGGAAGTCTATCGTGCCGTCTCCGTTTGCGTCGAACGTTCGGAACACGTGCTCCGCAAACTGCCGAAGTGAGTGATGTGATTACACGATATCGTATTTGTGTTATAAGATGGGCACAGTTAGTGTATTGGAAAACTCATTTGGCTGCAGATATGATACGTGTCAGTGGATTGCTGAGTAATTAGTTTATTTATTGAATACATGACAGGTAAACTTTAGATTTGCGCCAGAACTTTTAGTAACTTTCGATAGCTTTTGATATCATTTGAGATGAAACTGTTGGCTGTTTAATTATTATAAATTTATGTAATACCTACTTATAAAATTTACAATGTGTGACAAGAATAAATAACCGAAATATTTGGCAACTATATAAACAATCTGAAGACGAATAATTATTGATTAAAGGCCTTGATTTTAATTGTAACATACCTACATAATATAAATAGTGATTTCGTACCTTGCTCGCGTCTCCATACGGGAAGAAGTTCCCGTATATTTTCTTAAATTCTTCTACAGACAAATGTCCGCTGGGGCAATCTTTTAGAAACCCTTTGTACCATTCTTGTATCTCTGCGTCTGGAATTACATTTATTATATTCGTGTTAAAATCAATTATTATTACAAATAAAGGAGATTTCAAATTAATAAAGTTGCTTTGACATTGTCAAATGTGTAAGACAGACAATAATAATATGAACAATAGGAAGAACCCAACTTATTAAAATACACATGTAACTACATAATTATATAACTAATAAAAGAGGTATTATAATGATCGCGAATGCCGACGAGTGATGACGCAGTTAGACGCATCATTGCTACATAGTAAACACACTACGTAGTAGATATATGTAGGTATACTTTTGTGATGAATTACAATATAGTATAAAATATAAATACCTGAGAACTCCGTATTCTGCTTCAGATCTTCTAAGACCTCTGGCTTTAGTTTACTATTTTGTTTACCCATTTTTGTAGACTGCTTATATTTTCGAATAGGACGTTAAAGTATTGCTCAATATGCTCGCTTTTTAGTTAGTCAAATCTTGTGCCCTAAAACATAGCAAATGAATAGCATCATAACTGTAAAAATATTGAGAAATTAATGCATTTTGCTACAAACCTGCAAAAAAACTGTAAGATTGCAGATGTGTGACTTTTTGCTGTGCTAGCAAAAAATTTAACTTGAATTATCGAATGAAATACGAAATTATTAATGAAATGTTGATTCAAAGTAATTATATTTAGAAAATGATTTTGTCTGCAGTTTTATTGCAAATTAATATGATATTTAATGACATTAATATGCATTTAAAAATCTAATAACTAATACGCTTTAAGTACAAACGTTACGTTATGACTACTTTAAAATATTTGGTTAAATTGACACTGGTGATTTATATAACTCAGTTAAATTATAACGTTTGTAAATAAAGCCTTTATGTAAAAAATAAATATCTGACCTTATGTCGTCTGCAAAATACGCTATCGTCTCGGAGAATTTAAATTAAAAGCAGAAATAAAAAGTAATGGCAATACTGTTAGTGTGCACGACATATTCTTGAGTACCCAACAACAGTACCTGACTGGGTGTAGGTATAAACATAGGTGTTTATTATAATTAATGATCGTTATAAACTTGTTCGAACTCAGCTGCATACCAATTTCTAGAACTATTTTAATTGTACTTGATTAGATACCTTTTCTTTTAACGAAAAATATGCGTGATCGTGAAAATGTACAATACCTTTGTGTGTAAGATCATTAGTCAAATAATATATTCTTAAATTAGACACCCGGCGCTTGCGTTGATAGTGCTGTAACGAACTTTGGAATGAGTGACAACGGCAATAAGTCATACTAAATACCATTTCAAACAACTCCTCTTTGTTATTATTAAAGTTATTTTACCGAAAAAGACATTATTCATCAGGTATAGAAGATTTTAATACCATGTTTAAAGTTTTTGTTGTGTAAATCCATTTTGCGTAAGCGCAAACAGCGATTAAGGAGTGCCAAATGAATGAAAGGCCACAAGAACATGAGCTTGAAATTTTGGGTTACAGGATTTAGACGAAAACACTTTTAGGTGTGAAAGGAAAAGTTGCAAAATTAAATAAAAGTGATTTTAATCCAGTTAGGCAAATTTCAAAATTAATGCCTTTGCCGCACGCGTAGTCAGGGTGGCAACATGGCATGAATAACGCCGTCAATAAGAAGTCAAAAGTGTAGCCACAAACTTCTTCCAAGTTTCGTGTTTTACTTGCTACTTCTTAGAAACATGTTTGAGGAAAAGTTGCACAATCAACTTCAGGGAATCTTTTCTTTTTATAGAAGGTAAGATATAATGCCATTTAACACGCAAAAAATAGGCGTATAACGGAGCAAAGCATGACTGTAGGCTACCGCCATACAAAAGCCGTGTCAAAGATTTTCCAACTTTCTTAAAGATGTTTTGTTGAACAGAGGCTTATAGAAGTGAACAGGTAAAGCGATGAAATTAACGTGTCGGCGTTTTAACTTTTATGAGGAGTGGGTTCTTGAACTTTCTGGCAATAGGATTGTGAATGGCATTGTAGCAGACGAACAGAGAGAGTATTATGAATTGTAGTGGATATTATTTATTTAGTAGAGTAGGCTGAGTAAAAAGAACCTAGTATGATTCAGTATAGAACGTCGCGTCGTCATCTACAGCGAGTCGAGATCACCAGTATCGAAGATGCTACTTATGGAACTCTTACATGTCAATTTAGAGCAATGTCTTTTTATCTTTAGTACCACTGATCGATGCGATTCTTAGAATAGTTTCGCTGTATATTTATATAGATTGAGATGTAATAGGTAGGTGACTATCTCCATCACAATCTCAATGTTAAGTGTATGAAGTTTTGTTAGTAATATTAAGGTAACAAGCGAGATGCATAGCCTGTCTTTATTTTGGAAATGACTAAGCTCTAGAGGTATATGTCATTCGCTAACCATGCCAAAAAAGAACTCCTACTCTATTAGCTGCAAAATTAATGTACTAGTATTTCTGCTAACAGCATAGCATTTTCATAAGGATCTATGTAAGTTTCCATAGTAATACACACTAGGTAATTTGCTTGCAACATAGACGGTAGTAGTGCGACCAGTGCGAGAGTCTGCTTACAGAAAAGCTCCTTTCTGAAAGACTTCTGACCAACGTTAATTATATTGATGTTCAGGAAAAAAATGGCATGTGACGTGAGAACATAATTGTGTGTTTAGCAGTTTTTAAGCACCCTAACTAGATTTAGTGAAGAATGGAATGGACCATATATATTATTGGTCATAGTGGCGGTTAAGCCATTTGGTAAGTGATAATATCCGCTTGTGGACATTTTAGAGGCACAGCTAATCAACTACCTCGGAGAAACGAAACTGCGTTTAAGCTTACATTCTGACATTATCCTTTTGAAAGAATGATCTATGTATAATATATTTTCATCCATTCTGATATGAGCTGTTTGTGTGATGGTGGGCGATGGTTACCACTTATTGTCGGGTGCGCCATGATGAGCAAGCTTGTATTTATGTTAGTTGTTATGTTCGTTAAAAATTTGACATGCAGTCCATGTTAAAAACAAAACTAATACAAACTAAAGAGGGTTGAAACAATCAACTAACAAGTAAAGAATGCTATTAATTTTATTAATACCAAAATTGTTAAATTATCTTACCCACACCCAGTATGATAGTCATATATAATATGATATTTAAATCTATATCGTGCACACTACATAGTAATGAGATAAATAATTATGAACTATTATTTTTGTAATTGTATATTATACATGAATAGGCAAAATGTGAATCATTAAAAATATGTATCTTAGAAATACAACAGAGAATGTATGGGACACGTGGTGGTCACTGTTCACTATTACAGGTGCCTATATAATCTACGCGCACACGATACATAGTAAATAAATCGCGAGTTACCAATTTCAAATTTAAACAAAGAGAACAATAACCGTAAATTAAAAAAGTGCAGGCGTAGGAGATTCAGATGTAAAGCGGGGTCCACACATTAAGTATTTTATTAGTTTGAGCGACTGACTTCAATGTTATCAAAGGTTAACGAGCGCCGAGCGCTGCACACACAAGATCGCGACACCGCGTGTAGACACCGCTTAGATACAAAAACAGAATTTCAGTAGTTTTGTCAAGACAACATTCGACAGAGACCTAACTTAGTATATTCCATAATCAAAAAGCTTTCATTATTTTTTTAAACGTTACAAACACAAATACACAAAATATGCCGACTCTAAGGGCAGGGTAATGTCTGTATTGGATTACACTACCTGTTTGTGCGACTATCGCAGCTAGTTACAATAATATCTTAAAATTATATTCTATACTAGTACATGTATTATAGAAATAATATGACTCAACAAATCAATTGTGCTCGAAGCTCACTATTAAGAGTACGTCTACTTACGTTCTACAAATTATATAAATCAAAGGTAACTACTCTGTCTGTTTTAGATAAAACAACAATACAATACGGCATTAACTAATATTAGTGTGAGTACATCTCCAAGAACCAACAGCTGCGTGGCGCTTACAACTTTCTGAATAAAACAGATCATAAAATGAAAGCAACTAATTCTCTCTTATTACTAATTATAAAACACATTTTAAGTACATGAAATATGAATGTATTACAAGTGAGCTTAACTATAATTATAAATAATGAAAACAAAAATATATTTAATGACTTTCTAACATTCATTCATTGTAATTCAGCTTAATATAAAAATCACACGTTTACATTAGGTAAATAATGTAAAAAGCTACGCCTACGTTGAACAGAGTAGTTCCCTAGGTTCACAGATTGAGATTTTATATTTGAGACCAAGAAGAATGTATTCACTTACGCCCTAACCAATGTCAGACTATAAAAAGATCGGCCATAATGCGCAAAGAGAATGGCCCGTCCTGCTGAGACACAGATGTTTTGTAGAGCCTCAACTACATTAAGTCGACGCGCACGTGGCCGATATTTACTGCTGCATAGCAAGTTGCACTTTATTAACGTCACTTTAGGGTGCATTATCAGTGTATTGTATCCCGTAGCGCCGCGCGGATCTAATGTAGCTCTAAGCTATAAATCTCCATTTAAGTTATAGGGACGCCGACGCCCCCGATCGTCGTATGGTGTCGATCACTCTATCTCGTCTTCCGCACATTGTTGCCAACTTTTTGCCCTAGACTTTAATTATATTGAGAAATACATGGCACAATATTTCATAAACGAAAATTCAAGCAAACATAACGATTCACATTCATGTAACTACTATAGAATTGAGAGTTTAAATCTATCATAAAGAGTTAGTATAAGTCAGTGCGGTTATGTGCTTATAGCTTCCCGAGACTTGGAGCTAAGTGAAGTGATCGAGACAAGTGGTTCAGGGATTGAATCGAGAGAACGGACAAGTACATAGACTGTCGAGTGTCGACAGCGACTAACTAACCATAAGTATAGACATCAGCAGTAACTGACTCATAGGCCTGGGTCGCGTAACAATGAACTTAGACAATAAAACAAAATGTAATAATTGACTAAACGTTGTGAAATTTAATTTCTCATATTTATGTTTGAGATATGTACATTGGCAATGTCGGGAGCCGTAATTACGTGGTGACGTGGCGCGGGTCCGGTGAGCGCCTCTGGCGCACTGCTCAACACCAGCTTATGTTGTTTAAGATTAAACGTTTTCTTTAAATTTAATTTATTTAAGTTTCCAATTGAATATCCAATTATCTGATATGTTACACAACACCCTGTCTGCGGAGCTACCTTCAGGTCCAAGATGAGTTTATTGATCCCTTCATCATCTCTATTTGTATAAAATTCAGTCAAATTTATAATCATATTATACTGTTCTACTAATGTGAAATTTTGCTTGTGGCAATATGGAGAATCGTGTATATTGAACATAATGAGCCGTCGACTTTGTCGAGCGGTTTATACACTAACATAACAAAGCGAAACGATAGCAAACAACTCGTACAAATTGTATAACAGGTTAATTATCCTCGATCCGTAACTAATAACAAAGAAAGATGATAAAATACAACAGACGACGTCGATACATTAAAGAACACTTAAATACACGTAAGCACTTAAAACACTAAAATCTGCGACGTGTATCAAATGGAATGTTTAACAATAAATTAATGCGAGTATGTTTAGTTCCCAGTGCATACGAATGGATATTAATCAATTTAATGAACATATAATAACATCCGAATACGACTACTAAATAGATCATGTTTTATGACTTCAATTAATACTAATGTTGATAATCATAAACAAATCTCCGATATTGTTTAAGTGTGAAAGTAACTGCTTGCGGCATTAATACAAATCTGTGCGTTAAATCACGCTGTTGTCAATATGAGCGCTGGCTTGCAGAGGTGTTAGATGCACAAGTTCTGCGCGATCTCAAGCAATTGTTGTTTTGAATGTTTTGCCGAACTCGATAATGTGCAGCCACGTTTTTCAAGACACCAACACGCGCGCTACATGTGTCGCAATGGGTTGGTTATAAAAAGTATATTGTCCTAATAATGTTATCTTGATGCACTGAAAACTAATGGACATTAACATAACACGGCCTAAGTAGTAATAACGATAATAATTATTATAAAATGAATTAATATCGCGACCCTTTCGACTGTTGTGCGGCCAGTGACTATCTGTGAAGACTGCGATAAAAATATATAAAATACTCTAATTTAAAATTATATAAGTACGGGACTAGGGCACACTAAAATTTGGTTTAAGTCTTGTGTTTGGCCACCTTTGGCAAAGTTGACACGGAAACCATAAAATTTATGAAATAAATAATGTTGAATAACCTATTTACACGGAGAATTAGAAGGCACAGTAGTGGGGAAATGATCTGTGATGTATACATACGACGAAAACCGTAGAAGTGGGTAGTTGATTTATTAGTATTGTACGCGGTAACCAAACAACAGCGTCTCTAACGCAAAATGCGAACAAATCAAGGCTACAAATAATAGTGGGAGTAAAGAAGCAAGTCCGGGCTCGGCGCGACAGCCACCGAGCGCTCGTGATGATCCCTGACGAATTAACGAATAACACCGAATGGTAAACAACATCAATACTATAGAAACGGTAATAATATAAAGTTTACTCATGTAGAATATTACGGTTACTTTAACTTACATAAGTTCAACTTAACGCCACAGAAGAGATCAGATTGTGAGTCGCGTTGGTGAGAGCCGACCTCGAGGTCGACGCCGCGTCGGTCGTACGGACCGCGTGCTACTGTTCCATTGTGTGACATTCGTGACGATCGTGTGTGACTTGGTGAGTGTGTTGTCCAATCTGACCGATTCTGTTCATACAGCTACACTAATCTTGCCTTAATAGTAAAATGTTAAGATTGACATTAATTTATTCTGTGCAGTATTATAGTAATCCGTCATCGGATTGAATAATATACGAACCAGATACGAGTAGACCGAGAGTCTCATAGGGATAGTCATAGAATGTCTAAAAAGTGAATGGTTCGGACACAATCTTATACTATTAGCGAAGTGGACAATCCGACAGCGACATACAATTCATCTTTCATACATTATAATAGGAATGGACAATTTCGTAACTCGAGGGTTCATTGACGTCAAATTCGTTACTCAGTAATAGCTTAAATTTAACAATACTTTTTTTACAATCGACGAATCGAAAATCGCATGTGTCGGGGGAAGCGAATTGCGAAGCGCAGCACACATTTGTACGGGAGTGTACCAAAATACCTTCGCGCGAGTTGGAAAACAACCGCGAGGATACACTTCGTGTCTGTTTTTAGAGTTACGGTTTGGACTGCGAGAGAAGAGAGTGCAGATCAAACATGCAGACGCAATCTATAGATCCGTACCGTTTACTCTCGCGGCGTGACGACATTTAAGCGCGGTACGTGATGCAGTGCGCCGCGCCGCGGATGTTTGGAACAAATGCAGGCTGCACTAGGCGCGAGCGGCCGATGCGCAAATACAATCAGACACATGCTACACTATGCCATGTCGACACGACAGCAACACGACGCCACAACACTGGGTACCGTACTACATCCACCTCGGCGTTCAAAGCAGACCCGGTTAAATACCTACACTTACTCGACGATAAAAATTCTCTACGTTATATAAAAAATGTTCGGTCGAAATACAATTTTATTAGTTACAATAGAAAAATTCGAATGTTCGCTTTAATAAATCATGAACCCGCTTTTTAAATTTGGAAAATATTTACAGTGAAAATATGTTTAATGTCGGACGTGTTACTGTCGACTGACTGAGACTGCTTGAACACTTTACAATCTACAAATGCTGTCGTGTGGACAAGACGACGCCGTCGGGTTATCGTGAGGTATACGATGGGGATGGGTGTGGGTACCGGATCGTAGGGTAATGGGAAAGATCGCCGATTTAAGGCGCCAGCATTTTTGACAGCTCCTCGTCCTGCAGACATCCCTTCAGGAACTCGTCCTGCGTCAACTGACCGTCGTTATTCTCATCCATTTTCGCGAAAATGTTCTTGGCGCGCTCTTCGGCGGAATCAGCTGGTCGGTTACTTGAGCATGCACCAAGCATATCGTAGATAGCCTGTAAAGTATTACAAAAGCAATTTGTATAATCTTAGCGAGCGGCTGGGTAACCTACTTATGTAATGAGCGAGAGGGTCAAAGAGTACATCCACTTATATTTATTTACCTAAAGCGTCAAAATAGTACTTCAAAGTAATCGTTAACCGGTGTACTAAACCGATAGCGCCTTGGCAATAAAACTAATACTTATTTATAAATTCGTTCAAGTGGATTATTATAGGCTCGTTTTAAAACCACGCCTTAGAATAGAAATAGAGAACGCATAAATAACAATTACGTTACTCGAAGTCGAAGACAATGCCAATTTCGCACCATGAATGTTTAAGTGGTTCATGCCGTGAATTTGCGACTAATGAAGCCACTATATAGCGTGGTCACGAAAATAACTGTCATCGATTGAAAGTCAAAAATGGTTGTAACCTTCAAGAACGTCATAGATACCGATAGAAGGTTAGCCATTGGCACGAAATCGCAAAACTCTACCATTATATTGCAAATTTCTTACAATTCGTACCGAATGCCTTAAATAGGGAAACGAATTAGAATACGTGATTTGCTATACTAAATGTGTACCAGTAGTTATAGAGATTACTGTGGCGTCGCCTTGACGCCACGAATTAAATGAGCACCAATTGCACTTAGTGCCTTTGTACGGGTCAGCGATCGGATCTAGGTAGAATAGCAAATGACTGAAAGCTACATACTATAGCAGGTGCTTTGTAGTGCAGTGTAGGCTATACGCAGCTCTACATACAGTGAGATTCAGTCGAGATCTGGTGTGTTAATCCGAGTGCTTGTACGTATTGCGATCGGTAATGTTCTTAGGTCTAGTGTAACATCTCTACTCAGTCTAATTGAGTTACTCGTTCCCGGCTTGATAGTGATTCAGATAACACATTTATCTAGGAGTTAACTATTGCTTACTGTAAAGGGGTGATACTACAGTGACGACGGCAAACCAATCGAATTTGTCGTAGAATTCTATCGATTTACACTTTGCTGTAATAGCGTAAACAACATGATGGTCAAGCTATAATTACTCGTTATAAAGTATAGTTTCTTGCAATTGCTAAAGGTCAAACAAAAGTGGAAGATATATACTGTAATTATGTCACGATAAATTCACAAAGTGAACACGTGCTTTGAAAGTTTTCTAATAGGATGTTTTAGGGTTATTACTAATTCGTGGTACACAGGTATCTATTTAAAGCGATTGTTAAGAAATAAAATAAATGCAGCTCGGGTAAACGGTGAGTCAGCCTATTGACGACAGCCGGCTAGCCTGTCATGCACGAGTATTCATTTTTACGTAAAAATGGGCAAATTATATGTCGGCGACGACATGCAAGGTCCCAACCAGTTGTCAATATTTTATGCGAAAGTATTTTCACATTGAAGAAAAAATGTCTCAACCCTCCACGTAGATACCCTTTCAGACCCACCGTACCCCTACCAATGAAAGTCCTGAACTACTAATTTGTGGACGGTGATCGACATTTGATGTATCTGTCTATTATTAAGCCATTATGTGACTAGTAGTAATAGTAGTGGACAACACATTCATTACTTCCGATGCAAGGAGAAGTATTCCACAGTCTATTTGATTACTAGTTATTATATGCCAAGTTAAATGTGTGCCCGGCCAGTAATGATTGCTAAAGTTAAATATACCATTCTAAGTATAGTGATATAATTGGCTGCGGCTATATGTGGACGTACCGTTTAAGAATAATTGAAATAGAAACTTAACGGAAAGCATTTTATGGTATTGTCTACGCGAATGTTGGAATTTAAAATTGAACAGGTATATGTGGACGCAGCGTTTAAGAATACCTAATTGAAATAACTTAATGGCAAGCTTTTCATGACATTCTATACGCGAAAGTTACAAATAGAAATTGAAAATTGAACTGCTTTAAGCTTATTGTTCTAGGCTTCTTATACAACCGAGTACCTAACAACATTGCATTTCAAGACATAGAAAATGAACACCAACTAAACTGGCTGCCAAGAAGCAATCTTAGAATCAATTTTATAACTTACATTGTTGTTCTATTCTTTACTCTACTGAAATAATTATAATGTTTGACTACTTAGCACATGTGAGATTCACTTTCAGTTCCTCGTGGATATCACACATGATTCTATGAATTTTTCAGATTATGAATTTAAATTCTGAGTATGTTGCGGGATATTGCTGAAGTTATTTTAAGATATATGTACTTTCAATGTTGTATCAAGAAACAATAATAGGCATTCAAGCAAATTTATGCACCGCTGAAGATCTTTTCTAATATAGTTTAGTAACTAAAATAATATCTCTAGCAAATAGATCTTATAAATGCATAAACATCGAGAGCGCGCGTCATTTTCTTATAAAATTGAAAGCCTGGACTCTGCCACAGGTGTAATATAATTAATATTTGCCAAGCCGAGCATCTATGGGGAAGTTTTCACACCAACAAATAATAATTGCCGACGAATGCCAACTGACCGACAAAGCATACCATTTTAATTGCTTCATTTCGACGCGTGTGACGAGTGTTTAATAAATTCATTGAATAATAATTGGCAATTTGTGTTTTTATGGGTATGTGACGTAAGAAACCTCTCGCCGCACCATTAAACAAGTGTATTTTATTACACCAGTGAAACAATAAGAGCGGCGTCTTCACCTGAGACTAAACAAACCCTGTTCTCGATAGATAAAAATACATAGGTGATGTGAAACGTAAAACGCGCTTCGTGATTCATCGATATAATAGTACTTACTCAATTTTAACGTAGCTATTTGATCATAATATATATCTGTGTTACTATACAAGATCAATCGATGTATATCCAAAGCTGTGCACTGAATATTGCGCGAATTTCGGTTGTTTAATTAAGCCCGGGGCTAGCGAATGTAGTAGACGGGAGGACGTTGAACCGTATTGATCTAGGTAAATATATCGCGTATGGACTAACCTGCACGATTTTCGTCATCTCCTGGATGTCTATGACACCGTTGCCGTCCACGTCGTACATGCGGAACGCCCACTTTAGCTTCTCTTCAGGCGTCCCACTCGATGTCACGTGAATCGCCTGCAGAAATTCCTACAACAAACATCATGGTGGCGTTTCACGACGAGAGTCGGGGCCAAAACAAACAAGAGCGCGCTAGGGAGTCTCTTGTTCGGTGAACTCTACAAATTATACTGTTAACAATCAGAATCAAGATTAAAGTGCGGTCACTCGCAACAGCTCCAGGAATATTTAATGGCCAAGTCGCTGGGCAATAACGCTGGAATAATTCATGAAATAGTTTACGTAAACATTCGCACAGGTGATTAGTAGGTCCTACACGTTTAATTTACGTATAAGACAACAATAATTTATTATGGGAAATTGAAATGTACAGCTTACTAGTTGAAGGGGAACGCCAGCTTTGAAATTGGTGCAGAGAAAGTTACCTTAAAATCTATGTAGCCATTCTTGTCCATGTCGAATGTGCGGAACACGTGGTCACAGAACTCAACGGCGTTGCCAGAGGGGAAGAACATCTTGTACATATCCACGAACTTGGCAGGTGTTAGTCTGCCATTCGGACAATCTTGCTGCAAGGAAACAGTAAAGAAAATATTCTTAATATTATTAGCGTTAATCGTCAATCACAATAATGTTTATGCGACGCGGTAGTAACGGAGGGGAATAGAATGTAGTTGTGCACTGTAAACTACAACCCTAACCCCATTGCATGTCGGAGTTGACAGCCACACACTACTATTGATATTCCTTTGCGCAAAATGAACATTGACTATCAGGTAAATCTCTGCATACTATGCATATTACTAGAGCAGCGATAGCTCAATGGGGAGACAAACAGACTGCAATGCAGAGGGTCTCGGGTTCGAATCACGTCGCGCATCTCCGACTTTCGGAATTTATTTATATGACTTTTCGAAATTATGTGCGTATTGATTGACAATTATCGCCTGCTCCGTGCCTCGGAAAGCACGTTAAGCTGTTGTTGGTCCCGGCTGTCATGAACATTTATGGCAGTCGTTATTGGGAGAGTGTCGACACAAAAGATCCCACTGGGTCGAAGTGTCGCCGGTCTGCACTGACTGGCTCCCACATAAGATAAGATAAGATGCATATTTAAAAAACCGAACAGAATCTAATAAACATTTTAATAGGGATATCTTGGCATTAGTCATTAATAAATAAAAATTGATATCCTTGACCGCAGTTGCCATTAATTCGACTGTGCTTGGACCCGAGCCATGACTAATGGCTATATTTAACGTTTATGAGAAAATAATCGTCGTTGCATTTTTAAGCTTCAGAGCGCTTGATAAATTACGTCGTTATAGGAAATGGCCTAGTGCACCCGGTACACATACAATATTCATAACTCACGAACATTAGCTATGAGCATTTAGAAAATATATTACTAGTTTTGTTGAATACTAAAGGAAACAATGCTGCTTTTTCAAAATTCTGTTACTTTTAGATGAAAAAGTAAGAAGCTATTCTGTTTGTTTTATTAGATTGGGTTGTAATAAAACCCAGCGGTCCCTGGCGAGACGGTAAATATCATTATAAACGCAAACCGCAGAAAGTATGCGCCCCCATTCTACTCAAACAAATAATATATTTACAAGTGATGCGGCCAGCAATTTTATAACTACAACATTCCTCGGAATTCTAACCGAAGAATTAAACATCTAACTCGTTAAATATCAATCATATCGAGCACTATTGAATCGGAACGAACTCTACTGAACCGGCAAGGTAAATACCTACATGACATCTGATGCAAAATTCTATTGTGTTGCAATGTCATATAAATAACAAATAAATTTATAACGAGCGGATGCGATACACTTGTTATGTGCGTATCGATTTAGACTTTCAGACATACAACATCCTCTCAAGTGAAATCAGGTGGAAAAAGGAAAAATGTTACTACAATATAATTTTAGTAACGTACAATATTTGTATAAAATATTAGATAGACTATTACGATCAGTTGGCACCTGTAGCGCTGTAGCATGATCATAACAATAAAAGTAAATTTTGTAGTTAACACAACATGATTTTGTAACTTTTTACTGTTGCCACATAAATGTCTTTATATTTGAGCGAGAGGTTCCCATGAAATATTGTACAGTTAATGAATTTGAGAAAGGATCGGTTCGTTAAATAGTCATGTCCTTGAAATCGGTAATTTTTGGGTGTAGCCGGAACGAGGCGGGACGGCTCATTAGACCGTTTAAAAATGGGATGTCTGCGCAAAAACAGTTCGCCTGGCAATACCATATGTGACATACATTCTAGGTAGTAGAAACATAAAATAATAAAATGTATAAAGGATAAATGTTTTCTTAGTACACGAGTCACTTGGGAATAGCAAAAGTTGGGACTTGAGCGTAAGTTGACGTAATGTAAAAAGGATGCTACTGGATCGATAATATAATATGATTATTAAGGCTTTATATAGCATCTTCTAGTTACTGGCTTCTAAAAACCTAACGACGTGCACGTCTCGTGTAACACATACGATAGTATAGTTTTATATTATGTTTGTCCCTTACCTTAAAGCCCTTGTACCACTCTTTAATCGTGGTCTCGTCGTACGATGTATGGGTTTTGAGGAAATCCATGTCCTCCTTGGTAAGTTTATCTTTACTGACGAAACAGCCCATCTTGACTTCTGTAACAAAGAAAACCACGGTTAGCTTAAGATATCAATAATAAAATTATTACAAAATGTAGCAGGATAAAATCTTCAGAACTATAATTTGTACCAATCTAAATCCTTTGTACCATAGACAAGAACCACTTCTACTGCCAGTATTATGCTGAGGAATTACAATAATACCACTGACATTATAGCACTCCACGTTTAAAATTCTCAAAGAAAATGCGTCAGTTCACCCATAATTACATTGTTACTGTAGCCAGAAGGCAATCGTATGAAGTGGAAAGTACGTCAGTTTATTTCATATTCATGACTAATATGCTGTTAGAATAGGCATAATTACAAGCCAATCATAATAGTCACAGTTACAAGCGGTAAAAAAACTCGTGTACCACGCACAATATAGGTAATTAATGCGGCGTTATCGAAGTTCTATAATGTACTACTTAGTCAGGTTATCTCCTTATATATTGTTCAGTCTTCTACTAGTATTCATTGTCTCGCGATAAGAAAGTTTAGTTTGTAGGAGTCTAGACTATGCCCGCGATAAGCCAATCTCACGAACTCCTATAATGAAATATTGCTAAGTTGAAGTTTCACGTTGAAATTAAACCAAGTAATTTACAATAAATACTATTGTGAATATGAAAGTATGTTAAGTATTTGTTTGTTTACTACTCGTACTTTGAGTTGTTACTCGCGTCTTAGCCGGCGATAGAAATGTCAAACTTCATCAAAACTGGTAACACGGTTTAGCTGCCAAAACCTATGGCTAACAGGGGCTTCATAGTTGAAATATGGATATGAATACAATATGTATCTAATATTTAGTAAGCATCATATTAAATAAGCGCGAGAGAGGGAGAGGACACGATAGAACTATAGACCGATTATATTGACGTGTGACATGAAAACATCGGTCAATGGAGAGCATTGAACTTTATAAAAAAATCAAATGTTATTTATTTTAATAAAAGAAGGTAGTATGTAGATTAGGCATTTTTTATGTATAGGCTTTGTAAAGTGACCAATTCACGAATGTAAGGAGCACATCGGATATGCAAATTTTACTATCGGTTGTTTAATTTACAAATGTTACATCGATGCCGCATCGCGCTGTCGCGACTTTCTGCTTGTAATCGTAATATTAAAAATCATGCGTTTAAGCAACTACTTCGAGGTATCTTGTGACTTGGCAACGTTACTTGAATTCAAAATGGAAGCCGAAAAGTGACCCGATCGATGAGATCGCGATTTACTTTTGCCAGTAGGAATGGTTGACGGCTTCATTAAGTTTCGATAAGCAACTGAATCGTCTAACACCAATACTTAGTGTGGTAAAACTGTTAAATCTTTTTATACCGCTAAGTTAAACCCTTTCCTATCAAAACAATCTTGTCTGCTTGCCCACCACACCATGGCTTAAAATAACCTTAGGTTACTTAAAAAACGTACCTACTGTTTCAATAGGTATATGTTCCGACAGTGCTGCTAAAAATGGTAAAATTCTGGAACAGCAGACCTAAAATTTATTTCTTATTATCTAACTAAAGCGCTGATTACTAATAAGCTGATTCAAGTTTTAGGTACGTCATACGTTATGCATACTTATCACCAATCGAAATGTTCACCCTGTATGTCATAGTGACATGTAGAACGTGTACCAAATTGTATTATGATTGAAATATGGCAAAGGGAACACTCTTCATATGAAGCTACAATAATTTAACAATCATTGCGTAAGCACTTGTCATCTCTCCACAGATGTGACGTATAAATCATGCTTATACGGCTGTTCAGCCAGCGATTAAGACCATGAATATTTAAACGCTAAATAATGAACCCGTCGCGCCGATACCTATTTATAATGTCGCGATACACGGACCACATAATCATTTGTGACGTTTGAGTATTATAAAATTGCTCAACAACAAATAACAAAGAGCTATTATGGCACAAATACAGTTTTAACTTGATAAACACTTGTTTAACTTTACTTTTGAAGAGTCGGGAAAGAAATATTACTCAGAGGTTTACGAAGGTGCGAATATTCTTTGGTTCGCTTTGAGCCATAAAGGGCATTCGTATTAAGGCGCAATTCGGAGGCTTCTGTGAAACGCGCTCGCTATTTGCATCAGGCGTTTGGTTTTAATAGTACATGGATTATTCAAAATAAGCTGTTCAATACATACTAGACCACGCACAGTGAATGGCACCGTACTCGACATGAATTGTCACGATTAAAATATTTTAGTCGTACCTATAGTATTACTCAAATACAATAAATATAAAGATTTAGTACAGCCGTTATTGAACATAGAAACTAAACTAGCTAAACGAAAATATCCCATATCTCAAAAACTATCAGAAAGATCTTATTCCAAGTAATTTACGGTGTAAATATTTTCTTAGTTCTACGAGCTACTATCTTGCATTTTTAACCCCATAGCTGAAAGTTAGAGGGAGACACTTTTACAGCTAAAGTTGTTTCAATAATTCTAACTGTTTTAAGAACCTATCGAAAGATCCCATACCTAGGCTCACGGTAACAGTTTGTAGGACAGGTACCTATATCATTTCCTCCAGTGTAGTAGTCGCAGAGTTAAATAGCTATCACTTACTGACAGACATGCGAATAAGTCAAAATTATAAGGGTACCGTTATTACAATTTTGGTTACGGAACCCAAATACAAAAAATTGCCTTCATTCATCGACATGAATACACACTAATTTTGTTTACCATACTTCACCTATTTAGATATTGTACGGCAAACTAAATTGCTCATAAAAAAACTCAATCACTTAAACTAGACTCATGAATAAGGTACTAAGAGCGAAAATCTAATATGGCGACAGATGTCACTTAACTCCAGCAATATAAATTACCATTCATTATGTAATGCATGAAGCTCGTGAAATTGTCATAAATTAAAAACCTTGCCTATAACAAAGGCAAGCTATTCGCTGAACAATTTCCATTTGTGTGCGCCATAATTACAGTATATTATCTACGGATATTTTTACTTGGCTTCGATGTGACTGTGAGGGAGGGTGGTGTTACTTGATTTACCGTTCAATGGTTGAACTTGTTTATTGTGTCAGTGAGTAAAGGATGGTATTTGATGCGACAGCAAGGGCCTAGGGCGTGGAAATGTCACGGACACAACGCCGATAAAGATAAAGCGTGGCCCGCTCGGTGCTCTACCGCCTGCTTTCCTTCGCATACCGGGCCTCGTTTCACATAGTACTAACTACCAGCACAATCATTCAACTGACGACGATATTTCGGTAATTGCACTCTGCATTTATCAAACGATGAAGTGACTCATACGCAGCGATGGAATCATAGCGCAGCGCCAGAAAGCACTTTCCATTAATTATTTGCGAAATGTTTTGGAGTTCTATACATGCGTATTAATTACTGCGGCTCTTCACATCGTGATCTCTGATCGGAACACGTCGAGATTTCATTTTTATGGTTTCCAACAAGCAATCGTATTTAAATTGACACGGAGATTTATTAATTTTACTTTGATTGAGAGTATGTTATAAAAACTTGCAAATTATAATTTATTGCATATTAAAAAATTGCAAATTACTATTCTGGGTGTGGTATATCTGTGTGCCAAGTTTTATCTAAACTCATTTAAAGATATTCGCGAAGTTTAGTAACAAACCTCTTAACATGACAATAGCATTTGTAATATCAGTAGGATATTCAATAAACAAAGTCGGTTAATTAAATAAAAGCAGTATCAACGTGATGTGTTCAAGATACTGTGAACATAATCGTGGACGTGGAGCAAACGAGCAACTTGTCTGTTTGCATAGCCCCACTTGACCAAAATAACTTTATTAAAACGATTTACATGTAACAACTAACAGCCTACACTCGAACAAAGCTTCGGTGCTGTACAAACAATATACAATAGTAATTAAGTCCACAGTTATATCGTCGGGTTGAATTATCACTAGACCCACGAAAGTAAATAATATTGTTTTCATTATATTGAAATGAGTGAGCCAGCCAGTAAAGAAAAGCGTACACGAGCGCCCAAAACAAAAAGAACATTATTTCATTATTACCTTTTCACCCAGCATTGTAACCTTGAGTTATACATGAAATGAAATATTTTCGTCTCAACAGAAATATTACGATACATATTCCTAATAAAGCCGTTTCAATGTAAACATCTAACGGAAACCAAGAATGATGGTATTAAGGGAACTAAGGCTCTCCGTTAAAACACCGTTAAACTACTTTACACTGTCAACAGTTACCAATGATGTCGTTAACACGAGCTCGGCTATTACGTAATTACGCGGCGGCATAATCCCGCGTGATATGATGACCACTCAACTCATCCCACGTACCGAGCACATCATGAAAATTCAATAATTGGTGTAATCTCGACTCAGCCATAGCAAATTTAATCTTTAATGCCCTATGCCTATACTACAGGAAAGTGCACAAAATATTAAGCCTTTTAGATTTTGTTTAAGCTTATAGCAAATCACAAGATCCCGATCCCAATCAACGGAGCCAAAATTAATTTAATGAAGCTAGCTTTCACTTGACACAGAAGGGAAATTCTATAATATAAAACGAAGGGTGGAGGCGTTCACAAAACGCAACGTCATCGAACGAATCCATCATACACCTTATTTAGACATCACCGTGTACCTGTCATGGCGTCGAACGATCCGGCCGAACCCCAACGAGATCCGGTAAGAATCGTTTGCCAGATAATTATTAATAAAAACGTTACTTAACATAACGAACAGTAAGGATAAGCAAATCTGGGATAAAAGAATAACAAAAAAATGATGACGTTTTTCAAACTACCACATTATTATAAAGCCAAACTTGAACTGACATTTACAGAAGTCGCAATAAGTTACGTTATAATGTAGATAAAGCCGCCTGACTACCAACGCAAAGCTTTTGTGTTTTCCAAATGTCGTAGATAAAAAAACATACAAGTGACACTGTCACGCCCTTTACACGACGTTTAAGCCGAAACAACGTTGTGGCTAACGAACAGTTTTACTGGCGCTAAATTGGAACCACAATACTCGACCGCGATAGAACGTTAAAAATGAAACCATTTTACATCAAATCGAATTACGGTCCAACCTCTTAGCCTGACCACTTGCTTAGATCCGGACTAGATATTACTGAGTGTAGTAACATGCGATTCTGTGCTACGTTCGTCGGTACGCTCTCCGCTCCGGGTTACGTCATAAAAAGCAATACCTACGTGAATGGCTATTTTGAGATGTTTCTAAACGCTATGGAAAAAATAGACTAAGCGATTTACGTGTATTCAACAGTCGATACACGAAAATAGTTTTACGATAATCCAAAGGCAAGATCACTCGATTCATTCAATATCGATTTGACAAGGCAGCACAATGTGTCTACAAATAGGACATTAGGTTTGCGAGCGCTAGATATATATGACAGAAGACGTTGAGAACAATGAAATGCATCGCAATCACGAACAATGTCAGCTCTATTCTACAGAAATTGCAAACTACAGTAGCAAATCTATAAATTACGTCAATTAGATAGGTGTTGATTGTAGAACTTGCTTTATTAATAATCAATGTTTATTCAAGATCAAATTATTATGGTTTACGTGTACCTACTACTACATTCATGCGTAAAATTATTAGTAGCATCCGTTCATAAATTGGAGCTGAGATGATCAGCCAATCGCACCAATATTCTAAGAATGTTACGAACACATCGACGTAATAATATACAAACGAAGCAATTTTAGGTTGTATTATGTCTAAGCAATATTTTGATTATGTAGATATGATTATGCAGAAATACATCAAAATGTTTTGATGATGATCCTATGCGGAGCACCTACTTATTTTATGAACTATCCTACACTTTTCACTATTCCAGTACAAATAATTAGCGTTACCGTTAAAGGTAGTCATGCTCATACAAATATATATTCACATCATCACAATAGTTTAGGACTACTATGTGAAATATTTGCTTAAAAATATAGTAATATTTTGGTAGATTCGCTTCGAAGCGAGATAACGATGGCCAATTAAAATGTATCGGAACAGGTGTCGCAGTGACGACGGCGCAGACAGATCGATCCGCAAGGGTAACTAACATCACCATTGTCATGCTGAATGTCAAATTAGAATAGTTTGTCCTTTCTTTCGTCATAGAGCAAGCAAGAAATCCAATTGGAAATAGAATAACACCTAAATATTCGGACATTTAGAATATGGTTATCTCTTTGGGTAGCGACAGTCTAGTAGTAGTAGTGAGTTGCTTTAGTTGAAAACTGGTATTCAGCCCAATCTAGTTAGATTAGTATGTGTTATCGACTTTCAGAATAATACAACTACTTTAAAAATTAAGATATATTTGCGAAGGCAAAAGAATAAAATATTACACATTAACGAATTTCAGCGCGGTGTAGACATAACTTGAGCTATGCCAATAACTTCAAACACTAGACAGAGCCACGGAGACAAGCTAGAAAGTGTTAATTTTCCACGGTCAAGGCAAGCACTTGAGCTTCATCGAGATAAATTCGTTAGCGGTGTTGTGAAGCCAAGAATTGTGTCGAAACCACACACAGCTTCTCATAATGCTGCCTTATAATCGGATAACGTCTTATTTATCTGGATATCAACTCCTCGAGTTCATTGTTGAGAAATGCTAGATATACATAAAGATGGTTTGAATTGTTGCTTGTCTAAGTTTAGAGAATTACTTTGCTTTTATTATCAACCTACTTTTACGGATAACTACATTTAGGGTGCCGTACCAAAATGTAAAAGACAAACTATAATAGTTTTTGTTTTGTGAATGTCGGTCAAGCATCATCATAACCATAGCAAGTTACATTTGTCGTAAGCTTCTAGTGATATGTATAAAAAATATTTTGCCAGTAGTCTGTTAGCTGCCATAGCGTATATAAAATGTCCTAATCTTTGTTTTGTTTTAATAATCCTAAATTGAAAGGTGACCTAAAACGATAGCTTAGTATGTATAGCATTGAGTGTGTACTAACAAACGGAGTGAAATAATTTGCAATCTGTGCATGTGTTAAGGAAAGGTTGCAGCCGTGGCGTCTGCAATCAGACGGATACTTAATGCAAACGCTCAGTATGCCGGTCACGTCGCCGACCGTGCCCCGTTTCACAATTTCATGAATGCTAGTGCCGACTGACATTATTACCGCAATTAAGTGACTATTATAACATCCTAAAGACAAGGCAATACAGTTAAAGAGGCCGTTAAAAATAACAAAATAACAGAAAACAACACCTTATACTTCGTGCTACTTTTAGTGTGCTATGATATTACGAGTGTATGGAAATAATAAAAGCAATATACAGTCCGACGGCTACTAAAGTAATAGTAACTGCTTCAACTATAATAATTTATAAAAATAAATATATGATTGTATTTTGCTTCTTCGGAGACCTTGAGTGTTTACATGAAGAAAGCCACAAAAGAGGCCGTCTCTGGGGCAAATTGAGTTTTTACATTCAATTCGATTAAGTTTCTTGCGAGAGCGAAAGATAATTACATGGTATAATAGGTCACACGGCGGTAGGATTTTCGCACTAGACTTCTTCCTTTGTGTCGTATGCAGTGAAAGACTCATTACAGTAGTAGTATATTCCAGTTAGAACAATTAAGGTGCAAAAGTTAGAAGCTGTGAATACGTCTGCAGAGCACTTGGCTAAGCACTTGCATCACAACCGTTGGCCTTTCGTCACTGCCAGAACCTAAATTATATAAGCATTCATGTCGCGCTCCACGAGAGGGACATACATTTATTGTTATTCAGTTCGTCCTTTGAACTCGTAGAGCACACTCCAACCACAATGCTTGCATTTTATTCTTACCAAAGTGCACGCTACACTTAATCCTACTATGGTAATATATTCGTATGAATTCTTATTACTGAAGTTTCAAACATACATTTTGCAATACTAATAAACCAAGGTAATAAAACAATGTTACGCTATAGATAGCTTATCCGAACTAGTAATAAGTGCATACAAAATTCAGGTCAACTTCGATTGGTCTAGGCAAAATTGGAATACTTTCTATAGATGAATTAATCGCTAACTCTCGGCGTTACATAGCAGCAGTCATCCAGGCGTTGCTACTACTGTGTTAAAAACTTTTCGGCTACGGGGCCATAAAAAGCCGGGTTTCCAACTGCGGCAGATCGTAAATGCTTCAGTACATTTTTGTCCGAAATTCTGCCGGCAATCAAATTGTCCAATAGAACTAATGATGCCTGCAGACGATATAAAGTCAATACGGTTTCTAATATTTTCTTTATTACGACATTACGCCGTTGCTTTTATTAAATATGTTGCCTTAAAGTCGCGTGGGTTTTATACAGAAAAATAATACACGCCCACGTTAATAGCATGGACTACATTATGAAGCCGGTGCGACACGCTAAAAGCCGTAGGTATAAATTCAGCCCACTGTAGGTCTATAAGCAAAAATTTTATTAGTTAGGACGACGTGTGTCTATTGTTATTTCGCGCCTTTGTGAGTACCAAGACCTCTTTTTGTAATGTCACTTGAGTATAATTCTATCTCAGTCATGACATCTACGAACAATTTTATTCGACCATGAAATGGTATATTAACCTAATTTAATTATTCTAGTATTTTAAAAGCTCACAAATGTTTATACGTTAAAAATGCTACTGTGTAAAATTTATTATTTGTTTCTAAATCTTATGTAAATATGTGTGATTAATTAATTGCTCCAATTCAGTAGAAGACGAAGAATATTGATGCGTATAATTTCGTGGAGTTATTGGGAGTATCAATACAATGGCTATCGACATTCCGACCGCTCGGAAATATAGGTGCTTTCGCAGAGGCATAATGGCGCGGGCGACTGTGGAAACTAACATCGTGTATAGAAAAAGGAAATTTTCCGCTTCTATATGAACGGTGGTGTTATGAAGGTTCGCCTAATTGAGGTTAAAAGTTACGATCATCGTTCCGCCGTAAATTCGCAACAGTCAGCACTTTCCCCACGGAAAATAGTCGGCGGGTGACCCGGTCTTACAAACAGAGACAACGTATGAAAACATTCGCCGCCATACTGTGAAAGAGCTCGCGTAATGAGCACCGGCGTCTAACATGTTTTTAATTGATGCTACATTGCACGTATAAGCATCCTTTGAATAGTTGAAAATTCATCCGATTTTTTTGTGAAGGTTAATATTCTCAAACATTTACATTAATACAGACCGTTGCTATCATGAGATCTGCTCTCGTTTAGTCTAAGAGACTGAAATAATAATGTTTAATATTAAGAAAATTACTCTGAATATTTAACTCATAATGTAGGAGGCACATCTAACGTAATGCAAATTCATGCAGATAATTGGAACCATAGAACGACCCTTACTACCTCAGAGAATACATAATGCATTATCTGTGATATTGATTAAACAAGACAGACAATTAAAGCAGATAGGAAACAATATTGTCAAGACGTGTTTATTCCATGTCCAAGTGACTAAAGGTCTGTTCCTCCAACTTGATATATGCGATTACTAACGTACAGAAAGAGTGGCAAGCGACCTTCAATTAGTGGTAATCCAATTTGTGTGTTATTCATTCATCTCTCACTGCTGTCCTCCTGAAATCATTTATCGCTCGAGCCAATCTTGGACATGGCCTCAAAACTCGATAACTTTGAATTTTTCGTCGTTTCCCGCTTCCGTTCGGCTTTCTATTGATATTAAAGTTCCGAGAACTGATTGCTAGATCTTTCAATTCGCATAAAATCCTGCAATTCTGTAAATTCATAGAACCGTTTCAGTTTAATCCTAAGGACATAGTTTAATCGAACTTTTTCTTTGACTTAGATAGTTTCAGTGAAATCTTTGTATCTATACTTGCTAATATCACGAAAAAATAAAATTTGCTTTTTATATATGCAAAGACTAAAAACTATAAAACCGGCCTATAAAACCGATTCTATAAATTCTTTCACTAACAGTAAGTACACTATCCTAAAATAATATGAGTAGACTATGTTGTGACGAGATACCACACAAGCAAAATCAAATTTAAAATAAAGCTCTGTATAATCCGTTTACTTTGGATTCTAATTCACATTTATTAATACATAATTAGACTGCTTAACAAAAAGTATAACATAATTTTACTTTTGCACCTTTACGTACATTTCTGGAATGCTCAAATTATGTTTATTTTACATTAGATAATGTTATGCTAATGCAGTTTCAAATTAAAGTTCAATTAAAACCACAAAAATCAATCAACGGAATTAAAACACAACAATGTTCATAACTGAACTGTAATGTCATTGTTAACGTAGACAAGCAAATAAGCACGCATACAGTGGCGATACAAAGGCTATAGAACCATATTCTCCGAAATTTCTAAGCAGAGTAACGTTATCGATTCATCAATGGACAAGGGAAACCAACACAGCCATATCATATTTCTCCAACATGTATTATCACTGGGAGATAGACTATCATGTGTACAAAGGATGAAGATATGTTTGATGTGTAGTTCGTTCTCAGTAAAAGCGAAATAACGTTTGTAGGACATAAGACTGGGTGCAGTTTATGCAGGAAGAAGACTCTTTTCTAACAAGATTTCCAAGAACGTGAAGCAAGGCGGTAGATACTAGGAAGGTATCCTTTGACAGTGCCGAGAAAACGAGATAAAGATGTGCAACATAACATCCGTTAAATCTGTTGAATGCATTTTATGCAGAAAATATATTCTTTTATAGGATATGTTACTTGAAAGTCGAATAGAAATCTATACCGGCGAAAATGTTATTGTATTTGTAATAAAATGTATTTTATCTAATATTGCATTATGTTTAAAGCGTAAATGCAGACTGTGCAATAAAAGCCGATTTAGAAATACGTAACAGTCCATTATTTTTTTACCCTATCCAATATACAAAAATATGTTAAACACCGACCGTAACTCCAAAATATTACATCAAGTACTTAGTATTTATCAGCGAGGTAACTATTTTCTTTATACACGATGTGACTTCTCACCCCTGCATAGATTAATAAACGCCAGGACAACTCACCAACTCTATCCACATGCATATTAATATTGAAGCCAAGTGGAAAAATCGGCATAAACTTATACGAACATGTGAGATGTATTAAACATGGAACTCAGGTCAGGGACGGTTCCCTACGAAGAAGGGTATACAGGTGTAGGTATACAGGCTGTCCGGTAATTACTGAATAACCTGAAATGTCTTATAGCAGAACTGATAGCCGTTCATAAAAAATATGAAAATATAAACTAATAATATTAAAATTGTGCAATAGCTGGTCATACTTTTGACTGTCCTTCTATTAGCATAATTAGTGTTTAATAATAAAACAACAAAAAACCGATGGAATTCATTCATTTATGGTCGTAGTGTACAAGAAAGTTAAATAAGGTAATTAAAAAAAAATCATATCACAGGTAGGTAGGATAGATATTTTTCATTTCTGATTTCTGATCGGCCATCAGATCTAGTATAAGACATTTCAAGGTTATCCATTAATTACAGGACAGCCTGTATATACGTTCATTAAAATGATGGGCGGTGTCTCAAGACGTAAGTGACTGTTGGTACTGCCTGCACGTAGTACAGATCAGTTTTGCACTGACAACAAATTGTTATAATTGAAATTTAAACTGCGGTCGTTATAGAGCCAGCTGCTTGCTGTGTAGATGTCAAATTAAGTATTAACAATACTTAATTTTAATCAGTCGTTATGCCCACAGGAATCATAATATATGCATTATATTTTGTTAATCCTATGATCATTTCGACTTCCTTTTGTATGCTTATAAATATATCACCGAATTTCGATTGAAATGCTTTCTGATATAGCCGCAACAAAGGTTACCGACTAATTATTGTATAAAATTATTATTAAATTCAACAGTTGCCTGACAACGTAGATTTTAATGCTTTAAATCCGTTGCTGTCGGACTCAGCCAGTTGGTTCCGACGTGCATTACACGTATCAAATTAAGTCATTTAATTAATCCTGCCGTCCAAAATTTCGGAATAATTCAGCATCCATCTATCATCTGTTTTTATAGGAACTATTTAATGTGACATGATATCCAAGCGGCAACTGCCATAATAGAATAATGGCGCTATGAGATAACTGTTTCGCGGGCGAAGCTTTTATTCAGGAAATGGAAATTGAAGTCGAATATATAATAAAAGTTTTTGTTATATTATAATATCAGCCCTGTATTAATTTGTCCCACTGTTGGGCACGGGCCACTTCTCAGTGTGAGAAGGGTTAGGCTATAGTCCACCACGCTTGCCTACTGCGGGTTGGCGGACTTCACATATCTTCGAGAACATTATGGAGAACTATCAGACATGCAGGTTTCCCCACAATGTTTTCCTTCACCGTTAAAGCGAGCGATAATTAAATATTTAATACGCACATAACTTCGAAAAGTCAGATATGTTTATTGTATAAAGTTTACGGTATACATTTTTATGGGTTTAAAAACGTTTATGCATTTATTTCGTTATTCAATAATATATTGATAGGTGATTGATAGGTGTTGTAAGTAAGTTTGGAATAACGACTGAAAGCAGATAATATTTTTATGTGCAAATTCATTGATTTTTAAATATAAATTCAGATAAAAATCGTTCATCGCCAATATACGAACGCGAACGCGGTCACCTAACTTCAGCGGACGAAGAAAGATCATGATTTATAAACGAGGCAGCCATCGATTGCCCGGCTGTTGCAAAATTAAAGGTTGTCTTTCAAAGTGAATATGCTTTATAACGCTCGCTGGAACTGCAGTGAGCAACAAAGGTTTCCAATCATAAAACTGTGTATTGAAGCTTTACTGAAGATGAATCTGTTGCGATTTAGACATGAAACTTTTGTTCTACCTGTATATAGATTCTATTACAATAAGCTGCAAAATAGAACAATTTCGTGTTCGGAAATAATAATAACAATATTCTATCACATACACACAACACCGTCTAGCCCAAACTAAGCAGAGCTTGTACTATGGCTACTAGACAATGGATAAACATAAATCTACACTGTTTTTTTGTAAATACATACATACTATACATAAAACACCCAGACCAAGACAAACATCCATGTTTTCATGCACACAAATGTTTGACTTGTGCGGGAATCGAACCCGCGACCTCAGGCGTGGCAGCCAGTTATACTAACCACTACGCCATCGAGGCCGCCAATGAAACGCAAAGGAAATGCTGTTGGGATGTCACCGTATATACGTCTAATAATACCCTTCACAGAGTAAAAAGAAAAGAAAAAGAGGTAACTGTTTTGTTCGTCAAATTTGATTTGAAGTATTTTTTTTATATTCTTGTCATGTACGTACTACAATAAGTAGCATAGAAAGAAAGAAAGAAAGAAAGAAATATTTTATTTTAATGTAACATTGCAACACACAATCAAAACTATTTCGTAACAAAAATGTGTAACAGTAATAATATAGTTAAAGAGAAAATTATAAATAATTTAAAATAAATAATAAAACTTATATACCAACATTATTATAAATAATATAGAATACACATAATATATATATGGAGTCCTTGCTGTTCAATGTGCGTCGCAGTGTTCATTAAAAAGAGATGTTGCTCAGCATAATGCCGCACCGCATGCGAGTTGCGATACAGCGCTGATTTTCAGCAACACCTCAACAGTGATTATGAGCGTAATAAATAATACAGTTCAAATGAATACCACCAAACCACAAACAAAACCCAAAAAAAAAAGTTTCCTTTATTATTACAGATAAAGAAATAGATTGCAGATAAATTAAATAAATATACCTACATGTCAATATTTTTATTATTGTAGTTAAAAACTATAGATGTGCCTGAAAATATGAGTAAGATTTAAATACTTGGCGATCTTAAATTAGGAGTCTATTTGTCGATTTAATAAATATTTTTTATAATTTGTCTTAAACGTTTTGACGAACAAAACAGTTACCTCTTTTTGTCTTTAATATAATCTGAATACCTAAACCAGTACGTTTAGGGTACATTATAGGCATGTGTAAAGACTACATCATACATATTTTTACCCTCTGTGTTAGTACTTTTGTTTCGATTTCCCAGAGGCATAAAGAATTGCTAGAAATATTTTCCACTCGTTATAATGCCGAAATATTGTTATATCGTACAAAAGTCACGAATTTGTACGTATCTGAAAATACTATATTAGATATTAAGCCATATTTATTAATATTGTCTTCTGTTTACGCGAATGTTATTCATTGAAATTAAACTACTATATACGGATTTTATCGCGTTGTCTATTTGACACTGTTACAAAATTTTTTGAAAAACTGTTACACTACTATAATCACTATTAAACTTTACAAATTTTTTTTTTAAGCTATTTAATAGTATAAATAGTTTTAATAGTTTCAATAATTTAAATAGCTTAAAAAAAATTTGTAAAGTTTAATTTCAATCCATATTTATTACTTTGCTAATGCATAAAGCCGCGAAAGACACAATTGAAAACTATAAATATAATATTTATATGTAGTCGGTTTTTACTAAAACATCTTGAACTATAACAACATACAATGTACGTAAGAAATAATTGTATTTAAGGAAGAGTAAATCTCACTATATAAATTAATACTGCATTTTTGTCAGGTAACAAGTCTATGTTTGTTATTTTTCCAATAGCTAGCATTGTTACTAATTAGCTTAATGGCCGAATGTATATTGCAATAACTTTAAAAAACAAAACGCAAGCGAAACAATTTTTATGCGGATCATTCCACTCAATTTTATCAAAAATATTTATTGGAAATTGCTGTTTCAACAATTCAAAACAAAATATCATCGAGTGTTCCAGCTACAAAGGATTGCCACGGATGTGAAATATCCGTGGAAATCCTAGAGTACGATGAATACGTCGGATTTAAACTTTCCTCGCGTTGAATTATGTAGAGAAGAATTTATATTTTTACAAATAAAAGCTGGCACATAGGATATCTCACTTCACTCTGAAAAATATACCGGTTCTTTTATACAATTTTAGCTGCCGCAGCATTTATTTAACTTTACCCGTTTCGCACTTGCATACCTACACACTGTATTCCCAAAAATAATATTAGAAGTTTTGAATATGTCAGTTCGGTAATCCATTTTAAAAACAAATATAACATTTCAGAAATGAAAAGATCGATTATAGACTGGTCAACATTCAATACGAACACGAAGTAATAAAATAGTCTATATTCGAGTTATGAATGTAAGTGAGTACCTACTAGAAAAAGATACATCTATAATAACAACAACAAAATAAAATGACGTAATTAAAAACACAAATAAGAACAAAAACAATTTATTAAACAAAAATATATACTTTATATATTATTATGAAATTAAAACGTAACATGTATACCGTGAAAATAACATTTTTTTCAAAAAATTCTTTACGAGCACTTAGCATATCTTACCTCACTCACGAAAACTGAAGTTGACTCGAATTTATACGGAACACGAATAGACAGTGTCAGCCACACGAGCGGTGCCGACGGTAGCCCGAACAGTTCTGCAGGGCTGAACACTTGTAGCGTCCAATCCGGAAAGCGGAAAGGGGCAGGGACTAGTTGCGCGCGCAGCAATTATTTTGCATCTACCCGCGCCCGCGCCCGCACCTGCACTTCGTCCTATATCTACTTTTCTCTAATATGTAATGTACTATTGATACACAGGAGAATCAGGCAAAATGCAATTAATATTACGTATATGTATAATTGCGAACTAATTAGCACTGAAAGGTTTCATAAGGAGGTCTTTGATTTGAAGTACTCTATAGAACTTTTGAATTTAGGCGCTCTGTTTTATCAGTTTTAACGATATAGTGAATTGATATTGGAACTTAAAATTGTACGTTGTTTAGGACGATTTCGAGTTGCCGAGTTAAAATAATCATTTCGCCAAATGGTCCCACGCTCTGAACCTCTTTAAATGTTAATGATCGTTATATTCATAAGAACAGTTTCTCGCCAATATTAACGGCATTAGAGAAATATAATGACTAATCGTAGGGCTAAAAAGCTAATACATTTCTTGAACGTATGCAACGTTGTGTGAATTGGCGCCAGTGATAAGTGAAGGCAAACAAAAGAACTCCAATCATTGATATAAAGCCGTGCCGCCGGCAGCGGGACTCCGTTCCTATCTAAGGTGTTCAACAGAACAACTGGTGCACACATCCGACGTTCGCTGGAAAGCACTTGCAGATATTTTATACATAGATATCTGTATAAAAGAACTGCCAATAAGGACAACACTGCACTGACACAAACAAAGAACATCACGAGGCGGCTTCGTTTTGTTCTCAATTTTATACAAATTAATTAAAAGGACTCTACCAGGTGCATCGTAGAAATGGATGATTAATTATTGATAAATTAAATTTTCACTTCCAAATGTAAGTCAAATTGATAGATTATTATCAATATTATGAAAGCTCTCGCAATGTATTGACATTGTTATCCATCATTGCTATTAAAATGCAATATGTTACATGTTTATGCAGCGTACGTTCAATTGATTCACCTTTTTTTTCAATTGATACTACATCAAATTATTTTGTTTTAAAACAATGAAAACCTGCGTGATAAATTCGCTGGAAGCCAAGCTATATGGAGCGTAAAGATAAATAAATACTGTTGAAAGCTGGTAAGCCAGGATTAGTAGATACTCCGTTTTATAAGCCACAAGAACCTGCATTCGTTCCGATCATGGCACCAGCCTAATTAGTAAACTGCAGAGTCACTCGGTCAGTATCGGAACTCAATCTAGCACAAGGCAGGTGGCAGCTAAAGGAAGCTTTGTGCTATGTCTCTCAACAGGAAGTTCTCTAGTTTACATGTATTTCTCTATTAATAACAAGTATTACAAACAAAAATAAGAATTAGAGCTATTCGTGTAATTACACGATCAAAATTATGTTCAAAACGTTGTTAATCAAGTATTTGTACTCTCATATATATTGTCTCTATATTTAAAACATATTCAATTAAGAAAGCATAAATAAATTATAAGGTTTTTTAAATTATTAAACTAAATATATTGTGAGTTGAAACTTTTGTACCTCTTTTAAAGCATATTGCACTCAAGGAGGAATGTTAGAACTGGCATAGCTAAAATTTATAAGGAGAAGGAAGGTAGAAGACAAAATAATATATATTTACTTTATTTATCTTTTATTTAATAAATAACGCCCAGATTTCAGCCACTGGGCTACTATTAGTATATATTATAACGCAATCGAAAGTGCGTCTTTTAATAATTAAAGCACTTTCATTGAGCTTCCTTTCCACACAATAAATGCTTATTGATTTCTTACTCCTTCATGTACAAGTACGACATCATTCAATACCTCTTTGCAAACAAAGTGATGAAGCTATTGCAATTTCCAATGTTTACGTAGTTTTCCATTCGTCTATCGAATTGTTATAATATATCTATTAAGTTCGAAGACGTACTTTATATAGATTTCAATCTGCGTTTTGTTGTGACTCAGTCTGATATTTTTAATTTCCCGTTCCAGTAAAAACTTCGGCACAAAAGTATACAAAACACTATTATATGGCAATGCAACGTTATGTAAAAATTCAAGTCCATCCATTGACTACTTTTCGAATTTAGCGGACACAAACAAACGGAAGCAAAACTTTTATATGTTAAGAAGAATGTTACCAAAACAAGGAAATATTACTACTTAACTGACTTAAAATTATTAATGCGTTATATCCGGGTGAAGTGTTTTAGATGTCTTATCGAAAATTATTTAAAGTCAGAGAGTTATCCAGAGTGTGATATACAGAAGATACGTGCATGCAACCACAGCTTATAAGCCATTGATGTATGTATATATTAAATAATAACAGACAGAAATGGCTTAGATTTTAGGTTACAATATTCATATCTTAACATAGACTCGATGAAAGCAAGGATTACAATCTGTATAGCTTTTAGTGTCATTCGTAACGAGTTTGACTGTGAGATATCGTATTAGTTTGCCTCACCATATCCTGATGTTCTTAGAAGTCAGGGCGTAGGATAACAAATCAGCTTAGCTTATTCTACGTATGCAGATACTCTCTACGGACTTCATTTAATTTGTAAGAGGCCAGTCGTATGTGGACTCACAAAGGTTTTTATCAAACACACAGTTTCTGACTAATAGCATTGTGGTGCATGGTGACTATTAATCAGGGAAAATTTCTGATTAGGATATAATCTAGTCCTCGTATCCGCGCAATATCGACATTTCGACTTCTACACATTGGATCCTGTTATTCAAGTACGACGTAATTACATCCAGTGCATTATTTTGAACACAGTAATGCCTTAGTTTCCGTATGAGCGTATCATGACAGATGCAGTCGAATGCTTTTGAGCGATCGCAAAAAACACCAATAGCATTTTGTGAGTTTTCCCATGCTCTGTATATATGTTTGAGTAAAGCTATTTCTGCATCTGTTGTTGAACGACCCTTAGTAAAGCCATATTGGTTGTCGTGAAAGAGGCTATAATGTCTAAGTAATTGCTTGAGTAAGTTTCTTTCAAATATTTTGCTAAAAGCTGGTAAAATTGATATTGGCCTAAAATTACTAGGATCAGTTTTACTACCGAATTTAAATAAAGGTATGATTTTACTATGTTTCATCAAATCTGGAAAAGTTCCCGAATCTACATACATATTAAATAACCCACTTAAATAAGGAGCAACTATATTTATTATACTTTTTACGACCATAACAGAGATACCACAGAGATCTCCCGTATTTTAGATTCCAGAGATTGAAAAGCTATGATCATTTTCTGTTTTTTTTGGGTCAATATTTGGATTTTGTTGTGTTTTTTAAGCTTAGAATCTAGGTTTCTTATTAGTTTATGAAGTTTTAAGTATTTCCTATTTTTTATGGCTATTAATATTAATTTTACATTGCTTATTGTAGTTCTTATTTTGTAAGTTGTGCCTGTCACCTAAAACATCTGAGTAAAGGCTCTGGGTCGCACTACTATTACTACATGTTTCTTTGTTAAAACAAAAAGAAACGAATGTTAATTATTTCAGCCGTTCTCCGTACAACAATTAAAATCCGAACCAAGTATATATTGCATTCCGTATACATGAAAGCATATTTTCAAAAGAGAGAATATTAACTTGTGGGTGTAGTAAAATGTAATGAAACCCCTTTGTTGCTTGCAAATAAAGACAACTCGAACATTCATTGTTTAAATCAATGATGATAATAATGCCAGATTTTGCGGCAATACCTATTAATGTTGAGATTTTTATAGTTGAAATAAGGATATGGTGGGTAAAGGTATAAAATTTATTTCTGAGGTAACGTACATAAATGCAACGCAATATATCTAAACCAAGCTAAACATACTACACCATACTCATATAGGGACCACGAATGATATGACACAAATAATTGTTCTGAGTCTGGATGTTTATCTACATTAATTGTATGTTCTAAAAGGCATGTGAAACCGGCGAGCATATTCCTTTAAAAAATAAACAAAACATAATTGTGTGTCTCTGTGTTTGCTAATTGGTGTATCTCACTCTGCTAAAACGACAATTGAATTGGATTACCAAATCTCTGAAGCATGTCGCCAGCGTTCGCCTGTCAATCTCTATTGAATGCGTCCAAATCAACCTGCGATCCCTATTAGACCTATCCGGTCCCCGTCAACTGTTTTATGGTACCCACTTGGTAATGTGGATGCCATAATATGACTGTGTGCATTTCGAAACAAAGCGATAGCTTTTGTATTCTGAGAGTACTAAATTTGCCCGCTTGAGCAGATCTGCTAATTATATCACTTAATATATCTCAATCATATGGAAACGTTCGTGATTGTACTGACAACTGTGCTTTTATTTGGTGGATGTATTATTTATATTTTGTCTGTTTGCGTTATTGCCAACAATTTGTATTTATCTGCTCAAATTTGTGGCACGCCCATGACAGGTGTTTGTCACTTCTTTCATTCTCGCTATACCATGAGTTACATGAAAGAATCATATACATGCTTATGCAGTATAAACATATGGGAATAATATGAAATAAGGCTTCTAATAAAGTTAGCCAAGTCATAAACACGAGTGCAAAAGGTGCACATTAAATAAGTTATTACGAAAAGGCGGCGTTGAGGTGATTTTCTTTAGTACTTGTGGCGACTAGTTATTAGGAGGTAAATAGTACAATAAACTTGAAATATAGAGTACTAGCTTCTGCGCGCGGCGCCGCCCGCGTGGTAGCTACATCAATAAAAAGTAGCCTATACCCTTCCACAGATCTTAAACTATATCTGTACCAAATTTCATCTAAATCGGTTGAGTGGTTTAGCCGTGAAAAGGTAACAGACAGACAGATAGACAGACAGAGTTACTTTCGAATTTATAATATTAGTAAGGATTTAATCAAGATAACAATGCGAAACTCAATGCTCTACACCAACCCCACATCACATTTTCCCCTAACTAGATGAAAGCTTACTATCGACTTAGAAGTCAGCTTATAGAAAGCTAAATGCGGTTCTTGATATTATTATTTTAACAACATCAGCCTATAATTTGCGCTATAACTATGTATGTCAAGGCTTAATCATAACCTTTATTAGTAACTTACTTTTTTAAATTGGTGGTTGGGATGCACAACACTGCATTCGAATAATATCCGATTACATTTATGCCTAGCGCGATACCTACATACATTGCACGGTTCAGAACGAAGCGAGCTTTTTTGTGCACTTCGCTAATTGGCAAAAAAAAAAGAATAATCAGGGTATTAGCTGGGAATTCTAGAACCACAATGTGTATTCCCCTGACGTCTGTAGCGCCGGGCAGTTTAGTAGACCCATTAAAAGAGTGCCACCTTACATCCATTATGATATAACTACTGATGGACTCTGGCGACCATTTTAATCAATAGCTGTAAAAATAAAGTAATAAAGCACCAAGCTCCGGCAGAGGGATAATATTTTTACCCATTATTTGATATAAAATGGAGGGAAGAGATGATACTACAAAGACAAGACTTTATTATAAGCTACTAATTGAAGCATAGACAGAACAATTTATCTGCCTTTTTCGCAGAAGTATTACACCTTAAATTCACCTGCTATGTGTTAAGTTACATGCAATAGGTGAAGAGCCAGAACTTCTACCAAATTTATCTTTAACTTCGTGCTGCTATGAATTTTTACCAAACAACCGATTAGATTAAGATATCCTATAGACATAACTCAAGACTAATCGACATATCTAAAGAATCATACTAAAATAAAACTGAATTCATTTGATGATGGATTTGTATAGAGAAATAACTTGTAACATCATTGCGCGTTTGAAAAAGCTATTTTACTCAATTTATAAGTAGTATTAAAAAAGGACAGATTTGATTTTTTGTTTGTTTGTTTGTTTTTAAGGATATAACTCAAAAACATGTGAATTGATTTAAAAAAATCTTTCACCATTAGTATTGTCTCCGAGTAACATAGGCTACATTTTATTTTTAAAAATTACTGTTACAAACATATCCTATTCTACTTTTACGCGAGCGAAACCGCGGGCAAAAGATAGTGTATATTTAAAGCCGAGCTTACACTTAATTTAGATACTAGCATGTTTGTGCCGTGAAGACATTATTTCTATTATTTAGACTTTTGCAGAAGTAACTATTCTTTTTTTAACTTGACCTCTATGTTTGAAGGTAATCAAATATTAATAAACTTGCCGAGTGCCAGACTGCCGAATAAGTTCTATTATACAATATGTTTGGCCGAATAGATATTTTTATTGACAGTTCATTCATTCATGGAACTTTTTCTATAGACAAAAATATTTTGGAAACCTGATTTCTAAAGCACCCTTTGATATTTTCTGTGATATTATAAATGAAAATGTAAGTTTGCTTGTTTATTTGTAACGCTTTCACACCTTAACTACTTGACGAATCATCATGAAACTTCGCATACACGTTATCAGGGATACGGAAAAGGTCATAGTGTACCTTTCACCCAGAAAGAGTCTGTTTCCGACGGATTGAAAAGTTATATAACCTTACCTTAAGATTTACGCGAGCGAAGCCGCGGGTAATACATAAATCAGTAATATAGCATTTTTGAAAAAACAATGCTGTTTATTCAACGTTATTTTTATACTACAAGCTTATAAAAGCGACGGATAACGTTGATCGATCGTGCGAATATTCGACATGAAACTACGCTAAAACCTAAAACCTAAAAAGTGATGCAGTACGTTAAAAGTTAGCTATGCATCAGTTTTATTTGGTTAATTGACGGATCGGGTTGCTGCTAGTGTAGCTTTTAGCTGAGTTAAAAATGGACTGTAGAGATAATGGCGGTTGTTACATCGACATGTGCATTGCTTTAAAATAAATGATAAATATTTAGGCCTAAATACCTACCCAAAACAAGATAGTGAACGCCAAACATATAAAATTATTCGTAAACATATCCACTTAGCAAAACATTACTGTTACACATCTCTGCCTATGTCAAGAAGTAAAAATAAAATCAATATATCATAACACAAGTGACACACATCGTTACCCATAACGAACTATTTACGATAATTTAATAAACAGGGTCTGATTAGACATCGATAATAATTCATCAAATTAATTTCGATCCAATAAATTCGTCCGTACTGACCAATTTCTGTCTTTATAATATAGTTGTCTTGAGGCGCATATCCCCAGTTGCACTCACTGATCGGTAAACGATTAGCGAGGTTAAGCAACGTTGGATGCGGTCAGTCTATAGATGGGTGACCGCTTAGTGGTATTTCATCTGAGCGTCTCCGTGCTTCGGAGGGCACGTAAAAAGTCGGTCCCGGCTGTTGCCAAATTGACAGCAGTCGTTAAGCCATGTCAGAAGCCTACGGGCGGCTTGAACAACTCTTGACTACAGGTTGGCCACTAACCACACGAAAAGAAAAGAAGAATATAGTTGACATATTTTTGATAAAACGTGCTACCAAAACTGTGTGCTTCTCTTGTTAATTTCATATTCCCGAGAACTAGTAAGTAGGTATAGTACGAGCAAGACACAAACTTATAAGAGGCAGAACATTTTTCAAATATTATCTGTAGTATTGAATTTAGTCTGAAGCAGAAACTGCGCAAATCAGATTGAGAAATACCTAGTAAACTAGTTATATCTCAATCTGCTGCAATTTACTTCATATTTTCTGCCGCTTATGATTTTATCCGTTCAAGGGCGAAGACGCAATATTTGCAGCAAAGTAGTCACTTTTCTAAATCATGTTGCATATTCATAAACACGTATTTAGAATGTAATAACTGCAATGTCGGCGGTTTTATTCTTAGCTGGAACAAGGTAACTTAAGTTATATCCGTGAGTTCACATACTTTAATATCATAGATCAAATTTGCAAGAGTAAGCCACAGGATTACCCTGTAGCGGCTCTTTCGAGGTATACAGTGAAAAGCGAACATGACACTTAATCAATTTTCCTTTTTATCCTGGTAACGAGCGGTAAGCTTAACTGCCCGCGCGGCGCCTCATGCAATTATCTGCGTGCCGATAAACAAACCATAATAGCCTCTTTACAGTAACGTGTTAAATACAATTTGCTTTCAGATAGCCCTATAAATCAATGAATTCTACGAAGTGAAGTTGAAGATTTGTCTTTTAGCTGCCCGGTAGAAATTTAGAATTAGAGGCAAAATATTCAAATGTTGTAAAACTAAAGTATTCGACTATCGTTACTTTAACTAAACCAGGGTATATAACACACAATGGACTTCAAGAATATTCGACATAGATTTCAGAATTTTATTGACACTACAGGAATAGCTGCTATAAATCCATGTAAAACTGCTGGTTTGTTTTCTATTCCGAGTACAGTTTAAGTGTAAAATAAAAAAGATCAGCCGTTATTTGAAAATAATTTTAAAACTGCAATGAAATATGCAACTGTGGCGAAAGCTATTATTCTAGAAAACTATTCACACAAATCTTGAAATCGGTTCAAAAACCATTAATTTCGTTTAGCTTACACAGCTTTAAGAACTTTTGTTCAACTACAATATTTACCAACAACTGCCGATTTTAATGCAAAAAGAAATGAAAATGTATAAAGCTCATTATTATTTCAGGTGATAAAATGGCCGGAGCTTTTTCCGATGTGTAACCGCTGACAAAAATAAACTTTTAAGAGCGAGACGACGTTAAACCCTGTATGTCAATATCATTAATTCTAAAAGGGAAGTTATTTTCGTCACGATGTCTAGCTACGATGCAACGTTACTGTAGCTTGACTGCGATCTATATGTAGAATTGAATTAACAATAGTCCAGTCACAGACATCTAATTAGCGTTGTACTATAGGTATTGTGTGTAACAAAGCATATACATATGTGGTTTCTATTCAACTGGGCAATAAGGTAATTTACCACAAATTATGGACACAAATCCCAATTATTGCACGTCATTGAACATTGTATTATTGGATATTATAATTATATTACAAAGGGAATTGCTAATTACTATTACGACATGAAAGTATAGGTATATAGGGACATGTAATTTTTTAAATGCGTCTCAGCTTAATAATTATATTAACCACTTCGTTACATGTCGAGCATTTTAAGATGTATATATCTGTGTTTAAAGCGTTATGAGAGCAAATATGGACCAAATGTTTGGAAAATAAACACCGCATAACTTATACTTGTAGTGTCGTGCAACACCAGTTTGTACAAGTCTTAAAACGAGTTACGATACTACTAGCGCTAAAGCTAAAGATCACACTAATCAACTACTGACAGCAGACTGTCTTCTTAAAATGTCTAACTCGACTCATCTCGGGGACGCACCACGTATGTCTGCGATTTTCCGTAGAGTGAAGGACTGAAGGTACTTTTCCTTAGACTTAAGTACAATATATAAGTAACTACCGTTACGTAGATCTGTTAATATATTTGCGATCTAGAAAGATGCATTGCCGAGTAAAGTGAAACAAGATTGAACTTTTCGAAGTATTTCTATTAAATAACCGTTTCAAAAGAACTATGGACTTTCACAATGGTATAAAATACTACTATAAAATCACAAACGTTTCTCGATCAGATCGGAGGCGTTCTGGACAAAGGCCAGGTTAAGAGCTCCTTGAACCGACGGGCGTGTATGAGGAATGTGATGAAAGTGAATGAAGCCAGAGTCTGTGTCAGGATCGTAGCAAATGGAAATCCGTAGTCTCTGCCTACCCCTCTGGGAAACAGGCGTGAATCTATGTATGTATGTAAAATCACAATGCAGCGCTATTCACCGCGAACTGTAAAAAGCCCTAACAGAAACACAAGCTGTACGAAGTTCGTTAAAACCCGAGCACTGATTCCTACCATGTTTGAGGTAAAACGAACAGATTGCAGCGTGTTCAGCGGATATCCACCAATATCACGCGTCAGTAGGCTTTAGACAAACGGGATAGATAGAATTGTTAGCTCGAGTATACCAGTTTATAGTAAATTAGATCCTTCCATAAGCTCGATACCGTATTTGTTACTCACGTCCGGTTAAATGACAATCACACAAGATTTGCATATATAAACTTATGTTAAACTGTGTTGAAACAGTGATAATTGTATATCAGTAATGGTAAATCATTAGTGTAACATATAGCTGGGTGCTGTTGGTACCTAATGTTTCAATACAGGTATATAAAGCTCCTGTGAATTTGCAAGGATACACACAGCGATCAAATACTTCCACACGTCAAAATGCCGTTGAAATACTATAAATATATGTATATGAAGTGCTTTAATCAAGGTACGATGAATAAATCGTGTTTACTAAAGATTAAACTTGTTTTCTACGTTTCTACGCATGACTTCTAATACGATTTTAATAACAAACGTTGAGTGGCGTCGATACTTGTAATTGTAAACTAGCTCTTTATACGTAGGAATGACGAATGTTCTGGATCTGTCAATCAAGTTAGATACATTTTAAAACGAGTAAGTCACGTTGAAAACGAATAATTCATTTTCGAAATATGTTCCAAACGGTACAATTTCTTGCAGACACACTAGATCATTCTGTAGAACGTGATCTTTTAAGCTCTTAGTATTTCACTTAAAAGAAGACAAGAAGGCGAGGCTGGCTTTAATCTAATTTAATATTCTCTTCTGAAAAACTTTACAAATGTTCAGATATTTTGGCCTGGCCTCTTTAGCGTTGTAATGTTTCTCTATAATTTTGGATTTGTTATCTAATACGTTTCACTTGTCGAAACCGTTGGCTTTTAAAAGAATGCCAACTACATAAACGTTTTAGACTAATTAAGTTTTTAAGGTAACAAGCTAGTAGAAAACCGGCTTTTCGCGCATTTAGCTACGTAATCTGTGCTTAGTGGTTTAGAACAAAACGGTTTTAGAAAATAAAATCTTTTCACAGTAGGTACCTACTAAGACACAATAGCGTGCAGTTGAAGTTTTCTCCTTTAATTTCTGTTTAGGGGGCATTTAGCGTTTCACTAAAATACAGTATACATACTTGGTGCTACACTAAAATAGAACATTGATATAACTTACTACCTACTACCCAGTTGAAATCCGGATCTCCTCAAGCTCCGGCTACGGGAAACCCGCCTTCTTGTTTTGAGGAATACGCATGCGTTTTCGCACACTTTTACGGTTTCTACAATAATAATATATCATCAGATGTAAACTTAGCAAATCATTCTCATTTTAGTCTACAGCATTACAAATATCTCTAATTTTTCGACACACATACCTACAAGCCTGAGAGTCAAGACCTCGCCATCGGCTCTTTGGTCTACCACACCATGTTTTAATTATTCACTTTTCGGTATACACTTTGTGCTAATTATGGCTAAAAGCTCATCAGGTACCGATTCGACAAACGTGTCCAAACCAACAGCAAATTAGTCCTGCGGTTTTGAGGGTAACTAATGATTTGTGTATCGATGGATATTATATGGCTTAATAAATAACCTATCGACAAAACCGTACACAGATGTTGAAAATGTACTATAGCTAATATAGTTAGGATAACAGATACAGCTATTTGAGTGTAACCTTTTTTATTTTAGACTAGCTTTTGCCCGCGGCTTCGCTCGCGTAAAAGTAGGTTAGTTTATATTAGAAACAGTACTTTTTAAAAACAAAATATAGCCAATGTTACTCGTTGATAATATAGCTTGCTAACGGTAAAAAAAAGAATCGGTTAAGTAGTATTCGAGTTAAATGCATATAAACAAACAAATAATAAAATCTTTCCTTTATATAATACTAGTGCCGACAGACGTTGTCCTGTACACACAAAAATAAAAATTATAAAGCTAACTTATCTTTTACGTTGGACCAAATTAGTTTTTTTTTTTTGCTCATCAAAATGACCACACTCCACCTGATGGTAAGCAGTCGTGTGGTCTAAGAGCAGTGGCCTCCCACATCGCCCCCACAGTAGCCGAGGCGATGTTGAGGTCTCTACTTTGACGGCCTGAGAAGATGCTTTTTCACGCCCCGCTTAAAGAACCCAGGATTGAAGGAAGAAGGAAACACGTGCCTTGGCAGAGAATTCCATGCTTTGGTCGTTCGGCAGAGATATGAGGACCTAAACTTTTTGGTACGCGCTCTAATCGACTCTACCGTGTAAGGATGGCATCTGAGCCCAGCACGCGTTGTTCTGGATAGGAAAGGGGAAGGCGGGATAAGGTGGAATAACTCTTCAGAGCACTCCCCGTGGTATATTCTGTAGAAACATGCCAATGAGGCAATGTCCCTACGGAGTTGCAGAGGTTCCAGTGAACTCGTGACCTCTGGATCTCCGATGATACGGACAGCCCGCCGCTGTAACCGGTCGAGAGCGTCCAGCAAGTACTGCGCGGAGCCATCCCAAAGATGAGAACAGTACTCCACGCAAGGGCGCACTTGTGCCTTATACAATAGGCACAGTTGCCCAGGCGTGAAGAACCGCCTCACCCTGTTCAGAACTCCGAGTTTTCGCGAAGCTTGCTTAATGACGCTCTCGATATAGGTTTTCTGATTAAGGGAGCGGCAAAGATCCATACCTAAGATGGAGAGACTGTCACGTATCACCAGAGGAGTGTTCTTCAGAGAAGGGAGGGGAAGGAACGAAGACTTTTTTGTTGAGAACGCGCATGCCTGGGTCTTCTTGGCGTTGAACTCGACCAAGTTCTTGGCACCCCATTCATAGATGCGGTCCAAGGTCTGGTCAAGTTCAACGACAAGATTCTGCCTTTTCCCCTCAACCTCAGCCTGTTTGGCCCCAGGATGTCCGAGATATCGCCCATGCACGGAGATATTTACGAAAGTTATTATTATATATATTATAAGAAAATATTTACGAGAGATAGTTACGAAGTTTGATTAAAGTCGGTTCAGTAGTTTTAGAGTTTATTCCAAACATATGTATGTACATCGTGACACGAGATTTTTATATAATTATTAAGATTATATGCGACGATAGCTCGTGGTGAAATAAATAAGCAGTGGACTGTATAAAAGGATATATTATAATGTAATATAAATTACAATATATTAGAAAACGCGAGCGCGTGTTTTGTCAAAGAAAGTTATTATTATTTACGTCGGTATTATATAATTAATACCTACAGCACAATGCAACTCGTTTGTAAAATTTTCATCAGTGGAAGCCCTAAAGCTTCAATATACTAACGTGTAATAACTACTTCAATAGTACGTAATGCAGGTACAATTCCCAACTACAAGTTTCAATTAGCAATCAGAAATGAGCTTTCAACCACCGATATAACAAAGTGATGGAACTGATGGGAAGTTGGATAATGATTAGAGCGGTTTTTTTTATTTTTATTTATTTATTATAACTTTGAAGTACAGTCTTTTACAAATATATAATGTCCCACAAAACCGGTTTAGCGGTTTAACTGTGGGTGAGTTGCATTTTATATAACTAATTTTAGCCTATGTTATACGTATATATTAATACAATACTGTAGATTTATATTAAATCCTTACAAACTAAGTTTCTAAAGACAACATATACTTATTAAGTTTCTTTTTAAACCTTAGTCTATTATAGAGAGGTACTGCGAGCACATATACCAATATAACATAGTTATACACGTTCATGAAGACAGCTCGTCCTATAATTGCGTGATTCATGTTAACAATAATCCAGGCTAATATAAGCGTTTGGACATCTAGACATAACAAAGCAACGTTTGGCGACATGAATGCTGGCCAATTATCAAATAAATATTAAATACGTAGGGGCTTCGACAACTCTTTGTATATTGAAGAGTAAGTATAACGGCGGCGAGTTGAGAGCTTAGTCAGTCCTAAAATAAAAAACTAGCAATGCTAAGTTTGCTGGCATTACGTTTTTTTGTTTTATTATTCATTCCCATAGCAATGCCTGCTTACCAGTGGAATGTAATTTTTATTACTATCATACGTCTCACGGTATGCGCTTAACCTAACCGGTTAGCTGACTGACTGACTAGTTTAGGTTTGTATGCTCTACTAAATAACAGCGACAGAACTAAATTTAATGATGAATGTAAACCCTCGTACCTACTTCCCCCCAGCCAGCAGCAACGAAAACAGCCAATTAAACTTTTACGAAACTGCGACGTTAGGAAATTTCAACCAGAGACATCTGAATACAACAAAATTACTAATTCCTTTTTAGTGCAAAATGTTCAAACTTATGAATGTTTTTGTGGAACTAAACTAAATATATAATTGTATAACAATTAATAATCGCCACATGCTCACAATTGTAGTTGAATTTTAAACCTCAGTATTTTGCCTTACGTGCTTCTGAGCGAATCTTATGGCACCTGTAGTCTTTGATCTATCTTGTAAGAGAGGGAAACATGTGCGGCCTACATTCCATCTAAGTAGACACTAAAACCAGTACAAGTAATACTGTACGTACGTATAGTCATCAACCGCTAAGAGCGAATGGCATAAACATTTAGCACGAAATAATAGTGCCTAATGTTTTGCTGGTACATAATAATATTAGTACGCTACCCTTACATTGTTATCAAACGTAATACAATCAACCGATCAAGTGCACCGTATGAACTATAATTTGGAGCACTAATTACCCCATTATTTGAGCTCCTCTGTAAAGTGACCCGATACCACATGCCGCATCATTAAATACGAGACATTGACTATATGATACATATAATCGAATTTGTAATATAATGACTGAGGACTCAACAAACCTGAGGCCAAAAAACAACTTCTTCAGTTGCCTCCAAATAAGATTGTTGCTTACATTTTCCTTTAGTCACCCTCATAAATATAATCATTGTGTTTTTTAGGGTTTTGCATTTCATCTTATAACGAAGCACCAATGCCAATTATAAAAGCATGGTTATCCTCCTTGTAAGACATGTTGAGTAATATTAGAATTTAGCTAAAGGAGACGTGCAAATGTAATGTGCACATTGAATTTCAAGATTTTACTTTGGACTCTACTTTTTATTAATAATCGTAAAAGCGGTAGCACAAGGTTTATAAAAATACATGTAGGGTTTTGATTTGATCTGTGTTCGGAGTTGGTAACCACATGAGGATTTCTTCATTATTTATTCAAGAAGAATCAATGTAATCTTGTGTCTAACCTCCATTTCTTATAAATACTTGGCACCAAAGAAAACTCAAGTTCACCTTCGGCGCTTTAATATAAATTCGCATGTTCATTACCACGCCACGGCGCGGCGCGGCGCCGGCGGCGGCGGCACGATGAAACTTCTCGCGCGCCACCATTCATATAAATGTTACTTTCAGAAACTTTCGTATTATTTTTCTAGTCTCATCATAGATCTGAAACATTATATTTTGTCTTTATGTGCGCAAAATTAATTGTGTCTATTTATATTCTGTGTATCGTCATAAATTCAAATTGAAAAGGAGCTCTACTTTGGTATTAGTTTAGCGTCTATTAGACGATGTCACAACAATTTCCTTTCTTCCCTCTTACCCGCAGGTGATTGCATTAAGTTCGTTTACTTCCACTCAAGAAAATGGCGTTAAATTACACTTGCTTCTAGGACATGCTATCCTAGAAGCAAGTGAAATTTTTAAAACGTTTTTTGAAACTTAACTCATAGAGTGATTGAATAGATGCAGTGTCTCGAGAGTTTGTGTTTGTTATAGAAGAAGTTAATCAAGCACGACAAATTCCTTAACGTCTGCTACTTAGCATATAATTTACCGAAACAACTATCTAAAACAAAAATAATACAGAAACTTACTTAAACTTTTTATTGCACTAAATGTGCAACAAGTTGCGTCTACACGGACACTAGAATAAAGATTTGGAAAAGCTAAACCGACACATCCACCACTAAATTTTGTTAGTGTCAAAAAAGAAGCAAAAGCTGCAACGATGGTCCAAGCGCGTAATTGTATTTTCTGCAACGTGGTTGTTCGGCGCAAGGGATAATTGACACGACCATTTTGCTGTAATTTTTCCAACTACCATACACCTTAGTATACTTTATGTAAGGAAAAATGTTGTTGGAACATTTCAAAGTTTATGATAAAATATCGGTCAAGTGCAAGTCGACCTTGTGCAGTCAGTATTTCATACCGCGATTCATGGAATAACCGCAAAGCTGAACTTGATTTCTTGTGTTGTTTGCCAAAGGTTTTATTAAAGTTAGTTGCATAAATTGGTGATATTAAAGTGAGAGTAAAAGTAGATGTTTAAAGAATATTTTCATGAGCATTTATTATAAGACGCTATCTATACAAATAGATAAAATTCTGTTTGTAAAAGGTTCTGTTTGTAATGTCAAAATAACAGCTTTTTATCTAATGCATATGAAAGTATATAAGGTACATATACGAAAATATATATTTTTTAAATTTTTGTCTGTCTGTCTGTTTGTGCCGGCTAATCTCCGAAACGGCTGAACCGATTTTTACGGGACTTTTACTGGCAGATAGCTGATGTTATAAGGAGTTACTTAGGCTACTTCGATTTTAGAAAAAAAAATAGGTTTCCGCGGAGACAAACACTTTTTAGTTAAAATCTACGCGGACGAAGTCGCAGCTAAGAGCTAGTTAGAAATACAACCACTGTAGTAAAAGATTTTGCAGAAAATTTGTTATTATGCTTACTTAGTCACTGGAGGGTCGGGTAGAGACTACGGATAACCATTTACATTTTCCTGAGATGTTTTTTGGAACATTCTCTCTCGTCACATTCTTATTGCACGGTCTCCTAAAGTCAGGAATAATAATGAAATGCTTAGGTATTTTAAAATAAGCTAAACACAAAGACATCGAGATAAGAAAATTACAAAATAAATAAAACGGCAGAACGTGTTAAGTTTGAACAAGTTTGTTCGTCTTGCTACAAATGTTTGTTAAATCTATACTTTACTCTACATAACTATATATATAAACTACCTATATCTATATATATAAAAATCTTGACCTATTTTTATGAATTTTATGTATATTTGTTACGTATGAGAATAGATCGTAAAGTATACCTATTTCATACGCTAGGTCAGCTAATAATAATATAAATATGCTAACTATAAAACTATACATATATCTAGAGTCTACTCAATATAATGTTATAGAACATACGCGACCTCTATCTCCTAATTACCTGATTTTATCCCCTAATTTCAAGCCTTAAATTCATAATAATGTCCAGTGACGTTATTATGAATAAAGCAGTTATTATGAATAAATAAATAAAGCGAGACATGTACCTTTATTTTTATAGACCTCATAAATTTTACAATTTGGTAGACAAACGCTTGTGATAGGCAAAATAGACTTAATATTCAATCTATCTTAGTTTGGACACTATTAGGTCAGGGACACGGTAACAGTATGTTTAAAATAATTTTGTAATTAGTAAAAATATCAACATAGCCAACGCGACTATTGTATATAACCATAAAAAGTGAATATTGGTTTAGTCTTACTATTTTGTGATATATATCCACATTTTGCTAATAAAAGAGTATAATATTGTGTTAGTACACAGATTTAAAATATCGAATACATCGTCATTATTTTCTTATGGTATGTAGTAATCCTTACTTAATATTATAAATTCGAAAGTAACTCTATATGTATGTCTGTTACTTTTTTACGACTAAACCATTTAGCCGATTTAGATGAAATTCGGTACAGATATAGTTTAAGGCACATAGGCTACTTTTTATTGATGTACTACGCGGGCGGAGCCGCGCGCAAAAGATAGTTAAATATAAAACAGTAGATATACTTAGTGAAAATAAATAATAATAATATATTCTACCACATACACACAACACCATCTAGCCCAAACTAAGCAGAGCTTGTACTATGGGTACCTACTAGACAATGGATAGACATACATATATACTTTTTTTCTTGTAAATACATACATATTATACATAGAAAAAGAAAATAATAATAATAATTTCTGTAATATAAAAGAATTGTATATTACAAAAATTTACGCCGTTTAACTGAACTGCTATCACCGATATTTGATTAGAAAGCTCTAAGCGGCCTAACTTTAAACAAAAGGAGGTGCCGTTACAACAAAGCTACTAATTACCTAAGATAACAATTTCAATTACACTCGCATATTATTATAACAAAGACAACAAATAAAACCTATTGTTACTAACTGAAATGCGACGGACGAATTTTAATTAAGTAAATGAAGAGAGAACTTGTCACATATTAAGTATTCATAATGAAAACTAAATGACAGATGGTCATGAATATGGAATGCTTTTAGCGCACTATATTGAAGATGCTGCTGTCATACTAAATGCAACAAGTGTCAATATATCACCTGAACTCAACTGAAAATCGACAAGCCATCTACTTATATAATTTAATAAGTATCGTAAGCGGAAGCGCTTGTATGCGCACGGATCACAAGCAGAACCTTAATCCCTTTACGGTCGAAATTGCATTTTGTTGCTGATTGAATTATTTTACTCTACTTTATAATATTACATTCGGGTAGGTAGTATGCTTCACGTATGAAATTACCGGCAAACATCTACAACCTACGTTTTCCCAAAGCACTTTAAAAATAGCATGCCTATTTCATGCTATGCGATTTAAACGACACAATCACTAAATAAATATAGCTTAAATTAACTTTATGACAGATAAAATTATATCGGCAACTGACAACATTGAAATTTTTTATGTGTCTAAATTTGGATCTGAATTTTAATGTGACAGAAAGTTTGTTTATTCTATTACTTTAAGATTCCTCTGAGTTGAGGTAATAAAACTAGCACAACCTTAAGTAAAGCCTTTTAGTACGTTCAGATTAAAGCAACTTCTAAAGAAAAAACAACCTACATAATACTCATATATATAGTTTAAGCACGCTGAGAAGATTTTTAAACTACCCTACAATATATCTAGTACAATGCGTGAAGCGCATCGAGTGCTAGTTAACCAACACTTCACTCGCTTTTCTCGTTAAGAAAACACCTACTTTATGGCTACCCTCGTTTTCATTTTCCTCTACCATCGCAAACACAATAGACACGAAGTGAACCTAAAGGAATAAGTGCACAAATGAAATATGACGAACATAAAGCTCCTCCGGCGACGTTATGTATTCCTCAGAATCATTGAAAATGGTGGCTTCTCGAGTGGGAAAGAATTGTAACCATCATACTAAGCTTTCAGTTTCATAGCTCTGGAGAGTAATATCGTTAAGACCCTTAACATGTTTCTGCAGTTGTAAGCTCGGTGTTTTGGAATGGTCTTAACTTATGAAACACTACATTTTAGTATTATCTGGGGCCACGTTCACGGGTCCAACTAAAAATACTCGTCCACAATTTCATCGACTTTAGTCACGATAGACGATATTTTGTCCTTTACCATCAACACAATGTTAGCGAGGGACGACACTATATCATTGTAGATATTGTCAGACAAAGATGTCGGACCCTGATATGACAAATGGCAACGATTCGCGAAAAGCCAATGTCAGCAGATGAAAGATAGAAGAGGATAGGTTGGGTGGTGTCACGTAATTGCCATTCGTCAAAAAAATTTATATCATTTAAAAAAATATTAGGGTAGGGGAAATATACTTTCAATATTTTTATGAATGCCGAATGTACGATACGTAAATTAAATAAAGAATGTACAACAAAGGCACAACAAAGGTTCCGACACAATTGGCAGAACATTGCAATAAAATATATATATCTATATTTTAAATAAAACTGTACCGAAGTGAATAAATATTTGGGCAGCTACAGACAGAATACACCCATACGTTTGTCATTTTCTTTTTCGGCACTGGTTCTATTGATCCAATAAAGCCGCGACTAAACCTGTGGCCCTCCCAGTTTATCCTGTACAGTTGTATTATTTTATTTGGTTCTATTTTGCATATTCATTTTGTCCGATCGGCGAGCAAACAGCTTTTAAACAAACGCACAGTGTAAACGTCCGTCCTCGTTAACTACTCGTTTGAAAAGTTAATAAATTCAGTTAAGTTTTTATTGTATATTGGACGATTGAGCAATTAAATAGAAATACACACGCGTATATTATATATGTATATGATATACTCGACAAGATCACACATTTTATCGTTATTTGCAGAGAGTTGCATTACTTTTAAATTAGTTTGAATGTTAGTTTTACACAAAATTTATATCCAATTCGAAAGCATGATTTTGTGAAAAAGGTATCAAATATTTATTAATATTTTATTATACTTATTTGTAGGTATCAAGAGTGTTTAGCTACCAAATTTAGTTAATTTAAATTATTTTAGGAAAAACGTGTAGATTTTAGAATTTAAGGCTTTTATTGTTGATTATAAGAAATATCAGTGAACGTTATACATATATTTTTTTTTAAAAGTATAATTATGTTGGCATAAGCGTATATAGATTTTTATAACTGATCATTTAATTTACGCATTTCTCATATATATTTATGAATAAAAGAACTGCAATGTCCTTACTTATTTTATTGTACAATACTGGCAATTTGTCAAGTAATTCATTGTTATATTACGATTTATACATTTGTCATGTCAATAATATTATTACTGCGTATGCGAATGCTTATAGAAAACAAATGTGGCACCTATCCGCGCCGTCGTCGGGTAATTATAATGCATTAATAATACAATGTAGTACATTATAAATTCAAGCGCGGCTCGAGTGCCAATATTGACACTTACTCATTGACATTATTAATGACAACCATAACCGTCGTGTAAGTGCTGACGCCTGGCAATTATTATTGTATTTAACAACGTTGCTGATGAAAAATGGCTACCGAAATTGAAATTTTCGTCGTAACTATTAAAGCAATCAGTGTGTATATTACTGTAAGATACATAAATACAATACTGTGTCGCCAACATAAAGTGTGACGGAGTAGAAAAAAGATAACTACCTCAACGCATGTTTAAGCAATTAAGTTGACTAGTTTAATCTTAGTACCTACTTTTCCATATGAGAAAATAAGGTGACGCTAGCGGCCAGACCGCAATTTGTACCCATAGAGTATAAGACAATTTCGAGTGACTGTAAAATGTCATGTTAAAACCGATAGTGGCTTTGGATCTCTCGGTACTATTATTGGAGCTATAACGTAGCCCACCTTTCAGATAATATTAAAGGGCTCGGAGTAATGGTCGACTAACCTACCCACACACTATATAGTAAATAAATACCTACTGATCTACGGTCATTGCAGGTAAGAAGACTTTTACCTCGTTAAATGGGCGGCGGTACATATCCCAGTAGTCCCATTTCCATAGAAATGTTGTACGCGCAATTTTCTTAGAAAATTTTCAGCTTAGAAAAGACTGTCAACTTACAGTGTGCGAGACATTTTTGTCGCCGTTTATACGGTTTTTATAGCGTTGATGACGCATGCGCACCTCTAGGAACAGATTCTGGTGGAAACTATATCGCCTGGAGATATCGAAACGTGTGAAAGAATATATAATGTTCGATAGATAACTGTTTGTATATATTTATTCCGAAGATCTTTGTACACGTAAATATGCACGTATAATAAGTAAATATGATATATTATAATATAGAATATGTGTTTATTGGAACGTCACGAAGAACACGGCTTTGTGTAAGAACATATATTTATATAGACCTAATAATAATAGACATGATAACATAATGTAGCAACGCTCCGTACGTTCCATAGCAGCGTAGCCGACACGCCGAGTGTTCTGGGGCTCTCCGCGTTCTCTTTTGAGGGGAATTATGATTCAATTGTTTGAATTTTCTCCTATTTGTGGTAACTCTTTTAATAGGTATAGGTATACATAGGACTTTGTATTCGTAATACAAACGTTTAATATTCATTAGTAAAGGATTATGTTACTCACGCACCGCCTCACCATTTTTAAAGATTATTGTAAGTATTCTTTTTCGTAAAATTTTACTAATTGTTTTTAATTTATAATAAATGCTACTCGTTCTGGGAATAGTAAGCTACCGATTTTGGGAATTCTAGCGTACAGATAAATGACAAATAAACTAAGAAGACATGCGCAGTATAAATAAGAAATACATCACGTGTGATCGCCTTTTACTATATATTTTGGCAAGATGTATTTGGCGCACAGTAATTAAATATGTACCCAGAGCACTTATCTAATTTGTACAGAGAAGTGGATGATTTTCAGTTCGATCGGACAGGATAGGTTGCTTCAACAAACGCTCGCTCTGTGAATATCTATGTACCGATGATTCCCTGTGGTTTACGATTTTACAATCTAACTTTAGAATATAAACCAGATGGCCGGCTACAACACTCAATAGAAATATTTGAACACACTTTAAACACAGATCATATACGTAGGACGATGGAAAAATTACAAGGATATTCGAAAATTGAAACAATAGCGTTAAAAAATAAAATTAAATAAAAAAAATACTTTAAAAAGTTTTCAAAGTGTGAAACATTCGCCGTGGTCGCTCGATTATAACGCAATAATAAAATAAAGTTAAGCGTTTAAAAAGTAGACTTACCTAAAGTTTCGCTGCTCTGAATTGATCAAATACGTTAGCGGAGCCTGCTGCGGCTCGGAGGTGTGCTCGCGGATGCGTGTGTCGCGTTATCAATTAGCTTCGGTGAGCATGATCGCGCGGATGAAATAAATATACACGGCGCGTAAACAGTGCACAGCAAGGCCGGCGCCGACGGCGACCACTGGACGAATACCTATCCCGAGAGAACGTCGCGTCGTGCACGAGCGGGCACACGAAACGCTCAGATCGATACCGGCTCTGCCGCGCGCTCCCTTTCCAGTTCCCAACTATCCACGGCGGACCCGAACGGCGACTGCAACTACTGAACTGGCGGGCATAGGACGCACCAATGACTAAAGGAACGGACGCATCAGTCACTATCCCGACTCTGACGACGTGCCGATACAATGTACGCTACTTTGCACCGCATATCATTTCAAATCATGACGTAGTAGGGACGCATGAGAATCGCGCTAGGCATGCGCAATGAGAGATAGGCGCGGCGGCGCGAGCCGTGCCGAGTCGGTGGAGGCGATGGTGGCATCGACGGGCGGTATGGAACAAAGAGAAGCCACGTCACGCCGCTCTACTGGTGCTGGATGAGGGTAACAGCGCGGGCCGCCGCGCGCCGTCCCGTCGAACGCGACCTCACCGCGCGTATCAAACGCACGCAACACCATCGATCATAGGCACGCATAGCTCGCGACCTCCACACCACATTGCTAACCAACCTACTTTGCATATCGATTGCCGCTGCTCCTTACATTTTACCACGATTCAAATCACCCAAAAATCATAGCGAAACTGTAGGAGATGTAGTTCGCAGAAACATTACAAACAATATATTAAACCAAGTCCTGCGGAGTTCTCACGAGGATGCTGGCATAGCCGTCTACATCGAGTATTTAAACAGTTATAAGAAAAGGCAGATATAACTTTTAATTAAGCCGACTTAAGAACTGTTATAAAAGTACCTACTAAGCACTCGGCCACTTCTACTCTAAGTATTTCTGATTTATTTAACTACACTATTGGAAGTATAATAAAAGTATGGTGCGATGGTAGTAGTAACCATAAAACTAGGAAGCCAATTAAATCGTACATTTTCTGTATTTAGTAAAGTCACTTAAAATTACAGTGCTCATTAAAATGTACCAGTTGTAATTATTACTTTCATTAGTTAAACAAAAGAATAAGTATCCTTATTTCTATATTATGGCAATAATACATGTAATAAGAAACCATCAAAGAGTATATTATTTAAAGTAGCACGTACAAAACAGCTATGCCATTATAATCTATAGAGTCGGCGACATTAAGGTCCGAATGTGTTACGCGCGGTAAACATCGAAAAATATTTTGACATCTTAAAAAATAATTACAAAGGTAACCAATAATATACTATTATTTAATAAGTATAATATACATAATGTTAATATTACACGATTTGTGCAATGCTTCACTTTGCAATAACTTTGTTAGTTGGTTGGTTGCTGAATAAAACCAAGTCACCGTAAATCCAATCCAATATAAACATTTTTTTTATACTGTTATACACAATTATTATTATAACCCGATAATAATAATAGCTCCGCAAAAATTTCCACATATCGCTCCTACCATTAAAAGACGAATCGAACGACGTCCCATGTATTAAAATATATGAAGCCTTTTTAGGCTAGAGAGCAACGCCAAAAAATAATAATGATATAGCCCCCAAACTATATCTACTAGAAAATTCCACAGCAAAATTGTACTTTGACCGAGCTATACTTACTGATCGAACTATAACTAATAGACCAGACATAACGTTAATTAATAAAACAACCAAAACCGGATACCCTATAGACATCGCCGTACCAAACACACACAACTTACAGACCACAATAGCAGAAAAACTTAGTAAATATATTGAACTAAAAGATGAAATAACTCGAATATGGCATTTACAAAAAGTTATCATTATCCCTATAGTTCTCTCAACCACCATAACAAAGCAACTACACCAATCCTTTAAAACCTTAAACTTACCACCAAAAACTTACTATCTTCTGCAAAAAGCAGTAATACTAAACACGTGCCGATTCTTACAATGCGAACCGAATAACACGCCATCACTAACACACGTAACCACTTCGTCCACTATCACAAACTAATACTAAACTAGCCTGATGTATACTTGGCTTAGGCCCGTGCCATCAGTTTCTTACCGGCTAGCCGAGAAAAATAAAATGAAAAAGAAATAATAATAATAATGTTTATTGTCACTCATAAATCTTTACAAAATGCTCTTATTTTTAAAATGGTAAATATATGTAGTGAGCAGTAAAAATGCATACCTACCCATTTCAAAACTAATATGGTATAAGCTGGTAATTGACGCCATTTAACGAAAATCGTTACCAGAACTGTTAACTAGTTTATTTATATCGTAATAGATGGCGTGCACTACTATAAAATAAAAAGAATATTTCTTAGTAACTCGATTTTTTATGAATTTACTTTTAACCAAATTTTTTATCTCTTTTTATAATAGTTTATTTAAAATAAGAACACATTTCAGGGTAAAACAAGAAGTAAAGAATTACAATGAATTTATAAATTTATAGTGGGTAGTTTATTTTATAGATACTTTCGATGAGTCGTTATTCTGTTCATACGCAAACATTATTCTGTCCCTATGTTCGAGTGCCTTTTCGGTTGAGATTATAATTTCACATAAATTTCACCTATTTACTAAAATAGGTAAGTACGCGTTGCAATATTTATAAAACAACGCCATCTAGTTAATTTATATTAATTTTGGACCTTAAGGTATCCATGCACTATTACAGGTGATTGTACATACTTCTGAAATCATTACCCGACAGACGACGTCAGGCAAAAACATCATCTTTTTGTCATAATACATAGTTCTATATTAAATATTTTTCTAACATCTATAAACAGTATAGGATACGAGTAAGGACCTCGTCAAAAATAATAACATGTGACGGTAGGCGACTTTGTAGAGAACCTACTGTCCATTATACATTCTCACGTACTACAAACATAAAACAACATAAAAGTACATTGCAACGATAAAGATACACTCGAATATGCAAATGCTCGTGTGTAAGCCGAAACTGTGTCTTATATAGCGAGTATTCATTCAATGCTGGCTGTATTTTAAGCCGATGCGCTATTGACACCGTCGCGCGTCGTGGCTGTCTCGTCGACAACACCGGTTATAGTATGCCACGAATTTCTCGCCAACGTCTATCGGGTTGGACCTGCACAGAACTGCAGGCTTTGTCTATAAATAATCCGTTAACAACAGAGTATTTAAGGTTCTGCAACGTTAAGATTTACGTAATGTTACTAATTTATATGCCTTGCCCAAAGCTCGGATTTCGACACAACATTTTTTTATTGTGTCTGGTTTACAGCTAATTGACTCATTAAAAGATAGAAAAATGTCGACCGCAAATACAATAATCGTCATGGCAAACAGACATCGTTGAAGACGGTTATAGATATTTTACAATATACATATAATATAATACCTCTACCCCTTGTCATTACAAGTATTAAGATGAATTTAGCCGAACACTCCATTTATCAAAATTGTTTAAGGCTTTTAGGCTACCAAAGGTACTACAGAAATTGGTATACATACATACACAATTTATAAGGGCCTCCTGATGGTTGGGAAAAGGTAAAAGTATGACGGCATGTATGGATCATGACGGCCCAGTTTGATGTCCAGGTATGGGTAAAAATGTCGGGTAAAAATTTTATAACATGACATTTGGATAATCGTTAATCTATATTAATATTAGAAAAAGAAAATATTTGCATTTTATACATACGTTAGTATAGGTATTTGTTTGTAATGATAATGAATATTATCAAAAAATACTAGATCCATTTTAGTGACCTTTGCCATTCGAAAGCTACTTTATTCAGGAGTAACATAGACTATATAACATCATGCTTCGAGCCACGGAAGCGGAGTAGTAATCATAAACGTGGGTGAAGCCGCAGGCGACAGCTAGTATGTAACAAACGTATAAAGGATTAAATTATCAAAAATACAGGTGACATAAGCCTGGATATCCTCTCAAAATTATAAGGACGTGATGCTATTAATTAAAGCGAATGTAAAATATGCTGTCAGTTTACAACAACATGAATATTGATGTTCGAGCTTCCATAATATTAAGTTGATCCCAATATTATGTAAATGCAAATAGTACATTTTTATATTTTAATCTTTTTAATTAAAACAAGTATTTGATGTGTTAATAAAGTGCAAAATATTTTAAATGATTTGTTAAGTATCAAAGACATTAAAAGTTCGATTACTATGCATTTATTAATTAATTAACAAATTAACTATTAGTGCAGAATTCACTGCAAATAAACTTAAATGAAATGATAATTGTTACGTATAAAATTCTTAGACGATTCTGTTATTCGAATTAATATTCGAATAGTTTCAGATATTTTATTCGAATGTCGGTAAAATTATATTAACAATGAAAAGTACCATATAATTATACGTGGTGTGGTACGTACCACATCACGTATAATTATTACACGTATTAATTCGAGCCATATAATTCTACATCATACTAAGTATGATTAATTTTGAAAACAAGCGCGAATAATACAGCTTCTACTAATAAATCAAATTTAGAATGCAAGATTGTACAATTTTCGATTCATTCGATTATTTTTTGATAACAATCACTCATCGCTAATCCCAACTAGCTATTTGCGACTGTGAATGATTTTATAACTATACTAATTAGTAAGTATCTGTTAATATTCTCAGGTATAGAAGATAGAAATTCTTGGGATTGAACTGCTCTCCCCTACAGGATATTTCTAAACATATTATTTAAGTTTGATTTATCATGTATGTTTGTTTTTAATCGTAAGCTCGAATGCTTTAGCGGCGAAGGTGAAATTTGCATGTCTGAAAAATCTTCATACTGTTCTCAAAAATGTTCGAAATCTATCAACGCACATTCAGTCAGTGACTATGACTTAATCCTTGCCATAATGAAAAAGACCCGTACTCAGCAGCAGATAGTACCCCGTGCCCACTGTATAAACAGGGCCGATATTATTTAAACATAATAAATGGTTAATAATGTCAAGTTTATATGCGTACAAGAAGGAGTCTTGGGCCCTTTATCTCGTTACGAATCAGGTCAACTTGCTGCAATATCGGAATCCCCACCCATTTTTTTTACGTGGGGAAATGCGCCTGATGCATACCCCTTCGCTACAAGGGGAGGCCCCAACATTGCTGTGTTGATCCGGAAACACATTTCGTTCGTTGTTCAAGTGTTCAACCGGCTCGAGTCAAAAGATTTGATAAGTGTCCAATTATGCCGCGCGAAAATTGCCAAGTTGTTTCGAAAATAACACAATCCATATACATCGCTCGACAGTCCAACTGCATTCAACCGAAAGATTTAATATGAATGAACTTATTTGTATGATTACATAAGATTTTAGTACTCAAAATAGCACATCTTTAATACGTACATATAGTATACAGCAGCCCTTATTGTGACTAAAACCTGTGGAGCTCGAATGTTTTATTTAACAATCGGACCGTATGCAAACAAGTACATTCTATCTATAGATAAACTGTAGGTTCTAGGGCATACGACGGCATGTGTACATACGTGTGAATAATAGATACGAGAGCACGCGAGTTGCACTCGGCGATCTTGGTCATGCTTGTGCATTTTATAAGGTCAAACCAGGTTCGCGCACTTATTTTTTTATCTTTTAGATAGATTTATAGGTATTGGTTGTTAACAAGCATTTATTACTTCGTCGATCTCGAGGCATAAAGGTTAAGTCACTTGTGATATTTTGCTATGCTATTCTTCTAAATACAATTTCTTCGCTGTACGCAACCTAGAGCTCGCCATCGCGAGAGCCTTACGAGCGGTGATGCAAATTGTATTCACAACGGCATTTATGCTCGTCGACAAACTTAAAGAGTTCATCGCTGATTGTGCAACGTATTAGAGCTCGAAATCTCGTTTAACTAGAATATCTAAACCTGTAAGTTTTAGTAGGTAAAATAAAGTAAAATTGAGCGGCGCCCGTGGATTTTGCAAAATAAAAATGTGTGTCGAAAGGTCAATGTATCCGCTTTAAATAGTTTACCTCACGGCCATCACAGCCTGGAGCGCTGGTTAATCTAAGTTAATATAATATAATAATAATGTATATACTTGTATAATATATAATTGTACCAATGTAAAGTAATCTAATTTATCGGTATCGCGACATCGCTGTACCCTTGCTGTATTTTTTGCGTTTACCTATTAGAAAAATTAGTTCATCAGGCAAATGAAACGTGTCCTGTATTATAACAGGGTCTCCTTATTCATGAGCCCGTTGCCTGCGGTTTCACTAATTCACGGTTTGCATATAAGCCACCGGCTCATGAAAACAACTAAGTAATTGTTTTACTTTTGCTTAGAACTGTCGATAAATACATACCTAAAATATATTTATAACACTTTTATTATTCATATATTTTTAGTACCTACAAAGCCCAGCAAATAAAATAAAATATATGTCGGCAACATATTTGTCTTAACTTTCATAGCAGTACAAGCGTGATGTTATTGTCTATAACTTTGGCGCGCCTAAAGTTAAATAAACAGCAAACTGAATTTAAAACTAAGTATGCGATGTCGCATACTTTCGCTGTTCGAAATTCTTTAGTGAAATTGTTTACAGGTCAATGCAAAAGAAACATTAGTGAACTTTTATCTCTCCAAATCGATTAGTGTGAACAAGAGAGATTAAATACACGGCACTTACTAAAATTCTTCGCAACAATACTCTTCAATACTTTTTACATAAAAATAATAAACAAGTAGGTACTTACCCGTTCAGAATAAAAATAAAAGTGGTTTAAAACAAACGTAATTTTCTATTTAATTTCAAGTAAATTGCGCTCGCACTAATTATTAATACAAATACAAAAGTACATATGTATATTTGTTTGTTTATTTTTTGTTAATTCAATCACGTCGTTGAAGAAAATTAATAGAAATCTTACCGTGAGTTTTCATAACTCTCGACGCATCACGATACAATAGTTTGTCAGTATATATTTTTATGCATATTCAAAGCGTCTTCAGCAACAATGTCTGTGATAGCCGAAAGACATACCTATGATCAAATATTCAGAGATGTGTCTAGAGCTATAAAAGCTAAAGAATAATTGGCGATGGTGTCGCTAATATTTCTTAACAAAACCGACAACTGACTTACAGGTAAGAACCTAACGTAGACCACGTTAACCTTCAAGAACATATTGAAATAAAAGCTTGCGGATTAGGATAAATTAAATTATGAATAGTGGTCATCGCTACATTCTAAATACTTCCAACTAGCAACGAAACTATTAGAGTAAAGGCAAGAAAATACCATAACGAAAATATCTTAACAAAACCGTGACCGCTACATAGCACTGCGCGTATAGCGGTACTGAGTCAAAGTAATGTGAGTAGTTACTTTGTTGCGAAACTCGTGTGTCGGTCGCCATTACATTGCCCCTTGCTATAGTCATCTTCCTCCTGTCGTAAAGTCATGTAAATCGTATATATTTCATATTATCCAATATAGTATTCAGTGAAAGTTATTCCGGAGTTACTTTTATGTCCTACAAGAACACCCCTTTTGATTGGACAACAGTGACACAGTATATAAATACATACAACACACGAATACTTATAATATAATAGAGAAACAGTACTCTGAAGCGCGTCTTTATGTACCTACCTATCATTTTAGATTTATCGCGATTCGTAAAGCCGCGCGTTGCATCCACTTCTAAATTAAATCGTATTTATTTTCCATTTGCCTTACCGCTGAGAATAGAGTGCAAAAAATAGAGTGTAAAACCCTGACTTCATTTATTTAGCACTTGCTTTTGCCCGCGGCTTCGCTCGCGATAATTTAGAATTTGACAATCAATTCAGGTTGTACTCTGCTTGTAGTAATATAATTCAATCATGATTTGAAAGACACGGGCGCCATCTATTATCATAAGAACGTTATTGTTGTTTTCCTCGAGAACAGTCATTTTTTTCGGGATAAAAGGTAGCCTTTGTCGGTTTCTGTACACCTGACAAGGTATATGCAAAATGTCAGGATGATCGGTTCAGTGGTTTAGGCGTGAAAAGGTAACAAACAAACAAACTCATTTTCGCTTTTATAATATTAGTTAGGATTCACAAGTTTGAAATGGAGACTCAGATGTCAGTTAACACGACAATAGGTTTCCGCTCGGACCTTTCGGGTGCGGAACCTCGACTCGCTACCTGATACACAGAAGGACTTGCGTACTCATGGAAAAAGGATCTCTCGACATCCTTGTTAACATAATAATCTAAAATCTGACCTAAAACAATGTTTTAAGTATTCCCTGTCAGGAAAGCTATGTAAGGAATGGTACGTGAATTTACAGGCTACAGGAGGCATTTGCATATAAAAGCCTCACCTTAACTATGTGGTAAAAGGTCACTACAGCATAATATACCTATATGGCATCAAAAATTCACATTAAGTAATAGTCTTAGACTGGTTTCAGTACACGACTTCGTTCGCGTGGATTACAATTTGTTCACAACGTTATGTCCCATTTTATATACCAATAAAAACGTGGCTTAATTATTAAGTTTAACTTAAAGCTAATTATGAAAAGCGCATCAAATACCGCTCATTCGTTTTTACATGATGCAGGAATAAGCAGACAGCCTGACTTGTCACTTTAAAACAACTTATATGTTTAAACACGACCTCGTTGCAATTTTACAATAGTATAAAGATTAACTAAGAAGTCGCGAGTTTATTGCAGTTTATCGGGCAAAGATTCAAACTCCACTACGGTCCTATGATACTGCGACAGAAATTGCCAATAACATTCACTGTTATTTCACATTGATCAGTACAGGCCATTTTGACTAAAACACAACCAACATAAGCTGTAATTACAAAATGGCAGCAACGAACACAACATTGCCTGATACTACTTAATCATGGTTAGCGGGCGCACATTTTGTATTACAACATTTGGTACTCATTAAGTCTTGTTAGCAAAGGCAAACTTCTCTTCATATTCCAAAACATAGCTAAACAAACAATAGATGAGTTGCACATTGCGAATGCGCGGCATGAAAACTAATTAGACACAAGTTTCAACATATTCACTGTTCACTATCACGTTCGTATTACCGTGTGCCCCTTCAGAACCGGTCCAGTTGCATTTCCATGTTAGCTGATCAAGTTACACGTTCCACACAAATGAAATAATGCAAAAGTTGCAATATGAAATATCGATAGCGTTTCAACAAACAAATAGATACACAGAGCAGGAGTTTGAAATAGTATGATAAATATTGCATTTCTAGATGCGAGCGGGAGTTCTCGAACTAATTTTTAATTAGTACCTTTTGTTTTAGCAAGGCAAACCGAGCAGCAACGTCCAAACTTAAATACGTCACCGTTATACCCAAGGAATAATGAGACAATCACGATGGATATCGGCTTAAGCACAGATATAGTCTGTGGTGTTAAGCTTCGCACGGCAAGCAGTAACGCCAAAACGACATGGCACTGACGGAAATAAACCTTAAATAATTGTTGTAATCATTGATCTGGCATACGCTATGGTACTACTATAATCATATATAAACTTTATGATCATATATATTTAGTTGTCATTGTTTATGCTAATATTTATAATTATTCCATATTAAATTTTTCGTTAGATATAGATACTATTTTCATAAATAATTTTGTTAATGAATATCATATGGCCATAAATGTGTCATGCGCATTATCGCTACCTTAGTCTTATAATCAAATAATTAAAAGACTCTAAAATAGAATATAAAACTGTGTAAGCAATCCGCTGTAGAAACTTAAAAGAAACGAAAAGCATTGCATTTTTAAAGTAGGTATTCTGTTTTCTAATCCAAAGAAATAAAACAATATTAAATAGCAGACGCAATAAAATGTCATCTCAACCGGTTTATTTATTTTATAACTGGCTTTGAAGAGGAACTTAAAGAAAAGACCGCGGTTTCTTGTGTCGTGCCTTTATCCTAGATTTTATAAGATCGCTGGTATTCTGCTGGATCGAGAAATGTGATGTAGTAATCCAGAGTATTTTCTATACGGCAAGCTGGCTATGTAAAATATCTCAGATGCTGAGATTCTTACAACATTTTATGAATTCTGCAATATTATTTGTAATTTGCTTTATTACGTTGAAATCTCGGCATTTGGTATTGTAAAGTAGACAAAACTGACTAGAGATAGATCATTCATTAATTCATCATCATCTGAAACGCGAGTTTGACACTTGATAATGCATTTACATTTTGCAAGACGACCACTTAAATAATGTTTCACCCATAGAGTCAGATCCATTCTCGTGATTTGCAAATATAGCTATTTAGATGCGTCAATAAAAAGTTACGTATCACAGATACTTTTCAATAAAATACATAATATTATTTTATTGAAAGTATATTCTTATAATATTGTCTTCTGTTTACGCGAATGTTATTCATTGAGATTAAACTAATTTAATTATTTAATTAGCTTAAAAATTTGTAAAGTTTAATAGTGATTATAGTAGTGCAACAGTTTTTCAAAATTTTGTAATAGTGTCAAATAAACAACGCGATAAAATCCGTATATAGTAGTTTAATTTCAAAGTATATTCTTACTCAAAAGATCTTAATAGAGTAAGTTAAACGCATATATTAGATGTAGTAGTAAGTAAACCAGTAAGTACAGGTATAGCCTTTTACTTAGTAACTTAAAACAGTAATTGTCAAACCTATGACAGTCCAATTTGTATGAGACGCCACAGAACCGTTTGTGAGATTTGGTAATCAAAATGTGGCGACACAATTCATGCTGTACGTAATAATAAACCTATGCTACAATAACAAAGGCACTCAATGTTAACATTTTAAAGGCTAGCTTCAAAGTGTTTTTGTTATTTTAGAGCCGTATTAAAATTTTCAATAGACTGAATACTAGGACGAGAATTGTCTCTCGGAAGCCTTAAATTAAATTAGATAATTTATATGGAGGCTATTCAGGGAGAATATTCTCTTACTGACGGTTGTTATTATTTAAATTAATTATATAATATCAGGTAGCTAATGAACAAACAACACGGCGTTTCGTATTTATTAAACGTTTATGATTGGATAAATCTAGAGTGGTACCTATGTATTAAAGGAGGCAAAATAATAAAATATAAAAGAATCAGATTATTCCATCACTTTACTTAAGACGCCCAGTTATTTATTTTTACTAGACTGGAGATGTCGTACCTGAACCAACGATTCAAAGAAAGGAATGCTAAGAAATATCTGTGAAGGAATCAATTAAAATTTTATCTCACTGTGGTGGTGTTCTTTATTTATTTCCAAAACGTTGTAAGTTTAAGGTATATTTAATGATTGCATTCTTTGTGACACGAGAATTGCAATACATTTATAAGGCGATAGCTAAGGGATAAATCTTGGGGCCGACACAAAAGATCCCACTGGGTCGAAGTTTCGGTCTGTTCTGACTGGCCCCCACACATAATATAAGATAAACGAGGATGTAAGGACTGACGATTTGATTTTGTGCGACAATACTTCGAGACAACAAATAACGATAGCAGCATTTAATGAGAAAGTTTTCTATGTAATCTTTTTTATGTATCGAAGGGGCATCAAGTACCTACTTCATTTATCATTTATCCGTTCATGTCATTAACAACAATTTGCAAATCATATTTTTCCCTAAATATACAATGCGAAGGATTCTTTGCGTTGCTTTTGCTAAATAAAATTTAATTTAAAGTGTTCACGATAATATAAAACAGTTATATCAATAGTACCAACTTACGTGTACCGTTGCTTATTGCTGTATTTATAGAAATAAAATGGTGGCAACGAAAATTAACACTCCACATTTTGTTGTAACTTCTGCGAATATTACCTGGAAATAACCAAACAAAATGTTAACATACGCTGCAACAGTTTAATAAACAATAAATTGAGTTTAAAATGTACTATGGGTAGTATAGTTCAAAATGTACATTTAATATATGCAATGATTTTATTATTCTCGTGAAAATAGTGGTAGCGAAAATTTCGCGCTCGGTTATTCGAGTAAGATTTATTTCCGAACACGATTGAAATACGTATTGCATATTAAACGTTAATCTATTTAGTCGGTTTTATTTTAATTATTTTATTTATTAATGTTTTTGTTATAAGTTGGCTTAGATTAGACATGGTGACACGGTGTCTATCCTTAAGTTAGTAGCTATACTTTTATAACAAAAAGAAGTGCAATTCGTGGTAGGTCATATCGATTGGCTTAACAAGAATTTATATTCTAATCAATACTGGCAAGCAGTTAAAGCATACTTGAGCAATAAAAACGCCAGTTAGATATTCACCGTACAAAATCCATGACGACGATAGTGTGCAACACCTGTCATGTTCGTTATTCATTACCGGCGCCGGCGCCCGCTGGGCGGCGGGCGCGCTCTCCGATCACAATACCAACGGTAAACACCTGATCACGTGTATTTGTCACACGTAGGTACATTAACATTTTGCATTTTGAATTTTAATTCTTTTGGTTGGTTGCGTTTTATATCAATACTGGCTATTGCTTGCGGCTTCGCTCGGGAACAGTTCTTTTGATGAAAGATGCAGGTACCCTATGTTCATTTCTGTCCACCCCTGACAACATGTAAGCTAAATCTTATGATGGCCGGTCGTGTAGTTAAAGCGTAAAAGCGTAACTAACAAGTAAAGTAATAATAATAATATTCTACCACATACACACAACACTATCTAGCCCAAACTAAGCAGAGCTTGTACTATGGGTACTAGACAATGGATAAACATACACACACACATACTTTTTTTTGTAAATACTTACATATTATACATAGAAACATCCAGACCAAGACAAACATCCATGATCATGCACACAAATGTTTGACTTGTGCGGGAATCGAAGCCGCGACCGCAAGCGTCGCAGTCAGTTACACTAACGACTACGCCATCGAGGTCGTCACATCCGTATTTAAAATATTAGTGGGTACTACTTTTTCTTCGACTGCATTAAGAACTATGAGAATTAGAATCTACAATCGTCAGGGAAAATAACTAAAACAGACACGTTACTTAAGTGAATGAAGGATGTAGTCTGTATCAATGAATATTGGATGAGTTTCCATGTGCGGGCGGGCGGTATGAAACTTATAGCGATTTCCTGTTGAAGCTCCTCACGCAGAAACTTTCAAGTGCATCTTAAGTAACAGCAAATTACAAATATCGGAATAGTGCACACATACACATCCGACTCATAAGCCATTTCCGTAACCTATATCATAAGGGAGTCGTGCGACACTTGCGGGTACAAATCAAACCAATACTTTATATTTTCAAATACAACGTTTATATGTAAGTTAGCTATTGTTTGCTACAAATAAGAAAATAAGAGGCTCAATGGTTTAGAATTACATACAATAATGAGTTAACCTATATTTTATTATTATTGAGTCCCAGCGGAACTGACTATACAATGAACTTTTAATTATCTCTAATATTCTAAGACTTGACAGATTAAATATAACCAGATCTTGATACAACGAAAAAGGCATTATGTCAAAGCGCCGGCGTCAACATACGAATAAATAAACCAATGACTAAGTACACATAGTACCACATTTACTAGCATAATTCATCTGAACAAAAAATGCATGACATGAAATATATGACATTGCGAATATCTTGAAGTTGGCGTTCAAAACAGTTACATAATAAACAGGGCCAAACCACTACGGAAGTTAACCTATAAAAAGTATTTGTTGCAGTTTTAATTAGGAGTGGTGGTAGTTTAATATATTTTGGTACATTGGGACCTTTTCTACCAATAAGCATTTCAAACAATACCCTAAATACTAGTATTTATGCACTGTTTACTCTACGATATACTGATAATATTCTCAATAAATAAATATTGGTCTAAATATTTTGATATACCTACATATTGTTGTAGTATTACAAAGACTGCGTAACAATGATGTTTATCAAACATGTTTATTTATATTAAATTTCCATTAACTAAACTTGCATATAAAAACCGATTTTAATTGACCTTAAATACGAATCTAATACGACTATAAAAAATTGATATGTTGCAACAAAAAATAAAATGTATTATTACGACGACGCCGACGTCACGAAAAAGATAGTGTCATGTCGGGTACTATTCAAGATTTGGGTGACATAGGACTGGCGCACACAAAGGCTTGTTATAGATAATAGGTATTATAACAACCGTAGACTCCACGGAGCTTTGAATAGCGTATCGTCCTAAATTTTACTAGATATCGATTTTCAACTGCGATTCGTTCACCCACGCTTGTGGACAGCAAAATTTCTTATAAGATCTGGTAAGAAGTTTTAAATCTACCTATCGTGGGATTACATTTATTTGTTTGAAGTAGCTATAGTCTATTGCCTCGAGCGACTAACAATTAGGTATTGTGAATCATTGTAACTGATATGTTACGATATCTTAGCCGCTTAGACAGTCTATAGTCTAAACAGCTAAGTAAGCAAACGTTTAAAGAGGTAGACATAGTAGACTTAAGTGTAGGTATATTAGAGCTGAATTTAGTGCAGTGAGCACTTTGGCAGTTCATAGCGAATGAATCCTTTAAGCAAGGAAGCGTCATAGTGCCTTCTCGGTATGTACTCGTCAAGTTTATGACGTCATAAAGATGTGGTCGGGTAAATCAAAGGTCAATGATCTGTTACGTTCCATCCATTTAGATCGAATAAAACATTTTGTTTTTATTCTTAAACGATTAATTCTTTGTTTTTACTATTTATGAGTAGATATAGACATTTTGAAATTTTGTAGGTTTCAGTAAAAATGTATTTCATAATATTTATGTATTACCGAGCTCCTAGATATGACACTTATGTGCTTAGAGGAATATGTAATTAAGCACACACATATTATTTATGTGTGCGGTTAACCCATATTCAAAAAAGCTATTTATTAGTTGTAGACTGTAGTCCCGATGTACCACTTTCAAACATAAATGCATACGCTCAGTGTATCGGATTGTATTACATCCGCATTTCGTCATTTATGGTTTTAGGCCTCACGTAATACGTGGCGAGAGTATTGGCGTCTACCAGAAAAGTTCCAAACGCCATACTGGTACTGAGTATTTCTTGATAGAACTACCTAATAACAATCAAACCCGAGACGAATTACTACTACTAGTAGTAGTAAATGCTATACACATCTATCTTATTAAATGTCGCTGCACACCACTTTCATTTTAAATTATTTTAAGCATAAAAATGATTTAAACAGCTACAGTAATGTTATGCTATGTGAAAGGGTGACAGGTGGCATAACAACGCTTTTGAGCTGGTTTCAGATTTGTTAAGGATGCAAGAATTCTCATTTTAGATTCAGGCTATTTTTGCAAGTGGAAAAGGCTGAAATATTACCACAAAGGCTTTACGAGAAAAGATAGTTACGAATTTAACATATTATTTAGCTTCGCATTGATAATATAAATTTTATGGATTACATTGCGATTTATTATTCGCCATACCCCTGTACCCTTGCAACGCGTATGCGAATTCATGATAATTGGTCGAGTAGTTAAGGCGTGAAAGCTTAACAAACAAACATACAAACTCACATTCGCATTTATAATATTAGTTAGGATTTGAAGCTGTAGGTAAAACTTCAGCGCTTTTCCCTATAAAGTATAACTTAGCTATTTTGCGTGATACAAAGAGTCCACAGTTCAAGGCTAGCAACATGCCGAATGTTTTAGGCAAACTGAAAGAGTAACCATGCTTCTCTACGAATCGGGATGCAATTTGGCACGTACAAGTTTTAGATCAATATCTCAACCGAGTTCATAGACTGGACTGCTAGATTGAAAATTGTGCCAGCTCAAAGGTTTCTGTTTCGTGTACGGTGAAATTGATTGAAAAATTTAAGTTAAGAAAAGGGAATTTTGGTCACAAACGCGTTCATCCTTTATGGTACCTACAACATAGTAGTACTTCACTGAAAAATTCGACCGCTTATGCGCTTACAGAAATAGTGATGTAGAAATTTGTGGGGTAAGAATGTCTGGTACGAGGAAGCAATTTTATCTAGCTTTATCTACGCTTTGCGTCTGGCATAGGAATCACTAGACGAAGTCCGTACGCATTACACTATGGTTACTACCAATTCTAGGAGGCACAAATGTGAGGCCTTGAACAACTTAGACTAATAGTTTGTGATGCTTTAAGACATTATGCTTTATCATCTCAGCCGTATGCCGTCCTCTATTGTACATAGGCGTCCGCCTTGCACGGATATCAATGCTGTGTTACTAGCATATAAACAGCTCTCACGCTATATACGCAGTAGAAAAATCTCCTAAAATTTTCATTACCGACGCCAACTTTGTTAACCATGCTTCGTCATACCTCAGTCACTTCGAGAAATATACCTAGACCAAATAATACGTATACGTTAGATACTTGTCTAGTGTTCTGAGTAGTAATTCAGACACAAAACGCGAATTAAATCGTACGTTTACAAAGGTTACAATTGGCTCTCGAATCAACGATTTTTCAATGCATTCTGAAAAACTATTCTACATCAAATTCTTTCGACTGCCGGGAAATTAACTGAGAATCGTTGCACGCCAGTTACGATAGAAGCGCGAGTTCGAAATAATCTTTTCAGCAAATCCTTTTTGATCCGCAGTCTTTTATTCTATCGACTGTTTCAGTAAAAAAATAACCAGCCCTGTTATGTACAGCAAATATATCGAACTGAAAATATATTTGAACGGTGTCCGTTTCTGCCACGTATTTTCACAGTATAATATTATATTTTATCCGAAACTAGGAACATCATAGGTGCTGTTATTGCCAATTTATTATATCTAATGTCTCTTTGTGAGACAATGCGTAACTTGAGCGAATGTTCGTTACATTCATTCATATGGTCACGAGTTCAATGTAAGTGCTACCTACATCTATAAATCGGTTCCTACATAAATTACTGACACTTTGAGAAGTGTACGTGGCGAATTCTATTTATCCAGTCCTAGCTGTTGACCGTGACCTCGCTCGCGATCCTTCAAATCCTTCAAAGTAAAAATTCTTTATCCATTCCCAAGGTTCACGCAATCAACACACCAAGAATCGTCAGTGCTAAAGTCGTAAAAAGATACCGTACATGTCTAAGTAAATATGGATTGGCGACACTGTATCAAAAGTACGTTTATATTGATATTACTCGGTTTTATTCATTGCGTCTACGTATAGATATGTGATACTATCACATTACGCACTTCGTAATATTCGGTAGGTGTGGAGCGAGGTAGAGGGAACAAGATCGATCACAGAGCGCGGAGCGAGCCGCCGTAGGTACAGACAATTAATATCACTACAATAAAAAAATATAATTGCTGACTCGTAGCTTTTGTTCAGCTTCGCTGTTCAATTTTAACGAAGCGAACATGTTTAAACTAAACGACATATAAAATATCATAGGTTTCTGGATACTTTCGTCCAAAATGGCATTGTTAAAGAATTTGAATAGACAAAATATGCAAGACTTATACAATATTATCGCACAGTTTAAAAGATATGACAGACATAAATAAAGACATTAGTTTAATGTGTTCTAATAAGTGCACGAACATAAAATATATTATTCAGTGTAGTTGCTCCGCGTCTGGAAATCTCGTAGACATAACTTACATCCATTCTTTCTGCTCATTCTACGAGCATAAGTCTTGGAATACTGTACCATAGATGTTACCACCAAATACCAATTTTGAATATATAAACATTTGTAAGTATATTGTAAATTATATATATTATTTATAAATAGTAAAAGTCACATTTCTATATATATTAGGTACTTCAATCACGTCTTATGCCTACCAATAAATACCAAACTAATAAACATGTTTCGCTATACTTATCCTAACTAATAACCTAAATGCGAATGTGAGTTTGTTTATTATGTTAAAATTTCGCATAGACGTTGTTAGGTAATAAAAAAGGACATAGAGTACCTTTCATCCAGAAAAAGCACTTTAACTAACAGTTTTTTTTTATTTGGGTACATGTTCCTTATGCATCCCCACTCGCCACAAGTGGAGGCGAGAGGGTTATTTCGGGCTCTCCCGAGATTTCAGACCTACCGACTAAAACCACCACGGTGTGACAGCTCGCTGCTTCGTATGGTGGGTGGGTCGCTGGAACTGAACTCCTGGACAACGCCCTGGCACAACAGAGCGCGTCGCTCCGACTCAACGGCTGGCGGGTGGGAGATCTCTGTTCTCCCACCCGCGGCCTTCACTACGGCGGCATAAGGCTCGCATATCTTAACTAACCTAACCTAACCCACATTTACGCAAGTGTGACTGTGGGCAAAATCTAGTATCATTACATATTATATAACAGAGTCGCCCGCCGCGCGCCGCATCTGTCTGTCTGTTCGCGATAAATTCAAAAACTTCTGAACGGATTTTCATGCCGTTTTCACCAATGGACAGAGTGATTCATGAGGAACGTTTAGACGTATAATTTGTTAAGGTTTTGTACTACCCGTGCGAAGCCTGGGCGAGTCGCTAGTACTATATAAAAAGTCAACAGTTTTTTACTTATGAACCTCGTATGTAGGTAGTTTACTCACATCCCGTGTGTCAAATAAGTACAGTCGCGTCATTGAGACGGAGGTTGTAATAACTATTCCCGAAGCTAAGCGAATACGTTTGATATTGAACATTTCGTGAGATGAGAGCGTCGTCATCCTGCAGACACTTCTTACCTAATCCCGCAAACTGGCAAAGAGAGGATCGAACACAAAAATGGTAGGACCCGAACCAATTGTCCCGATACCCTTCTGCCAACTCAAAACATGGTTATGCGATAGAACCACGAAACTACACGAAAAACAGTGGACAGAAATAAAGAAATGTAGACATACGAAGGAAGCCCTTCCATGCTTAGACAAACATCTGTCACGCAAACTGCTACGTTCGACAAGAAAAAACCTACGCCACCTAGTGGAATAAATGAAGATTCAGATGCAGCTGAATCTGGGTATAATAACAGGCCACTGCTCACTTAACAGGCACCTATTCAACATCGGTATTACTGACAGTCCCTTATATAGAGGCTGCATGGAGAACGAGGAGACACCGGCTCGCGTGTTCCTACATTGTAAAAGCGTGAGCAACCAACGGGCGAAATTTCTAAATAGTCCAGAAACGATGAAGGAGGTACTGCGCAACATCGGTTCCCTATTATCTTTCTGGATGGAGCTGAGGTGTTATGAGTAACCGAACAATATTTCGTGTCGGTTACTTACGCACAATGGCCCAATTGTGGGCTAAGTGCGGATAACACAAGTCTAACTAACTAACTAACCTAAACCTGCAGATTAGAACTCTAAAAAAGAGACTCTACCTGCCTACCTACTTCTGATTGTCACTAATAATCGATTTATTTGATACTAGCTTTTGCCCACGACTTCGCGTGAAAATAGGTTAAGTTACGTTAGTAATAGTAATTTGTTAAAATAAAATATAGCCTATGTTACTCGGTAATAATATAGCTTTCCAACGGTGTATGAATTTTTAAATCGGTAAGTCGTTTTTGCGTTAAATTCTTACGACTAAATAAAAAATCGAATCTATCCTTTATAACATTAGTATGTAGGTACATATAGATTTGCGACTATATTCCACTTTGTAGTTTAAGCGAATTGATACTTAATCTCAACAGCAATATTGTGTCTACTGCTAAGCAAAGACTGCTCTTATAAGAATATGTTCACATTAATCAATTCTGTAATGTATGCAACTAATGGTTCGCCGCCACTTTGACTAAGACAAGAACCTGGTCGGGCGCTCCACGCTTCCCCCGCATTAGTTATAATGAGCACACATAGTAAATATTCTCAGTCAGAATAGAAAATTGCCAATTCCAATTGTGACCCATGAATCCAAAGAAAATAGGAACATAACTGAATTGGTATACCAATCTCATCACGTTATAATATTTTTTTTGCATTGCTGTTCGTACTCATCCGGATTTATTAAGCTATTAGATTTTGCCTGCGCTTTCGGTCGGACGGGATCTGTACTTTTTATTAGACTAGGAGGCTTTCGTCTACCTTATGTTAATAGGCTAAATTTAAAAATAAAGAAATCTAACATTATTTTTATAAATGTGCCGCGGCCGATCTAAGAGTTTTATTTTTTATCTTAGAAGTATAACAATCGTAACCGACAATAATTTATGTGTCAGAGAATAAGCTCAATGTGTTGCTCGCTTGCCCCAATTTTTCACATATTAAACTAACAAAACACAAGAATTAAATATATTTAAGATATAATAAGGAAATGGAGCCCTTACGACATATAAACTTCTGACACATTAGAATGCTGTTCAGTAAATAAAGATTCCATTGGCGAAACTTTTATACGACAAGCTAAAGCGAGATTTAAGATAATTTACAGGGCTTGTCCTTCAAACTCGCATCCAGCCAAAACTACGACCAGCTATACAAAAGGTAAGTTTTGACATGCATAGAGGTTATATTCAGAAATGTGCCAAGCAATTAAAATTAATTATTAATTGCTTTGTCACAGTATTTTATTACATTTTAATTTATATAGTTTTATAATTATAACATACAAAACAAGTACCTATCTATATTTATGATTGAAGTAGTTTTAACAGGTAGATAATTAAAAGTAATAATTTATTTCTGTTTTCGGATAATCACAAAACATAGTTTACTGTTTCTTTTTATAAATACTGATAGGATTCGAATAAACGATTTAGCGCCGCGTATTCATAAGGTGTGCATACTGTGCGACTATTACAAAATTGATTTCAGTGTAGTTTTTAATAGTAAGTATTTAAATTAGTATCACATATTTGTAACAGTTTATATTAGAATTCAACATAGGAAACATTTAAAGAATGCCGCATTGAACTTTTTTTTAGTAAAAACCTTTTCAGCGATAATATATAATCTTGATTATAAGATAAAGGAACATACAAGTCAAGAAATTTCCAAAATCAACTACGTGTTAGGTCCTTGCCACCCCAAATAGTACCAATGAGGATACAATCTCACTCAAATAGAGCTCCGGGCAAAGCCAAACACATTTCAATGATAAGAAACTCAAAGTATTTGACAAAATTTCAAAAACATCGTTCTACATGAAATAACGCTTGTATAAGGAGTTTAATAATGTTTCTGTGATATTACGTGCAATCGTGTAATTTTATTTGTCGCCGCCTACCAAGTTAACATAAGAGTACATACCTATGTACGTAAGTGGTAGTTCCAACGACGCGCGACGTTGCTTTGTGTACTACAAAGTCAACTTAAACGATCCAAGTTTATAATTAAAGCCCAAGGCCACCCCAGTCGATAAGTCCACGAGTCCTACCAAAGGGTGGAAGGGTCTTGCCTATTTATGGCGCTTATTTATGCTAGTATTCCATTTTGGGCGTTAAGACGGTAATTAAGATAAAAATATAGCTTATTGTTTTCCTTCTTTTGTAGATAAAATCGCGTATGACTGAGAGGTAAGGCACTGAAGCAAAATACCTTTCAGACAGCGATAACGAGATCTGGACGCCGGCTTTAGCCCGAATTAGTAAATAAAAGTAACTCAGAGCGCTGAGTATAGCAATTATATTGTAGTCAAATAGCTTATTTTACGAGAGCAAATACTAAAGCCACAATCACGATGTTAAATGTTTGCTAAATTAAGACTAGCGCGCCGCGTTCTGCGATTTGCCATCAATCTGTTGCCATGTTGGAGGGTACTGCCTCACCAAAATATCTATACCTTTAGCTTATCTAAAGCGAGTTTTTAACTTATCAACAAAACACATTGGTATAGTAAGAAATAAGTCAAACACAAACTCTGGAACAAAGTTAAATTAATGCATTTTAAGGGTCTATGCCTACAAATTACGGTCGGAACCACACAGAAACCTGCTTAAATATGAAAAACATTTTGTATTCATAAGGATTGCGAATGGTTTGTTCTATTGTGCGAACTGATATCGTTTTTTTATATAAACATTCATGAATTTGTACTTTTGTATGGATTCAAACAAGTACTTTTTCTATGATTATAACCGAAATAAATGTACCGTAAGTTTAAGTTTACAAAATTTATGACGTTTTAGGCGTCAATTAAAATGACACACATTTGCACGTCAAGCTATAATTTCCGTTCTGCTTAAGACGAGAACGGCGTAGGCATAATGTGATATCGATATGGCCAAGTGAAAGGTAAAACAGGCGAGTAGAAAAATTGTAATGAAAAATCTTGATCCCTGCGTATGTTGATAGGGCCAGAACGAGGGAGAAGCGCGCCGGCGATATTTCGCTGTGATTTGCTAAAAACTCCCACATAAATCCTCCCTGTTGAACTACCTACGTCAGATTGTAGATCGGTTTGTTGATGAAATTGTACGCTGTAGATTTTCATAAGCTTTGTATAAATGCACCGTCAAAGGCAATCGCAACATTTATTTTCAGAATGGTTAAACGTAGACCACTTTGTATAAACAGTTAGTTAGACCGTTACAGGCAGAGTTACATAAAATACTGTTTATTCATTCGTTATTGAAACTAGAGTTAGGTAGTTTGAATAAATTTACTAGACCAATTGAAATTAAACAAATTTATACGGATTACGGATACGCATTGTTTATTTTTTATAAAACACTATTATTACATAATTTTAAAATTTTAAACTTCTATTGTGAAACACTTTTACTACTTAGTTACAATTTTACTTCTATTTAAGCTATATTTAGCCCTGTGAATATGGCTGCTGAAAAGCAACCGAAACGTCGGCGTCGGAGAAAGTGTAAAATTAAATCTAAATAGTTTTATAATTTCAATAGCTTAAACAGAAGTAAAGAGCAACTAAGTAGTAAAAGTGTTTAACAATAATATTACATTTAAGTCCACCACAATGTCTAATACGTTTATCCGACCGTTTTCGTATAGTATGCCGCTGAAGAAATTTTCTTTATATTATACGTCAGACTTAATAATATCGAACTCAACAATATCAGTAAGAATAGACAAACAAATCGAGTTTTACAAGTCACAGACGACGTCTGACAAAAACTTGCCACACTAGGTAAGTATGGCAAGACAATAGTAATATATATTTCCTATCAGTTGTGCAAGCAAGTACATCGGCTGGAAGTTTGCGGGATCGTTATAAACTGTACATGCATTCTAAGCGATTCTGATAAACGCCACAACTTATAGCACATTATAAAACTTTATTAATTGGAGCTCAATAACAAGTTGCCTTCAGCTGTTTAAGAGAAGAACTTTGGTCTAAGTATTCAATATAATATTTCATCGATTAGAAAGATTAAACAATAGCAAAAAACATCTTAATAACTTCGTTTTACCTCCTAAAACTAACTTCACCAGAAGCCTGCTAGCTGATTAACATGATGACGTTATTACCGTCAACGTATTTAACGTTAAACAATACCTGTCAATATTTAATTGAAGGCATTGTAATCAGTTTAGTGCAACAAATTTACAGCTCAAAAAGAAAACGTATGTGAAAGAGATAGAGAGATGCTTTGTTTGCTTGTATAAATAAATATATAAAATTACCAAAGTTTTATTCGGCATACTGGCGTTAAGCCTAGATCTTTTGTTCTAACGAAAACTGTTTAAAAATATCAAGGTTTATTCAAATTAAGTTACCTCAACCTTAGTGAGGAAAATTCTTTTAATCCTGCGCTGTATCTCAAATGACCTAAATCACAATTAGCCTAAATCTATATATTAATACGTGAAGCAAAAACTTTGTACCCCTTTTTACGAAAATTGCGCGGACTGAGGAGTATGAAATTTGGCACAGTTAAAGTGTACATGGAGAAGGAATGCCGAATCCTAATATTTTTATAAAATATGCATTAGAAATACATTAAATTAATGAAAACACGCACACAACCATGCATTTGACACACGCAGTTGAATCGCGTTCGTAGTATTTCGGCGTTATTCGTCTGACGTCGTACAATTCTTTGTAACTATGGTTACCTACCTTATTTAGATGTAATAAAGAAAATAGAAAACAAAGTAGCAAGCTTAGGAATATCGACAATGAAAAAGTATAGTCGAGTAATAATTACGGTCGAATTTACACCAATAGGCGGCCGCTAGTAATATGTAATTCTATAAGTTGAATGGTAATTTGAATCGGTTCTATTTGACATTTTCTTTATATCTCAAACGTCAAATGTTTACTAAAGTGATTAATGATATATGACTAAGCTACTATCGTGGAGTTTACATAATATGTATGATTGCAACTCAGTCTCGATACATATTTCTTTTATTAATTTTAACTGTGTCCGCGTAATCACTACGCGAAAAGAGGTAAAAATAGTGTGTCAATTACTCGCACAATAAGAACTGCCATTAAACTTAAAAACAATAAGTTGTTTATATCGTCCGAATATAAGATTTATGAATACTGTCGGGACTGTTCTGGAAATATTAATACCAGAATAACGCCTTCGCATAACTTTTTTTTAATTTTTGAAGTGAAAACTTCTTTAGGCTCGTTGAGCACTTCTTGGGTGAACATAAATCATGGAACTCGCGTCACCGTCACGCTTCCACGCTTTATTATTTTTGTTTTTATTAGAGTAGTAAGAATATCACAGAAATGGTGCGTCCTACGCAAAAAATATTCCCCTTAATAACCCGTAAGAGAGTAGGTATCAGGACCTAGAAACCGATACGCAAATTTTGTTTTTATAAATTATTGTTGTGATCAAGGATTACAGTTTTCACTTCTATCGGCAGTCCCCAATTTTTTTTTTATTGCCTTTGTTGGCAGACGTGGAAGTGGCCCACCTGATGGAAAGTAGTAACCGCTGCTCATGGACTTCAGCAATGTCAGAACACAGCAAAGCCACTGCCTACCGTGAAAGAAGAACTTTCTTTAAACCTCGTTTGAAGGACATATCATAGCGCTCGGGAAACACCGAAGCAGGCAGTTCATTCCAGAGCATGCACGTACGTGGGAGAAATGATCGCTGAAAGCGTACCGTCTTGGATTTGCATGCTTCCAGGTGATATGGATGAACCCTGCTTCGTTGTCGAGAGGTACGCTGATAGAAAGGGTATAACAATATCAATGTACAGTATACACTATACATTTGTCTATTTATTCTGATACACCGTTTCTAAGCAACATGAAATATCTTACACCCACTTATATCGTTTACAAATAAAATCAAAATGAGATGATCCGTGTCGAAGCGAAAATAAAATGCTTTCAAATATAAGAAACCGGTGTTTTACAATAGCTAAGACTCTTAAAGGTTTTGCTTCTCATAAAGTTTTAAACAATTGATACAAGGTTGATTAAGTGTGGCCCACAAATATTTTTATGGATACAAACCCTCTTTATAACGCGTATAATAAACAACAAATAAGACGTAAGCCCAGAACAATAGCTGTCAATGTTTAAAGTTACCTATACTTACAGGGCGTCTCAGTGTATCTGAGGGCACAAGGTGAGCGCCAACGGGCGGGAGGGGGCGTTATTTTCTAGATAATAGGTACCTATTTCTCGTGGAAAAGCATTAGTCTGCACCAATTACAAGGACAGTGTATCATCCCCACTATAATGTGTTATTATATTATGTATATACCTTATTGTTACGAAGTGTAACACAATCTCTGTTTAATGATTTATTTTTCTCGTTAATGAGCACCTACGTAATGGCCAAGTCAATCTGAGCATGAAGTTCAGTTTTATAAGCAAACGTTGTCACGAGCTGGTGAGCTTCGCCCGTTAACTATGCAGCACTTTAACTTGCCGCAAAGTTAAAGGTTACTCAAAGCTCTTGAGACACTGCAGTACCCAAAAAGAACTTTTATATATTTACGACGTGATAAAAAACAACATGAATTTAGTTAGCAGTGATGTGATTTAAAACTCGTAGGGAGTCAGTAGATAAAGTATTAAGAGCTACGTCGCCGGATCTCTGATTTTGAGAATAATCTACTAGGACGAAATCGTAAGTACACTTGATTAATAATTTGGTTGGTAGCCTTGTTTTTCCTTACCTGTTTCTGTTGTGCTATTTGCGAAGTAACACTTTATAGGTATGTGTGCTGTGAATAATATTATGTAGGTATGTCTGTTTTAACCTGTATTGTGTTTGCATATGGCAATTTACAACATATTTCCTTATTTTCGAATTCGAACTAAGCACTATTTTGCAATATTCTAGATATAGAATAAATTCAATACGTATTATATAGAAATCAATACAGCCTTATACTGAGAAACCAGTTCGATACTACTTAAGCTTGGGGCGCTGGCCTTGCCCTTTTCATAATAAATGTTCCCAGAATCTTAAAGATTTTGATAATGCAACAAGAGTAGGTAGTGGAATACATAGAAGTATATAACATGTGGATATATTGTATGCGAAGTAGTTTTTTATAACATCCCATATAGGTAATTCTAGCTCCTGCTTTTTACGGTGCTCGCGCGATATTCGGGATACATTTGCATCTATAAATAAAACTTTTATAACTGCTTTACTTCCTTATTATATGGGACAGTTGTAAACCGATGAACATTATGTCCGATAAACTGTAAAAATGACTACTAAGTAAGTTTTGCCATAAAGCAGCCGTAAATGTCCAAAGGTATGGGCTTGAGTTACCATATAGATGAAAGTATTTATATAATGGATAGTGCTCAGAGACGGTACAAAAACTTAAACGTTCCAATTAGTGAAGTCCATTATCAGAGGTAATATTTAATAACTTTCTTTAGTCAATTCTTTAATAAAATCCAGCTAGCAAGTAAATGACTTTTCAGAATGAACGATGAATAGAATTGGGAATAGCAAATTGAATCGCTTGCATAAAAATTTCACTTTCCTGCCTCATTGGGATCGAGTAACAAAGACAAATAGAACCAGTACTAAAGACGCATTTAAAATAAAAATGCTGGTATTTTTCAGCGCTTCTTTCTGTTAATTGGTGAAGCTCTGAAGCAATTTGTATGATGACAATAGCTTACAAGTCCACAAATGGCTCTCAAATTTGATATCAGATGTTCGTGTACTTACAAAAGTGTGTAATAATGCACAAATACCACAAGCTTGCAGTAGTTATATATCAAGGCAATTCTAGTATTGTTTCAATACATAACTTAAGCGATGATTGATTTTCTTTTAACAATAGTATAGGTACTCTAATCAGTATACCAAAAATTCATTTATATACATATTGTATATATATATATATATATGTATATCTACATAAAAATTGTATCAACTAAAAAGCCAAAACATGAGAATTGTATATGTTAGTCAGGGATAACGTTATTATACAATTTGTTGGATGGTTGAAACCTACTGACTAAGTTAATGCGCAGCTTGTAAATGACGTTAAAAATTTCCTACGAAATATATTTCTGCTAACAGTTTTGAATTTAGTTTTCTGTCCTAAAATCATGTGATTTTACTGAAGGATTATAAAATAATATGTAATATGAATTTCGTCCATTTTGTATTAAGCCACATCCGTTTTAACTATCTAAATATCGTCACAGTTATTTCATGTTAAAGCCTCGTATCCACTAGGCAACATTTGGCGCACGACATGTTGCACAACATGTTGCTCAACGTGTTGAAAGTCAGCGCGGAACTTTTGTTTAGCAACGTTGTCTGTCTACACATGAATTCGCTTGCATCAGTCGCCCGCAACATGTCGCCAGAGGAACTAGTGTTGATTTCAGTGGCTTTTTCAAGTCTCCACTTGACAACATTTGATGCTCAACTGCATGTTTCACGGAAACAAACAACAAGCCGCGCGTCATGTTGCGCGCCAGCTGGCAACGTGGCGCGATGTTGTGCAACGCTGCCGGACATGTTGAGCGTCACGTGTTGCGCGTCAAATGTTGCCTAGTGGATACGAGGCTAAAGAAAACTAATTCAGTGTTGCTGAACTAGTTAACTAATAATAAGCATCTTAACGAGCGTCTTTTCCTGGTTTACTCCGTTAGTTCAATAGCTGGCTTATAATAAATATAAAGAAATAAACAGAGAGAACGATACAAAGTCTGTAAAGAAAGCAACAGTGTACAAGACTCCAACTTTGTCTAGAGGCTAAGATGGACTTATCCAGACACCCCCTTAGTACGCCGTATTGATTATTTGTAAACATGAAGAAACGCGTATCTGTTGGCAAATAGTTAGCCCGATCCTAGCGCCGAATCTAGCTATTTTATTTCAAATCCGAACTTGGCAAGTAATTACAGACACTCAAAGATATTGAGTTCAGATCGCAGAAACGTTTAGACACACTAAGTTTATGTTATCAATATTTTTCTTACATAGGAAGGAAAAGCGATGATACTAAAAGTTGAGTCAGCTTTTCTTACTATTTAAAATAGCTAGATATATAAATTTCGAGCCAATTGAGGCTTTCTATATAGTATAATAAACAACTCGTAGCGGAATGGAGGCCAAGATGGAACGTCTAATTTTGAATTTTAAATAAAAGAAAATAGCATCTATTCCTTTATTTTAATTAGTCTTAAGAGTAAATCTAAAAAGTAATATTATTCTGTAATTAAAAATAATTAATATTTGGTCCAAAATTAGTAACTATCCATTTATTAAGCTTGACATATTCCATTTTACCCTCATACTCAGGGTAAAATGGAAAGCTTATGAGGGCAAGATGGAAATTATAATAACTTTAAATATTGCCATTGATACATGCGAAACAGCCATCTTCTGTATCAGTACACAGCTCATGTACCCAACCACAACACGACGGACATTGTAACCAATCTTCTCTGGGTGGTTCTATGTTTCTATATTTTGTGTTTTTTTGCTTTTCCCTTTTCTTTTCCTTTCGTTTAAATTCAACTGTTTCTTTGTTTTTACTTTTCTTCTTTATTTCTGTGATATCTGGCCTGTAATTTCATTTTGGTTTCTTTATCATTTATTTATGTATTTTTGAAGTCTGCATGTTTGTCAAAAAATATTCCGACCTATTTCCGTTAACTGAACGAATTTCAAAAAGGGTACAAGATAGAAACCCAAACCATTTATTAGTGCCAACCCAAAGACTACATTTATACAGTCGTAATGTCCCCTGCATGGCCGTAACTGTATTTAATAAACTGCCACCACATATCAGACTACTGCCTTTAAATAAATTTAAGAGCACAGTTTTCTCATGGCTGCTGGATATGTGCTTCTACACTAATAAAGAGTTCCTAGATTATAAGTTATAGATATGTTATGTTATAATGGGGAATAATAATAATAATAATGTTAATTTAAATAGTATTAATTGTTTTTCTTTTCTTTTTTTTATTTATGTATTTGTAGTGAATTTGTAATAAGTAATTAATATTTCTACACCGTGTACACGGTAGTATATGTGAACTATTCTGTTATTGTACCACCTGTAATACCATATACTCAGAAATAAACGATATTCTATTCTATTCTATTCTATTCTATCAACTCCTTTTCTTCAATTGTGGCTTAAAATCGATTGTTAGAATTTCTAACTTCTGACATCTAACTTTTCTCAAATTTATTGTCGGCGTAACTTTAGGCAAATGAAGTTTTTCTTTGGAGTAATCGTGGAAAAAATGGATGGTGTAGATTAGGGCATGCAAACCGAAATTCCAGAATATCGTAATTCCGGTATTTCGGAGGATTTTTCCGATATTTTAATATCCGAATTGAAGACCCAAATATTGTAATTTCGATATTTATAAATAGTACAAAGTAACATTTCTAGATATTTTTTTTTTGTGAATGCACCTATAATCTACTCACTATAAAATCGCCATTCTTTCGCCCGCGACTCCGCACCCCCGCACGTGTTTCCTACGGCCCCGGACCCCCCGCGCTATTATGCAGTCGCAAAAAGCTTTCCACGAACTTGCGAAGTCGTATCAAGCAAAGGAGATTATTATTAGCAGGTGTATTACATTATTGACACGATGCAGAAGACTTCTTCGCAGAAACAGAGGATGACATCTTTCCTCAATCAAACTGTGATAAAATATCTGATATTATCGTTTCTTTGCTACGTCATCTGAAATACAAAACAATTTTTACTCCCATTGAACCTTGCGACTTTAGTTCCACACCTGCAGAGACTTGTAATTTATCTTCCTGTGCTGATATTGCTGCTAATGACACCACACTGGAAGTAGAGCTTAAGAACGAACTAGAAAAATGCAAAGGTATGGATAAAAAGAATTTAACCACCAATTTTGACCTTTCCGGGTTTGTCAAACTTGATAAAGCGATGTACGATAATGGAGGAGGACGAGGAATTTATTTGACAAAGGCGTATAAGTATATGATGTGTATTTTACCAACCAGTGTAGAAAGTGAAAGGGTGTTTTCGTGTGCAGGTTATACATATTTGTAACTGGCTGTGAAGCTCACTCTCAGATAATGATATTCTTAAGAATGCATTATCAATAACAACGGTTCTTCTTAAAAAATTATGATTAAGTTAATAATTAATATGTATTAATTTTAGTCGTTGATTTAATCTCATTATATTAACAAAAGTTATTTTAATCTCTTATGTTGTTATTTTATTGTTAATGTTTATGTGTTTTACTTTATTTATTAAACTCGTTGATTTACAACAAAAAGGACTTTGTACTAATAATAAATGTGACTGATTTTATAACAATTTTGTACAACGTTTCATGTTAATTTTTCACATATTTTAGTTAGAATAAACAGGGCAGGTTAATTATTAAGCTGAAAAATTGTTGATTTTAGTTTTAGATGTTTAAATGCAATGGTAAAATCCTGATCTATCTTACGTTGATTAATAGACCGATTTTATGTACCTAATTTGTTTATTTTTACATTATTTTATCCTAGAAACGAAAAAATCATACTAATTCCGAAATTCTGGAATTGACCCTCCAATATCGGAACCAATTCCAGAATTGATAACTTGCCGATATTGCATGTACTAGTGCACATTACTTTTCTAAAGTAATGTCAACAACACCAGAATCAGAACGTTTATCTTCACTCTGTGTAGCACAGAGTTTTAATATGTCAATATATAGGATTTTCTTTTACAATAACATCATCACTTTCGACAGGCATCGTAGTTTCACAGCTTTCCGTCACTACAGCATTGTCACTGTTTATAACTGAACTTTTTGGAAACATCACCTTTTTTGATGTGGCGATGTAAAGTCCCCATCGGAATTGCATATTTCTTTGAAGGTGCACTTATTGATGTGACTTTTGCTTTATTCATCGCCTTCTGCATTGTATCTTCCGTGCAAGGCCCTCTGTCAGTCATTCTTTTATATTTAAAGAACATCTAGAAAGAAAAAATACGCAATTTAAGAAAGGAAATTCAGATGGAAACTTTCCTCTTACCCTTAAATTCAACTTTCCAACTTACCCATTCGCGGGTTTTTATAATAATATACCGACAAATCAGTAACCTTACTCTTTTCTCTTATGATAAATATCAATTCATTCAATTGATACCTTCTTCTTCTTGTCGTTTCGACGGTACATTTTTATAATAATAGAGCCCAGTGTGTGGCCACTTCTACCGCGGTGTCGGTGGCGTCCATCAGTTCTTGGCCTGAGCACTTGTATGGATATTCAGGACAGTCCAGCAGGTGGGACATGGTCTGATCTGCACCGTACTCGCACTGGGTGAGGGACATGTCAATAAATCCCCACTTCACCAAGTTATGTTTGCAGCGGCCTACTTGGGCACGCAAGCGATTCAATGCTCTCCAAATAGGTCACTGCAGTTCGGGACCCGGTGGCAGACATTCCCTTGCTTTCACGAAGACTGGTGGTGGAGGGTACTTTCATTCCACAGTACTTTTCGCTCTTCACGGATACCCTGGATGGCCTTTACAGAGCGCAGGAAGCTCTTACGACATTTAAGTCTTTCAGGAGTTGTTGGGTAATGGTAGAGCGGATGTCGGGTGTTATTTTCTTGGCTTTTATTTTCAAGCGCACATGCGACAGTCTTCGAAGTTCGTACAGCATACATTTCGAGCTATCCCTGCCAACGGGAAGAGCTTATTTAGTGGTGTCGGCTTCAAGCATGAGTGACATTCAATGCAGTATCTACTTGTTTAGCATGACTGGATCGATGACATACTGGACTCGCATATTCTCCAGCAGAAAAACATAAAGACAAGCCAGTTGTGCGAAGAACATCAGGTGCTGCTCCCCATTTGGTGGAATTTAGGCGACATATCAAAGTATTGCGGGTGTCGACCTTCTGCTTGGTGTTGTAATAGTGAGACTTGTACGTTAGGACTCTGTCTAATGTAACCCCTAGGTATTGGGATGCGAACAATGAGCGACCTCAGTACCCCACCACGTGATGCTGAGTGTACGTTTTGAGTACCTATACCGCGGTGAAGTGCACATGTTTGTGTTTTTGATGGGTTCGGGCGGAGAGCATTACTATCATAGTATTTTCCTAGCGAGTCGAGTGCCTTTGACAGTGTGTGCTCAACTTCGTCAAAAGTCGCGGACTAATTCGCCAGAGCCAAGTCATCGGCATAGAGAAAGCGTTTAGTGTGTTGGGTAACAGGCTGGTCATTTGTGTAGATGTTAAAAAGTATTGAGCCAACACACTACCCTGTAGTAGTCCATTCTTTTGTTTTCGCCATCGACTCTTAGTGGATTGGAAAAATACCTGGAAACGGCGATTGTGCAGAAGTTCGCTTAGTATATTCACGAAGCCCGGGTCGTTAGTGACCCTTTTTTACCTTAACAAGTAGCCTATTGATATTAATAGTATCGTAAGCCGCTGAGACGTCAACAAATACAACACCCGTTACTTTGTTAGCCTCGTACCCATCCTCCACGTGCTGGGTTAGTCGAAGAACTTGGCTGGAACACGATTTACCTGGTCTGAAACCCGCTTGGTCTGGTATAAGGTCTGGCTCGACTAAAGCTGTGAGTCGCTTCAGTAGCATTCTCTCAAACAGCTTAAATGTATGACACAGAAGTGATATTGGTCGATAGCTATTGGGGTCATTAGAAGGCTTTCCTGGCTTTAGTCAAAACAAAATAGTAATATTACTTACCTTTTACAAACAATTTCACTGCAATAATTCTACGGTTTTATAACAATACGGCGTCGAATAAACAAAACAACAGTGCTCTTTACTGGCTGGTGCGAACCGAAGTGAACTTAGTGCCTAAAGTCAACATGGCCGCGTACCTTCGTGTGCGTAATGACATGGGCACTTGTCACGTGTTTTGGGTTTATAGGTAGTTTCTATCTTACCCGCTCCTTCCATTTTGCCCTCCCTTACCCTAAATGTATTCTTTCTAAGTTGTAAAATACATTTAATAAGTACACAAATGGAGAGGAACATTGAAAAATAAATGAGCGTAGCTACTTAATTTTCTTAGTTCTAACAAGAGCCCGTCGCCAGTAGCGACGAGCATAATAAAATTAACTGACTGGCGTCGAAGTTAAATCAATATTACTGACACTTACCTATACAAAATATATCGATAGCAAGACAGTAAGTTGTTTTAACTTTGACTATAAATTATCAAATGAATTAATCTGTTAACAAAACTGTATTGTATTTGGGTTAAATGGTGTTGTAGTGAGTGTAAACAAAATGAATAATGCAAGAAACAAATAACCGTAAAAACTGCTAAATTATTTTCCAAACTCTATTTTATTCAGGCTGAAAAAAGTAAGCTTTATTACGAAAATTTTGTTAAGTTATTAAATTCAATGTTTATATATATTTTATAGCTTTCAATAAAATATCTAGATCCATGCAGGTCTGATTTACTTTATGGTATATTATAAAAAAGATAAAATTATTTATAATCTGGGTATATAATCCGCATCAATAGGTATAAGACTACTCGTAAGAATTTCAGGTATTTACAATCTACATTTGTTCAAAAACACATGTATTACAATGTTGTCATACATGAAAACATGTATTTTCAAACACCAATATTTACCGTAGCATATCATATTAAGTCTCTTAGTACTTAATATTATCGGCGCCTCATTTTAGTAACCTGTAAGCAGAAAATCGATAGCTCTAAAATTGTGCTTGGTTGCTCGATGTAATTAAACTTGCTGCATAAAGTTTTAAAGTACCTAGAAGCTGTAAACAAGCAGCTCTAAACTTTGCGCACAAACTATAACATTTTTACATGATATCAATTAATGTCTGTCAGGCTGCAAATACTTCAGTTTCAATAAACACTTGCTGTTAAAAAGCAACGTCGCTTCCAATTCCCGAAAAAGCGAACCAAAACATTGTTTCCAATTTCTAAAATAAAAACAAAAGCGAGTTTAAACTCGGGCGTTGCAATAAGTAAAGCTCTCTTGTTTCAAATATTCCCAAAAACGAACGAATACATTGAATCACGTTTCAAACTTCTAAAACAAGAACGAACACAATTAAAACTAGGGTGTAGTTTAGAAAGCAACTCTCTCGTTTCAAACTCATGAATATTTACAAAAGGACACACTGTAAAGTAACCCATTTGTTTAACTGCCAATATTTTACAAAAAAATACCTTGTAATGCAACTAATTAGTTCCCAACCTTCACAATATTTCCTTAAAAACACATTGGAAAAGCATATGTTTCTATCTTACAAAACACAAACGAACATAGCGAAACAAGGGTGTTGCTGAAGAGCAACCTCTCGTCTCACAAAGGAACACTTTTGTGTATAAACATCTATGAAACGGTGGAGACATACTTCATAGATGGCGTGTGCTGTTTGCACGAATTTTCATAGTGTTGCAGTCACGCAGTAGATAAAATGGTTACCGATCTCTGCCGAGCGTCAAATGTTACGGGTTTTGTGTAATCTTTTAGTAGTTATGCCGTGTCTGGTTTTCTGAGTATCCTTTATTTCATCATTTGTAAAGTCTACATGATACGAATAAGGGCCTAAAGTTGAAATAGTATACAAATCTTCGTCTACATATTTAAAATATTTTTGTAATAACGTTGAAGTCATAAAAAGACAGGCAATTGGATATTTTATCGTACAGTTGGGCATTCAAACATTTTGGTAGTAAACGGGTAAGTTAAGAGCTCACCCATAAATTTAATAATCTGGTGTCTTCGGGTTCTAAGACTCTCGGGATTACCTACTTACAAGAACAAGCTAATGATGTTACAAATTAGGCTATATTGTAGTAAGAAATATGAATTGAATTTGTATTATAAACAAGTATGAATGCGTATTTATTGTAATAATAGCTAATAGCTCATTTAGATTTTGGTTTAAAGTTTGTTTGTCCGTCGACTTACGGACGCCGGCATCCAGTCACAACGCTTTTATCATTATGTGTCGATATGGTTAAGCTGATGGATGAAGGTGCTTTCTGAGAAAATAAATTCTTAAAACCTTTTGAAATAAGTTCAAAGGATTCTGTTTCAAGTAGAATTTCTTAATATTTTTTTGACAAGTTATAGTTTGCTTTTAATTGTATTATTTTAGGTTATTATTTATGTGAATAAAAAATAATACACAATGCTATATAATTTTTTGTATGTGCGTCAGTCACTATCCTATTTTACTATGTCTCACCAAACATGATTTTAAGTTTTTGGCTAAATCATATTTAATTTCAATAATCAATCCTACCTAACTTACGTAAAACAATACTTCGTGTTTTGTACGAAGTCAACTTAAAGCAGCATTTGAGTTCCCAAACATAATAAGCCGCATAGCGTGCATCGGTTACAGTTGGTAGGTACACTTCATCGAGCAATTCATGCAACATATCGAACATTTGATTTGCAGACAAGTTTTATAGTACTTTGGCTTCCTTACTGTATCGAATCCAAATTATCGTCTACGTATATCCAAACACTAGAGGTAAGATAAATCTGTATCAAATATAAAAAAGCTATAAATAAATATACTCACAATTTATGTCCATCATATTTATGACTGCCTCGTTGGACTAGAGGCGTAAGTTTGCGTTTAGATTTATTGCAGATGGTCCCGGATAGACGTCGGGTATGTGGTCCCGGATTAGTATCTGCATCGAGCTAAGTGATGTCGGATTTTTCTGTTGCATTCCTAGGATGCCGAACATCGCTCGCTTTATGTGGTTGAAATACAAGTCTGTCTGATCTTTCAAAAATGTACAGATGCAATTTTAGGTTGTGTTGCTAAGTAGTTTAATTTTAATTTATATAAAGATATTAAAAAGACGTTGACCAATAGTTAGAATTAAATTAGCTCAGGTAACTGAAAGTAATGGAGCCAAAAGTGCAACGATGATTCGTCGCTCAGCTTAACGTCCGCGTTGGTAAATGGTTGAATATTCAAATCAGATTTCTAGTATCAATACGATTTGTGCTCCTATTTTTAAACGGTTTAAATGATTATTTCTACATATGTATTGTTAGGTATCGCTACGGGTAACGCATTATATTCCTATTAAAATCTGGCAACACACCTTAATTTAAGACGAGCATAAATCAGAATATTTAGTGAATAGGGAGCATGTATTACTACCATGTTTTCTACTATGTATAAATTTAACAAAAGTAAATTACATATAACCAAACAATAGACATTATTTATATTAATTATGTCACGGCTTCTTAACTAATTATATGTTAAAAAGAAGATTTAAACAATTTTGTTTTCTTTATATTATGTAATACCAAAAAAAGATTATTCTGTAACTGTTCCAACATTTAAACTTAGCTTCTATGAAATAATCAATTTGCACTAAGTTTGAGCTTTTAGTTACGCGAAAGTTGTGTAGATATTCGGCAATTCGAGCATTGATTGCATTGACTTTCAATTGCCACTTGGAGTTCTGCAGTAAGTTGGTCAAAGGAGTCCCTACAAGATGCGGTTCGAGAAGGAAGTAAACAATTCAGGATATTTGGCACATATTTAATATATGGAAGTTAATAGTTGTTGTGTCAATCAATCGTGTCGCAGTCATGTTATCTGTCGCACTCCATCCACATTATCTAGCCTGATCGAAGCACTTTAGAGATAATTACCAGTAATATTTTATACGCAGTTATCACAAGGTTAAAGCTACGCTCTCTATCATAGAATGTGCATACTGCACTAGATGAAAAACAATAATTTATCAATGTTACCGAGAACTAATCGATAACATGCCATTGCACAATTTATGATGGGACAGGGAAAATATTGCAGGTAATATGCTAAGGTTTTAATTGAATTAGATAATTTATCATCCAGATAAAAGCAGGGTTAGCGGTATGACCCTATTAGATAATTATTACATGAACTGTTAATACTATCGATAGCCTGAAGTATGCATTATGTGATGGTATTAATCCTAATTTACAATTAAGTAGCATGTCGGAACTTACATCATGTTATTAAGTCATAATAATATGCATAGGTAGTCATTACAGCGAAACAAAAGATGAAAGAATTGCCTTACGCTCGCATATAATAATAATTATGCCTCATTTGGTCTTACGCGACTCCGGAAATAGAGGTGGTAGCTCATCCTATTTTAAATGTAGGTTAATTTACGTGCCTCGGTGGTTTTGGTACGAGTTTTCGCCTACATTTCATTTATTCGTGTAAATATTTTAATGTTAACCTCGAAATTAGTTTGAGCGTATCTGATTACAAGGTTTTTATCTCTGTATTTATCCTGTGTAGCTGTACTGACATGGTCGAAATAATACACGGCAACTGTGACAAATCGTCAGAGCTTATGGAAAACGTGTTTCCATTATCTTTCGTACATTATCTAAGCCGCTAAGTGGTAAAATCTACTTTTACGTTATAAGCATATAATCATACATATATGTATAAACGTGGTGAAAGATTTTTCTAATAAAGAAGGAAGTTATTACGATGATTTTACTAAAAGTTGTATTAAAGCCCGTTTGTCAATATTACTGTACCTGCATTGCATTTTCTAACTCAGCGCTAGAAAAATGTAACGGAGTAAACTTAATTTAACTATACTCTATAGTATAATTTAATTAGGTGGACATTATCAGTGATCGACTGTATTTATCTGTACTCCAGTCAATGTAGGTACTTAACAACTTGTTGCGTGATATAAATAATAAATTAATGTTACTATCTATACGCACGGCTGTAGGCGCGCCCTGGTAATAGTTAACACATTATGCATAAGTATAATGCGTTATCGCCCTTATTGCCGTTAAATAGTATTAAGTATGACATGGCAAAAATATAACACATTTACTAACATTAACTGTGAAATGACATGCTTTGTTTACCATCAATTTTTATTGTCACTATCGTTTGTTTTCTATTCCACATTTAAATGTCTTTAACGACCCGTACCGTGTATGTCCCAAACAAAATTCCCAAATGTTAGAAGAACATATTATAACAAATTAAGCAATAGACTTAGTGTTACGCGGCTATCTAAAACGTTTTGTCAAATTTTAAAACTTCACTTTTGTTTTGACGCCTTTCAGTTATCGTAGAACACCTATGTTGTCGTGACATGTCGTCCATGTTGACGTTGATATATGCCTGAGTGGTTCAGTCACGGATTGGTGCAATGACATTTACTTTATAGGTCTGTACACAGAGTGCTCTTAGTGTGTGTGTCTAACTATCCTCTAAGTAATTAGGATGATATAACGCAACATACCGGTATATATCTAAAGGATTAGTCATTAGTATATTGCACCACCATTTGGCAGACTAGTACACTAGTTAGGCTTTTCTGCTATTATCCATAGGAAGCAAATCTATTGATGTCTACATGCTGGAAATGTGGACTCTGTGCTGCTATTGAATAATGGTATAAAGCAGTTACCTAACTTAACCTCACAATTTGCATTCAGTGTATATACACTGACTGTATGTCGTAAGGTTAACTTAAGCTTCTGAACGAGGCAACTAATATAAATAACTAAGCAAAATATACAATATCTTCCTATTCTCCGAGATATTCTCCGCGTAAAGTTAGAAAAAGTGTTTAAAGTTATTTAAAATGAAATATATCCTGTATGAATAAATGATTTCAATTTTAATTTGTTTGATTATTCATTAGCCAAGGTCAATTCTCACATGGTTCTTTAAACTTGTACATTATATTTCATTATGCTCGTTGAGCCATTTCGCACAGAAAGACAAATAGTTACCTATATAAAAATGACAGGATCATAATTAATAAAAAGTATTCATCTAAATATTACAACAATCAAATTAATTACATTTATATTTATAAACCAACAAATAACAGGTAAGGCACAAAACGGTTGGCTATGATAAAAAATTACGATAGATTGTTATAGAGGCAAAAGTTAAGAACAAAAGGTTCAGTTTAATGACGAAAATAAACTGTTTGTGATAATAAACAATAATATATATTTTCTAAGCTTCTCTCTTGTTAAATGTATGTTAAAGACGTGTGAGACAAGCAAATATTTTAAAATGTAACGAGAGGTCTAGGGGGCTTCAAGCTGACGGTTGGTATATAAAATATCGTTTTATAGGATAGAATTACACCGCTGAATCAACGCCTATTTTTTTAAATTCCTGTAACTAAATAAGATGTTATGTTATCTATGTAGGCAGGCAATGTATAACAAACACTATTAGCCTTATATATAAACTGTTGCAGTGCTGGGCACGGGCCTTTTCTCAATGTTGGAAAGGGTCAGCACATAGTCTGCCACACTGGCGCAGTGCGGGTTGGCAGACTCCACATATCTTCGAAAACATTGTAGAGAACTTCGAGACATGCAAAAAGCCTCACTATAATTTCCTTCCCCATAAAACGAGCGATAAAGCGATAATTAACTAATGTATACACCCATTACTCGAAAAGTCAGAGTTGCTTCACTAGGCTAGGCAGTACATGCAGATTTAAAACAATATTTTTTTAAATTTAGCGACGACAGTCAAAATCCAAAATTTCGCGCCATCAGCTTGCTACCTACCTCATGATATCGCAGTAAAATTTCTTATTACAAATAATAAATTTTACTGCGATGCTTTATTGGCTCAAAACTTATAACTCTAGAAAATAATATCTATAAGAATCTCTACATATTGTTATATTGTAAAATTTTTAACACTTAAAACTACATCTAGCTGCAAAAGCCACCAAGCCTGGCCCCTAATATTCCCGTGCTTGTAATGACACATTGACGGCTGTAACAAAACACTTTGTAGTGCATTTTTAATTTACGAAGTCCCCTTCTAGACCTATTTATGTATTACATACAGTGTGAGTCTTCATAATGTGCACACATTAAAATAAGTGAAACTAAGCTTAGTGGTAAAAAATGCTTTTTAAATTTATTGTTCGCTATTGTGACCTTGTGTAAACAAAACGGTGTAACTTTTAAATTAAACGATCTATCATGACAAAATAAATTCAATGGCGATCAACAATAAATAGGCGTGTTTAAATTTTGTTTTTTTTATTTCATGTTTTTGAAGTGAAAACTTCTTTAGCGGCGTTGTGCACTTTTTTAGTGATGGGTAAAAAATGTTAAACTCGCGTCAGGACACGTGACCTGATCGAAAATTCGTAAGACGGAGGGAGAATTGTCATGTTTGTGTACGATAGCGCAATAAATGAATATTGTATTTTACCACATAAATGATAATACTTTTATACTGATAATTAAAGCAATTTGTGCAAAATTATTCCCTAACCATTCCAAAATATCAAAAATGCACAACGTTAATATTCAAGTTTTCACTTCTGCCGGCACTCCCGGAGTGCAAACCGTTTTTTTAATTTTAAGTGTGGTTTTTACGATAAAATTAAGCATAGTTTTCCTTATTAATATGTGGAAATTATGAAGACTCACACTGTATAGACCAGATTCAGTATGAGTTTATTGCGTGTGTGAGCGCGTGCATGTATTTTGTTTGGATACGTATGCGTAACATATAGGTACGGGTATATAAAATGATTATTTATGTAAAATGAAATGCGTGCAGCAGACCTACGTATGTAAAGTGATTTATAAGGTTAGCTCAGGTATTAATGAAATTACATGGAAACATTTATGCCATAAGTAATTCATAAATTTACTATACCTACTCCTTTTAATTCTTAGTCGACAGGCAAGTCTGAAGTTTAAAAGGTATCCGGTAATCATGAACTGATCTTAGAGATATTAAGAAATATTAGATTAATATAGAACCTCTAACTCATTTATCAATCAATTATCATCATTATCAGATAATCATTTTAGTTGAAATAGATAAGTATACCTATAGGCATATATAAAGGTTATTAAGAGAGCGTGACCAATGTCATCTCTTGAAAATTATCCTATATTAATAATAAGAAAAATAATAATAATAAAAAGAAGAAATGTAGTCAATTACTAAGGAGTAAGTAATAAAATTCCATGACGTTTCTGAAATGAAAAGCTTAGCCGGGAAATGACTGCCTAAAGTTAATAAAGATTGCTAAATTAATAAGATTTTATTGAAATTGACATAATATATTATGTAAATTATTATATTAGTATATAATTTATTACACACACTTTTAGGATTGTTCGACGATATTGAATTGCGTAACTAAGAAATATGATGTATATTTTAAACAGTTTAGGATAATAAATAATTAGAAATCATGTAGGCGTTCGAACATTTAAATATGACCACACTTTTCAGTTAAACACTAATCTGTTTCCGCTTCTGAGAAAAAGGATTTTGGTAATCAGATAGCCCAACACATGGCTTTATATCATGTAGAAGCTTACCCATAAAAAACGAATGTCTCAAAACTAACAATCAAATATATATATAATACTAGCGGCTCCGAGAGACTTTGTCGTGCTCAAACGTAGGCTTTTAACCCGATCGCAGCGCTACCTACTGGGTACAATAGCGAAACTCAAACACACAAAAAAATCATCACTATCGGTCCAGCCGTTTAGGAGTTTAGTGACATATACATATAGTAGAATTATATAATATATTATTATAAAAATGTAAAATAGTTTTATTTTATTTAAAAGCTCAACTTTTAATTGTAATCCTAACCAATATTTTAAATAAGAAAGTGAGTTTGTTTATTTGCTTGTTACGCCTTTCACACCTTTCTACTCGACCGATCATCATGAAATTTCGCGTAGGTACATGTTGCCTGCCAACATGTATGCGATATTTACAAAATAGGACAAAGGGTACCTTTCATCCAGAAAAGGTATTGTTACTCACCTAACCTACATTTAGGCGGGCGAAGCCGGGGCCAAAATCTAGTTAATTATAAAAGCGTTTTGACAGTTGTTTTTAACGAGCTAAGCTTAGAAAATCTTCAAGTTGCATGTATTACTTGACGACAACATTTATTATCATAACGTCCTCTTTAAAATGTTTTGCATACTCATTTGTCTGTTTTAACAATCATTTAGAATTAAGTATCTAACGAGACGTCTTGGCTTTGCATCTTTTTGAATAACATAATGCTGCAGCAATTTTCTACTGGAGTTCGCAAATGCTTAACAATGCGTAGTTTACTTTTATAGGCACATTCTGGGGCAATATTAACTTTTCTTACTCGTGATAATATTATGTATCTTATATTAAGAATACCGCAATACAATAATTTTGTTATGTAATTTACATATTTTTAATCCAAACGCGTTATTATATTATTTATTTGTTTATCAATGTCATCGATGCTTCTAAACGAACAGCAACTGAAATGTCACTGTTTCACAAGTCAATAACATGATAAAGCTTAACCAAATTGCTATTACTCTTTGGTTTGATAATTATTCTAGGTAAGTACCTATATTATTAACAAAGTGTGAAGTTGTCCACTAAAAGGACAAATAACATAAATTAGTCGTCCACTATACGGATGAAAGAAATATATTAATCGTCCGCTAAACGGACGTATCCATACATAACCTTTTAAACCGGTCACAAAAAGGCAAGAATAGGTAGATACCATTATATGACTAATTTTTTTTTCTGTTTTGTGTAGTAGGTAAGTAAACTCAAATTTAAGATTATGGATTTAAATAATTTTTTTAAACATTTTCAAGAAAGCTTTTAAAGTATAGGGCTCGACATGCAGAGACCTATTTTCAACATTAAAGAGAAACTTTTAATAATATCGAGGTGGACTGCCGGAGATCAACAATTTTTTTTTGTTAATTCTTTTCTCCTGGGAATCCTGTTATTTAAATTTCTTTAAGGTTAATAGCTTTCGAGTTATATACTAAAAGAGGCCGCGCCGCGTCTTTGTTAGAATATCTGATTGTTTATATTTTTTGCTTTAATTTGTGTGCGAGATTAAATACTTCGCACATATTTCTAGATCTCATTACGAATACCTACCTAAATTTGCTGTATCCAGAATTAATTTTATATCAGTATATTATTACAGTATAATAATTCTTTTTTTCAAATTTTGTATATTATCATTTTTCTCGTGTGTAAATCGAACCCACAACACGCAGCGCATCTGCAGTTGTGAAGCGTCTATTTAAACCGCTACGCCAACCGTGCAGTCAATATTACAAGATATTAAATTCGCAGAGATTTCTGTTGCAGTTGTTATTTGATTTATACAGATTGTGAAACGAAGGACAAAGTTCTGCATATGAAATGACGTGAACTGGCGTATTATACTTGCTAAAACTGAGTGCAGTAAAATGGCATAATCATTTGGTTGAATATCGTCCGATTTTTACTAAAAAGCACTGTATAAATAAGACTAGATATCGGATTGTCGGTTCACCTCAATTTGAATAATATTGGGGCAGCTGAAAATTTGTTCCAATATCAAAGCTCCGGTGAATGTGATTTGTTTTAGAGAGGCGTACCTTAAGGGTCGAACGGAACCCTATCGCTTTATCTCGAGTGTCCGTTGTGGCGCTGCCAGGGGTCAATAGTAGGACAAGGCCAATATTTTAATTCGAATTCTGTTGTATAGTTAATGTACATTATTATAGCATTTAGAATTAAAACAGAAAAGTTAAAGAAACCTATAACACGTTACGATATTACCTATTCAATACAATATTAAAAATTATACACGATTTTAATAAGTGATGATTTGTATTAGTATTAAAATGTGATGCATTTGAAACAGAAAGTCAAATAATAAGACTATATCTGTAATATTTTTCAAGCTGTAGGTATACTTTCACATACTACACGTGTTATATCAGTTAATGAGGCTACCGGACGTTCTTTGTTTATACGCTTGATTGGTTCATTATTTTTATTGCTATAAATACACGATTCACGATTCAGATATAATCAGATTATTATATGAAATCTACATGTAAAAAGGCAAAGACAAAAACGCTCTGTTAGTTAACCGATTTTAAGATATTTTTTGTTTAGTTGCTATTTGACGAGTTTTGGGAGTATCAATATATAATGGCTTATGTTTAAGTTATCAACAGATATAGTAAAATATAACAGTCAAAATTAGTAAATGATCACCAAATTGCACAGCAAAATATATGTAAAGAGATCAAAATAAGTCGACAGAGCCCCGCTCCGCGGGGCTCCTATTCTTGGGTGGGTTTAAGAAGGAACCTAACATAACCTAACTCTTCCGAGACGGAATGCAGTGATTTGAGGCATATAGATGCTCGTTATGATATATTTTAGTAAGCATATTTTGCTGCGCAATTAGTATTTTTGGTGGTCATTATATTTAATACCATATAAAATTGAATAGGGTAGGTTTATTTCTAATTATAAATTATACCTTACTATAATTATGGTCGAATTTCGACTGTTGAGCGAACACTAGTATACATATATAAAAGTACGAATATTTTTGTTCTATTAAAGTTTATTGATTTTTATTACCTCCAGTACGAGAATCCAGCAAATATATTAAGTACCAATTTTGCTTTTTGCTAAGGTCAGTAGAGCTACTCTTAAAGAACTGATCATAAATGCCCATCTATACTAATATTATAAAGCTGAAGAGTTTGTTTGTTTGCTTGAACGCGCTAATCTCAGGAACTACTGGTCCGATTTGAAAAATTCTTTCAGTGTTAGATAGCCCATTTATCGAGGAAGGCTATAGGCTATATATCATCACGCTAAGATCAATAGGAGCGGAGCACCAATGAAGAATGTTTCAAAATTGGAGGATATTTTTTCCTTTTGAGTGCTTTCGCTGCGTGCGCTGCGTAAACAGTTAAAGTTTCGCAAAAATCATGAATGACAGAATTGTTCCCCTTTAAAATTTCTAAAATAAAGTCCGCGACAGCATATGACTATCTTTTAAGGTTGGTGAGCCAACCTTAAAAGATAACCTTTTTTATGCTAACCAAATTTGTTCTGAAATAATGCATTATTTGCGAAGGTGTTTTTATAAACATGATATCCAAATAAATACGTTATTCATCACAAGTATCTAATTTAAAACAAAATTGCCCTTTACATCATTCGATTTCAATGAATATCTTACGAGATATCGCAGTTTTAAAATAACATCGCAGCAAAATAATTACCCATTACAGACATACAAACGATGTTTCTCCTGGTTTATTCTGCGTGATTTTAAATTAGCACTGTAGGTATATTCATAAAATTTTATTCAATGGTTCTTATGTGTTTCGTGGATTTGACAAAGAAAGTTTCAGCTCCTTTAAAATTGTATTATAGGTGCCTACGATCCACTCTCTCTCTCTTATGTGACGCAGGCGAAGCTGCGCGGGTCAGCTAGTAAGGAATATAAAACAACTAAACCAATCAATCACGTGACCGGCTAATATGATCGTTAAGACGTTCATACTAAATCTTATAATTCTTAAGATACCATCTATGCTAGTATTTGGATATTGTTTTATTGGTTTTAACACTTTTACTTTTATCTTTATAATCCTATCATGACCTTTTCATAATCGAGCAGAAATATAACTATTTAGAATAGATGTGACATCCTTTAATCAGCGGAAGTTGTATATTGAAAAATCTATCGCCAACCGCCAGGGAATTGAAAATGTATTTTCCTGCACTGAATAAATCGTGTACAGACGTCATTTTTAAATATTTACAACGGGTTCGGCGAAGCCACAAACATCACAATATCACTAAATGAATCATGTATGGTATACCTTATCTTACAAGTATAATATACGTAAAACGGGTCTGATAGTAATTATGCGACGGGTCCATGCTTAAGAAGACCGGCCTGGGTACTTGAAACTAGTGGTACCGAAACTAAATTGACGTAATTACTTAGCGAGCTGCCTCGCTTGTGTGAGTGTGCGCTTAAATCGAATCGAATAGTTAGTTTTACTCAAAATGTTGTCTTATGTTTACGCGAATAATTGAAATTAAACTAAGTAAAATTTATACGGATCTTATCGCGACAAAATCCGTATAAAGTAGTTTGATTTCAATCAAAAGTATTTTCTAACTACTAAAAATATAATGATAATAATTTTATACACATACAATTCATAAACCGACAGGCAACCGTTGCTATCTAAAATGGATTCTCTTACAAATTATTATTTAGTTAACAGCTGTATAGGCAATGCAAAATCAATTACAAACGAAGAAATTCCGTACAATAGGTATCCCCATTCTGTTATATCCGTCAATATCTAAATTTAATTATTTCATTGCGATTTTATTACTTTAACACATACCATAAATATGTTATTCACTAGGTATTTACTAAGAATACCAATTATTTTTCACAATTCATAATTACGTATTTCATAATGAAACATGGAAATTCAAAAACTGCACCTGCCATGTCTTTGAATATTATTATTAATACCGCGCCCTATATGAAATCTATCTTGAACAATCTCACCTAGCAAATTATATTAAATCTAAGACACTTATACATAGGTAGGTATATTATAAACAAAATTTTAACAAAAAAGAAAACCGACTTCAGAAATGAATATTTTAAAACAAAAAATGCATTAAAAAAGTTAAAAATAATTGCGTATTCTTGTGAATAATTAAATTATTGTTGTTAATGGAGTCGGTGTCAGCCAATGTAGGTTTGTAACTACTTAAACATGAGATGTCTTACTATAATCATAACCTAACATTGGCATGCACACATAGACGCACGCAGCACGCGGCGCGGGCGGCTGACACCGACTCCAAAAATAACAATAATTTAATTAACCGATTGTGACGACTTTTTGTAACTTCAAATTAAAAAAAAATCGTCAAAATCGGTTCACCCAGTCGAAAGTTCTGAGGTAACAAACATAAAAAAAAAACAGTCGAATTGAGAACCTTCTTCTTTTTTGAAGTCTGTTAAAAATGAACATAGAAATATGAATATTGTTAACTGTGTTTACATTATGCGGCGGTCTATATGCGATTTCAATAAAATAAGGCGTATAGATGTCTTTTCTTTCAAAGTTTCATTAGGTATTTTTTACTTACCTAAGAGAAATCAATTTAATAAAAAATTGTTGCGTATTTTATGGTAGGTATATAACAAATCTCAGTTTATTTTTAAATCTATGAACTACGCTTTTATTTGCGTCTGCCAGTAAACAAATCTTAAAATGAAGATCGCAAGGTCAGGTTTTCATGTCATCAGTCTACCAGGCCAGATCCGGTCTTTCGGCAAAGGTGATTTCCAGCAGAGGAGTGGAATATAATGTTTTCGAGCCTATACGTATATGTGAATGCGTAATCAAGCGAATAGATTCAATGCGAACGTGTATGATCGATCTTTATGCGAATGGATGTTAACGCAGTTAATTGTAACTGATCACCTGCACGGATATGAATATCAACTGATTTTATTGGTTGGTGAGCGAAAGGAGGAAAAGGGGAGCACTGATGACGTATAAAGTTGTCTTTTTATTCATTTTCTCCTACATTTAGAATGGCGCGCAGAATCGATCTGTCCATTTCATTCACAAATACCAAGTGCGCTGTGGCGTGTTGTAAGTTAATGGGTATGTAGCATACGATAATTGTTAAAGCAAGTATGCGATAGCCTACTACCGCAGCCTTTGACTCACGATACTTATAAGCATAGACTTAGAATATTTTCGCTATACCTAAAGTGTGTCCAAAACCTTCCGACAAAATGTAGTCCACATCATTTGAAAGATTTCAATGATAATTACCGGATCACAGTGTAGTTTTAGTTTACCTGTATGTGGATTTACTTACAATTAAGTGGCTTAATCATTGTAAGTTCTTAACTCTAATATTACCGATAGACTGAATAGTAATAAAGTACACAAGCCGTGAAGGGCAAGGCTGCAAGAATTAATACAGCGAGGGAAATGGAGAGAAATCTCATTACGACTTCTTCTGAGATTAAAAATAACTTTAAAACGTTCGACAAGGTGTCAACATTAAAATCTATAAAACCTAGATTAACTAATGCGACTGGGATAGTAATAAAATACCTGATGATATAGCCAAACGATCTATTCTATCTATCTGCTTCGATTAACTTTGCTCATTAATACCAAAATTGGGATAATTCCTCTAATGCCCCGTGTCTTAAGCCTTATGATAGCCATAGATGGTACAGAGATAGATACGCTAAGTATAACATTGTAGGAAGAGAGCCTTATGACGGAGGGTTAGTAACGGGATGAGGCGGCATTTGCATAAGAACAAGTACCGAGCTACATGTTAAGGAAAACGGATCCCAGATCCCTGCACAGTGTAAAACATTTTAAAATATATTGTTTTGTGTTTTATTATTTTATTTATTATTAAGACAAATATTTACATTATTAATTTTAAAACGATCTAACCTAATATATATTTACAAACGTATTAAAAAGGTAATATAATTACAAAAACACAAATATTTATACTACTAAATATTTACAGAAAAATGGTTATGTGTTATATTTGGGATGATTTACAATCCTGTTTTTAATTGACCAGCACGTTCTCTAGGCTTGAACCCGGCAGAGCCTGTCTAGGACAAAACAGAGTACAAATTAAACAAATAAATCTAACAGCTGCAAACATAATTCTTTCATTATTTGTCTTTACGTTTTTCTATAAGTATGAGAACTGTACTGTTATAGTACTAACACACTTTGGTACTGAATAGTATTTTAAAACGCTTCGCAAGAGACACAATAGAAAATCTATTGTTCGGGAACCAGGAGACAGCGGCGACTTTCGACGTCTTTATAATTATTAAAAGTTCAATAAAAATGAATAAAGCTTTCTGTTAAATATGTCAGTGAGTATAGTATGCATCTATTATTTATTTATATTTGTATTATGCATGGCTCTAAGTATACATTGCTTATATTGATGTTGTTTAAATAAAGCACGGTATTTATATTTAATAGTCGTGACCCTGCAATTAAAACACGGAAATGAAAATATTAATTGCATTTTCTCAGCAACAAGAATAAGTTAACAGTGTTTCATGATTAGCTTGAATTATGTAGCTTATAAATTATATGTAAATATTGTTAATGCTAGACATTCAAACTTGTGAAGAAGATAACGCTAAGCTAAGCTCTAAACGAGGTATGTAGGATACAAAGGTATCTATATAACAGTGTCGAAGCTCGCGCTTACTGTCGATCGCGAAGTTATCAACCGATTCGGCTTAAATTGACTTGGGTAGTTTTCAATGGCAGCGGACAGTGCAAGCAACAATAAGCTAGACCATGTGCTATGGGACCTTATCGAAATAGGAATAAAAATTTACCTAATGTTTCGATATTATATTAGCACAAAGTTTTGTTATGTTATGTGATGTTGATTATACTATTAGCGAATTTATAAAATAAGGCTAATCATATAAAATATGAAACATCCTTATTTATCTAAATAAAAAGATAATAATAATTAATATTTCATTATATATTAGATTTACGCAGAATTAATTAGAGAGTACCTACCTACTTGGGATAAGTTACACACTTTAAACGGTAATTATTATAAGTTAGGTAAATGCACAAAAATGTGCCTAAGTAAAGCAAACCACGTTTTTTACCTGAAGTAATGTTTTATTTAAACATTATACAATAAACCTTTTTATTTATTAAAGCGTGTTTATAACTTTGAGTCTACTTGTCTACAGCTATATTTATATTAAATTGGTTATTAAGATTATTTATAATGTTCTAATTGTACAAGTCTGCAATACGTGAAGAAACCTAATACCTACCAGAACAGACAACTTAACTAAATTGTTTGTAGTATTCGTTAGAGCTACATGCTTTCTAACTCACTTAGGCTTAGACCTACAGTTAGAAATGTGTTGTGGTAGTAAGAGCATCGGTCACAGGCCACAGCTAAGAAAGCATGTAACGCGTGTTACAAGCAGTCTGGTTGAGTTATCTCCTTTAGCACATAGTACGTTAATACTAACCCAATGCTAATTTCAGGCATTTTAATTGATTATAAAATGCCTGAAATTAGCATTGAGTTAGTATTAAGTCAATGCTAATTTATCCCGTTATTTGGTTTAGTGAATACACAAAAATAATCGCTGAACCGACTTGATTAATTCACCACTGAATCGATAGCTTATTCATTGATTAGACCTATTGTTGGATAACATCAATACATTTATCTTTTCAGCTTGAAGGATTCTTAAAACATCATACCTAATCGTAGGTTCAATAATAGAAATCAATTGGCCTTGTCAAGTAAGACCCTGGCGAGACCACCAAGGCAAAATAAAAGCTTTGAAAATATTATCCAAGCGGGTGGCAAGAAAAGTAGATTGCGAACTGATCAATAAAGGCTTCAAAGAGGGCGACATCCGTCGCGAATTTGTCGAGAAAGAAGCCATGCCATATATACACCAATTGCTAAAGGTATATGTACCTACCGTAATCCATATTCTTGTAGCGGTAGGTACTTATTCCTTATTTTATAGAAAGTTTAACAAGGTTGGTTTCTCTGGAACAAAATAAGCAGTCGTAACTTGATTATTAGGTACTAAAATATTTTGTTCGAAACATACAAAATGCAAGGACCTGGCCTTGAGATGATTACTTAAGGCGTCATTTAATAAATGTTCAAAGATTATACCGCTCCTAAAACATGAAGTGAAATTTCAAAGGCACAGTAAAATAGAACACTACAGTAACACATACAATAAATCTTTTAATAATTAGGAGCTGAAACCTTTATTTAGATGTTTTGTTTTTGGTTTATTTTATTAAATCATTGTAGCCCAGGTGGAGAAACCAAGTGATTAACTTATAATAATATGAACCCAATTATTTATCTTCATGTGTTTTTTGTTATTTTGTGGGTAGTGTGCATTCAAACAATGTTTTGGGACTGTAACCGTAAGCATAATAAATATTGTGAGTACCTCAGAATTTAAGCCACGCCAATACTCGTGTCAACCTATTTTACTTACACGCATGATAGGGCACGAGAGATACTTACCCGACAAAATTTTATCAGCTGCCACCGTTACATCTGAAGGCTAAACAGCTTTTCCGAATGAATAAATGGAGGTGAAATTAGACCATGAATAAAATATATCTTTCTCAGTGTTTTAATAGAACTGTAGGTTAGGTCCGTAGGGACGTGATCCACAAAAGACATCAGGACGTTGCCAGACTCTACACGAAACCTACAACATACCTAAATCTTAGACTATGATTATACTTGTTTAACTAAGTAATCGATATTTAAGTTTAAAAATAACTTGCATTTTCTGGATTTCAGGACGGGCGTAGAACATAATCAATGTAGGTAAATACGTTAAATGATTATTAAAATCAAAGCTAAAAATAATCTCACTGAAGATGAACAAAACAGGTGACTTTGCGTTAATATATCTACTGACGTTTTTATAGTTCGCGCAAACTACGTGAACGCTAATGTTTGATAAAGAAAATCGTTATTCTATTTTGTTGACTGTATAATATGTTAACCTAACTAAATTTATTCATGTAGGGTGCATGTTTGCGGCTTGCCATAGTTTTATAACGAACAGTAACATTTAGCAAAAACACGCATATGAATAAGTTCATAGCTAATACTGAGCGTACTAGCTTTAGCTGTTTGGAATTGAAATTTTAGAACACCTTTTATACATTATTATTCAAGTTTTCCATTTTAATAGGAAGGTTTCTAATATAAGTTGCTTAACTTTTCACTACCACACCTGAATATATAATCGTGCACAAATCTACACAAGTTTAGAACATCTAATTGTGTAGGAATATCAGTGACACATTTACTTTTTCATAGACTACTAAGGAGAGTATCGGATTCATTGCATCACGACTCCTACAATTTAATTTTGCCTAAAATCCATACGACTTCCACAACAGTTTAGTTTGGCCGGGACATCGCTGTGTGTTAGGCGCGACATTAACGTAGCTGGCTACTGCTGATAGCGAGTTAAAAGGCTCAGTGATGCGAATGTAATTAGAATATGCTCCCTATAATTAGCAACGTACATGTATTACGTACATGTACATGTAGTACATTTTGTATGTATTTAACTTGATATGTATTGTATACCTAATCACTATTATTACCTAGCATAAACGTCATCACAATAAACATTGATCAAACTGATAGAAACGAGACGAATTAGTAATTGCGTTCAACGTAATCGCTCAATAATATACTTTATAATATAAAACTAAGTTGTACTTAATCAAGCTTATGTATGGTGTTATTTACATAATTTACCTATTGCTATTGGAGTGAATAATGATAATTATTTCAAAATTGAATATAATATTCAATTGGAATTTAATTAACTGCTTTTTGCGTGATTGGACTGGTGAGAACACGCACAATGAAGAAACAGAATAATCTTATAATGTTTTAAACAATATAATAATATATCTTAGATTAAAACTCGTAAATACATAACATAATACTTGACACGTCTTTAAATGCCGTGGAACGATCCTAACAGTTATCACGATGAAATATTTATACAAAATCAGCATATGCCATAAGCTGAATCATAACCAGACAATAAATAATTTATGCTCACTTTTATTACAATGACATATTGATTTTAAACTTTGCCGCGGAAACGCAAATGAGTTAATTAGATATGGCTTATGTAAACAGACGGAAGTCGACGCCATTCACGCTTGACTGTTTCAACCATTATGAAAATGTATGGACTCCCTAGGAACTAGGTCGTCAGAGAGAATTAAAAATTCAAGGCATCATCTTTTCATATAAACTTTCTCTACATTGTTACTGGGGACCAAGTGCCGCTATTTAAATATCGACCCATCACGTAGTAAGCAAGCTGAAACGATCTACGTGTTCGTACATTCTGCTTTGATGCAGTATTTTACATTTAGTTCCTACTGTTTTCATGATACGTACTGAATTTATTTGATATATGTATATGTAAGGACCGATGATTCTATAAATATATTATACATCTGCAGATCATACAGATTTATTAAAAATCAAAAACATATACAAACACCCCTTTTTTTAACAGTATTATAACTAACATTGTAGATATTTAAATAATTTATACTTTTTATTATAATACGCACGTACAGACTTGGGCAATAGGTAATGTGTAAAGTAAATATCTTATAACGAGACTTTATTATGCTTCTCTATTCACGAGTATTTTCCCTAATATCTTGGGCTTACAAGGGAACATGGAGTCAACGTACAGAAGTCCATAGAGCCCTTAGAGTTTTAATCAAAGGTTATGCTCTGTTGAGGCGCCCACCTACATTATAAGGTGCAGTAGGTAATCGACTAACACGATACGAGTACGATTACGACGATAAATGTAGCATCATAGTTAAATAAAGAATAAATTGGTCTATGGAGATGAATTATTAACATTATTTATCTTTTTTTAATAACATTTTCTTTTTCACTGTACCTTTGTGATAATATCATGACAGTCTCTCGAATTGCAAATCAGACGAGTTAAAAATCTGTCGAGTTGGAAATGGGGCACAAATTGGTATATTTAAAACTGGACAAATACGACGTCAGACAGCAATACTACATATAAGGGTATTATGTGGTAGTTTCATTAGCATATAGCCTAATTAAAATATACAGGCTGAATGGAAAATACATTGCTCCATTTCCCTTTTGATTTCGATCACTATAAATAGGTATATAAGTGAACTATTATAATAAGTGGGCAACAGGTCTCATGAAATGCAAATACAGGTAGTGTGTGTTACCAACAAAGGTAGATATTGTCAAATTTAGTCGTACATGGCTGTTTTAAACTTAGAACAGAGGTTGCGTGATAACCTCCGGAATTAAATTATAAGTACTGAAACTTTAGACTTAACAAAAAGGACTCTCATTGAAGCGAATACTTAGATTTCTTGAGTCAACTTGAGTCATTTTCAACAAACACTCGTCGTTATCTTTCATTGTTTTATTAGCATTTGCTGTGACCAACTTTACTATTTATATTTAAATGCCAGGTCACCAGACTCTTGGTAAAGGATAACAAATATGTATAACATAAATTATAGAATTGCGTACCTATATAATGTTATAGCCACAAAGACGACACAGACGTAACATTGATAATTTGTCGTTTTGGCCACTTGTTTTAGGCTCCATGAAATTGGTATGGGTTTCTTTTTTCATGTGTAGCCTTTTATGATTAACCTACTGGTTATAATTTTAAACTCGTGCATGAACGTCAATAATGATTCGTTAGTAGTAAAACAAATAATTTGCTCTACACAGAAATCGGATGCAAAAACTTATGATAGAACTGTTACATAAGCCTCTGAACCAATAAGGCCGTGTCTGAGACATCAGCAGCTCTCAATCACTAAAACAGTTCCAAAACATCGATAAAGACTTCGTACAATGCACGCTATAATTTAAACCCAAGGAAACAGTATTTACTCATTTCGTATTTAATTAAATTTGCCATACATTACATGCAACCAGGCGGGTCTTTCAAGGAAATGCAAAACAAACTAACTTGTAGGCGAAAGGTTGACACTTAAGTAGGTAAAATGTGCTGTAGTTTGAATTATGAAGCGCCTTTCCACGGTGCGCGTTTCTAAGGATTAACACGCACGAGATGTTAGTAAAAACCCAAGACGTGGACCTCTATAATGATCACATACCACCACGCAGAGTAACTCACAGTTTACGAGTATCCAGATGCTATAATATAATGTTTAATATGAAAAAACCAAGCAACATTGGCAGCCACCTTAACACTTTATTATCATTATTTCAATACATTATTGACCATATCTAAATGATCCATTTACTGAAATGTTAATTGTAAAGAATGCATATTAAACCTATAAATGATCAATGCAAAGTAATCATAGCGTTTTAGATATCTGTGATAAATAAAGCTATCAGAACTCTTTCGGAGGCGATTTACTGGTCGATCGAAGGCTTTTCTCTATGCTAATAGTACAATTACTTCTTTCTTGAAGTCATTCAAAGTATGTATGTACAATTGTACATGCTACCCCAATACTATATCGTTCAAGTATACGTATTTAATACTCATACCTACAATTTCACTGTTTATGTCTTGGTTAATTCGGTAAATAATCTATCTACGCTTAGCTAATGAAGTCCGAACCTCTATCTGTTTTTATTCGTATGGGGTTTTACTTGCCAACACTCTGATATGGATTACCTTAACCACTAAACTCAAGTACTCATTTGGATTGTATACAATATATGCATATTGTATGTACTCACTTACAAACCATTAACATTAACATCTACTTTATTATTATAATAGTAATTATAGAAATTCAGTTAGTTATTTAATGGACTTGGTGCTTGAATCCAGAAAGAGAAGTGCCAAATATATGAATCTGGTGGGCAAATAGGTTATGAAGTCTGCAAAATCTGGGAATTGAAGAATTAAAGCCTAAAACTGTTTTACGGTGAGGTGAATATAGTATCTTAACAGGATTTCAGGGATATTTGTAAGGGATATTAAGTTTTATTTGTTAAAGTAATTGGGGACAATCGATTAAATTATTTAATAGTTTGTAAAAAAATAATAGATCAGACATATCTCTGCGTGATTGCAATGCTCTAATACTAAAAACTTCCAGTCGTTTAATATAATTGCGGGTTTTTTAAACACCCGTCGAGTAACTCAAATGATTTAAAAACCGCTTTTGGATACGTTCTAATCTAAGCGCATATGTTGCGTAGTGGGGACGCCAAACAACAGAACAATATTCTAGTACACTGCGAACGAAACAGCTGTACAGGTATATTTTAGTTTTAGGCTTACGAAAGGGCTTTACAGTGCGGAGAATAAATCCGAGCGCTTTCAAGGCCTTTTTTATAGTAACGTCCATAAGTGGAATAAAAGTAGTTTTTTATCAAAAAGAACCCCTAGATCTTTAATAACATCTACTTTGTTTAGGCAAGTACCTGGTAAATACAATCTGAGAACATTTCTTAACATTGAGTTGCATTTTATTTTCACTATACCACTTTATTGTTTATATCATCTTGGAGCAATTTTGAGTCTGAATTAGTTTCTATTACTTTCGCTTTTTTGATGTTTTTACCCTATAAGATAACTAATTTTATTTTATTTTAGTTTTCTGTTAATATTAGTTAAGTTGTAAATTATGATTGTTGCTTTGTTTATGTAATTAAAATATAAGATAATTGAAACATATGTTCGTGGACTATGACATTATGAACTGTTCTAAATATTAATTGACAATGCAAGAGCAATACTTGACATGCCATGGTGTACCTACCAATATTGTATTTTCCTTTTTCAATAAAAGCATATATCAGAAAATTCACATTCACCACTGGATTGAGTATTGTCGTCTGACATAACATTCAATCTAGAAGAAGCCTTAGAACCATCTACGACTTGGAAACCAGTTATTATTATAGCACGACCTCTGTATGATATATGCAGCTGTCTAATTCTCAGAATAAGGATACGTTTAGTGCAGTACTTAGAATAAAAATCTAAATTTGTGGTAGATTTGTAAATAAAATCTACCTTACAAACGGAGCCGACATTGCCGTTTCTTCGTCAGCTCTTGGCCACAATCAGTGAAACCTGGTCGAACGTTTTAAAAGCGTAATCAATTACCTATACTATGATCGCGTTCTATATTTCCGTAGAAATTGTGATGTTACATACATGTATTATATTATAATAAACATTATTTTCAATCACTGAAGATTTTTATTTAAATTACCTATGTACCTAATCGAAAAGTCCCCAAAAAGGAGGAATTAAGGACTCACCGATAAGTCCTAGTGAGAATGCTACGTTATCCGTCTTATTTAGATGATATAAAGGCTTCTAATACAATGAGTATTTCCATTTCAAAATCTACACGTGGTATTTAAATGTGTGTCCGTGTATCTCAAATATTATTAACGCACAAAAACTTAGATTTTAGCGCCAGTCGTGCAATCTTGGAAACTAAGTTCATTGAAGCTTTCAAAATGTCAGTTTCATTTTAAGCCCCGGCGCCCACTATCTGTGGGCATCAGTGCGGCTCGGTACAGCTCGGGCGCCTTACGGGGGCTTCGGGCGGCTTCGGGTGCCTAAGAGCTGCTTCGGACTGCCTCGGCAGTCGTAAGCATACCTAAGGACGCCTAGGCTGTCTTCGGGTAGCTCGGGTGGCATTTTCGTGGCTGACACGTCGCAGAAATGTCATAACGTTCACCGCGCGCGCCTCCATTAGCTTGGCAACACCCAGAGGAAAATAAAAGGCAACAGCCTCATTAATTACACGTATAGATTCGTTGTATTTTCATTATGTAAGGACGGAGCAAAGCAACAAAGTCTTCAAAATTTTCATAATTCATCCTATAGTAATCGTAAAATTTGCGAACGTCATATCGTAAATCATTAAACAAATTATGAAATTCACCGAAAGTACATCTTTGCTTCCAAAGCTAATTCACCCAAAATCTTCTTTTTTGCCTTAAGGCTCCAAGTTTCTCTTCTTCTTCAGCTAGATGAACAATGAGAACTAAGCCCCAATCCACCATTATAAATACACACGCACAACTGTTTTCATATAACGTTACGACTGCTCTGCGACGTGTCTGCTACCCGAACTATTCTTAGTTTTACCGAAGCTACCCGAAACCAGCCTCGGTGTCCTTAGGTATGCTTACGACTGCCGAGGCAGCTCTCAGGCGCCTGAAGCAGCCCGAAGCTGCCCTCAGGCGCCTGAAGCAGCCCGAAGCAGCCCTCAGGCGCCCAAAGCCGCCCCAAGGCACCCGAGCTGTACCGAGCCGCACCGATGCCACCCACCGATAGTGGGCGCCGGACCTAATTGGCTCTCTAAATATACAAATAGAATTTCTGCAAAGAGATTTAAGTGCAAATTAATGTCTTTGAATTTCTGCAATACTATTTCCGTTTAAGAGAACTATAGAAATAGCGAGATACTGCGAAGATAGACTTATTAATGTCGCAAGAGAGTATTTTTATTGAAACATTTGAGTTAGTGTAGCCAATATTATTTAAAGGTGGTTAACACGCGTTGGCGTCTATATGCTATAGCAATAGTTTTCCACTAGGCGTATATTATTATATGTATAATATACACAAAACGAGACTCACGCCTGAATATGACCGAAGGGCCAAGCAAAGCCGGACGTTGTTTTAGGTACCACGTAATGAAAGGCGAGCCTAACATAACTTTTTCACTTTCCGGTGATAGACATAATAGAAAATCTATTGTTATGTTCCATATGTGATACATTAAACTTGGAAACTGTTAATATACAAATATAAGTAGGTACTAATAACTGATGTGCGGGTCGTATTGGCCACTATTAGCTAAAACATTTTTCTGACTTCGTACACCATTGTACACACTTACTGTCAAGTGGGTGTACTAGTATTTAAACTATACACCCTATTTTATCTTATATGATACACAAAGAATACGCTTCCTGCATCAATATAAGCAATAGATGGCAGAGCCGGATATGCCTATTCTTATTTGCGTCAAATAGTCTTTCAGAAAGCGGCTGTGAGTGACAGGCAGACGAGCATGAGCGAACTCATAAGGGTTGCTTTTTATTTTAAGCTCGGTAAACTTATAATGCTTGTCGATCAAAGGTATACGCCATAACGAATTTTCCATTTAAAATTTAAGAATTTACAAACATTACTGTAAAAACCATTATTCAGGATTTTGCTTATAATAGGGATTTCCAACTTTGTTCTACAATTATTGAGTTGCGCTTTGCATGGGAGAAAATACGATAATGATCGTAGTTTCTGGTCATAGCTCCTTAGAGCAAATTTAGCTTATTAGCCATTTGTTTGGAGTAGTTAACAGTGCGGTATAACGTGGATTGAAATGGTTTCGTTCCTTTTTAAATTATACCTAAATTAAGAAATATGTACCTACTAAAAGGAAAAATTGCAAACAAGTAATTGACAAAGATCACAAAGATAATTTCTCTATTGCAATCTTTAGGAAGGTATATAATTGCTATTTCCTGCAACTACATGAAAAATGATTTTTTAATTGTGATTTTCTGAAAAGGTGAAGCTAGTCAAGGCCCTGTGTCGCTAGTTTTCCTTTTTGTTTGTATCTATACCACCAACGCAGCAAGTATGTAGCTTTCCTAATGATAAACCTTTATCGTAGCTTATGATCGTAGCACCTGTACTGTAACGCAGGCGTTGCCGACTTTACATGGAATTTTGATGCTCTCCGAGATTATTTTATACTTATCTTTATCATACTGAAATATCTATATAAACTGACTAGCTTTTGCTCGCGGCTTCGCTCGCATTAATTTAGAATTTGACAATCAATTCGGGTCGTACTCGTCCAGAAGTGAGAAAATTTTCATACCAAGTTTATCCCCCTTTCCGCCCCTTTAGGGGAGAGTTTTATCCATTTCACCTACACAGATATTTTTCAATTGTAATCGAAAACTTATGTACCAATTTTCATACTGCTAAGTCCAGAAATGAGAAAATTTCGTTACAAACTTTACCCCCCTATTTCACGCCCTTAGGGGTGGAATTTCAAAAAATCCTATTTAAGTACACCCCTACAAATTAAAACACACATGCTCTCCAAATTTCAAGTTCCTACGACCAGCGGTTTAGGCTGTGCGTTGTCTCTAAGTCAGTCAGTCAGGACATCTTCCTTTATATATATAGATAGATTACACACTAATCAACCTTTTTAATTGCAATAATTGGGATCAACGGGAGCACTCTAAAGAGGCATGGTGGGTTCCTTTCTTCGCAATTATTTTATAACTATATTATACTAATTTAATTCTATACAATTATGTAACTTTATTAATTTTATTTTATTTTATTTTTATTTTATTAGGAAGGAACAACAAACAGCAACACTATAAAATTTTACATTAATGTTGAACATTTCAAATGATAACAATAGTGAAGCCCACAGCGCTGTTCACAGATTAACAATAAAATTAAGGTTAGCGCTAGGTGACCATCGATTTGAGTTAGAACAGATGATACATCTTATACCATCGAATTAGACATTATATAAGTACATATTTATATATAGAATAATAGTAAATAGTAAATTTAGAATGAAAATACATAATAATATATATCAGAACGGTGACCGAAACTGAGTCAACCAAATTACACATTGGAGAGTGTTGCAAATAACATTTTGCGAAATTGCCCAATAGAACATAGAAATATGTCAATATGCTCAAACATTTTATTGCATGTATCAGTCATACGCCTAATTGGTGATCTTAACCCTGTATTAGTACGGCAAGTACCTACAGCAAACAATTTGCCTGCACGCACCCGCCGTCTGTGTACTGTTCTAGGGACTGAGTAACACAAAACATTATTCAAATCCACACAGTCATATCTGCAGTGAACTATATTATACAAAGTAATTGCCTCAAGTTGTTTACGCCTGGAGCTGAGACTCAGAAGTTGGTATTTATTGAGTAATCGATCGTAAGGTAGGAAAGATCTATGACATCTATAATGCATTGCACGAAGAAACTTACGCTGGACATTTTCCAACATGTCAATATACTTGATATAGTACGGATTCCAAATTGTTACGGCGTATTCTAACTGCGAACGTATTAGAGTTTTGTATAAACAGAGGTATGAGGAGGTCCTTTTAAAATCATGCGTTGATCTCATTATGAATCCGTACATCTGATATGCTTTGTTGATTATTCGCTCAATGTGCAGGTCTAGACAAAGCTTAGAATCTAACTGTACTCCAAGATCACGCACGGAGGTTACCTTCGTCAGTTCAACAGTACACAGTGTATACGGATAACTTATTAGATTTTTATTTTTGGTAAAGTTAATAATAATAATAATAATGTAATTACACTTCGGAATGCTAAGTTGCAGCTTGCTTGTGCGACAATAGTCTGAAAGTCTATCAAGGTCCTCTTGAAGAAGAAAACAGTCATGTATGTTATTGATAGATTTGTACACTTTTACGTTATTGTTGCCAACAAAATACCTAAGTATGTAACCTCTTGGTGCAAATCACAAGCGTGCGTTTAGATAATACTTTTTTGCAACCTTACACTGATTCATATGTACGCTCACAAGCCAGGTACACATATTCAATATTCCAACAAAGTGTCATATTGAGTGAATACTATAAACATTTTTCTTTTTATTATTGCGATATATTGTATTGGTTAAGCTCTACGCACACTTCATTTTGCGAGAACTATACGACATACTTTATAGTATATATTCTATTTGTGACCACGTGAAAAAGGTCACTGGGATTGACTGGATGAAGACCATAAACTAGATGTAGCTACTTGAATTGGCAAAGGCCTCTGGCGTCTTGCACTGGACTTAGACGAACGAGTGTTTGATTGTTGGATTGATACGATAAAACACTTCTAATTATAGGACAAAGTCAAAAATCTAATTATTGGGTAAATAATATGAATATTTCAATTATGAAGGGCGAATAGGCCAATCTTGAGTGAAGATTGGTACTTTTTGATTAACAGTAATTCAAGGTAAAAAATAAGTTAAACTACTATATACGGATTTTATCGCGTTGTTTATTTGACACTTTATTACAAAATTTTGAAAACTGTTACACTACTTTTACTATTAAACTTTACTAATTTTTAAGCTAATTAAATAATTGAAACTATTAAAACTATTTATACTATTACTATACTATTATACTATTTATATTTGTGTTTACACTTTCCCCGACGTTTCGGTTGCTTTTCAGCAGCCATGGTCACGGGGAGACTAAGATGGCTGTTGTCTCAATGTTCCAGTGTAATTATTTCAAAGTACCCGAACATAATTTAATCATGGGTGTTTTGTATTTACGCAGAATGAGCTCAAAGTATCATGAAGTCTAGCTGTGGTTTGCTTCTTCTTGGGTTTGACTATTTGAATTACTGGATCCCAAGCTGGTGGTACATTCCAACCATCTTTTCTATTGAAATTAGGATGTTTTTGATTTCAATAGCCTCGCGAAGCATCCTTGGTAGGAATCGGTGTTCTTTAGCGAGCATCTGTGGTTTGTCAAATCTCAGGTAGTGGTTAGTCCCCTGTTGCACATTTTCACACACAGCAGACTTCAACGAGCGTTTGTGTTTTACATCAGCTATGTGTTCTTTTATGCGGGTGCCTATGCTTCTCTTGGTTTGACCAATGTATGAGAGTCCGCAGTCACAATCTATTTTATAGACCCCTGCATCTTGTAAAGGTAGTTGGCACTTGACGGATGGTAAAAACTGACTTATCTTCGTTGGCAGCTTGAAGCATGTGTTGATTGAAGCTCGCTTCAAAATGTAGCCAATCTTGTCAGTGACACCCTTTACATAAGGCAGTATGGAAGGCTGGCGCTCGACTGTGGCTGGCTTTTCTCGGGATCTGTGACAGCGGCGCGACTGTTGGAGCTTGTTGTCTTGCAGTACTTGCTTGACATGTTGAAGCTCGGCGTCCAGGTGTTTCTTGTCACAGATCCCGTGGGCTCTCTGAAACAAAGACATTCCCACGGTAGCTAACTGTTTAGGGTGGTGGTGGGATTCACAATTTAAGTACCTATTTGTATGGGTCTTTTTCCTATACACAGTGTGGCTCAAAGTACGATCAGGATTCCTGATGACAAGTACATCTAAGAAAGCTAATGTATTATTTGCCTCTAATTCCATAGTAAATTGGATGTTGTTATTAATGGAATTAAGATGTTCTAGGAATACACTTACACTATCTGTTGGTGATATTGTAAAAGTATCATCTACAAATAAAGTAATAAAGTGTCAAATAAACAACGCGATAAAATCCGTATATAGTAGTTTAATTTCAATGACTAACATTCGCGTAAACAGAAGACAATATTATGTAAAAAATAAGATTACACATTTATCAATTTTTTTAAGGAATAATAAGAAAAGTTCTTAATTATTTACCAGTACTTTTACCTATGAGCCTGATAATCGCCTGCATGCGATTAGACATTACCTAGACCATATTTTTAAATCTCTACTTGGGGAATTTCTTCCTAGGTAGATATTAAAAGCTTCCAATACGGTTTTTAATTCATGGAGATCCTGCGGCGAGCTAGCAGTTAGTCTAACATTCCAGACATACTCTATGGTATTTATTTCAGTGCTGCTTGTTGGCTACTAAAATTGCTGCATTTTGACTTCCGTCTTGTATTAAAAGTAATTTCTCGTTTTTAATGAACACCTCTCTTTGAGGATCTCTTCAGTGTATCGAACTGGCATTAGTTAACCCTCAGCCCTCACTAACTCTGTCCGAGCATCTGAACTTATCCTGCCCAAACCATGAAATACCCTCTATGAAAACTAACGGTTTGCCGGGTTTTTGTTAGAAGAAACTGCTGATCATACTTTTTCTGCACACACTCGCTGCTGTTTAAAGCTGTTAAGGCTATTCTGCATTAAATCGTACATATAAATTTACTCCATTGCTCATGTGTTGAAATTGACTATTTTTTGGCAAGTCAAAGTCGAGCTACGCGATGTTGCCCGAAGTGTTCTGAACCTCGAGCTGGTCTTTTAGCATGCAGGTCTTGTTGCTCCTTTCTTCTTCTGACTGTACGCTCACTTACGTCGGCTCATTTTGCTGTTTAATGATGCTGCCGTATCTTCACAGAAGTGATCAACCGATTTATCAAAATTGCCAATAAATCAATGATTGCGCACTTAAAAATATCTAAATTCGCCGCTTCCTGATCTTTTCATGTAAAAATCAGCCTTGTTGTACCTTTTCAACGAGTATCTTTAAGTTTTATGAGGTACATTCAAAGTTTTAGCGACTTTCCGTTGAGTGAGCCCTTCACTCCTAAGGAGTACAGTTTTAGCTGACTGTGCAGAATTTATCGACATTGTGTTCTACCTGGAAGAATTACAATAAGCTATACATTAATTTAAAATTATAAAAAATATGCTTAAAGCGCAATCATTTTAAAATTAAATTTCAACTCATTTATATTCCCCAATAAAGTTATGCAGTTAATGTTTAACAAAAGTTAAACTAACGGATTATTTTTTGTTTTCTTTTGGCTTGTAGTCTATTCAACAAATGCCTTTTTGATCAACTATATTCAGCAGTTTCAGAAAAATATGAACGAGGTGTCATCCGATTCGGAATGACATGTAGATGATTTTTGAAAATTCAATTTACGCTTGCAAGAATTGCAAAAGTTATAAACAATTAACTAAAAAAAGAAATGGGGTTTAGTTTTTTGCAAATATCTCAATCACTAATTGGGGTTTTTCAAATCTAAAAGAAGATTCAAAAAGAGGCGGAAATTGCCTACAAAAAGGCTCGACTCCCGGATTTGTAGGACCAATATTTATAATTTTCCCAGAGGGATGAAAATACGGCCGAAAACGGGTAGGTATTCTGGCTTGCGCAAGCCAAGCCTACTTCGGACATTTTGTCAATAAAAAATATTTAAACATATGAAATATAAAATTTAAGAAATGAAAACATTCAGGCGCAATAATAACTTTTAAACTTTCGCGTTGCATGATATATATATATATAATAAGTAACGGGTATTAACGCGATCATGCATAATGTTTACCTTTCAGGGGCAGTACCCGTTTTCGGCCCTATTTTCATCTGCGTGTCTTTAGATTAGGTAGACGAGTTAAGGTTTGGTCAGGCTCAACGTCTTTTTTTGCGGTAGGTACATGGAAAATCACTACTTTTTTTCACTTTATTTGCATCTGTGTTTTTTTCATTTAAGGCTTTTTTACTACTATGCTAACGTAATAATTCCTGTTAAAATTGATACGGCCTAATATCAAGTGTATTCAGAAATATTTTATTACTACATATATTCTATGCTCCGGTAGAATGTAAATTATAAACGACGGAAAAGACAATCAATGTAGCAGGACTTAAACCCGCGACTTAGACAAACTGTTTTATCGCTTTGACAATACGATCCTGCGTAAGGAATTGAAACATGCCACTGTGTTTTGGCATCTAAGGTGATACTATGCGTCATCCATCGTATAGTTATGGATGTCAACTTTGAATAGCTTAGTTGGCAAATTGACGACACGGTTTACCGAGGCCTGCTTCAAGTCCTGCTTTATGGTTTCTCTTTCTGCTAATTTATAATTTATGTTCCACCGTAGCATCGAAAATGCCTACAAAATAAATCTTATTACGGTAGCTTGCCTTTTACTTTATAAAACCTGGTATTAGTGAGATAGTAAGTACGTCAAAAGCAAACATTTAATATAATAATATATTAACTACCTACATATTATGTATTCATTCTTTGATGAAAACTTAATTAGGCAGTTTTTGTAGCATGCAACGTGCAGACAGATTATATCGAAAGACGCCTTAGTAAGGTCCAGAAATATAGCGATACATATTTATTAGCTTTGTTTGGACAAATGGCTATCAAATTATTAAATTAATAACTGCATCATCAATTGTTTTGAAGCTAAAATTAAGCTGATGCAGATAGATATTGGTTATTAAAGCATACTGTAATAACCAATATCTATCTGCATCAGCTTAATTTTAGCTCCAGATCAATTGATGCTTTAGTTATGGTGTCTTTCGATATTGCATATTGTTTATGTAACAACAAATTCTAGCGTGATTTCTTAGTTGCCAGAGAGCCACTTAAAGGGCGAATGACATGAATTCAACATTTAAAAAATACACTAACAATACCAGGGCTTTTATTTTTTATTTTAGCGGGTTACAATAACATTTTACCTTAAATTAGTTATCGATACCCGCAGAGTACAAGAGTTTTGTTGCTAATGTGAATATATTTATCTCTTTCTCATCCATGTTTAAAGTATATATATGTAAATCAATAGTTGCATCTATGAAGTTTGTCCTTGGCGTAAAATGTTTCACCCTCGAAGAACTCTCTGTTTAACCCTCGAGGAAGCTACAGACGTAAAACTTTAATCTATACTAATATAAAGCTGAAGAGTTTGTTTGTTTGTTTGAACGCGCTAATCTCAATAACTACTGGTTCGATTAGAAAAAATATTTTAGTGTTGGATAGCCTATTTGTCGAGGAAGGCTATAGGCTATATAACACCATGCTACGACCCACTGGGGCGGGCGGCGCAGTAACGATAAACGCGGTAAAACCACGGGAACATTTAGTATGGTATATAGTTATTACATTTTCTTATTCATGTGCAATGAATAAGAAAATCTAAGAGTCTATTCTAATCTAAGAGTTAGTCGTGGAGACCTATCATTGGCTCTCTGTTGCATATTTATTTTCACTACTATGTATTTCAAAGCTGTTGGTCTTCCTAATACATAAATAAATAAATAATGTAAACCGAAATTATATTTTCCTTCGCGAAACTCCAACGGGCGTTTATATTTTTTATATTGCAAAGATGGTACAAAATACCGCTGAAAAAAATTTATCACTAGTGTATTGCTGATTTTGTATAAAAGAAATCGATGCAATGCCAACGTAAGTGACAACTAATAAAGTGGTCATCAATTCCATAGATATCTTCGCTAAACTCCTTTGTAAGAAATTGATAGAATTTAAATATATTGTGATCCGATGATAGTTTATAATCTAAAGGAAAAACCCCATACAAGCATCACAGGCACCAAAACAATTTTTGTTCAAAAATCTTTTATCTTTTCTATTTGAGTATCACTTGACCCAAATCCCTAAGCCTCAAGTAGAAAAGTGTCTTACACTTTTACTAAACCACGGCGTTGTTCCTCTCATTGTATTGGGACATACTTAGAAGTTAGATTTCTTTAAAAAATGGGCAATGCAGTTGTAGTCATTGTATTTTGATAAATGAACCTTATCCCTATAACAAGATTCACTAAAACAACAAACTGCATTCTATCATCTACACAGCATAAATTGTGCCCAGGACGCCACCTGTCCCGTTTTTAATTAAATGGAACACTTTTTATTACTTGAAGCTTTAATCATTTGTCTTTCTTATATTTCTTGAAATCGTAACTAATAACGTAATTTGAATTATACATTCATAGTGAAACAAGCGCCGTGGTCCTAGAATGTTGAAATAGCCAAAACTACTTTACTGTAATATAAATTCAGGTTTTGAACCAAATGAATATATTCATTGTGTGGAGCTTCGCTAGGACTTTTAGCCGATAACACAATATACAGGACTGTTGAAAATGGAGCTCCTAACGCCATCTGTTCGAATTTCCCGGTACTAGTCCTCAACATTGAACGACGAAGTTCAAGTCGCTGTGGATAGATGGCAGTCTCTCGATGGTTCATAAAATGAAACTCCGTGTGGAAATGTAGAACTACATACAACGTATTTAAAACTTTCTTCTGCCCATAGATGGAGTGAAACTCAAAATACGAAATAAGTACAATTTATTCGTATCACGTTCACAACGGCAGAATTATTTTATGTATCCGCAATCTAACCAAATTAAGTCAGACAATTGAATAGCTTTCAGTATTTCATTCTTATATAATAGTATGATTTATTATTACAAAGTAATCAATATTTCATTTGAGTACCAAACAAGAATAACACGAGAAAACCAGGTGCACAACATCACGTAGCCAATAGGGTCATAGTGATTTATTTCTCTCTATAACTACTAAGCAGAGTTTGAATTGGATTCAAACTCCCACCCCGACCTTGCGTTTGTAACAAAAAAAGTATAATGTATCGATTAGTTGGCGCGTAGCCCGGGCCATTTCAACTTTCCACAAAATTTATTAAATCAACAAACCTCGTGGTATTGCCATTGTACTTCAACTTGTATTTAGATTATTACTATTAGATATGATTCACAGATCACGAGATCTAAAATAATAAGTGCCACATGGCAGCATAACATGCGCGTTTAATAATTAACTATTATTGATTTTAACATAATTAAAGAACGAAAATAAAGACAGAGCATTTGTTTCCTTCGTTCTAAGAAATCGGCTTATGTTGAACCTCATACCACCCACCGTAAGTAATATTTTATCTCTAGAAACAAGATCAGCACTTACGTCGATCCGCTACAGATCTAAGAAAGTGAATTGTTTAGCTATTATGAAGCTTATAACTAGTAGTGACTATAATATAAATAGAAGATACACAGGCTTTTCAAATTATAAATAAATACGTTCGTTAAGTCTTATTATATATTTAATCACAAAATCGTCTAACTCTAGTATAAGAATAGAAGACAATGGGCATGTATTGTGATTTTTTATTTTTCTTATTCAATAGTATTACGTGCGGTAATTCATAATAATCAACGTGTTCAGACCAGAGAAACCACTGTAAAGGCATTGTTCGTTTCATGCGGTAAAATATAGCTACATTACACATTTGGCATTAATCCTACCTTGTTAGCATCCGTTTGACAATGTTGTCAACCTATTTACACGAGTATCATAAATTAGCAGAGTTGGAGACGCATGGTGTGGTGCTCAGAGGTTCCTAATTTAAAAGAGTAAACGTATAGAGAACAAATCATAGCTATGAGATATTTCAAATAAGTTCTTGAATAATTACTATACTTATTCTAATTATTTATTTATTATATTTATAAATACTGTATCTGATTTTTGATGCAACTATTTAAAAACATTCTCTTATTTATAACTAGCGACCTGCCCACGACTTCGCACAGGTAGTGCAAAAAATTACAAATTATACACCTAAACCTTCCTCATGAATCACTCTGTCTATTGGTGAAAACTGCATGAAAGTCCCTTCAGTAGTTTTTGAGTATATCGCGCAGACAGGCGCAGCAGCGGAGGACTTTGTTTTATAATAATTATATAGTGATCTTTTATTTGCGGCTTAAATTAATTTCTATAAAGTTGGTACAACGCATATACACAATTTAAAGTACAGGGTACTATTATCTCAAAATGCTCGATCAGGCAAAGTCGCGAAAGTAAACTAGTCTCTATAACAATTGTATTCATTTTCTTTGATCGGAGCTATTGTACACGTTTATGCGTTATGAAATTGTTATAATAACATTCGCCTGCATAAAAAATATTACTTAAAACATTTAGTATTCGGGGTTTATACAAAAGTTGTTTCTTATATGAACTAAAATCCTTTTATCTATACAAATAAATAAAATTGAAGTGTCTGTTTGTAAGGTGAAAATAACAGCTTTTTATGCATATGAAAGTATATAAGGTATACCTATACAAAAACATCTATTTTTTAAATTTTTGTCTGTCTGTTTGTTCTGGCTAATCTCCGAAACGGCTGAACCGATTTTGACGGGACTCTCACTGGTAGATAGCTGATGTTATAAGGAGTAACAAAGGCTACTATGATTTTAGAAAAAAATAAGGTTCCGCGGAGACAAACACTTTTAAGTAAAATCTACGCGGACGGAGTCGCAGGTAACAGCTAGTTAAAAATAAACTTCGCAAAAGATTTGGTCACACAAATATGCAATATTTTAACTTCGGCTTAATTCAAGTTATTATTTGATATAAACCTTTTAATACATTACTTTCTTGTCAAATATCTCGGTTAATGCTTCACGGTACCTGTTTTTATATTATACAAGTATATGCATTATAGTTAAGGAATATATATAACCAGGTACTGTGTAGTGTGCACATTAAAGATCTCATGAATAGATGAAGTATATAAAAATATTGCTTTTCCTGAACATTTTTGTCTGTAATACAATTGTTTAAAAATAGTTTTAAAGCAGATTTATTTCAGTAATAGGTATACCAGTACGTATTGAGCGTAAGGCAGTACGCGCGGTTCACCCCGGAAACCTGCGAACGTAAGTGGAAGTCGTGCCCCATTCAAAGGCCTGGCGAAATACTTAACATACTTCTTTGCAATTAAAAAAATTCATAATCAGTATCGCAGTCATTTGATACATAAATTGTTCAACATAATACGTACGTTCTAGTGTATTAGAAAGTATTAAAAATTAATTGTTTAGTCCAGTAGACTAGTTGCGTAAACGAAGGGTAATACCGACATTATTTAAACAATATTTAATCCTTACTAATATTATGCGAAAATAACTCTGTCTGTCGGTCTGTCTGTTAGCTTTTCACGCTCAACCCGCTGAACCGATTTAGATGAAATTTGGAATGGAGATAGCCTGAGAAGGGTCTCAGGCTATCTCTTCTCAGGCTATCTCCATTCCAAATTTCACTAAGCTGGCTCAGTACGGATTGGCAGACGTAACACAACTTCGACAACATTATGAAGAACTCTTGCAGGTCCCCCCACACTGTTTTCCTTAACCATTAAAGTGAGCAATAATTAACTATTTATTACGTATAGGTATAACTTCGAAAAGTCAGTTGTGCGATCTATAAAAAAGCCGAGCAATCACGATTAACGAAATTGCGTGTCGCGGCCATTCGGATCGTACTAATAGTTAGAAACTTTATTCATTTTTAGTTTGGCCTAAACGGATTTTTCACCAAACAAATTGAAATGCCAAAACATTGTTGCAGCGTTGTTTTCTGAAATATTGAGAACACACAGGCTATTAAATTTTCCATTCTTTATTTTCTGTAAACGCCTTTGTTTTCAGTTAATCAAACTGTCGAATGAGCAAATTGAATTTCTAGCAGCTTTATTCTCAATAGTTTGTGCTTATTATATAGACGTGTAATCTAAAGTTTTGTTGGATACACTCCTTACCTTATTTTTAGAGAGGTAGGACAAAATGGACCGTAGTTACTTCATCATACATAAAATAAAATGGTGTGGATCCAGAGATTTTTAAAGACACGTAACAATGGAGTACCTGTCTCCTGCGCTAATAGTACACTTAGTGATGTGGGCTTATTATAAGGTATGGCAATAGCTACCACAAAAAACGCTTGTTTGCAGACTGATTTACTTCTAATCAGTGTGCCGTTATACTTATATATACAGCAACGTTAGAACCTACTATAGACCATAAAACGTAGGTAAATAGTAGCTGCTGAAATGTCACGGCACAAAGTCTTCATACTTTACTGTGTTTATAAAATTGAAGTAATATCAATAAGAGAAAAAGATAGAAAGCATAAGTTATAATAGACCGTATCCCTGCACAATTACTTAGAAATAACAAGTTTAATCTTTGTACAAGGGACTTTAAATTGTTTTCCTTCTTCCACAGTATTAAAGTACAGCGCGGAACAAGATGGAAATCATTTGCGGATTTTATTTTGTTGTTAAACACTTTTAATTTACACTTTCTGTGCGAGATTCTAGCAATCTACGCTTCAGAGATGATTATAGACAATAATTTCGGAATTAAACACTCTGGCTTCATTTGCCAGTTTACTCCGTTCTCATCTCGGAGAACAAAAATATTACCAGCTGGATATTACGCACAAAGAGGAATGTTAGGGACAATGTTTACTGTTTTAGAGAATACTTTAAACATTTGGGTTTCGTTTATACAACGGAGAGGAGGAAAAATAGGATGATGTCTGAGAATATTAAACAACTTTAGTTGATGTTACTCTAATTTCATAAGTTCATATGAGACAGCTTCTCGCTCACTTTATCTATCCAGTGATTTCGTTTACCTACTAAATACTAGTACCTATTTGTGCTGACCTAGGATTCAAGCAATCTCTAGGTATATAACATTTTATTCCAAAACTTTTTTAACCATTTAGCTAAGTGAATACAGACAGATTAACAGAACTATATTCGTACTTGTACCATTAGCAAGAATTAAGAATATATTTTTACCATAGAAATAGATCGGTTCACACTTATATTAGTAAAAATCTATCTCACCTTACAATATTTGCTTACTAACGCAAGATTTATGATAGCCGTATTACATTCGCATAAATCATTAAATTAATTGTTTAAATGGTGACATGAAATGTAGTTATTACTTAGACAACAAGCTTTTAATAAACACATAAGGAAAGATTATTGCAGTCGAACGGTGGCGAGTTCGAACACAGCCCAATCTCTCTCGTAATGAATAATTGAAACAAAAATCGTGGACGACAATAAAGTGCCATCGACATCGCAAACCATAGATGCTACTCATTGCTTTTCTATTTATAAAAAATGTAAGTCTAAAATGTCAATATAAGGTTTCTGTAGACAACGTTTAAAATTATTTTTGAGATTTAGCTTTCTCGTTGATTATGCGTAATACATAAGTAAATATGTAAGAAAACTACTGGTACTAAAATGCGTTATAAAATTAGTAGTCTAGAATCGTTCAACCTTTTTATGATATTTATTTAAAAGAAACGAAACTGAGAGCAGAAATAGTTTTGTAGGATCAGCACCATTGTTATAAATACACACTGGCGATATATCTGTGTAACAACTATGACCTAACTCAAGCTAATAAATGTGCATTTACCGTATAATTGTTTGTGCTGGACACCTACTGCGCATCACTCATTTTCATAATACAGATAGAATCATTGCTAACGAAATCGACGGGTGTTTCCTGAAGCATATAATATAAAGAGGAAACGCAGACTACAATCAGTAGTATAAAATCGTTGTATGTACATCAATCAAAGCGTATTTGAGTCTCATTTAGCAATGAAACAAGGGGCACTAGAATGATTGTTCGCCGCTCTGTGAATCAAAGAATAGAAATACGTACTTACAGACCGTATGACTGCATTCACATAGCGACAAACCAAGCTATAAATACAACGTGTCATTTGGTTTACATTTAATTATAAACGTTCTCACACACGCGATATGTCAAACGTTATCCCATGCATAAAGAACAATATTCAGTAACATTAGTTCAGCGTATATATAAATGTTATATTATATTTATAAACACGTGGCAGATTACTTAAAAGTGAATACTTTGAGTATAGTGTCAAATAATTTCGTCTTCGTAAAAGTTGGATCGTATGAGGTATCATTAAACTCCAGATCAAACTGGATCAATAAAGCTAAAGATAAATAAAGCAGGAACATTGGTAACCAGTTTTATTAGCGTATGTAACTGCAGTGCATATAATTAGAAATTGTACGTCCAAACAAAATTACATCACAGCGTGGGTGCGATAATAAGTTCATAAAGTTTACATAATCACAATTAACTTATTGTACATACCAGGTGTTAGTAAAACCAATCATAAACGATAGTATCTGCAGATAAATCGGCATTAGGATGGAATGTAAACTGTACATTTCTCTAATGGTATAGATCTTTTCGATATACTCCTTCAAACCAACGTCGATCACAAGCTTATAAATATTGCAAGATGAGATAATCATCCCGATTCGTTTAATTTGAGGAATAGGAATAGTTCACGAGGGCAATGGTTTAACACGGCTAAATGTTAAAATATATAAAATATGCTCTTTGTTACCAAAAATAACCACCACGGAACTATGAGGAATTTAAAAATAAGAGGCACAGGGGATACGAAGCTGTCATAAATTAGTCGCATTTGAAAGGTGACCGTTATAGAACAAAAGATGTTTAGTAATAACAGGAAAGCAATGAAAACGTACATGCAGCTGTCGCTGTGAACAGATCAATAAAATACTTTGAAATGTCAGAGGTAACTGTGAAACGGGTATTTTTTTAATTTAAACTCAGTTATGATGTCTGAAAGCGTAGCAAAAAAATAAAAGAAATCCTACAAAGAAGTCACTGAAGCGTCCGTAGATATTGAGTTTAGTTTCGTCATTATTAAAACGGAGCGTCAAAACCTGGAAATATGTATTTTAATATTTTCTAAAACGCAATACCATAGTTATGACAATAAGGTCCACTATTACCACGATATTCACGCAGGCACTGTTTAATAGTCCGGCACTAAAAGGTTATGGACCGTTTATTCACATCCATCAGATATTAAACGAAGGTATAAAATACGCTGTATGATAACACTTGCCAACAAAACATCACAGAGAATGCCAATTGCTACTGCTGCTTGCCACTTCCGGGCCCGTAATTATTAAAAATATAGCCGCTCTATATTAGGTCACACGATGAAAACAATGTAGTGCATTGATGGCCATACACACTTAGATTTATGGCCTGCTATATAGTGACACTAACGACAAACGACGGTAACAAAACAAAACTGCCAGAGATATAAAATCTCTGCAATCATCTAGGGCATCATAACAACTTATGATTGTTGGAAAACGTATTGGAGAGAAAAATGTTCTCATTTTTTATTGTTATTAGAGACGTAAATTGTGAATTTATGAAGTTATACATTGAACTATGGCGAGGCAATGAATTATTTAGGCAATATAATAAATGTCAATTAAAAATTAAATTAAGAACAACATTTCGTTGATAGATATTAATGAATCATTTCTAGAAACAAAAATAATCGCTGTTATCGATGAACTTAACGTAAAAATTTAAGACCTGCGACTACATCACTGTACTCCCGCAGGGAGCCAGATCTAATAAATAAAATAACAGCCTTTATATGGTTTTCTATCATATAAAGGCTGTTCATACTTTTATAGTTCATTGTAATAACTAGACTATCCTCTTACCAACGGAGTTCAAGAAAATAATGAACCAAAGACGCAAAATCAATATCGACTTCGTCTTGTCGTCTGACTTGGCCTTTATACACAACTTATATACACAAAATTCAATATTGTTATGATATTAAATTATATTTTGAATATTATGCATAGGATTATTTAGTTTAGGATACAAAATTGTATGCATAATAATAAATGCAGGTATCATCTATGCAAATTCCATGATTAAGTGCAGGTGCTGAGTTTTTTATTTGATCCCATGTCCACCTACGCATTATACAAGAATGACTGTCTACGTGTTCCGCGATTATTTGCTAGAAGCATAGACACTTCGCGTAGGTAAATATCTGCTCTTGCCAAATCTATGTTAGTGAACTTTACATTTGGCACTCGAGAGTGTGTCTGCGCTGTTTGTTACGTTAAAAATATGCGGCGTCATGAACGAGTCACAGTAGTTCTGAGTGTCTGAGTGGGCTGGCCCAAGTCCAGGCTAGACACGCACCAATTTCTATCGGTAACTATGATTATTCCAAAGATCGCGGGCCGCGTTAAACATAAACGTATGAAAGCCTTTGTCCCATAGCTGGCGCGGTGACCAAAGCGTGGCGTGCATGAAAGACAAAATAAAAATTGCTTTAATATTAAATATCAGTATGGGACCCTACTTCTATAATAGTTGTGTTCACAAAAGTTATAAATCCTTCGATTACTTTGTTCTGCTATGTGGATTATCTGATCTACTTCTCATTTAAGTTTTCTTCGACACTACCATAGTTGCAAGTACCTAGTCGTCTATCGCCCCGGTAGATAGAGCCGTAATTAAACTGTCCTAAATACAATACTCGCTTGTTGTTGTATCGACTAGTTGCGATTGTTCTACTCTTTATTCGTTGCCGTTAGGACCGGGGCCTTAACTAGAACAGTTAACCTTCAAACGTCACCGTGTAGAGCCCGCATGGCGTGAACGTGTATTGCTGGACTAACAGCCGAGTGCAAGGCGTTATGTAGTCGCAAAATTACATGCACGTAGATACCGCGAACTCATGTGCCGCGAGCTACGAGTGACGCATTGCGCGACGTAACGGCTGTATGAAAACAATGCCATGTTGAGAGATACAACACCGACGACCATCCGCTGTTTATGTGGGCGTAGTTTGAGAATAAATAAATGGCGCTTTACCGAAAGAAGGAACGTGGTTGTCATCGTTGAAATCGTTTTAAGTTAACTCAAACATGTAGTTCCCAATGCGTAGTGCTGACGGCGACTACACAACATTTTCTAATAATTAACAAAAGCAAAAATATAACGAATGCTTATTAGGAAACAATTACATACCTAAATGTGTATCCTAAGGGCAAACAACGATTATTAATTATTTTTGTTCACAAACTGTAATAAAAAAAAAAACGAAGCCAAATAATATCCACTTAGACGACTTTGTACTTTACGTAATTAGGAATTAAACACGAGACGATATAGGACTGAAAAGATATTTAATATTATTAAATATCTTTTCAGTCCTATATCGTCCCGTGGTTCTTAAAGCAGGGCCCTCGGTTCTGTAATTAGGTATCTACCGATGATAATGGTTTATCAACCGGCATCCTGCTAAATCCATTTAATCTGAGCGCTATATAAAAATATGTGAATCACAAATGGTGGGAACAGTGATAATAATTCAACGAGCGAACAGATGATCGCGGCAAGCAAACTGATGTCATACTCGGATGCGTGTCGGATAGGTACGTAACACTTTTCATGACATCACACTGGCCATTTATTTTTAGTGTTCGCTCGAGCCTTAAAATAATTATTTCGACTCGTCACTTCTTTAGACGGTCTTCATTTATTGCACACGCACGTGTAATCCCGACACGAGAATATCCCTTTCTTACGTCTCATTTACTACGGCGTTAATTACAAGTATTACACTATTTAATTAATAACATATTACGCGTAATCATTCGGTAAAAAAGAAATAAAGTATTTAACTCAACATGTTATACGTTAAATATCATAATTGGAAGCCGTCATGATAGTTCATTTAAACGACTTTTAATAGGGTTATTTTCAACTTCGGCGACTTGTTTATTAATCATTAAATAGCACGACGGATAGAGTTTTATAACACAAGAATACCACTTATCGATGTAATGTCATTTAAAGTATATAAGCGATTTAAAAACTAATTATCATGGTTGTATCAACTATTCAATTAAAGACGGATTCGCAATCAATCTTAAATTAATGTGATTGTAGCTTTGAGATTAGGTTCAGTAAAACAAAATTACGTAACAAAGCATTAATAAATGCAGAGTCCAATCCAAATGGGGTTATACATTTATCGCGGAAATTACAACGAAGGTTAAATGCGCCATAGACACGCAAACTACCTGGCTGGGAACATAATTAATACTTAGAAATTTAAATCAGAAGGTGCCGATGCGATGATATATTCATTTAGTAAAAGAAAATTGAGATGGCCATGAGACATCTTGAAAACAATATCAACGATACAGGCGTCCTGAAATATCAGCTGAGCTAGCCACTGTTTGGGTACGGGTTTGAGAGCACCTATTATATTTTATATATCTAGTTGCTTTACTCTAACAATCTCTTCTATTAAAAGAGACAAAAGCTGGCTTGAAGATGGGTGTTATCGTTTTTTATATTTTCTGCAGACAGACCTTTTCATTACCTATGCATGTTACGAGCTACTGCATACAAAATTAAATACAAACTGAGAAAATACAAACTAAAGAAAGATGTCTCTGACTTAGACGGTGATTATTAATTCTGTGGCGAGACGCCCGCTATCTGCGGTAAGGGGTTGCGGATTCTATTTCCGCACGGAAAAGCTTTATGGCGTACAGCTGATATTTGTTCTAATTCTGTTTATTTGTGTATCTAACGATACTCACTATAAAAGGAATTCTAGTTATATTGAGTGTCAGTTACAAACGAATGATTATTATATATCCAAACGTATTTTGCAAGCTATCCGCAGTAGCTATTTGATATGCATTATTTGATAGATAGAATAAATAAATGTAAGCGAAATCCCAGGTTAAAGCTCCCCGGTATTTCGCTTACACTGAAGCAACTTAACTGACGAGCTTCCTTCGCCCAAAGTCCAAGAGATCGCAGTCGTACGAACTTTTGCTGAGTTCTTATAAGAATTATGTGTTTGTTTGTTAACAAGGCACTGCGATGTCGCCAGGGTAACGATGTGTCATTGGCACCTTGCATTATGAAGTACCACCTAACAGCGTCATCAATGATTTCCTTGGTATCGCAGGTTTAGCTGTAACAACTTGCCATCAAGCTTTTTGTTAATTTGTCGCCTAATAGTATTGTGGATGGAATTATACTTGTAATATAATTGTGGATGGAATTATACTTGTAATATACTATTTAACTTTACAGAAGAACACACATTAAAGCCAATTTCAAATGAAATAATATTATTGTGTCGCATCGCTAGAGTTACAACCTAGAATATATTTTGCCACAAAAACTAAACAGCATAGGATGCTGCGCGCCTCAACGAAGTTTGATTGTGTACAGCTAAAAATCAAATTTCAATAAATATGAATAGAGGCTTATTTTTATCCCTATCTACTTCCTGACCAAAGTATAAATAGTACTAGCTTTTGCCCGCGGCTTCGCTCGCGTTAATTTAGAGTTTGACTATCAATTCGGGTTGCACTCTGCTTGTAATAATATAATTAAATCATGATTCGAAAGACACGTGGCGCCATCTATTATCATAAGAACGTTATTGTTGTTTTCCTCGGGAATAGAAATTTTTTTGGGGATGAAAGGTAGCCTTTGTCCGTTTCTGCAAACCTGACAACGTATAAGCAGAACTTCAGGATGATCGATTCAGTGGTTTAGGCGTGAAAAGGTAACAAACAAACAAACAAACTCATTTTCGCTTTTATAATATTAGTTAGGATAATATACATGTATCATTACGTAAGTAGGTATAGTAATCCAAATGTTCAAAAATTCTGTTGATAGCCGGCATTCCCGTATTAGCCCCAGGAGGCACTCGGCGCAATTAATACTTTTGTATTAGGATATGTGACATGCGTGATGACGGTTCCGTTCTGGTATAAGAAACATAATATAAATTCTGAAAATGTTTTTTGCTCATCCTTTAGTTTATTGGTTATGCTGCAACTGTCTTTTATATTTAATAACTTTCTAAAACACGTGAAACTAAATTGATTTATATGCTTTTAAATTAATATTTATTTGGTAGGTTGCATACGTCTTGCGATATGATATTTTTATCGTATTTTCTATGATAATAAATCATGTGCAATTAAATTTATTACCATATACTGATGTAAGTAATAGAGACAACTTACTTATATTTGGTTGTTTATATCAAGAAATACATTCGTATAAGATGTTATTTAAAAATATTTCAAGCAAAACAATGCACGTTTATTCATTGATTGTGTCGTACCAGCAAAAATATACAGTAGTATCTTTAACAAAGCTAGGAACACAATCAAGCTATGACTGAACTGACAACAAGACTAAATCCCACTTTTAACCCGTTAAGTGTTGGCGAAAAGTCCACGACCAATAGGAGAGCGTTTCTTATCAATACTCGCTTACACTCGACGCTAGAGAATGTATGATCAACACTAGGCAGTCTGGATAGTATTGGCTGGATAGTACAAAATGTAGAGTTCTGTGAATTATGAACTCTCAACCCATCCTGCTAAAACCTGCAGAAATGAGTTCTTACATCAAATTATACTAAGACTAGATGTGCCCACGGTTTCAACCGCGTCTATCGTTACTGCGCCGCCCCCGTGGGTTATAGCGTGATGTTATATAGCCTTCCTGGATAAATAGGCTATCCAACACTAAAATAATTTTTCAAATCGAACCAGTAGTTCCTGAGATTAGCGCGTTCAAACAAACAAACAAACTTATTAGCTTTATAATATTAGTATAGATCATACCTGGGGCCCTATTACAAACTTTTATAAAACCTGACAAGTTTCAGGCAATTCAAATAACTGCCTGGTTTTATTTCGTATTATGACATGTGAAATGTGAATAGTTGATCGTCTTCGTGCTGGCAAGTTTGTCGCTGGCCGATTTGTGACTTGACAGTGCATCGTTCAAAAATATGACATACATATTTGTCGGTAAGCAACGGTTTTAATTTTATCGTATTTTCTATGATAATATAATTAAAACTATTATTTTTAGGCAAATATAAAACAAATATATCTTTATGCTATCATATCATGAATTTTATTATTATATTTGCAGCATTAAACAAAATATATAATTAACTAATATTCGGTTTCAGAACGTCGCCTGTTTTTGTAAACGCGCGGGCAATTTGTAACTACAGAAGTACCTACCTAGTTACTTACTTACTTAAAACTAACTAATTTGGTTTTCGAAAATCTTTGTTACTTCTATAAGTATTACAGACATTTAAAATAATTATGGCGTATGTGTATTAAAGCTTTTTTAATTAATTACATTATTATCATGATAAATACTATTACTGTTAATGTATTCTTTACAGGTTAGTAGATGAGCATATTTTAATTAATATTTATAATTTAATAAGTGAAGCAAAATCTTTGTACCCCTTTTTACGAAAATTGCGCGGACGGTGGACGGAGGAGTATGAAATTTGTCACAGTTAAATATAAACAAAAATGAAAGCAATATTTAATGTAACTATTTTAAAAAAAAGTCACTCCAGCTTAGCGTAAAGTGAATGGTTTGTTTTGTATACAATATGGCGACTTTAATATTATGAAACGAAATGTCAAATGAAAGCTCGTAATACGGTATTTGCCAGGCAATATTCGATCACCTGTCACGTGACCGCTGACTGGCTGGAGTTAGAACGTTTATAATACGAAATTGCAAGGCAATTTACTTTACGCCGTATACTGCCTGGAAATAAGAGTTTGTAATAAGGCCCCTGATCTTAATATAATATAAATTAAATAGTAATAATAATTCCTATAATAGAAAAGTACGAGACCTTTCGAGAGACGTGTCTTACTTTTCTAGCACTATCTGAAATGTAGTGACTTCAGAATACGTCACAATCATTTAAGAAAAATCATCGGAAATAGAAATATTATAGTCAAAGATATTAGATGAGATGGTCATTCAAAACAAGACAGCGCTGTGGTTAGTACGAACCCTTCAAATAAACTCATTCCTTTTATAGACTAACATTTGCGAGATACCATGACATTTACTGAGGGTACGCTATGACAAAGTTGTCCTTTAATCTAACCTATACCGATAAGTAAATATTATATCAGGATAAGACTGAGCCAATATTAGATTAATGATCACGTGTTAGGTGCGGTTAATGAATAGCCAAGGTGCTAAGCAGAGAGATCACATTAGACTATCCATATTGAAACTATTCAAATATTAATAACTAGCTTTTGCCCGCGGCTTCGCTAGCGTTAATTTAGAATTTGACAATCAATTCGGGTTGTACTCTGCTTGTAACAATATAATTCAATCATGATTCGAAAGACACGTGGCGCCATCTATTATCATAAGAACGTTATTGTTGTTTTCCTCGGAAACAGTATTTTTTTTTCGGGGTGAAAGGTAGCCTATGTCTGTTTCTGTACACCTATCAACGTATACGCAAAATTTCAGGATGATCGGTTCAGAGGTTTAGGTGTGAAAAGGTAACAAACAAACAAACAAACTCATTTTCGCTTTTATAATATTAGTTAGGATTAGGATTTGATATAATCACATTTTTACACTTTAATAAATTCCAAGGTTAAGTAAGATTATTTAAATCATTAGTATTGCATCTGGAATCTTTCGAACACGTAATAAAGTTTGTTCGTTACAACAAGTTTCGGTGCAAGTGCAACTGACATTTTGTTTTCCCTCACGCTGAATCTTGTGTCTAAAATCAGATTACAAGCGAATGTCTCGTGAAGGGTCGGTTTAATCACTTACTTAACGCTGGGTTTAACATAACAGTCTATTTATACGATTAATTATTGCAGGCGCACTATCGGATTTATTGATTAAATAGCTTCCGACCGCAGCCTCGCTTGCGTGGTACATTACAGAAATATAGCTAGTAACTCAGGTATAATACAGCTTTCAATTTCTGTTAATGAAAGTATTCTAAAATCGGTAGGGTGGTAGGTAATGGTACCTACCACCCAAAATAAGCTCTTGCACATAATCAAACACAACTTAATCTATGGAGATTAAGTTGTGTTTGATTATGTGCAAGAGCTTATTTTAAATAAAAATAATATTATTACTATTATGAATTGAGAAAACATGAATATTAATTAGTTGTTTGTCACTAACATACATTAAGAACTCAAAGACAAAAAAATGGCACCATAAGTGCACGTATGTTTTTGTATTTATTTTCTTCTAAAGTTCAGTGAATAATTGAATACTTGAACCTGTATGAGTTTCAGTAGATATGTAACAATAACAGTATGCACGTCGTACTATCGCATGATCGTGAGCTATCTTCGACAGTTGAGGAGTACTTGGGCGGTGACTCTTGGGGAATCTTTTAAGCGGGTGGTCGGAATACTGCCTAATCAATTGTCCTTCTGAGACGCTGGTACTGTTTTATGCCTACTATACTAGTTTCTGCCCGCAACTATGCTCAGGTAAATGTAAGTTAGGTTAGGTACATTTTTTTTTGTGGATATAAGGTACCCTATGTCCTTTTCTGTTCCTCTGACACTATGTAGGTACGTGAAATTTTATGATAATCGGTCTAATAGCTAAGGTGTAAAAGCGTAACAAACAAACTCACATTCGTATTTAGGTATATTATTGGTTAGGATGTCTCAATACAATACGATGAAAACCAAATAAAGTTCGATACACAAAGATTTTGTAAATACTCAAGTAGTATTGTTGTCTCTTCTTTTGTATATCTACATATTTTGTTCGTATTGATCTCAAAAATTAATACAGAATAGTCGTTGCAGATACTAGGTGTATCTGCAGTGAACGTTCTGTATTAATTCTTTCAAGAATCTATATTGGCACGAAGCTCGATCGCTAATTGGTCTTTCCCATTCTATGTAATCTGTTAAAGTAATTGGATGTTAGACCAATTCAACAGATATTGTTTTAATTACGAGTTCACAATTGTTTACAGATTTTTGTTTACGTAATGTTTGTTGGGTAGAATTAATACTAAATGTTACAATAAGGAAATTAATTCTAAAAATAATATTAAATCTGTTTATAATGGTCTCTTGTTATTGTGAGAAGGGGTAGACCGTAGTAGTAGTCCAGAATTCTGTTACTCAATATGAGCTGGAAGAATATTTTTCATATGAATCGAAGAATATATGTATTAAATAAGTTCTGTGAAATAATTTTTTACCGTAAATATAAATGTGTTCTATTTATTTGATGTATTCTTGGTACCTAGATTTGCAATGTATTCTAACAATATCATGACTTTTGTTTATAACAAACCCAGCACAATACTAGCCGGAAATCCATTAGACTATACAACGTTGATTTGTAAAATACAGCAAATTACATAATTATATCGAATACAATAGACCATAGTACATACAAAGAGAGTGAAAATGGATATAATTCGATATAATAACATCTCTGAAGGTGGATGTAATTCGATATAATAACATCACAGATGACAGCTACGAGCATGTTACAAGCACGTTATCCTAACGTCAAAGTCATATGGAACAAAGCCTCAATAGTAGACACTACTCCATAGATCGCAAAATACCATCAGGTGTCACTACAGCTGTATAATTACCTCCAATTGTCAGAACTATAAAACATAGTTCTACTTCAGCGAATGTGTCAATCATATTTATTTTTTACTATATTGAATTATTCGCGTTAGAATGCTGCATTATATGACCAATAATATAGCATGTCACAAACAAAAATGCGAATAGTCGCACTCAACTCGAAACAACGTTAGCTATTAGCACGTATACATTTCCCATTTAGTGTGTTTCTGAGGTATTCGAACGAAATTCAAATAAATAGCTCTATAGAGGTGAGAAATATTTAAAATATAGTGAAACTATAAAGCTATCTAGTATATCGCATAAAAGAAACTCACATTTTAATTTTCTACCGTGTTGATGTCATCTCTTCGAACACTGAGTACTCTATAATAAGTGGGTTATCTCGACAGTGTGGCGCAAGTTATAAACGAAGTGCACGTTAATAGTATGCATTACGGCAGCTAATTTTTAATGCTGTTATTGGTAAAAATATTAGCATTAGGTTGTAAGACGCACTTCAGCATCAACATCACTCTCTATATAGTCGATTCTATTATATAGTGAAATATGTACCTATGTAATCGATACACGAGGATTCAAACGAGTGATATAGACCATAATCATCAAAACATTTCCCTGCTCGTAATACGCCACTCACCGAAGAATAATCGATCATTGTTTCAGGGGTAGAATGTTTTTATTTCTATGAAAACACTGACGGGACAATCAAGGCCACCGACGACATCACCTCTTCCTGATTGTTCAAGAACTATTGTTAGCCATGCGTATACACTAACACCTTCATTAGATAAACAAACATTTAACTTATACTTGTGTACGTTAAAAGTATCTCATCCGGATACCTGGCATTCTTATATTTTGACTCAAAACATTAATTTCAACAAAATATAACCGTGCGTTGATAAAATTATACGATAAACGATTGAAATAAACCATTCTTTACAAACTTTTCGTACAAAGCTTAGTTCGGATTTCAACACGAAAGCTTTTGTCTGGATGCACAACTTTAAATCAAATGCGCTTGTAGTATAGCATACTTTGCACAGTCGAGAAATAATCGTCAAAGAGACTTTGAGAGCTCGGGAAGAGGTGATGCACTGGATAGGTTATCTAGTGCGCCACTCAATCCTCTCAACTTTATTGTAGGTCGATAGAGAAGAGATACATACGACTAAATTAGTACTTAAGTACCAATATAATTTTTGAACAAGACACAATTGTTAAGATAAAAATACCAAAACAAAACATACTTTGGCTTTTATTCTGGACAGCTTGAATGCAATGAAGGTATTTACGAGGTTCATTTATTATTTAATACTGCAGCGGTGCCGCTTACTAAAGCCTCAATTCGTAAGACCTAGATAGAACTGTGTGTACACTACTATCGCGTAATGCTGGAGAAACGTGTTTTAAGCCCGACGAGCCATAATGCCATGGATCGAGGCGCAGCTATAAGACCAGTTTACAAAAATAGTACTTTCTCATCATTTAAACGGTGCATTACGGAGACTGTTATAAAGCATTTTCAGGATGAAAAGATATCTTGTTCTATATTTATAGCACTGAATTTACAGTGTTGAGGTAATAATCTGATGCGGTCTGATTCACAGATTTTGATGCGGTCTGTGTAACTAATTGGCAAAAGAGACGGAAATGCATTATACAAGTCACAAGACACGTTGCGTCATCACAATGATGTAGGTACGTCACAGATATTGCATCGGTTATTGAATGTTTTGCTCTATTGAATATGTGCAGCTTTATTCACGAGATCGGCGTCGTGAAGGTGTCGGATCGGGTAGCGCGAAAAAGGCTCTATAGCGTAATTGTTGCCCTGGGTTACGGAGCTCAAACTGATAAATGGATCGTTGAACTAATACCGAGATTATGACGTAATTTTGTAATTTACATGAGCGTTGTGCGCAAATACAAGCGATAATGATAACTGTATAGAACTAGGATGTTCAGTAACTGGCTTTAGGTTTCTACGAATTCTATATAACTGGAAGTTAGTGCTTCTCATTTTACGCGGCACTTATCTGGTTTGTTATCTCGCTATCTACTCAACATACATAACTTTTACCTGTTATATCGCGTTACTATAAAGGGGAATGGATAGTTAACCGAGCAAAACAATTTTTTTAATGGAGAATCAAAGTTAGTCGTTATCAAGTATTGGCGATACATATTATGATACACTTCATATAAATAATTCTTTAAGCGTCAAAATATGAATTATTGAATATCGAATAAACTTAGAGCGTAATTTTTGCATAAGATGTAACATCTGCGATCTAGGTGATTTAAACCTTATATATTATTATGTGAGATAAGAATAGTAAATCGTGTTTGGGTCAATAAACTAGATATACGACGTATATGTTCCTCGGAGCAGGGGTGCACCATATGGCCAATTAGGAGGAGGCAACACATGTGCGGCTTTAGTGACGTTTGCGAGATTATATTGTATGTACATACATATGTACTACTGTAGTAATTTTTATATATAGATAGCTCGAAATAATACAGGAATTGTATTGCGTGCGATTGATACACAATACGCTGCATTTAATCGCCGTGGATAATTCCACAAACCACAATAGTCATAGCCATTAGGCTCTATTCATACTACTATAACATAAATAACCAGTTGTTTAGAACCAATAAAACCATTGTTGTCACTGTTAAATATTTAATTAGTATTTAATTTGCATTTTCTATATATTCAACTATAAAAGAAACAACTGTTGATACAAAATATTATGGTTTGAATTTATACCAACATAAATGACATTTAAAGCAAACCAGATTTTATTCATCTAGATCAATTTGTACATCATTTCAATTTATCGACTATACCCAGACAACTTTATGAGTATGATAATAAGACTCATAATCAGATGCATAATATTATGCTTTATGCTAGCAACATATTTGATAAGTATTTACTTGTTGGTAATATTGAATACATGATTTTTCGTATAAGGATTATAGTATGAATATAACACTTATTTTAGACAACACTCAAATATATAATATAAAACAAGGGAAAATTACATTAGAATATTTTTATTAGGTATGTGGCCGCAGAAATTGAGGCTATTGACTTTAACAACTTCGGTTTAATAATATCTTTATTTCTTATTTAAAACACAAAAAAGTGTCACTTACATAAGAAAGCAAAATTCTTGAAGGTTAACAACTTTAACTTACGTGATTATACCAATTTTTACTGAAGCTTTAATACTGATCATTACTAAATGGTTATTGTCGGCCAGAATGGAATCACTTACGCAAGCTATTGTCACAATATCTATTTTCCTGTACCCAAACGTAGCATCTGTTCACGGACAATGTATTGATGACTTCAATATTTAATGTTGCCTGATGACATCCTTAATGAGAGGTAATTGTCAAGCCTTTTGTTCTATGTATAAATGATGCTGCATTTGCATCACAATTAGTCATGACACAATCATGGGAAAAATGTCTACTGTAATTAGAGGCCTCAATGAAAATAATATGTTTGAAACTAATACATGTAATGTATATTTTCAATAACCGTAATACTTCCTTACTGAAAATATTCTTCATCTATGTAATATTGGTTACACCAACTGTTTTAAAATTAATCAAATAATAACAGAAACATGAATAATTTCAAGAATACAAAAAATTATTTAATATTTAGGAATACTTTTTTGTATATTTAACTGCAGTATTGATGCTAATTTATTAGAGAAGTGTTGCATGCTGAAAGATAAAGTTAAATAATAAATACTCACCTTAAAATTTCGGTGTATTAGGTTGGCGACCAGCATACTTCTTTTTTCTTCTCCAGCAATTAACTTAGAGTCCATAGCATGTAATTCTATTTTAACAAACACATCTAAACCTAAACTAATATAACGTGTTGTAGAAGAAAATACTATTATAATATTTTTAATATATTTATCTTATACCAAGTTTACAAAATGCACTAAACATAAAGTTAAAAAAATAATAAAACCTTTGATACTATGCCTGACTGATTGTAATCATAAACCTGTCTTGACAAAACTGCACCAAAATTCAACTTACAATGGGACTGTTGTCCCTAGACAAAAGCCAAACGACAATACGTAAACAAAATATCGTTTTACTAAAAACAAACGAATAAACGGCGTAACGATAAGACGTGAAATTCCTACTTATTTTGATTTTAGAATATTTTAATATTGTACCTACATTGCGTAAAATTCACATTTCACTGTTAACTCGGTTATCTCACTATAATCGATTGAAAAAGTTTTATCCTAGGTACATGTCTTTTTTATTTAAGATTCAGAATTGACAAGTATAACAAATATCTCCCACTGCATTTTGTACAACTCTACGCCATATTTGCAAAGTAGTTATGAATGCTACCATGTACAATTTTTTTATCTACTATCTTTTATATTAGAAACTCTAAAACTTATAATAGTAAAATGTAATTTCGTTTGATTTTCACAATAATCTAATAGATTTAATATTTCTGAATACATGAAGCTAGACGACAAATAAACATGATATTTCTTCTAAATAAACCAGTGTAATTTCTTTTTTATGGTCACACCAATAGACATATGCTGTCAGACAGTAGGGAGAGTAGCTAATCTTTTTTTGACACTTACTTTTTACCCTACTCGATTATCGGAAATCTACTAAAATGTATGTACTAAACGTGTAATAAAATATTTTTATGTTATCGGAGAACCACTTTTTGTGACAACTGTATTTTGATAATTTTAACTTTAAGAGTAAGTCAGTAAATTACTTTATCTTACTTATTATTATTAATAAATGCGAATGTAAGTTTGTTGGTTTCTTACGTTTTCACGCCTTAATAGAAAAGGACACACTTTCCTTTCATCAAGATATGAACGGTTGATTAGTTACTTGACCGATCATCATAAAAGTTATTACGCTTATGTTAGTTGTTATACTTTAACGCCATGAGAAATTTTTAACAAACAAATTCAGATTCACATTAATTTATAATGATCAGAATAAGGATATAGTTAAATAAAACAAATAATAATTATAAAAAAGTTTTTTAAAACATACGACGCTGTATTATAGTTTAAAATTAATCTTTTTCAACGCGGCCACTAAATTCACTTTAGTTTTCTTTCGTAAACATTTTAATTTGAATATGACATGCCGCGGTCTGTCATATTCAACTAGTCGGGCCGCCGCGCCGCCGCTACAATGGATGATAATGCTGCAGTTTTCTCTTATCGAGAAAAACATAATAGTATTAAAATAGGATCGAAAACATAAGATAAATAATATCCAAATTGAGTCATTTGAACATTATTTATTATTATATTACAGCTATTAGATTTTATAGCTTTGATCGATTGAACCTCTAGGAATTAGTATCGACTATTTTGTTTATGGCCGAGCCAAGGCGTCGGCTTCTGCAGCCCTAATGTATTGATTTATTGACGTGATATATTTCTTTACATCTACTGAGTCCATCACATAGAACTCCGAGAAATAGTGAACATTTTATTGGTTTTCTATTTATATTTAATTTTAAATAGTATTTATTCTAATGATATAGTTCTTTTATCAACGTGTGATGGGTAAGTCAATGACAAAATAGGTTGTTTTAGTTATTAAAATAATGTTTGCTCATTTTTTACGAGACCTGTTATTTATTTTTCAGAAAATATTGGCAAACATCATCACACCTTGAATGATTTTCTTGAAGAAGCAGAACTACAACAATATTCTGACTTGTTTAGGTAATTATATAGTTTATATTAATATATATATTCCTATTATATGTATATTTATATATTATGCATATAAACTACTTTGCTGGCGTAAAGTTACTGGACTTTCACTGTAGTCAAATGTTTCACGTAAATTTACTTCCTGCACCCCTAATTTATAACTGCGATTTTAAATTACTATGACTGCACTCTGCGATTTTCCTGTCGACTTATTGCTATCTGAAGCCCACGCAAATTATTGAGTAACTGACAACAGACTGTAATTTGCGATCATGTTGATATTGAAGCATATATACTACACATTGGTATCTTTAGACTCATCTAAATTAAGAATAAAATATAATACTAAAACTCGCTATTCAGAAAAAATATTCTAGTAGTGCTGCTTTCAGCACAAATTGGTCGGCTCAAGTAGGCTGGGCTGTACTACCCTTGCACAGAATATCTACACCAATATAGTGGTCCTCATACTGTTGTTCATTACGAGTTGGTTTAATACCTTGTGCTGCTACATTTGTTTGCCTACTTTTCTTCCGAATTACGTGACAATATGCATGTAATGTTTTTGGTATTGTACTATCAAGACTATTACACGCACACACACTACCAAAATGTTTTACCACTTGATTGTGTTTTTTGGTATCACAGAAACGATGCCACCAAGCAGACCAACAAGCATTGGTTACTACTTATAATAATAGTTCGCATTGAAGCAGCAAACATTATGAACGATATAACTGACAGTAGTCAGTGGCTGACTCAATCGGTTTGGTTGCTAATGATGGCGCAAGTCCACAAGCAATTAATTCTGTGGTGGCAAAAACACAACTAAGCTCTTGTTTACTTTACACCACATCAGTGGCAAATAAGCACTTGGCTTGCCTGAATACTAAAAGTATTTCCCTTTAAAAAGGATTGGTATTTCTTGTAATTGTTGTAACTTACATGGAACACAGTAATCATTTTTGTACAATAATTCTATAGTATTTTGGGATTTTTGATTAGGGCTTTTTTAATTGCTAAAGGAGAAGTAGAGTTTGTACGAAGACTTAAATTTTATGGCAAATTCATATTGTCAATTGTGTTTAATTGTGCCAAGTATATTAAACTTCTTAAATACTGCATTTGCCATTGTTTATTTTATTTTTATTTTATTTGTTCTGTTCTAAGTCAATTTCCTTCAAATACCACATTCTTCATCAAAATTGTGATAGATTAAAACCTAAAAAAATATGGGTGGGTGGATATAGCTTGTCAAATCATCTCATAGTTTTCAATTTTTATTCACTACATAACATATTATAAAACAAAGTCCCTCGTCGTGTCTATCTGTATGTTCGCAATAAACTCAAAAACAACTGAACAGATTTTAATGCATATTTCACCAATAGACAGTGATTCATGTGGAAGGTTTAGGAGTATAATTTGTTAAGGTAGTGTACTAGGTGTGAAACCCCACCCACCCCGGGTTGCTAGTGTAGTATACTTTAATAAGATATTTTAACAAAATCCAAATGTAAATTAAGTAAGAAATCTTTAATGCATAGACATTAAAAATGTCTTACTCAATTTACATTTGGATTTGGAATAATAATAATTCATGTAATAAACATAGGTTTATGATATGAATTACTAGGATGAGCTATGATTTAAATTAAACTAAATCAAAGAAAATAGCAAATATACAATACTGCAATGGTAATTTGTAAACCATAATTCATTATTATAACAAGCACATAGGAAATCTCAATGTCCTTAGTAACATTCATGGCTTAAGCTCAGTCTAACAATTGCATCGAAACAATAGTGTGGTGGGTTACTGAGCTAGAAGATTGGCACACTTCACAGTTAACTTGTAAAGTTGGTCTACCTTTGTATGTTAAATTGACAATTGTTACCTAATTGTATGAAATAACATTAGATTCAAAATATATGGTATCAATCTTGATACTTAGATTGTTTAAGCTTTCAAGCTGCTTAATGTACTATCGACTCCAGCGACGGATGACCACTCCTAAGGTTAAAATCGCATAACAGGCCAACACTTGGTACCTGTACCCGTGACACGCCCCTTTCTTTGTTTGAGTTGTTTTACACTTTACATTTGTTTACTGATTCTAAGGCGATACAAACTCAACTGGTCAACATGTGCAAGCGAAAATTTTCTGAAATGGTCTTCCGTCGCTGGAGCCGATACTACATATCACATAATATAATATTGATATTGTTACAAATCAAAACATACAGTGCAAAATAATGATCATGGTAAATGTTCTGAAGTAAATTTAGCTGGCTATATTTAAGACTAAATATTTAGTTTTAGTGTTACTTATTACTTTCTAATTACTGAAATGTGCAGGAAAGTATGTTGTTTAGCCTTATATCAGTAAATTAATAGCAAGTAGGCTGCCTTGATAAGAAATGCATAGATCCTTTAGTGCATTGGCATTGGTAACATCGAGCTTACCAAAAAAAGGCATGTAAAATGTTAAAATTGCAGCCTAAAATAATTTGTTATTCCTATGGTAACTTGATATTGCTATTATCTTACTTGTCACTATATAGGCTTTGAATATGTTTGCATTAACATTGCAGCCAAATAACGTCCTTGTCATTCCTGCGGTGTGTTCCTGTACCTAATATCTAACTTGTCAATATGATGCAGGTTGAGAACATGCTTGTGCTAACATCACAGCCAAATAACATTGTTGTGGTTCCTGCGGTTTGTCTAATGATTATATCTAACTTGTCAGTAAGAGGCGTCTTGTGAACATGTTTGTGTTAACATTACAGTCAAATAACATTGTTGTGGTTCCTGCGGTTTGTCTATTGAGTATATCTAACTTGTCAGTATGAGGCGTCCTCTGAACATGTTTGCGTTAACATTACAGTCAAATAACATTGTTGTAGTTCCTGCTGTGTTTTCCTATTATTATATCTAACTTGTCACTAAGAGGCAGGCTGTGAACATGTTTATGTTAACATTACAGTCAAATAATATTGTTGTGGTTCCTGCGGTGTGTCTATTGAGTATATCTAACTTGGCAGTATGAGGCGTCCTCTGAACATGTTTATGTTAACATTACAGTCAAATAACATTGTTGTAGTTCCTGCTGTGTTTTCCTATTATTATATCTAACTTGTCACTAAGAGGCAGGCTGTGAACATGTTTATGTTAACATTACAGTCAAATAATATTGTTGTGGTTCCTGCGGTGTGTCTATTGAGTATATCTAACTTGGCAGTATGAGGCGTCCTCTGAACATGTTTGCGTTAACATTACAGTCAAATAACATTGTTGTGGTTCCTGCGGTTTGTCTAATGATTATATCTAACTTGTCAGTAAGAGGCGTCTTGTGAACATGTTTGTGTTAACATTACAGTCAAATAACATTGTTGTGGTTCCTGCGGTTTGTCTATTGAGTATATCTAACTTGTCAGTAAGAGGCGTCTTGTGAACATGTTTGTGTTAACATTACAGTCAAATAACATTGTTGTGGTTCCTGCGGTTTGTCTATTGAGTATATCTAACTTGTCAGTATGAGGCGTCCTCTGAACATGTTTGCGTTAACATTACAGTCAAATAACATTGTTGTAGTTCCTGCGGTTTGTCTATTGAGTATATCTAACTTGGCAGTATGAGGCGTCCTCTGAACATGTTTATGTTAACATTACAGTCAAATAACATTGTTGTAGTTCCTGCTGTGTTTTCCTATTATTATATCTAACTTGTCACTAAGAGGCAGGCTGTGAACATGTTTATGTTAACATTACAGTCAAATAATATTGTTGTGGTTCCTGCGGTGTGTCTATTGAGTATATCTAACTTGTCAGTATGAGGCGTCCTCTGAACATGTTTATGTTAACATTACAGTCAAATAACATTGTTGTAGTTCCTGCTGTGTTTTCCTATTATTATATCTAACTTGTCACTAAGAGGCAGGCTGTGAACATGTTTATGTTAACATTACAGTCAAATAATATTGTTGTGGTTCCTGCGGTGTGTCTATTGAGTATATCTAACTTGGCAGTATGAGGCGTCCTCTGAACATGTTTGCGTTAACATTACAGTCAAATAACATTGTTGTAGTTCCTGCGGTTTGTCTAATGATTATATCTAACTTGTCAGTAAGAGGCGTCTTGTGAACATGTTTGTGTTAACATTACAGTCAAATAACATTGTTGTAGTTCCTGCGGTTTGTCTAATGATTATATCTAACTTGTCAGTAAGAGGCGTCTTGTGAACATGTTTGTGTTAACATTACAGTCAAATAACATTGTTGTGGTTCCTGCGGTTTGTCTAATGATTATATCTAACTTGTCAGTAAGAGGCGTCTTGTGAACATGTTTGTGTTAACATTACAGTCAAATAACATTGTTGTAGTTCCTGCGGTTTGTCTAATGATTATATCTAACTTGTCAGTAAGAGGCGTCTTGTGAACATGTTTGCGTTAACATTACAGTCAAATAACATTGTTGTGGTTCCTGCGGTTTGTCTAATGATTATATCTAACTTGTCAGTATGAGGCGTCCCTTGAACATGTTTGCGTTAACATTACAGTCAAATAACATTGTTGTGGTTCCTGCGGTTTGTCTAATGATTATATCTAACTTGGCAGTATGAGGCGTCCTCTGAACATGTTTGCGTTAACATTACAGTCAAATAACATTGTTGTGGTTCCTGCGGTTTGTCTAATGATTATATCTAACTTGTCAGTAAGAGGCGTCTTGTGAACATGTTTGTGTTAACATCACAGCCAAATAACATTGTTGTGGTTCCTGCGGTTTGTCTAATGATTATATCTAACTTGTCAGTAAGAGGCGTCTTGTGAACATGCTTGTGCTAACATCACAGCCAAATAACATTGTTGTGGTTCCTGCGGTTTGTCTAATGATTATATCTAACTTGTCAGTAAGAGGCGTCTTGTGAACATGTTTGCGTTAACATTACAGTCAAATAACATTGTTGTGGTTCCTGCGGTGTGTCTAATGATTATATCTAACTTGTCAGTATGAGGCGTCCTCTGAACATGTTTGCGTTAACATTACAGTCAAATAACATTGTTGTGGTTCCTGCGGTTTGTCTAATGATTATATCTAACTTGTCAGTAAGAGGCGTCTTGTGAACATGTTTGTGTTAACATCACAGCCAAATAACATTGTTGTGGTTCCTGCGGTTTGTCTAATGATTATATCTAACTTGTCAGTAAGAGGCGTCTTGTGAACATGCTTGTGCTAACATCACAGCCAAATAACATTGTTGTGGTTCCTGCGGTTTGTCTAATGATTATATCTAACTTGTCAGTAAGAGGCGTCTTGTGAACATGTTTGCGTTAACATTACAGTCAAATAACATTGTTGTGGTTCCTGCGGTTTGTCTAATGATTATATCTAACTTGGCAGTATGAGGCGTCCTCTGAACATGTTTGCGTTAACATTACAGTCAAATAACATTGTTGTGGTTCCTGCGGTTTGTCTAATGATTATATCTAACTTGTCAGTAAGAGGCGTCTTGTGAACATGTTTGTGTTAACATCACAGCCAAATAACATTGTTGTGGTTCCTGCGGTTTGTCTAATGATTATATCTAACTTGTCAGTAAGAGGCGTCTTGTGAACATGCTTGTGCTAACATCACAGCCAAATAACATTGTTGTGGTTCCTGCGGTTTGTCTAATGATTATATCTAACTTGTCAGTAAGAGGCGTCTTGTGAACATGTTTGCGTTAACATTACAGTCAAATAACATTGTTGTGGTTCCTGCGGTGTGTCTATTGAGTATATCTAACTTGGCAGTATGAGGCGTCCCTTGAACATGTTTGCGTTAACATTACAGTCAAATAACATTGTTGTGGTTCCTGCGGTGTGTCTATTGAGTATATCTAACTTGGCAGTATGAGGCGTCCCTTGAACATGTTTGCGTTAACATTACAGTCAAATAACATTGTTGTGGTTCCTGCGGTGTGTCTATTGAGTATATCTAACTTGGCAGTATGAGGCGTCCCTTGAACATGTTTGCGTTAACATTACAGTCAAATAACATTGTTGTGGTTCCTGCGGTGTGTCTATTGAGTATATCTAACTTGGCAGTATGAGGCGTCCCTTGAACATGTTTGCGTTAACATTACAGTCAAATAACATTGTTGTGGTTCCTGCGGTGTGTCTATTGAGTATATCTAACTTGGCAGTATGAGGCGTCCCTTGAACATGTTTGCGTTAACATTACAGTCAAATAACATTGTTGTGGTTCCTGCGGTGTGTCTATTGAGTATATCTAACTTGGCAGTATGAGGCGTCCCTTGAACATGTTTGCGTTAACATTACAGTCAAATAACATTGTTGTGGTTCCTGCGGTGTGTCTATTGAGTATATCTAACTTGGCAGTATGAGGCGTCCCTTGAACATGTTTGCGTTAACATTACAGTCAAATAACATTGTTGTGGTTCCTGCGGTGTGTCTATTGAGTATATCTAACTTGGCAGTATGAGGCGTCCCTTGAACATGTTTGCGTTAACATTACAGTCAAATAACATTGTTGTGGTTCCTGCGGTGTGTCTATTGAGTATATCTAACTTGGCAGTATGAGGCGTCCCTTGAACATGTTTGCGTTAACATTACAGTCAAATAACATTGTTGTGGTTCCTGCGGTGTGTCTATTGAGTATATCTAACTTGGCAGTATGAGGCGTCCCTTGAACATGTTTGCGTTAACATTACAGTCAAATAACATTGTTGTGGTTCCTGCGGTGTGTCTATTGAGTATATCTAACTTGGCAGTATGAGGCGTCCCTTGAACATGTTTGCGTTAACATTACAGTCAAATAACATTGTTGTGGTTCCTGCGGTGTGTCTATTGAGTATATCTAACTTGGCAGTATGAGGCGTCCCTTGAACATGTTTGCGTTAACATTACAGTCAAATAACATTGTTGTGGTTCCTGCGGTGTGTCTATTGAGTATATCTAACTTGGCAGTATGAGGCGTCCCTTGAACATGTTTGCGTTAACATTACAGTCAAATAACATTGTTGTGGTTCCTGCGGTGTGTCTATTGAGTATATCTAACTTGGCAGTATGAGGCGTCCCTTGAACATGTTTGCGTTAACATTACAGTCAAATAACATTGTTGTAGTTCCTGCTGTGTTTTCCTATTAATTATATCTAACTTGTCACTAAGAGGCAGGCTGTGAACATGTTTATGTTAACATTACAGTAAAATAATATTGTTGTGGTTCCTGCGGTGTGTCTATTGATTATGTCTAACTTGTCAGTAAGAGGCGGGCTGTTAGCATGTTTGCGTTAACATTACAGTCAAATAACATTGTTGTGATTCCTGCAGTGTGCTCTTTATAATATGTAACCTGTCAGTATTTTAGAGATTATAAAGTTGGTACTGATTTCTGACTGATCAGCTGATAGAAGAGTTAGTTTTGTCATTTGTTGCAGTGGTAGAGTTGTCAGCAACCTTATTGTTGGATTGGCCATTCACTATGGACAATATTTAAACTGGTATTTGAAAGAAAGAAAGAAAGAAAGTAATTTTATTTGATCCACACTTACAAGGTAACAGGAAACACAACCATGTTTAGGAACAAATAAGGTCCTGCGTCAGCAATGTTGCAGAATATCCACAACGCTGGTATTCTCGCAAAGCCTACATGATTTCGGTGCATGTAGGCAGTAACATACATACATATTAAAGCAATTAAAAAATAAAATAAAAAAACAAAACAACAATTTAATCATATATTATTCATATATTATTTCAATCATAAGCAATGCTGATATCTTACTTGTCAATAAGAGGTGGACTGCATACATGTGTGTTTCTAGAGTGTGTGCAGAGCACTTGGGAAAAGTTATTAACGGTGATATTTTATACATTAGAAATATTTTAGATCATATGAATAATTACAATTTGAGCTATATTTACTGGACATAATTCAATGTCATATTAAAGACTTCCTCATAGTATCACATTATTCTGGATTTATGTAGGTAATTCTCTCAGAATACATTTTATTCATCTTGTGATGTATGTTTAAGAAGCAAGTGATTTGAGTATTAATTCTTATTTGTACAGAAGTATGTAATTAATTTATAATTTTGATTATATTATTATTAGAAAATCATAAATTTTGATATGTAAGCTGGTAATTAAACACAAATATCTAAATATTAAATTCATATGAAATTCACAATCATTGTTATATTAAAATGGATAGAATACTAACTGGCATCCATCCAGCTGGAACCTGTTGTCAGACATATCTCTTTCAATTTGTACTACAATGTTTGGTTATAACATATTTATGAGTGTGCATAAATATGTGTAACATTGTAAGGTTGATAAAGCGAATCAAATTCTAATAAGTTTCTCAAAGTCAAAGTCAAAAATCATTTATTCAATTAGGTCACAAACTAACACGTATGAACGTCAAAATATATAGGTTAGTGAGTTTATTAAGTTACTGAAGCTGCATTTCGGTTAGTTGCTAGGTTCAGGCAGAGGGTTGAGCCTAAGATAAGAAACCTGCAAGAAACTCACGGCCACTCTTTTAAATCGCCAATTAAATATAATTTCAGTATTTTACAACTCAGATTAACAAAGTGTTGCAGCCGTTATGCCATATACTACTGACTATAAAAAACTAAAGATAATAACAATAATATTATAGAGATGAAATAATTTGGGCTAAGGTATATTTTTTAAAATATAAATCTAAAATAGACAGAAAGATGGCATGATGGCGCATACAATTACACTTTGTGATTATGCTAAGGCAGTCCGTGACTAAATGCGGTTGTGGATTTACATTCTTCAATAATAATCAAATTAAGAAACAAGATACTTGTTTCTTGTTAACATCACAAATAATCACGAGGTACCTCTACATTACTAAATTGACTTATAAGTAATAGAAATCTTTGCATCCTGTATGCAACAAGCAACTATAGTTCCAAGAGTTTTTGTCATTTAAGTAGTCGGTGACTGAATAATAACCCTTCCGAATAAATTGTATTGTAAGCAATGGTAAATAAATTATATTAATAGGTAGTTTATTAAAAAAACATATACCGAGTCCCACAAATGTATTCTGAACTTTATGTAAACGATGATATTATGGGCCTACTAACTTATGCTTATTTCTAGTGTTTACGTTATGGATATCACTATTCTTATTATATAAGTTAATATTATGTTTAATAAACATAATGTTAGCAAACATATATTGCGACGCAACAGTAAGTATGCCTATTTCTTTAAATCGATCTTTTAGGGAAATTTGTGGTCCTAAATTATAAATGCTATGTACTGCACGCTTTTGAAGAATAAAAATTGTCTTGATATTAGCTGCCTTGCCCCACAATAATATACCGTAGGACATGACACTATGAAAGTAACTGAAATATACTAGTCTTGCAGTATCTACATCAGTAAGCTGTCTTACTTTCCGCATTGCTTATGCGGCTGAGCTAAGATTCCCTGCAAGACACGATATTTGAGCGTGGAGCGCTCATATATCGTGTCATTTACTGAACTTTATGGTCTAAAGTTATTCCTAAAAAAACTGTAGATTGAACTAAAGTAATAATTTCATCATTTAAATTTATATTCACGTTAGGACTCTTTACATTTGGCAATGTAAACTTGATACCTTTAGTTTTGTTAGAGTTAGTAGTAAATTATTCGTCGTAAACCAATCCAGGACTTGCGCGAGTGAATCATTAACAGAACTTAAATTTGGTGCATTTCGGTCTATTTTAAAAATAAGTGATGTGTCATCCGCGAATAAAACAATGTCACACAAATCCTGTACAAAGAACGGCAAATCATTTACGTACACTAAAAACAGAAAGGGTCCCTAAATTGAGCCCTGTGGCACGCCCATTGTGCCTGGTAATCCAGAAGATTACTTCCGTTGATATCAACGTGTTGTAGTCTATCGTTTAGGTAAGAATCAATCAGCTTGAGCGGATTCTTCAGGTGTGATATCCATATTTTCGAAAAAACAATGAATGCAATTTACAGAGATGTGTACCGGTCAGCTTGTTATAAGCGACTGATAAGGGTAGCCGGTTGTGGGTGGGTTTTATAGCGGGGTAAGTAGCGCAAGTCGTGGGTAGCTTATGGAGCAAGTTTACTGTATCGCCCAATTAAATTGCGTAAATAAATAAGGTATTATTTTTTTATGATCATTGAAAGCTTAAATTTAAAACTTTCAAATGACATATTGTTGTCATAAATACCAAGTGTAGTTTTTGTAAAATTGGTGTGCACAGTAAAAGGTTGAGTCGATTTGGTTGCTCGCGTTGCACTTTTAAAATATTTATTAATTTTTAACTTTTTTCTGGACGGTCGTCTGTTCTAGTATAAGACATTTCAAGGTTATCCATTAATTACGGGACATCCTGTATATCTAAATTGTTGAAAATTTACTATAAACATACAGTAATCTAAAAAAGAAAAGGTTTAACTAGTATTATAAAAAATGTTAATTTATTATGTTGTAAAAGATAATTATTGATGAAGTTTGTTTTTTTTTCAATATGGAGGATCAAACTAAAAAAGGCGAATTTATAATGAAAATTTACATAAGAATGCACACTAAAGCACCAAAGTAGTATTAGTAGTCGGATGTGAACTAGAAATATAAGTGTATGCATGCATTTTTAAAGGTCAGCACCAGTTACTAAGGTTGCATTGAAGTTTTTGCAGATTTGGGATTTTTAATATATAGTGAATAACATTGTGGGCATTTTAATTGATTAACATTTAGGGAATTCAATATATTTTCTTATATCGGGTATAGAATTGTGATTTAGTATATCTACATCAAGTAATCGATTTTGTAAATGACGAAAAATAATAACAACACTTATCCATAAATGAAACTGTGTAAGATAGTACCTACAGGGAGTAATGTTAAATACAGTCAGTTAATTTTAAATACAGAATTGGCTTCAATTTTCGAAATTACTTTTTAGTATAGTGAAGTTAGTGACTTGTCTAACCTAACCAAATGAATATGGCTTTATCATTTCATCTTAGGTTAGCATACTTTTATTTAATAAACTAGTTAAACTACAACATATTTATTTAAACACTAGCTTTTGCCCGCGGCTTCGCTCGCGTTAATTTAGAATTTGACAATCAATTCCGGTTGTACTCTGCTTGTAACAATATAATTCAATCATGATTCGAAAGACACGCGGCGCCATCTAGTATCACAAGAACGTTATTATTGTTTTCCTCGGAAACAGTAATTTCTTTCGGGATGAAAGTTAGCCTATGTCCGTTTCTGTACACCTGACAACGTATATGCAAAATTTCAGGATGATCGGTTCAGTGGTTTAGGCTTGAAAAGGTAACAAACAAACAAACTCATTTTCGCTTTTATAATATTAGTTAGAAAGTTAGAATTAGGAAGTTAGGATTGCGGATTGCTAGGTCTAATTATGGAAAATGAACAAGGCAATATTTCAATACTTTATGTTACATACAATTTTTAATACCTATTTGTGGGTTAGTGCATTACTAGGGCCCCTAAGTAAATAATCCGAAGCGGCAATCATAACACACACTCTTATAAATCCTTATGTTTTTTACAATTTCATAATTGTACCAACTAGGAATCAGCATAGAACAGATATGTTCAGTACGATGCGAAAGAAAATGTTTAAAGTCAGTGCTTAACAAAAAAGAGTGTTAATGTAATGGATAATGAGTGTATAATGTTAATGAGTCTGAAGGTGTCAATTTACTATGTTTAATCCATAGAAATTCCGGCTAGGGGAGACTATTTGTAGCGTATGTATATATTACTAGATTTCATCCGCGGCTTAGCTCGCATAAAATAATGTAGGTTAGGTTAGTAACAGTACGTTTTTCTGGATGAAAGGTACCCTATGTCCTAATCTATACCCCTGACAATATCTATGCGAATGCGATGCGATGCAAATTTCGTGATGATCGATCAAGTAGTTAACGCGTGAAAGCGTAACAAACAAATAAACAATCTCACTTTCGCATTTATAATATTAGTTAGGATTTTAAACGCTTTTCTCTTTGTTACAGAGATGTTTTGAAAATTACTAAACTGTCACAGTTGAAATTCGTCGTGACTGAGGATCTAGATCAGATTGGCCTATCTCGCCCTGAACAGAGGCGTTACAAGAAAATATTCTCCAAGTATTTTCCAAACCCATACATTTCCAAGATTCGAAAGCTACTCAGCTCTAACAAAAAACATGAATCGGTTAGTATATTTTATTATATTTAATGTAAAGGTTCAATCAATAGCGAAAATTGCTTAATATTTTTGTACCTACTTTAATTGAAAACAATTAGTTGGTAAGGTAGATATTGGATTGTCTTATACTTTTTTGGTATTGATTGCACCGATAACATTATGACCACTTTGATGAAATTAAATCACTATTCATTTCCTTGTTGTTTTTACACGCTTCTCAAAGCAGGAGCGGAAAAGTCGTTTTTTAAATTAAAACGGAGACAGGTAAGACTATTTTAATATTTTTTTGTATGGACTGTAGTTTATTACATTAAGCACAAAATATGTTTTACATGAATCTTATATCATGTGTATTTATTTACAACATTGAACACTCATATTTACCTAGATGTTAATTGTTTTATGTGCATACAAAGTGAGTCTTCGTAATTTGAGTGTATAACTGTTATCTAATTACCTAACTGGACGAAATTGTATACTCCAAAAAACAATAACATCGAATGGTATTACAGTGCATCAACATAAGTGAATTGTGCGACTCTAAATATTTCGATAACACAATGTGTGGCTGTAAGTGTAGATCATTTTTGTTGTCTTATTTGATAAACAAACAAAATGATTATAAAATGATTCATTTATTGCTTTCAAACAGTAGTTCAGTTATATTCGTTGTCTAATAAAAGAAAGGACAATACATAAAGATGTGTTGCTTTGTACTATGTATTATTATGTTTCTCTTATCACAGATATTTTTCTAACACATTAGAAAAATACCTGGCTTACACGGAGACATAGGTCCAACGTGGCCCTTCGAGAGTTTTAATCTAAAGTGTGTTGGAACACCTACGGTGGCATTAGCCACAGCAGGCATAGGACTATTGCTACATATGTAGGTACCTACTCTAATACTTTTGAGCTATAGGGATGAGTGTTTGATGGACCGGTATACAAGTAACTATGGATGAAAAACGGAGGTATTATTATTATTATATATGTCTAGGGTCTAGGGCTACTAGTACGCGTACGCCATATTACATTACTAAATAAGAAAAGCAAGAAAATAACCTTCGTTAGAATTTCTGGTTAAAACCTGTTACGAGTTATATAATATATACCTTGGACCGCGAAGTTTAAATGTTATTACAATTCCTAGACTTTGTAAGTCATCTAGGCCACTGGAAGCAGTAGGAAGTATAGAATCTAAATGTCGTGATATTGATCCACTGTGCAAGTCCTGAAACAGGGGCGAAAGTTTCAGAGCTATTTCTAGACATCGCAGTCAGAGACTTACTCTGCAATCGTAAAGATATTCTACTTAAACATTTTTAATAAATTACGTTCGATTTTTATATTCTAACAAACCCTGTATATTATAATCAAATGGCTATATTTAAAATATGTTGTCGAACCTATTAATTAAGTACATTCGGATATAATCACATCGCAATTCACGTTTTAGCGACTATGTTTTCACAAATATTTTATTAGACTGTGCTAGCCTTATAATTTTTTTTTACTAGTAGGCTCATAGCTGACTAATTGAGGGTTGATATATATACGAAGAGCAAGAAAATATACAATTTAAAATGTGTAAAAGTGTGCAATCGTAATGTGCCGATAGTGATATTTTTTTGATAGATTTATTTAAAATTTTTCTTAATAATGTAATGTCTTCTGTTAAGATTATTTGAAACAACTTCCCTCTTAATTACTGTACCTACTGTATATTGTCATGACCACTAGTTCTCGCATTTTGGTTGAGTTTGCATTGTGAGAAACGCGCCGAATACATGACACCCATAGTTTATATAGAGAGTTCTGTGTAATGGCAAGTGCGATAAGCTAGCTATGATTTTTATAGAGTTGTACATTCTTGTTGGTATTTAGCAAAATTTTCTTAAAAATTTTGGGGGAAGTAATTAGCGACACATATTATGTAGAGACAGACTGCTGACGCATTAGTTTTATATACAGGCGCGCGATTGTATGAGCGCTGCACAGCAGTCGCCTCCCCGCACTCGATTCGTTAACATGAAACATTTAAGTATATAATAATATTATTCAGTTACTATATATTCTGGTACCAGTAAAAAATATATATATATATGTTACAACATGTGTTCCTCATTGGCAAGCACTGCATAGTTATGCAGTATTGTAGTTAACAAAATGCGTCTACGACTGCTGTAAACATGATCGAATCACTACGGTGACTGCAACAATATAGTACCTCAATAATACAATAAACAAAATTTTAACAAAAAAGAAAACCGACTTCAATAACGAATATTCTAAAACTTAAAATGCACTAAAAAGTTAATAAATACATAATTGCATATTCTTGTGAATAATTAAATTATTGTTATTAATGTAGTCGGGGTCAGCCAAGGTAGGTTTATAACTAATTAAATATAAGCTATAATCATAACATAGGTAGCATTGGCATGCACAATCACCGACACCGACTCCAAAAATAACAATAATTTAATTATTCACAAAAATATGCAATTATTTATTAACTTTTTAGTGCATTTTAAGTTTTAGAATATTCCTTTTGTAGTCGGTTTTATTTTTGTTTAAATTTTGTTTATTTCTTGGTTTTTAGTGAACCTTGCCAAAAATGAGAACATCATCAATGTAGCCAAATACGCATTATTAAGGATAACTCGAAAATGAATGGTCAAATCTTGATCAAAATTAAATGGGACCACACGGGAAGCACCAGCTTTCAAATAAAAAAAGAATCATCAAAATCTGTTCACCCAGTCGAAAGTTATGAGATAACAAACATAAAAAAGAAAAAAAATACAGACGAATTGAGTACCTCCTCCTTTTATTGCTTCGGTAAAAATTCCTATGTACTGATTTTAAATCGTATATTCTTTGAATAAAGTCTGGATAAGTAAATTTGCCAAAGCTTTTTATCAAATAAAGCCCTAGTAGGGTATCGAAAACCGAGATTAAATTGAAACGTGATATTTTACTTTAAATAATCGGCGGATTTGTTTTGTAAAACGATAGAGATATTAGCACTGAAATCAGCGTGTTTGGAATAATCCTGCAATAGATTAATACATTTCGGCGAAGTACGATTATTGAAGTTAGGGTATGTATCTAGGATTATATTTAAGGAGGGATCCGGCCCCTAAACAGCGATGGCTGTATATATTCATACAACACTAGGTTTTGAATTGTAATTTCACATCCTGGGGTGAGCACCAGACCTATCGGGTAGTTACCGCCCATCTGCGTGTCCCTTGATATACGCTACAGATTATTGATGACTAGATTTTGCACGCAGCTGCGCACGCGTAAATTAAATTATGCTATGTAAATTTTGTATCCTTCGGGAACATAACTTTTTCTTGAATGAAAGGTACTCTATGTCCTTTTCTGTACTCCTGACTACGTCTAAAAAATAATTTCATGATGATCGGTCGAGTAGTTTAGGAGTGAAATCGTGTAACAAACAAACAAACTCAAATTCGCATTTATGACATTAGTTAGGCTTAGGACTTTGAGATGCATCGATGTTCTCTCAAACCACACAAAATTGATGCTTCCTATTTCAACTATTTGCTGTTGCATATTATACACGCATTATGGTAAATAGTAAATTAAAATTTACAATTTCTATTTCAGTATTACCAGGGACATACATCAATCCCAATGGAGATCCAACCATTTCAAGACAACAATTTAAAAGGACCTACAAAACACATAATATGTATCGAAGACATAACTATAAACAAGGAACTTGGGAAGGGCCAGTTTGGTGTGGTGCAACAAGGCACTTGGAGTACAGGGACTCAAAGAGTAAGTATTTTCATATACATAATGTATCAGTTGTACCAAAGGACATTGCTGACTTTCATGTTTTTAAATCACGCTGAAGGTCTGACGTTCGCGCAATTGACAATCAACTTCTTCAATTGCACATGAGCTTCATTCTTAGAAAAATGTTTGCTCATTTGAAGGAAACACTGATTGAAGAATTCGAATGACATAGCTGTGACTTTATAGTAGTGTTAGTTGCGGAATGCGACGTAAACAAGTAACGTCACGAATCGTTTGATCGAGCGGGTTATAAAAGCGTGCTCGGCGCGTAATGACTCACTTTGACATCGAGCGGCGGACGGAACGGATGTGCTGTCCGATTGCTGTTGGGTGATATCAATTATCTCTTACTTTATTTGTTAATGCATTTCTTGAATAAATCAGTGATTATTTAAAGCTGAAAGTACGTCTGTTAATTTTTTTAAACTGTTTCACTTCTGATTCCTAACATCAGAATTGGGATAAAGATTCCTTTGACTCACAAGTAAAAGAACTAGGTTCTGGCGTTTACAAATAAAATGAACACATCACATCGTTCTCGTTTAAGGTTAGGTCTACCCTACGTGAGGCTGTCACGTATAGGCACGATCGTGGTTGAAGAGAAGATAGAGGACGGCCAAACGGTTACGCGTGAATCGAGCAGACCAAGATTAACGTGTCAATAACAACCGACAGCTGCCACGTGTTCATCGGAAGGATAATCTGGTTTTGAATCTGTGTGGTTTTCTAACTTTGTCCCTATGCCAACAGTCATTGTGAGGTATGCGAGCTTGGAGCCTATGCCTACAATGTTTGAATCTGTGTGTTATGCGAACTTTGTGCCTATGCTAACAGTCATTGTGCGGTATGCGAACTTGGAGCCTATGTCTACAATGTTTGAATCTGTGTGGTATGCGAACTTTATGCCTATGCCAACAGTCATTGTATGGTATGCGAACTTGGAGCCTATGCCTACAATGTTTTAATCTGTGTGGTATGCGAACTTTGTGCCTATGCCAACAGTCGTTGTGAGGTACGGAAACTATGAGCCTATGCCTACAATGTTTGAATCAATGTGTTATGCGAACTTTGTGCCTATACCAACAGTCATTGTGAGGTATGCGAACTTGGAGCCTATGCCTATAATGTTTGAATCTGTGTGGTATGCGAACTTTGTACCTATGCCAACAGTCATTGTGAGGTATGTGAACTTGGAGCCTATGCCTACAATGTTTGAATCCGTGTGGTATCCGAACTTTGTGCCTATGCCAACAGTCGTTGTAAGGTACGGAAACTACGAGCCTATGCCTACAATGTTTGAATTTGTGTGGTATGTGAACTTTGTATCTATGCCAATAGTCATTGTGAGGTATGCGAACTTGGAGCCTATGCCTACAATGTTTGAATTTGTGTGGTATGCGAACTTTGTGCCTATGCCAACAGTCATTGTGAGGTATGCGAACTTGGAGCCTATGCCTACAATGTTTGAATCTGTGTGGTATGCGAACTTTGTGCCTATGCCAACAGTCGTTGTGAGGTACGGAAACTATGAGCCTATGCCTACAATGTTTGAGTCGATGTGGTATGCAAGGCTCACGTCTATGCCTACTAGGTTGAAGTGAAAATGTAGACGCAGAACTGTTCACTGAGACTGCCAACTGTTGATTAGGCAGGTTCATCTTCCAGACCTGACAAGGACGTCAGAGTGTTAGGAAAGACCGTGTTGGTTGCGGAATGCGACGTAAACAAGTAACGTCACGAATCGTCCGATCGAGTGGGTTATAAAAGCGCGCTCGGCGCGTATTATAATGACTCACTTTGACATCGAGCAGCTGACGAAACGGACGTGCTGTGTGATTGCTGTTGGGTGATATCAATTATCTCTTACTTTATTTGTTAATGCATTTCTTGATTATAGCAGTGTTTATTTAAAGGTTTCTGTTTCACATCTGATTCCTAACAGTTTTATATGTGTAATGTGTGTGTAGGGTTGTATATCAATCTTGTTAGTCTTGCACATTGATCTATGCGGTTGACGGGTATTACCTATTGATGCTAATGTAATCTTATAAATGCAAATTTTACGGCAAATGTTTTCCAGCGCTTTTAGTTAGTAAGTTTTTTTATAATGTTGGTACGAATGCAGTTGGATGTACCTACCGCCTGCATAATGAATCAAATTTAAATTGCTACATGTCTGTTATTATTTTCGTTGGACTGCACTTAAATGATCAGATTTCGAGTACCGCGGACCGTGTTCGGCTATAGATATGGAAGCTGTAGCGGGGTTAGGGTGAGGCGCGATCGATATGCATTCGCCCTAGGGCGCCTGCCATAGGGAAGCGGAAAGCCGCCCATTGATTTCATTATCTAGACTGTCTAGGGGACAGGACGACGCTTGCGGACCTAACAAATAAACGTAATATTTACGACCACGGAGCGCGTCGTGTTTTAAGTTGCGTTTATAATATTTTATTCTATTTGCGTAAAGTTCTATATTTACGAATTGATACTGCTACTACAGTAACATCGTTTCCAATAAAAGAGAACTCGTGAAAGTTTTAAAAGTGCTCTTTTCTTCTAATCTTTGGTAAGCATAAAAATAATACTAGCCTATTATTATTCGATAAATTGTGGATTTCAGATGAGTAGATTATGATTATTGTTTAAGAGATGTCTTTAGGAAATGCAAGGAACACGAGAGTTTGATAATGTTAGGGGATTTTAATGGTTGGGTGGGAGTAAAGCGTGAAGGATACGAAAGGGTTTTAGGCAAGTATGGGGACGAAAGCGGGAATGAGAATGAAAAAAGGTTGCTTGAGCTATGTTTGGAGTGGAGTCTTTGTGTGACAAACACTATGTTTGCCCACAAAATAATCCACCAGTATACAAGAGAAGCAAAGAATGTAAGAAGTAGTATGATTGACTTTGTTGTAGTGGATGAAAGATTGAGAATGTCCTAGACACTCGGGTATATAGAGGTATTGGTGTCCATACCGACCATTTTTTGATTATGAGCCGGATACGTGGCCTCTTCAAAGGATGGCGACACCGTATACCTACCCAAACAAGTGTCCAAGAACGAATAAAAGTAGAAAATTTGCAAGATGAAGTATTGAAAGACGAGTATAAAAGTCAATTGAGGAAAAGATTTGAAAGATTTTGTGACACTGATGATATAGAAGAATTATGGCAGTCGTTTAAGCATGAAGTGGTTGTTGTAGCGTCAGAAGTATGCGGTGTGAGCAATAAGAGGAAAGTTATAAAATCGAAGAATGCGTGGTGGGATAAAGATGTGCAAGAGGTAGTACGTGAGAAGAAGCAGGCATGGTTGGACTGGCTATCTGTCAGAGCCAATGAAAGAATGCAAGAAGCAACGAATGAGGAAGTGAATGAAGCTTAGAATAAGTTTATAAGAATGAATAAGGTAGTGAAAGATGTAATTAAAAGGAAAAAAGAGGAATTGAAAGACGAGGTTGATAGAAGATTATATGAAGATTTCCGGACCAACGCAAAGTTCTTCTGAAAATCCATTCGCTCGGTTCGAGTTAAAACCGTAACCACAGAGCTAAAATCAATCAGAGATGAGAATGTAAGTTTACTGAATGAACAAAAGAGCGTACTGAAGAGATGGAAGGAATATTTTGAAAGTTTATTTGAAAGAGAGGAATGCCAAGGGCAAAGTTTCGAAATGAATTATAATTATAGTAGTGACGAAAGCCCTATTAGTATGGATGAAATAATGAAAGCATTGAAAAGCATGAAATCAGGAAAGGCTGGTGGGTATGATAGGATTAGAGTCGAAATGCTGACAGCTGGACAGGGTCTTATAGCAACTCAGTTGTGCCGCCTTTTTAACTTGTGCTGGAATACCGGCCGTGTACCAAGTGATTGGTGCAAGGCCGTCATAGTACCTTTATACAAGGGAAAAGTCTCACAGCAACAGTGCAAAAGCTATAGAGGCATTAGCTTGCTCAGCGTCGTCGGTAAATTGTATGTAAAAGTGTTAATTGAAAGGATTGTGAACGTAACTGACAAGAAAATATGGGATGCACAAACGGGATTTCGAAAGGGTATGGGATGTACGGATCAGGTCTTTTCCTTACGGAGCATAGCCGAAAAAGTTTTGGCCAAAGGTCAAAAGGTCTATTGCGCATTCGTGGATCTGGAAAAGGCTTATGATAAAGTGGTGAGAAATGAACTTTGGTCGGCATTGTCCATGTATGGAGTGAATAGCAACCTCACGCGAGCTCTGAAATCTCTTTATGATGATTCCAGAGCTTGTGTTACGATAAATGGGACCTACACAGAGTGGTTTAGCATCGATAAAGGTGTTAGACAAGGATGTGTAGCGTCACCTTGGCTGTTTAACCTATACATGGACAATTGTTTGAAAGATTTAAAAGATTGTGAATGGGGATTAAGAATGAATGAGTTACTTGTCAAATGTCTTCTTTATGCCGATGACCAAGTAATACTTGCGTCATCAGCGGAAGAGTTGCAGGCGATGGTAACTTTTATGCATGGTGCTTTTGAGAGTAAAGGAATGAAAATAAATGTAAGCAAGACGAAAGTAATGGTATTTGAAAAGGGAGAGTGCGTGACGATGTGTAATATTATGATTGATGGAGAAAAAGTGGAGCAAGTGAAAGAGTTTGTATATTTGGGTACTTTGTTTACAAGGGATGGTAAACATGACGGAGATATTGAAAGGAGAACGATTGCTGGCAACAAAGTGAATGGAGCTCTACGCGCTTTTATGAACAGTCGAAATGTATCCGAAAAGGCACGTTTGGCTGTTCATAGAGGACTATTAGTGCCCACACTTATGTATGGAAGTAAAAGTTGGGTATGGCAAAAGAAGCATGAGGGCAGAATAAATGCTGTAGAAATGAGAGCGTTGAGAAGCATATGTGGTGTGACTCTGAAAGATAGAATAAGAAATAGTGTGATTAGAGAGAGATGCGGCGTGAATGTGGATATAGTTACAAGAATAGAAAAGGGTATGTTAAGCTGGTTTGGACATGTAGAAAGAATGGACGAGGAAAGACTGACTAAGAAAGTTTATAAGGCTAGTGTGAATGGAACAGTCGCAAGAGGAAAACCTAGGCGAAGGTTTCTCGATCAGATCGGAGGCGTTCTGGACAAAGGCCAGGTTAAGAGCTCCTTGAACCGACGGGCGTGTATGAGGAATGTGATGAAAGTGAATGAAGCCAGAGAAGTGTATCAGGATCGTAGCAAATGGAAATCCGTAGTCTCTGCCTACCCCTCTGGGAAACAGGCGTGAATGTATGTATGTATGTATGTATGTAGATTATTATTATTATATGAGTAATTGTTTTGGAAACTTTAGAGATTCTAAATTTATTAAGTACGCATTTCCCGCGCTTAATATTGAATATAAAGTTGTAAACGCGTAGCAGTTATTTGATACGCTCTTTACTAGTAATAGGAAGAGATATAGAAATACTGATATAAGTGTTATTATAACACTAGCTGACCCGCGCAACTTCATCTGCTTCTTTTAAGAGAATTGCCCAAAATTAAAATTTCATTTTTTTTTTATTTCGGGATGAAATACAAATACTTAATGATTTTTAAAACAAAAATGGTTCCTTAATATTAATTATAAGTGGTAGAAAATGATTGTTAATTAATTATCAAATGCGTTTTTATGCAATAAAAAAAGATATATTAAGGAATGATTTTCTTTTAAAAATCATTATTTGCGTAGAAAGAATAAGATCCCAAAAAAAATTTCAGTTATCTTATAATCAACGTATTTGTTTATAAAAATCTTTTAAACAATAAGAGATAAAAATTTAAAAGAATATTTCTATGCAGCTTCTGATAACAAAAAAACAGATTATTAAAAACAATAAAAAAAATATTTTTTCGATGATTAATTTAAGTTTAACGTTTTGCAACTATGAAAATTGTTAATAAAAAACTGTAAATGATTTTTTTTAATTTTTCCGATGTGGATCTATTCTGAAGCCTTTCAAGAATAGCTCCAAGAAAAGAAAAATACTCAAATTGATAGTTTAACAATTATCACACTTGCAATGTTCATGTTCAAGCAACAAAAAATATTAATTAACTATTGCATAACTATTTAACAAATTGAAAATAGTGATAAAAAAAATTTTGTAGGCCCTGAATTTTTTCGTTTCTTAAATTTTATATTTAATACGTTTAAATAATTTTTATTGATAAAGTGTCCGAGGTAGGCTTGGCTTTTGCGCAAGCCAGAGTACCCGTTTCCGGCCGTAATTTCAACCCTTTGGGAAAATTATAAATATTGGTCCTACAATTCCAGGAGCCAAAACGTTGTTTTTTAGGAAATTGCCTCCTCTTTTTGGATCTTTGTTTAGATTTGAAAAATCTCAATAAATTTTTGAGATATTTGCAAAAAACGAAATCCCTTGCTCTTTTTTAGCTAATTGTTTATAAGTTTTGCAATTTTTGCAAGCGGGACTTGATTTTTTTCAAAAATCTTCTATATGCCATTCCGAATCGAAAGACACCTCGTTCATATATTTCCTAGACTGCTGGCAAAAGTTGACCAAAAAAGCACTTGATGACTAGACTATAAAGCCTTTTAAAGACAAATATTTAATTTTCTTTTACTTTTCAGTTACAAGTGGCTATAAAATGCCTGGGCCAGGAGCGCATGACGTCAAATTCCACCGAATTTCTCAAGGAGGCGGCCGTGATGCACAGCATTGAACATCCGAGCATTGTACGTTTGTATGGCGTCGTCCTACATTCCGATTCACTGATGCTGGTAAGAATTTGTTTTATTTAACCTATTTAGTTGCAGCGGCATACTGGTAGCCAGGCACAATAGGTTTTCAATTATGTCTGGTATTCCAAGACTTGGCAGGTTAATTTGTGTTGTCTTATCTGTTTCTATACAATTTCTATAGCCATGCTTATTTTTTAATACAGCTTTGTACTAGGTTTATATTCTGTGTTGCTTTTCAAACATTCAAATAACATACACATAGAACACCGACCACTCGAAACAACTATTTGTGAATCCCACAATTTTTTTACCCGTTGGGGATCAGCACAATACTGCCCATCTGTGCAGTATTTATAGGTAGTATTATCCGCTCTCCGTGCGGTCTTAAAATGGAACTCGGAGACAGTTCCGCAATAATAATGAGCTTATTGTTAAGCTCAGATTACATTGCTACAGAAAGACGCATAATTTTCAAATAATTTTGTTGTTACTATCACAGAATATTTATATGGGAATATGGAATACTCATTGTTTTATTACAAATCTTGCACTAAGTACCTAGATCTTTAGGACTAGTAAGTCTTAACATATTACGGTATTAAATTCGATTTTATTACAAAACATGAAGTAACCGGGAACTAATTAGTACCGGAATTAAACTTTATATCGAGTGTGTTGAAATGTAAGAGAAAGAGAAGGTGGTGGATGCGGAATTTCTTACTACAACGAGAAAGAAGAGTTAATATTCTAAGTGATCTTGCGACTACACTCGGTGACAAATGGTGCGACACTGACGCGGGACACGTGCGCTCGCTCTCGAGGCGAGAGCAAGCAACATGCCCCGCATCACGTACAATGTTACGGGGCATGTTGCGGGACACTATGCAACGTAACGTTGCAGCGTCACGTATATTAAGTGTTGCGCGTCATGTTGCGGGACAAAATGAAAATGTTCCCTAGTAGTGTATCCGGCACTTTAATCAGCCTAGGGTTTTCGGAATACAGTAACATAATTATGTAGATAATACTTGTTAATTGTGGCCTTCCTTACTAAAGTAACTTTTTTGAATATGAACTGTTATTTATGTGTAGGTACTTGGTCATTCGTAATGTATGATTTTTTCATGTATAGGTAACGGAGCTGGCGCCTCTACGGTCTCTGCTTGAATGCCTCCGGGAAACAGCGCTTAGGGCCGACTTTGGCGTGCAAAACTTGTGCGAGTTTGCAGAACAGATATGTCTTGGTATGCTTTACCTAGAACACAAAAGACTGATACATAGGTATGTACAACATCACATTACAATATACTTGTATATATGTATGTTAGATTTTGCCAGCGGCTTCGCTCGCGATAATATAGATGTATTAGTAGCCTATAATTATGTTATTCAGATGTATAAACAATAGTACTGTAAAGTTTCATCAAAATCCGTTCAGTAATTTTTGCGTGAAAGAGTAATAAACATCCATCCATCCTCACAAACTTTCGCATTTATAATATTAGTACGATATACCTAATATATTATATATATTGTGTAATAGACTTTTATTATACTTAATGTATTGTTTTCAGAGACCTGGCGGCAAGAAATATCCTTGTGTTTAGCAAGGATAGAGTGAAGATATCCGATTTTGGACTATCACGCGCGCTGGGTGTAGGAAAAGATTATTATCAAACGAATTATAATGTGAATCTCAAATTGCCAGTGGCATGGTGAGTTTACACTACACAATCTTTACGAAACTTGACGTTTTGATAACATGATCATTAGGGGCCATCCATTCATTCCGTCACACGTTAAGGGGGAGGAAGGGAGTCGATGTAGTTAGACATTGTGTGACAAGGGATGGCTCTGAATTTTGAAACGTATTTCAAAATTTATTATATCTAAGAAGTACAGTAATACGCTTTACGCGAGGGAAAGTGGAAATTCCTAAATGGAAATAAACCTAATTTTGGAACTGCTGTTTTAATTTAATAATTTCTATATGTAAAATTGCAAATTATATCACGTCACACTAGGGAAGAGGGGAGTCTCACAAATGTGACCCTCTGTGATGTCCTTATCATATAGCCTTTCATCCTTATGGTATACCTAGCTGGTCATAAAAATTATGAAATTTGGTGGCGTAATTTATGGACAATCCTGTACGATCACGAAAGAAAAAAATTAAAGGACTGTTTCAATTTGAGTTACTTTTGTAAACAAACATGTTGATATATAAATTTTTTGCTAGGTGTGCACCAGAGTGCATTTTATTTTTGCGTTTTACGTCAGCAAGCGACGTATGGGCTTTCGCCGTCTGCCTGTGGGAAATGTTCACATATGGCTTTCAGCCATGGGCTGGGTTCTCTGGACAACAAATCCTCGAAGCTATTGATACTCCCAATCTACAGGTTAGCTCATACTTTTTTATCTTTACGCGAATGTTATACATTGAAATAAAATTACTTATACGGATATTATCGCATTGTTTATTTTTAAAAACTTTAAAATAAATTCAAAACGTAAAGGGTTTGAGGTAAACAATATACTACTTTTAAGTGAATTGTTTATTTTATAATAAGAAAATACAGTTTTTAAATTACGTAATACCATCCATATAAAGTCAAATTTAAATTTACAGGTTAGCAGTGGAAATGTCGCTTATGTACATATATTAAGCACTTTGTTTTGTTTTAAATATACAATAATAATGCTATAACATTTTAGAGGCTGGAATGTCCTCCATGCTGTCCCCAAGCATATTATTCTATGATGTTAGAATGTTGGTCACAAGAGCCTAACAATCGACCTAAATTCAGCGACTTGACAGTCAGACTACGTGACATACGTCCGCCACAGGTTTGTTATTATAATTATCTTTACTTACATATACGACTGCACGGATTGCGTAGTGATATAAACGGTAGCCTCGCCACTGCCCTTGCGTCGAGTGTTGTGGGTTCGAACCCGGTTGTTCTGAGTCTAAGAGTTCTTTGTGTCCGTTGTTTGAATGTTTGTAAAGTCCCCCGCGACACAGGAATCATTCCTAGTGCGGGCGGGTGTCTTTTTTTAAATTTTATATACTAATATTTTAGGACTCCAAAATTATCAAAACGCAATCCTTGTGGGTAATGACTTTGTCTGTCCGTACCTTTCATATTATTACTATCTACCTCGAATCAGTGCTTCTATCAACGTCAAAAACCTCGGGTTCATTTTGGAATTGTCAGTATGTATTCCTGTATGGATTTTTCCAGAAGCTGCATAGAACTAGTTGGTTATGGGCTCGTATCCTATAATGTAAGAGCGACACCGCTTTACTTTTAATCAGAGGGATTAAAAGGGAATGGTATTTATATTTTTTAAGGGTCCTCCTCTAACGTCCCTACGTAACTGAGGTACATTGGCGTATTATATAACCCTTACAAATTTTATATTAGTGCTTATCTAAACTAATATTATAAAGTTGAAGAGTTTGTATGTTTGGTTATACGCGCTAATCTCAGGAACTACTAGTTCGAATTGAAAAATTATTTTAGTGTTGGATAGCTCATTTATCGAGGAAGGCTATAGGCTATATAACATTTCGCTACGACCTATATGAGCGGAGCATCAATGAAAAATGTTGCAAAAACAGGGCTAGTTCTCTTATGTGACGCAGACGAAGTTGCGCGGGTCCGCTAGTATTATGTACAAAAACGTACTTGTTTTATTATACTTATTAAAAACGATAAAAGTTTATTCTTTTAACAAAAATAGTATAGTAAAAGCCTAAGGCAACGTAGGGATGATACGAGCGGGAGGAGGAAATTTCAAATAAAAATACCGCGAACAGAAACTCTTGTGAATTAACTAATATTACAGCCCCTTATATTAGGTGCCACTTGACCACAACACCATCATATCAACCCTGTATATAAACTATCACACTGCTGGGTGCTTTTCTGACTGTGAGAACGGTTAGGCCATAGTCTACCACGCTCACCCAATGCGACTTAGCAGACTAAACATATCTTCGAGAACTTTATGAAGAACTTTCAGATATGCAACTTTCCTCGCGATGGTTTCCTTTACCGTTAACTATTTAAGTCGCACGTAACTTGGAAACCTTAGAGATATGTATCTTGGGATCGAACTCAAGACCTCTGCTTAGCAATTCAACAGTCTCACTGGGCTACAGAACGAGAGATTAATTTAGGTACTTCTTTATGTATTCCCTGCTTGTTTACAAAGTTAAAAATGACAAAGAAACAAACTCGATAATTTACAAAAAGGGTTATACGTTTGATATTATTAATTTGCGTAATATTTGATCAGGTACAAGCTTTGTCAAACTGCCACCAACCAGAGGACAGCCGACGTAACAATTTTCTTGACTTCAAAGCCGGACAGATTATAACTGTTCTGGCTAAAGAGTAAGTACAGCCTTAATTTTAAAAGTAAATAAAAAGATATTGTATTGTTTATTATATTTTTACAGGTAAATGATTTCACATATAAATGAATTTTCAAAATATTTACTGGAATACTAAAACAGTTGATCGTTGATCCACTTTCGTATCAAAGATATTATTGGTCGTGATGTCTCTGGTTTGATACCTGAAATTGACAAAAAATAAAGTTTTTGTTTTTAAACTTCACAAACTGCTGAATCTGTAACAGTGACCAGTGTTCCAAAAATCCACTGCCCTCTGTTTTTGGACGTACATGTAGTATGTGATATGAAGGCATAATACACTTTAGCCTCCAGGCGATAACATACGTAAAGTTCATATCCATTTACCATTAACAGCCTGGTCCGACTTCGCTTGCGTTGAACATAATATACCATCTTAGTCCATCTGGAATAATGTACTTTTAAAATTACCGGAGTTTACCGTCCACATACACACAAACTTACATAATTAGTACTCATTATAATATTATTAGTACTTAGAGTAAAATATATTATTGTAGGAATTTGGGTCACCTACCGTTGTGGTACGGCGTGCTATCGGGCGGTGCTTGCGGTCTGTTCGACCCGACTCATACGAAACCGTATGTGCCACCGGGCGTGAGTATACCGAACATGACATTACTATAGCCTTCATATAACTGTTTGTTTGTGTGATCTATGTGCTTCATTTTGCCATAGGTACATCACTTTGTGTTAAAGAGTTCACTTTTAGAATATATTATTTTCTATCAATTTGATCTATAAGAATCGTTTACTTATAGGTAGAGGAACAACTAAAAAATTTTATCTTGCAGTCCTTGTTCTTTTGTCTAACATGACATTTGCTACATGAATCAATGCATTAATCTTAATCGTTATTATAATTGTTTTAATGGACATATTCTATAATTGAACTCGAGCCATGGCAACCTAAGACTAGTCACACTTTGGATGAATACGAATGCCTCTTGTTCTTATCTCATTCCCTTATATATGAGCATTAGGTATAGTTCTACTAAATTGATGAATGGATCATTTGCTTCAATAAGCCGAAGTTAATCTGCTAAACATAGACCTCTGCTAAGGCTCAATACATAATATTATAGTTATATTTCACGCGAGATTGTTCCCAAAATTTTATTGGTAGGTAATACAGCCAAGGTGTGACTAGCTTGAGCTGATTTCTTTGTCATTCATTCCAACATCACCCTGGAGACAGCCATTTACAGCTATTAGGTTTGCCATCGAAGCTGAATGTTGTTAGTGATATTCAATACCCGGATCAAAAAAGTCTATCAATTAATAAATAATTAAAATAATTTCGGCAAATAAATAATACAGAATTTAGCGTTGTTTCTTATAAATTCGATAAACAACAAAAAGCTTCCTCCGCCATTTTCCATCAGAAATGTTTAACACCCGCGTCGTCGATATCACCGCACCCGACACGCCATTCCTCACGTTCGATTCGTTCTTCGCTCCTGCGGTGTGACGTCAAACGGCACACTTATACGGGCAAGAGGACGATACAGCGCAGCATGATATCGTCCCCACAAGGCGACGTGAAGCACACCGGACACGTAGGAGTTGATGGCGCTTACTTCGGCGATATATCCTTCTTGGATCCGACTGGCTGTGTGAGTATCTATCTATCTATCTGAAGTCATCATTACGAAACGGCGATGTGAGGAGTCTGCTACAGTCAACATAAGGTGGTTCGATGTTTAGTGTAGATGTCGTGATTGTATGTTGTATGTGTATGTGTTAGTTAGTGTATTCTGCATAGATCAAAAGCAACAGATGAGTACTGTGTTACTGTCATTACATCCAAATGTCCAACTTAATAAGACTTGCTGATAAATTTGTGTTATTAGATATATATAGTATTCACAAAAATAAAATGTATACATAGTAGATAATCATCGAGATATACATTATTTAATTTGTAAAAAATAGGCAATTGAAATTGTAGATTTTTTTTTATGGCAATGTGGGATTAGAAACACTTCAACTAAAGTACCTGCCTCAAGATATTTTTAGGAATATATATAACTACAAAATAACGTGATTTGAGATACGTAGTGATAAAGTTATGAAACGTAGGCGATATGTGACACTGGCAATGACAGAATGGCGTCGCCTACGTCGAACATAAAAATACTTTAATCCAAACCAGAGTATTTGCTCAGATGAGTAAGATCATAAGAGAACTGCTAAAGAAATAAAAATGTAAACTATTACTAACAGCAACATTTTTAAACTAAATATTGTAATAGATAGTGTGAGACTTGTTTTATTGTACATTTCAACATTACTTGTCTTGCCGTTCATAGAACCATTAATATGCTTGGCATTTCTAAACTCATAACCCGCTTCGCTTACTGGTAAAGAAAACTTATTTGTATAACTGGCTGTTATCCGTCCTTCAGAACTTCGCCCGCGTGGATTTTAACTAAAAAGTGTTTGTTTAGTATAAATAAATTAATATTTCTGTATTCCTCGTATAGAAATACCTATGCAAAAATGTATATTATTCTTCTATTTTGTGGGTCGATTTTAATTTATTATATTATTACAAATGAAATTATACACTTATATACATTAGATAAAAAACTATTATTTTGACATTACAAACAGACACTTTAATTTTATTTATTTGTATAGATATATAGATGATTGATGCATATGTAAATAAAACTGGTGGCAGTATATCTGATTATTTCACTATATTGAGAATAACACAACAACATTAAAAACGGTAGAAAGAGAACTAATGCTGCGGTGAATGAAAATCTAACTCCCAATAACTTGCTATAAAGAAAGGAGAATGATTAGAATAAATATATTAAATTCAAGGAACAGTTTAGCCTAATGAAAGTAACCAGATTTTCACATAATCTGCACGAACTGGCCATAATAGGCATGGTGACTAAAAACAGTTTTTAGTCCGTCTCTTAGATTAGCAAAACATATTGGACACGTATTTTTCTTTTGTCTCACTAACTAACGAGATGGGTGTAAAAACCCATGATTCAACCTCTTCGTCTTAAATGTAAAAGTAATGAAAAGAAATGAACCCCGTATCTCGGGGGTCTTTTGACTCACAGGTCCCATATTCAAACTCGACCGAGGTATGATCCCAAGGTGTCTGCACACCAAGTTACAAGTCAATATTTTTCATTTAAAATATGTGACCCCTATATCTCGGGTGTCTTTTGACCCACAACGTATTTAAACTCTACCGAGGTATGACCCCCAAGGTACACCAAATTACAAGTCAATCGGTCCAGTGGTTCCGGAGTTATGCCTGTCACTAACAAACTGTCAGTCACTAACAGACAGACACACAGACCCACATAGTGTTTTCATTAACCTCTTCAAAGAAGACTCGGAGGTTAATAACAACAAAAATACAACGCGTTTAAATTTCGTGTTAAGTCACTTGTAAGTACAAATTTTACAAAAGTGTGGCGTCACAAGCCTTCACTCCCGAACATTTATGCGTTATACCTACCTCCAATAAATTTTTATTATTTTCTTAAAACTAAAAATAGAAGTCCAATATTTGTTGGTAATCTGAAAGATGGAATAATTACAATCACTCACTTTTTACCCCGTCATCATGCCTATTGAAATCCTAATTTATATGTTATCCCCCTAGCCACCACGTCAGATCGTAACTCCATACAAACCATCAGAGGACTTAGAACAAGTACCGCTGATCAATCCGAACTCGCCATCTCATCTCACTGGAGCTTCGTGCAATACAGCATATCCGATGCTGACGTCTAATAATAATCCGGACAAATTTGAACGTGAGGAGCCACCTGGTAAGTGTATAATAAAATCTTTGTAATCTTATAATTCCTAGTCTAAAAGCATTCTAGTGTAACTAGGTACGCATGTAAGTGTGTTGTTGCACCAAGTTCTGATCTCTCCAACCCAACAACATAACGAAATTATATGGTTAGATCAAGAGTCAATATTTGAGGGTACCGGTTATCCATAGCCCTTGTCACTTGTAAAAAGCTGTTATTCTGACATTACAAACAGCCACTTCAATTTTATTTATTTGTATATAGATAATCAACGAGTTATACTATGCGTGTAATAGTTTCATTGAAAGAACATTACTTGCGTGTTGTGCCAAGTATAATGAGACCTTCATAGTGTCTTGTTACGCAATGACGCGCTCACAGCGGATGTTGACGCGTAACTTGAGTCTTGACATACAAAGCTTTCGTCGCTATAAGGTCACATTGTTTCCATATTCAATATCCCTTTTGTAAAGGCTAGCAGTTTAGTTTGATTACTAAGAATTTCTTCAGGATCTGGCTGCTGAAAAGCATCGTTAACTTAAGTATTAGTATAGATACCTACATACCACTCACGCTAGTTGCCTGAAGGGATAATTTCTACAATGCATTTCTGTATTCTACAATCTTGGTATAACTGTATTCCCTCATAAAGAGATGCAGGTAAATAATTACTTTCTTACTTCTTCTTAGCGCTAAGAGGAAGAAAAAGACTTCCTTACTAATATTATAATTTCGAAAGTAACTCTGTCCATCTATCTGTCTGTCTGTTACCTTTACCACGGCTAAACCACTGAATCGATTTGGATGGAATCTGATACAAAGATAGTTTAAAACCAGGCAAAGGATGTGAAGTTGTCCAACTCGTATTGGGCTACCGTGGTGAACTATTAACTAACCCTTCTCATACTTAGAAGAGGACCGTGCCCAGAAGTGGGACAGTTTAACATAGCGCTGATATTATGAGTCATGTATAGATAACACAAATAATTGTACCGTGTGATATTTGAATCCGGTTGGCCGCTGCACCATACGTGCAGTATTAGACTTTAATCATTAGTGTAGTTGCCATCTTTTTGTATTATGCATTGTTTGTATGTATAGGTGACCGAAAGAATATGCGCAAGACAGGTCAGAGATCCATGTCAGAATCAACATCTGGAGGCAGAAGCATTCTTAGCAAGGTGTGTTATCTTTTTTGTTCTTCTTTACTATCCTGTTTGCCTGTCTATTTCTCACTTTTTCCTAAAACTAACTCTGACGTCTAACGTCTATAGACTTACCTCCTAAGTGTAGCTGGTGGTATAACAGTATTATAACTTATGATGCGCAGTACTATACTAGTTTACATGACCAAAGAGCGCACTTAGTCATAGTGTTTTCAATTAATTCGAATATATTTCAAATGCTATACTGCACATTTCTAGTTATAACTCAATCCGCCCTTATTTTATTTTTTGAACATTCTCTAAACTGAATAACTGAATTTTTAATTTATTTGGTAATTTTTTCGTACTTCGTTTCATTCACCTATATGTCATTTCGGCATCACCTCAAGGTAAACTGGCAGAGAATGCCTATGGTATTAAATCCAGACATTATGTAAATGAAGATTGAATAAATCATTAATTATGAACACTGAATAGTTTTAAAAGTAACGACTTTAAATTTATCAATGACATCCTTTGAAATAACTAGATATATAAGTTATCAACTTATTTATACCAGACACCAGAAATATAATTAATGCCAGATGCCAAAATAAACTTGGTTGTTCTTATTGAACATATGAGTTAATTATTCGCAGGTGAAGTATGCAACGCTCGGCCGGTCGTATAGACCTGAGACCGGCGCAGTGTTCAAGACAGAAGACGTACATGAGTACCATGAGATATCTGACAACGATACGGTCAGTTTCCATTCATTATTTTGATAAACAACCTAGTCTGGTTCATGTTGAATGCAGATCTATAAAAACTCGATACTTCTTTGTTCCCGACGGGTGCGAACGAGGATGCCGTTGGCACCCTTCGAGAACGGGACCGATTTAACTAAAGCCTCATGTTACTAAAGCCTCCGCTGTCCGTCGGCCAGCGGGCAGTATCCCATGAACCGTAATAGGTAGGGAGTTGAAATTTTCATTGTTTATTTATATTGGTGCTATAACACCAAATAATTAAAAGCCAACATGGCGCATTTCAAAATGATCGGCATGCATGTACGGTGGTACCTTGGTAACCCTTCATGTGCGAGTCCTTGTTGTACTGAGATTTTGCCTAAGAGGTTATGTGCTTATCTCGTTACAACCAATTCGCCGAGTGTAACAGATATGCACTGGGCCTATATTTATCTTTATTTGTTTGATTCTTCTGTACGTGTGTATATCACTGAATTCCTAAACCGCTAGGTCGATTTTGATGAAAGTAATTGTGGGTTCATGGTTTAGATTCACTATTGGATCCGGCAGGTGGCACTGATAACGTTCGAGCACGACACCGTCTATCAGGGCCGCTAGTTTATCTATGAAATCAAAACTTACGTTTGTCCTTGCAATCTAGACGGTCTAGATTCTATAGTACTCTAGACCATTACGAAAACGAACTTACATACAGTTGACAAATGAGTTACATAGTAAACAAGTAATACGATGGCATATTTATACTAATATTATAAAGCTGAAGAGTTTGTTTGGTTGAACGCGCTAATCTCAGGAACTACTGGTTTGATTTGAAAATTCTTTTAGTGTTGGATAGCCTATATACCGAGAAAGGTTATAGGCTACATAACATCACGGTACGACCCACGGGGGCGGCGCAGTAATCATAAACGCAGGTGAGCGAGCGAGCACATCCAGTTTTTCGTATGCCGCCAATCGTATCATATTCACGTGAATGTGACAAAATTTTGTTACATGCTTTGTAGTATGCGCATAACACGAACAAATGCGCAAGGCTTAATATATCGGCTTGAACGTTAAATTCGACACCGTCGAGCAATTTTATAAATTTCTAATATATATGGAATGCACATACTTACCTATGTGAACCACAAATAGTTATTGACTCCTAGCGTTTGGTATGTAAAGTAATATAGCCTTGAGCGATAGTGCAGTTATCAATTTATAAACGAAGGGGTTTCGGCAATGGACAACAGATGGCGCTGTACTCAATACGCGCTTTGCTATACAAATCTAAATCACGCAAGTGTAGTTTACACAGCGACTAAGTATACAAGTTTCCGACATTAAGAATGGGCTGCGGCCCACGAGGCACGATCATCCAGCCTGATCGGAGGATCCTCCCCTTTGTGTTGGAGAGACATGGTATGGGGTTCTTCAAAAAGGGTGTTAAAAGGTTTTTACAGGGTGTTGGTCTGGTGTTGCAGGCGTCCATAGGCTACGGTGATCACTTATCACTTACCTTTTTCATCAGGTGGGCCGTACCTATGCTTGTTTGCCTCCATAGTAGTATAAAAAGGGGGCATCAGACGACGTTCTTCCGCAATATAACTAGATCAAGTATATAAGTATTACTCCTTGAGTATTTTTATAAACTATCCATTATGGTAGGCATTAACTATATCTTAAAGCTATTGCAAACACGCCGTCTTACAATAACGTTTGCATTTAACTGTACAATAATACACTGATAAATTGTTGGATTACAGTTTGAAACCACTTCAGTCAAAACACCATCTAGGAGTGACGGCCTTCAACCTTCCGTAAGTATCCCCATCTTTTTGACTACACACCATTTGATACCGAGACAGGTACACCACTGCCTCTATAGAATTCTGGCAGAAGACTGAACACGCGCTTTCTCCTACGTCAGATCATAACAATGAGATAGTATTCGCTAGTTATATAATATGATACACAGTGGTTTAAATAGTTGGTGGGCTGCGCCGAGTGTTGCGGGTTCGATCCCCAAACGGGACAAAGAATTATGTGGTCTATAAATATTTGTACCGAGTCTAAGTGTTCATCGTGTCCGTTGTTTAAATGTTAGCAAATTACCTCGCGATACAGGATTTATTCCTAGTGCGAGAAATGTCTTATTAAAATTAATAAACTAAACTCCTGCCTAACCATTTATTAATGTAAAATAGTGACCCGCATAATTTGCTATCGAATACAGTTGTACACAACGTAATTTGATACTTTACATGTTCAAAGACGCAGCGCTTTTATGTAGTGTCTGTAAATCGAATATAATTGTCCACATCCTTAATATCAAGATAAGATCCAATCTTATCACCTGAAAAGAAAGAAGCGCGTAGAGTCGCATATTCGTTTAGCATAAGTAAGTGATTTAATTGTGAACGTAATTTATTTTGACTGTGACTAAAAAGATATAGCATTTTCTGTTAAGAAATTCTCAATAGAAACCCGGAGTTAGAAAGTAGGCGGTGTTGAACACCCTCATGCTTGGGATCCAGTAATTCAAATAGTCAAACCCAAGAAAAAGCAAACCACAGCTAGACTTCATGATACTTTTAGCTCACTCTGCGTAAATAGAAACACCCATGATTAAATTATGTTCGGGTACTTTGAAATAACTACACTGGAACATTGAGACAACTGCCATCTTAGTCTCCCCGTGACCATGGCTGCTGAAAAGCAACCGAAACGTCGGGGAAAAGTATAAATATAAATAGTTTTAATTAATTTAAATAACTTAAATTGTAGTAGAGTTCAATAATAGTAGTGTTATAGTTCAAAATTATGTAATAAAGTGTTTTAAAATAAACGACGCAACAAAATTTTCAATGTGTAATATTTGCGTAAACGTAAGACAATATTAAACACATGAAAGTCAAAATATATAAATTAGTGAGTTTAGTAAGGTACTGTAAGCCTTGACTCAAGCCTTTGTTGGAGCAGATGAAAAGAAACCTGCAACCGCTCTTTTAAATCCGCCGGATCACAGTTCGGGCATATCAGCTGCAAATATGATGTAAAATAGTGACAAATATGATGCATGCTCTACCGTGCACTTGTGTATATATATATATATATATATATATATATATATATATATATATATATATATATATATATATATATATATATATATATATATATATATATATATATATATATATATATATATATATATATATATATATATATATATATATATATGTTGTTCCAGCAGAGCTCCGCTGACTTCAGCCAGAGTTTGTTAGATGAGATGGAATCGCTGTTCCGAAACCTCGATACCAGGAAGCGGGATGAACCGGTTAGTTACCCTATTAGCTACTTATTTGCTTGACTATATGTGATATTAAAACTAACTTATATTAAGAGACGTGGGTGTTATAACGCCCACGGTGTATTTTCTAGATGCAAGTGTATCGCAGAAGTTTGCACCCAAACACGCTTGTGCTGTTTCGGGTAGAGTTCCCAGTAGAGAACCTATGAAAGGTTCCTTAAGACGTGTTGTACTGATGCATAATATTTGTCCTTTAGACTGGCAGTACAACAAATTGTTCTTTGAACATTAACGCAAGCGTCTATAGGTATATAGATGTACAGTATTTTCCTATAGAGGACTGTAAAGTTATTAGCTAACTTATGTACACGGCATACGGAACATGCTCAGTGTGGGTGTTGTAAAGGGCCGCTGCGGGCCGACCACGCTTGTACCCCATATTAACTTCGGTGTACGAAGTCTACTTGTGTCGTGTACACTTTCAAAGAGCCCTTAGTTAAACACACCGTCACAAACAAATATTGTAGGTGCGCGACGTGGCACTCATTATTTAAAATGCTCATTATATTATAGGTACGTAACACTGCTGGGCGTAGGAATCGAAGCTATTCGATTCCTGATTGTATTGCCTGATTTACCACATCAGCTATTGAGTTATTTCTGCTCTCTCTATTGAATTATGTTCTATTTCAGAGAATATTTAATGGCTGTACAGAGTTAAATATGTAGGTAATGCTAGTTTAGTTGCTTTAGTTTTTATTCGTAATTTCCAAACAGGGCACCCGAGGTTAACGTGTGCTAAGTTACAAATATATTCTTAGTTTTATCATAGATTCGGCAGTGTGATGGTAAATCAGAGCAAAAGAGAATATAATTAATCTATAGCAAGGCCAACGAGTCGAGATAAATTATGTAAACAAACTTTCAGGGGTTATAAACATTTTTAAGGGTAAAATAAAAAGAAATTGCTTGTTTTCCCTATTTAGTAAAACGTTATTTAAATATATTTTGTCAAAGTTTTTATTTTACAGCTATAGGTAGTAAAAATAATAATAATGATGCAGTATATCTGGCAGACGCCGCGCCGTTTTCCATTATACCAGCCCATCGAACATTCCTATAGCATAGATTTATTAGGTTCCATATGTAGCAGTGTCTCATATCACTCAAAACTTAAACTCTGCATGTTGGATGCATGTCCCCGTCTCCCAAAAGGCGGAGTTTTTTCTAACGCATTAGGAAAATTCCTGTGAAAGAGAAACAAGAAAATAATAATGATTACCTACTTCATTAATAAAGTGGCTTCATTAAATGAAAGTGCACATTAATACTCACATGACAGCCAACATAATGCATCACACCAAAACATGCATACAAGGAGTCGTAAAATAAAATTAAACACTCATTGTCTGTATTGCTTGATTCACAACTTGAATTTTCGGAAGACACATACAAACACACACGGATCAATAACATTTATATACTACTAGCTGACCCGGCATACGTTGTTCTGCCATATAAATTCATTCGATAGGGACACCCTAATCAACAACCGGTACGAAATATACTTTACGACCTATTCTCATGCCTAGCAAATATACATAAAACAAATCATAAAAATCGGTCTAGCCGTTTCGGAACAGTGCGGCAACAAACACCGTGACACGAGAGTTATATATACATATATATAGAATAAGTTATCTTTAACATTATGTGACAAGAATGACAAAACTTGCAAACTATAAATTTACGGTATATGGAAGATATTTTAAGCTTTAATGTATATATTCCTATTTATGGGAATCACTTATTTTAGAAAGTCACAAAAATTCATGGCATTTGGACTCGTTAAAGTCACATCACAGCATCTTTCAAGAAGAAACAAGGATAGGTATAATTATCGCAAGCGGTCGTAACTTACCTTAACAAAGAGACGCATGTTTACATATTTTCTCACGCCTCGTTGGTGTACTCAATTATATATTTTATCCTAAATAATATAACTTGACATTATACTACTTTGTCGTCAAAATCAACTATATCTACTATCTTATAAACTTAATACTATAAGAAACTGTAATGAAATCCGTATAAAGTAGTTTAATTTCAATGTGTAACATTTGCGTTAATGTAAAACAACGCAACGTATAGCTACTGCAACTAATGAATATTATTATGTAACATTACTTTTATACAATATGTGCGTATCAAATTATTTTTACAGGGCACCTATGCACCGTGACCAACGCTCTCTCTCTTCTAAATTATTTAGACATGATTGGCATAACCTCCAAATATACAGATTTGCCTGCTTTGAATGATCAGAGGTAATGAATAGTGCCATTCAAGGTCGAAATTTAGAAAAAGAAAAGTTGTTTGCTGATTAAAAATTGTTCTGAAAACAAACAATTATTTTTGTGATAAATCGAAAGATTGGAATGGATTGATTATTCATTTTAATCTGAAGAAGACATTTTGGGTTGCCAGCCAGATGTTATAAGTGCTAATAAATTGATATTTGAGTACATGAAATAATTATTCTCAGAATATAACATACATTCTGAGAATAATTAATTATATATGTATCAAAGTATCTTAAACAATACAAGTAAAATGGCATGGCTACTGCTAAATAAAAATATATATAATCAGTTTGCTTTTGTGTTGGCAGTATTTCTAAGATCAATTTATGCTTTTATTACGCTTATTTACAAAACAATTTAAAAACTAACATGTGTGGTACTTTTTATAAAAACCAAAAAATTATAAATTTAGCCATAAATTAAGCTGGATTTTAAAATCGATTTTTAAGGTTATGATCTGTATAGTAATTGACTAATAATGCTGACTGGTAACTGGCAATGTTCCTTTATCTAAATTTGCCTCGGATCACTTAAAGCGGGACAGATACTGTATGTATGTTCAGATAAAAGGATAAACGGTGAGAGTAGGTTCTGTAGAACAGTAGATTTGTACGTAGTGTAATAGTTCGCTAAACTATATACCTAAATATCGTTTATTCATTGCTACACCTCTGGAGGGACACGTGCCCTTTTGTGCCTCTGTGATGTACGTAGCCACGCTCGTGTTATAAGGTCCATTGTCCAACCATATTGCTTAATGCTTGTCGATAACCTCTTTATTTTGTATATTTTTGAGACATATAAATTCAATATGACCGCTGGAATAAAACTAATATTCAAAAATAATTTTGAGATTTTATTATCACTGCCACTACACGCGTGTTTTTTTGCGTCATATGCATGCATCCAATGGATTAAATAATATAGGTAATGGGAGTACCTATTTCTATTAAAAATGGAAATCAATAATTATATTTATCACACGAAATATATCTGCATGAAAAAATATGCATTAACAGGGGATTTTTCAATCATTAAAAAACGTTAACGTGGGGAGAAATAAAATTTGTTTACGTTCTCTATCAAGTGGTTGAAAAATCGCCTCTTACATATAAATAGTAAGTTCAATAAATTTGGTTAAATAGAAATAAGCATGAATCTATACTTATATTTAATGTTTTCTTAATATATAATTAAATATTTATATGATAATTTTAAATAATTTTAGGTGGTTATTTTGCGATAATAATATATTATATAATAATGAAGGTTGAATACGAAACGCCCAACTATGAAAGTAGTTTTTTTATACTTATATAAAAAGTAACCATTTACGCTAATATACTTTAGTAAGCTATATCTTATTTTAGCTTTTATAAATATCGCAGAATTTACTAGTAGGTATTTTTTTCGTCTGTAATAAAATAAGGTAATTCTAGTTTTTTTTTTGCCATATACATAAAATGAGAAACATCTAATATTTAATATAAAATAAGGTCCTTTTAGTATTTTTTCTCCAGTATTTACCGTAAAATAAGATAGTTCTACTATTTTTCGCCGGTAGCGTAAAATTAAGATGTCGTAAATATATGACCAAACGTGATTGGCCCGGAAGTGTACACAATTTTATGTTTTTCAATCCAGTCTCTACTGGACAGTAAAAAACACATAATTATCTCATATGTATAGTTTTTTAAAACGCGCTACGTAAGTAGTTTTATCTCTTAAGAATTACATATGGACAAACTTACGTATATACTTAGCTACGAATAACTATTTTACAATAACAATAACTAATGCATATAACATTAATTTACCTAATAATTTTAGCAACGCAGATTTTGTTTAAATCGATTAGTGACACGGGTCATGACTTTTATTAGAAAATTAGCCTATAAAATTGTAAAATATTGATTTTAGCAGAAAACATTAATGTGTCGTCAAATTGTAGATTTCTAAATAAAAATCTGTGCTCTTTCGACTTGCTTCAAAATACTTGAATGAGATGTAGTCACTACAAATTATTGACAATAGCATTCGATTCATCAGATTTTTGGGTTTAAAATCGCGCTTCGCTAATTAGACTCATAATTTTATGTAATTAGTTCTAGTACTTACTATTGCATAAAACAATAAACCTGCCAGTACTTGCCAATATAATGTATGTATATTGTAAAAATTTACTTTTTGTTACATATTGTATATCACACGTCGCATTCGTATAATAGTCAGGTGTTGTCATATATTTTAGAGGCGTTAAGTATTGACCATAATATATCACCGTAAGCAAGAATAGAAATTGTATTGGATTTTCATCCAAAAACCTTCTTTTACAAAATGTTTTCTCCGTGAAACACAATTCTGAATAAAGATTTTTATGTCCGCGCGGATTTCGTATCTTTGACGTTTCTGGGCAAATTAAAAGATCTGCTAACATACTAGCATTGTTAAAAGCAATTGTCATTATTCAATGATATATTCCTAAATATTTTTAATATATTATTACCGTAAACTTGTCAGAGTTGTGAGGTTTTTACTTTTGTCACGTGTCCACTGTATGACCACTTCTTATTCTTACGCGCTGCACAATATTCAGTCAAAGAATTGGTTATTGATTATTGATCATTGTCTTAAATGGCTATGCAACGTAAAACAGAACGTATCGGCAATTCAAATATGGTTACATACTATAAATTTATTACCTACTAGCTGTTACCTGCGACTTCGTCCGTGTAGATTTTAACTAAAAAGTGTTTGTCGCCGCGGGACCCAACTATATTTCTCTGCCCAAGTTACTTAAATGGCGTAGTTTTTATAGTGTAAAGCTAGATAATAGCATGGCTTACTCAAAAACAACATTTAAATATGCGTCGTTAGATTACACGCTGTCACAGAATGCGTAAGAAAAATAAAGATTCACAACTCCTCCCCCGTAGGTGACAGCGTGATAATATGTAGCCTATATGTTGACCCGACCTGTTAGTAATATTCATGCAAAATTTGAAGTAAATCCATGCAGTACTTTTTGAGTTTAGCCCGGACATACATACAGACAAAAATTCTAAAAGCTATATTTTTGGCTTCGATATTGATTGTAGATCACGCCCCAAGTATTCTTTTAAAAAAATATTCAATGTACAGTTTTGACTTTCCTACAATTTTATTATATATGTATAGATAAAATATATTCTTTGACATGAAAGAAAGCTGTTACATACAAGGTGATATCTCCATTTCTGCCAAGATCGTTTATTGCTAAAATCAGGCTTCTCTCAAAACTTTACATACCTTATCATAGCGCATTAATATACACATTATATCTATTGTATCTAAGAGTTCAATAAAATAAGAATGCTTTCAACTTAATATAAAATCATGTTATGATGTTAATACATTGAATACGATATCGAAAATACAGTCGCGTGTTTCAATGTGTTAAGATGTGAATACACCTGTCTGTCAACCGTTGTATAGCTAACTATTATTATTATTTATGTAAATACACTATAGTAACCACATTGCTCAATTAACTGTGGTATGTGGAATAGTTTTTTTGCGGTGTTATTGTCACCGCAACAAAACTATTCCACATACATAGCATAGCTATATTGTTAGTGGTAAAATTAAGTCATTTATAGTTTATAAAATTGTGTATTTTCCTGTTTACAGAGCACTTCGTCATCAAAGAGTCCTGAAGGAATTACGATTAAAAGGTAAATTATAGTTTCGTTATATAATAGATTTAAATGATAAAGATAAAACGCTCTGTCAAAGTGTACGGACAGCGTAAGCATCTTGATTAAAAATTAACTGGGTCTATTTCAAGTATTCTGTATACTTGATACGTTAATATTTGTTTGAATAGTATGTCACATTACTAATTAATTACTACATTAATAGAAAATGAAGTTAAAATATAATAAAACGTCTATCGAATAATAAAATTGATTTAATGTGTTTTTAGTAGCAACTGTATAACTTATTGTTCATAATCATACAGAGATATTTTTATAATCATACAAAGATAGCACTACTCGCTAGTGACATTACAAGTTAGTGATGCCTTAGTAGTGAACTGTTTCCAAAAATTTTGTTTTTGATATAGTCTACGATATAGTCCTATAATTCTGGAAATATATTTTAAAATATTAGTTACGTGTTATACACTAGAGACTTCGATCAACAATACAACTAGATATCGGGTCACGTACAAAATCAAAGCTAAATGCTGTCCGCGTGACAATACGTATACATAGCTACATTTGTTTACTAACAAACGGAGAGAAAAGTTTTAAAACAGTCTTATGTTCAACCATGGCAACCTTGTAATAAAGTCACAAATCTTTAAAATATTATCTAATACTTACGATCATTCGTCACATTACAACATTTAGTTTGAAATCAACCTTAAGCGCCAACAAATACCTAAAGTACTTTTTCCCGTTATTGCCTTGAGAGCTACAACGTTTTGTTTCGTTTATTTTTTTTACAAAAGTTTGTGCGTGTGTTGGCGAGCCTTCGCCAAACATTTGTAGCGGTGGTCGAAAATCGGTGATTTTGTTCAAAACTTTATATTATTTGTTAGTTTAAAGCTTAAAATATAACTTATTCTTCATGTACTTACTGAAAGTAAGATACTCCGGCCGTTAAATTGCTTTTCCGGGCATTATTTTTGCAACTTTTGAATACATACTGCGGCATTGTGAGACGTGTTTACATTGGCTGTGTTTCCAGCGAACTAAACAAAATAAGAGCTCACATCTCAAGTGCGCTGTTATTTACCGAGACGTATTTTATTGCGCCGACCCGATATCTAGTTGTATTGTTGATCGAAGGCTAGAGATGAATATTGGGTTACTATGCTTCTATCACTCGTAACTAGCTCCTGTCAGCGGTTGTGCCCACACGAGAATGCATTACCGGGATAAAAGTATCCAAGACATGGTCTATCTGTGTGTCATGTTCTATAAATCCTTTCAGCATATTGTTAAGTAAACATCCCACACATTATTTCACTTTTTTTTTCAGAATCAGAATCAAAATCTTTATTTGTAAATATAGGTTTCAGGCGTGTGAGATGTTGTTGTTGTTGATTTATAATATTAGTAGGGTTGGTGTCATCGGTTTAAATAATATGTATTTAATTTATGTATGGTGTTCCTTGGTTCGTTGTTTAAGTATTTGTAAAGTATTATTAGACGTGGAGTAGACAATATAAAAAAAAACTATTTAATTAATAGTATACTTCAAATTTAATAAATTTTAATTAATATAAATTTATTTTTATTCTTTATTTGTTTAGGGGCTTTTAGTCACAAATAAGACCATGTCAGCCGCATCGTAACCTAAACATAATTATAGGGGCTTATTTCTAATATTATTCTAAGATTCTATAAAGTAAAATTGCGGCATCGGACAATGGTTTGGACAATATACTTTAACCACAACAAATAAGTTTATATGAAATTTATTCATTATGAGTTGTTGTATATGCAACGATAATATAATCTTTTATGCTCACCATAAGTGAGTATAATAAACGCAGTAAGTCTCGGATTAGAGTCAAGCATCTGATGTTTACAATAAGGTGTGCATACACGTAACGCAATGATATTATGTTGAATATAATCTGAATATTTATTAAAAGAGTCATACAAAAATGGTACTTAAAGCTGCAAATATATTCGTAAAAGCTTTAGTTTTGGTAGTTAGTTACTACTAACAAAACGCCAATATTTCTAAGAATTGCAAATCGGTAGATAGAGCACGATATTAAATAATCTGCTGAACAGATTGACATAAAAGTTTAATCTTTAACCAAAGATAAATCTGAAAGAATATCGTGTACATGTTCCGACATGTATTTTTTATTCTTACCAATAATAATTTATCGATTTTATTAGCTACATAATTACTTTTCAATAGAAAAGTAGGTATTGTATACAACTACTTCTAAAACTAATTATTTTTATAAAGAATATCGCATATATTTTAATTAATTCTTTTCATTAATTAAAAGCTGAAGTCAAAGTTACAGTTATATTACTTTTAATTAATTACAGAGAGTATATAACATTAGATTTTTACAATGTTTACACCTGCTCACTTAAGGACACGCGCTCAATAGACTACTTAGGTATACTTTAAGAAGAAACATTATTTTATAATAATAGAATAATGAGTAGATATACATAAGTAGGTAAACTATTAAGCGTGTGTCCTTAAGTGAGCAGGTGTAAACAATAGTTTACTTAGGTATACCTCAAGAAGGAACATTATTCTGCTTTATTTAAATCGATTATGGTTCAATACAATAACTACGCGTTATATAGTGTAAATTGCACATTAAACAAAGCTGCTATTTATGATAGCATTCTTATACTTGACACTAATCCTTGATTTTGTTGTCAAAACTGCGATTCAATTATTTCTACATAGAAAAGTCAAATGTTTGATTTATTCATTGTAGTTGTGACCACCGATTTATTTTTGAATGACGTAAAATTAGATTGATTCGATTGCTTTATTGATAATCGCACAATAATAGTAACAGCATGTGAACTTAACTATCAGATTCGAGTCGTATAGGATCAGAAAAAGGTTTCCTAGGATGCTACTATGCTTTAATGAAATATAGGGTTGGGTAATATCAGAAGGTGTCTATACATAGATAGTAATGATATGCCAGTTATCCAGTCATGCTGTTTGGTGCGTGTTTTGTTTTAGAACAAGAAGAGTTATTGGATGGTTTACAACGCAATTAAAGGATTGAGTCAGTAGCCATAAAATACTTTGAGATCATTATAAACAACTCGGACATCAGTTCCTACAAGGCATCATTTTCTATAATATATTTTAATTATTGTTATTTAAAAGAACACGTTTATGCTATTTGACGCTTTGAACTGCAAAAGACTGCATTCTCTTAGTTGGGTACATTGCACAAGAGTAGTAAGTGTACACTTCTAGTAAATTATGAAGTGCAATAAGACTTATATTGTATATATACAGGGCTCAAACAATGCTGAAGTGCGACAGGAAGAGGAGCTCGCCTATAAACACAATGAAACTCATGTCCGCACACGACGAGAAGACTCTCAATACAGCCGTCGCTCTTGCCAACGAAATTACTTCTAAGTAAGTACCTTACAGAGACTAAATACGACATGTATGAAAATACCAATAACTATTTCTTCAAATAGTAAAACTTATACATAAAGTCTGACGCCTATTTTCTAACGGGACAGACAGAAGGGCATCAAAATGATTTTCCCTCAATATAATTACGCACATAGCTGATGGCAGTTCAATGTTATGGTGTCTACAATGGCAGTGTTGTTCTGAAAATCTAACATTTTCATAGCTTGTGTGTTGAAGTGACCGTTTGATATTAGCCATGCCTATCCGTATATTTGCCAAATGCTCCACTAGCGGCAACGTCATTGAACTAATCAAACACAGGACAGGCGACAATGATCTAATATGTAAGGGTGCGTGGCTCTATAATATTCCCTAGGCCTAAATAACGTATGGCCAGCGACTTCGCAATAAGAATAAAATAAAATATTCACATTTAGGTCCATGAATGATTTGGGCACGGAGAAGCCAAAATACCCGCATTCACCAAACGATCGCTCCAAATTCCACTTCAAGATTCCACTTTATCTCCAACACCATGGACATCACTGCCACGAGCCGGAGCGAGACAAAGATATTACAGGTACGTACCGTGCTGTTTTAATATATAAAGTTTTATGTTAATATATTACGATTTTTGTGAAAGAGAAACTAGAAACCAAGGTGACATTCACCGCAAAAACTTAATTCTCGTCTTTTATTATTTAACAGCGTTTTAATATTAGCTTTTGACTTCTAATAATCCTCTTATGACTATGTGTGATATGACGTTCGGGATTGTAGTGATGGGGAAACCACAGTAAACTTATTCAAACTAAAACTTATTTCGTTCAATGAACTAGTGTGGTTCTCTTAATAACATGATCTAATAATATCGTTAAAGGTAAATATTCATTACACGCATTCGTAAAGTTAATCAGTAATCAATACTGAAATTTCATATGTAGAGTTCTTAAATCTATGTCTACATGTAAACATAATTGCATACTTGAATAGTTTTATTGTTTGTTGTTTTACTATAGCGTTTACACAATCAGCACTCCCAATTTAAAGCCAACCTGCAATTAAGTATTAATACTTAAAAAATACATTAAAAAGAATTATGATTTTCTTGTATGCAAGACACGCTTTAATTTTAGAGTTCGAAAAAACTCTTATATGTACAACAGCTTTGTCCGTCCGTCTGCCTGTTACACAACTTTCAACTCAAGTACCGTAAGAGCTACAGACTCGCGGTCAACGCCAGTCGCCTCAGCATAGTCGATATACTCCCGAAATGACTATGACCTTTGACCTCTGACCTCAAAGTCACGTGATACCATTTTTCGAACTCTAAGATTTACGGCAATTCATTGCCGTTTCTCACTTCTTTTATTATATGTTAGGATATTCGCAATCATACATATTATTATGTAAAATGTAAGTCGACTGTCTATTCGGTTTAAAAGACAGAGCTCTTTAATGACGTGAAAATCTTTTAAGATAGGACAGACATACAGTCTTAGGTTTCAGACCAAGATCTCGTTGACACTCGGGCTTACGTACAGAATCAATTAACTCAATAAAATAGTATTTTAAACGCAATGCCTTTTACTACTCAACGGCAAACTCTGGCGTGTACTACAAAGTTTAGCGTTGATATGTGAAGGGATATATGTACACGCAAGAGACACTGAGAAGCTGAAAACAGAAAAACTTTAGCTAATAAACAAAAGAAAACCTAAAAGGTGTGTGAACGTATCCGAGAAAAGTCGTGAGAAATATGTATCTTCTAATATATTTTTTCGTTGAACGCTTGATATTTTCATACGAATCATTATGGTAATTCATCAGCGCTGGCGTTCTGTTGTTATTTATCTTTATTTTAGTTTATATTCATATAACTTTTTTAGGGAATAACAGGTAGAACAGTTAATAGATGGATTTTACGGTATGGAAAATGTTAGCAAATATACCTAGTTAGTGTGTTGGGTTTTATTGCAGAAATGACTCAATCAATCCACTGCAACACAGTTAAACCACCTACTTTTTGCAGCCCTATAGATGTCACACTGTCTGATAAGAGAAACATAATGATGATACATATTTAATAAGTTATATTTAATGTCAAGGTTGAAATAATGATACAGAAATATTTGTAACCATATTTACTGATCATCGATAATTTATAGCTTTCTAAATAAAAATATATAGATCGTTATATATATGCATTAATATGTAAGACACTACAGATTTATTTTAACATTGATTTTAACTTTGATAGAAGTGTGTCAGGATCGTAGCAAATGGAAATCCGTTGTCTCTGCCTACCCCTCTAGGAAACAGGCATGAATCTAAGTATGTATGATTTAAGTGAAACTTTGAACCTGATTAGGGTGGGTACGGAACCCAAAAAGCCGTCAAAATGGATTTGCCGACAGAATGCCTTTTACTACTCAACACCAAACTTTTTTGGAGTTAACAAACGAAGTTTGATGTTGAATAGTGTAAGGATATGTCTATATGCACAAAACCACGAGAAGAACAAAACGGAAGAACTTTAGCTAACAAACGAAAGAAAACCCGAAACATGTGTGAACGTATCCGAGAAAACTCGTGAGGAATATGTACCTTCTAATATTTTGCCCGTTGTAATCTTGACATTTTCATCATGGTACTCCATCAGCGCTGGTAAGCGTAACATTTCATTCATCTTTAGTATAGTCTGTGTTGTTGCATAGTTTAGCTTTTATGAGTGGCTTTATATTATTTTAGGTTGCAGTAAAAGTGCTTTAGCTGGTGAATTAATTTTTCTTAAATTCAGTAGTGATTAGGATTTTTGTAAGAGTATTTATTAGCTTTCCTTCGACCGTTGCAGATATGCAGTCTTAGGTTTCAGACCAAGGTTCCGTTTACACTCCACTTTATGTCCGGAATCAATGAACTTAACAAAATGGTATTTTCAATACAACGCCTATTACTACTCTACTTTGTTGTACACACCAGGTGTACAACAAAGTTATATCTACACACAGGAAGACACTGAGAAGCTATTAACAGAAGTACTGGCTAATCCTTACTAATATTATAAATGCGAAAAAAACTCTGTCTGTCTGTCTGTCGGTCTGTCGGTCTGTCTGTCTGTCTGTTACCTTTTCACGCTCAATCCGCTGAACCGATTTAAATGAAATTTGGAATGGAGATAGCCTGAGACCTTGGGAAGGACATAGGCTATATAACAGCATGCTACGGCTCACCGGAGCGACGCAGTAACCATAAATCCCACTGACGCGAATAAGACCGCGGGCACAGCTAGTAGCCAATAAACGAAAAAAATCTAAAAGATGTGTAAACGTATCCGGGAAAAGCTGTTGTACTCTTGATACATTCATACGAATCATGATGGCACTCCATCAGCACTGGTAATCGTAACGTATTGTTTTCATGGATCTTTAGTTTAGTCTATGTAATCCGCGCATTATATTATGTTAGGCCATTTAACACCAGGGGGTGCTTCTACCTATTGGTCTGGCCGATCATAGAGTAGGGCTTCGGGTAAGCGACCCCGGTGCCCCGAGCTGCTGTAGTCATTGCATAAGTAGTCTCCACTCCGTGACTGCAGTATCCCTTTACCGTATATTCCTGCCAACGAACTCTCTTTCCTGTCTCATTTACTGTTAGAAACGATAACAATATGTACCTATTTGCTACAATTAGTATAATTATTATGCCAAAAACGTTTAAGCTATGTGATAAATATATCGATTATAATAATAAATAGCGAGTAAGATGATACTTAAAAACATTTTTTAATATAGCTTACACGTTGTTGTCACAGTCGAAGGATCCATAAATATTTGGCGTATTTTGTATAGTTGTAGTATTTTATATAGTTTTCTATTTGATTGATAGTACACACGACATTTTGATATATAAAATGCTACCGACGAATTTTATCATTAATTGAAGTGAATCGTTAAGCCGGCTCCACACGCTTGGCAAACAACGGCAAATAGCGAACGTCAAACAACAAACGCGAACATGTGGACGAGTGTTTGTTTGTGTTTGCCTATTTTTGTTTGTGTTCGCCAGTGTTCGGCATCGGTGACGGTTTTTCATCACAAATTAAAGGATATTCGTCAAACAGTTTGCGATGTCTACAATATACTGGCACGTTCGCCAAACTTGAGGTCGCTTGTTTGTGTTGGGTGTTTAGCGTTTGCTGTTCGCTGTTTGGCGTTTGCGACAAACTCCAAGCGTGTGGAGCCGGCTTTAGATGCGTCGGAGGAAAGTGATTACAGCTGCGCGTTTCGATTTTGTAAATGTATGTATAGTTGTAAATAGTTACGTGTATATATGAAATTATAAAACAGTTAAAGTGCAAAATCTATACATAAATATGAACAAAACAAAACTGATTCACTTTCAAACTAATAATAATAGGAAACGCGCATATTTACAAATACATTATGATATTAAAATTTTATAACACAAAATTATTAGGAAAAGTAATAGACTAGTACTGTATTGTTTCTTTACTGTTGGCATATTCTGAAACGTTGTCACGCCATGATATGTAATGACATGTGAATTATGATTACTGGCCGATTGCGAGTCGCATTCCTGCTCCGAGAATACTGTATCACCACAGTCGCGCAACCCGACTCTCACTTGACCGATGTTATTATTTTACTGTGTATACCAAGGAAGCTAACACGTACCTATTACTATTTGTGCACTAGACTGAAAACTTTAAAGTAATATCAAAGTTTTCGGTAAAGTGCAGAAACGGTAATAGGTAAGACGGTGTCATGTATGGAAACCACGCTTCAATTTTATTATTCGTTTGTTTTGTAAAAGATATTCTATTAAAATTTTAGCTGGCTGCCTAATACGATTGAAATTGAAAGAAAAGTTCTTCAAAAGGTCGTACTTACAAGCAACACAGTGCCTTTTACTACTCTAGCCCAAACCCAGGGATGATATCCCCCAGTTTGGCCTAGAATAGAATAGTGGAGGGTTATATCTACACGCAAAAGACACTAAGGAGCTGAACCCGAAAGAACTTTAGCTAATAAACGAAAGAAAACCTAAAAGATGCGTCAACGTATCCGGGAAAAGTCGTGAGAAATATGAATCTTCTAATATATATTTTCTACTGTACTCTGGATGGTTTCATACGAGTTATCAGGGCACGCTATGAGCGCTGGTAGTCGTAACGTAACGTATTATCAAATACGGTTTAACTACGTAAATAAGACATAAATTTCTTAATAGCTTACCTCTAGTTGTAGTCGTATTTTGTGTAGTATGCTATTTGATTGGTATTACTTATCACATTTTATTCACAAATATGTTACACGCTACCGATTTATTATAATAATTATATAAGTTGATATTTAGACCTGATCAATCAACATGGTATTTTCATCGCACTTCCTTTTACTTATCGTTGCCACATCTTTTTGACATACAAAAAGATTTGGCAATGATTACTGGAGGGATATAACCTACACGCTGAAGACACTAAGAAGCTGAAAATAGAAGAACTTTAGCTAATAAAGGAAAGATATCCTAAATTATGTGTACAAATGGTGTAAACTCGTCACAAATATGTGTCGTCTAATATATTTATTATAATAATTATATAAGTTGATATTTAGACCTGATCAATCAACATGGTATTTTCATCGCACTTCCTTTTACTTATCGTTGCCACATCTTTTTGACCTACAAAAAGATTTGGCAATGATTACTGGAGGGATATAACCTACACGCTGAAGACACTAAGAAGCTGAAAATAGAAGAACTTTAGCTAATAAAGGAAAGATATCCTAAATTATGTGTACAAATGGTGTAAACTCGTCACAAATATGTGTCGTCTAATATATTTTTTATAATAATTATATAAGTTGATATTTAGACCTGATCAATCAACATGGTATTTTCATCGCACTTCCTTTTACTTATCGTTGCCACATCTTTTTGACCTACAAAAAGATTTGGCAATGATTACTGGAGGGATATAACCTACACGCTGAAGACACTAAGAAGCTGAAAATAGAAGAACTTTAGCTAATAAAGGAAAGATATCCTAAATTATGTGTACAAATGGTGTAAACTCGTCACAAATATGTGTCGTCTAATATATTTTTTATAATAATTATATAAGTTGATATTTAGACCTGATCAATCAACGTGGTATTTTCATCGCACTTCCTTTTACTTATCGTTGCCACATCTTTTTGACCTACAAAAAGATTTGGCAATGATTAGTGGAGGGATATAACCTACACGCTGAAGATACTAAGAAGCTGAAAATAGAAGAACTTTAGCTAATAAAGGAAAGATATCCTAAATTATGTGTACAAATGGTGTAAACTCTTCACAAATATGTGTCGTCTAATATATTTATTATAATAATTATATAAGTTGATATTTAGACCTGATCAATCAACATGGTATTTTCATCGCACTTCCTTTTACTTATCGTTGCCACATCTTTTTGACCTACAAAAAGATTTGGCAATGATTACTGGAGGGATATAACCTACACGCTGAAGACACTAAGAAGCTGAAAATAGAAGAACTTTAGCTAATAAAGGAAAGATATCCTAAATTATGTGTACAAATGGTGTAAACTCGTCACAAATATGTGTCGTCTAATATATTTTTTATAATAATTATATAAGTTGATATTTAGACCTGATCAATCAACATGGTATTTTCATCGCACTTCCTTTTACTTATCGTTGCCACATCTTTTTGACCTACAAAAAGATTTGGCAATGATTACTGGAGGGATATAACCTACACGCTGAAGACACTAAGAAGCTGAAAATAGAAGAACTTTAGCTAATAAAGGAAAGATATCCTAAATTATGTGTACAAATGGTGTAAACTCGTCACAAATATGTGTCGTCTAATATATTTTTTATAATAATTATATAAGTTGATATTTAGACCTGATCAATCAACATGGTATTTTCATCGCACTTCCTTTTACTTATCGTTGCCACATCTTTTTGACCTACAAAAAGATTTGGCAATGATTAGTGGAGGGATATAACCTACACGCTGAAGACACTAAGAAGCTGAAAATAGAAGAACTTTAGCTAATAAAGGAAAGATATCCTAAATTATGTGTACAAATGGTGTAAACTCGTCACAAATATGTGTCGTCTAATATATTTTTATAATAATTACTTATATAAATTGATATTTAGACCTGATCAATCAACATGGTATTTTCATCGCACTTCCTTTTACTTATCGTTGCCACATCTTTTTGACCTACAAAAAGATTTGGCAATGATTAGTGGAGGGATATAACCTACACGCTGAAGATACTAAGAAGCTGAAAATAGAAGAACTTTAGCTAATAAAGGAAAGATATCCTAAATTATGTGTACAAATGGTGTAAACTCTTCACAAATATGTGTCGTCTAATATATTTATTATAATAATTATATAAGTTGATATTTAGACCTGATCAATCAACATGGTATTTTCATCGCACTTCCTTTTACTTATCGTTGCCACATCTTTTTGACCTACAAAAAGATTTGGCAATGATTACTGGAGGGATATAACCTACACGCTGAAGACACTAAGCTGAAAATAGAATTTTAGCTAATAAAGGAAAGATATCCTAAATTATGTGTACAAATGGTGTAAACTCGTCACAAATATGTGTGGTCTAATATATTTATTACAATAATTATATAAGTTGATATTTAGACCTGATCAATCAACATGGTATTTTCATCGCACTTCCTTTTACTTATCGTTGCCACATCTTTTTGACATACAAAAAGATTTGGCAATGATTACTGGAAGGATATAACCTACACGCTGAAGACACTAAGCTGAAAATAGAACTTTAGCTAATAAAGGAAAGATATCCTAAATTATGTGTACAAATGGTGTAAACTCGTCACAAATATGTGTCGTCTAATATATTTTTCCGATATACTCTTAATATTTATATACGAATGATGATATCACTCCATACTGGTTACCGTAACGTACTGATTGTATTTACCTTTAGTTTAATCTATATGATCTTGCTAATGTTTCTTTTTAAAGGTTAATGGCTGGACATTTCGGTATGGCACTATCGATTAGGATATCATTACGTAGAAATGAATGAATTAATTCACTACATCCGAGTTGCACCACCTGCTTTAAGCCCTATGGGCAAGCCTTTTATAGACGTCACACTTTCTTGTGTGGACGTTCGTATTATTAGGTGGCGTGTCGTGCTGGACCGTCATTTTGTAATCATCGCCTAATCGTGTACGAATTCATATCATAGTTGTCACAGGATCAGCGGGGTAATGGTACTAAATCTATATATATGAGGGACGGGCTGAGATTTTTTATGTCACATTTCACGACTGATGTCAAAGACATCACTTGAAATAACCTCAGTATGAAGTAATTTACAATTTACTTCTTGAAGTTGTATATTATGCGGATCTTGTGTGAACTAGAACGAGTTTCCGTGCGTTAAGGCGTTTCTGCCATACATACAACAGGAATCATATAATGCTCATAAGTAGGCCCCTTAGCGTTCGTGTCGGTGGTGCTTATCTTGTCTGGTATTAATAAATATTTTTTCTGTCGCCCGCTTTGCCAAGGATGCAATGGAATTATTTTCCAACTCTTCCTATATATTTCCGATTAATTTTTTTGCGGGTTCCAAGACAGTTTAACGTTCCCCGGGACTTCACGAGTGTCAAAACTCGGTGTTTTCCTTGGTCACCACTGCTGACCCTGGCTACACAGGCGTTACAGTGGTGGGCGTGCGGGCGGGACCAGTCCCAATTCCCCAAAATAATAACGATACATACCTAATAGGATTAAATAACGATACAAAACTATTTTTATGTACTTATCATAAAAAACGGACAAATTGTTACAGATTTTTGGAGATAGGTAACATGTAGTTGTAGTCATATTTTGTATAGTATGCTAATTGATTCGTATTACTTAGCTCATTTTATGCATAAACATGTTAGACGCTATCGATTAATTTTATAATTTATTAAAGTTTGCCAGCGGCTTCGCTCGCGTAAATATAGATTCCCATGCGAAAGTTCATGGCTTATTTTTAACTTATCACCAGATATAGTAAAATATAGCAGTCAAAAATAGTAAATGATCACCAAATTGCACAGCAAAATATATTTAAAGTGATCAGAATAAGTCGACGGAGTCCCGCGAAGCGGGCCTCCTATTTTTGGGTAGGTTTAAGAAGGAACCTAACATAACCTAACGCTTCCGAAACGGAATGCAGTGATTTGAGGTGCATAGGTGCTCGTTATGATATGTTTTAGTAAGCATATTTTGTTGCGCAATTACTATTTTTGGTGGTCATTATATTTAATCCCAAACTTCATGATGATCGGTCGAGTAGTTAAGGCGTGAAATCGTTACAAACAAACTATCACATTCGCATTTATAACATTAGTTAGGATTTAAGACCTGATTAGGACCATTGGGTACGAAACATAAAAATCCATCAAAGTGGTATTTTCAACAAAGTACCTTTTACTACTCTGCGCCAAATTCTGTTATGTACAACAAAGTTTGGCGCTGATTAGTGGGGGGATATATCTGCACGCAGAAGACACTGACAAGCTGAAACAAGAAGAACTTTATCTAATAAAAGAAAGAAAACCTAAATGATGAATTAACGAGAACGAATCTGGAACGAAACAGATCTCCTGAGAAATATGTATTTTCTAATATGTATTCTTTCCGTTGAACTCTTGATTTTTTCGCGATGTTGGAACGCCATGATAATTTGTATCATGGTGTTCCAACATCGGGAAAAAATTGAAATCAATTAGAATCTAAATAAAAATGCAAGTATTCTAAATCAAACCGATTAAAAATGAATACTAAATAAATTATGTATATATTATAGGTGCTGCATCGTCTGCTAATGCATTCTATATACAGTTAGGCCGCGGTCAATGTGCAAATACGCTAACAACTTATTTATCTAATATTAACATATTTTCAAACCATTTAAGTACACTATGCAATAAGGTACAGTATTCATTTATCATTAGTTTATCTATGTGGTTACGTTGTTTTTTTATTTTTTTAGACCATTTACCACAAACAGTTTTTTATGGTGAATGACTGACATTCCACGCTGGATAAAAATTAACTGTCATTTTAATTTTTTTATCGATGATAGGATAAATGAAAATAATTTTATAAAATAGATTAATCACGAAATAAATGTTGCCATATCGTGGACTGATCAGATGCACTGGCATCCGCTCACTAAGGTGGACTATGCCAGTACCTACTGATCAGATGCCGGTGCCTAAGGGGCCATCCATTAATCACGTGAGGCTCGAATAGGGGGAAGGGGGATGTAGTAAGATATCACGTGTATTTATTTTTTCGTCAAACGCGCAATTTCTAAACCAAAAAGCGGTGTGTAGTGTGACCTTAACTCTCCGTAGCCAGGCAACGAACGAAGTCCCCGCGCGCCGCAACGATCGTCTGGCTCGGCTTGCCAGTCGCCAGTTATTCTGTTTATATGTTTTTCGCATGATTACACCATTCCTTTAGTATTATTTTTATGCCAGTTAAAAAACAACCTGCAACCTTTCAGTCTAGACATTTTTATCATGGTCTTTAATTTCAGAATAAAATTAGATTATACTTTATACCTGTATTTAAAGATAATATTCTAAAAATTTTAAGTTTCTTTGTAAGTACTAAAAAATACACGTGATTTTGGGTGGGGAAGGGGAGGGGGGGGGGAGGGTAGTCATAAACCTCACCACGTATCACCGAGGGGAAGGGAAGGGGTTAAAAATGCTAAAAAACATCACGTGATTAATGGACGACCCCTAACTACTGTGGTCATGTATACCTAAGTACTGATTTAGCATAACATGATGATAGCCGCTTTTGTTACTTCTCTCACGTCGTTGCGTGTGATAGAAAAGGTTAGACAAAATTATCGCTCGCTATCGTAACGTACTTTTATTAAAGGACGTAATTTTAGTAGTTTAAATAATTTCTCTCGTTTCGTTGATAGAAGCTTACTCGCGGATATTGAAACTAGTATAGTATACATGTTTCAATATTCGCGAGTAAGCTTACTGATCGTCGCTATACTTTAAATTATTTTCTATTACCTATTATATACCTAAATTTCAACATACATATATTATATTTGTTATAGGAAAACAAGAGCGCCGCAACTTCAGCGAAGAAGCTAAGAGTGTACCTGATATACAGGTATTTGTTAGACATTATTATTTTTAATTAAAGTTAATACTAATTTTAATATAGGTATCGCCATTTATATATGCATTCTGTATTACGGGTTTAAAGAACATGCAATCTTTTTTGTATTTGTATTACAGGGACATTCCTCCGGTAAAATTCTATTACTAAAATATAACGTATTTTATCTAGTTTCCTTCTTAAACATGGGTTATCCAATGTTGTTATAATATAATAGATTTAGCAGAAAACCTAATGGTTTGAAGATATACATGCAGGATACTCTTAATGTACAAGAAACTAAGAATTAAAATTTAAAAATCCCACGACACAAAATAATAAAAATAGTAATTCGCCATTTTGCGGTGGCGGCCAACTTGGATTTGAAATTTATCATAGTGTATTAGTATTCTACTAGTCAAGCCCTTTCATTTGATACCTATATTGAGGGAGTTGTGAAAAATATGTAATCTGCCATTTTGTGGCGGCGCCCATCTTGGATCGATTTTCATCAAACATAGCTAAGAACACTCCCGACTAATTCACATTTCAAACAAAAATAAACAAAATCAAAATCGGTTCATCCGTTCTGGAGCTACGATGCCAGAGACAGAAACACACACACACACACACACACACACACACAGACACGTCAAACTTATAACACCCCGTCGTTTTTGCGTCGGGGGTTAAAAATGTTTTAGCTTGTTTATTAAGCTGTCTTGTTTCCAGTCAACACTGACAGCTGAGAGTAAGATGGCGTACACGAGCCTGATCGAAGAGCCGACACCTTCATCTTCGCTAATGTCACACTTAACCAAGGACTCTACGGGTATTTTAAAACCGGTGGCGATCCAGAAGCCAGTGTCACAATCCTCTTATTTGCAACTCACCTCATTGCAGAAAAGTTTACAAGCAATTCATCGGTGAGTATCACGATTACATCCACCACCACAATTTGCGTTAGTCGGTGTTTTAACAGAGCTCATCTTGTGTTTTACATCTCAACACCAAACTCTGAAGTCCACATCTAAGTTTACCGTCATTCATGGAAGGTTATCTACATTCAGAAGGCCCCGAGAAGGAAGCGAAAAACTACTTTGGCTAAGAAACTAAAAATTCACAAAAGATGTTTGAACGATTATAAACCATTCGTATAAAACATACCTACATCTTATAATATATTTTTCCCTAGTATTCTTGATATTATTATACTAATCATTAGGATGCTTAATTAGTTTAATGTACCTATACCTATAACAACGATGTTGATATTACGTTTGGTATTTTATTTTATTTTTTATATTTGATTTTTCATTTATATCTAAAATTATATTTCATATTTGGTAATTTATTTGTGCGTATGGTAAATTTTAATTTGCTCATCTTAAACTGTTAATATGTCGGGAGCTCAAAGACTTAGGCTTCGACCGCGCCTGCAAGTCTGCTGAACGATGTTTAGGATATCTATCTAGTAAAGGCTGTTGTTGGAGATAATGTTTGGCACGTTAAATCATTGTATAACTTAGGTACTAAAAATTTTATGAAATTCAGAATGAAATGTAAAATTATTTTTCGCCATCGAGTCTAATTATTGAAACTTAGAACATAGAACATTCTATATTAAGTGTTATTTTGTTGCTTATTTCAGGCCAGCCACTCGCAGCGATGACTTCCAACAATATGTAAGTTTTATTATAATATAAACATTTAGTTCTTCGTTTTTTTTATATCTATTTACCGCGCACTAGGAATAATTTCTGTGTTGTTTTTTTATAATGACTGATTATTGTTCTAAAATAAACTTTTACATTTAAATTAATATCTTAGGAATTACACAGCTTTAACCAACGCAATTCAACAAATAAATTGGATGCTCTCGTATTAAAAGACCATGTAGCTCTTATAAGATTAGTTGATATAAGCTAATATCTAATTCTGCTCTAGTAGTTAATTATACCTGATACATTGGTTGCCATCTTGTCCAAAGTTCTATTTCTTATATTAATGTTGTCACACAACAATTTCAGGCCGATAATCCGTTGCCGTTGCCGCCACGGACAACTAAACCTAAATTGATCGACAAACCGCGCCACATCAGAAAATACCCGTTAAAGATCCCAGGAGAAAGGAAACAAACCATTGAACCCTGTGAGCCACCGCTGAGTATATACCAGAACACATCGAACCCACACAGGCGAGAACATAAAGTAGCAGCGCATCCCACTGAAGTAAAAGATGTCGATGTTCACGACGGGCCGGAGCCATCTAAACTCGATACAAATCCGTTTACAAGTGGTCCGGGTCCGAGTGCACCAGGGCCGAGTGAATCAGACGTCGTGATGCCTGGACCCAGCGGTGCTAATCCCTTCACTAGTTACACATTCGATGATATGGACGATATTGATATAGTTCTTGAGGCGGACAGCGATGACAGCGAGGAAGGCGAAGACAAAGCCTGCGCTTTGGTCAAAGGTAATTATATTTTTTATCTCTAGGCGATTTTGTGTGTTATAGCTAGTGAGGCACATATTTAAATACGTTTGTATATAGTGTATACTTACTTCGCATGATCAAAGAAGAAGAGCTCGTAGTAATGTACAATGTGGCCATACATTCGTGTATAATTTTAATGCAATTATGCCTATCACTAGTCATATCAAATCAGATTGAAATACTTCAGTGCACATATCAAAATATATAAATTATATTTTAATCTTTAGGTAATATATGTGACAATTACTGTTCTATACACATAATATACCTACCCTTATACATTGTTTGAACTTGCTATGTTACCGGCAAAATGTATACACATAATGTGGCTTATTGAGACAAGCTTACCATTAACATTTATAATCGTGTTGATCTCAATGTGATCAACACGATTGTAAATAATAGATTATACATTTTAGATGCGTAATGTGCATAATAAAAGAACTACAAGTGTATTATAATTCATTTATGTCACAGGTATACCGTGTATATATACCTAACACTAACAGATTATGTCTATTCACAATTATAATATATATTTTATCATATGAGGAAAATAATATAACATTGAATTGTATTGATGTAAACATTTGGCGATTGAAAAGAGTGCCTATAAGTTTCTTGCCTGCTTCTTCTCATGTGTAAGCTCTACTCCTCGAACAGGCTTTTTTTCAATGCAAAATTTTTATTTCCGTTTATTTATTTTATAATTTTTTTTTATTAATATAATAGTGAATTGACGTGTCCCAGAATTTTATGCATATTTTTATGGAAATAAAGATTTTTGACTTTGACTTTGACTTATAGAGTGTCTTAAAAACAATAAATAGAGCACAAAATGAACTAATATCATTTAAATACCTCAAAATGTGACACTTATTTGCAACGGTGCTAATCTCATTCTAATTGGCCATATTAAATATACATATAGGTATAATAATATGTCAATTTTAAAGTGCAATAGGTTACGAAGATGATCCAACGATATATCTGGGACGTAACTAGTCTTATTGATGTTGCTAATACCTTTACCTGTATGTTTTCAGATTGCAAAGATCACGTGTCAGTGGAAGACTTGCTGGAGTTTGCCGATCAGAAGCCTTGCGGCCGTCAGCGTGGCGTCGAGTCAGACGAAGTCAGAATTATGAGCAAAGTCTTTAAACAGCAGGTGAGCCATTGTACCTATAGACCCTTACTGAAACACACATCGGTATTTTCACACATCGGATTCTTTGCTGACTAATTTAAACGGATACACAGAATTAATCATTATCATGGCTAATGTCAATATTATAGCTAAGCCAGACATAATATAATGTTATTTTCAAACAATACAATTAGCATAGACACTTTACAAATATCATGAAACGAGCTATTACAGAATTTTGTTGATCTCTGCTACCCAAAGTAATATTTAGTTTGTGTTTTGGGTACCAGGTCTCTCGCTATATATAAAACAAGCTTATAATATGTAACAATTACATATTATAAGCTTGTTTTGCCGTAGAGATACATCAAAAGCTACAAATTGCCATTAACTACGATCCTGGTGTTTCTCTTAGAACTTGATGATAGTTAAGAAAGCTACACACTAAGCGTGACACATCACATTCTTCTCTACCAAGTTTGTCGTTTTGAAGTAGGCTCTACTGTCGATAAACATTAGTTTAGTTCACCCTCTTCCGGTTATTGCATACACACATATTTGCCTTATATTGGTAATAAAAAGATTTCCTAGTAGTAAATCGCAGAAATACCGTATTACAGATAAAATATAAATTATACATACAAAGAACGTTATTGCTTTAAAAAATTTCGTTATCAAAACTTTCTTCGTCTAAAGCCGTTTATTTTTTTCACCCGCATCACTTGAGTACAATTTTCTTAATTCTTTTACGTCCTATTTTATGTATGACACAATGCTCTTTTATCACTCTATCTGTGTTTCCTTTAGAAACACTTCCACAGATATTTCTTATTTCCATTGCGTTTATTATAGTTATGTATCTTTTCCCATAGGTACTCTACTTTAGATACCATACATGAGTGTGAATAGTAATACTCTTTAAGCGTTTCGTTTTGGACACATGTCCGCTTATTATTTTTACTATCTCTCATATACAAGGTAACGTAATATACAACTTATTTCATGTCACTCGTATACCTATACATAACATAACATTACATAACAGTACATACTTGTAACATTACTTGTTATGCATTCTTATTTTCAAAAACCATTACAGGTCCTATTTTACTTCACATCAATAAATAATAAATACACGTCTTCCTCTTTCGACAATAACACACATTCTTCTTCTTCTTTTCGTGTGGTTAGTGGTCAACCTATTATCAAGAGTTGTTCAAGCCGCCCGTAGGCCTCTGACATGGCTCAACGACTGCTATCAATTTGACAACAACCGGGACCGACTTTTTACGTGCCCTCCAAAGCACGAAGACGCTCAGATGAAATACCACTAAGCGGTCACCCATCTATAGACTGACCGCACCCAACGTTGCTTAACCTCGCTAATCGTTTACCGATCAGTGAGTGCAACTGGCTATGAGCGCCTCACACACATTGATCGTTCCTTTATATGCAATCATGAGATAAATGCATTTCAAAACTTACTTTTTGAAGTTTTTAAACGTTTTATCAAAAGACTTGCATTTTTTATCTTTTGACATTTGGTCATGCTTTGTTTCAGTGTATGTTCCTTATGCACTACGCTTACGATGTGCAGACGCCAACATTGTGTTGTTGTTTTTTTTTTTTTTACCACATACACACAACACTATCTAGCCCAAACTAAGCAGAGCTTGTACTATGGGTGCTAGACAATGGATAAACATACATATATACTTTTTTTGTAAATACATACGTATTATACATAGAAACACCCAGACCAAGACAAACATCCATGTTCATGCACACAAATGTTTGACTTGTGCGGGAATCGAACCCGCGACCTCAGGCGTGGCAGTCGGTTACACTAACCACTACGCCATCGAGGCCGCCATAGAATAACTGTTTATAGACGTTTAGTCATTACTTGAGTGTCTCTATATTAATTATTTTATAGAGTAATTCTTTATTGAGAAGCTTGTTCATTATCTCTTGAATGCGGTAGTATAATTATTTATATATACATGTATCACGTGACTTCTTACGTCACAAGGTAGTAGTTACGTATTTGTCTCATCCTATCCTATTCTAACTAATATTATAAAAGCGAAAATGAGTTTGTTTGGTTGTTTATTACCTTTTCACGCCTAAACCACTGAACTGATCATTCTGAAATTTTGCATATACGTTGTCAGGTGTATAGAAACGGACATGGGCTACTTTTCATCCCGAAAAAAATTACTGTTCCCGAGGAAAATAACAATAACGTTCTTATGATAATAGATGGCGCCACGTGTCTTTCGAATCATGATTGAATTATGTTATTACAAGCAGAGTACAACCCGAATTGATTGTCAAATTCTAAATTAACGTGAGCGAAGCCGCAGGCATAAGCTAGTTGTATATAATTATGATCTAAAGTTGTATCGGTATTTTAGGAGTTTAGTTTACATTTAGATAACTGGATTATATTGTGTTGTTTTAAACGCTTTGACAGTACCTGATTAGTTCTTGTCTGTCTATGTACTGCTTTTGTCTCACTGTCCATTTCAAATGTGTCGTCCTACCTTTAGGTTGATTACAAAAACACCATTCGTCAACAAATATTTACGTCAGATATTTTTAGTAAGTTTAAGTGATCAATTTGAACCTTTTGGCTCCATGGCTACACATGGAAACAGTATAAAATTTTGGGCTACGAACATGTAACAGATAGATTCTAATCTTTTAAATTAAAAATGATTTCTTCTCATTTCGTTAAATGTTGCTTTTCCATAACGACTTTATTTAATTTGTGTTACTATATAATTTGAGGATTAATACCAATGTGCCTTAAGATTTATCCTTAAGTTTATGGCTTAAATCTAATTTTTTTTTTATATTTTAGAACCAAGGGTCTGAAATCTGTAGCCTTATACAGGATTATAAAGTCTATAAACAGTAGACATAATGGATAGCTTATGTCACTGTGATACTTAATTATAATAAGGGACTGGATCAAAAGACAATAATGTACGGTTTGATGAGGTTTGCACGCAAAGACTCCCCTTTTGGATTTAACATTATTTCGATCCTCGTTACTGCTGTTTATGTAAATGTATGTTTATCGTTACGCTACAACTATAGGAACAAATACAAGATATTGACATTTTACATGACCCTGTAGACAAAAATCGAACAATGTTGTGTAAATATATTTTCATTCCACATGATTATTCTATAGTACCTACCTATTGAGTCATGAGTACCCAGTTACTCATACAAAAACGATCGACGATCATTTTGATTAAATACAGTTCTGTTTTATATGGAGGTTTTGTTAAACGTAACAACGTGAGACTGACCAGAATCGTTTAAAATTACAATATCATTGTAACTATGGTATAAATTAATAGCCCCTGCACATCCTTGGGTTTCAAATTATGTGACAAATTTATTTTGCTGTATATCTTTATTAAAACCAAAAGGCTAAAGTATAATCAAAGAGCGGCGCTTCGTACCAGTTGAAGCTTCCAATCTTGAATCTTATTTCCCAAATAATTACGGCGAATGAGTGACTTTTACACCATAGTTACGATCTAGGTTTTTCAAAATTGAATTATGTAATTTTTTTACCGCAAGATATGAATACTACATTATATCTTGCAAAACAATTATTCTTTACGAATTTCCACATCTAAAAATCGTATCGTTCAATTATACCTTCTTTATAGGGAACCATTATTACTAATACCTTGGCTACTAATAAGACTAAGAATTTTTGTTACTGACAACACTACACAATAATAACGAAAGATTTGTAAAAAAAGTGTACTCAATATGCCTATAGTTGTAGCGTATATTATGTGTGTAACAAAACATGTTCTACCATTTACTAAAATGTAGTTTTTGTTCTAGGTTTCACCAGAAGAATGCTTGGAGGCGTTAGAATTAAGTGATTGGAACGTTCATAATGCTATCAAATTAGTTCGTGTAAGTGTTTCCGTTGGCACTGAGGTGTCTCTCGAAGATTGTAGCTCGGAGCTCACGAAGGCCAACGGCGATATTACTAAGGCATCGGCCGTACTCGTCTTATGTAAACAAAAGACTTAATATTTATCTGTAGAAATAGGATGTTCTAATAAACTTAATCAATAGTGATTTCTTGTTTTATTGTAATACTACCCAGGTGAGTATGTAGGTACATAGTTACATATTCTTACTGTTATGGACATTGCTAACACACATTGACCGACATTAAAAATATAGTATTTAACACACGAATAAACAAAGATAATTAACATGTCATGTTTAACTACAAAATAATAATAATAATAATAATTTATTGGCATCAGAAAAAACGTACAATGCAGTGTATTTTACATTATATGACTTAATGAACTAGAGACATGAATTAACAAGAAAACACAGTGATCAATGGCCCCCGAGCTAGGAAAATCCTGTGTTACGGGGAATAAATAATGTTTCCAGTATTATTAATAGAATATATATATATTCTATTCTATCACATACACACAACACTATCTAGCCCAAACTAAGCAGAGCTTGTACTATGGGTACTACACAATGGATAAACATACATATATACTTTTTTTTTTGTAAATGCATACATATTATACATAGAAACCCCAGACCAAGACAAACATCCATGTTCATACACACAAATGTTTGACTTGTGCGGGAATCGAACCCTCGACCTCAGGCGTGGCAGTCGGTTACACTAACCACTACGCCATGGAGGCCGACAAATATAACCTCAGTAAGTAATAGACTCCTGACTCGCTCTCTATTCCATCAGACATTACCATAAATTGCGAAATCTGGATGTAATAAATCACTGTCCAATGCTTTAAGGATAGTACAGTGCTAGCAGTAATTTGTGCTCATTTATTTAAATATAGCAACGCGCACATGAGTTATAACCTTAAATATAATATCAGCCCTGTATTAAACTGTCCCACTGCTGGGCACGGGCCTCTTCTCACTATGAGAAGGGTTAGGCCATAGCCTACCACGCTGCCTAGTGCGGGTGGACAGACTTCACATATCCTCGAGAACATTATGGATAACTCTCAGACATGCAGATTTCCTCACGATGTTTTCCTTCACCATTAAAGCAAACGAGAATTAACTATTTAATACGCATATAACTTCGAAAAGTCAGAGATGCGTGCATTGGGTTCGAACTCGAGACCTCGTGGCAGTCCAACGGTTTCCCACTGGTCTATCGCTGCTTGAAAAAGTAATAAAATTTTTAATAGGATATCAAACATAACACTGTTAGTACTTCCTGCATACATATATAATCTCGCTCCTATATGCTCCAAAGGGTAAGCTTCTGCCTACCCTAATAGGAGTCGCCTTAAAACTTGGCGAAATGTAGATGCAATACAGCGAGCTACATTTCGCCAAGTTTTAAGGTCCCACGTAATAAGAAGCGACTCTATTTTCATTGACTGAGCGGAGTCCGTGCTGCTATTGAGAATTAATTGACAGGAAAACGCGATAACATTTGTCCGGACCTGGGAATAGAGCCCGAGGCCTCATACACAGCACTCACATTAACTAACTATTAAAGACAGTTGTTTTTACCTTTGTTTTCAATAACCAAATATAGAAAAAGTAGAATGCATAAAAGGAACTATAATAATTAGTTTGTCACCTATCAATGTAGCTTCAATACCGACACGGCAGAAAAATGATTATGAACTACAAATAATTTGTCGCTATACTTGGCCAATTTCAACATAGAAACTTTATAAGATCTATGAAAATGTATGTCTATGTATTGTCTACTTATCTTTCTATAATATATAAATCTTCTGTGCGTGTGATTGTAATTAAACTCCTAAACGTCTGGACCGATTTTGATGAATTTTTTTGTGTGTGTTCAAGTGGATTCGGGAACGGTTTAGATTTTTTTTCCGTCTGTACAGGACAACGTCTGCCAGGACAGCTAGTATATTATATATCTACTTGATACCTTACTGTATATCTACATACTTATGATATCAGTAAATTATAAAGTGGGACAATGGCGACGTCTTTTTAAAAACATTAAAGAAGAATAAATTCAGAACTTTATTATATACCTAATAATAAAATGGTATGGCTCATCTTGGCACAGCTACCATCGCAAACTGGAAATCTATTTACGTAGTGAATTAGTCGTTAATTAGTCGAATTTGGTCGTAGAATAGCAGAATTGGTCGGTCCGCCGTTTAAAAGATACAAGGGGGTGGTGGCTGTGCCAAAGTGAGCGGTCATCTTGGCACAGACACCTTATATTTCTAAAATCACAGCAGCGAACGAAGATTTAACTATACCAATAATGCCGGCCTCGATGGCGTAGCGGCTAGTGTAACCGACTGCCACGCCTGAGGTTGCGGGTTCGATTCCCGCACAAGTCAAACATTTGTGTGCATGAACATGGATGTTTGTCTTGGTCTGGGTGTTTCTATGTATAATATGTATGTATTTACAAAAAAAAAGTATATATGTATGTTTATCCATTGTCTAGTACCCATAGTACAAGCTCTGCTTAGTTTGGGCTAGATGGTGTTGTGTGTATGTGATAGAATATTATTATTATTATTATTATTAATTAGTCGACATTGATCACAAAATATCAACATTGTACGAGCCCCCGTTTAAGGGATATAAGGGATTCTATGTGGATTTAAAACTAAAGATAAGTCAATTTAATTCAATTCAATTCGTTTATTGCAATTATTGTTTAAAGTAAGTAATAAGATACGCTTGTGAATGTCGTGAAGCTACCCACTGATGGGTAAGATGAAGAAATTTATTAAAATAAGTCAACACTTTAATGTGACATTGGTTATCAAAATGTAACATTACAAACAACGTACTGTTGAGTAGGTATATAACATTGAGATTGCACTTGAAGCATAGGTATTAGTTAATGTACGTATGCATGTGTGTAATTTGGTTCAAGTGGTAGTAGTAGGTAGGTATAGTCTACATTATTTGTATTCGTCTTATCAATGTTTGAAAAGTCGTTTATTACATTGAAAATCTGTAATAGGATGACGTCATACAACGGATTACGTACTGACTCAATCTCTAAAACAAATCTTTACAAGCCTAGTTTTGATGTTTGCTTCATACCATTGTAACGGACAAAAGAGATGCCGATACGATGGATCAGAACACTTATTTTCATCTCTACAGCTCCTTATAATGAAGAATACCTAAGTAGGAAGTACTAGCTGATAAAATTGAGGAAAACCACATATTTATGTAATATTTGTAGTTTATCGCAAAGCAACTAAAACGAGGCGTTAGGTACCTATTTAATATTAGTTAACTCAAATACCTATGTAGTTAAAATCAAAATATCTCAGATTCATTTCGATAAATCATATCAATATGAAATGCTTTCGTTTATACATTCATAATATATGCCTTTAACACAACAACGCAATGCAGCAAAGATAATGACGCCTAATCTAACTCATTTAATACTTAAAGACTTATTACTTATTCATTTATCAAAGTAAGAATCAATTTTGATATTCGTTAAGTGGAGACCGCGACTCGGCAAACGTAGTGTAGGACGCCCTCCGACCAGGTGGGATGACGATTTGCGAAAGTCTGCAGGCAGATGCTGGATGCGGCAAGCTGAAGACAGGGCGCTATGGCGCTCTTTGGGGGAGGGCTATGTCCAGCAGTGGACTATCATAGCCTGATGATGATGATGATGATGATGATTTATAAAGGGCTCCTGTTCTCTCTTCCGGGTACTCTAAATGTCTAGACGAATTTACAAGTACTCAAACATCGATCAAGCACATACCTACTGTCTCGTAACTAAACGAGGTAACTGTCCAATCTGTAATGTTTCAGATAAGGCAGTCACCTCGGTTTCTAAAGTATAGCTACATATTATAATATGGTTTGTGTGGATGGCCATATAAACCATATTATAATACTTAGTTATACTTTATCCTGCGCCATGTGCATTCGACTCATCATTGCCGCCTCAACTTATAATCTGAACTGCTCTCTGCAGTGTAGAGAAGACGACAATACGGCTTACACTAAACAATATAAAATTACATTTTGATAAAAAACCTAAGTCATAAACTAAAACAGTTAATCACCTCTAACAATGCTTAACATCGATCACCCTGCCATAACACAAACCCATTAAAATATGCCATGTTCCATAACTGGCAGATGGCTATTCTTTATGAACAGAGGTAGGTAACCAAGAAATGGCATTACTGCATTAAACAAGCCTACGTATCGAAGGAATACGCATATTTCTCGAAAAACAAGGATATGCTGCTAATTAGAAAATGAAAAATGGATCCATAAACCAATTTTATGTAAGCCAATAATTAAAAGTGCCAGTAGGTAAATTTATTACAGACGTTAATGTTGCTTCACTCGGTACAATTAGTCGGCAAACGCTAGTACTGAGTTCAATATTTGAAACAGAATCCAATTATGTAAAGACGTAGCTATCGATACGTGGCATCAACTGTGGGACTCCAATTTACTAATCAATAAAAACACGATAGAAGTCCTTGACACGTATACTGTTTAGTGGGTCTGCGCAGTCGATATTTTCCCACTTATTATAAGGCAGGCTGTACGGCATCGTAAAACGGGGCCTTATAGGCTTGGAATAGCATGTCACAAGTACCTACCCATCACTATTATTAAAAATGGCGCGCCTACCCCTGTGTTTAAATAATGAATTAGAGAATGTGGGTCAGGCAGGGCGACGTCACTTTAGCTGGCTACTAAATAAACTCTTCGCTCGATAGATATTACGGTCATCAGCCGCTTGATAAACTTTTGACTCAGATTAGAATGTTGGAATTTAAATTATTATGTTTCTAATAGTCATGTACGTATATGAAGGTTTAATTTATCTGGTTTCTTGTAGATACCTACATATACCTACATACGTACATATTTTTTTTGTTTTTATACAACTAAGGTGGCAAACAAGCTTACGGGCCCACCTGATCGTAAGTGGTCACCGTAGCCTATGGACGCCTGCAACACCAGAGGCATCACATGCGCGTTGCCGACCCTCTAGGAAAGGAAGTGGGAAGGAGATGGAACGGGATGGGGAAAGGAGTGATTGGGTCGTCTTAAATTATAACTTCAAACTTCAGGTATGTTACGTATATAAGTAGTAGGTAGAGATCTATTACACATATTATCAGTCAAACATGTTTTTGTTCCTGCATAATAGAAAGCGAGTCTATTGCCGTCTATCGAGCACATTTTATTGACACCGTGCTGCTATCGAGCTATCTATCTGCTCTGGAATTAGAATCTGGGACTCCATGATCGTACACATATCTAACGGAATCAACAAAACATATAGGTAAATAAAATGTGCTAGTTATTTTACAAGAGACTCTACAGAGATCGGGCTAGACGCTAGTGCATTAATCGGAGGGAAATCATATTGGACTACAATTCGTCGAACCGAATACTACCTACCGTAAGACTGCCTCGGTGGCTCAGCACCTCGTGTTCGATTCCCGGGTCAAACAAAGTGTCATTGGATTTTCCTGTCCAGAAATTCTCTAATAATTCTGTAGAAAATACATCACCTGCTTATTATTAATAAATACTTAACATTTTATTGAACAAAGCACCGTTGACTATCATAGTAACAAACTATGTTTTGAAACACGAGAACACATGTTTAGCGTCATCAGAATCCTGACACTTAAAATATGAGTAAGTTCTTACTTATAACATTTAGAAAAACACATTACAAATACAGTGTTCGACCACAAATCTTGATCCAGACTTATGAGTAAATAGTTATAAACATCATTAACAGGAATACAATTCTGATTTTCACAATGTTTTGTTTGCAAACTGCAAAACGATTGTAGAATAAGTATATTGCCAAACATAAAGCCCAATAATTGAAGCTATAGAGTACAAACTCTTGCCCGCGGCTACGCTCGGGAATAATACTTTTTCTTGGATGAAAGGTACCCCATGTTCTTTTCTGTGACCAACACAACGCGTACCTATGCAAAATGGCATGATGATCAGCCGATTAGTTAAGGTGTGTAATCGTAACAAACGACATATTAATAAATAAATTACGCATTTATAATATTAGTTAGGATGCGCCAACATATTTTCAAATTGGAATAAGATGCTGGTTTCCATATTATATATAAATAATTATTTTATACCGCTAACTATGTAATGGTTATGTGTTTACTTGAATCAACAGTTAATAATTAATCAACATTAATTTGATAGCATATTTATTATCGTTCTCAGCAATAAATATTATTTATGTATATGAGGTTTAATATCACATAGGTACCTATTATGTTCCTAAAGTACGTATTTCGTTCGTAAATGTGTATAACTTGTCATACTTATTTAGTTAACTGCATGTAACTTTTACAACAGCGGGTGGTTCTTTAAACTTACTCTCAAAAGTCTAATTTCACTCTTTATTTTGTTAGTATTGATCGATATTGGTGATTTAAGTTCTGTTTGACAGCAAGCTCTCAGTAGCAACCCGTCTGCTTTTATATCTTTGTAGCATATAATATATATAGCTAAATAGTTGTAGGTATAATACACCACTCTAAAAACTTTCTGTGAAATAGTACAAGATAAAAAACAATTTTCAAAATGTCACACTAGACTAGTCTTTATTTATTGAAGTAACGAAAACAAAGAACACTTAGAGCAAATACTATTCGTTGGTCACTCACATTTTTTTATGTAGCGATTTAATCTACAACACTGGCAGCTGCGAGGCGACTACCTATATAAATCACTGCGCTGTTCATAAACATACATACATACATACATAGATTCACGCCTGTTTCCCAGAGGGGTAGGCAGAGACTACGGATTTCCATTTGCTACGATCCTGGCACACTTCTCTGGCTTCATTCACTTTCATCACATTCCTCATACACGCCCGTCGGTTCAAGGAGCTCTTAACCTGGCCTTTGTCCAGAACGCCTCCGATCTGATCGAGAAACGTTCGCCTAGGTTTTCCTCTTGCGACTGTTCCATTCACACTAGCCTTATAAACTTTCTTAGTCAGTCTTTCCTCGTCCATTCTTTCTACATGTCCAAACCAGCTTAACATACCCTTTTATTCATAAACATACGTGGGTATATATGCAACTTTTCCTCACAATCGCCTGTGATCCAAGCGAAATAAGGCACTTAAAATAAATTGTACCTAGTAATTCCAAATGGTGTGTGGCATTTTAGATTACATATAATTACTATATATTTGTTACATGTGGACATCAAAACTATATTGATTTTGAAAAGTTCAATCGACTAATGAACTCGATTTTCAATCATCTTATCAATAAAACTGAATTCTTTAGTTATAAATTGTAGTACATAACAAGCCAGTTACAAGAATGCTTTAAGATACATATCAGCCAGTACATAAGTATATGAAAATATATCGGAGCGAGGTGGCACGTTGGAGCCGAGTCGGGGTCACTAATTCGGGGCATACAAGACGGGAAGAATTGGGTCAATGGAAGTAGATCGCAGGCCGCAGCGGGCTCCCCACGGACGACCCTCACACCTAACACCATCCTCGCGTTCGGGTACGTTCTTATAACAAGAACCACGATCGATATAACATAAACTTAATATTAAGTATGCGCACATTAGTATCTCACTTAACTTGAGATTTTTCGGTTAGCTAAAGTCCAATAGGCATTTATTTTAGTCTTGTGCAAAAAAGATTCGTAGGCCTAATTTCAGGGCTTAGTAGGTTAACGATTTGTTCTCTATAAATTGCCCAAATATGAGGAGTTCCGTTCTAGACTTCGTATCAAGTTATTCCACATTATAGAAAAGTAATAAATAAATAAAAATGCGCATGAATATAAAATTATTAATTATCCGACTATCCTGTCTTCAAGCTCCTGCTAATTCGTGCTGTGACCCTTCTTAGGAAATATTTTGGTAGGTAATATCATCTCTTGACATTACTCTTTCTTTGAAGCTATATATAATTAGGTCGTAGACATTCAGCTGGTAGCTCTTCCATGACTGCTACTGTCTACATTAGGTAATCATAATCGATTACTATAATAAAAGACATGGGTACCTAAGTAAATGTACCTACTATACCTACTACTATAGTAATAGGTGTCATTGTGTGAATTAATCAAAAATAGAGAACAGAGCATCACGAGTCTTTAAATGCGTTCGCGTAATAAAACAGCACCTTAAGAATTCTAGGTCGCCGCTGAAAATCCTCAACCCAATCCATTTAAGTGGGTTTGTTCACAACTGTACTTTTACATAGTCTTTTGTTTTTAACTCAACTGTTTATTTATTTTGTTTATTTACCTATATAATCACTTAACGTTTTAATCGCCTTACATAGAACATATTCAGTTAAATAATTGAATATGTTCCAGGCGTACAATTGTAGAATTAGCAAGACCAAGAAGCGTTGAATTGTGTAGGTAATATAGCAATTCAGAAAACGTACTTATGTTGGTACGTTGCTTATGGAGAAATAGAAACAGTATATTTTTGCAACCACAGCCTTTCAAATGAGACCCAGTTCACACGGAATTTTATTAGCTTTAATATGAAAATTATTTATGAATAGCTTTTATGTTTATGCTGATTAGGTATAATTTCCTTGCATAATATTAGATATTTAAGTACAAGTTGTAGCATAAGTCCTTTATTTATCCTTTTAAACGCTTCTTTATCCAGTGTTCTTCCAAGGCAAAAAAAAAAACAAATTAATTTATTCATAACTTTTTGAGTTATTACATTCGGTAATACCTGGATATCTTAGCATTTAAGGTACATTATTTAACATAAAGACATAGGAAATTAATGCATCACAATATATTCTGTTAATTAACAGATTAATATATCGACATATCAACTAATTTTCTTACAAAATTGGTGAATCTATACTAATATTATAAAGCTGAAGAGTTTGTTTGTTTGTTTACTTGAACGCGCTAATCTCAGGAACTATCGGTCCGATTTGAAAAATTCTTTCAGTGTTAGATAGCCTATTTATCGAGGAAGGCTATAGGCTATATATCATCACGCTAAGATCAATAGGAGCGGAGCACCAATGAAGAATGTTTCAAAATAGGAGAGTATTTTTTCCTTTTGAGAGCTTCCGCTGCGTGCGCTGCGTAAACAGTTAAAGTTTCGCAAAAATTATGTATGAGAGAATTGTTCCCCTTTAAAAGTTCTAAAAAAAAGTCCGCGACAGCATATGTCTATCTTTTAAGGTTGGCTCACTATAAATTATTTTTATGCTAACGAAATTTGTTCTAAAATAATGCATTATTTGCGAAGGTATTTTTATAAACATGATATTAATCCTTATCCAAATAAATACGTTATTCATCACAAGTATTTAATTTAAAACAAAATTGCCCTGTACATCATTCGATTTCAATTAATATCTTAGGAGATATAGCAGTTTTAAAATAACATCGCAGCAAAATAATTACCCATTACAAACATAGTACAAACGATGTTTCTCCTGGTTTATTCTGCGTGATTACTACTGGTTCGATTTGAAAAATTATTTTAGTGTTGGATAGCCTATTTATCGAGGAAGGCTATAGGCTTTATAACATCACGCTACGACCCACGGGGGCGGCGCAGTAACGATAAACGCGGGTGAAACCGCGGGAACATCTAGTATATTAATAACTAGCTGATGCACAAATTGATAAGACTGATAATAAAAAAATGTTATACTTTAAGCGTATTTCTTATTATTATTCGAAAGATCACACAAATTTATCCTTAAATCAATTCAGACATTCAAGTATACTTATAGGTAACACTTACTTCGATTTTCATAATATGTCAAACTTTAAAATTGCGGCCCTGTATAATCGCTATTTTGGACATGTCAATATTCACGCCGGCCACAGAAGTATCCCTTATAAATATATATAAGTATATCTACTTATAATTTAATAGCGTTCGACCTTAAGGTCCGTTCACACAGACCGGCTCGGAGCGCATCGACCGGCGCTCTTCTTTTCATGATCGGATGTCGGATGCGCTCGGAGCCGAACGGATGCGCTCGGAGCCGAGCGGGTGCTCTACAAGGGCGGTATACCTCTAGTTCCGCGCAGTGCCATAAATGACTCGGATTCCGGACTCCTAGTTCATGCTAATACAATTGAATTATAGCCTAAGGATAGCGTCGTTGTCGGTTGTGTACGGTGTGATCCGTTTAATTAAAATGTAAGTTAGTAAGTATGGATCAATCTTCTTATTTATATAACCAGATGTTCCCGCGGTTTCACCCGCGTTTATCGTTACTACGCCGCCTTCGTGTGTTGTAGCGTGATATTATATAGCCTATAGCCTTCCTCGATAAATAGGCTATCCAACACTAAAAGACATTTTCAAATCGAACCAGTAGTTCCTGAGATTAACGCGTTCAAATAAACCAACTCTTCAGCTTTATAATATTAGTATAGATGTGGTAAGAAATTTATTGTTCCGATATAATTATCTCTGTGTAAAACACTAACAAATTCACAACTGCGATATATTTGAATTTAATAGTAGGTACTTGTAGTATTGACTTACTGTATTGACGTAACTTGGATTAAATATAAGTAAAATTATTGATTAAGGAAGCGGACAGATTGGGCTTGATGAAGTAACGATACTTAGCAAATCAATGTAAGAGTCCAACTTCACTCACACCACACACCACCGATGCAGCTTCTGGCTAGCAGTTGCATTATGACTTGTATTCTGCCAGTGGCGACTTACATACTTTATAACTTACCCGTTGACATGGAAGAATGTGATTAATAGGTTGATGTAGAGTCTGCTTTAATATAAATATCTATCTATATACTTACTTAAGTGTAAGTTCATTATATTTGTATATATAGTGACTTACCACTGTATTATAACTTTCATAAGAATTACTTTTGCAACTAAATGAATAAGTAAATGATTTAGACTTTATCAGCAACAAAATCGCTAAATTCTTTCTTCAGTACTCAAGGGAGACCTACATTTGGATTTCAAACAAGTTTGTCTAATGAATTTCAGGCAGTTTTGCATTGTCTAAATTTTGAACACTAACTTCGGTTAGTGGTGGTGTCGGTACACGCGTACCGAACATCATCGGCGGGAGTAGGACGGTGCGTGAAGTCGGCCCTCTCCGCGCAGTGCAGCTCCTCACTTGGCGCAGCGACTCCATCCGCGACACACGTTACCTTTCTTTTGTTATATAAAAGTACGCTTGAAAACCGATAATGGCGTTGTGCGAAAGTGGTATACGTGAATACACTGAGATATATTAGTTTGGGTCTTCTAACGTGTTGTTGATGGGCATTTTTTTGCAATGTTGTACTGGAGTATTTTATATAATCATGTTGAGTACTAGGTACCGACCCATCTTCCATAATTGTGTTAGATTCTCTAGTGTATTAAATTATAAGTATGACTTTTCTAAAGAGTAATCGGAATCTATACTTCCGTAGAGACAATATTTTGACATCATACTTTTATAATTGATGTATTTTACATTAAATAAGGAATTTAAATAAAACAATCAGCTAATACTGACACAAATTTATTAAAGAGAAAACAGACATCAATACATTAAAATTTGCAAGCATACATCGATTTAACTAGGATCTCTTTGACGACACAGTTGGGATTTGAAATCGATTTGAGATCTCCTGGATAGACCAGTTAATAGCTAATTACGTATAACATGTATGTAAGGAATACAGTTACTCTCTCAATATGGAAATAAATATGTGGTAACAACTTCTCATGGGTCTTGTACACGGTGCAGGTAACATGCGCAATATGAGGTAATGAACTTGCGCGTTTTGTTTGCATCGTGCAAACAAACGACGCGAGCCACCAGCGCAAGAAACCCGTATGATTAACTCTTGCAAGTAGTCCTGAGAATTACGCGCACATGTAGCCCGCGCCAGTTATTTGCACCGTATACATGCTTTCATTGGTTGGAATTATCATCATTTACAAATTATTTTGAGACACAAAAAGATGCAAATTTAAATTGATCCAGTAAACAGTTTTAGGATTGCTTTGATTACAATTTTATCTGTGCGTTACTAATATATTATAATTTGAATTTTAACTGGCATCATTATTTCTTTTAAGTGAAAACGAAGACAATGTTACTTTACTTTGACTTTTACAAAAGTAATTCTACATAGTTCAGTATCAGAGGGCCAATTAACGTAACAAAACTATTCAAAATAGAGTTATGATCTAGTTTAATAATTGTCAAATGTGAACAGAAATACAATTTATGTTCAATGTGTAATAGTGGCTAGCACGGAAACTTGCTGGTCGACCACCAACTGTCGCGCGATTTGCGCTCACGCATGCCACACGGTGTGATGCGGCGGGGTACACTATGTACTTGCACTAGTGATGTGCACAATTTATAAATATCATCTGTGATATTAATGACACTGAGACTAGACCAAAAGTTTGAATAATTTTATTATGAGGATTGGTTCGTTAGTAATTGTATGCTTACACACATTTTACACTAGCTAATCTTGTGTAAATACTAGAAAATTTAAAACACATCTACACACACGTTACAATATAGAAAACTGACGAACAACACTTAATCAACATGAATATTGGGTATAAAAATGCAACATTATAAATACATTTGAGGCTCAATTCACATCGAGATGGCAGCAATCAGCAGAGCAACAATTTCGACCATCTAAAATTAATCTTTATTACAGAATACAATTTGCTTGCTCGCTGCGTCACGCAGACGCCGGGGCATGCAATAGCCAAACAACTATCGCAGTAACACGCAGGACTACTGGCAGTTGTCTGACAGTCTTTATTACTACTCTGCTTTACACGTATGCGCAATAATATCCAAATTCATCCGCATAAATTTTCCTTATCAGCAATCCTTAATTCAATGAGTGCTTATTTCATTCGCTTATTCATTATTTCAAATGAAGCTCTCTGATAAAATCAACCTACTCACTTTGGTAACTAGGTACTTACGCGAGTTAGGGGAAAGGAATTCAAATTCGAAGGGGGATAGGTACTTATAATTCGCACCAAAATTTTCTTCTTTGACTCTACAAAAACCCAAAATACCAAATCAGACACCTTCGAATATTATATCTGAAAAAAGAGTATGCGAGTTTAATCTAAAGGTATTCGATTAACCAAAGTGGGTAATTCATGTCAACCGCAAATTTCTCATAATTATTGTTATTTATTCATTTGATTTGATTTTGTCGGGGCGTCAATCTACTGAATAGAAGTCCGAATATGGATTAAGACCTAAAACGTGATGGGCAGATGTGATTATCCGTAGTGATAGAAGACGATGCGTCCAATCGTGCATACTATCAAAATAATGATACCACCGAGATATAATAATTGTAGCTACTGGGGCAAGTGAGAAAGAGAGCGAAACTTAGTGACGATTAAATATGATAGTATATTTATGTTATACGTGGTATATATTTATAATGTGCATATTTACGCACAGAATTAATGGAGTTATCACTAACGACATCAAACACATCAAAACATCAATCATGACATCAATACTCCACAACATCAAAACACCACGACAAGAATATAAGACAACATCGATACACCACGACACCAATACAAGAAAACATCGATTCACCTGATCCTACATATCCTAATACAAGTTAAAAACTTTACAGTTATGAGGTAAAGAAATATTATAATATTTCTTGACATGTTAAGGACAGCGATCATCTGGGAGTCACTTTAATAAAGCTGAGCAAAGAATGAATGCTCTCTTAAACATTGATTGGTGAGATTCTGCTTACCCTCATGCTTATGATTACCCTCTCTAACATTCATCTGGATTTCTGTGAATTGTGAAGTAATCATGATCAGAACTACATATATATCCACGGGCTAGATGATACTCATTAAGCATCGACATTGATGTTATTGCGTTTGTGTAGCCATCATCCTATGCTTCAAAGCCACCAAATATGTTTTTGCGAGCTTTATAAGTCTCCGTTCATGCCTTAGATCGCCAGATCTTAAGAACAACAAAGGAACTAACTCCTTGCTATTCAGCATAATAACGCCGAAAATAAGATAGAAGATAGTTATTTTATTGTTTTGTCTATACCAATGTATGTAGGACCCACTGTTTACAACGACAGTACGAACACTTAAGCCGGTAAAATCAATCATAGCTCAAACTGTAAAAAGTGTTTAAACAGTGTGAATGCCGTCATGTTTAAAATGTTTAAACTGGCTTTATAGTTTAAACTATGATGGAGACTGCCGACGCTAAACATGAAAACCACACAGTCACAACATTTACATAACACCGAAGTTATAGATCGTTGAAACATGAAATTGATTAAAATTGTGCATCAGGGTAAATTTAAAAATGGGGTTATATGATCAAGCTTATGTATTATGTATATTTTTCATTAGAAAATATACTTACTGGAACCATTTATCATTTGGAATAAAGCATATTCCGAAATATCCTAAATCTACAGGTAACTCAATCGAGTGCGCATTGCTCGATCCGATGCAGCCGAGTATGGAAAATATCGATGGCCCCATCGAATAAACGTGTAAGTGAAAAAAGACAATTTATGGGCAAAAATAAAAACGCTTGTATTTAATTTAAACGATTATGGTTGAATAAGGTAAATATAATTTAGAGAGAAATTAAAGATTAAAAAAATTACTTCTGACTTGTATCTATAATAATTTGAACTAAGATGTTTGAAGTAGTTTTCAGACAAATCATGTAAAATCATTTTATTTTTTTATTCTTGTGAAAATCTTGTTTAAATATAAATCTTACATGAAAATAAGACAATGTTAGGCTACTGTTAAAGGAAATTATAAACTTTCACGATCGCGTAACATACATTTACACGTTTATTCTCGTAATAAAGAATAATACTTAATACATGCAAAAATAGATTATAATTTTATCAGTGATAAATAATTATTTTTATGATATGTATTACTATTATCCCTAAAAAGACTATGTAAGTTATTAGAATGAGATCTCAAGGACTAAATTAAAGAGTTTGCTAGGACCTAATATTCATTTATTCAAAGATAAGTAGTTGAACTTTCTAACATAATAATAGATACACCTACCTCTTCCAAAAATAAAACTCAAATTATTAATTCTCTTAAAAAGTACGTATACCTAGTCGTTCAGCTGCGCCATTCTTGCGTGGTAGCCCGACGTCAGTACTTATGGCTTCGTATTTGAATTCATTATTGCGGAGCGCCTCGTCCAGCGTCTTTCTTCAGTGGGCCTGGACTTGGCAGAAAACCAGTATGGTTTCCGCCGCGGGCGCTCCACTATCGGCGCTGTTCTGCATGTGAGGAGCTTGGTGGGGGATGCGGAGTCACGGGCCGAGGTCATCTTCGCAGTGTCTTTGGACATCGCGATTGCCGTTAACACCTTGCCCTGGAGTTGTATAAGGGAGGCACTCATTTTCCATCTAGTGCTGACCTACCTCCGCCGCATTGTCGAGGCATATTTGTTAGAGAAAGTAGTAGTCTACCCGGGTCACGACGGTTGGAGTCGGCGCGAGATGCCGTGCGGTGTTCCACAGTGATCGGTTCTGGGCCCTGTGGAACATCGATTACGACTGGGTGCTGTGAGGCGTAACAAATGACACACTTGTCACGGTGAGGGGTAAGTCGCACCGGGCGGCAGTCATACTGGCGACCGCTGGGGTCGCACAAGTCGTTGGTCGTATCCGGCGTTTGGGCCTCGAAGTCCCCTTTTCTAAGTCCGAGGTCGTTTGTTTTCACGGCCCTCGGAACCGGCGAACTCCAGAGGCCCATATCATGGTAGGACTGGTCCGCATTGGCGTCCGGTCAACCCTAAAGTATTTAGGTTTCTTGCTCGACAGCCGATGGGACTTTGCAGCTCACTTCCGTCGCTTGGTACCCCACCCCGTCTTTGGGGCGCTGCAAGTGCGCTCACGCGCCTGCTGCCCAACCTTGGGGGCCAAACACCTAGGCCTAGGAGGCTCTACGATGGGGTCGTATAGTCCATGTTCCTCTACGGGGCCCCAGTTTAGGCGAACCACCTGACGGCCCGTAAAATTTCAGCGCTTCGTGCGCCACAGCGCGCCATGGCAGGTTGATTATAGGATACCGCACGATCTCGTTCAAGGCTGTAAGACTCCTCGCCGGATCGATGCCATGGGAGCTAGAAGCGGCGCTTTTGGCGTCGCTCTACTGTTAGCGCCAGGAAGCGGTAGCTGGGTCACGATTGCATGTGAAAGCGATTCGCACGGTTCCACCGTCTATGATTATGTCGAGAAACACCGTGGTAGTTTTAGTCGGTATTACCGTGGTAGGTTTAGTGTTTAGTTGGTATTACCGGGGTATCTTACTTCGATAAGCCTGACATAACGACATACGACGCATACCTCTCTGTCGCCCCGCGGAGAGGTATGCATCAAAGCATTTGCCCACGTAAAAAAAATATAACAGTACGAAACATAAACGGAATCAAATAATAATTAATAACACAAATAAACAAAACAGTAAATATGGGGATTGCTATTATTCCTTTATAATACAACATATTTTTTAAAAATCGTATGAAATTAATAGTGAACTAGAATTACAACAAAATTATTATTTGTATGAGATGCAAACTCAAAAAACACGCATTTTTATTTCTGGTACAATACTTTAATCAACAGAAGCAACAATTTTTTTACACGAATAAACGTGTAACACGCAGTGCACAAAGTGATGAGTTGATGACTAAACATTGCAATTTGTCAATCGTTTCAATGTTTAGACACGTTTATTCTTGTAAAATTTATAGAAAATTAAAAACTGTAACCGTTGGTTTAATTTTTTTGTGTGGCTTTTGATCTTATTTTTTCATAGAAGATAGTTTTGCACTGCTTATTACTGCTGCATTTTTGGACAAAAACTTGTGACAGAAATTATATAGGTGCTGGACGGGCTGTAGAAATGATATACCTAGGCAAAAATATTTTTTTCGGTATGAGCCATTACACGTTTATTCGATGGGGCCATCGATATGTCGGTATTGTATCGAGTTGACAGTGAACAACAGTACATGGCGCGTCACTACTTATAATTTAATAGTAGATAATGTTCTGTGATTTGGATCGGTTCCAAAATTAACGAAAATAGAACTAATAACCCCATTGTCATATTTACCTCTGTGCAATGTGCATCTTAAATCAATTGGTGTGCTGTGATAAACATTAAAACAGACACACCGAACACGTTATGAATTATGATTCAGTTGAAATTTAATCATAATCGTATATGGATATCTTTTAATAAAAAAGATACCTATCCTTTTAACATAAATTGTTATAAATAATATAAGGTGTTATGTTCTTAATTAATACTGCCATAGTCTCATAGCACCCTGTATTATTAATAATTAGAATACAATACATATAGTATCTACATACATGTATAGTGGATTCAATGCGATTTTTACAATTATCTATATTTATTACAATCTTTATTAAAATATGCATTGTCCATGTTTTAATAAAAGAACATTACAGTTCACATTAAAACATATTTACAAATATTTCCATTTCAGTTAGCGAACATATTTACAGAATAAACTAATATTACCACTTTTATCCTGCGTTAAAATTGTCCATGGTTGAAGAACCATTGCATTTAATCAGTCCATAAACAAACACGTATATATTATTATCTACACTGATATTGCTAAGTTTGCATAAAAGTACATTGTATTCGGCGTTACCCAAAACGCGCCTCTCGTTCGCCACTATAACACGGCCGGGGCGGCGGCACGGCCGTATCAATTAGACAGGCGCAACTTACACACACACCCACGTTTACACACTAGACCACCAAATAAAACGTCCAGTATAATAAGACACCAAGCTGTATACACATAATCGAATCAGCGGATTATCTGAACAGTTCAATTTATACTGGCATTTAATATATTTCCGTGCGTTCGGAATGCGATACTTATTTCAGTTAACTTATTCATACATATTTAAATACATAATTAATACGTATACATATTTTATAACTACTCTGAATCATTATGAAATTAATCTATATAATACAGTACTTAAAATCCGTAGCGTCAATGAATGGCTCTGAATGTAAATTAAGCTACGACGGCGATTGATTCAGACTAGAAATACATCTATAAAGATTTTATGTAGGTACGTATATACAATGCTCCACTTTGCATGTATGTATTTACAATTATAAAATAGCAATATAATAAAGTATATAAAATGAACACTATGCTACAGTTTCAGTCAGTACGTTAATGCATACATTCATAGTAGGTAAACATCCTCGAAATAGTTCTAAGAGTGGTCAGTTTTCATTTAAATATAATTTACCGCAGTGTTAATTTATTTGCGTTAATTTATAAGTTTAAAGTTATTCAAAAATATATTGTCGTCACCACTAAGTGAAATACGGCAATATTGAATACAATGAACACAGTTTATCGAAGTCTATTATATTATCGTTGCACGCTGTAGACCGTCCCAAAAACTCTTAATAGCGTAGAGGACGCATGCGCGAGTTTTTCGGCCTAGTTCTCGTACGGGGCCGGTACGACAGCAGTGTGCGTGCCGGCCTGTATTCGTGTGAGAGGGACGTGCCTCTCGACCTAGATCGGTGATATGGACATACAGTCGGCACGACCAGTCTGCAGCACCAACAAATTGTTGGGGAACCAACAATTTGTTATATTTATGTTTAGGATATAATTAAATATAATATTGTCTTACGTTTACGCGAATACTCCACAGTAGCGCTCATCATGACGTTAGATAGAGAAACTTCTTCATATGATATATATTATATATATTCTACATAAAGATAGCGAAGTTTACTTCGGTAATACAGGTATTACCGAAGTAAACTCTGATTTAACTTAATATGAGTATTACCAAAGTAAATTTTGTCTTAACTTAATATGGGTATTACCGAAGTAAACGGCTACCGTATCTCGGTTCGCCGAACGAACCTTGTTAAATCTTTAGCCCAGAAAAACCAATAATACGGCAAAGTGAGGTCTTCAAGGCATTTGAGACGCTGATAGCGTATGTCAACACGGGCGTATATGCATATAACCGAGTGGCGTTTAAATTTGTGCTCCAGGGAGAGCCCTGGTTAAGACTGGTACGCAATGTCCGACGGACATGCTATTTGCGTCTCCGAGAGGTATAAGAGACCTGGTCTTTCAGACTCTAGATGGTAAGAGACTGCTACGAGATTGGAGTGCAGATCTCATTGTTCCTTTTCTGAAATCTAATTCTATGAAAGCGTAACTAAGACACAAACAAGTAAACAAACTCACATTCGCATTATAATATCGAGAGGCGGCTATGTTTTATAACAGCACCCAAAGGTTAGTTTATTACGAAAACATGCGATTGTTTGGAACTGCCAAAGGATGTCGATGCATGTATACTTGGATTCGCAGGATGGCAACGAAGTCGACTTAGATATCCCTGGATAAATGGCGCCTAGAATTTTTATGCGCCGATAAGGTCAGTACCCAGACCCACACGAGTAATTTCTTAGAGCAATCCGGTGAATCATAATTTTGTAAAATTCTACAAACCGTATGCCGCTCTTATTCTTACGTAAATCGTATTGATCGTAAAAATATATGAAATTACCAACAGGGTCATAATTATAAGTACCTACTAGCGATCGCCAAGTAGTCGAAATTCGACCATAATTGATTTAAGTTTTAAGTTTGATCGTTATTGTATATACCGCGAAATTGCAATAGGTACTTAAGGTATGTAACCATAGTTACGAAGAATTGTACGACATCAACCGAACCATGCCGAAATACTACGAACGCGATTCGACTGCGTGTGTCAAATGCATGGTTGTGTGCGTGTAGTGATTTTAATTAATTAAATGTATTTCTAATGCATCTATATTAATATTATAAAGCTGAAGAGTTTGTTTGTTTGTTTGTTTGCTTGAACGCGCTAATCTCAGGAACTACTGGTCCGATTTGAAACATTATTTCAGTGTTAGATAGCCCATTTATCGAGGAAGGCTATAGGCTATGTATCATCACGCTATGACCCACGGGGGCGGCGCAGTAACGATAAACGCGGCTGAAACCGCGGGAACATCTAGTATTTTATAAAAGTATTAGGATTCGCCACTCCTTCTCCATATAAACTTTAACTGTGCCAAATTTCATATTCCTCCGTCCCCGCAATTTTCGTAAAAAGGGGTACAAAGTTTTGCTTTACGTATATATAGATTAAAAACAATGCTAAAATGTGTATAAATTTATTTGTTCTACGTTTTAATATACTTAGTGGTATTAGTATAAAGCATTGTACGCTATCTTCAGCGGTAAACGCGGTGCCGTCTTTAACGTTTTTGATAGTCGCCACATTATTTGAGCACCACGAAAACTCCACAGCGCTCATCGTGACGTTAGATAACGAAATATCGCCAGATTACTTCGGTAATACCCATATTTATGTCAGATGTTATTGTGACGGTATCCATATCGACAAAAAGGTTAAAGCTGAAAGTACCTACCTACTCGTCTAGGGCCTAAAGCCTCTGTAGTCAGTTTTTTAGTACTCTCTTAATGTAACCACATTGGAAGTTAGTTCTGCATCCACAGTAGTTATATTTGACTCGTCATCTTCTGCGATAATACCGTAAACATACCTACAATTTTTCATAAGGAATTTTCATTATTATTATTTTCTTGTCTTATAAAGACAAGAATTTTTGGTATATTAGACGTTTAGTTTTATTAATTTAAATCTCAATGCAACACTTATAAATAAACATAAAACGGGTAAGTGAGTTACATTTATTGATTTTTATTATATGTTTTAATTTAGTTAGTTGCTATTTTGAGGCAAAACATTCAGCCTAGCAAGTATAAAGAAAGCTCGGCCACTCTTTAAAATTTTTCTATGTATATATGATTAATCCCTTTCGTCATTCATTCGAAATCAATAAAATTAAATGTTCTTCTGGCAAATATGTTTCTGTCGTAAGCATCTTCTATCATTTCTGCACCGCTGACTATCGGGATGTCAGCGATGATTGAACGTCATTTACATATCCTACGAATCTTCTGATTTAAACCGACGACTTGATGCATAAACTCTCTATTGGCTATTATTTTGGCGAGCTTGCAGATGATGTACAATATATGTTTATAAGAGTAATCCATGTACTCGCTTACAAGTCGGATATTGTTTACTAGGTCTTCGGGAATATTAAACGGGTCAGAGAAATCCCGGAAATTGTATTTAGCTTTACCTCGAAGACCAACGAATACGTTGAATGTGGCTGTTTCGATATCAGAGGTCAACGGAAAGTAAACACCGGCGACTAAGTTGCCTCTCATGTCACGTCTCAAATAGCTTTTAAAACAATAAATTAAATTTCTTTTTTCAGTGACATTTTGAGCACTTAGGTATGGTCGGCCTATGTATATTAAAGAAACTTGGTACTTAAATTTTCTACTCCTTACTTCTCTTTCATGCCACTCTACGTAGCCTGGATTCAGATTATTAACAATATAATGATATTCTTTCAGCATTAGTTCGCTATCGTAATGAGCGAACGCACCAGTATGCGGGGACCGTCCATCTAACATGACGGTGATTACTGTACCTACGTGGTAACCGGGATCCGAAAGTATGACGCCTGCACGGCCATTTATTACGATCTGAACTCCAACCACTACGTGCTCCTTCTCAGCGGAGACCCTATTAAATTCATGCGGCCCTTTGAATCTTGTAACATATTCGGGTACGGCCATGTTTATTGACTCTTCACATGATAGTAACGAGGTGGATCCAGATAGACCTCTGAAAGTGTCGTCGAGACTTTTCATGCGCCGAATAAGTTCCATACCCAAACCTACACAGGTGAATTGCTTATGGCAGATCGTCGCATCATAATCCTTAAAAAAGTCCATAAATGGCTTGTCGCTCTTCACGTACTGATCATAAAAACGTATAAAATTATTAACTGAGTTATAATGATAAGTATTTAAAAGATAACCTAACCTCTTCTTGATCTGTGCCACCAGAAGGTCATGAGTAACATTAGTTAAAACGTACCGCTTTAGCGGCTTGCCCCACTCAGCACGCGGTAGGGGTAACTCGGCGCTAGGCTCCTCTGATCCAACAGGCGGGAGCCGCGCCTGCAGAAGCAGTCAACTAGACCCCTCCATGGCTTCGGGTGAGGCCACCTCGGCCTCTTCATCCCGCACCGGTCATTTATGGCTCTCGACGACCTTGAAAAACAAATGAAATTAAACCTATTTGTGCTGACTGTAGACAAATCTGCGCTGTAATGCCATTAAAAGTAGTACAAATACAGGCAACTATATATGTACATGCACAAGGTATGTTTCACTAGTAATACATTATATATTGCGCTTTTATCGATGAAGCAATTCTCTCCCACCATAATAGCTACTGACTGATACCACCCATAATTCTAATTATATGGCCGTAATTCATAAAACTTTTACTAAAAGAAATACTCTCTTAATCAAAATGTAACAAACTTTTTAGAGAGAGATGAATAAGACAATTCGCACCTTCTAGGTAAACGTGACATAATCATAAAAAACCACCTTTCAAGGTATACACTACATTTTGTCATATGCTAGGTACTCTTCTCAAGGGACAATTTTCAAACAATAGGAAGCTTGTATCAAAGAAAATAATTATAACTGTGGTTATGGGATATCTAAAATTCAAATATTTTGGAAATATTCAATTACATTTTATAAATCATTCGTATTTTTATATATATTCGACGTCTTTTTTAAGCTTTCTTTTGTTAAGAACCATCTATATTATATTAGTACGAAACTGGTATCTGATGATTTTAGCCATGCTTACAATAATTATGTTAGTGTGATGTCTGAACCCGCACAATGCGTCACCCACTAATGGATTTGTCCAAATATTTAAGACATATTTAAAACTCGTAGATATTCTAGCGCTACAAGTATAAGTACAAAGTAATACCTAATATTTATCGTCTATATAGAGACAAATTTTCCTTGATCATACTTCTTTTTCAGAGGATTTTAATTCAGTAATTAATTACAAATTAATGTTATTAAAAGTCTCCTTTGCCAACTATAATTAATAGCACTTACTTTGTCTATTATATATATGGCAAATCAATTAAACAAAGAACTTTTGAGTTCCGGTCATCTATCTGTCATAGGACAGATAGATGACCGGAACTGTCGCATCTCATTTTAATAACATTAATTTGTAATTAATTACTGAATTAAAATCCTCTGAAAAAGAAGTATGATCAAGGAAAATTTGTCTCTATATAGACGATAAATATTAGGTATTACTTTGTACTTATACTTGTTATATATAAAACAGTAATTTATTTACTTGTAGGAACACATCTTCTTAATTAATCATTGCATTAAAAGTATTTTCTGTAATGTATTAATTAGCTTTTCAATATATAAATTAGAATAACCGTTTTTGATGACTCATTTAATCGTGAGGTTCAATATAGTGTTTCATATACTGTTGATATATTTAATGAATATATAAATTGCAATTATTAGATGTAATCGTATGCTCACTTTGTCCTGTTTGGAACGATTGGCAAGTTGACACGTAGCGTATATATTTAATATATATTGGAGCGAGGCGAGTATAGTCTCATTACTTTTAGGGCGCTCCCCTCACATTATTGTTGTCACTCAGTCGCTTTCTCCTCGTTTGTTGGTGTTTCGAGTTACGCAATGATAACAGACAATATACATCTACATCTGCTACATCGCTATGCTACATCTTAACATCCTATTGCATAACGTTTGTATTACCTTAATCATTCACAAGTATACCTAAAACCGAAGATCTTCAAATTGTTATTATAATATATAATCAACTCTTACATATACTCCCACTGCTTTTAATACTAGAATTAATATAAATAAAACTCCAACCAATTGTGGAGACTAATTTCGAACTGAACATCATATAATTATTATATTATATTATGTACTTATGTACATAAGAGTTACAATGATTTAATAGTTTTAAAAAATATATTTGGGGCGACTCTTTTTGAACATTCTTCTTTTTAAATTTGTCAAATACACATATGAGTAATCATCACGTATCCATAACCTTATGAATATAATATCACCTTCCTGCTTTATCTCATTTATCGATAGGTAATAATAATACTTGCAATATAACTTAAATAAACAATTTAACAAAAGTACAGTATTATACTCAATTATATATACAGTTAGAAGTTAGTTAGATTTCCTATAAATACTCGGATCTAAACATGTAGGTAAGAGCTTCGTGCGAAAGTAGTCTAACCGCAACCATACACTTTTAAAAATAGAATCTCTTTTCATTATGAATATTACGAATGACCTATCATTGTTTGACATAATAATAATAAAAATAGTATACATATACTTACTATATTAGCCGTTATTGGTACTAATTAACATATTATCAATATACATCTACAAGAACATGATCGTGAACACACTATTTAATAAGTATTAGGCCATAATAAGTATTTCTAGCCTTCAATCTACATATTATTTATTTTGTTTTGATTATTAAAAGCGAATACTTACTTATATTATTTCATGGTCTTTAGCTTGTTGCATATGTACATATATGCTGAAGAATACATCTAGGCTAACTTTTTTTTTCTATAGTATTCAATTTAGTTACCATTGTCACCGTTCTAGTAAAGAAAATGAATAAACCACTATTTGGTTGTAAAGTTACATACAATAAAATAACTGCCAATGAACTAGATCGGGACGAATAGCACTTTTGTTCACTTCTATTTACATTGCGCTGTACTGTGAAGTATTTAAATTAATCATGAAATAGAACGCACAATGAAAGCCATGTCGACGAATTTCTCACAATGCTAGCGAAGACTAAGGTACATTTAGGCGTGGATTTCATATTATTATATGCTATCAGGATTCCATAAATATACATTGATGCTCGTAAAACAATAACGTTATTGAAAAATATCTATCCCGATTTAATTCCTTGGTTGATATGGAACTCAACAGGCCATAATAAGAGATTTATTTATAATTGCCAGTGCGGTGCTTATGGCGATAGAGGTGCTATTATTAGACGATACTAATTCTACATCTAGCCCATACCTACGGTATAGTACTTAAAACGCTCAGCAGCATAAATTCGCATGGGTCGTATGTGTCACTTTACAATATCTATTATACCTGTTCATAAGGAACGTTTCTGGGTCGATCGAGGGCTCCTATCTCCCAACGCGAAGTCTGAACACCGAGCGGCACGATATCAGCTGCCCAGTGCGATGACGACTTGGTCTACTCAAGGGTTGTTGGTTTGCCGTACGTCGCGTGCTCGAAGTTATCTCAGCTTCAGTATTCTTCTTCCTAGCCATGTAATTCTGTGGGAGAGGTTTGTGTCCAACAAGGACGTTATCCGGCTGATTAGAAAAACGTGCCACAACTCATTTGGTTTATATCCAATAAAACAAGATATAATTTTGAAATTAATCTCATTATTGTTTTCGGTTTATTATTTACAATAACGGTTTTAATGTATTTACATGTTTTTTTATGATTGTCAATGTGCAATATGAATGAAATTATGTTACATATCGAGCATATTTTATGAATTTTAATTATTTTAATAAATAGCTGCTTCATGATCTATATCCTCCCAGAACCGTTCGTTATGTTGGTTTGTTTGGGAGGAATGGGCTGATGTACTTAGTTTTAGTTTTGACATTTTGACCATGCTTTAACCTTAATAATTATGATAATTTAATTAACTATCTAAGGATGAAGAAGGCTCAAGTGACAAAGTGATGTGAGATGAGAAACTGATGAACGTAATGGAGATAGGTAGGTGAATTAGATCAGAAAGTAATTAAACGGATCAGAGATGAATGAGTGAGATGAGCGGAGTGAGTCAACAGTTTATAACTAGTATAATATTCTTACCATAAATGCTTATAAGTAATACGGTATACGTTTATGTAAATTGTGATACTTATACTTCCTATTCATGTATATGTATTTGTTAATACCTATCATCATTAAAGTACAAAAGTTCATCATTATTTCAATACACGAGTTCAAAGCTGATGTCAATAAAATTTACAATAATTACGTGATGATAAATACTGGTCACTTCAGTAGATTACAAAATTAAACAATTGGAATTGAACAAACTGAAGTCACAGCGATGTTTTTAAATGGGAAATCCTTAATGTAGGTGACCATGCATTGAGTGATGCACATAATAGACCTAATGCTTCTTGTAGGCTATGCATCATGTAAACGCCCGTTGCGAGCCATCTGTGTGAACAGCTCGTATGATTAAATCGTGCATGTAACCCGCGCGAGTATCTTGCGCCTGTAATCCACGCTAGCACTTCGCCAAGGCCATTGGTCATTTTATTTTCTCCTACTGTATAACATATCGATGCAGAAGACCTAATCGTAACTAATGTGAGATAACGGCATCAAGAAGTGGAAGTGCCTTGATAGTAGAAATGTATTATCTTCATGAACAATAAGACAGCGGAGACGTACAAAACTGTAATGTTAACTTCATGCGACTGCTTTGTTCACGACCCGTGGCTGACAAGATTATGTCGTAACCTTGCTGTATCTGCTTTTAACTAAACTGTGTGACTATACAGTGTTCTAGCTGCATCTGATACTGCATCAAACGCGATTGTACGTTACAGTTACTGTGACATTTTAAAATAGGACGACATCAATTTATATTTATTTTAAAGGTAAAATATCGACTTGTTTGCGTCTACAATAACCTTTTACTTATATACTCTCGGTGGTCAGTTACTTTTTTATATTTAATGTTTATACGTTTTTATTATTTTAATAAATGTAGCGGTACATCTTTATCTGATATAATGTCGTGGTGCATTGTACTAGATTTATTTTTACCAAAACCGATTTTGATTATACTTTAAGTAAACACGAATGAATCATACAAGAATAAAAATAACTCTCAATGGATAATTTAAGCGATATTTTAATTTTAAAGATATGATAACATTACAACTTATTATGCGCTTCAGAGTGATTACACTGATAAATGAAATCTTATAATTACCTCCACGTTTATGTAAGTGAATATAAAAAAAGCTTACAGTCGAATTCGGTAAACATTCTAATTATTAGAATCGATACGTAGACGTAGAAACGTGTCTAATTTCGGGTGAGCGTCTTCTATGTTTTTTTAAACTGCAGTTTTAAATTTTATTACATATTTTTACAGTTGTACTATTAATAGTGTAAAATAATTATAACGAGACATTTTCTAAAGTTCTAATTGATATACCTATTATAGCAACAACAAATTATACAAAGAGAAAACTGTGAAAGCAAAAACTGACAGCGCTGTACGCATTTTTTAATTGCAATTTAATCATCTACAAATAAGTCTAGTTGAAATGTATGTCATTCAGAATACGCCTACAAATTTTGTTATCAGAAATTAGTTTTTGCTGGCTGGTTACATGTTATATTAGAGCAAAATGGCATGGAAACATTTACTCTTATAAGCACGTTTATTGCATTTTACAACTCTTAAAATATACTCTTAAAGAACTAAAACTTATTTGGGCAGTATAAAGAAATTGGACTTCGGCGTAGGATGGTTTGGATTTAATATTGCCTTTGTGTCGTAGTGACACAGTGACTGGCAAACAACGGATCCAGCGGAAACAAACAAATTACCAGTTATACTAGTTGCCATTCGTTATTGATTGTCGGATTTATCCAGTAATTCCTGTATTGACAGAAAAAGCGCTTATTTGCACACGCCTGTAGAGCGCACTAGGTTCGCAGAGGTGTCAAGGAGGGCTTTGTGCTCTTTCCAGTCACTTATCTGTAGCGACACGTGTGTGTGTGTTCACTATTTTTCATTCCATCACGACTTACGATAAACTTTGCAAGGGGAGAAATTATTCAGAATTATTAAATTCGCGACAAAAAATATTGTATTCTTATTATAATAATGTATGTACATTTTGGTAAACGCTACATTTAGCGAGGGCATTTTCAGTTAAAGACTTCGACGCGTAGTATGGCAATGACTGCAAATTTAAACTCTCAGTTGCTGTTCAAAAATACTTTCAAGTTTAACCTTAGAATATTTAGGTACTAGCGGTTGTAACAATGGCTTTTAGGTATAAGCCCGAGTCCCGCTTCTAATATAAAAATTTACCATCTCCGTGGGTTCGTTTTTGCGATTTTACGGGGCTGACTAAACCCGCGTTTATCAGCTGCGGTGCACTCCCCCTGTCCCCATTTATCGCGGCAATCGCCTGCTACCGCTATATATATGAGTATACCAGAATCGTGTGATAAAGTATGACTGTTATACGGCAACTTAAATTTTTAGTACAGCACTTAAACGTAGTTGTATCTCTAACTTGCTGATACTGATGTGCTCAGTAATATAAAATTAAATCTAAATGAATAAAATATGGCTTCTACTTAAATATTGGCCTAATTTTCCCGCGAAATTTCGCATTTGATAGACAGAGATGCGGACAATCTATTTGTAATCTGACGCAGTATTTGCCAATTCGATAAAAAGTCACTGCCCCCTGAGCACTTTAACCAAAAGTCATAGGCTATCTTATTTGGGTACAATATTGCGACATGACGTATACCTCGGTACCTATATGCGAATCAGTTCGTGATTACTATTATCAAATTCGACGTATGTACTTTGTGTACACGCATTTAGCGATATTATAAAGTGTACTATTATTCTAGATCCCTATGAATAATAACTACTAAGTAAGTACTTATTACCCTTGTATCTGATAATTATAATGTACTATTACCGTATCAATGTTTAAGATATTATATTTACAAATCTTTTAGACGAGAATGACCTTGAAAAATATATTAGGTAGGTACATGGCACTTTGTCTAAACATTGACGTCAGAAGTAGTCTGTGCTTAAAATAACTGTTAATTTGGGTCGGCGTCGTACACGTCATGTGGCAGAACCTAATAAAAATAAATTATCATTTTTTACTGTTGAATTGTGACATAAGTGTTGGACAAGACTGCTACACTACCAACTGATGGACCCAAATACTTTAAGCAGTTCGTTGGAGAAAATAATTACAACGCAAATGTAATAAAATACTTAAAAATATTTGCGTTTATATTTTAGTAATTCTTCCATGTCCTTATTATAATGTTTTGTGGTCTTTCGGTATACTTGGATCAAGGAGGATAAACTACACATAGAAAAGTTGAGTATCTCGGTAGTATACGTATAAAATATGAAACAAAATGTGGGTTGGTACAAGTTAGTGCGGCGCAGGCGGTATCCTCGAATAATTCATTTACAGCGGTATGGTTCCGATGAAAAAGAGCTGTGCAGCCGAGCGGGGTCTGTGCACATATAGGCCACCTAGTTTGCCGAGCCCCCTTCCTCACTGGCACCATCCATACCCGTGCCTACCCCCGTACTCTTTCCCCGCACCAGCCATCACATCGCCCACCCTCAAGGGATCACGTGCCCCCGCGACCTATTTATTTCCTGCTTTACGTAAGGCCCGGCGTCCGCAGCGGTCCTGGGTAGGCCGTTCCCTGCATTCATTCTAAATCTCGAGTTAGCGGAGCCGCTACTCTCTTTATATGCGCAACTACATAAATTCACTACGTATTTTACAGCACACAAAAACCAGCTACGTGTTCGCATTACGTAGAAACTGTGGAAACCTTGAACTATATTCTGGTGTAAACGTCGAAACAATATTTACAGCTGCCGCAGCAAAGAATTGAGAGCAAGGGAAAGTAAAATAGATAAACATTGAAATTCCGTTCGCAACAACAATATAGGAACTTTCTCTTTCACGCGTATGCTTAAGATTATAAGCATCAGTATTGACCTCTATACGAACAAAGAAGTTCGCGCTTGAATTATCGTGTTCGTCATACATGTGCTATAAGAGACGTAGCTACGGTATCTAAATACGCGGGATATGCCTTAAATAAGGATGCAAGACAATCATACGTGCGTAAGTGATTTTGTCATCAAGTACCCGCGTCAGTAATAATAATTCTCCTCCGGTGGGTGCGTCGTGACACACACGGCTCGTTAATGCGACGAACTACCATGACTTCATAAAACACGGCTGACAGGTGAAATTGTTATAATCGGATACAGCTAATGCTATTTTTTATACACTAAGTGAACTACTTTATAACGTTGTTTCATGACCTTTTTGTGTACCCTTTGACAATTTCTTGTGGCAAATAGCATACGATAAAGATAAAACGAAATTTGTAGTTTTAAGATGAAACTTGTTATTTAGTTTAAACTTGTGTTTTATATTATTATTTTAGAATACCAGAAGCGTGATAAATAACAAAGAAAATAACAACGTAGGTAACTATTGACAGGTCCTCGCAAACTTTTGCGAAAACTTAAACAACTGAAACAAAGTACATATATCCGGAGCGGGAACTGTTCGTCCAAGTTAACGTATTAATAGTGCCAGTTGACGGGTGGATATAAATTTAAATAAATAATGGTAGACGAAACAAAGTAGGTATGGCACTGTTTGAAGTACTCGCACACACGTGTTTCGTATAAAACCCGTTAGGAATCCAGCGCTAGTTCGTACAAAGCGTCACATTCACCACATTTATTACACGTATGAAATCATGTCAACGTCTTATTTTATAAACAAGAAACTACAATTAAAGTGCGCCATTACCACAATTATCCACTACACGCTATCTATTGGAATTCATTACTTTGCTGCTAATTGTTTTTACTTTAATATATAAATACAATATCATAAACCTGTTTGTTTTCTCGAAAATTTACGAATTTTACTTATTGTAAAGATATGTTGGTATACTTACGTATTGCGACGTTTCTATCGAGCTTTTAGGTTGTAAACTAAACCTAATACTGCTAATGAAAAATAATTCATTTTTATATTAATATTACGTTATATGCCGTAAAGGATCAGGATACCTAACAGTTATCGTAAGAAATTTTTGTTTGTTAAATCTAGTGCTATTAGCCACGTAGTCAATTTAACACATTTCTTTACAAAAAAGTTTCTTACAAACAAAAACTTCGAAGGCTTTTCTATTTCTTACTACAAATATAAATTATTTAGCTGTGGTAAAACAATCTTTAAAGAATTTTCTCTAATAGTAACTAGTTGAGACCGTATAAAATTAATTATAGGTACTATAAAATGGAATACAATTTTGGGAGTATTCCGCTTTCGGCACCAATTTTTTCGGCACCTATGGTTTCGGCACCTAAGCTATTCCACTTTCAGCATCAATAGGTATTTTATTCCACATTCGGCACCAAGCAAAAATACCTATTGGTGCTGAAAGTGAAATCGCATAGGTGCCGAAAAAATTGGTACCGAAAGCGGAATACTCCGAATTTTGAGGTAGATATGGATTATTCTTAAACATCTGAAGTCTCAATGGTGTTATTAAATATGCTCTGTCTTTTTTAAGCGCTACCTTTTTATTTCAGTTGGTGTCCTACTGCAGAAGAAAGACCGCTTTATTTATGTTATACTTTCATCTGATAAAAATATAAAAGAAAGGCTTAGTACAGCCTAACTATTAATGCAACCGCATTTTTTAAATATGCTCGTTCTGCAGTTCTCCTTAATTAGAATGCGAATAGTAGAAGTTCTTAATTGAGATAGAGAAAGATCTTGTTATTAATTAATGCAGATCTATCTCAAAATGCAATTTAATGTTAAAAATGTTTATGGAACTTTTTTTTTATTTATACTTCTAAGGTGGCAAACAAGCATACGGCCCACCCGATGGTGAGTGGTCACCGTAGCCTTTGGACGCCTGCAACACCACAGGCATCACTTGCGCGTTGCCGACCCTTTTGGAAAGGAAGTGGGAAGGAGAAGGAGCGGAAAGGGGGAAAGAGGGGGATTTAGCCTCCGGCACTCTCACTCACCGAACGAAACACAAAAGTAGGAAGAGCACACATTTTTCTTATTTGCCTTATATATTCCTTTGATATATTATTACTACTACTTCCTACTATACTAAATATATTAGTAGTAAACGTGTTGCTACCCTTCAAAATATAGTTAGACAGTTGGAGCAAATACTCTACTTGGTGTGCAAAGTGTATAACAATTAAGAATGTGTGTCAAGAAACATTCTTAGAATTCAAGGCAATTTTATTCTAATTGTCATTGCCTGCGGTAAATTAGTAGTTAAGTTATTACTGTTATTCGTATCATCATTTAAATAGTCGGATAATATTGTTAAAGGTCAGTATAATTACTTAGCGATTTGCCACGGGGTAATTGATGAACTGATGTCGGTTATCATCGTGCGGTGAGCAAAAGCAGCCTATATCACTGCGCTTTTGTGCTCAACGTGATAATTATAATATAATAGCAATTTTATTTTATTCGTAAACTGCCTAAGGTATCTTTTCTGATGTTATTACTTTATTAGACTTGTAATAAGACTAATAAGCCATAGCCTTTATCAGAACTATTTCAATTTCTGAAGGTATTATTATATTGTATACTGAGTTTCAAAATCATTGATGGATAATTGGATATAGAGTCATAATAAATATATATAATTCCATATTTTGGAAATTATGCTATAACAGAATCAATTTAGTTTAATCGGCTTTTGAGGTATGACAAACTGATAAAAAAATAAAGCGACGGATTATCAGTCTTACAATCATTTGAAATAAAATGATATAATAATAATAATAATGATGTTTATTTCAGTTAAGTTACACATATATGAACATTTACTGTGACAGCCACACTAGGCACAGCCTGTGTCGTATTAATATTAGAAATATGAAAATAATTTAAGTAATTATTAAACTAGTATGAAATAGAAGCTGAGGTATAAACATGTCACCCATTAGTAGATGACATAGATAACTTATATGTACCATGACTATATGAAGAATGAATAGTAGGTACGTAATATATTTTTTATGGACACATTCCAATATTAATAAACCCTGTTTCTGTGGATAGAGGTTTTTGTATTTAACGCAGATACTACGGTTTGGTAAAGAATACAAAATCATTTCAGTACTAAAGAACCGAATATGTGAATTAGCTTATGAATAATATTAAGTTATTGGATAGAAACATAAACACGACTGATTGTCATAAAAAATTGCGTGATTACGTTTCCCAATGTCTATAATAGATTTAAAAAATACAGATTCGTTCTATTGTACATTGCTTGTTCATGTTCATGTTCAAGCAGCAAAAAATTATTAATTAACTATTACATAACTAATTGAAAAATTGTGATAAAAAAATTCCGGCGGATTATTGTTCATTTATCTATCCAGCAGGCCCCTGAATTTTTTCGTTTCTTAAATTTTATATTTAATCCGTATAAATAATTTTTATTGATAAAGTGTCCGAAGAGAGCGTGGCTTGCGCAAGCCAGAGTACCCGTTTTCGGCCGTATTTTCATCCCTCTGGGAAAATTAGAAATATTGATCCTACAATTACGGGAGTCAAGATTTTTTTTAGGAAATTTCCTTTACTTTTTTAATCTTTTTTTAGATTTGAAAAATGTCAATTAGTTTTTGAGATATTTGCAAAAAACTAAACCCCTTGTTTTTTTTAGTTAATTGTTTATAACTTTTGCAATTTTTGCAAGCGGCACTTGATTTTTTTCAAAAATATTCTACATGTTATTCTAAAGCGAATGACAAGTCGTTCATATTTTTTCGAGACTGCTGAAAAAAGTTGACCAAAAAAGCACTCTTTGACTAGACTATACCACGTTGTCAATGAATTAATTTGTTGTTCTCGTTTATATGAATCATATTAAGACAATGATGTTCTATTTCTACTCATCAACCTATTAAGGACATTCCAAGTGCTTCATTCAATACAATACAGTGACAAATAGAAACACGAACGATCAATTGCTTCATTCATTCTTCCTTATAATTTTGCGCGCGTTTTCGTTGCTTGCGTGCGTTTTCGTTCGTTTTTTTATTAACGCTGAGAGAGATGTCAGTAGTTTCATAGAACGGTCCAATAATTTATACAAAATAGCCAATAATAGCTTTATATAAAATGTAATAGAACATCATATGATTTCTAAAACCTCTAAATTAAATTAATAACCTCTTATTTATTTAAAGAAACTGTTTAAATTATAAGATAATAAAATTGCTATTAAAAATGTATATGTTTAAATCTTATTCGAAAGTCTATTCGGTGCATATACGTAGCTTAACTGTTGTCAACCTTCGTCCGCCATTATAGATATAGAAATTTTAGTTTATTTGTCCACAGCCTGCCGTGAGATAAATGAGTTTATTTTAGCCCACTGAGCTTCTGCTCCGTAGATTCCAAATGGCAGGGAATGGCAATGCAGACTCAGTAAAAGATGGCACGATTACCTTGACGCCTTTTGTAAAGGATTCGAGTCAACTAGCAGCGGAACTCAAAAAATAGTAATCATTACTTACCCATGCACCAGTTTCACCAACGGGTAAGCTCGTAGATTTAATTTATATTATATTATTGTACCAATACAGCGAGGAACACAATCATTAGAAGTACTAAGCATATAGTTTTGACCTTAAACCAGTTGAACTGGCATACCATAGGTATACCGTAGCCGGTAACCCGTAGCGCTGGCAGTTGGGGAGTGGCGACGCTGGCACTAGGGCCAGCGGTTAGGCTAGTACGTAGTTGGCTGTAACGTCACCGGTAACACTGTTAGGGATAGCGATAACACCGCTAGCAGCGACAGTGATACCGGTATCGCTAGCAGCAGTATCGATGGTAGGAAAGGGGACGGCGACACTGTTGGGGATAACGGTAGCACTGGTAGCAACGACAGTGATATCGGTATCGCTAACAGCAGTACCGATGGTAGGAAAGGGGACAGCGGCACTGTTAGGGATAGCGGTAGCACTGGTAGCAACGACATTGATATCGGTATCGCTAACAACAGTACCGATGGCAGGAAAAAGAACGGCGACACTGTTAGGAAAGCGGTAGCACTGGTAGCAATGACAGTGATACCGGTATCGCTAGCAGCTGTACCGATGGTAAGAGGGGGAACGGTATTTCTGGCGGCAGGTATATCGTCAGCGCGGGCATTATAAACAAAGCTGGCTTTTTTGAATAAGTATGTTGATGTAGACATATTTTAAGTAGTTCACTTATCTCAACATAGCAGTAGTTTAGTTTAGAATTAGTAAGTCTTTAAAAACAGAAGTAAGTTGTTATACGTGAAAGAGTAGGTACATTTAGTCGATATATAATTTTATCAGACAGATAATTTTAATTTGTTTGAAGATACAAATCAAAATTATATAAATAAATGATATAAATGTTTGGTAAGGCATTCAAAGTACCTAAAGTATTTATACGTTAAACTCGATTCTAAATCACTAGATGAGAACCCGACTCAGCAGGAGCAGCTAATGATGATAATGATGAGATAGTAAAATATAACGTATTTGATATAAAATAAATACTAACATTTGGAGTGTCCGCGAAGACGACGGCATCATCAACGATCTGGGCCACGGATTCCTGGACAGCATCCTCCTAAAGAAGAGCAAAAATAAAAATTAGAAAACAATATAAGATTTTCTCATTTACCAAATAAAAATGGTTACAAATTGGCTCACTATACCGCGTAAATATCTCAATATTAAAAATTTCGAGTACAGAAAAGTCGATTTTAAAATAGTATATCTATATCTCACATCCGGGTCATAAGTACTGGCCGTCTACAATACACAAACGTCACAGTGACGTATACAGAGCCTATAGACCTATAGATATTACAAGGGAAAAATGGCGTGCATTCTGTAGATTCTCTTCTTGTCGTAAGGTCGCTCTAAAGTAATACTAGCCTAGGAACTGTACTGTGTAATTATAATACGAAGTGATTAGTAGTGATGAAAATCTATAATTGCTATTGTGATTTACCTTACTTAAATAATTAAGCTAATTAATGACCAACGAAGAGTTTATTTCTCGCCCGGATCCCGGCTGATGCCCACAATGAGTGACGACGAAGATAACGAAACTCCGATATCAGAAGTAGGATTTCAATGGGCTGAGAAATCATTGAATAGTGAAGAGTTATGGTTTCAACTTATCGAGGAACAAAACCAAAATATGATAGCATTGATTTCTATGTTACAACCACACGAATCAATTAATGGCCACACCCTACCAGAGCTTAACCCCGATGAAGAAGAATGCGAGGTCGTAGTGTGCAACGGCGGATATTTGTTTTGAAGAAAACCCACCACATGGCGGTCAAGTTGTGGTTGCTATCAGCAAGGCCCTGAAAGGTACCGCATCGGCATGGCTGTCTCAGATATCATACCCTGGGATATTAATGGGATAACGTGGACGGAATTTAAGGATATATTTACTGCAAGGTTCATATCTACAGACAGGTGTGTAGGCCTTCATAAATTTGCACAATGAAAAGTTAAAAGATAACGAGTCACTAGCTGCCTGTGCGAGTCGGATTATCACCTTTTTGATGAGCCGTTGGAAAGATTGCACTAAAGAACAGATCGCCGTAGCGACCGCGCTAATTTTTCAACATGATTCGCGATTACAACGCCTTGCTTTTACAACAGAAATTAATTCCCGGCAACAACTACAAAAGGAATTACAATTACAGGCGTTATCGACATTTGATAGCAAACGAACAAAATACTACAAACAATATCAGCATCAAAGTGCTTCGATTGTGGGAATTGGGTCACCGACAGGCTGAATGTAGATCTAAGGCCAAAAGCAAGTCAAGGTCGCCTTTTAAGTCTGACGTGGCTTCCACTTCTCAACGGGTAGATAAGCCACCGAGCATTAGATGTTTTAAGTGTGGAGAGTTGGGGCACGTGGCGAGCCGCTGTACTACTGGAACCGGTACCCGCGGCGGCAGTACCAGCGCTAGTACCCAGGCCGAGCGTCGGGTTGAACTGTGAGTAGTAGAACCTCCTACTGCATACCTTCAACATCGAGGTGGGTCTTATGTTTTTCACTATGATTCTGGTGCTGAGTGTGCTTTAATAAAAGAAAGTTTAGCAACAAAATTTCATGGCAAACGTAGTTGTAATATTGTTTCGTTAACTGGTATCAGCCAAAGCAGTATAAAATCGACAGAACAAATTTTAGTTAAAGCTATAATTAATGAGCACTCATTAGAAGTATTGTTGCATGTGTTACCTGATATTTATTTAGGCAGTGACATAATGATTGGTCGTGAAATTATGAGTTTAGGGTTTTCAATGGTGATGACGAGTACTAGTTTTCAACTGTTAAAAAGTAATGTTGTTAATAGTTATTGATACCCTTTGAACATATAAGGTCGGGGAAAAAGTTTCTTCGCATTTTGTATGAAAACTCAAGACATTATTTTTCAAAGTTTATTTACATTTAATTACAAATATTACAATATATATGTGCCATTTTATTCGATGACTATCTGCCATCTTGTAGGTAGTGACATGGTCCCGTTGCTGTAGAAATTTTGGAACTTCTGATCAATAAAACGCGACAAGTAGTTTTGGCAGTCCTCTTTTGATGTTAACCTGATGCTGTCTAGAGAAATCTGAAGAGACCAAAACAGGTGGAAATCTAAAGGTGCAAGGTCAGGGCTATATGACGGATGCATTAACACCTCCCAGTCAAACTCTCTTAATTTTTGCTGCGTGACTAAATTAATTTTTGATGTGTGAGGTCTAGCGTTATTGTGTTGAAAGACCACACCCTTTCTATTGATTAATTCTGGCCGCTTTTCTCAATTTCTTGCTTTAATCTCATCAGTTGTTGGCAGTACAGATCCGAATCGATGGTTCTGCCCGGCGGTAAAAGCTCATAATGAAGCCTTCGAATCCCACCATACCCACAGCATCACCTCATTGCGAGTTAGCCCGGGTTTTGCCACAGTCTGTGAAGCCTGACCGACCTTTGACCACAGCCTTTTTCGCACGTTCTTATCGTACGTGATCCACTTTTCATCACTAGTTATCAATCTCTTCATAAACGGTTCGGTTTCATTACGCCTCAATAAAGAATCGCAAATGAGCACCCAACTATCGTGCTTTATTGTATACCCAGATTTTTCAAATGGGTCAAACTGTTTTGTGTGATCAATTGCCAGAACTTCAGCTATGTTGTAACTACTGATATGCCGAGTTAACTCCAATTTTTCAAAAATGGCGTCTATTTTATCCGTGATAGGGCGGACCAGAGCGAGGTGCATCTTTTACATAAAAATTCCCGGATTGAAACGTTTAATGGCCACGGCGAATAGTTATTATTTAAATGTTCTCATCTCTCTCTCCATCACCACAACTGTGCTGGAACCACATACACCGACGGTTGCAGAATGCGCTCACACATTAGAGTCGCGTCACAGGCGAGGTGGAGTCGAGGCGAAGGCGGGGCGGCGGCGCGACGGGTGTGGTGTGCTCGACCGCGCCGCGACTCCACCGCATTTTGTCATTTTGTTTCTCTTAAGTTTAAGTAAAATGTGTGAAAGAAGCTTAGCCACCCTCGCCTCGACTCTACATAACGCCAAGCCTCGACTGTGCCGCGACGCCACCGCGACCGTGCCTCGACTTACCAGTGGGCGACGCGCCTAAGGCGTTCATCAACACAGGTGGCACAGAGAGCCGTAGCGTGTCTACAAGTTTGAGATGGCGACTTTAAGCAACTGCTGCAACTAGCTATTTAATATTTTAATCCCATTAAATAAAATCTAATATGAATGTTAAGTGTTTTTATGTTTTTCTGTTTAGGGTTCCGACAAAGACCTTTTGTGCTTGCGCATGCGCTATGCTCAAACCACTATAACTTTTAAAGTAATATACACACACACAGTTGTAAATTTTATGTTGTAATGTAGCTTAGCTCAACATCTGTCGATTTAGTACACAAGTGAAAAGGCTTATAGGGGTGCTTTTGCAGTAATTTACAATAATTTGTTAATTTACATAATTTTCAGATGGAAATTATTGAGTTTCAAATGTTTTTCAAAAATTATGGACATATGAACACATTGTTTTGTATTATAGACGATAGACAGTATTGTTGCCCTCCAAATAAGCCAATTTTTATCTTAATATGATCAAAGCTTTGGGAGATATGATTTTATTTGTACAGACATAGAGAATTTTCAACAAAAATCAAAATGGCTGCCACATAGCGAGGAAGTGGATTGGACCCAAATGAAGAGTGTATTTGTGTATTAAAAGGTAGTTGTTATATAAGTATTTAGAATATCGCTAGCCCATAACCGGACACACTGTATATATTAATAATATATATATTAATACGTGTAGCAAAACCATTGTACCCCTTTTTACGAAAATTGTGCGGTCGGAGGAGTATGAAATTTGGCACAGTTAAAGTTTATATGGCGGAGGAGTGGCGAATCCTAATATTTTTATAAAATATGCATGCAACAACCATGCATTTGACACACGCAGTCGAATCGCTTTCGTAGTATTTCGGTATTGTTCGTCTGACATCGTACAATTCTCCGTAACTATGGTTACAAATACCTTATCTTATCTTATGTGGGGGCCAGTCAGTGCAGACCGGCGACACTTCGACTCAGTGGAATCTTTTGTGTCGTACAAATACCTTACTTATATGTAATAAAGAAAAAAGAAAACAAAGTGGCAAGCTTAGAAAAATATCGTCAATGAAAGAGTATAGTTAAGTAAATAATCATTTGTTTGAAAAATATAGGTAAATTAACCTGTATAGCCTTGGCGAAATTTAAATGAAATGTGATTATAAGTGTAAAGTTATAGACAATAAAACCTTAATAACGATCAAACTTAAAATTGATGTATTTATATTTTATTTATTATTTTATATATCAGTTATGGTCGAATTTTGACCAATAGGCAACCGCAGGTTAATAATTATGAATGTGTAACGAAGTATTGCGATTCTTCTGTAATTATTGTAATATTTACTAGTATTCGGATGAATAATAGGATAGAAGATCTCAGAAAACTTCTAAGATTGTGGAACACCAGAAATAAAGAGTGGAAATAAGTCAAGAATATAGTATCCCAATAATAAAAGTGAAGAGATGTTAGGTTGGTTTAGTAGTGAGAGAAAGTGCATGCAAGATCAATATAATGTATTGTATCTGTAAGATGTATCATTGCTTTTTAAATTAAATGGTTGGTGTCCAATATCGTAAGAGAACATGATTAACCTAAAATCGTGGTAGGTAAAGAGAGAATAATTAAATCTGTGTGGTAGTCTGGTAGTATAGTTACAATTAAATTTTCTGCGTTCAGATGTCTGCAGCCTGTGATTTGAATTATATAACAGAGCCGATGTAAACTAGAATAATAAAATAATCATTAAAATGCGAGATTGTATACTAGCATTTCGTTTCTTTAATATTTGTAAAGTATATTTTTATATACTTTGCGTTTGCTCATAGCTCAAAATTGTTATTAAACGGTCTTGTTAATTTGGATGTGGTATTTAGTAAGATACTTACATTAACGACAGGAAGTCTTGAAGTAGCAGCAAGACTTGTATTAGCAGCTTTGTCGTTATCTGGATATAGCCCTCTTTTTATATTGTCACCAATCTCATTGTCCTAAGTGGAAATAAAATATGCATGAGTATAAAAATAACGTCATCATGATTAGACAAGTCAACGTAGGACGATGAACTTTTGCTATTTTTATACAATTATACACATAATAAGATTAAAAATACATTTCAAATTCAATAGAAAATATATTTTAGTTTATAGGAACGGTTTTATACAGTATTTTACAAACTAAACATTTTATTTTGTTATTGTGATCATATAATTATTTTCGTTTCATGGTAAAATAAGTACTGTTTTGTATAGAGAGGTAAGTACTAACCTGTGATGTAGAAGACGTTGGGACATCAGAAAGAGGCGGTAGGGATCTTTTTCTTGTCAGTTGCTTGTTCTATGTGAATAAAATTCATTATTAAAATACACATCATATAATTTAAAAATATATATAGCATCATATTTCTCTTAATACAAATGTTAATTTGCCAAGTTTTATTATTCGTTTCGTTGATAAGAAATATATAATAAGCTTTGCAAAATAGATGTTGCTTCAATATAAGGTTTCTTAATATTTTTCTGGTTAAACAATAAAAGCACACACAACTTACCTTACTCCGAGAATTTGAGGGAACAGTAAAGACAGCGTCAGCGCTGGTAGTAGTGGCACTGAGTGCGCTTCCAGCAGTGATACCCGAAGCGCTGGCGGTTGAAGGAGCGTGTGCGCTGGCAGTAGGGCCAGCAGTGATACCCGCAGTGCTGGTGGTTGTGAAATCAGTTGCGCGGGCTGTAGAGCCAGCGGTTACGCTGTTTGTAGCACTGACAGTGATACTGGTTACGTTGGTAGAAGAGGAACCGGTCGCTCTGGCAGCAGGCACATCATCAGCGCTGGCATTATAAGCGTTGATGGCTCGGATAGCAACTGCAGCTATAGTGCTAGCACTAGGGCCACTGCCGTCTGGTGCCTCCGCAGCACCGGCAGTAAGGGCTGCGATGGCACTGACAGCAGCTGCGGTTGCAGGGCTAGTATCCTTGGTGGGATCCATGGCTAAGTTCTGCACTTCATTTAGGACGTTGTTTGGATTAGCTGGTAACCTGGGATATGCTAAGTCTGCTGCAGTGATAGTGTTGCAGATTTCTTCGAAGTTAGGGCGGGTCTTAACTCTTCGGTTATGACGACGCATTTTGGACGGCAGTTTAACTGGAAACAAAATAGTTTATATTGTACCACCAGATTTTATATCGGTTTCGATTTTGTTAAGCCTTTTAGTTAGATACATCAAATAATATCATTACTGTATATTAGCTGTCCCATTATTGGATACGAGGCAATTTTAGTTTGCGAAGGGTTAGGCCATAGTTCACCCTCCTGTACAGCAACTATTCATAATTATGATTATATTTTACAAATATTCTTTATTTATAACTTTTGTATGAGGGTTACCTACAGTGGAAAGTCACAGTCTCTGCTTACCTCTTCGGAAAACAAGTGAAGAACAAGATTCCAAAAGTATGAAAACTTGTATTCGCTTTTAACTGAAATCATATATTAAGAAGAAAGTAACAAGATGTTTTTTAAATTGTTTTGTTTAGACAAATATAAAATTTCATTTTCTGATAGGATGGTGTTAAATCTATACATATAATAAATTTGTAGAAGTGTAAATTCAGTAAATTCAAAATATTAAAAAAATAAATAGCAGGGGGTGTTACTAGATCGAAACCGAACTCAAAAATGTGATTAAAAATATTTTGTTAGTCTGTCTGTTTGTTCAAGTATCACGCAAAAACTAAATACAAGGCTAGATTTACTCGACTAAGGGTTTGTACTACCACCGCCAGATAGAATTTATCTAAAAGATAAAAGTCTCGCCATCTCTCTTCTTTAACCTAACATGAGTGAGACAGCATGCGATTTATCTTTCGGATAACTTTTACTTGTTAGTAGTAGGAGTGGCCGTTAGCCTACTAATAAATATATTGATTACTAATTATTTATTGTATTATTTGCTTTTTGGTTCCAATTATATGATTATTTACTAAAATAAGAAAAATAATAAAAGTAGAAGACGTCGCCGTAAAAATTAAGAAACTGATATGGAAGTGGACTGGATATATGATGAGAACATCAACAGATAAATGGACAAATACCGTAACAGAATGGTACCCCAGAAACGGACAAAGACAACGAGGTAGACAACACAGGTGGAAGGACGATTTACCACCAAATTGGAGAAGACTAGCTTAAGATTGAACTGTATGGAAGGTACTATAGGATGCCTATGTCGGCAGACAGCCTGACTATCAAGAACTAGGTTGCTGATAATATATATGTAATTTAATTATATTTTTTGGCTTTTTAATGAAATAAAGGCTATTTTCATTTTCATTTCATATGATTATGTAGAGTTACATAATTATAATATTGTCATTTTTCGGATTGAGACGCATGTAAGTATTATAATACAATTAAAATGAAAGTAATTAATATTTTGTTACTAACGAATAAATTTAATATGCCTACTTAAAAGTATTCCATTACAAATTACATCTGAAATACGCTGCAACATTACTAAGGAATGCTCTAGCGCCACCAGCATTCGATGTGTCAGTCAAAAAGCTATATACCTACTTCTTGCAATCCTGAATGCACCTAAGAATTATTTAATAAAGTTGCATATAATTATTAAGGTTCAGTTTTATCTACAAATTAAACATTGTTAATAAAAATAATTGATAGTCAATTATTCTCGTTAAAAGTAAATAATGATTTTTATAAATTTTTACATTGGAATGATTACGTTTAATATTTGTGTTTTTCTTTGCAAAATAAGAGAAGCATAATGGTAAAAAAGTACGTCGCTTTATACGTATTGTACATATAAATAAAACCTCGCAGGTACCAAGAGATTAATCACATTTTATTTATTAAAATTATTATATTATGGTCATTTTTCTAACGATACTTTCTATCATTATAATGTCGAGAATGTACGATGACGATGATAGCGAATTGCGTCCACCGATAATGTGCCATGGCTATTGTATCCTCTGTTTCGCACCTACACGAGTTTAACAAACATACTTGCGACACTACTCTCGAAGACCAACAATAATATAGATAGTATCAATATCGTATTAATAAAGAGCGCATTTATAGAGCATATTCTAACTATGTCGCATGATAAGGTGGCCTTACTAAGATCAGTCGGTTAGGCCTAATGCGATCGTTGTAAGCATTTTTGTAACAAATCGAATTATCGACAACTGCAGGGCACGTAACCGACAAATGCCGCATAAGCCGTTGCAGTGTTACCATAGAAATAACACTCCTTTCGGACTCATTCGTGTTTCAAGAGTTTATTTTCAAATTGGCATGCTCCACCTGCGGTTACGTCGTTTCGTCTGCCGAGCGAGAAGAGGCGGAGAAGTGCCAGCGGGGAGGGGGACCTTAGCCGCGCATACGTATAGAATATAGAACACAATGCGGCATCGCTCTGCGTCGACGTGGTCTGCGCGCCAGCGTACTAGCCGCCACCACTGTCATAAATATACTTAACATGGCACCCGTCACTGGCATAACATCACCGACCGATCTACGAGATGCCGCGTCCCGTTCCTACCAGGTAAGTCCCGCTGCGCGATCAACTTTCAAAATATTTTATTCAGCGATTTCTCTGTGCTGGCGAATATTTCGTGGTACCTATGGGTTATCGCGTTCTTATCAGCGTCTCATTTTAGACAGCATTTTTGTCATATTACTTTATTTTTTAAAATTGAACCGTATGCTTACCGCACTCTTTATTAAAATTTTATTTTATTGTTTTAAATCTGTCAACTTTTGACAGGCTTAACGGCTTTGATTCGAAATTTGAACACGTATTTAATACCTGTGACTGGTTTAAGACATTCTAATTGCAACCTTCTGTTCACTATCATATTACGTTTATATTGGCATGTGCGGGCGTACGGCAATGGATAGCAAGTGGAACGTATCGGCACTCGATCATGTACTCGTGTCATGTGTGTCGTCTACGCGACTACGAGCCTTATCACTCTGTTCCGTGTATCGCTATTTCGTTATCAACGTTGACTGGTTGGCGCGTACTAATGATTTTCAGGAGTGACGGTTAAACTCGCGTATTTATCATTTAGTTTAACGATTTATTCTTTGCGTAACTACAGAATCTTTTTATGTTATATTAGTTTTGTTTTTCTTCTTCTTAGACAAATAAGTCGAAAGAATGTTATAAAATCCAATCTCAGTTCTAAAACCTACTGTAATAAATGGGTAAACTTAAAAGCGAAATATAGAAACATGTTTCTAATATGAATCATTAAGTCCAAGAGATTGAATCAATGATTTTACGGCCTTGAGAAGTAATTTGATAACATGCAACTCTTGTTAGCTAAAATCGTTTTTGTAAACATTGACATAAAAAATAGTTTACAAGATCTGATTTACAACTACAAAAATGATAGATTGGGATTACTGTCAATATCTTTCAAGGCTACCTATTATAGGTAAACCTTCATAATCAGATTAACAACTAAAGAAGACACAATATTTACTACAACTGTAGTATAAATTATGATAAGTAATATGCTGGTCCTATTTATTACCTTTCAATATAAATCAATCAGAATCTTATTGGTGTCTTGTGGACAGCAATCAACCGCTCGAATTGAAACTAGTTGTAGCTATCAGAAGTTGACTCTATTAGGCAAATAGATAAGTTACTAGACTACCAAGACAGCAATAATATTGTTGCTTATATTATAGATACTCTATAGTAACATAATTGTTCATATACATCCATTATAAACAACATGTTAGTTTTTGTTGATTAATTGATGCTTTTATTTAAGATAAAGAAACATCGATTAAGATATTGAGTCCAGGTCTTTAAATCCAATAAATTTGAATCCTTCATTTGAAAGGAATTAATCACCTTTCAAAGAGTTATTAAAAGGGCTTTCTACTCTATCTCTCAACATCTGATGCCCCTTAAGTTGTTGTAAGAGTAATCAAAATAAAACACTTCCTTTTACCGCCTACTCATACTATTGTTTATTGTCACACTTATTTATTGTGGAAACATTTCCAATGCCGTTTCATACCCATCTATTACAATAAACCACAAAAGCTATACTTACCTACCTCTACTGCAATATTTATATTTTAAATTAGTCAAATTTTGATTATAAATTGCAACTGAAAACTGCAAATGTCTTTTGAACTGAGTTAAGCCTTTGATACCATTGAGCATAAATTATAAGAATAGAGAGTACCAAGGTAAAAATAAATATGAAAAATTGTTTTATATTCAATATAATTGGTTTATTTATTTATTTGTTTGTTTCTATGTATAATTTCTAAGTATTTACAAAATAAAAGTATATATGTATGTATGTTTATCCATTGTCCAGTACTCATAGTACAAGCTCTGCTTAGTTTGGGCTAGATGGTGTTGTGTGTATGTGGTAGAATATTATTATTATTAACTCAATATTGAATATGAGATTCTAATGCTATGTAATACAATTTTAAAGATTGCCATATCACTGATACTTATAGCTTGCAAGATATGGAAATAATTACCAACATGTGTAATTAAAATATGAATGTACAGCAAAGAAAATCATTTGACCAGATCATATTATACTTGTAATGATATATAATTTTGTCCATATACAATTTAATAGTCAGTTAACAGTTATTGCTATATTGTGTTAGTTAATGTGTACTGTTTGATACTATTCAACTAAAAGTATTTACATTCAGTTAAATATCATCTGCTACACATCTCAATATTTTCTGTTTACCAACCATATCTTCCTAACTATCTTATACACCTATATTGGAGTTAGATAATGCTAGTGCAATACTTAAAATAAACATCAAAAATGTAAATGAAAATAAAAATAAATTACAACACCAGTCACAACAAACAAAAATTGCTGTTTATAGTTGATTAGCTGTGCCCGCGGTCTCACCCGCGTCAGTGGTATTTGTGGTTACTACGCCGCTCCCGTGAGCCGTAGCGTGATGTTATATAGCCTATGTCCTTCCTAGGGTCTCAGGGTATCTCCATTACAAATTTCATCTAAATTAGTTCAGCGGATTGAGCGTGGAAAGGTAACAGACAGACAGACCGACAGATAGACAGAGTTACTTTTTCATTTATAATATTAGTAAGGATTTGTCAGTTTAATTTGTTACTGTATTTGCACAATAAAGTTTCATTCTCTACTTTGGAATCGAAACTTACTTATAGGTACATATTTATTAAGAAATGTGGCAAATATAAACATCTACCTATGTATGTTGTTGTCCCTTTCATGATATATGTTGTTGTTTAGAATAGAATATTCATTGAAATTCAGCTTCACCACATAAATATTAATGTATACATATTAGATATACTGTTTTAGATATTTCATCTGTTTGAGTGGTTTTAATAGTCATGAGGGATACACAAATAAATTATTATTTTGAACTGAAATATGTCCTCTGTATCTGGTTATTAAAATATTTATTTAAAACTTATGACAGACAATATGTAGACGTTTCTGAATAAATTACATGTACTCTTTTACAACAATATAATTTGCATTACAAAAATGTCTATCTTGTTAAGTACTGCTCACTGTGAAAAACATATAGCTTGTTGTGTGTGTAGATACAACATACATATAACAATCAGACAAAGTCGTGCTAGTTATTGGTTGTATAAGGAAACACTTATACGATACTAACTGCAATCCACGACGTCATTCATGTATTTTAAAAGTAGATAGCCCAGGTTTTGATAGAAGCTTTGAAAATTAAGTATCTCTACATCAGGTCTGCGGAATTAACATCGACTATGCGGCAAAGCCGTGAAACGTAACAGATAAACGATGGCCGTTATTACCTTCTTTACGATGGCATGTAGTTTCACTGCTAGCCAATTCACAACGACACGTTGCTGTATTTTAGGCGGGTGTTAAAGGACGTACGGAACGTCTTGGAAGAGGTCGATTTCGGCAACTAATTTCACCAGTTTATCGCGACCTCCCCAGCCCCCACTACGCATCGGCCAGAATACGCGCTTGCTGCGAAACGACGCAATTTGACGCGGTTCCTATTATATTGGGCGGGTAACGCAAGCTATGACTATGCGTTGCGTTAGCGGCTGCGCAGTAACGGTGCCCTAGTTATTTTGGGTGCCGTCCTAGATTCGAACGAGGTCGAAACGCTGTTTTCATCATCAGCAGCGAGTTTTATTCGATGGGGCCACTTTGGGCTGTTCGACCTCGTAGATACTGACTTAGATAGTTAGCTCGTCGCCACTCACTCGCGCCATGACACGATGACGCCGCGACACCACGGCGCGCCGCGCGTCGATACTGCGCGAAACTAACGGCGCGCGCCACTAGCGCCATCGCGCGATTATCTTCCTCGTTAATTAAAACTATATAATTTGTAGCACACTGTATGTTGTTAAAAGTTATAAAAGACTCATTCCAAAGGCAATCAATCTGCGTGTAATCCAATTCAAGCTAGAAAAACAGGATTAGGTAGGAGAAGCAATGCGACCCGCCCCTCAAACATACCCTTATGGCGCTCTAAGTTTACGATCAATAGCTAAAATTAATTTATTCTCTCAGTTGAAGACATATTTACTATCAAACACATAATTATTTCTTGTTAAGATACGTAAATAAAATAGTTATATTTACAATTAAAAACTAATAACTGAATGGGTGGTTAGGATCCTATCAATCAAGATGGCGACACTGGCTCTATTCGCTCTTTGTTTTTACATTACACAAAAAGTTACTAGCAGAGTTTAGGTAGAGACAACTGTAATAGATGCCAAATGGTGCGGGAACAATGTGCCCCTTCTCTGTAGGTGCCCAGGTACCCATGGAGAAGGGGAGGTACCATGTCATATGGCCCAAAGTAAGCCAAGGCCGGTTTCGTGGGGATAACGTTTACACGTGTGACCCAGATAGAACTTGAGGGACCGAGGAACCGCGGAAAGGCACGATGAAGCCCGAGTGCCCGCACCGCTTGCCACCATATCTGATCAATACATACTTACAAAATGTTGATGCTCGTTCTGGTAGCAGCGATCTGTTCTGACTGGGTTTCACATCAGCATGCAATAGTCTTGCTAACAAACCTGCCGCCGCCGTCGCTAAGTCGTCCCCGCTAGCAGGCGAAGCACATTTCTTTTGTCACACTAACTATAGAGGAACACGTGCAATATTGAGGTCACTGACCTGCTTTTCCTTGCGCTTTTGGCGCGCTTTAGCATAATTTAACGCCCCTTCCCTATAGAAGATTTTTTGGAAGCGATTTTCTTGCGGACAGCTTGGAGCGTATGGCTGACAGTCGACGCCTGCTCGGGGAACGCGGCGCACGCAGGCGCGGGAGGTGGATCGATCGCAGTTACATCACCCCTCGCGTCCTTTCTCTGCGCGCGCAGCACGCCTCATGCCCCCCTACCCCGACCCGTTGCCGCGCACCTCTCGCGCCAATCGCCACTACGCTATGGCTCTCCGCTACGTGCCATGCCACCATTCGCACTTTGGTCGTCGCCAGCTCCGGTCGCTCTCTTGGAACTCAATACACTAGTGCAAGTTAAAGTTTAGTTCAACATTTTTCAAACTTGGTTTTTGTTCGTGCGATCCGAGGCGCGTTAAATCTAGCTCGAGATAGGGACTTGTAGTGATTATTAATCATCAATGAAGTGAATATAACTAATTCTACCTTACTTTAAATATTTGTGAGATGTTCGCGACCTACTTTTCAACTTCCGCATTGTAGTTGAGTTAGCGACTTCGGGATTTTTTTTATAATTTGTTCAAAAAGTTTTAACAATAGCGTTCGCGGTTCGCGTGTAGTTGTGCGCTGTTGCAAAATAATTAGTCATATTTTTCCTATTGCTCCGTCATGTGACTCACGTCTTGCAGCGATAACTTCGTCGTATCCGCGAGCACGTGTCGCTTTTACGTTTATCTAATATTTTATTGCAGCTGAAAATTCTACATTATCAACGAAGAAGACTAGAAGAAAGAAGCTTTAAATATGTCTTTCGTGTCGGGGGGATAAATTGACTTGGCTGTTCATAATACCAGTCAGTCTTTTTCTCTCTCCTATATGACTGACGTACTATCGTCGTTATCATCCGCGTGCTGCGCCAGCGTGGTTGGCTCCGTGCGTGGCTATGTCTGCAGTGACGTCGGAGATTACGCAAGCTGTTATTTAATTCGGCTGCGAAATCTCTGAATTTTCTGCTTTAGACTGCCGTTTTAGAAATTGCTGATCGTCGTGCTACAAGATCTGTTGAATTATCTACTTTGCTACGGTGTTTTGCCATTTTCTATTAACAATTGTGTTGTAACAGTTCGGTTTGAGTCATTGTACCGATATGATGAAATCGAAATAATCGTCGGCGAGGCAATCGCCGCGCTCGCGCCGGGAATTGGGCAATCTGCGAGCGAGCGGATGTCTCGCCCCGCGCGCCGCGAACGCCCCCGCTGCCTAAAATTTGAACTCCTGCGCCGAAGACACGCGAACTCAACCGACATGTTACGAATTTTAAACTTGTAATTTTCTTTTCTGTTGCAGCCAACGCCTCGAGAGTCGAAGCGCCCTCTTATTTTATTACCTTCACTGATGCTTTGCGATTCGATTCATAATTTGTTGCATTTCTAATTTATTGCTGCATCCATTGTACGCAATGCGATTTATTGATTAAAATGATACAATTGGGTCATAACTTATTTTCATATAATATATTTTTATTTTATCTTGCATGTTTTACCGTGTCCTATTAATATTTTTTTGTTATACCCTTCACATATTGAGCATGTACCATATACACGGCGTGTGGGTGGCACCCTCGACCCGCCTCCCTTTGTTTCGTCCAATAGGGAGCCGTATTCTTGTCCTTGGTGACCTTGGTTTCAAAACTTACACTAACACACAATATAGAAGAAATACATAATGGCTTAGCGAATAGATTCATAAATAATTCTTCCATTATTGACTCAGAACAATACACCGTTTACTATTGTTGAACTAAGTAACAATGATTGATAAAATGCACTAAGCGAATTGAAGTTTAACATTGGCAACAAACACAAAAGGTAATTGAAACCGTTATGAATTCAAAATTATTTATATCCAATGTGCTATTCGAGCGTTATTCGCGGGCAGGATACAAAGTGAATTAAATAACGCACTTTATACAATATTGGCACTAAATAATTGAATAAAATAAAATATACCAAATAATAGTTCAAATTATCTACAAACCATTAGGACTATCGGAACATTAAAAATATAGTATGTTATAAATACATGTTCACAATACAATGGCGCGTAACAATTTTATCGGCATAAACTAAATATTTCTTCACATTAATAGACAAAACTCAAATTTAAACAAGAATCTGTAATGGCGAAATATTTCACGCGTGTAACAAACATGTAATAATAACAGCTACATAAAAATTAAATAAGGGCATTTCGTAGACCCGTAAAACTACTAAGTTGGAAACGGCCTTAAAAAGACGTGTTCTTTTTCTGGAATAGGTATAATTTAAAACTCATTCATGAATAGGCAATACTTTACTCCAAGAACCCAATTCTAAATTAAAACTAAGTAGGTAGCTGTGTGCGTAAATGCATCAGAAAAATTATATTAAAACTTATTAATGTTACGAACACTCCTATATTTATTAACTATGTTCCTATGAAAGTGATGTTAATCTTATATGAGAATAATTTTCTTTAAACCTAAACCTAATCCTATTACAGATAAAGCAAGAAGCCGCATAGAATTCTTTCGTTATTTAAAAACATAATAATAACGGGCCTTACCGTATAACCGTTAAATAAGAGGAAAAATAGTGATCGATATTTATTACATACTCGTATAGTGCTCGGCAGTGACTAATTCAATGTTAAAAGAGTTGAGTGTGCAGAACTTAAAACATTTAATATAGATACATCTTTGATCTAAAAACTGTAAATACAAATGAACGAGACAATACTTTAAATAAAACTTGATAACGGACCGTGTCCGCAGCATAAAAATATTTTGTTTGGTATATATTTTATTTAAAAAATAAGATAATAATATGTAGAGTCCATACGCCCATACTAACTAAACTATTTTAGTTCGATATTCATAATTATGCTCATGATTATTTATTCTTTGAATAATATCTTTGCCTTCGTTACATTTTAATAAGGTACCTATGTAAGACGTTTGCAAAATGCAATACCTTGCCCAGACTTAACAAAAAGAGTTATAAAATGTGATGTTTTATAATAATACGTAACGAGTTGTATATTACATAATGCATTTAACATATTATATGATGTCACTATGTCAACTTACTTTCGCTTTTAAACTTTATGTAATTCGAAGCAAAATATAAAACGCTGACGTTGATACAAAGAATTTACTCGTGTACTGTAGGTACTAATAAGTGCGTCATATCAACTGACGTGATTAATCACTCATGTATTGTGAGAACAAAGCCGTAAGCATTATTAAAGTATAAATACATTGACGTCATTGTTTGACTTATTACATTTAAATAATAAATAAACAACGCAATGAATAGGTATTACCAGAAAAGTGACTATTAGTGAATAACAATGTTAAGGTTTAAACAAAATGAATATAGGTATGTATAAAACTTTTTGAATGACACAGCAACATCCAATGATCAAATGCGATAAATTAAATTTTTATGTTATAGCTGATAGTACGTTAAATAATATTTTCAAATAGGCACCTATATTGATAAAATAATAACGCGAGTATAAAATAATCGAGAGCGATTAAACATCTTCCATTGTTAAAAAATATATGTACTTAGGTACCTACCCTAAAAAAGGTGATGATTAATTTGCAATTTTAGAATAAAAATGTTACCGAATATACGAGCGGTCGCCTACAAGAAAGAGAATAGGTATTAATTAAAAGTTATCTGATTCGGTAAAAACGCTGAATAGTGGCGAGGCGCGAACTGGTAAAACAAAAATATTAGTTTTTGAAATATGACTCGTTTATATTTGCACCGAAGTTTGTGATATTAAAATATTCTGAAACTAATAATAAAGTAGCAGGCTTTTAATTATATTAAATTACTGGCTCAATATTTTAGATATAGCAATCTTTTAGATATAGCAATCTAAAATATTGACCTAGTACCTAATTAAAGATAATATTAGGTAGAGTGTATCCCAAACAAAGTATTCCCTTTAATAAAATAAATATTAATGATAATAAACGTTAGACACAATATCTTAAGTTATTACCAGATGTTTAAAAATGAAGCTGTTATGCTCATACTTATGTTACGTCAAAATTAATGCACTAAATGTAAATAAAACATTAAAAAAATCTATAAATAATATAACAAAACGTATAATAGCTCATTAATATAATTAACTTTACAATACTTCCAGTTTACATACCTACTTCCATATAAATTATATTATAAAAGAAAACCGTACCGTCTACAGAAAAAAGACAGATACACACAAGTAGATGACTTCAAGTAGGCAATCAGTAATCACAAAATAGTACATACGACAGGCGTAACGAGTAGGTAAGAAATTGCAATAATAGCATACAACGATTTATATAATTTTACGATCGCGTAACTTTTTATTAAAACCAAATGAAGTAAAATTTAATATAAAATTTAAACATTAACGGTTCCCTACAGACTGTAACAATAAAGACTATAAAATAAGGTATCAATCAATGAATTCCTAATAAAGTTTACTAAAACGGCGATTTAAAGAGAAAGCGGGTTCACACACCATGGCATGGTTTGCAATGAATTTGTAGAAAAGCTCGCATACTAATCCGCATCGTACGTGCCGAACTCACCTCCCAAGATTGACATTAATGACAGATTAAAGCACGATAGATAGAGACAGACGTATAAGAGCAGGCAGGATACGAATGCCAGTGCCGTCCACGACGAACACCATGATTTTTTACATCATCAGTCAACAAATCGGTCAATGTTCTTTAGAACATGTCGATTTTTAAATTGTGGGCGTGGCGTGCCGATATTAGTATTTTTTGGTTAAGATTTAAATTTCACGCATAGAATTTAAATGTTGTCGAAACCTACGTTACGAAAAAGTGGTATTTACGTCTAGCTGGGATAAAATTTGTCACATTATAATACAAAAAATACGGCAGGCAGAAACTTATAAACTAGCATATTTTACGTTCACTACTCACTCGTTTCTTATTTCGTAGTTTTACGTTAAAACATTGTCATCGTATACAGGTGTATAAAATACACAAGTGTCGAATTATGATGACCTTTTTGAAAGAATAAAATTACATTCACGGTCACAAATCTTTATTGTAGATTTCGTTGTGTGCCTCTACCGCCAAGCCTGCGTGAAATTTTGTTACCTACTAGTTCTATTTTAATCATAATTATATCTTTTCTTATTACTTATGAAACTGGTATTTCCATTACTTCAATTTTGACACGAAATGGATGGAAAATCTTATAAAAGACTTGTAACTTTGAAAGTCTGTAGACTTGTAATTTTTAATTTAGTCGATAAAAAATAGATAATATGTATTTTTGTTGTCTTATACCTGCTACATTACTTCTCTAACAAATACAGAACACAAGAAAAAGAAAGATAAGATATGGATATGGCCTATGGGTATCTGTGTATGGTCCCTACTTACCAGTACGCCATATTTACGTAGTAAACAGGACATTTAAAAATAGACTCTATTTTTACATACAATAAGTTCTAATTTTTGAAATAGTAAAAGAAAATCAAACTTTAATTAAAAATATTTTGCAACGTTGTAAAAAACTAATTAAAACTGATATGATATATTTATTATATTATGGGAGGCCTTTGCATGTAAGAGCAATATAAAATATTATGGAAGTACCTAATATTTTTTAAACAGGCAAACATAAATATATTTTATATTGACGAGATATTATCTCGGGTAAGTTGCTATCCTTTATATGAATATAGCCTTCTGTTACACGATACTAAAAACTTAACCGTAGGATATGCTTTTTCCCTGTCTGAACATTAATTAACTGTATTTCATACCTAAGTCTTCTTTTGAATCTCTCATCAACTGTAACAGTTGTCTTATTTTCGTAATTAATCCAGAACAGGAGTATCTGTGTGTGCGTGTGCATATGTGTGTGTGTGTGTGTGTGTGTGTGTGTGTGTGTGTGTGTGTGTGTGTGTGTGTGTGTGTGTGTGTGTGTGTGTGTGTGTGTGTGTGTGTGTGTGTGTGTGTGTGTGTGTGTGTGTGTGTGTGTGTGTGCGCGTATATCTATTTCCTATTTTATGGGCTATGTTATACAGCTCCTAGATATTACCAGTAGCTCTACCATGTCTGATAGACATGGTAGAGCTACTGGTAATATCTTCGGGCCAAACGAAAATTACTTACAATGAAGTTTCTTCAGATTTGTTTTCAAAATAATATTACTCTCTTGTTTGGGTTAATTCATGAAGAGGTTAAGAACAATCAAAACTTTAGATACGTACCGAAACTCAGGACATATTATGTCAGCATAAATTTGGTTCACGGAACGAGCAGTCGGCCCGAAATCTTGGTAGACGTACTGATCGTAATGATATACGTCGAATACTAACATAACAATATTCTACTTAAGCAGTTACAAATACGTTTTCTCTATACATTACCGTATGCTAAAGATGTTAAACACAACGAAAGACCATATATATGTACTAAAATTATGCCAATATTTTATGATCATGCAACGTTACAAGATGACCCGGCTTATACTGTCAATGCTTGTCAAAAGTCTTTCTGAAGCCTGTATACATTGCGCACTGATATAGCAACTAAGTTTCACCGCATTTACTAATATAGCATTACGTTTAAAAGGCCGAAGGGTTAGGTAGAGCTATAGTAGTTCTACTTTTCTATTTATAGGCTACTACTTATAAGCTATCTATGTACAAAATGTTGTTTAATATTCTTCCTAGGTTATTGAACAACACTTTGTACATCGTCCTCGGAGTGCAAGTTACCACCAACTTCATCGAAATTGGTTGTGGAAACGTATCAAACAGACAGATTCAATTTTCATGTTTCAATTCAATGTTTCATGGTATTACATAGACCTTTAATCCCATTGTCTACAATGAATACAGCAATTCTCGCAATCGATGCAAATAATACTCAGACGCAGTTAAACTATTTGTGGATCATGCAATTTCGCAATGCACTGGTAGTATCGAAGCGAACCACATGTATAAAACCACTAGACTATCCTTCCATATGGTATAGTTTATATTAGAAGCGGTACATGGAAAGCAGGTGACTGGATACTGTGATCCAAACTAGTAGAGATCTGTGTCTAACAGAGCGATACCAGCTTTGAAATTAAACTACTTTATATGGTTTTATCGCATGTTTATTTAAAAAACACAACTGCTGCATGATTTTTAAAATATTAAACTACTTACTATTGTTAAACTTAACTACTCTTTTAAACTTAGTTAAACATCAATGGTAACCTTTGGGTAAACGTAAAACAATATAAAGAGATACAAAACTGATTGATAGATTTAGTGAATTGTTACAAATTACTTCATTCCCGCAGTCCCCTTACTGAAGTAGTATTAAGTAAGTAGCTTTACCGCATATCCTAAGTAACAAGAATGACATAAAATATGTACACTCGTCTGCAAAAATTCAATATGGCGTTTACTAATGGCCAGCTCGCCCACGTGTGAATGACGATTTTAACTCCTAAATTGAGAGATGACCTGTTAGCATTTTAAAACTGTCAGTACCTGTGTCTGGATATAAGTCTGGTCGAAAATATTGCCGCCTGGCTTTATTTATTTTGCGACACTAACACTTTTTTTATTAGGGGAAAAAACAGTTACACGATTTTCTTAATCTAGTGTATTAACATTAGGTAGGTATATACATATGTGTAATTGTGTAGCTCACAATATTTTCTACGCTTTATCTACTAACATATTATTTATGAACTAGTAAAAAACGAGTAAATGCGACCACTTCATACGACATATAAAGGATGTATTGATACCCATTTCTAAAAGAGGATTAAGAAAGAGTGGGCGAGAAAAGACTGACAAAGGAAAGTATAAGTATGAATACGAATATCGTAGGAGTAGTAGCCTGTGTAGTTTGTCACGGTGTTCGGTTATTATTGTCATTGAGTGAAGAAAAATATATAATAGTGAGAATTAAGAAAAGTTTTACGAAGTTAATTTGAACATGTGAAACATGTACGACAAAAGATTAACCAATAAAGTGCATAAACCGAATGTTTTCTGACCATATCAGGGTCATTCAGGAGAAAGGCCAGGTTAAAAGCACTTTAAACTGACGAGCGTGTACCTATAAAGAATGTAATGAGAGTGAACGAAGCAAGTGAATGCCAGAATCGTACCGAGTGGAAATCTGTAGTCACTGTCTATCTACTTAAGTAAGTCTTAAGTCTATATACACATGCAAAAGGGCTAAAGACTTGTTTAAAAAAATGTATTGTTTAAAAAGGAATAAATCCTGTGTCGCGGCGGACTTTACAAACATTCAAACAACAGCCAGACTCGGAACAACCATTTATAGATCACATAAAGTTTTAGTAGAGACCGCGACTCGGCAAACGTAGTGTAGGACGCCCTCCGACCAGGTGGGATGACGATCTGCGAAAGACTGCAGGCAGGTGCTGGATGCGGCAAGCTGAAGACAGGGCGCTATGGCGCTCTTTGGGTAAGGCTAAGTCCAGCAGTGGACTATTATAGCCTGATGATGATGATGATAAAGTTTTATCCCGTGTGGGATTCGAACCCACAACACTCGGCGCAGTAGATCTGGCGAGGCGACCACTTAAACCGCTTTACTTAAAATTTTGAGTTTTCTGTCAAGATATTCTTAATGAGCTGCTATTAAGAATTTCTTGTGGAACGAGGAAGGTGACAACGTATCACACCCCTATGCTTTGAAAAGCACTAAGAACTCTTGTCGTACACCTGATCTCTTTGTGATCGTGTTTGTCATCCTATTGTAGCATAATAGAATACAATACGAGGAGTGAGAGAATAGAGAGTGGCCTCGTATTTGCGTCTATTCTTGTGTAGTATAATATTTCCTGCGATTTGGCGCCGGTACCAGAATTTGTTCTGAAAGATATCTACTAGGTACTAATATTATAAACAGGGCAGATTGATTTGATTTGATTTTTGTAAGTTTGTGTGTTTGTAAGGGTTTAATTTTAAAAACACTTAATTTACAAAAGTGAAGTGTCATCAGTTAAGTCTTGTTATTTTATCTAATAAATATGCCTGCGATGGACATAATCCGTAGATATAAGAAATATTTGAGATTATCCTTTTATTTTATTTATTTCACCACATCGAAGAAATAATATACACATTAAAACGTACAGGTCATGAATAAAAAGTTCCTACTGGATAATTGTACTTACATTTTACAGTCTAACAGTCCTTTGTGGTGACCAGCATCTTAGCTAAGTTATTGTAAATGGGCCCATTCCTGAATATTTTTTTTAATACTTTATAAATACCGTAGAATGGGGGCTATGGTATACCTACTTTGAATCGCGCGGTGACTTTGATAAAAACTTCGCTTTAGTTTTAAACTTAAATTGTGCGAATTTTCAACGCATCCTTTCAGTCTTTCCTTTACGGTTGGCAGCATTGTACCTAGTTCATTGTGTGATCAATCGTTGTGGATGGATCCGTACCGATTTGCGAAAAAGTACATAAAATATGTAAGTACTAGTTTTGTGTAATTTTTGTTCCTGTTTGGAGATACTTTCGATCGCCGTAATAAAAATTCTCGAAAAATAATCAAAAATAAATATTTATATATTTTTGTATATTTTTTCGCTTGCATATTTTAAGAATAAATATAGTTTTAGTCCCGAAATTTATCTAAGTCACCCCATTCTACCAGTAACAGTTTTGTACGTATATTATGTGTAACTGTAATACATAATATGTAATACAAAAAGATTTAATAATAATTACAGAATATAATAAATTAGTTTTTGGGATAAATAATTGCATGCATAATTATAGAAATAACATTTCTTTCTTTTTTTACTAAGAATCTTTACTTTCATATCTCTCAATTTGTGTTAGTGTGTGTGTATGTGTGTGTATAGTTATTAGAATTAATAAATATTTTAATTTATTATTTGTGTACTTGTGGGTAGTGCTTTCATGAATCCTTGATGTTATATAAGGTTTAAATCAAAAACAATTACCTCATTTTAAAAATTCTTTCACCATTTTTGTGTATTTGATAGAATATTATTATTATTAGAAACCTATAATAATATCACCGAGAGATATATATATAGCTATACTTACCTTATTAGAAAAAAAGTGTTGTTACTAACATAACCTACCTACTTTTACGCGAGCAAACCGTAAAGCTATATATTATATGATAGGAAACTTTGACAATCGACGTAGCATGACGTAGCTTACAACTGGAAGGCAATCTTAAACCCTTCCGCAGACAGCATAGTAAGGCTTAGCGCGCACTGCCTTGCGTTTTCTTAACGCATAATCTGTGAAGTATATAGTGTCATAAAACTGCGCGCATTGCGGTGAAATAAACGCAATGGCTAAAGTTGTCGTTGGCCTCCCGCTGAATCTACCGCACATAAATATGTTGAATCGCATACAGATCTCAAGAAGTGCCGCGCACTGCGGTGAAAAAACGCACTCAGACATTCAGTTGCTGTTGGGACGCAACACAGATATTATGTCGTTACCTGGCGTTTCTCTGGTGATGGCGAAAAACTTTTTTGGATACGAACGTAGATCGTTATATCTTACGAAAAAAAGCCCATTATAGGCCTTAAGGCCTTCAAGGGAAGAAACCAATACCGTTTGGGTACCTTTTTTTTACGCAAATATATACAGATAGCAACTCTTGTATCGTAGTCCATAACGATGACGTGTATGCACCACAGCTGGAGTTCGAATAACAAAACGTGCGTTTTTTCGCTGCAGTGCGCGAAAAAACGCGGTGCGTTTATTCTACCGTGCGGTAGAATCGCGTTCTACCGCAAGGCAGTGCGCGCTAGGCTTAATTAGGTACCCAAGGTTTGCCACGCGGGGTTAATAAAGTGTTAATAAAGGCTAAAGTGTCCAGAAGCTAATAACTTACCATGACGAAGTTAATGATGCAATTAAAGTAAAATAAAGTAATATGCACCACGCCCACATCCTTGAAGGGTTGAGAGATGTATTACAGCCATTACGCCAGCTACGGGTTTGGATCCTACGTTATAGGGTACCAGTCAGATTATTGCCATTGGCTTACAACCAGAGTTCGTGCTACTACTGATAAAATTTATTGACAGAATATAATAAATATTTGTTGTTAGGCATTTATTTATTTGTTTATTTAGGCATTTATAATATGTTATACTTTGTTTACAATTACAATTTGTTTACATTATTAATTTTAAAACGAATTAATCTAATATAATATATTTACAAACGTATTAAAAAAGATAACACAGGTAATTACAAAAACACAAAAAATTATAATACTAAATATTTACAAAAATGGTTTAGGCATCGTAGAATTCTTCAGCATTGCTGTCAACTGGTAACGTGCCCAGAAGACTGGCAGCATTACCATGTTGAATGCCAATGCTGATTCTTTGGGCCAAGAAAAGACCAGCCTTCTGATCACGCGAAACGTCGATCAGGCGTTTTGCGTTCATCCTGTACAAAATACACATATAGTTATTTAATACTAGCTATGCCTACGGCTTCTCTTATTTGGAAACAGTTCTTGTTCCTGGATAAAACCCTATGTTCTTTTCTGTGGCCCTAATAACATGTATGCGATAGATGCCATTTCATTGTGATCGGTAGAGTAGTTAAGGCGTGATGGCGTAATAAACAAACAAAATGTCATTTGAATTTATAATATTAGTTTGCATTAGCCTTGTTTAAAAGAAAGACCTAAGCTGGTGTAGAATAGAACTATAGCACTCTAAAATAGGAAAACAGCATTTTCCCTTGGCTGTAAAGAAACCTAAAGATGTAAGTATTGCTCGTAAACATTATTTTCAATATATCTTATCTTATCTTATGCGGGGGTCAGTCAGTGCAGACCGGCGACACTTCGACCCAGTGGGATCTTTTGTGTCGATACTCTCCTAATAACGATAAACTGCTTTTTATATCAAATGCTGCTGTATGACAACATTAATTTTAATATTTTTGGAGGTGGCTAGAAGTTACTTAACTATTAAAAAGAGAACGTAGGAGCTTAGCGGTAGTAGATATAAAGTATATTTTAATTTATTTTTACTCTAGTGTTGCTATTCTGGCTTAAAACAAAGAAATACGTTTGTTTTTTACAATGACTGTGATATTGCATGATGCAGAAAGTAGACAATATTTCAGTCCTGCAAATCATTTCTGCCAATTACTCGTCGTCTCCTCTGTCAACAACTATTATTACCATGGCTATTAAGGTGATGTCCAGCTGAGTTAAAATCAAAGAGTTCGTTGTCACTGCAGAAACTTAGCACAAGATTGTTTAGACGCAATATTCTTAAGCGCGCAGGTGCAGATGCAGCCGAGTGTCTCTACTAAGGCCAAAAGCCTAATCAAGAATTAAAATATGCGCTAACTGAATTTTTCTTTAATTATATTATAAGCCCTATGTTTGTTCTGGCCCACTGTAGGGCGTGGGCCTCTTATTAGTGTGGTAGTATGAAGTCTGCCAAACCTATATGGATAGGCTTCATACATCTCCGAAAACATTATGTAGAACTTGCCGACATGCACGTTTTATTACGATATTTACCTTCAACGTTAATAGGAGTGATAAATAACTGTTTAATAAGCATATAACTAAGAAAAGCCAAAGATTTGCCTTGGGATCGTACTCGAGCCTTGACATCTTTGCGTAGCAGTCTAATGGTCTCCTATTAGGCCTCTGCTATCTCCTTTTCATATAATAATTTAGAATGGTTTCACAATAACAATATTTCTTATTTCCTTTGTAAATTATAAAATAATGCTTTAACTAAATTGCGTTTATGTTTGAGTGGTTTAAATGTAAGTGTTTTGCATACTTTTCGCAAGATTTCAGATTCGGTTTCAGATCTGGCCATACTTTCAACACATTGAACGCCATACCGGTCATAAATGACCGCAGACGATACATTTTCTGTTGTCTGCTATATGGCATTTAATGTGTTAAGTATTCATAGTTTCACGCTTATATATCTGAAGGTGTACCTAGAGTTGTATTACAATATTTCGACTACCAATGTTTTCAGCCCCACGTAATAGGAACCGAAGCTTTTGTCATCCACCCGGCCATTACACATGCCCTGCTATTACTGATAATTTCTTAAAAGAAAACCTATTAAAACTTACCCGTGAATCGAAGCCAATAGGTACCTACTGTATAGCAGCCATATTTAACCGCAACACCATTGAAGCTCAGCAGTCGCGCTCACTGCTACAGCATTACTGAAATACGGACAGTTAAAACAAATGTTATTAATTCCACATATACCAACAAAAGATTGACATAGTATAGACTCATAGACTCAACCTTTTTCTTGAACCTATCATCTAACCTAAATGTAAATTCAGTAACTTTACTGAACTCCCTATCTCATATACTTGACGTTTATTAGTTCTTTGTGACCTAAATGAATAAATGATTTATGACTATGACTTACCCAATACTCTATAATTAAAACAAAACACTCCTAATTGTATCTAGCACGGTAAAAGCATTAACTAGCCGATATTATCGACTTTGTAATATTAGATAAGTATCACTAGATAGGTACATAAAAGTAGAGCCACAATCTATGTTTATCCGAAAGTAGCCGAAAAACGCGAAATGTGTTGAAACGAACCACAGTTGTACGGTCGAGTTGACACTTTCACTGATGGCACCAATTCCCTGCCACGACTTTTGAATCGGTTCTAAACTTTCGATACATAGCAACAAATCTATCTGAAGATACAATTATAAAACTTTTACGAGGCCATTTCTGTTGAGAGATCTGAGGAAAACTATTTGGGATCTTTCGATGGAAGGGTCTGTATCCAAAATATGAACAGATTTAGAATTTTTGTATGTCTATTTGTTGCGGTATTACGCAATAATGTTTGCAATTATGCAATTTTTTGTATCAAGTTCGAATTAAAATCTGGGCTATGTTTCGTCCCATTACATTAAGGAAAAATGAATTATAGGCACGCATATGACATCGCGAGCGAACGGTAACACACGTGAACGAAATCGAGACCAAATGCTAGTGTTAATATATAACAATATTTCGTAGTTCGTACACACACACACACACACACACACACAAACGTCGCAACCTCGCCCTTATTTTAACAAGATTATAATAGTTACTAACAGCGATAAGAAACCGTATCAGTAGTTAGGATTATAGTTTGTTGTGACGTCATCGAAACACTCGTGAAAATTTTGTATACATATAATATGGCCATCCTGTATTGCACTGTACGAATGGTTAGATGCGATGCAGTTCAGCCGGTAATTGAAACATCCTTAAAGTGACGATTTACTTCGAGAGGCTCATTAAAACGTACAAAGGATAAAGGTAAAGTGGCCATCGTACGTTTCGCAATGCCCCGGCAGTTGATCTCACAAAGACTCAACAAGCGACGCGTGCGTACAATCGAACTATGTACCTATCTGGTACATAGTTCCATTGTGGTGGTCTCAGATGCATAGATGATAAATTCCTTTCATCACTCCTATTTCCCTCTCGTCTTTCGTTGAAGACGTTTTCATCTCAGCACTATGAAATTCCATTATGAATCGTGTATGAACGTTTGAATTTAATTCACTTATTTCTAGTTTGCTTTTACTTTTAGATCGACAATGTGCACTGTTATTGCGTAGATGCCGCAACTACCTACGTAGTACGTAGCAATTGAATTGCTCCGTAATCGAGTCTCAAGTGATGATTATATGAATTTGTGATTAATATGATGTTCGAATAGCTATATGTGGAACATGACTTATTGACATTCAGTTATATTCTATGAACAATGATATACTTGTTCAAAGCATATATTTTAAGGGTAAGACAACATTTATTAAGTGAAAGATCCATAGGTGTAATTAATATTCTTACGTAAACTACATCACATAACTACTAAAATTATAGTAATCATTATTAATACATGGTCAAAACACGCACCTATAAAAAATATTAACGTGACCCAGAATTCCAAGTAGTTCATTAAACTCAGTTCATAATACTCAATGATATGACTAATTTGATAATACAAAACATCAGAAGTACCTACCTATTGTCATTAATTACATGAGCATATTGTTATCGCACGTTGTGGAAAACACACTACCACCTTAATTATGCCTACATGAAGTATTTTGCACAGAATGTCGATTAAACAGGAAAACAAGCCATTCTTATTTGTATTGTAAGCCCGTAGAAAGAAAATACTAACGTATTTTACTGTTTGAATAATATGGAAACAATTCTGTACCACATTGCTGCGGTTAAAGAAATGCCCGCTGTAATGAATTTCATTTCTGGAAAATATTTATTTTGTCTCAATTATATAACCATTTAACCGTGAGTATTAAGTATTCTTATTGTTATCGCTTATTTGCTTAGTTCATTGTAAGCCTGTCTGTTGTGGAAATGTGGAGAGGATTAATCCGGGCTATGCGATACAAAAATAAAAATATATTGAGCTTGTTTCCAATACTTTACAAGATCAAAGAAATTAATTTTTTTTAACACACTGCCAGTAACAACCGTCTGCAGTGTATCACGTATTTGCTTTTATACATTGTCCAATTTGTAAATATGTAGTAAGTATATCAATTTCTACCGTATTTTATTACGACCGTCTGAGATCTTCCAAATACTGTTATAATTCGTTTAAACGGAGTCTGGAACATCCTGAAAACTAGCCGTTAAGATATAATAAAAAGAAATAATAAAAAAATAAATAAATAACAGTTTATGCTTTAGTTATGAAAACTGTATAATATGCAATAACAATATGATAAAATAGAAATTATAATGTTTTATATTACTGGTGAGAGTTTACTTAAGGTAAACAAGTGTATTCAAATGAATCTCAATGATGGACTCATTAGGCTTGGAACTGCTTACTAGTAACTGTTTCGTAGCATCGTTAATATGAATGATATTGCACGTGGCTCGGGACATTAATAGAAGCTTACATTATTGCATAAGGACAAATGGTAAATACAAATTTATGGGAGATTTTACGTTGTTTGTTTGCTAGTTCTAACTTACGACCACCTTTGGTTTCTCTTGTGTACTCGATGAATATTAAGTTTATTATTTTCTACAACTTATTAATAACTTTTATTACAGAATTATGCTTAAAAGCCTTAAGAAATTATGTCGTTCTGTCAAAGCCTTGTCCAGTCGGCATAAATGTAATAATTGATGATAAATGATCCGCACGCAGTTTCAAACTAACTCTATCATTACAAGTTGTTATCTTTTATGTGCAGTTCTTTCCCTCTTTGCCATAACTGGGTTTTCTTTTTTATTAACTAGTTAACGAGTTAGACGACATAATGATGAGTTAGATGGTTTAAACAAAATGCCTAGGCCAACTACCTACGTGTACAAAAAAACAAACAAAATTACTACAATCAATATATATATAAGTACACAACACACGTTATATTATTATAAGCTGGATCATTAATATGAAGCGTTTTATCAGCGGAGGCTGACCTCCGCTATATGTAAGAACTATACTAACATTCGAATGTTAGCACAGTTTTCTCCGTCGCAGCATAGCTAAGCGATCTATAGACGAACACTTACGGTACTTGTACTACGCATGAAGCAAGAATGAGCCTGTGTTTGTACTTAGAGTGTTGCCCTATATTTAGCACCACGCTCCTGTAGATTTTCCTCTTGTCCTTTGCATTATTAGTGAGCCACTGCGAACGAAACTATGTCGTGTGGGAGACCATTATGAAGATGCTACTGCATAATTCAGGAGTACAGTAACAATAATTGGTTCTCTACTATGTTCTACGTGATAATTTTGCAGCCAATTATTACGCGGGTATATCTCTGAAGGGACAGGCAGAGGCCTTGGTTTATTTTTATATTAATAATGTTATAGAAAATAATAAATTTCCGTACTCTTTACTGCCCCTGAAAATTTTCTTAACGATGAATCTATAGCACTTTAGATGACCTGGCTTTGAGTGTATCGATTCATTCACGATTGGCCATAAATATAATGTAACTTTAATTAATATCATACGATATGATACGACGGGTGCTTATGAAACAAGTTTATAATTGATAAACTTTAGAGTATGTACAATGATGTGTCATTTTATACAGCATGAATGGGACCGGCTCGACCGGGGAAGTACCATCCTCTCAGAGAAGATCGATGTAAAATAACAGTATCTGTTATGTTTCGTTCGGTGAGTGAGAGCGCCGGAGGCCCAATCACCTTTCCCTTCCCAAACCCCATCCTGATCCATTTCCCTTTTCCTTCCGGTAGGCAGCGACTCGGTTGTGTTTTTTTGACATTGCTTCTGTAATGCTAAGAAAACACAGCCATTTGTATGAGCCACGGTTCTTGCTTACTATCAGGTGGGCCCCGCTGGCTCGTCAGTCACCGATCAAAGCAATAAAAAAAAATTTGTATTATAGAATCCGATTATTATAGTAGGTATATATCTTATCAAATTGTTGTTCACATTGCTTTTTTGGGGATATCCTCAGTAGTGACACGAGACATGAAAATTCCTAGCTGATTGGTATATATGTTATAATATCAACCCTGCTTATAAACTGTCCACTGCTGGATAGTATGAAAAGGGGTTTGGCTATACTCCACCACGCTAGCCCAGTGCGCATTGGTAGATTTTATATATCTTCGAGAATTTTATAATGATCTCTCAGACACGCGGATCTAACGATGTTTTCCTTCAGCGTTAAAGCGGGCAAACATAATTATAATATTTATACGCACATATCTTCGAAAAGTCATAGGCCTTTTAATAGTACAGTAGTACAGTATATAAAAATAAAATATTTGTATGACTTATTACCTTATGTAAGTACTATAATAGCAAACTGACAATTTGATAATTAGCAGATGTATCGGCAAGTATAAAGTTTTCGATGATTGAGTTATTGCAGCAGACTCCTATAACATACCTCAAACTGCCTTATGATACGGTATAATACAAATTTCATGTTTATTTGGTCTATACCACAATTGAACGAATAGGATGAATATAAAATTTGTTTATGGCCTTTTCCCTTAATTTTAGGCCAAGCTCGTTGGTTTTAAATTATTGACAACTAGCATTTGTACGTTAGAACTTACCATTAAACACAAAAAGTATAAAAATTGATTTATCTATATACTTATATAAAAATCAATGGCCATGCGTTAATGAGAGAATGAAGATGAGAAGAATGAACAAGATGTCTCGACCGACCTTAATATATTTTTTGTTATGCTCAGTACTAGTTTAGTTTAGGAAAAAGAAAATTAGGAAAGCCCAAAGGAACAATCGAAAAATCGAAAAGATCGAAATTAGTAATTTTATTGTATGGAAATTTGATTTTGGCGGTACGATGTTCGTAAAACATGCTCTAAATATCAAAAACCTTACATGTGCGAGTCGGATTCGCCCACCGAGGGTTCCGTACAAATATGACACGGGTAACTAAACTAAACAATTCAAAATTTGTTCCGCCGTTCCTTGCATAAAGACCCTGTTTCTTAATGATTTAATTACAAATGTATGGTTTTCAGATTTTTCCCTATACTTGTAGTATAAGGCGATATTACTTGCCAAATTTCATAGTTCTAGGTCAACGGAAAATACACTATAAATTTTGATTCCGTTGAGAGTGTCGAAATAAGGTTTTTTGCGGCATAAACGGACGTATCTTTTTTACGTTAACTTAGAAGTTTGATTTTTTCACAGCTTCAAGAGACTATAGACTTGAGTATATTGTTTTAATTTCAACTTGATACCTCGACGCGTTCCCGAGATAAAGGGTCTTGACAGACAGACGGACGACAAAGTGATCCTATAAGGGTCCTCTTTTTTCCTTTTGAGGTACGAAACCCTTAAAATTAGTCTTCACTCGAAATAATAATATATTTTATTTCATTATACGAATTATTTAATAATAATAGGCAAAAACGAATTTCATAGATAAACGTAATATTCCACTTGAGATCTTGTTTCCTAATTGAGCCGCAGTCAATCGCAACAACATACCGTGACGCCTGGTGATACGATGCATTAAATATAAATAGGCTTTGAGGATTAAGGCACTGGAGCCCAGCTTATTGCTTTATACGGAACACTCAAGAACATGTGTTTCGTGCAGGCAGAGTTTCAAATGTCAATTTGTTATACGAGGAACGTGCTTAATACGTCTATAGTTCAACTGACGGTAAACTTTTATATCAGAAAATTGTCAATTACGTGTGGACGTTCTTAGGGAAAAGTTTTCTTTTTATGTTAAAAAAGACAACTCCCGTACTAGGAATAAATCCTTTACAGAAGACTGTTGTCTTTTGTAAGTGTGAAGTTCCTAGAGTTACCTATTTAATACTGTTTTCTTTACATTTTTTTAAACACTGCTCCCGCCGTAGGAATGATTACTGTATCGTAGGGAGTTTTACAATCATTCAAACAACGGACACAAAGAACTTTCAAAGTGACCCAGACTCGAAACAACCATTTGTGGATTGCACAAAGTTTTGTCCCGTGTGGGATTGGAACCCACAACACTTGGCGTAGTAGCAGTGGCGAGGCGACCACTTAAACCACTACGCCATACGTGCATTCGACGAATTCTAGATTTAATAGCGCAGTCAGACCATGAGCTGCAGATATTAAAATAGCTCATGAAGAGAACAACTACCATTTTATTCACGAGGTTATAGTGAAAAGGGAATATAGTTTTGTTTGTTGCGTTTAGCATGCTGTTTGCCTGTAATCTATTGTGCAATTTTACTATAAACAAATTTATCATACTCGACTCTACTTCATAACTGTTGGCAGATCCAAAATCTATACTAATATTATAAAGCTGAAGAGTTTGTTTGTTTGTTTGAACGCACTAATCTTAGGAACTACTGGTTCGATTTGAAAAATTATTTTAGTGTTGGATAGCCTATTTATCGAGTAAGGCTATAAGCTATAGCAAAATCACGCTACGACCCACGGGTGCGGCGCAGTAACGATAAACGCGAGTGAAACCGCGGGAACATCTAGTAAATAAATAAAAATAAATAGGTCTTGGTTCACAAAGCGAACTATTGAGATTTGACCTCACCTTCTAAAAGTAGCGTAGAGGAGTCTACTCGCTCGCATACTTTATAATTCTACCTCAATCCATTAATCGTTTTAATAGTTTACTATCTTCTAATTAGTAGCTCAGCTAGTATGACCGTCATGCAGTGTTTTATGAGTATACTATCTTCTTATTTAAAGATCACTAGTGCTAGTTTTAAGTTGTAGCGCATGGTGGTATACGACCCCCATGCGCACACGACCACCATGCGTACACTAGCACACTATACTCTCATGCAAACATCGCTTGCGATCGGACCGCGTCTTAAGGAAAAGGACTTAAAGAAAGCACAAAAGAAAAAAGGAACTATTCAGGCGAAACGCAATAATAGTGCTATTAATACTACGCCGGTTTCCTGTAATAGATTGGTACTCCCGCCTGAATCGACGTATTCATTCTGTCACCTAATAATGGCAATGATGACTGAATCACATTCCACCGACCAACTAATCGTATAGTCTTAAGTTTACGTTTTACTTTAAAATAACTTCATTCCAAGACTTTGAGACCAGAGCAGCAGAGCACCAGGGCTGCTGAAAAGCAACCGAAACGTCGAGGAAAGTGTAATCAATTTAAATAGCTTAAAATGGTAATTAACTTTAACATTAGTAATAAAATAGTTTTAAATTATGTAAAAGTAGTATTTGCCACACACACACCCTCACACACACACACACACATTTTAAAGTACAAGTTTGTATTTAATATAATGTATCCTAGAGTTAATTTCATCATTTCAAATTATTGTGCTAATTATCACGCTATGTAAAATATGGAGGAGCGGAGTTTTCTACTCCAAGCATTATTTGCTTAAAAGAAGATTCCGAACATAACTTTCTGTAAAACGAATTATTTGACACAATAAATTTTATTATTATTATTATATTATATTATATTTGCCGAATAAACAAAGCGATAAAATCCGTATAAAGTGTTTTAACTTCAGTAAGCAACTAAGAAGTTATGTCTGTCTATAGAACCCAATACCACCTTGCCAGCTGTAAGAGTCGAACATACTTCCACTGACCCAACTGAACCAACAGCAATCACAAATAAAATAAACACAGTCTGTGTAAACTGGAACTCAAACTGTGAGTACAATTATATCCAGGTCGAAAGTAATATGAAGCGATATTAATACAAGACCCGATGAGCAAATGATTAAATAATTAGTTACTTGTAACAGTAGTAAACCTTAAACAATCAACGAATGGAATAATTCAATAATATTGAGGATCCATTAAGCGGGATTAGATAACGCTTATGCATCTCGCTGTTTGTGTAATTTCCTCCCTATGATAATGAGATTGTGAGGGATGAACAGCTCGCATTTGATATGTCATGAATTATCTATATAATGCATATCAGCTGCAGCGATAGACTAGTGGGGAACCGTGGGATTGCTACACAGAGATCTCAAGTTCGATGCCGAGGCATGCAAATCTATTGACAGACAGAGGAGAAAACGTACTTAACTGTTTTGTTTTATATATAAAAAAGCTAACATTTTATTGATAACGCTGAAGTCAATGGCTACGAAACTAAAAAAAGGGAAATCTGTTAACAAATTGAGAAGGAAAAGGTACGGAACTGATTTGTCTTTGCCTATTTATAATATATAATAGGTAAAAGATACTTCTAAATTCTAATTCCCGCATGCTTGCTGCATCATTGGAATCAAACGGGTCTTGTTAACCCCGCCAGCTAAGCTAATAAGATTATGTCAAAACTGGACTCACGTTCGTAAAGGGTGGAATTTGTATCCACTACCTCAATATCTTGACCATTGGGTTACCTCCTCTTGAAACAACTTATAATATTAGGTACTACTTCACTTCTCACTTTTAACAATTCATATTGTATTCTTCTCTACTTAAACATTGGCTAGTTATTGTAACAAAACTAAACGAATACACTGGATTTATAAAATACAGGTATAAGTCAGCGTGTTTAAATAATACATAAGTATATAAGCCATATTTCGGAATATTGATATGAACGAATAGCGCTAAATGTTGAATCAAGACTGGCTTGAATATTTTCATTTGTCATCACGTCATGTTAGTTACGAAAATATTTAAGTCAGTATCAATCTTTATTCCACTGATGTGTTGTGTGATGTGTTATATAAATACCACATATGAAAAGATCATACTGACAACTATTATTACAAACTGCTAAGTACATTTAAAATAGTTACCTTCTGTTATTATAAACCCCCACCACATGTAATTTTTGTAGCATACCGTAGCAATCTATTGAAATTTACCTCGCAGGTAGAATTCTAAAGAGTATTGACTTAGGATTCCTTGATTTTCTTTACTCAAATATAACGATTGATTAACAGTTGGACTATTGGACCGCAATGACTGTGAATATAGTGATATTTAAAAATCCCCGTTGCGCAGCTTAGACTGTTCTAATTATGCTCATAACGACTGACAATGACTTACACCCAGTAATCAAAACCGGGACTATACAATTGACTCCAAGCGTAAGTCTAACCGTCGATTAAAATAAAGAAGTACATATAAAGTAGCTACTTCTTTGTGAAGAAGAAGAAGTAGCTATAAAGAAGCTACTTCTCCGACTTACTAACTCAATAATCTATTGGTCACTATAACAATTATATTCATCACAGTAATATGTCTTATATTACATTTATTTGTATAACTTTAAATACTTCGAGAAGTGCGTCTAGGGGAATACCTGTAATCTATACAAATTAAATTGAAGTGTCTGTTTGTAATGTCAAAATGGAGTATTCCGCTTTTGGCACCAATTTTTTCAGCACCTATGGTTTCGGCACCTAAGCTATTCCACTTTCAGCACCAATAGGTATTTATATGATCCACATACTTTTGTGACGTGTGCGTTGTGACTGTTTCGGTTTCTTCGTGTTCTGAGGCTATAGGCCTATTCAATATTGAATTACTAAACTCATTTCTGTGTAAAATAATCTCTGTGCGTGTCACAGAGATTATTTTACACATTTATTATGCTTATTGCACTATTTGACTGTTTACATACAATGACGTCTGTTCAATATCTTGGCCATTGAATCCCAGGGCCCAGATACAATTAATTTAATTGCCATCTAATTATAATTAGACAATTATGTCTAAACCAAAGCCCAAGCATTGTATTTTATTATCAAGTTATAAAAGCCCATACGAAATACGCTAAAATGAAAACGTTTACAACACGTCGGTAATTTATCCGGGAAAGTTTTAAGTGAATAATTGTTAAAACGTTTCGCGCACAAACGCAAATAAAATTAGGATGGCTTACCTGTTGTGGCGGATGACTGTACATATTAGATTGCACTAGGGCGGGGAATACATCCTACAAAGTAAGGCCGACGCCGAAAATGTGCATACATTTTATTCTTTTCAATGTCGTATGGGAGCACCAAATCCAGCTTAGAGTTTTCATATGACATTATAAAGAATGAAATATGAGGAAATAGCATATTTCGTGTGTTACAAGAATATATTTCGTTGCATTAAATCGCATTGGAGTCGCTTCAAGCACACAAAGGTAAGCAATATGCATGATCGCGTTAATTCTGATAATGGATTATATTATTATAATAATCTAAACAGATCTGTCTATGATGTAAATATATGGATATCTGACTGTTAACTAATGTGTTTTTTTTTTTTTTTTTTTTTTTATTTTGCTCGTCAAAATGACCACACTCCACCTGATGGTAAGCAGTCGTGTGGTCTAAGAGCAGTGGCCTCCACATCGCCCCCACAGTAGCCGAGGCGATGTTGAGGTCTCTACTTTGACGGCCTGAGAAGATGCTGTTTCACGCCCCGCTTAAAGAACCCAGGATTGAAGGAAGAAGGAAACACGTGCCTTGGCAGAGAATTCCATGCCTTGGTCGTTCGGCAGAGATATGAGGACCCAAACTTTTTGGTACGCGCTCTAATCGACTCTACCGTGTAAGGATGGCATCTGAGCCCAGCACGCGTTGTTCTGGATAGGAAAGGGGAGGGCGGGATAAGGTGGAATAACTCTTCAGAGCACTCCCCGTGGTATATTCTGTAGAAACATGCCAATGAGGCAATGTCTCTACGGAGTTGCAGAGGTTCCAGTGAACCTGTATTGCTAAGTGATGTTCACATCTGCACGGTTTCATGAATCGATTTGCTGAAACATTATTATGCAAATATTCATGAAAACTAATGTATTACGTGGTTGTTTTTGTTTTTTGTGAAACCGTAGGTGTGAACATTCCCTTAGCTGGAATCAAATAAGCTGTAAAGTGGCTTAGAACAGGACGATCGTATATATCGGTCTTATGTATTTAAATTTGAACATATACGATATATATATATACATTTAAATCATTTTTAAGATTTCTTACTCGTTTACTTTTTCTTTCTGTCAATGGTCACTTAACAATCATTCAAAGAATGTATACAAAAATTCTCTACTTAGCTAGAACACTGCGTTATCCGTGCAATACAAAGTTTAAATAATTACAGATATGGTCGTATATTCATAAAAATAATGAACGCGTTTTATGTTTTTCTATATATACGTAGATACATGTAAGGTACTTTATTAAGATTTTTGTTGAATTTAAAGAGAGAGATGTTAAAAATATATTTTGTTAGTCTACATTAATTATTAACATGAGATTGTTCTTTATTATATACTTAGGAAAATATGTTCTTACAGATTATATATAGATATACAAGGTTGACAGGAAATCAATAATATGTCCACACTAATCCAATATTAATATGTTGATTTAATTAGATTCCTATTGCATATTAATTGGCATTGCGTAAACAGATTCCTGTTGTGTTTGTATGTATTTGTTTATTTGTAGAAGATAGCTATACTATGAATTATGCCCGAGTCGTGAAGGTCTTTACAAACATTGAAATCAAACAGAAATAATACTCAAATAACTAAAATAGAAGTTATAAATTTTGTAAAACTAAAAAGATTTTAAGGCAAGGGTTTCGTTCCATATACCGAAATATTTTTTTAAATGACATGTTTCGCGTTTATTCTGATCTTTGTGTCATAAAGAACTTTTCAAACCTTCATAGAACGGGCACAAAGAACATTTAGACTTACCACAGTATTATGCGGATTTCACCTATTTTACCTCTTTTCCAGCCATACTTAATGATTTTGTTGCGTTGCGTGTACAGATTTGTGAAGTATTTCGACACAATGATAAAGAATAAAGATACTTATGAATATCTTAAGTACAAGATTTCATATAATAATATCAGCTCTGTATATGAACTCGCCCACTGCTGAGCACGGGCCTCTTCTGAATCTAATAAGGGTAAGACCATAGTCCACTACGCTAGCTCCGCGCGGGTTGGTTGACTTCAGATATATTCGAGAACATTATGGAGTACTCTCCGACATGCAGGTTTCTTCACGATGTTTTCCTTCACCGTTAAGTAAGCGATAATGAACTATTTAATACGCACATAATTTCGAAAAGTTAGAGGTGTGTGCCTCGGGATCGAACTCGAGACCTCTGCGTTGCGATTGGAACGGTCTACCACTAGACTATCGCTGCTTTTTTCGATTTGATCTGTAAAGTGTTTTTACACAATTATAAACAATAAAGATTAAAGAAAGTTATGAATTTCTTATGTACATGATTATATAAAATAATATCAGCGTTGTATATAGACTGAAGCGCTGTCTGATAAGCACTGATAGCGTTAAGAAGATAATCCACCACGCTAGCCCAGTGCGGGTTGACAGACTTCACATAATATATTCGAGACATTATGGAGTACTATCAGACATGCAGGTTTCCACACGATGTTTTCCTTAAAGCGAGCGATAATTTACTATTTAATACGCACATAACTTCAAAAAGTCAGAGGTGCGTGCCTCGGCATCGAACTCGAGGACTCCTACTAGGCTTCCGTAGGTTTTATTTTTAGATTGCAAAGTTTACTGTAATTTATGTAACATATTCTTTTGCCGCTATATAATGTCTTCATCGCCTGTACATTAATAATTTGCACACTGCAGTAGTAGGTAGTAAAATATAAATGTTTAGATTTTTATAACTTGTTTATCAAACAAGTATTCAGCAATGCTTAGCGTTGCACACGTTATGCTTACGCAAAGATAAATATAAAATGATTGTAGCACACGATTTAAATATTAATAACAAACATTTAAACAAGTACGCTGCGCTGGTAAATCATACAGCTATAATACAACATTCTTCGTTTTGGTAAGTAGTATTGGTTTGCTATTAACAGATTGACATATTATCTTTGTGTACTCTACATTTTATTTTGTCTATAGGTCTTGTAACATTCCTTCTAGTACATAACATTTTATTTTGTCTATAGTTCTTGTAACATTCCTTCCAGTACATAACATTTCTGGTCTTAACCTTCATTTAGGTGACTTTACTTTCGCTTAGGGTTTAGATAAAGTTCTTAAGATCCAAAGTCTCTTTGTCTGAGTTCATCTCTACGTTCAACTGTCGTGTAATATAATGCACTAATAAGTATTAGTTGTTTTCTTTTTAATAACAGTAATGCCTACCTCTCTTTCCAACCTTTACCCTAATACAGGGCAATCAAGAAACCGGTTAGATAGCAAACGTATATCATAGTCTGCGAACGCTTATAGAACAGTAGTCTTTTGCTGACAGCACATTGCCTTCTTGAAACCTACAATTTCCTAAAAGACGCAGAAATATACAGTCGAATTGGATCAAACGATAAAAGTCCAGGTACAGAAAGAAATCCTGCTATTCTTCTTTAAACCTACATAACCAAGTTTAGTAGCAAATAATTCACTAAATGAAATCGAAATCGCGATGTAGCCACTTCAAGCTTGAAATGATACTTCGCCGGATAAAACATAAATCTTATAACGTCGACATTCGGCTTAAATCGTCGGGTGCCGAAGGACAGGTCTAGCGCCCGGTCAACAATAGACTGGAAGTACTATACTGCATAAAGGCAATAACTGAGCGCCTGAACTGCGTACCGCTTAGTTGGAGACACCGGGTCCCATTTGTTAACAATTTATTGTGGTACGAGCTCCTTTATCCAATAAGTTTCGAACACATTTTAGAACACGATTGAGCATTTATCTTGCTTATATTCGAATTGTAGTTGAACTCTAGTTGCTGGCAATTATTTAGGCTGCTTTGACGTTCGTGCTTGTATTAAGTGACTGCACACGAGATCTAATAACGATATATCGGAATTATAACAACATCGTTAACCTATGACCGAAATAGCTGGCTTATCGCGTAGATGTATTACAAGACTAGAAGTATCATCACATGTCTACTGCTACGTTTTAGGTCAAATTGTTAGTCGTATAGACTAGGTAACTAAGTAACTCAAAAAGACTGAGTTGTCTTGGGAATTAATCATGGCACAAAAGTAAGTCAAATGTTGTGAGCACTAACGTTTGACTTCGTTTGACGTTCAAGTTTATTAACCGGAAAATAAGATCGAGTGATACTTTTAATATCCGAAGTATGGTCAATATGAATATAAGAACAATTGTTAAGTTTAGCCCAAATTACGCATCGTACCATAGCATGCTGCATATTTGTTTGAATTCTATAACCATTTCGCTTATATACATCTGTTTACCTTTTTTATTAAGTTTGGGTGATTTTATCAAGTGATCCCTCTGCTCTAGGTGGAATGGGTATATATTAGACTTGTACTGATTAAACCACAGCCGTGATTCTTCTCTTGGCCTTTACTTGCCAGAGCCGCGGCATTTGTTTCTTATTTCATCGCATCTCTTTCAAGGCCAGCCCCCGACATAGAAACTAGTGGATATCGGCTAATTCTGCTGATTGTAGCTGTTTACTTTTCTCAATATTTCCAAAGCACTCGTGCTCAGTGCCGTGTGTCTGCATCTGCCTCATTGTCTCTAATATTACACCACTACGCCGGTAACCTTAACATGTCCATTTGTGACGTAAAATACTTAAAATGACGCGATAAGAATGGAAAAATGTTCTAAACAAATTAAATCGCCATATAAACCGTAAGGTGAATTGTTATTTAAATATGTCACATTCGCGTAAACATACTACAGTTAGAATGTAGCCATGATAAGCTATTTAATGCAGTCGTTCACCACAATTGAGAAGGCTAAAGGCTTTTGACGTGCAAATAAAATTACGTGATATTCAGCATAAGAATGAAAAGTGAATTGACTGATCTATTATATCTTGTACTGAATTGTAGATTATATGTGTGGCAACGCGCGTACCTGTCGGGCGTTAATGGACTACATACATCCACGTTCTTTTATTCAATTTTGAATACTTTACCATATACTCTATTGGATTATTTTATAGGGTAATTCTACAGAGTCATATAGAGCTTTTCTAGCACAAAAGAAATGCATCAGGGCTATTGGTGGTATTCCTTCATGGGAGTCTTGTAAGCCTTAGTTTAAAACAAGAAAGCTTTTAACTTTGGCCTGTATGCACATCTTGGAATGTGCCAAATTTGTTCGGCAAAATGATCATCTATTTAAAAAAGCCAGTGATGTATATCCAAGAAATACTAGGGATCCAGATAGTCTAGTCATACCCAGAGTTAAAAGAACAATCTTGTACCAAAAATATTATTATTGTACGTGTATAAAAATCTACAATAAAATACCAAATGACAAGAAAAAGTTACCAACAAGTATATTTCTTAAGCGTTTTACTTAATAAAGCATTTCATACTGTCAATGAATTTATTGATAACAATAATTGGACTAATTAATCTCAAAAATTAATATGTAGATGTTATTTCATGATTTTATTGTTTTTATGTATGTTGTAATTTAATTGTTCTATTTTAATTTCATTTATATGCCCTGTTCTAATTTAATTGTTTTATTTTAATTTCATTTATGTGCCCTGTATTAATTTAATTTATTTGTGTTATTGAAATTATATAATTCTATTGTATAGGTGTAAAATATTTGCATGTCAAATTACTGAGTAAATGTTAGAGCTTATATTTATTTATTTAAGACCTACAATGTACACAACACTTAAAACAAATAAATGATTATTATTATTATGTTTTGAATATCTACATCTCATGAATGCTTATCTGTTTTCCTGAACACTCGACAATCGTCCAAGTGGTGCTTCTCTAAGTGTTTCCGTTCAAATTTCGCAACACATCGGTTATGCACTCATCTCTTAGTTTGTACACAAGTATTCTACCTGATTTGAATATTAGTACAGGAATAGATTGCGCAGGGTGAATGCTGTAGGTTTTTGTTGTTTGTTTGAAATAGTCAGTTATCGTCTATATTCTTTGGATTTAATACAAACTACGCGTATAAGTATGTTCTTGTGTTTGTTACGTTGTTAAATAATATAATATTTTAAGCTTATGGACCTCAAGAAGTTAAACGGCCTTCAGTAAAATTAGCCTGTTTCAGTGTTACTAAAGGCATGATTTTAATGGCGTATCCATCTGGTCTGGTCCATTGACTTGACACCCTTGCCGACCCAAACCCAAAAACTTTCTTTTTTATTCAACTAAGGTGGCAAACAAGCATACGGCCCACCTGATGGTAAGTGGTCACCGTAGCCTATTGACGCTTGCAACACCAGAGGCATCACTTGCCCGTTGCCGACCCTTTAGGAAAGGATGTGGGAAGGTATAGGAGCGGGACGGGGGAAAGGGGGTGATTGGGCCTCCGGTACTCTCACTCACCGAACGAAACTCAACAGTAGGACTACTGCTATTCCACGTCGATATTCTGTGAGAGGGTAGTCCTTCCCCGGTCGAGCCGGCCCAATCATGCTGAAATCAGCGAGGCTCTACTACTCAAAAAACTTAAGGAATAAGTCCGATTATTTATTTATAATCAGGTGGTACATCCTGGTAGTTTGGCCACTAGGGTAATGTTCAATTTTGAGTGCCGTCTATAGCAGACAGTTTTTTAAAATGTTATTGTCGATTAAGGTAACAAGTAGCTTCTTCTTATTCTTGCTAACTTATCCAACTAAGTTACAGTGCTTGTATTATTAGCGGTTTCACGTCGATATTACAAAGAGCGGTAATTCGAATTCACGATCTCTAATTTGGTGAATCCAAAGCCTTATCCGCTGCTACCGCTGCTTTAAAATTGTTGATCATCTTACAATATATCTTGCTTCTTAGAAAACCTCTTACCCTGTGAGAAAATCTTCATAACAGTCTACCCGAAACGGAAATAGAATCCGAGTCCTTCTATTGGCCGTAAATTAAACAACTTATGTATTTATGTCATAGGTAGAATAGCATAGACAAACATTATAATTTGATTGCTGAATCGAAATTGATATACTGATCCAATAGCTACGGATGTTTCTCTCACGATTTGATTTCACATTTATTTGCTATAAAATTTGAAACCGTAGGAATTTATTTATGAGATGATTATAAAAGTCAATAAAAACTTATCAAACTATTTTAACTGCCGTGATTTGACGTGAAATCTTAATTGAATTTTGTTTATTATTGGGTAACGAAGGTAGGAAATATTTAGCAACCAAATCGTCAAATGATAATTGAATGCATAGGTATGTTTATCACGTCATATACATATATGCCTCGCATTTTATTGCGAGTGCAGATCAGTACATTTATTTAAATAAATTCTACAAACACCTGTTTATCAGCGACATGTCAAAATCAAACTCATGTCAGTTGATGTCATGCGTTGACTGTCTGCTGTATATAAGAGTTTCTATCAACACCTAGAAGTTTTCTTTTTTAATGGCATTGTGGGGCAAGCGAGCAGACGGATCGCCTGATGGTAAGTGATTACCGCCGCCCATAGACACCCGCAACCCCAAAGGAGTTACAAGTGCCTTGCCAGCCCTTTAAAAAGGAATGAAGGAGGGAAAGGACAAAGGAAAGGATAGGAAAAGGATCGGGGTAACTAGGCCTCCGGCTCTCTCACTCACCGATACGAAATTCAACAGTACGGGTACCATTACTTCACGCCGGTATTCTGTGAGAGAGTAGTATTACCCCGGTCGATCCGGCCCATTCATGCTGAAACCAGCGAGGATCTACTACCTTAAAGTAGCACGGTGACTGGCATGGTACACGGTCGACGGTAATAGGCTTTCTCACTATTTCATGAGACTTACACACATATATTTGTCGAAATATGGATGTATACTTATCTACCATTCTAGGAAAATCTACGAAAACTACACATAACACAGAAAAAGTAATTTTTAGACTAACCGTACGTCCAAACCATATGGTTTTACTACTTGTTTTGCTCATAGTTTTTGTTTATAGCCTATTGAGAGAATGTTGGACTGACACGCAGTAGTCTCGAGTTTGTTCCCAAGGAATGGCGCTCTGACTTTTTGAATCTAATATAATATATGCATATTAATATCACATTAGTGGTCAAGGAAAATATCGCAAGGAAAGTCTGAGAGTCCTCCATAGTTCAAAGATGTCTTAAGTCTGCCAATCCGCACTAAGCCAGCATGGTAGACTATGACCTAACCCTTCTCACACTGTGTAGAGGTCATGGTATTATTGTTATAATGATATAGCATGAAAAACAAAAGCATTGCCATGAACGAGAATCTCGCATATATTTTCATATCCCACTAAAACGTGAATTTCATATCCCACTAAAGTGGGAATGTAATTAGGCGAAATTTTATATGAAATTCACGTTTTTTTTACTGTTGTGAGAGATTAGTTTTTTGTGACTATGGATGCTGAAAAGTAGTGAACATGTTACATGAACTGTAAGTAAAAATAATCTAATTATTTCAATAACAAGTAATTTATTTTTTTAACATACTTTTAACAGATTGTTTTCAAAATAAAAGCTGTACACAGTAGATTAATTTCAATTCCATTTAATTATTAAAACTATCGGCGAAATAAAAATCGCCGCGTATTGCTCTGTGAAAAAGTATCAGAGCTATTTTATATCAGCAATAAATTACATAGTTTAAACAGAACTATGCGCTTTCATTTATGCCTTGTATTATAAAAGACAAAACTGCAGCTATACTGCCACTAAAATGACGCTGAATGTAAAATTTTTCTAATTGCATATAAATATATTATATACTAGCAAAGTAGCAAACACGAAAACGACCCATTTGATGCTAAGCTGTTACCGAAGCCTTTGTATGGTTGCTACACCAGAATTGTACCAATCGCGTCTTCTCAAGCGCTTAAAAAGGGAGTCCTATACTGCCTGCGCATTGAACAAAGATTGGCTGTACTCACTGGCTCACATGACAGAATACTATTAAAAAAACGATCGGAAGATCACAACATAATATTTGTTGTTTAGCTACGTTCTTCTCAAGTCTGAGTTTAAGCCCAAGTTTAAATAGGGATTTCATTGTGCCCGTTCTAGCACTTTAACTTATATACTTGTAGATGACAGGCATTTAAGACTTCTCATAGGGCCTTTGCATGACTTTATATTTATAAACACAAACACAACTTCAAAACATGTACCTACCCAACTATTGTAAACTTCCTAACTAACTTTGACGTTCATAAATGTAACTTTATTACCTAAAAATGATTTTTGGCTTTCTAGATAATAAAATAAAGCGTCAGTTTAGGGGCATTCGAATGCCTCATACATTGTGATGCCGACTAACTAAAAGTGAATATTGAAAATTCGTTTCAAAGGCCCGAGCGTTCCAATAGCTCATCTAATTGGACGACAGTCGCCTTTGTATACTGTTATTGCTTGTTACCCTCATTTGTATTTATGAACACACAAAAGGATACCTTCGAGAGACTTTATTAAAACAACGGGTATAAAATGCCCAGATACGGCACTAACTTTAATTTTACATGTCAGTAACTTAAGCCCATAAAGCACAGAATACTGCACGAAGTGTTTTCATTATAGACGGAAGTAATTAATATCCGTGCCGTCAAACAAAGGCAATACCGTCTATCCAACAATATAAATGTGATATTTGTATCGCTGCGGAGTTGTCACTGACACGAGATTAGATGGTACACAATATGACAAGAAGAGCGTCTTCAGTAGGAAGCTATTGTGTTCCGACCTCTGTGTTACACTCAATACAATTTCTGACAAAGATAGAAAATATAGAAGGTGTCGTTTACCGCTGTAACCATTACTTTAAAATAAGTGATTGTAGTTTTCATGAACTACAATCACTTATTTCACAACTTGCATTTAAAACCTTATGAAATTATTTTATTTGTCTTCAGTACAAACAGGCGTGAATTTTTATTCACACCTGATGTCAATTTCAAACTTATCTTTTATTCAATACTAGTTTTCATCCGCGTCTTCGCTCGCGTAAATGTAGGTTAGGTTAGGTTAGGTTTGCAACAGTTATTTTTTCTGGATGAAAGGTACCCTATGTCCTATTCTGTACACCTGACAACGTGTATGCAAAATTTCATGTTAATCGGTTGAGTAGTTAAGGCGTGAAAGCGTAACAAACAAGCAAACAAACTCATTTTCGCATTTATAATATTAGTTAGGATATGACTACACGGATGGCGTATTGGTTTAAGCGGTCGCCTTGCCACAGTCCTTACGCTGAGTGTTGTGGGTTGAAATCCCACTCGGGATAACAAGTTGTGTGGTCCAAATAAATGTGCCCAGTCTAGGTATTCTATGTGTCAGTTAATTGAATGGTTGTAAAGTCCGTTGCGACACAGGATTTACCCCTACAACGGGAGTTGTCTTTTATATGAGAAATAAAAATATGCGTAAACATAGATTGCGTTTAAAACAATGCACGATCACAATGATTGTTCGCAAAGTAATTAAAATAAACTCTGGCTAGTACCATAAAGGTAATGCTGAATATAATATACTAGATGTTCCCGCGGTTTCACCCGCGTTTATCGTTACTGCGCCACCCCCGTGGGTCGTAGCGTGATGTTATATAGCCTATAGCCTTCCTCGATAAATATGCTATCCAACACTAAAAGAATTTTTCAAATCGAACCAGTAGTAATCACGCAGAATAAACCAGGAGAAACATCGTTTGTACTATGTCTGTAATGGGTAATTATTTTGCTGCGATGTTATTTTAAAACTGCGATATCTCCTAAGATATTCATTGAAATCGAATGATGTAAAGGGCAATTTTGTTTTAAATTAAATACTTGTGATGAATAACGTATTTATTTGGATAAGGATTAATATCATGTTTATAAAAATACCTTCGCAAATAATGCATTATTTTAGAACAAATTTCGTTAGCATAAAAATGGTTATAGTGAGCCAACCTTAAAAGATAGACATATGCTGTCGCGGACTTTTTTGTAGAACTTTTAAAGGGAAACAATTCTGTCATACATGATTTTTGCGAAACTTTAACTGTTTACGCAGCGCACGCAGCGGAAGCTCTCAAAAAGAAAAAATACTCTCCGATTTTGAAACATTCTTCATTGGTGCTCCGCTCCTATTGATCTTAGCGTGATGATATATAGCCTATAGCCTTCCTCGATAAATAGGCTATCTAACACTGAAAGAATTTTTCAAATCGGATCAGTAGTTCCTGAGATTAGCGCGTTCAAGTAAACAAACAAACAAACAAACAAACTCTTCAGCTTTATAATATTAGTATAGATTTGCAGAAAGAATAATGAGTGGTCAGTATACAATATAGAGTCCTTCGCGGTTCCTTTAATTACGTCATATTTCTAAATATATGTATTTCATTTTAATTGGTTTGCCAACAATAAATTAATTGTACTCTAAAATAATATACATGACACGAAAAAGGAATACATATAATAGTATGTACTAAGAGATAATGCTGTGTAATTAATAATATTAAAAGAATTAATTACATTATCCTAACTAATATTATAAATGAGAGTTTATTTGTTACACTTCACACCTTAACTACTCGACCGATCACCATAAAATTTCGCACACACGTTTTCGCGACTACGCCACGTATGAAAATGATTCGCGCGGCATTGCCGATTGCGGTTTTGTCGAATAACACCGTGGTAGGTTTAGTCGGTATTCCGGGAGGTTCATTATTATTACCATTACCATCTTTATCTTTTAACCCAATGAGTCCGACATAACGCCCGCCCCCGCAGGAGGGTATGCGTCAATGCATTCACACACAGAAAAGGACATAGGAGACCTTTCATCCTGAGAAATGTACTGCTATTAATCTAACCTAACATAACCTTCATTTACGCGAGCGAAGCCGCGGGCGAAATCTGGTATAAATTAGAATGAAACAAAATAAATAATTGAATTAAAATTCTGTTGTTTTTCAAATAGATGACTCTTCATTTAAACATTAAGTAGGAGGACTAAATATTATAAAACTCTTTTAAAACGTGTATAAGTTCGTTCGCTCGACGATGTTTAAGCATACTGTTACTGCGTTTCGCCCGGTGATTAGGTGTTCTCTTAGTAAATGTTTCACGTCTACTTATTATAGTGCAAATCATTTCTGTCATACTAGGCCCAACTGAAATTTCCGTGCAGCTGCTAAGATCTACATACATCTAGAGATGGTACAGGCATCGCCATGGCTGAAAAGCTGACTGTCAATCCAGTAGTAAAGTGCTACTTGGAAATGAAGATACACATACGCTTATTCACATATAGATTTGGACACACTACGGTTTTGGTATATTCCTTTTACTTCATACTTACTCAGTTTCTGAAAGGCAGATCAAACACATGACAGCAACACTTGCACTGGCTGACTGAATTTTATTTATTTCTTTTTAAAGAGACTACTCCTGCGCTAGGAATTATTCCTGTGCCGTGGGGGACTTTACAAGCATTCAAATATCGGACACAAATAACACCACCACTCGGACAACCATTTGTGGATCACGCAAAGTTTTGTCCTGTTTGGGATTCTAACCCACAACACGCGGTGCAATTGCAGTGGCGAGGCGACCACTTACACCACTACGCCATCCGTGCAGGCAGGTCACATTCCCAAAGACATAAACATGGCATGTTGGCATAGCAAACAACTGGGACTGAACTTTATTTACGATAAGCAATCAGCGATTGGCAGCAAAGACCCGCACCTACATGATCGATCTCCGTTTTGATTGGTACGAATCCATTGTGAACCTGACATTCCTATTTCCTACTTTAATGCACGATCACAATGATTGTTAGTCTCCTGGCTGAAACCGAGCATTTTAAATGTGGGCCAATTTACAAGGTTCTATGATACATTTAAAAAAAAATAAGTTATGAATATTGCATGGTTCTATTAGTCGCAAATAGGTCTAAGTTACTTTTTAAGTCATTTTTACAGATATGCAAATTTTAAACCTCATTTCCCCAAAGTTAAAAAAAAAATAACATAGAACCTTGTAATAGTGAGCCACCGAGCTGTTTTTGTTCTGAATATTTGTATGTAAGTTCTTACCTAATTTTATATAGGTATGTGTATCGTGTATTTTTATTTCCTTCACGCAGCAATAATATGACATATTGACGTTTTTCTTGCGTAGTAATATTTTCTTGACTGTAAAGATTGATTCATGGTGGCAAAATGTGAGGATATTGTAGGATGTAAAAGTTCCTTATCAAAGGACGAAACTGGGGTCCTATTACCCATCAACATAAATATCGATTGGCAAGTGATTATATAGCGTAGCTTTCGTATATTGCTGATGCTTTAAAATATAAGTCACTATACAAATTATGTGGCTGCTGTTCCCGTATGAATAATAATAATATAATATAATAATATTGTACCACATACACACAACACCATCTAGCCCAAACTAAGCAGAGCTTGTACTATGGGTACTAGACAATGGATAAACATACATATATACTTTTTTTTTGTAAATACATACATATTATACATAGAAACACCCAGACCAAGACAAACATCCATGTTCATGCACACAAATGTTTGACTTGTGCGGGAATCGAACCCGCGACCTCAGGCGTGGCAGACGGTTACACTAACCACTACGCCACCGAGGCCGGCGGAATAATTTGCGCTCGTAGCCTTCGCGAGTAGCTGGCGCGTTACCGCTACTTGCTTCGCGTTCAACCACTAATAATGATGACTTCTTAAGACTTTATAAAATATACTCAAGCCCTCGTACTTAACAGGATCCCCTTGTATAATATCCAATTTATTATATTCTCAGAACCTCAAAATCACTTTCAATAAACGATTTAGAAATATTTAGACGTATACGAACCAATTAACTATTTAATGGAAAATTAAATTGAATATCGGCGGACGGTAATGGCCGCTATTAAGCTTTATAATATCTTTTTGAGTGATGCCGTTAACATTTGACACACTTTCGAAATTAAGATGTTAGTATATCTATATCATTGTACATAGCATACACCCAGAATTACCACGTTGATTCGATGGCGTGAGCGCTTGTTTAGGTCATACTCTCCTTTTTTGTATAAAACTAATTTTAATGTTGTCGATAAATTACAGTAGGCCTGGCCTACAAGCGTCATATCATAACATATACATACCCCTGATATTTATTTAAATCGGGGGAAGTGAAAATCCTTGTCTCTGTCGACCCCACCGGGAAACAGGCATAGGTTTATTATTTTAAAGGGAGTTTCGATAATATGTATTTTATAAATAGATTATAATTACAAACATAAAAATTGCGTCCCTCTTGAGGTTTCTTAATTGACAACATCGCACTTCTCTATAAAGTCGTTAGAATATTTTGTAAATTCGACAATGCGCAATTAATTACAATTATTTTACAAATATCCACAGGCCATAGAACCAATTACCATCAGGTGGGCTGTGAACCACTTTGCTATCTTAGTACTGTATAAAAAGTGTACGAATAAATATATTTCGGCCACACGTTCGCAAGAAAATATGATAATATACTTACCGATAGTCCAGTCACATTGTTGGATCAAAATTCAATTATTTTTATAATCAAAGCACGCGCTTCTGATATATCGAAGTCATATGCGTATTCAATATTGATTTATTATAAGTATTGATGTAAACTATTCTTAGGCACATTTCAGATTATAATATTTTTTACAGACTTGGCTATGCTAAGCTATGGCATTCAAAGTGTAGCAAGTCGCGCTTACCAAAAATTCCATTTATACATACATCATCATTTAAAAAGGTAACGCTGCACTGAAGGAATAATCCCTGCTGAAAAAATTATAAAGCAGTTTTCATAGAGAATTACCATCATTGTTAGTATTAAAAACATTAAAATCGTTTAAAATTCAGCATAACTGTAAAATGACATGTATTTTAAAATGCTTGAATCATATACAAAACAATATGACATAGCATTGCGTATCAATCAATTACCTCTGTAGCTGGAGTTGTTTAATTTCGTTTATATTGTGTTATGTAATGTGTTTAACATTTCTGCCTTAGATACCCTCCTTGAATCAGAAATATTTCTCAAATCAGCCTTATTTAAAGATATAACAATGTGCCTTATTTTTTTATTATTATACCTTCCACTTTTGCCGAGGGTTGTTGTGGAAATCAATAAACAAGTCTTCCAGTATACTTCCGATTAAATTGGTAGCGGTACAAACCAGTTTATCTTTTTCTCTGGCATTTCACGAGTGACAAAACTCAATTTGCTATGATAACTACGGCTGAATCAGGCTAGACAGCTGATACAGTGAGGAGAGTGTGGTGGAGTTAGTCCAATATAAATATGCGAATGTAAATACAGTAATCATGTAATGCTGTGATAAGCAGTATATCGCTACCTGTATATGCCTGATAGCTGCTTTTCAGAAACCGTTTCTAACAGCATGCTATTACTAGAAATTATCCCATAGAAAATCCAATTCAATATTCAGTGTTAAATTAATGGCCGTAATAAGTGGCCCTAAGTGCTTACATTTATACCAGTGAGGCAGACAAACTTGAACAAACAACCAAACCATACCAACGAAAAATATTGACAAAGAAAATCTAAGTTGATATCTAATATTTCATTGACCATGGTTACAAAACTGATTGTTGTAATAATATAATGTCAGCCAGAAGACTTTGCAAGAGTTAGGTCAGTTATTAGTAGGGAGGAGTCTCTAGTAATTACAGACCGAACTCTTGAAAAGTTGTAATCATTTAAAGTTTTCACATATCACTGATTTAATTATACGCGGAAAGTGTTCTTTGTACCTTGTGCTCCAAAAACAATACAAATACCGAATATAATTGTAACGTCATTTGTCAAGTATACACAATTATATTAGGACTAATGCAGTTGCCCCTAAATTCGGAATCGTTGTTTGTTTGCTAAGTGTACGCCGTTTCATCTGACGTCACCATCTGACGCCAGGGAGTCGCCTCAACGAAAGCCTGGACAGAATTAATCGATACGTTCAGTATATAACCGAGCCTATCGATACAACTTTTATTGCGATGCTACTTAAGTTAGTTCGTGTAGAATTGTTTTATTACGAAGTAATATTTGTTGTCTTTTGCGTGTATATTATTTAACTTTACATCGTATACATCGGATTTAATTTTACTTTCCGATTTCTTAGAAAAGTTTTTTATTGATCCGATATCATCCAAGGGATTAGAATGATAACAATGCAATTATCTAGAGTACTATTGAGACGTAGTTTAACAATGATTGTATTTAAAAAACGCTTTTCTTATTTCTATAGCAGCATTAAGAAAAACTGATTAATTTGTCATATCGAAAATGGAAACCGTTGGGAGAGACCTATACGTTCATTAGTGGCCGTGTTCGAGATAAGATGATGCGCGTAGCGTAATTTACAATGATAAAATTAAATGTAAATTACAGATGATACACAGTGAGTTAAATATCTTCGTTCAAATTGCAAAATATTCTACGGCACAATTAGCAAATTGTAAGTTTGAAACGAGGTAAAAATAGTAAAAAAAAATCATTCTTATTCCTCAAGAATCAGAAGAAGAATTAAATAAATAAACGAAAAATTTCTGCAGGATGATCTTAATTAGACACTCGGCACATAATTAGGTAGGTAAGTTAGAACTAATCAACTAAGTTATTGAAGACAGTTCAGTGTAGCACGCCATGGTCATCAGGTTGATTAGAGGTTACCGCACGATCTCGTTCGAGGCTGCGAGCCTCCTCGCCGGATCGAGGCCATTGCGCCTAGAAGCGGCGCTCCTGGCGTCGCTCTATCGTTGGTGCCAGGAGGCGCTAGCTCGGGGCGAAGGACCTGTTCTTGCCGCTCTCGAGGCGGCAAGGTCCGAGCTCCACTAGGTCGTAGTGGCGAATTGGTAGAAGCGACTTGTGCGCCACAGTGCCGGGCACGCCACGATCGTGGCGGTAAGTCCCGTGTTTGAAGAGTGGCTGGAGAGGCGGCATGGCGCCCTTACCTTCCAGCTGACACAGGTAATGACTGGCCATGGTTGTTTTAGCCAGTTCCTTTGTCGTATAGGCCGGCAAGAGACGCCTGGTTGTCACCACTGCGGCGCTTGCCGCGACGTTGTTGTGGACACAGCGCTGCACACTTTGGTGGATTGCCCCGCCTGGGCATCGCAGCGCCGTGAGTTGATCACGGCATTCGGATTGGTTGCTCTCTCGCTCCCGGCCGTAGTTCAGTCTATGGTCCGGAGAGAGAGGTCGTGGAACGCCGTCGCCTCCTTCTGTGAGAAAGTGATTTCCATCAAGGAGGTGACGGAGCGGAAGAGGGACCGCTTAAACTCTCCCGGGCGCCGGAGGGCGCGGGATGACCGCCAGCTACCCTGAGGTTTGACCTGAGAGTGGTGGGCTTCGTGGGCCTGCCCGCCATCCGATCAGAACCAGGTCCGAGAGGCGGCGTGCGTGTTCCAACGCGCGCCTCTGTGCCGAGTCCGTCTCCCCTCTAGAGGGGAGACAGTAGGGATTAAAAGTGAGTGAGTGCCTAATGGCCTCTTCGTCTAGTGGCCTGCCGTTTCATGCGACGGGCCGAAATCTCGGCGGGGTCGCGACCGCATGTGCAAGTGATTCGCGCGGCCCCGTCGATAGCGCTCTTGTCGAGGAACACCGTGGTAGGTTTAGTCGGTATTCCGGGCGGTCCATTGTCATCATTTCAACATGTTTCATTTCTGTGGTCCTTAAAAAATGTGCAGCGGAGTTGTCTCCCACGCTTACGCGCCTATACCGGACGTCTTACGCCGCAGGCATTGTGCCTGAGGCTTGGAAGGAGGCGAACGCTCAACCGATTCCCAAAAAGGGGGACCGTTCCGAGCCAAGCAACTATCGTCCCATAGCTATCACCTCGGTGCTCTCCAAGGTGTTCGAGCGGATTATAAACACCCAAATTGTCCGCTACCTGGAGGATCAATCGTTGATCAATGATCGCCAATACGGCTTTCGGGCTAAACGATCAACGGGTGATCTTCTAGCGTTCGTCACGCACCTCTGGGGTGAAGCTATGGACAAGCACGGCGAGTCTTTGGCTATCAGCCTTGACATAGCCAAAGCTTTCGACAGAGTCTGGCACCGGTCTCTTCTTTCCAAGCTTCCGGCCTATGGCTTGCCCCCTCAACTGTGCACCTGGATTGCAAGTTTCCTGCAGAAGCGTCGTATTCGGGTCCTTTTAGACGGTTGCGCTTCCAAATTTATGCAGGTCAATGCAGGAGTGCCTCAGGGTTCTGTCTTATCACCAGGTGGAGTGTGGTCATTTTGACGAGCAAAATAAAAAAAAATAAAAATCCCTGCCCGCCCAGGTAAAAAAAAGACAGTTCAGTGTTCCTCGATTATAAAAATCAGTTTATAGTTCACTGAATTGGAATATGAGGGTGTAGGAGCCCGGTAAACAGGATAAGCTCGCACATAATTAATGTGTTGAGTGTAGACAAACAGTTGGCGTAATACGCGAATAAGTGCGATAGCTCTCTCTGTCTGACCCGCCAATATCGAAACGTAATATTGTTTTATGTTTATATTACGAGATAGGTCTCTCTCTCTATGGTCGGTTCCTCATGTCTGAGGATCGTGATCATAATTGGATAATCCACACTTGGATCGAACGATTTGCCTCCATCGGTTTCTGTTCATGGCACGAGATAGATAGGTAACGGTTATGTATAGAATCATGTTTATGATTAGAACATTTCTGACGTCTTTAAAGCCTATAATCTTTATATCCATAATATTGTAGAAACTCGTTCCTTATACCCTAAATAATCATATTTTCAAAATTGATTATAACTGGCCAGTCTCTCATACATTAAAATTTTTTCGCTGTACTTTCTGAGTGCCCTGGTAATATAATAAAAATAAAATAAAAATAGCTTTACGATGAGTAGAGCCCTCATGAGGGGAAAAGTCATACCCACTCTTTGCAATCACCAATTGTTTTTAATATAGCACAAATAAACTTATTTCTTCCTTTTTCTTATGTGAGTTGCTATGTGGTATGATTACATAATTTTAATGGCAGTCCACAATAAAATATACAACATTATATGTATCTATCAGCATTATGCGATACTTAAAACTTAAAACCGAAATACTATTTAAAAGAGTACTACTACTACACGTAGGTAAAGGTAGTTGTTGCTTTATAATGTTACTGAAACATTATTTCTTTGATATCGCAGTATTGTGTATGAACTAGCGTTACCAATTCACCGCACACCACGACAAACGAATATCGCATACCTGCCTACCGCCTCTCGTAACACGATTCGTCTTGCTACTTACACTACAGAATAAATAGTACCTACTTACACTCTTTATAATTATCGCCGTATAGGAAATAACATTTTCTTTGACAGTTTCTATTTTCTTTTTCATAGCTATATTGTTCTCGGTGGGTGGTCTATCGCATAAAGGGATGAGCAGCTATTTGGCGCAGACATGGTTCAATATCTGATTATTTTATTGTGTATGCTATTTCAATCAGTTTTAATGTGCCTTGGATGTCACATTCGTGTGAAATAGACATACGATCTAACCAAGATATTTAATAAGATGTTAGAGCTACGATGGATGATATTGGACAGAACTATAGAATGACTGCACGCATGGCGTAGTGGTTTAAGTGGTCGCCTCGCCACTGCAAATGCGTGCGTGGACCGTCATTCGAATCCCACGCGGTGCAAAAATGTTGTGGTCCAGAAATAATTGTTCCAACTCTTGATGTTCTTTGTTTGAATGTTTGTAAAGTCGCACGTGACTCTGTAATTACATAGATGGAGTTGTCTTTTAATTAAAAGCTGTCAAATTTTGGCAATACTTATATTCGCCAATAGAAAGAGCTAAATATATACATAGACTGTATGAGTTGTATTATATAATATAACCGTCTACGGAAACGGCAGAACGATACAAAGGATTTCGTGTGATGTCCTGTATTAGCATATAGAGGGAACATGTGGATAGGATAATCTACCAGTACCCTCTATATGGTAATTAAATAGTAATCAAAAAGGGAAGATACTAGTGGTTCAATACTTTTGAATGTTCTGCAGTTTATTTAAAAATAGAACGGTGCTCGATATTTTCCTGTAGTTTACATAACCGCCCGCAGGATTATCCCCGAGGTTTACGTCCACCTGCTTTCTACATACGTTTAATATTTAAAGAGCGACTAAAACCTTTCTAAGAACAAAGGCGAATATAAAGCTGGCTTTTAAGTTTGTTGACATGCTTATTTTCTTATATATGTATAACCTAATGTGTTTCCAGTTAAAAGGTCCAGGCTAATTATGCGTAGGTGTACTACCCCTATATTATTTTACCCCTTTATTTTATTAACTAGGTCTCTTCTCCCTAGCCTTTATTATTCCTAAGTCACTTGGGGTCGGCTTTCTAGTCTAACCGGATTTGACTGGATAGGTATCAGTTTTTACACGGAGCGGCTGCCATCTGACCTCCGCAACCCGAAGGCTAACGATACCCTAAGGCTAGACCAGTGGTAGGATATTAGAGGGCACTGACTTCCCAGTAACGACTGCCATAGATGTTTATGGCAGCCGGGACCGATGACTTAACGTGCTCTCCGAGGCACGGAGCAGGTGATAATTGGCAATCAATACGCACATAATTTCGAAAAGTCATATAACTTCCGAAAGTCAGAGGTGCGCGACGTGGGTTCGAACACGAGACCCTCTGCATTGCAGTCTGTTGGTCTCTCCACTGAGCTATCGCTGCGGCTAGGTAACCCTAATTAATAAAATAAATATAAAATGATAACATATTTACGTCCTTTAATATTTTTATATATAGACCTGCCTCAGCTATTTTAGCTCTCTAGTGGCAGTATATTTAAAAGTATTTGTTCCGAATTGCTTCTGATGCTTTTAGTTGCGAAACATATCAATAAACACATATGTCCTCATAAGCGCAATTACTCTTATTGACCTTAGTTATGATGAGTGCGACTGATCATTTAAAAGAATAGTATACAATTATGAAAAGTATATTGTATGCTTACAGTACCTACATGCTTTACCTACATACTACCTTCACTGTTAAACATCAGGTTTGATACAATGTCGTAGGTCTAATAGCTGTAGGTTCCCAGGTCGTTAGATCTATTAATGTAACTTTGTTTTCCCTCGCTTGAACATTCATAATATGACGCATATACGAGTATATTTTTGTCTTTGCTTACATTTTCATATTTGAAAATGACATACATCATAAGGCAGTTTTCTCGATGTTTAGTTCTTTTGGAATCATCATAACACATTTATAAGAAATTTATTTGGAGTACATAGAAGTCATTGGTCGTCTATAGCTAAGAACATGTGACTGACACTCTTCTGAAAGATTAATCACCTACATGTCAAAGTCAAACTCATACCAAGTGTTATGATTGGTTGTTGGTACTTAATTTAGTCAGCCAATGCCACTTGACATGCGTTTGTTAACCAATTTTTGTGATGATCTGCTCTTCAGAATTCAAATGTATGTTTAGACTGTCTGGAAAATAAAATAATCTCGCGCTTATCACATTAATTCGATGACCAGCATAATATATTATAATTTATAATATGATCGAATATAATATACTAAATATTGCATACTTACTACTCATCGTTGTGTGCACGTGTCTTTGTGTGAGTGTCTTCGCACTTTGTATCGAACGGGCCATTAGTAATGCTTAATTTGCGCTTTGCGTGTCGTTACGTGTCAACTAATATATCACTGTGTATATGTTATGCCCAGCAAGTGTACAAATGTATGATAAATACAAATGTACCGCATCGTATGTATTTGAACAACATCGTGCTGGTAGGCGTTCAGCACAAAGGGCCTTCTTTATAGAACTGAATACGAGATGAAATGTAACCAGAAACCAGTATCGAAATAACAGCAGCACTATTAACACTTCATAAACGTGTGTAATATGGTTGTTTAGAAAACAAATCATATAACTACAAAATAATCATATATTAATTATTGTCATACTTCTAAAGCATTAGAATCTTGAACTTTATAATTGTATCTTAAGACATATAGAATTAAATGGTAAGTTATTTTGCTCGCTAAAACACATGAAAGAATTCATCATTTTGATAGCGTACGTATTCGTTTGATATTTCATCCGAGAAAGTCTGCTTATTCATGAAAATTTGTTCAGTAGTCTGCATTCATCGGCTCTTTAGAGTTACAAGAAAAATTCTCAAAGATCTTTAAACTTTGTATTACAAGCATTTAAGTCATATATCTTCGATATAATTGCAAAGATTTGCAAAAAAACAATTGCGCAAATATTTGCCACCGAGCTTTTATTTGTTTTTATAAACTGTTATCTCACTCTGTTGTGTTGCTACGTGAATTAACAATATGTCTGGTCAGTTAAGAGTTTGTTCGAACTTTACTAGATTGCCAATTTGATTTGTAGGTTTGTTCACCGTGGTACCATTAGATAGTACCACTGTAGCGGAGGCCCTTTACAAACAAGGATGTTCGTTGGCTGGCTGCTGCACTGAATTGCTTACACAGCAAACTGAACTAACCACTAACTATTTAATCACTTGTCGACACTGCACAGTGTGCACTCTACACGACAGCCATGTGTTTGTGTAGTAGGTATTTAATTCTTTATGTATGTATGGGTGTGTGGTAGTCTAAGGTTCAATGTTCATATGTGTCTTTAATATAAGCTTTTTCTTTTTCTGTAAACGCATAATTTTGATTTTTAGTACAGATAAATTTAAACAAATATACCTTAGATACATGTTCTCAGATGATATTCGGGGAACATGTATCTGCCGAAACTGTTTATTTATTTATAATAGGTACACAAATAGATTAGTCTTAATATGGTAAGTAGTAATAGTGAACATAATATATAAACCGGACAGTAATCCTAAAGTAGTGTACACAACATGTACATATTAGAGCAGATTACTCATGCAAAACAAAAACACATGTTTACATGGCTTCTTTAATATAATTGATTACCGAAATGTATAACTTATCTACCTTATAATAAATTCTAAATAATATTGACGATATTGTAAGAGTGTTTCTATTCCATTGAAGAATTCATATTTGAATGTTCATGTTAATTTTGTTACTTATTTTCAAAGAGCGTCAAATCAAAGATGTGGGTGGTAATTATTAAATTTAGTGAGCCATAGAGCAATAATTTTTAAAAATTACAACTGTAAAATGATTTTCATATGTAGATATATTAAATAATATAATAATAAATAATCCTATATGTAAATTGTCCCACTACTGAACACAGGACTCTTCTCAGTGTGAGGAGATTTAGGCCATGTTGGCTCAGTACGGGTTGACAGAGTTCACATATATTTCACAACATTATGAATAACTCTCAGTTATACAGGTTTCCTAACGAGGATTTCTTCACCGTATAAGCAAGAGATATGTAATAAACTATTTAATACGCACGTAATTTGGCAAAGTTAGAGGCATGCCTTGAGGTCCAACTCAAGACCTCTGCGTGGCAGTCTAACCGTTTCCCGTTAGGATATTGCTGATTGATATAATATGTACTAAAAATTAATGTTACATGTGCTTATACCACATTTAGGCAAATATATTATTGTATATATATATATCTATATATACCTACAAATATTATTGTATATATAATATACTAAAACAGGCATTACTTGCATAATTATTACATATTTTCTAAGGACAGACGAGTCAGAGGCCACCTGGTGGTAAATAGCAATCAAATTCGCAATCAAAATTCAAAACCATGGGCTTTAGCAGTGTCAGCAATCTACACAGCTAAGTTGCTACCAAAGGTACTAGTAACGGCCCGTATTCAATGTTTTACTATGATTATGATTTGTAGAGCCTTAGCTACACTAAACTAAAATGTCAATTAGACATCTGATTAAGCCAACCGTGACCAATTAATCATATTTTGTGAATTAATGATACCCAATTTGTTATTTTAACGCTTATCCGTTAATGCGCATCAGTGCGACAACCCTGAGCTAACTTGCTGATCGATGTACTTTTGCGGTCATTCCGTTAGGGTTCGCTGGTCACACATTTATATACACATACTATGCTCTTGCCAGTTCGGGGGTAAGCAGAGCTTACGAATTTCCACACGGCAAGATTTTTAATTTTAAATCGTACTAAAAGAAAATCCTAGTACTGAAACAATCTTGCTTCACTCTTACGTGTTCCGCAGCCGGCGGTTTTTTTCTATCGGAGAGAAAAGTCCTGCTCTATCCTTTATTGTCCACGGCTGCTCGTGATTACGGTTGCCAAGACTTCTTCCTTCGTGTGCATTGTTTCTTAAGAGTCCTTATTTAATACAATGCTGGCCAAACTGCACAGTCCGCCGTTGCCTGTCTGCAGAACGCCCTATTTATCGTTTTATAAGAGTCACTGACAGCGCGCCACTCCGCCAGACACACCAAAGAACTCACTGCAAATCAGAACAATGCTGAAAAGCTTCTAAATGCACTTGCTAGTATAATAGACATGATAGACAAACAATTGCTTCTGCTGCAGCTCAAAACGTTAAGGAGTTTTGGAATCTTCTTACCAGAAGAACATTTCCAGTAAACAGTTATTTAACTGCGATACTCTCCTACTCGGACTGTTAAAATTGTGGGCATATACATATCTATACCTACACAAAACTCTCACACTGAAACAAATAAAGGTCGTTATTATCACCACAATTGCACTCACACATACATGAGTGCATGACACACAAATGCATAAAACTAATAACGCAGTATGTTTTATCGCATATGTATATAAAGCATCGTCACATTGTTTGTAAGTAGTCAGAGGAGTATCTTTAGCCTGTAAATATTATAAGTGAGCAAGATCATGCTGATACCTTGGTCACTGCACAATTTTTCTCGAGGAACCTTACTCACTGCTGCAATACAACACAGGTTAAAGTGGACCATCGATCATTCCGTGGACCTATTTTCCCAGTCGGGATATAGGTGACAGTTTAAATTGTATTGCGCAATACGCCATTATCTTAAAGAGATTTTAGTGATATAATATGGTATATTATTTGCAAACAATGTTGATAAAATAACCTTTTAAATAAACATATTACAAGATTATAGTTTATTTTATATCAACTGAAACATTTTAATATAAAACTTTACAGCCAACCTAATAGAAAAGTTAATAAAATCTCACATAAAATTTAACACGGCAACTGCGACTTCGTTACATGTCAGATGAAAAGGCTAAGATACTGTAGCCAACTGGCAGTGCTGCAGTCTCACATGGAGTTATATAAAACTAGCTTTAAGTAAAAAGAACATACGTACTCGTAATATGTGTGATTTACTTTATAATATTTTTATATAAAGTAAAGCTTACACTCTGTACGAGACTGTAAGAGAGCCGCGCGCAAACGCATCTTTTTTATATTGTCAGCTATTAACAACTTAACGACATCGACTTCATAGAAAAGTATTTATAATTAATAAATCAATACATCATGTTCAGCAATGCTTTTGATTCCCGAACGCACGAAATGTAGGGTACTAACATTTTCAGTGCCCGCACCGCATTAGAGTCGGCAATAGTGTCACTTATAAAGTAGGTCTAAATCAAACCTGGTGAAAATCTCTCGAAGTTTGCAGTGGTAAATGTTCGTGCATACGACCTTAGGCTCTACAGCCCATAGATTGCTACGGGTTAAAGTATATATAAAAAATAACATATTATTGGACCCATTCATCCCGCGGTATAAGTTTACGCGTGGTTAAAGTCCGGGTTTTGAAATTTTAATTGGGCTAAGTATGTGAAATTCGTCATAACAACATAATCTGCAAAGTATGCCTTATAGGCAATAGGATTTCTGTCGTGGGAAGAAAAATATAGCTGACAAAATGTACATAGTTGTAGTATAAACCTAATTACTCCTTCGGGTACAAAACAGGCGGATATTCATATATATACCTATTTTATTGTTAAAACACATATTAGTTTTACGTTTATATCTTTGCAGGGTTAAACAGAAGTGTGTTATAATACTGGTTTTAGTATTAACGATGAAACTCACAGTAATATTTCTCGCCCGTGCCGCACGGTCAGTCTGGTAGAATTTTATTTCAATAACAATATCAAATGTAACATTTTAATACGCGACTTTTATTACTTACAATAAAATGTCGCATAAAATTCAGCAGAACAACTGCGACGATATTGTACGTAGTGGTATTGTGGGAACGTCAGGTGAATGCAGTGAATCCGACCACCCATCGCCGTCGTCAGCACCCGGCGCCGGTATATTGTTGACGTTGGCTGTCCCGTGGCTGACGTAATATTGACGTACAAATACGGCAATGCTTTAAACACCAGGCATATTACAGGATTGATGATAACGACTTTTTTATGTTCGTATAGACAATGTTTAAAGATACTGATGAGGAGGATGTGATCGTTTACGATATACTAAATTAATCGGCGTGTAGATATCTAGGAGGCCGTAAGAACATTTTAACACTGCCTCGTTTGTCCAGAAGTTTATGTTTAGGCTGCTTAGGATCCCAAGTTAGACCCGAAGTAATATTGGATGCCTCTATCCAGAAGGCCTATTTCCTTAATAAAATTTGTTCAAAAGAGAGTACCGATTTAGTCTAATTACCATCAAAACTGTAAAAATATTCAATTAATGTTTATTTTTATATATATTTTAAAGTAGAAGAATGTGTTGCAATTGTGATATTTATGACAGTAAAACTAGATTGGCACTTTATTCTGAATAGTTTTACGAGAATTGGTCCTCAGATATTCTTAGAAGCAATTTTCTTTGTAGAAAAATGGTACTTCGGTCACTATCATAACAATTCTGTAGATAAATATTTATCAAAAGAAAATAACATTGAATGTTATTTTAGATATAGCTTTACGTTTTCGGTTTTCATTAAACTGTAACACTTTTGGAGCAAAAGCAACGTCTAACCGTTTTTATCGCTATTTTCAATGTTGCTACTGAATATTTTAATTTCCTGGACGAGAAAGATAAAGCACAAAGATATATATTCATAAAAGATTGAGGCGCACCAGTTCTGGAATACGAACGCTTTAAAAATACTAAGAAGCTCTGCGAATATTTTTCATAAATTATTCTGCTGCTCGCATACGCATATGTTTTATGGAGTTAAAAATAAATACGTGTGGAATTTAATTAGTAAAGCTACTACACAAAAATAGTTAATTATCTTTTCCTACTTTGAATTTGTTCTTCTTTTAATGGATCAAACTCGAATAGAATGTACAATAAATTATATACAGACTAAGATTAGAGGTAGGATGTAGCAGCAATATCTCCTGTCGCCATTTGAAAACAACTCACTGTAATTGGTCGTCAATTAGAATAGATTAAGATAAATATTATCTTTGATTTATTTCTTACTTAATATTATAATTTTGTACGTAATATTAAAGTATTGCCATACAAAGAAATGCAAGAAACTTAATTTAAAATACGGTCGTAATGTTCAATAGTCACCTGTCCATTGAGGGATTTATATCGATTAAGCTGATCTGACGGTTTTTTTCGCTAGTCGTTGCATTTCAGTCAGAGACAAGTTTAATTAACTTTCTCCTTAGACTTTTATTTAATCGCCAAGAGTCAGCTACGTTAGTGCTTTTAAAACGTTCATAGTAAAACCAAGGAACCTGTTCAAATGGCTAATTTAATAAAGTGGACAGGCAGGAAGACGAGGCCGGATTATTAGCATATTAGTTAACATAGTATTACCGTTTGAAGATACAGTCAGTTTAGTAGGTATTTAGTAACATATATCGTAGGTACTGCTTGCGTGGAGTTGTTCGTAACATTTTATGGTAGGTATTATACTCATCGATAGAGCGGGTTCTGCCGCAAGGAGCTGCGGTAGAACCCACTCTATCAATTATAATAATCTATATAATATAATAATCTATATAATATAATATAAAAAATATCTAAAAATTTTTTAATATGTACATATAATCACAATTCTTTAAAAATGACTTATTCCTAAAATATTATAAAACAAAGAAAAAGAAAACTAAAACCCTCTAATAGGCGTCATAAAATTCCTCCGCATCACAGTCGACCGGTAGTGTGCCCAGAAGACTGGCAGCATTGCCACGTTGAATGGCAATGCTTATTCTTTCTGCAAAATAAAGCCCAGCCCTCTGGTCACGGGAAGCGTCGACTAACCTTTTTGCTATGTCTCTGTAGAGCGCACGAGCACTGGGACCCCATGACCCTAGCGTTTCGACCCCAAACGGCTCAAAAACATAATCCCCTACCAGGTTTTTGTATTTGCGCCGTTTGAGAGTCTCCGCAGATGCAGCAGCAGCACCAGCACAACCCGCAGTGCTGGGAAGATGTGATGGCGCAAGGGTGTCGACACACGTTGCGTCCCACACCAAGGGCCTACCCATCTTCCAAGGCATCAATGACATACCGTCCGGTCTCTTCCCATCGTCACGCGCCAAGCCATTAGGTTCGAGATGAGCTGGCACGCCGGCGGTGACAAGAGCACGACGGATAATGTCGTTAAGATTGGCGTGCCGCGAAAAACGACCGGCACTCCTGCTACATGATAGGCCATGGTGGCCAAGGCCATCGACGGCTTCCCCACAGTGACATCGATGCGGAGAAACACATGGAGCACCTAAACGAAGGCAAGAAGCGATGCGGAACGTTGTATCGTCCAACATAGTGCCTATGTTGGAAGAAGGGAGTGCTTGGAGCCAAAGACCCGATTCCCACTCCCCCACAGCCAATAAACGGGCACGCTCAGCAACATTAAGAGATGTGTTTATGAGATGTTCTCTCACCATGTTGCAGAGCGGCCCATCCCACCGACTCTGAGAGAATAGATCGGATGGCAAATCAGAGCTTGGACAGATCATTTTCCAAGCGTTTACTGCGTCGGACTTGCACGACACTTCAGAATTAACCAGTGTGGGAGCTAAAATTTTCCTGGTCAATTCTTCAGTGCAGTGGACCGAAGACAGGAACGCCGGTAAACTGACATCACTAATTTTGCGAACGCCGAGGCCACCCAAGCGAACTGGTAGGGTTGCCTGGAGCCACACTCGGTCGTTCATGGCCAAATTTAAAATTTTACTAAGTGTATGCCGAATAGTATCGTCGATTTTTTCCAAAAGTATTAAATGCTTCCAAAATTGAGAGGATCGGAGGGCATGTGTGAATTTAGGAACGAAGAGGCAATAACGAATGATTGTATAAGCAGAATGAATATTAATTTTGAGTAGTCGGTCTGAAACTTCACAAAAATTTTGGATCTTTTCATCTATAAACGACTCGAATGCCTCCTCCAATACAGGAGACCCAAGAAGGCGAAAAGAATCTTTTTCAATAATTTTGATGTTTGGAGCCAACGAATTGAATTTTGATAGGGCCCAAGACTTATCTATTTTATCGTTAATAAAAATTTCACATTTGTTTGAATTTAGTTCTAAACCAATCGAATTAAATTTATTTTTTAAAAGTTTCAAATCTTGTAAAACAGTTTCTATGTCACCTCCTAGGGTCCCATCATCTAGGTACCAGATGTTAAATTTTGAATTTAGTTGAATTATAATTATTAGAATAAAATGTGTATATGTACACTGTAGCCCTTAAATATTTTTTTTTTATAGATGGCTTCATGGTGACAAACAGATGCTTATCTCTTCTATTCATCATCATCATCAGGCTATGATAGTCCACTGCTGGACATAGCCCTCCCCCAAAGAGCGCCATAGCGCCCTGTCTTCAGCTTACCGCATCCAGCATCTGCCTGCAGTCTTTCGCAAATCGTCATCCCACCTGGTCGGAGGGCGTCCTACACTACGTTTGCCGAGTCGCGGTCTCCACTCAAGAACACGCTTACCCCAGCGGTTGTCTGTTCTTCGCGCGATATGGCCAGCCCACTGCCACTTCAGCTTGCTAATTCTCTGGGCTATGTCGATGACTTTGGTTCTATGTCGGATGTATTCGTTACGAATCCTATCCTTTAGAGAAACTCCGAGCATAGCTCTCTCCATAGCTCGCTGAGCGACTTTGAACTGGTGGACCAACCCTACCGTGAGTGTCCATGTCTCGGCTCCGTAGGTCATGACGGGTAGCACGCACTGGTTGAAAACTTTCGTTTTCAAGCATTGCGGTATGGATGACGAGAAGACTCGGCGTAGTTTCCCAAACGCTGCCCAGCCCAGCTGGATCCTTCTCCTGGCCTCCCTCTCGAAACTGTTTTTACCTAACTGCAGAATCTGCCCGAGGTAAGTGTATTCGGAAACGATTTCGAGAGGGTGACCATGTACGACGATCGGTCCTGGATCAATGTGGCCATTGATCATGACTTTGGTTTTATCCAAATTCATGCCAAGACCGATACGCCGCGACGCTGCAGCTAGGCCGTCTAGCATCCGGTTCAGCTCCTCTAGCGACTCCGCCAGTAAGACTATGTCATCTGCGAATCGCAGGTGTGATAAGTAGTCGCCGTTTATGTTAATGCCCTTTCCTTTCCAGTCCAGAGTTTTAAACATATCTTCCAACGCGCTAGTGAACAATTTCGGGGACATAACATCCCCTTGTCTCACTCCTCTGCGCAATTGGATGGGTTTAGACTGCTGGCCCTGTACTTGGACACTCATGGTGGCGGCTTCGTACAGACATCTCAGCACCTCGATATAACGATAGTCTACTTGGCATCGCTGTAGGGATTCCAGAACAGCCCAGGTCTCAACAGAGTCAAAGGCCTTCTCATAGTCCACAAAGGCCAGACACAGGGGCTGATTATACTCCTCGGACTTCTGTATAATCTGCCTCACTGTGTGAATGTGGTCTATGGTGCCATATCCTCCGCGAAACCCGGCCTGTTCCGGCGGCTGAAACTCGTCGAGTCTTCTGGCGAGACGGTTCGTGACCACTCGTGAGAACAGCTTATAGACATGGCTTCTATTACTAAGTGGTTATAGACGATGGCGTATATATACATAATACTAGCTGTGCCCGCGGTCTCACCCGCGTCATTGGTGTTTGTGGTTACTGCGCCGCTCCCGTGAGCCGTAGCGTGATGTTATATAGCCTATGTCCTTCTCAGGGTCTCAGGATATGTTCATTCCAAATTTCATCTAAATCTGTTCAGCGGATTGAGCGTGAAAAGGTAACAGACAGACAGATAGACCGACCGACAGACAGAGTTACTTTCGCATTTATAATATTACTAGCTTTGCGCGCGGCTTCGCCTGCATAGTATCTACATCAATAAAAAGTAGCCTATGTCCATCCCCAGGGTTTAAACTACATCTGTATCAACTTTCATCTAAATCGGTTGAGTGGTTTAGCCGTGCAAAGGTAACAGACAGACAGACAGACAGATACACAGACAGAGTTACTTTCGAATTTATAATATTAGTAAGGATTAGTAAGGAAGTAAGGACTAGTAAGGATATGGCGAAAGCATATTTATGCTCTCTTTAAAATCTCAAGCTGTAATCGCAATTCAAACTCTAAACATTTCGTTTTACTTTTCTGCCAGCTTTACTGGTATTTGGGATGTTCTTTCTTTTCTTTCTTTAGTCGGTGTTCATCCAATTTGGCAATATTACGCTTCCGCCGCCTTTATGAATTTTCCACTCCACCAGATCTATCGTCATGTGCACACAGATTTTACTCATTTATTTGGCTACTAGTATAGTATTATATTATCTGTGACTTGGCGAAATCGTCGATCCAATCGATGTCGGCTTGACCCAAATATTTATATTAATTTATATTTCCTTTCGACTTTATGTAATGTATTATTACTTTTGTAGCTTATTGTCTGTCCTTTATGCTAAATCATATATCGGTATCAATATCGGATCACTATTTGTATTCAGTGTTTGCTCAAAACAAGCCCGGCTCGATAGTAATGAATAAAACTTCATCGTATAAAGCGGGACTATACAAATCCAAAGTTGAATAAAACGGACGACCGCTATTCAATATGTGGGTCCAATAATAAAATATAATTGCTAGGACTCTGTGTTTTGTTGTATTGTACTTTAAAATGTTGATTTGTTTCTGTGTGTCAGATTTTTTCATAATGTGTATGGTACTTGTTAAATATTAAGTACCTACTAGATTTTGCCCGTGGCTTCGCTCGCGTAAATGTCAATTTGTCAATTTTGAATCCCTTGGGCATAGTATTTTTTTTTTGTATGAAAGGTACGTTATGTCTTTTTCTGTATCCCTGACAACGTGAGTGCAAAAGTTCATGATGATCGGTCGAGTAGTTAAGGAGTGCAAGCGTTATCACCCAAACAAACTTACATTCGCATTTATGATACTAGTTAGAATAAGAGATTATTTTAGATTTCATAAACTTTAATGCGTTATATATACGTTTTCGAGGCATAAAAGTCGATCGACCTCACAAGATGGCTTTTATTCTAAACAGAATCATACGTTTGCACGTCACATGTGTTTGATACGACTTAATCCGTATGAAATCATCAATTAACGTCAATCGGCAAAGAAATAAGGTTATTGATAATTATAATTATAATAAGGATTTTCAATTAGGTACTTAGAGTTTTACAGAAAACGTCGGGGAACTTTAATTGGTCTGAAATAAAAACCTAATTAATTACAATTATTAATTAGAAAAACTTGTAATTACCATATAATTAATAACCAGCGCAAGCTTGAAAAATAATATCTACATAAAAATTATTATTATTTTAACTCTACCGCATCATGCCTCGCCGTCGATTTCGTGGCATATGTTAGTGCTTATGTTTGCGTGCGACTGTAAGGCTGTGTGACTTCGATTCCGGGTTGGGTAACGTATTAAAGCAGCGATAGCCTAGTGGGCAACCCTTGGACTGCCACGCAGAGGTCTCGAGTTCGAACCCAAGGCGCGCATCTCTGACTTTTCGAAGTTATATGCGTATTAAATAGTTAATTATCGCTTGCTTTAACGGTAAAGGAAAACATCGTGAGGAAACCTGCATGTCTGAGAGTTCTCCATAATGTTCTCGAAGATATGTGAATTCTGCCAACCCACACTAGGCCAGCGTAGTGGACTAGGGTCTAACCCTTCTCATAGTGAGAAGAGGCCCGTGCCCAGCAGTGGGACAGTTTAATACAGGGCTGATATTATTATATATATTATATAACGTATTACAGATTTTACTAACAGACATTTTAGTAGCAGTATGACTGTGTGTGTGTATGTGTGCACGCAGCAGGGGTAGGCCTCCCACAAGGTGGACCGACGACCTGGTAAAGGACGCGGGAAGCGGTTGGATGCGGGTGGCCCAAGACCGGTCTGTGTGGAAAACCTTGGGGGAGGCTTATGTCCAGCAGTGGACGTCTTTTGGCTGACATGATGATGATGATGATGACTGTGCGTGTTTAATGGCAAAATACCAGAAAAAGTGATGGGAATATGTTATGAATTTAGTTATTCCAACCGGGGATATTTAACCGTCACCTGGGAACATACTTATTGTTGTCTAGCAAAACTCTCTTCTTTGTAATACTTATTTTTAAATATGCTATTTTTGGTTAACTCTGTTATATGGCTATGTTATATAAACTTTTCTGTTGCTGCAGACTTTGAAGACTTTACGTCTAAAATTTTAATATATAATATTTTACGTCTAATATTTTCCATTGAATTAAAAAATCCTGTGTCCCATTTCAGTGTCCCATTTGGGCGCCGTTCTTATTAATACACAGGTGTTCCATTCAGACATATCTGTAAAATTAAACACCCACTCGAATAATCTCCGCAAAAGGAATATCCGTCTATAAAGACATGAACGGTTTGTTACGTTTTAAAACAAGCCAGTGCATAAGTCAATCTCAAGCAGGTTCCATGATAGACCGCCAGGCTGACCTGTCCGTGCCCGTTCCGAACAGCTTATTATTACAAACTTCGAGTTGTATGGAAATTTGGCAACGGGCAGCGAGTGGATTGAAAGCCACGTACCGCGGCCAGACAGCCATTTATTAACTTAAAAGCTTAGGGATTGAGCACCGCCAATTTAGATTGTAAACTATGTATAGTTAAATTTTAAACATACTAGCGCCTCGTGATTATTTACAGAGGTAATAGCTGCGGCACGGACCTCTCCGGCATTTACTACACTTCGACGGTTTTCAATTTACGGCGCAAGTAATCAATCAGCAATGTGATCTACATTTAAATTGAAATCTTCGTCAACTGGCACATTGATTGAAACCGCTTTGTCCTCGGTAAGTTGGCAATACGTTAACTGAACTTTTAATATTACTCGCATCTGTCAACTGTTTATTGGCAATCCTGATCATAAATGAGGTGTTATAACCAAATAAATATTAATAGTTAATAAAAATAATATAATATCAAGCTTGCTATGTTGTACCGTTAGTATACTTAAAGTAGCAGCGCTAACAGGAAAATTTTAAAAACGTAGTATAATTTAAATAGAGCGTCGTTTAAGGAACACTATCTGTAGTCTCATAGCGTCTCAAGCATCGAGTATGTGTTTTATAACACTATAAAAAGTTTAATAGACAGTTGGTGTAGGATCGCGAACTCAAATGAACAAGCCGATCAAATTAACTTAGACACGCCGGTGGACCTTAGGCTATTCTCAAAAAATCGGCCATTTCCGCTATTTTTAGAAACCTGTCCAACAAGTTCGGCTCTGTCTGGAGCCGAATAGCATTTTAGAGGTGAAACGTGTCGGAACGAGATGAACGTACGATTCTAATAAGCAGAAATAGGATGGGAGATCCGCGAAATTCTTTTGAGCTCATATTCATTGTGGCGGGCCGCGGCCTGGTCGCCGAGCCATCGAGCAATGCGCCATGCGGGCGGCCGCGGCGGCACGCGACGACGACGCGGCGCAACACTTGCCACATTGCGCACTATTGGTGTTTGACGTATGTGACTTTTGGGCATGCACATAATTATTCATGAACAACTTTTAGCTAGATCCATTAGAAATATGAAAAAAGACGCGCCACCATAATTATTAGCGTTTTATTGCACCTAACTTATAAATACGCATTTGTGAAATTTCTTTTGTAAATCTTCGGCGATATCATACTAATAACTTTTGTTTAATTTATACGTTTTAGAGCACTGCTACGCAGGCCTTTTTTGCTTGTTTTATTTTCACAAAGAAGAACTAAAGAACGACGCGAGTAGGAGTTTCAAGTAAGTATTGGTTTTGTATTAAGGACGACAATTATTTGATACATTTTATTATCTTAGAAATAAACGCCGATTCTTAAGGTTTTAGGCAATTATAACATATGGCCATAAAATAGAAACCTATTATTAAACACACCGGAACAATCTAAGCCACGTTATTTGGCAATGCCAAAGAAGGCCCACTCACCGTCGACTTTCACTCCATAGCCACTCGTGAAAAAATGTACCGACCTTTCTAGAGACGGGGACTATAGATTAGTTAATTATGAAGAATTGTATGTTCTTAGCGTCGCATTTAATTACTAAAGTATAGTGCCTTGAGAGTATATAATAATAGTGGAGAAAAGATCATACCGATATAAAACTAAAAAAATATATAAATACAATGATTAAAATAAACACGTGAAAGAGTAAGATGATGCTTATTATGCAACAATATAATATAATAATTATGACATCATCATAAAACTGTTATGTAATCATGTTTATGAGCTTAGATATATACCTAAATATATTCATTGATACATTATACCTACTGTTACTGATTTAATTTATTTTTTTTCTGACTGACGTTGAAATTATAAACGAACAGGCATTAGTTTTTATTAAATATTATTAATAAATAATAGCAATATTTGCAGATAGATATGAAATTTCTGTATCAAAATTAAAAAAATACATCTTTTTTATTTTAGGCAAATTGTACTTTAAATAGTCGCGATTGCAGAGTACTACACTATCTGTCGTATAAACGTTGGTCTATGCATATCTGTGCTGTGGAGTATTGTGTCGCAACTCAAGCTGGTTTCTAATGACGTGACACGCGGTGGCTCCGCTGCCTACGGCTAACGGTGCTTAAGGTACGAGTCGAAGGTAATGATCTCCGTACTACATACTGCGTACTCGTCCGGATAATGCCCACTACTATAAACAACTGACATTAAACAAACTTATTAGTGCGTAGTGGTTCAAGTAGTCGCCTCGGCATTGACGCCGCGTTGAGTGTGGGTTCGATCCCCAAACTTGACAACAATTTTTGCAATCCACAAATAGATGTTCCTAGTCCGGGTCTTCATTGAGTTTGTTAGTATAGTCCTCCGTGACTCAGGAATTATTCTTAGTATAATTCTTCTTCTAGTATTATTCTTAGTATGCTTTTAACACATTTAAAAAACAATTAATGCAGAGCTGTCTTTTAAATGTGTTAAAAAGTACATAAAGCAAATTGCCAGTAACAAAATTACGATAGTGTTGAGAGCGAGGCCGTTAAGCAATTTAAATTACGGATCAATTGTTCGAATCTCGCTGAGGATTTCTCGTTGACACGCCTCAATTATCGGGTTATAATTGCTTCGAAATTGGATAAAGGTGTTCATCCATCACGTAAACTGTATATGGTTTACGACCTATCATGCTTAAACCAAATGGTAATATAAAGTGTATTAGGCGTTCATTTATATTTCATTGTTATTTATAAAACCAATAGGAACCAATGAGCCTTTTATCACAGGAAAACATTAAAACAACTATTAAAAAGTAAACCATACGCTTACAACTATATCTGAACACCTATTTTTATCTTGTTTGTGTATCGAACCTATAATACTTGGAGCAGCGAAAGAATGACCACTGATGGCTATCCGTGAAGTTAAAAGACATAATATAAGTAATATATTAGTTATTACTAAAAGGTAATATTACAAAAAATTACACAATACTAAGCATTACGATGAATAAGTAGTAACATATACACAGCAGTGTCTTCGCTATGAAAAATTTATTATAGAGGAAATTATCTTCGAAGCCATTTAGTCAGAAAGGAAATTGAATATCTGAGATCGATCTACCAAAGTTTAAGGAAGACTTTTTGCTAAGAGCTAGATTCAGATAAAAATGAATAAAACCTAACCCACTGTAGACTCTGTTCGGATTTTTAAGAGTACTTAAGTATAAGATTATATCCAAGGAAATCTACTGTGAATCAAAAGACACTATAATTCCAATTAGTAATATAATATTTCCCCGAGGGGTATGCAGAGACTACGGATTTCCATTTGCTACGATCCTTACACACTTTTCTGGCTTCATTCACTTTCATTACCTACATTTCTCATAAACGCTCGCTGGTTTAGTGTGCTTTTGAATGTAGGTAAATATAGTAAAAACTAAAATCTTTATTTGTATAATGTCACTTAGTGTAAAGGCTTATTGTTAATTTCGCACGAATCTATTCGCAAGAGTTGTGCAAAACGACGTTTTTTGAAAATAATATTTTTATAAGTGTCGATTCGAAAACATGCATACCTACAATTTGAAAGAGAAACGAAACGATCTAAAAGAAAAGGTAAATTTCGCAATGAAGTATCTTGTTACTTTTCGATGCATACGTGGTAATGTTAATGTGAGTTATCACACACACTCACACACATATATCCGATAGGATAAGCATCTCAATACAACATTTTCTCAGCTAAAATTTTAAATTCACTAGTGCTAACTACTGTAGTCGTCTATCGGACCTAGTGTCAGACTACGTGCTATTACTGAATGCTTGACAGAAAACTTAGTAACTCTTTGCTCGAGATTGAAACCCGAAACTCATAATTATATTCAATATCGTTGCACTTATTCTATGTAAAAAGTAATTTTGAACGTTGCTACTTCAAAAGAGGACATACCAACTGTTGTGTCTATACTATTGGTCATGATTCCGTTTGACGTAAGTGTCAAATATTTAGCAATGGCTTGCAGATTGATTTGATGCATATGCGTCAGCAACGCTTTTCTGAGATCTTATAAACAGAAAACGCACTAAATTTAAACCATGATAACATGTACGTACCTATCATGTTAAAGAGATTGAATCCCTACATCATATTACTAGGTTTTGCCTTCGACCAGGAAAAAAGTATTGTTCCAGATAACAGCACTTTTTCTAGATGCAAGTTGTTCTTTTCTCTACTTCTGTCAGCGTGAATGCGAAATTTGAGGATGATGAGTCGAGTAGTTAAGGCGTAAAAGCTTAAAAAACAAACAAACTCACATTCGTCATTATATTACAAGTAAGGATTGTTAGATTAGTTAACCAAACACAATAAAATGCGTAGCAAGATGAATCGGGTTGTATCCAAATAATAAGAACCCAACTCATCAAGATATTGGTAAATAGTAAAAAGCAATATTTGATCAAATCAAATCAAATCATCATTTATTAGCATTAGGTATATATTTTTATTGGATGTCGGTAGCGTAGCCGACGGCTATTATACTTCCCTAACGTTGGCTTAAATCACCATTACACCATTTATAGAGTCCAATAATTATTGTAAGTCGAAATCATTCAGGGATTCACTTAAACACACAAACATATAATTAAAATTCATCCAGCTATTTAAGAGGGGTTAGGTACACACACGTACAGAAGTATTATATACTAAATTTTGTGGCTTTGGATTAGGTTAGGTTAGATTAGAAACAGTACTTTTTTTCTGGATAAAAGGTACCCTATGTCCTTTTCCGTTCCCCTGACAACGTGTTTGCGAAATTTCATGACAATCGGTCGAGTAGTTAAGGCGTGAAAGCGTAAAAAACAGACAACTCACATTCGCATTTATAATGTTAGTTTAGGATATAAACATTACATACTGTGATCAATATAAAACCAGAACATTCGCTTGGTTAGTAGTGACGTAGTGCTTATCTTCTGTGCGGTCAACGAAGTTCCTCGTGATATATTATTTTTGCGCGTAGATAGTGAGAATTCTGTAACTACATATAATATAATCAGCTATTATATACTTTTATTTAAACGCTTATTGCCACAATGTCAATGGTTACAAGTAGACATTTCGAAATAAATTTTGGCAGACATTTAATATTAATTTTAATTTAATTGCTCACAGAAATTGTTTTATTATAAAGCGCTTTTCAACAAATAGTTGTACCACAAGTCCTAATTAGTGGCGTGGATGTCTAAAGCAACAGTATGGGGAACTCTAAGAAACTTAAACGTGTTTCCTTCTTCCTTCAATCCTGGGTCCTTTAAGCGGGGCGTGAAAAAGCACCTTCTCAGGCCGTCAAAGTAGAGACCTCAACATCGCCTCGGCTGCTATGAGGGCGGTGTAGAGGTCACTGCTCTTAGACCACACGACTGCTTACCATCAGGTGGAGTGTGGTCATTTTGACGAGCAAAAAAAAAGAAAAAAAACTTATCGTGTACACAAATATGTTGCTATTCACGCTGTTGAAACTGCAGGAACGTCAGAAAACATTATACTTGCGATTGATCATACCAATATAAGTGCCTATTATTGGTTTTTGCAAACTTTAATATCTTTGTTATCTTTTAAATACGTTTACAGGCATGCGTTTAATTAAATAAAAACCATCTTAAGGTTTTTACAAACTTCCACTAAACACAAACTTCGACTAAACGCTTGTGAAACGTACAAGTGACTGCGAACAAAGGCGCAGCCAGCGGTTTAAGAAATTATAAAAAAATACAAAACAGAAAACTCTAGTGGTATTTCTGCTATACAACCACCTTACAAAAGCAAAATTTATACCGCAGACTCAAGAACATTTGAGAAATTTTAAAATGTACAAGCTCTGAAAAATTTATATAGCACCACAGCGTCTAGCTGAAGCAATTTTAATTTTCAAGTGCGGGATTCAGAAGAATTACCCACCAAGTTATTGCTAGATATTCAGTTCAGATTTCAAACTTTATAATTCAGCTTTATAAGGCAGGTGGAAGGTTTTAGTGCCTCACTTTAATCTATTTACATTCATCTTATGTAAAGTTGAGTGGTATTCTGCATTTGCAAGAACTTGCTATCTCGTTTGGAAATAATATTGTTGTTTCACATGTTTCTGCATGTTAGTGTTCATACATGCCTCACGGTTGTATCCCAGAAGGAGTAGGCAGAGTATTATGCTCACATATCGGTAGCCCTACTTTATTTGAAACTAGTTGACCCGCGCAACTTCGTCTGCTTCATATAAGATAAGAGAATTTTTTCAGTTTTTGCGACATTTTTCATTGCTGCACCTCTCCTATTGGTCGTAGCGTGATGTTATATAGCCTATAGTCTTCCTCGATAAATGGGCTATCCAACACTAAAATAATTTTTCAATTCGTATCAGTAGTTCCTGAGATTAGCGCGTTCAACCAAACAAACAAACAAACTCTTCAGCTTTATAATATATGATAGCCTTCTTTTTATGGTCACACGATAATGAGTAGGGAAACTTTTGACGTTTTCTGGACACAGTTTCTGATTCGAGTAAAGTCTTATTAAATTTTGGGTTAGAATACTCTCCGTAGCAACACAGTGTCTGGATATGTACTCAGTAGACATCAATAGGTTCCCATAACGTGGGAGTTAAAAACACGGTGGGCGAAATGTAGATGTAATATGGGTCTACGTTATAATCATTCATTTCTATTCTATTTCTATTTTTAATATTTCTATTGGTAATTTTAGTCGAGAATATATCTTCAACAATATTTGAACTATTTAGGACATAGATCGAGTTGAATATTGTTAGTCAAGTTTTGATACGAATTATCAAAGTTATAAACATAGAGCGTAGTGTGTTACCGTAGAGTCAAGTGACTCAATACATTGTTTGAATGTCTTAGAATACGAACTTATCACTAAATTAGTACATCTCTGTATATATAAATCTATTGCATCCAGAGCTCTGCACTTATCCAGTTATAAATACGCGGGTGAAGTAAACATTGACAAAATAATTTACATAAAAATCGACCGAGACTGTCGAACTAGCTCACCATGCAGTTCCGTATCGTAAGCCTGATTTACTTTGCATAGAGTATATCAATGTTTATTTTTAAGTGAGAATAGTAAGGTACGAACTTTAAAAAAGTTTGCGGTATACTACACTGACTAGAGTAGCACTAATGTAAGAAAAACAAGATTAAATAAACTATCGCTACCCTGCAACGTTTATAGTTTTATGAAAAAGGGGTATATATATATATATATATATATATACATATATATATATATATATATATATATATATATATATATATATATATATATGTACATATGTTCATAAAACTATAGCGAGGTATTGCTGTAGTAAAAGACGCGTTAAAGTATCAGCTGCTTTCCACTATGGAAAATTTGTTCCGCAAGATGACTCGAGCGTGACGTCTTTGTCGGCGCAAAATTTACAAATGTACGAAAAAATTATGAGTTTCTTGTTTAACACTTCAAATATTCTCAAAATTATCAACTATAGCCAACGGCCAACGATGTGTTTGGGACAAATGGTGTTTCGAATCGTGATAAAAACTCGATATGCGACTACGGAGTAAGCTTTTATGACTATGGCACAATTCGAATTTCAAAATCTCCTTCATAAAATGTCAGTGGCTGGTAGTTGGTTTAAATATAAAATTGGAGTTTAGCCAACCAGCAGCGCACGCGACGTCCCTGTTCCCGTGAAAATTATAATTAGGAAATTTATATTTACCGTCTTACTCAATTCGGGTATGGTATCATTATGTTCTATTACGCCCCCGCTGTGATCTTAGTTGGAGATATTTGATGTGAATAAATTGATTACGGCGTGGAATTACCCTCGACGAAGGAAAATTACGTTGATCGATTCAGTAATGTTCCATTGATAGTACTTGGGTTTTGATGAAATGTGTTGGCCACAAACCCACTTAATATCAAAGGGAACAAATCCTGGCTACATTGTGAATAGACCAGATAACATTTGTATATAGTAGCTAAGCGAAAAATTAAATAATAAAACGACATACAAAATTATAATTCCACGAAATAAGACCAATTCTCAAAAATATACCTCTTTCATTTCAAGGCAACCTTATGTTTGCATGGGGATGTGAGATTTTGTGTTAAAGTCCCGGTTAGGGCAAAGTGTTATTAGATTTTCCTGTTATATTTTGTAGTAGCACAATATCTAGAGATGTACTCTCAGATGGTAACACTGAGCTGGCTCGTCCCCTGTCACGTGGCACCTAAAAATATATCTGCTAAAAAATGGGTGTAATATAAAACGTAGGTCCATGTTAACGTAATAAAGAGGCAACGATTATAACACATTTATTACTTTCGCGATTGCTAAAAACGGCAATTTAATTAATGTAATTAATTCCGGAGAAAATATTTTATGCAGTTCAATGTATAGGAAATCATTGAATAGATTTATTTGTTATACCACTACAGTTTTGCCATAAATTCACGTTCGAAATGTTGTATTATAGCATTGTGTATTGGAGCCAAATATTAATTTATTTCTACCTTATCAGCTGTTCTAGATAACAAACCGATGCCAAATTGCCAACGCAACAGAAATTTCGATACGATCGGTTAATGTTTATAACTCTACGGTAATATTATAATTGTAATGCTGTTATTCGATGGTAGGGTTTTGTTTAGATTGCACTACTACAGACACCTTATTGTTCTGTGACGAACAGGAACAACTCGTCGTGACCATGAAAATGAATCATTTATACACGTCATATAATTAAAGCAAGACTGAATCTTTTCTATTTTTGAAGCCGACGCATTCTCGTACTATGCCGGTGGTATACTACTGTTTTACTATTGTAATATGTATGTATGTATGTAGTTAAAGCGTTTCGATGTCATTGTCGCATGGTATGCACATTAAATAATTCCACTAGTTACTTTTTAACATAACCCTCGTTTTAAAATCAAATTATAAAATAATCTATGTATAACTAGATTTGAAATACATGTATCCATATATTCATATTAATTTATTTTGATGGATAAAGGTTTATAAAGGTGTTATACAAAAAGTTTGCTTTATATTAATACAGTCCTCCTTATTCTACCCATTAGGCATGCAATATTAAATAATTTATATGTAACATTATTAAAAGTCTGTCTTTCTATCTTTTTTTGTCGTTCGTGCGCACTAATCTCCACAGTAGTAAAACCAATTTTAGTAAGGCTTTGTGATTTACCATTCATAAGTTTGTGCTATAATTTAGAATTGGTTAAAAGAGGATATGGAAGTTTTAAGTGAGTGATACATTAATGAGTCATGAGCGCGCATATGAAATCAGGCACAGCTAGTATCGATCAAGTCTATAAAAAATTTACATAAGTAAGAGACAGCACGATCATTTGGGCTGAACAATGTTTAAAGGGAAAAAGACAGAGTATGAAAGGTCTGCGTAACTACAAACATTTATTATGAGTAAAACTTCGCTGTAATTTCTTGACGAAATTTCAAACGAGGAAAACAAAATTATATATAATGCAATAACGTAGAAAAACATAGCGGCAAATCATTATAACTAAAATATTTAAAAAGAGAATACGGCCGCCAATGCGTTGTATAGGTTAGTCACATGTTCCGACTACTAAAGGTATGGGATGCGATATCTTAGATTAGACTTACGGAGACGTTCGTATCATCGTGCACAACCAGCTTGCGATCACCAATCTATATGCAATGAATACACATAAATATGTATACCTAGATTGGAACTCTGTCCATCTGAAATTGGTAATACCTTGCCTTCGGGCTCTACCTATCGACACCGGAAAACATAATTGCTGTATTTTTAAACAGTACTTGCTGTATCGAAATCCATACTCGTACTAGCTTTAGAATAATGCACATAATGATTTTAAAGTCGGTAGATGCTCATTCCAAAAATGACATGTCTGACATTATGTGCTGGTTATAGTATATGTACATCAGCGGTCAGAAACCTTTTAACAGGCACCAGCTATAATAATAATGCTAATTTCGTGTATCTATTCCGATTATGTTAAAAATGCAAAATTACGTTCGCGCCCTCGGAATAGTAGTTATGTGGGCCAGTGCCGGCTTTCACACATGGATTTCAGTTTCGGCGCGAAATTAAAATAATGTCAAATGATAAGACCTTATACAGTTGCGGGCCGCAAAGAGAAGGCATGGGTAGAACCGCGAGTTGCCCACCGCTGGTCTACATACTAGTTACGAATTGATATTATTTGACAGTATGACTCATTCATTGCCAACCCATAGATTGCATTTTAAAAGCCATTTGCAATAAAATATTTAAAAAATAATAATTTTTACCAATCATTGCAAAAAATACGTAGGTTTTGATTTTTAGGTAAAACCACGTGATCTAACCTGCAACGCCGATATGTAGGTATACAGCCTAGGTTATACATTTACCTAATACAATAAGACCTGAAGGAACACTACTAGAAAAGAGTGACTACAAAATTTACTGCAAATTTAATCTTGTCCTCACGTTAGCAAAGCAATTTAAGTAGCTGCAGCACATTATTTCATTACAGCGACGTTGAGCAAACTACCCATTATGCTCTAGCATTGTAGAGGAAATTGTTTCTTGTCTTGTAAATAATGTACTACTTCTTTGTCAGATGGATTAATGAAATGGAATGGGAAATAAGTTCAAAGTGAAGTCCTAAAAAGGGATATTAAACTTCGGTTTATATTACATTTCGTACCGTATCCTTTTGTGTGATTATGTCTGTCATTGTACGTAATATTTTATTATTAACTTCAGATTTTCTTTATAGTCACGGCTCCCAATCTTAACGGAGACTAGCCATCTGCGCATGATATAGTGCACAAGTGTGTGCGTAAATACAATTGCTGTTTCTATACCCTAAATCTCGTAATCCTCTTGGTACGTCATACCGAAAAGAACGGTGAGAAATCAGGCGGTGGCCTTGGTGCACGCAAAAGCACGGTATGTAACATAGCCAATGCTCAAACTCTGGGCTGCTTGAGAATCTGTTGTCAGTAAATCCAAATAACTTTTCTGGCACTATTTCTCCATTAAGCAACAAGTAAAACAAGACAAGGTTACTTGAAATAAAATGTCTCAAAGGGGTCACAAGGAGAACAAAATGAAAAATTTTTAAATGTCAGAGGCAGCCTATATTCTTGAGAGATTCCTTACAAATATAATAATATATTTGTGTGTTTACAAGGCATTTTCGAATTTAAAATTTATAACATAATTATCACAGACATCAAGTCAAAACTTTGAGACATGCAGCAGCAATCAAACAGACGTTCCAAAACAAACCGGCACGGCGGCGGCGCCTGGAATGAATGTTATTTAGCTATGCTACGAATTTAATTAGTGGCGGAGCACACAAGCGCTCCTCTCCCTTCATTAATAGCAAAATAGGGGTTTAACCTGTGATATTACTGGTGAAAGCACATTTATTTAGCTTTTAACGTTTATTATTTCACCTTTCGAAACAAATATGTTAATATAGAAGCAACGTCGTCTGCGTTTATTAAAACGTTAATGATGATGTGGGTGACAACTAGTTTAATATGAATGACAAAAGTATAATAGTATTCTAAATGTTAATGTAAATTATAATCACATCTTTAGCTGTAGCACAAGCTAATAAATTGTTACATTAGTAAACCGTTCTCTGTTCTTCGTTATTCATCAGAAAACAAGCTACCGAATTGTATTCCGTAGAAAAGGTATCGCTCAAAATTTGTGAACAGCAAAATTCTGTAACCTTTTCGATTTATAAAGAAAAGAAAGTTATTAAGTAAACGCATAGCAATAATCTCAACTTCAGTCAATAGGTATAATTATGCTACTGTGCTTTTATTGGGCAAAGAGCAGCGATAGCTCAGTGGGGAGACCAACAGACTGCAATGCAGAGGGTCTCGGGTTCGAACCCATGTCGTGCACCTCTGACTTTCGGAAGTTATATATCTTTTCGAAAATTATATGCGTATTGATTGACAATTATCGCCTGCTCCGTGCCTCGGAAAGCACGTTAAGCCGTTGGTCCCGGCTGCCATGAACATCTATGGCAGTCGTTATTGGGAGAGTAATCGACACAAAAGATCCCACTGGGTCGAAGTGTCGCCGGTCTGCACTGACTGGCACCCACATAAGATAAGATATATTGCGCAAGCGATACTTCAGACGAAAAATTGCTTTATTAAAACAAACGACCTGCCGCTCGGTAAAATAATATTTCATTATACACGGGATTCCTTCGTATTTAATTAAATGTTAGTCTACTACACAAATTAATATTTCTAATTGTAATTACAAATATTACTTTGTGTCACAATGCTTTTAATATTACAATCGGATTACGTTGTAGAACTAGCGGCACTTCTAAAAGTACTTCTCATTGTTGCACTGAACAATGCAATGGTCAATGGTGTTGTGTGGAAATTTTCTGAGCCATACCTTGAGGAAAGTATTTATATACGGTATTGTTAGAAAAATAAATTAAATGGTTATTTATAAGCTTTTTTTAATGAGTTATTTATTTTAAATGAGTGACATACTCATTTAAAATAAATAATATCATGGTATTGCATTATAAAAATAAACCACCTTGCTACTATGAGAGTATTCAGGGCAGATGCTGTTTTAAATCCGTTGATACCATTTATTGGGTTTCATACGAAGCAATAGTCTCGCACCTGCCGCCACCTGCCACCTGCCTCGGTAGATATCCAATCCCACTGGAGATTAAATCTCTGTGTAGATAGACCCGTTAATACAGCCAAATAATTTTCCACCCTAAACTATAAGTACCTACCGTACGAAAAATGGTAATAATATATATTTATTTTAGATCAATAATCTATTTAAATAATCATAAATAAAGATTGATTAATTATAAAAATACTTTTTCCAATTGACATTTAATCAATCATATATTTTAAAATAAACTTACACTGTTATTTTTAATCACAATTTCTATGCAATCATCCAAATGCAAAACCATTCTATTCAATAGGATATTATATTATAGAATATTTACGGCGTCTTTCGATACCATTAAAGATGTTCAAAGGTGCCTCTGCGAAGAGCTGGAGTCACTACAATGACACTGCAGCCCTATGAGATGTCTATACATGTTATTATATTCAATACATAGGTATGTAAGTACATAGCTCTTTTCGTATAATCAGTCAGTCCAGAATTGGCATATTATGTAGAATACCGCCAATAACGTTCACGCATATCTGATATTAGTTTAGCAATAACAGCAAATATGACATGGAACTTGTATCAATTAGATATACATCAAAATATATTAATTTTAAATTTATTAATTTATGTATTTTATAAAGATTTCAGCAGCCATAGTCAAGGTAAGACCAATAAGTAATTCACAATGCTATTGAAAATCGTATTGCCGTATATTGAATATGATGTTAAATGTGTGTATATATATCTAAATCAATATTATTTACAACTTTTGTTTAACAGGAAAATCCAATGAAAATACAACAATGCATGCAAAATAGCCCGCCACCCGTCTAATCTATGTAGTTAGATCTTTCGTTTTGTTTCCTTTTATTTAAATTTAGGTAGTCTCTATAGGTTTCCTGGTATTTGAGATTAAGGAAAAATATACCGGCTACCAGCTAACGAGTTTAAAGGATAAAGGATTGTACGTTACTAAAAATAAGAACTAGACTGCTTTGCATGAAACTAAAACAGCTCTATCATGTATAAATTATTAATGTGTTGAGTAACAGCACTGGTTAAGTGCAGACGATATTGTTTCAACTTCAAGAATAGAAAGAAAAGCTTTCTGCCAGATTAATGCTACATTTTTAAATAGTGTTAATACTTTGGCGAATAGATACGATCTTTGTTCTGTAGAGTGAGGTGCGGAGTTGTCGTTCGAGGCGAGTTTGCTAGAACAGTGAGCCGACCAGAAGTTTATCCAGTTAAGTACAAGTTTCCTTTCAGTTAGCCAACAACTTGCGCAAAGATAAGTGCCTTATACTCTTGATGTTTTCCTTTATTGATTTGTGTAACTCGTAGGATAATTTGCACGTTACTTCAAAACGTTTTATGATAATATCAATCCGCTTATATACCTATACATACCTAAAGAATTAGAATAATGTAGCGTCGATAGCTACAGCAGACAGATGTATACTATACTCTCATTTCACCAGCTCTGTTTTTAGGTCCCACTTAAAGAGGCAATTTTTGCCTTTAACAGGCTTATTTTCTGACCTCATGCTTGTATTGCCCAACGCGTGAAACGAACGCAGAACCTCAGTTTAGGAAGCAATTATAAGCGCAAACTTACGAGATCAATGTATTATAGAAAAATTGATTAGATGTACTTAAAGCCAAAGAGTAAACTATCCTTTATGGTTAGTTTAACCTTGTATATGTATTATTGATCGCCCAGTGGTCGAAACGCACCTGTAATTCACCAATTTTATTTTTTAGTTTCTGCTTTCCGCACGACTTCTCTTTATAAACTGCTACTATTCCAAATATCACATTTTCCTGTATGCGCAATAGGCTAAAAAAGATATACCTACATGGTAATTTCGTACCATATTAAAATATTGATTATCACCAGCAGGACTTTAGCTATGAACTTTGTCAAGTGTTGTCTTCAGCACTTATTCAAAGGAGGCTCGCCCCCAGTGTTAACGGCATATTCAAACAACTCTGGGAACTCCACGGCAAGAGTTTCAATGTACACAATATTAAAGCGCCCCTAGATCGGTACTGGGACCTCTTCTTTTTATGTTAATGATTAATGATCTGCTTACAGTGGTTCGAAATGTGGAATGCCTCTTATATGCTGATGACTTAAAGTTATTTTTTGAAATCAAATCTGAAGCCGATTGCGCTGCTCTTTAGATGTTGACTCTGTATGCAGGTGTAGCTTCGAATACAAAATGGAGTTCAATACTACGAAATGTTACGTGATGACTTTTGGCCGAATGCGTCACCCAATCAATTATACATATAAATTAAACCATAATGTTATCACGAGAACTGATTCTATGAAAGATTTGGCAGTTACATTTGACGAAAAGCTCACCTTTCATAAGCATATTTCGTCAGTTGCTCAGGAATCTTTTAGTCGCCTCGGATTCGTTTTGAGAAACTGTCGTGAATTCCACAGCACCCATGTTATTAAACTCGTTTATTAGTCCGCAGTAAACTTGAGTCCAGCGCGGTTGTGTGGAATCCATATCAAAAGCAGTATGCCCTTATGTTAGAAAAAGTCCAGAAAGCTGTTTCAAGATTTATTTATAAGAAATTGTATGGAGTCTACCCCTATCTGTATCCTACAAAATTTTTGTTGGGTTGTTTAAGTTTTAACTCATTAAAGACGAGGCGATCATACGATCAGATGGTTGGAACCTGCATAATTTTAAAGGCTATGATTGAGACACCGATTCTTCACGACAAATGTTGCAGATTGTTTGTGCCTAACAACTATTGACGTGGTAGAAAGCACCGATTGCTGGCGGTTCCAGTGTGCCCTAGTGTGGGCCGCTGTAACTCACCCATACCTCGGTCACTAAAGTAGCTTAATGCTCTCTTGGACGTTAACCCAGAAGTTGATATTTTTGCGGATGAATGGAAGGTATTATTATTACAATGTATGAGGTACTGTGAGCAGAATGCATGAATGCTAAATTTATATATTATATTAATAAATAGTGTAATTGGCGCAAGTCATTCTATTTGATGTAAATAAATAAATAATAATTATGTCAAGTGCAATTATAGAATATATTGTGCTGTTCATGGTTGCTGGAATTCTCCAATAACGCATCAGAGATATCATTTTTTAAATTACCTGGAGACTCCGAAAGTATATTTCCTCAGTCGAGCACGTGTGTGCTCAGCTCAGCATGAAAATATTTAGATCCGTGGCGTTGGCCAAATGGAATAGGCTGACAATATATATTTAAGCAAATCCTTCAACCATTAAAACGAGCGGTAATAATTAATTGGTAAAACCAAGCGTTACGTTTAGCATATAAATCCGAAATCAGAAGTGCGTTTCGAGGGCAAATGAAATCTCTGTATGGGGTTGGCCCAATGGCCTCCCTGCTAACGTATCGCTGCTTTTAGGCGGTGCACAATGACAAATACTAGTTGGTAGTAATATGATTGATAATTATATAGTTTCAGAGACTTCGCGTCAACACCTTAGTACTCTATAGGTGCTAGCCAGCAGAACACCTGATGTCAGTAACAATATCAATCACAGTGGACGGTAATTGACGTGAACATGGCGCGGGCCTTGCTGGACCAATATAATTAATGATCTTCGAAGTTTATAACAACAATTAATCATTTCTGAGATAAATACAGCGAGATTCTCGTTGTGGTAAAATATTGGTTTTCATTAGAATTTGATGAAGATTCTTATGAACAATTAAATATTCCTTTAAAAGTAATCGTGACGGAATCTTTTTGCCGCCTCCGTATTAAATACATTGATTTTTACAGTATCCCCGAATCCCATTGAACAGCCATCTCGTACGTGCCATGAAATATACATTCAAAAGGACCATTACCATTTTAGATTAAGAATCACACTCACTTTTAACAGCTTTTTTAATTCTATATTTCACAAATGAACTTTTTCACATGTCGTTTTATATTCGTCAGGCATAACTGCGGCAGCTGGAGGTGAAGAGTGCCATTTGTATTATTGATAGTTCATAAAATAAGAATTTATTTTGTTCTGAAAATATTCGCTTTTAGATATGGGACCTACTTATAACTGCTCTGTGTTAGTTAGTCAAAACAAATGATAGCACTTAGTCCCTAAAATAACTTTTAAAAGCAAAGCACCAATTAAACACCAGTGACCAGATATTCTGTAGAAATAAATTCTGTTGATTCCAAATTCACTTAGGTCATACGTCAAAATAAAAGGGCTATATTTTTCTGATAGTAATAAAGTTTATAATTATATCGAAAACATCGTGCTTATGTGCGTGCTAATTAAAATCAGTTGAGCACGATATTTTCATCCATTAATAACTTATAAACAGGTACTTAATTAATGACGTCAATTGACGTTTAAATCGCTTAGTGCCGTGCGAGTTAAAATGGCTAATAAAATTGGTATTAGTGGTAATATTCTAAGGCAACATAACTACAGATTTCTTTTTTACTTTGGGCGTGATTTGACGCGTACCTCTCCGCGGGGCGACGGAGAGGTTATGTCTGGCTCACCGGAGAAAAGATACCCCGGTAATACGGACTAAACCTACCACAGTGTTCCTCGACATAACCATGGAAACCGAGGCCGCGCGAATCGCTTTCACATGCAATCGCGACCCCGCCGTGGTTTCGGCCCGCGTGTGAAACGGCAGGCCACTACTCAAAAAATACTTCCTCCACCGTCCCACTGGGGGAGGGGAGGGCAAAGACACGACACAGAGGCGCACGTGGAACACGCACGCCACCCGCCTCTCAGACCTAGTGCTGATCGAGTGACGAGCAGGCCCATGCAGCCCTCCACCCCCAGGTCAATACTCAGGGTGGTTGGAGGTCATCTCGCGCCCTCCGGCGTCCGGTTCTGCGGTTGGAGAGAGAGTTTAATCACTTCCTCTCCCTCTCCGCCGCCTCCTTGATGCAAATTACTTTCTCACAGAAGGAGGCGACGGCGTTCCATGATCTCTCACTCCGGACCATAGACTGAACCACGGCCCGGAGTGAGAGGGCAACCAGTCCGACTGCCGCGATTAACTCACGGCGCTGCGATGCATAGGCGGGGCAAACATAATTATTACATTACTACCAATTAATGTATTAAGCATTAATTTACTTGAATTGTTACTAATTAATAGCTAACTTCTACTGACATTAATTGCCACAGATTACTTAATAACGTTGATATGTATGTACGAGTACTTATAGTTTCGGCTATTGTCAATCTGTCTCTTAATTACGTACCAAATAACAATAATTGTCGATTGGTTTCTGGATGAACGGATCCTGTCACCGCTCCAACGAGCATGTTAAGCTATCCACTGCTCAATGTTGTGACAAGCCTGAAACCTTCTGATAACATACCTAAGCCTTCATTTCGTGTTGGTACGTCTAGATAACTTCAAATATCGATTATAATAAAGTACTTTAAAATATTTATTTGTTAAGACTTTGATAGGGATTTTGGTTATTAATTTGGTTAAAAGTTTCTACTTAATCATCGATGTTTAATATATAGGTTATTTTTCTATAGATGGAGCTAAGACGCGACACAGACATTTATGTAAATTGCAACTAGAAACCCTAACCAGGGCAGAGGTAAATACAAATTGTTATCAGAATAAACTAAGACCAAATACTTGAAACGTAGATTTTGGTTGTCGTTATGAGTTCTCCGCCTGATGGTTAGCAGCCATCACAAAATATGAATTTCCATTATCTGACGCGTAGATGTAAATCTAAAATAAATTTATTTGCTGATTTGCAAAACAATGACGTGGCAATTTGCTGAAGACGACTCATCTAAAGGTATGATTATCTTATTCTATTAAGGTATGTGATTCATATTATTACATAAACTCAATGCAATTATAGTGCAATAATTTATCTTCTACAGTATAGACTTTTGTGTCTTATTTTTATTTGTATTCTTTATACAGACAACGCCTACTCATTTATATCGCCGTCGACTGCTTAGCCACTTTTAAGAATCTTTTATTAAAAGGTCTTCTAAACAGCCATTATCGATACGTACAGTAATGTACGGCTGCAATATACTGGCCAGAAAAACAGACTTATTAAAGAATACACCATGGTCATGTATGACATACATACATACATACATAGATGAACGCCTGTTTCTCAGAAGGGTAGGCAAAGACTACGGATTTCCATTTGCTACGATCCTGACACACTTCTCTGGCTTCATTCACTTTCATCACATTCCTCATACACGCCCGTCGGGCAATGACAATGTTTTACATATCCAAGGAATTATGTTTGGCGTAAATTAAGTGTTACTTTTTCTTGTGCTAGCCAGGCTATAGTTGAAAACATTACAGCCACATATTGTAGAAGCCTTTTTAACTACAGTCAATTGTAGTAAGTCGACCCATTACCGTTGCTGAATTTTCTGCAGCGGGTTACTGAAACATATTGTAATATTGCAATCATTGAGAGTACGCCAAATAGCCTTCGGGCGTTTCAGGTGTAGAGACCGGCGCAACTGCGCTACTGCACATTTATTTGATAAGTGCACCTGGCTGCACAGTGCTTTATTTCGGATGATCAATGAGCAGTACTGCTCTCTACCGCCAACGCTTGAAAATATTACCTCAACCGTAGAAGAGTATCTATAACTTGATGTTTATACAGCGTTAAATGAAAGTACTAACAACCACTTATCCAGGTCTTCCTTATTTCATACTTACCAACATTGTTCCACTATTTTTTACAAAACTCAATACTATTTTCAAAAACATATTTTTACAAATTTAATCCTCCACCTGCCTCTCACACGATGCCTCCTCCGTGGTATGTTCTTTGGATACGCCGCTATTTTTGAAGTGAAAACTTCTTTAGGCGCGTTGAGCACTTCTTGGGTGAACAAAAATCATAGAACTCGCGTCATCGTCACGCTTCCACGCTTTCCATTTTTGACTTATTTTAGAATATTAACAATATCTCACAAATGGTGCGTCCTATGCAAAAAATAACGAAATTTTGACTTAATAACCCTTAATAACCTATAAGAGAGTATCAGGAATCCGACCCGCCAGTTCTTTTTTATATAAAGAAGTGTTTATGATCAAGGATTAAAGTTTTCACTTCTATCGACAGTCCCCAAAGACTATCCCAATTTTTTATTTTTGTTACCGTATGTAGTGTTAAGCTTTAGTCGTGCGATTAGAGCAACAGTGTTGTATTTTTGTATTTTAAAGAACAAATTATGAGTTATGAAATGCGATAAAACAAATTTGTTAGCTAAGTTACAAATAAGTCATTAATATTTACAATTAACCGTGCGTATAGATAGATCTTATACAGCTCGTATTCATATTCATAATTCATAAGTGATGGTACATATAAAAAAATGCGTAGAGTGAGGGTAGATGAGAATTCTATGAATCTGCCTCACAAATGGAGCCATGACATTGCCAAACCAGTCAGCTTAACAATATGCATGATCACGTTAACTACTGGCCTACTTGGTGCTGGTACTGACCTCATTGGTGCAGCGATAGGCAATGCGACTGCTGCTCGTAGAGAACTGGATTCAATTCCCGACGGCAACATATTTAATAATACAAATTACTGGGATTTGCTATAAGAAATACTTGACAGCTGGAAGTCTGGAACTGTCCGGTATAACGCAGAAGGCTCCACTTATTACGTGACATCTTAAATCATAATCCGGGATAGATGACTATGTAAGTATGTATATTCGTACAGGGAGTACTAATAATAATGCCATTTAAAATAACAAAAATTTTTTAAATTGAGATAATATGCAAATGGCTCAATAATATACAATATACAAATAGATAGATAATACACAAATATTATCTAAACTAATATTAAAGAGCGAAAAGATTTGTATTTTAATATATAAACTCAAAATCATGTGCACCGATTTTATAAATTCTTTCACTTGCAGAACTCCATGAAAAAACCTAGAAAGCTTCGTTATCCCGAAGTGTAACATGTCGGAAAAGGAGGTTTCTAGCCGTAAAATATATACCTTTATGCTATGAGCCGTGGGAGCGGAACAGTAATCATAAACATGTATTATACTGCGGTGGCAAACTAGTATTGTTTTATTGTATATCTTAGATACAGATAGACTCGAGCCAACGCTTTAATGAAGTAACGATCTAATCGGAGCACCAACCCCTCTAATTAATAATAATCAAAGTACATTCAGGTATGACCTTACCCCAAACGTCACTTAATATAATCGTCTACCAACGGACAAAGTTTAAACACCTTTGACATTTCAGGCAGGCAGTAGCAGCTTGTGTTTGCGTGCGATCCAGAGGTTCCAGGTTCGAGTAACAGATCGAGTTATGCGTTATTGGGATTTTCTCTTGAAAAATCCTCAATATCAGATCGACATCTGGTAAAGTGGTAGACGGTAAAAAGCTCGGTCTTTGTTACGTGGGATTTAAAACTACAGTGACGAAATGTTGGTTTAATTCACCTTAGGAATATAGAAATGTGTCTATGGTTCAATTAAAAGTAATCTATACTAATCCCCACATATATACACAATATATGTGGGGATTAGTATATAGATTACTTATACCGATATTATGCCATAGAAATTCTATAATTCAGTCGTAACTAATATTATAAATGCGAATCTGAGTTTGTTACGCTTTCACGCTTTAACTACTCGACCGATTATCATGATATTTCACATACTTGTGGTTAGGGTCAAAGAAAAGTACATAGGGTACCTTTCTTCCCGAAACATAAACAACAGTGCAGATACTAGTAGATAACAAATACAAATGTATAGACATTGCCAGCCAAAGTTTAACGTTTACTAATCAAAAGTGTAGAACAACACTGGCATTTCATTAATTATATTGTTCCTTTCCTCTTCAAGAAACTACTTTATCAGACTCGAAGTTGGATATAAAGTGAACTATTTGCACGGTGTAGATTGTGCACTCTAGATAACAAAGTAAACGGAAATCAATGTTGGCAACAAATGTTACTTGTTACTGTATAAAGAGGTTTCGTGTGTTTAAAAAAAAGACAAGTCCCCGCAGAAATAATGACTTTACAAACATTCAAATAATGGACGCAAAGGACTATAGACTCGGAGCAATTACTTGCAGAACACATAACTTTTTTATGTACGGGTTGAATTGATCGGTTGTCAAAGTGATAGACGATTTTTCTGTGAAGTAAGCTTGTACTGGGAAAGCTGAAGAAAGCTGTAAGCTTTGCCGTTTGCCTTGCTTGGGACCTCAAAATATATTTGGCAATTAGATGACAGACACCTTCGCTTACCCACTGCAATGTATGTATGTTCCTAATCCATACAGATACTACGCAACCACCGCTACCCAAAGAAATAACGATATTCTATGACTGCATATATATATATATATATGTATTGATTCACGCTGATGAGTCTGAGAAAGAGAAGAGAGTGACTTTATAAATGGTCATCCATTCATAAACCTTTGAGCAGCTACGTTCGTTCGCTGGATGACTTATTTTCTTTATAGTCAATCGACTTCAGTTGTAAATTGCGATAAGTTGGTATGTGGATAAAATATTATCAAAGGAAATGCTAATTTTGTGAGTTTGCGTGTTTATTAAGGAGAAATAGCTAGAACCACTACAACAATATAATTCTATTTGAAAGTTACTTTATTCTAGTTGGATATTGGCCATATTTTTGACTATTACGTTTGAATTAACTATTCGTCTGTTTCCGATAAAACTCTGTTGTGCACACGGTTGCGACATTAGATATCATAACGACAAATATGGAGGTACACTCCAGGCATTATCTAATCAAATGGACTGCAATGCTAATTCAGCAAGGTATGTGTAGAGTTCCACTGAAGCGTAATAGATGCGTCCGAATGTGACTAACTGTTTCGTGAACAATACAGAATTCGACTATTGTTATAGACCAAGTGATTAACGCTCATCAGTTCGCCGTCACAACATTGAACGATGCTATTGTTGAAGTAATTCCTTGTGGAACTTGTCCCATCAGCAGTATTGGTATCCTACTTCTTGGTGTCTTCTAGGCCATATTAAACGCTGATTCGATACTGGCGTAGCTATAAAGTAATTACTTAGATTCTACCATTGCGGTGAAGGTAATATTTTCATTTCCAATACAACATTTTGCAGATCGATATATAAGTATAGTTATTTTGCAGATCGATATATAAGTATAGTTATTTTGCAGATCGATATATAAGTATAGTATATTTATTTCGAGGCGCAGTATTCTTTGTGCCTGTTGTTCAATATTTAAAAGTATATATGTATGTTTATCCATTGTCTAGTATCCATAGTACAAGCTCTGCTTAGTTTGGGCTAGATGGTGATGTGTGTATGTGGTAGAATATTATTATATTATTATTATTATTAGAATATTTGGAATGGTTCTCGTGAATACAAGTACTTTCTGATTTATTTTTATGCATGTCTACTGCCTTATATATATGAAAAAAAACGCGAAACATCTGTAAGTCCTATCTCCAGAATTAGAGTTGTTAGATAATCGCTTCACTATTTATAAAGGTCCCATTAGATGACGCCATAGACTGCAGACACTATATCTCAAAACATAATTCAATATTTTTTTTACTGATGTTCACATTCTCTCAACAGTATATTTTCAACGTATAAAGATTCAAAAGGACTTTGGCATTTATAATAAACCCTCGTGCTTTCCTTTAAATATCTAATTTATCTGTCGCCAAAACAGCGGTATTAGCATGTACACTTCACAGAAATTGGTTTTCGTATATATGGTTCTACCACAATATATTGAGCGATGGTTTGTCAAAACTGTAAATTTTAAATTAAATCCTATATCACCTTTTCAATAAAATATAAATAATAAATTTTAAAGATAAATAACTCGTGTTTTTTTATACAACTAAAGTGGCAAACTTGCATACCTAATAGTAAGTGGCCACCGTAGCCTATGGACGCCTGCAACACCAGAGACATCACTTGCGCGTTGCCGACTCTGTAAAAACCTTTAAACACCCTTTTTGAAGAACCCCATACTGTAGTTTTGTGGGAAAATTTTGTCATGGAGTTCATTCTACAACCGTATCGCCCGCGACAGAAAATTCCTTTGGAACCGCTTGGTGCGGCACCAATAAGGTTGTAAGGTGTGAGAATGAAAACCCTACCGATGTCGAGCGGTGCGATGATAAAAAGTAGCTGAGCTATAGGCACATTGACAAATAATATGATAAGTGAGTTGGTGTAGAACTAAAACTGTGCTCGTTAATATCATACAAAGTTGCGTAGTACATAACATCACACTAAAACAAGAAAGCCAAAATATCATGCCTAACAACAGATCAGATAGTCTCATAGGTAGGTACTCGCAGAATTCTTGATACGGAATTTAATATCCTATTCAATTACACACGGAATTCCACTTAAATTATTACTGTTTCAATCGTTTCAAAGCGAGCGTTTACTAATTAGAGCTACACTTTTACCTTCACTTGAAACTCGTGAATACCGAAATTGGTTGTTAACATTTCGCAACTTCGCTATTCTAGCTTTTGAATACCATACCAAAATGTGTTAATTTAATGTATTTTCAGACAGTTTATTTGAATAAACAGGTGCTTAAGAATCTTGTGCTTATATTTTCGTGCGATCGTGAGTGTCTGGATTCGAATGACTGTAATAGACTAGCCCCTATTTAATGAGGTCTGGAGAAATGTGGAAATTACATAATTGCTTACCTATCCGTTCAATGATAGGCAGACGTTAGTCTATGCATGTATGTAGGTACGTATTAAATCTGTGTTCAGATTATTAGTCGCGGATGCGAGTCGGTCAAGTCATGACGGGTATGATGAAGGTTTTTAATAAAGTGGCACATTGAACTCTTATTCATTTCAGCTTTAACTATAATATCGCTCTTTGTATAATAATATCAGCCCTGTATATCTGGCTCCTAAGACCTAATGAACTCGTTTAGTAACTTCTCAGAACAGGCAGAGTATAGCATGGTACAGTTATCTGCTTTATGCTGCAGGATTAAGCTTAGAATAACATAAGCTAAAAATAAATATATATCACATATTTCCATATTTACAGGTTGGACAAAACGTCACCACTGTAAATACTTCTGCGTCTCCACTATCTGCACAAGTGGTGACGTTTTGTCCAACGTCCACGCCAATCCTGCCAGTGCAATTGGTTATTCTAGCATTAGTAATACCTACTTGTAAATTATTAATAAATGGACAGCGAAAAAACATTCTTGTCAATAAAACTATTTATTTCAGCTTTTCATGAGTTAGAATACCGAAACCCGATAGAAAGGGCAATTGAGTTTGAATATTACGACAAGTTCGGACTGCTTTCAGAGACGTTGACATGAATGCCGTCCGTTTGGATTGGAGACGTCTATTTCAATGCATTTGGAAACACAAAGATATACATGCAAGTAGTGTATGTTGCATAGTCATGAATAGAATATCGATGACCAGGATTCTATCGACTGTGTCTAAATGTCGTGTCTGTGTCGACTGTGGCTAAATCTAAAACTAACAGACAAATAATATATATTAACTAAGTGTAGACTAACAGGTTGTCGTCCAAGTGAAAATCTAGCCGATTGCTCTCATTATATGCCTAGTACAAACTTCGTTCGTATTCCCAGCTTTAGACAGATTAAACTAAAGTTTGTTTATAATAGAGCTGCCTCATCAACAAAACAACCACCTGTGTGAGCATGTTATTTCTCAAAGCAATGAAACGCTCGAAATTTGTTGCAAATTCGGGCTTTAATTGAATATTGCAGAATCCACTGATCAAATTTAAGTAAGTAAGTTGTCCTTTGGTCCCATTGTAAATATAGATTATTCTGATCAGTAACACAATGCTAGAACTTGCTATTGAATCATCGGTATATCGCTTATTTTATAACTAGTGTAAGCCACCGCCACCGCGCCGTTAGAAGATTATATTATGACAAGTCAATCAGAATATAGAAAAAGACATAGCAGAGATAATACTAATCCTCAGCATTCATTTTTGCAGCATGGCAGGTGATGTGTGTGGTGTAAGAAATTATCATTTTCTATGGTAATGCATGGTCTTTCATTTACATCATTGCTGCAGTGTGTGGCTTAAAACACATATTTGATATTCTAATTGTTTGCAGTTCAGCTTTATACCGAGACTATTAATTAGTTTTCAGCTCTATCCAACACGCGGAATAGTGATCTCGCGGGATAACGTACACGGTGTCAGGGATACAAGAAATAAAATGACTTATTTCTGTACTTAATGCATACATTTCTGTGATACTTGGATGGTAGTTCTGAAACTGGATGTTCTTTATATTCGCCGATGCGATGAATGTTCTATTCGTTTCGTTCGTTCGCAACATTACGTACGTACGTTATCAACGTTTGAAATGGGACCTTTCGTTTTAATATGTTTTGTTTATCTTTAACATTACTATAAAACTAAGACGTAGTTCCTGTATTTATCATACGAATATAATTTGCAATAATAATTTTCTATATGTCCATCACCGTCGTCATAACAAGAAAGTAATGAGATAAATATTATTTTCATATAAAATACATTTTGATGGGATTTAAATTGGAACGGATGAAAAGTTACTCTTTCAATTTTAAAGAAATTTAGTAAGTCGACCTTGCAACTTTAATCATTGTGCAATTCAGTTTCATTATTCCCCTAATAATGAAACTGAATTGCACAAAGATTAAATACGAAGGGGCGGGTGAACTTCACGTCGTATTTGGTAGTTCTGTGGATAACCATGATTTAAAAACTTTCACTACATTACTGTACAAGTATACGGAAACCAACATAGACGACTATAAACGTTTTAAGACTTTCATTCACTGCCATCATAACGGAAAAAGACATATCTGCCAGAATTTTTATATTTTCCGCGACTTCGCGTAAAATTATTGCCCGCAACTTCGCATAAAGCTATATTTCCCCTTATAACGGCAATTAGACAACAGGTCTTTAATCAAGTAATAAAAACCTATTACAGGACAAATACATAACACGTAAAATCACGAAAATACTGTTACAAATATACTTAAAGCATAACTACTTTTGTCGTAGGTTGTACATTACGGAAGGCATAACAACAAACGAGCATATTTGTCTGTATTTCTTCATGATACAAATAATTCTAATACTTGTGTATAGGAGTTTGTTCAGACCTGGTAAAACATTGAGTCTTCGTTTGGTATAGTAAATATACTTCGATCACCGATTGCTATGATACTTTTTTTGCAAATGATTGTAATATAGGTGTTAAAAGCGTCCATAAAGCAATCTTATTGTTGCATAAGTTTAGACTAACCGTAATATTAGCATTATACAAAAATTATATAGGTATGTATATTCAGCTATGGTCACAAATTCTTAACACATATATTTAATTCTTACTATAATTGACGATCTAAAATTGTGATAATGTTCAAATCATAATGATAATCAGATTATGCCGATTGTCCGAAATCCAAGCGTTCAAATCAGGATACACTAAGTTTATATGTATGACCAATCAGAAAAGAAAGTATTGTGAATGAAACAGACCCCGACGTCTAGAGAAATTCCACTTTCTGACAGTTAACCGGAGTAAGAATAAAAACACAGTTACTATATGATTCACCTGGCGAGTACGAGTATCAAGGTAATATGCCAAACTTGTTTCTTCTTCATCATATTTTTAATTCCCCGTTTAACAACACCATATTGTACCCCAGCTACTTATAGTAACAAGCCAGTATTTGGTTATTAAGTAGTTTATTATCGCTCACTTTAATGGTGAAGGAAAACATCGTGAAGATCATTATATTTTGGCGGTCCTCATAATGTTCTTGAAGATACATGAAGTCTGGGAATTAGTCCAGCTTGGTAAGCTATGGCCTAACCCTTCTCATACCTAAAAGAGACTCGTGCCTATCAGCGGAATAACATATATATTGCTTTACGGCAACCGCTTATCAGCAAGTAGTTTGTATGTTTGTTTGCCATCTTGGAAGTATAGAAAAGTTACATACATCGTCATCTACTCTCTACAGAGAAAATATAAAGCCGTCAGTTATATGGACACGTTTCTACAATTTGTACCGTTACTATCGTTCAGTAATAACAACACGTCATTGTATTGCGTACGAAAAGTTCGTGTAAAAACGTTATCTTCCTAAAATGGTTAAAAGATCTCCATATCAGCGGTTGTCGTGCTATCTAATTGGAGCAAACCGTCTTTGATAAGACAGTGACTCCACCTATTTCTTGGGAATACCCTTATGAAGTCTTCCTGTATCTGTATGTACTATGTACTTAAAAAAGTATAAACTCATTCATCAAAGGACAGTTTCGGTTGCAAGGTTTTTCGATTCTTAAACTCGATTTTATCGGCATACGGACGCTAGCTTGCAGAGAAATGCTTTTATCAATGAGTCTTTATCTACTTTAGCTAAAAGGCTCAATAAATATATAATAAGTAAGGATCTAAATCGCGGGGACAATTTAAATGCCGAATTACTCAGATGCGTATAATATGTAACTCAATCATAAATTCTTTCATTGTATCTGGGTGCAGGAGTGGTAGAAACATTGCCCACGCTTAAGCTGAGGAGTTCACCTTAACTGGAAAAGACAGACTGGGGGACTCTACTCTTTACATAAAGCTCAAACTTTCCTGTAAAGGGTAGAGTGCCAGAACCCTGGCGTTGCACTGTTAGTAGAACACCTCTAAGAACTCTTGCGTCAGTGCAAGAGTTTTAAGTGCTCTTCTAGCTTTCTGCTCTCAGCAGCATAGAGACTCCTCTTAAAAGTTTCAGTACTGCTGGGGCTGCAAGCGCCCAGCGCGCACTTACCATCAGATGGGACGAATATTCATAAGCCATATTGGTTTACTTATACATTAAACTTCAGAATATACATGATATAATAAAGCATTTCATGTGCTGAAATTTGCTATAATACGTTAACAAGTAGCCAGCCAATGGTCAAGGAAACCAACAGAGTACCGAGTTACTGTTTCCTTTACAATGAACCTGTTTACATGTAAAGCGAAATTTTTAGAAGAGTAACCCGAAGTTATGTTACTAAAAAATATCAAAATAAAATAAAAATATATTTATTCGTTTAGGTCACAAAGAAACACTAATGACCATCAAGGCTACACTAGGTCAACTATACCTTTGTTGGAAATCCTTAAATAAATAAATAAATAATACTAATTTACATTTACCTGTTGCCATTTTCATCAATGCAAGGGCGTAGTATAGTATCGAAGATATGTCACTTTATACCTTCTCAAAGCCACATCAGCCATCTTCTTACAGGCTGTCTTACTGTTAGGCATGAACATTTGTTTAAACTTTTCACTACCGTGCCTGAGAAAATGTATTGCTAAGTTCTATCAAAATAACATCTGTTTATATTGCAGTTATTCTAAAGACATCATCTGCATATGCTCATGCTCCATGTTCCTTTGGAATGCGATAATGGTACATCAATGAAGAACATGCAATATTAGCTCTCACAATAAAAATGGGACTGCTTCGGTGTGCCCGTTGCATGTTTAAAAGCGATCGTGAGATCTCGGACACGATGCCCATCTCGTGTAGTGTTAATAGGTTTTTCAGTGAGGAAACTAGACACTGTCTAAAACGGTCTCGTATACGACATTAAGCCTGCTCTATTACATGGAATGTCGCTGGTGGATGTAGGTGTAACTCATGTCTTCTTACACTTTCAGGAATTATAGGCGGGTGACTATGTAGGCATGTGTGTATCCTTCAAAGGATAAACTGTATTATATATGTACTAACATGTCATTGAAGGCCAGCTAATATGCTAAAGGGACGGCCTCGATGGCGTAGTGCTTAGTGTAACAGACTACCACGCCTGAGGTCGCGGGTTCGATTCCCGCACAAGACAAACATTTGTGTGCATGAACATGGATGTTTGTCAAGACAAACATCCATGTTCATGCACACAAATGTCTGGGTGTTTCTATGTATAATATGTATGTATTTACAAAAAAAAAGAAGTATATATGTATAGTTATCCATTGTCTAGTACCCATAGTACAAGCTCTGCTTAGTTTGGGCTAGATGGTGTTGTGTGTATGTGATAGAATATATACATTTACTAGGCTCATTTTTAGATACCGTGCCGCAACTGAAAATTTCAACAAAGAAAATACCAATAACTCTTTGCACGAAGCCGTTACTGGAGTTTTTGGTTCCATAACAGGTGTTATGTACCCGAGACCCCATGCACAGCAGTCGCATATCGACCGCTAGTCTGTCACCGATCCGAGCTTTGAACGAGAAGTTTTAGACAGTCAATTTTCCCAGACTGAGAACCTAATACCATAAGTTATTAAACAAGCTCAACCACAGGTATACAGTTAGAAAAGTGTTCTACGAAGAAAATTTTTTTAGCTGCATGTGTGTTTCCCGCACTTGACGCCACTATTGGGCCATAGGTCATAAGTGCCCGATATAAAGGCTGTGCAGTTACTCATATAAACTCAGCAATGTCCAGAAAGGCAGGCGACCGATGTTGTCAAGGCAATATTGAATACTTTGTACATAGAAAATTATTTAACTTAGTTTTAGTGGTTGTCTCACCACTGCTACCACGCCGGTTGTTGTGGATTCGAATCCGAACAAAATGTGTGATGGTTGTCCCGAGTCTGAATGTTCCTTGTGTACAATGTTATGTTTGTTCAGTACAGGAATTATTCCTAATACTGGAGATGACCTTATTTAAAAAAATCGCGACTGTAGCAGAAGGAAATGACGGTGGCCACTTATATCAAAATATCACAGTATCTAGGCTACTCCAGTTCGATGACACTAACAAATTTCGACTTAGCACTCAGTTCCAAGCGACAACATTCGTGACAGCACTTGTACTGTGATACTATTGTCAACTATTGAAATTAAGAACAATGGATGATTGAACAATAGTCACACGTGGACTCGGCAATATGGCCTCCGGAAATCGTATTCGATGTGTTATTCACGGAATAAAAAGCCAAGTGTAGCTATTTATTCTCAAAGGCTGCACGGATGCCACTGTTACGCTAATCACCTCGCCAGAACGCTGAATATTGTCGGTTCGATTCCCACATGGGACAAAAACTTGTGTTTGGACCGAGTATAAGCGTTCTTTGTGAACGTTAGTATAAGTTTCTCTTTCAACAAATCACAAACACAAGTTTAATCTTAGCTTGGAAGCCAGACTATCAAACTACTTTTGATTTGCGATATACGAGTATAACAAAACATTCTACGCTACATACAAAATAGAGAATTGTCGGAAAGGAACAGTGCATAGTGGTGTCGATGTAATCGTAAGGATAGAGCGTCGCGTCCCGTTCAGCTTGAATGAGACAAAATAACAAAAATATAACGCACTCTCTCGCACGATTCGCAGCGTTCAACCTCTAATAGTTCAAATTCCAAACAGTCTAGGTTGATGTGTCGCTGTGTGTACATTGTAAATTTTGGTAATAAAGAAATATTATTATTACCATAGATTCTGGAAGACATTCCATAGACGCCAATAATGTTGCCGTTTACGTGGAACCTAAAATTATATATTACAAAATGTGGTTATAATTTATATACCTCTGCATAACCCTTCTGAGATAGAGGCTATGCGTATGTATTCGAAAATTGCACGAAAAGAGACCTAATTAACCCAACTAATCATGTAATCGGTGAACTTGGCTCGCGTCTGATGCGTGATGCATACGAAATAGGCTCACGGAACAGGATAAAAAAAGAATTAGTCAAACCGAGTGATCTATAAAGTTTGGTCATGATTTGAATAGCAAGTGATTATAGCGATGAACTTATATACAAACTCGATGTATGGTGGTACTTTCTCGTTATTGCTAGTGATAATTTCCATACTGAAAAACGCAATAAGACTCCAAGTCTCCAAGTTGCTAATGAGAATGTCTACACAGAAAAACTCAATAAAAGTGCAGGTCCAGGTATAAAACCCGATACTTCATTCACAACCGCATAGCAGCAATAGCTCAGTGGGGAGACCAACAGACTGCAATGCAGAGGCTCTCGGGCTCGAGCCACGTCGCGCACCTCTGACTTTCGGAAGTGGTATGACTTTTCGAAATTATGTGCGTATTGATTGACAACTATCGCCTGCTCCGTGCCTAGGAGTGCACGTTAAGTCGTCGGTCCCGGCTGCCATGAATATCTATGGCAGTCGTTATAGGGAAAGTCAGTGCCTTCTAAAATCCTGACACTGGTCTAGCCTTAGGGTATCGTTAGCCTTCAGGTTGCGGAAGTCAGATGGCAGTCGCTCTGTATAAAGCCTGATATCCAGTCAAATCCGGTTAGACTAGAAAGCCGACCCCAAGTGACTTGGGAAAGTTGGGAATAATAAAGGCTAGGGAGAAGAAGACCTCATGCACAACCGTCACATACATATGTACATATAACTACTGCTGCGCTTGCCAGACAGTACAATACTGCTTTTCACCATCACACCATCTGGTGGTATTTTAGAGTTCTTAATCCATGGCTGAGAGGCCAGGACTATTACTAAGCTAGCTGTCTGTGTGCCCTATAAAGGGTTGTTTGAACTGCCTCGTGGCACAGCGGTAGAGTATACGACTGCTGTGCTTGAGATCTCAGGTTCATAACGGCCTCGATGGCGTAGTGGTTAGTGTAACCGACTGCTACACCTGAGGGCGCGGGTTCGATTCCCGCACAAGTATTGCATGTCCATGCACACATTGGTGTGCATGGACATGGATGTTTGTCTTGGTCTGGGTGTTTCTATGTATAATATATATTATGCATTTACAAAAAAAACGTAGATATGTATGTTTCTCCATTGTCTAGTACCCATAGTACAAGCTCTGCTTAGTTTGGACTAGATGGTGTTGTGTGTATGTTATAGAATATTATTATTATAACAGGCCGTGCTTTGTGTTATTGAAAGAAAGAAAGACAGAAAGAAAGAAAATTTTATACATAATTTTGAAAAACAGTAATAAATACAAATAAGCAGAAAACAGTACATGGAGAACAATTTCAGCAACTGCGTTAGCTATTGTTGCAGTATATACTGCAACTGTATATATTATTGGGCTTTTTCTGTAGAAATTCTCAGTATTGGCACGGAGTCAGGCATTATGCTTTGTATACGACAATAAGCTCGGTACTCTTCTGTGTCATGTGGACATCAATATTGTTTGATCTTACTATAATAAAATAATTGATAAATAAATTTAATTATTAAAGAATAAAAGCTGTTACGAGGCACCTAAAACCTATTACCACCAGGGATGTGTTTGTGTATGTTGGTCAGCTGAAATATGCACAAAATGTGTAGATATTATTATGGCGGCTATTCTAAAAAGTAATAGAATGTTAAAAGACGCACACATACAAAAGAACATAATTTATAAGTTTTTATTTTGCTCTATGTCAAAACGGCATGCAATATAATTTTACTCTTTATCAATACACTATTTGCAAGTTTGAATCAATGTAGGCTCTCAAATACAGCAACTAATAAAAAAAAGACAAGGGTATGTCGAACTTGCGGCTTGCTCTGGTGTTAGATACGAAACCTTTAATAAGCGAGACCAAGTCGTATTTGGTCGAATTTTTACAAATACAGGCAAAAGTTTGTGTAGCCGGCCCGTAATATCTACGAATGAATAAGGATACAAATAGATAAGCTATTGGACTTGCGATTGAGTAGTCGCAGGTTCGAAGCCCACCCATTGCACTGCTAACGTGAACCCACTCCTAATAAAAGCATTTTAGTTTAGCTGGAGGGGTTAACCAGAATACTAGTAATTGAAACCCAAATTACTAGTAATCTTTTTAAAAGGAAATAGTATATATATATAGGTATAGCTAACATTAGTAGGTATGCGTCTGCCTATCATTTTAGAATTCTACTGACAGAATTTAATATGTATAAAATGCAAATTTTGATCGAATATGGCGTAAACTCTTGAATAAAACAACTAATAATAAAAATAGTTAAGCGTAAGTCGACCGCTTACCTTGGACATACTGAACCCACGGTGAGCAAGTCCATCTCTCAATTGGGTCGGCTATACATGAATATAGTAAATCTGGTGTTGCTCGCATCTGGAATATAGGTCTTAAATATAGGTAATAAAACGCAACTACATTATAGTTCTATTCATCATCATTTCAGCCAAAAGACGTCCACTGCTGACATAGGCCTCCTCCAAGGTTTTCGACGCAGGCCAGTCTTGGGCTACCCGCATCCAACAGCCTCCTCACGCAGCCCTTACCAGGTCGTCGGTCCACCTTGTGGGAGGCCTACCCCTGCTGCGTCTTTGGATACGTGGCCGCAACTCCAGAACCTTTCTGCTCCAACGGCCGTCGGTTCTGAGCGCTATGTGCGCTTCCCACCGCCACTTCAGCTAGGCTATCCGAAGTGCCTTGTCAGAAACTTTAGTTTTATTCATTCCAATGATATTATTCACTGAAAAGAAGCAACAATGTCACAAGTGCACGTAAAATCTAGACTCAAAAACATCCCAATTGGGTGTTTTCCTGCTGTTCTCTCAGTATAGTTATTTATAACAAAATTGCATGGATCAGATTTTCAAAATCCATTACTATAAAAAAACATATCTAGTGAAGGTATAATATCGTCACATTATTAACAGAGGTGCAGGTATTAATTACAAACTAATGTCGGCACAAGAGTTTCGACGTCAATTACTATGAAAGTAACATATCTAGTACAAAATACCATTGGTGTACCCTTTCAGAATTATACAGGCGGGAGTCAATGTGTACATAACTTTGGGTGAATGTTTCAAATTGCAGATGCGGTTGCTTTCATAACGCTGACGTGTTGGGATTATGCCCAATTACGAGCTAGCGAGAGTTGACATGCGACACACGCCACACGAATTTGTGAGCGAAAGCAATTATTGGGCTAGACTGTGCTAACACGAAGCTAAACGAAGCGCTCTCTATAGGACAATAAAACTGCGCTACAAGCCACACGGGCACTTTATGTTATATAACTTGGCTTATGACTAATTTTCCTTCATTGCTTTCTCGCCAGTGATATTTGCTAATGTATTTTGAAAACGAGGAAAGTTTTTGAAATATCTTCATGCATGAAAATTAAGCTTTTATAAAAGTTCTTTTTTAATTTTTCTATCATTTCGGCGGCCATTGTCATGGGCTTAGCATTCTTGTGACTATGGCTTCTGTAAAGTAACCGAACTTTAAAAATAGTTTTGATATAAATAGTTTAATATATACATATACTTATGTAAGATTCACTTTAACAAACGTAAGACGTATTATATCATCAGTTTTAAAACCTAGTCGCATTATTGAGTCAAGGAAATGACAATTGGATTTTGAGTCAAGCAAAATTTAGAAACGATTTTAAACATTTCATTCATCACTTCAGCGTTTGGTCACAGTGGTGGGCATGTATGGTGGACATAATGAGAGTGAAAAAAGCTAGAGAGATATACCAGTATCGGAGCAACTGGAAATCCGTAGTCGCTGCCTACTCCTCCGGGAAACAGGCATGAGTCTATGAATAAGTTAAGTATACATTATGCAAGTTATCATTCAAAACTACCTAACCACAAACTGAATTACTTATCTTAGTAGCAGATGTCTATCTTTTACAACAGCCCCGAAATCCTACTGAACTAAGGGCTTCCATCTTCTGTAGGGCTTCAGTTTCTCAGTGACTTCTTTATTTATTCAAAATACCATGTTTAAATAAGGTCCAAGTGTATCTTATTTTTTGTAACTAATCGATAATCACATTAAATGACAATATATTTATTTTTTTGTTAAAGGCACTATATTTCAAATGATATGGTGATCAAATCATCGTTTATTCCAGCTATGCGTAAGTAGGTAGTTATTAAATAAAGTCTAATTGCCATCTATCAGACAATTATAGCAACTTTTAAGACTCTAACCGAAAACCACAACAGTACATTGAAATACCTAGGAATCGAACTCAGCATTTCAAAATCGTCCAAGCGTAAAGGCCAACTTGATAAGAGGACAACAAAACGGTCATGAAAATAAATAATTGTTAGTCCGTTAGATAGCACTGCCCGTATTATGAAACACATTGACTGTATATTACGCGTGAGCGAGACTGCGGGCGGTAGCTACACGCGATAAGGACAACAGTAAAGTTTCCTGTATAAAGGCTCAGAATGTTTTCTATTGTAGAATAATTATGCAGCCCGTAACTATAAGGTGTATTGACGTTTAGCTAAACCTAAAATCAAAACATTTTATGCGAAATATTAGCCTATATGAAAGTTTTGTTAGTAATGAATCTGGAATAATGCCGATACAAGGAAAGTGCAGATGGCATGATAAAAATTCGGAAATTTCGGTCGGATATATGGACGGATAATCATCATAGAAGAAGCAAATTTCAATTCATGGAAGAAAAAAATAATATTTTCTTTGTATTATATCCAATAATAATTTTGTTTTTTATTTTATACCATACTTGCAAAGCATGGTGATATTGTAGACGTATCACCAGTTCCGAGCATAGAGTTACAGAATAAAATAAACTTTTTTAAATAAATGAAGAAAAAGCATATTTTTATTTTTAAATTTCACCCTTCCGTTCCAGGAATACATACAATTAAAAAATTGTCAAACAACATAAACTAACGTTTGTTTAAAGGATAGATGGAGTCGAATTACGAGTATATTAACCTCTTGTGAGACAGCTGGATGTTTACATTATCGCCCGTTATCGCCGCGTGCCACTTGAGATTTTGTTATTGTTAATTACCGGCCCACTCATAGCTCGTAGAATCAAAAAAATGGTACTACAGAATTTGTTATGATGTCAGCTACGTAGTAAAATATAAACAAGAGCTTTTTGCTGGCTCGCATGCGAGCCCCTGGCACACTAGAGGTTAACCTATCATTTTAGGTCCGAGATCAGCCTATTACTAAGAACTTTGTTGCTACTAAGAATTTCCTTACAGAAATACTCTGTAACACTTTAGACAAACATAAGCAAACTTATGCCGCAGAACCAGCGAGCTTGTCCAATAGCCTGAATTAAACGATAACCTTTATTAACTTTCGTTCGTCCAGTTTACCACAATAAAATCTTTTATAGTTGCATCTCTACGTTTCAATTTGGATAAATTACCAACAAACAAATAATTTTTTCATAAGGCATATTTATTAACAGCACCAATAGACGTCTAAATCCATTCATAACATACGAAATACAAACACATCTATCCATCCCTTCATCATTAGCGAGACATGATTAAATTCCATGAAACGCCATTGAACTGCACTATAATGTAAATTATTAGTTTCGTTGTATATTATTTATTTATTTATTTATTTATTTATTTTAAGGTACATCAACAATATACATATACAAAATCGGTTCACATAAGAAGCTGAAAGTAGAAACTTATATGTATATCTATTATAGATATACACAACATTTTCTGTACAGAATTATAAAGAATAAAAATTAAACATAAATTAAGAACTTAATACAAATTTAAAAAGACATAATTATTATTTACAAAATGGAAAGGTAAAAAAAAAAAACAAAAAACAACAACAGTCAACGAGATCTAGCACAGCATTTTCTGCACTATCTTTCGCTTAAACACTTTGAATGAATCATGAAAAATGTCAAGATCATCTGAGCGTCCGCATAAAGAATTATATTCGAGACAAATACGCACTAGTGGTGAGTGTTTGCCAGCATTTGTTCTGCAGAATGGAATGTGAAAAGTTTTGGTAACGGGGTGTCGCGGAATTCTATTAGGTACCGTTAAGTTAATGTTGCTTAGTAGTTGGCTGCAGTCTACTCCACCGTTGAGGAGTTTATGAAGGAATAAGAGATCCTTGATTTTACGCCGATGATTAAGGCTAGTCATTTTGAAGAATTTAAGTCTGTTAGTGTAGGGAGCTCTATGCGAGACACCAGATGATACGTATGCTAAGTGTCTCGTAAATGCTCTTTGGATGCCTTCGATTCTCTGTGATTGTATAGCGTACGAAGGGCTCCAGACTACACATGCATACTCAAGATAGCTTCGTACCAAGGCGTTGTAAAGAAGTGTCTTTGTTTGTTTTAGACGGAAACTATTGGTGTTCCTTTTAACAAATCCGAGCATTTTAGCTGCTTTTCTAGCGACTCCGTCTATGTGTGGTGTAAAATTTAATTTGCTATCAAGTGTAATACCGAGATCTCTCATTTCAGCCACTTCTTGTAGTATAGATCCGTCGACATGATATTTAGAAGGAAAAGGATGTTTCTTTTTTGTATATTTGATATGGTAACATTTTGCCGCGTTGAGTGTCATGTCATTAGCGTGACACCAGTCCTGAATTCGGTCAAGATCACTTTGCATTGTATCAACGTCTAATTGGGATGCAACTGTTTGATAAATTTTGAGGTCATCAGCAAATAAGGAGAATTTTGAGTGCATTATTTCATGAGATATATCATTAATGAAGATGGAAAATAATATAGGTCCCAGATGGGATCCCTGCGGTACGCCAGATGCAGCATAATACACTTGTGAATTATATCCCTTAACAGACACAGTTAATGGTCTATTTGAAAAATAAGACCGAAACCAGTTCAAAATGTTACCATATATGCCATGAGCTTCAAGTTTTCTCAATAGCAGACGGTGATTTACTTTGTCGAAAGCACTGGAAAAGTCCGTATATATTGCATCAACTTGTCTACCTTTATCAATATCTGCAGATAGATTAGAAACAAATGAAGTTAAATTGGTGTCAACAGAACGACCAATCTTGAAGCCATGTTGAGCATTTGTGATTGTGTTATTCACATGATGTATAATAATGGGGCATATGAGAGACTCACACAATTTTGAAAGACAGGACAGGATAGAAATTGGACGATAATTTTTGACATTGTTTTGTTCACCTTTCTTAAATATGGGTATAATGCGGGCTTTTTTCCATTCGTCAGGAAAAACACCATCTTGAATAGAACGGTTGATAATTAAAGATAAAGGAAGGGTAAGAGCAGAACCACAGTGTTTAACAAATACTGGAGGTATCGCATCAGGACCAGCACCCTTTGAAATGTCTAACTGTTTTATTTTTCTAAAAATTTCGTTTTCAGTGAAGTGTACATGACCTAAGGCATGATGTTGTGATATGTTTTGAATGGAGCGTAATGAGTTTTGGTTAAAAGCACTGGTGCTATAAACAGATGAAAAGTGCCTTGCGAAAAGATTAGCTATACCGGATCCTGTATCCTCACTCAAGTTGTTCGAGTACATTGTACTAGGTAGAGAAAGGTCGCCCTTGCGTTTGTCTTTTATAAATCTCCATAATGCCTTAGAATTCTTTGCTATATTCGCTTCTACTTTAGACAGGTAATTATTGTAACATAATTTTACCTGTTTGTGACAACGGTCTCTAAGTATGTCGTATTCAAGTTTGTCGCGTGGATTTTTGTACTTCTTATATTTAAGTCTAGTTTTATTTTTTTCCGAAAGAAGACGAATTAATCCGATGTTAAACCAAGGTGGGTACTCAGATGATCTTGGCTTCCGCTTAGGTACATGTTTTACAATAACATTTCTCAGTAAATTATAAAAAGTAAAAACCATATCATTTACTGTTACAGAATGTTTAAATGCATCATACCAATCAATATCACATAAATCCAGTAAAATATTATCATAGTCTGCCTTAAAAAAATTATAATCAGTTCTTGGATTTGATTTGAGAAAGTCTTTGTCCGTATGGATGGCAATAGAAAGTAGTAGGGGGGGATGTTTTAGATCTATTTTGGTAGTCAGACTAGTCGGCATAGTTGTAGTGATATCTGAAAGGTTAGTTAAAATAATATCTAGAAATTTGTTATCTACGTTACTAACATTATTAACTTGCTTCAAGTTATTTATTGAAATAAAGTCAACAAGAGAATAACCCAATGAACAATTATAATTTGATGGCACTAGATTATGATTAGTGGGATCTGTAGACCATTTGATAAAATTTAGGTTAAAATCACCCAGTATTACGACATCGTTAACATGGTTCAGAATGTCAGATGTGTTTTCAAGAAACTTATTAAGTGATTCCAAAGTGACAGGAGGTGGTAAGTAAACTACACATATAGCTATCTTTTTGACAATGTTGTTGTGCTTAAATTGCAGTGTGACCCATATGTCTTCACTGTCACTTTCCCATGATGTAACGCGAGCTGATGGAATATCACGTGATACAGCGATAAGTACTTCACCGCCGTCCTTTTTGGAACCTCTTGACAAACATCGATCTCTACGGTATATTATATATCGTGAATCAATAATTTCGCGATTAAATATACTGTCGTTGAGCCAAGTTTCCGTTAAAGTTATGACAGAATAGTCACTTACAGATATATTATTATAAATGTCATTGGTTTTAGTCCGAATGCCACGGACATTCTGATAATATATATCAAGCATTATTACATATGTTATAACTAATACACTAACCAAATAAATATATAAAATATTAAACAATTAAATTCAAGCTATCAATACTGCGAATTAAGATTGCTTGGTTTGTTTCATCCTTACGTACAAATACTCTACCATTTCTTACCCAAATAAATTTATAGGATAGTTCTTTAGCCTTTTTACGTGCAGCCGCGTGCAGAGATTTGTTAGCTGGTGTCAGGTGCTCTCCAACAAATACCGGTACTCTAGGTCCACCCAATCCTAAATGCTGTGAACTCAACTTGTCTTTGACATTCTTCCTGTTAAAGTTGGAGACAGCGGCGAGAAGTGTGTCACGTTTTCGTGCACTGCGGAGTTTCACAACAATGGAACGAGGCTTATCACTATGCCTGTTTATTTTGGCGACTCGGGTTGCGTGCAAGATGTCGTCGTCATTAATGGAGCCGTCTACGGTTTTCACCAGTTGCAATACTGTGTTAGCCAGGTTTTCATTCCTAAATTCAGGTACGCCAACAATTTCAACGTTGCTCTCACGCATATTTTGTTCTACTGAGCCCAATCTCTCCGACAGATCTTTCACGGTAGCCTTTAATTCGCAATTTTCGTTCTGAAGCTCAATTATGGTAGTAGATTTTTCCTCTATTTTGATTTTGAGGTCTTCAAACAATTTATTAAAGAAAGACATTGAGTCTTGAAACCCCGAGATTTGTTCGTTGATCGTTCTTAATTGGTCTGCAATAATGCCGTCAATACTTGACTTCATGATGGCCGACATTTCTTGTTTCAGAATGGAACGTAGTTTATCTTCAGTAATATAATTATCTGTATTTTCTACAATGTCTGAAGCACTGTGATTCGGTTTCATACGTAGTGTGACATTACTTAGTTCGGGTGAAGATGTCGCAGGTAGGTTCGAGGAACATCGAATAGGTGTATCAGTTTTCGGCTGCTTGCATCGGCATTCAGGGCATTTCCACGAATTTTTCTGCTCCAAATCCATTAGGGTAAACCTTTTGGGTGTAATATTGGCGCATTCTAAGTCATATTTGCGATTACATACAAGGCATTTTAAGCTTTCTTTAGCTTTAGTAGCTTTGTTACAGCCAACGCAAGCATTAATTGTAGGTGCCATTTTTATTCAATATTTGCGTAATAATTATACAGCGATGAAAGCGCGGCAGGTGCAATAATAATATTTAGCAGTTATATATTTAAAAATCCAAGCGAACAGTGCAAGAGAATCGGTTCAAAAATCCTCGCGAGAAAAAGAGCGCAAGCGCCGTGCATTTAGCGTTACTTACGCGTTCTGTCGAGCAGGTGTCCAAACACAGCGTTGACTCACAAAGTTTTTATATATTAGACACGTTGTTCCTATTTCTAACAGTACAGCGCTGTAACTACCTCCGCTGTATAAAATGTATTTAGGTAAGTACATTCAAACCTTGAATCCGACTGCTGCAAGAGTAAGTACTATGCGTAACGACCTTTAAGGCGGCACTTTTTCTAGTCCGTTACGTCGTAAAAGGTCAATCGAAAATAAAAGACAACTGGCCCACTTTCTCTTCTTAATTCGTGCAATTTGAACTACAATTTAATTTATACGTAACGACTTTTATTTAAATTTTACGGTTACCCTTTATATCGAGTATTTTAACAATAATTACTTATTTAATTTTATGTCTGTAGGCCTGTGTCGAGACCCGTAACTAGAAGGTTGCACGATACGGATCAATACTTAGCTGAGTACCCTAAGTGCCACATCTAATCCACGCAATCATCACCTCTATATCATACAAGTTACAGAACTAAATAGAATGCGTGCCTTTGTCAAAATTTATGCCATTGCGTATGCCTTTACATGTTTTATGTGTTTGTTAGATACATTGAAATGGAACTCGAAATACAAAAGCTAAACAATTTTGAATAAACCTTTCGAACATGAATAATACGTAGCTGCAGAGCTATAAAGCTCTCATGAATGCGAAGAAAACCTTTTTCATATTTAAAATACCTTAAGTAGGTACCCAACAAACATATTTTTTATATTATATACATTAATAGCTAATTTAGTAATATACCAAACCATATGTCAGCCTCGATGGCGTAGTGGTTAGTGTAACCGACTGCCACGCCTGAAGTCGCGGGTTCGATTCCCGCACAAGTCAAACATTTGTGTTCATAAACATGGATGTTTGTCTTGGTCTGGGTGTTTCTATGTATAATATGTATGTATTTACAAAAAAAAAAAGAAAGTATATATGTATGTTTATCCATTGTCTAGTACCCATAGTACAAGCTCTGCTTAGTTTGGGCTAGATGGTGTTGTGTGTATGTGATGGAATATTTTATTATTATTAAATTGAAAAAACATTTTCTGTATTGTGAATACATACTGTTAATAATATCACTTCATATCAAACTTAACCCAACAAAACTAAAACACAATATACGCTACAGTACGTGCGTACCTACCTATACTTAATATACGCTACAGTACGTGCGTACCTACCTATACTTAATATACGCTACAGTACGTGCGTACCTACCTATACTTAATATACGCTACAGTACGTGCGTACCTACCTATACTTAATATACGCTACAGTACGTGCGTACCTACCTATACTTAATATACGCTACAGTACGTGCGTACCTACCTATACTTAATATACGCTACAGTACGTGCGTACCTACCTATACTTAATATACGCTACAGTACGTGCGTACCTACCTATACTTAATATACGCTACAGTACGTGCGTACCTACCTATACTTAATATACGCTACAGTACGTGCGTACCTACCTATACTTAATATACGCTACAGTACGTGCGTACCTACCTATACTTAATATACGCTACAGTACGTGCGTACCTACCTATACTTAATATACGCTACAGTACGTGCGTACCTACCTATACTTAATATACGATACAGTACGTGCGTACCTACCTATACTTAATATACGCTACAGTACGTGCGTACCTACCTATACTTAATATACGCTACAGTACGTGCGTACCTACCTATACTTAATATACGCTACAGTACGTGCGTACCTACCTATACTTAATATACGCTACAGTACGTGCGTACCTACCTATACTTAATATACGCTACAGTACGTGCGTACCTACCTATACTTAATATACGCTACAGTACGTGCGTACCTACCTATACTTAATATACGCTACAGTACGTGCGTACCTACCTATACTTAATATACGCTACAGTACGTGCGTACCTACCTATACTTAATATACGCTACAGTACGTGCGTACCTACCTATACTTAATATACGCTACAGTACGTGCGTACCTACCTATACTTAATATACGCTACAGTACGTGCGTACCTACCTATACTTAATATACGCTACAGTACGTGCGTACCTACCTATACTTAATATACGCTACAGTACGTGCGTACCTACCTATACTTAATATACGCTACAGTACGTGCGTACCTACCTATACTTAATATACGCTACAGTACGTGCGTACCTACCTATACTTAATATACGCTACAGTACGTGCGTACCTACCTATACTTAATATACGCTACAGTACGTGCGTACCTACCTATACTTAATATACGCTACAGTACGTGCGTACCTACCTATACTTAATATACGCTACAGTACGTGCGTACCTACCTATACTTAATATACGCTACAGTACGTGCGTACCTACCTATACTTAATATACGCTACAGTACGTGCGTACCTACCTATACTTAATATACGCTACAGTACGTGCGTACCTACCTATACTTAATATACGCTACAGTACGTGCGTACCTACCTATACTTAATATACGCTACAGTACGTGCGTACCTACCTATACTTAATATACGCTACAGTACGTGCGTACCTACCTATACTTAATATACGCTACAGTACGTGCGTACCTACCTATACTTAATATACGCTACAGTACGTGCGTACCTACCTATACTTAATATACGCTACAGTACGTGCGTACCTACCTATACTTAATATACGCTACAGTACGTGCGTACCTACCTATACTTAATATACGCTACAGTACGTGCGTACCTACCTATACTTAATATACGCTACAGTACGTGCGTACCTACCTATACTTAATATACGCTACAGTACGTGCGTACCTACCTATACTTAATATACGCTACAGTACGTGCGTACCTACCTATACTTAATATACGCTACAGTACGTGCGTACCTACCTATACTTAATATACGCTACAGTACGTGCGTACCTACCTATACTTAATATACGCTACAGTACGTGCGTACCTACCTATACTTAATATACGCTACAGTACGTGCGTACCTACCTATACTTAATATACGCTACAGTACGTGCGTACCTACCTATACTTAATATACGCTACAGTACGTGCGTACCTACCTATACTTAATATACGCTACAGTACGTGCGTACCTACCTATACTTAATATACGCTACAGTACGTGCGTACCTACCTATACTTAATATACGCTACAGTACGTGCGTACCTACCTATACTTAATATACGCTACAGTACGTGCGTACCTACCTATACTTAATATACGCTACAGTACGTGCGTACCTACCTATACTTAATATACGCTACAGTACGTGCGTACCTACCTATACTTAATATACGCTACAGTACGTGCGTACCTACCTATACTTAATAGACGATAGTCTGTTACCATGGCAGTTGTTAGCGGTTAAATTAGAGTCGATTTCCTCAACGATAAACGCCTCATTTCCTCTCTATTGTTAATTCAAAGTACCAATCGTCAGGCATTACCAAATACATTCGTGAGAGTGCCAAATTCAGACATATTATAACTATTTGACTAAGAACAAGCCTTGACCAAGTTTTTATTCCTCAACGAGTCGACAGCCTTGAACAACTTCTAACTACTTATTAGTTAACCAGCAAAATTTTTATTGCGTACTCTTACACCTTATGGATTACAACATAAGGTCTATTTTCGTTAGATACAGCAGCATGGGGCCGTAACAAATGTATTCAGACTTGGTCCGCACATATGAACGAGCCCGTACGATTTAATGTCGAACTTTCAACATTTTCCGGCATATTTTGGTACACAGCAATTTCTATTTCATGTTATGCATATACAGTCCTTCGAATCTCTAAGAAGTGGATACTTGTTTTATAAAATAATTTGGTACATATATAAATATATATTATTAACTAAATTGTCGTTCATATTGGATTTTAAATACAATTTGTTTTTGTACACTTACTAAATGTATCAATCAGGCGTTTGTTCAAATGGTGACAGGTTCTAAACCTAGTGCAGGGCACCTTTGATATGAGCTTATATTAAATTAGTTAGTTACAGAAATTTATAATAATGTAGCTACTGTAGGTAAGAAATGAATAACTCCATTATTCACTTTAGAAAACCAATTTAATTCTTAACCTGCTTATTAATTATATTAATGCAAAAGTGTGTTTGTTGTTGAGCATTTATGTCGTAGCAATAAATTCACAAAGCAACATATTATCGACATGAGTTTGTGTCTATCTAAAGTTTAACTAATATATATAATACAATAACTTTATATACTGATTAATAAAAATAGCTAAAATCACCCTTGATATCTTTGCTTTCATCTACTTTTTATTCTAAAAACCGTTACCTCCAAATACTTTATCATCCATGTTCACATGTTCATTTCTCAGCCTATGTTCCTCGCCAGATTTCAAATAACCTCAATGCAATATTGCATCCAGTCCGTCCAACAAATCAGGCATAAAAATGTAACAGACAGCAACTTTGCCGATATTTGTCTGTATTTTGCATTTATTCTGAAGAACTCAATTGAGTAAAATTATAGTACAAAATTAATTAAACACGTAATGGTTTACTTTACCTACAAGATATCAATACAACATTTTTATTGTGTGTATAAAATGTCATTATTACCAAAAAAATAGACATACATAGGCGTTTTGATTTAAATGAAGAATAAAGCATGAATCACGATTAGAACCTACGAGCCAAAATCGAATGTTCGAAAGTCGAATCCAAATGTTGATTAATTAATTTCGATTCGATGTGTTCATTCGTGTTGCATGTGGCAAACATATAAAAATACATAATAAATGAAATAATTATAGTCAATCAACATCAACGATTCAGTAATCGTTGATGTTCGAATGGTTGATATTCGAATATTACTTGATATTTCGAATCATTCGATTTTATTTTCAATAGTCGTACATCGTTTATGATAGGTAAGTTTTATTTTAAGGTTCGTAATAAACACCGAGAGACCGTCAGACCGCAGTTAGTCGTACTAACTTGAAATTATTATGCAAAGCAAATAACGTAACCACCGGGCGCACGCCTCTTGGCGGGTAGTTACCGTGTCCTATGACCGCTTGCAAACCTAGGAGTACCTAGGGCTGACTTTAGGATAAAACATTATCTTAAAGTTGGAAGAGAACCAAGAGGAAAAAGAAAGATGAAAAGAATAGAAAAAAGAGAGGTAGAATGTGAGCGTCTAGCACGAGAGTTCTATAGTATATTTTTTAAGATTACCAAATTTCAACTTCTTACTAGGTGAAATGTGGTAGATACTGTGTGATGTATGGTACTTTTCCGAAAAAGCCTATTCATTCTTCCCGTGTCTAAAAAGAAGACTAAAGCAAGCCATTCCATATTCGTATGTATCCAATCTATTATTTAACACTAATATTCTTGGACTTATTTAAAAATCACTCTAGAGGGTTTCTTTTCATTTTAATTATTCATGTTAGTTCTTATTTTTAATATACTTATTAGAAATGGCCGCATTATTCCAAATAGCGGTTTAACAGATTTTCATTAGTATATCAAAAACAACCTTTAAATATGACATGTTTTTATGACACATTAATGTTATAAGATGTAAAAAATATTAGTGAATTTATATATAGCATCTCTTATTAGCTTCAAGGAGTTTGTGATACGATGGTAACACTGGAACTTCGCAATCTAACAGCAATTTCCTTAAACACAAAAATGGGGGGCTAATTATTATTTTACCAGAAGAGTAGTTTCAGTCAGTTACAAATAGTCGACAAAACAGCACGTGTCTTTAATTGTATAACGTTGAAGAATTTATTAATATTTTTTTAAATAATAAAGTAAATAAATATCTGCCAAATGCTGGAATGTGTATATTTTAATTCTTATTTTATCAAATAATTATGTTTTGAATTCATCTTAATAGAAAAACTCGTTAATGATTAAGAAAATTCCAAACTGAAATTTAAATCTTTAATTAAAGCATCGTAGGCGCCAAGGTCGCATGGATCCGCAAGCAATTTGTATGTCGTCGTATTATGGACAACAGGTACTTACCGTGTACGTACCTGTTGTCCATAATACAATGGTTTGCTTGCTATACTTTGAAACTAAACGGTGAAAATAAATAAAATAGATTTTCTGCCATACATTTTCTTTTTCATTGTTTTTTTGACGTGAAGGAGTAGTTTTTGAAAAGTTGTATTAGTAAGTATTAATCAGCGTTAAATTTTCTGTCGAAAATATTTTTTTATTAAGTGAAATAAGCATTTTCGGTCCTGTGTCCACCTTTTTGCAAATCCCGACCACTGTGCGCCGTGTGTTTTTTGTGTTGCCCAATATAGGCAATATTCACGCTTGTATTATGTAACAAAGTTTCTACTTTCTTTCTCATAGCATTCTTTATGGCCACTCTTGTATGTTCATCGAAATAAGAACGCGGTTCAAATTATCATTGGCAACGTTAAAAGTACGTAATTACACATGCCACACCCGAAATAACAATGAAAATGTGCGTAATGTAGATACCTATCTTTTATCAGCGATAACAGTACTGAATACTACATTCTAGTAAAATTATATTGTAATCGCTATAGCACGTATATATGACGATATACATAAACCTATAACTCACGCGCCATGTGTAGGCTTGAGTTAATAAACGGATAGTATGTTGGTATCGATTTTATTAGACATTCCAATTTCAAAATTGCCCCTATATACCTTCTTCTATTTTTGCATATCCATGTTCAAATTAGAACTGTGTTCAATTATTCAATCGTTCAAATTGCCTAATAATATTCTATCACATACACACAACACCACTACACCTAATTAATTGAAATACATGTTCGATGAATTTTGAGATTGGAATGCTCGTCATTCTAATTCAAAATGTCTAATAAAACTGCCACTTTGTCATGATTAAGATCGTAACAGATTTATATTAAATAAATTAATTAAATATAGAACCATTATGAGTTATGCAAAGCAAAGAAAAAACTAATTTTATGTATATGTAGATATATTCATTCATGAAATGTGCGCCACCTGTTTGGAAGTAACGAATATAAACATTATGATATACAAGTACGTATACAACTGGCGATACTTCAAACATCGTTCTAACGTGTACTAGTTTAATACGACGAACATTAAATAGACATGCACGTTTAGAGGACAGAACCGACGGAACGTTGGCGGCTGCGACCTAGCCTCTAGGCCGACCACGCTAACTGCGGACTGAGCCCGCGTGTTCTCAAGGTTATCCGTTAAGGAAATGTTCATAATCCACGCATAGAGACAGTAAACTATTGTAACTAAGGACGTAATGTACCTGAGCGTTGAAGATATAAATTACATTTACATATTGATGTAGCCATATATCATAATTCATAACATAACTCAGAATTGCTTCTTTAGTTCCCTCATTGCGATGTGTCCATTTTTGCACCATAAGTTCCCAAACATTTTCTCGATCGGGTTTAAGTCTGGAGATTTAGGACATGGTATCAGTCGAAAGCATTGGTGTTGACGGAACTACTCGCGAGTAACAGCAGCAATGTGTAACCGACAGTTGTCTTGTAAGAAGTGAAGTTCGGCGATATCATCTTCTGAGTAAACGTTGCGAACAGTTGAAGGTAATGCGCAAAATTCACCGACACCACCAGCCAACATGCAGCCCCAAACGTTTGCACTGATTCTACCAGACTCCGTGTCCGGTACTATATAATTTTCATCATATCTTGTATTGTCATATCGCCAAAGATTTAATCGACCGTGCTGATTAGATTTGAATCTTGTCGTGTCTTTTCATCAGTAAATATTGTGGTTCACCAATCAAAATCTAAAAAATCACTGGCAATACGCAACCGAGCTGCTTTATGGGCATTAGTTAAATGAACTTTTTTAGTGTATCGTCTATAGTGCAGTCCCATGCTATGCAACAGGCGTCTAACAATCTGGGTAAGTGCTCACGTTGAATTCTTCGGCAAAATGAGACGTTGATGTAAAGCCATTTTTTTCAAATGCACGTGTAATTTCTTCCCTTTTCGCTGTCGTTACTGTAGGCCGTCTACCACTACGCCTGTGACTTTAAAGACTGCCCTCTTCACCTTCTCGATTAATCCAGAACCGTACAGTATAGCGTGATATATTAAAATATCTGAAAATTTTACTTATGTATCCTGCTCTGTGTAATGTAATAATTTCTGCCCTTATGACAATATTTAAATTACGTGACATTTTCAGTAGTAGCAAGTTGAGTTTAGTTATCTATTATTTATTTTTGTGGTTTTTCACATATAAACTCCACATTGTAATATAGTGACATTTGTATAATGTTAGTAGAAATTATTATTTATTGTTTTGATAAGACAGGTTAAAATAGATTGCACTTTTAATCTAAGCATTGATTGGATTACGGTCAAGTCTTATTGAATTTTAATTTCGATGGATTTATTTTTAAAATTGGTGAAGTCAATATATGGTCGACTATATATACATATATATTCTTTGTGGCTCGTAATATCACATAACTTTTTATAGTATCAGCTAATTATAATAATCGTGTTCTATAGGTTAAGCCTGTAGGGTAATAAATGCCTTATAATTTTTATCAAGTTTCAATACCATCCTGTCTAACTGGAACATAGAACTCTTCAATGGACGATATAAAGACCATAGACTTAAACAGTAGTTCTTTAAATAAGAATTACACCGATATCAGTACATATTATACGTTGCCTTAAATAGCCATACGTTTTTTTATTTATTTCAATTTATTAATTAATTGCTACCGCTGCACTGTCTGAAAGCTGAATTGGTACATAAGAGACTTTATAACTTCAGAATTATAACATACTAATATACCGAACACATTCTCGTGTCTAAATACTTATCAATTATACTTTTATTATATTTCCTTCTAATACTTCAAGGTTGACGGACAAACCATGCTCGTATATGTACCTTTCCTTTATTAGAATCTCGTACAATTTTAAGCTGTATATATAATTTGTTTCATTTTTTGTATCTATTTGTCGCAAGTATTGCATACATGTTGAAAGAATTGAAAGAATAGAGTAGTTTATTTAAAATTGGGTGATTGTTATTATCAGAGTGAGAGACCCGTGTCAATCCATTCGAAGAGTTAAGCAATATTGTGTCTGTGAACTATCTAGATCGATGTTAATTAAATACTATGGCCATCTATATGGAATGTCAATGCCCTCAAATATTTTATCAACTGATCGAACCATATGATATCTTTATCCCTTTGGTTGCCGATCGTCGAAAACTTTGTTAAACTAGGTTAAGTGGTAATGTTGGTTAAGCACTTCATTTGCGCAGAATATTGAAGTATTGTTTGTTACTGGGATAATAAAGTAAGAATTAATGTAAAATAGCACATGTAATGCAAGTCGTAAATTAGTGCGTAGTCCACAGTTTAAGCGGTGGCACAACGCGCGACCTCGCACACTCGCTCGGCCGCCATTGCTAAACGCTGTCAAGTCGTAGCCTCACTTGTACCAATTCAACAAAATACAACAACGTTATTATCTACTATGTCTCTTATCATTCTATTACACGAATATTTTAACTATATGAACTTTTGTAACAGCATACGTCACGCACAACTTAGGCTCAAATAATTTACTAAATACGTGTCTTGTTCACACAAATCTAAACTTATATTTAAAGTAACTACTCTTCTACGTTTAATTTTGTTCCACTAGAAACATCTCTGTTCTTTGTTTGTAGAAAATCAACTATAGAACATCGGCCTTCTCCGCAAATGGAAAAATCCATTAGAACCTTGGACGTTAGTTTCTCATGATCATAGCTCTATGATGACTGGAGTATTTTACTAGCTACTTGAAGTGTTGTTCATTGCATCACTGGGGCAGGTATATGTATGTTCAAGTTTATATCATTAGCCGAGGTCAGAGATTAAAAATGAGTCATTTGAGAGATTCACGGCTACGATCTTGTATTTTGTAGCTAATAAGTTTGATAATACGGTAGAGGTAATCTCCATAGTTCACCGTCAGACAAGAGTGGATTAGCAGTGTAATAAAGGAAAATAACACCATAATTTAGTCCAGCGAAACTTGCCAACTAATCTTGTAATGGAATAATGTGGCATTGGGTGGTGCGAAAGGTGGACGCAAAAAGTGAACCTTTTTGCAGCATTAGCTTGATGTTACATTAAAATGAAGCTCGAAAAGATTTAAACTAGGCTTTTCGAATTTGTTTTGTAACTCGAAGTAAATGTGCCTATTCGCACACATTATCTATTTAGTTAAAGTATGCAACAACTATGTGAAGAGTCTACTTCATATAATCTAGAATTAAAATGAACTGGTATATACGTTCAGTACCTGTTTTGCGCAGTAATATACATAAATGTTTGTATTTGCACCGATCGTTAAACAACGAAGTATTGTACATATACTGGGCTACGTATTGACTATGTTAAACATACCAGCAACAAATAAAGCTATAAATATCTTTGATTTTGAACTAGACCGTGAATTTAAATTGATCAGTTCCTTTATAACGTCCATTGCTAGTAAATCAATATGTTCTTTAGAAAGAGACTGCTCTTTAGATAGACTTGCGCATTAATTCGCATAGAATGTCAAATTTAATTTTAAAGCGTATCGTGAGCCTTTCCCGGCTGTGCCCGAACCAGACGTTCGTTTGCTACAATAGCTAACGCTTTTTTATGCCGTCCTCCTCTAATTTAGAATTGAAATGAAAAGAAATTAAATGAGAATATAATATATATACTGCCTCGGTAACACAGCAATTGCTGTTTGTAAGGTCTCGGGACCGATTTTAGAGTCCAATAAAGAATTATTGGGTTGTTCTGTAAAGTAGTTCTCAATAGCAACACGGAATGCGGATAAATGACATATTATAATTTTTAGGACTGACATTTCATTTTATTATATTTTTAATTCATTATTGTAATTTATTGTTATTATTATTTATAATCTACTAGTTTTCACCCGCGGCTTCGCTCGTGTAAATGTAGGTTAGGTTAGGTTAGGTTTGGAACAGTTATTTTTTCTGGATGAAAGGTACCCTATGTCCTATTCTGTACCCCTGACAACGTGTATGCAAAATTTCATGTTGATCGGTTGAGTAGTTAAGACGTGAAAGCGTAACAAACAAACAAAATCATTTTCACATTTATAATACATATTAGTAAGGATGACATTATGCTATTTTATAAATATGTATATGTGACGAGGATATTTAGTTATAATTTAATTTCTTGAAAGTTATCTTGTAAGCGTTTTGGGTGTTACATCTGTTAGCTTGTAAGATCGAATGAATAAATAAATAAAATATGCTCAGAAGACGGCAATAGCCTCGCCTCCTGTTACTTACGTGAAAACTAAAGTAATAATCAATGAAATGATTGTATAATACACCTATGACTTTATACTTTCGAGGATATACCTAGACGAGATATTTTGTATGTATCAATTATAAATTAAAATAACCTATAAAATGTACGATAGTTTTATTTTTCTGACGTTTCGTACAAATATTCAGCCAAACATACAAAATAAAATATTTCTAAAACTAATAATTTTGATTTTAAACATCATGTGTATTTCACAATACACACAACAATTTCACAATTTCACATATTACGTACATATAGATTGTTTTATCACAAAGTAATTGCAAAAAGAGCCATATTCACTCCCGAATTGATTAAAACGAATAAAACTTATTCTATAGACGCAGTGTCCCATGTTAATATAGCGTGCTGCGGTTTTTCAATCGTAACAGAGCCATCAATTCAACAGATTGGCTACTGCGTCCACCTGCGCTCTTTTATGTTTCGTTATGGTCACCAATCTATCCACCAAGCCTGTGTGCAAACTGTAAAACACTCGAGGGAAATATTCACAAACATTCTCTTACTGTAACAAAGCATTTAAATATTAAACAACGTCTAAATTTAACATTTTCTGAAGCGGGATATGATTACATCTTTCCAAGTTATGCAACATTAGAATGTATTAAATCGTTTCGCATTTCACCAATTCAGCGTAAATACTAAGTTGCGGCGGTATTTACGGGTTTTCTGCGACGTAAATTGTATCTTCTGCAAACGAGAATTTATTCTACATCATGAGATACATCTGCGTCCCAAAGCTGCTTAAACTTCGCTGCTAACGTTTTTGTAGCAGAATATTGTGAATTCCTTCATATTGTTACTCTTTATACGGCGATAACGATACCTGTCTCAGACCACTAATTAATTTTACAGAAAATTTTACGTCAACGTTCGTGTACGAAGAGAATTTTATTATTTAAACGTAAAATGCTGTATAGTGTCCCGGTGGCGGCTAGTTTGTCTTCCCATAGAGACATGTACAGTTGTACCTAATCATCCGAAAGACAGTACGTACTTACTGCCGGATTTGTAAACATCGCAGATGATGTTCATTACGACGCAAAGTTAACGAGGTCACTAATCTGTACCAACACAATACATAATGATGTACGACCTTAAATATTATGGTTTTATAAAAATAGTCGTGACTGTTGTGTCCGTCGTGAAGGGCTATAAAGTACTTGCGTAATATCTTGAATCATTGTAAGCCGCCTTTGAATTGTATATTATTTGACGTAAAAGTCTTGTCATGCTATGCCATTTTTGTATTTGCGAGCTAATATTAACCAAGAGCTTTTTAAAAATTTTTACTACTATCTACTCGTTATTAATGAGTTCATAGTAGTTTTTACGTCGACATCTCTACATACATAATTATAAATAATTATGAAAATTATTTCTATATATATACATATAACGATATATAAATATCGTTCAATAGACGCAGGTGATTACTTGAAATTTACATTAAATTGTGTTATACGAAATTCTGGTGTAAGCTTCTTAAACTTCTTCTTAAATCGATAAAGTTCATAGTCGTCGTATTAAGACAAAATATATTTAAGAAAATATAAAGTATATTATTTATTGATACATAATATCCAAGGTGGGACAAAAATTATATTTTCTAACAACCTCGCTTCAATTAATAAAGCGGGAGCGACGGCCATTTTGGTTTTTAGTTCATCCATTTTTATCATACGTAAGTATGTTAATAGTTGCCAAAAATGAGTTCAATTATACGAAGCTATACGTTTTATATAATTATAGCAATATATTTAAATAATTCACTAAAGCCAGCGTTCTAGAGAAAACCAGCATTAAAATAACTTTACCTACATATAGCACGTCGTCTAGATGTAAAACTGTATAGGTACTTTCGTAAACACGGACACGGACAAACATAATCTTAGAACGTCTACTCCAAGTTTTCTATGTATATAACGTGTGTTTTATGCTGTAAGTTAACACTTAATGTTACCTTGTAACTCAGAAATACTAATATTCAGAATACTGCTCAGTTTCTTCAAACATTCATCTAATGACTAGCTTTTACCTGTGGTTTTGCTAACATGCTTCTATGAAAAAATAATCTCTCGCTGTAATAGAGCATTGGTCCAAGCTTAAAAGTTTATGCCGCTCTGCAAAACATCACGTCGATCCGTTGTCCTGTTCGCCTACTGATATTAGTAAATATTTCAAAGTCTGAATAATCGTTATTCGATCACGCGGAAAATGTGAAACATAGCACATAGGTAGACCTCTAAAAATATTAGTACCTTGTTCTAGTCATATAAACGTATAGAATATTTTATCCTGATAGGCATTCCAGCGAGACTCAAACCGGCAAAGCCGCGGGCAGATCTAGTACATAATATTAGTAAGGGATTACCAGCTCAGAATAATAGACCATATTCACCGTTTCTGCAATCGGTACGCGACTCTCTTGCACTACACTTAGACCGTATTTGCACGGAGAGTACAACGTCTTAGAAATTCAACTCGAGGATTTTCCAGTCTCGTAATAAATGCACAAGAGTGCTCACCGGTTAGAATTCACTTTATAGCTGAATTACACGACGGATAGCGCTTTTCATATTTTATAATGCTCTTGGAAATTCAATTCTTTTGAAAATGCCGTGTTATTCAGTACTATGCTCGGCGAATCGCATGAATTGAAATCGTCAAATCAGGTAGGTATCAACCCGTACTTCGCTATACCAGCACACAAATTTTACCGCAAAAACGAACTGTACAATCTTGGCATTTAGCTACTGTTTTGCAAGTTCCACAACTAGCCGATTTTCTAAAAAAAACGGTTTCAGATAAAATGCCTTGGCAACAGCTGTGTCGCTTCCATCGCGTATATAATGGCCAACATTATATTGTATCTCATTTGACCTAATGCCGTCGCATTAAGCTCTACATTCCCGTGTCTTGAATGCAGTAAAGTGGTTTCTCTTTGTTTAACGTAACCAGTGAATCATTAATCTTCCGCACCCCCCTCTCCGGCGCCCAAATTGGACGAAGGAGGGCGGTACTAATATTTTTTAGAGGTCTACGATTTACTGGACGTATTCACGACACGAACGGCACGTGAAACTTCGCAACGGAATAAATGATTCACAAAATTATGTTTTATGTTGAACATATTATTACGTAGAATTTAAATATATTGAAGAATTTGACCTAGTTCAACGACGCGTGGAAGATGCCACGACATCTGTCGCATTTAAAAATGTATTCCCTAATTTTATTTTATATAAATTTGAAATTAGAATAACGGTTACGTGCAGAAACGCTGTTGATTTAAAATAATGTAAAATAGCACCGGATTCTTTTTGCGCGGTGAAATCCTAACGGTAACTCTTTTAAAATGTATACGACAAAGCTAAATAAATTATAATTTATTTAATGTACTGGGAACGTTTTTTTTTATAAAGATATACATACAGAACTTAAATAATTATAACTTAGGCTGTAGCTTATAAAACTAATTACCATTGCCGAATTAGTTGTTTAAACAAAAAACCGGTCAGAATTAGAAGCCGCTAATATACTTATGCATGATGTAGGTTGACGACCCCGTGTCGTACGTCAAATATTCATTGAAGGACCTTTATTGTATAATAAGTAAAATATAAGGCATTCATTCTTTGTAGGTTTATCTCCACTTCTCTGCTCCGCTTTTTTGTTGACTTTTTATCTATAAACATTCACACCCGAAATCTGAACAAGAATAATCCACGAAGTACCTACGCTAAGTACCTATTCGATGCCTTAGATAATCTGCAGCGTCATGTCGTAGGTATAATCGACAGCCAGGAGGTTACGAAGAACACCGAACCGCTACAACTTCGTAGAGACATTGCGTCCCTTAGCGTATTCTATCGCCTCTATCATGACGAATGCTCCGAAGAGTTCTTTGACCTCATTCCACTTTCCCCCTTCCTTATGAGAACCACACGTGCCGGTCTTCGTAACCACGGATGGACAGTTAGCACAATCCCGTCTCTTACCAAAAGGTTCAGCAATTCCTTCTTATGCCGTACCATACAACTTTGGAATTGTCTTCCGGCACATGTGTTCTCTCCCTTCTACGACATTGGGTCCTTCAACCGTATTGTGAAGAAGCATCTTGTCAGACCAGCTTGACACTGACGACGGCTAGAAGACATCTAAGATCTTCTCCTCGTCGTCACTGTCTCTGGACTGTAATTGGGCTTTCCATCAGGTCGGTTACAATCACTTTGCCGTGTCAGAATAAAAAAAAAGAAAGTCATGGAACTCCGATAAGAGGTTTTGAAACTTCTTTACTCTACATAGGATTAATTAGAATTAGTTTTTATTAGTTGATCTTATAAATCTATGGTAGATACAATAAATGTTACTGTGAGGTATTATTAATGTGTAAGTATTATCTATTCGTTTGTACATATTTTGACGGCTCAGTCGGTAAATCTAATGTGAAGAAATTTGATTTGAGTGTTATTAAGATGCTCAGTTTAACTGTAGAATTGTTTAAGTTTTTGAACGATACCTACACGACTAAAATCACGGTTGACTAATGTTATAATATATGCACTTATTTATTATGAAAGATTCTATAGACAACGTGTAACGTGACGTAATCGGACGAAATCGTCATAAAGTGACAAAGTTCTACAAATAGCGATTAAAAATTATTATATAAGTAAACGGTTCTACTTCATCATGCCGTGACCACAACTGGTAACGCCATCTAGCGGTTGAACAAACTACTGAATTGATTAACACAAAATCATCTACTTAAATTATAATTATTTTAAACATACGGTCTCGTCCTAATATATAAATAAAGTCCACTACTGCATGTTACTACCATTTATTATTACGAAATCTATTGTCACTCAATCTCGTAGACTTTTATGGATTACGTCCACGATTACTAGTAGTTAAATAATACCTACATCAGACCCTATATGCCAAGACAACGTAAACAGATTAGATGTTTGAACAAGCACACACTTCAGTTGATTTCCAAGAAAAGTGCTCTTTACAAATAGATTAATTCGATGGACAACACATAAAAACCAAAAGAAAAAGTTATTAAAGATTTAAGACTATCGTCAAAAATTTGTCGATGCATAAACACATTGACCTCGACATGCTTGTGAAAATCCATCTCGAAAACCGCTGAACCTACTGATAGGTTGGGTGACACCTTGATAACATAATTTCGATACAAGAGACTATTATACTATAAATTATATTTAATTATGCATCAGCTTGTGCAATATCAGCTTGTCTTACGTCACAAGGCATAAACATAATATAGAGAATAGTATATCATTGGACGCACGCCTAAGTATAAAATTAGCGTGCATATACCTACGTAGTACCAAAAGGTTTCCTAATACGGTTTCAACTGTATGTAAGTAAGTTTTGAAAAGCAATAGCCTAATGCATTGAATTTAGATTAGTTGTGTGTTTGAAAACTATAAAGCAGGATCCATACACCATTGAAAATCGTATCTGCTTACTGACTGAACAAACCGTATAAATGTATACACCCATTTTGCTGGTATAAAGAATAGGCAAGTATTTCTTTTTGCACTGATAACACTAAATAAAGATGGATGTTTTAAAAGATATATAATTGAAATGGCTATCATATAGTTTATGTGGGCGTTGCGCAATGATCAAAGAGCGAACATTAATTAGAAAAAACCGTATTATTATTACATTTGTTGCCCAACGTATTATGGATTCTCTTAATATATGTTGTTAATATACAATGAGTACCGCTCTCTCTGTACCGCTACTGAAAGTAATTCTCTGTCTGTCTTAAAACTAGTTGAAAAGGTTTGAATAGTTTTATCGAAAATAGATGTGCCCGCGGTTTCACCCGCGTTTATGATTACTGCGCCGCCTCCGTGGGTCGTAGCGTGATGTTATATCATATAGCCTTGCTCGATAAATAAGCTATCCAACTCAAAAATATTTTTTTCAATTCGAACTAGTTGGTCCTGAGATTAGCGCGTTCAACCAAACAAACAAACTCTTCAGCTTTATAATATTAGTATAGACTAGATGTTCCCGCGGTTTCACCGCGTTTATCGTTACTGCAACGCCCCCGTGGGTCGTAGCGTGATGTTATATAGCCGTTCGATAAATAGGCTATCCAACACTAAAATACTTTTTTAAATTGAACCAGTAGTTCCTGAGATTAGCGCGTTCAAACAAATAAACAAACAAACTCTTCAGCTTTATAATATTAGTATAGATTACATGCTAGAACCTTAGAAATATTTTGACTTCTGACATTGCTGAAGTTCGTAAGTACATAGGTCAACTATGTCCCACAGGCACCTGCTCCGTGAAGGAAGCCACACCTCGGGGTGATTACAATTGGGTTTAAATTTATTTTGTTGTAATTTATTGCTTGATAACATATACATATACATTTTTATTAACGGCCCACTTGACCCATCAACCGATATTTCGCTTTTTCCAAACTTCATGACTTCCGTCACAGATCACGTAAAAATAATTCATTTCATAGATAAATTGTCTTTAGCCATTTTAGTTTTTATTCCTACGTGTAAACTTTATCATTTTTATTTACATGGCATGGATAGAGCAAATAACCTATAAAGCATTTCAATTAAACTGTCGTTACAACTTAACAAATGAAACAGGTACAAAATGAACTGGCTTAGCGGTAATAAACTTTTGTTTGCAGGACTGAGTTTTCTCTGTGAGAGCAAATATTGAGAGGACGGAAATGTTACTGCAGGTTGTGTAGCATAAAGGAAATACTGATAACCTGTGTTGTCACAATCGATTCCTGTTTGCTCGGAACGTCCCAGTGGAACCGACATACTTACTATCAACTAATGTACTTGTAGTCTCTCGAGTCAGCCGGCGAGTTAGTATTAGAGTGTAATTCCAAAGCTGGCATACTGGCTCGCAGTAATAATCGACTGCCAAACTTTCACATTTAGTTAGCAAACATATTGTTCTTAGACGTACGTGGGGCACCTCAGAGCCACTTCGCTTTTGGAGAAGATGCACTCAAGTTAATACCGAGTAAGCCCAACGTGACTCAAATTAGTAATTCGATTAAATCTGTGGTCAAACTTAGTATATTAGTGGCACCTCACGTAGAGTTGGCGACATAACCAACTGCAGTCTCGCTTTTTTAATAAAACGTTATTGTTAATAATTATTCTCATCATCCATACAGCTGTATGTAGGCCACTACAACACAGGTCTGCGCCTTCAGCAATCAATATACTGCATACCGCAGTAAATCGATCGTTGGGACATTATAAATATAAAAATGACATTGTTTAGTTACTAGCACTAAATTTGCTGTTTAGTATATGAATGGGTATATTTTATTACAACATTTACACTACAAATATTACAATTAGATATAAATAGTAATTCTAGACTGCACAAATCAACTAATATATCGAGCTCATAAAGACATGATTTAAGTGTTTTAAACAAAAACACATCTTACGTATTCACATAAAATAACGCCCATTATATGTCAACATTCTTGGAAGAGAAGCGAAGTTTACAAAACGGTACATGACATAAACGGTTTTCGTCAACTCGTACTATTAAACTTTAGCAATAGATTGTGATATCGATGTTAGAAACTATTGAGGGACATAAAAGTTACTCGTCCCATATAAAGAGTCAATGCGATACTTGACGGTGCTCACACCATAAAAATTGAGTTAAATCAATAGGAATGTGTCACGAAAAGTCAGTTTTCAGATCGGCTTCACCATTTTAATGTTATTGGCGCTGAGCCAAAAGTAGATGTTTAGAACACCGAACAATTCCATACCTGGCTTATAACTCGTATATCTACCTACATTACTATGTGTGTTCAGATGTCAGTACAGACAGCATTTAAATTGGATTATGTAGAACAAAGTTTACACGCACCTATATGTTAATATTGCGTGTCACAATGCGCACATTAATGGGAAGATTGGCACAGGGTACTATTGTGAAGTATTATGCCGTTGTGCTCGTTATTTACAGAAGTGGGTGGTACAATATTTATCAAGCGTCGACATAATTGCGCACTCTCGTCCAGCCAATTACTAGGTGCATGTATTTACCACATGTAGAGCTGTCGTAAATTACAGTTCATTACAAATAACAACTCATCAAAATAATAAATAATAATTTGTTGTTAACTACTGCGCAAATGATCGATCGATGTGTAAGTTTTACAGCTGAGCGGTACAGTACGCTTTGCCTTCAACAAGCCAGTTCAACCTTATGTTTATTATTGAAGGTACAGGTAGATATGCATTAGAAATGTATCATAACTGACCTTGCCTCATGATACTGGCTAATTGCGATAGAATATTGATTTATAGACGATAGAGAATGTTTATATCGAGGATGCACCTGGGTTAGACATAGTAGATTCATGGTTGTATTTTATTTATAGTTTATTTTACAGAATAACCTACATAATATAAAGGTCATAGCACACATATCAACTCGGAAAGGGATCGTCACCGTATCGCCTTTCGCCTCGCCGTCAAACAGGCGTCAACCTAACGTAACCAAAGCGGATCAGCAGCTCCGGTACGTCGATTCGGCTATGGCTAGGCGACGGCGACGCCGCGCTTACGACGCGCTCACTTAAATCATATTATTATGGATATTTTCTCACATCTTCAATGATCCCTTTTCATCGTTATTTTTTGTTTCAAATCTAACCTACAAATTCAATAAAATACGCGCGCAACACGACTGTTAATTGTCTTGTGAATGACAACACGTTCGGCAACAGTAGTGCACGGAGAGACGTAAGCGCGGAGACGACGAGCCGTAAGCGCGGGGACGACGAGCCGTAAACGCGAGGACTGCAAGCTTGTCCCGAGGCGATTACGTTACGAATCCGATTAGTATGCGTTGCAGTAGGGAATTTCATACAAAGAATACTGCACGACTCGAACTGATACGGTGCCGATCCGTTTTCGAGTTGATATGTGTGCTATGACCTTAAATAGGGATCGACAAACACGCGTCAAAGATACAAACGATTAATAAAGCCGGCGCAATTATGTGTGCATCACATTATCTAATATTTGCTAAATTAAATACCGCGACATGACGGACATATGTAATTTTTTGTGAAGTAATCGTCTTTGTGAGAGAACTAGGCGGGTACTCTTAGAATTATAACTATAACATCATCTATATAAACGAGAAAACACTTCGATAATACAACAAATGAATATTTGCACTATCGTATGTTATTTGAAAGTAACCAATCAAATAGTTGTGTGTGATGTATGAGATTAATCTAGACTTGTACATTCAGAACTTTGCCAAATGTATGAAACCTTTTCAGATTGGTAGGTAATTAGCAAATTGTACCTACTCGTCAAATGCATTAAGTGGTCATTACCAACGCTTATGTCATCAGAACTCGATGACGAGATAATACCGGAGTGTTAACTCGGGCTCATACATTGTACTTTTGTGCTGTATCAGTGTTCATACGTCAATTTTGTGTATGTGTGAGACTAGCTGAGTGGGCCAAGGCTTGCGCGGCCGATAAGCGTCTAGTTACATTTATCATACGATTAGCTACAATGCGTTACCCACAAAATTATAAACGGCTTATGGCCTTTTTAATTAATGTATATAGTATACAGGACTTTAGTTTGAACATAATTTCTTTCAATCCAGTTAGATGTATGACTCAAGCAATTATTACTCATGTAGCTTACCACATCGGATAACAGAAGTATATAGCATGCATATTTCTTTAGATGAATTTAGTAGCATCTTATTCTTTCCTTGAATTATGCGAGTGATGTAATGCAAGAAAATTATCGTAAAGCAAAATGTTTGACGAATCAATCGAATTTTATTGCCATCCTGCATGTCACTTGCATGGCAGACGATGGTCATATCCTCATTTTGAATACGTATACGGTGATTAAGCCAGCATCGCTATTCTGTATGATCTCATTATCGAATTCACTTCTGAATCCGCCAGTGAAGCTCAATTATTGCTGTAGTGACTGTTGAAATTACATATTAGTTTGAAAAGAATATATTTACATAATACCAAACCTGGTAGAAGAACCTTTGCGACCACTGAACGACATAGCGATTTAGTTTACATCCTGCTACCAATAACGTAAAGATATTCAGGCTGCATACAGTATAACTTTTGTTATTCACTGCGGTGATCCGTAAGAATAACTCCCCCTAAATTTCCCAGGGGTGCCGTGAGAAACGACATTCGGTCACCCAATTTGGCTAACAACCTTGATTGGATCAATTGTATGATCGGCAATTATGATCGTCTACAAGGGAAGGGCAAATTTAAACAATTTAGAAGAACCTCTAATCGACTTTAAACTACCGAGTAAGCTGAATAATTTAGTGCATTCGAACAACATGTAAAATTCAAGCTAAATTGAACTCCTTTAGAACGACCTTCAGGAAATCGATACAAGTTCCGACGTGGCTTGCGTTGTGTAAGGTTTCTATACGAAATGTTACATTGTCACTACACGAAATTGTAAGGTCAATTATAATATATTAAACAACAGACGCCTACAACCGTGCTCACTTGTACTCTGTCAAGTTATTATTCATGTATAGAACATATTATATAACAGAAATTATAGACTATATGACCATATGGCGACATTTTTTATTCTACAATGATACAAGATTTCGTTTCTAAAACCGATTTATTTTCTGAGTTCAAATAAATCGAACAGATCTCAATTTCTGGCATAATCTTTTTTAATTATCTTCTATAGAACCTTACCTCCCGTGACCTCAAAGATAACTGAAGGGTGCTTCTACGTCAATATCATATTTAATTATATAAAACTCCGGTTTTTATCTTAAGAGTTATTTGGTATGCTTATATTCGTTACAAAGAATTTTAAGATGTATTCTATATTAGGTGTGAAATACACAAGTTTATATTTTATTCCATAATATGGCACAATTTGTATTGATCAAAATCTACACATCTATACAAATAAATAAAATTGACGTGTCTGTTTATAATTGTCAATATAACAGCTTTTTATCTAATGCATATGAAAGTATATAAGGTACCTACACGAAAACATCTGTTTTTAAAATTTTTGTCTGTCTGTCTGTCTGTTTGTTCCGGGTAATCTCCGAAACGGCTGAATCGATTTTGACGGGACTTTCACTGGCAGATAGCTGATGTTATAAGGAGTAACATAGGCTACATTGATTTTAGAAAAAAAATAGGGTTCCGCGGAGACAAACACTAAAAGTTAGTTAAAATCTACGCGGACGAAGTCGCAGGTAACAGCTAGTACAATATAAAGCTTTATCCTTAGGGCCCGTATGAAGTACCACTCTTTGCACAGCTCAATAAAAGTAACGAACATTTATTTATATATGTATATGTACAATACTTAATTAAGTAGATATGTAACTAGCCTCTTCATTCTCACTGTGAGTATTTTCCTGACAACATACATTTCCTGCCAAAACAAGATCCAACCTTATATTAACCGAATAAAAGTAGAAAGTTGTGTGACAACCGCGAAAAGATAATATACCCCGTTTAGAGCCGATTGGACACTAAATTGGACCTGATTGAAATGCTCCAGATTTCAACGTGTACGTTTAAGTCTATCATTACGTCATGACACGTCTGGAACGATCTAACACCCTAGTACCGGCTATTACAGGAAAATTACACCTTGTATAGAGTATATACAATTTCCTACAGGTTAACTGCGCAGTAAGGTGTTAATGTTTAGTTGACAAAATAATAATAATATAATAATATCAGCCCTGCATTTAAATGTTCCACTGCTAGGCACGGCACTCTTCTCAGTGTAAGAAGGGTTACACCATAATTCACCACGCTGGATACTGGCCTAGTGCGGGTTGGCAGACTTCACATATCTTCGAGAACATTATGGAAAACTCACAGACATGCAGGTTTTCTCACGATGTTTTCCTTCACCGTTAAAGCGAAGTTTTGTTCACATAACAATGGCATTTTCCTACTGTAGAGACTAACATTGGATGGCTTCTTGAGCCTACAATGTGAGCATGCCGCAGAGGCTTGGATTGCCACCCTGTCCTAGACGATATCAAACCTATTCCTAGTCATACCTCTACATAGCTAAATGTTATCTTGAACATAGGGCTTACTCTGACCTCTCGTTCAACCCTGACCATTCGCTAATTTTATATTAAAACCACATAAGGACTGATATCTAACTCGGCTTCCAAATTAGATCGAGCAGGGTTTTTACAAAGCTCCATTTATGAAGTCTTCTAAAATTTGCGTTATAAAAATTAGATCGAATCGATGAAGAATCGTGTTCTATTTGAACAGTTTACGAACAAGTACACTGTTCTTTTTTCAAATAAGTGACCAAACATCTACACAAATTGGAATATTTTTGTAGATGTTTGGTCACTTAGATTTAGATATAATATTATTAGTAGAACTAAATAGATTTTCTTCGGAGCAGTTATTACTTGAGAGTGGGTTGCTAATCAACGAATAAATCAACCTCTATTCAAAGGCCTAGCTATCACTGCTCCGAAGAAAATCTCGACGATATATTATAATTTATAATTGACCAGAAATTTAAGTTGACGACATTACTGTAACGTTGTTATTTATTTGATATCGCGTAATAACTGTTATTTTCAACTTGTTACCTTCATTATATGCAATTAAATTACATTTTATAAATAATAAATATGATTATTTGAAATATACGTTACTTAAAGGAAATGCCGGCCTCGATGGCGTAGTGGTTAGTGTAACCGACTGCCACGCCTGAGGTCGCGGGTTCGATTCCCGCACAAGTCAAACATTTGTGTGCATGAACATGGATGTTTGTCTTGGTCTGGGTGTTTCTATGTATAATATGTATGTATTTACAAAAAAAAAGAAGTATATATGTATGTTTATCCATTGTCTAGTACCCATAGTACAAGCTCTGCTTAGTTTGGGCTAGATGGTGTTGTGTGAATGTGGTAGAATATTATTATATTATATTATATTATCTATTATGAAATGAGTATAAACTAAGACATGGCGCATATCTTTTCCTGAAATTGACAACCCTAACAAGTTTAAATAACAGATTGGTAATCCCAAACTCCCCTGGTATATAGACAGGGGTTTCGGATTCGAGTATAACCTAATTTACCACATTCCGATTTAAAAATATATATTACCTTCCAACACGTAAACATACATAAATCGAATTCGCTGCAAATCATCAAGAAGAGGCTGTAGACAGGATTCCACTCCTTTTTTCGATCAGTATTGAACAACATAAATACCTCTTCTAGTCGTATTCATATCACTTATAATAAATCATATTTATTATATATCTGTTATACATCCAATTTTTGTAACAATTATATAAAAGTCAAAAAATTACTTACTTTGTTTGCATTCGGTTATAAATATTATTTTGAAGGTATGAGCCTAACTGCATAATTACATCAACATTAGTTCAGCAGTTGGGCCGTAATCACGTAACAAATTAACGAATTTACTACCGCATTGATAATATTAGTACGTATCATTATGGACAATAATTATTGTATCGGCGTTATTGTTGTATAAATTAAGTGACCGGTCTAACGATTTTAGGCTAGAATATTTTTGACGATGTAAAGAAAATATATGAAATAAAAAAACAAAAACAACAAACGATATGTTGAACAAAATACTGGAATAGCTAATAAATAACATAAAAGCAAGCAGTAGAATGTACATAATTTATTCAAGCTATTCATCATCAATGATGGACGAGTACTCAGTGGATGACGTAACTCAGTGCTGTGGTTTTAAACACAATTGCTTTACTACCTACTAACTAATTTCATACTTTAATGTTCTTTTCTTGACCGTATAAAACTGTTTTATTACTAAGCGGAGCGGCAGAAAATCAAACATGTATCGATAAACGTAAAAAAATATTAACATAGCGAAAATAAATCAGTTCGATTACTTTAGATGTTAATCGGATGTTTTATCTAATGTTGGAAACGAATGCGATATGATCGCGTTTGTATCTAAGTAGATACGCACCGGCTGCGGTACGTACCACTACACCACCAAACTGGGTCAAGATGATTTTAGAATCAATATCTACTAAGGCGCCGCTTTGTGTGAATTGTGAACACTCCGCTGGCTACACGTAAGGTCGTCACAAACCAAATTATTACGACCCACTAAACAGAGTTATTTCACAAATAATTATAATAAGTATATATGAGAATTTCTCGAAATACTTTTTACATGTACCGTTAGATTCATAAACGTTATCGAGGACTGATAACTGCTTCGCGATGACCTACTCAATGTGGGTCATATAATATCTATGTACACAAGTACCATGTCTTGAGATAATCCGGAGCACTGTTTTACTTTGTGTATCTACTAGAAGTTAATAGACGACTTTATCAACTGTAACAAGGACCGTCATTGATATTTTTTATTCCACGTCATTCATATGACTCACGAATGTTTGCAGACATTTAAACTCATGACGGATGTAATGACGAATATTCAAAAATAATATAAAGCTCTAGATTACGTCGCTTAATATATTTTAACGTTAGCAAGTTGGTTACTCAGCGATGAACACAAAATGTTGTATCTTCTATTTTAAGGTACAACCGGTTTTACTTAGCAACACGTTTCGCAATCTAAAACAACTTGGTCACGTATCTAAAATCATCTATGAAATGCTACTAAGAGGGGTGTCCAAATGTGGAGTGTGGAATCTGCGCTGCAAAAAATATAAAAAATAAATAAGCGTGAATAGCATCGGACGACGAGTTCCGTATTAAATTATAAATAGAAAATATGTTTGTGTGTTAGTTTTCTTTGCATTCACGCGTCGTTCATTTTATCGAGCTGTTAAAAGGCATTGTTAATTAGAAGTAACGCCAAAATAAAAAATGCATATCGATATTACATCACATTAGTATTATTAAAACCACTAGGAAATAATTTTCGGATGTGGCAATGCATCATCATTAGAGATGTTTAAATACAAATAGATATACATGGAGTCTTAAACTATGGTCGATAGCACTTATTTATAAGGGACCTAAACGTAGCAATCTCAACATACGAACCACACATGTTTGTATGATTTATTCGCAGATATACCCGTAAGCGTGAAACACATTGTTTTAGTATAGAAAGATAGATGCAGATCAACTATTACGAAACGTTTTATCAGCGATGTAAGAGTAGAACTAGAGAGCTTCAGGAGTAATCTACAGACTTGTAGTAATCCCCTCAGTTGAGTAATCTCGCTCATTTATTCACGCCGTGAACTGCTCTACGAGAATAGTTCTTCGAAATCCAATTAAGTCTAGCGTAGACTATGCACTAATTGTTCAATATATTCTAATACATTTTACGTTCGTATAGCATCTGTTATATAGACAAAATAAAAAGCTAATGTTTCAAAAATATTAGTATCTTCTATTAGGTATCATAAAAATAATCCTGGCAATTCTATCAATATTAAATTAAAAGAACACAAGTCCCTATTTGCTTAAGGGATTACATGAAATTAGATTTATCGTAAATATTATATAGAGAGAGAAAATAATAATATATGCGAAAGAACCCTTGGGTCTAATTAAGTACAGATTTGAGGTAAATAACGATTTGTGAAATTTAAAGGTTACTTCAGTAAATGTTACTCGGAGTTATTCATATAATTTGTTTGGTTCAGCCTCGAAAAAATATTGAATACGGCTTTACGTGAATTATGTACCGTGATTATATGAACGAAATTATAATTACATTTTATATTAAAAACGTACATATATTGTGAAGGCAAATATTTTCTCTGGTATTTTTGCTTAAGTGTCATTGGCAAATGACACCTATAATTTAATAATAATAATAATGTTTATTACGCAGTCCACATTACAATTAACATTAACATTGATAGCCACACTAAGCAAAGCCTGTATCGAGGCTATCTGATAGGACATTGACACTTAGGACTAAACAGTTTTACATTAATTGTGTACTTAAAACTAGTTATTCTAACTTACTTTTAAATCTAAATTTTACTGAAAGAAACAACTTGCGAGGGCAACTTATTCTATTAATTTAAAATTAATCAACAATTATGTAATTTAAAATAAAGATGGTAAGATCATTTTATTAAAAAAAGAAACAACTTGAGGTGGTGAAATATTAAATAGGCAATTTATTCCATTAATTTTAAATTATTATATATCAAAACATATTTATCAAAACATAAATAAAATTAGTTTAAGAACATCAATAATCAAACTAAACTGGTAAACAAAATCATTAGGTACATAAAGAAACAAGACCCTGTATAGTTATAAAAATAAAGAATAAAGAAATAAAAACAAGAACAAAGTATGTATAGACAAACTAGCAAATTAAAAAATATATGTTTCTTTTGTGTATGTGTACATGTGTGTGTGTGTGTGACTGTGAGAGTCCTTAGTTATTGAAAGACGATATAAGAAGATTATACTTAATATATTTAAAAAACAAGTTTAGGTGAAGTGCACGGTGTTTGTTCAGAAAGAAACCACGAAAATACAGACTTAATCTTGGAGAATATTAGGCGTGCAGTACAAAATATTATTTGACGCTTACCATTCGCAGAGTAAAACTTTACAGAAAGTCTACGTTTGAAGCTTTGGAAAACTTGCTAAGATGCTATGCTGCTCCTATTTGGACTTATGACCTTGCCTCTTGTATTGAAAGCTCAGCAGCATTTTTGTCATTGTCATAGCAATGACCTATTGTTATATCTCAACCGTCCACAGACTGCGGTTAATCTCTTACCAGCAGAAAAGCCAAATACTCGTATGCCCTCTCAGTAGCTTGAAAAATGTATCTAGCCTGTAAAACTCCAATATATAACCAATTTCTACTTGTTCTTTTAGGGCTCAACAGTTCGAGTAACTAATTTCGGATAAGGATATTAAAAAAATTACAAAATGTTGACATTTTATCTATATATTTATTAACGTCGATCTTTCTTTACAATAACTGTAGCAACAAATCTGCGACGAAAGCATTAGGATCAATATGTAAACTATTATTATTTAGACATATATTTATTGCACAAAACTGTGTGTACAATGGTGTTACATAATATTAGACTCAACAGTTACCCATTCGGGTATTGCAACTTTACAGTAAACAGTAACTCTAGTAAACATCAAGAACTACTTAAAGACTATACATATTATTTATTATCAAAAAATTCCCTTAGACTATAGAAGGCATTAATAATAAGCCACTTCTTTAAGGCATTTTAAACATATTGCCATTTAATTGTTTTATGTATACAGGGATATGATTAAACACACGTATAGCAGTAATATAAGCGCTTTTATAATAAGTATAATTTTTTATAATAAGGAGGTATTATTTATATTTATATTTACTTTAGATCTTAGGCAAATACATAAAACTACACAGACAAATAATAACTACTGTAAGTTGGACATACAGCAAACAATTTGAAGCGTATATTTACAGCACTATATTCTCAGTGAAGCAATAGTTAACTATAAAACAGAGAGCCCTATCTCCTAAGCTACTTTACAAAAACATGACGTACTTCGCTTCAAACTACGAATGTAACAGACAGACCAACTGCAATATTCAGTAGACTAAAAGAACAACCACACAACCCGGGAACACCGACCCGGCGCTGACATAAATTGCGCCACTCCCATCTGTGTAAATAACTTGGCAAATCTTTTCAATAATTTTAACACTTTCAAGGGTCAAATAATTTTTCATCGTGGGTCTTAGCGAATGAAAATAGCTATAAGGTCTCAACAAAGAAAATGCTATTTAAATAACCTCCAATATTTTGTGGCTATTCAAAGACTCGCAAACGTTACACCTTTGATATTTTTAACAATAGCGATGGTAAAGATAAATCAGTAATGAGATGCTATTTAAAGGCTTTACGACAAAAATACTTTGCAATTGAAAATATATATCAGATCTGTATATACTTTATATTACGTGGAAATGTTCCCTAGGAATAGTCACATATGGACTTGCAATTTAAGTACCTAATTATAGTTGTACTGTACAATTGATGTATGTAGAATGCGTGAGACAAGTTTATTTTATTAAAATAAATACAAACAGATATTCGTGAAACTTACTAGAAGATTTTAGCGTCGTTTGAGAAAAATGCTCAACAGTTTCACTTTAAAAATGCTCAACAGTTTCACTTTAAAAATGCTCAACAGTTTCACTTTAAAAATGCTCAACAGTTTCACTCTAAAGATGCTGTAGACAACGAATAGAAGATTTACAGAACTTTTAGGAATAATGATACTTACAAAAAGTTTTTAAGACTCAATCGAGTATTTTAACTATCCACTATATTAAACCTTTAGTAAGAATTTCTTATGATTAAGACCGTTAGTTTTAAGCATTAAGAAGAACTATATAAACTTATATTCATAAATAAGAGAATACAACCGTATTAATATTTGTAATTATACCAGAATAGCATTTGAATAATATAATTATAAAGTACCTATCACTAGGAGGGAAATAGAACAGAATACAAGCACTTCAGAAACTGAAAGTATTTTAACAAATTTAATTATTATATTTTATGCCTGCGTTATTTAACACATACATATATTTAATGCTTAACCATAACAATCACTGTAAAACTGCAATATACTTTATTGGTAAGTATAACTATATTAACGCATATTATCTCTTATGTATTTCTTTATGAATTTAAATATGAATATATTTTCTGGTATTCTGGCACAGGAAACACACTATGTCATTTGCATATGTGAATTATGCGGACGTACCTAGTATGTAGTTGATTGGTGGTAACACGTAACCACGCAAGCTACTACTGAGCTCGATTGACCTTCAAAGATACGCAAGAAGCCACGGTACGTAATCATGATAGTCATCAAAATTTTAAATAGAAAATACATATTATAATAATATTCTAATAATATTCTATCACATACTCACAACACCATGTAGCCCAAGCTAAGCAGAGCTTGTACTATAGGTAGTAGACAATGGATAAACATACATATATACTTTTTTTTTGTAAATATATACATATTATACATAGAAACACCCAGACCAAGACAAACATCCGCCAAACATTATACATGTGTCGAATGAGGCTATTTGCATATTGATGGTGCTGTTCATTGAGATTTTGCTGACAGAAACTGATACTGTGTTTCAATCGTATACACTTCTACTAAATCTACAAAGCATCTAAATAAAATATTTATATGTACAAAATATTTTAAAAGAGATTTAGAAACGGCCATACAGATCTCTAAAACGCGTTGTGCTAGTTGGTTGCTAGTAGAATGCGCGGGCCCGGCCCTCTGACATCAGCGTATTACGTCACCGCGCACATGGCCACATGGGCAGTGGGCACATGTGTCTCGCGCCTTATAATTATACCGGGTTATATGCGCCTACAGCAAGTACACACTGTGGACTACACGCGGCCCAATGAAGGTCTTTGTGTGACGTCCATACATTTAACTTCCTGTTATAATTCCATGTTGAATTCTAAACACGGTTTCGTTGATAACTGTACCATTGTATGTATTTTTATATATATTGTGTAACTAAAACTATGCTTATGATCTTTGTATGTTACTCGTTTGTGGAAATGTACTCGTAGTTAGAGGCCATGCCGAAGTATATATCTAATAGAGTAGGTAGGTATATTTAGTTAATATGCGCAGCCGCAGAGTTCATAATTAGTTACCATTTTGCACCAATACTATGAGCCAGGTTATAATTTTAACGGCAGGCAAAAATTTCAACCATATTTTCTATCATTTACTGAGAGTGCGTACAAAACTTCGTTATTTGAGTATATTATCTTGTCAGAGACGCACATCTAGAAGAAATATTAACGCTTGGCTGTATATTTATGTCCAATAATAACTTAGCAACAGCTAAAACGTTGTAGAGACGACGTGACACCTTCATTAATTAAAGGATATCCTGTTTTGTAATATTTCGCCATGATATTATCCGAGCAGTTATTTTAGCCGAAACATGGTTGTGAGTTTCTTATCAAACAACATACAAATTATAGACAATAGATAAAAGTTTTCTATCTTCGTGTTCGGTTAAATATATTTTTGTGCAAACGTGAAGCCGATCTCGAAATTGCAGTAAGAAGCTAACCGGTATAATATATGTAGGTATATACGTAGGAGCAAATCTGTATTTTAAATATTTAGTCTCAGAAAAAAAATGTCGAGAAAACATGTCCAGTCATTTCTATCTGTAATTGCAATAAGAAGGATATTTTTAGTTACAAACATAATTAAAAGAACCATAGAAATAAAATAAACATTCGAATAAATTCTAGAATCAACCATTTGATAATGTAATAATTTTCTATATTAAAAATAAATAGTCAAGACATTGCAATGAGAATTTACATACCGCCTTCAAAAGTGGTTGGATACATTATTTCTATTATAATGTAGAATGTAGGAACAATGACTAACGTAATTCATCACTTACATAACAAAACATTTCAAGATTCATTTGCCGATACTCTTGTATAGCAACCGTCGCGTCGTGCGTATCGTTCATTACACATCGTTTAATACCAGTGGCGCAATCTAGCGATGCCAAGCGGCAACTCGCTCAAGGCTATTGACTAATAGATAAGCATGCCCCGTAGTGATGCTCGCCCTATTTGAGAACTATATTTTAGGACGAACGTTTTGTTTTCCGGTGCGAATGATATACGATATTAAATTTTTACACAATTCTGTACTCTAATGACATGGTTATATCTACCTAATCTCATGATAATCAGACATGCTTGGTTGTGTGCCATGTTAATTTTGTTTATTGTACTGGAACATAGAGTTAGTGTATATGTTTAGTACTTAGTATAGTAGATACATATAGTTAATACGCACAGCTGTAGAAATCGTCAGTACCAGTTATTTTATAGTGACTAATTCGCACAAAAGTTGTAAAATGTACCAACGCATTCTCTGCTCTTAATCTCTACAGGAAAATGCCAGCTCTCTTGTGATATGGATAAAGACAAACAAATATACTTTCGCATTTATAATATTAGACACATTATACAAGTTATTGCATCATAATATATAATCCAAAATTATATTAATATTATTGGCTATGTCCAGCAGTGGACTATTATAGCATGATGATGATGATGATATAATCCAATAATAAATCCGGTCCGATATCGATAAATCTGGAGTGTGTGATTTGGATTTGAACCCGGCTCATTCAGGAACACCTTTATCTCGACTTACTACATTTTTTACGTTTAAGTCAAATAATATTTAAAATTAGATTTTGCCAGCGGCTTCACTCGTGTTAATATAGATAAAGTTAGGTTAGCAAAGTAACAGTACCATTTTCTAGAAGAAAGGTACTCTATGACCTTTTCTGTTCCCCTGGCAATGTGTATGCGAATTTTAATGATGATCGATCGAATAGTTGAGGCGTGAAAGTGTAACAAACAAACAAACTCACATTCGCATTTAGTTAGTTAATTTTCTATATATTGCTGTACGTATTAGAGATTACCATTCACTTTAACTGGTTAAATAAGGTACTTATCTGCTTTTCAAAGTTACTGTCAATGCTTAATGCCAATCATAATACCCCACTTGGCCATTTTATCAAATTTCTCTAAGAGCCTAAGCTTCTTTTATATCGCTACATATTAATATTATTAGATTAACGATTGCTTCGTAGGTGTTTGAAGTCTGTCAACTCGGATTAAGCGTGAAAGATTAATATCCGATCTTACTGATAATCTTTAGATTTCAGATAAAATTAGTTCTGACGACGGCAACTATTAAATATATTCAACATTAAATCTAAAGGATTTGTATTACATACATACATACATAGATTCACGCCTGTTTCCCAGAGGGGTAGGCAGAGACTACGGATTTCCATTTGCTACGATCCTGACACACTTCTCTGGCTTCATTCACTTTCATCACATTTCTCATACACGCCCGTCGGTTCAAGGAGCTCTTAACCTGGCCTTTGTCCAGAACGCCTCCGATCTGGTCGAGAAACGTTCGCCTAGGTTTTCCTCTTGCGACTGTTCCATTCACACTAGCCTTATAAACTTTCTTAGTCAGTCTTTCCTCGTCCATTCTTTCTACATGTCCAAACCAGCTTAACATACCCTTTTCTATTCTTGTAACTATATCCACCTTCATGCCGCATCTCTCTCTAATCACACTATTTCTTATTCTATCTTTCAGAGTCACACCACATATGCTTCTCAACGCTCTCATTTCTACAGCATTTATTCTGCTCTCATGCTTCTTTTGCCATACCCAACTTTCACTTCCATACATAAGTGTGGGCACTAATAGTCCTCTATGAACAGCCAAACGTGCCTTTTCGGATACATTTCGACTGTTCATAAAAGCGCGTAGGGCTCCATTCACTTTGTTGCCAGCAATCGTTCTCCTTTCAATATCTCCGTCATGTTTACCATCCCTTGTAAACAAAGTACCCAAATATACAAACTCTTGCACTTGCTCCACTTTTTCTCCATCAATCATAATATTACACATCGTCACGCACTCTTCCTTTTCAAATACCATTACTTTCGTCTTGCTTACATTTATTTTCATTCCTTTACTCTCAAAAGCACCATGCATAATAGTTACCATCGCCTGCAACTCTTCCGCCGATGACGCAAGTATTACTTGGTCATCGGCATAAAGAAGACATTTGACAAGTAACTCATTCATTCTTAATCCCCATTCACAATCTTTTAAATCTTTCAAACAATTGTCCATGTATAGGTTAAACAGCCAAGGTGACGCTACACATCCTTGTCTAACACCTTTATCGATGCTAAACCACTCTGTGTAGGTCCCATTTATCCTAACACAAGCTCTGGAATCATCATAAAGAGATTTCAGAGCTCGCGTGAGGTTGCTATTCACTCCATACATGGACAGTGCCGACCAAAGTTCATTCCTCACCACTTTATCATAAGCCTTTTCCAGATCCACGAATGCGCAATAGACCTTTTGACCTTTGGCCAAAACTTTTTCGGCTATGCTCCGTAAGGAAAAGACCTGATCCGTACATCCCATACCCTTTCGAAATCCAGTTTGTGCATCCCATATTTTCTTGTCGGTTACTTTCACAATCCTTTCAATTAACACTTTTGCATACAATTTACCGACGACGCTGAGCAAGCTAATGCCTCTATAGCTTTTGCACTCTTGCTGTGAGCCTTTTCCCTTGTATAAAGGTACTATGACGGCCTTGCACCAATCACTTGGTACACGGCCGGTATTCCAGCACAAGTTAAAAAGGCGGCACAACTGAGTTGCTATAAGACCCTGTCCAGCTGTCAGCATTTCGACTGTAATCCTATCATACCCACCAGCCTTTCCTGATTTCATGCTTTTCAATGCTTTCATTATTTCATCCATACTAATAGGGCTTTCATCACTACTATCATTATCATTGATTTCGAAACTTTGCCCTTGCCATTCCTCTCTTTCAAATAAACTTTCAAAATATTCCTTCCATCTCTCTAGTACGCTCTTTTCTTCATTCAGTAAACTTCCATTCTTATCTCTGATTGATATTATTTATTAACTTCGATTGATATTATTTATTAACTTCGTCCTTAAAACCTTCACGTTTAATTATAAACAATAGGAATCTTCTTATAAATGTGTTAATTAATAATAAATCAGATTTGTTTAAATCTGTACGACAGCTCACAATTATCTTCTGTCAGACGTGGGCGACGTCGCTCTGATATCCGATCAATAAAAGGGAGCAAATTATCCAGTCAGTAATTAATAATTATAATGAACACATTTCTCAGTATTGAAGGGTCGTCTGAAGATTAAAAATATAATTAAATCAACCATAGGTAAGTCACCGAAATGTAAACAATAAGGTTTCATTCCTATCTACGCGATTTAACACGTTTAGTCACCGTATTTCTTTATATTCCATTCATTTTAGCATTCGCTCAGAAATGCTGATAATCGGATATATCAAAGTGGGTAAAGAGCTGATAAACTCAAAGCCATAGGCCTCAACTGAATTTAAGACCGCCTCGTGGATTTACTAAAAGCTTACATTTTAACCATCTAGTGATTCTATCAATTATCGCTTAATAATATTCTATCACATATACACAACACCATTTAGCCTAAACTAAGCAGAGCTTATACTATGGGTACTAAACAATGGCTAAACATACATATATACTTTTTTATTTGTAAATACATATAATATATTATATATAGAAACAAATAAATATACTATCGAAGCCTATGCTAAATCTAAATATTGAAACATAATTCTAAATAAGTTTTAAAAATAATATTAGTTAATAAATCTAAACATACGGATCACATAGGTAGGTATGTATTTATTTACCTATTAATGTTAGCCACAAAGCTGGCTAAAATTTTAAATCTGAATTACGCTTCTCTCTAGAGCGGCCAGCATCCATAATTAAGTGTTAACATGCTATGGACCAACGAAAAATTCAGAATATAAAACTATAAAACATTAACGTTGCATTTTTTATTTTTTTATAAGGCAAGAAACCCGATTGAGAGTATTTACCCTGGTCTATGTTCGCTTTAGGAGTATCACTCACGCATTGCTATTCCTAGAATCAAGGCATTAAAGACGAATATAATGTGATGAAAGACACCCACATTCCTTCTGTATGTAGGCCTTTTCCTTCCCGGGCTAAATGCAGAAACAATATTTTTATTTGGTGTTAATTTCCTGCATGAGGTTGGTGCTACTCCTGCTAAGCTGGCGTATTCGTACCCTCACCGAATAAATCTTAACAGCCCCCCAGTCACAAAATTTTCTTCACGACGTTTTATAGTGAGACGGTCAAATCATTCATATTTATTAAGACGATACAGCATTAAAAGGTACATCAAAAAGACCCAGTTGTGTGTATGTGTGTGTATCTAAAAATGTTCAACTATTTGACTGAAACTTGCCAACTTAAAACTTTCTCTCCAGCCATTGTTAAAAGAAATTTTGAGAAATAAAGCGAGTTAGTTACTAGTTGTATTGAAACTATCTTTTTCCGGAAAGTCGTTATGATGTCGGAGGGTCCTTATCTAAATACGTTAAAAAAGTTGAATTCTGTTTGGCTTAGCATGCTGGATCGTAAACGACGTATAAATAATAAAGAAATTATAGCACAGCAATGTATGATGAATTAAGCGCAACTTCTAAAGATGTTAGAAGAAGCCACTAATCAAAGTCATTGAATGACTATAAGTCATGTAAAATAGCTTAGTATAATATTGGTATGTACCAAAAAACATAAATGATGAAAATAATGGAATATGCTAAAACTTTATCCGAAACCTTAGGCAGAGGTGTATTACACCCAGATTTAGCAAAATTTTTTTTTGTCTTGTGTCCTTAGTAGTAAACAGTGCGCCTATTGCCGTGTACCGACACATTTCCAAAAGCTTTCTGGAATCACGCTGGTTGCTGCTACTCTGAATTTCCTAACAGGAAATTCCAATAACACTTTGTCTGATCGTGGAATCGAAATATGTCGTACTTTATTTCAGAAATTAGGACATTAGGATATTCTACTATTAGGATATTCTACCACATACACACAACGCCATCTTGCCCAAACTAAGCAGAGCTTGTACTACGGGTACTAGACAATGGAGAAACATACATATATATTTTTTTTTTGTAAATACTTACATATTATACATAGAAACACCCAGACCAAGACAAACATCCATGTTCATGCACACAAATGTTTGACTTGTGCGGGAATCGAACCCGCGACCTCAGGCATGGCAGTCGGTCATACTAACCACTACACCATCGAGGCCGATAGGCCTAAAGACGATTTCTTTGTCAATAAATTTCATAGAGAACGAAATATATTATATGTTATTTTTATTTTATATTCATTGTATGATATGGACGCCTTGTTTTATATTTTTCATAACTCGATGAAAATATTTTAATACGGACTTTAGTTTTACAACTACGAATATCACATTATCCATAGCAATGTTTGGCCCAATATTTTATTTTAATATGCTTTTAGTTCACGTGACGATATTAAATAACACAAACGAGGCTGAAGTAGTATTGATCTTTTATGACATATACAACCGATAATTTGTTCCGACAATTAAAGTGTTTACACCGAACTATTTGAGGATATTGCCTTGACCAGCTTCTACTCGTTAAATAATTGATGGCAGTCACATTTTCTGAAGTGAGTAGTGCATAGAATACTTTAGATAGACTTGACTTCTTGGCGTAGGATTGCGTTGGACTCCTTCGACCATTCGTTTTCCTGTTAAGAAATTTTCATTTGTTACACAGAGGCTAAGAACGTGTATGTTACGTGATAGTTAAAATATAGACGACGAAATATATTCTTAAAGACTTAAATAATAAAACTAGTAAGGCTAGAGAACAGTTTTATATTAAATGGCGTGCAAAAATACTTCAACGGTATTTATGTGCGTGAGAGCCAAGCAGATGCGTTAGTCTACCGACAAAGCTAACCAGCACGCACACACACACACCCTATAAACAGTGCGAGTCAAAGGTTCTATGCTTTGTAATGCCGCAATACTAAAACCATTTGCGTAGAAACACATTAGATATTTATGTTGCTAACTCAATTAATAAAACACGCAAATATCAAAGTTTCTGGCAGCTGTCAAAGTGACATTTGTCGTAAAGTTACGAGCGTTAAAATAAAAAGGTAAAGTTAGAAAGTCACAGGAAAATATTGTAATTTCATTCCTCTATGCCGTTGCTACTCAAGCAGAAAAGTGCTTCTAGAATATTAGATCAGTATTGAAGAGACAACTTTACCTTTTACTATTGTTGTTTATAATATAAAATGAAAATAATTTAAACAGCCCGAACAATAGATTATAAGGAGCTCACAGTATGCAGATGTCCTCACGATGTTTGACGTCACCGTTAATACGAGCCATGATTAAAAGCTGTTTAATACGCACATAACTATGAACAGTCTGAGGTGCATGCCTTAAGATCGAATCTAAGGCCTACGCGTTGCAGTCAAACGGTTTATTTCTCTAACTTTATTATCTTGTATTACTTTTTTGATGCACTCTCGTCACCTTACAGTATTCTTAAAGCCAGGACCTTCTGCTAAATAACAGAGACATTCTGGAGAAAGATTCAGGCCTAAACCCAGGTAGAAGAGGATGACTATATAGCTTCAGTACCCTAGTAAATTTACTAACCAATAGATATTGACGTTAACAAAGTACCAACTTTGTGACCTAAATGAATAAATGAATTTTCTTTGACTTATAATCTGTGTCGCTTTAATACCCGCTTTATTTTCTTTCTTAGTCAATATTTTGTCCCGCAGTCATTTCGTATGCATAAACCAATGTAGCAGATACGCCTTACTCAAGTATCAACTTAGAAGATATTTCTTATCAGTATATCTATCAGTCTGTATTCGAACGTTACTACTATGTAAATTACAGATAGCCGAATTAATACTGACGCAAACTACATAGGTGTGAAGCCGGCCGTCCAACCCTATAAACTACACAGGTGTGAAGCCGGCCGTCCAACCCTATAAATCGTCCTATTCATCTCCCGACGACCGCATAAACTAATAGTTAACTGCTCGCCAATAAAATTTAAAAAAAACTGGTTTTCTTTTATTCCGTTCCCTTTAAGACTTGTATAGTCCAATTAAAAGTTACATTATATAGAGCGAATCTATTATAATTGCTACTTGTAATAAGCTATGAAGAAAATGGAAGCGATGGGGTCGCAAACACGTGTGATCGATAAGCTTAGCGTAAACTGCAGTTGACCATGTTCTATGGGATACCAAATATACTGAGGCCTTTTTCATGGTCACAAGTACTCCCAACTGGTATAACAACAATTCCTTCGCCGCTCCAAAACATATTTTATATCTACCATTGATTTAATTACCTAAACAAGTCATCTTAGTAGAGCCACATGGTTGATAACCTGTAATTTTAGATCACATGCCCGACAAAGTAAGAAAGAGTGATAGAAAGAGAAATACAATAATACTTTATTTTAAGAAGATTTCTGAAAGTGTTTCACCGTTTCACTATACCTACTATAAATTAGAATATAGAGTTGAGTTGAAAAGTTTTTGTCAAGGCATTAGTAATTATGTAAGGTCTAGCGGTAGCCTAGTCAAAAGACTATTACGTACCACGCTCCTGTATTTTTGAACTTATGTACGTATACATTCATAACTATCACTCGCTTTCACTATGTAGTAAAACATCATGTGGTAACTAGCATGTCTAGCAGTTGATCATAATATTCTCGAAAACGTGTAAAGTCTGCCAACGACGAAGAAGGGTTAGGTTCCTAGTCCGGATGTTCATGTACCTCCCCTTTCCTTAATCCTATCATTAATACGTGGTCTAACCCTTTTCATGCTCACATGAGGCACATGTCCAGCAGTAGCAGAGCTTAAAAAAAGGACTGATATTATTACTTATAAGCAATGTATGCAAAAAGAAGTCACGAACAACAGAGTGATTATAAATATATTCAAAAATAACCGCAACTGGAATAATGGTCTCTGTATATTTAATACGCCCTGAACACGAAGGTAAACATCGGCCCTGTACCCACGACGCTTAAAGCTTAAATAATAGATGAATAACCGTTAAGCATCTACTAAAGTCAATGAAGGTTATATGAACAGCCACCATTCTAGAGCATATTTTATTGTCACGACATTCGCAAATTAAATACTGACCCTTACACGAGACGGCACGGGCCCGATACGGCACGAGATGGTACACCATGGTACGGTGAAATTCGTCTACACAAAACATTTGATTAGACAAAAAATACATTCATGTAACTTCAGTTTACGAACATATATAACACATACCAAACTTGTCATGTCAACCATGCACGCCGTATTTTGGAATGCAAGAAAACTTTTCAGGAAAATATGAGACGATTTTCATATAAGTAGTTCATATAGGTATAAAAGAGGTTTTGGCGTATATTTGCATTATTATTATTATAATTGCGTGGTACAACTATAGCCTAAATACCTACTTGGTCATGGATAGTATCTTCAATATCTGTAGCTAGTATTTTAGTTCGGTAGTATTTAAGTATCGGGGGATAAGGTCGGCTTCTATTCAAAATTATATCAAAAACCTTTGGCAGTACGCTCTTACAAAGCAAAATATCAATAATCTAAGTTTGAATGTTACATAAATAAAATAAATACACGCTAATCAATAATCCTTTCTGGATTTATTTCATACCTAGTGTCTGATCCGTAAATTATATCAAAACAATTTGAAAGTACTCTGCCAATTAAAATGGATAAAGTTATTTGAATTAAAATGTCGATACATATACATGGTAAAATTATTGTACTGTCAAGATGTTCCCATGTATATACTATCAGGATCCTAACATGGACCTAAGACATTTGATAGAACATTCTCATAACTCCATACCAGCTAATGAAGTAACTTTTGGTACGAATCTATCTAAAGGTTATTTTAGTGTTCCTTTTCGTTATAAAACGAACATTTAGATTTGGAACCACTATTTGTGAATCACATAACTTTTGTCCCGAGTGAGGATCAAACTCACTTTGGCGAGGCAAACCTTTAAATTACTACGCCAAACAAGCATTCGATTTTGACATATTTATTTATTAAGAATATACTGCAAGAAATAACTCAACAACGAACAACACACGTCTAAATTCTGTATTCTGTAAGAAAACATTTAATTTTGCAAGGCATTTTGTAGTTTTAATGTCTGATTATCATGTTAGTCTGTTATCATAAAGGTTAGCTTAGTTGGGAATCGTAAAAGAGTGGCCATGAGTTTCTCGCAGGTTTCTTCTCATAGGCTCAACCCTTTGTCTGAACCTAGCCACTAACCTAAAAGTAGCTTCAGTAACTTAGTAAAGTATTTGACGTTCATAAGTGTTACTTTGTGACCTAAATGAATAAATGATTTTGACTTTGACTTTGTAAGGTTTCCAGTTAGATCCCTAGACTTTTAGCAACAACGCGGCATAGAGGACTTTAAAACACGTCATAAAGGATGTCCTAATCCCCTTTTACGTATTCCTAAGGCCTAATTAATAAAATGTTAACTGCAAACAAATCTGAATAGCCCTAAATCTTTTAAAAATAAATAGCTTTACTTTCTTATTTCCTTTTAACAAAGGTTTCATTCGTAGCGGATTAAAACCGTTTGAATGGCGGCACACTCACGGAGCTCAGTCAAGCCTTGACAAACGAAACCTTACAAAGGTGTACTATGACCTTTTACACTACGAAACATTGAACAGCATTAACCCTCAACTTGAGAATTCACATACAGTGTAAAGCAGTCGTTGTTCATAAATTTTACATTGGAAACGGCCCTAAGAGTTTTGTTGTGTATACCTACACATTAATAACTTTTATTTTCCTTAGGGTTAAGCCCACGTCACCCGCACGTTCGTAAGGGGATACTTTTATGTTACTTTATTTAAGAGTTAGTGTTAGAAAATATATACTAACATTCTGTACGTTTTTTTTTGCCTTCCTAGGAGGGTTATTAAGTCATCTGTTTAGTCAAGTAATAAATTTTATTATTTAATTTATTTGTGTGCTGACAATTATATCTGTAGTCTAAATGATTAATAATTTGTTATTTAAGTCAGTCATGTAGTCTATAATATATTATGTATTGACAAATGTATCTTAATTAGTATAAGGGGCCTGTCGCCGTTATGACTAAAATCTGATAAAAAAATAAAAGTCTCTGTTTCTCTCTCTCTTAAGACCACGCCGGCCTTTAGCTTGGCAGTCTTCGCACATCTTCGAAAACATCAATATAGAGGTCTCTGATATACAAGTAGCCCCACGATGATTCTCATCAACATAAAAAAAATTAAAAGGCACATAGACTGTTGAAGGTGGTGCTCTATGATAGTCCAACAAACGCACTACACGACAATAGCTGTCTTTTAAATTAAATAAAGCGAAAAAGAAATGTGAACACAAATGTGATAAAGATTCATGCACACGTCTCGACGCACCCTCGACGCATTGACAATATTGTCTGCCATTCATCTGTAAACATTGAATTCACGCTTGGCGTCCAAAAGAGCGTTCGACGGGAGAGAGTACAAGAGATAAACGATAAGCTCGTGCGAAACAGCGGCAGTTTAGATGCTCTATGCCTTCATTTACGACTATAGCACACTGGGTCACGTCATTGCAATTGATGATATACTCGTACATACATTGACAGTCTTACGCTTAGCTATATTCTGAAAGGATAAGCAGAGGTGTATAATTATGCCAGCTATGATTTTAGGTCCCACGTTATAGGGACTACTGAAAGTTTCTTGGCAGAAATCAAGACATGCCTGAGTCGTAGGAACTGTCGATTATAAGGGATGAACATAATACAATGCTCAGTAGCGGCACCAACTCATTAAATTTATATTTACACTTAATTAATAAAGTTTATTAACGATTCCAAGAAATTATTGTAAACCTTTACGGTGGTAAAAATTTTGAGCTCGAATCACGGATAGCACAGACTAGAGGACCAACTGCTATAAGGCTACTAGCCTTTATTATAAAAAATAGAGGTGCGTGTTGTGCGTGGCAATCCAACGTACGCCATACACGGCAATTCCAATTGCAGCGTTTTTAATTAATATGAAGAGTAAAAGTGACTAGGAAATAGATAAAGATTCATACACACTTTTCAACCGACCATAAATATATTAACAACTTACATACATACATAGATTCACGCCTGTTGCCCAGAGAGGTAGGCAGAGACTACGGATTTCCATTTGCTACGATCCTGACACACTTCTCTGGCTTCATTCACTTTCATCGCATTCCTCATACACGCCCGTCGGTTCAAGGAGCTCTTAACCTGGCCTTTGTCCAGAACGCCTCCGATCTGATCGAGAAACGTTCGCCTAGGTTTTCCTCTTGCGACTGTTCCATTCACACTAGCCTTATAAACTTTCTTAGTCAGTCTTTCCTCGTCCATTCTTTCTACATGTCCAAACCAGCTTAACATACCCTTTTCTATTCTTGTAACTATATCCACTTTCATGCCGCATCTCTCTCTAATCACACTATTTCTTATTCTATCTTTCAGAGTCACACCACATATGCTTCTCAACGCTCTCATTTCTACAGCATTTATTCTGCTCTCATGCTTCTTTTGCCATACCCAACTTTCACTTCCATACATAAGTGTGGGCACTAATAGTCCTCTATGAACAGCCAAACGTGCCTTTTCGGATATATTTCGACTGTTCATAAAAGCGCGTAGAGCTCCATTCACTTTGTTGCCAGCAATCGTTCTCCTTTCAATATCTCCGTCATGTTTACCATCCCTTGTAAACAAAGTATCCAAATATACAAACTCTTTCACTTGCTCCACTTTTTCTCCATCAATCATAATATTACACATCGTCACGTACTCTTCCTTTTCAAATACCATTAACAACTTATACGTTTAACCGAAGAATGAGTGTTCAAGTCCTGCCACGGACAGTGCAATACTACACAGCCGTACTTTCGAGGATATGCATACGTGATACAACGTAATTATTTTTATTAATGACTTAATCGTAATATCAGCCGTCGGCCTGCGCCGACCTGCTCATTATCGGTACCTAATTTATACAATATTCAAGTAATAGTTAATTATTAATACATGTTGTTACAAGCAGGTGCGTACGAATCTGATTTTATTACTAGATAGAACATTTTATTTTTCACTTTAAATTTAATAGCACGCGACGATGAATGATAATAAAAAGTAAATTTATTATAAACAAGCTTCTCATTTCTTAATTAGACGTTTGATATCGCAAGGAGGGAAAGAAAGGCTGGCTTGACGGTGTGGTCACACTTAGATGAAGCTTTATGAAAAGAACAATAAAAACATTAAATAAACGAGTAGGACAACCCACCTTTAGTGATAATTATTTTATTAATATATATGATTCAATACTCTCGGTATGAAAGCTTGCATGGAGATATGTACGATCCCTTTCCTATCTTCAACTACTTTTCCTAAGATCGACAACATGCAAGTGCAATATCTAGTATTGAAGGCAATATAGAGATCAAAGGTTACGCTACCTGGCTACCGCAGTGAGCTGACTGCCACTTTGTTGTATAAAAATAAATATAAAAATAACTTAAAGTAGCCCTTTGACTGCTCTAAATGATAAGCCGATTAGATGACTTTCAAATTTCACACAAATAACAAATATTTATATACAAATTACAAAGTGTCGCACTAAGCCTCGCACTTCAGTTGACGACTTTTTCTAAGAAAATTCTTTTGCCGTTCTATATAAATGAATTTTAGAATATATTTTTTATCACAATAGATCGTATTTTATATTTTATAACTTAATATATAAATATTTCGAAACAGATACTACTTGTTCTCTATGTTAAAAATGTATATTAATATTCAGTATCTAATTAGATAATTATTCAATTCTGCATGCTACCAGTGCGTTGAGTGTGACGTGACAATTTTCCCCTTTTCTTTAAAGTCTACTCTCCCACTTATTGTATGTTTGTGGTTACTTATTATGAGATATGCGTATTAGATTTCATTGCGAATGTTCTTAATATCCAACCTATAAATAAATTATCTTTATCTAAAGCATATCACGTAAGTGTAGAGCTAGAGTAGCGATAGCTCAGTGGGGAGACCAACAGACTGCAATGCAAAGGGTCTCGGGTTCGAACCCACGTCGCGCACCTCTGACTTTCGGAAGTTATATGACTTTTCGAAATTATGTGCGTATTGATTGACAATTATCGCCTGCTCCGTGCCTCGGAGAGCACGTTAAGCCGTTGGTCCCGGCTGCCATGAACATCTATGAAATGAAATGAAATGAAATTGTTGAAATGAATTGATTATTTATTTGCATGAAACATGGTAGTAGGTTGTTCAAATGTATATGATAAAAAATGTTCACATATAGTAGTTGTTATTGGGAGAGTGTCGACACAAAAGATCCCACTGGGTCGAAGTGTCGCCAGTCTGCACTGACTGGCCCCCACGTAAGATAAGATAAGATCAGTGAGAGCTCCTTAGAAAAATTATTGTTAACTGCAATAATGTGTTCATACCCTAGATTTGTTTACCATACCATCACACACGCTTTGCCGACGACATGAAAAACAAATTAAATGAGGTCCTCTAGAAATGTCACTTACCGCGCCCTTCGCACAAATTGTACTACTCTTGCATTTCGCGTCAGTTTCGTCTAGGAGAGCTCTACCCCGGAGGTAAGTGGACTAATTCGAACCACCACAAAATAAATCAACAGCCAGCTTTCCACTTAAAAAAGGAAGCGGCAATTTTATGCAGCTGCCAAATTTTCTTGCTATTTCATTTTATTATTTACGAGTAACGTTGTAGATAGTATGAACACACAAAAATGTGTATGTGTGTGTACACATACACATTTTTTTATGTTTCATAAGTATATGTATATGAAACCCTATGCAAATAAAATGAAACATTTATAAGTAAATATCAGCCTAATTAAATGCATTTAGTGCATATACTACTACTAATATTGGACGACAAATACAAATGTGTTTAGTTATTACATCCCACACAAATAGTCATTTAAGTAACAACATTAAATGGATACGCCATTTTGAATTATTTTACATAAACGTGATCGAACAGAAACTGCGATTAACAAAATATTCTTACTTATGCTGTTCTTGCGCTCAGCCCACTCGACTGGAGAACATTTTGGCTTTAATATTTCGTATAATAAAACTTTACTGCGAGGCACAAACTTTAATCGACGTTAAGATGTATTTTCCTTCGTCATAAGCCAGCTAACTATGCAAATAAAGTTCAGAAGCACGTGCGAGGAACGCCAAAAGTTTTATAGCCTTATCTGGTTATAATATTATTATTATAACGAGTATTTAAATAGAAAATTATTATAATCCATTCGCGGCTGTGCCCGCGTGATTCTCACGGGAATGAATATCGGGATTAGTTTCCTATTTCTTGACGTAGAAGATGGTATATCTGCCTGTCACGTCTAGCGAGTAATCAAATAACAAACCAAATATTTTCTATATTTTACATTAATAATATCAGCACGATTGATGTTGGTTATCAGTATAATATCACTGATACCTTATTTATTTTATCAACCTATTTGTAAGTCTACGAAATCCTTCGTCTAACTAATTAACATTTAATTAATTAGACGAAGGACTTTGTAGAGTGCACACCTGCCACAGACAGGCATATTAGAATACTGCTGTTCAATGTGTATTTTGTATATTTTAAAGTACGTATACTATTTGTGTTCCACAATAAATAATTTATTTCTTATTACGTAGTATTGGTAGTATATTCTCGTTACTTTTACTTTAAGTTTAATGATCGGATAATGCACAAGCTGCCACGAAGACTTTGAAACAATGAGGACCTCGTTATCCCTTCAACGCTCTTAATTTTTCAATATCCACCATTATTGCATTGTTATTGCCTGCGTGTTAATGAAACTCTATATATTAACACTCTCTGTAACGCTATCCCTAAATCACGTATGCAATAATAATACTAGAATAGAGGTCGTCAGTACAGTCATCTTTTCTATTGTATGATTAAAACCAAACCAATCAATATTCGAATGTTTTATCTGTAGTAAAAACTTGATTATCTGTTAACGTTCGACGCAGAACACACTTTAATTATAGCTCAACAGTTACAACACCGCACTTCGGGAAATTCGTTAGCTGCAGGAAATACAACCTGATAAAATGTTTAATGAATCTCGAATATGTAGCATTGGGAACTGTCCCACTGTTGACGAGTGAAGGGGTTACTCTTATCAAGATTGTTGGCAGGGAATCCTTTAATTACGTAAGCCTATATTTGGCTGTGGAGAATGGTGCAATGGTTTAAGTGGTTACAAACACTATAGTCTTTGTTGTCCATTTTTAGCAAAAATGTTATGACTCACAAATAACTTTGTCGAGTCTCAGACCTGTTTTTATAGTGCGATTTTATTGTGGCAAAATAATATAGTAGTATGTGGTTTTTATTTTTTATAGAAATACCTATGCTCTATAACTCATATAATAATAATAATATCAGCCCTGTATTAAACTGTCCCACTGCTGGGCACGGGCCTCTTCTCAGTGTGAGATGGGTTAGGCCATAGTATATAACTCATATGTTCTTAAATATACCTAAACTGTGGCTATGTAATTAGGCAATTAGTTCTGTTAGGTACACGAAATTACAGTTCAGGTACACACAGCGACACATCAACGTAGACTGTTTGGACTTTAGTGCAATACATGTTGGCCAAGCGTAGGCCAACGCGAGCGAAGGCAAACTGATACAAGGCAAGTACTACCGTCTACACGTTCGGCAAGTTTGAAGAAAACCAATGCAAACGACCAATGAAGACGAGCTTTGTGGAGCTGTCCACACGTTGGGCGCCGTCAGTCTTTATTGAGCATTGAAACACTGTGGTCATTGTAAAAGTTATTGCAGCTGATAGTATTTATTTAATTATGGCATTCCAACAACTTATTTACGATTAATGAGCGCATATAATTATTATACCGTAACATACTTGTCAAAATAATACATTTTGTACGTATAAGGCCAATGTTCGCCAAGTACGAAATGGCAGCTGGACCAACATGCAGACGCTATTGGCCGAGCGCAGACCAACACCTTTGATTTGTGAAGAAAAACCGACACACCTCCGAAGTGAGACAAGTGGTCGCGACTCGCGAGCGACTGCGAGTTGTTACAAGCTACGCAAATTAAGCTCTATATAGGTTGGCGCTTGCTCGGCCAACTAGGCGAGCGATACCAAGCACTGGCAAGCTAAAGCAAATACACCGTTTATACGTTGGTATTGGCTGTCACTCGGCAACGTTGGGCCAACATGTATTGCCAGCTTTAAAAGTTGAACGCTGCGAATCGTGAGAGAGAGTGCGTTATATTTTTGTTATTTTGTTTCATTCACGCTAAACGCGACACGACGCTCTATCCTTACCATTACATCGACACCACTATGCACCGTCCCTTTCCAACTATTCTCTATTTTGTATGTAGCGTAGTTCTAACTTGATGTGTAGCCGTGTGTACTCTAATATGGAGTAATTAAGGATGTCAAAAAATAATCTATGAGAAAGTAAAAATAAAATGGTCATCAATGACATATTGTTTACCGATCAACTGCAGTGACAGCGACTTATGGTACGAGATGCTCTCGACAAACTTTATTATTTATAATCGTATTTCAGTCAGTCCAGGAGAGCGATTTTGCACCGCACGATAACTCAGTTACCGATCGATTCAGTTCGATGTCGACGATTTACAATTGACATTTAACTACATTTTGCAATTCAAAATATTGCATCGGCAGTCAACGACACAATCAAGATGAATTCAATGAATAATTGCATCAAGCTCTTGTTGAAATTTTTAATAACTCCAACGCATATTGAAACTAGATTTCGCCCGCGGATTCGCACGCGTTATAATTTTTTATACCTTGGTAACTGTACTTTTTTTCTGGATGTAGGTATCCTATGTCACATTCCCGAATACACGAAATCCGCTACAAAAAGAAGTTCCTGGCAGGAAAACTAGTAGGTACACAATGAATCTTTGACCAAGCCGGTCTTCACAATCGTAACAAACACAAACGCAAGCTAATGCTATAAAGCCAAAGACGCACTTAAAACAAAAAAAAAGAGTCTTTACTAATTCAAATTTATTTTTATTGTGACTTAAATACTATATTTTATGGCTACTAAATTCAACTAACGAATGTATACGCGGCTATTAAAGTATTTCACTAGTTGACTCTAAATGAAAGCAACGAAAAGCTTTTAAAGGGTGAAATTCGAAAAAGTGAAAATGGAATATCGGAGAGCAAATTGTACAACAGCCGCAAAGTTACCTCGTGTATAAACCGATAAAAATTCCACTCAATAAATAAAAGAACGAAGTGAAATTCCTACAAAACCTTTTTCGTTTATTTTAAAGTTGCGAAGTTATTTTCACCGAGTTTCGAGAGTACAATAGACTGCCAGTTAACAGCGTTTAAAATTTCTATAACAAAGACTTCAGCGAAATACTTCTTGTTCAAAGTATTGGCAACTTATAATAAGCTGTAATGTATCATAACAAGTTTTAAAACACATTAAAGCTTAGTTAATGCATTTTAATGCTTGGAAAAGATACTGGGGTCTTAAAGAACTGATAAAGAATAACTCCACAAGTATAGCCATCAAACAAAAACTATTTAACACCTGCATCCTTCCCATCCTTACATATGGGTGCCAAACCTGGACCCTCACTAATACCCATACCAGAAAATAAAACTAAAACTAAAGACAAAATAGTAACTATAAAAAAGTGGAGATTGACAGGACATACAGCAAGAGGGAAAGAAAAATGGAGGAAGTCTGTCATGCACTGGTACCCAAAAGAAACAAAACGTAAAAGAGGTAGACCACATAAGATATGGATAGACGAAATAAAAGAGAGCAGAAGTTACTTGGACCAAGACAGCCTTGAATAGAGAGTTGTGGAGACATTTGGGAGAGGCCTTTGCCTTGACTGGCACACAGATAGAAGCTGCGGTGACAAATAAATAGTATAAAACATAATACTCTTAAGCTACAATGCACTCTTATCTGAATAAAAGGCTATTATTAATTAATGCATTTACTAATAACTAAATTAAACTTATTATTAATATTCGAAGTATTCTACAGCACAGTATTTTGTATATAAAATTTTTAACCTAGTCTCTTGTAGCAACGATAGTTTACTGAGGAGACTATTAGACAGCTACGCCGAAGACTAAAAATCGATCCAACTCACAATCACGCAATCGCTTTCGATGACTTGGCTAAGCCTACTGGTATTATAGCTGCAAGCACACTGCCTAGTCAGTTTTGGTAATACTTCTTACAAAAAGTGTTTTCTCCCTTCTTCTGGAAGTCTCCAAGCTACCCACTATTACAAAAAAATGAGTAGGTACAGTACTTTTGCTCAGCCTATTGGTCACTTAAGATGTTTTCGAGGATCTACTTACACACACAATGTAAATGTTGGTCATAATCTTCTAGCTCAGTAGGAACTCAAAAGTAGTTTAAATGTTTTGAATCATTCTTCAAGTTTTAGCAGAGATTTAATCAGAAAAGACATTCTTCATCTATATTTCAACTTTCAACAACGGTTATACATACAAGCATTGGCGTATGTAGGTTTTTACACTAGCGTGGGTGCGGCCCCTATGTAATGATGATCTACATATTTACTTGAAGCCTGACACCCTAGGGTGGCCTCCAGACAATATTCTAGGATGGGTTTAACCCGCCTAAATTTTCCATTATATACGTCATTGCATATAAGACGGCTATCGTCGCTAAATAAAAATAAAAAAGAATTTCTCAGATCAGATGATCAGTTCAGTCGCATTATCTGCTTCAAGAATACTTAACCACTTACAGTGAGAGGTTAGCATCACGGCTTCCACCGCGACCTGGTTACATTATAACTATAAATTTGTATGTGAGGCACGAAGCCCAACAACTGATGTATACTGTCGTATATTTTATTGTCATATAAGGCTTGGTCTCAACGCTTAGTTGCCAAGCGCCGGCTAGAAAATTTCGCGTTTCTTTCTGACGTGAGATGAGTTGTAGGTCTTACCAAATAGTTGAGATTGTTAGCGGCAGTTTTTCCTATATCTAATTTTGTCATTACTGCACGAAAATAAATTGTCGTTTTGCCAAAATTCATTATTGTTGGATAGGCTGTATACAGGATGTTAGGCACACGGTTGTCCAAAGGAAATAGAGATCTGGTTTGGGCTATAGCCAACATGTTGGACTCAGGCAAATTAAATATTATTATTATTTTTTTTAATCGTGCAAAGTCGAACTTTGTTCTGTTTTAGCTCTTTCCGAAATTTTGACAGCCTGTTATAATTTTTTTACAAGGTGTCTATAGGAAATAATAATTTTAATGAAATGTAGCAATAGTTAACTAAAATAAAAATATCATTATGACAGCTTAACCTATATTCGTTTAACATTTTCGCAGGTTTAGTCCAAATTTCTGACCTATTATTATAAAAATTAAAAAAAATCATATCGCCGTAACTTTGAGACAAAATTTAATTTGCCTGAGTCCAACGCGTTGGCAATAGCTCAAACCAGATCTCTATTTCATTTGGACAACCGTCTGCCTAACACCCTGTATATTATTAATAACATGTATTGCTAATAATCTATACCGATTAATGGTAATACAATTTGTGTTAAAAATTAGATCGTTTAGTGTTTCTTGGGACTGGAAGCTTCAGTTCACAATTACGTGAGGATTGCTGTTTCTGATCATTTAAGATAATTTGTACTCGATCTAACTCGATGTAGATTTATATGTGCCTTGATTACATGTAAATATAAAATCGCAGTCAGCATCGCTGTTAAATAAATTAATGATGAATTAGTTTGTATGAAAACAGGTACCAAAAGAAAAATCATAGGTTTTCCCGACATGAATAAGTTGCTGCGGTTACTAGCGCAAGAAAAATAGTAGAAAGCCTCCATTGAAATCTATAGAAACCATATTTATCGAGTTCAACGGAAAGTTATATGATAGCGAACTTTTGTAGTGCGGCGAAGCAGCCTTTCTTTGGTTGCTTCTAAGTCTGAATCTTACATCACTGTGCTCTACCACACCTATTCAAGTGAAACTGTATAAACCTATAAATAAAAATAAAACCATCATCATTATATGAACTATTCAGTATGCCAGTCTATATCTATATATATCATCATCATCATCAGGCTATAATAGTCCACTGCTGGACATAGCCCGTCCCCAAAGAGCGCCATAGCGCCCTGCATATATATATGCCAGTCTATTTCTGTGTTTGAACTGGTCTAGAACGAATGGTCGATTAATAAATATACAATAAACTTCTTTTACTCAGTAGCTTCCATAAATTAATGATTGATTGCTTTTGTTGCGCCTCTATGCACGGCTAAGTAATAGTGTGTACCTTTCTGGGATTTAATATAGCAGTTATTACACCAATTAGTATCAATCGACAACCAGCATATGTAATTAAAAACGAAGTAAATTATTGTGAAGTCAAGTTAAGCATTGCTTATATAAAACTGTCTGAAGGGTTTTGGGTAAACCGCCGGCGCCAGCGTCTATCGACCACTGAATTAAGAACTTAACGAATCACTCCAAAAGCCCTTCTCTGCCAATAATAATAGCTCTAGAGAGGCTGAGTCGTGTACACACCATGTCACAGACAGGCTAAAAGCCGCGGCTGAAGTGATTGTTGCCGATACTCAACTAAATACTAATATTTTTAGTACCTATATAGAGGACATTACGTGACGTTTTCTAAGGGCCCATCACAAATACATGAGAGTTAGGACTATTACTTTCTGTGATTGGCCTTTATTTAATATCTTAACTAATATTATGAATGCGAATGTGAGTTTGTTTGTTACGCTTTTACGCCTTAATTACTCAACCGATCATCATGAAATTTTGCATACATGTTGTCAGGGGAACAGAAAAGGACAAAAGGTACCTTTCTTTCCGAAAAAAGTTCAGTTACTAACCTACATGTACGCGAGCGAAGTTGTGGAAATAATCTAGAATTTAATAATAACGTAAATAACAACATTGAGTGTTAATATGAAAACTGTCCCGAATTACGCATTATCAAGCCGTAACGAGAGCCGATAGCAAGTTACATATAGTCCGTCTTAGGTAGCGTAGTGTAGGATTATAGCCAAAAAAATTATAATCTCCTACAAAATCATAATATTCGAAACATTGATAATAATTAGATCATGACGATCATCAATATCGCCATGCAGTAGAAAAGGAAAGGTAATATTTAATATTGGGCCCTTAGAAAATTTAATCACTGTTTTTTGCCGATACGATCACGATTGATCAATTATGAAATAGCAAATCATTTTCGAATATTCGATTACGATTCGAATTATTATCAATCACAACCACAGCCAGTGGCGCCAAAAAGCAATATTAGCGAAATGAGGGTGTAATCCGCTTCCCCATATAGGTATAGGATCGTTAGACTATGTATATATATACGAGGTACGTTCAAAAAGTAAGTTGACTTTTCAAATTTCGCGGGATACGTACATTCGATTTTCGATTTTGTTTTTTTGTGTTCGTACACTCTTCACGAACATTGCTATGTATGTTGAAAGTTTCAACTACATATTACATAGCAGCATTTGTTTGTTTGTGAGAGGCATAGAGGTTAGAATTGTTGGTGTTATCAATATAAAAAGTCACCTTACCTGCTTTTTGAACACACTTCATATGTATATATATAATTATGTATACACATAAGTTAATTCCACCCATCAAGGACACATAACTTTGAAAATCAATAATGTCTTCTGCAAGTAAGTACATACATACATAGATTCACGCCTGTTTCCCAGAGGGGTAGGCAGAGACTACGGATTTCCATTTGCTACGATCCTGACACACTTCTCTGGCTTCATTCACTTTCATCGCATTCCTCATACACGCCCGTCGGTTCAAGGAGCTCTTAACCTGGCCTTTGTCCAGAACGCCGCCGATCTGATCGAGAAACGTTCGCCTAGGTTTTCATTGTAAATATGCGCTGACCCAAACACTTTACTAAATTATCAACACGGAAATTAAGATACGGGGTTTATTTAAAAAAAAAAGTATTGATATAAAAAAATGCTTTTTATTTTATTTTATTTTAAATATTGGCCAAAAAAATAATTGTACTTATAAAAAAGTACAACCAACAATATTTTACACAATTTACAAACAAAGTTAGGAATTAACAATAATATTCTACTGGTGCAAAATCGTGCAGAGCGAATTAGTGTCACTATTTCAGCAAATAATTTCAATTTCCCTGTAGCCGTGTTCACAGCAGGAAACAGTCGGGACTATAATCGACGTCATATACGATCAGGCGCTTTGCTGCCTAACAGGAAGCAGATAGGAATATGTCCAGCTGTGGACATATTCCGGCTGAGCTGATGATAATGATGATGATTAATTCACAAATAAACTATAACCTAACTAGATATGCAAGAAATGAGATAGATTTGAAATTGAACTGTTTTATGTAATTTTATTTTAACTGATGGCGTAGTGATTTTATGGTTATCTATCATTCGACCAAATATTGTGTGATCCACAAGTTATTGTTCCAGGTCTGGATGGTGTTTGTGTTCGAAGTTTGAATGTTTGTAAAGTCCCCCGCGATAATAAATTACTGCAAGTCCAGGAGATGCCTTTTAAAAATGAGATTGTTAATATTAAAATGACGATTGAAAAATCACTATCAGTCAAACGAATGTCTCTGTTACTTCGAACTAAAAGAAAAATGGCTTTCATCGAGATTATTCTATAAGTTTGAATATACAAAGATTTGCTAAATTACGAAGGTAGTGTAATAAGCATGACGATCTGCGAAAGACTGCAGGCAGATGCTGGATGCGGCAAGCTGAAGACAGGGCGCTATGGCGCTCTTTGGGGGAGGGCTATGTCCAGCAGTGGACTATTATAGCCTGATGATGATGATGTAATAAACGTAATAAACACATATGTTTCAATCCTAATAAATTGTGGAAGGATCTATGGCTGTTTACTTAATCTCACTTTTCTGTCTAAAAGTAACTATATTAACAAAAATCTCAATAACTATGGCAGATACATACAGCTATTACCCTTTACTTTAGAACTACATGTATTTATATGTTTTAACGAGAAATGCCAACAATTGTTTACACAGTTATCTACATGCATAATTATATATGTAATAAATAATTATAAATAAGACAAATATAACATGCTTTGTTTGATCATTGTACCTTATAAACTAACTACATTACAGCTTACAATGAAGTTATAAAACTTAAATTTAAATGTAAATTACATTTTATGTATTATGTAAATCGAAATCGTTTTGCCCAGCGTATATGTGAAGTTATCCAAAAGACCAATACAGATCGCGCAATATGTGATGGCCGGACTGAACGTAGCGTCTCCGAATCGTTGCGCATGTATAGTCGCTAAGAGGCGTCCCGCCCCCGCCCCCTGTCACCGAAGAGACCTAAAACTTGTAACTGCGACGCCACTCGCGCAATGTTCAGACCGGTCATCATACAGTGCGGGATCTGTACATTGGTTGGCCAATTAAGAAAGCTGCGTTGGTGCATGTTTTGGTCTGCCTGAGTTAGCCTGTGTCATCTTTAGCAATGCCATTCAATTCTGTCAGCTGTTATAATTCGGCAGTAACTATATCAGTAATAGTTACTTTTTGTGGTTATAATTGAGTTGGAGGTAACTTTTTAGCAGATGTGATCTGCCAGTTAGTATTTCATAATAAAAACGAGCATTTTAGGATTAAAGAGCTTTATTCTCATAAGAACTTACAGTCCACTTATAATGAGATACAAAAGAAATATATATATATAACTAGCTTTTGCCCGCGGCTTCGCTCGCATTAATTTAGAATTTGCCAATCAATTCGGGTTGTACTCTGCTTGTAATAATATAATTCAATCATGATTCAAAAGACACGTGGCGCCATATATTATCATAAGAACGTTATTGTTATTTTCCTCGGGAACAGTAATTTTTTTCGGGATGAAAGGTAGCCTATGTCCGTTTCTGTAAACCTGACAACGTATATGCAAAATTTCGGGATGATCGGTTCTGCGGTTTAGGCGTGAAAAGGTAACAAACAAACAAACTCATTTTCGCTTTTATAATATTAGTTAGGATTATGAGTTACTACCTGACCCGCGCATCTTCGTCTGCTTCACATAAGAGAATTTTCCCCTTTTTTGCAACATTCTTCATTGATGCTCCGAACCTATTGGTTGTAGCGTGATATTATATAGCCTATAGCCTTCCTCGATAAATGAGCTATGCAACACTAAAAGAATTTTCAATTCGGACCAGTAGTTCCTGAGATTAGCGCGTTCAAGCAAACAAACAAACTCTTCAGCTTTATAATAAAAAAAATTTTGCCAAAAAATTAAAGTTTATAATTAACAAATAAAAAATAGGAGTTGATCGTAGAGGGGTGAAAAATTTAAAGTAATATGAGATTTTTTATTGTAAGTCATCAAAAAATAAAATAAAAATTTTACCAAAAAAAATTAAAGTTTTTAATTAACAAATAAAATATAAGGGTTGATCGTAGAGGGGTGAAAATTTAGGGTTGTATGTATTTTTGTATGCTGTGTCATAAAAAAATAAAAACAAAAAATTTTGCCTAAAAAATAAAAAATAAAATTTAGGGATGGACTACCCTTAACATTTAGGGGGATGAAAAATAGATGTTGGCCGATTCTCCACCCTGGCCGACAATCACGCTAAGGATCACAAAAATCGGTCGAGCCGTTTCGGAGGAGTTCAAGTTCGAACCCCGTGACACGAGAATTTTATATATTAGATAAGTACTAAATATTTAGCCTCTGGGGCGTTACATTACATTACATTATTGACATATTTTGCTTTTTATTAAGTATACCTGCTTACTGTGTTAAACTTGATGTATAGTCCACATTAAGTAAAATTCTTTTCATTTCATTACACCGATATTTATCAAATGTAACAATAATGTTAACATAAATAAAAAGATTATTTGGTCTTATTATCTTCTTTCTATAGAATACTAACTACTCTCTCAATAGAAATAATTTCTATAAAACCAATTTTGAATAAATTTTGAACAAAATGTTACATAACACAACGTTTTTTAAGTTTGTTAGTTATATATCCTGTATCGCGGCAAACTTTACAAACCTCTTACATAAATATTTTACCTTAGTTGAAGGGTTAACAAATACTAGTAGTAAGTCAACTAGATAGATAATTTTTTAAATGTCTACCTTAAAATGTACATACATACCTACTGCTTATTCTAAAATATTAGTCCACACTTCGTCTACCTTTTTCGGATATTAAAATGTATTAAGGTGACATAATTATGGTCACCTTATTATATTTTCATCATTTCACTGTAATATTACAGTGAACTGATGCAATAATAGCTATATCACTTACACATGACCAGATATATCCCAGACCATCCAGGATAATTAGTAAACAAATCAGTCTGCAAATAATGCTGACTTTGCTACTCCATAGACAACTGAGCAGCTTAGGTGGTGTCCTACAACAGCAACACACCAACTAAATCCAAAACTCAACAACGACTTGGATGAAACCTTGTTGGATGTACATCCACGTTGTTGTTAGATGGTTGGACACGAAGTTTCTCCCAGGTGAAACCGACATACCCTGTCCGCCCCTCTAGTCCCTCAGAGATGTATCGTAAATGCATTATCCATGCTGAAAAAGAAAAGTACGGCACAAACACGTTATAGTTATTTCCAATAACAAATAGTTCCGGAACAATTTTCAAACATATTTATTCATTAAAATAAAATTCGATGCTGCCAATTCATATTTCAAAGTCTGGCACTACTGTATGGATTCAACAGCCAGACATTCGAGTCCAATTATTTTTACAATGACTCCTTTTGAAGACACAGGCTCGTTAGAGTTTTATAACAGTTTTATAACGCGTGTAGGGTATATTTTCAAAAAGTTTTAATATTTTAATTATAATCTGTGCTAGATTATAATTAAAATAACTATTGCTAATTTGTACATCAATTATATTTATTTATTATATACCAACGTTCGTGATAAAGTAACACCGAATAATTGTATTCGAGTCACGATATTTGAGCCGCAATAAATACGCGATCGTTGATGCTGGTCACTTTGTCCTTTTTACTTCTAACATGTTCCCGTAAGTAACACAGAGTTGACGTAGTCTTAACTTTCACACGTAAAATTTCCAAAGCCTTGACAGAAAAAGGGAAATTAGTGAGTAATAATGGCTATAAATCATTACCGACGTTAATTAGGTGAGCGTTTATTACGTGACAAACGAAATAATATAATTATGCTTAATTGAATCTTGTAAAGATACTAAAATTGTTGAACGATTTATAGCACGTATCGCGCAGCGTGCAAGCTTTCGCGGTTGTCATTAATGCGATTCACCAATCTCTGAAATCTGAATCTACGTGTACTTTGTGTCCCTTATTTGCATGATTGCAAAGTCCACGCGACAGATGACTAAATCCCTAGTGGTTATAGGATGGCAATGACAATGTAATTTCTTACGAATCTCATGCAACAATAATATCACATCAGTATCTGCTTTTGCACCAGCTCATTCAGTGGCGTAGCGTTGGTAAGTGCGACTGTTGTGCATGAATTCTCGGATTCGATACCCTACCAACAAAGCGTTATGAAAACCAGCGTCAGGCTTTCGTCTGACACATGCTGAACTGAGCCCTATTTGACACTACACACTACTTAGACACTTACTTTAATATGTACTTTGATTTGTTATTTATTTTAATTTTATACTTGTTATTTTATGTTTGTGGTATGTGTCAAATAAATAATTTTCTTTCTTTCTTTATTCGTTTTTCTGTCACAAAATTCTCAATAGCAGGACGGAGTGTTGCACTGCGCTCGGTAAACGGTACCTAGGCAATAAGTGTCGTATGCCTTAATACGGACCTAAACCCATAGCTGGCCAAATACAAATACTGGCTCTTTAGTTAACTGATCCCGCTTGAACTGGACCCGCGGGATCAGTTGACCTAATACATTACAAGGTCAAATAGTCCTATATGTACTTGACATGAGTGCGATGTGTCTCGGCTTCGTAGTAATTAATGTCTTGGTCATTAATATTATTAATGTACTAAATGTTCCCGAGGTTTCACCTGCGTTTATCGTTACTGCTCCGCCCCCGTGGATCGTACCGTGATGTTATATAGCCTATAGCCTTCCTCGATAAATAGCCTATCCAACACTAAAAGAATTTTTCAAATCGAACCAGTAGTAATCACGCAGAATAAACCAGGAGAAACATCGTTTATACTATGTCTATAATGGGTAATTATTTTGCTGCAATGTTATTTTAAAACTGCGATATCTCCTAAAATATTCATTGAAATCGAATGATGTAAAGGGCAATTTTGTTTTAAATTAAATACTTGTGTTGAATAACGTATTTATTTGGATAAGGATTAATATCATGTTTATAATAATACCTTCGCAAATAATGCATTATTTTAGAACAAATTTGGTTAGCATAAAAATGGTTATAGTGAGCCAACCTTAAAAGATAGACATATGCTGTCGCGGACGTTTTTTAGAATTTTTAAAAGGGGAACAATTCTGTCATACATGATTTTTGCGAAACTTTAACTGTTTACGCAGCGCACGCAGCGGAAGCTCTAAAAAGGAAAAAATATCCTCCGATTTTGAAACATTCTTCATTGGTGCTCAGCTCCTATTGATCTTAGCGTGATGATATGCCTTCCTCGATAAATGGGCTATCTAACACTGAAAGAATTTTTCGAATCGGACCAGTAGTTCCTGAGATTAGCGCGTTCAAGCAAACAAACAAACTCTTCAGCTTTATAATATTAGTATAGATAACACTTTTCTCCATGTTTGTACAAATTATTCTGCCCTTCAGGGTAAGACTATGGTAATGTATAATAATAATATTCTATCACAAACACACAACGTCATCTAGACCAAACCTCAGATAATATAATACTATACTAGTACCCAAACTAAGCAGAGCTTGTACTATAGGGACTAGACAATGTATAAACATACATACATAGTCCACTTTTGTTTTTGTAAATACATACATATTATCTATTTATAATATATATGTATTTGTAAAAACAAAAGATACAAGAAACAAAAGATATAATATGTATGTATTTATAAAAATTTTTGTGCATGGACATAGCTATTCTGGGTGTAGAAACACCCAGACCAAGACAAAAATCCATGTCCACATTTCAGTCCATGTCCACGTCGAAAAATTTTTGAGTTGTGCGGGAATCGAACCCGCCACCTCAGGTGTGGCAGTCGGTTACACTACCCACTATGCCATCGAGGCTGCCAAATAAAATTGAAACATTTTTTATGAAGCCATTTCCTACACTAGGTATAATTCCTATATCGCGGAGGACTTTACTAACAGCGAACACCCAGAATAGCTATTTGTGGATCACAAATTTTTATCCCGGGTGGGGATCGAACCAACACCACTAGCTGCGGTGGCAGTGGCGGACGACCACCGTGTCTTACAAAAAAGCATTACCGAGTATTATTTTAACATTCCTCTCAACTTAATTAAAATACCAAGTGAACAATTACTGAATAGCAGGTACGAGACATTTGAACTCTCTTTCTCTTCTTCCTAGCCTTTATTATTCCCAAGTCACTTGGGGTTGGCTTTCTAGTCTAACCGGATTTGACTGGATATCAGTTTTTACACGGAGCGACTACCATCTGACCTCCGCAACCCGAAGGCTAACGATACCCTAAGGCTAGACCAGTGTCAGGATATTAGAGGGCACTGACTTCCCAATAACGACTGCCATAGATGTTTATGGCAGCCGGGACCGACGGCTTAACGTGCTCTTCGAGGCACGGAGCAGGCGATAATTGTCAATCAATACGCACATAATTTCGAAAAGTCATACCTATGCCTTCCGAAAGTCAGAGGTGTGCGACGTGGGTTTGAACCCGAGACCCACTGCATTGCAGTCTGTTGGTCTCCCCACTGAGCTATCGCTGCTATTTTACGAGACATTTGAACTTTCTTTTATTAAATTAATGTAGTTAGTGTGGCTTGAGTTTGGCTACAACCCCACATGGTGTATGAGAAGAGTAGACGACAACGTAGTCGATAAGTGTACATAATTTAAATTATCTTCTATATGTTATACCGATGGAAGTTTAATGATATGTTAAGCAAGGAATAAATATGAAAAAACAATCTTTGGGGACTGCCGATAGAAGTGAGAACTTTAGTCTTTGATCATAAACACTTCTTTATAAACCAAAAAAAAAAATTCTCTCTTAGAGGTTATTAAGGGGGTCAAAATTTCGTAATTTTTTGCGTAGGACGCACCATTTCTGAGATATTGTTAATATTCTAAAAAAATAATAAAGCGTGGAAGCGTGACGATGACGCGAGTTACATGATTTTTGTTCACCCAAGTAGTGCTCAACGCGCCTAAAGAAGTTTTTACTTCAAAAATCTTTTTTAAATAATGATCATTATTTATTTAAAACTAGCTTTTGCTCGCGGCTTCGATCGCATATAAGGAGGTTAGGCTATGTTATGTACATGTTTTTTTAAATAAAATATAGCCTATCTTATTCGGTGATAATACAGCTATCTTATGGTAAAATATTTTTTTAAATCAGATATAGCTTTTGAATTTTTTTACAAACAAACAATTTAAATCTCTCCTCTTTTTAATATTAGATTAATTCCGAGTTGGTATAGATAATTACTTAGCTTTTTGATTTGGCGTTTCTAATTTCAATACAATGTAAGACAATTTGTATGAAAGAGGTATTTTATTCGTCCCCTTTGTGACGAGAGAGAGTAACTAACGTCTACAGCAGCTAGTTTAGAATGGATTATTGTCGGACACTATTCCATTATAAGCTGAAACTAATTGTCTTTTCCACTACCGAAGAAAGCCCATGAAAAATTACTCTTTAAAAATAAAAACCGGCCAAGTGCGAGTCGGAGTCACACACAAAGAATTCCGTACCATTATATATAAAAACGGCAAAAAAATCACGTTTGTTGTATGACAGCCCCCCTTAGATATTTGTTTTTAATTTGATTATTTATTTTTAAAGTGAATATATAAGTAAATATTCTGTAAATATTTCAAGCGCCTACCTGTTGCCGTTATCAATATCGAGCAAAAATGAGCAAACAAATCACGTTTGTTGTATGGGAGTCCCTTAAATATTTTTTATTATGTTTTTTAGTATTTGTTGTTATAGCGGCAACAGAAATACATCATCTGTGAAAATTTCAATTGTCTAACTATCACGGTTCATGAGATACAACCTGGTGACAGACGGACAGACGGACGGACAGCGGAGTCTTAGTAATAGGGTCCCGTTTTATCCTTTGGGTGCGGAACCCTAAAATAAAAAACTAAATAGGGTAATTATATTAAGTATGTTGGGTTCCTGTGGTGCATAGTGTCTCCATGCCAGTTGAGAAGACGGAATACTGTGAACAGAAAAGTCAGTGTAATGTTTACTAATTTGCAAAGGTATCGTATTGCATGAGCCTCGTTTTACCTTACCGTTTAAAATACTGAACTTTAATAAGACTAATTATCCAATAGATTCATTGCCTACGCACATACCCTTACTTTGTTAACAATAGAATAACAATGTAATATTAGAAACAGCCTGAAACACAGGTCTCTGATCTAGTTCAGGTAATAAAATGTCAAACAAGACTTTGTGTCCAAATTTTAAATTGTAAAATGTTTTCCTTTAGATTAAATATAGTTTTAATGTGAATTTAATACAATAAGTAGCTTGTAATGTGTTTTGCAAAGACTTTTATTTATTTATTGAATAAAAAATCAATATTACTAAAAAAATACTAATATTATTGCCTACATATAACATACATTTGACGTTAAAATTAAACTACATTTAATGGTTTTTTTCGCGGTTACCATTAAGCTTTTCACATTAAATTATCTCTATCTACATTTTTTCGACGTTATAATCACTTTCCAACGGCCAGATACACAATAAACAACAATAAAGTTCATTCAAAATAGTTTTACTACAATCTGTAACATTTACTTACATTAATGTAGGTATAAGTAAGAAGCACTACAAATAAGTTTATTTTCACGTTCTATTTATATTTCTTCGCATATCGAACTAGGATAAATATAAATATATCGCGGTTACCATTAAGCTTTTCACATTAAATAATTATCTCTATCTACATTTTCTCGACCTTTCCAACGGCAAAATACACAATATACAACAATAAAGTTCATTCAAAATATTTTACTACAATCTTTAACATTTACATACATTAGTGTAGGTATAAGTAAGAAGCACTACAAATAAGTTTATTTTCGCGTTCTATTTGCCTATATTTCTTCGCATATCGAACTAGGATAATTATAGTACCTAATATAGTCAATTCCCAAAACTTTAATATAATATATCCGGAGTAAAATGTAACAATGTAAGTTATATTGATTATTTACAAATAATTTATTTATTATAACTTTTATTTCCATCTTTTCATGACAATACTCATATAGGGTACAGTTTGACATTGATTTTAATAAAAGATATCATAATTATATCTTCTAATTGATATCATATTTTTTAAATAATTGTGTGTACCGAACAATGCATTAATGATAAAACATCCCAAAGTTCTTTTACGTTCAATATAGAATAACTGTTTTGATCTTTATCTCTAATCTACATGAGATAACAAAACACTTCAGAACAATAACGCAACACTACAACTTGGCCGGAATGCGCTGTAAAATTGTTAGTTTTAATTTTAATGTTATAAACGCCGTACTCAACTGATTTAAAGTTTTAGGAGGATTAACTACTACATACTACTGAAACTAGCTAGTTTCAGTAATAGTATTAGCTTTACAACAATCTCGCTTATGAATTAAAATGTTATTATACCAGCATATAAAAGAAATATAAGAGGCAACTGTAAAATATTTTATAGATTACTAGTTTTCACCCGCGGCCTCGCTCGCGTAAATGTAGGTTAGGTTAGGTTAGCAACAGTTATTTTTTCTGGGTGTAAGGTACCCTATGTCCTATTCTGTAGCCCTGACAACGTGTATGCAAAATTTCATGTTGATCGGTCGAGTAGTTAAGGCGTGAAAGCGTAACAAACAAACAAATTCATTTTCGCATTTATAATATTAGTTAGGATTATAAATAAAATTATAAGAGTCTCTGGTTCAGGCGCATTTTGGTTACAGCGGCGTCATTTTATTTTATTATAACACGATTTTTGCATTTGGGCAGTAATAACATTTATACGACTAAGTTTAATAGTTTTATTAAAAAGACAGATTGCTAAGCTAGCTGTAAATATAAAAAAAATACTCTAATGTACTACATTTTGAACTCAGTGAAATATTAATATCGCTTATTTGTGAATAAATATAGAAATCGTATTATACTGATATAAAATAATTCTGTACATCAGACAAACTACATCGTACTAAGCAAAAATAAAAGAAGATTACTTAAAAAATCGTGTAAAAGTATCATCGAAATTTTTTAAGGAAAATATAAGTTGAAGCAATTCATTACGTACTTATGACACCTCAAAACACAGGCACAAAAGAATAAATTAAATTTAAGTCAATTTACGTAAGTTTATTAGAACTTCGTAAATGATGTAGGTGTTCGTATTGTAGGAGAGTGGCAGGAGAGCGGGATATTTTTTGGGGAACAAAGGCAATGGTTATGTGGGGCACGGTCCGCCCTTAACGGAGACAACTTTTGGGGATCGATACGCTCAAGAGTGGTTACCATGGTGATGACGGTTCCGTGGCCGACTTTCGGCAGCTACATAATTCACGCTACCTACAGTGACCACCGTTAATCCGAATTTCGGATTCATATTTTGCTAGCTTTGTGATTCTGCTAAGCTTGTTTTTCTTTGACAAAGGTTTGCCTTGATTGCCTTTGACTGTAGAAACGTATTGTCTTCTATACTTATAATAAAACTGTAGAGAGGTCAATTCTGTACATTGAATATATATTCAAAATTAATATTGGAGGATGAATGGTGATCGATACTGATGACAAAAATGCAATCAGTAAATTTTTTGTCTGTCTGTCTGTATGTGCACGCATGGGTCAAAAACTACTGAAGAGATTTTAACCAAACTTGGTACGATTGTAGTCCATACTCCTGGGCAGGTTATAGGCTATATAACATAACGCTAAGACACATAGGAGCTGAGCAGTGACGATAAATTTGAAGCAAGTCGGACGAAAATGCGCTTTCGAGCTCTTATCCTCGCATACGTTGATCATACACCAAAAGTATGTATTACAAAGATGATGGTCCTTAAAAAGATCTACAAAAAAGTCCTCAATAGTATATATCTATCTTTTATAAATAATAACGTGTTTAATCGTTAGGCATTTTTCAAAGTGTATTAAAATACATAAATATATTGTATTTCACATAGATATATCTTTATCAAACTCCCATATTCAAAGAGTACACTTTAATATTTATATTATAAAAAAAAAAATAGGAATCGGTTTATAAACACACAAGATATAGATGAAATAAAACTTCCAAATCTCGCCGCGCCAGTATGGGTACGGCTATACGGTTGATTGTTGTTTAACGCGCGAAACGGCCATCCGCTGCATTTATAAAAAGGCGGGGGCGCTCACGCGCCGACTTCACTCACATTTTGTTTGTTTGGTTGAACGCGGTAATCTAAGGAGCTACGGGTAAAAATTAGAAAAATATTTCAGTGTTGGATAGCCCATTTATAGAGGAAGGCTATAGGCTATATAACATCACGCTACGACCAATAGGAGCGGAGCATAAATGAAAAATATTGCAAAAACTAGGAAAATTCTCTTATGTGAAGCAGACGAAGTTGCGCGGGTCAGCTAGTGTTGTAATAAAGCCGCGTTACGTTATACGACGAGAATAATCAATATTTCGCTGTATCAATTTTGAAAGTGTTTAGTACTCCTAACATTAAAAAAGCTTTAAATATTAGTATGCAATCATTATTATTTTTCTTATTAAGAAGTTAGGAAAAATAAAGATTTAAATAGGTAATATTGAACGACTGTCATATTTTAAAATAAGGTAATATTGATCTAATGGGAACTTTAGGCAGAGCAAGTGTCTTCCCTACTTTACTCTAAGTACAATACAGATCGGCATAGAATTTGTACAACAATCGGCCTTAATTAGTTTCTTGTGGTGCCATTTAAATCCAGATTACAAGAAAATTCATAGTCTTTCACAAAGAAAAGTATTTTTATAATTGTAAATCTAAACTTATAAATATGCCAATACTATTAAATTCGTTTAGAAGGCACTATGTACTGACATGGATAAGCCATCTGCAATGAACGTCGAAAACGATCGGCCGGCCGGCATTGCCAAAAACTAAGCAGAAATTAATACAAACTTTGCTGAAAATGTATATTGAAAATATGGAATTATGTTTGATTGTTAAATTTATATCATTTTCTTAATTTAAATTTAAATTCTAATTACAAAATATTTTATTTATCTTTAAGTTTTAGATTGATAGGTACGCCTTATTAGATATAGATTATTGTGTAAGAGTTAACAACAAAACACGTTACGACGTGTTTTAGAAATATATTGTTGTTTGTTTCTTACGAAGAAAAAATATTCGTACGAATGTGATTACTAGATGTAAAGTTTAGGAGACTTTCTCTCGCTGTAAGTATTCGTTTAAGTAGAAGTAGTAACAAAATTATGGACATTTTTTAAGACTCCATCTAAGTTAGGGAAAGTTTAAGACAGAATCTCCCTCCAGACAGGACTTCGTAGCTTAACTTGCGCTAGAAGGGGATTCCACACACATAGCATATCCAAGGTGTTGTTTTATGAATGTAGCTTAGTTATTAGGACTGTCTTATCGATCCCGTGGCGTAACTTTTCGCTTATGTTTGCGTTCGAACGTGAATGCTTGGGTTTGATCCCCGGGACCAAAGTGCCGAAAAGAAAATATTCTTTATACTTATCAATATATTGAGTAAATATAAATATGTCTTTCGTGTCTCAGCTTATCCATTTCCAGTTTTTGATATCCCGGCTGTTCAATTGGGTTTTCATAATTTTCTTATTTCAACCCAATACCTACTGAGGCGAACAAAATAGAATAAAGGATATATCAATTGCCGTATCTACAAATAAATGACGTATATTCAGGTAGCAATGTTCTTTATTTTTTTACGTAATTATAATATCTTGAGATTAACTGAGATATCGAAATTCGGAGCCTGTAATTCCGTCACCACAAAATGGCGGCAAGCTGACTCACACTTGGACGGCTTTTATTATTTGTTATTGTACTTCAAAGCTTATACTATTGTCATTACATGTTAAATACATATAAGTACACAAAACCTAAACAATCTTTGGTACCAACCTACCAAGTTTTTGCAAGGGATGCTCCACTTTTATATGGCTAATGTGATATTTTATTATTTGTTAGGATATCCACCATAATAAAACATGTTCAGTGAACATTTCAGCCACCTACGTATTACGGCTCAAAATATAAAGGCTTTTAAAGGTGGGTAACGGACTGCGGCATAGGCATCCTTTGAATACGAGCTCTAGCGGCCTCCCTCTGCCCGGCCGACTAAGGCAAGCCAGAGTTGAGAGGCCTATGGGTGCTCTTGAAGTTCCACCCCAGCCAACCAGTAAAGGCAAGCCGTAGACGAGGCCCTAACTGGCTCTCTGAGGCATTCAGTACCGCAGTGTCGCCACTCACATTCAGATCGCCACAAAAGCTGCCCTGCGGTTTGTGCGCTTTAAGTTAACCAGGTGATATTTTTTTTGTTTATATCACTAGATGAAGGTGATATTTTCAAAAGCTAAAGTGCTTACTATGCGCTCCGAAATTGCGTTAGTCTCATGATGAGATAACGACTGCCCCAGAGGGTTTATTATTATTATTGGAGAGAATACACTAAAACGTGTTACTCAAAGAAAATACTTGAGATGTCCTCTAGTATAAAATTAATAACACAATGGAATTATACCTATAATTCGCCATACATGTTTTATGTGTCACGTCAGTAGAAGCGAACTTAATGCTGTACACTTGGCTTATAGCCAAATTCTGTGCTGAAGCTGTGAATTTCTTTATAAAATGCCTAATAACTGCCTGACGCAATCATCGCTGACCTACCATGGACGCCAACGTAACTTACCTTGATGTAACGAGTCATGCTCGGTATACGGGACTCCATCTCAAAAGTACTATCAATGTAGACATAAGACCCCTTTATACCCACCAATAAACTTGACATAAGAACAAAAAAACCATATTATCTTATATAGCTACTCTAAATACGCATGAGTACCTCTTATACTACGTTGGTAGAACACTTTTCTCCTTATTGCCATTCTGTTTAGCACAGGCTTCTCAATAAAGCAACTTACTTCAATTGATATTTATTTCAATATTAATGGCAAACATTTTAAAGATGCAATATTATAACAAGATTCTGCGTAATCATCCGACAAATACTCTCTCTCGACGATATTTACCTTTAGCATACCTAAGTCTTTTCAAGTTAGTTGTGTAAGAGCTACTAGAAAATGTTTTATAACATATAAAATAAGGTTCTTTTAGGCTTTTCTCGGTATCAATAAGGTGTCAGCGATTAGCTTGTCCTTTTTTTGTGAATGGCATTCGATCAGCTTATTATTGAATTAGAATAGATAGACAACTAATTTCGCCTTTTAACATAATATTTACGTTCTATTTCTAAATAGTCAAGGTAATTAGATTTGAACCACTCAACCAAATCATACGTTTATGGCTCTATTATTTGGTGACTTTTTAACCAACACACAGGTCCTTTGACTCTGTCCGGTTATTTGATGTACTAACATAAAATAGGTACCATCTTTTGGAGCCTTGCACGAGAATATAGGGATTTAGAGAGTTTTAGTCCTAAAGTGGAATGAGACACCACACAGTCATGGACTGGCTGCGGTAGATATAGATATAGTACGGAGCGGTGCCTCGTAACATATTTCGAATAAGCTAAGAGCCAGACTGGACTTGTCCTCAGTAATGGCCTGCGGCTTAGAAAATCAGACTTCCAAAGCTTTTTCAGTTCGAGCTACCATTCCAAAATTTCAACTACCAAAAACATGTTAGGCCAATGTGATCACATCATTGATAGATTGTTAAAATCTATCTTTTACCACGGCACTACTACTATTTCATGAAAACTGTCAGCCGTAGAAAATAAATGTAAATGACTCCAAAAATTTAATAAAAATCTTACTTTAAAAGGAGTTGTCAGACAGGTTTCAAAACGTAACGGTAACTGAATTAGGTATAGATTGGACTCAAGGCAGTTTAAACTGTTTTAACTCATAGAATATTTTATTAACTGTCAGTTTGATGTAATCAAAATATAAATCATTTATAAACTAATCGATTTCTATGGCTGGTCGTTATAAATTTGGAAAAGTCTATAGGTATTTTGAATTATGTCTAATAGACAATAAGCTTGCATCATTATCTGGTTTCCGCAATAAAAGCCCCGAGCTCAGTGCGGAAGCCGCTATTAATTACAAAATAAAAATGTTACTGCAAATAAATAAAATAATAGAAAACATAAATGACAAAATAACGGCATTATGTATTATACAACTCTGCCTGAGCCACATAGATACAGATGTAACAGTATCTGCGACTACACTTATATACATATATTTGACACAAAAGATCCCACTGGGTCGAAGTGTCGCCGGTCTGTACTGACTGGCCCCCACACACAAGATAAGATATAGTATAATTGTTAAATCTTTATGTCCGATAAATTTTATAGGTATAGCATTGAAACGATTTTTATGATCCTGAGAATTATTCTATCTAATATAGAACATTGGTTACAAAGTTGCGGGCAATAATATTTTCATCATCGCAATTGTATTAGATTACATCATGTCCCAAAAATTGAAGTGCATAGCTAAAATATGACTATATTTTAAAGCTTAAGTCAATTAACGCAAAAGTTTTTACCTAAGCGTCGTCACTGCTTAACATGTAATCAAGATAGAACTGCTGCAAGCGCTAACTAAGAGAGAAGAAGTCAAACTTCGAAGAGCTAACAGCAAGGATGTTAATACTTAAGGAATTACGAGGATATTTATGACGCATATTTAAAGCATCGCCTTAGGGCAAAGAACTAACAAATATGGATAAGGAACTTGAAAATTGCCAACAATGAACAGTTTAAGTTTAGCGGTGCACGCCGAAACTTGTCAAAGAATAACACCTAAACTACAACAGCTAGTCGGCTCCAAACTTAAATTGCATGGTAGTCGAGGACTTTACAACAACTAGAGTTACGACTTAGATGTTGAACTTTGACCCCTATAAATATTATCATAAAGTCCAATGTAGTGTATGCTTTGATTGCGGCATAGTACTGATAAATCCCAGAACTGATATTTCGTTTAAAGAACGACTAACACTGTGGTTTAAGTAAGTAGGGGATGGCCCTTTGTACCATGGATCTTATACATACTTTAAAGTACCTATGTACATACATAGCCTCGAGTCTGTTATTGCTCCCGTTTGTGTCTTTCACTCGTAATACATTATTCACGCACGCTCCGCTCCGCTTCGCAATAATGTCCGCCAGACCAAATTTCGGTCACGGCGGCCAATTTTAACGGAAACTGGCCATTTGCGCAGGAGACATTATAGTGCATAAGTATATGCGGAAACACAAGAGAACTCTCTGTTCCCTAACTCTCATGATCCGATGGGACGGCACACTCAACACTCGATGAAGTGGTAGTGGCAACGCGACCACTTAAACCAATACGCCGTCCGTGCATTCAAATACCTAATTCATATCTATACTAATACCCATTATAAAGCTGAAGAGTTTGTTTGCTTGTGTGTTTGGTTGAACGCGCTATCTCAGGAACTACTGGTTCGAATTGAAAATTCCTTTTAGTGTTGGATAGATAGATCGAGGAAGGTTATAGGCTATATAAAATCACGCTACGACCCACGGGGACGGCGCAGTAACTATAAATGCGGGTGAAACCGCGGGCGCATCTATTCTATGTACATTTCTGTAACAAATTAAGCAATGGCGGAAGCCCTTTAAGGTCACATACAACATTGGATAATTACTATGCAAGCCAAGGTCAACTATTCAAATGAACATCATAATATTTACATCATTGTCGTGCCTACCTCATTTATTCCGAGGTATAAGGTAATGCCTGTTTGTGTGCCATCATGAGTTCCTACGTGCGATTCCTAGGTTGGGCAAAGTAATATTGGGTTTTTCTTTCAAGAAATTATCAATAGCAACAAGGAATGTGGGTGTTATTAACCGCTGCCTATCCCTCCAGGGAAATAGACGAGCGACTATGCATATATTCTAGGTATAATATGATGTTCAATATGGCCTATAGAATCTTTACCTGGTTGAGTTTAATTCTTAACATTACATTTGCATAATTGTAAATCTGCAATATTGAGATAAATAATACCTAAAGCATTAGTCAGTTATTGGCGAAACATCAACAACTATTTCTAAATGTCTGTCTGCCTGTGTGTCTAGATGTGCGAGCAAATCTTTGAGAGTACCAATTGAACTAAACAAAATTTCGTATACGAATAAAGGACTATGCGATGAGGTATCTACAATATCAGCCCTGTATTAAACTCTCTCACTGGTAGGCACGGGCCTCTTCTTAGTGTGAGAAGGTTTATTTAGACGATAGTCCACCATGCTGGCTCAGTGCGGGTTGGCAGACTTCACATATCTTCGAGAACATTATGAAGAACTATCAGACAAGTAGGTTTCGTCACGATAATATAATAATAATAATAATATAGGTAATAACAATAAAATTTATTGTGTCAAATAATTCGTTTTACAGAAAGTTATGTTCGGAATCTTCTTCAAATAATGCTTGTAGTAGAAAACTCCGCTCCTCCATATTTTACATAGCGTGATAATTAACACAATAATTTTAAATGATGAAATTAACTCTAGGATACATTATATTAAATACAAACTTATACTTTAAAATGTGTGTATGTGTGTGTGTGCATTCCGCGTGTTGTAACAATGCTTCTGTGTCCTCATATGTAAGTGGTTTTATCCACTTAATTAGTTTCTTTGCAGTCATAATATTTTTTTGCATGTATGTATAGCTTTTTATTTATTCTACTAGATGTTCCCGCGGTTTCACCCGCGTTTATCGTTACTGCGCCGCCCCCGTGGGTCATAGCGTGATGTTATATAGCCTATAGCCTTCCTCGATAAATAGGCTATCCAACACTAAACGAATTTTTCAAATCGAACCAGTAGTAATCACGCAGAATAAACCAGGAGAAACATCGTTTGTACTATGTCTGTAATGGGTAATTATTTTGCTGCAATGTTATTTTAAAACTGCGATATTCATTGAAATCGAATGATGTAAAGGGCAATTTTGTTTTAAATTAAATACTTGTGATGAATAATGTATTTATTTGGATAAGGATTAATATCATGTTTATAATAATATCTTCGCAAATAATGCATTATTTTAGAACAAATTTCGTTAGCATAAAAATAGTTATAGTGAGCCAACCTTAAAAGATAGACATATGCTGTCGCGGACTTTTTTTTAGAACTTTTAAAGGGGAACAATTCTGTCATACATGATTTTTGCGAAACTTTAACTGTTTACGCAGCGCACGCAGCGGAAGCTCTCAAAAGGAAAAAATATTCCCGGCTTTGAAACATTCTTCATTGGTGCTCAGCTCCTATTGATCTTAGCGTGATGATATATAGCCTATAGCCTTCCTCGATAAATGGGCTATCTAACACTGAAATAATTTTTCAAATCGGACCGGTAGTTCCTAAGATTAGCGCGTTCAAGCAAACAAACAAACAAACAAACTCTTCAGCTTTATAATATTAGTATAGATTATATAATTGAGCTGATCGTTTATTATATTGTATACATCCAAATTTGGTCTTTGTTGAAGGTATATTCGCTATATTATACTTCCTTCTTTTTGAGTTAGTATGTTTTCCTTCACCGTTAAAGCGAGCTATAATTAACTATTTAATACGCATATAACTTCGAAAAGTCAGAGATACGCGCCTTGGGTTCGAACGCGAGACCTCTGTGTGGTAGTCCAATAGTCTCCCACTAGGCTATCGCTGCTATACAATATCCATTACCTAACTTTCATTGGCAGATGAATTATTTGCACTATATACCTACAAAATAGGTATCAATTTTGTATGTAGTCCAAATAATTTATCATAATTATCACTTAGACATGGCCTGTGCGGTTTAAAATCCAACAGAACTAACATAAATTAAAAGCATCACGTTTGCGGCAATTAAAAAATAATTAATGCCATATATTAAGTCTTAACAAGGGTATCTACGCACCACGCACTATTGTACGAAGTTCCTGGTTAATAAATCAATGAATAATATCCCTTAATTTGTATATCACAAGAATTGTTTTACTTCGAATTCGATTACTATGCATTGACATAGATTGTTAAATGATAAGCTCACGCTCACTTCGTCACTTGGTGCCCTAAGGCCTAGCGCGCACTGCCTTGCGTTTTTGTAACGCATAATCTGTGAAGTATAAAGAGCGCGCATTGCGGTGAAATAAACGCAATGGGTAAATTCGTCGTTAGCCTCCCGCTGCAAATTTTTTGGATACGAACGTAGATCGTTATATCTTACGAAAAACCCCTTCATATGCCTTAAGGCCGTCAAGAGACAAAACCAATACCGTTTGGGTACCCTTTTTTACGCAATCTATACAAATAAATAAAATTGAAGTGTCTGTTTGTAATGTCAAAATAACAGCTTTTTAGCTAATGCATATGAAAGTATATAAGGTACATATACCAAAACATCTAGTTTTTAAATTTCTGTCTGTCTGTTTCGGCTAATCTCCGAAACGGATGAACCGATTTTGACGGGACTTTCACTGGCAGATAGCTCATTTTCTAAGGAGTACCTTAGGCAACTTTTATTTTAGTTTTTCTACCGCACGGTAGAATAAACGCACCGCGTTCCACCGCAAGGCAGTGCGCGCTAGGCCTTAGACGTACGCATCGCCTTCATTCCCACAAATGTTTATGCCTTGTAGCCAGTTTTTATGACAAACAAGCTAAAAGCCACACAAGAAGCTATCGAGCTTGAATTTACCACTAGAGGTACAAGTTGATATTAGGTAGGTACCCCATACTCTAAAGACACTATAAGCAGTGCCCATAGAAACCAATAATGATTACCGCAAAATACGGCTTCAGCTTTTGACAGCAACCTTGACAATATTGAAAGCTTGCCGCACAAATTTTATAACTATTTCTATTTACTTATGGCTATATCACAGCCAATCCCTACTAATATTATAAATGCGAAAGAAACTCTGTCTGTCTGTCCAGCCACCCGCGCCACGTGCTGCGTCTATGTGTGTAATTGTGCATGCCAATGTTATGTTATGATTATAGTAAGACATCTCATGTTTAAGTAGTTACAAACGTACATTGGCTGAAACCGACCCCATTAATAACAATAATTTAATTATTCACAACAATACGCAAAAGTTTTTTTACTTTTTAGTGATTTTTTTGTTTTAGAATATTCGTTTTTGAAGTCGGTTTCTTTTTTGTTATTTGTTAAAATATTGCTTATAGTTATACTTATTTCATTACAAATTAAAAAACTTATTTTGAATTATTTGTACCATAATAATATATTTTATTTTATTAATAATAAAATTTTAACCATTAATTCGCTAAACAATGCACCTTACCTAGGTATCTATATTATCTGTCAGTCACGTCATGGACCATTAATAAAAAACTTATATTTCTAGCTTTTTTGATAAGACTGGCAAAATCTAGATTTTCTGCAACTTGATTTTTAACAGATAGCGCGGCCACATTATTCATTTGCAACAGCCACTGGTATTGTTAACAGAATACGCATCGATATCCAAATGTTGGGATACAACTCTTGAAGATTGTGTCTTTTGATAAATTTTAATGTTTCGATAGGAGTTGCCTGACTGTCTTCGAGATAGTGTTGCAAACTTAAAATTTCATTGCACAACAAATCTCCATCAATATCAGATTTAAAATTGACCGTTAACTTTTCTTGCAGTAAATAATAATGTCGCATTAGTTCTTCTTTATTTTGATTAAACTAAGGTACAGGTTTTCTAAAAAGGTTTTTTATTTGCTCGTACGAGTATGTAAAAAGCAAAGAAAAAGTAAGTATGTATAATGCAGGCGACCTAGTACGAGTTGCAATTTCTAGTTATACTTACATAGAGATACGACAAGTGACAAAATGACAGGTCGTGTTTGTTAGACATAGAGTAGGTACTCATACTCACTTCTAGAAAAGTCTATAAAAGTTAATACGCTGAGTGTAGTTATCCTTTAGATAAAAAAAGGTATTTAAATTAAGAGGTTAAGTGACTGATTTTGATGAAATTTGGTACAGAGATAAAATAAACCTTGAAAAAGGACATAGGTTACCTTTTGTTGTAAAAAAAGGCATGAAGGGGTTGAAATAAGAGATAAAAGTTTGTAGGGGAATTCGTCAGTATCGAAGATAAAACCGAGACTTTGTATTTAGGTACTTGATAAATAAGTAAATTTAAGTAAACATTTGTTCCAGCGATTTTGAAATTTCAACGTACATGGGGATGAAATAGGCGACGAAAGTTCGTGTGGAAGCCCAAATAATTCTGTCTATTTTTACAATATGTGTATTTGTCGGAAACATTTATAATTAGTAAAAATGCCGTCTTAATATATACACGTCGGGCGAGCGCGTGACACGCCAAGCGCCATACACAATGAACGATGCGCCGGCGGTGGCGCGGCGTAACATAGTGAGGCAGTATGTAACATTAGCAAAAGCGATGAGCGCGGAAAAATGTTGCAGCAATGTAAGCTGTTGGTTTGGGATGAATGTACAATGTCCCACAAAAGAGCAATCGAGGCACTATACTAAAGATATCATGAGCTGCCAGGGTATCATGGGAGGGATGGTGGTACTTTTAGCTGGCGACTTTAGACAGACCCTGCCGGTTATTACAAGGGGTACACTGGCAGATGAAATAAATGCCTGTTTAAAGGCATCTGTATTATGGGTACACGTAAAAAGTTTTGTCTGACTACAAAATATGCGACAACAACAGCTACACAACGATTCTCACGCAGAGCAATATGCCGCTGCTGTTCTAAAAGTCGGAGAAGATTGTATGCTAACAGAAAGTAACGGCATGATTACACTAAGAAGTGTATTTTGTCAAATTGTCCATAACACAGATGATGATGATGATAGATGATTTAAATAATAATGTCTATCCAGATCTATAAATAAGTATGAGCAATCGAGAATGGTTATGTGACAGGTTAGTTTTGGCGCTGACAAATGGGACAGTAGGCCAGATAATGGAACACTGTCAGATGTTGAGGGAGATGTTATCGTGTACCTACCTACCTCATTAGACATATTATGGACTCTGAACAAGTGACATCGTACCCTATAGAGTTTCTTAACTCTTTAGAACTATCAGGAGTGCCTTCCCATAAGTTAAGGCTAAAAGTTGGTATTCCAGTTCTGTTAATGAGAAATCTTGACGCAATAGGCTAGGACGCAATAATATTATAAAAGCTATAATCATGACTAGAATGGCAAAAGGAGAACATGTTTTAATTCCCCGTATTTCGCTTATACCGACCGATTTGCCATTTCAGTTTAAAAGAGTGCAGATTCCCCTAAAAGCATCAATTACGATAATATTAAACAAAACTGTTTTCCATGGGCATCTCTATGTGGGGTGCTCACGAGTATCTAACCAGCAAAATAAAGATTTTGCTGGTTCCTATCCTATGCTAAAACATAAAGATGTTTTAGCATAGGATGAAAAAAAACGTAGTTTATAAAAATGTATTAAAATAAGCTATTTGCAGTAAATTATAGCATTTACCTATATGCGAATTATTTGCAAAAAGGTATTTAAAAAATTATTAAAAATGCTGCCCAAAGTAACTATTTCACAAAGTCATAGGTGAAAGCTAGTTTTAAATACTTCTAAAATATTTAAAATCGTATCGTTCATTCATCGTAATTATCATACACGCTCTTATCCATCTCTCCATCAAAATAATAGAGCGCACAACAAAGTCACTGTAATGTTATCTAACAGTATTAACTCGGCTCTGTCCTTGAAATAATTACCTGCACCGCGAATACGCGAGAGGGCTGCCTACCTACAGTTTTTCAATTTCATCTACCTACTTGAGTTTCTTTCTAGTTTAGTGATTGTAAATAGGTATTATATTTTTTTTTAATGTAATTTGTTGTGAATGAAATAGGAAATGTTCAATAAAAATCATGAATTTTAATGATTAAAATTATAATGATTAGTGATTACTAACCTACCCTCAATAACACAACATTAATAGATAACTGTATCACAAGATAACCAAAAAAATCTGAGGTGGGTGACCCATAATTGTGAACGCCTGCAAGATTTGAACAAGATAATGTAGTAAATAATTATGTTGCCTTTCCAAATTATTAGGCACTTCTTCGTATTTTGAATAAAAGCTATATCTTTTTACCTAGTGTAAAGCCCAAACTTAAATTCGTGAAAGTAGTAAATTATTGATACAGCAAACTTTTAGCAATTCTGCGTCCTTCATGCTGAACACGGAGGCAACCATCTATCCTGACGTCAGAATGGCTGGTCAATAAATATTCATATTTCTCTGAATGTATTTCATGTAGCAATTACATATTGAAGAAATGTAGTAAATATAAGCAACTGTATAGCGATTCTTGAATTTACTTTCAGAGCCTTTCGCCATAGGCAACCAGCCATTCTCACGAACATTACCGTGACAAAGTTTCGAAGTTCGTAAAACTTATTTAGAACATGTTGGATTCCATTGGTGACATCTGTCGGCACTTTGAGCATTTAGTTCGGTTTAAAGTACATAAGAAGTAGTATAGATGGCACTACTAAAAGCCTCAGAAAAAGCGTTACTGATTAAATGCTATATATGATATATATTTAAATAATTAACACTTTATATCTTATATCTATAAATACTTAAATTAAAAAGATATAATTTCTCCAATCATTATATAAGCCGGAATATAGGCAACTCCTCTATGTGTTGCACGTCACATTGTGTAATGCCACATATTACTATAATTTTAATAATATGTATGTATTTATATTTACTACCATGTAATCATGACCAAATGATTAAATATATCATCATCATCATAATAAAAAATTTAAACTAAATACATTTTATTCTCATCTTTTACTTCAGAAAAGCTGCTTTATGAAAGTTAAGTCCACAGCGACATCTTTGATAAATAGTTGAAATCTTACTAGTTTGATTTAAATAACATAGATGGCACTGTACCAAAAATATAAAGTAAATTAAATAATAATAATAATAATTTATTTGCGTAAAATGTGGTAGTTACAAAAGTAGGTAGTAAGTACATAATTATAGGCGCTGAGCACATTTCGCTATATTTAAATAGCATGCAAATTTTTATACATTTACACTTTTAGTAAATAGGAACACTTATCAAGAACACAGTACTTTACATGATACAAATCATAAATCACTATATTTTTATAATCCTAAAATCAAAATCAATTTTAAACAGAACAGAAACATAAACTTAAATAGGTATCTAAAGTAAGAGATAAACTTTAAAAACTTGTTTTACAATACATTTCTAAAGTGATAGAAATGAGAGGCAAACTTTTTAATAAATTCGTCAATTGAGTAGAAGCTCTCTTTTATTAACCAATTTCTTAAAGCTGTACAGAAATTATTATAAGGAAGGTATATTATTTCCTCAGGTAAAGTATTAAATATCAGCGGTGCCATGTACACACAACTACGTCTAAACATTTCTGTATGTGGTATTGGCATTTTTAAATAAGAATGAGTGACTTTACGTTTATTAGTATTATCTTTTCTTTCAAATAGTTCGGGGTTGCATTTTACAAATTTTGCTACTTCATAGATATATATAGAAGGGACAGTTAAAAGATTTTGTGATTTAAAATTAATTTGCAAGAATCCCACCATTGCATGTTGTAGATAGCACGAATGCATTTCTTTTGAGCTATAAAGACACGCATAATATCTGGTGAATATCCCCATACAACAATACCATATCGAATGATAGAACAAACATATGCATTATATACCATTAAAGAGGTCTGTACTGATGTTACATTTTTAACTTTTCTGATAGCGAACACAAACCTATTTATCTTCTTACAGATACTGTCAATGTGTTCTCTCCACGTTAAATGCTGATCAACTATAATACCTAGGAATTTTGTGCTAGCTATTTGTTCCACCGTTTGATTATTATATGCAACTTTAAACTCTGTACGTTGGCTTTTGTACGATCCGAAATTAACTAACTTAGTTTTATCTATGTTTATTTTTAAAGCATTAACACTCAGCCAATTTATTATATTTTGTAAAGTATTATTTATTTCAATATTATAATGTATTGCCTTATCATATCCAAAAATCACAGTAGTATCGTCTGCAAACAAGATGCAATCATGAATGCCTGCTGTTTGTGGGAGGGCATTAACATATACTAAGAATAACAAAGGCCCTAAAATACTTCCTTGTGGTATACCGAAATTATTAGTACGCGATACAGAAACATAATTTTCTAAAACATTTGTAGTGTCATTGAATTTTGTGATTTGAGTCATTTGTCTTCTTCCCTGTAGGTATGACTCAAACCATTTAAGCGCTACACCTCTTATACCGCATTTTTCGAGTTTAGAAATTAGTTTGGAATGATTAACGAAATCAAAAGCTTTGCTGAAGTCTAAAAATAATACGCTACACATTTTTTTTGCATTTATATTATTAATGATTGTTTTTACTAAGTTGAATGAAGCTAACTGAGTTGATTTATTTTTCCTGAATCCATACTGTTCTTTCGCCAATACGTCGTATTTGTCGACAAAGTTTTTTATTCTCTTATACATCACTTTTTCGAAAATTTTGGATATTATAGGTATTAAGGTTATAGGTCGGTAATTATTGTTGTCTAACTCGGAACCTTTCTTGTGTAATGGTTTAATTATTGATATCTTTAAGTTATCCGGAAAGCATCCTTGTTCGAAAGACATGTTAATAATATACGCTAACGGTTGGGCTATATATTTAGATACCAGTTTAATGATATCTGTGGTAATATTGTCGTAGCCTGAAGACCATGTTGCGTTTAAATATTTTATTACATTATAAATTTCTATTGCATTAGTGGGTTCAAGAAATATGCTATGAATATTAATATTTTCAGTGTTCATATCAGTTGCAGCATTTTGTTCTACAACAACATTATCTTTAACAACGTCAATGAAAAAATTATTGAGTATATTAGCTATGCCAGGGCCTGAAGTGGTTGTAATATTATTCTCAAGTATCTTATCAATGTATTCTTTAATCTGTTCGTTACCCATATTACGTTTTATTACATCCTATGTAGCTCTACACTTATTATTTGAATCCGCAATATATTTTTGGTTACTTGATGATTGAAGGTTATGTATGTATACATTTTTTAGCAGAGTTGAGTATTTTTTAAAAGTTGTTTTATTCTCGTCTGTTTAATTTATATAATATTTATACCTTAAATTTCTTTTAGTTTTACAACTTATTTTAAGTCCCTTTGTTATCCATTTCAGTTTTGCTGTTTTATAGTTCTTTTTAGCTTTTATAACAGGAAAGCACAAATTATGAAGTAACGTCAGGAGATTATGGAAAACATTAAACGAATCATTAACTGGAATTTCATAGATTTCGGTAAATGATAAATTGCTTATAGATTCTACAAATTTATATACGTTTTCTTTGCTATAATCTTTTTTTATGATAAAGTAATGGTTTGTAATATTTTTCTTTAGACAATTAAATTTAATAATTTGTGCAGTATTATGATCGGATAAGCAAAGATTAAATGTAGTTCCTACCGCGTGTGGAATGTTACTTAAAATATTGTCTATGCAAGTGTTTAGTCGCGTTGGTACTTGAATGTGGCATTGCATTCCGTAATTTGAGATGAGTTCATTAAATTTACTTGTGTTAAAATCATTATGTAAAAGATTAATATTAAAATCACCAGCAATCACAATATTGCATTTTTTTGCGTTGTAGTTTCGAAAGTACATTTTCTAAGTTTTCAAAGAAAGTATTTAAATTTGAATTTGGAATCCTATACACACAAAGAATAATTATATGCATTTTTTTAATTTCTATGCCACAAATTTCAAAGTGCTTTTCAATACTCATAGCACTGATTTCCTTTAGTTCAGTATATTGAAACATCTTTTTTGTAAGTATACAGGTGCCACCTCTACGTTTATCCGCTCGCGAGTAGATGGCACTTCGCTGAAAATTATTAAGTGACATGTATTTTTCTTCACCTTTTCTTATAAAGTGTTCACTTAAACACACGACATCAACATCAATACCAGAATTTTGCATATCACTTATAGCTAATTCTAAATCTTCAATTTTATTTAATGCTCCAGCTACATTTTGATGAAGTATTGTAAAAGTATGCATATTGTTATCATTATTCACGAAAAAAATATTCTTTATTTATATTTGGTGTTTGTGATATTTCTTTTATTTTATTAACGATTGGAAAATAATATAATATTGAACTTTTGGATGGTTGTAATTTCAGATCTTTAAATTTATGAAAGCTGCTTGTATTATTTTTTACTGCACTGTTTTGGGACAAATCTGGTACAGTATTTGCTTTACATATTGGATTAAATTGAACGGATTTGTTATTATACGATAAAAATGTTTTATTATATTGTTTTATATTAATATTGTGTATTACTTGGTTAATAGCATCTTGTTTATTGACTGCTTCAATGTAAGAACAATTGCGAAAATTACGTGTAAAAAGTTTAAGATTATAATTAAGTTTGTGTTCGTTTAGATACGCATTGTAAAATATATTGACTACATATACGTCACATTGGTTCAATATCTTTAACGCTGCTGACATTTCCATCAAAAATTTATAAGGATTGGAGTCGTTACTGCCACTCATTATCACGACGCTGTCATTACTAGTTAGTTCCTTACATAAGTTGCTGCAACTGGATAAAACTTCTTCAGTTGTTGCATCAGTTTTTCTCACACCTGATATTCTGTATTTATTCAGGATTAATTTACCTTTGTTTTGTATCAACTTCTGAATCACGCCTTTATCTTGATTGTCCGACAGTAAAATTATATTATTGTATCCTTTTTCCAGTGTATTAGTATCTTTGTCATGGCTTTGAGTATCTTGCTTTACTGCTACACATGTTTTAGTTGAAATGTTTACGCTTAAACTCTCGTTTTTGTAATTTTGCAGTATTGTGTCTGTTGTATTTGTCTTTTTATCTATATTCTTTACAAGATCAACATCTATGTGGTGTTTACTACTGGTAGTGGAACGAGGCGTCTGGAAGTCAACATCTAGATCCAGTTTTCTGGTTAATGTGTTGGATTTATTCCTAGGAGGTTTTTTAGATAAATTAGGTTCATTGGTTTTTGCAATACATATGACATGCTTGTTTTTGTATTGCAGAGTTTTTTGTTTTTCTAGTTCTAATTCTTGTTCCAGTGTAATATTTTTTAAGTTTAATATGTCAATTTCATGGCGTGCACTCCGTATCTGCTCTTTAAGTTCCTCTATCATATTATTTAGTTGGATAGTTTTATCGTGTGTTGATAGATCTATCATGTTTTTATCAAAAAGGTCTGGGGACGATGCTAAAGTATCAATGGATTCATTAGAGCTATTGAGTAGGCATTTCTTCATGCTTTCTTTTCCTATGGTGGCATTGTTTCTGGATTCCATTGTTATGGTAAACAGGGTATTAATATTCGGTACGTTTCAGAACTGTTTCCCTCAATTTTATAATTGTTAATACGAGAATGTCATCCAAAGTAATAGAAGTTTATATTTTTGGACCGAGAATGTCGTCGGTTGAATTCTTTCTATTCAGTGAACAACGAGAATGTCAGCCAATGTGAAAGTCGAGTTTGACTGTTAGGTTGGTAGTGTCTGTCAGATCTCGGTCAGTTGTTTACTTTTATTTTTCTGCGTGTGTGTGTATTGTTATATCAGTTATTTTGTTTTTATCTATGTGTGAGTGTTGTTCAAAATTGGAGAAACCTATGAAAATATTTTATTCTTGTTGTTTAACTCACAATTCACAGTTCCGGTCCGGTGTTACTTTCTTGATACACCAAATTATAACTTCGGTTATTAACTTTTGGCACTGAATTTATGAACTATTTCCTATTTAATTAATTTATAATTACAAAAATCCCGCTTAGACTTGTTTACTCAGCCGGGGATGCCAGCCTATAATACAAACCTAGTCAAAGCTTTTTGTAGCCTGAAAATTTTGAAAGTTATTTTATAATGTGTCATAATTTAATGTTTGTGTTAATTTTGTACTTTTAATGATTGTATTAGATTAGTTAAAGTATCGGGTACAATACCTATTAGGTTCGAATGGAGTCCATACTAACAGAATTATTTTTAGAAATTTGGAATTGAATGATCAACCACAAAAATCCTTTAAAATTGAAATATCTCGAAGACTACTGAACTTCGGCCATTCTAATTTGACACCCAACATGGGTCAAATAAGTCAAAGTTGCTTTTGGGCCCTATTAGCCCCTGCTGATTATAATTATGTCGAATTATTTATGTACCTACTGAATAAATTATCCAGATTTTAAGAAAATACCTACTGCTTAGTGTACCCATCTATACAAATAATTAAAATTGAAGTGTCTGTTTGTAATGTCAAAATAACAGCTTTTTACCTAATGCGAAAGTATAAAAGGTACCTATATCAAAAAATCTAATCTTAAAATGTTTGTCTGTCTGTCTGTACCGGCTAATCTCCGAAGACTGAATAGATTTTGACGGAACTTTCACAGGCAGATAGCTAATGTTACAAGGAGTAACTTAGGCTACTTTGATTTTAGAAAAAAAGTAGGTTTCCGCAGAGAAATATTAAAACCAAATTAAATAGTGAACAATATTCGACTCATCTGTACAAATAAATAAAATTGAAGTGTCTGTTTGTAATGTCAAAATAACAGCTTTTTACCTAATTCATATGAAAGTATATAAGGTTCTAAAATAAAAAAATAATTTATTAAAATTTTTTCCTGTCTGATTGTCCGTCTGTCTGTCTGTTTCTTTTGGGCTAATTTCTGAAATGGCTGGATCGATTTTGCTCGGACTTTCACTGGCAGATAGCTTATAAGGAGTAACTGAGGCTTCTTTTATTTTAGAAAGGAATAAGTAGTCCGCGGTCAAAAAAATTAAAGCCTATAAATAGTGAACTATTTCTGATTCAAATAGGATATATTATAGGTATAAGAAATTAAAATCGACCCACAAGAAGTAGAAAAATGACATTAATTTTAGCATAGATATTTCTATACGAGGAATAGGTACCTACAGAAATATTATAAACTTTGGGAAATGAACAAACACTTTTTAGTTAAAATTAAAAAACTAGTTAAAGTTAAAAAGCTAGTTCTAAATAAAAAGGCAATACATAAAGAGTTTCAGAGTGGCAAAATAAAAAAAAAATTCAAAAAAAAATTTTTTTTTTCGACATCAAATAATGAGCTGATAGGCATGAACTAAGTAGTTAATAATTATCAGGCCGTCTTTATTTAATAAAGACTTTTACCTACACACTACGACTTAGATTAAATGCCACGAAAGCATAGAATCCTGGCACATTACCTTGGCTGGCACGGCGCTGGCCATAATTGCCTTGACCTACATGTAACACATATTTTTAATTAAGTAAAGCAGCAGATTCATTTTATGATTATTCCTTAAATAAATTAGTAGATACTATATCTAACATTAACAGCAACAGCTAAAACTAATTAAATCACAAAGGCAATGTCTAAGCTATAATCAATACGAGTCTACATAATTTTTTCGTTTACTTAGTATGATAAAAATATTCTCTCTCTCTCTCTTCTTCTTCCTAGCCTTTATTATTCCCAAGTCACTTGGGGTCGGCTTTGTAATCTAACCGGATTCGACTGGATATCAGTTTTTACACGGAGCGACTGCCATCTGACCTCCGCAACCCGAAAGCTAACAATACCCAAAGGCTAGACTAGTGTTGGGATATTGGAGGGTACTAACTGCCCAATAACGACTGCCATAGATGTTCATGGCAGCCGGGACCGACGCGAAGGCTTAAGCAGGCGATAATTAATTATTTATTTTCATGTCGTCGGCAAAGCGTGTGTGATGGTATGGTAAACAAATCTAGGGTATGAACACATTATTGCAGTTAACAATAATTTTTCTAAGGAGCTCTCACTGATCTTATCTTATCTTACGTGGGGGCCAGTCAGTGCAGACTGGCGACACTTCGACCCAGTGGGATCTTTTGTGTCGACACTCTCCCAATAACAACTACTATATGTGAACATTTTTTATCATATACATTTGAACAACCTACTACCATGTTTCATGCAAATAAATAATCAATTCATTTCATAGATGTTCATGGCAGCCGGGACCAACGGCTTAACGTGCTCTCCGGGGCACGGAGCAGGCGATAATTGTTAATCAATACGCACATAATTTCAAAAAGTCATATAACTTCCGAAAGTCAGAGGAGCGCGACGTGGGTTCGAACCCGAGACCCTCTGCATTGCAGTCTGTTGGTCTCCCCACTGAGCTATAGGTACTATAGGTACTTATTTTACTTTGCATTTTATAGGCACTCTTTGGGGGAGGGCTATGTCCAGCAGTGGACTATTATAGCCTGATGATGATGATGATGATGATGATGCAAAATAAAATATCTGATCCACTTGATGCTAACAAAATCCATGTTAATCATATTAGGTATATATAAAATATAGATAGCTCAATAATTTAATGTCTAAATAGGAACGCAATTAAATGTTTTGAGTAAAATTGCATCAGCTGTACCATTTCTTAGCTTAATTTAACTGTTGTGATACTACACCTGTTATATGACAAGATAATTTGATAAAATAACAATTATATAAGTAGGTACATAAACATCACATATAATTTATCAAATAAATAGCTAATTCTATAACATATCTACTAGGAACTGGTGAAGTACCTACATATAAAGCAATACACAAGATTGTTTCAGACTCTCTAACACAAATTGTATGTAAATAAATGTTCTAATGTAATACTCTATAAGGTGACTTGACATATTAATAACACAGCAATATACGAAAGCAATCTAAGGAAAATTGGTATTTACATATCTGTTCAAGTTTGATGAAATACATGATATCAACAAATTTTACAATATTTCTCAAGGTACTTTGTCACATTAATGCTTATAGATTAATTTAGCAGATCACTTTGAAGATATTAATAATGTCTGTATAACAAAAATTATCTATTGTGAACTTGTAATGTAATGATATACTTAAAAACAAACAATGTTTAAAGCTTTGGTTTAATTTGTTTTAAAATAACACAATCTATTTGTGAGTGGGGTGTTAATATGCTTAGGTTAAGTACTTTAAGCTTCAACCATATGATTAAAAAAAGAAATTATCTGTACATGACATCAGTAGCATTTTTTCAGCCAATTGTTCACCATCAATACTATGAGTTACACTCATCAGTTGAAAATTTTCCGTAATTTTATTTATTATGAGCCAATACAAACGCTGAAATGCATGCTGTATAAAATGATTATCATTTTGAACCTCTTTGGTTGATGCTCGCTTCAGCGCATCTAATACTGTAGTGTACAAAACAGACTGTCGTGTTGCTGGTTTACATATTGATAAATGATCAAGAGGCAGTTGATAAAATACTCCACGACCCAAATCAGCTGAATAAGGCTCAACAAAGTGCACAGGCACTTTAAATGCAGTAACTAAGGTTGGCAAGGTTTCTGCAAAACTAATAGTTTCCCAATCATAAAGATTGGCATATTCAATGAATGCTTTATTCAATTCTAACAATGTTGGTGAGTTTTCTTGAAGCTGTTTCACATCATTAGAAGGCCAGAGAACAGCTGCAGCAGCTCGTGAAATTGACGCTATCGAGCTGCCTTTGTGAGGCGTACTAAAGAAAAGAACTGCTTTAGTATTCTCAGACAGCTTTTTTAACCGTTGATCATTACTTTGCGATGCATCTACAAGAGCTTGTTTAACTATAAGTCCGCCCATAGAATGAGCAAGCCACACTACAGCAGTATTCTTAATGCCAACACCTGCATCAATAAATGCCGGTACAAGGTCAGAGGCCCTAGTTGCAATATCAGCCGATTGTAATGGACACGTTTCAAACCATCCTGATAGTGAGGTCCAATAATTAACTCCAAGAATTCTTAAATTATTACAATCTCTTGGCAACCAGTCTTTAGGCCAACACAATGTATGACTACATTTGTCTTCTTGTTCTTCTAACATAGCAATCCGTTTTTTCTGTGCTAAGTAAGTTTGATTAGACTGTGGTTCTCGTAAAGCTATAGTAGGAATATCATTAAGGACAACTTCCAGGTCAGACAGCGTAGTTTCATCCTCACATTCCATCAAGTCTTCTACAACTTGCTGCATATCTGGATCTAAATATTTTGCAGTTTGATTAGGTGCCTGAACATCACAAGTTGCATCTAAGCAGTCCAAATCTGACATTGTGACCTCTATTAGTCCAATAGGTTGAGAACACTTTTTGTCACGTTGCCTCCATGTAACAAACACACCTCCTCGCAATCCATGCACAAGTAAGGTATCACAGGAAGGAGCATTGGTTGTTCTATATATAGGATGCAATAGGTATAGACCAGGTCTGTAAAGATGCTCTCCTGATAAATTTGCAAGACATACAGCAGCAGAACTTGATAAACGAACATCACTAGACTTTAAAAGTCTACATAATTCTCTTATGAAGCCATTTTGGTAAAACAGTGATAGCAAATTAGTATGTGCACTCAAAATTGTAAGTATTTTAACTACAGCTAAATCAAAATCAGAGTCATTACGATTTCTTAACAGTGCTTCTGCTAATATTGGCATTACGCCCATATTCACCAATGTTCTAACAGATACATCATCTTCATAATTTGCATCGTAAAATATTGTAATATGATGATATAAAGCATCAAGACACAGCATGCATAAATCTCTTTCACTAGCACTGTCTGGTTTTAAAGCAAAGCAGTCATCTTCTGACTCTATGTCTTGTTCTTGGATATCAATAAAATATTTATTGGTAAAATGTTGAATACAGTAATGAGGATTTTCATTTTCTGCTGCCACTATTAAATTCCGAAGTTTGAATGACATGAGTTCGGAAGACAATGCTGCTCTTCGGATATGGATTGGAGGAGGCAGGAAGTATCGGAGATCAGCACCGCGAGTTCGCGCCAGTAGCACTGCTGTATTCTTGTCCATGGCTTGCGCAAGTTTACAACAATTCCACGATTTATTATTTTTGAATGCAGCCAGTTGTTCTAGGGCAATATTTCTTTGCTCTTTATTCCCGTGACGGCATAACCACAAAAGCTTCCATGCTAAAGAATGTTTTACGCTTTTCCAAATGCGGCTTAAACCAACAACTTGCCTCGACTCTCTAGCTTGTTCTAATTTCAATGTAACATCGTACAATGGATCGTCGATATAAATATATTCGGCTTGTTTTGTATCTCTATCAAGTACTTTTGAATCAACAATTCTGCGTATTGAATTGCAGGTTTTTCCAATTTGGTACCCAATAAATAAGGTCGTGCTGCCTAATATTGCCGCATGTTTAAGGTAATTAATAATGCGCTTCGATCTTTCATTAAAGGTCATTGTTTTCTGAACTCAGGTATATAACCTCAGAAGGTAGATGAACGGGAAACCGAAACAATAATATACGACATGTCACTTGTTACCGTAGAGTGTAGACTGTAGACAGACAAATATATACTAGACTACTAGTCTATGAACTATACTAAATTATTTAGCTTGTTACTAATCTTGTTAGATTTGTTTTGACATTACCTTTTTTATATATGACACTACTCATACTGCTTAATGTTATCAAAAATAAACAGCGTTTGAGGAGGGTGCGTTCCACTTAGCGCTTACGACACTCACGCTCACGACCACGGCTTTTCCCAAATATATTGTTTGTAGAACTATATAGGTGGATCATATTTAAGTTGAACTATTTTACCATAAGCGCTACTGGTCATTCTAATGCATCAAGTGATAAAAAGGAGATAACAATAGACGCTCGGCTTGTCAAATCCATGCACGCCACTTGCCGTTGACAGCCATTACTGTTTGTGTTACATATAACACAAAATATGCTTTGGATTTTTTGGAAAATATATTAGATTTTGAGACCTATTGACAATATTTTACTATTAAATAAGAGTTATGGCGTGTACTGTGTCCGATTGTTCAAGTCGAACAGGATTTTTGGCGGAGAATAATGGAAATAATCATTACATCTGTAAAACGATATAAGATTATTGTATTTTATAAAAGTAATTCGTGCGTTTTCATATCGTAGCTAAAGATCAATTATTCAAGTATATATAATATGTCGGACCATAAATTTTGTGATTATATTGCTATTTTCATGTTGAAATTACAATAACCCTTTAACGGGCATAACGATCTGACGAAAGAAAAATAAAACTATTTCACGTTTTAGCATGCTTATGTCATTGCTCATTAGTCATTACATTTAGGGTGCGTTCCACTTAGCGTTCACAACGCCCAAGATGGTCCTTTAGCCGTTTCACTTGACGACTGCGACTGCGATCTTTGTGGTCGCGGCAAAAACGTCACTCATGACATCATGACTCACGCTCACGCAAAGCTCACGACGACCCATCCCGAGAGGTGGGTCATCGTGAGCGTTGAGAAAATTAGCGCCATTGCTAAAAAAATAAAGTACTTATCTAAGATGGCGACAACGAAAATATAACTTTACTAGATGTTCCCGCGGTTGCACCCGCGTTTATCGTTACTGAGCCGCCCCCGGGGGTCGTAGCGTGATATTATATAGCCTATAGCCTTCCTCGATAAATGGGCTATCTAACACTGAAAGAATTTTTCAAATCGGACCAGTAGTTCTTGAGATTGGCGCGTTCAAGCAAACACACAAACAAACAAACTCTTCAGCTTTATAATATTAGTACAGATTTGATGCAATTTTGATGAAACGATGAATACATAAATAAGTAAAAAATTTATAATATACGGTGTTTCAGTTGTCAGTGTTTTGAATTCTTCATCAGAGTAACGATTAATTATAATAAGTAAATCGTAAATACGTGGTTTAAGTTTACGTTTTTCACGATTTTGTAGAATGGTAGGTAGTCTACTCTTCATCTGAATTATTGGATTAACTACAAAGAGTAAAGTAGGTAATACATAGATTAACTAATAGGTACTTTCTAGAGCATTATTGCGACGCACTACCAAATATCCTACTGTTGCCGTAAAATAGATTTTGAATATATTTATTTATTTATTTATTTATTTAGCACAACCACATCATATGTATTTATACATTTATAGGAAACATTACATAGTATTGCATCTGATACATATGACAGTTACGGTATGCATAACATTGGCTATAATAAGGTAGTTACTTATTTTCTAACTTATATCTACTAGTCATTCAAATAACAACAAATAAATTCGAAATGTGTGGAGAATTAATCTAGGGAGAATATTTGAATGTACAATACAATTAATTAAATACTCCACAAAATTATGAAATACTAGATTTTGCCCGCGGCTTCGCTCGCGCTAATGTAGATTTATGATAAAATAGATTTTTAGTAGCCTATATTATTGTGAAACTGCGCCCTCTATGAGTAGCTTAGAGTAACATTTAGACGATTTAGTTCACTGTGGATTTTTCAATCAATGCCGAGATGTCAGGACGTAGTTTACAGTATTCCTATTAGATGGCGTTAGTTTTATTTATTTATGATGAAGCAGGGCAATGATTTACAATTTTTAGTTGTTATTTTGTTATTGTTTTTTCTGCACTTTTTACACTGCTTTTTGTTCATTTTTATTGTTTTATAGAGCTCTATTGCACTAAATTGAACTGAATAAGTCCATAAGTTGTAATTACTGTCACTAATTAGAAACTGTTCGGTACCTACATTCTTATATTTGAAATGTCTTGAGATTCACGGTATTTTCACTTAATACTTTATAATAACCTCGTAAGAGTCCAAATAACGTTTTTATACAAATTTCACTACACTTATTCAGGTATTTATATTTTTTATTTCACTTTGTCGTAAGACCAGATGTAAACAGTGACACACTAGCGTCCTCTCCATGGGTCGGAATCTATGTATTACTTTACTCTTTGGTCGGAATCTTGCCTACATTGAAGGAAAACTTCGACACAGTCGCCCTTTTTTTAGACATGGAACTATTTTCGTTCGTAAGTACATTCCCTATATATTACTTTACTCTTTGTACATACCTCACAGTCATCCTACCAGTTAAACTAAAACACTACCTATTAGTAGAATTTAGCTTATGAGTTCTGGGACTTACAAAATTCAAATCGATACTAGGAAAATTAGTAATGAGATAATAGAAGATATAGGTACTTTATTTTAATACACTTTTATAACCACTAAAATATGTATATGTTTATACAATTATTTTGTAGAAATATAGTTTTTCGTAACGTCAATCTTCTTTCATTAGCTGTCATCACACAAAATAATTAATGGCGATTTGTTTACATGCTCTTGCACAATTATTTTTATGTTTCGCTGTATTTGCGTTGTTTTCTGTGATATTCACGTTGAGTTGAGCATCAGTTCCTTCGAGTCTACCAGGAAATCAAGCATCTTCACCGGTGTTGTGTCTTTTAACGTCAAGTTCGGTACTCCGTGTAACGAAGTCTAGGCCCTCCAGTTTGGCAGTTTGGACCTTATTTACTGAAGAATTCAGATAAAAAATGTTGTGATTTTGGCAAAACCTTTAAAATTGTGGGCTTAGCTTTCCATTGACGTCCGTCGAGTTGGAGATTGATATTTTTTTATAGAAAGATTACATTATAATAAGCACATACGCAAAGTTTCAACATGCGGAGACGCGTAGTTTTTGAGAAAAAAATATTGAAAATCAATTATTTTTCCAATATTTATATTTAAATATTGGAAAAATAATTGATTTTCAATATTTTTTTGCTGCCACAGATTATATCGAATTCTCGCTTTTGAACGTTTCGTTTTACCTACGGTTAAGTTGTCATACGTTCGTTAAGATTTATTTTATGTAAATTTACGTAAATAATTATATTTTATACTTATTTCAATAGTTGTCATGCACACATGTATTTAACAGTTTATATGTATTAAATTACAGCATTATTTTCATTACGAGCTATAAAATTGTTTACCGTCTTTTGCCGGCTTGTGAAACGAAACGTAAAACTGACGCTATTATACTGAAATTATTAATTTGTTTTATTTTAACAGTACCTATTAGGGCAGATAACAAATAAAATAGGTTAGGTTCAACTGTCAAAGAACCGAATTGATTGACCCCAACTCCACCTGGTACAAGTTTGTCCTACCCCTAGAGTGTTTTTTAGAGCCGGAGGCGCGTAGGGAGAGCAGCCTCCGCCCGCTGTAACCTCCCTCCGCAGCTTCTGCTTGTTGGTCGCCTTCGGCGACCAGCCTCAGCCGCTCCGGCTCGTCTGATGCCTGCGATTTGTTACGCAAGGGCGTAGAGGCTGCTCTTCCCGCAGCGCCGGAGACGTTGCAGTCTCAAAATAGATATAGAACTCCCTCTGAATCAATCCCCCTATTTTTTTCTAATGAAGGGGGTTCCCCTCTTCCGTAGAAGGGAACCCCCCTTCCCCACCAAAGGGTTCTCCCCTTGTTTTTTGCACCTGTTATTAATTTTAATCCATAAAATGCGGTAAATTTCTTCAGAATTAAATTTTTTAAAAACTCGAAAAGCAACTTTCCGCAACTTTTCCTTTTAAGGGGGGGTAGTAGGTACTCCTCCCCGTCTCCTCCGCCCCCCTCTCTCTCCCTAATTCGACGGACGTCAATGGAAAGTCGTACCATATAATTATATACTTGACAAGTTAAATAAATCAACACACCTAATACTAAAATTAGCGACATCATCTATCGCCATTTTAAACGAAATAAACTTGCAGAGTTGCTTGCTAGTTTTATAGATGGCGATGCAATCGCTTAAAATGTCAAAAATTGCAGTCTATTACCGATAATATATACTAGTCTATGCTCCTCTCATTAAAATTGGATACCCTATGTACCTATTACTTTACTCTTTGTTGGGTACCTATGTTCTTTTAAAACGAGAAAAGACGTTTAGGATCGAATTAAATTGGTGCAACGAATCGTTAATCTATAAGTTTACACATCTAATTTACCCATAACTTATACACATAATTTTATCGAAATAAAAACTCGCGAATTTGCGCGCATTACACAGAATATGCGTGACTGCAAGCGATCGGCTATTTTTATGGTAAGTACTGGTAATGAACAACATATGCAGTTAATATGCCTAAAACGATGCGATAAAATTATAATCATAAGTCATAACAATTGAAATCTAAGAAAACGAGCAGAACTAGGGTACTTGTTGGCCTACAAGGATGGCCCAGGCCATCATAAAAATGGAACTTTTACAGGGATCTACACTAAATATACTCTAAGAGCTAGATACAGTGGCGTAACTATAGGGTGGCAGGGCTGACGAAATGCCACGGGCCCGAGAGGGCCCCTACCCAAGAGGCCGCGAGTTTAGAAATAACTTAAAATTTTAACAAAAAAAATTTTTTTAGGTGGCTACGTAAAAATTCTTATTTTTTTAAGTACTTAAAATCTATTGAAGTTAGACACAACTAAAGACCATATACAAATTCAAACTAATCGTTTAGGCTGGGCTGCACTTAAAATTTTACTCTGCTAAAAAGTCAGCGACCACTTGGAAAATGAAATAACTAGGTAATTACATTTCAATAACCGTGTTTTATGAGATAATATAATGTTTTTATAATATAGAAGTTGGCAAGGACACCGCTAAACAATTATTGTTAATAAAATTATAGCACAAATTTATTAATTGATTATTTTCTTTCGACGGCCATGAAACATGAAAAATCTAGATAATATTCTAAAAAAAATACATAATGTTTGGATGGAAGGCTATGCCAATTAGAAACATATTGTAGACGCCATAGAAAGACACGAGACATCGAACATTCACCGGAATTCTTGTCTTATGTATTAACAGTGGTGGCTACATAGACGACTAGAGTCCAAGTAGAAAGAAAAATCTTTTTGGCACCAAGTAGACTCCTTGATGTAACTCTGACACCTTCAACGTGTAATTTAGCCTTTTGTGGCCACAGAGAGCAATGATCCAAGCTCCCGAGGCATCTTTTTGAGTATTGTTGAGTTATTAGGAAAATACGATCCGATTTTACAAGAATTGTTGAGTAAACCAAAGAGCCAGATAAAATACTAAGTCCACAAATACAAAATGAGCTAATTTCTGTTATGATTTTAAAAATACAAAATGCACTCAGAAATGAAATAAAATCCAACACCATTTTACTCTATCATATTCGATACAACTCAAGATATTTCAACAACTGATCAAATGTGTAAACTTTATCGTTATTATATGATCGAGAAAGATTATAATCGAATCCTAAAGGCGCTCGTCATTAAAGAGTTATTTTGAGGATTTCATGAAGTTAAAGATCAAACTGCCTTAGAAAACTTACCATAACTTACTGTCCAACCAAATTATTAAATCCATAAATGACAAAAATATTCCTCTAGATAAGTGTCGAGGATAAGGATATGATTTTGCTAACACAATGAAAGACCACCGATCTTTCAAATGCCTTAAAGCGTCCGATCGACATGAATTTGTAAATTTAAAAATGAAAGCTAATAGTGTAGCAGAAATATGGTCCATCCTGACCAACCCTGAATTCTCTAAAACTCGTCAGAAGAAAATAAAAGATCATTTTGTTTAAAGTGAACGAGTTTTGGACATCATTATTAATCAACTGAAACCGCGTTTTCTTCCAATGAATGAAATTGTTTCCAATTTCAGTGTCATGCAATCATCCACTTAACAATTTTAAATGACACCGATCTTAAAAAATCTCTAGAATTTGTTGATACATATAAAAAAGACATATCTGAATCATTTGCCAGATAAATTCTATGTTTTCGTTCCACTTTTAGAGAGGAAATAGAAAAGTCTTCGTGTATTAGAGAACTTGCTGATTTATCAATAATAAAGAATCATTTTATGTCGTGCAGGTTTCCTGAAGTATGTACTGCATTAATGTTATTTGTTACTGTGACTACAGCTAGTGCTAAACGATCATTTTCAAAACTTAAATTAGTTAAAACCTATTTAAGAAATTCTATGGGAGAAGACAGGTTACGTAACTTGGCTATTCTGTCTATTGAAAATTCTATGGCCCGATCTTTAAATTTTGATGATGTTATAGATACTTGCACAGAAAGCTCTGAGAATAGAATTTTATTAATAAATATCTTATTAAAATTACATTGTTATTTAATTAAGTATGAATATGTATAAACCTATGCTCTTGAATAAGTATAAAATGTATTAGATATTTAACAAAAATGCACACAATATTATTAATATTGTTGGGTAAAATTAAATTTCAACGTGACGTTTTTTACAGTAAGGGCCTCACCCATAGAATTTGTCACAGGCCTCAGATGGTATAGTTACGCTACTGGCTAGATAGTTTATTAGTTATTTCACCTAGGTCAAAAAATATTTGGATCCCTAGTTTGCCGATACCACTGATTTCCTGCCTTCATTCGCCTTAAATCTGGCGTCGCTACAGATAAAGCATATGAGGTAAGTAATATATAAGAGCTTACTGAGCCATATTTTAATCATTTTTATTAATTTTTCTATTCGTATTAATCACATCTATGAGTATCCAATTAAAAGTAACGGTCACATTCATAAAACTTACAAAAGGGTTACAATGTCGTTATAAGTAAATATACTAGAAAGTATTATTCATAATGATAAATAATGCATAAGAATGCTAGCGCGTCTAATAACGCTGCTGTATATAGATATGCTAGATAGATAACATCTTGTTTATTACGACGAATGCTTCTAAAGTTCCATTGAAGGATCTGCAGAATCATTGGATGAGTTGTTTCGGGATAGAACAGAAACTAATTGTTTTACAACAACAGATACATTGTACGTTAGGGAATCGGAAAATATGGATATGATGTTATAAGGGTATAAAGCAGAAGTCCAACAAGACTGAGAAGAAGGAGAAGAAACAATAGGATTGTTGAAAGTAATGCCGAAGGGCTTACCGAAGACAGGCTGGGACCGACGTCGAAGAAATACAGTCTTTCTACATGAAGTTGTAGGTATATAAATAGAAAAGGAGTCGATCGGGTTTTTGAAGAAAGGTAGGGGGTGACTGGATTGTGACTACACATTCAGGCAAAAGGCTCCTCGGTAATGTGTATTTTGCTAATACTTGCAGGTAGCTGATATTTTATTCAGACATAACCATCTTGAGAGATGGTTATGGCGGGCGTGCTCAGGGAATTTTGGATCAACGGCTTTTTATTTACTTACCCTCACGGAAAAGAAAACACGTAAAATAAAATATTTTGTAGTACCGGCATAGTGTCTTATGTATGTACTAGCACCAACTGAACTATTTGTTGCTTTCTCATTTTTTTTTTTTATGTGTTTTATCTATGATACCAACTTGGCAAAATATTTCTTATAGCTTTTGACTTTTCGGTGTTTTATACAATATTTTTATTGTTGCTAATTTGTAGGTACTTTTGTTGCTAATTTATCCGCGTCCATGGATGCGTTATCTAAAAAATATTTCTACGATGTGATAAAAAGTAGTCCAGAAAAAACAATTTTGGAATCTGATCCAGAGTACGACCCTGAGTGTACTGATACGGTAAATCCTACGTCAGACGTAGGTTGCAATACAAGAACACGTAGAAAGTCTCTTGCCATACAAACAAAATTCTATCGAATTAGCAATAATTTCAAAAACGAATCAACAAACACAAATGCTGTCGAAAACCATTATAATGAAATTGCTATTGCTCAACCTATTGATACTGAAGTGCAACCCATCAAAGCTATTGCAAATCCCGTTATTGCTATCATAAAGCCTATTGAAACTGATGTCCCAGAAGTGATTCACGTTTGCGATGTCCAAACTACAATCAGTTTTAATCTGATTACAAAACAAAATAGTACTAAATGTGTTACAGTTAATCATTTGGATTTGCAATCAACTAAAAACATGGCGGTAGGCAAGGAAACTCCGTCGATAAAGATAAATAAATATGTTTCCACAGAGAACAAAATGACTGACAAGTGTGTGGATGTTTATATTGCTGCGTGCAAAAGTAGCTTACCTTCTTCTCGTAGCTTCAGTCTGGGTACTGCAGAATTTCGCAAGTATCAAAAAGATACTTGTCAAACGAAACTTATTGGTGGCTGCCGGGTGCCAGTATGTAGTAGCTCGAAGAGGAGATTTTGATTTTGTATTTTGTTCTGGTGAATTTATTTTTTTAAATTGTTTTATTTATACAGCTTGTAAACGACTGGCTTTTTCTTTAATTGTAGTAATTACCACATGTCTGCCACGTAGAACTGCTTGCCTAACTGCATTATACATCGATCAAATATACCATTATAGACATATTTTAGGATCTGCCTGAAAGTATTCCATGCAATTCACTAAAGCAGTTAAAGCTAATTGTTTAATGCATAAATATGAAGATGAAACAAACGCTATATAACTACTATCGCTAATCGCTACTATAACTATTGGCCTAAGTGACAACGATTTTCATTAACTTCGGTTTATTCTCGTTAGTCTTCACTACGATCACTACGGGAAATCAGGCAAAAGTCGCGATGTCAATTAGAAGGGGCACCGGCTTTTGAAAAATATTGGGGTAGGGGCTCCCGACTGGCTGTGCTATTACCACCTGCGCTATGGAGATGAAGCCCGTAGATGCGAATCACCGTGCGCAAAAAAGAAGCAGGGAAACTAGAAAATACATCGACCATGGCGGGCGTCGATGTCGATGGACATTTACTGTGGCCGACGTGAAAACATCAATACTAGGCGCAGATTTCTTAGCGAAGCACAAATTACTTGTCGATCTATTTCAAAGAAAACTCATCGACCGGGGTTATGCCCAGTTGCCCCCACTATCAACGCCACCGCTGGTGACAAATGGGATTTCTTTCCATAAAATGTTCCATAAAATCCCATTTGTCACCAGTGGTGGCGTTGATAGTGGGGGCAACTGGGAATAACCCATCGACCGCATTACCGACCTCAGCGTTCACACCATCAAAATCCATAGCACCGAGGAAGCCGTATACGTTATCAGCTACCATCACGCCTATCACGACATCTTGAAAGAGTATCCCGACGTATTGCGACCCATATCACTCAAAGCTCCGACTAAGCACAACGTAACTTATCGCATAGAAACAACCGGCCAACCAATCTATTCAAGGCCGCGCCCCCTGCCGCCTGATAAATACAAAGCTGCGAAGCTAGAATTTGAGAAGATGATGGAGATGGGAATCTGTAAACCGTCAAACAGTCCATGGGCCAGCTCGCTTAACGTCGTTAAGAGAAAGGATGGTTCACTACGCGTGTGTGGTGACTATAGAATATTGAACGCTGTTACAGTACCCGATCGCTAGCCTATTCCGAGAATTCAAGATTTTACGTACCAGCTACATGGGAAAAATCTTCAAAACTAGATTTCAAAATGGCGTAAGTACTTCTGGATACCTATTGAAAAAGAAGATGCTACGAAGACGGCCATAATAATCCCCTTTGGCCTCTTCGAGTTCAACTGTATGACGTTCGGCTTACGCAACTCCGGCCAAACATTTCAACGTTTCATGCACGAAGTACTACAAGGGCTCGACGACAACGTATTCTGTGGATCACAAGCGTCACTTACAACAAGTTCTCGAACGACTCGACGACTACGGCATCACTCTAAACATCGATAAATGTAAGTGCGGCAAAAACAAGATACAGTTTCACGACTATGAAGTTATATCGGACGCAATCAAACCCACAGAAGAACGCATTCAAACCATACTTACGTTTCCCAAACCAACTACAGTACAAGAGTTAAGAAGATTTTTAGGCATGATCAATTTCTACCGTAGCCTACCCCATCAAGCTGAATACCAAAATTTACTAAACAAGTATAGTCTAGACAATACCAAGAAAAACGACAAAACACCTATACAATGGACACATGAAACTGAAAAAGCTTTCGAACAATGCCGACAAAGCATACCAGAGGCCACTATACTATCGCACCCGATACCTAACGCTCCGCTGTGCTTACTCACCGACGCATCTGACACTAGCCTCGGTGCAGTCCTACAACAGAAAATAGAAGGAAGGAATACAACAGAAAATAGAAGGAAGGAATACAACAGATAATAGAAGCGTGTGGAAGCCACTCGCTTTTTACTCAAAAACAATGGAGCATCATACGTCTAGCCGCGATGAAACCAACTGACTAACTAAGCGACGCGTGAAGAGGCCCTCTGTTTTTATACGTGGCTGTATTTATACGTCGCCGCGCCGCACGCACACACGCTCATGAATTCCTCGTAAAATGGTAGAATGTTGTTTAATATTGTCTTCTGTTTACGCGAATGTTATTCATTGAAATTAAACTAGAATGTTGTTTACTTGTCGCTGATTGGTGCAAATAAATATTGTGTACATTAGAAAGAAAAGAAAGAAAGAAAAATAATTTATTAAACACACTTAAAACACAACATATTATCATACAACCAAGAAGAATAAAAATTCAAAAAAAAAATAAACAAATTGTTGTGCAGTGTGTCTAAAAGGTTCCAGCTCAGCCTTTGCTACGGATGACCGCAGAGCTGTTTTTCAGCCGAAACCCAAGGGCTAGCACGGACGATTATTCGGCATACAGTTTATAAACATACTTAATAGATAGAGTAAATATAATATAATGTACAATAGACAGGCAATTACATATATGTGTAGATCAGAAGATCATATTAAATAAAATAAAAAATAAATGGATAAAAATATGTATTGATATATAATAAACATAAATATATCTAGAAACACAATATAAACAAATTAATTGCTGGATTTCTGTTGAGATAAATATAATTTCTTTAACTTAAACCTGAAACTACTTACTTTATCTAAAGCTTTATCTGTAAGAACAATAAATGGGATATAATAAGGCTTAAGAATTGTTAATAGATATTCTCAGTTGAATCAGTCTACGTATTTCACTATAACCGTACGGTTACCATCTACGGACCTGGCTTTTGCCTGCCGGCTGATAATACGTTAAAATATAATATAAATGATGCTATATGTGATGCTAAATGTCAAGGTTGACGAAGACGCAACAAATTGCAATGCGTTTTAAATAAAAAAAGCTTCTTTCTTAGTTTTTTTGTATGGAAATAGTACGGAAGCGAATTTACGACACCTAACTAAACGATGACGCACTGGTTATATTTGCGCATTGCATTCTTTAAGGGTCAGCGCCGACGCGACGGACGGAGTGGCGGCGAAGAGACTAATTCATTATCAATTTAAATTCAACCTGAAGTGCTTCAGAATACGACTGTATTTGGTACAATGAAATAAAATTACCGCGCTTTAAGTCGCTCGCCGTCAGTCAGCGCCTACCGACGGAGTGGACGAAGAGTTAGTCTCTTCGCCGTTTCGTTCGTCGGTCGCCGCCGACCCTAAAACAACAGTAATTGTTCGATTTAACCCTTCGTAGTATTAACGTCGCCAGTATAATCGCACTAATCAAATTAAAGGGCGTAAACTACATATCTTTTTAATACACTTTGCCAAGTGCGTGTCGACCTTTAAACTTGACTACCTAACACAGAGAAAAGCAGTAAATAGCTATTCTTCAAGATCATATCAACAAACTCACTTCTGAGTGATGAATTCAAAGTGAAAACTTTTATAGAATAGCACGGCGTCAGAAGCGATCAGTGGCGTAGCGTAGTTACATGAGTAAAACTTATTCTACACGGTCGGGTCAACCGCCCAACCACCGTGACCTTGCTTGTGTCAACCAAACTGCACGTCGTCGGTTCTACACGATCGCGTGGTTGCAAACAACTTCAGTTTTAACGTGAGCGGCGAGCAATAGTCACGTCGATTCTCTTTTAAATACGCAAAACAGTACCTACCTATACTGTCTATATCCTGAATAATATTATAAATGCGAAAATGAGTTTGTTTGTTTGTTACGCTTTCACGCCTTAACTACTCAACTGATCAACATGAAATTTTGCATACACGTTGTCAGAGGTACAGAATAGGACATAAGGTACCTTTCGTACAGAAAAAATAACTGTTGCAAACCTAACCTAACCTAACCTACATTTACGCGAGCGAAGCCGCGGGTGAAAACTAGTACCTAATAAAAAGATTGTCAATAAAAACCTTCATTTAATTTATATACCTACTTACATATTATGTAGGTACTATTATGTTCTGATCGAAATACCAATGATTCACTTCCAATATAAATCTACCTGTATACTACCTTACGATACTAAATACTACAAACAAATATTAAATCTAAGGAATTAATAGAGTGGAATTTGAAAATAATATTTAAAAATTATTAAGCGCCTAGCAAATTTATAATAGCTGATACAATTAAGAATTGCCAATTTAAAAGCACGTTAGCTCTCGTTTAACTCTTGGAAATGTAACACTACTTGCTTATCTTATTAACTAATTCCTTGGTATAAATAAAATAGAACATTTATAATGTGCTTATTTATTTACCTACACATCGCATATCTAGGTACCTTTTTTACGATAAGAAGATGTGATCATAATTTTGTTTTGGTATTTGAGGGTATGTATGAAAATGTAGGGAAAGAGAATAACCTATCATTTTCCTTTACTTATTTCGATATAAGCATTTAATTAGATTGATTAGTTTGTGCTGCGTTAAGTAATTAAATAAATTGTGGTTGGTGGTATTTGAGTGAAGAGACAAGCAGGAATCTAATGTTAGCTATTGACAATTTGTCAAGCGCTTAATAATTTCTAACTATTAATTCCGCTTTATTAATTCCTTAAATTTAATATTTGTTTGTAGTATTGTAAGGTAGTATACAGTTAGATTTATTTATAGCCTAGTGATAAACCGTTGGACTGCCACGCAGAGGTCTCGAGTTCGTATCCAAGGCGAGCATCTCTGTCTTTTCGAAGTTATATTATTATGTGTATTTAGTAGCTAATTATCGCTTGCTCTAACGGTGAAGGAAAACACCGTGAGAAAACCTGCATGTCTAAGAGTTCTCCATAATGTTCTCGAAGGTATGTGAAGTGTAGTAGAGCCTCGCTGATTTCAGCATGAATGGGCCGGCTCGACCGGGGAAGAACTACCCTTTCACAGAATATCGACGTGAAATAGCAGTATTCCTACTGTTGTGTTTCGTTCGGTGAGTGAGAGTGCCGGAGGCCCAAACACCCTCTTTCCCCTTCCCACATCCTTTATCTCTTCTTCCTGTGGTTCGGGGTCGGTGCGGGGCTTGAGGCTAGCGAAGTGTGATGCCTGGTAGGTCCGAAGGGCGTGGGGGGCCGGTGTGGGGTACAGGGAGACCCGGTGGGAATGGTTTCCGTCGGCCACCTGCCGGTTAGTAGGGGACCCGAACCTGGGTACATCCTGCTCGGGAGGCTGTCCCGCCAACCGGCGAAAATCCCGTCTCGTAGTCGTCGTGCCGGATTGGGAGACCGGAGTGGACCCGGCGGCTATGTGCGGGGGGGCACCGGGGGCCCTTCCGTGCTTCCTATCGGCTTCTTGCATAACTCGTGGGCCTGCCTCGCACTATGACTTTGCTCTTTCTTTGGGCACCGCCTCTAACTCGAACCATGCATCAATCCATATCCCCACTCTGATAAATTATAAAAACCATGAAAGGTAAGAAAAAGAGCAAATTTTCTACGGCGGACACCCCTTCCACATTTCTAGTGGATTTCTGCAATGTCAGGGGTCTACACAGTAACCTCGATGCCGTCCACCACCATCTCGAGACGGTGCGGCCTGCCCTGCTCTTTTTAACGGAGACGCAGATATGCGCCCCGGACGACATTTCGTACTTAAAATACCCGGGCTACGAGTTGGAGCATTCTTTCCGTCGTAAAGCCGGGGTGTGCGTGTTCGTCAGGGGCGATATCTGTTGCCGCCGCCTTCGGGGCCTCGAGCATCGGGACCTGTCAATCTTATGGCTACGCGTAGACCATGGGGGTCTTACCCGAGTTTACGCATGCCTTTACAGGTCCCATGCCAGTGAGTCGGAGTCAACTCAGCTACTTGAGAACGTTCAAGAGGGGACTGACCAAATATTGGAGGGGTACCCATCCGCGGAGCTGGTGGTCCTTGGCGATTTTAACGCTCACCACAAAGAGTGGCTGGGATCCCGGACTACCGATTCCGTGGGTCGGGCTCTCTTCAATATGGCCTCGGCCTATGGCTTCTCACAACTGGTGTTACATCCCACCCGTATCCCAGACAACGAGAGCCATGAACCTTCTTTGCTGGATCTTCTGCTGACTACACATCCACTAGGATACAGGGTGGAGGTTGATGCTCCTCTGGGATCATCGGATCATTGCCTTATCCGCAGTGCAGCCCCTGTTACGCGACCAGATCGCTCTTCGGTGACTGGTTACCGTAGAGTCTGGCGATACATGTCAGCAGATTGGGATGGACTTCGAGAATTTCTTGCATCCTACCCATGGAAGCGGCTTTGCTTCTCAGCCGGGGAACCTGGCACTTGTGCTGACTGCATCACAGATGTGCTCCACCAAGGGATGGAATTATTCATCCCTTCTGCCAAAATACCTGTGGGCGGCCGCAGCCGCCCCTGGTTCAATAACGCTAGCAGAGATGCTGCACACCTGAAGCAGTTGGCATACTTAGCCTGGAATAGGGCTAGGAAGTGTCGGGATCCTGATGTGAAGGAGAGAAAGCGAGAATTTAATGCCGCTTCTAGATCCAGCAAGAAGGCTATTGCCAAGGCTAAGGCAGAACACGTTGCTAGAATTGGCGAGCGCCTTGGAAGACATCCTTCAGGGAGTCGTGCTTTTTGGGCGCTCGCCATGGCTGCGCTAGGAATTTTTTGCCAGATCAGTCTCCCACCACTGCGTAAGTCTGATGCCAGTCTGGCCCATAGTGCAAAAGAGAAGGCCAATCTTTTCGTAGAACTCTTTGCCTCAAACTCGACTTTGGATGATGAGGGAGTCATACCACCTACCATCCTAAGGTGTGAGAGCTCTTTGCCTGAAATCCGCATCAACCAGCGTGCGGTTAGGCGTGAGCTCGAACTCCTGGACATCCATAAGTCGAGTGGGCCTGACAGCATCCCTGCAGTGGTACTTAAGACGTGCGCCCCTGAGTTGACCCCTGTTTTAACGCGCCTATACCGTCTTTCCTACAATTCCAACAGGGTTCCATCTTCGTGGAAGGTTGCTCATGTTCACCCGATCCCGAAAAGGGGTGACCGGTCGGATCCTTCAAATTATAGGCCGATAGCGATTACTTCCTTGCTCTCCAAAGTTATGGAGCGGTTAATAAACCGCCTTCTGCTGCGGTACCTTCAGGATCATCAGCTGATTAGTGACCGCCAGTATGGCTTTCGCCATGGTCGTTCGGCTGGTGATGTTCTAGTGTACCTCACATATCGCTGGGCGGAGGCTTTGGAGGGAAGGGGAGAGGCTCTGGCCGTTAGCCTCGATATCGCTAAGGCATTTGACAGGGTCTGGCATAGAGCCCTTCTATCGAAGCTACCATCTTATGGAATCCCCGAGGGACTCTGCAAATGGATAGCCAGCTTTCTGGATGGTCGGAGCATTACAGTCGTCGTTGATGGTTGCAGCTTCGAAACCAAAACCATTAACGCTGGTGTTCCTCAAGGCTCGGTGCTCTCCCCAACGCTGTTCATCCTGCATATCAATGACTTGTTGTCAATCGAGAACATACATTGCTATGCGAATGACAGCACGGGTGATGCGCGTTATACCAGCTATCAGAATGTCCCTCGGAGCATAAAACAGGAAAGACGAACACAACTTGTGTCTGAAGTCGAGGACTCTCTTGGGCGGGCCTCCGAATGGGGTGAACAGAACTTAGTTCGATTCAACCCCTCGAAGACACAAGTGTGCGCGTTTACTGCCAAGAAGGACCCTTTTATCATGGCGCCACAGTTCCAAGGAGTTACTCTCCGTATCTCCGAAAGTATTGGGATCCTCGGCGTCGAAATCTCAAATAAAGTCCAGTTTGGGAGTCACTTGGAGGACAAAGCTAAATTAGCGAGTAAAAAGGTGGGTATACTGAACAGAGCCAGGCGGTACTTCACACCAGGTCAACGTCTTGGACTTCACAAAGCACAGGTCCAGCCGCACGTGGAGTACTGCTCACATCTCTGGGCAGGGGCCCCCAAATACCAGCTCGACCCACTTGACTCCCTACAAAGACGGACAGTTCGAATCGTCGATGATCCCAATCTCACGGATAGACTGGAGTCGTTGGAACAACGAAGAGACTTTGGGTCTCTCTGCGTGTTCTACCGACTCTTTCACGGGGAGTGCTCTGAAGAACTGTTTGATTTGGTACCAGCGGCCCCTTTATATCACCTTTATACCACTCGACACCGAAGCAGGGTTCATTCATATCACCTGGAAGCGTCCAATTCTAAGACGGTACGCTTTCAGCGATCATATCTCCCACGTACGTGCAAGCTCTGGAATGAACTGCCAGCTTCGGTGTTTCCCGAGCGCTATGATATGTCCTTCTTCAAACGAGGTTTAAAGAGAGTTCTTCTTTCACGGTAGGCAGCGGCTTTGCTGTGTCCTGACATTGCTGAAGTCCATGAGCAGTGGTTACCACTTTCCATCAGGTGGGCCACTTGCTCGTCTGCCACCATTGGCAATAACAAAAATAAAAAACAAAAATTTCTGCCAACCCGCACTAGGCCAGCGTGGTGGACTATGTATGGCCTAAACCTTCTCACAGTGAGAAGAGGCACGTGCCCAGCAATGAGACAGTTTAATACAGGGCTGATATTATTTATTATCATCAGAACTCCCACAAACAGGGCAAATCACTGTAGAGTTCTAAAAACTCCGACAATGTTGCACGCTCGCTCACCATTACGCATCCACTTCGCGCAACGCCTCCATCAGAATGAACATAGATTAGAATGAATACGCGCGGTCGGGCAACAAGCCAGTGGTCTCGAAAGTCGAAATGCGAAATCGGTAGATCTACCGAATAAAATCGGTATATTTGGACCAAAAATCGTTAAATGGGTTAAAATATTTTGTTATAGGGTTCCTATATTTTAGGCGGGCTAACCTTTTTTTTTAGATATGCTCTGGTCCTACCGGCTGAACCTACTACGGTGTTCCCAAGCGAGCTTCCTAAGGTATTGAACATTATGGTATTTCCCAAAATATCCGTCGATCCACGTAGTACGGAATACGGAATCCCTGTAAAAGAAAAAAAATAGGGATGCGAAATGAGATTGTAGGAAATCGGTAGAAAAATCGGGAGAAATTCTTTACATTGACAAAATCGTGAAAAATTGTTCCATTTTGGTATTTCGGTAGGACAAGCGCCAAATCGGTAGAAATACCGGAAAATCGATAGCGTTAGACCACTGCCACAAGCTTCCACACGCTTAGTTTGTCACCTCAACGCCTTCTATTCGCCCTTTGTTGCGAGCGCAGTGCTGGCAATCAAGGTCGTTTGGATGTCAACTCAATTTGGTTGTCCGACCAACGACCACACGATAAATTTTGGCGGCAACTCAACCAAGTTCGACGTGACCGTAGTTGAATTGGGCGGTTGACCCGACCGTGTAGAAGGCGTTCATAGAATCGGAACAGAGACAAAGCTTCTAAAGAGCGAACAAAATTTACAATATAATTCTTTTCAACTTTTCAAATGCTGATTGATACTTTTTATCTCATTTAAAAGTAGCATTTTTACTACATAATTAATTTACGGTCTGCACTAATTTCTTTTTACAGTCAACACTATCCAATAACGAGCTATAATATTCTATGTTGTCAATTAATTGCTTATACAAACATACGTTATCAGTTGTTATCATTGGTAATAAACTAAGAGCTACCTTTAAATTATAAGACTCCATCATGCTATCTTTACTACAACTTTTGTTAGAATCTGATATTAAACATAAGTCTACAATTTGATTATACAACGACTCAAAATCGATACACAATTGATCAATCAATCTTGATTCCTTTTGGCCTACTCTTCCTTTCTTTATATTATTAGATACAGTATGTATAACATTAGTATATTTCAAAAATTATCTTTTCTTCACACAGCTTTTAATCTAATATTTTACCTTGTCTACGAACAGGGCCAATTTGAATCAAGTATGTTCTAATCTTTTTCAATTCCTTATACAATAAATCTAAGGTATTTTCCATAACTTATCACCCATGAGAAATCAAAAATTAAAAAAAAAAACTACAAATGTATGTCCGCTGCACACTTGACTCGTTAATGAGACAAGTGCACAGCACATTCATTTGTCCGTTTGTGTATTGTTTGCACAATGCATTTTTAATTATTTTTTACGTATTTCTTCTAGACGTTCAAGAAGTTAATACGTTTGGTACACACTATCTTGTTACCGTTACAATATTACATATTACTATGGACTTACCACAAATAAAAATAAAAAATTCAGGCATGGAATGGAAGTGGGATACCTCTAGTTCACATTCTTCCAAGATTTCAAAATATTACATGCTTTTTCGTAAAATATTTCTTCTGATGCTGCTTTGCAACTTTTGATACAATATTCATAACAATGGATTGTTTTGTATACTATATACTGTTGCACATAAAATAATTTGCTACATCTAACATCAACAAATACCCTATTTAATGCAGGCTACGAGTATTTGTTTAATTAATTTTCTATTTGTCTGGTAGATAGCCAACAAAGGGAATAGCTACTTTCAGCTTTGCCTGGACACATTGCTCAGTAAAAAATCTATTTACAAATAATTATAATTAATTAATTAAAAAATATTGAAAAATACCTCGTTGCAGGAAATATTTCGGTAAAAAAAGACGCATAAATAAATATTGAAACTAATAACAATCATAGGCACCGCTATTTCTCATCTTTTGCGCTCCATTTTGGGTTACCATCTAAATAAACGTACATTTTTACTTATATATATTTATACTTGTTTTTCTTAACATGTTTTTCTTTATTACATAAATAAGGTATCGTTTTTATAATAAATATAGATATTATTCAATCAATGAAATGCTCATTTTCAGTCAATTATAAGTGACAATATTGCAATAGTATGTATATCAAGAAAAGGCATATTTTAACAACTTGCTGCAGCTTTATTATCATATTTAGTCTGTTTTGGGTATTAGATGTTAAAAAAGCAATGCATTTATTACTATAATTAATGTCCACGCCAAGCCGAAGCACCATAGCAAACTGAGCAATTCCCTTTGTGCAGAGAACCATTTCCGGCCAGATCACCAAGCCTGATGTGCAACTTTGTGTGGATCTGTCACCACAACAAAATCAACAAGCTCCAATCATTCCACTAACGTGTAAGGTAAGCAGTATCATACAAATCAAGGCAATTTTAATATTTTATTTTATTTTTATTTAATAGGTACAGTAACAGACAACAGATTAAATATTTACACATTACTCAATCGAACATTAAATTGTTGCCAACCTGAAGTCCAATTAAAACTATACACATCATTCAGTTAATATTTAAAACTTTACTGGGCTAAGGTAAACAATGGTAAAACAAGAATAAAAAAGAATGAAGAAATAGAGCACAATATTTCAAACAATTTTCTTTAAAAGGGCATTTTTAAACACATTATAACTATCGTGGCAGATATCCGAGTCAGAGCAAATGGAATTGTATTGTTTGCACATTCGTGAAATTAGGTTGTTAAATGAAACATTATTACTATAGCTTATAGTAAAAAGTTGAGGTGTGCGCACAGATCTCGTTGGAGTCTTAAAGTTTAACATTTCAACAAGCAATATACCTACCTTAAGAACTTTACCTGCAAAGGGAAACTTTATATGTTTAGAAGCCCTTTAGGCAATGTAAATGCATGGAGTATAAGCCTTTATGAACTAGTTTTATTATTATAATAATAAAATGTATATTTATTAATTACAACAGTTAATTTAATAGTAGATTTGTGTATAACAATCAAACCTGAATTAAATAATAAAATCTTTCCTTTTCTTACTTGCAGTGTGGCACAAGCTGTGGGCAGTTGCGCCGCCAAGGTGACATGCGAACTGAACGGAGAAGTCATAAGGACCTGCCACATGACACATACTACTAGCCTTAGTTAATTACTTATAATAATTGTGTGAATATTTGGGATTTAAATAAAACATGTAATAATGATTCATTGTTTTTATTTGCTGGTGTAATGAAAGTGTTTGCTATTTTATTTCCGATTGCACGAATGACGTAGTGGTTTAACTGGTTGTATCGCGACTGCCACTGTGCAGAGCGTTCTGGGTTCAATTTCCGCGAAACAAAGATTTATGTGATCCAAAATAGCTGTTCCAAGTCAGGGTGTCCTTTGTGTCCAATGTTTTAATGGTTTAATGTTTTTAAAGTACCTTGTGTCCTAGTGTGGGATGGTTAAAATTTATATATGTATATATTTTTTTATATATAAGACATGGAGTATATATTTTTTTTATATATAAGACACGGAGTATATAAATATATTTTATTATATAGTGGTTTATTAAAAAAATTATTTCATTAGGATTAAAATGATATTTTGGTGGTGGCCTCTATTCTGGTAACATTTGGAGAGTCGAAGTTATATAGAAGTTTCGCTTTACTTTGTTCAACAGTCCTGTGTCTATAATAGTTCTGCAGGTGTCCCGTCGTCTATAAACAATTGGTATACACGAAGGCTTTAAAATACCCTATAGCCAAAAATGACAGCATCCTAAATCTGACAAATATGGCGACCACTGACAAATTTGTTGCCACGGCGAACGCCCCTCGCTCGTCTACTGCATGGTCGTTACTAAACTAACCGTGCTAAAATCTTAAACCACTATGTTCGCGAACTAACTGTGCTCCGTGCATCTGCAACCGCTCTGATGGAGACGGTACGCGCATCTCCATAAGAAACACGCATGCTCCACAGTCCTCTTGCGAACATTGAGCGAACATGTCGTCACCATTAGTGGCTAGTGCAGCATATATTTTATTTTATTTTCTTCTCGAAGTCTATAGAAGCTCTCCTCGCTTTTGGAAATCTGACATTTACAAGAAAAGACGTCCGAATTCATTGTTGTTGGAACTCAAATCTCAGGAATTGTGGCCATTATAAAAACTTCATGCGAATGTCTTCATCTAATTTTGAATACCTATTTGTATAATTTGGTTCTACCAGTAATACAAAAAAGACATGATTTCGGAAAGCCATATCGGCCGAAGATAAATTGCCATTAACATTATGATTTTTAGCTACGGGTGATAGTTGCACGAGCCTGCAACACTTATTTCAAATCTCAAAACAGGCAATCAGCAAATTTGTCCCAGAAGTCTGTCAAGCTATTATCAATGGACTGAAAGACAATGTGAAGGTAAGAAATGTTTTATTCATAATAGGTTTCATACAAATCAAAAACATTAATTGGAAACCAAAAGTGTGTAAGGATATGAATTAAAATTAAATGTAGTCATTGACATCAAAATAAGCCGTGCTGTAAGTATCTACTGCGATTTACTTGGACTGCTTTGACCTATACCAGCATGAGAGGTAGGTACTAGCTGTTGGAGAAAACCTGGTAATAGTTAGTGAATTACAAGAGTAGTTATAATGCGTCTATAATATATATGTAAATGAAATATTGTATCTATTTTATCTATTTATTCCTAAATTTGGATAGAGGTGTAATAAATAATTGATTAGACGGCGTTACATTCACATTTCGCAATCTATATTCTAGATCCTACATTCTCTGTAACCTGTAACCTACCCACCATTCAAAGCAGGACTTGGCACACCATGGTTTAGTCGGTAGGAAAGTCTTGGGGACTTTCCATCTTTCACCGGGTGTGACCCACATACCCTCTCCGTTCTCGTTTTCCCGCGGGGAGGTAAGTGTAAATGGCATGCCGCCAATAAAAAAAAATATATAGCCTACATTACTTAATCTAACCCAGCACCTCGCTGTTTCTATAAATTACCTAATAGAAAACACAAAATCACACACAAACACAACTGGAAATGGAGCCCTCACAATCGACCGCAATCTTAAGCCACGAGTTCATCGAGGACTGTCTAACCTCATATACCATTTTAAAATAATCAGCATCTGGTATATTTCAAGAAAAAGTTCCACCCTTCACTCATCAATCCGCGGGTTCTGCGTATTTTTTTATTATTTACGTAATCTCTACTCTACCGTTCGAGGTACTTATCGAGTAACATGTTGTCAAGGAGCTTTCAACGGCTGCCACCGTAGATTTACAGATAAGCTAAGTGCGCAACACACCACCGATTCTTTTTACTTCACGAACTTTATTATGCTTACGATAAATATAGTAAGTTCACAACATATCTGCATCGTATTTATATTAAGTTTTGGTAATCGATTTATTAAAAAAGGTATAGATAATAATAGAGGAAAACCTAGGCGAACGTTTCTCGATCAGATACGAGGCGTTCTGGACAAAGGCCAGGTAAAGAGCTCCTTGAAACGACGGGCGTGTATGAGGAATGTGATGAAAGTGAATGAAGCCAGAGAAGTGTGTCAGGATCGTAGCAAATGGAAATCCGTAGTCTCTGCCTACCCCTCTGGGAAACAGGCGTGAATCTATGTATGTATGTATAGATAATATTTTAATTTCAGAATATTGTAATTATATGCATACCGCATTAGATCTTTAGGCATTGAATTAAATTAATTTGAATACAGTGATGGGGCAATAAAATAATTAGTCAACATTGACAGTGACTAAAAATTTAGAAATAACGATCTATACATGTGACAACAAGTTATATAATTCACAAATATTTGTTCCGAGTCTGGGAGTCCTTAGTGTCTATAATTTTAAATGTTAGTAATAATGGCAGGGTACCTATTAGGCAAAAATAGTACGCTCTCTCGGCACCCATTAAACTGCTACCTTACATTAAAAATACTTGATTATTTATAGTTAAAATCTTTGGTTATAGTAAATACAATGTCACCACACAAGAATTATGTATGGGAGCAAGACTTAAATAAAAACAAATTAATATTAAATTATTTATGCTGATCAGAGTAATGAATCTTAGTTGTCACAGCAAGTACTGAGTCCTAAAACGTGCTCGGTATAGGGACGAATGTGGGCTCGTCCACCATAAAATATAGTTGGTGCAATTAAGAATAAGATAGTGGTGTGATGATGGAAAATGCATGTAGGATTTTAATTATTTATGCAGGATCTACGAATCGGTCGTCCCAAATATCACTGGAGTGGTACTGTGGCCGTGGAACTCCGAGGGCTTCAAGCTAACGACTGGCGGGAACCCATCAATTCTGATTATGGAGAAGCTCAGGTATTTGAAAATAAGGACTACTTTTATAAATCAAGGGCTCTTTGAATAAATATCTATTGTATTGCAACTTTAACTATTTATTGCATTTCCTTTTGATTTGCCTTTAATCTTAACATTTTCCGCACCCGCACTAGGAATAATGGCTTTGTGTCACGGAGACTTCACAAACATTCAAGCAACGGACATAAAGCATATCCAATATCGGAACAACCATTTGTGGATTACACAAATACACATAATTATACAAATTCGATACGAGCCACTTCATAAAAATCTTTACACAATTTATCATAGATATGATAAATTGTGTAGAGATTTTTATGAAGTGTACACCGTGTAGATACAAGGAATTGACATCGGTATTAATTAATTATTCTACATTCGGTGCATACTTTACTTTTACTTTACAATACGGCGGGTGTACCTAAATTTTGCAGTGGTTTCCTTCTAAAGGAGGTACAATTTTTTTTAATCGAGGTACGAAATAGTACAATTTAGGTAAATTTTTTTGTTAAATGTTATTACTCGATTGATTAAGGTACGGGTGTACCTTAATTAATCGAGTAATAACATTCCAGCCATCTTGACTCTTAATAAACGATATGCAGTCACACTAGGCTCTACATTATTATTATGTCTTACATTCTTAGGTATCCTTCTTCTCATTCTTGCTTTTAATGCCATTAAATTATAATAATAATGGGAATAATGTACTCGTCGGCAGTGTTAAGTGCCAGGGAATACTTGGGAAGAAACTTCAACCTGCAAGTAAAGGAAAATTAATGTATATTTCGATCCTTTTGACGAGGCTTGCATAGTATTTCATGATTCTCGATGCTTGTACCATTACCATTTTATGAGTAGTAGAGCCTCGCTGATTTCAGCATGAATGGGCCGGCTCGACCGGAGAAGGGGTAATCTTTACCCGGCCGAGCCTCACATAGAGTATCGACGTGAAATAGCAGTATACCTACTGTTGTGTTTCGTTCGGTGAGTCAGAGTGCCGGAGGTCCAATCACCCTCTTTCCCCCTTCCCGCTCCTTCTTCTTCCCACTTCCTTTCATAAAGGGTCGGCAACGCGCAAGTGATGCCTCTGGTGTTGCAGGCGTCCATAGGCTACGGCAAAGAGTAAAGTAATACATAGGGAAAAGAGAGCCCTCTTATGGTCAATTTCAGCCAACCCTATTTGAAAGAGCGACATCTGAACTTTTGGCCCCGAACTAATCCTCCTATATATAGCTATAGCTATTCCGTATTCTGTGCCTATAGCTATTTATATTATGTATTATGATACAACTGTTCAATTATTGTAATCCTAGATTCGTATTAAAATTGTTTTGTATCAATCGTATTTCTGTAACATAAAAAAATATGCAAATTAAAATTGGGCGTTATTAAATTAGAACAAGTAGAATGTTACAAAAATAGATCACAAAACAATTTAAATACAATAAGTATAGGGTGCATATCGTAGTTTAAGAATAAAACAACAACAAATAACATTTTATTATGTTTATGTTTATTAAAATATAACTGTGCAGCGAACTCTAGGTTCACAGTGAAATGCGCATCGTCTCGGCATTTTTGTTGTTGGAAAAACCGCACAACACTAAACACTAAAAGCGTCACTATCGCACTCTGGTAACAACAGTTTTCGATGGGAAGATTAATTGACACAAGGTGGAGGAACACAGAGCTCGACTCAACGCACTTACACAAGATCTTCACAGCCGAAAAATATACAATATAGGATGAAAAACTACAAACGTGCGCACGGGCAAGATGCAGTCGCTATATTGTGACTGACTTACAAATCCAGTGTTTGAATCATAGTCTTTTATTTACTAATTTGTATTTTATGACATTTTTATGATAAAAACAATTAAAATGAGAATAAAATATGATCGTAGATAAATTAAAAATATAAAAGTATAGATAGGTAAGAACTGACACTAAATAAAAAATAAAAAATTTGTTTAAGCGCCATCTTCTGCGATTGATTTACAGCAGAAGTACGGAGCCAAAAACACAGATGTCAGTCCTATCTTTGAATAGGGGAAAGGTATTATGCAATGTCTCCCCCCTGGGCTACGGTGACCACTTGCCATCAGATGTGCCATATACTTGCTTGCCAATTTAGTTGTATAAAAAAAAACATGACTCTCATGTAAGCTTATTGCTTGCTATTAGATTTTCATCAAAAATTACTAATCTGTCAATTTGATTGACAATTAGATCGCACTATCATGGTGGATGTAGGTTTCTGACAATTATTCATCTCTTTTTATTTCTATTAAATCACATATTTATATTATCTATAACTGATCGTTAAATAACCGTTTCGTCCTAAAAATGTGTACTTTTGGTATTGTGTGAGTGAGGTGTACCTGAAAATTGTGAATGCCAATGCTATGTTTGAATTCTTAGTTTTCGTTCTGGGTTAGACAAAGTGTAGTTAGGATTTTTATTTTCTAACAAGATATTCTCAGTAGCAATATGGTATCTGTAATTGTGCCTCAGTAAATTACATAGAACCAAAAACTTTACCTGAACTGTGGATGTAATACTCATATGCTTATCTCTGTAATACATTTAAACGTGCGAGTACCTACATAATATGTCTGTTTGTAAATCAGAATACGAGATGCCGCCAAAATAATACACAAAATTAAATTAAAAGTTTAATTAAAATAGAAACAGCTTACAACTATAAAATAAACCGCATCTGTTCAGGGTATTTAAAATAAACATAAAACAATGTGAATATATAATATATCATAATAATTAAATGTAATACTTTGACACTTACAGTTATTTAATTCTAGCAAATCACTAATGACTTTGATTATTAGCCGACTATTACACTTATAATAAATACATATACGATCACTGCGAATATAATAATTTGTGTCGTTTTTACTATTTCCAAAGTAAGATAAACATACTTTCATCGAACAGGAAAGATGTGAGCCGAATATAGTGTAACTGAACAAGGTGTTCTCATCCAATATTAGCTTAGATATAATAATATAGAGGCACACTACTGGCTGAAAATAAAATTTGATGTCATGCACTGTGGCTATCATGCCAAATAAAACAAGACTATGTAATCCTCGGGTCTCATTCGTACAGATCCTATGACTTATATTATTTTCGCTCCCGACCCGTGGTACAACTGCGATGTTCAACTAGTTGTACCACGGAGAAGTAAAGTTACCCATGGTTTAACTGTTGTAACATTTTTTTTGCTATTTATGATTATGACCCATAGTACAATAGTGGAATTATGTCCAACTAGTTGTACCACAGGGATAGGTACCTAATATAAATTAGAAAAAAAATTGTGTAAAACAAATAAACGTCTACAAAACAAATGACTATCAGATTGTGATCAGCCCTCGATAGTGCTTACAAAAAACAGGTGCATGCGATTTTCGACCATTTTGACATTCGTCAGAATTTAAAATTTTATTAAAGTATTAATGTCAGAAAGAAAAACAAAAAATACCAAAAAGTACGTCTGTTAAGAATTGTCAATAAGGTCGAAAATCGCATGCACCTGTTTTTTGTAAGCACTATCGACGGCTGATCACAATCTGATAGTCATTTGTTTTGTAGACGTTTATTTGTTTTACACAATTTTTTTTCTAACTTATATTAGGTACCTATCCCTGTGGTACAACTAGTTGAACATATTTCCGCTGTTGTACTACGGGTCATCTATATATTAATACGTGAAGCAAAAACTTTGTACCCCTTTTTACGAAAATTGCGCGGACGGAGAAGTGTGAAATTTGGCACAGTTAAAGTTTATATGGAGGAGTGACGAATCCTAATATTTATATAAAATAAGCATTATAAATATATTAAATTAATGAAAAAACACTACACGCACACAACCATGCATTTGACACACGCAGTCAAAGCGCGTAACTATGGTTACATATATCAATATATAATGACATAAGTATATCAGCAATATCTTACAGGCAAATTTTGGTCGAATTTCGAGCACTAGGCGACCGCTAGTAATCATAAATAGCAAAAAAATAAAATTTTACCTACTACAGTTGAATCATGGATAACTTTACTTCTCCGTGGTACGTACAACCAGTTGAACGTCGCAGTTGTACCACGGGTCGGGAGCGATTATTTCTGAATTTAGATATTTGGCAGGCTTACATAAAACTAAATAATATTTTTAATATACGGTATTTTATGATACATTTTTGGTATGATATATATAATTACATTTTTGGTATGATATATATTTAATCTTTGGCAAATGTTGCTCGTTCAATGTCAATCCATAGATTTAAATCAAAGATTTGCCCTTTTCGTACATAGATCGCATGAAAAAGTGTCTACCTTAAGAAGAGTGAGCATACACAGAACAGGCAGAGAACGATAGTATACACATTTTAATAAGAGTGAACGTGAAAATACTACATTTATAACTCAAATGTATGTGAAGTTATGTTGTCATTGTTTCAGATGACACCTTAACGTTCAGATAGGTTACCATATTTTAACGTACTGGGGCGCATCTATGATTTAGATCTTTGTTTTATCAAGATGTATATTTAAGACTGTACTGACCTGTGGTATTAATATAATTAGTTCTTTACAGTTTGTATATACCTATCCTAATTCAGGATCAATATATTATAAATATCATAATATATTTAGACGTATAGCACCGTATAGCATCTACTTTGAAAGGCAACAAGGAAATAGAATAGCTGAAGTCTAAATTTATAGTTTGACTTAGTTAAGTACCGTACATCAATCATCATCATCATCATCAGGCTATAATAGTCCACTGCTGGACGTAGCCTTCCCCTAAAGAGCGCCTTAGTGCCCTGTCTTCAGCTTGGCGCATCCAGCATCTGTCTGCAGTCTTTCGCAGATCGTTATCACACCTAGTCCGAGGGCGTTCTACACTACGTTTGCCGAGTCGCGGTTTCCACTCAAGAACACGTACATCAATATGAATTATAAAAGTTTCTTGTATGTGTTCAGTCAAATTATTATTATTATTATTATTATAAATTCAAGGTGCAATGTGTATAACAAATTGTTATTAAAATAATCAATAATATAATCTAAGTATGAAGTTAATTATTTGCCTATTTATTCAATAACACATTAGCTCTAACGTATTGTTTATATTATACCTATATTATTCGATTGATGAAAGATTTGTATTATTAGACATTTCACTTCGAACTTGACAGGTAAGTTAGAGGTGATACTAATTTAGCCAGCAATATTACGTCACACAAGTCATAGGTACTAAAGTGAGACCGATACATCGCTGGCGGGATGAAAATTATTGACTTGATGCTGCTATTGAGAATTTCGTGACGGAATAACTCAATAGTCCTTAAATTGTCAGGAACAGCAAATATGAAGAGGCTAACGCTCACATAATTGACAAGAAGGTATGCAAATGGTAAGATATGTACAAATAATGGCACCTCTAAAGAAATTGTATATATGTATTGCTAAATATAAAGAAGCATATAAACAATTGGTAGGTATATATAAACAATAAAATATCAATCTAAAAGCACTTGACTTAAATCTTTTAACTAATACAGTACCTAATTTAAGCTAAAGTTAGACTAAATATTATCTAATTACGTATCCATCTACGTTAAACAATCACCTAATACGAATGAATAGCTTGTCTATACCCTCCTCTAAGTAAATAATAATCTTAATTTATTATTTACTTATTTAATCTTTGGGCCATCACGCATTGATAAGTTGATGATATTTTTGGCTTAACTAAATACTTATTATAATAATGATTGAAGTATTAAAATATAACAATAATAACTGTTTTACAATATTTAAAAGTAAAACAAAGAAGTCTTAGTCACTGTGAACATTGAATATATCTATGGCGGTGAATAGCGTTTTTAGAGTTCCGTAAGGAGGCGCTACGCTTTCAGTAGGGTGTCTCTATAACTGGCTTGCTAACTTGAAGTTATGGATTGCCTTGGGGCTAAAGCTATACACTGTGTTACGTATAGTCTCATTCCCGCGCATGCAATGATAATGCTTCATTTAGGAAACGATGGTAGGGCTCCTGATCTTGCACTCGATAATACACTACGATCAAAGCTACCATCGGGCGAATAAAGAAATTATTTTGAGATAAGCTCTTAGCTTTTTAAACTCGGTCAATATTTTGCTGGCTGTACAAGTGCATACAAAAAAAATTAAGGCATAATAAGCAGTTCTAGTTAATTGTAAAATATCTATATACTTATAAATGGCGTCGGACTTTCATACAACTGTGCTTTTTCATCTGCACGTATTTGGACTCAGTATCCAATAATATTATCACAAATGATTGAAGACTGTTAAATTTTTACGTAGATATAAATTAAGTTTACATTAAACATTAATTTAAATTTTACCGTAGGTTATTTCCTTTGTAGGTTTTTACTTTTAGTTACTTTAATATCATATAACGTTACAACTATGTATAGAAAATAAATAACAATGAAATGTGTATTTAAATACTTTAAGTTACATTTGCGTGAATGTAACTAGCCTTTGTAAATAAATAATCTTTCATTGCAATGCACAATTGTATATGTATGATATTCGAATGTGTACAATGATACATGCTTTTCGCTACTGGTTACACAATGTATCACATTGCATACAGGCGCACTTGAATATAAATCGTGATAATGATATAGATCATAGACATTGTGCGTATTACCTACTAGCCTTTTATTGTCAAGACAGCATTGTAGTTTGTTAAGCTGTATAGCAGGCCTTAGGCGCAGGCCGTGTAGAAGCGTCTTAGAACTAGGCAGCTGCTGGGACACAGCGCTGACATAAGTCATTCGGAAAACCTTCGTATCTCCCCCTAACGTTAGTATTTATTATATTTAGATGTTTCTTTACATTTTGTATGGAAATACCTATAGATATTAATGTTACGATCTTATGTTCACCTAGCCACCGCCTCAGATGTAGCTACTAGACTTTTCAAAGATCTCTATCTTAATAATATATATTCTTTTTTTAAAAACCAGTTGTCCTATTTCTGTAAGATTTATTCTCCGGTATATTAGGAAACTAGCATATAATATGATTACTATGTTAACTGTCGAAATTGCATTTGATTATAAGGCAACTTTTAGTGATGTGAACGGCAGATATTATAATTTTGCAATTTGCTTTCAACTTAACAAAGTAATTGCCTGTTACATTGTGGGTTTGTTGGCACATCTAGATTAAAAGCTTACAAGATGTGACGTCAGCTTAGCAACAACGACCGTATAAAGAGGAGGCAGCATTGCTGAACAATATTAAGGATAAACATAACCACATGTGCTTAATGACAACCTTAGATCGCCTAGGACAAGTACTTATTCGCGAGTAATTTAATAAACGCTTTCTGTAAAACGGTTATTTTGTTAAATCTTAATAGTAGTGTCGCACTACGATTATTTTAAAGAATATGTGCGAGAAAGCGTTAAAGTCAGGCAGCCTGATCACAATAAGTTGATATGTGCATGGCAGAAGAAAACCATGCGATTAAATTGGCAACCAAGTCTTGAAACTGTTTGTTTGCGGAGCAAAATTGAGGGAAATACATAAGCTGCCCTAATTATTGCAATTCCATTTTTAAATTCCTTTAAGACAGTTAAAAAACAAGTGTGTTGCCAATTAAAAACTAATTAGATACACCAAAAACATCTGACACTCTTGAAGCTTTTATAACCGAAATTACACAACGCAGTGAACCCAGCCTGTATCTATTATAAGCGTTAAATGTCTACAGAAAGGATTTGTCAGTGTGATAGTTTCACCTAGTTTGAGGCAGACACACTGGCACCACCTTTCTATTCTACACATATCTATCGCTGCGCCTATAAGGCGAAATCTGAATAGTAAATATAAAAGTAAATATAGTCTACTGATAGTACGTATGAACGGTAGTGGATGTAGATGGTGGCACAGGCGTCGAAGCTAAGGATGGTGACGGCAGGGTTGGTAGTGGTGTTGGCGGTGGTGTGGAGTACACCTTGCGGTCTGGCGGTAGTGTGGGAAGGGGAGACGACAGCCCGAATCCTCCCAGGCCGCTGATTGATGAGCCTCCAGACAGCATCTGGCCGTGCACACCACGCATGCCAAACATTGGCGTCGTTCCTGTGGAACAATAATATGTATAGTTTAGAAAGTGTTATTATATTTGAACTCTATCGTCTGCTAACGAAAAATAAGTTAAATGATACGCGTCCTCATATCACTTAACATCTTTTTAGTTAGTGGACGGTATTGCCATTGCTTGGAATTTATTTGCTGATAATGTGTCGGCTATAACCATTATTAAAAGAGGAGTTCGGGGCCGTCGGGTAAAGTCGCTAAATTTCTGCGATACGTATGATCAGTTAGGCAAATTCATAGAAGTTTGTACACAGGCACGCGTCGCCGACATTTGTACCTGTGTATGAACCTCTATGAATTTGTATTGCGGTAGTCGCTTAGAGACCAAAATCGTCGGGTATCGAAGATTTGCGTAGGCTTGGTAACCGAGGGGCCTTATATTTGAATAAACTATAGGTACCTATAGGCACGTATGTGTAGGTATATCCTAAGAATGAAGTGCTAAGGTACATTTTCCGATTGTGATGTTTCTGAAAATTATCTGACAAAAATATATTTTGTTCCGAGATTTGAACCCGGTATATCGCGATCCATAATGGCATAACCGTCCATAGTTAACAACAAGAAGCCCTGTATATACTTAGGTGAAATAAGTATAAACGTTCCTAATATTTATAAACAAACCAATATTTAAAAAGAACTTGTGTAGGTATATATTCTTTCTTCCAATGATTTAGAGGAAATCAGTTAGTAATAACATAATTAAACAGCTATATTTGTTCTAATTATTCTGAACACAAAAGCGCTTAATACCTATGTTTAACAATATCGAATTATATGAGTACTTTATTACAACATCATTGGCACCATATCTGCGGTATTACGTTCACTACTGAAATTCCGGATCTTTAGATTCCTATTAATATGTTACAACATAAGGTAATATTTGTAACAGTAAAGTAGTACCTACTATTTATTTACACACATCATCAATTACCGTTTATATTGTAATGAGACGCTAACAAAAAAGAACACAGTCAACTCTACGTTTTAAATTTAAAAAGTAACCACAAGCTCAGTGGAAAAGTAACGATCTGGGCGGCTGACAACGCGTTGATATAATAAATGTGAAGACAGCGTAAAACCTCACGTACAGCAGCGAGCGCGAGATAAAATATGTAGATCTGTTCGGCTATAATTGCACACTACGCGAGTTCCCATCGATCGCGGCTCGCCTGCTGCTCGTCTGTTGTCGGCCATATGCACGATCCCTACCTACCTAATCGCCATAATTTAAACAAACCTAGCAACGGCTCCCAATTGGGCGATTTTAGGAATAAAATCTTACTGGGAGTTACAATTTTCCAAGAATATTCTACTTACTCGCTACATAATGTAAACATTTTACAGAATCCCATTTTCTCAGCTCGAACGATTCCTCGAAATCAATGAGAAACTGAATAAAAATTCCACAATGAAATCATTTGATTACCACATTCATCATTACATTTTGTCGAGCTAGACAGCGTTTTGAGATTTATAATCTGGCCTTATTCAATACGGACTGTTAGTTTTCCCAGAAGAAGGCTAAAATTAAACTTTATCTAATTATGTAAATATGCACTATTCATAATTTTAAATAAATGTGTTCGGTGCACTTCAACGTTTCATAAGCTAACGTTCTGGTACTTGTCATCGCTTTTTAAAGCCCATAGATCACGCCAGGGAGAGGGCCTCGCCGATGGGATAAATTGCTTTCAAGTTGGCAGGCGACGAGAGACGAACGCCGCGCGCCGACGCAGCTCCCCAGCCGACCGCTCCCGCGCCGCTCTTTACACCACATTACTTTAACTGTTTAACTATAGATTTATTGGAATATAAGTGGCTCACACAGGTACATCGAACACTACACACGATATACTATTTGTAGAGCGATGTAAAAGAACTCGCATAAGTCGCACAGCAGTTGCACATAAAATATAATTTACAAAATGTAGAATCTTCGCCAGCGAATTATGTGAATCCTGAATGCCGGAAATTTATGATGGTAATCAAAATATTTTTATGTCATTATAGCAATAAAACTGAATAATTTGCTTCGTATTAGTGCGTATATGTTTCCCTAATTATGTGCATTTACGACGTACAAAATGTATGTGAAAGCGAGATGTCCGAGCGGATGGATGACTTTAGGTATGGATTTTGTGACTGGCATTAAGGATTCACGAGGACGCAATATTCCAGAAAAATGCAATAGAAATGGTACACTGTACAAGTTTCCCTCACTTTAAGTACCAAAGTGTCACTCGAGATCCACAGATCAAGTAGGTACTGTAGACTTGTTTTCTAACTTCAAAGAGAGAGGAAGAAAAATGATGTGTCGCAGTGTACTGTAGTAACAAATCGCGTTTGAACACAAAGATAATTAAAATTCGCGGTGAAATGTATGAATTTAAACTCTTAATACCTGATCGGAAAGTATCGTCGACGAGAGTAAACTGTCAAGTCACAAACGTTCGATGATAAACTGGTATTGCGCCTTCGATCCTCCCTAAATTAAGGAAAATTGATTTTTATTATTATTACCATTTTATAGTTCGTTAACAAAACCATAACCAGTGGGTTTACGGTTTTGACCTGGTTTAATTGTCATATATGACTTCAAATTTGGGATAGCTTAGTATAGTTCTCTATGCAACAATTTGGACTTGAAAAATTTTGACAACAATTGTAAGAAAAGAAAAAGAAAAGATTTCGAATTGAATGAATTGGTTTCACGATATTCGTGTATAAATAAATAAATAAGCAGACAAAAATACAAATTAACATTTATGTTGTAAAAATTGTGAAAATGCCATAACTCAATTGATATTACTTCAAACCTTTAACAGTTTTTTGCTGGACATTCTCCTAATTTTTATTCAACATAATACCTACCTAATTATATTTAGAATATATTTATAATGAACAGGCACACACATTTTATGATATGTACAACTGTACTCATTAATGAAATAAAGTCAATTAAAAGCTTGTTATTTTAAATTTCATTGCTGTTACAATCACATCACTGCTGCTAACATTTTATTGCCGCTGAAAATTAACCTTAGGAATATGTTCGTTATAAACTCGGCACGAAATTAAATGATAATCGTGTGTAATAACGTGAAAAGACATGAGTTTTATTTACTTGTCCTTTTTAGCTACTGCTATAACTAATAATAACGATAGATATCAGTGAACGTCAATAAAACACAAAAATTAGCTTTAAAACACACATGTATGCATCTACCTCAGCTACTCTGCTTTACATGAGCACAAAAGACTTACTAGATTCAATATAGCATACTACTATGCCTTCAAGGTGCTTTGATGACATAGATGTGGTGAAATACAAGAAGACTAAAGAGCGAACAATAAGGTTAGTCTTAGTTCATTTAAAAATACACACCTATATTGAATTTACCTCATTGTGCACGCCAGTAACTAACCGTTCTACTAATGTAAATAAATCAAGGATTTTAACAACATATGTAAGGAAAACTCTTTTGACCCATTTAATACCAAAAGCAACGTGGCACGCATGCAGCTGAACCTTAAATTCTTCAAGTCTTAGTAATAAGCTAGTTCTTTACATTTCATATCTTACTTGACTCGTAAGTGTGCTTTTCTATTGTTATCCGTGAGAACTTGTAATTGGCTTACTTCATATTTCAGTTACCTTTCTTTATTGTTATAGCTGTTGGTTTTCCAAATGATAAATAAATAAATATTAACTAACTAACTAACTATAACTAAAACACACTATTATAGATCGTGAGGTTATGGGGTTGACTCGCAGATTCGACATCGTGTCATTCGAGCTACAGTAGGTACTAAGAAATTATTGGTATCAGTATAGGGTTTGAGTAGACGTACCCTAATACATTGGATTTTAAATGTAGTGTATAATGTCGGTGCCATACACCTCTGCTTACCCTTTCCTTGATACATACAGACAGCTACACTCGTATATACCATAGAGACATAAATGTATGTATGTATATATGTACCTATGTATTTTAAAATCGTATAACTAAGTACGTCTAAATGTACTATGTAGGTAACGCATAACTGAAATATATTGTGGGTTTTTCATAATTAATCTTGTAGAATATATGTGCGGGTAAATCAAAATAAAAATTCTTGTTGAAATTTTTACATTGCTTACGTTAAAAATTGCACGATATACGGCATGCAAACATAACTTTTTACAACGTACCCTTATATTTTTTGCGAATACATCGGTGGCTTGTAAAAAGATATCCATATTTTTTATAAATAAGGGTCAAGGCTACCACATGAAAGGGTTAAGTTTTTTATTTGTTCCGTATCTGCGACGCAGCAGAAGGGATGTTCGGTTTTTACTTTTTTAAGATTACGTGTTTATGGTAGCAGCAACTCTGTTCGGGTCGGTTAAGGGACCACCCATAAACTATGCTACGTGTTGACAATTAATTTGCATATTATTTATGCGTTCTAACCTAAATATATCATACCCACTAAGCAAGGATTTAAGTCGAAATTAGTACTTATAAAGAAGGCAGGAAATATGATACGTGCCCTGTTTTGCGTCAGATAAAATCGAATGGATGACGAAAGATTCTTTAAAAAAGTTAGTAATGCAATTCTGAATGTATCAATCGGAAGTGGTAAGACCTAGGTAAATGTTCTTTGATGTTTTGGTACCCTAAGATACAATCCTTACTAATATTATAAATGCGAAAATGAGTTTGTTTGTTTGTTACGCTTTCACGCCTTAACTACTCAACCGATCAACATGAAATTTTGCATACACGTTGTCAGAGGTGCAGAATAGGACATAGGATACCTTTCATCCAGAAAAAAGAACTGTTGCAAACCTAACCTAACCTACATTTACGCGAGCGAAGCCGCGGGTGAAAACTAATCTAAAATATTATGCTTTAACTTTATACTTTAGAAGAAGAAGAGCTACCGGTATCTCTACATTAATCTGGGATTTAATTCAATTTGGGCCAGCCCAACTACGCAAAACACTGCAAATAATGTTGTATTTTATGTTGAGTTTCTATACTTCTTTAGTAGGCAATGTGCTATTATCACAAATGGCTCATGAAACTTTGCTCTATAATTAGTCTATCAGCGTACATACGCCAGTGTCTCGACAGCATTCTTCTTACATTACTAGTGGACGTCCAGTAGTCGAAATTCTACCGTAATTTAATTTTTAACATTATCTTTCTGCACTCCTCTGTATAAATGTTAACAATAGCAAATCATTACACATTTCTTCACAACGGTTTACAAAGACTTCACATATGAATGTCTGAATGTGATTAAACAGACAGGTTTTACAGTACAATTAACAGCACGGTGACACCTTTTTCAGATGGGTCGGCAACACGCAAATACTATACACTAGTGTGCAAATATCCACAGGCTACAAGTAACTGCTTACCATTAGGTGGGGTATAAGCTTATGTGTTACAACAGTAGAGTAAAAGAGAGACGATCGTCCATATCATGACTACTGACATAGCTTACTTTATTACAGTTCTGTTTATTTGTTCTTTTACGTTTTAAACAGACAACTCCCTGCTAGGAATAATTCCTGTAACGCGAGGCACTTTACAGTCATTCCAACAAGGGATACAAAAAAAAAAAAAACAAAACGCTCAGACTCGGAACAAAGAACACCCAGACAACTATTTGTGGAACACACAAATTTTTGTCCCGTGTGGGGATCGAACCCACAACACTCCGCGCGACGGCAGTGGCGAGGCGACCACTTAAACCACTATGCCATCTGTGATATCAATCTATCAATACAGTATGATCATGAGGTCCCAAAGAGTCTTGTAATGGAATTAATGTGACTATAGAGTATACCTTGCTAAACTATTTAAAACGTTAGAATAAGATACCTAAACAAAACGATGTTGACCAACACACCGCAACAAAATCGTAAATAAATGCGTGAACTTCTTTACAAAAATTTAATACAATATATTGGTTTATGGTACTAAGGGAACGCACAAAAGAAAAAATATCGAATGTACCTATTTATCAAGGACATGTTCTATCTAAGTCCCACGTTTACTAGTATACGCGATATTGAGTAACCAAAATTTAAACGACTTCACAATCTTTCACATCTATAATGCATAATTTTGCCCTTGGTTTCGGTCGCGTAAATGTAGGTTAGGTTACGTTAGTAAAAGTACTTTTTTTTCTGGATGAAAGCTACTCTATGTCCTTACCTGGCCTCTGACAATGTGAATGCAAAATTTCATGATGATCTGTCGAGTAATTAAGTAGTGAAAGCGGAATAAACAAATTCACGTTCACATTTACAATATTAGGTAGGATAATAGTTTCCTTTGCGTATTGTACTAAATTAAAAAAACCATTAGCTGATTTCATTATGACTGCCTTCAGCATAGCAATTGACACAAGATAAGTCTGAGAAAAAAGATAGAGTGGTCATTCAATGCGATGTCTCCAGGTCCAATTTACCCGTAAATATTAAGCAACTTCTTGTAGAGATACTTTCACCTTTGAATGAATATAAATGAATATATATGAATATATATGAAATAAAGAAGTACCTAGTTATACGCAAGAACTTATTAATTCTATGGTTTATTACAGTATTTTTCTTTAAACAGACATTTCCCGCACTAAGATGCGCGTTCTGTGTTGCGCGAGACATTACAAAACATTCAAAGAACAGACACATAGAATAACTATTTGTGGGTTAATTACATTTTTATCTCGTGCAGGGATTGATCTCATAACACTCGGTGAAATGACAGTGGCGAGGCGTCCACTAAAACACTATGTCCTACGTGCAGTAAAATATGTGTAGTATTTAACGGCACAGCAAAAAAAATACTAATTGCGCAGCAAAAATAGCTAATTGACCAGCAACTCATGGTCAGCAAACTTTAAAGAGATCAAACTAAGTCGACGGAGCTCCGCTTCGCGGGGTTCCTATATTTGGTTGGGTTTAAAAAAAGAAACCTAACATAACCTAACACTTCCGAGACGGAATGCAGTGATTTGAGGCGTATAGATGCTCGTTATGCTATGCAATATTTGCTGACCAATTAGTATTTTTGCTGATCATTATATTTAATCCCGTAAAGTATTAGTACCTACACGTTATTTATATTAGTGAATATATTGACTAAAGAAATTATTGGCTGAAGAAAGAAACCCAATCACTGTTATATAATTTTTATTTCTATAAGGGATACTCTTTTGAATGTCATATCATACCCAAAGCGCCAAATATCAAAGCTACCGTCAGAAAAAACAAGTTGCCACCGTTGCGCGTTGTAAACAAGATCGACCCCATCTCAGATGACCTAAGAAAACGAATTATATTACTGTGCCCAATATTTACACGTAGAAGTGTAAGAAGGGATCGATTCCATTCTGACACGAGACCGCACACATCGAGTCAAATGCATCGATCTGTGTCAATTACTGGTGCTATTAATACCTGGTTCAAAATAGAACAATACCACCAATGTGTTTATTTAAAACATACTACTGTTCAACGGTCTTCACACGGTGCTAATTGTTTATAGAATACTAAATATAATTATATTTATTTGAAGATCATTGTGGATATTCAGATATAAATGTGAACTTGAGGTGCCATTGATGGCATAGAGTTTAATTGGTCAGTTTATCATTGAGGGCGTTTCGTTTCTATATTTGTTTGATTTTGACGTTAAGCGACCATGGTTTATCTTACTAATGCTTTGGAAATGATTATGCCCGCACCATCTTGTATGTAAGAGGATTCTATAATGATTGTTTAGGTCACCAATAACACAAAGAGTCTGTACAATCAAATATAGAGCAAACAAATTTCCTCAATCTATGAATAATCAATCAATCTATAATCGGCAGTACTTGTTGTATTAATTAAACTGCACGGATGGCGTAGTGGTTTAAGTGGTCGCCTCACCACTGGTTGCTGCGTCAAGTGTTGTGGGTTCGATCCCCACATGGTACAAATATTTGTGTGAACCATAAATAGTTGTTCCGTATCTGGGTGTTTTTTGTGTCACTAACAAAATCACTACGATGCAAAGCTAATTAACTTATCCGCTATAGCACGTTGATATTAATAATGATTTATTTATATAAACTTTAGCACAAAAATAACTGGACAATGGCGGTTTTAATACTACTAGCGGTCGCCTAGTGCTCGAAATTCGACCAAAGTTTGCCTTTAAGATATTGCTGATATATTATGTCATTATACAGGGTGTGTCGTAAATAGTGGTCCAGAGTAAAGGAGTCGATACACTGTATTCTTATGTATCACATACCGAAATTTTAAGCATTTTCAGTTAAGGGTCTCCTAACAAAAAATAAAAGTTCTTTTTTAAAATTTCTGCACCTTGCTTCACGAATTTGGCTGTTATTTCAACAAATATCAATCTTTTTTAATTCTGTTTTTTTATTATTACTCTTGAATATGTGTACTATCATATCCAAACCCTTTTTTATGTTTTAAAGTCAAAGGTACTTAAAGAAATTAATCTGTTTCCAATTTCAATACTCATCTTCAGCAAATCATATGACTTTAGGGGCATAAAAAAATGGTTAAAATTTCGGTATGTGATACATAAGAATACAGTGTATCGACTCCTTTACTCTGGACCACTATTTACGACACACCCTGTATATTGATATATGTAACCATAGTTACGCGCTTTGACTGCGTGTGTCAAAAGCATGGTTATGTGCGTGTAGTGTTTTTTCATTAATTTCATGTATTTCTAATGCATATTTTATATAAATATTAGGATTCGTCTTTTCTTCTCTGTATAAACTATAAGTGTGCGAAATTTCATACTCCTCCGTCCGCCCAATTTTCATAAAAAGGGATCTAAAGTTTTCGCTTCACGTATTAATATATAGATCATTATTATAAACCATATTTACTTATTTTGTAGGTAGTTCTTTATATCTTTTTGGTTTTTTTTTTCGATTATGAGGTTTCGGATTTTAATCCTAGAGCATGTGGCATTCCATGTCGCAGTACGGAATTGGACTTTACGCGTATGATTAAGTGCGGTATGTTTAATCATTAACATCCAATAATATCATACGATCCGTCCTTTATCTACTGTTAATTTTAGACCTGTATATTATAAATTTTCTGAATGATTAGGCTGAAGTGTAATACCCCTACAAACTCACATCTCCGTTTTGGTTCCGTAGAAGTGACTATCATATTATATAATATTTATCAGTAAAAAAAATTGGTTTTCTGTAAAGTCGGTTTACGGACGATAGTTTAACGTCACAACGTCATACAAGCCGATCGTGCCTTTCGCTCGCTCGTGTAGCGCTCTCGCTCCGATCGTAACGTTACAATGAGTGTAACTGGACAATGAGCGTAACGGGACAATGAGTCATCCTTTTTCGTGCGTGCAGCCGGCGTTCATCGATTTAATAGACGTTGTCACGTCAAAAAGTGGTCACAAACTACGTAACAGATTTTCGTAACAGTCTAACATTTTTACTGTCGTTCCTTTACGCGAATGATACACTAACACAATTAAACTAGTTTTTATCGAGCTTTGCCTCGTTCTTCTAATGTCTTTGCCTTGGTCCATGGGAAGCTACTAAAGTTAAGTAAAAAAAGTTAAAGCGTACAATATTTAAACGGTGCAATTTAAATTTTTAATATTAAATGCCAATGTCACTGCCTATCTCCGGCGCCGAATCGGCAATGTCACGATCATCACTTACTTAAACGCTTATTTATCAAAAACGTTGTAAGTAGGTATTCAATTACGGAATTTGTAAATGTAATACTATGAAACTCAACCTAATTCGAAATTCATAGGACCTATAAATATAATACGCTTTTCTATGATCAATATGTATGTTGAGATATATATCGGTTATAGCTTATAGGAGTTTAACACTCCATGGTGGTGTATTAAAGAAAAAATAGTATCGTGTACGAGTTGTGATTTTACGAGAGTAATAACAGCTTGCTAACTGATATTGTTAACCAAACAGCCAACACTTAGGGCAAGCCACCGGGGGTTATACGTTGGGTTGCCCAAGATACCGCTGGTAAGACGAAATAACTAAAGACCTGAAAGGCAAGTATGTCCGATTGGTCTTGCTTGGCACAACAAAATAGGAAGGAAATTTGTTGATGTTGGAGGCAAAGATCCACTTAGACTCGCTGAGACGTCGAAGTATTTTGTTTTATTCCTTATACTAGCTTTTGCGCGCGGCTTCGCCCGCGTTGTACCTACATCAATAAAAAGTAGCCTATGTCCTTCGCCAGGTTTTAAACTATATCTGTACCAAATTTCATCTAAATCGGTTGAGTGGTTTAGCCGTGAAAAGGTAACAGACAGACAGACAGATAGAAAGACAGAGTTACTTTCGAATTTATAATATTAGTAAGGAAGTAAGGATTATATTTGCGACAAGATGCCTTTTATTTTACCTGAAGTGATGTGATCTACTTTCATTTTAGTAATAATCGCACGGCACGAATATAGTTAGTGGATGAAATCGTCGTATTCGGTTATTGAGGCTATAAGATACACATTTTTCATCTATAGGTATACCATTCAAAGGTAGAAAATATTTAAGTAGTAAGGCTGTCAAACCTAGCAGCGATAGCCAAGTGAGAGACCGTTGGACTGCCACGCAGAGGTCTCAAGTTCGATCCCAAGGCGCAAGCGTTAAATAGTTAATTATCGATTGCTTAAACGTTGAAGGAAAACAGCAGAGGAAACCTGCGTGTCTGAGAGTTCTCCATAGTACTCTCGAAGATATGTGAAGTCTGCCAACCTGCACTGGGCGAGCGTGGTGGACTATGGCCTAACCCTTCTTACACTGAGAAGAAGCCTGTGCTCAGCAATGGGACATTACAGGCCTGATATTATTATAAGCCTATCTATGACAATATTCCACATGCATATACCTAAACGTCCGTTTTCTCTTAGTTTTGATTCACTTTAGGAAATTTTGTTATATCGAATGCAATATTTCTATAAGCGTGCATTACTAGAACAAGTGGGTAAGTCTTAGTAGGTTGAACGATGACGTCACCTATCACGTCACCTAGGTATGCACTCATTATAAATAAAGTGTCGCGAGGCGCTCAAGTAAAACTTTGTTAACATTGCAGGACAACAATCTTGTAGGATCGATAAAAATAATCCGACTACAACAAAAAATTACCATTGGTATAAATAAAGCATAAATAATATAATTCTATATAAAGTCGCGTTAAATTTGTCAGGTATCTACACGTACTACGCGTGTTGTATCGGATTGTGTGTGATGTAATATAGGGTCTGGGCTAGTGTGTATGGCGTAAACACACTAGCGTAAAACGTATATTACATTGATCAAGAATATGTTACATCCCATATATGCCAAACCTTTAAGGGTACAAGGTATTGTCACACAGTCAAGAGAATTGGAATTGAATTCGAGCTAACACGAGCTACCTTGTTGTGTTTTTTAGAATAATTTATTTCAAGGTTTTTCCTTAGCTCAGTTTAAATCGTATTTTTTATAACGAAGAATTCCAGAGCTTTTTTAATACAATAAACTGAATAATCCAAATCTTATTTACTTCCTGGAATTCGACGGAAAATTATCGTAAACAAATCTCAGAACGTCAGTCGTAAATTAAAAATCTCATCTTTTGTGAAGGCAGTGTTAGTCACGTCTTAGGCCGCGTGGTACAATGTCGATAGGGACCGTCTGCATTCTGTACTGAAATACAAATTTTCAAACAGACGTCAGTTACGTTAAATCAAAAAATGCTCATAAACTGAGCACCTATAGACGAGCATAAACAGCACATCAAGGTTGTCGTTCTTAAAAATCATTCTCGATTTTTTTATTAAAGCTTGCGTTAGAGTTCCGCCGACGGCGATATTTTTGAAATACCTATTGCATTTATAAAGATCAAACGGTTTAACAAACGGGCGTTCGTGTAAACACATCATACTCGTACGGCGAGCAGCGCGCGCGCCGCCGCCGCGCCGTAGTCGCCGCCCGCGCCGCTGCCGCGCCGCGCCGATCGCACCCAACACGCCATTATCTTCACGTAAACTAAAATACATCACACCACGCTCTCTACTCTCTGTAGTTTTATATCTTTGTGATGTGCTTTTTGTATGTCTAGCCTATTGTACAAATCATAATTCAAACTCATTATTTATTCCTTTCGTATAAACTGATCGATATAAAAATATAACGTACATGTATTATAATACTAGTAACTTGATGAAATATACGCCTTATTCAGGGACACACTGAATAAGACATGTAATCACAATGTTAGTATAATTTAAGGTAGCTTATGAATTGGGTCTTTCGTCGATTAACACCACGGGTTGTTCGCACCACGGTGTGAAACAGTGAATAATTTTTTTATACTGTTTTGATTTGCACCATGGTGCGAATCACCGAAGAACTATTTTTGACTTCGTCAATTCGAACCAATTATGATAGGTTTTGAATATTTAGGGAAGAGGCATTTTCTTCTTTATTTATAGAGCTTATTAGCTAATGCGAATATGAGCCGCCGCGCCGCAGTTATACAAACGAAAGATAACATTAACAAAATATTTTAACGTCTCAGTAATACCTATAGCGTATTGATTACAAAGACGACTTTATTCAAATAAGGATTAAATAAATACATATTTGTTTCATTAGCACCGATTTGTATTCTCAGCCACTGATTTCGGGGTAAAGCTTGTTGATCATATCAGCATTTACAGCACTAGGAACAAACTCAGAAAGAAGAAAAACCAAATATCGTTTATTTGCCACAAATACAGTACAAAAGCAAATATTTTACACTAACTTATACATGCAATCAGTGACAAATTCGAACGCACTCAGCATATACATAGATATATAGCTGTATTGTGGTCCATAGGAGCCCAGAATAGAACGCTAAGCGCTTTTCAGTGCGGTTCTTATTGCTGACCTATTATATAGGATCAAAAAACAACGTAGGAACGTAGAACAAGTAGTATTGTAAAACATTTGAATAAATTACCTAAATTACTAATACAGGCAGAATTGGAAAATCCAATATGATCAAATTTGAAAGAGCTCAACGTTCGGCATTAAAGGTAATGCTGAAAATACCCTTTCGCTTTCCAACTGACGAACTATATAATGAGCGTAAAGTCCTCAGAGTTTGGCAAATATTTATTCGTAGCTACACTCGCCATACACAAAAAGATTTTAGATCCAATGAGCATCCAGTCACGGTAATGTTATCTAACAGTACTCAATCTTCATACAAACGGTCGGAACGCGAGTCATACCTACGCGCCTCGAGGTCGGCAGACACTTGGTTCGCAACCAGTCGCGAATGCGCCGCCGCAGCGATAAACGGACAGTGCAATGGTTTTGTAAGCAGTATGCGTGCGACTTGTTAATTAATAAAGCTTTTCGTACGTTTCAGTCGAGGCGGAAATATTTTTCAGCCTCAATTATTTAAGGTTGTTTTTATTAAATCTACAAATCAAAAAACATAACATGATTTTTATTGAACATTTCCTATTTCATTTACAACAAATTACATTTTTTTAATACAAATATAATATTTACAATCACTAAACTAGAAAGAAACTGAAGTAGGTAGATGAAATTAAATTACTGTAGGTGGGCAGCCCTCTCGGACCGCTCGGCTGTAGGTAATTATTTTAAGGACAGAGCCAAGTTACAATACAGTTAGATAACATTACCGTGACCCAGTTCTCATTCCACGCCGTATCTATCGCGTCCAGATCCCCTCTATAAAAACTAATTTCATTAAACACCTTCCCACATTACTACTTCCTTATGGTTATAATATAGTATTGACTTCATCTAATATAGTTTTGATTTCACTATTGAGTCACTTGGATGAAATCAAAAATTTACCAACAAGTAAAATTAAACATAAAATTGAACCTTGATGAATGATTTGATGAATTTAATATCAAGCAACAGAGGACATCCTACTATGAAAACTATGTAAGTTATTTGCTATTTTTGTCTTACTTATTCTTACTTATTAGTTATAACTAGAGATGGAACGGATATCCGGTAACTATCCGGTATCCGGCCTATCCGGCGGCCTAAATACTATCCGGCCGAATACCGGATAACTAGCGTCTATCCGGCAGAATACCGGATTTAAAGAAAAATAATTTAGGTAATTAATTGGTTTATTTAGTTAGTATAATAATAATAATAATATTCTACCACATACACACAACACCATCTAGCCCAAACTAAGCAGGGCTTGTACTATGGGTATTAGACAATGGATAAACATACATATATTACTGTTTTCTTTTTTTTTGTAATTGCATACATATTAGACATAGAAACACCCAGACCAAGACAAGCATCCATGTTCATGCACACAAATGTTTGACTTGTGCGGGAATCGAACCCGCGACCTCAGGCGTGGGAGTCGGTTACACGAACCACTACGCCATCGAGGCCGACGAGTATCACTTAAGAAAATATACAATTACAAATCAAACGATAATTCTACAACTTAGAAAATGAATTAGTACCTACTCATACTGCACTAAGGGCAAATTATGGTGAATGAATATTAATTTCTCTGCATTAAGAGGTAGCAAGTGGTTCCGCTTGTCTTCGTAAATAAGGCCTAAAGCCTCAGAAAAAAGTCTTTCGCTGTATACACTGCTGCAAGGTGCTGAAAGATAAATTATGGCAAACTTTGTAAAATTTTTGTTGCTCGGGTAAATTTTGCTCTTTTTGAATCGTCAGCAGTTTTCTTGAACTAAAACTGAGTGATTCAAGTGTGCCACAATTCGTCTTCCAGTAGCAATCATTGTTGTTACTTCAGCCTAGACTTTGAGCGACTCATTTATAACTCTTTGAAGCGTAGGTATGTATGAAACTTCTAGCAGAATCGTACTCAGCCAAACGAACACCCTTCACCATGTTAGCGCCTCTACATGAATGAGTAATGCACCAAACGGCAACGTACCGCCGGATATTCGGCGGCCGAATATCCGGCTATCCGGCTACAAAGATGGCCGAATATCCGGTATCCGATATCCGGCTATACCGCTATCCGTGTCATCTCTAGTTATAACATTGTTATATTTAGAATTATTATTTCTTTTTTGTTAATTTCTGCTTATCGAGCCGGTGCACGATATAGGTACCTTTATTAAATGTTAAATTACTCATAGATTAAGCCTTAAGGTTAAGGTTTTAAGTCTCGGCGATACAAGCCTTGAGCTTAGTGTTAATACCATAGGTAACAAGATTTATTGTCAAATCTGTTCAAAATCGGGCAGGCTCGGTATGTCATGATCTCAGCCAAAAGATCGGTTAGGTATATCTATAACAGTAAATGGAGCGAAATTAATTTATTTCTCTCTTGATAAGACCGATGAATCATAAAATTGCAGTTCACCTGTATCCATTAAATCACTATCTTATCGCACTCTTTGTTATAAAACGTGTGCCTATTTTAAGATCACATTACTGGCTCTTATTACACTGCATAGAGAACGTATGAATCCAGCTTTATTCATTGTTCTTTGTAAACAACTTTAAGTAAAAGAACACCATCGAAAAAGCGCAATGATGATATACGTGATGCACTTAAAAATCTAATCATTGAAAAGTTAATAAGTGCTTTGTATGGTAGCGTTTATTTATACTTATTTTCATTAAATAAACGACGATTTCTGCACGAGTATTAATCTCTCTTTCGCGGTGACTTTATAAACTTAACACATACATCCAGATTCATATCAACATAGGTCAGAGATACGAGTAGATCAGTTTATTATGTCTTTGAGATAATTAGAATTACAGGTTAATCTTACGAGGGTATAAATAAATAAATAATAATAATATTATATCACATACACACAACATCATCAAGCCCAAAACTAAGCACAGCTTGTACTATGGTTACTTGACAATGGATAAACATACATATTTATATTATTTTTTTGTAAATACGTACATATTATACATAGAAACACCCAGGCCAAGACAAACATCCATGTCCATGCACACAAATGTTTGACTTGTGCGGCAATCGAACCCACGTCCTCAGGAGTGGCAGTGAACCAAAATAATAATTGTCTGTCTTAGATATGTAGATAAGGTTCGTAAATTTTGGAGACAAGGGTTCCTTTACATGTGTATTCGAAGTCTGGAGGATATAATGACATTATGCTCGTATTGCTTTCTTTCGAGTTCAGAGCTTTGCGATCGAATGAATAATTATAATGTAAAAATTTACTTATGTAATCACTTGACCTATTAATTTAACAGATCTATACATATAAATAAAATTGAAGTGTCTGTTTGTAATGTCAAAATAACAGCTTTTTATCTGATGCATATGAAAGTACCTGTATAACGTACGTATGCGAAAACATATATTTTTTTATTTTTGTCTGTCTGTCTGTCTGTTCCGAAACGGCTGAACCGATTTTGACGGGACTTTCACTGGCAGATAGCTGATGTTATAAGGAGTAACTTAGGCTACATTGATTTTAGAAAAAAAATAGGGTTCCGCGGAGACAAACACTTTTTAAAATCTACGCGGACGAAATCGCAGGTAACAGCTAGTTTTTAATATAAGTTGGGTAAAGACGAAAATGCAGCAATGTTCTCATGCAGCAAGCGATAAAGTCGGCCTTTGTTGATCCTACAGCGCCACCTTAAGTACTAAACTAGCCTGAGATTACCACTCACAGAGAAACAATATTGTTTAACCCTAATTTTCTTTTGGTGGAAGCTTCTAAAAGAGAAAGGAGACTTCTAAAGCTGGGCCTGCTTCAGCGTAGTACTGAGATACATACATACGTGACTTAAAAAGGCGGCTTATGTGTCTTATATTTTAACAAACTAAAATATTTAAATACCTTGAAGTCTAAAGTCTAAAGTAAAGTCTCCATGCATGTAATGATGTTCCTACAAGAGATTTAACGGCAGAGAGTACTTATGGATAAGAGAGGATGTTTTTCTAATGCAGCTATTAGAGAAACTAGGACTAGCGTTTGAGCAGTTATCCTTGCCATAATTATTTGCATACACTTACCCAAAGATTTACAGTCTAATCACAATACTGACTGAATTCATGCGTACTCCTATTATAAGGACTTATGAAGGACCATGTAACATACAACCAACAACAAATACGTCGCAATTGCTGTTGGCAAAATCTGAGTGGAAATAATGATGATGTTTTATTTTACTGTAGGTGCAGTATGAATCGGTATATTTATGTAGGCATCATACATACATACATACTACTTATTTTATGTCTACCGTAGGACCAGCACACATTAAAAACTAAATCCGCGAACAAAGAAGAAAATCAGTAAATTCCAAATGCGAAAATAAAATCGCACCAAAGACGACATTCAAACTGTACTTTGGCGTCGTCTGTTGCAAGATACACGTTTTGATTCAGTCGTAAAGCGTATCGTAACACAATAATACCAAGATCGGATCACGTAAACGACTTTATATCCTTCTCTGTTCATGCGGAGCGATCTTTAAAGTGTATGAGCTCCACGGTACGACTGGTGCAGGCAACCATTGCACATGTTACCACAGCTTTTACGAGCGTCGTAAGGGAGTGTTGGAGTTTCTCAGAAACGGGCCGATGCGCACATGGGAGGCAATAAATTGTCGATTATCCGGCCTGCTTCGGCCTCGGCTATTTATTAGCCTACTATGTACATCGCGCCTTATATTTGGTGCTATATTGGCAACTGAGATTTCAAGTCATGGAACGTTTTTGATTGCCCGTCGCGGTGTTAAAATGGTGCGAATGAATGGCTTTGCGTTTGTGGAGTGTGTTTACAAAGTTGTTGTGAATGGAGACTATACAAGGAACTAGCTATGCCCCGTGGCTTTACCAGTGTTAAATGGTATTTGGGTATAGTTAAAGCTACGTCCCCCTGTTTTATAAATATTCTAAACGGCTAACTATATTTAGTATATACGATTGTATATACTAATTTATCGTTATGATTATAACGGCAAACAGCGTATAGATGTCATCACCAAAGATAATCACATGCGAGTGAGTGGTAACCAACTCTGCGCATTAAAGAAGTACTCTGGCAACTTTACTCACCGCAGGCTCACACACGAGGTTGTTTAGCTGCTATCTACTGTAAGAGATACAGTTAAAAAGGAGCAAAAAAATACTTATACTTCTTTTCGTTTAGAATCGTAACTTAACCCATTCGCTGTCCCGTGATAGACACAATAGAAAATCTATTCTTATGTATCATATGTGATTCATCGGACAGGGAACCTGTTAATATTTATTTATGTGAATGTGAGTTTGTTTGTTTGTTACGCTTTCATGCCTTAACACGTATAAAAGGACATAACGTACCTTTCATCCAGAAAAAGTATCTACTGTTACTAGCATAACAATACCTAGCCTATATTTATGCGAGCGAAGCCGCTTGCATAAACTAGTAGATTATGATTTGGATTCTCTTTCTTTTCTTTCCTACTCTAATTACGTCTATCGTGTCTACGTTTATTGCTTACTTGTAAATTAATAGATAGCAGCATAGCTTGTAAGTTAATGTATAAGGCAATGGTCTTGAGATCAAGAGGCTAGGTCAATCTGTGTTCAATGCTTGCTTTAGTGACTTAAATATACTCTTAACTTAGGTATTTGTAGATGGAGGAGCTAACAAAAATATTAGTACCTGATATAATCAATAATGTAAATGATGTATTCAAGCGGTCACTTTCTGGGAGATGTCAAATAAATAGAACACGTTTCTTAACAATGGAAAGTAAACTAATATAATACTTTCATCAAGACTGCATTATAATAATCTTATGCTTTGACTAGGGTTCCTAAATTTGCTGAAGTTATATTTTCATTAATATACTATTAGCTTAGTGATAGGCCTTTTAATTTCCACGCAGGGTTCTCAAGTTCGATCAATCCCAAGGTGCGCATCTTTCACTTTTCGATGCTATGTACTTACATATTAAATAGTTCATTACCGCTTGCTTTAACGGTAAATTGAAATACCGTGAGAAATCCAACATATCTGAGAGTCCTCTATAAAGATTTTTATGATATGTGAAGACTGACGACCTGCACTGGGCTAGTGGACTATAGCATAATCCTTCCCATCCTAACTAATATTATAAATGCGAAATTGAGTTTGTTTGTTTGTTACGCTTTCACGCCTTAACTACTCAACCGATCAACATGAAATTTTGCATACACGTTCTCAGGGGTACAGAATAGGACATAGGGTACTTTTCATCCAGAAAAAATAACTGTTGCAAACCTAACCTACATTTACGCGAGCGAAGCCGCGGGTGAAATCTAGTATTAAAATAAGACAACAAAATGCCTGTACTGTTACTGCAGTTTATATTAAATGGCCTGTTTATATAATAATAAGTAAATCAATATATCATGAAGTTCTACGTAACATATCATAGCATTTTAAAATAACAGTTTCGTTAAAATATACAAACGCTGTATTTAAAATATATTTAAACGTACGTATTAAAGGTGTTTCAATAAATTATACATTAATATACTTATTAATTTTAGAAATGCTAATGAAATGTCAATTCCTTTAGCCTACTTCGCAGTTTTGTGTTGTAAATCTACAGTGAATACAGCCGCCAAACATCCTTAAGAAAGCGATGTATTATCAGATCTGTTACCTTTGCTAGAAGTGGTTTTATAGTAATAGCAACGCATTAGTAAAGTCTACACATAATGTAGCAAACATCCATAGGTTAAGGTTTGCATGGATGGCGTAGTGGACTAAACGGTCGTCTCACCACTGATGCCGCGCCGAGTGTTGTGGGCTAAAACTATGGTTGCCAACCGTACTTTATAATAAAGTATTGTATGTTATTTGGGGTAAACTTACTTTTGTAGGAAAATAAAGTACGTGAAATTACTTTATTTTACCTATGTCAACTTTTACGGGTTTTATTCATAGTTTTCTTAAAGCAACGCTATAGAGGTTCCCTAAACTGAATAAAACAATTGTTTATCTATCTTAATATAGGCATAATTATATTGTAAAGATATGGTTAGGGCGTTCCGAGAAACAAAAAAAATTTAGATGTTACTAACATCAACAATAATATGGTAACAAAACAGCAGGTTAAATAAATAATACTTTATATTCAGATCTTGTACTTTATTTTTTTACCTCAGATAGTAAATGTAGGTAACTCTATTTGTTTAAAATAAAAGTGGCAACCCTAGCTAAAACCCCACACGGGTCAAACATTTGTGTGATCCACAAATGGGTAACTGTAAGTGCAGTGAGCAGTTGATGCAAATAAATAAATAAATAAATAAATGGTTGTACCGAGTCAGGATGTACTTTGTGTCCGTTGTTTAAATGTCTGTAAAGTCCCTCGCGATACAGGTATTATTCCTAGTGGGAGCGCTGTCCTTTTTAAACAACAAAAGATCAACAAGGTAACTGCTTACCATTAAGCGGCTCGAATCCTGGATTCGTGAACATTTGTGAACTCTATAGTATATGAAAACTAGCAGCAGCCTTGAATACGCATATGTAAACCATGGCTGCGTCATTTTATGCGATGATGCAGTGGTGACGCACACAAGCTATATAAAAATATTAATAAAACCTGACTGTTGCACGTACAATGACTATAATATATCGTGTCTATACTAGTATTACAAAAGCTAAAGATTTGTTTGACCGCGCTAATGAAAGTACAATGTGAAAAAATTTAAAGTTACGCATTTCAGCTCAGTTTACCGAGGAAAGTTAAAGGTTTTATAATATCACGCTCGTATGAAGGTATCCCAAATGAAGGTAACCGTCATTTAAGGCGTATCAACTTATTGAGTCGCAACAGCACATCTCTCTGTGTCCTTACATTTATTTATTTACTTCAAATAGAACGACTTGCGCCAATTACACTATTCAATAATATTTCGACTGCCTCGATGACGTTAGTGTAACCGACTGCCACGCCTGAGGTCGCGGGTTCGATTCCCGCACAAGTCAAACATTTGTGTGCATGAACATTGATGTTTGTCTTGGTCTGGGTGTTTCTATGTATAATATGTAAATATTTACAAAAAGAAGTATATATGTGTGTTTATCCATTGTCTAGTACCCATAGTACAAGCTCTGCTTAGTTTGGGCTAGATGGTGTTGTGTGTATGTGATAGAATATTATTATTATTATATAATATATAAATTTAAAATTTAGCATTCACGCATTCTGCTGACAGTAACTCATACATTCTAATAATAATACTTTCCATTCATCCGCAAAAATATCAACTTCTGGGTTAAAGTACATACATAATATACTCGTACTTACAAAAAATACCGCAAACTTTAATGGAATAATTACCTATGACCAAATACTATTTTTATATCCCACACATTGGCCGACACGCAATAACAAATACGAAGGCGTGACTACTATTGAAAATAAACTTTATTATTCAACTTATTTTATTGTTTAATAAGATATACACTGAGCTATTCATGCCATCAATAAAATATTTCTGTTCTATTAATAAGCTAAGTTAAACATACGGCATATTAAAATATACTACGTGTTATTAAAGTATTTCAGATAGTATAAATCTCTATAAAATTTTCTTCTAAAATGTATTTTCGGCTATATATATATTTTAACTAGGTCTAACTACTCCCTGACTGACTAAGAAAGTTTATAAGGCTAGAGTGAATGGAACAGTCGCAAGTGGAAAACCTAGGCGAACGTTTCTCGAACAGATCGGAGGCGTTCTGGACAAAGGCCAGGTTAAGAGCTCCTTGAACCGACGGGCGTGTATGAGGAATGTGATGAAAGTGAATGAAGCCAGAGAAGTGTGTCAGGATCGTAGCAAATGGAAATCCGTAGTCTCTGCCTACCCCTCTGGGAAACAGGCGTGAATCTATGTATGTATGTAACGACTCCCACATAAAATTTCGCAATTTTAATGATAAATGTACAAAATGTTTCATTTTTAATGGCGTAATATCCTTAATTAGATAGACTATTACGCAAAATCATTCCAGTACAGCCATTTTCAACAACATCATAAAATATCTATGATATAGATTAAATTAAAGTATTAAAAGGTTCGATTGAGATTGTAACAAACAAAAAATATAAAATTAACTGACGAAATCGTGCTGTTACAAACAGAGAATACTTGTATGTATAATGGAAACGCGACCTACGGCTACGAGCACCGGCTTACCAAATATCACCAGGAGAACATGACCGTATAGGAATTGTTTCGACCGATGAAACTGCGCACATTGAAAGTGAAAGTCTGTGAAGTCACTCTGCGCATTCCAGTTCACACCCGACACGTCATAAAATAATCTTTTTTTAGATTCTATTTTTTTCATTCATTATAATTTTTATAGTCATTAAAAACTGCTGCCTTTATCATTAAGTACCTTTAACTGAAAAACTAGACTCAATGTTATTATTTATATATGCTTGATGTTAATAACTTTATATGGATTTGTTTATAATGCTTTCTGTTTTATGTAAACTAGCTCTAAATAAATATGTAATATTTTGCAGCTATGGCTGTAAAAGACTTAATGAATGTACACTTAATTTGCAATTAAATGATTTGAATTTCAATGCAGCATCTCTTTAACCGTTACACTTTTCATACAAAATGTTCAGTAGTACAATCCCAAACAATATAAACACAATAATACCTCTATACACCTTAGAGTCAGCAACCTGTAAGTATTATGTATAGATAGATTGTTTTCAAATGTCTAGTGCAAACTCTTTGAAGAGTGCGATTTACTTCACCCATAATAAATCAAAGATAAGTGCTGGATTTGTTTAAAAAACGACAGTGATTAAATGTGATATTGACGAAGTTAAACTTTTATTTTATTGTTTTATTTTGTTGTATATTTAGTTGTCAAGTAAAAACACCTTGCGTCGATTGAGAACTTAGCATAAGAGATATGAAGAATAAGCTATTGCTACTATTCGTTTATGATAAAACGTGCAGGGAATCACTATAAGGATATCACAAATGTAAGGTCAGTTACTAGTGTATGTGCCGCCAAGCTATCTACTATAGACGCTGAAACGCACGATTATCATACGAATAAAATCGAATGTATTATTTGATATGCGAATGAATGTGACCGTAATAACCAGTTACAGTGAAACTTCTTTTTCTTTTTAAAAAAGACAACTTCCGTCCTAGTTAAATAATTCCTGTGTCTGTGGAGACTTTACAAACATACAAAGAACAACCAGACTTGGAGCAACCATTTGTGGATCACACAAAGTTTTCTCTCGTGCGGGATTTGAACCCACAACACTTGGCGCAATCGCAGTGGCGAGGTGACCATTTAACACTACGTCATCCGTGCAATCGAATCTGTATACTTTGTGAATGCGTATCGTGCAGTATATGGTGTGTATTTTCTGGATCTATAAACTTTGGTGATTAAATATAATGACCACCAAAAATAGTAATTGCGCAGCAAAATATGCTTACTAAAATATATCATAACGAGCACCTATACGCCTCAAATGACTCCATTCCGTCTCGGAAGGGTTAGGTTATGTTAGATTCATTCTTAAGAGGATACACTGAAAAAATGCACCAGCTTTCATCGAGTAGTATAGGACTATGAGAAGACTAAGAATTATAAAAATAAGAAGAATATTGTGATTTTGGCTCGATCATAATTATTTTCGAAAACTCCTCTGAAAAATTACTATTTTTGAAATTACAAGGAAGTTACACTATCATTATGCTTAGGAACTACTCAAATATATTCGTAACATCAATATTAGTAATTTGCTAGCTCATTATTTCCATAATTAAAACCAATAACTTTTAAATAATATTTTAAGATTTTAACAAACAATTTCTAAGCGCTCTCGATCATTGCGGGCGCATCGCAATTGTAGACCATATGACCGCTCTTTAACGATTGATACACAATGAGTGTCAATGAGTACCTACATACAGTTCTAAACGATAATTCGCGGTGTCCCCTTAAACCCACCCAAAAATAGGAGTTCCGCAAAGCCGGGCTCCGTCGACTTATTTTGATCTCTTTAAATATATTTTGCTGTGCAATTTGGTGATCAATTACTATTTTTGATTGTTATATTTTACTATATCTGGTAATAAGTTAAACATAAGCCTATACTTTGTGTACCTGCTATCGCTGTAAGTCGCGCTTAGAATTATTTATAGTGAAAATATGGTACGCTCGAATAACCTAGATCAGAAGCAATTTCCGTCGCATTTGACCAAATATGTTTTTTATTACGGTAAACAACGATTACTTTTCAATTAACTTGTCTACAGAGTAATCTAGACTGTCTCGTGGGGCATTTGTGATTAATTCTTGATTTAACCAGTGCTGAGCGGTTGCACAAAGAAATTCCTAAATGTCCACAAATTAATAATAACTTCTAAAGTTATAAAACTTGTTATATACGAATAAACTTTGCTTTTGCCATTTTTACTGATTTAATTTACTAAATTTGTAACAATACTTGTGCTATGAATATATATTTGTTGAAATACATTAAAAACGAAAACATACACAATTTAAGTAAGCAGAAGAAAAGCTGCGTTAAAAAGCAAGCGCGGTACATTATTTAAACATAACTAGACTGTAATTTACTTGTCGATTATTAAATGAATCAATTTCTTGACAATATGTTATTGTTATGTCAATGTTCGAAACTCAACTTTAACAATGGAAACGCCAATCGATAGAGCGTCGCGAGCGCGGGAAAGCTGGCGATCTCTTATTTTAGCTTAAGTCCTAGTACACCGACGTCCTAGCGCGACAAAATTATCAATACTCGCGGTCGCAGGGCGCAGGCACCTTTCAGTTACAGCTGGTATTGATTTATTATAACGATACGGAGCTAGTACACCAGGACATAAGCTAGCTAGGAGATGTTTCATGTTGATAATGCAAATGTGTGCATTGATTTACATTGAAGTACACAGACAGACATAGGGAGAGGGTGAGTGCACAATGTAAAGATGTACACACATGTGTAGCCACCGTATGCACGAGATACGATGAAACTACTATGACGACACAGTCAATGGAACGTAACTTATTTTTATGCCAGTGCTCGTGGCGGGTGGCTGTTTTTCAGGGAAATGCATTTCTTATGATTACGGTTTTAGGTCGCGGTATACAAAGTTTGTTGTTATTGAAAACTAATTTATTGTAACGTTATAAAAGGTGTTTTGGCGATTGCAAGGGTTAATAATTATTATGTTATAGTTGTAATGTGATAAATAACTATCTAGGAATTTATTTATTGAATTTACGGCTCAGTGAAATATTTATAATAAATATCATACATATTAGTATGCATTCTGAAGTGTTAAGTCGTGCTTCGGTCCATGTTTTAAAAATATTAATGCTGATTAAAATATTATTCGGTATTTTTGAACGGTGTCTAATGTTTAAAAACATATTTGTCTTAACCCAAATAATTATAATTTCGAGGGCTGCTCTTTAAATTCTAAATAATTGTAAAGAACAGATCTACTTTGTGGATAAATTATGTAAGTAATAATGCATTTAAACAATATAATAGGAGTTTAAATATGAAGTTTCCGCGTTTTATTAAGAAAATCGATAACGTTGTGGTTTTCATCATTAATTCGTTAACTATTTCATCAATATTCTTTTAATTTCTAATTCGAATTGGATGTTTTTTTTCGTGTATATTTGCTTGTATTTAGGCTAATGTGGTTTGTCATAGATTAACTAAAACAGGAACCACCATGTAATTATGGCAAATTCAAACAACGAATACGGGCGGGCACTTGGCGATATAAGTATATAACTTTATATACAAATTGTATTACAGGTTATTGATATTTAGTATTAATAATACATGTTATTAATAATTTATATAAAAAGTCTATTCTCGAAATATAAATTAATTTTAAAATAGCTATTGCATTTTGTATGTACATAAATAAGGAAGTTAGATGTAGGACATCAACGGCAATTTCATAGTTAAAGACCAAATATTAATAATGAATTAGTTAGTGTCAGATAAAATACAAAGGTACTTATTGGCACATATATAATACTTATTGGTATTTTTTTGGTTTGGTTAGTATTTTTTTAAGAGCAGCGATAGCTCGGTGGGGATACCAACAAAATGTAATGCAGAAGGTCTCGGGTTTGAACCCACGTCCCGCACGTCTGACTTTCGGAAGTTATATGACTTTTCGAAATTAAGTGCGTATTGATTGACAATTATCGACTGCTCCGTGCCTCGGAGAGCACGTTAAGCCGTTAGTCCCGGCTGCCTTGAACATCTATGGCAGTCGTTATTGGGAGAGTGTCGACACAAAAGATCCCACTGGGTCGAAGTGTCGCCGGTCTGCACTGACTGACCCCCACATAAGATAAGATAAGATATTGGTAATTTAGACATATGTACATAATTTGAGTGTATTCTACCTTGATACATAATTATTAAAATGTTTTGAGTCCGCGATAAAGAAATGCTGTACATAAGTGTTCTCAAGTTATACAGCAAGGTTAGATGATTTGAATACATAATGATTTGTGATATTGATAAAATGAATACGATAATATATTATACCTATATAAATATATAAAGCTGGGGTGGGTTGAAAATGAATACTTATTAAATTATTTAACATTAACTGCCTCGTAGGCACAGCGGTAGTGGATACGATTGCTGCGTGTGGGGTCTCAAGTTCGATTTCAGAGTCGCGCATTATGAGGAGGAAATTCTCAGTAGTTTCTAGAGTCTGGATATATGTACGGTGAACGTCATTAACCTGGCTACCTAGGGACTACTTGGGACTTACAAACATAGCTGGCAAAATGTTTGTTTAAGCACCTTGCCATATGGCGAGTAGCAGTACTGCGCCAAGTGTTGCGCGTTCGATACCCACACGGGACAAAATATTGTGTGATCCACAAATAGTCGTTTCGATTCTGGGTGTTCGTTATGAATGTTGTTTGAATGTTTGTAAACGCTTTACAAACATTCCAATAACAGACGACACAGGAATTATTTCTAGTATGGCAGATGTAGGTAGCTATTTAAAAATAAAAATTACGCTTTTTACAAAGACTACTCGGTAAAGACGTAATTTTAAAAAGACAGATTTTTACTTACACATCTTGGACCGATTTCTAAGGGCTCGAACCGGCAACAATGGGCAAAAGATAACCAGATCACAACACCAAACCTACGTTGCCTCTTCTCGCAGTCGATAAGTATACAGGTTTTTATTTTCTTTATTTATTTGGAATAACAAACAATTACACAGTAGGTAATATATAATATATGAAGTAATCTTAAACTAACAACTGCGTAATCGACTACGTTATTCACAGAATACAAAATTTAGTCGTATTATTTCAGTAAACACTCAAAGAGATCACTTGACCCAGTGACGTAATCAAGGGGTACCGTGGAGAGCCGTGTCGACACCAAGCCTCGAAATCTCAAGTGGCCCGCTTGAGGGATCGTTCCTGATTTAGTACGTGATAAATAATCTCAACGCGTGTGGCGTAGTTTGTAATTTTACCTACGTTCGGTTACTCGACCTTATCTATATATTAATACGTGAAGCGAAAACTTTGGATCCCTTTTTACGAAAATTGGGCGGACGGAGGAGTATGAAATTTCGCACACTTATAGTTTATACAGAGAAGAAGTGACGAATGCTAATATTTTTATAAAATATGCATTAGAAATACATTAAATTAATGAAAAAACCCTACACGCACACATCTATGCATTTGACACACGCAGTCGAAGCGCGTAACTATGGTTACATATATCAATATATAATGACATATATATCAGCAATATCTTACAGGCAAATTGGTCGAATTTCGAGCACTAGGCGACCACTAGTTATACTAAATACGCAAATTCAAGCCTGTATATTTGAAAGGTTAGACTGAGGTGTACCCTATTAATATTATAAATGCAAATAATAATAATATTCTACCAATACACACAACATCATCTAGCTCAAACTAAGCAGAGCTTGTAGTATGGGACTAGACAATGGATAAACATACATATATACTTTTATTTTTGGTAAATACATATTATACATAGAAACACCCAGACCAAGACAAACACCCATGTTCATGCACACAAATGTTTGCCTTGTACGGGAATCGAACCCGCGACCTCAGAAGTGGCAGTCGTTTACACTAACCACTACGCCATCAAGGCCGAGTTTGTTTTTTTATTTGTTACGGTTTCATGCCTCATCCTACTTGACTGACCGATCATTATGTCATTTCGCATACACATTGTTAGGGGTACATACAGAAAAGCATATAGGAAACTGTTCATCCAGAACAAAGTACTGTTACCGACAATTACCGTAATTTTCGACCACTCGGTCGAAATTTATTGACAACTAGATAAATGCGACCGAAGTCGTGGCCAAATTTTGGCTGTTAATAATGTTGATATATAGAGCAGCGATAGCTCAGTTGGGAGACCAGCAGACTGCAATGCAGAGGGTCTCGCATTCGGTCTGCAGAGGGTTCGAACCCACGTCGCGCACCTGTGACTTTCGGAAGTTATATGACTTTTCGAAATTATGTGCGTATTGATCGACAATTATCGCCTGCTCCGTGCCTCGGAGAGCACGTTAAGCCGTTGGTCCCGGCTGCCATGAACATCTATGGCAGTCGTTATTGGGAGAGTGTCGACACAAAAGATGCCACTGGGTCGAAGTGTCGCCGGTCTGCACTGACTGGCCTCCACATAAGATAAGATAATGTTGATATATGATTTAACAGCTGTGCTATTCTACTAAAAACAAAGATTTACATCAAGTACGATGAGCCCTCACTGTACGTAGATCGCATAACACCACTGTGTGTGTGGACACTTCCACACTGAGAAAATAGATTTCAACATGAGTTAGCGATGAAATAGTTTCGTTTTACGTTTGAAGCAGGTGAGAAACGGCAATGAATTGCTGTAAATCTTAGAGTTCGAAAAATGGTATCACGTGACCTTGAGGTCAGAGGTCAAAGGTCATAGATATTTCGAGGTATATCGACTATGCTGAGTAGAATGGCGTTGACCGCAAGTCTTACGGTCTCTCTAGCTCTAACGGTTCTTGAATTGAAAATTGTATAACAGACAGACGGACAGACGGACAAAGCTGTTGTGTAAGAGTTTTTCGAACTCTAAAAGGAATTGTGGGGCCGTAAATAGAGAGTAAAGTGCATCTATGATTTAAAATATATAGGCTAGAAGACTAGTCTCGAACTCGATTGTCTCTTCGCCAGAAACCATAGTTAGTTAGTTAGTTGGACATGTGTTATCCGCACTTAGCCCCACAATTGGGCCATTGTGCGTAAGTAACCGACGCGAAATGCCAGTAACCATAGTAACCGACTGTTATTGCCATGGTTACTGTAGAACCGAGTTGGATCTGAGTTTGGTAGTGAGTTTTAACAAAAGTCTTGTCATAAACTTTTCTATTGCTGAGTAGTGGGTTCAAATCTGGATACTATAAAGGTTACGCCATAGGCCACAGCGCTGCATAGCGCAGGTTGGCAGGTTTTAGAAATTTTCGTGATCATTATGGAGAGCCTTTATACAGGTTATCCGGTAATTAATGGATAACCTTGAAATGTCTTATAGTAGAACTGATAGCCGTTCAGAAAAAAATGAAAAGAATCTATCCTAACTACTACCTGAGATATGATTTTTTTTAATTACCATATTTAACTTTCTTGTACACTACGACCATAACCCAATGAATGAATTCCAGTTTAAACGCGCTAATCTCAGGAACTACTGGTCCGAATTGAAAAATTATTTTAGTGTTGGATAGCCTATTTATCGAGGAAGGCTATAGGCTATATAACATCACGCTACGACCCACGGGGGCGGCGCAATAATCATAAACGCGGGTGAAACCGCGGGCACATCTAGTTGTTTTATAAGTCCGGCGTAAGATATTTTTGTTTTTTTATAGACAATTCCCACATTAGGTTTATATCCTGTGCGGCATTTGCAGATCACACAACTTTTTGTTTAGTGTAGGGATCATCCCACAACTCGGCGCATTGGTAATCCACTACGCAAGCTTTGCAGTCTAATTTTTGTATTAAAAGATTATCCATGTGTAACGAAGTAGGACTTGTCTATTTACAAGACGAAGCAGTGTCTATATAACTATCTCCTAGGCTGAAGACTTAAAATTCTCTAAATATTAAGATTGACGTATTTTAAATATGTCTTGATAGTAGTTTAATCTCTTTTCGTTGTTAATACCACGGACCTAATTAGTATGATGAGATCGGCAAATAATATTGTTCTAATAGCACGCGAATTAAAATTTTGACAAAGTATTTAAATGCCTACAGCAAGATAAAGAATAAAGCATTTTTGTAATACGGACTCCAATTTTAAATAGACATGTATTCAAGTCAATAACATAATTAATTAAGTGAACGTTTTATAAGTTATAACAGAATAAGTTCTACGTGTCGAATTAATTACAAATTTTTAAATATGATTAAATTTTCGTTTCGCTTACAGCCATGCCACGCAAAACTTGGTTTTTAATTTTCTATAAGTACATAACATTCGCGTAAACCTAAGATACCTATATAAGATAATACGTGATATTATAACCTTCTAAATATTGACAAACAATGCAAGACGTGAGCAGAGGCCCTACCACCATCTCTCAAAGCATTGTCTTTGCTTACACCAGAATGATACAAATCATAATGAGCTGTCTTTTTCTTCTTTTTGATGGTGATAAAGCTCCAGTTTTTATAATATTGTCAAGGTATGAGAAAGTAAATTAACGAGAGGTGGGACAAAATGGCATCATTTCCGTGATTCAGTCTGCTGGAGAAGGAGCAGAGCCAGCGATAAAAAGGAATGTCGGCGAGGCACTGTAGTATCAGCATAATACTTATAGACCTACTGTCTACGTCCAAAAACCTGACTTGCATTAGTAAAATGCAAAATTATGAATATATAATATATCCTAACTAATATTATAAATGCGTGATTATTTGTTTCCTTGTTACGTTTTGACACATTATCTACACGACCGATTATCATGAAATTTCGTATACACGTTGTCGCATTCATCATATCATTCCTGAAGGAAACTAGTAAAAATGAAATATACGCTTCTAGTAAATCTAGTTTATAATAGAATATTAAACATTGTTAGGTACTAAAGTTAGTAACTTAACATATCTAATAAGTAAGTATTGTGATGGTTGTAGAGATTGACAGTCTTAACGCTTTCCTGTAAACTAGGAGGGATCTCTATCTCAAAGGAGAGTCTTCGGCTATAATTTATATATAGTTTAAAATTCAATCTATAATATTATACCTTCAATGTGATCTGTTGAGCTCATCCAAGACGTGTAAGTGAGTATAAAGAAAATAGAGAGAACGTGATAGATTTATAGCCAGTCCCACAACTATCAAGTAAAAGTTATCCGAAAGATAAATCGCATGCTGTCTCACTCTTGTTAGGTTCAAGAAGAGAGATGGCGAGACTTTTATCTTATAGATAAATGCTGTTTGGAGGTGGTGGGACAAGCCCTTAATATTTTAAAAGTGATATTGGGTCTTACTTTATTCTGCAACCCTATTGCTACTTAGTATTATCTAGTTTGTGCCCTATCGTTAACAAATTACAAGATTTATAGTAATCGCTGGTTGCTATGTTAGTGATATATAAAAACCGTCCGCGTTCATTTAAATAGTTAAGATTTTGGAACAGGGTATTTAAACTTTTCAGTGTATTTAATCTTTGCATAGTATTTTAACTCTGAGGATATATATCCAATACACCAGGGGTAGGTATCATCGCGCATTGTTAGAGGAAATGTATAAAACGAAAGAAATATAAAAGGTCAAGTGTATTAGACGCCGGACAAGCTCAAAACCTCACAAGACGAAAAGCAGTAACAGTGTCAATATTTTTACCTGTTTTCTGTAAGAGGTAGTTTATTCCAGGAATAATTCTGAATGGCGGCCTGTGATGACTGTTCATTTATTTCAAGCATTATTTAAAACAAAGAACATATCTAGGTACGCTTTCTTTATATGACTAGGCTCATGAGCATCTACGTAAGTGCTACGCGTATCGTAGCAAACATTGTATACGGCTGCTATTGAATTATTATCATTTAAAACAATGACATGTCAAATCCAGAACGATAAGCTAATGACATACAACTTGAAACAGAAATGTTATAGTTTTATGTTATGCATAAAACAAATAATCTATAGAAAAAATTTAAGTCTCTGTCTGCAATGTAAAAATAACAGCATTTTACTAAATTCTCATGAAAGTATATACGGTACTTATATCAAAAAACAATTTTAAAACGTTTGTCTTTCTGTCTGTTTGTTCCGGCTAGTCTCTGAAACGGCTGGACCAATTTTGACTTTCATTGGCAGATAGCTGATGTTATAAGGACATGGCTAGTTTTATTTTAGACATTTTTATTAAATTCTTCGTTGACGAAGACGCAGCTAACAGTTAGTAAAAATAAGGAACCACCCTTATGTAGGTATAACATACATACATACATAGATTGACGCCTGTTTTTCAGTGGTGTAGGCAGAGACTACGGCTTTTTGCTACTACCCTGACACATTTCTCTGGCTTCATTCACTTTCATCACATTCCTCATACACGCTCGCCGGTTTATGGTGCTCTTAACCTGGCCTTTGTCCAGAACGTCTCCGATATGATCAATAAACGGTCGCCTAGGTTTTCTCCTTGCGACTGTTCCATTCACACTAGCCTTATAAATTTTCTTAGTCTTTTTTCGTCCATTCTTTCTACATGTCCAAACCAGCTTAACATACCCGTTTCTATTCTTGTCACTATAGTAGGTATAACACCATACCAAAATAAAAAAATACTTATATAATATATATATTAATATATTTTTAAAATGACGTCATTAAATAGTCTTGCTTCCTCACCTCATAATACCTTGGTAGAGGTACATTACTTGGTAGAGGAATAACACACATGTTTTCAGACTTTACCATGCTTCGTGGTTGCAGTTACTTAGGTAGTAGGGTTAGCCCTACACTCGTTTTGTATTGTTGGTTCAATCCCTTGGGTTAAAATTCGTATAATCGTCATCAGTTTGAGTGCCTTACTCGTAATACGTTAGTCAATGGTAATATTAATTGTCCTCATCTGCTACAGAAACTTAATATTACAATCACTCATAAACTTCCACGGCTGTCTAGATATTCCTTGTTTACACCTAAGCGATCCAAAACTAACCTAGGCTTTTTCTCTTTTATAAATAGGCTCCAATCGGAATATAACTCTGTTAGTAAAAATAAGGAAATTGATATATTTAGTCTAAGTTTACCAACTTTTAAAAAGAAAATATTATCACTAAGCTGATACAGTAGCATAAAGTTTTGTTCTTTTAGTATATGCTAATTATGTAAGAAATTGTTGACACAGGACACTACGTTAAGTGTTGTAAGTCCCACACGGGACTAACATTTGTGTAATCCATAAATGGTTGTACCGAGTGTGGACGTTCTTTATGTCCATTGTTTGAATGTTTGTAAAGTCCCCCGCGATACAGATATATATTATTGCTAGTTCGAGAGATCGCTTTAAAACTAAAAATCTTAACTAACCAAGTCAATGGCTCCCGAGTGTGGTAGTAGTTAAGTTGCAAAATGGCGCAAAAGGATAACAAGTTGAACAAAATGTTAAATAGGTTTTTTAATATGTTAAGTGTATTTGCAAGTTAGTACTGGAACAATTTCAAGAAGCATAATGTATTAGGTTATGATGAGTATGCTAAATACGGTATGCATATAAGGCGGTTGCTATTTACAAATAGCAAGTTCAGACGTGGGGAGTAGGGTGTCGGAATGTAGCTTCATATCTTGCATACCAAAAACATTATGCGTATAGTCAATTTATTCTGTTGCAATAAAGAATTTATTATTATTATTTTCACTCGTTTTATTGGTAAAAAATATCATTCAGTTGTTCGTTCTCTTATGAATAGGATGATAAAAATAAGAAAGACATTCCCTTGTATTGTCTCTAACTACTAGTACGCCATATTTGCTTCCTAAATAAGTCATGTGGGAAAATCTGGATTATAGACTAATTAAATTATCTATATTGACTGTAGGCTGATAAAATTATAACTATGTAAATAATGCTTTATATTTTCAGACATTTATGAACAAACATAAATGTCTAGCAACATAAATACAATGATGTTATAATAATATTAGTTTATATTTATTATATCATTTTATGTTAAAGTATGCCTATCCCCAGGATAAATTTAACCAAAATCTAGTTGGAAATTTACTTTTTCTGTCTAACAAATCTACTTAAAATAATCTTGTACATATTGTTTCGAAATAGAATATTTCAGGTTAGTTGTAAATAAACAAGTACTCACCATGTTCATTGGCGACGGCGTACTGGTAGTTTGGCATGAGGTCTGGCAGCTCGTGGTGCGGCGGCGGTGAGGACGGCGGCGGCCGGTACCCTGCCTCCACGGCGCCGTACGCTAGAGGCCACTCGCGCTCATTGATCGCCCCGTACGTGCAATACTCCCCACCGTACGCCAGCTGCTGGCCCGCACTACTCGAGTGCGAGTACGCACAAGCCCCATAATCTATAGGAGCACCACCACTTGTCCCAGCCCCGCTGCCTCCAGCCAACTCGTAACCCGACGGCTGCGACGGTGGCAGCGACGGAACTCCACCACCGCACAAGTAACTGCCGCTCCCAAACTGAGGCTTCAACGCTTGACACTTCCGACGGAAACCCCGGGGTCTTCTTCTGAACGATCCCTCCTCAAACATAAACTCAGACGAAGGGTCGATCGTCCAGTAGTGACCCTTGCCTGGCCTCCCGAGGCCTTTAGGCAATTTGACGAAACATTCGTTCAGGCTCAAATTATGTCTAACAGAATTTTTCCAGCCCTGGTAGGAGCTGCGGAAGAATGGAAATTGTTGTTGGAGAAATGCGTAGATTTCGCTGAGTGTGAGACGTTTGTTCGGGGAGTGTCGGATCGCCATTACAATCAGGGCTATGTAGGAGAAGGGTGGCTTTTCCTGGCGGCGAGTAGCGGGCGCACGGCGCGCCGCATCTTCGGTGGTTTGGTCCTCGATCTTCATGCGTGCGCGTGCGTGCGCGTCGATGCGCGGGCTGGACAACAATGCGCGCGCGCAGCGTCCGCCCGCGCATCGCCCGCGCCGCCCAGGCCGCGCCTCGCTGCCGCCCCACCCCTCAGCCTCACCACACCCACGTCCGCCTTACTGTAGCTTATTGGCAAACCAACACTCGGCGAATCGCTCCAAGCATCACGTACAAAATCGAACGACACAAATATGATTATCAGAGGGCAGAGAATTCTTAAACTGGAATCTTTTATTATAACCATTAACCTTTTATGGATATCTTATAAACCTTATAATCTCGACTTATAGGTATTTATATATTTAAAACTGACTTATGTACCTACCTACGGCTAACTGGCCGTACCTAACTAAGAATATATGCTGAGTATGTAAGTTGTTTGGCAGGATAGTGAGGATTCCGGTGAGGGTGCACGACCATGTACATAAGTGCGGTCATTGCTCTCGCGGATCCCCCGTCTGTATCATCCACAAACTCATACAAACACCCAAACAGCGGAAAACCCGCTTAGACAATAATATTTACCCGTCGCAAGGACGCCTGTCGAACGGCCGCTCTTGACCTAGCACAATTAAACCAAACATTTTACTAGAACTATAAAACAGTTATACGACGTACACCAAATATTTACCATAAAGCGTAAACCAAAAGTTTTGCATTAAACTTGCCGGATTTATTTACTCGCAGTCATGTAAACTAAACTAGCCAAACGAAAATACACTCTATACGTTTATCATAAGAAACATTTTAGTGGCAGAAATATAATGAATCGATGGCGTTTGGCAGTTCTTCACACCATTGAAGCGAATGTGGAAGAAGACATTGTAACAAATTTTATTAAACAATCTTCAACTTTATCACTACCAAGATAAGCCATATAATCGCTTATACTTAGATGTTAATTTTTATAACATTGTTAATTGAAATCGATATGCATCGAAGCAGCGGCTAAGTCGCTTGAAAAACAAACAATGACGAAGTTTTTGTCACGGTAGTGTTTATACCTCCTGTTCATAGGTACATTTTGAGGCAAAGTTGGAAAAAAAGGTTTGGAGGGAGATACATTTGACGATAACCTTCACATTTTCTTTTAAATAGAGCTACGTATCAATTACGTAAATGTGTATAGGTACTAGAATAACTACGTAAAATACAACTTATATTAAGTAAGACAACGTATCTAAATTATGATTAATTTAATTATTAGCTATGACGTTTCAGCGTATTCGTGTTACACTTTTTCAGCAACATACGCACACTAAAGTGACGTAACGATGAATGTCATGATAAATAAATAAATCATTATTATCGAATGATGCTATAAATACGGGTCGGCCGGACGGGATGCGCCCGCGCCGGCGCCGGGTTGCTGATCTCTCCTATAAACAATCACTGCCACTGTAGTAAACATTAATACTACTACTATTGTAATATCGTTTTGAATTCCTTGTGATCTTTGTGCTTTATGCAATACTTAGTCGTTAAGTATCTCCATCAAAGAAGGTATTTACGAACAATAGAAAGTCATCATTTCCTTTGTTTACCTTTTGTATTGGTACTTAACATTTGTACTTGCATTTATAGGTATATGCGATAAACTACGAATACATCAACACATTGCTGGAATTTTGAGTAAACTTTTTACTACTTTTAAAAATAGTATTTCAGGTACGCGGACGATGACAAACGTGCACGTAAGATAGGTATTTGAAATCTACTTTTCTCTTTCCAACACAGTGTTTTCACGGAGTACGAAGTTAAAAGGAAGATGCGCTCCGACACGAAGCGGGCGATAAGCCCCGCCTACAAGATGGCGCGGGCGCTACGAGCGGCGCGCGCGCAGGCGGCGCGGATCATTGCCTGATCTTGAACCCTCCATTCATCACCTTTTACGATCTAGCGATGTTTGCTTTGAGGTTTTTACGGTTTCGCCTTAATTTTTGGTGTGCAATTAGATGTTTTATTGCCCCAGTTTAATTGATTTTCCAACCATTATTACAAACCAAAAATTCGAGAAATCGCATTCGGAGTGACAACTTACGATTTATTAGACGTGTTACATATGTTGGTACAATAAACGCCGACGTTTATTCGATTACTATGTAACGTAAGCGGCGACTTATCTACTTGTTGACTACGCGTATTGCTCAGATAAGAACATCCTCTGAACATTGAGTGACCGTGGCGTCTAAGAAATACAATCGCGGGTGTCAGCAACTTTATGATACAGGTATTTATTCATTGTGATGGTACTATCTTTACGTCCATTAATTATTATTCTTTATTATAATGCTAAGTGGATTTTAGTCAGTATTTAGAAGGGTTAAAGCAAAAGTACCTAACTTTTTGAGTTGCGGGCAGGCGTCTATTGGGACGGTCATACTGAGTGAAATCATTCAAACTAATTCAACTCTCTTGACTACTTAAATGATACATTATGGTGAACGAATGGTGTGAATGGAAACGGGAATTTCGAGAAATTTAAGATACCTACATATATTCGAAGTTTGAATGCTTCTCTGTATTGCTCCAAACTGTACCGGTCGCCAAGCTACAAGGGAACATTACTTCATGCTGCGGAATCAACATACCTACTTATTACTATAGATACTATCACGAACAGTCAGATATGGCGCGAAAGGCTTATGTTTGTATGCAAATTGTTATTGGGTTTACGTATAAAGAAATTGTGAGTAGCACCTATTGCAACGTATTCTGTGGATGACAATGGAATTGCCCTCTATTACAAAGAATCTAAAAACAAAGCTGACGCTATGTATACCTTTACCAACCTTTCCCTGGGTTATACGGGCGTGTGTCTGTATTATGTGTTATGTATGTGGCACATTAGATACACGCCAAGACGACGTTATGGTGTCTGTCACTCGGGCACTATTCTATGATACCGATTTATTGTAACAACTTCTTGTATATGACGGCCTCGATGACGTAGTGGTTAGTGTAACCGACTGCTGCGCCTGAAGTCAAACATTTGTGTGCATGAACATGAATGTTTGTCTTAGTCTGGGTGTTTCTATGTATAATATGTATGTATTTACAAAAAAAAGTATGTTATATGTATGTTTATCCATTGTCTAGTACCCATAGTACAAGCTCTGCTTAGTTTGGGCTAGATGGTGTTATGTGAATGTGGTAGAATATTATTATATGGGACCAGCAAGACGCGGGTGATAATTATACATGCCATAACGCCTATAGACTTCGTTAACTGCAAGGATGGTGTAGTGGTTTAAGTGTTCGCCTCGCCGCTGCCACTGCGCTGAGTGTTGTGGGTTCGTATCCCACACAGGACAAAGATTTGTGTAGTTGTTCCGAGTCTGGGTGTATTTGTATCCGTTGTTAGAATGTTTGTATAGTGTCCTGCAACTCAGGAATTACTCCTAGCGCTGGAGTTGTCTTAAGAAGAAAAAAAAACACGTAGGTACTAAGTATCAGGTGGATCATGGCATTGCATATTCGAATGTACCTATGTCTTTGTTTTCAGGTAAATGAGCCGACAATCAACTAACCACAGGAAAGTCACAGTTTCGATTTCGTGGTGTGATTGTGTACAACACTTTCTATAATAGTTATAAGCTTCAATTGGGATAAATATCAATAAATTATAATCTTTACACAGCTATAAAAACAATAATTATGGAGATTAATTGGATGCATAGACAAACAAAGTTGGTAGTTTATGATTCTATTGCAGCTACATTTTTGAATTAATCTTATTTATATAAAGACTAGTTTTCACCCGCGGCTTCGCTCGCGTAAATGTAAGTTAGGTTAGGTTAGGTTTGCAACAGTTATTTTTTCTGGATGAAAGGTACCCTATGTCCTATTCTGTACCTCTGACAACGTGTATGCAAAATTTCATGTTGATCGGTTGAGTAGTTAAGGCGTGAAAGCGTAACAAACAAACAAACAAACTCATTTTCGCATTTATAATATTAGTTAGGAAGTATATATGAATAGCATAATGCGCCTTAAAATCTTTTTGGCGCAAATATTTTAAGGTGATATAGATACTTCAAAATATGACTCCAAATGCTTTTTTGTAGGTGGCTTTTACTGAAATTATGACTTACTACCACACATATCATATTATAGTATTAGGTACTAGTGGTCACCCAGTGGCCGAAATTCGAATATCTGTACATCTATACAAATAAATAAAATTGAAGTATCTGTTTGTAATGTCAAAATAACAGCTTTTTATCTAATGCATATGAAAGTATATAAGGTACTAATAGGAAAACATCTATTTTTAATATCTATTTTTAAAAATTTTGTCTGTCTGTCTGTTTGTTCCGGCTAATCTCCGAAACGGCTGAACCGATTTTGACGGAACTTTCACTGGCAGATAGCTGGTGTTATAAGGAGTAACTTAGGCTACTTTGATTTTAGAAAAATATAAGGTTCCGCGGAGACAAACACTTTTTAGTTAAAATCTACGCGGACGAAGTCGCAGGTAATAGCTAGTCATTTATAATTTTCATAATTCCTTTTTTAAATTACCTCTAATGTAAATTTTATCTACTCACCATACTATGACTTTGTTATCACGTTTAAGCATGAATAACAAATTTCAGCCTATTCGGGCTACGGGCTAGTGGTCGCCTCGCCACTGCGCTTCGTCGAGTGTTGTGGGTTCAAATCCCACAACCCCACAACTTTGTGTGAACCATAAATGTTTGTTCTAAGTCTACGATTTCATTGTGTTTGTTGTTTGAATTGTAAAGTCCCCCACGACACAGGAATTACGCCTAGTGCGAGAGTCGTCTATTAAAAACAGAAAAGAATAAAGAGTTATATAAAAGCTTGTAAAAAGGGGTACAAAGTTTCTCTTCAAGCATTAATACATACGTTTAATAGCTGTAACAAAATCACGCAAGACTTACACGTTGCAACATGTACACAAAATCTTTATCTACATGAGTTATACGACCGGACACAGAGCGGCAGGCCGGCTGACTTTGTAACGACAAACGCCGACACATCACCTTACTTACGGCTCTGTATGATATACGATGCTGTACTGTTCTAGGAACCCGATGCGATCGTAACATCATGACGTAAGAACCACTTTATGTGCGAACTGTACCTAATATTGTTTTTTTATTAGGTATGCCCTAGATTTAGCGCGCGGCTTCGCTCGCGTAAATAATAACTTTATTTACACAAAAAAAAATTTGTAAGATTTTTACAATAGTATGTTACATCGATCGAATAATTTTGATCTACAATTTCGTGGGAGGAGTACTGTTTCACTAGATAGGCTACAGGATAGCCTGTGTTTAGGAGATTAAATGTACGTTAGTAACAATACTTTTTCTGGATGAAAGGTACTCTATGTTCTTTTCTGGTCTCCTGACAACGTCAAGGAGAAATTTCATGATGAATAGTCCAGTAGTTAGGCACGTCAGTCGAATGTTTAAGTCGTGTAAGCGTAGCAAACTAACAATGAAATTCACAATCGCATTTATAATGTTACAAGATTTTGCCCGCGGTTTCGCTCGTATAAATGTAGGTTATGATAGGCAACGTTAGATTTGTAACAATACTTTTTTCTGGATGAAAGGTACCCTATGTCTTTTACTGTGCCCGTGAAAACGTGTATGCGTAATGTTATGATGTAGTTAAGGCGTGAAATAGTAACAAACAAACACATTCGCATTTATATGTAATTTTACTAGCTTTTGCCCGCGGCTTCACTCGCGTTAATTTAGAATTTGACAATCAATTCGAGTTGTACTCTGCTTGTAATAATATAATTCAATCATGATTCGAAAGACACGTGGCGCTATCTATTATCATAAGAACGTTATTATTATTTTCTTCGGGAACAGTAATTTTTTTCGGGATGAAACCTAGCCTATGTCCGTTTCTCTATACCTGTCATCGTATATGCAAAATTTCAGGATGATCGGTTCAGTGGTTTAGGCGTGAAAAGGTAACAAACAAACTCATTTTCGCTTTTAGAATATTAGTTAGGAAGTTAGGACTAGATACTAGACTAGATTTTGCCCGCGGCTTCGCTCGCGTAACTGTAAGTTAATTAGATTAGCTTAGATTAGTAACAGTACTTCTGTCTGAGTGCAAGGTACCCTATGTCGTTGTCTGGTTCTGTTCCCCTGACAACGTGTACCTATGCAAAATTTCATGCTGATTAGTCCAGAAGTTAAGGCGTGAAAGCGTAACAAACAAATAAACAAGGAAATTTACATTCGCATTTATAATATTACTAGCTGTGCCCGCGGTCTCACCCGCGTCATTGGTATTTGTGGATACTGCGCCGCTCCCGTGAGCCGTAACGTGATCTTATATAGCCTATGTCCTTCCCAGGGTCTCAGGCTATCTTCATTTCAAATTTCATCTAAATCGGTTCAGCGGTTTGAACGTGAAAAGGTAACAGACAGGCAGACAGACCGACAGACAGAGTTACTTTCGCATTTATAATATTAGTAAGGATTAGGATTAGGATAGATAAGATGTACCCGGCGTTTTTTAATTCCAATAATGCATGTCCCGAAAGCAAGTGATAACCTAGTTGGAGATCGATGGATTGCCACAATCGAGTCCGATTTAAATAAATAAATAAATAATATTCTATCACATATACACAACACCATCTAGCCCAAACTAAGCAGAGCTTGTACTATGGGTACTAGACAATGGATAAACATACATATATACTTTATTTTTGTAAATACATACATATTATACATAGAAACACGCGCAAAGGCGCATAATACTAATAATTTCTTTATTGATACCAAATAGATGACAATACATACAACTCCTTAACCTATAATACAATAACTGGATGTATACAATATACAAAATGAACCCTAACGTCTAAACTAGGCCGAACCTGTGTCTTAGACGTTAGTTTCGTTCGCATCTCTGATATTTCGAAGTTATGTGCGTATTAAATAGTTCATTATCGCTCGCTTTAACGGTGAAGGAAACCTGCATGTCTAAGAATTCTCCATAATATTGTCGCGGGTGTGTGAAGTCTTCTAACTCGCACTGGAGCAGCGTAGTGGAGTTGGCCTAACCATTCTCACACTGAGAAAAGGTCAGTGATCAGAGCTGATATTATTTATGCCTTGAAAAGGTGTATAGAGTTGTATTACACTGACTTTGAGTTAATGAAGGCGCAGTGGTTTAACTGTTCGCATCGCTATTGCCCCTGCGCCTAGATAAGATGATCTGATAAGATGAAGACATCAGTATGTACATGTAGGTAACTTGTAATACATACATTTAAACTTAAACATTTTTGTTTTAACTCTACTTTGAACTATAAGTGCACCATAGAAATACGAAAAAGCTACATTATATTGATTGACAACTGCTTTAAAATTAAACACTAATTTATTTACGTAAATAATTATATTCAAATAGCTATAACCAAAGAATGCCCTTTAACCTAAGTGATTTGTCATAGGTAATTAAATACATAAGACATGCCTTGTGTGGTTGAGTAAGTGTTAAATTTTTCACCTGTATCCATAGCAAAATGCTTCGTCCTTTTTATCAGTTAGGAGATTATATTTTTTTAAAGGTAAGTGCAGGCTGTGAATTTAACATTTCATTTTATTAATTTATTATGGTCCACCAACAAATTGTATACATTAATATTTAAAGATCTAAGCTAGTCTAAAATACAAGCGACAATACAACAATCATTTATAGGTAAACACCGCTTGAGCGTACAAGAAAGTGTTTAAAACTTATAATTTTACTCGTTGTTGTAGATACTTACACTGCTTACATAATAAATATATTTATATTTATTGTGTTTCTAAATCCGTTTTTAAGAAATATGGACTTTATTTTCCTAATACTAAAATAATGCATAATATCTATTAGCTAACTCAAATCATTCAACAGCTTGTACGTTCTTACGTAAGGAGAATTAGCACCAAGAACTGTTCTTCTTAACGGTGGACAGAGTGGTGCGATTGTGTTGCGTGGCATTCCAGTAGAAACGAGAAACTTAAAAAGAGCCAACAGCTGTGGGCAGACAATTTGCTGCTTGAAGATTTTAACAGTAAACATTGCGTCATTAATACTTCTAGGATTTGTTCAAGAATGCATGCCAAAGTGCTTCAATCTAAAATCGTAAGAACGTTTTTTTTTAATTATTCTTTAAAGAACGCCAAATGCCATGATTTTAATTGTCAACGAATGAATATATTTACTGTGCAGACCTATATTATTTATGATACGTCATACTTTAGTTAAATATTATTATTTCAGATGTCTATGCGTTCCAAAGCCACATCCATTTACAAATCCTGACTTCTAAAGAATAACCTTTCTCTCTCACACAATGCTTCAAAAATGTTGCGAATATGGCGATCAGTAAATCAATGACAATTTTGGCGAGTCACTAGGATACCATGGCTGTGCAGGAGGTTTCGTGTAACGAGATTTAATAATAAACAACTCGTATCCTAGCAACCGATGCATCGGATGTAAGTGAACCGTGTATGTAAAGCGCGCATGCTCGATGCACTCACAGAACAAACTTTATTTTTCTATTTTTTAATGCACTTGCATTGTGCACTTAATAAAATTAATATGGGTGTACCTATATGATGATGTGTAGTTAACTTTTCTGGTGAATATAAGTATATTTGCAGCCATGTTGTGATCTAAAAAGGTTAAGTTTATTCGAATGGGTCTATTAGATTAATGCTTACAAAATGATAAAATTCATTAAATTATGATAACTTACGTATTTTCTTTTATTTCACGTTTGACGACCATCCTATTTTCTACAAGAAGACGTCAACATCAACACATTTTTTATGGAAAACAGTTAAATTCTCTACTTATCATACAATTATGTGACAAGGGATGGTAAGTAAATTACACTGCTTAATACAGTCTAGTGAACAAAGAAATGTGTTTACAAAAATACTGGCCACTAAACATTTATGAATAAACGTTGACACTGCATTAAAAGAAAGCAGTAATGATGCCTTTTTCATATGCCTTGTTTTTATTTATTTATATAATCATCACTTACAACTATTATTACAGGCAAACCCAATGCAATAGTGAAGCAATCCTAATATGTAATAACAACTTATTTTCTAAAACTTATTATATACTAGCTTTTTCCCGCGGCTTCGCTCGCGTTAATTTAGAATTTGACAATCAATTCGGGTTGTACTCTGCTTGTAATAATATAATTCAATCATGATTCGAAAGACACGTGGCGTCATCTATTATCATAAGAACGTTATTGTTGATTTGCTCGGGAACAGTAATTCTTTTCGGGATGAAAAGTATCCTATGTCCGTTTCTGTACACCTGACAATGTATATGCAAAATTTCAGAATGATCGGTTGGGTGGTTTAAGCGTGATAAGGTAACAAACAAACTTATTTTCGCTTTTATAATATTAGTTAGGATTAGGATAATGTTATCCTTGTGAATTCACTCAGTGCAAGCAAACATGTCCATCTCCTCGGCTACAAGGTTAAGAGTGCGAAGCGCTCGCGTCAGGGGCGTTACTCTTAACGACACGTTAATGCGAGAAGAGAATCTTAGGGTAAGTTGGAAGCTGAGTGACGCAGAATTGCGTATGCTGTTAATACACAAGCAAGCGTAATTTACCGATATGGGTACAACAAAGGGAAGTCAAACGTCACCACTGAGGATACAAAGTCAATACTCAGACACAAGTACATTTTATACAATACGCTGCACGGATGTGGCCTCGCCGGCGGTGTTTGAAAAGTTCCACTAAATGATTCCCGACTCCTGTAAGAGTACATATTATGTACCGTGTACTTGTTACCGGAACGGTGAAGGAAAACATCGTGAGGAAACTTGCATGTCTGAGAGTTCGCCATAATGTTCTCAAAGATATGTGAAGTCTGCCAATCCGCACTAGGCCAGCGTGGTGGACTATGGCCTAACCCTTCTCACACTGAGAAGGGGACCGTGCCCAACAGTGGGACAGTTTCAATACAGGGCTGATATTATTATTATATTTGTTACCAGCTCGGATACGAGCTATCAGCGCGCCACTTTTAATCTTATTTCACTAACCTTAACGCTTTAATCTGATTGTTTATCGACTACGAATGGATTTCTTTTTGTAAAGGTATTACGAAAATATAAATATACGATTGGTTAAATTATGCTTCGATTCATGTGTATCATCTAAGGCTATTATTCTCCAGAGTACATAGTCTTTAGTTGAGTAGATATATAAGTGTCGGTAAGCGGTTAAGGTATGGGTCGTGGGTTCGTTTACTAACTATCGGACTACTAATACGAATGCTCAATTTAAATCAGCTGGAGGCGATTAAACTAAGTTGCAAGTACATATTATCAAATAAAATAAATATATTATTTGTTTATTCGACTGCCAATAATGCAATATGCATTCTGCAAAATGAATCTTTTAATATCACTTCAAAGTCCTAGTATTACAACAAGTCCTAGTGATAAAGCATTTGATTGATTTAAAAATACAATTGTACTTGTTTCACGTTATATGATCTTAGTCAATGAGCTTCGAATGAGTAATCTGTAAAGTGACTGTGGATCACTAGACGGAAAGCGCATACAATAAACAAATAAATGGTGCTAAGACAGAAAACGTCTGTAACAATTTGACAGATCCGGCAATTGAAGCGAAGATGTCATGCACAGCATTCGCATTAAGTAGAGCTGCATCGTTGTATAAAATCATTACTATCTCAGTAATTATTTCAATACAACAAAATATTGTCAATTTGTTTTGTGGTCTTTTATTATTCCAATAATTTCATCCTTCTTTGAATAGGTTTATAATTCTATTATACAGCTAAATACACCTATTTATAGACGGGTTAATGTACATTCGTCACAAAGTAAATTCGTCACATTTTGAAAAATCCATACATTGAAAGTAAATTCGTCACATGTGTTAACAAATATGTGTAAATTTATCACAGGTACATGAGGGTTATTGTAAATTTGTCACAAATCCTCATTTTACATCATTTTTGCTTAAAGTAGCGATCGCAAGCAAAGTTATTGATTTTAGCGCTCCATCATCGCTCTTATCGGAGAACTATGATGTTTACGTACGTTTAGGTGTTAGGTTATTATATTTATTTATATAGTTGTAGGCAAGTCAGCAACTCGTGATCTGTGATTTTTTATAGGTGTTAAGTTAAATTTAAAAAATATATATTATTACTGTGATTTAATTGGGATTAAATATAATGACCATCAAAAACACTAATTGCACAGCAAAATATGCTTACTAAAATATATCATAACGAGCACCTATATACGCCTCAAATCACTGCATTCCGTCTCGGAAGATCCGTCGAAGGGTCCAATTGAGAACTGTGATTTTTATGTAGATGTAATGTAAATTATTAAACTTACTGTGATTATGAAAAATTAAACAACTTGTAGAATAAAAAAGTTGTATCATTTTTATTCTACTAGTCGTTTAATTTTTTTTCTATCGTTGCGGGTAAAAACCATGTGACGAATTTACAATAAACAAAATTATTGGTAATTTATTGAATAAATTAGAATTGTGACGAATTTACACTTTTTTTTTCATGACGAATGTACAACGACCTTTATAGACAAAACTATATAAAATTTAAGGTAAGCCAATCTCAATCAATATTATGTTTCTTTTAAAACACCTCCTTGGCACATCTGTTCTCCTAGTACTGGCACAGCAGGGGAGCGACGCAACAAGTGGATACAGAATATATGTATATGTACGTATAATACATAATATGTACGAAGATGTATTTTAAGAGTAAAATTTATTACACTAGCATTTACTGTGGCTCATTTAGAATCAGTTAACCCCTATTTGAAAGAGTAGAATATACTCTGTAAAGTTGTACTTGTCTAACATGTTACGCAATCATTAAATGTGTAGGCTAGCCATATACAATAATAACAACAAAATAATTATTATGTCTATCAATTATATACAAGGGTCACAGATAGTTATAATTGGCCAGTAAGAAAAGTTGCCGATGAAACATTTATTTATATGTATTACGAATTAGGAACTCTTCGGGAATCTGTAGATGTGTAATGAATCCATATTATGTCATTTGCTTTTTTACAAATTAGCGGCAATTTAAAAATTGTCTGTCGTGCGTCGAAATGGATTTGACTAGGGAAAACGAAAACCCTTAGGTATTGTTTACGCGAGTTAAAATGAATATATATAACTAGCTTTTGCGCGCGGCTCCGCCCGCGTGGTACCTACATCAACAAAAAGTAGCCTATATCCTTCCTCAGGTTTTAAAATATATCTGTACCAAATTTCATCTAAATTGGTTGAGTGGTTTAGCCGTGAAAAGAAAACAGACAGACAGATAGACAGACAGAGTTACTTTCGAATTTATAATATTAGTAAGGATAAATTGATATACATATTGTTGTAATTATGTAATTGATGTATGTATAGGCCACAAATGTGTCTGAGTGCGGCTGTATACAATTGTTGGCAGTTTAAAACAATAGTGGACAGTTTAGTTACTTTTCTTACAACTTCTACTAGGTAAGATTACTATTTTATAAAAATGTGATGTCCTTTTATGTAATCTAAAGATGAAAACATGGATTACTTTTTAACCCCTAACTCAAAAACAAGGCTATTATAAGTTTGAAGGGTCTGTGTGTTTAGGGTCTGGTCTGAGAAGGGTCTGTATGTGCGTTTTTTTGTATGATAACTGATGTGGTCGAGATGGTTCTTCTTCAATTTATGACGATTTGTTTAGGATTGTGACCTCACATTTGAAATACCCATGTATGCTGATACCACTGAGTTACCTACTCTGATGATGGAGTTCGAAGGTAGGAGACGAAACCCTGGTTTACCTATTAGTAAACCCATCATGTTTGGGCTTATTAGATACGTCTTAACTTTTCTCCTGACGACGAAGACTTGATGCTGGTACTGGAAGGTGGCTGATGAATCCTGGAAGGTCTACTAGTAAACGCGTTGAGTATGGATCCATTATGTAATTTCAAAAGAATAAAATAAAATATTCTAAGTAGTAAATACACGTTACATAGATCAGGTATCTAGGTCTTTGCATAATCCATACTTTTGCATTATAAATTATTCTTTTTATTTGTATTGTGGTTTCATTAGTTAGGCGTCTCTGACGCGGCGATGTTCACCTTAAAAATAGAATTAATAAATTACTTTTTCTATCAAAGTTAAAAGGCCGAGAGAGAAGTTTATTTTTTGACAATTTAGAGTTATTTTTGTGTCGAGGGTTACTTAAAATGTTTAATTTTATTTTTATTCTGTTCTTTAATTAAACTCGTTTCATGAGTATTCTACACGTAATCTAGGAGCGCAAGGAAAGGGGGTGATTGGGCCTCCGGTACTCTTACTCAACGAACGAAACACAACAATAGGACTACTGCTATTCCACGTCGATATTCTGTGAGAGGGTAGTCCTTCCCCGGTCATGCTGAAATCAGCGAGGCTCTACTACTCAAATTATTAATCTATAGAAAATGTTATTCTACTTTATTCCAAATGTATTGTGTACTATTTTCCAATATTGCTATAACACTATTGTCTAATTTAGTATAAACAAGGCAATTGTTTTAAACCAACTTCGCTCATAAGCTAGAGACTGAAAACTTTACACGCATTGGGATAAATAATTAGAAACAAAAATATCAATGGCTGACGATGACTAACAGGCAGTAAATATTTATTTAATAGAATAATAATATACCGGGCTAAACAGTGTATTAATGTATTACTCCTAGCAGGACTAAGCGGCAGAATGTGTGTTTGACCACGCACGGTTAAGATTTTGATTCCAATAGTAAATATTTTTTACATTTTGTTTATTTAATACCGTTTAGATAGAATAATTGAATAACACTATTTACTCATTTACTTTTTAGCTCAAATATACAAAGCACATTAAATAAGACGAGATTATAAAGAAAGTATTGAATTACTTCGTTTTTTCACTACGACGCACGCTATATACAACCAGAACCGTAGACACTGTGTATATATATTTAAATTGGTAATAGATGATAAACTATATAAATTATATTCGGATGAATATGACATCTGCGATTCATTACTTAAACGACGTTACGCCAGGCTCATGGCACGTGATGTTGAGGGTTGTGGCGAGAGCTTCTAAGGGCAAGTGAGACAAATTATTGGTGGAATACGCATGCGTAAATTGTCATTGAAGTCCACGGGTGTATACGTACAGTGCACATTCACTCACATTTGTTGCTTTGTGAGTGAATCGTGAGGGTTTAGATTTAAAAAGACGTAATGTGGATGATACGTCGTCGTTTCAGCTTTAAGCTCACTTAGTCTAGGGCTCTCCTCTGCTCCGCTGCTAGCCTGGTACAGTAAAATGAAACCAGCACGCTTTTACGGAAAAAATTTTGAGCCGGCTGGATTTCGCCGGGCTTATACTAGGACTTTAGATCATAGTTGAAGGTATGTTGTAGGGATGGAAACCGTCTTATGCCGAGTGAACGGTTTTGACTATAATCATAATTTAGCCAATACTATAATATCGTTGTGTAGGTAAAAAATAACTTAGTCAAATAAATCTTAATTAAAAAATATAAAGCCAAAAAAATTGATATTTACGGTATGGATACGTCACAAAAATTCAATAAAAAGTTAAAATATCCTATACTTCAATTATATAAATATATACTTACTAATATTATAAAGCTAAATAACAATGTCGGATGCGACTTGTGTCGACACCCTTGCGCCATCACATCTTTCTAGCACAGCGGGTTGTGCTGGTGCTGCTACTGCATCAGCGGAGATGCTCAAACGGCCCAAATATAAAAACCTTATTGTTAAGTACATATTTGAGCTGTTTGGTGTCGAAACGCTGGGGCTATGGCATCCAAGTGCTAGGTCTGTTATTTTCTTTGCACAAAGTTATTCTTGCCGTATTGCCATTTAAAGAGGAAATGCTGCCAGTCTTCTGGGTACGTTGCCAATTGACGACAATGCGGAGGAATATAATGACGCTTTTTAATTTTGCTGTTTTGTTTTTCTCTTTAGTTAATATTTCTTGTAAATAATTTGTGTATATAATATGTTAATTATTTGTTTATTTGATGTGCAATAAATATGTACCTAAGCTAAAGAGTTTGCTTGTTTGTTTGGTTGAACGCGCTAATCTCAGGAACTACTGGTTCGAATTGGAAAATTCTTTTTGTGTTGGATAGCTTATTTATCGATGAAAGTTATAAGCTATATAACATCACGCTTCGACCCACGGGGGCGCAGTAATCATAAACTTGGGTGAAACCGCGGGCACATCTAGTTATTTTATAATTTTAAGTTGGTCATTAGGTGATTTCAGGTCTTTACCCTTCTCCCTAGCTTTTATTATTCCCAAGTCACTTGGGGTCGGCTTTCTAGTCTAACCGGATTTGACTGGATATCAGTTTTTACACGGAGCGACTGCCATCTGGCCTCCGCAACCCGAAGGCCAACGATACCCTAAGGCTAGACCAGTGTCAGGATATTAGAGGGCACTGACTTCCCAATAACGACTGCTATAGATGTTCATGGCAGCCGGAACCGACGGCATAACGTGCTCTGCGAGGCACGGAGCAGGCGGTAATTGTCAATCAATACGCACATAATTTGAAAAGTCATATAACTTCCGAAAGTCATAGGTGCGCGACGTGGATTTGAACCCGAGAAATTGCAGTCTCCCCACTGAGCTATCGCTGATATTTAATTTCAGGTCTTTACAATAATTATTATTCTTGAAAGTTAATTCCAAATTTTCTGGGTAAAGTTACGGCAATCAGATTCAGGCAGCGACGATAATACGTTATAAACTCATACGACTAATCGTGTAAGTTGTTTTAAGTTATGCAAATTCTCTAAGAATATAAGATCGAGTAGAATTTTGAAATAAGAATGTCCTTTTTCGAATTTGGCGGGCAATGCACTATCCTAGTCTAATGTTTTACAACCGCGAAACAACGACTTTGGCACTATGCTGTAGGCGAACGCTAGGGTTTAAGCTGACCAAGCCGTCTACCCGCACTTGCAATTTTTAAATTAAAATAATTAATGAAATCGAGGTTATTTCAGAAGTATAAAAATACCATACAATATTTGTTATGAATAAGACAGTCACAAGTATAAAGTTTGTTTAAAGCAAAATTTTAATGTGATTAGAAGTTGAAATTGTAGTTGGAGATGGGGGGTTATTAAGCACCCCTTTGCAGGACCGCCCCTTAATGCGCCATGTTGCACCTGTAGTCCAAGAGCTGGTGGCTAATAATGTAAGGTAGAACACAACATTACGACTGTATATCCACAAAGAGATAGGCAGCAGTATATTATAAGTATTATAACCAATATCAGGCGTTATTTTACAGTGATTGAATAGGAGGCGGTCTTTAACATATGTTAATACTATCAAACCTTGTGTGTATCAAAGTGTTAAACAAAGTCGCCAACTCGCCAATCGCATCTGTCTCTGTGTGTCAAGTATGTCGCTAATCTTTCTACACTATGATTTGGGTTTTAAAACGGTTTTCGCTATCATTAAGACAATTTTTATTTTTTTTATTTTGCTCGTCAAAATGGCCACACTCCTCCTGATGGTAAGCAGTCGTGTGCTCTAATAGCAGTAACCTCCACACCGCCCTCATAGCAGCCGAGGCGATGTTGAGGTCTCTGCTTTGACGGCCTGAGAAGGTGCTTTTTCACGCCCCGCTTAAAGGACCCAGGATTTTTCACGACAAGTTAATATGTACTATCGACTCCAGCGACGGATTACCACTCCTAAGATTAAAATCGCATAACAGGCCAACACTTGGTACCCGTACCAGTGACACGCCCCCTTCTTTGGTTGAGTTTTTTTACACTTTACATTTGTTTACTGATTCTAAGGCGATACAAACTCAACTGGTCAACATGTGCAAGCGAAAATTTTTCTGAAATGGTCATCCGTCGTTCAAGCCGATAGTACCTATACATACATAATAATGTGCTCTAAAATTGTTGGTTTTAAAATTGTCCATCGAAAAGTCTAGAGTGAACATCTGCTTCCTAACATTGATTTACAATAAACATCCTTATTTTTTAATATTGACTAATATAAAAGCGATCCTTAGATGGCTAAGGATTTTATTTTGATGACTTGATTTTTCTCGCGTCTTGGCTCTGTAAATGTAGGTAAAGTTAGAATAGGTACTAACCTAAAATATATTAGTACCAGTACTTTTTTGGATGAAAGGTACCTTAAGTTCTTTTTTGTAATACAACGTATACGTGAAATTTCATGACGATCGGTCGAGTAGTTAAAAGGCGTGAAAGCGTAACAAACAAACAAACTCACATAAACATTTATAATATTAGTTAAGATTAGGATATCGCAGAATCTAAGGTGCCGCATAACAATAATAATAGAATGTTAACGCGAGACTAAGGCTGATTTTAGAGTCACGCTGACCACGCGCTGACCGTCGGCGCTGACAGTTGAAACGTATGTAATGTCAGCGCTGAGCCATCAGCGTGACTCGGAACGATTGCTCTAATTACATACATATTGATCTGTCAGCACCGAAAGTCAGCGCGCGGTCAGCGTGACTCTAAAATCAGCCTAAGATAGAGGTGCGTACTGCGCAGCCGGGCCGGTTCTCTACTTATACATAAAAGGAAAACAATCAATGCAGCATTCTGGCCTCTTCTGTAAATTATATTGCTCTGTATATTAATCACGCCACTCGCACTACGCCCAAGTTATAAAATGAAAAATCTTAAAGCCACACAAATAGCTACATTATATGTCATCAACTCATCACACAGAATCTGCAAACATTGCATCACCGTACTTAGAACGAAGTATTGATTATAATTATAAGTCCCTACTTATGATTACTGAATACAGAAGATGTGATTTCCTTTTTGTATGGTAAGTGATATTAAAATATTTTTTAATTCAAGTTATTCTTAATACGTGCTTAAAGAATATCTAGATTCAAAATAATATTTTGATAGGACTTAAGATGTTTCTTGAAATGATACGGTGTTATTTCTTTAAAACATCGGGTATTCTTTTATTTATTACTAGCTTTTGCCCGCGGCTTCGCTCGCGTTAATTTAGAGTTTGACAATCGATTCGGGTTGTACTCTGCTTGTAATAATATAATTCAATCATGATTCGAAAGACACGTGGCGCCATCTATTATCATAAGAACGTTATTGTTGTTTTCCTCGGGAACCGTAATTTTTTTCGGGATGATAGGTAGCCTATATCCTTTTCTGTACACCTGACAACGTATATGTAAAATTTCAGGATGATCGGTTCAGTGGTTTAGGCGTGAAAATGTAACAAACAAACAAACTCATTTTCGTTTTTATAATATTAGTTAGGATTAGAATTAGGATTATACACATTGAGTAACGATCGTTTTTAAAACGCTTGTTTTTGATATACCTTTTAGGATTAGTCTATGTAACTAATAATACTTAGGGAATCCGTCTTTTGCTGACAGTTATTTTGAGTGTAAAGCGCATATTTAGATAAAGTTAAGTTTTAATTTTTATCTATAGCAACATATCTGGTGCGTCAGCTCCCAGGCTAACCACCCTCTACATGTATTCACCCTATATTGTTCCCCCTTACGCAGATCATCTCTTTGTCTAGCATAAAGTCCTAGTACTTTTTGACGTGCTGGTGGCTTTTACGCTCACTTCGCGTGGTACGAGAACGGAGCAAACTTCGTGCCAGTTAATAACGATACTATTGACATCAGATACTACATACTAGACACGCGACCAAAACTGTCGCCAAATTCGAAAGAGCGTACCCCTGCTCAAAATCAAAGAATTATTTAGCACATGTTAAGAAAATCCATAAATTAAGTTTAAAAGGATGATATTTAATTGTTTAAATTTTGAACATATAAGCGAAACGTCACTCGTTCGCTCAGTGACTAAACATAAAATCCCTGAAACTACTTGACCTATGTTACTTGGACATCACCCATTTTGGTCCAAATTAGAAAAGGCGGCCAAAGAAAAAAATTCAATATTCTGTTAGAACTTGTTCTTCTAAACATTTTTTATTATGAAACCAAAACTGTGGGACCGTTGCCCGCGGTTTTATTTGAATTCAAAATCGCACAACACAATTTGGTAACATAAATTGGCAAAACAAAGGATTTAGCTTGAATGAAAACTTGTAGATAATAAATGAATACACCAAATGTATTAGCAGAAATGGTTAATCGCCATAATTATAATCGCAGACGAGCACAGTTCACCCTCATGACAGCAGATATGCCAGAGTTTGCAGATTTTCCGAGGCTGAGTGAAGATGATCTTTTGTTATTCGCTCTTAGTAAAACAAGCCATAAGTTACTATGGCGAAAATATCCTCCAAATGGTTTGATAATAACATATGTTAAAGACCGCCACTTATTCAATCACCGCAAAATAGCGCCTAAGATTGGTTATAATACTTATAATATACTGCTGCATATCTCTTTATGGATATACAGTCGTAATGTTATGTTCTATTTTACATTATTAGCCACCAGCTCTTGGACTGCAGATGCATTATGGGCATCATGGCGCATTCAGGGGCGGTCCTGCAAAGGGGTGCTGAATAGCCCCATCCCCAACTTCAATTTCAACTTTTAATCACTGTAAACTTTGCTTCGAACAAACTTTAGATTAAGAACAAAAATTGTATAATTTTTTTATACTCCTGAAATAACTTCGATTTCATGAATTATTTTAATTTATAAGTTGCAAGTGCGGGTGGAAGGCTTGGGCAGCTTAACCCCTAGCGTCCGCCTACAACTTAGTACCAAAGTTACTGTTTTACGGTTGTAAAACATTAGACTAGGATAGTGCATTTCTCGTCAAATTTGAAAAAAGGGCATCTGGATTCAAAATTCTGCTCGATCATATTCTTAGAGAATTTGCTGAATTTAATACAATGGAATAGCTTACAAGAATAATAATTATTAAAAAGACCCAATATCACCATAAGGCCAACTTAAAATTATAAAAATATAAAATTAAACCAAACAGTATTTTAACTTTTTGTCGTTTGTAAATCATCTCAATGATTACGTTTTCGGTTTTGGCACCTGCACATGGTTTGCAAGTCAAGCTCCACCCCTGCCACCCTTTAAAATATAGGCGTATTCAGGTAGTGTGAGGCCGTAGTGTAGGAATCGCATTATCGATTACGAAAACCGGTATTTATCGGTAAGTCACATCACTAAAGAAAGAACTCCTCCTATGGCTTGCGCTCCTAGTAACTCAACGCAGGTATCCAGTACTTTGATGGCTAAAATACGATATAAATATATACATTTATATTATAGATGTTGTTAATACGCATGCGACTTTTTATTGATTTTTCGTGACGTAACCACTATCGACATTAAAGAAAACCGTAAACGTTAAAATATTTGGCTTTGTATTTTTTAAATTAAGGTTTATCTGACTAAGCAATTTTTTATCTACATAACGATATATAGTTTTGACTAAATTATGATTTTAGTCAAAACCGTCCACTCCAGCAAAAGACGGTTTTCATCCCTACATCGTGCGGGAGAGCCGGACATAACCCTCTCACCTCCCCTTGTGCCCCCTTGGGCATGAATCAGGTGCGCGTTCCCACGTAAAATAAAAAGTATGGTAGTGTGTCTAGGAGCTGACGCGACGCGCCAATTAATTTACTACAGATAATGATTATAAATTGAGATGTCAATTTGACTTTGACTAACATGGGTATATGCGCTTTGCACTCAAAATAATAAATAGTTAGCAAAAGTTGGACTGTTTTTAACTTTAACCTAGTAAGTTTTTCTACCATGTACAGAAACACTAGGAATCCATAATTTAGACTAATCCTAAAAGGTATATCGAAAACAAGGCTTTAGAAAACGATTATTTATCAGTGTGTATAATAATCAAATACATAATTATTTTAAAGAATTATCACTGTGTCATATCAAGAACCATCTTAAAACATTAGATAAGTCATATTACATGATTATAGAATATCTAGATTCAAAATAATAATACAATTGCAATATTTTGATATCATGTGTAATAATATATTATTACACATGATATGAAAATATTGCAATTGTATTATTATTTTTAATATAGATATTTATATTTGTCACGTGTAGGTATACCTACACGTGATAAATATAATTATATTATATTTAGTATATATAATTTAAAATAATGATTTAACAGTTTTAATTATATGTATTATGACATTAAGGGCCTGTCCCACCATCTCCATAGCATTTATCTATAAGACAAAAGTCTCGCCATCTCTCTTCTTAAACCTAACAAGAATGAGACAGCTTGCGATTTATCTTTCGGATAACTTTTGCTTGATAGTTGCGAAACTGGCCATTATAGAATTATGACTGAATTATATACGTAACTAGCTATTACCTGTGACTTCGTCCGCGTAGATTTTAACTAAAAAGTGTTTATCTCCGCGGAACCCTATTTTTTTTCTAAAATCAAAGTAGCCTATGTTACTCCTTATAACATCAGTTATCTGCCAGTGAAACTCCCGTCAAAATCGGTTCAGCCGTTTCGGAGATTACCCGGAACAAACAGACAGACAGACAAAAATTTTAAAAACATGTTTTCGTATAGGTACCTTTTATACTTTCGTATGCATTAGATAAAAAGCTGTTATTTTGACATTACAAATAGACACTTCAATTTTATTTATTTGTATAGATTAATTGAGAAATGGTGTGAGAATAATAAATCCTTTTCTATATCTTGAACTGTGAGTAAGAGTGCCGAAGGTTCACAAAGCTATATTATTATCTAATATTACTTTGCTTTCCTATCTTTAATACCTTTTCTTTAGGTTAGGCAATGTGCAAATGATAACGCTAACATAGGTTGTGGTTGTCACTTACAGTTAGGCGGACCTCCTGTTAGGCACATTGCAAGTGTAAAAAAACTATTAAGAAGCTTAAAGGAAACTTAACAGCTATATATGTAATTAACAATAAATAAATAAATTAACATGAGCCCCACGTTGGGCGCCAATTTAAAAATTGCTGAATCGCCAATTTAAAAGCTGTTATATTAAACACTAACTGATCCGCGCAAATTCGTCTGCTTCACATAAGAGACCTGTTTTTGCAACATTTTCCATTCATGCTCCGCTCCTATTGGTTGTAGCTTGATGTTATATAGCCTAAAGCCTTTCTCAATAAATGGGCTATCGAATACTAAAATAATTTTGCAATTCGTATCAGTAGTTCCTGAGATTAGCGCGTTCAACCAAATAAACAAACTCTTCAGCTTTATAATATTAGTATAGACTAGATGTGCCCGCGGTTTCACCCACGTTTGTGATTACTGCACCGCCCCCGTGGGTCGTAGTGTGATGTATAGCCTATAGCCTTCCTCGATAAATGAGCTATCCAACACTAAAATAATTTTGCAATTCGTATCAGTAGTTCCTGATATTAGCGCGTTCAACCAAATAAACAAACTCTTCAGCTTTGTAATATTAGTATAGATAGAACCATTACAGAAAATAGGTTACAGTATCTTCTCAATTCCTTCAGATGACAGCTGTTTATCATATAATATACGAAAAAGATTATCTGATAACCTTCTTACCTTTTTATAGTTGCATTGTATTTTAATTACCTACTTTATAGTTAGTTAGCCACAGAATTAGCTAGCCCTCAAACAAGAACGAACTCTAACACTTCAACAATAACAGTCTCCTCGAGGATGTTTTTATGTGATGTGTCCTTTTCCTTATTTATATAAACGACTTACTGAAAGCGTTTGATAAAGATACATTTCTACCAATACTATTTGCTAACGTCATCTCAATACTTACAGAATATCCAGGTCAGCTTATCAACAATACCTTGCAAACAGTTACACACTGGCTACAAGATTACAAACTAGAAATACATTTTACTAAAACAAAATTGATATAATTTATACTACACAAATCTCCCCTATTCAAACAAACATTTAATTTCAAAACTTGCCAATAGAGCTAGTTGAAACATTGAAACTTATTATAAACAATGACACTCACCATTGATTTATATTTATATATCAATGACACTTACTTAAACTGGATAACACACTTAGAAGAACTCAGAACCAAATTATCAAAATGCATTTATGCTCTATTTCAATTAAAATATTCGTAGATACTGCGTATTATATAAATTGTATGAGGAACCACGACCAGTATATCTTAATTATATAATACAACACAAAAATGCATCAGAATTCTAGCTCAAATAGAAAACTCTCAAAGCTGCAAATCATACTATTAAAAATAGGGATTAAATATAATGATCATCAAAAATACTAATTGGTCAACAAATATTGCACAGCATAACGAGCATCTATACGCCTCAAATCACTGCATTCCGTCTCGGAAGTGTTAGGTTATGTTAGGTTCCTTTCTTTAAACCCACCCAAAGATAGGAGCCCCGCGAAGCGGGGCTCCGTCGACTTAGTTTGATCTCTTTAAAGTTTGCTGGCCTTAAGTTGCTGATCAATTAGCTATTTCTGCTCACAGATTATATTTTTCTGCTCACAAAAATACCAATACTATGCTAACCATTTAAATAACACCCTTAAAAATATAAGCTATTTACCCTTCCTTCTTTATATATACATATAATAATAATTATGCATAATTATAAATAAATAGCATAATTTGAAAACCCGCCACAAAAACCATCTGTCCCTAACACCTTTAAAAACTAAGATGCTTGATCAAAGTCCGCAATACATGGTAATAAGAATATTTAATAAAATACAACAAGATATTATAAATGAGGCTAAACCTAAACCATTCAATAATAAACTAAATCCTGTTTTGATACAAAAATGTTATTAGTTTTTTTAAGAATCCTATGTATAAAATAATAAATAAAGATTAAATAGGTATATAAATAGTAAACATAATATCCACAATTACTTACTTATAACAGTTATAACTCATAAAACGAATAGATACCAACATAAAATAACATAAACCTATGTTGTTTTATGTTGGTATTACAATAAGCTAATACGGCCATCTACAAGTATACAAACAATGCTTTTATAATTGATTAAATTTATTATTATTAATTTATTTATTAATTTTAATGTGAACTAGCTACTGATATATTGTGGTGCCGTCAAATTTGCTATAGAATTATATAGTAATAATATAATAATAGCATTATGCTTGCTTATATTCGTCTTTAAGTATGTTTTATATTACTCACTAAACATAAATCGTCAGTGCAACAGGTGTCTTACTGAATTCATTGATCTTTCAACTAAGCGATCTGCTATGCAAGTATGATATCCTGGTAGAGAAAACTCAGACAGAAGACGCAACACGTGGAAAAACCACGTGGTCGGAGATAATCGTGAAGACTAATATTTTCTTTTAGTTTAAATATTTGTTTTAACATTTTATAATTACCGGTCAATAAAAAAATAAATAGTCGTAGCTATAAAATGATTTCTTATTAGAATTGGACATTCGGTCTGAAACCGTTACTATAATATAATTTATTATTGACGTTTTAATTAAATTTTATTATTTGGAATTGGTCTTTCAACTTGCAAGCGCTTATTATATGTATTAATAAGTAGTATTAGGTAATTAGAACGATGGTAGGTAATTGCTCATAAATAACCGCATAATTGAATGACCAATAACTATTATTTGTATTATTTTAAAACTATATGACCACCAAATTATTTGGTTCCGGTACGAGACAGCACCTAAGCACGGTAATACTATTATAATGTACTGTGACCTAAGTTACTGCAGACCTGCAAACTAAGTGTACTATCACAAAAGAACGTTCTGTGGTAATATGTTCTTCGTAAATCAAACCAAATCTGTTACTAGACAGCAGGTTAAACATGCACAGCCTTTCGGTACTTTGGCTATCGAAATTATATTCACGAAACATTACAAGGTACTTGGTTCCAATAGAACAAATGTAGTCTGTAGATACTTCCGAAAAAAGTCATATACCTATATTTTAAACAGTTCAAATGATACGTATAACGAGGGCATCTATTTTTTAGAATCCTTTTGTAACAAAACTGTTAAAATACTAATAAGAAATGTTTCACGAAGAATATAGGTATATTCCTATTTTTTAATAGCTTTGCGATAGAGTCAATAATGAGCGAGTGATATTTCTAGCCTCCTAGCATCTCAAGCGTTCATCGGCATGAGGATGTGATCATGAACTTTACTAACAACTTGTGATCATGAAGTTTAGTATCAACTTGTAATCATGAGGTTTTAGTAACAAGATCACGTTCATGAAGTCTGGTGACGAACTATTATTATTATTATACATAGAAAAGATGCATTTATGTGTCTAGCGCACACAGATTGAAGACTCAAAAATGTCTCATTTGGATCATTTTCTATAGGCCTCAGAACAAAACCGTTTCAATAAAATCCCTGGCAGAACAAAATCGTAACGTAAGCACTTTCTATATCTATCACGCTACGTATTCGTTAAGTTTATCGACACAAGTACAGTATATAATAACTAAATAGTCTAGGACCGACTTTCAATATCTATTACTATGAAGCTAAGAGCAGCGATAGCTCAGTGGGGAGATCAACAGACTGCAATGCAGAGGGTCTCGGGTTCAAACCCACGTCGCGCACCTCTTACTTTCGGAAGTTATATGACTTTTCGAAATTATGTGCGTATTGATTGACAATTATCGCCTGCTTCGTGCCTCGGAAAGCACGTTAACCCGTTGGTCCCTGCTGCCACATGACATGAACATCTATGGCAGTCGTTATTGGGAGTGTCGACACAAAAGATCCCACTGGGTCGAAGTGTCGCCGGTCTGCACTGACTGGCCCCCACATAAGAAAAGATCATGAAGGTAAGATACTTATCTAGATCCGAAATCTAAAATATGCAATACCTAATTCTGAATTGAAGAGCTGTCTAAGAATTTTGTATTCTATGCATTTGGTATCCAGAGGCTTTGTCTCTTTGTGTGCGTATGTCTTCATAAACATACATGGATGTGTTTTTCAGTTATGTATGAAATAAGCTTGGATTAATATTTATTATTTATATTTAGTCTTTATTGATTAATATTTCACAAAGAAGACATGTCAGTATTACATTGCGTAGTAGACTAACATAGGTTGTTGTACAGAATAATAAAATGTCACTTACTTTCTAAAAAATACTAAAACTTTTCATGTGATCCACGTGTTGCGTCAACTATTTGTACTCTCTTCTACCAGGATATAAGACATGCTTAGCAGATACGAATTTTGTGTGATACGTGTTGAGTCAACCACCCGTTCCCTCTCTAACCAGGAGATAAGAAGTGTATCACAGGACCGTTAACCTTCCTAATTGATACGGCTGTCGTACATCTAATAATATTATGTTGCTTCAACTACCTACCTGGAGCTTTTTCTACCAGGAAATCAGCTTCTAGAAAGGAATATACATTACGAGTACACTTAAAGGGAGACACTTTTATTGTGTACTAGCTGTTACCTGCGACTTTGTCCGCGTAGATTTTAATTAAAAAGTGTTTGTCTCCGCGGAACCCTATATTTTTTCTAAAATCAAAGTAGCCTATGTTACTCCTTATAACATCAGCTATCTGCCAGTGAAAGTCCCGTCAAAATCGGTTCAGCCGTTTTGGAGATTAGCCGGGACAAACAGACAGACAGACAGAGACAAAAATTTAAAAATAGATGTTTTCGTATTAGTACCTTATATACTTTCATATGCATTAGATAAAAAGCTGTTATTTTGACATTACAAACAGACACTTCAATTTTATTTATTTGTATAGATTATTACAATAAAATTGTCTCACTCGCCAAGTGACGGATAGTACTCAATAACGGTACATTTCAAGATGTGTAGTAGTTATTTATTAATTTATATCGCTTGTATAGTAAGTAGTCAGTCACAGACATAATTTGATTGTACAGAACATGATCAGCTTTTATGTCTCTAGTGCGTGTTGTGTGCTCTGCGTATATGAATCATTTCACATGTAGGTATTATCCACATGTTGCGAAAATCATCCGGTTCATCTCCTCAATACTCAATACTCAATTGTTTATTGCGTTCCACAATGTAGGCTTAGGTGGTAATTTAAATAGTATAACAGTTCATTATGGACCCTGTCGGGCGCAGCAACGTAGGAGAGAGGAAACATAAACTATTCCGATACAATAATATCATATTCTATAGATATGTTAATTTCATAATAAATATCAATGTATGCTTTGTTTTAGTCGATTGCTGAGTTATACACTGAATTGCACGTTTTGATTCTTAATTATTTAATAAATATAATTAATGAGAGATTTAATAAATTAAATAGATTATATTGAAATGTTGACGTATGTATATTATTATTATTAAGTATATTAAAATTGTGTGCAAATTGTATTATTAAAATTGTGATTATATTATCGATCTAATCTAATATCACATTTTGTTACTACATAAAATGAATTATAATTGTATTATTAAAATTGTTATATAATACAAGTATGTTATTTATAATATGTATTATATGCTATTTCTTTTATTAGTAAGTATATTATTTATTATTATTATATTCATAGTATGTCAACATTTATTATTTTATTATTACAAATTACATTAGTATTATTAATATATACTTACGTTATTAGTATATTATATAGATTTGAATTATTTTTATTATGGAGAAATTGTATCATATTTTATCATTTAGGAATTCATTTACAGCGTAGTAACATTTATTGATTAGGAATGTCTTTGTTTTATTTATGAATAGGTTAAATTTATGTTCGTTTTTAATTGCCTGCGGTAGTTTATTATAAAGTTTTATAGACATGACATAAGGACTTGTTGAGTGTATGTTTAGTTTAGATGTTGGTAGGTTTAGTCTCTTTTTGTGCCGTAGTGAATATTTTAATTGTTTATCTTCTCTTTTTGTGTAAAATTCTTGATGTTTTCTTACAAATTTACAACATTCCAGTATGTATATGCAAGGAAGAGTTAAGATTTTATGTTCTTTAAAATGTGGTCTGCAGCTGTTAGTTGTTTCTATGTTGAGCAGAATGCGCATAAGCCTCTTCTTCTATACTTATAATAAAACTGTAGAGAGGTCAATTCTGTACATTGAATATATATTCAAAATTAATATTGGAGGATGAATGGTGATCGATACTGATGACAAAAATGCAATCAGTAAATTTTTTGTCTGTCTGTCTGTCTGTATGTGCACGCATGGGTCAAAAACTACTGAAGGGATTTTAACCAAACTTGGTACGATTGTAGTCCATACTCCTGGGCAGGTTATAGGCTATATAACATAACGCTAAGACACATAGGAGTTGAGCAGTGACGATAAATTTGAAGCAAGTCGAACGAAAATGCGCTTTCGAGCTCTTATCCTCGCATACGTTGATCATACACCAAAAGTATGTATTACAAAGATGATGGTCTTCAAAAGATCTACAAAAATGTCCTCAATAGTATATATCTATCTTTTATAAATTAGCCACAATAACGTGTTTAATCGTTAGGCATTTCTTCAAAGTGTATTAAAATACATAAATATATTGTATTTCACATAGATATATCTTTATCAAACTCCCATATTCAAAAAGTACACTTTAATATTTATATTATAAAAAAAAATATAGGAATCGGTTTATAAACACACAAGATATAGATGAAATAAAACTTCCAAATCTCGCCGCGCCAGTATGGGTACGGCTATACGGTTGATTGTTGTTTAACGCGCGAAACGGCCATCCGCTGCATTTATAAAAAGGCGGGGGCGCTCACGCGCCGACTTCACTCACATTTTGTTTGTTTGGTTGAACGCGGTAATCTAAGGAACTACGGGTAAAAATTAGAAAAATATTTCAGTGTTGGATAGCCCATTTATAGAGGAAGGCTATAGGCTATATAACATCACGCTACGACCAATAGGAGCGGAGCATAAATGAAAAATATTGCAAAAACTAGGAAAATTCTCTTATGTGAAGCAGACGAAGTTGCGCGGGTCAGCTAGTTTGTAATAAAAATAGTGAAGGTGCATCCGTGCTATTTCCCCATAGTGTAACACCGTAGCAAAGCCACGAGTATGCGTAAGCGTAATAAGTGGTAAGTGCTGTTTTAAAGTTTGTTGTTTTTTTAACTTCGCGAAGAGCATAGGAAAATTTTGAGATTTTACTTTTAACTTTTTGTACGTGGGCTTTCCAGTTTACATTAGTATCTATAATTAAAACCTCCCAGGAAATAAGAAGTGCATAGCGGATACCTACAAACAAACGCACTATAAATTATACTCAAGAATAATAATAATTATGCTTACTCATCTAGTATAACGTTGACATCTCTTTGCAAAAAAATTTTCTCCGATGTCCTCTCAAGGGCTTGTGTTTGTTTACGCACATTTTGATGTAACTATTGTAGCAATAGAAAAAGTAGAACCAGCAAATAAATTTAATTAGTCTTAATGATTAAACAGGAGACACCCTATGATTTATGTAAAATCATAACTTAGCAATGAACGGTTTCGATTAATATATCGGTTTCCTGAAACTTCCATACAGTAAAGAAATCTATCATAGCAAAAACTTTTGGTTTCTTATAGATTGTGCGGTTGCCAAATCGTGCATGAAGCCGTATCTGAAGAATACATTGGTATTACAACAAAGTGAGACTGGGTTTGTACGTATAATGACGTTCGTGACCTATCCTTGAATAATTATTATACTTAGTACAAAGAAGGTCGAATAAATAAATGTTGTTAATTATTTTTAGCAGATTATTGTTATTTTAGGGGACTGGATTTCGTCCTATCAGGTTATCATAAAATAATATGACAGGTACGAGTAATATTCACGGATATTTTACACGTGTTGAGTCAACTACGTCCTCCATTACTTACTTACCAGGAGATAAGACCAGTATAATATAGCAGTTGCAAATAATATTTAAATATCCACGTGTTGAGTCAAGTATCTAGATTCCCTGCTACCAGGATGTTAGACATGCATAGCAAGTATTTTTATTAACTTAACATTGCTTGTCGAGTCAAATACTTCGTTTTTGTTCTACTAGGATATAAGAAGTGCTTAGCGGGTACAAATAAAGTATACACGTGTTGCCTCAACTATCCGATTTCGCTCTTACCAAGAGATTAGACGTGTATTGGAGGTACGATTGACTTTCGTTTACTTAAACAATTCCCGTGTGTTCAGTGGCTTTGGGAACGATATTAATTGATTAGTTATGAACAATTGCGATATGAACATTTGATTAATTTATTTTTGTTTTTTTACTAAATTAATTAAGGATTAACCAAGAATATTTTAGGTGTAACTATTATTCCTTCGATATGTTTAGATGCACGTTAAAACAATTACAACAATTTTCTATGGAAACTGCTACATTACATACATTTGTGCTTTCCCTTCATTATGGAAGTAGGTAAATGGTTTTCTTGTCTAAGGTTCAGAATAATAACTAAATTATTGACATCTACAGAACAGAATACCTACAATCTAATACCATATTATAGTGTCCATATTAAGAGATCTACTAATATGTAACGGATCTAAATACAGTATAAAGGGAAAAGAATTTAAACCGAACTACCTCTCTTCCATTTCTGTTTGCCTGGTAAGAAAAGATTCAGAGGGCTCACTCAACAAGTGGATGACGTAACCATAAATTCTTATCTCAAAACTACTTTATACGGATTTATCGAAGTTATTATTTTGTAATACATCTTTTAGAATTTAAACCGAACTCCCTCTCATATTTCTGAAAAACTACTTTTTGAATTTAAACCGAACTGCGTCTCTTCCATTTTTGAAACACTACTTTCAGAATTTAAACCGAACTGCCTCTCTTCCATTTCTGTTTGCCTGGTAAGAAAAGATTCAGAGGGCTCACTCAACAAGTGGATGACGTAACCATAAATTCTTATCTCAAAACTACTTTATACGGATTTATCGAAGTTATTATTTTGTAATACATCTTTTAGAATTTAAACCGAACTCCCTCTCATATTTCTGAAAAACGACTTTTTGAATTTAAACCGAACTGCGTCTCTTCCATTTTTGAAACACTACTTTCAGAATTTAAACCGAACTGCCTCTCTTCCATTTCTGTTTGCCTGGTAAGAAAAGATTCAGAGGGCTAACTCAACAAGTGGATGATGTAAAAATTCATATCTCGAAACTACTTTATACGGTTTTATCGAAGTTATTTGAAACACTACTTTTAGATTACCTATTTTAAAATTAATAAACTACTTTTACTAATTATTAAACTATTTTAATTTTCTAAACTATTTAGGGACTTAGTCTCATATTTAAAGCTCTATTGTTCGTCTAATCAATTCAATGCTATAATGTCCTGATTTGTACGCACAGTAAAAGTGCTTTAATATCACATCGATGCGCCTTTTTAGATTTAGTAGGAAACTAAAGTTATTCATACACATTACTAGATGGCCTCGCAATTTCATCCATATCTACTCCAAAAAAATAGAATCGCACCTAAGAGGGCATTCGCACAGGAACGTAGTGTGCCTGTGCGAATGCGGTCTAGTAGGTATTAGCGTGATGATACCATTACGCTAAGATCGACTGAACCATATTCGCACAGGTACACTACGTACCTGTGCCAATGCGGTCTCAGGTTTGATATCCAGGTCGGCAAAGTGTTATTTAGTTTTCTATAAAGAAAGTCTCAGTGGCAACATAGAGCATGCGATAAACATAAGATTTAATATCTTTAATCAAGATAAAACTCTTCAATATAGCTAATAGAAAAAGCTATTTAATATTTTACCTATACTTGTTTATTTTTATTTATATATTGATGAAACACTTGCCACCTAGGGAAAAGTTACTATTTATAACCTATACCAGCCATACAAATATATAAAATTGAAGTGTCTATTTGTAATATGAATTTGAATGTTTACACGACATTGATAACAGAACACCATTTTATAAAAAAAATTCTGTCTGGCCGCCTGTCTGTCTGGTTGTTTCGGATAATCTCCGAAACGGCTGGATTGATTTTGACGGGACTTTCATTAGCAGATAGCTTATATTATGAGGAGTAACTTAGGCTTCTTTTTATTCTGTGAACAAGTACCCACGGGATAGCGCGTGGGATAGAAGTAATTTTCTCCTACTACGTGGACGAAGTAGCGGGTGTCGACTAGTTTGACATAAAAATCCAAGGGCGAAGGCAAGATCGTAATCAAGGCAATGATTACGATCTTGCCTTCACCCTTGGATATTTAAGTCAAAAAATTACAATTTGGCTTTGTGACTACCGACATCCATACATTTGGATTTCTTTTTACACCTGTAAATTAGTTTTTGGTAGGTTCGTTTGTTGTGATCAATTTTTTTCTGTGATAGTAATAAGTATGTGAACCAAACTATAGTTTAATTTATTAACCAAAGCCACTTAGCTCGCAGTATTCTCAGAATGGAGCAATAAAAATATCTATCTTTTGTTTACGTCTCGGGTCTCATTGTTATGGTTACAGTACGTTTTTGTAAAGCTTGTAGGATAAAAAAATTGTATGGACAGTTTTGTTGTTTCAATTGAATAATGTAAAATAGTACATATTATATTTTAATGTAAATAAAATAAAAATAATATGAAATAATGGTTTATTTATTTAATTATAACTACTTATGTACAATCATCATAAGATTGCTTATTACATGTCAATTCTAACGGTATAAAGGTTATACACAGTTCCTATACAAAAGTTTCGAGATATCCTCGTTTTTATCACCTGCGCCGCTATCACGCGAGACTTCCCAGAAGTAGCGTGACATATGCAGCAATTCGCACAAAATTGCCGCGACGTCAGACTAGATATACGATTTATTGATTGTAATTGAATCGAAATTGTTTGACTATTTAATTGGACGAAATCGGGTCTGACTTCCTCCAATGATTATTTTCATTCCTAAGGCCAAAGTGCTGATGCGCGGAAAAAAGGAAATAATTAAATTCAAAAGTCGTTCATGAGTCATGATTGTTCATGAGCGAGTTCGTACTCTGATTCGCACTTGGCCGATTTTCGGGTGGATGTGACCACAACCTTTTTTGAGGGCTGGATCCGCGCCTGATCGCGGTCAGACATAAGAGGTTTCAATTATGTCTGGCATTTCAATAATTGACAGGTTAATGACATTAGTAGAACAAGTTAGGTAGGTAATCATAGTCCTTATAAACATTTCCCGAGCCCTATGATATGTCCTTCTTCAAACGAGGTTTAAAGAGAGTTCTTCTTTCACGGTAGGCAGCGGCTTTGCTGTGTCCTGACATTGCTGAAGTCTATGAGCAGCGGTTACCACTTTCCATCAGGTGGGCCACCAATGGCAATAAAAAAAAATTAAAAAAATACCATTCGTTCCGTTTGATGGCCGCTTAATGATGTGCGGTTTCCGTAGTCTATGAAGGGTTGCAACCAGGAACCATATCTAAACGCATTGTCATTGCACACAACAGAACGAGATAAATATAAAAAATAAGTAGCGCTCTGTAAGGTGGAAAGGCGCAGGAGTATTACGTGCATGCTACTTCTCTTCAAAAAGCAGTTGTTGTGCTGTAACGGGCAATGGATACACAGGTGTCCTTTCTGTTAGATCTACTGAGAGTTACAATCTCTAAAAGTTAGACGTTTGTCCTGCAGCCTCAAACAATATGCATAATTCCTTTTTTTTAAAGAATAAATATATAATCCTTTATTGAGTAGTTGCCTACATTTGATTTTGAACATTATTTTACACACAAGAGCAAATAGCAATCAAAATAAATAATTTTGTGCAAACATTATCAAAAAATGTTTTACTATCTCCCTCGGATAGCAGCGTTTAAATAGCGGTTACGTTACAGTTTGTGTCGTGCGTACTCTTTCTGACATTTGACATTTATTCGTACTACGGTTTAAAATGTATCTTATACATTTTAGAGAAAATTTCATAAATTATTTGTATTTTAGAGTTTCGATAAACCTAATTTTAATACAAAGCTATTTTTTTTCTGATGATAAGAATGGACTTCCGGTAATACCAACTAAACCTACCACGGTGTTCCTCGACAAAACCGCAATCGGCAGGGCCGCGTGAAAATACAAAGCTATGTGGCTTAAATATAGTTAACCCTAAAACTTTATAAAAACGTCTTGTCTGCTACTCAACTAACAACCTGCATATAAATATATTGATGCTATTTAATTACAATCCTTACTAATATTATAAATTCGAAAGTAACCCTATCTCTCTGTTTATCTATGTGTTACCTATTCATAGCTAAACCATCCAACCGATTTAGATGAAATTTGATATAGAGGTAGTTTAGAACCTGGGAAAGGACATAGGCTACTTTTTATTGATGAAGGTATCACGCGAGCTGAGCAGCGCGCAAAAGCTAGTAAAATATAAAAACCATAAGTGACAGGTGGTGAAGTTATTTGTCCTTTACATAATAATATTTAGTATCTGAGCATTGACTTATACTATAGTCATAGCAGCGTAAACTTATTGCAATTGTTTGAAGCACATGAATAACGTCAGCCCTCGATTTGTGTACTCATTTGGATGTCATTCAAAAACTTATGTGTATAAATATACTGTACTGTTTTGTTATAAATGACAAGCCACTAGCCAAACTAATAACATTTTCTTGAATTGAAGAATGCAATGATCGCAACAAATGAAGTAATGAGCTAATTCGCATCTCTATTGAGTAATCGCACAGCGGCACAGCAGCGCATCAGCATTTGGCCAGATTAAAATAACTTTCAAAAACAGTGCAAAAAGGCCTTGTTCTAAAATGTTCGATCCAGATCTAAAGCCTTTTCGCACGGTGCCAGTAATAGCAGATATGTTCAAAAATCAATTGCTTTAGCGGCAGTAAATCTATGTAATTGACCTGCATTCCAATTGCGTTTGCGGGATATCGGAGGAACTATGAATGTATGTGTAAAAATGGTAGGATAGGATTATATATTAGCAGTTTTATTTATAGTCGGTTTGAAATAAGAGACAAGTCAGTTTATTTATTTATTAAGATTACCTGGTTACATGTTGTGAACATTCAAAATACATTCAAAATTATAGATCTTAGAGGGCCGAATCAGATCTTTTGATAAGAATCGTCAATCCTTACATCAAAAGTTTAATTTATGACTAATTAATCTTACATATGTAATATTACTATGCATAGGTGCTAAATAATTAGCTAATAAAATTATAAAATAGATTATTATAATCTTATTAACTACTCTTGTTAGTTATCGGATTACGGTATTTATGGTTAACATACAGATTCAAAATTCAGTTTATATAGTAGGCCTTAATCTAGGTTTATTCTGAAGTACACAATGAATACATCAAGGTTGATTATTTATTTAATAGACTTACAAGTTACAGATTAGTGGGACCCAAGGCAGAGGATCTAAAGTAGTAATTAGTAGGAAACTGATAAAAATTATAAAAATTAGATACCTATAATTAACGATCAGGAGTAAATACAAAAAATAAATAATACTCAATTGTTATTGTTCTACAATTACATCTTGAACTCGATTTCTTATTATTATTATGTCTAGTAAATATAATTACTGACAACCGTACATTAACATATCACTTCCAGTCCAAAGATAGACATAGTTTTCGTATACTTAAAGTAAATATTTTAATCTTAAAGTTGCAATGTAATTTAATAATTTTCGGAAATATAATAAAATAGGTTCTTTTGCATACAAAATATTATATAGTGCAACCATACTTAACTGTAGACAGGACAAGGAAAAGGAACTTTATTAAGCATCAGTTCGGCCGGTCTGATTAAGGAGATAATACTTAAAATTATATAACGGAATTACTACAAGTAGATATTAATAATATTGCCAGAAAGGATATTTATTCCACAGAAAACTTGGTCACACCATACATGTTTACACCGAAATAACAAATTTTAAAATTGGCACAATTTTGTTCCGGATGAACTTAATAAATATCAATTTTATGTCCTGCTTATGGGCGATATTGATTATTTTTATTAGTACTTATTTTAATTTTATGAAAATATTAATTGGCAAGTACTAAATTTTAAATCCGAAAAGTAATTTAATTTTACCTCTCCATTGAATAATTCAAAAATTTTATCACTAGGTACATGGGGCATTATTTTCTTGTCCGACTAGAATAATTAAGGATCAATATCCCCTCGGCAAGTTAACTTTACATTATAAAATAAAATGTTCATATCTAAATATACGATTTTATAAATCGATTTTTGATTGAATTCCAAATTCGATCAAAACCCTGCTATCCACGATCAGCTCAATAATGTCCCATTATTGGGCTCAAGTCTCTTCCTCAAAGTGCCAGAAAATTATGGCTAAATACTAAAGCTTAATGCGGCACATTCGTAGTCTTAAAACATTTCATATCCCTACATAGTCTTTATATAGTATCTCCACATTCGTTTTCAATTTTTTGATATGTTAACTATATGCCATGTTCTTTTTTTATAAACTTTACTTTCACAAATAATATAATTTAGGCCTTAAAATAAGCCTCAGTCAATATTTTAGTAAGTATATATACTTAAAAACACATAGAGATATATATAATTATAGATTAAAATAAATGTTTTGAACATTTGAATTAAATGTAAAAGGGTAGTAGTATAATCAGTCAGAATAATTAGTAAATAAACAAAGTAGTAAAATTCAATCAGATTGAAATGGAAAGTTCCTAAGTACTAAGTATTCTTATTGAATATTATAAGTTGTCTGTTGCGCTTGTCAGCTCTTTTAATGTAAACATAGTCTTCGAAAACGCTATATTTGATATTACAGGACTAATGTATGCTCCTGCTTTACTCATAACATAAAACCACCAAAAATATTGAGCGCAAACATTCTTGTAAGTACACAATATTAAGAAATACAAACATTTATCATTAAGACATTTAGAAGAACGCTGGGTGCGGTATAGTTGACAGGCGAGGAAATGGGTTGTACGGATTGAAGACAACCGTTTTATCATTATAAGACATATAACCTTTAATTTTGTTGTTGAAGATCATGCTGGCAATAAGTGATTGGGTCTGAAGTTCATCCACGTTAGTGCCTGACATGATTTGCAATCCTGCTTGGAAATTGGCAATAGGAATCGTGTTCGAGTTCGCCGACTTGTATACTTTCAGGAACACGTTCCTGTAAGTAACCAAGCGCAGGTTATCCAGAGCGGTAAAAAGGCCCGCACTTGCGAAGAATCGTTGGTTCCTTACGATCATGTCTTCAAACTCCTTGATTTGGCCTTCCCTTACCACGGTTATTAGATGCCAAAACAGCGGTAAGTTGTATTTCTCAACCAGATGCCTATCAGGCAAATAGCCTAGGAGCATTTTGACCGGTACCAAATAAGTCAGAATGATGCGTTTGTTCTTGAAGCTTTCATAATGGCATTTTTTGAATGCAAAAAACAGATGTTTGTTCGCAGTGCGAAAATCGGCCTCGACCACAGCCATACGGCCGACGAAAAACCTAAAGGTTACTTGTTCGGAAATAGAAAACGGCCCGCCGATCACTACCGGCTCAACACTCTCAATGATTGACTTACATGAGAAGAAATTATTCAGCTTAAAAAAAATCCGTAGGAGATGGTTCACGGGAGTCAATAACCCCCTTACCTTGCTGTGTTCTGGTGGCACGTTGGTGTCTTTGGAGCAAACTCTGAAGCACTCCATTAAACTCGCAGCTGCTTTCTCGAGATATTCGGCATTGCCACCGCTCACAATATCAGCTTTTTGAGCGGTCATGCGAAGATCCATACAAGCCGTATACATGACAGGCAGCATCCAGTTGGTCCCCGTTTGAGTTTTCAGAAGCTTGACAACAGCGGATATGTGGACTGTCTGGTAATTATATGCCTCAACGAAGTTCTGCATGTGCAGAGCCTTAACGGCCAGTAGGTGGTTGACGAGTATCTCGTCCAACGGAGCAATGCATTTCCCCGCTACTCCAGCGGCGATATCGATGGTCCATAGATTTCCGTTAAGAACATGATCATCATGCAAGGATAGCAGACGCGACAATACGTCCCCCTGGGTGGTGACATACATATGTTCAGCAAATTGAATGTAATCACTTAAAGAAACCATTCTGGTTTCTCTTTAGCACTGCCTCTTTGTATAACTGTCTTTTATTAAACGCAATTTCACTTAAATTCGTTGTTTTTATACAGATAAAATTAATATTCACAACTTATATCGACGTATTAGTCAGGCGGACATTCCAGAATAACTAGACTTCGTGGCAAGCTAGGGAGCTTACCCCATAGACTGAGTCTAGTACGCATGCGCCAATCGATTTTCCCCGTTCTAGAGTTCCTGTAGGTTTATTTTTAGTATTTATATTTTTGTTGTTGTGTTTAATAGCCAGAATCCAGAACTTCCGCAAATGTAAAATTTGTCTGCTTTCTTAAAATATTTTAATGGCATAATCATTTACGATTAAATAATAAATAACTAATATATCTTTATATATAAAAATTGTTTTCGTATACTTATGTCCGCAGAACTCGAAAGTAGTAGAGAGATTAACTTGATAACTTTATGAGAGTGTTAAGTTTAAGAAAGAGGCCTTTAATGTTATTTAAGACTTTGATCCTTGCTGTGTTTGGAATCCTCTATATAACAAATGTGTGGACCAGATAGAAAAGGTTCAGCGTAAATTTCTGCACTCCATACATTATCGATGCCACCGCAGTCGTCTTAAGTATCCCCAGTTGCTTATTAGTAGATACAAATTGTTGTCACTAAAATCCAGACGTAGTCAATTAGAAGCCACAATGCTTTATGGCATATGTCATAATAAGGTCGATTGCACTGAACTTATTAACAAACTGTGTTACGTAGTTCCTAGGACAGTATATCGTCGTGAGGTGAGGACAAGGACATTATTTGCAGTTAGAACTTGCAGAACTAACGCTGGTATACGCGCACCACTGCGTCAGCTAGTTGTTTATTATAATACCCACTTCACAGACCTTGATATATTTGCACATAGAGCTGGTCGGTTTAAAAAAGAAGTAGAAATGCTTGAGATGCTGATGTAGCATAAAAGCCTTCTTGACAACACCTCACCTAGCGACAATGACTGTCTGTTGTTTTTATAAATAAGCAATTTTTCTTTGTGTGTCATACTTGCTTTTTAATTGTTGTTTATTTATTTATAGTTTTATTGAAATTACACTACTATATACGGATTTTATCGCGTTGTTTAATTGACACAACGCGATAAAATCCGTATATAGTAGTTTAATTTCAAGGAATAACATTCGCATAAACAGAAGACAATACTATAGTTTTATATTTGCTCCTTATATTTTTATTTTTAAATTCTGTTAATAATCTTAGTAATAATTTTAGTTAAATCTATTTATCTATCTAAGTATTGTTGTGAATCTCTTCCTCCTTTAAATAACACTGTTACAATACTTTTATTAGTTCCTAATTAGTTCCTAATGAATAATATCTTCTTTTTTGTAATTTGTGGAAAATGTGGTTGATTGTACTTTTTATAAGATACTTAATAAGTACCAATGTTCTTATATTTTGTAATGTACAATTGTTTATTTTCCCAAATGTAAAAATAAAATAAAATAAAATAATTTGTAAATAATAATAATGCGCTGTATACAGAATGTCTATATACCTACATATGAATTAGCAGCATTAAAAATTAGCCGTATTAATTTCCTATATACCTATTCAGTAAAACAACTCGATGCTTGCCTCATCTTACCTAATCAACAAAAAGCATACAGTAACGTCGTATAAGGAGCAGCGATAGCTCAGTGGGGAGACCAACAGACTGCAATGCAGAGGGTCTCGGGTTCGAACCCACGTCGCGCACCTCTAATTTCGGAAGTTATATGACTTTTCGAAATTATGTGCGTATTGATTGACAATTATCGCCTGCTCCGTGCCACGGAGAGCACGTTAAGCCGTCGGTCCCGGCTGCCATGAACATCTATGGCAGTCGTTATTGGGACAGTGTCGACACAAAAGATCCCACTGGGTCGAAGTGTCGCCGGTCTGCACTGACTGGCCCCCACATAAGATAATATAAGATGACGTCGTATAAGACTCCACTAAGCTTTAAAGTACGGATTGTTAAGTTTATATTTTTTGCGTAGAAGGTATATTACTATACCTTCTACGCAAAAAATATACACGGGTGATATCAACATGAATGGATCGGCTAGGGTAGGGTACGACATTCTTATCGAATATCGACATAAACACATACCTGCTCTATTCTCTACAACAGCGTTTTTCCATAAATCGGAACCCGGGGTGTATTAGAACCCACTTAAGTAACTAACTTTCACCGCCCGTCCATCTTCTTCATCTATGTAACTTCATCTATGATGGGGGCCTTCAAGAAAAGAGCGTACTCCTTTTTAAAAGGCCGGCAACGCACTTGTGTCTCTTCTGGTGTTGCGGGTGTCCATGTGCGGCGGTAATTGCTTACCATCAGGCGATCCGTCTGCTCGTTTGCCTCCTAACAAATAAAAAGAAAAAAATAGAGTATAAATAATAGGGTAGTTGCCTTTTTAATTGCGTACATTATTTTACACACAAGAGCAAATAGCAATCAAAAGAAATAATTTTAACTAATTTTTCTAACTAATATTATAAAAACGTATGTGAGTTTGTATGAGGTATAGAAAAGAACATGGGGTACCTTTCATCCAGGAAAAAACACTGTTACCAAACTTTTTTTTTGGGAATTCGTTCACGCGTAACTCTCCGCGGAGCCACGGAGAGGTTATGTCGGACACACCGGACGACAGGTATCCCAGTAATACCGACTAAACCTACCACGGTGTTTCTCTCGACATAATCAGAATCGGCGGGGTCGCGCGAATCACTTTCACATGCAATCGCGACCCCGCCATGGTTTCAGCCCGCCGTATGAAACGATAGGCCACTACACAAAAAGACCTACCAATTGGTCACTTCTAATTTTAACCCTACTGTCCCTTTTAGGGGTAGATGGACACACGACACAAAGGCGCGCGTGGGAACACGCACGCCGCCTCTCGGACCTGGTGCTGGACGAGTGGCGGGCAGGCCCACGAAGACCACCACCCCCAGGTAAAACCTCAGGGTCCCGGGAGGTCGTCTCGTGCCCTCCGGCGCCCGGTTCTGCGGTTGGGAAGAGGGTTCAAGCGCTCCCTCTCCCACTCCGCCGCCTCCTTGACGGAAATAACTTCCTCACAGAAGGAGGCGACGGCTTTCTACGACCTCTCACTCCGTACCACAGACTGAATCAAGGCCGGGAGCGAGAGCGCAACAATTCCGACTGCCGCGACCAACTCACGGCGCTGCGAAGCCCAGCCAGGGCAATCCGCCGACGTGTGCAGCGCCGTATCTGCAACATCATCGCGGCAGTCGCCGCAGTGGTCAACAGGAAGTGGCCGAAGCAACCGTGGTTAGTCATTACCTGTGTCAGCCGGAAGGTGAGGGTGCCATGCCGCCTCTCCAGCGACTCCTCAAAAACGGGACTTACCGCCACGATCGTGGCGTACCCGACTGTTACCAACCTAAAGTAACCTACATTTATGCGAGCGAAGCCTCGAAGGTTAACCTACTATATAATATACTAGTTTTCACCCGCGGCTTCGCTCGCGTAAATGTAGGTAAGATTAGGTTAGGTTTGCAACAGTTATTTTTTCTGGATGAAAGGTACCCTATGTCCTATTCTGTACCTCTGACAACGTGTATGCAAAATTTCATGTTGATCGGTTGAGTAGTTAAGGCGTGAAAGCGTAATAAACAAACAAACAAACTCATTGCCGCATTTATAATATTAGTTAGGATATCTAATAGTTAATTATTACAGACTTTTAATATTCAGAATTCTGTAACGTGTCCCAACACTAGAGCTCAGATGTTACCATATTTGGTCAGTCCCGGGCAAATCAATAGAGCTATTAATTTTACGCATGCGCCTATGTCCCTTCCCAGACAGGGCGAGCTAGACCACCTATAGGTTTTATAACGTAATTATATCGTCATGTACTTACATTCGATCTCCTTTTTTGGAGAATATTTTGAATGAAAATTGATATTACACTCTGGGTGCGTTCCACTTAGCGTTCACAACGCCCAAGATGCTCCTTTAGCCGTTCCACATGACGACTGCGATCGTTGTGGTCGCGGCGAAAATGTCACTCATGACGTCATGACTCACGCTCACGCAAAGCTCACGACGATCCATCCCGAGAGGTGGGCCGTCGTGAGCGTTGAGAAAATTAGCTCCATTTTTTTAAATATAAAGTAACTGAGATGGCGACTATGGAAATATAACTTTATTTGATGCGATGTTGATGAAACGAAGAATACTTAAATAAGTAAAAATTTTATAATCTACAGTGTTTCAGTTGTCAGTCTTTTGAATTCTTCATCAGAGTATCGATTAATTACATTATGTAAATCGTAAATACGTGGTCTAAGTTTACGTTTTTCACGATTTTGTATAATGGTATTCTACTATTCATTTGAACTGGATGAACTAGTACTTTCTGGAGCATTATTGCGACGCACTACCAAATATCCTACTGTTCCCGTATAATACATTTTGAATATATTTGAATGTAAATTAATTAAATACTTCACAAAATTATGAAATACTAGACTTTTCCCGCGGCTTCTCTCGCGCTAATGTAGATTTATGTTAAAATAGATTTTTAGTAGCCTATATATTATTTCGATGAATAAACAATAATACTGTCAAGTTTCATCAAAATCCGTTCAGTAGTTTTTGCGTGAAAAAGTTTATTGGTCAGACTTACAAATTGTAACCTCTTTAAGTCTTCACTATTTTTTTCTAATTGGCCATTTGTATTATTTACGTCAACGCTCGACACACTCCATTATCCGTTCCACTTGAGTTTATAATTGTAACGCTCGGAAGCAAGTGGAACGGGAAAAGCCGTGGTCGTGAGCGTGAGTTTCATGAGCGCTAAGTTAAAACACACACTCTATCAATGCTTGAGTTTAGAATTCAGTAGAGACATCTAGGGTTATTTGTTGTTATGATTATAATTACTTATAATCTGTTTGTTTTTTTTTATATACATAATTATGTAATTACACTATTTCTTATGTTCTATGAAGGTCACAATTTGTAATACGAACATATTTTATTAAACAATGGCGGCAAACAGCGAATGATCATTTGTTATTGGGAGTTGCCAACCCTAGTGAAAGAAAATAAAAGATGGGATAAAGGAAAAGGAGTGAAAGACGTGGTTACCGGTCTCTCCGGAACTATTACTTACCGGACGGAGCGTAGTAACAATGCCACTAATCTTACGCTTGTTTCCTTTAAGAGGGTGATACTTCCCCAAGCGAGCCGGCTCGAGTTTACCGTCATTATACAGCTGACAGTTCCACTTAATAAAATTAATAATTTATGAAGTAAGCTGTGTAAAAGCTGTAATTTATTGAAGATTTACTATGATTTAGCTCTCGGAAAATCTCACACGCTTAATCTATTGAGTCGCAGAGGTACACCGGCGCACAGTGAGAAAATCGGGTATGTTTCGTCTCAAAACTTCATATCTCAGTTGTTTAAAGAGATAATGAGTTGAAATTTTGCACACGCATATTTGGATGTATAAGGTTTTATAAAAAAAAATACGTATATACAATTCCATATTATATTATTTAATAAGAAAATAAAATAAAAAGGACATACAATTAAAATTGATTATTTTCCATTTGACGAAAGTAAAGTAAAAAAAAGTAAAATAAATCTAAATTAATATTTAAAAAAATATTTATATGTAAATAATACACAATTTAGTAATTTACATTTTCGTTAATAGTAAGGAGAGCCTTGGCTTCATCAAACAGTTCCTTTGGTATTGTTTCTGACGTATTTCTCAAACTTGATATATAGGGATCCGATGTATATAACAAGGTATGCAAAAGTCTTCATTGGTTATCGATCTTGAACATTTTCTGGAATGATGTAATCTAAACTTTTTATAATCTTTATTGCGGGCTTCTTGTGCGTCTTCGGACAGCTGCCCGATAGGTAAAATAGCATAATACTCGATGATTTTTTTCTCCGTGTATAAGTATTTTATGCACGGAGGAAGGCATATAATACCAGTTGTAAAGATTCACGTACATTTGTGCCGTACTGTATACATACTCGCCGAACTTTGTTGCATCAATAGCCATTCCAGATGACATAGTTTGTAATATTATGTACAGTCTTTTTATAAGTTCTACATCGACACCTGTGATATCTGCAGAACAAGTGTAATTTTGACAAAATCGGCGACCTGTGTTTCCATCATTACTATTTCCAGCACCCTGTCAAGGTTTATCGACATGCAGTCCCAGCTCGCTTCTAAATCGCTTTTGTACAAGTTTAGTTTTTTCCTCTTTGCTTTGCATATTTTCAGTTGTAGTGGCTGACCATTTTTGAAAGGACAAGTTATATGAAATGTGTAGGATCATTTCCATACTCCTGATCCAAGCATGTAATGTTGATAGTCCATACTAAAACGAACCTTCGTTTACATCTCGTGTCACCACTGCCTCAAAATTATCCATTTGCCGAGGACTAGCACCACAAACTGTACAAGTAGCACTCGATCGGGTTTAGTCAAAACTTGTGCTAATTTACCATCAATCATGGTTAAAAACAGCTCATGGGTAACTTCAATTACCTCGCCATTCTTATGTATTAAGGATGGAGATATAATTTTTATTTGATCGTTGATATCTGCTATAACATATGCTGTTTTTTCGGATGTTTCTTAGGCAAATTCCAAGAATATAGGTCTGCAATACCTTACAGATGAACAAGTTTCATTTTTCCAAATAACAGTATTAGTTTTCTCATCTATAAGTCTGATTGGTACAAGTGAAGCAATTAAAAGGTTTGTGTCTGATATAAAATCGCTTTCTTGAAGCAAAACCGGTTTGTATTCGCTCTGTCCTGATGATCCATCACAACCCCATTTATAGAAAAGCTTCAATGTTTTTAAACCCTGTTTATAAACTGAATTAATTAATAAGATACGTGCGATTGTATGATTATGTTTGTGGTTGATCCTTTAGAGCTGCTATTTTTAGTAACTTATCACCGAGTATAAGACACGAGATGAGTGGGTCGTATACATAGATTATAATAATATATTTACAAAACAAGGCGGCCTATTCATGAGATTTTATGAGACATACGATGCAATTTCAAATATTGGATTTTTGTCTCGCATTACAACGCAATACATTTTGACACATTGCTAGAACAGTCGCAAATAGGCGCAACAATTTTTTTCTGCCTCTGATAAAACAATGTATATAGATTTTAATGCAATAAATATCTTGACATCGGCAAGCATCGGCAACAGGTAAACCTCTCATTGAAATTACAAGTACGTCTAAAATTATAATCACATTAAACTATATCAATTTATATTATTTTTATACCAATGTATAAAATATTATTTGCGAAACAATATAACGAGAACATAAGCTTTTTAAAAATGTATAATACTTATATACTTATATCAAAAACTTAGGAGTAACAAGGCATTGAATTATAATAACGTACCGCGTCAAAATCACGCTATCGAACATGTTACGTTTGATGCATATTTATACAGATATTAAAGAAATAAATTTAGTAAAAAAGTATCTAAAATACTTTATTTATAATACTATATATAATTATGATTATTATCCAATAACATCGACTTTTGTGAAAAACAGTTTTGAGACAGCGTTGTATGGAGCTTTCCCATAGTGCGGCGGCACAATACATTTTTATTACATCTGGCATTTCAAGACTTAACGGGCTATCGTCTTTCCATTTACCAATCATTCATCGCCATTACGGTAACATTCTAGATCGTATACAGAGATACACAACGCCGAGCTTCGAGCATAGCATAGGATATTATATGCAACACACAAAGCTCTATTTGTATTTTATATTTAAATACTTTTATTATTTTTGACATCTCTGATATATTCAATACAAGATAGCATGAGAGCAGCGATAGCTCAGTGGGGAGACCAACAGACTGCAATGCAGAGGGTCTCGGGTTCGAATCCACGTCGCGCACCTCTGACTTTCGGAAGTTATATGACTTTTCGAAATTATGTGCGTATTGATTGACAATTATCGCCTGCTCCGTGCCTCGGAGAGCACGTTAAGCCGTCGGTCCCGGCTGCCATGAACATCTATGTCTGTCGTTATTGGGAGAGTGTCGACACAAAAGATCCCACTGAGTCGAAGTGTCGCCGGTCTGCACTGACTGGCCCCCACATAAGATAAGATAGCATGAGAATAAATAATATAAGAAGTAATTAATTAAGTGTGCAAAATGGAGAAAATAGTTACGATTAATGAGATTAAATAAGTAAAAATTTTATAATTTACAGTGTTTCAGTTGTCAGTCTTTTGAATACTTCATCAGAGTAACGATTAATTACATTATGTAAATCGTAAATACGTGGTCTAAGTTTATGTTTTACACGATTTTGTAGAATGGTATTCTACTCTTCATCTGAACTGGATGAACTAGTACTTTCTGACCGATATCTAATACACAGTGTCATTAGTAAACATATGTATATGACTCAAAGGAATAGACCAGGAAACATAAAATATTTTTCCGCAGGCATACATATACATAAAAATAAACTGAAACCCTTCTGACCATCCTATTTGTCAGTTATGTGTCTATCTGCTAAATTTTATTTATATCCGTACGTAGGTATCTGTTAAATATTCGTATCTGTTTAATGTCGTCCTCGATGGCGTAGTGATTAGTGTAACCGACTGCCACGCCTGAGGTCGCGGGTTCGATTCCCGCACAAGTCAAACATTTGTGTGCATGAACATGGATGTTTGTCTTGGTCTGGGTGTTTCTATGATAATATGTATGTATTTACGACAAAAGAAGTATATATGTATGTTTATCCATTGTCTAGTACCCATAGTACAAGTTCTGCTTAGTTTGGGCTATATGGTGTTGTGTGTATGTGGTAGAATATAATTATTCAGTAAAAACATATAAAAATCATCAAATGTATATTAATGATTGCCTCATACTGTATGAGGCATCGTTACGGGAAAAAAACTATACGTAATTTATTTATTTTTACTAACTTAGCTTGTAAGTAAATTGTTACTAACTCATGGATTATGTCCGAAATGAATGTTTTTATTTATAGATACATATTATAAACTTGGAAATCTATAATACGTTATAGAAAGACAGACTAATACTGTTTGCCTATATTTCCGGATCTTGTAATCTTATTGCCTAGCTAAGTATGGCTATTTATACAAGTTAACTAAATCAATTCCTATGAATGAATAACCTACTGGTTTTTATGACATAAATCTGTGACAAATTATTGTACGTACCACAACGGCATTGGTTTTAAAAAATACTTATTAAAACGCTAGTAAATCTAACAGTTACATGTTTCAGCCGGCAATTTTACTATTTCACACTTCCACGACCTAAGTAATATCACCTAATATATAAAATATCTCGTTTGGAAGAGATTGGTTAAAATTGCATAATATGGCGCAATTTTAACTAATGTCTTTGTACCGTGGTACAACCTATAAATATAGGACATATGTCTAGTAAATAAGCGTCAATAAATAATATATCTATATACTAATACGTGTAGAGAAAACATTGGACGTACCACTTTATAATGACGCGCAGGAGTTTAAACGATTTAAATAGTTAAAGTTTATAATATGGAGAAGAACCTAGTGTAGTATAGTAGGTAATTTAAATTATTTTATTTTATTTAATATATTATTGTTAAATAGAATACTGGCGATCAATCGTTAATAATTATAGTAATAAATAAATATATGTTTAATGAAATTTAAGTCAATTGATAATTGTGTATACAGTTGTTGGTGAACCAAATAAATAAAATAAAAAATAAAATAATCTACTATTATAATATGTTAGTTAATAATTTTATGTTTCATTCCAGATATTTTTTATTAATTGTATGTTATTTGTCCAAGTAAATGTAAATTAATTATAAATATTTTTGGAAAATAATGAAATATTAGCTAAATTTAAAATTATTAATACTAAAAATGGAATGTTCTCTCGATAATTTATTATTAAATTTATTTTATAATTTTTTAATAATGTATTTAAAAATATATGTAAGTAAGTATATGTATATTTTATTTTATTTATTTATGCCTTCCAAAAGCCTATTATATAGTAGCCATTATATGTATTTCATACAACAATTTTTCATGTTGTATGTCCAACAATGTTGGAAGGCTCAGTTTGTTTTCGAGTTTATCTTGTTCTGTAATAAGTGCTGCGCTTAGTACAGGACAAGATGCACTGACGTGCCATGGCTCGGAGTCTAGGCACCTAATGTCGATTACGCATGCGTCAAATGTTCCCTGTGAGTGTCCTAGGGATCCTAGTTATGGGTACACTTATGTCAAGCTACTGTTGTACACTGCATAGCTTTGAGTTCTAGACACGTCGCGCGTCGATATTTGGGAACGCCCAAAAATCATGGTACCCGAATTGTGCACTTTACGTCGAACGTCGCAAGCTAAACGTAAATGCCATTTCTTATAAGTGATTAGTCTTACACATTTTTAAACTTACAAGGCATACCAAAATGCACTGTAATTGTCACAGTAGTAACAAAGAATTATCTCTGATGATAGACGAGTGCCCACCTATTATATGTAAAGGGCCAAAGTATCTTTGAAAGGTACCTAACATATACCTGCTAAATTAAAACCATAAGATATGCACTAAATATCTAACAAGGACCTGAGAATATAAATAAGTTGTAACACTCAAATGAAGTTACAACTTTCTTTTTTCGTGGGGAAATGCGCCTGATTCATACCCTCTCATCACAAGGGGAGACGGAGAGGTGAGACGGTTATGTCCGGCTCTCCCATACTTCGGGCTTACGGACAAAAACCCCACGGTGTGCCTACTCGCTGACTTGTACCTATAGTGGATGGGCCGCTGGAAAAGAGACTACATCAGCAACCCACCCAGCAGACTACAACTCCTGGGCGACGCCCCGGCTCTACAGAGGGCATCGGACCGACTCAATAGCTGACGGGCGAGAGATCCCCGTTCTCCCACCCGCGTCCTTCATTACGCCCGGTTCACCGGCGACCGACGGCTCGGATCCGCAAGGATACTTTCCTCACGGATCCGCTCCGCCGCCTCCTTCTGCGAGATGACGTCCTCGCAGAAGAATGCGATCGCTGCCCACTTGCTCTCGCTGTCAACCATGCCTTTGATCACGGCCGGCAGCGAGAGGTCTTCTCCCACAACTTTAATGAGTTCACGGCGCTGCACCGCCCAAGCAGGACATTGCTTGAGTGTGTGCTGCGTCGTGTCCTCTGCACACTCGCAGTAGTGGCAGACGGGACTCGGTTCCCTCCTAGCTATCGTGTGCAGGTATTTGCCAAAGCAACCGTGCCCTGACAACACCTGCACTAGCCGAAAGAAAAGGGTCCCATGCTGCCGCCCTGCCCACCGCTCCAATACCGGCTAGAAGGCCCCAACGGTTCTGAAACAAGCCAGAGGTGCCTCCAGCCGCGCCTTCCACTTACCAATCATGCCCTGGTGGGCTCGATCGCGCGTGTTCTTAATCACTGCCAGGAGGAGGCGACAACCAACTTACAGCAAGCTCTATCTCTGACCTCCGAATGTAATATAATACTTTATGGTCTTAGTCTTAGGTTCTTCAATCACGATATTAAAGTGTTTAAAACTATATCAGGATGTAACAAAGTGCGGTTATAATAGACATAAGTAAGCTTTCCTTCCTATAAAGGCGGCAAATAATTACGTTATCTATATAATAGCTTTTAGCGATAGTACCTACTTGTCTAGAAAAGCGTAAAAATTAACTTGAGTATATAATTATATTTTTATATTAATGCCGTCCACAATTAAAGTTCTTAGGTTGCATCATTATTTCAACAAATATGGCGCACGGTTTAATAGATCCGTATGTTCCCTACCAAATATCTTGAAACCACTTAGATTTATTTTACAAAACAACTGGCTCAAATCACATGGCAGGTAGGGTTATAAAATATTTAAGTGACTCTTTAATACCACCTTATCTTATACAAAGACTACGCTTGAGTCTACATGATCTTAAATAGCTGTAGATATTTCATTTGAATGGGTATTTAAGCGTTCAGTGTTAAATCAGCTGCCATTACCGCTTTTAAAGTAGGTACTTTGAACCTTAATCATTATATTGCCTTTGCAGAATTTTTGGACTGCTGGACTTTACAAAAATTATTTCTTATGGCCAGTCTAGAACCTTAACAGGCAATAGAAAATGGTTGTAAGTTACCTACTTGTACCTATATCTCATAGTTGTAAAAATGTTAGCTGGTAGCAGTAGCACAAAATGCTTTGCTTGCCTTGTAGCACGCGAAATCACTATTCAAAATCTTTTACCCTTTTCCTGTCTCTTATTTATGTTAATGTTGACATGACATGAGGTCGTCCTCGATGGTGTGGTGGTTAGTGTAATCAACTGCGACGCCTGCGGTCGCGGGTTCGATTCACGCACAAGTCAAACATTTGTGTGCATGAACATGGATGTTTGTCTTGGTCTGGGTGTTTCTATGTATAATATGTAGGTATTTACAAAAAAAAGTATATATGTATGTATATTTATCCATTGTCTAGTACCCATAGTACAAGCTCTGCTTAGTTTGGGCTAGATGGTGTTGTGTGTATGTAATAGAATACTACTATAGAATACTATTATGTCATTATATATAGTAACCATAGCCAATAATAAAGTCTATTATATTTATCTTTAGATTATAAAATAAGCTATAAGCGTAGCGTCATTGTGTCACCTTTGAAGTCACTTGATAAAAAGATAATTGATTCCCATCAGGCGACGGTCCGTGTTTTCGTTTACCACCTTAGTAATATTAAAAAATTATGCTGAACTATTAGTGCAAGGAGCTAATCCATAATCTGTCATGTATTGGAATGCAAGACATAATTAAAAAACTATAGTGTCTGACAGCCGGTGTGCCGCTGCGAACAACTGGTTAATTAGACTTAGAGATATTATGTACCTCATAAATTTGGCAATGCCTATTACTCCACTGCGATCATAGAATAGATGTATTTCCGAACTAAGTGGCTTGAAGTTTGCGTGGAAAACCCTAAAACTTCCATATATAATAATAATAATAATAATATTCTACCACATACACACAACACCATCTAGCCCAAACTAAGCAGAGCTTGTACTATGGGTACTAGACAATGGATAAACATACATATATACTTATTTTTTTGTAAATACATACATATTATACATAGAAACACCCAGACCAAGACAAACACCCATGTTCATGCACACAAATGTTTGACTTGTGCGGGAATCGAACCCGCGACCTCAGGCGTGGCAGTCGGTTACACTAACCACTACGCCATCGAGTCGTCAATCGAATTTAATTGCGATTTCTCATGGAATAGCTAACAAAACAAATTATGAATTCCTTGTGAATTTATTATTATCAACATATTAGAGATAAAGTATAGGAATTTTCACTATTACTTCAGTACGCGTAATTGTAGAAAGACTTAATAAACTTTTGAAATAACTTGAATTGCCGCCTTTTATTTCTCTAGACCGAGTCGATCTCTTCACTAGTGATGTGCTCCTAGTAACTGTAGACCGACAAATTCTACATCTATACTCTCGTATCTATAGAACAAATTCACAACCTTATAATTATATATTACTAGCTTTAGCTCGCGGCTTCGCTCGCGTTAATTTAGAATTTGACTATCAATTCGGTTAATTCAATCATGATTCAAAATACACGTGGCGCCATCTATTATTATAAGAACGTTATTATTGTTTTCCTCGGGTACAGTATTTTTTTCAGGATGAAAGGTAGCCTATGTCCGTTTCTGTACACCTGTCAACGTATATGCAAAATTTCAGGATGATCGGTTCAGTGGTTTAGGCGTGAAAAGGTAAAAACAAACAAACAAACAAACTCATTTTCGCTTTTATAATATTATTTAGGATTAGGATTCTATTCTATCTAAAATCACATTAGGCGTACGTCCAGCATTAGAAACCAGACATTTAAAATTTCTTGACATTATTTATTTGTGCTCACCGAGTTGACGAAAGTCAACGGTATTTCATATAATTTGAAAACTGTTTTCACATACCTATATTCTGAACTTCGATGCGAATTCTCATTATGTACCTACATATGTATGTTCTGACATGGGTAGCGTAGATCGAGTCGGAAAGATAATAATTATTTTAACCAAGATATATAATAAAACTAGCTGTCCCGACAGACGTTGTCCTGTACACAAGAGAAAAAAAAATCCTATCTAAACCATTCTCGAATCCACTTGAACACATACAAAAAGTTTCATCAAAATCGGTCCAGCCGTTTAGGCGGAGTTCAGTGACATACATACGTACAGTAGAATTATATATATAAAGATAAGTGCATCACACTACCATATTTTTACGTGCATATTATATATCAATTACATAGGTTTAAGGCATGAAATAATTTTCAAGGGTCGTGCTTTGTAGCCCATTATATTACGTGCGAATATCAGAAGGTCAGAAATTACACGTTTTTCATTAAAATATAAGTTTTATTAAGTGATTGCAATGCAATAAATATAATTTACAGACTTGATATAATATGATGAAACGTCTTAATTAGTCATGCAAATATCGGCGTAAAAACTAAGCTAAAGTTATTTGAAACTAGCGGGCGAGTAATACATGGTATAATTACTTACATAATTTCCATAACAAATAAATCTATAATTTTGTACACTAGTAGCAATTTTTAATAAACATACCGTAAATAAGTTCGTTTAAATACTGCTCACAAGCCAACACGTATTTAGTCTAGCGTGAACAAAACGCATCTAGTACCTGATACTTTGGAGCTGAAAGAACCAAAGTTGGCTCCTAAACCGTATCGCTTGACTTTTGATAAATACGCCTTAAAATAAATAATATATGTATATGTCGTAGGCCGATGTTGCCCGGTCTGACCTAACAGTACCAGGAACCCAGATGAAGCGTAGAGGTGGTTGGGCGTGAACCAGGTATCCTAGGTAACAGGAAGCAATTGATGTAGGCATGTGTGTGTATTTATTGCAGCATCGCGGCCCACCTCTTAGCGCAGTTACAAACTTCTAAATGCAACAGTGACGTTTCTGTATGGGCTGAAATCGGATATATTTTATAAATGTATCAATAATATTTTACGATGCATGATATTGTAATCTGTAAGTTTTAACGCATCTGTGTCTTTGCCTAGGCCCGTTGCTTATATTAATGAATTTCATCAAACCCAGTTCAGTAGTTATTACCCAAACTCTTTAATTGTCTACACACTTAAACGAATCTTAGTATTTTTAATGCCTTTGTTTTTTTTATAAATAATATATAATCAAACTAGAGGACCTGACGGACGTTGTCTTGCCCGAACAAACCTACCGAGTTCAATTATGAACCTAAACCATCCCATTTATACACCCAAAAGCCGTTTAGGAAGAGTTCAGTGGTATACACACGTACAGAAGAATTATATATATAAAGATATGTAATATTTCACCTCACAAGTAAACCTTGAATGTCACGTCTGTAATTCAATAGATGGGATTTGAACTGACAATCTGTCGGTTGCAAATCCAATTCCATTGGGACACCGGCGCTTAAGTTATTGATATATATATTTGGTTCATTGCAGTTTGCTATTGGTGATCGACGATCGCAGTATAACAGACAGCTTGTCTCTCTTTTTTATATACTACCCGTTGGCAATCAAGCTTAAGCCCTACTTGAAGGTGCCTGCAGTTATTGTAGCCTTTAATCGCTTGATATATTAGAACTACAACATGCCTCGCCGACCTAGGCAGAAGGAATTACAGTTGGGATGAAAGAAAAGGAATAGTACGTAAGTATATGATCATTCCGCACTTTTATTTAACCAGTGAAAGGCAATAGCAGTATTAGAAGTACCCACTGCTTCTCAAGGCGAGCTGATTTTTCTTACCGTCTCGGCACGGGGTGATTTTAGCAATTTAATCTATCACCCTGCTTTGAGTTAAATGAGCCTAAGGCAGAATGAAACTTTGTGATATGTTAGATTCATATATGTGAATAATTTCTTAAACTTTATTTTTATTTCATTGCAACGTAGGTTTAATATCGAAGTCGTAATTACAAGCGCTAGCTAGTCAGGCAGTGTTCCAATTTTAAAACTAATTCGCAGTCACTTATCAATGAAAACATTATGTAATTTTATAGTAGTCGTTAATATTTTGCAAATACGCAACCGAGTAGCACACACTTGCAAACAGCCCGCTCGAGAACACAGCGGCAATATGTCCCGCCTCCAAATCTACTATATACATCTCTTTCAAATCCATCAATCTGTCTCTTTACTCTGGGCTCGCTGCAACGGGTGAAGAATCGGGTGTGGGAACTGCCGAACTCCCTAGTTGCAACACCCATCGCCTCCCTGAAGCCGAAAGCATTGAATACTCCAGCCGGGGTTGAGGTTCACAATCCCCGCTGTATATGCATGCAAAACCCCTGAGTCTCCCATACGAATGCATTTCTTCAGCGCAATATAACGAATATAATATACACAGCCATTGCATTTAGTACCAGGACATAATATCGGCGAGAAGGTTGGTTGGAGCTAGCATTGCATTTGAAAGTAATAAATGTGTTTTCCGATGCATGTTTTCACTGCAACAAGTGTCTAGTTGCAGCTTTGCCGCTGCACTTCGTACCAGGCTATAAGATTGCAGAGATGGTTAACCGGTACTCGTAGTGAATACATACAGGAAGCAATTAATGTGTGCATACGAAAATGTCTATGTTTGAGTGAGAATTGCAATGTCCAACCTGAAACGGGTATATTGTACAAATGGAGACAGCGATAATGACGGGCTGCAGATCTCGTTCTATCTCGCTCAATATGAAAATATAGGTAGTTGTGGAAACACCTACGAAACTTTTTGTTTTTTGTACTTTCTTAAGTGTTTGCATTTTTATAGACGTGTTTTAGAATAAACAGACGTAAACAAGCGTTAACCTGTCGATTGTAGGAACGCCAAACATAATTAAAAACCTATTGTGTCTGGGTATGAAGTGCCGCTACGACTCAATAGGTTAAATTCAAAAACTTAGTAAATGTTTCTCAGAAACAAGAATAAAAGATTATTTCTTATTTCTATGTTAATTTAATTATGCAATGACTTATCATCAAATAGTTCTTCTATTAAATATTACACCTTTTTTTCTACCTGGTGGAATGCTTTGGCTCATACCCCTCCGCGTGGGCGGACGGAGGGGTTATGTCGGACTCACCCAGGAAAAGATGGAGTCGAGGTATCGCGGTAATACCATCTAAACCTACCACTGTGTTCCTTCTTACTATCTATGGCCGGGGCGCAGGGATCACTCGCGCATTCATCCTGCAGCCCCGGGTCGCCATCTGGTCGTGGCGGCCTTGTCGCTTTTTTATAATTCTCATTAATTGACAGGCGCGCGCGGAACATGACGCGCCGCGCTGTCTCTGGCGTCTGGCCTGCTTCTGCACGGGCGACGGACTGCCCTAATCCGTCACCCCAGGCCAGCGCTCATGAGGGCCGGAGATCGGTTAGCGCCCTTCGGCGCCCGGTGCGTCCACTGCGGGCCGGGAGGCTGGTGTTCGCCTCCCGTTCCGTTTCCGCCACCTCCTTAGCGAACATTACTACCTCGCAGAAGGAGGCGGCGGCTACCCGTGCGCTCTCGCTCGTGACCATAAACTCTACTATGACTGGTAGCGAGAGACGCTGCACCCCTACTGCCGCGACGAGATTACGACGCTCTTCAGCCCAGGCTGAGCACTCTTTAAGGATATGCTACGCCGTGTCCTCGAGGCAGTTCTCGCAGTGATGGCATCGGGACGTCGCCTCTAGGCTGATGCGACATAGGTACTTCCCGAAGCAGCCGTGCTCCGAGAGCACCTGCGTCGTCCGGATTAAATACTACACCTAGCACGAGTTTGTAGCATGAATTGGTAAGAACAACTTATACTTAGTTGGCTTTTTCTAAAGTACTCGCTTTGCTTTGCACTGATATAAAAATGTGCAATTAGATTTTAGGAAAAATGTTATGCAGCTTATCTTAACAAGCCTTTTGATGCGTTTTTCTGACAGACACAATAATACAATAATTAGCCTTTACGCCAGATCACATGCAATAGTAATTTTACTAGGAAGATTAATACCTAACATACTACCTAAATACATGACTACTAAGTCGTCAGTAAAATATCACAGTCAGCTCAATAAAAGATATTGAAGGAACGAATTAACAAAAGATACAACATTATTACATTTATTACATCCTTACTAATATTATAATTAATGCGAAAATGAGTTTGTTTGTTTGTTTGTTACGCTTTCACGCCTTAACTACTCAATCGATCAACATGAAATTTTGCATACACGTTGTCAGGGGTACAGAATAGGACATGTACCATTCATCCAGAAAAAATAACTTTGCAAACCTAACCTAACCTATATTTACGCGAGCGAAGCCGCGGGCAATAGGTTGTTGTATATAAGTTATAAAATCTAATAAGGTTAGATTAATTGATGTGCGAGTCGTACTATTCTGCTAAAAACTCATCTCGATCTGGTATGTCATCCCATCCCATGGAATTCATACTTATATAAGTAATATCTTTTGCCTCTGTTTTTTTCAGGCGGCGCGGCGTTATGTAAAATCTACCTTTTAGCTTGTAAATATAACTTAAAATTTAAGGCACGTCTTGTCTCCGGGTTGTGGAACCGAAGATAATGGTGGTCCACGCAGCTAACAATAGCGCTTGCGAAAGTAAATAGAACTATTATACACTTAAATCAAATTTGCTTTTTACTATTATAATTCTAAGATTAAGTACCTACCTAAAATTCACAAGCAAGCATGGAGCTGCCTAATGTTAGTACTTTAACAAAGATACATTGCAACAACGCATACATATGTACGTTATTTTGTTAGAGTATCAGATAATATTACGATAGGCTGATCTGTTCACACACAGTCATCAGCAGGAATAGGTAAGTACCATTACAAATAAGAGCTGCGTTGTTCAAAGACTCACACAGACGCACTCAAAAGAGAATCGAATGTAACATATACACAAACTTAATCCAACAATACATAAAAGCTATCCGAGAGTAAAGGCGTATGCATGAAACGTGGCTGTAAATTATATTTTATGACGCGCCGGCCATGTGCTCTTCGTCCGTCAACAACGGGAAGCTTCAAGCAGACAAATTTGCGCGACCGAATGCTCCTTACAAACGGGGTAATGAGAAACAGACTTTAGACGCATCGCTGGAACGTTTCCATCATGTTTTCTGATACAATGTTTTTTGGGAATGTTGGTTGTTGATTGTGTTGAACTATGAATAATGTCAGTTCCTGTTGACGGGTCGGGTGTTTGAATGATCATAAGAAGATTTTGAAAGTATTTTTCGATAGTTATGTGAAAGTTAAATATTTACTAGTATTTGAATGTTCTGTCCACAGAGAATGGGACACGCTACCTTTAGTATTCAGTGTTCTTTTAGTATTCAATATTCTTTATTGCAATTCCACAAAGTTTAAGAGGTAGTAAACTAAAATATGTACATTATGGAATCTGTTCAGGCACAGAAAATTTTAACATGTTACACAAGTTATAACCTACTTTAATTAATAACATACGGCTTATATGTTGTATACTTATACACGACATATACTTTCAAATAGAGACGACCCATTTGTTATACTTACTAATATTATAAATAGATTTTAATGGAATAGAATTAGAGTTTGTTTGTTTCCCACCTTAATTACTCAACCGATCATTGTGATTGACACCTGACAACGTGTGTGCGTTTGATTGTGATCATGAAACGCATACACGCCGTCCGGGGCACTGAGAAGAACATGGGGTACCACTTATTCAGAATAAAGTACTGTTTCCGAACGTAGCTGCCGGCAAAACTTATATTCTGTATTATACAAGCATGTGAATTACAAACTAGGTACACAAACGATGCGCTTAGCACTCAACACAGTCCGTCATTTGACACGAATATTTATCTCATCTTATCTTATGTGGGGGCCAGTCAGTGCAGACCAGCGACACTTCGACCCAGTGCGATCTTTTGTGTCGACACTCTCCCTATAACGACTGTCATAGATGTTCATGGCAGCCGGGACCAACGGCTTAACGTGCTTTCCGAGGCACGGAGCAGGCGATAATTGTCAATCAATAGGCACATAATTTCAAAAAGTCATATAACTTCCGAAAGTCAGAGGTGCGCGACGTGGGTTCGAACCCGAGACTCTCTGCATTGCAGTCTGTTGGTCTCCCAACTGAGCTATCGCTGCTCTTAACACGAATATTTACTAGGTACTATTATTTTCGCCTCTAGTAGTTGTACAATCTGCAGTGTTCATAGCTCAGTGTTGGTACTCCTATAACATTGCTTTTGTAATAAATACGGCATCTAGCCCCATCTATAACAGCTTGTACTCTTACACTTCTAGCTGGCTAACAAAGGGACGAGGCGCTCATAGCCAGTTGCACTCACTGATCGGTAAGCGATTAGCGAGGTTAAGCAACGTTGGGTGTAGTCAGTCTATAGATGGGTGACCGCTTAGTGGTATTTCATCTGAGCGTCTCCGTGCTTCGGAGGGCACGTAAAAAGTCAGTCCCGGTGGTTGTCAAATTGACAGCAGTTGTTAAGCCATGGGCGGCTATGGGCGGCTTGAACAACCCTTGATGGACAACATGTTGGCCACTAAACACAATAAAAAGAAATTACAAAGGGACAATTCCTTTCGTGACAAAAATAACTAAATATATAGCCACTCGCCTATAGGGTACACGTGTAGTGTATTATACCTATTTCCTCGTCCCTCATAATAAAGGATGAGCCTACTATCGTCGCAGAAAACTCAATAACATTTTACACAAACCGGGCATCGAAGCCTAGATGCACAGCAGTCGTCATCACTACTGCTGCGCCGCTGAGGTAATCATAGAGTAGATATAAGTACGTAAATATCTGTAAGAAAAAGTCTCAACCAGTCGACACTCAACAGACGAACAGCCGAACATTTACCGCCCGTTTCTTCTATTTTTACCCGGAAGGCAATTAGTGTGACAATTATTACTAATGAGTCAGCCTGTTGAAAATGAATTATAGACAATTAATTAACAGTTAATCAACCTTTGGAATGTTCTATGATTCATACAAAAAAAAAAATGCTTCCGTTGCGCGTCTTGACCCCTGCGTCACGAACTCATTGTGATTGGTCGCGAAAAAAATACCAAAGATTTGAGAGGTTAAGTAGCTATTATTATGTCATGCATGTAAGTTTCAGAGATTTATTTTATTTTTTTAAATATCCGGCTGACAATATCGTGATATTCAAATATATATTTCTCAAAAAATATTTATGCTATCTAAATGGGGATTCGAAATCTTGCATTTAAATCTAGCAATAATAATAATAATTTTTCTAATAAAAATGAGATGTCCGAAAAATAGGTTCCTTAAAACACTATGCGTTGTAATCCCAACTCAATTTCTGTCACAGTGTATCCTGACAGCTACTAACTACTGCTCTTGTAACTAAAATAAGAATGTAACATTAGATATGGCGTTAAAACTATGTATCACTTTTTTATATTCGGGTTACAAATTACTTCTATAATCTCTAGTTAACCTCTCCAGCTGGCCTAGAATGCTTGTGTTAGGAGCGGGTTTACGTCGATAGTGCAATGGGTGGGATCGAACCCGCGACCTCACGATCGCAAGTCCGATGGCTACTGCCGCTTAACCCATTCCCAGTCCCGTGATAGACACAATAGAAAATCAATTGTTATGTACCATATGTGGCTCATCGGACAGGGCACGTGTTAACTTTACTTTAAAGCAATTAATTCAAAACCTTGTGTCAGAAGCATTGAGTTGGTAATAATTTAGCACAGACTAGACAATGATATGTCATTTATTAATATATCTTTATAATATGACATTTATAATCAAATTGAAACTTGACTGGTCTTATGAGAGTGCAATTATTGCTCATTGCCCATATATATATATATATATATATATATATATATATATATATATATATATATATATATATATATATATATATATATGTATATATATATATGTCAATGCTGATAGCTGGCTGTACCTACGGATGACGTAGTGGTTTATATAGGCCAAAATTAATAACCATACTAATAGAATAACTGATACGCTTGATTTTTAGTAACAATATTATGAAACAATTTAAATCAAATCCAAATCTTTAGATAAATGATTACATATTTGTTGTCTGATAATAATAACATTTTTAATTTCAGCTTTAAAGATTTGTATCTTGATTGATAATTTTAACCTTAAGTGGTCGCTAGATGCGAGTATTTATCTCATAGCATTCAGGTCTTAGAGAATGGGTAGTGGCTACATGGAGAACACTGTAGTTTCGATAATAAAATACGTTTTTAAATTAATAACAACTATTTAAACCTAGTTTAAATGTTTTTAAAATCGCCCACGATTCATATTATATTATTATTAGTATGTTGGTTGTCTAGTCTAATAAAAAAATAATAAAATGTCCCGTATTATGATACTAATATGATACCTATACTTCGTCTTCTCATAAGTCTGATTTCATTCGGTACGCGCTTATAACTCGGCACTAACCAATAATTTGGAGCATTTACATACAGACTACGAGTGGGAAGATAAATGAACTGACCGGGCACGAACTACTGCCAGGCCATACATCTACTCATTAATCGGGTATATTTAACATATTTCTTCCACGTAAAGATATTCTTCATTCCTTTAAAACCGCTATAAATTTATTCCTTCATATTTTATCTCAGATAAATTATGTTTGTAGAATTATTTTAACTACCCGTGTTAACATCTACAAAAATTGTAATCTAACTAATATTATAAATACAAATGTGAGTTTTTTTGTTTCTTAAGCTTTCACGCCGTAACTACGCGACCAAACATCATAAAATTAAAAATACCTGTTGTCAGAGGTACATAAAAGAACATAGGTACTTTTCTTTCTACCTTAGAAAAAAATACTGTCTATATGCTAACGGCTTATTATGGCCCTTTCGTTTGTGTGAAGGTAAAAAGGATTATAAGGATAGAAATGTAATAAGGACTCTTGCCACTTCGAAAATATTGATGCTAGTAAGTATCTAAACTTACTAGGTTCAATATTTCCTAGAAAATATACGATAAAGATATCGGGTGAAGTTTGTTTGGTTAACAGTCGAGCACTATACAAACACATTTCCGTAACTTTACGTCTGTTTAAGGGTTACCCAGAGATCTTACACATACATATTTATTAAATGTAACTCCCTCGTAATACAGGCGTTTATGTTTTTTTATATATACATGTATGATGTTTATTACCATATATCAACACCACACACGACCCCATATTAAGAGTTATTGGTAAAACATTGATTTAAAACAATACTTTTAACCGACTCTTTAGCAAAACCGGGACGATTAGCAAACACGTATGCCTTCCCACTGACGGCACAGAATCAAAGTTAAATAAACCATTTCAAAGATTTTATTGTAGAAAACATACAAAATTAACAACCAACAAACCAGTCTCTAACATTGCTAAGATCACCTAACGAAAAAATATATCTTCAGCAGACACTAGATTCTAAATGAGCTGCCAGAAACATCAACCAGAACAATTACATGTATAAGATATATCGGTGGTACATGAATAACAAGAATGCACTAGTGCAAATCGTTCAGCCTTTCCACACACGATACGTTACCGTCTCGGCATTTTTCCAAACCAAACATCGACTGATCCCGTGTTCTGTATCAACGATAAGAATACCTACTGCAGACGGTTTGAAAATTTCACACTTTTAGCGCCAGTTTTAACAGCTAATCAATAGGTATGCTTTTGTAAGTAACATGAGACTCCGGGCAGTGACGTAAGCGTCAGTGCTTAATATTATATATACATATACTTAGGTAGGTCGGGACCAGATCTTAGAATTAAACACCTCATGACGTAGCCGACAATTTCATATGATGTTTGTACTGCATGATATGGCCAGTTACATCTGACCATATCGTTTAAACGTCAACGGTTATTAATATGTCAATCAACGTTTGGTTACACCATTAGTGTAGGTTTTTATGATATGAAAAGTTTAATTAAAAATGCAAATAAAGAAGGAACTTATATTATAATTAATTTTGTGTCGTAACAACATTTCACTTAACTTTTATCTTAAATTGGCGCATCATCAGTATTAGTTTTTTAATAGAATAATTGTCCGCTGCCATGATGCATCACAAAAACAAAACGATATCAACGCCTGAAAACGCGGATAATGTAACTATTCCATGAAGTTCCCGTGCGTATAGCTGTTCATATCATCAAACGCTGATTAATTTATTCATTGATTTGGCCAGATAGATCATGATGTGGGCAGCCATAATATGGTGTAGTGCACAAGTCTAACATATTATAGTCACGACATATACATAGTCGCACAGCATGTATTACGTGCATGTTTTATCAAATATGATTTTATATTCCACGTTATAGGAGCGAGCCTTTTGCCGCCTACCGAATTCGCTTCAGACTACGCACTGCTACGTAGATTTTTGACAGAAGATCCTAATAATACTTTCATTCGACATGAGACATAGTACATAGCAGTCACAGAAACTACCGTACTGTCAACGACGCGCTGTGCTTAATACTGAATTAAATTTCCCGATTCACGGGTTGTTCAACAGTATTTATTATTGAATTTCTTATCACGCATATCAACAGCAGTGAGTCTTGAAGGGCAGAATCTACGTCATACTTCGTAAAGTACTAGAAGCCGTCAATACCTGCTGACATAAACTAAGAGCTAAGAAATGGAGGTGGTAGTATTTCAATATTATGTTATATTGGCAGTGGCTTGAAGCTATTATAAGGAATAGTGAGACTATTCCACCAAAACGTCGTAGTGTTGAACGCCATCTTTATTTTTATTTTTTTTGTTCAAGAAATTGGCTGCTCATATTTTGCCATACTTATCTGCTTTTACAGGGTTACAGTAACATTTGCTAGTCCTACTTTTTCAATGCTAGCGTGTGTTCTTTAATAGGTAAATATTTAATGATTTAGTAATTTGTGAAATACGCATTGTTAAGCTGGCGATAAAAGAGTGACTGTGACTTTCTTGCCCGTTCTTTTTGCTGGTTCTAAACACTTGCTCCGATGAATGTAGCATCAGGTAAAAGTTAATTCATAGTTGAGATAGTATAAAGGTTACACTAACTAACTATACCACAGATAATATAATACTATACTATACTATACTATATAGTACTAGCTGTTACCTGCGACTTCATCCGCGTAGATTTTAACTAAAAAGTGTTTGTCTCCGCGGAACCCTATTTTTTTTCTAAAATCAAAGTAGCCTATGTTACTCCTTATAACATCAGCTATCTGCCAGTGAAAGTCCCGTCGAAATCGATTCAGCCGGAGATTACCCGGAACAAACAGACAGACAGACAAAAATTTTAAAAACAGATGTTTTCGTATAGGTACCTTATATACTTTCATATGCATTAGATAAAAAGCTAAAATTTTGACATTACAAACAGACACTTCAATTTTATTTATTTGTATAGATTATACTATGAAATGATATTAGATACTAATATGTTATGTATGTAAGTTCAAAAGTTAGTAAAGTCATGGAATCGGTATACCTTAACATATCTATACTAATAATAAAAAGCTGAAGAGTTTGTTTGTTTGTTTGAACGCGCTAATCTCAGGAACTACTGGTTCGATTTGAATAATTCTTTTAGTGTTGGATAGCCTATTTATCGAGGAAGGCTATAAGCTATAATATAATATTACGCTACGACCCACGGGGGCGGCGCAGTAACGATAAACGCGGGTGAAACCGCGAGAACATCTAGTAGTTATATATAAAATACCGCCGTATTTTGAGACTGAAATGCTCGAAAGGTAGTTGAAAGATTGGCTTGAAATGTTTACATATCGTTGCATTTTCTACATAAGAGTAGTTATATCTACTTTTATCCCGAAATACCCACGGCAACGGGTATTATTCCTAAAACACTTTTACTGTGACTGTTTGGTTGGCGTCGTGGTTATAGTGGTCACCTCGTCATTGCCACTTCGCCGAGGGTTGTGGGTTTGATGGCCCCACATGGGACAAAAATTTGTTTGATCCACAAGTTTTGCCATTTCCAATTATTATTCCGAGTCTGGATTTTCATTGTATCCGTTGTTTGAAGGTCTGTAAAGTCTGCAATGACATAGTGAAGTATGTATAGCTTAGTATATTATGAAGAATTTGCTTGCCACTGTTCATGTTAGTATTCGAAACTATACGATCTGATTGCTACTTCGTTGGTTTACCGGCTTATTTATGGGGCGACATATCATGAAGCCCCAGATTGCATACCGGAGCGAGCTAACAAAAACCCAATAACTAAATATATTAAGCACTAGCTATTGCCCGCGGCTTGTTCAAATTCAAATTGTTAGTTTGTGGAGTCTCCTTTTAAGCATTTAATGTCTGTGTTAGGAGGCTCCGCTCTTCCATACCGTAAAATTACATAGCAAATAAAGTAAGTAGATACAAAACTGATTAAAAACTCTTGTACTCTGCTTGTAATAACTAATAATATAATTCAATCATGATTCGAAAGACACGTGACGCCATCTATTATCATAAGAACGTTATTGTTGTTTTTTTCGGGATGAAAGGTAGCCTATATCCGTTTCTGTACACCTGACAACGTATATGCAAAATTTCAGGATGATCGGTTCAGTGGTTTAGGCGTGAAAAGGTAACAAACAAACAAACTCATTTTCGCTTTTATAATATTAGTTAGGAAGTTAGGATTAGGATTAGGATTTACAACTTTTCATCGACCAACAAGCACAGTAATAACATTGTCGTTAATCCTGCCTGTACTATCCCTGGTGGACGTGTTCTATCACTGTTCCATCGGACTAGGAGAGCAAGGTAACATAAAGAGCATTTTTCTTCGCGTAATCACTTGTGTTCCTACCATAAATATCACCTGCGAAGGTGTTTAGTCTCCTTTAAGAAAGACCGCCGTGACCGAAAGTCTATAATCCTATATTAAAAAGCTTATAAACTGACCAGCATTGTGGCACGCACACGGCAGCTGCATATCCTATGACCTAATTTTCTCAGATTTTTATACTTATTTAAGTAGACATGCGTGAAATACCTGACAACATAAAATAATGCATCTTTCTTTCTCGGTAGTGTTCGTGTCGTTTACCCAGTGCATTGTTAGTATTTAGAGTGATAAGATTAGTGACTCAACTAGACAGAGTCTACATATTTAGAGCCCGGTCCAGCTCTAAACATGTAGAGTCTAGTTGAGTCATTAATCTTGTGCTACTGTATTGATCTACATATAAAAATGAAAAAAATATATATAATTGGAAGCAAGTAAGTGCGGTGCCATAATTATTTGTGTTCTATAAATACGTTTTCAGTTCTATTAACCCGTCAACTGTCGAGCGGACATAAGCCGTCCGCAAAAATGAGTAAACAAAAAAAAATGGTGTTGTGTATATTTATATAATATCAGCCTTGTATTAAACTGTCTCACTGCTGGGCCTCTTCTCACTATGAGATAGGTTAGGCCATAGTCCACCACGCTGACCTAGTGCGGATTGGCAGACTTCATATATCTTCGAGAACATTATGGAGAACTCTCAGACATGCAGGTTTCCTCACGATGTTTTCCTTCATCGTGTGTGTATGTGATAGGATATTATTATTATGTTTCTCTTATCACAGGTATTTTCTAACATGTTATAGTAAGAAAATACCTGGCCATATGGGAGGAGTGAGTAGTGCAATGGGTGGGATTCGAACCCGTGACCTCTCGATCGCAAGTCCATTACCTTATCTATTGCGCTATCACCGTTAATAGTAGTCTAAGTAATGTCACGGTAATGTTATATAACAGTATTGCCGCGCGGTCCGCGAATACGCGAGAGGGCTGCCGACCTACAGTATTTTAATTTCATCTACCTACTTGAGTTTCTTTCTAGTTTAGTGATTGTAAATATTATATTTTTTATTTAAAGAATGTAATTTGTTGTGAATGAAATAGGAAATGTTCAATAAAAATTATGCCATGTTTTTTGATTACCTAGTAGATTTAATAAAAAAACAACCTTATACATCTGTTAAAATGTTATAAACGCCCAAGTAATTGGCTGTTAGCCATAGACTCACCAATAAAATGATTGTAATAGAATTTAATTTAGATAGACCATGAATCCTGAGCTAGCTTTGCTATACTTATTTGTATTCCGGCAAAAGCTTTACGTCAAAATACACCACTTCATTTACCTAATGCATCAACAAACTATTGGCAAAATAGTTTTATGTGGCGGGCAGGCAAGACCCTTAATGTATTGTATAAAGCGCATGACATTGATATTTTCAACGCAAAACAGTGACAGCAAGACAGGTTGCTCAGCCAAATTAGGTTTTTATTTAAGTATTTTAATTATATTTTAAGTTACCTTTGTGGAAGAGAAAAATAAAAATAAATCATTATCATTATACATTTTTTTCCAAAATTAGTGAAGTGTTATGTATAGATTAATTTTAAGTTATTTCTAATATTGTGTTCCACATTTTTTATATGTATTATATAGCTTATAAGTGAGGACCTGTTAATGGCTGTATGCTACGTAATATTTTGTATAATAAAGAAGTAACAAACATTAAAAAAAATACGGACGAATTGAGTACCTCCTCCTTTTTTTGAAGTCGGTTAAAAATAGTGATAATGCTGTTGGTCTTCCATGAAAATAAATAATCATAGATTGTACTCAGTATTGTATCCATTGCGTTATGATGTACTGATCAGAGCATAGTTTTCCAAAGCCTTAATTCACTTGATAGATCTAATTGAGAAGCAAGCAAGACATAGTTACCACATTATTTTGCCAACGTCTCAAAATAATTTAAATATTTTCTAAGGGTTCAACAATGCTAAACTTTTGAATCACGCGGCATTTAAGCCTTAGTGTGTCCGACATATAAATTGGTCAAGAGTGTATGTACAACGTTATGCCTGCCACTTCGTCCGCATAGACAATACGCGAAATTCAATGCATCATTACCTATTCCGGTTCTACTGAACAAAATATGATAATAATAATAATAATATTCTACCACATACACACAACATCATCTAGCCCAAACTAAGCAGAGCTTGTACTATGGGTTCTAGACAATGGATAAACATACATATATACCTTTTTTTTGTAAATACATACATATTATACATAGAAACACCCAGACCAAGACAAACATCCATGTTTATGCACACAAATGTTTGACTTGTGCGGGAATCGAGCCCGCGACCTCAGGCGTGGCAGTCGGTTACACTAACCACTACGCCATCGAGGCCGACTAAAATAAACCACTATTTATTATATTTTGTATATTTAAATATTGAAGTTAAGCCCCACACGGTAAAAACGTTTTATAGCCTGTAGAAAATCTTAACACACCGAGTTTCAGATTTAAAAATCTCAAGTAGTATTTGAGTAACATATTACATAACACATTGAACGCCATGTCGATCGTCATGACTGCGAACAATACATTTTCTATAGAATCTGCCACTATATAGCATTATTTTTTTAAATTATACTTCAACATACAGACACAAAAATTCGCTACTTTTAATATTGTAGATATAAGAGACAAAGCGAAAGCAACATCAGATACATAAATGCATTTATACAAAATATTATTGAGTGAGCCAAACTTTAATCAACGTACAATCTATGCCAATACAGTTTCCTAACCAACATTCTGTCATAAATAAAATGTAGATACATTGTATTACTATTTCGCTTAACTACGTCCATTACGAAACGATTAGGCCACAGCACATGGACCCAGATAAGTAAAATATAAATAAAATGTAGGTATAACATTTTATTCAACACTTATCACATTCGTTCGATACAACATGTTCTTTACAATTCGGAGTATCCATAAACCTTTTATACATGTATTTGAAAGTAATTGTCTGCTATGATTCTGCTGGAATTTAATATACACGGACCATGTAATTTAATATACACGGACCATGTATGACCAAACAGTGTTTAAATCCCAAAAAAGATGCATACGGTCTATGTATAAATTAAAGTCCACCGATAGTTGTGAGCCTTATTTCCATGAAGCACAACAACCAGGTTGTTGTGCTTCATGCTTATTTCAAACAGTTTAAAATATTAACCTTACCTTGCCTTTATATTCTTGAAGTAGCCGTGCTGTATTTGTAAAAACTAATCCAAATCGTTTTACGCGTCTCGCTGATGTAGTCCATCGAAATAGGCGCGATAGTAGCAAATTATGTCTGCAGACTGCAAATACGGCACTTATGCGCAAGAGTGTTTTCTGCATGGCCCCACTCATATACAATAAGTTACCCAAATCTTGGAAGGCATCAAGTGAATCATTATTTAAAAAAAAATTATTTCCGTTTTAGTTAATAAAGCTTATTACAATATTTCAGATGTTTTTGCAGAAAAAGAGAATGCATTTGTTTGAATATTTTTAAATGGAAACACTTTTGTGTCGAATTTGTGTATCTATGTAATCTTAATTTATGTTGTTGGTATTGTACCTTTCGCATGCCTATTGGTAAAATATGGCTGAACCTGTATAATTTTATTTAAGATCATGTACTGTACCCATGTTTGCGAAATAAACTATCTTATCTTATCTTATCTTATCATGACTCCAGAGCTGATTTTTCTATAAGTACCTATTTCTGTAATTCTAGATTGCTTTCAGTTGCGTAACGATTTACTAACCATTGCATGCTTTTTAAAAGCCATAATTGACGTATTAGGACATATACTAAGGTAGATGTACGATTAATCGCTCAAATTGTACCAATGTATTTAGGCATGCAATCGTTAACAATATTTAACGCTCGCTGGTAATAATGGGGCAGAATCAAAAGTAATATTTACATACTTCTATCACTACGCCCACATTTGCATGGAACAGGATCCATTAACGGAGCACAAATGTAAACAACGCCTTCGGCAGACGTTAGGGGAATTTAATCTTTCAAATGCTTTTTGTACCCGCCGCCTCACAAGAAGATTATGACAATGTACTTACATTATTTGTTAGGCTCACGTTTGTAATGTGAACTTTATTATTTATAGGAATCGGACTTAGTTGTCCGACGGCATTTGATATGCAGGTCATGCGTTGTACAAATGTATCTTATCGCAATTACTTATAAGCAGGTGCAGTTAGAAATTGAGTACGCAAAATATTTAGACCAGCTGTTATTATTTTCATTTCAAACTGTGACGTAATTATACATTCATATTTTTCTTTTATTTCTTTTTTTTAGGGAGCTTTGTCACTTAGTAATTATGGCGTCCCCATAACAAAAATCTTATTAATTTGTATTTACTTATGGTATTGACTACATTTTATTGTCCTATACTACTGATCCAATATATTATACAACACACAGCACAACATCTTAGCCGCTTCTGACAACGGAGAGGCTAAGATGCTATTACATGGCCCAACGTCAAATCCTCCAGCAAACACCGTTTGGCACATAGGTATATATTCCGGTGACATTCCATCAACACATGGTAATCAATCACCCCACAAACCTCACAATTAGGAGAGGTACTTATACACATCAAGAATTTAAACTTGTTGCATGGGATGTGACCAGAACGCATCCTTAACAAACTTCATTCAATTTCATAGCATATACTCCGCTAATTTTCTTTATAAGAGCATAAACGAAAATGGATTTTAAATGGATGATCTAGGATCTAGGAGTATACTAGATCTCTTATTACCTGAAATATAATATTACCTATTTAATTATTCCCATAGCGTATGTTTAATCAGTAAATACCTTGATTAGAATGTAAAGCTTAGCTGGACCTAGCTTATCTTTTTATAATACTGTATAATATAATATTTTTACAATGTACTATGATGTATGTATACAACCCTGTACTTTCTTTGGTGTCAATAAATAAATTTATTATTATTATAGTACAACGCGGATGCATAAATAAATAGAATAATATTGTAGATAAGAATTATAAGAATATGATTAATAGGATAAATGATTATATCGCGGGTTATTTTGATAAGTACTTTTCTATACAGAACATCCAGGCTAGGGACAAGCATGTGTGGATCACACGATTTTTTGTCCTGATTCTTATTATATTGACCGGTAGTTGCCCACCGGCGGCCAGACACATTGGGTTTTTAATTACCTATGTCTGTCATTCCAGCAATTGACAAGTGAGACGCTGACTCACCTGTCACGTACGGCGTACGTAAAAAAATGCAATCTTTTTTTGTAACCATTATACCTACAAATAATGGTCTTAATAGTACACAATGAGTAAATCTATATTATAGTAATACATTCTCGGCTTACTAGATATTTGAAATTTTGGCTTAGTCTCACGCCAAAATTACATATATCTAGTAAGCCGAGAATGTATTACTATAATATAGATTTACTCATTGTATACTATTAAGACCATTATTTGTAGGTATTATGCTTATCTATTGCTTGTATTTGTACCTACTGAATAAAATAAAATAAATATTTTAACTGTTATTGTTTTAGATCCCACGTAATAGGAGACGATCCTAATTCATTGGGCCAACAAAAAAAAATTATTAGCTATTTCTGTTAAGAAATCTCAATAGCAGCTCTAAGTTAGGAAGTTGGCGGTGTTAGACACCCCCGTGCCTCGGAGAGCACGTAAAGCCGTCGGTCCTGCGCCTGATATCTCTCCGGTCGTGTCGAATTACCGTCCCATCGGATCAAAAGAGATAGGGAACAGACAGTGCATTTGTGTTTGCGTACACGCTTGTGCACTATAATATCTCCTGCGTAGATGGCCAGTCTCCGTTAAGATTGACCGCCGTGACCGAAATTCAGTCTTGAGGACATTATTATTATGATAATTTGGACAATTAGTAGGTATATACAATATTTCTACGTAACTAAATAAAACGATATAAGTAGGTAAGTAGTGCCTAAATGTTAATTGCCGTACTCGGTGATGCTACTCAGATCTCCTTGAGAGAAGAACCACACCTTCCTCGAGATGCACACCAGACGCATGTACTATCGCTGCACCACTGAGGCTACTTATATTTAAAATATATCTGAATTGACGAAGAATTATATAAAATATATATAATTCTTCGTCAATGTTTTTAAGACTGTAAGCATGCTGTTTAAAAAGATAAGACGTGGCAGTTATGCTAGTACTAATATTATTAAAATAGGGAAGATATGAAAATAAACAATAAGGTTAGATGTCTTATGCAATGCTTGTCACATATTGACTGGTTTACTTTTCCTAATCGTTCTTTTACTTAATTATTTTCTTTTAAAATGAGATCAATACATTTTTCTAAAAGGTCTTTTAAGTATTTTGCTCTTAGAACTATATTATTTAAGAGACTTAACAAACTTTTGAAAATAAGTCGTAAATATCAAATCATTCCATCACATAAAATCTGGGATATAGATGTGAGATCTATAAGAATATGTCCTATGCAAACGTAATTTAAACAGAGGTACATACTAGTAAGATAAATTATATGAGATATTTGCACGAATAGCGCATCAGTTTAAATGATCATCTTCGGAGACGATGTTATGTATTCAAGCCCTGCACGTGTCAACAATTTCTGTGATTCACATAACCTATAGTCCTTTGAAATGCTAGGTGATATTTTACTATGCGTTTTTTCAGTACATCAACTAAGCGCATTTTACAAATCGGTGCTCACCGATTAGAATAATTTCTTCTTTTGGGCTATTTACAAAGAAAAATAACATCTCAAAGTGTTATTATAATAGTCATTAATATGCACGCGTTAATAATTTTTAACAATTTAAACGCATGTGCAGTCTGTATAAACATATTTAATGATTTTCATTATCCTTTCGTTATACCTACGACGCTTCATATATTATACTGTTAGTTGCGGAATGCGACGTAAACAAGTAACGTCACGAATCATCCGATCGAGCATGCTATAAAAGCGCGCTCGGCGCGCAATGACTCACTTTTTTGCCCAGGAGCCTGCGCGACGCAAAAGGCGACGCAACAGAAAGCGCAAAGCGAAGCCCCAGACGCAGCAGGCCGAGCAGGCGGCCGCTGACAGGAAAGAAAAGTCCAGCAAGGCCACCGTGGTCGTTGCCCCACTCGAGGGGACGAAGGCGAAGCGGTCGGTCCGACCGACACCGGCAGCCCAGCCGGCTGCGGTCAATCTGGACCCCAGACTTACCAGCGTCATTGGCACTCAGCAGCAAGTGCTGGTGGCACTACAGGAGAAGAGGGATCCCATCCCTCTGATCCTTAAATGCATGGCAGAACTATGCAGTCCTGGATCTGCGTAGTCTGCGCGTGCTCTTTTGGAATGCCGACGGGATGTCACCAGAGAAGACCAGGCTACTGAAACTGCTGCTAGCTCAGCGGCAAGTGGATGTAGCCCTGCTCAGCGAGACACACCTTAGACCAGTAGACAAATGGAAGATGGGCGGATACCATGTCTACCAGGAGGACCAACGCTCGCCGACAGGGACTGCTTACAGGGGCCTAGCAGTCCTGGTAAAGAGGAGAGTCGTCCACCAAGCGCTGCCAGTACCAGCTCTACAGTCTGCGTACGCTCTCGGCGTTGAGATCTGCATCGGATGCCAGCCCACCCGTGTGTACGCGTTCTACAAGCCGCCGCGACAGCGACTTGTAGTGGCTGATGTCCACACCTTGATGGACTCGCCACTACCCACGATCATCGCCGGCGACTTCAACGCAAAGCACACGGCGTGGAACTCCAATAACATCTGCCCAGATGGCCGCCGCCTCCTGGATGATGCAGACCGACTCGGGTATGAGGTATTAGGACCAGAGGTCCCGACACACTACCCGTACTGTGCAGCCCACACACCGGATGTCATAGATATAGCCGTCACCCGCGGCATTGACGCGGCTGTATATCTAGACGTCCTGGACGACCACCTCATCTCAGACCACCAACCGGTGTATCTGACTCTGGATGACATCCCGCAGGCGATCCAACTACCCCCTCGATCACGCCAAGATTGGCGGGTCTTCACCGACTACATGGCTGAGCACTCGCCCTCCTTCCCTGTGGAGACACTCGCCGACGTCGAAAGGCTTGCGACGGATCTCAGCGCGGCCCTACAATCCGCGCTTCGAGAGTCGAAGCTCGACGCCGCGACCGCAAGGAGGCCTTTCCAGCTCCCCGCCCTCATCCTGGCGATGATCGAGAGGAAGGGGAAACTGCGCCGGCAATGGCAGCGCTCCCGATGTCCGACCATGAAGTCCCAGCTGAACGCTCTGGCTGCGAAGATCTCTACTGCGTTGGCAACAAACGCGGCGGAGTCCTGGCAACGCACCATCGAGCAAGCTAGTGAAGACTGGTCGGGCATACACCGCTTGTGCCGCCAACTCTCCGGGAAGCCATCTCCGATTAGGCCCCTACTGGCCGGTGACGGAACCCCACGTTACCGTGCCGAGGACCGAGCGGAGATATTCGCCGACTCCCTGGAAGCGCAGTTCCAGCCCAACCCTGCCCTCAACATGCAGCATGTAGCAGAGGTTGAGAGGAAGCTGAAGTCTTACTTCGAACAGCCGATAGCCCAGACAGAGGATCCCATCGTCGTCTCCCCAGGCCAAGTCCAGCGGATGATTCGCCGAACGCCCCTCCGGAAAGCCCCCGGACCTGACCGGGTAGCCAACGAAGCCCTGCGTCACCTACCTCCGCGAGCAATCGCGACGCTGACGCGCCTCTTCAATGGCATCCTCCGTACCGGACACTTTCCCTCCGCATGGCGACTAGGCCGAGTCATCATGCTCCCAAAGCCGGGGAAGAACATCCTGCTGCCGGGTAGCTATCGACCCATCACGCTCCTCTCGACGACATCGAAGCTGTTCGAGAAGCTGCTACTGCTGCACATGACGCCACACCTTCAGCCACGCGACGAACAGTTTGGCTTCCGCGCCGAACACTCCACGACCCACCAGCTCGCGAGGGTACTGCACGACATTGCGGTTGCTCGCAACAAACGCGAGCGCACTGTCGCTGTATTCCTCGATATGGAGAAGGCGTTCGATCGCGTATGGCACACCGGCTTGCTGTACAAGCTGTCCACATCCACTACTCCCCGTCGAGTAGTTAGGATCGTGGCCACCTTCCTGCAAGACAGACGCTTCCAAGTGGCGGTTGAAAGCGCCCTGTCTACAGAGCGGCCCATCCGCGCCGGTGTGCCCCAGGGAAGTTGTCAACGTGGCGAAGACTCAGGCGATCTCCATGGGCAGCATAGCCCTGCCAAAATTGAAGCTCATGGGAGAGAACATCGAGTGGTCCGCGACGGTGAAATACCTTGGCGTGACCATCGACCGCGCCCTCTCCATGAAGCCCCACGTCAACAACGTAGTCGTCCAAACGCGCACCGCGCGCGCCCTCCTGCGCCCCGTGCTATCGTCCCGACTGCCGCTCCGTGCAAAGCTCGGCGTGTACAAGGCGTACATCCGCAGCCGACTCACCTACGCTGCCCCGGCCTGGTTCGCGCTCACCTCTGAGACGAACCGCCGCCGGTTACGTGCACAGCAGTCGCTCGCGCTTCGCACCATCGCCGACGCCCCTCGCTTCGTGCGGAACAGGACGATCTCCAGGGACCTGTGCATGGAGAGCTTGGACGACTTCGTGAGACGCCTGAGCACCAACCTGTTCGTGCGCGCCGACGGATCGCACGCCCGCCATCTGCGGGAGCTTGCGCCCTACCATCGGCGACCACCGGACAGGATGGCCCTGCCGCGAGACCTCGTCTCCGTGGCATCCCCCACCGGACCAACATCAACGCTTCCCCTGACGCTGGCTGACGGGCGCTCCCCGGGAAACTCTTCCCGAGGAGCTCGACCTCGCCAAGCGCAGGAGGAACCCATCGACCATGTCCCAAGCGCTGCTGGCACGCTGGTCGCCCGCGGGGACTCACCCGTGCGGGCTGGACCTCGCTAGCTGCGCTACCCACCGGCTCTGACGATCCGGACTGACCAACGGGCCCGCACGGGCCCACCCCAGTGACCCGCCTGTATTAGCAGGCGGCGACGACCACCACCAAGACAGGCCCACGGCCTGGTCTGGTTACCCCGAGACCCCGTAGGGGTCTACGAGAAGAACCCCTGATGAATGACTCACTTTGACATCGAGCGGCGGACGGAACGGACATGCTGTGTGATCGCTGTTGGGTGATATCAATTATTTCTTACTTTATTTGCTAATGCATTTCTTGAATAAGTCAATGATTATTTAAAGGTTAACATGCGTTTGTTATTTTTTTAAGCTGTTTCACATCCGATTCCTAACAATACAAAATGAAAATACGTATATCTAATTAGGTCACAGAGTAAGAAATGAACTTTAAAGTTGCACTATCTAAAGTTTGTCTGTAAAATTACAATTGATCTAAATAATATAAGAAGTATTGATATTCAAGACTTTTGATTGCTAATAGGACTGCCTCCGTGGCGCAGCGGTAGTGACTGTGAGAGCTGTGCATGAGGTCTCGAGTTCGAACAAAATGTTATAGGGTTTTTCTGTTGGTCCTGCGCAGATGGCCAATCTCCGTTAAGATTGGCCGCTGTGACCAAAATTCGGTCTGGAGGACATTATATTTTATAATATGAGTAATAGGGTCAATTGAAACAACGAATACGGTCAAGCACTAAGCGATTTTTCTGAATGAAAGTACTCCCAAGTCCTTTTCTGTTCTGCTGACAACGTGTATGCGATATTTCATTAAAGTCGGTGGCGTAGATAAGGCGTGAGAGCGTAACAAACAAACAAACTTACATTCGCAATTATAATATTAGGGATTATAAGTACCTAAAGTTGGTCATTAGTAAGTTTTGACATTGGCAAAATTACTAATAGCATACCACCAATATGTAAAAGATATCCTAACTAATATTATAAACGCACATGTGAGTTTATTTGTGACGCTTTCACGCCTTAAGTACTCGGCTGATCATCATCAAATTTTGCATACACGTTGTCAGGAGTACAGAAAAGGACATGGGAACCTAATTATCAGAAAAAGTACCTACTGTTATTAACCTTAACCTACATTTACGCGAGCGAAGCCGCGGGCAAAAGTCTAGTTTATACATATATAAATGATTTAAACCTTTATAAGGACAAGGGCTTTTATGTCACTTCTTCTCGCTAGCCTTTATTATTCCCAAGTCACTTTCTAGTCTAACCGGATTAGACTGGATATCAGTTTTTACACGGAGCGACTGCCATCTGACCTCCGCAACCCGAAGGCTCACGATATCCTAAGGCTAGACCAGTGTTAGGATATCAGAGGGCACTGACTTCCCAATATCGACTGCCATAGATGTTCATGGTAGCCGGGACCGACAGCTTAACGTTCTCTTATTTTACGTTCTTGTTATTATTTTTTTTGTTATCCCTGTATATTTCCATAAAGTCATTTTTGTAATACCCCAAATCCCTTTAAACTCCCGAAACTCGCAGACAGCGGCCACGGTAATAAAAATAAAGTTAAGTAAACAGTTCATCGCAATTAATTAATTACAACAACTTAGGTATTTCTTAATGTGGCTTTATATAACAATAATTGGTAACTTGCCCAATCTCAAAACCAACAAAGTATTCAAGTACAAATTACATCACGTGTCATGAAAATAAGTATCAAAGAGTATTTCCAAACATCAAAAATCTTTGAAACTTTGTTTCGCAAGTTTCAAGTAAACAACTCTTAATATTTTAAAAGTCAATCGTAGTAAACAATATTTTTAATCATTTGGCAATCAATTTAAAGGAAAACATGCCCTAGTGACGTTGGTCTGTGGCATGAGTTTAACTTAGGTATATATCTTTTATACACTTCTATTTCTATTAGGAAACGTCTTAGTACCAGTACGACTTTTAGATTATACCAGCTTACATAATATTGTCTTACATTTACACGAAAGTTATACATTGAAATTAAACTAATAGGTCGGGGAAAAAGTCTTTCAGAATCAGGAATCAGACATCAGCATATAGTCTGTATATTTTTTTAATAAAATCTCTTTGGCTGTACTAGTTTTATCTGACTAGTTTTGATACCATTAAAAAGGTTACATTTAAAAAAAATAAACATTAGTAAAATATTGTTTCCCGCCGGTTTTCATTTGTTTTTCATTCTGTCAAAATGAGTGAATGAAATTCGATACATCATTTTAAAATTTTATTACTAAAAAGGAAAAGGGCAAAGCAAGCGGCGAAAAAAATTTGTATGTACGTTTATGGACCTAATGTGGTGCCAGTAAGAGTAGCACAAAGTTGGTTTAAACGTTTTCAATCCGGGGATTTTGATGTCAAAGATGCACCTCGCTCTGGTCGCCCTGTCCCAGATAAAATGGATGCCATTTTTAAAAAAGTGGACCGAGATCGGCATATCAGTAGTTACGACATAGCTAAAGATCTGGGAGTTGACTACAAAACAGTTTTGACCCATTTGAAAAAAGCTGGGTATACAAAAAAAAGCTCGATATTTTAGTGCCACACGAGCTCACTGAAAGAAACCTAATGAACAGTGTACTCATTTGCGATTCTTTATTGAGACATAATGAAACCGAACCGTTTTTGAAGAGATTGATAATTGGTGATGAAAAGTGGATCACGTGCGAAGAAGGTCGTGGTCAAAGGTCGGTCAGGCTTCACGTACTGTGGTAAAACTCAGGCTAACTCGCAATAAGGTGATGCTGTGTGTATGGTGGGATTGGAAGGGTATTGTTCATTACGACCTTTTACCGCCGGGCAGAACCAGCGATTCGGATCTCTACTGCCAACAACTGATGAGATTAGAGCAAGAAATTGAGAGAAACTGGCCGGAATTAATCAATAGAAAGGGTGTGATCTTTCATCACGATAACGCTAGACCTCACACATCTTTAGTCACTCAGCAAAAATTAAGAGAGTTTGGCTGGGATGTGTTAATGCATCCGCCATATAGCCCTGACCTTGCATCTTTAGATTTCCACCTGCTTCGGTCTCTTTAGAATTCTTTAGACAGTATAAGGTTAACATCAAGAGAGGACTGCCAAAACTACTTGTCGCGTTTTTTGATCAAAAGTCCCAAAATTTCTACAGCAACGGGATCATGTCACTACCTACAAGGTGGCAGACAGTCATCGAACAAAATGGCACATATATATTGAAATTAAATGTAAATTAACTTTGAAAAATAATGTCTTGAGTTTTCATATAAAATGCGAAGAAACTTTTTCCCCGACCTTATATTTTGTACGAATTATGTCGCGTTATTTATTTTAACACATACTTCAAGCCGCCAACGTAGATAAGTCAATTTATTGTACCTTCCGTCAAGTGTCAATTACCTTAACAAGATGCAGAGGTCTACTAAATAGATTGTGACTGTGGTCTCTCATACCGATGTTTTGCGAGGCTATTAAAATTAAAAACATCCTAATTTCAATAGAGAAGATGGTTGGAATGTACCACCTGCTTGGGATGCCGTAATTTAAATAGTCAAACCCAAGAAGAAGCAAAACACAGCTAGACTTCATGATACTTTGAGCTCATTCTGCGTAAATAAGAACACAAACGATTAAATTATGTTTGGGTACTTTGAAATAACTACACTTCAGAACATTGAGACAACTACTATATTAATCTCCCTGTGACCATGGCTGCTGTAAAGCAACCGAAACGTCGGGGATAAGTGTAAACTTAAATATAAATAGATTTAATTAATTTAAATAGCTTAAATTTTATTCTAGTAAAGTTTAATAATAGTAGCGCTAACGTTCAAAATTATGTAATAAAAGTGTTATAAAATAAAGGACGCGGCAAAATCCGTATAAAGTAGTCTAACTTCAAAGTATACCAGTTGACGGTAAAACAGTCGCGCCGCTTCCACCTACTTCGCACCAGGTATGCATTTGCCATATTATTAGCTACAGATAAGCTTGACGTAATCTTTCACCTTAAAAGTGATTTATGGCCATTATGTTCGCTTCATAGCGTAGGTACCAGCTCAGGACAAAATTCGGCCAACACCAACACAACATTAGAAAAATTTAATTTTACGTCTATAATTACTGTCACACTGGGCCTGAACGAATTATCCATGTAGGAAATTAATAACTACAGGTTGGACTATGAAAATTAACAAAAATATCAAGTCGTACACGAGTACGAGATGATGATTGGAGGACCAAAACGGTACGAGATGGATATCGGCTGTGGCTGTTTTTTTATTTATTTCATTGCCTCGTTTGATTTATTTGTTGGGTGTCTAACAGTATATAAATAGATAAGATCTAAGAAGATTCTAGATAGCACGATGTGCGTATAATTTAAAAACAGAAGGGGTTCACACATCAATGGATATAACACACATTTTTAAACCCAACCCTTGCACGTCTAACCCTCGGACGGCGGATGTAAACAAATGTAAATTACTGCTGGCGTAAATGCCACATGTGCGGTGTGCGAGGTTAAAAAACTTACTAATTGCTATCTGAATCTGACATAAAAAAAATGTTCAGTTTTACAACACGTCTGGTAAAAGATAAGTTTCAGAGTTCGGGTGTGAACGCAGCTAAAGCAAATGTACCATGTTGTGCAAATAGTCCCGATATATATTGGAGAAATACTCGTTCAAATAGATATTATTTTCTTGTGTTCTAGTTTTTTACTTTATTGCGTGAATGGCGCAGTGTTAAGTGGTCGCCTTGCCACTACTACTGCGCCGAGTGGAGTTCGAATCCCACACGAGACAAAAATTTTATAATCAACAAATGGTTGCATCGAGTTTGGGTGTTCTTTGTGTCCGTTGTTTGAATGATTGGAAAGTGTCCCGCGATTAAGGAATCGTTTCTGGAGTGGCAGTTGTTATTAAAAAAAACAAGACAAGGATTAAAATAACACATAATAATATGTATGTGTACCTATAATAAAGGTGGTGTATTTGAAGAATGTCTAGTGCGATTTCTAATGATTGATATACTTTTTTATGTGTGTGTGTGTTATTTGTTTACCTCAGATGGCCTTTACAATTTTACGCTGTCTATGGGTGAGCGCAGAAGGCTCCCAACCCGATTGCTATTGAGCAATCGGGTTGCTTCCTTACCTTCTGCGCTTCCAATATGTAATAAACTAGATTTTCCCGCGGTTTCACCCGCGTTTATCGTTTCTGCGCCGCCCTCGTGGGTCGTAGCGTGATGTTATATAGCCTATAGCCTTCCTCGATAAATAGGCTATCCAACACTAAAAGATTTTTTCAAATCGAACCGGTATTTCCTGAAATTAGCGCGTTCAAACCAACAAACAAACAAACAAACTCTTCAGCTTTATAATATTAGTATTTAAGGGGAACAATTCTCTCATACATGATTTTTGCGAAACTTTAACTGTTTACGCAGCGTACGCAGCGGAAGCTCTCCAAACGAAAAAAAATCCTCTGATTTTGAAACATTCTTCATTGGTGCTCAGCTCCTTTTGATCTTAGCGTGATGATATCTAGCCTATAGCCTTCCTCGATAAATGGGCTATCTAACACTGAAATAATTTTTTTAATCGGACCAGTAGTTCCTGAGATTAGCGCGTTCAAGTAAACAAACAAACAAACTCTTCAGCTTTATAATATTAGTATAGATAATCGACTGCGCGTTTCTTACCTTGTTGCAACCGATGCTCTATTGATTCCTGTTCGTAGCACTTTTGATGCCTGAAAGAGGCAATATTTGAGTGACCCACATACAGTCGTTAGGTTTCATTTGTGTCCGTTGTATCATTACATTCATTACACATATACTTACTGCTATATATTGCCGACGGAAAAGGCAGGCTTGTAGGTACTTATTTGTTTGACTCATATAACAAGTTACAATCATGGAGAAGTAGACAATATAGTGTACACTGTATATAATGTGTGCATTAAGGCAGGTTATAGTTCTATGAGCACCGAATGTTTGAAGTAAGAGAGTTAGATGTGTTAGTTGCTATAGTCTCAAAAAGATGGATAGGTACTGAACAACGTTCCATCAAAATGTCTACATCCAATATGTTAAAATATTATATTTACTTCGTTATTAAACAATAGTTGTATAACAAATAAAATATCTGCCAGTCCTTTTTATTTTGTTTTACTCATAAGTAGTTAGATTTGTTAATATTAGTTAAGTTGTATATTACGATTATTCCTTTTGTACATGTAAATAAAACGATACATAATTAAAAACGGAAACCAAGAATTGTTTAATAACAAAGTACCGTATACTAACCCAAAAAAGTTTTTGGATAAGCCCCTAATAAACCAAAATATTTTTTGGATTATTAGGGGCACACCATTTTATAAAACAAGCACGTTTACAAAGATTTGAAACAGATGTTTACTTTCAGTTAATATGTTACAATAAATTTAATATCATGTTTTCAAATTGGATGTAGACATTTTAATGCAACTTTGTGCTGTATACATCTTACTGGGGGCTACTATACTATCAATATTTTACATAAAACAAGGTATGGGGCATTACACCATTTGATATAGGGCTAAACCTAGAGCTAATATTATGAGCAATTAGGTAAAAATGTGTTTTATCTTATTTTATACGATACACGACTTAGGTATTATGTTAGTATTCAGCATCCGAATTATTTTTGTACTACTATCTTAGTATACAAGCTTGATAATAGCGATTAGCGTAGCTGCTTGCAACAGAAGTAGTACCTACCATTACTAGTGTGTACTACCTAATAGAAAAAGTGCTATAATAGAAGTGCGATGGAATAACATCGAATATTAAAATCAAGAATCGTAGTAGCAATTTGCTTTATATATCGAGTAACGACACGTAATCCCGCGACTAACACTATCTTTCAACTTAGCGGTTATTAAGAATGTAAATAAATAGCACCTAAATAGTTCATATTCTTTTTGTAAGAAGCACATTTTGCAAGGCATGGTAAATTATAATACCACTAAAATAGTAATCACCAGTATTATTTTAACACTTTCCCAGCGAGAGTTATTTAGCCCGCCCGCCCCGCGCGAGCGATTTTCAGGTAATTTTTGCACTTTTCATAACATCATAATAACATGAAACTATTTGATATTTTGATTAGAGTTTTTTTATATTATAGATACACTATTATATTTTATAAATAAAGAATAAAATTATCAAATAAGAAATACATAAATTATTTATTTTGGTGAACTTGTACATTAATTTTGACCAAAAAAAATCACTGAAAACAGGTTACATTCATGTGTAACTAGTGTAAAAGCATTATCCATCACTATAATAATAATAATAATAATATACTTACCAGAAATAACTTTTTACACCCTAAGTCAGCAATAGAAAGAATGTCTCTCAATCGAATCAAAAAAGGTGGCAGAGGCCTTAGAGATATAACTTGGCTGTGGAAAAGACAAATCCTTAACCTGAGATCATTCTTTCACCGTAAAGCAGGTACTAGTGATTTGCACCGAATTATAGTTAATCATGATATAAAATTCACTCCCCTTAATTTAGCAGAAACAATCAATGACTTACAAACATTAAATACAAAATCAGATCTTGAAAACCATAAATTACACCAATTGAAAGGCAAAATACTACATGGACGTCATCCTCACGATTTGCAACAACCACATATCGACTCAGAGGCATCTAATAGGTGGCTCACTAGCGGCTATCTGTTTCCAGAAACCGAGGGTTTCATTATAGCTATACAAGACCAAGTAATTAATACCAGAAATTACAGGAAACATATAATAAAAGATCCCACTGCAATAGACGATAAATGCTGTAAATGCCACAGACAACCGGAAACAATACAACATATAACAGGAGCTTGCGCTACACTTACACAAACTGACTACACACATCGTCATAATCAAATAGTAAATATCATACACCAAAAACTAGGTATCAAGTATAAACTCATCCAAGACACACATACACCCTACTATAAATATCACCCTAAGCCCGTATTACAAAACAACACCCACAAAATGTATTACGACCGAGCTATTCTCACCGATAGAACCATTCATTTTAATAGACCAGATATTACAGTACACAATAAACCTGACAATACAGTATATATTATAGATATAGCCGTCCCAAATACCCATAATCTTCTAAAAACGATAACAGAAAAAATTAACAAATACATAGAACTCAAGGAAGAAATAGCAAGAATCTGGAAAGCCAACAAAGTCTATATTATACCAATTGTAATATCCACCACAGGAGTTATCCCGAAATATTTACACCATAGCATAAAACTACTTGAACTATCACCAAATACATTTATTAATATACAAAAAGCAGCAATACTAAATACATGTAGGATTGTCCGAAAATGTATGATTAGTGACGAAAGTGAAACATTTAATATAGAACAAAATCTCCCAACTCAATCTTAGATGACGATTACTTGGTTTCTACCCGTAAACGTCATTAAAACACCGACTATTAGTTGAGTATAAAAACAAAAACAAATAATAATAATATTCTATCACATACACACATCACCATCTAGCCCAAACTAAGCAGAGCTTGTACTATGGGTACTAGACAATGGATAAACATACATATATACTTTTTTTTCGTAAATACATACATATTATACATAGAAACACCCAGACCAAGACAAACATCCATGTTCATGCACACAAATGTTTGACTTGTGCGGGAATCGAACCCGCGACCTCAGGCGTGGCAGTCGGTTACACTAACCACTACGCCACTACTATAATTCCTTTTTGTGTGATATATTCTAAAACACGGAGAGTAACATAAGGGTACATTGCAATCAGGACAATAATAGCGCGTTTCTTTACACCCCCTTTTGCCCGTTGATCTTGAGCCAAGGCTTCACCACAGTTCGTAAAAAGTTCGTCTTTTGTTCCCTATCGTATAAAAACATTGCTCGAGTGGTAGCGATTTCTATGTGTGCGTGTACCTACTATATTATAGGATGTTTATTTCGTTAGCGGATGACGTGGATTTAAAATAAACTGTACAGGAATGTGCCTCGTCGTGAAGACGTGATCCGCGAATTACATTAAGATTGTCATCACGTACTGAGGACGAAATCCGCTGAGAAAGTGTTAATCAACAGAAAGACAGATCTATAATATACAATAGGTTTAAACATACATGTTGCATAGCCCAGGTTCACTGTATTGTAATAATATCTAAATGATTCAACTACGCATGAAACTGCATACCACTGCTAAATATGAAGTCTCACCTTTGATTTACGGTTCGGGCTAAGTGTTATTTGGTTTTTGTCAAGGAATCCTTAGTAGCTGCGTGGAGTCTGGAACTGTATCCGATAAACTGCAATAGGCTCGCTCCATGAAACGCAGAACCTAGTACTCTAGGTAGCTGAAAGAACGTTCATGTAAAATAGCTTTGCTTGCCCGATCGAAAATATCCCAGACGCCAGTATAGGCTTAGAGACTATGATTCATAGTCTATGAATATGTCATATTATTATGTATATACATTATACATATAATGTACTAAATTTTTCCCGCGGCTCCGCCCACGTATACTTATATGTATTTTTATAGGTTGGGTCAGTACCTAACAGTATTTTTTTTTCTAGATGAAAGGGTCTCTGAAATTTCATGATAATCAGTCGAGTAGTTAAGGCGTGAAAGCGTAGCAAACAAACAAACTCACATTCGCATTTATAATATTAATTAGGATTACACTGCTATAGAAGATAGTGGCATATTTTAGAACTTGATAGCTATACGTCAGTTATTTGTTTACAAAGATACTACATTGAATTAGACTAAGTACAGTCTAAACATATTATGAGAGCCTATGCTTTAATTTGTTTATTAACAAGTTGAGGCATCAAAACTGTAACAAGAAGTGCAACAAAGTTTATTTCAAAACAAAAGGGTCGTGTCTTATCTCGACCGGCGGTCAGGATGCAGCCATCAGTGTTCCCTTTGTTTTCTCTGGCGTGCCATACGCGGCTCTAAGAAAATATACACAAGACCGAAATGTAACCAACATGCCGCGCCCACACGCTGCGGAATACATGTTTTGACGACTCGTCATCGAACCAATAGCTTTGTCTAAACGAATAGTATACGTACATCATAACAAAGGCGCATAGTTCCCGCAATTCTTACTGTGTATTATTAATATCAGCCCTGAATACCTTTAAACTGTCCTTACTACTAGGCCTCTTCTCAGTATGAGGAGCGTTCGGCCTTAGTCCACCACGCTGGCCCTATGCGGGTATCGCATACTTCACATATCTTCTAGAAGACATATGATGCAGAACACAAGCTTAAGTGTTTCTTACACTATAAAAAAATAAGCGTATTATTATTTATTTTATAATGTAAGATACGACTAATTTACCAGCGAAAGCCGCGGATAAGGCGTTGGATATGCGGTCGAGAGATCGTGGCTCTGAATTCCTGCCATTGGACTACTAACGTGAAACCACTCCTAGCTAAAGCTTATTGGCTTAACTGGATTATTTAATAAGAATTCTAGTAATTTACATCCCAAGTTGCACCGATGGCGTAGTGGTTTAAATGGTCACTTCGCCACTGCTGCAGAGAGTCGTGGGTCCGATCAACAGGTAGGACAAAAATTTGCTTGATCTACAGTTGTTTTGAGTCTGTGTTCTGTGTCCGTTGTTTAAATGTTTATAAATTATCGCTTGCCCACAAGAATAGTTCCTAGTGCGGGCGATGACGTCTTATAAAAAAAGTATTGATCTTATTTAAAAACGATAAATTATATTGACGATTAAGCGATCGGCAAAAGAAATGTAACTTTCCAACTTTATTGATATTTTTTACATCTTTCCTATTTTAATAATAATATATCAGTGCTACATAACTGCCGCTTATTGTTTTAAATAATTTGCATTGACAAAGTATTATTGAATGCAGATATATTTTAAATATAGTGTGTGCCTCAGTCGTGCTGGTCGTGCAGCGATAGTGAATGCGTCTGGTGAGCATCTCAGGCCAAGTGTGGTTTTTCTATCAAGGAAATCTCAGTAGGAGCACGGAGTCTGGAAATGTATTACGCAAAAGGCATTAGGCATTGGACGTTTAGGCACCTCTTATATAGTTTTATTTAGTTATGTAAACAATGTTACACTTACAATAAATCTTCTTCTTCTTCTTTTCGTGTGGTTAGAGGACAACCTGTTGTCAAGAGTTGTTCAAGCCCGTAGGCCTCTGACATGGCTTAACGACAGCTGTCAATTTCACAACAACCGGGACCGACTTTTAAGTGCCCTCCGAAGCACGGAGACGCTCAGATGAAATACCACTAGGCGACCGCCTACGATTAGCGAGTTAAAGCAACGTTGGGTGCGGTCAGTCTATAGATAGGTGACCACCCATCTATAGACTGACCGCACCCAACGTTGCTTTAACTCGCTAATCGTTTATCGATCAGTGAGTGCATCTGGCTATGAGCAAATAAATTAATTGGATGATAATTGGATGGATCGTCCCCTATTACATAGGTCCTAAACCATAGCAGTTGAAGTGTTAGTGTTATACACTACTGCTTGCTAGATAACTTATATCCATAGTCTCATACCTAAATTTCATATAGATACTTATTATGTTTAGGTATGAGACTATGTTTGCATTTTATTGACGTTTGCCATTGAGCCAGCGCCTCACTTATCAATTAATGGAATGCCAGACGTAATTGAAAACCCAATGTGGCTGGACGCCGGTGTTCAATTAACAGTGTTAACCTTAAAAGTTATTGACTACGCCGAGTGATCGAATCTCACACGGGACAAAGATGTGTGTGATCCACACATACTTGTTCAGAGGTTGGATGTTCTTGGTTGTTTGAATATAATTGCTGCTCATGTATTCTTATGACTTTTCTTCTATGGTATTACGGTACGGTACCAATTGAAAAGACAACACAACCAGATCGCTGTCTACCGTAATGGAAAGGAGGCCGGCTATTTTACTTTAGAGCTGGCTTGCAATAAACAGAACTTAAAGAACGGAGATTCAGCACTGGGCAATTCCATTTCATACTTTTTAAATATGTACTAATATGTAATGTAGGTATTACGCTGCCACAAACGATAGGAGAGGCGGTGGATGCAACTGTATAGATAAAGTAGTGGTTGAAGTGCTCGCCACGGTCTTCTTTGAGACCGATGTTTTATGTTTAAGGCGATTCAGAAATTATTACTAATGGAAAAGTTGGCTCGATATATCAATTGACTATGTAGTAAATACTATATTAATATTTTGACTGTCTGAACGGTGAACTGGTCGCTTCACCACTGCAACTTCGCCGAGTGTTTAGGGTTTGACTTTGATCCCCACACAGAATAATCATTAGTGTAATCCACAAATTAATCGTTGTTTTGAGTATGGGTGTTCTTTACGTCCATCGTTTGTATCTTTGTAAAGTCCATTGGGATTACACACAGAATTACACCCTAGTGAAACACGTAGGGTTGCACAACGAAACTACAGTCAGTCCGATTTTACTGTGACACCCCGTTCTATACCAAAAATTAGTAATGGCGTCACTATAATCAAATAACAGTCTATTACAACCAAAATATATCCTAATAGTATAATATCAGCTCAAGGTTAATTAAATAAATAAATAAATTAATTATATATCCTATCTTATATTATTATATTTTATATCTTATTTATATGACGTGTTAGAGGAGTGAGCCGGTGCTTGTAACACTAGTGCCAAAATGATTTTTAAAATGAGAGAGCGCATTCGAAATACTTACCTTAATCGTCATGTTAAACAACCAATTTCAACGAAAAATATATTTTCTTTATCTATAATTAAGGTACATGGCTTAATCCAAAGTCAAAACTAATATAATTCGTTATTTTACAAAACAATTTTATTCTAAGAAAGTTTTGTTTGATGTTTAACAATATTATTCGACTCAGTACCTTGACATCAAATCGAATTAGACTGGTTCATACGTTCCAATGAGCGTTATTTTTTGATAAAGTAAATTAAAAGCGTAACTAATGCGATAGTGAGTTTGTTTGTTTGATTACTTGTTTGTTACGTATTCACGCCTTAACTACTCGATCATAAAATTTCGTATACGCGTAGTCAGGGGTACAAGAAAGGACATAGAGCACCTTTCATCCAGAAAAAGTTCTGTTATAAATCTAACCTAACCCATTTACGAGAGCGAAGCCGTGGGCACGATTTAGTAATTTATATTCTCTTTTTAGTTTTTAACGCGATTATAAACGTTTGCTTCTGAAAACTTTTAATTGCATCTTGATCTAGCGTTATGCAATTAAAACTTTTACTTAAAAAGGAGTGTAATTTCTGCTATAACTTATAATGATGTTACTGAATAAATACCAATAACTTACAATGAAGTTAGAAATCAAATAGGAAAAAAGATATTCTAAAATAAATGTTAAATGCATATTTTAACTTCCGAATGTAATAAATACCTATACCCGGAGTCGACATAATTATTTCTGAAACAATGTAGGTAGGTACTTATAGAAAAAAGATCCTGAATATTTATGTGAACGTATATGGACCTCAGATTCCCATATATATACAATATTACTCTACCAGCATCAAGGGAAATAATTTAACTAAATCATAATCGTTACTAATATTATAAATTCGAATGCGAGTTTGTTTGTTTGTTATGCTTTCACGCTTTAACTAATCGACCGATCATCATGCAATTTCGTATACACGTGGTCAAGGTAACAACAGAAAAGGACTCAGGGTACCTTTCATGCCGAAAAAAGTACTGTTACTGGTTAGTAACAGTAGTTTTTTCGGAATGATTTTAGGTTAGGTTTAACCTACATTTACGCGGGCAAAATCTAGTACATTATTAATTTGAATTCATTAGTAGTATTAAACCTGTATCTCCATCATATGATATCAAAAACTGATATCACAACCAGGACAGGGATAACAGCTATTTTAATTTTATTAAAAAATCTAATTTAATACCTAAAAGTACCAACTTAAAATTTTGGAAATAACATGCAATTTTTTATTTCCTTTGCCTGCAATTCGAACCCACGTCTCTTTGCGCGACATAGCAACGAGGTGCTCGTACTTAAATTGGCGCAATGGTTTCGGTCATATGCAATCATAAAAATACGTCATAAATATCAATCGCCAAAAGATAGTTCAGAACTATTCTTACTACATCTGTCTCTCTCTCCTCTCTTTTCTCTCAGAGAGCTCTCTCTCTGAGAGAAAAGAGAGGAGAGAGAGACAGATACCTACTACAGATGTAGTCTCTCTGACTACATCTGTAGTAGGTATCTTTTATTCTCATAGACCACTTTCAAAATTTAGCTGGTTGCGGTGGACCCCTTGCAGCTAAATACAAGTAACAGTCGCTGAGCTTGTCAAACAGCCCGTGAAGACAAGCCAACATGTTAGTACTTCACTATCCAATTATTTATAAAATTTAATAAATAATTGGATAGTGAAGTACTAAAATGATCCCCGCTTACGAATTGTGAACCCCCATTTTTTTGTCACGCCAACGTAGACCTCCGTAGAGTCTCCCGTGGACCCCTGAGGGTCCACCTGGACCACTTTGGGAACAAATGTTCTAAACTAATACTTTAGTAAGCCAAAAGAATCGATTACGTTTGGTACAGTGTACCTATTATCCCTAGTGAAATAAACTTAATATATGTAGTATGATACAAAGAATAAATTTCAGTTTTTTGGATTCAATAGTGTGAGGTATTATTATTTATAGTGGCTAATACTAAATGAGTATAGTAGAATACTAAGTGTGATATATTTTAAGATGTTCAATAAAACCTGGACGATAACTGGAAATAACCAAACATCGACATGAAAAACGTTTAAACTTCATACTGCCATCTCTTGTAGAAAATTCAGTCCAGGCCGAACGAGAACCTAAAGTGTACTGCGTGCCAGGCTGTAGGGTGACTGAAACAGATAGATGATGCCCTGCCCATCCATTGACCCATTCCACTAACGTAGCTGCACCCAATACCAGCCCAGTGCAAGCAGGAAGGTAATAAAACTAACGGCACTAGGTGCGAGTAGGAAAGTGCATTTCCCTGTCTATACCAAGTACTAAATAGATGTTTATTGAGAAAATCAAAAATTAATAGTACTCCTCGGTGGTACTAATCTCCTAGTACCCTAGGTGCGCTGGTTGCACTTGCAATTATTTATCGCAATGCAATTCGTGCACTCGTCCACCATGTTTGTTTACCATCTTACTTGCAGCCAGCCTATTTTCGAGATTTTTGATAGTTAAAATAATTATTTTGTTTCCATATTTTTAAAGACTTGCTATCATTTTTGTTTAACTGTTTTAAATAGTTTAATTTTATAATTCTTAGATTTAAAAAGAAACACTTTTGAAATAGCGCGTAGGATTATTGTAGGTTTAATAGTATCTTAAATTGGACCACCAGTACCTTAAATTGTACCACATCTAAAAACAAACACCACAATTCACAAAAAGTACACGGCTTATTATAATTTATTCTTTGAACATAAAAATCAGTTTTTATCCTTTAAGCTTAATCAGTATTTCAAATAGGAACAATATTACTTAACAATTATCTTTAAAAATCTTACATAATCAACATGAACGCAATATATTAAAACTTTCTAACAAATTGTAAAGTCATTATAAACTCAAAAATATAATATAATCAACGAAAATTTATAACACTGAATAGCATAATAATTATGATATTAATTCAAGCAATTATCACATATGTTTATATTATCTCTAGCTGACCCGCGCAACTTCGTTTGCGTTATTATAGTGTAAATAAATTATGCTTATTTCCCCTTGTTATCCTCAATGGCAAAATAACCTAATACTATTATTAGATAATAACCTAATACATAAGTAACATAATACATTTTTTTTAAACTCAAGGCAAAAAATCATTGCAAGGCTTCTCTGTAAACTATATTTGATGTAGATACTATTCATATGAAGCAAAGTAAATAACGGAATGTCCGATTTCAATAATATAAATAGTAATGTATAGATATTGAAGCAGTCTTGAATACAACATGATGTAATTGGATAAGGATTATTATAAAGGTATCAATAACATCATCTGAATTTAGACGGAATCTTTATCAACTTTTAAAATATAAAAAAGTACTTGTAGTGACATAACTATAATAGTTAAACACATGGTATCGCGGACTTTTTGTAGATATTGATACGTTCTATAATATTGTAGAACATTTTTTTATTCTATTATCAATAGTTTCCGCAGCGCATGCGATGACAGACATTTTATGACTCAGTTTTCACACCTTGGGTTACATTATTTCAATTTTAGTAGGGATCCCTAATTTTTTTTTAAATATGGTTTAACCTATGTTACTCAGTGAAGATGTAGCTTTCTAATTGTGAAAGAATTTTGGAAATCAGTTCAGTAGTTTTGGAGCCTATTCAATACAAACAAACAAACAAAAAATCTTTCCTCTTTATAATATTAGTGTATATGGTCAGGTGCAATTTAGGAACTTCAGAGTGGTCCAATATAGGGACCATTGTAGATTTACAAATTGTCATAGAAAATAAAAACAATCCCTGCAGATTCGTAGTCATTTGCCAGTATTTAAAACAGTATAAAAGATGTTATCTTATGGTATATCTTATTACAACGAACAAACTCCTTAGACAACACGGAGAAAAATAACATCGATACAGATCAAAAACAATATTTTTCTCTCACAACCGTACCTAATACCTGTCAGACTTCGATACAGAATGACAGTGTTAGTGGCACCACAGTAGCCTCTTTTTATGTTGCCAGTGTAAAAAAATAGCGTAATTTGATAAAAATATAGAAGTAGTACAATATAGGTAAGCGCCGGTTCAATATAGGTTACTCTCCCCTAATTATCATTACAATGAACTTTTGATGCGTCGCGTGGTATTTACGTCATTACTGCATACAACGGAGTAAAGCTTCCATCAGTTCTACTATAGAACATTTCAAGGTTATCCATTAATTACCAGACAGCCTGTGTAAGAATTTATTAATTAAAACTATATTTTTAGTAATTACTACGTAATTATTTGTTATTTTATAAGTATTTATTAAAACGTGATGCACGTTAGCTAATACGAACACTAGATATCAAAACGGAAAATGTGCACAAAGTTGGAGAACGACGTTTCATCGTTTACACCACCTTAATTATTATGACCTCCTAGTACTCTGAGTGCAATATTTTATACAGCAATCCATTCCACGACGGATGTAGTTAGTACGGTCTGCCTGAAACTACTTGAGGAATACTACATTTGTAATATTCCTCAAAAGTTATCCAATATATTTATATTGGATAACTTTTGAAACATGTAAAATTATTAGTAAAAGCTGCTTTGAATTATGATACGACACGTAATAACACTAATTGACGTAAGTGACATTTCAGTGTTTTTTTATGTAACCTCACAACATACTCGCCCACACAAAAAAATCCGACAATATTTTTTATTATGAAAGTAATTGCATCGCTTTATATACTATATTTTCATTTGAAACTTTCATGTATTTTGACTTATGACTAGGTATTATGAGTATCAGTCACAGTTTTTTGTAACATACGTTTGAAAAGACAGACCATGCAGCAAATATATTTAAATTAAATCAAAGAATAGATTGACACAAAACTGTATTATAGTAAGTTATACTAAATGTATTATTTATTTTGCATTAGTCCACTGCACGTGATATTAAATATAAACGTTTGTTCATAGCATTTGTTACTGTAAAACCATTTCTTTATGGTCTAAATTCATTGCTAACAAACCGTGTATAACTCCAACGTTGTCATTATGTCCTGGTATTTTAAATTCGCTGTTGCGTTATTTCGCATACAAGATCTTTTTTAGCGCAGACGTCGGCGAATGAATTGAATTTCCACATTTTAAAGTCTAAGATAGAATGATTACCATAGGAATAAATTAAACGTATACAACATCTGATTCTATTCCAATAACTATAATATGACCTACTCTTACTCATTCATTATTAACATTTATATATTTTTTGCCTGTCTGGTGGATTAAGGGTGCTAATCATTAAAAAAGTCAACTCTCGCCCGCCTTATCGTGCGGGGTCATAAACATTCAATAATTAACAGATACATAGTACGCTCAGACTCAGAATAATTTGATTATTACACAAATATTTGTCACTCAGCGCGGCGGCATCAGTGGACAGGCGACCGCTTGCTCACCGTACCAATCGTGAATTCAAAGGTTTATTACATAAAAGATTAAAATAAATAATAATAAATAACATGCATATTGGAAAGGATTAATTCATTAATGATTATATAAAAGTTTGAATAAATGTGTATCATACATATTTCATAACGTCTACTGAAATAAGATTAAAGAAAAACGCATTTTACGCTTAAATTAAATTGATTTATTTTTTAACGTGCACATCATTAATTTAGAACTACAATGAAAGCACGTTTTCAGGTATAACTACTTGCGGCGTGTACGTAAATGGGCTTTGATGCTCTTTCAATCCGGCTGCTAGTTCGGCTGCATAGTACATAGTTTCGCCATCTTGCACCTGCTGCAAGTTCGCTAAATTAAGGAACTCTATATGACCATGCTGCTCTTCTTGCGTATAGTTATCCACGACTAATGAGCCATCACCAACATGCGAGCGCATGTGAAAATTCAAATGACTGCTTTGCTTAAATCTTCGGGAACAAACGGAACATTCGAACGGCTGTATATTAGTATGAGTGCGCATGTGCTGTCTGAGATGCACTGATTGAGAGAAACATTTGCTGCATATCACACACTTGAACGGTTTAACTTTGGTATGCGTTCGGAGATGTTGGTCTAACCCAGCTTTCTGAGTGAAAGCTTTCGGACAAAACGTGCACACGAACGGTCGGATGCCCGTGTGCATTCTCATGTGCTGTTGCAGCCCGCCTTGCTGAGTGAACCGCTTCGCACATATAGTACATTGATGCGGTTTCATTTTCGCGTGAACGATGCGATTGTGCTCATCATACTCGTTGCTATCTAGAAAGATTTCAGCACAGGAATTGCAAGAGAAAGTGAAGTTATTAGTAGGCTTTAGGTCTGTTATCGTATCGCTCGAGTAAAAATCTCGGTCGAGGCGTCGTTCGCATACTTGACAGCGCAATGCGGCTTTCCGTCTTTTTGTATGCTCTTCTCGGTAGTGCAGTGAGTAATCGCAACAATTAAAGAATATTTGACGGCACTGCAGATCTGGTCGCAATGTTGAGGGAAAGGTGCACGTAAACGGTCCCCTGTTTACAAAAAAGAATGTAAGAATTGATTGATTAAGGGTATTTGCTTTTGTATGATTCATTTTTCTTTTTTATAAGACAACTCCCCACTAGGCATTATTCCTATGTCACGGGGGACTTTATAAACATTCAAACAACGGACACAAAACACCCGGACTCGGAACAATCATTGTGGATCACACAATTTTTTGTCACGTGTGGGATTCGAACCCATAACATTCGGCGCAGTGGCAGTAGCGAGGCGACCACTTAAACCTAGTGGTTGTTATCCGTGTCGTCAACTTCAGTTCACAGTTCAGTCATTTTTTGTCAGTGATGGCAGGGTAGAAACTGATAAATAAATCTATATATTAATACGTGAAGCAAAAACTTTGGATCCCTTTTTACGAAAATTGGGCGGACGGAGGAGTATATAATTTCGCACACTTATAGTTTATACAGAGAAGAAGTGACGAATGCTAATATTTATATAAAATATATATGAAAAATATATGAAATTAATGAAAAAACACTACACGCACACAACCATGCATTTGACACACGCAGTCGAAGCGCGTAACTATGGTTACATAATTATATCAATATACGAGTATAATGACATGACATAATATATATCAGTTGGTCGAATTTCGAACACTAGGCGACCGCTAGTTAATATAGTTCGGTGAAATGTGCCCGGATGAAGTCAAACGATACCAGCTTGTTAGTTGATCTTGCATATTTAGTTGTTACGGTACCTATATAATAATAAAATCATTTCAATTCGTTCACTTCAGATTTTCCAACCGCAATATTATGCGCACGCATAATTGCAAGCAAATAAACTGGCTGATAAAAAATAGATATAAATTAATTGCGTCCAAAATGACACGTTGATAAAACAAATAAATACCTTAAGTCAATAGGTTCTTTAGGTTTCATCTGAGCCTTTTTAACTACGCTGTCTAACCTCGATAGATTCATCGCATCGCTATTCATTTCAGTCCCTTCTACTGTCACGAGGAGATAGGTGGTGTCTTGAAAAAATGTTCGCGTAGTTAGACCATCGTTCACAGTGATCGGATCTGGACACCTGTTCTTCAGGGGTATAAACTTAAACCCGCAGATGCCGTTTGTGTTCTGTGTGACATTTTTAACATATTGAACGTGACCGATACGGCGTTAAGTGTGTTGAATGTAGCAATGTGTATTTCATTTGAATTATTTGAATATAAACAATACTATGCACATTGGTGTATCCAGGTAGGCCATGCCCACCCCAGAATAGTCTAGTGCGCACCCCAGGGTGTTAGGTTTAGGCCGTCCGCTGCGTTAAGCGGGTGCACGGAGCAGGCGCCCGTCGCGGGGATCCGCGCCGTGCTCCGTCACGGACAAATTAACCTATCGCGGGCGCCCGCGACGGACTGCCGCCTCTCGCAGCGTCGCGGTCGCCGGTAGTAACAAAGCGGCGCTGCGCTCACTAATTTCCTAGAACTCCGCTCACGTGCTCCGTCGCGCGGACACACGTTGCCCACGGGGCGGGCTCCGTCGCCCGCGCCGCGTGCGACGGGAGACCCGCCTCACGCAGATGATAATAGAAAACAGCACGTCGCGCGGGCGCCCGCTCCGTGCACCAGCTTAACGCAGCGGACGGCCTTAGACTTAAAAGGAATTGAAAAATAGGTATTTGTAAAATCTATTGCTGTCGCGCAATGCCATCGTACAGTATCATGGGCGCGATAGAGACAACTGCAGCTTGGACCGTAAATACCTATTAAAAGTACACAAAGTCAACGATTCGTTCTCCATAATTTGACCGATTTAACTACTTTTTCCATTAAAAATTAAAGAAAGACTTTGGCCGTGTTCCTATGTTTTCCTTTTTTTATATAATCTAGTCAAATTTGGTTTCTGGATGTTTGAACACAGCGGAAAATCTGGCCAATTTTTGAGGTTTTTGAAGGCTCGTGTCTCTTTTAATAATTAATTTATAAAAAAAAAGGAAAACAATAGGGACATGCCAATAGAGGCCATACATTTTTTGGCAAAAATTATTACTCTACTGGCATTATCCAGGAAGGAATCAGGGGACTACGTTTGTATGGAAAAACGGCCCTTGTGTTTCCTCTTGAGATATGTATCTATTTAGGGGCTTGGACCCTTGCTGAATATATATAACTCTAGATACATCCATGGATATGCTTAATCACGCGTGTTTCGAGATTAACTATGCAAAATAGATAACGCCAATGTATGTGTAAAAAGACGCCACGTTATCTTAGTCATGTACAATCAGCTTCTTATATAAAGTGACAGATAACATATCCAGATATATAGGACCAACATCTTCTAATTATGATAACCAACATCTTCTAATTATGTAAATCACCAATTTTGCACAAATATATCGACACATGGACATCGTCAACTATATGAGTTCATTTAAAGTGTCATAATCATAGTAACAAATACAGCGCCAATGGTTTCTAGGCATCCCCGAAGTGTTCATAAATATGAAGCACTATATGAAAATAAAATCTATCGCTATATAGGTACATATTATATTAGGTACTCTTTAATATCTCCGTAGACTGAAGATTTCGACCATGAAAATACTCCGTGTTCAAACAACAATAATTCATAAAGTATTAGACATACAGTTGTACATTTTATTGTAGCTTAGCTCAAAATCTGTCGAACTAGCAACAAAAGGAAAAAGTTGTCGGGGGTGTTTTTGCAGTAATTACAATTATTTGTTGAATTGCATAATTTTCCGAATTCATTCGACATTCAAATTTTTGAAAAATTTTGGAAATGTCAACGTTTTGTTTTGTAATGTAGACGGTAGACAACATTGTTGCCTTTCGAATAAGCCTATTTTTATCTCGGTGAGACAAAAACTTTGAGAGATATGATTTTTTTGTACACGCGTAGAGAATATTTCAACAAAAAACAAAATAGCTGGCAACATAGCGGGGAAGTGTATTGGACCCAAGTTTGGAGTGTAGGTAATTGTACTTTAAAGTAGTTTATATTTAAGTATTAAAATTTATAATATCGCTAGTCCACAGTATTTATATTTCGATAAGTATTTAGAGTATCGCTAGGACACTGTACGAGCTACGCTGCACATTCATCTGTACATACGTCATACCTATACTCTAATGTAGATCAACATGAATTAACTTTATAACAATGATTACATTTTATTTTTAGTGTCAATAAACATATTTACAGAAACAGTTGTTACTCATTTAACATTCTTTACTGTTGGGAATCAAACCCCAAACAGACATACTGTAGATTATAATTTTGAAAATGTAGTTTTCATAGATGAAAAAGTATTTTGTTCTACTGCAAGTGGTCGTCTATCTTTGTGGAGGTTAAATAATACCAGATACGAAAAAAGAAACGTATTACCTGATAGCAGAAGTATACGTATCACACTCGGATTCTGGGGTTGGATGTCCCAAAGACCCTTAATGGCACTTAATGGCCAAAGTTGTAAAGACATCCTGACGCTGACAATAGCCAAATGACCTTGAGCATTTGCATATTAAGCCACGCCCACAATAATTTGGACAACGGCGTAGGTAGCACCGCACATTATTACGGAAATTGTTGTGAACTATTAAGACTATACATTTCAGAAGTTGATGAAATTTGTCTAATAGATGGCGATACTTTGAAAACATTTCTACACAAAGCTTATAAATAAATTAGATAAGACGAAAATATTTTATATGGAATTTGATTTTATTTTTCTTGTAATGAGAAAGTAATTTTAAATAATATTTTATGGATATTATTATACTGGGTGTGAGCAGAGCACTTCCGAAAACGAGAGCTAGTAGAAATTGTAACTTTAGAACTAAAGAGTCATAATCTTCTTTTTCTACCTGTTTCGTACCTTGTCATACTTGGACAACCAAATAAAACGATTAACATAAAGGAAATACATTAATTTAAATAAGTGTATCGGTGGGCCACGCGGCCACAACGACGCGTGCTAACGTTTTTGTACGATTCTAATATTCTTTGCCACACATACACAACACAATTAGGCTAGTCAACAAGTTCAAAAACGTGTTAATTCTTGATAAAACTCCTAAAAATATTAGCGATGGCTCATTCGATTCGGAATGACGTATAGAAAAATGTATCGAAAGTATGTATTAGCACATAAATAAAAAATTGCAATTGTTATTAACAAATAAGATGAAAAAGATAGCATTTCGTTTTTTGTTAATAACTCAAAAACTATTAATATTTGAGAAATTTTTAAAAAAGGTCCTTAAGGAGGAGGAAATTTCCAAAAAAATAGTTGCAACTCCCGGAACTCTATCTCTATTATTTATAACTTTAATTCAACGCCGAAAATAGGGTTCCGCCCAGCCGTATGACGATGTCCATGTGCCGATATATTTGTGCAAGATGGGTGATTTACATAATTAGAAGACTTAGGTTATATTAATATCATTGATCACTTTATGAGTTCCTTTAAATTATCTGGATATATTATCTGTTACTTTATATAAGAAGTTGACTGTACGTAACTGTAATTTGGAGTTAGGGACAACACTGGACGATCATAAATAGGCAACCTGAGTATTTAATTATGTAGGTACCTACATCATACGCGTATTGAGAGGTAGTAGTTTGGAATTACCTAGCACACTCCTTCGCGTATGAAAAGATATCTCTCAATAAAGATCACACCTGTCGTCTTACGGCGGCTGTTCACATTGGGCCAAGGTAGTGGGCCAGCGTGTTGGGCCAACGTGTAGAGATCTACTTGGGGGTATCAACATACCGCCCGCCCGCGCCAAGTAGATCTTTACACGTTGGCCCAACACGCTGGCCCACTACCTTGGCCCAATGTGTACAGCCGCCTTTACATTCATACTTTGCCTACGTTTGGTATAATAATAATTGATCGTTTTGACATGTAGACCTATTGATCTCAAAAGCCATTTTACAGAAAATATACTTAACAAGAATAATGTGTGAAAAAGATACTTCACAATACAAAGGTAGTAAACGACAAATGTTGCGTCTGCATTGATTTTTGTATGTCAAACATTGCCTTTGTTTCCGTGGCATAAGTTTACGTTTAGGTACTATAGATAACGCAGTAAGTAAACCGTGCGTCAAATCTCTAGTCCACACTAAAATCGATACGATCTGTGCAATTACGCTTTGCCCGATCTCCGCATTCACCCCGTATGTCTTATCATCGCTGGGGTTAGTCGAAGCAACTTCAGAGGGAACTAAAAGTTTGACCGAAAGTATACTATCCATTGCCGATATGAACACAGTATTAATAATCGTCGGATTATTAATACTGTGTTCATATCACACAAATAGGTCGCTATTAGTCTTACCTTAGTAGTCCGAAAATGCGTAGTGTCTAAAGCATAACTAACGAAAATATATAATTATTATTTGCCAACTTGCCTGCACATTCGGACGGGCAGGCGGTAGCTGCTGGTCACCATCGCTGCCAGTTACGTCACCATCATGTTGGATATTCTTGTGATTTTGCAGTGCATTAGCATTGTAAAATGTTTTCATGCACAATCGGCATATGAATTTCGCCATGGACTCCTCTTCCCAAGAATCTGAGTACTGTAAGTGTTACAAAAGCTCTGTTAACTTCAAGTTCCTAACAAAATTTGCCGTTCATAGTAGATATCAGTCTCTTTTCTAACTAGTCTTTATTTTTCTAACAAGAACCTACTTATTCTTACATACATAGATTCACGCCTGTTTCCCAGAGGGTAGGTACTTATTCTTATCTTATTAAAAAAAGAACTCCCGCAATAGAATCAGTTCTTGTATCGCGGGGGACTTTATAAACATTCAAACAATGGAAACTAAGAATACTCTGATTCACAACAACCATTAGTGGATCACCTACAATTTTGTACCATGAGGGGATCAAACACACATTTGGCGCAGTGGCGGTGGTGACGCAACCACTTAATCCATTAGGCCATCCGTGTATTCTACAGTGCAGTACGGATGGCTAATGCAAACTAATCTCAATATATCACTAAAAACTATATCCATATTGGTTCAATAGCTGCCCGGCCGGTTGCCGGTTGGCATAAAAACAAACTGAAAAGAATTCTTCTTTACGATTTAATAATGCATGAGGCTACAGGTACAAACAACTTTAGTTGCAACTCCATGATTGTCACTGCCAAAACACACCACTAATCTGCCAAGAAGTATTTCTCAAAGCTTTCAACAGTGATATTCTACATATAACCCTAGAATTTTGAACTGTGCCATAAAATTCTGGGCTGGCACCTGACAATTCTAGTCAGAGAACAGAAAAACGCTATGAAAGATAAAAGAACTTCTCAACGTCCGCTAGAAGTCCTGCTTAGAAAGTAGGTAACTCGCAATATAAGGTTAAAAGTTAAAACGTTTGCTTTTTGCAGGGGATGCAAGTAGGTACTCTCTGGGCTTTATCCTGGCAGTGCAACATAGGTATATTTTATAATATTATCGTCAACGCATACGTGGTACTCCCTCGTTTTGCAAGCGAAATATAGATGAATATCGATCCGCACTGTTTCGTTTTATTTGGCAAATGAGAATGCCAGGACGTCATCAATCATTTGACATTATTTGTACCTATACCTTAAAACCGTAAGTACTTACTTATTCACCGTAGCGTCCGTAGCAAGAAGTGACATGCGCCTAGTAAATACAAACTTATTATATAGATACATTTTGTGTATAAATAAGTAAAATATGAAATACGTAAATTAAATAGGTATTTATATAATTCTAACAAACACGTATTGAAAATAAATACGGGTTCAACCTTAAAAATCAGTCCTTACTTGAACGCTGCTTGCTGTATTGTTAGGGTTTTCAGGTAGCAATACAATTGAATACAAGGATGGTGCATTGTCTTTTAATTGCTCCATATATTATTAATTTGTATGAGCGTTGTATATTTTATTGAGATCATAGATCGAGATAAATAAACACACAGCTTGTTTGAAAATTCCGCTTTTCTTTTGCTTCAACCACAGGAAAGAAAGCAATGTTGCCAGAGCAAAACAAAAATTGCCAAAATGGCAAATACTAACCTTAGTTGAAATACAGAGTACTAAATATTTTTATTATTTCTAATATTAGACTTAGTTAGGCTGTAGGAAGAATGTATGTAGGAGGTAACAAATTACTGCTTACACCTATTTTAATTAATTTGGGTTTACAGGCTTTTAAGTTAAATACCTAAATGTTCTAGTATAAAGTATGTGCATTGTATAAAAAATAACCTTATTTTATAAGATGTATTTTATATTTAGTTATTTCATGTTAAGTATTACAATTACAAAACAAAAAATCAGGAACCAATGATTTATCTAGGGCTAAATGTTTTTGGATAAGCAATGCAGACCCAGCATCTGATGATAATCACACTAGGAAGATAGAGAAAGGGAGAGAGAGAGAAAGAAAGAAAAATATAAATTATTATCCGAAGTTTCTACATGGCTTGAAGCCATTACTTTTAGTTCATAAACAATGTCTTTCGCTCGAACCAAACTAAAACCACGTTACGAGTTTTGCTATATTTATAAAATCTACATTTGGGTACTTGAATCTGAGATAAACTTTAGTCTTTAGTGCGTCCATTACTACAAACATTGCATAGCGTTTATTTTTATCCTGTGAAACTATAATAGTTCCGTTACCTATGTAGGATATTTTATTTTTCTTTACTATGTTATTTACGTTCCGTTTTTCATGCTTAAAATCACGAACTATTTCTGTACCACTCCCACTATTGACAAACCAATTGATTTGAATCGATTACCTACTTGTAGTGACAATTATTATTCAGTCACAGCTGTGAATTTGGCTTCTTTGAGTTCAGTGAAATAAATCTAGTTGATTTTGGTTTTGCAATATAGGTAATATAAGTTATGGCGGGATCAGCATTGCGGCGGCTAATGGCCGAATATAAACGTAAGTGGAGATAGAAAGAAAATCAAATCTAGGATATCAATGTCTGCTATCATATTACTATCACCACCAACTAATTATTGGTAATATTAGATCAACACTGACTTGGCACTTAACAACATTTTACCGTCGGAATGTCGTAGCATTTTTAATGTTGTATGTTACAGTATGGCTCGATTTGGGCATAATTACAGTTATAATTTACAATAATATAAATATATTATAAATTAAATTTTGCTGCACTAGTTTTTTTTTGGTAGTGATTGTATCTGATATTGTATCTTTATATTTTTCTGTCCATTGCTTTTTAGAATAAGTTTCACTATGAATGTTAATTACCTATTTAAGTACATCTAGATTAAATACTACATCTATCATACAACCTTGGTCCCTGTCTTAGGTACTAGCCTGTTAATTTCTGCAAGACAGTTTAAAGAGTCCTTAGGTGAAATTGCAGCATAGGCCATTAGATAAATTGTTTGGCTAACACTCAGCCTTTGAGGCATAGACACAATTGTCTGTTTATTAAGGAGTATTGGCATTCACTTTTGTGTATGCTTAGTGAAAGTCAGGCATGGTAGAAAAGATATAAAAACAGAATAAATGCAGTGGAAATGAGCCAGTGTCTTCTCGGTCTCAATGCAGGCTCTACATAAGGAATTGTAGGTATTGCCAATGTTGAAGAGGTATAGGTTGAGTGAGCAATGGCCTTTTATTATGTTTAATATCTAGGTTTTTGTTGTATGAAACACAGCAGTTTTGCACATCAAACATCTGAATTCCATTGTTTCTGCCTATAGTATTGTGGTTCTCTTGCATAATCATGTTTTGTTATTTTGAATTGACAGAAAGGTATCAGGAAAGGTATGGTGGCAGCAGGTTAAGCTCCTAATTTTAGGTTTGAGCCTCTCTTTGCCGGTAAGGAGGGAGAATCATTACCGGATGAGTTGCCTCATAACCATTGCAGGGATACTAGATTTTTGTTAAAATCTTTTGTAGTTTACTGTGATACTACAGTATCAGCCTACTTTTGAAGCAGTTGCTCCTTAGATCTTGTAGTACAGAGGCACTATCCAAGATAATGTGTGTTGATTTTTCACTGACATCATGTAACCATTGAATCAATTGAGCACTCTTCAGGCCACAATTTGCTCTCTTATATGTGATATTTTGGAGTTACGAGTAATGCCAACATATTTTATATATATTATGCCTGAAAATTTCCTAAGTTTGTTAAGTAGTTGACGTTTCGAATCATAGGAAAACACTCCAACTCCTGTTGAGTAATACTTCATCGGTACCACAATACCTAATCTTTTTTATGAAGTAGGTCATCATATAGTATATATAATAGGCCATGATAAAGTATATAGTTTTGTGTATAAAACCTTTTTAGAATAATATCACATTATTTTATGTCCCACTGCTGGGCAAAAGCCCCTCCCATTTACTTTCAAACCACTCTGTTCAAAGACATTCCCTGCCAGTCTCTTTCAAAGATGTCAATGTAATATAAAATATTGCCTCTAAAACAACAATTAACTTAATGTTCAACCCTTCAATCAACAATAGCAACTATTTTTGATCGAAGCTTCAACGCAATATTTTATTTGATGTCAGGTATTAGTCTATCTTAGATCATAGTACTGATCACATTCCATCAACTTGTGTATAGACTCCTCTAGCTTCCTGCAAACTTCACATGGTTGATAAAATTTGACTCCAACCAAGTACTAATATATATTTAATGAAATGTGCTGTGGTTATGATGCTGTGGTTGTGGTACAGAAGGTATACTGATAAGAGTTGCGAAACATGTACTATGTTTAATTAGGCGTGCAGCCATAACAAACAACAAAATAGAAACCAAGAAAGTATATATCAGGCAAATATGAATAGTACAGCCGGAAAGAAAAGAACATTCTCTAAACCTAAGATTACCCTAAACGATCTAGCTTGCATCATGAATATAATGAAAGTTAACATAGCATAAGAGGTCTGCACAATCATGGCGGGAGTCGACCATGTCTTATTTTTCTTACAACGGGATGGGAGGGGTTGAAAGTTAATTTGTAATTAACAGATTTTGCTGTAAATTTTATTGATGACATTTTGATATTTTCTAAATCCTACAATGATCACATAAATCATTTATCACAGCTTTTAGAGGCGATAGAAAAAGTAGGTTTTCGACTTAAGTTCACAAAATGTCGATTTGCAACAAATTCGGTAAAATACCTCGGACATATAATACAAGATAATACAGTAAGACCAGTGAGAGATAACTGCGAGTCTTCATAGTTCTTACGTAAGATAACAAATATACGCGAAGTCAAGATTTCAACCGCGCGAGTGTCGAGGCGAGGTGCGCTCGGATGCGTATAGGTAAACTATTTCCATGGCAACGTACCCGCGCTACCCGCACTACGCCTCCCGGGAACTCCCCGCTTGTTATCTAGACGTCACTTGTTTGCGTAAACGACACTCGTTTTTGCTTTGATGATTAAATATTGATTATATCCAAATGATTAAAATGATTCCATCCTACATGATTGTGAACGTTCCTAAAAATTGTTACTTTTAAAAATAAACATCCAAACTAACCAAACGTATATATATTCATTTTTTCCTTTAGATTCTTACGTAATAAATTCAGGGGGAGAGGGGTCGGCCTATTCTTATTTTTCCTTATTTAGGAGGAAAGGGGTCAAAAACTAGTAAAAATCTTCTTACGTAATAAATGAATGGGCCCATAGCAAAATCAATAAAAAGTCTGCTGCATATTTTAATTTTAAATGGAGTCATGGTGTAGGTATATGTGAACATGTATTGAAATAATCTTAAAATGTCACATAATTATGTGATACAGATGCAGTGAATATGTTTGGATAACATAGGGATAGTTTGCAGTGTGTAGCTAAGGTGTGTTGTTTCATAGATTGACAAAATTAAAAATAGAATACTTATTTCGTTATCAACAAAATCGTAAGCATTGTTTACATGTGAAATCTAAGACAGAGAAAAGCCCTACCTGTTTCGTATCTATAAAGAATTTAGTTTGTTTCCTATATATTTTAGGGTCTGAAAACTAATTCTAATTCATTTATCTAAATTTACATTTATTAATATATAAATTAAAGGTACTAGAAGGTGTGTTTTAGCAATTAACCTTTGGTAACTGCAAGACTGATTTCAGGATAATATTTTGCACCCTTGGCAATATACAGTCAGTTTATTAGATGGAGTATTGTTTTGAATTCCATACGTACTTAATTTCTACATTCTATTGTCCTTATATTACAACAAGGTATTGTTATTATGAACATACCTAAATAACCAGAAATGCATAGGTACTGAAAAGAAAAGTTAGAAAGAATACTGTGTTTATTATATATTGTCTATCTGTGATTTTTCACAGATAGACATAATTTATAGTAGACACAGTATACTGTAATTACTGTACATTACAGTAAGTTAACAAAGTTGCATCTATATCAGTTATAGCCTTGGTGCATACTTGCCATAATTATTTACAGCTTAATACAGTTTATTGAATGACTGAAACTGAATTTTCTTTGATAATTGCTTTTCAGAGAGGTAGGCAGTGACTATGGATGTTTCTTTGCATATAGCAATTCTTTCTTGATTCAGGCACTCCTATCATGTTCTTGCATTGCAGGATGTCTCTGATCTGTTATTAATATTATGTTAGTTAAACAGTTTTGGTGCAATTTTATGAAAATGTTTTCTTTGTTTGGTGATTCTATCTGAGTAAAAGTAGAAAGTGTAAAAAGCTAAAAACCGAAAGAGATCTACTAGTGTGTTTAAGTGTATAGGTATATATATGTTTTGTATTTGAGGAAGAAATAAACAACATTATATTTATATCAAATACTTTAAAACCAAGAATGCCGGTAACCAGCACCAGTATTCAACGACTTTAAACATCATATTCTGGATCTTAGCTCTTCAATTACCCTGGAAACCAGATAGAATTAAAAAAACAGTTATGTAACTAAACATTGACTATGAAATTAAATGAAATATTCATTTTAATTCAAATTGCACTTTTAAATTTCAGAGCTAACATTAAATCCTCCAGATGGCATCATTGCGGGCCCGATAAATGAAGAGAACTTCTTTGAATGGGAAGCTCTGATTACGTAAGTTGATTTACATTTTATATTTTAGGCCTCATGTTTGGAATGAAAGATGTGATTTCAGTGATTTTCTTTTATGTCTTTAGCTAAACATAATATTGTCTTCTGTTTACGCGAATGTTATTCATTGAAATTAAATATACCACCAGCTTGGGATCCAGTAATTCAAATAGTCAAACCCAAGAAGAAACAAACCACAGCTAGACTTCATGATACTTTGAGCTCATTCTGCGTAAATAGAAACACCCATGATTAAATTATGTTCGGGTACTTTGAAATAACTACACTGGAACATTGAGACAACTACCATCTTAGTCTCCCCGTGACCATGGCTGCTGAAAAGCAACCGAAACGTCGGGGAAAGTGTAAACACAAATATAAATAGTATAATAGTATAAATAGTTTTAATAGTTTCAATAATTTAATTAGCCTAAAAATTAGTAAAGTTTTATAGTAATAGTAGTGTAACAGTTTTCAAAATTTTGTAATAAAGTTTCAAATAAACAATGCGATAAAATCCGTATATAGTAGTTTAATTTCTAAAAAGTCTTTAGGTAAACTTATAGTGATGAGATGAATGGCCTACATTGTTCTGCAAGCTTGCAAGGACTTGATGCAATAAATTAAATAAGTAAACACATTTGTTTTAGGGAGCTTCTTAACAGAGAATTTCTTATTACAGCTACATATTGTAGTTTAACAGACAATATTTTGCTGTAATGATTTTAACTATAGCCTATATATCTCAACAATTGAATGCATCAGGCATTCAAAACATAATTTCTTTGGATTACCATATGAATAATATTGACATGACTGTATTCTATGGTATTGCTCTTAGTGCTCAATTTTATGTAATGCAATATGCATTACAGTAAAATACTGCCTATTTAGAAGCTCCTGTTAACAATTAACATTGCAGTTATCTACCAATTCTATTTACTAGAAAATTATAATACATTTAAATTAACAAAATTAGTACAGCAATGTAAATGTTATGTTCTCTTTTTTATTTCCAGTGGACCAGAAGGGACATGTTTTGAAGGTGGCATTTTTCCAGCAAAATTAATCTTCCCACCAGACTATCCACTAAGCCCACCAAAGATGCAGTTTCTTTGCGATATTTTCCACCCAAACAGTAAGTACTTAAACATTGCTAAATACATGAGCATATAATTTTAATCAGTGTCTGAAAGTCGAAATAGTGTAGTAAAGGGCAATTCAAATTCTGCTGAAACCTGATGGATCTTTGGCTCACACTGCTGAGGATAAGGCGAATATACTATGCTCTATCTTTGCAAAATCTTCACGTCTAGAAACTGCAAACGTGATACCGTCGTGTTTATCAACTTGCAAGACCTACATGTCGAACATACGCACTCGTCAGACCGAAGTCCGTAAAACGCTGCAGAATCTTGACGTGAACGAGGTCAGTGGTCCAAATGGTATCCCAGCCATAATACTGAAGACCTGCGCACCTGAGTTGTCACCCGTGCTGACATGTCTGTACCGCTTCTCCCTTGCAACAGGACAAGCGCCGAACTCTTGGAAGCTTGCTAATATGCAGCCCGTGCCAAAAAAAAGGCAGTCGAACCGACCCTGTGAACTACAGATCCATTTCAGTTACCTCCATACTCTATAAGAGTATGGAATGTATACTAAATAACAGACTCCTATCATACCTAGAAATAAATAGTCTACTCCAGTGACCGGCAATATGGGTTTCGCCGAAACCGGTCCACTGGAGACCTTCTAGTGTATGCAACGCATTTATGGAGCGAGGCCATCCAGAAACACGGCAAAGCATTGGCTGTTTCGCTTGACATCTCAATCGCCTTCGACAGGTTCTGGCATGATTGCTTTATCAGCAAGCTCTGTCCTTTGGCCTACCCACTAGATTCTGCGTTTGAATAGCAGTTTTTTTGAGGGGACGCTCGATTCAAGTAGGCATTGATGGCTACTCGTCCGAACAAAAAGCAATTAATGCCGAGGTCCCACAGGGATCAGTACTCTCTGCAACTCTTTTTTTGCTGCATATTAACGATCTGCTAAAACCCGGTACGCAGACGACAGCACGCTTATAGAGTGTTATGTCTCCAGCGCCAGTGTCAGTGGAGCACAAATACAATTGCTCAGGGAGGCCATGATCGAGCGTATGAACTTATCCTTGAAGGCAGTCTCCGATTGGGGTGATGTCTACATGGTTAAGTTCAATGCCTCTAAGACCCAGGTGCGTCTGTTCTCCGCAAGGAAGAGTCCATTCCAACTGACTCCAACTTTCCGAAATGTATCCGTGCCGATAACTGATCATCTTGAGCTTCTGGGTATGTCATTGACTCCAACCCTTAATTTTGGCTCGTATATTGAGCCAAAAGCCCAACTAGCCGCCCAAAAACCTGGGCATCCTCAGCAAGGTGAGGCAGTATTTCGAACACTTACTTAATTTGTATCTAGCACAGGTTCGATCCTGCATGGAGTACTGTTCTCACCTATGGGATGGGTCCGCAAAATATCAGCTGGAGGGTTTGGAGTCAATTGAGCGTAAGGCCAGGAGACTTATCGGCGATGACCAACTGGTCAATACACGACTCCAAAGCTTGAAGCATCGTCGTAAGGTTGCCAGGCTTTCGGTTTTCTATCGGATACATTTCGGAGAGTGTGCAGAGGAACTGCATAATTTGATTTCTCTTTTCCCTTTTTACAATCGGACGACCAGACAAATAGCCTAGCGGCACAGGTACATGGTGGATATACCACATTTATGCACGAAGCGCTTTGCTTCCACTTTTATAATGCGTACCGCAAAGGAGTGGCACTCACTACCTAAGTCTGTGTTTCCCGATGAGTACAATCTGGGTGTTTTCAAGTCACGAATGAATAGATATCTTCTAGGCAAGCGTGCTCCATCGTCGACTTCATCTTCACTTAATATCAGGTGAGATCGCGATCAAAAGTAAGACTATTACAGTATAAAATAAAAATATACAAACTGCTCACAAGCGTTATATATACTATTTATTATATGTATAGTTTATACTATTATATAAAACTGCATTACTGCAATCACATTTATTCCCGATGTGCAATCAGTGGTATAATATACATAATATAAACGATAACCTATCAATGCTTTCCGTGTTAGGTATTATGGTTGAAATGAAATGATGAAATGAAATGATATTTATTTCACATAAAATAGAGTACAATTAGGTGGTCAGATTGGTACACGGTGCTTCTATTTTGCCACAAGTGGCATGTGAAAGTTTACTCTACACATTAAATTCTTAAACATCGAAAAGTATAGTCAGTCTATTAAATACATTTTATAAAATGAAACAAAATAAAGAAAATACATAGATTATTAAAATGTCAAAATTTCATACAATAATAATAATGAAGAAATGTCAATACCAACTTTAGAAAATATTAAAATGGGCATGCAATGTCATAAAAATATGATCGATTTGATTACGTAGAAAGCATTTCATTTACAGCGTAATAACATTTGTCCAGCAGCCAATTTTTTAAATGGTTTTTAAATCTATTTAATGTAAGTAATTTGATATGTTCCGGTATTTTGTTAAATATACGTACACACATTGCATAACAATTTTTTTTGAACATTGTAGTTTTTGGCTTTGCCTCTAAAACTAATCTGGTAGAGTTCCTCGTGTTTCTAGGAAATTTATCCTTCGCCGTTAAAAATATATTTGGGTTAGTTTTAACAAAAATGCCTATCTCATATATGTACATACTTGGTAACGTTAATATACCCATTTTTTTAAAATGTGGCTTACAAGAAACATCGGGAGGTATGCCGACTATTGCTCTGATGCAACGTTTTTGAGCAAGGAAGGCTCTTGTTACATCGGTGGAGTTACCCCATAATATCAGGCCATATCTAAGTACAGAGCTTACATACCCGTGATAAGCTAACAAAGTTGTCTCCAATGACGACGTTTTACTTAATCTACTTAGCACATAGACAAACTTATGAATTTTATTACATGTTACCATCACATGATGCTTCCAATCAATACATTTGTCTAGATTTATTCCTAAAAACTTTGTTGCCTCACTAATAATTAAATAAGACTTTTCAAAACTATTTCTGGTACTAACTCTAGATTCTGTAACTTATACTAAAGCAGTAGCTTGGATATCCAAAACTAGCCAAAGCCTTACAAATTCAATATTTGTATTCAATGTCAACAATCATATTTGCCAGTATATGCTGATGGACGAGTATGCATCTCCATCTTGCACGCCCCAGGAGACGACCCTATGGGCTATGAGAGCAGTGCTGAGAGGTGGTCGCCAGTGCAAAGCGTCGAGAAAATACTGCTGTCAGTCGTCAGCATGTTAGCTGGTAAGCGATCAATATTGTAACGCCCAGCGTTAGTTGCAAGTAGCAAGTTGCGAAAGTTTTGAAATATTCTATTGCTTTGTATTTTATGCATTTCCTGCCAATAACGCGAAGATGCGATTGCAATATTATTTCAAATAGTCTTGTACACATTGTATTATTGACTTATCCTATGTGTCTTTTGCATAGCATAAACATCTGCCTGTTTCTGCAAAACTGGTATTCGAATTCATAGAAAAAAATATATTACAGAGCCAAATGACGAAAGTGGTGCCAACGTGGATGCTGCAAAAATGTGGCGAGAAGATCGTGAGCAATTCAACAGAATTGCTCAGCAACTTGTCAGGAAAACTCTTGGTTTGCCGCCACCTTAAACGTTTAACTAGTTTACGAATTATCTTTATCAATACCATACTTCTCTGAGAGAATATGGTATAATTATCTTCATATTATGTAAACAATATACCCATGCCATTTATATCTGGGTACCACTCTGATAATATTTGATAACTTCCTGTTCACTTAGACCCTTCCTTGATGCTATAATAATATAATGTAGTTATTGTTCTTATAGCTGTTATAGACCTCACTGCACTCAATATATAATGGTAGTGTAAATGTTTATTATGAAAAATGATACGCGATACATAAAACTAGGTAATTTGTTGGTTCTAATTAATGATGTTGTATGCTATAATACTTAAACTAGGTAATTTTTTGGGTTTATAGGTAATTATATTTTAACCTCATATGACGCACTGATAATTTATGTGCCTACTATTATTATATTATAATTTATGTATTATATTAGTGTGCTAGTGGCGCCACAGCATGCCAGTGGTAATCACTAACATTTAGGGCCCGTCCACTAATCATGTGATTTTTTGTAGCATTTTTAACCCCCTTCCTCCCCGTTGGTGATACGTGGTGAGGTTTGAGACTAACCAACAAAATCACGTGTATTTTTTAGTAGGTACCTACAAACAATTTTAAAATTTTTAGAATGTTATCTTTTAAATACACGTATAAAGTATAATCTAATTTTATTCTGAAATTAAGGACCATGACAAAAATGTCTAGACAGAAAGGAATGGTATAATCATGCGAAAAACATAAACAGAATAACTAGCAACTGGCAAGCCGAGCCGGGCGGTCGTCGTGGCGCGCGGGGACTTCGTTCGTTGCCTGGCAACGGCGAGTTAAGGTCACACTACGTCACACTACACGCCGCTTTTCGGTTTAGAAATCGAGCGTTTGACGAAAAAATAAATACACGTGATATCTTACTACACCTTCCTATCTTGTAATTTTTGCCAAACCCCCTCTCCCCCCCCTTTCGAGCCTCACGTGATTAATGGACGGGCGTTTAGGTGATTTAAGTTATCAAAATAAACTATTTTATTAAGTACTTTACTAAGTACAATGTGAATATGATATTGTCAAAATCAATTAAACAATATATTTATTTAGCGTTTAAGAATGGAAAATACTAAAAAATTAAGCCTTTAAAATATCTCCGGACATACCTTGTACAAATGGCTTACTGTAATGTCAATGACTTTTATGCTTATAATATAATAAATTAAATTAAATACTAATTAGTAATATAATCCCGATGTTTAAATATTTCTTAATTTTTTATTTCAAATTTAATTATTTATTATTTTGTAATTTTATTTGACTATTATGACGATTACTTGAAATTGGCGAAGAAAAAGGCGAATTTTTGTTAATATTTTATCATTATTACAAATATAATTATTCTTTTCACAATTTTCAAATAAAACTATGAATAGTGTTATTTTTTAAATTATATTTTACTATGCATATGCTAATTTTAACATTTATCTTCACAAATATTTGTACGTCATAATTATGGCAAACATGTTGGAATAAAATTAATGTAACATCTTTCATGCATTTATATTTCTGTATGTATACACATGTTTACACAAATAAATTATCTTATCTTATCTTATAGACACAAGACTGTGTTCTATAATTTTAGATATTTTCGAAATCTAATCAGACTCCATACAAATTTTATTTTCATGTCTAGTCAATAATGGGTGACTATACATACCATTTTATCAGTAGGTAAACATAATAGTAGACAAATTATATTTTATCCCGACTGATTTAAATTAATTTTTTTATATTATATGTTATGCATAATCTGAAATGAAATATCTTTTAATACCAGCGGTTTATTATAGTGACCGTCACGTAAAAAGAACGTTGGCTGTTTACCTGCGCACTGAGATATTTATCGTTCAAATTGGCGGTATGAAGGCGCGGGACGGGGGGACGGTCCGGCAGTAATGTCTATGCGCGCGCGCACGCTATTGGTTCCTCAGTTGACCCTTGCGCAGACACATCCCCTCCACTGTCGCTCAGCGTTCTTTTTACGTGACGGGACCTATACGTTTGAATGTAACATTATAATTTTCTTTTAAGAATATTGATATTTGAATACGGTTGTAGGTTTTACGAATGTATGTGTTGACTTCACTTTAAATCCTCATCATTTTGAAGGGTGATAAAGCTAAGAAAATTCAAGTAGAAAATACGCTACGACTTTTGTGTTGTCACGATTTAAAAGCTCCATTCTTGGGACTTTAAAAACCTGCCAACAAATATAAAACGAAGAGCAAAAAAAAGTTTTAAGTATCATGATCATTTCTGACCTTATATGCAAAATCCAGGTTTAATCGAGGTGTCAGAAACGTTGATTCCACTACATTCCATTACATTAAATCTGAATAGTAAAAGCGTATAAAAACAACAGTAAATGCCTAAAATCACAAAAGTGCCGCCATGACTGCTTTTAACCCAACAAAAGAAAGATAGCATGCGATTTTTATATCGCATAACCTTCTTGAATTTTAACTTGATTATTGTGAAACTGACCATAACATTATTGACATATACTAGATTTTATTTAAACTGAACTACAAGACTGTCTTCATGCAGTATACTAATAATTTCATAATATTTATTTTAAACAAGTTATTCATAACACACCTAAATGTTGGCAGCAAACTATAATAAATATTATAATATACGTTTCAATTAAAAAATGTATTGATTATTTAAATGATCGCTTAAACTTTCCGGTTTTGGCAGATAGGAAACAGAAATTTAAAATAGTTATCTAGGTTATTCCGTAACCTACATAATTATAACAAAATGTCAAAAGGATTTGGCTGGCTAATTCCAAAAATGTTAATGAGGTATTCTATTAACAAAATGAATAATTCTATCAGTAACAGCACGCAGTGTGTAAATGTACCCACAAATAGCTAAATACGCTTGCCCGTTATTTGACTATCTATGCTTCATGAGCCTACGAGGCTAGATGGTAAAATGTGGTTGGTAAGCCTATCCATACATTCGTGAGACCATGTATTTAAAGTTCCAAGATTTTATTAGCATCGCATGGCGCATATAAAATAATGATTCGAGCTGAACAGCACGCAGTTTGTAAATACCCAACAAATAGCTAAAAATAGGCTTGCCCGTTATTTGACTATCGATGCTTCATAACTTTCACAAACCTACGAGGCTAGATGGTGAAATATGGTTGGTAAGCCTATCCATTCAGTCGTGAGATTGTATCTAAATTTCTAAGACTTTATTTGCTACATGGCGCATATAAAGTAACGATTCGAGCTGAACAGCACGCTGTGAGTAAATGTATCCGATAAATAGCTAAAAATAGGCTTGCCCGTTATTTGACTATCTATGCTTCATGAGCCTACGAGACTAGATTGTGAAATGTGGTTGGTAAGCCTATCCATTCAGGCGAGACTGTATCTAAAATTCAAAGATTTTATTTGCAATGTATGGCGCATATAAAATAATTATTCGAGCTGTCATGTAAGACTAAAATATCCTCATGATTTTTATAATTTATTTTATTAATAGGTACATCATTTCTGTTGTTGCTTGATTCTAAAACCTGACTACAATTACACATTTGACATTTATTGAAATATTCAATAAAATAATTTAGGTGCTTGCATAAGCATGGGGTGATGGAGTAAATCAATTCACTCTTACAAATATGTATAATTATTTTATTTTACAGACTGACTTGAAATTATTCACTTATGCTCAAAGTGTATCAACAAATAAATCTTATTTACATAATGTTTTTAAATAACGACGATGACTAGTTGCTAAATATTATTTACTTGACTGATATTTTATATAATAAACTTAAATATATTATTTAAATAATTTTATTATATTGTGGAACTTGTGTTGTGCACAACCGTAACTGACGTATCATTTTTCATAAATAGACTAAACGTGATATATAATATCAATTTTGCAATGTTTGTTGCAATACCCGAATGGGTAACTGTTGATTCTAAAATTATGTAACACCATTCTACACACAGTTTTATGCAATAAATATATGTCTATGTCTATGTCAACGATACGATGCCTAACCAACCTGGTAGCAACCATGGTCAGCCATGAGTTTTCATAGCCCACGACCCGCGTCGACACTTCAAACTTAAGCATGTCTATGTATGTTGCTACTCTTATTTGTGAGGCCTATGTCCAGCAGTGGAATACAATGGCACCTCTATCTAAAACGTCGATAAACTCTAATCTTTTAGAAAGATGTAGACGTACATGTTGACGAACATCGGGACACAAATTAAATAAAACACAAATGGCTGTATTACATCCGATATGACCTGACTTGGTCCGTGATAGCTGCCTGCACGCTCACATCTATGATTGTGTGCGTCCGTTTAGACTCGTTGCATTTAGTCGACCATGTGTTCTATGTAATTTGTAGAAAACTTATGACACATCCTCCATAAAGATGGTACCCGACTTACTACACAATGAAAGACTTCCGAGCCTTGCGTTGGTATTGCAGATCATTTGTGACGTTTTACAAATCATCATGTAGAATTTTATAATATTATGACGCCAATTTTTAAATAAGTAGACAATTAGCTTACGAACTTATTATGGATTATTATAATAATGATGATGATAATAATTTCCTTGTATCTATCTTTAAGACAAGATGTATAATTATTAATCGATTTAAATTTTAATTTCAATAAATATTTTTTGTTTTTTTTTATGTTTTATTTAACTTGTTGAACCGTTATAATGAACCTAAATATGCCTATGTTTAGTTTTGTACTAATAATATCAATAAAATAATTATCTTAATCGTGAAGAGAGTTTCAACTTGATATACAGCTTCAATCCCTCAAAGTATCAAATGATGCATTCACTGCTTTGATGATCTATCGTCATAGCCAATAAGGAACTTGCTGGGTATTCGTGAGATATTCGACATGTCATGGCAATGAAGGTCCCATTGGGCATTTATTTTGAAAAAAATCAATATGGCAAGGAAGTAAGTGGGACTAAGAGGCCCTTAAGCCAGGTCGATGACATGTGTTTCATGAAGCTGCAGACCTCGTAAAGAAAGGAAGAAGTCTTTGAGTCCATTTGTGTGTTCTACTATCTCTTATACGTGAAGTGCCCTGAGGAACTGTATAAAGTTGGTTGCGTCGTTACATTCTACAATCAAATCAATCTGCAACGCAGCAGGGTTAACCCATATTATTTCAGTTTAGCTTGGTATGTAATCTATACTAATATTATAAAGCTGAAGAGTTTGTTTGTTTGGTTGGTTGAACGCGCAAATCTCAGGAACTACTGGTTCGAGTTGAAAAATTATTTTAGTCTTGGATAGCCTATTTATCGAGAAAGGCTATAGGCTATATAACATCACGCTACGACCCACGAGGGCGGCGCAGTAACGATAAACGTGTGTAAAACCGCGCGCACATCTAGTCATCGATATACGTACTTCTGCTATGATGAAGTCTCTGGCACGAATTACCTAGCGGAGTGTTTGCCAAATACTATGAGATTTTATCAGTCCATATGTATAATTATTCTTCTTTTGACTCAATAACTTTTTTAATCGTTACATATGATCATATTTACGAAGATTATATTATTATATAAATCGAACACAGACCACCATAGTCGATTAAGGGAAATATCAAAGACTGCACAAGCATTATTTTTGTCTTAGATGGGAGAAAATTCTTCAGGCGATACAAGGTGCGTAGCGTTCCGGTTACTCTCTGACTGACACTAGTAACCTGAGCTTGCCAATTTAAATTGGAGTCAATGAGTAACCCCAGAACCAGAACCTTTACAGTAAGACTGAACGGAATAGGAGTCCCATTATATACCACAGGCGGTAAAGTACTGGATTCCAGCCTGCTCATCAACGTTGACTTCTAACTATGGTTGACCGACACTTAGTCAGGTTAACAGATAGTCCAAATCTGCCAGTCCAGCTTCTAATTGTTTCCAGATCAGCATTTACTTTAGCAATAGCTTGAGGTAGATTATCCGCAGTGTCTTGAGCATGTAGCTGCAAGTCATCGGCATAAAGATGATACGAGCACTGAAGATTCTGAGTTATGAAGTTAATAAATAAAGAAAATAGTAACGGAAATATATTGCCGCCTTGAGGAACACCAGAATCGAGGTCACGCCAAGTCGATGACGTGTCATCGATGCGTACTGACTGCTGGCACCCCTGAAGATATGTCGAGAACCACTCCAGTACACCAGGTGAGATATTAAGATAGGATAGGATCGCTAGTAGAATGCCGTGACTGACGGTATTGAAGGCATTCGAGAAGTCAACCAAAGCCAATACAGTGACTTTGGTATCCTTCATGCCCACCCTAATATCGCCAGTCACTTTGAGGTGACCTGAAGTAGTGCTGTGCCCGGGCCTGAAGCTAGATTTGAGAGGAGTCAATAGATTGTTCAGGTTCACAAACTGCAAGTTGTTTGTATTCACAGCCCTCGAGCACTTTAGATAGGAAAGGAAGAATGGATATGGGTTGGTAGAGGTTTGCAAGGGAAGGACTAGGTACCTTGGGAATAGGGATGAAGAAGGCATTACGCCACAAGGATGGAAAATTCCCAGTGTCAAGGGAAAAATTTACGATGTGGGATATGGCGAGAAGGAGCTGATCAAGAATTAATGTGATCATAGGACGACTAATACCATCACAAACTATAGTATTAGACTTGATCGATAGGATTATCTTTTTAATCTCACCCGGTTCCACAGAAGAAAACAAAAAAGGATCGATGTTGGGCTTGGGTAGGTTAGCTAAGTAATCTACAGTAGGTACCTACGACGATTTGTTGATCCAGCAAAATAGAAGAGGTTAAATGTCGATTGCTATCATCCAAATCAATCGTCGTACGCAAATCTATTTGTTTTATTGTTGTTCACGTCGCTGCACCGCTCAAACCGGCAAGGGCCCTTCAGCCGCGCCTTCAATTTTAAAATGATGCCCTGGTGCGCGCGCGCTTAATTACTGCCGGGAGGGGACGCCAACCCGTCTCCTCCCGCACCGCCTCACTCACTGCGAACACTTCGGCAAGCATCTCAGCATCCACTTACTACCAACCTACTTTTACTCTAGGACATGCTTGTTATCGCAGCCATCGGCAGTCGTTCCTTTGGCAGATATGAGCAGTACACTCGCTTAATTATTGTGCGTAAGTATACCTACTGTTAATTCGCATTCTTAAGGCTAAGTTTTAGTTGTATTTGTGAGACAAGTCTCCTAGGCTATTTCTGGTTCCACCTCTGGTATATCTTTGCAGTCAGTTACGAAAACACCGAACGCTCTCGATATAACCCAGGGCAACTTAAACTGTCTTGTTACTTACAACGGGTATAATCTGTTACACAGAATTGGATCCATTTGACAATTATGTCCAAGATTGGACATACTTATCTGACCATAGAGTGAATAATATCGAATTAATACCTAACTAAAGTTAATTAGACATAGGTACATATAGGATATAAAGATTTCTGAAAGGCAGACACAAAAAAATATAAATAGACGTTCAAGCGCATGTCAACTACTAGGATTGGCTTACTGAATTAGCAAGTCAGTCAAAAATCCGTGGTCAAATCACTAGACGTGGATATGGAAGCACCTAGTTAAAGTCATGCAGTGTTAACAACACGAGGTTTGGCATTGTGTTCACTCTTCACGCACACGTATGGCTGATGTGAAACACGTGGGTGTAATTACTCTTTGCTTAAATCTTCAAGGATATTAGGCAATTTAAAGATTAAAGCGTCGCATGACTAATTAAAAGTCAATATAAATACCAGATTATAAATTTCTCTATCACCTAGAGATCAAAATACATAATTATGTTCGACTTAATTATATTCGTGGATATATTAAGAATAGAAGAAGCTATAATAATAATAAACCCCTCTAAGAGTGTCTATCCTATCATGGAACGAACGGAACTACGTGCTAGTGAGTTCGCTATTCGTCTACCGTTCTGACTTATAAGAGTATTTCTGATAGATACTGTCTTTCATCCACAGTAGGTAGGTACTCATTATTGCAGTTCATTATAATATACACATCCCGTAAGACAGAATTATTAAGTGAGCATACCTACTTATTTTAAAAAACCAGCATGTCTAGTGGGATGCCTTTGAACTGCCATGCAAAGGTCTCAAGTTCGATCCTAAGGCTCACATCTCTGACTTTTCGATATTATGTGCGTATTAAATAGTTAATTATCGCTTGCTTTAACGATGAAGGAAAACATCGTGAGAAAACCTGCTTGTCTAAGAGTTCTCCATAATGTTTTCGAAGATATGTAAAGTCTGCCAACCAGCACTGCGCCAGCGTGGTGGACCATGGCCTAAACCTTCTTACGCTGAGAAGAGGCTCGTGCCCAGCATAGGGACAGTTTCATACAGGGCTAGTATTATTAGCCAGTAGGTATGCCAAAGGTACATTCTACATATCGTCTCGCTCTTGTCAACCGATAAATTAAAAACTGATCGTTTTGCATCAAGTTGTTGACTATTATATGGGCGTAGTAAGTTCTGATGTTGTGCAAAGGCTTCGTCGCCTACAAATACATATGGTAAAACAATATTAGTATTGGGCAAAGGTGCAGGCTGTGACAAGTATAATGTATTATTATTATTATCCATGTTGTGCCAAAAAGCAGTATCTTTAAAAACGCCATAAGCACTGACGTTTATGTAAATAAATTGTTGTCACTATCGGCGACTGACATCAATACAATGGAGAAGTAATGGTTGCAGTTTCAGTGTTTCCAACTGATGGCAACTCTCCAAAAAATCACCAACTTTTGTTCCATTTGTGTCCACATCGAGTTGCCAACAATTTGGGCAACATTTCAGTTGACAACAAGCTGTCTCCTCTAGCATCCACTAGGCAAAATGTCTTCGAACGATGATGATATTATGCAGGCAGCCGCAGTATTTATTATTTTATGCAAAAAGAAACGGAAGCATAAGTATTGGGTACGACCAAGCCTCAAAGAAAGAAACGTACATGGAGGGATTGAACTGTTAAATACTTTGAGAAGAGATGAGTTGTTAGCAGGCCGCATTGATGATGGACAAATCAGAAACTTTCTTCGTATGACTGACTCTGATTTTGAAATACTGCTCAATCTTGTTGGACCAAAAATAAAAAAAACAGATAGATACTAATTACAGAAAAGCAATCACACCTACGGAACGTTTGTTAATTACTTTAAGATTCTTGGCCACCGAGGATTCGAATCTATGGTTTCTGTTTCCAACTAATGTTGTCAACTATAAGGGTATCCACAGAGGGAATAAATATCTGCAACAAGCTTATTCTTTTGATGTTTACCGCCAAAAACGGAAACACGGTTGCCGACATTTGTTGACAATTTTTGTTGCCACCAGTAGGCAATTGTAGAAACTTTTGTCACCAACACGCGTTGACAACACAAAAGTTGTAAATTTTTGTTCAGTGGAGACTCGACTTTAGAGAACACTCTTCTAATATTATAAAGAGGAAAGATTTGTATTTTTGTATGTTTGTAACAAATAAACTCAAAAACTACTGGACGGATTTAAAAAATTCTTTCACCATTAGTATGCTACATTATCCCTGAGTATCATAGGCTATATTTATTACAAGAAAAGTTAGGGATCCCTACTAAAACTTCAATAATGTAACCCAAGGTGTAAAAAATTTTGCTATAAAATGTTTTTCATCGCATGCCCTGTAGAAACTAATGAGGATAAAACATAAAAATGTTCTACAACATTAAAGTACATACATATCAATATATACAAAAAACTTCGCGATACCATATGTCCAATTATTGTAGTTATGTAACTATAACTTTATTTTTACATTTTAAAAGTTGATAGAAATGCCGACTTAAATCAGACTATGTTATCCATACCTTTATATTAATCCTTATCCAAATAAATCATTTCGTAACCAAGACTGTTTCAATACCTGTACATTACATTTTGAATTATTGAAATCGGACATTCTATTCAGAATATATTACACTTTTTCTATAGTATTTATCAAAAGTTCTTTTCAGAACTACCTACTTAAACCTTTCCTGACATATTTTTATATGTACCTATTTTTATTATTTATCATAATATTTTTTTATGTACACTGTTTATTCTTATTTCCTCTGATTTGAAAAAAAAGAAACACTTCCAAACTATCTAAACATAGCAAAACTACGTCGTGTTGGACAATCTTCTTCTGAAAATTCAGATCGTCTCGCAAGTCAGAGAGAATACGCGTCTCAATCGCGGGCCAGAGAATCTAGCGCTGAACGTTCGCAGCGCCTTGCTGAAACTAGAGACAGAAACTCACGAGCACGCGCAAGGGAATTTAGCACCGAACGTTCACTTCGTCTAGCAGAACGAAATGAGAGATCATCGCAGCTACACGAACGACAGTCGAGCGCTGAGCGCTCGCAGCGCCTTGCTAATAATAGAGCTGGAAACTCACAAGCACGGGCAAGGGAATGTAGCACCGAATGTTCACTTCGTCTTGCAGAATAAAATGCAAGATCATCGCAGCTATACGAACGACAGTCGAGCGCCGAGCGCTCGCAGCGCCTTGCTAATAATAGAGGTTTCTAGAAACTCGCAAGCACAGGCAAGGGAATGTACCCAAGTTGGTGGCAGATCAAAAAATAGCGTTCAATCTTCGATCAATTATTGATCGAAGCGTTCAATGCTATAATTATTGAAAGTGTGGAAAATAACAGTAGTTGACTATTTTTTTTGGACGCACCCGTTGGAACCGGTAAGACCTTTCTTGCCAATTTAGTATTGGCAATAATAGTACGACAATCTGGAAGAAAAGCACTGGCAGTAGCGTCTTCCGAAATTGCTGCAACATTATTAAATGATGGGAAAACAGCTCACTCTACCTTACCGTTGCGTTGGCTGTGTCTTTAGAACACCAGTCTGTATGCTCAATCCGCAAAAATGGTCCACTGGGAAAGCTCTCACAGGACCCGTCGCAGATCATTTGGTATGAGTGCATCATGAGCCATAGAGCTCATGTAGAAGCAGTGGACCGCACAATAAAAGACATTAGAAACTCAGGCAATATGAACTTTTGTTTTGGCTGGAGACTTTCGCCAAATGCTATTTATTTACTCTACGTTTATCCGAAAATGTTTAAAAAATAAATGTCCACCCGTGCGAAGCCGGGAAGGGCCGCTAGTCTCTTATAATTACGCTTAAGGCGCGGCGCGTGGCGGCGCGCGGCGGCATCATGTACAGAAGCCGTAATAAAATTCTAGGTAGGTAGGTATCCTAGATAACAAACCTATAAATTATTATTTGTATTTTTATATATGATTCTAACAGCCCCATTGCGCAAGTCGCAATATCTTCGATTATTTCCAGTCTCGGATACCAGGAGAACAGTTCGAAGCAAGAGTTCTAGTAACACTCTTGCAACCTAGGATATCTATATAGTACTTAATCCTAGGTGTGGGTTACTTGACATACCGAATGGTGTGCTCTCACACTCGCGTTAGTTGTTGCTCAGCACAGACACGTAGATTAACAGAAAATTGTGTATGAACATTATATTGAATATATAAAATATTGATAAATAAAATATTGCTGCATAATCTGCATAAAATTGATGTTAAGTTTAGGTTTGTTTCGTTACCCGTGATCGTGATTTATTGCAAAACATAGTTCAGACAGTTTTGGAATATTGTATTTTAGGCGCGAATATGGATCACTCTCATTGGTATAAAAGAAAAACGGAACGTTATTTAGTTCAAATAATTAGTAAAAGAATTTAACTGAATAATCGTGATATATGATGAAACTTAAATATCTTAAATTTATCCATAAGTGAACATTTGCTTAACGTTTATATACTAGTAGTTATAATTTTATTTTACTTGATATGACATTGCTTTTGCATAAAAATTATAGTATACAAAGAAACGTAATGGACGTAAAATAAAGTACATTATTAATCCAATAAGCTGCTACTACAACATTTTTTAGCCAATCAACGAATATAGTAAATATACTATGTGACAAATAGAAATTAAGATTTGTACAAAGTTTTCTGATATGATTTTTTGTACATAGTCTGCTGGTGGCGTTTTCGGTACCTATCTACTTTGTGTTTCATATCGTATTGTGATTACTTTTATTGTTATCAAAACTAAAATTAAAACTAGAATCAATTTTCATTGTTATCTAGTTAGTATACGTTTATTTCTACAATTGTACAAAAATAAATACACCTTGATTTTAGTCATGTTGCTGTTTTACGTTCTTAGAACATTTTTATCGCTGCGTAAATGATTGAAATAACATGAAATTGTCGCGTTAGGTATAATAAATGATAAGAAAATGGCATCTTCTAACATGGAGTTACAAGAAAAATACAAACTGTACTACAAGTTTACGAAGGTATTGACCCTGAAGGTGGCACAAATAGTGGTACAGAGCAGACAGGGCAAGAAAATAACTCATGAATGTAATGCTAAACTGCCGGAAAACGGAGTTGATTCGTCGCCGCAATGGGTAAGTTATAAATTCTATTTATAATAAGTATTATGCGAGTTCTATATAAAGTAAAAACAATACTAAGTAAGTACCTACTTACACTTAGAATATGATAGATCTACCATACAAATATTGTAAAGCATGTTATAAGCATGCATGTAGAAAACAATATGCATGATCTACAAGCTTGTTAGATTAAACAAACTCATGAAAAATGTTCTGTTTAGCTGAGCATTGTTATAGCATATTTTGTGCTCTCATTCAAATAACACAATGTTTGAATGCTATGGTTATTCAACCAATAAATATTGAAGTTGGAACAAGTTACAAACTACATCTTTATTATGATCTTGGTTCAGATATTGGTTTAGTTTTGCTTCTGAATGTTGGTACAGATATCTTTCAGAGTTTGCCTGTAATATTTATATTACTGGTAGTAACAGATACATATAAAAATTATAAGCAGATGGTTATTACACTGTATAGTAAAATATATTTAGTAATACCCTATTGCTATAATATTGCTGACTAAGTTGGAGATTACCATAGAATAGTTAATGTAAATTAAAATGTTAAAAAGTTTTACACTGTATCTAATAATCAAACCCAATGACTGGTTCTGTACTATATAAATGAAAATTTGCAAACATGCATAATATTATGCTATTCATTATATTATATAGAAAATTAAATGTACCTCTAATTATATAAAGCAATGGTAGACTCATTTGCCTTAATTTTTAATAAATCATATATGTTTAGTGGATAATCTTAGGTCTTAATTATATAGATTTCCACAACCATTACCGTTGGGATGCAAATAGTATAACCTTGTTTATATCCCAAAAGTAAATATAAAACTGTATACATACTTTATAAACATACTTCCTAGGGTGTGGGCATTGACATTCTACAGCCAGAATTTTCTGACAAGGTAACTTAAAGTACTGCCTAATCGGATTATCTAATCCAAGATCTTGTGAACTGTCTCAAGCATAATGACAAATTAAGCTATTAGACTAACAAAGTAGTCAAATAGTGTATTGGTAAAAACTAGTGAAACTATTACTAAATACTAGCTGTGCACTGCGGTTACACCTACTCAGCTCCTTAGGGTTGTAGCTTATAACCTTCCTTAATTATATGTCAAAATGATTTAAAAATTGAGTTGTTGTTTCAGAGATATGCATGTTCAAATAAACAAACAATTTCTACATATTTGTAATATTAATAAAGATTTAAATTTAATATCTTAAATCTGTTACTGCTCATAAAAATTTGCACACACTTGCATTTTAGTGTAATGTCTTGCTGTTTACGAAAAGTTTATGCAAATATTTGTAATTTATACTTATTTCTGCCTTGGCAATGCAAAATTGAATTTTGTGTATAGAATAGCTTGTATATAAAATCTTTATTGAGGCTATTAGGTAATTATTCAAATTAATCTTCAGTCAAATTAAATATTTAAAAAAAGGATTTAACTTCATTTAGCCCTCAAAAGTGAGGTCTGCGTGAGGTATCTGGTTTTAAACCCAGGTCAGGCAGTGTTTTTAGCCAAGAAATTCTCAGTAACAGTAAGGAGTTTGAAACTGAGCTGATAAATACTGTCTGAGCTACAATGCCTATGTAAGGGTTAGAGCCATATGCAATGGGTGGGATTAGAATCTACAACCTTCCAAACTCAAGGCCAATGCATTACATAATTATATTCACAGCATAAATGGTTATTCGAACAGGATAATTTCAACAACATTTACATTTTTAAATGTAATTTACTCTTGAATGGATTATTATAAATAATAAAATTTGTGTACTTCTTTCTACCATGATAGGTAAAGATTTAATTGCACTGCAATAATATAAATAGAATTAATTATTTATGTCATTACTATGTATTATAATATGCCAATGGTATAGTATGTTATCATTTTGCTTTTGTGTAGTAGATGTGAATCTTAACTCACACCAAATTTAAATCTGCAAACTTCTAGCTGGAGTTCTGAAATATAATTAATATAGAAGTCCTTTTTTTAATTAAAAGGCATTTACTGTGTTTTGAAATGCTAACCAATATTGGTACAGAACATGCATGATGCATGTTTGTACCAATACATTGGAAACTGACACTCATACTGGCAGTTGTAATATATTCTAACTATTAAAATACACTATTATTATAAACTTTTATAGCAATAGTTGGATATGAAATACAAATGATTCAGCCAACTTTCTTTGGAATAAAAACGTCTCAACTGTAGTTATAAACATGCCAGGATGAAAACAGTTTGTCTTTTTAATGAGAGTAATGAAAGTAGGTTTGTGCCTGGCTATCTCTGATTATAAGCTATGTTGTAGGTTTCAAAAAAGAGACGATGCGCTGTTCCTATTTGCTATTTACCAAACACATTTAAAAATCTATAGTTTTTTGTATTATAGGAATTCTTTATTTATATTGATGCAGTATAAAATATTAATAAGTTGATATTTTTCTTTATGTTACACTTAATGTATATACGTATTATGTATACGCCTTACATAGTCATTTACATAGTTGCGTCACAAATTATATTTGCTGCTGTGCAAACAATGCCGTGCAATCAATCATTTGTTTATAATGCAAATATTGAACACTTTATTTTTATTCTTGCTATGCTACAAGTGAATGTCAGAAATCTAAATCAGTGCAAGTAATCATACTATACGGCTGGGCGCATTTCTATACGAATCATTTAATTTGAGTAGTCAATTTGTTGCTGTCAATGCACTGAATAATACAGGTTCGAATCGTGCACAAGACCAACTATAACAATTTTTGAGATGAGAAGTACATTTGTGATACTTCCCGTGACGTAGGCCATTCAAACACTGCTATAAGATTGCTCCTTTAAAAAAGAACTCCAAAATTCTGTAAAAGAGTGTTCGATTATTTACCTTAATATTGTAATTGTATGTTATGCTACATTTACTAATATTTTGCAATTAATTTAAAAAAGTATAACTACAAGCGATAAATTTATTGATCTATAAGTATTTCTGATTAACAATGTTGTTAAATTCGTGTGTTTTTTGCTCACTGCTATATTATCATTTTCTTTATGTAAATGTTGACACAGAGTTTGAATCTACCTAAAATTGCATATGTGCATCGCTTTCTATCTGCCAGTTGGCGCGAATTTAATGGTACAATGCTTCTGCGATTTACTTTTTTAAACGCGACTTCAGTTGCTGGCTGGAGAATAGTTTAAATATAGTACTTTCTAGTATGAAAAAGAAATAATTCCTTTTGTTTTAGTTCAACTTATCGATCCCCGACGAGCCAGCAGTTACAGAGGACACAAAACGAGTATTAAACGGCGAAGTAGTGGACGCACTTATGAAGGTTTTATGCATAGAGATATCGCTACATACCGTCGACGGTGATGACATGGTGCTTGAGCTCTGGACTGTCAAACTGGCTCCTGGCAGTGAGGTGTGCTCCCCATCGACAGTCTACTATCGCATGAGTGTGATGCTGAAATCTACGCTAACCATATCTAGGATGACCCCCGCCTACAAACTCTCCAGGACCCAACACAGCGAGTCTTATAAAATCTCGCATAAAATTTATGGCGGCGAACCGGACTACGATATTCTTGGTTAGTGTCTGTAATTACTTTATATGTAGAAGGAATTATAGAATAGATTAAACGAATAAAAATAAAGTTAACTTCTTACGTAGGTACCACTGCAACTATAATACATTGTAAAATCTATACAAATAAATAAAATTGAAGTGTCTGTTTGTAATGTCAAAATGACAGCTTTTTATCTAATGCGTATGAAAGTATATAAGGTACCTATATGAAAACATGTATTTATAAAATTTTTGTCGGTCTGTCTGTTTGTTCCGGCTAATCTCCGAAACGGCTGAACCGATTTTGACGGGACTTTCACTGGCAGATAGCTGATGTTATAAGGAGTAACTTAGGCTACATTGATTTTAGAAAAAAAATAGGGTACCGCGGAGACAAACACTTTTTAGTTAAAATTTACGCGGACGAAGTCGCAGGTAATACAAAATATATATTAAACTAGCACAAAAATTTTAAAAATAGATGTTTTCGCATTTGTACCTTTTATACTTCCATATGCATTAGATAAAAAGCTGTTATTTTGACATTACAAACAGACAATTAAATTTTATTTATTTGTATAGATAATAATTTTTCTGCTACGTCGTCTTTGACGTAACAACACTGAATTTGAAAATGTATGGGATCTAAAGCGATACCTAACTGGCGAAAAGTAGGTGTAATACACCCGCATACTCCTTAAAGGTCATAGCACACATATCAACTCGGAATCGGATCGTCACCGTATCGCCTTTCGCCTCGCGGTCAAACAGGTGTCAAACTTACGTAACCAAAGCAAATGAACAGCTCCGATACGGCTAGGCTCGGCTATGGCTAGGCGACGCCGCGCTTACGACGCGCTCACTTAATTATATTAATATGGTGCCTTGTCCCGAGGCGAGGCGGTTACGTTACGATTCCGATTAGTGTCCGTTGCAGTAGGGAGTTTCCTACAAATAGGTAATACTGTACGTCTCGAGTTGATACGGTGCCGATCCGTTTCGGAGTTGATATGTGTGCTATTACCTTTAGGGATATATCGTCCATGTTTTTCTAGTGAGTACCTACCTTATGGGCCTTATCAGTAGGCTTAAGGTCATTCATAGGGAGATATAAGAGAGATATAAGTGAGCTATTCTAAGGGTTTTCTTGCGGTATCGAATCAGAAATGAGGAGAACCACAGACAAAGTTAAGTTGCCGACATAGCTCTCCAGATAGCCAAGCTAAAGTAGCAGAGGGCAGGGGAGAATCGATGGGTGTTGAGGCAGAAAGATTCTGATTCGCACCGGAAGATACAGCAGAGCCCCACAGGTGGACCAACGACCTGGTAAGGGTCGCGGGAAGCGGTTGGATGCGGGTGGGGGAAGCAGATGTCCTGCAGTGAATGTCTTTCGGATGATGATTGTGTTTTAGGTACTGATGGATTAGGCAGACAGTTCACGCTTCCTTTAGGTCATTTGTCTTAGCGCGTATTACGCTGTGGGCCCAGCGTACGGAATCACATTAGCTTCCTACAAGATGCCCAGATTCTAAAAGGGAGATCAATACAAAAACTTGTTAACTGACGATCAAACTGTCACTTGAATGAAGTGAAGCGATTGACTGATTGAATTAGCAATATCCAATCAAATGACTTGATCTTGATATGTCGTTAATAAGCTTTTTAGAAAATAGTTAGTCTTTGGATCGCATCGTGTGCTATCTTAACCTCTTGAGTCGTAGCGGCACACCGGCGACCAGACACAATAGGTTTCTAATTATGTTTGGCATTCCATGATTTGACAGGATAATTACCCGTGATAGTCTTCTTCTTCTATCATCTCCAACTTAATTATTAATTATATATGGTTACTGAAGAAAATTCTTAATTTATCAGTTCTGATTGATGCATGCTAAGGGCTTGTGTTACCACTGTTATCTTATTACGACGGACGCGTAGTACTACGTTTAAAACCATGATCTGCCGATTGCAACCCCGATACCATGCATTGGAATACTACGACTTGCCTGACAGAAACAGCCTTTTTGTCGGAGTACACTCACAACATAATTGCCATACACGAGCACTCATCTAAACTTCCTTACATCGTGGGTAAAACTAGCCAGTAAAATTGACCTATTCTTGTATTAATTTCAGGAGAGAAACGTAAGACGGTGAAAGTGAGTGAGCTACACACACCGATCGGCACGTTGATCATAGAAGTAGTATATAGGACAAAGATGACGATAATGCCTGAATCGAGACAGAAGATTGAGTACGCGACGCCTGCCACCAACGACATTATGGTGAAAAGCGATCACTTCTACACAGAGAGTCCAAAGTAAGTGTACTTTTATGCCTACAACGTGCCTTTCGCTGTTAATTATGGGACAAAAAATTGTGTGGTTAACAAATGGTAGGTCTGAAGCTAAGTGTTCTTCGTGGCAGTTATTGTAATGTCTAAAGTTGAGACAGAGAATATTTCTAATGGAACGAACCTATATATATGTATAAAAGGGGATTTTCGGGAGTCATGAAAAAAAAGGTTCAGTACTTATAAACATTATAATATGAGAAGTGTTAAAAGCCTTATGGCCTACACCTATATAGGTTTATCACGCTGGCCCAGTGCGAGTTGGCAAACTTCACGTATCTTCTTTTTAATGGAACGAACCTATATATATAAAAAGGGATTTTCGGGAGTCATGAAAAAAAAGGATCAGTACTTATAAACATTATAATATGCGAAGTGTTAAGCCTTATGGCTTACACCTATATAGGTTTATCACCCTGGCCCAGTGCGAGTTGGCAAACTTCACGTATCTTCGAGATCATTATGGAGGACTCGCAAACGTGCAAGTTTCCTAACGATGTTTTATTTTACTCTTAAAAGCCTCGCTGATTTAAAAAAGTCTGAAGTGTGTACCACACTACAGAGTTTTTGCAAGTTGCGACTTTTTGTGACTGCGTGGCCGAACATTAGCTGCTATTTATAACACAAACTTTTTTGTGAGAGTTTACTAACTGATAAAATCTAATAATACTATGACCCGGGACACGAGCCCAGGACCTCACAATCGGTCGTAAGCGTAAACCCATACTTATGCTACAGAAGTAACCAGATCAAAAGTAGTGGATCATTTAGTTTCTTTAAGAAGCACTTCGTAAAATATATATAACGGAGCAGAAGGTTCAGCAGCGGTTTTAAAAGCTGTGACGTCAGCAGAGCTGACGTGATTATTCTCAATGGATGGATCACTCATTGCAAATAATGAAACACGCTTTCGATAATAAACACTTATAATTCAGCACAATCTTAATCTTTACTAGGTAAATCAACACAGTAAAAACCAATATTAAATGTAGTACTCACAAGATTACAATTTGTGAAGAGCCCTTGCTTCGGAGAGAACTCGTAATGGAATGCCTTATAAAATGTACTCTATGATGGAATGCCTGACTTCACAACGCCAAACGCGTTCAAGATGGCGGGCGTTGGGAGATCAATACACAATCACAATATTTTATTATTATTTTCTACACATAATGGTTTAGCATCGAAAAAGGTGTTAGACAAGAATGCGTAGCGTCACCTTGGCTGTTTAACCTATGCATGGACAATTGTTTATTTGAAAGATTTAAAAGATTGTGAATGAGGATTTAGAATGAATGAGTTACTGGTCAAATGTCTTCTTTATGCCGATGACCAAGTAATACTTGCGTCGTCAGCGGAAGAGTTGCAGGCTTTTGAGAGTAAAGAAATGAAAATAAATGTAAGCAAAACGAAAGTAATGGTATTTGAAAAGGAAGAGTGCGTGACGATGTGTAATATTATGATTGATGGAGAAAAAGGTGGAGCAAGTGAAAGAGTGTATATTTGGGTACTTTGTTTACAAGGGATGGTAAACATGAGGGAGATATTGAAAGGAGAACGATTGCTGGCAACAAAGTGAATGAAGCTCTACGCGCTTTTATGAATAGTCGAAATGTATCCGAAAAGGTACTTTTGGCTGTTCATAGAGGACTATTAGTGCCCACACTTATGTATAGAAGCGAAAGTTGGGTATGGCAAATGAAGCATGAGAGCAGAATAAATGCTGTAGAAATGAGAGCGCTGAGAAGCATTTGTGGTGTGACTGGAAGATAGAATACTGAATAGTGTGATTAGAGAGAGATGCGGCATGAAAGTGGATATAGTGACAAGAATAGAAAAGGGTATGTTAAGCTGGTTTGGACATGTAGAAAGAATGGACGAGGAAAGGCTGACTAAGAAAGTTTATATGGCTAGTGTTAATAAAACAGTCGCAAGAGGAAAACCTGGGCGAATGTATCTCGATCAGATCGGAGGCGTTCTGGACGAAGCCCAGGTTAAGAGCATCTTGAACCGACGGGCGTGTATGAGGAATGTGATGAAAGTGAATGAAACCAGAGAAGTGTGTCAGGATCGTAGCAAATGGAAATCCGTAGTCTGCCTACTAAATACAGGCGTGAATCTATGTATGTATGTATTTTAACACACACTTCTTTAATAGCTAATTTAATTACGTTAATTCTTTACAAAAATCAACAGACTGATTTTAATATTAGAACATTTTAATTTCAGTGCAAATCTATATCTATACTAATATTATAAAGCTGAAGAGTTTGTTTGTTTGTTTGAATGCGCTAATCTCAGGAACTACTGGTTCGATTTGAAAATTTATTTTAGTGTTGGATAGCCTATTTATGGAGGAAGGCTATAGGCTATATAACATCACGCTACAACGCACGGGGGCGGCGCAGTAGCGATAAACGCGGGTGAAACCTAGGGAACATCTAGTTAATATTATAAAGCTGAAGAGTTTGTTTGTTTGTTTGAACGTGCTAATCTTAGGAACTACTGGTCCGAATTGAAAAAATATTTTAGGTTTGGTTAGCTCATTTATTGAAGAAGGGTATAAACTACTACTATAACATCACGCTACGACTCACGGGGGCGGCGCAGTAATCATAAACGCGGGTGAAACCGCGGTCACCTCTGGTGTTTTAATAAAATACTTTTTGACACTTCAATTTAATCTTGTACGTATAAGTATTCGAATTACTTTGAACTTAACAAAAATAACTAGAAATCAATTCGTTATTGCTTAAAAATCAAGTTATGAATTTAGCAATTGCTTAATTTAACACTGACGCCCTTCTTACAGCTTATCACGGTATAGTAGGCTCCCTCTTAAGCTTTGGTGTCATATTTTGGGGGAATTCTACCAATAAAGACATAATTTTTAAATCACAGAAGAGGTGCATTAGGGCCATGTTCGGTATAAAAACAATTGATAGCTGTAAACCCTACTTCATTAAGCATAAAATATTAAGTTTGCCTTCTCTGTTTATATACGAAGTAGCTTGTTTCGTGCGCAGTAACCCTAAACTATTCAACAAACTATCTGACGTTACAATACGCAGTCGTCGAGACAATGATAGATTATGCGTGATACGATCTAATACGGCTCTAATGCATAAGAGCATATTTTGTTTAGCGCCCATAATATATAATAAAATCACTAAAACAATTAAACAATACCCTACTTCACAATTTAAGCTCCACCTCAAAAAAATTATTGTAGCCAAGTGTTACTACAGCTTATCAGAATTTTTGAACAATTGCAAATAGTTATTTTTTATATTTGTGTCAATGTTTGTTTATCTGATGTTTTATTTTGGTTGTTTGTTTTTATGTTTTGTTTGAGTATTTAAAATGTTGTTAGTAGTGTAGTTTTTTAGCCTTTATCTCGTGCACTAAAATATATTTAATTAATTATTTTTAAGTTGGCTGTCTCGTGCATAAAAACAATTATTTTATATATAATTAATCTAGTAATAAGTTTAATAACGTTTAATTTCTAGTTTCTTTGATGTCTCGTGCATTCAAATATAATTTTTGTACGCCACAAGTGGAAAAACATGCAGATCTTTATTTTAAAACTGACCTCCATGTACCTACTAAATTGTTACTCATGTTTTACAAAATAAATATCTTTATCTTTATCTTTAATTACTTCAAAATGAATGTATAAATTATAATGAGTAATAAATAGTTTGTCGTCTCGAACAAACCATTACAATTCTTATTTTAAGCAATAAGTGGTAAAACTCGCATAAATAATGTGGTAATCATGAAATAATCTTAGTAAAAAAATAAATACCTGTTTATAAGTCAGTTAACGGTAAATTAATGTATTAAAATAATAGCTTATATGGACTTACGGCGCCATATAGAATGATCACACAATTTATTTAAAAGTTCTTAGACATAAAGTCTCATATACGGAAAAGTTTGCCTACAAAGCGGTTTTGTTGCACTAGACTACAAAAGCTCGTTAAAAATTCAGGTGACTATTTAGGAAAAAACTAGGTCACAAGTTGGCCTAGCGATAAATAAATTAGTAGCGAGAAACGTTATCGATTTAGACCTTTTAGTGTACTTTAGGACAGGCTATAGCTAAAAGTGTCGCGCCAATAAGTATACATTTGTGACAGTCGTGAGTCGGTTCATAGGTATCGATTAGCGCGGCGTTCCAGTTTATTTGTTCTAATACATTAATAAACTTCCGCCTCACGCCACATCCAAATGGGGTAAATAGAGGTGTATTTAACCGGCATTACGTGTTTTGGGGTTCGTCGTAATAAAGGACGAGTCTATTGCTGTCTCTGGACATATTTCAGACTCCATGTGGCTAATGAGGATTAGCTTAACCAAGAACGTTATAACGCTTTGCATGACCAGCGATTCGAAGACATTATGATCAAGTGTAAACCTTAGTCGCAAACTTGTGCCGCAGAATCAATGATTGCGTGAAATCTTGGGTTCGATTCTCGGGTTAGGCCAAAATATTTGACTTTTCTGTCAAGCAGCCTGGAGTTGGTAATAGAGGTGCTACGTGCCTCCGTGCCACGGTAAACACTTAAAAGTATATTGTTCTTCGTTCGTGTCGAATTACCAATCCATAGTTACACAGTTACAGACTGTAAGAGTGAGGGAAAAGTGAGTGCACTTGTATTTGCGCATAGTTACACAGTTACAGACTGTAAGAGTGAGGGAAAAGTGAGTGCACTTGTATTTGCGCATAGTTACACAGTTACAGACTGTAAGAGTGAGGGAAAAGTGAGTGCACTTGTATTTGCGCATAGTTACACAGTTACAGACTGTAAGAGTGAGGGAAAAGTGAGTGCACTTGTATTTGCGCATAGTTACACAGTTACAGACTGTAAGAGTGAGGGAAAAGTGAGTGCACTTGTATTTGCGCATAGTTACACAGTTACAGACTGTAAGAGTGAGGGAACAGTGAGTGCACTTGTATTTGCGCATAGTTACACAGTTACAGACTGTAAGAGTGAGGGAAAAGTGAGTGCACTTGTATTTGCGCATAGTTACACAGTTACGGACTGTAAGAGTGAGGGAAAAGTGAGTGCACTTGTATTTGCGCATAGTTACACAGTTACAGACTGTAAGAGTGAGGGAAAAGTGAGTGCACTTGTATTTGCGCATAGTTACACAGTTACAGACTGTAAGAGTGAGGGAAAAGTGAGTGCACTTGTATTTGCGCATAGTGTGCAGGTTTAAGTGGTCGCCTCGCCATTGCCGCTGCGTCCAGTGTTGTGGGTTCGACTCCCACACGGAACAAAACTTTGTGTGATCCACAAATAGTTGTTCAGTGTCTGTTATTTGAATGTTTCTAAAGTCACCCGCGACATAGGATTTATTCCTAGCGCGGAAGTCGTCTTTTAAAAAGATAAAGAATATATATAATTAGAATAATATAATTTGTCGGCCTCGATGGCGTAGTGGTTAGTATAACCGACTGCCACGCCTGAGGTCGCGGGTTCGATTCCCGCACGAGTCAAACATTTGTGTGCGTGTACATGGATGTTTGTCTTGGTCTGGGTGTTTCTATGTATAATATGTATGTATTTACAAAAAAAAAGGTATATATGTATGTTTATCCATTGTCTAGTACCCATATTACAAGCTCTGCTTAGTTTGGGCTAGATGGTGTTGTGTGTATGTGGTAGAATATTATTATTATTAATATATCTGCTGAGCAGATGGCTAGTCTCAATCGAAATTCCGTTAGGACTTTGTTATTCATTATAACATGATACGCTGTATGCTTTCCTTAGTATGTCAGTATATCATCAAATGAATATGTTAATAAATTTTCTAAAGCCATAGAGTAATAAATGGAACCCAACATATAAGCTTTCAGCTAAATAAATCACGTGGTATTCAAGTCAATAAATTATACAATTAATAACATTTCTTCGGCCTTGCAATATATCTTTAAATACGTCCTCTGCTGGACACTCCCCCAAGGCTTTCCACGGTCTTGGGTCTAAGAAAGGCCTATTAATCTCAAATAAAAAAAGAAAGTCCTGTTTTCAAATGTGCCCATATATATTATTTCCCTACATTAAGAGGCAACACTAAGGGCGAGAGAATTGAAAATAGGTATTTGTAAAATCTATCGTTGTCGCGCAGTGCCATGTACAGTACCATGAGCGCGATAGAGACAACTGCAGCTTGGACCGAAAATATCTATTAAAAGTACACAAAATCAACGTTTCGTAGTCCCCTGATTCCTTCTCCAAAACTTGACCGATTTAACCTACCTTTTTCATTAAAAATTAAAGAAAGACTGGCCGTGTTCCTATGTTTTCCTTTTTTATATAATCTAGTCAAATTTGTTTTCTGGATGTTTGAACACAGCGGAAAATCTGGTCAATTTTTGAGGTTTTTGAAGGCTCATGTCTCTTTTAATAATTAATTTATGAATAAAAGGAAAACAGGGACATGCCAATAGAGCCCATACATTTTTTGCAAAACAATTATTGCTCTACTGGCATTATCTAGGGAAGAAACAGGGAACTACGTTTGTATGGAAAAACGGCCCTTGTGTTTCCTCTTAAAACATTTACCGTAAAGCTTCTGATGGCGCTGGGCTTTTAAATACCTACTAAGTAATTCTCACACAAGTGCCAGCTACAACTGTACTAAGTAACAATGTGCATACGCATATAAGATGAATATACATACATATACGTTTGTATATAAGTTACTACATTTTGCCCTCAACTTCGCTCGCTTAAATGTATGTAGGTTAGGTGAGATTAACAACAGTACTTTTTCATGTATGAAAGGTACCCTATGTCCTTTTCCGTACCCCGGGCAACGTGTATACTTCATGACTATCGGTCTAGTAATTAAGGCGTGAAATCGTAACAAACAAGCTCCCATTCGCATTTATATAATTAGTTAGGATTATATATATTATTTTGGTTTCAGGAAAAATCGCCATGAGAAGAAGGAGTTGGATCTATCCAAGCCGTTGACGGCGGGCGCATTTGTCGATACAGTGAAGATTAAAGAGTTGCATGACACGCTTAGCCAGCGTCTGCCGCCGGAGCCGCCAATGGCGTGGCTACTCGCTGAGAAAGAGAAGATGGAAACCGTAAGTACAATGGTACTTTTTACTGTCCATTGCACTTTGTTAGAACTCAGAACGTAACATACTGGTATGTTGTGGTTTAAGTGGTCGCCTCGCCGTTGCGCAGTGCGCTTAGTGTTGTGGATTCGAATCCCACATGGGACAAAAATTTGTGTAATCCACAAATGGTTGTTCGAGTCTGGGTTTTCTTTCTGTCCGTTGTTTGAATGTTTATAAAGTCCCCCGCGACTCAGGAAGTGTCCCTAGAGCGGGAGTTCAGGTTTATGGTTGGAGATATCTTAGAGCGAGAGTCGCCCATATTAAATTTTAAAACTATAGAAAATAAGCAACGACTAAATTGCCAACGAGTTAACCAAAAGCCAAGACATTAATTAGAAGCGTAAACTACATACCCAAGTTATGAAAAGTGTGTCGATCAAATATATTGAAAATCCAGTATATCACATCACCTCTGAATGTCTCGCGCAACATATATGTATGAGGCCAAGTGGGAGGTTTAGGGTTCGAATCATTTATTTACTTAATTCATTAAAATAAATATAGTATTTTGGATATGAATATGGTACAACTTATAATAAAAGATGTAGTTATCAAAACAATTTATTTGGTAACTGGGTATTTTCATGAGTACTTGGGTATAGGACAGGATTTTTATTTTATAAAATTCTCAGTAGCAGTACATATGCAATAAAGGCATAAAAAATAATAATAAACTCGTATAATAATATCAGCCTTTATTAAACTGTCAAACTGCTGAGCACAGTCCTCTTCTCAGTGTGAGAGACATGACCGTAGTCCACCACGCTGGCCCAGTGCGGGTTGGCAGATTTCACATATCTTCGAGAAAATTATGGCAAACTCTCAGACATGCAGATTTCCTCTCGACGTTTTCTTTCGCCGTTAAAGCAAGCGATAATCAATTATACGCACATAACTTCGAAATGTCACAGATGCGTGCTTTAGGATCGAACTCAAGACCTCTGCGTGGCAGTCCAACGACCTTCCACGATATAATAAAAAACGTAGTAATTCCGCTAAAGGTTTTCCCTTTACTAATTCAAATATACAAGGTTATTCTTAGTAAAGTGAAAACCTCTCAGGGGGTGATTGTACTTGTTATTATAAACAACTTTTGTTAATCGCGAAAAAAATCAGCTGTTCCATACAAAATTGGATTTTGACCTCGGCAAAATAGAGAATATTCAAAGACGTTTTATAAGGTTTCTATGTTTTCGTCTAAAAGTGCCGTATAGTTCAAATATTTACTTACAATTATGCAAAAAGTTTCATCTTCAGCCACGTCAGTTGGCAGACTTTTCATTCATGTTAAAGATCATATCCAATGAAATTGATTTTCCCAACTTGTTGCAAAAATTGCATTTCAATGTACCTCAAAGATCGGTTAGATTCAAGCCGCCTATTTCTATCCCGTTTTCATCTACCAACTACAGACAGAATACATATATGGTGCGAGCAATCAAGGATTTCAACAACATATGTAAGGAAAAATCTTTTGACCCATTTAATACCAAAAGCAACGTGGCACGCGTGCAGCTGAACCTTAAATTCTTCAAGTCTTAGTAATAAGCTAGTTCTTTACATTTCCTATTTTAATTGACTCGTAAGTGTGCTTTTCTATTGTTATCCGTGAGAACCTGTAATTGGCTTACTACTTCATATTTGTTACCTTTCTTTATTGTTATAGCTGTTGGTTTTCCAAATGATAAATAAATAAAATGTATGGAACAGCTGAGTTTTTCCCGCGATTTTGGCAATCTCTCAGAAAAAAAAGTTGTTCATAATAACAAGTATAATCACCCCTGAGAGGTTTTCACTATACTAAGAATAACCTTGTAGAGATAACAATCTGTGTTCCCAGAATAACTATATTTTTTGTTATAGAAGATGAAAACTCTAACGACGTCAGACCACGAGAACGCGAACCGGCCAAGTTGCAGCAGCGCCGTCACCGGCCCGTCGGCACACGCAGTCAGCAGAGCCATCGAAGTGCCCAAGAACAAGAACGGCGATAAATACTCTGGATTGATGGTAATATATCACTTTTAATTACGTACTGCACGGATAGCGTAGTGGTTTAAGTGATTCGAATCCCACATGGGACACACATTTGTGTGATCCACCAAACATTTGTATGATCCACCAAACATTTGTGTGATCCACCAAACATTTGTGTGATCCACCAAACATTTGTGTGATCCACCAAACATTTGTGTGATCCACCAAACATTTGTGTGATCCACCAAACATTTGTGTGATCCACCAAACATTTGTGTGATCCACGAACGGTTGTTCCGAGTCTGGGTGTTCTTTGTGTCTGTTATTTGAATGTTTGTTAAGTCCCCGCGATACAGGAGTTATTCCTAGTGCGGAAGTAATCCTTTTGAAACATAAAAAAGAAAGAATATAATTTTATATTTTACTAGCGTCCCGCCCCAGCTTGGCATGGGTAGTACAAAACCTTAACAAATTATGCACCTAAACCGGCTTCTTTAGGAATCCCTGGGTTTTCAGCAAGGTGGTTGAGTAGGGATGACAGGCGGCTTCTTTATGAATCCCTGGGTCGTCAGCAAGGTGGTTGTGTAGGGATGGCAGGCGGCTTCTTTAGGAATCCCTGGGTTTTCGACAAGGTGGTTGATTAGGGATGGCAGGCGGCTGTTTTAGGAATCTCTGGGTTGTCAGCGAGGTGGTTTTGTAGGGACGCCGGCCGCCTGGCAACGTGAAGGATAAAGGGCCTTCAGATTAATCTGGAGTAAATAAGATAAAGATATCTACCCTTCGAGGTCCACTGGTCTGGCTCCTCAAAATATCAAAAAAGGAAATCACCACTCTGTATGTTTTATTTTAATGGGTCAATCGCAAAACTGATATTAATAAATACCTAATTAATTAACCTGTCAATTGTTGGAATCTCAAACATAACATTTGTCTATGTACCTTCTCATGCTAATAGTATGTATATAATTTTAAATTATAGATATCTATGTATATATCGTTATACTTATTGGCTTCCGTACAATAACATGCTCCAGTGGAAGACCAGTGCCTGGTTCTTGAGACCAGGCAAATGCTGAACTGGAGTCCTGATTGCTGCAGCTGTGGGACGCATGTCAGGATGTTTATTGAGTATCTTATGTTACTGTGTTTTTATTTCTTCCTTTTTTATTATTATTTTTGTTATTTCTTTATATCTTCATACACATTGTGCCCAGCTGTATAGTAATAAAGATTTCTTTCTTTCTTTCTTTCATAATTGAAAGCTTATTGTGTCTGGCGGACGGTGTTGCGACTCAATAGGTTCAATAACCCATTGAGTATCTAGCTACCGGTGTGCGACTCAATAGGTTAATTAACCCATTGAGTCGCACAGTGGTAGCTAGATATAAAATATTTTTAATTATGTCTGGTATTCCAAGACTTGTCAGATTAAAAGTTGAAAACACGTTTCTTACAATTACAGGAGTTCCCCTTCGCCGACGGCAGCCCAATCGCCGAGTTGGCGAATTTCTACCAAGAATGTTTGCAAGCTCGATCAATAAGCGACGAATGGACGGACATAGTCATTGAGTCCGCCTCTACCGACTCGGAGTCCCTCTCCAAGCAACTCAAGATGTTTGAGGACGCCGTCCCAGAGTTTGACAACATGGTCGCCTCAATGTTCAGCAACTCTGAGACGGGTTCCGACCGCTCCTAGACTGGATGTAAGACTGTGTGATTGTAGTATAAGGTTCTCAAGCGATTGCGCAGTGCGAGTAACGTTTACATAAAAAAATTATATGACAATGATTTTTTATGCGGCTGATACGAGCTTATTATGTCATTATCAATTCTTTGAAATTAAACTACTATATATACGGATTATATCGCGTTCTTTATTAGACATTTTATTACAAAATTTTGAAAACTTTTCACTACTATTACTATTGAACTTTATTAATTTTTAAGCTAATTAAATTATTGAAACTATTAAAACTATTTATACTATTACTATACTATTATACTATTTATATTTATGTTTACACTTTCGCCGACGTTTCGGTTGCTTTTCAGCAGTCATGGTCACGGGGTGACTAAGACGGCATCTTAGTCTCCCCACAGTTTTCAAAATGTTGTAATAGTGTCAAATAAATAACGCGATAAAATCCGTATATAGTAGTTAAATTTCAATTAATAACATTCGCGTAAACAGAAGACAATATTATTATCAATTCTTTTTCAGTCACGTAAATTGCAGTTACACTTTGGTATGCAGTTTGCTAAAGTCAGACATAACTTATGGTCACGTAAATTGCAGTTACACTTTGGTATGTAGTTTGACAGATCCCAACATAACTTAGCTGTATCATTACAAGTAAATATGGATATGTAGTTGTACCTACCATATAACACAATTTATGAATTGGGACACAGAATAGCTAACGAAACTTATCAGTGATCACATGCTAATCTTACGTCGTAAACTTTTTAAATAGTTTAGGGTGTAGATTAAAATATTTTTTAAACGAACTACACAAGACTTTTTTTTAACGAAGGAGTTATTTGTGTCTTTACTATTCTTTTTTAAATTTATTCTCGTACATTGACGTGGGTTACACATTAACTTTTTCTTTACATATATAAAACTGTTGCATTACATGTAATATGTAACTGTTTTGTGTATAAATAAATAAATAAAACAAACTATACTAGAGATATGGCTGCTTCCGAATGTATACTTGCAATAATTAATCGTTCCTATTCAGTGATGTGCTTAATTGCATTCGAGTATATTGACAACACGTGCGTTGTGTTCATGATAACGCAAAGACGTTGCAGAACTTTATTCTAAAATCTTTCGAGCGCAACTATGCGCATTACTAACCTAAATCCAATATTTAATGTAGATCACTGATGCGAAAAATCATTTACAAACATATTTAAATATATTGAAGTGCTGAGCGAAGTAGGCGATTTTTGAGAGCTGCATTTATCTAAACATACGGAGAAGTGTCGTGTACCTTCGATTGATAAACTTATGTTCTATATCCTCTTCATTAAAAACTAATCTTAGTTGAATTGTTCGAGTGCCATCACATTATTCGCACTGCACCATTACTTCAGAAATGTGAAGTGAATTCAAGGATTGTAGATAGATCTATTTTCATATTATTCCCGAATTTTACGGTTGGTAGGATTTACAATTCACTGATATTCAAGTTTACCCAGCAATTAGTACCCGCAAATAATGTTGGTAGTAAGAATTATTTTTGAAGTGAAAATGCAGCCATTTCTTGTCTAACGTGTGATCTTCGTCTAGTATACTTCAATCCCTATGGCCAATACATACTATAAATTAGATGTTAAAATTCAGATAATAATGCTCATATTATGTAATGACTGAAGCTTTTTAGTATAGTTTTGTATAAATAGGTCATAGTCTTAAAACTAAGACGCAACGCAGAAGTTATATACACTGATTGTACATGTAATTATTTTGATTCTATATTAGGCTTTACGTTTACAAACGTAATTTCTACTTTGTGTCTTGCATAAAATTAGAAGATGATATAAATTATAATATAGTGCATATATTATGAACATACATACCGCTTTTTAAACTAAAGTGGAGTGTATGTTTTCATATTAACATGGGCGTTACATTATAATAATAATAATATTCTATCAGATACACACAACACTACCTAGCCCAAACTAAGCAGAGCAAAAGTCGAGTAGCAATTTTAAAAAGCGATAGAGTCACAACAAGTTTTACTTACGACCTTTTTCAATAAAACCATAGCACACATACACATAAACCCGCCTCACTTATATTGTCGCCTGTTCTAATTATGATTGTTTTAATTTCAAATAAAGAAGCATGTGATGTTGTAGCTACGTTTGGTAATAGTGCGATCTAAAATGTAACGCATGTTGATTTGATCCCCAGGAAGTGATCTTGTAGGTATTTTTTTCTTAAATTAGAAACATCGATGACTTGTTACTTTATTTTAAGGCTTTTTTAAACTGCAGTTATTCGAAAGATGAGGGTGGGTTTAAAATGTAATAATTTCTCACTTGAATAGAATTATGTGATGTTGTTGGTTGGTGATCTTTGTTACGAGCGTTTATGTAATTATTATTGCAATCATGTTTTTAATATTTTGATTGAAAGTCTACATTTAAAATGCAAAATAATATAAATACCCCCGCTTAGGAATTGTGAAGCCCCCTTGTTTTTGTCACGCCAACGTAGACCCCCGTCGAGTCTCCCGTGGACCCCTAGGGGTCCACCTGGACTACTTTGGGAACTACTGTACTAGACACTGGATAAACATACATACATATGTCCTTTTTTTTTGTAAATACGTACATATTATACACAGAAACAAATATTTTACATTGACTCTAACGCGTAGATATTTTGAGATTAAGATTGATAAATATATAAAATATTTAGTACTTCAATAATATAACGTACGACTGCGTTATACTTAGACAATCCGCTCATTATTGTCCGGTTTCTATAATACAACACCAAACGTTTTATCAAAATTCTACAATCAGTTGTTAATAATTTGTTATTGCATACTACTGGTAATTAACGTTAATACAATAATAATATAATATTCTATCACATACACACAACACCATCTAGCTCAAACTAATCAGAGCTTGTACTATGGGTACTAAAGTTGCAAAGATTATATACCTTTAGTGAACGTAGCATTGCTAGTATGGCTCACACAATTTCCTAAGTCAGGTCAATCCACCATCGCTTGCTCGTCAATTCAAACCGTAGATTCTCTACTAATAGGCAATCTATCTATTCACCATAGTTCATCAGTCAAATCACGATCAGCTTACCATCAATCCACCATCCTTCAACCGATAATTCACTATCAATCGAGCGTCGATTCACTCTCAATAATAATGCATCTTATAATTATCATAAGACCTATCCGCGTGGACTTAGCCCCGGTTTCTATATTTATTAACAAGTCGTTTTACCTACGGACAGATAAGTTATGGACACATATTCTATGAAAATACTAGCTAATCATGGTATGAAAGATACTTCACGACCTATCCTTATATCAACCAAATATACATAAAAAAATCCTAAATATCAGTCGAGCTGTTTCGGAGGAGTGCGACCACAAACACCGTGACACGAGATATTTATATATATAGATGTCAAAAATCAACTGTCCAAATCCGGCCAATTTTTATCGGTTACATCTGACTTAGTCTCCACTGTTCGTGACCTAACAAATATATTGACAAGATATTTATCAGTCTTTATCTAGAGTTGCACAATTTAATTATGACGTTTATATCAAATATTATATACAATTTATCTAAAGATTTTAATATTGTTTGGTAGTTGTTTTTGAATTTAAAAATATATAAACGTATGTAAATTGCAATTGTGTTTCAGCAAGCTGTTCTATTGGTAATTGTATATACAATAAATATTATTGTAAATAATTACATATATAAAAGTTAAGATAAATTTTATTAACGGGTCACTTGGTAGTTTATGATCTTGACTATACTTGCAATTAATACAAGGACTGTATTACAAATATTTTAAATATGTACGACAGCTAACCAAACCGGTAAAGATAGGACGATGAGTAATAAAAAATCTATCTAACGCCTTCAGTCCCCTTGCGAATATATTAAACTGACGCCTTTTATGTAAAGCCGGCTATGTGCGATTTGAGAAATGCCTCTAGTTTGTCGATAGGTTACTAAAACTATTAACTGCCTGACGAGCTGTGTATTTTTACGTCACAAACAGAATGCATTTAACCCATTAACCGCTTACGTCGGATTAATCCGACAAATATTTTCGTGTCCATTTCGCCAGCGTCGTATATTTCCGACCAGATACCACAGCTCGTTTAATCTGCTTTGTTTAATTAATTACGGTGTATTCTATCAAAAAAATGTTTATATTGTGTAAATGGATAATTAAGTGATCATTTACAATTTAATACACTTTAGTCTCATAATTAGAAGTCCTAAAAATAAGTATCTATTTTTGTAGGTATTTATTTTCGATTCACTGTGCCGGGCGCTGGGAGCACGACAACTGTTATGAAGTGGGGCGGTTAAAAGGTTAAACCGTTATTTTAATACTCTATTGAATTTTAATGCTATAAACTATGCATATTTTAATTTCGCCATACGTGTCTAGAGTGCGAAAAAAGAAACGTATATTTATTTTAGTTGAGATTGAAAAAGAAAACATTTAGTAACAATAAATATTTAAAACTAGCTGTTACCTGCGACTTCGTCCGCGTAGATTGTAACTAAAAAGTGTTTGTCTCCGCGGCTCCCTATTTTTTCATAAAATCAAAGTAGCCTAAGTTACTCCTTATAACATCAGCTATCTGCCAGTGAAAGTCACGTCAAAATCGGTTCAGCCGTTTCGGAGATTAGCCGGAACAAACAGACAAACAGACAAAAATTTTAAAAATATATGTTTTCGTGTAGGTACCTTATATACTTTCATATGCATTACAAACAGACACTTCAATTTTATTTATTTGTATAGATTGCATTTCTAAGTTCTCATTTTCTTATATTTTATTGGTTTGGGTATACATATACCTTAAAACACCAACATATACGTTACATCACGTACAATCACAATAATTTAGCTTTCTCTATATAGCTTTATTACACGTAGGAAAGCGTTATAATACCATAATAGATTATTATACGTTATAATAACTGTGGCATCATCAGAGGCCTTTGCAAAGTAGTTACACATATAAATATAATAGAATGAACATAAGTCGAGTGCCTTGTAACCAACGATTGAGATATATGTATATCTCATACACGTGCCAATATCATTTATACTTTAAAATTTAAGTAATGTTCATATCCAGCATAAATACGTTTCGGTATCTGCGAGCTTGCAAAACGGTAACTTTGCAGTCTGTAAGGATATGCTGTTTTGTCAGTAGGTGACAATATAATATTTGTTTGTTTAGCTGGCAACACAGCACCGAAAGAGTCGTCGCCTTAACCATGACAATATAATGGGACGTGGTAACTTCTTGTTCTTCTCATTGTTTGACATAAAATATGTGTAGGTACTTATATAAAAATTACCATACACTGCCATTTAAAATATCCGACGTTGCACTCGCTTCAGTATTGCTAGATGTGAATATTCCTAAGTTGAGCGTTAATAATAAATAAAGGTTGCGTGTGATTTATACTTAATAGTAATTTATTTGCAATGTAAATTTAAAAAGTAATTTGACTTAAGCGATTTGTTTCGTGTCGCTAGTCATGCGTTAGTGGTTGAAGTCTTAGTATACTTTATTGTAGGCATAAATAATTAAAGAATATTAGTGAGACCTCGTTCTTACAGGTTAAGCAGAAAAATACTTAAAAATACAGAAATTAATAAAAGTATATTAAATATGTCCAGTAAGGGTTAAACTGCACTTGGTTGCACGCCACAGTTCACTACGCCATATCGCATCTTATTGTGTATTCTTACGGTTTTACGAATCGGTTTGCTGATAGGGTTTAGACGTACAGATAAATAAAAGCATATTGCTATCAGTATCGATTGTTTTCTGCATTTTGTTCGTATACTGTGAAGTCTTTCATACGCCAATGAAAACCGTATCAGTAAATCGATTCGTAAAACTGTAAGAGTATAAGCGCACTTACTCGTAATCGTACAACTGAATACGGCTGGGTTCAGTTGCATACGCAAGTTTTATGCGGCCGTTTATAAAAGCAATAATTACGCTATCATTCTTGCTTCTACATTCGGTATGGTTGTTTGACGAATAAGATGCGACTACATGTTATTATATTACATAATACTATGTATAAACTATATATTTGTACATGTAAAGAATGTATAGGCGTGCCACATAACCATGTGGTCAAATGGAGTTTAACCTTAAAGCTCATTAAAAATAAACCACAAAGACAATCCATAATCAATTTTAAAATAGGAATCTGGAACGAGGTGCTCAATAGTGGATAGGTATGCATTATAACAGTTAATTGAGCTACGTTACATATATTAGCTTAGCTTTATATATGTACATATGTTATGGCGATATAAAAGAGGTTTAGTACGCAGAGCATTAAAGATATTACACTTTGTGTCACAGTCAGAGAAGATAGTGTGATATGCAAAACCTTATCAACGGAATAAGGTATAGTGAAGTCTTTTCGAGAAGTGGCATTGAACTGCATATGTACAAAACACTTTGAAAATAGAAATCAATAGACAAATCGATATTATCTGACATCTTAATCTAAAAGCTTATATTAACAATTGCTTTGTTGCCATTTAATTCCTCTGTAATACGGAATTAAAAATATATATTTGTTAGCGAGCGTTGCTTTTTTGACTACGCTATGTTGGTATCGCATTGTGCAGAGTTGCATTTGATATCATTCAATGCGTATGAAAGCTTATAACATACCGTAATAAATACGACGATGTTTTAGTCACGGAAATTTCCAGAAAACAAAGAGAGTTAGAAACAAAATAGATATGACCGCACTTTTGTAAATCATACTATTTAATTACAAGATGGGGTCACCATCCGATTATCGTTTATATTCGTGCAAAAACATTTGGTTAGGTACAAGAATTATGTGAATAAGCCGTAGTCATTATTTCGGTTCGTTGACATGATTTCCTAACATATACAACTTAAGCCTTAATGCATATTTAAACGAAGATAATAGTACTATATAATTTCAAACAAGTGTATTGCTACAAATTTTATAGAAATTGATAGTCGGCTTAATACTATGCGTAGAAATAGCTCATCGATTTCGTTCACAGACACAAGCCTCAAAGAATTTTCGTTCAAGAATGATTATATTTAGTCAAATAAAATCCATCTTCACCAAGAATGTTCTATATACGTGTCCTTGTTTGTGTATGGGCATTTGTGACATTTTAACATGTTGTATTACGCCGACTGTATATCTATTTAATTAGTGGTAGTACTGTTGGAATTAAGGCTTACCTATTTACGTGACAATCGTAACTTAAACTAGTGTAGTGCTATCTCTTTATTACTTGACGAATAAACTGACAACACTAAATACTTTAAGAGAGTTGCCTCGAGGCAAAACAGAAAATTGAGACTAGCTTCGAATGCAGCATCGTCATTTATAACTCTGTTATCAGATTTAAGTATTTTTAAGCCGGGTAAATAAGTTAGTTCATACCTATATTGTTACGTTTAGTATAAGAGTGCTTAAAGTTCTATCCTAATGCTATATAGGTTGCCTTAATTAAGTTACGTTATACGTAACTGTTTTAAGCGGAGTGCACATTATACTTATTTATTACTAGCTTTTGCGCGCGGCTCCGCCCACGTTGTACTTAATCAATAAAAAGTAGCCTATGTCCTATCCCAGATTTTAAACTATATCTGTACCAAATTTCATCTAAATCGGTTGAGTGGTTTAGCCGTGAAAAGGTAACAGACAGACAGACAGAGTTACTTTCGAATTTATAATATTAGTAAGGATTGTATGAGTGCCTAGTGCGAGTTTATTTTACGTTAACGCGATTGATACGTTTATGACGTTCGGTGCTCCGATTGGTCCGCTCCAAGCTCTTAACCAATCAGAGAGGCAAACGCGGGAAACGTTTCAATCACATTAGTAAGTATAACTCGCACTAGGCACCCTGATCACGGTTATGTTATCTAACAGTATTCTATTTTCATACAAACGGTCGGAACGTGAGTCATACCTACGCGCATCGAGGTCGGTAGGCACTTGGTTCGCAACCAGTCCCGAATGCGCCGCAGCGATGAATGATGACGGTGTGATGGTTTTGTAAGCAGTAAGCGTGCGATTTGATAATATTTGATTGAAATAAGTACAAGTAGGTACTTACATAATAATTATGGCAAAGTATAATAATTGTAAACAAAAGTATTTTTAATTAAAGTTTTTATAATATTCAATTTAACAAAAGCTTTTCGTACGTCTCAGGTAAAGGCGCAAATAGTTTTCAGCCTCAATTATATAATGGTGTCTTTTTTATTAAATCTATTAATCAAAAAACATAACATCATTTTTATTGAACATTTCCTATTTCATACACAACAAATTGCATTTTTAAATAAAAATATACTATTTACAATCACTAAACTAGAAAGAAACTCAAGTAGGTAGATGAAATTAAAATACTGTAGGTGGGCAGCCCTCTCGCGTATTCGCGGACCGCTCGGCTGTAGGTAATTATTTCAAGGACAGAGCCGAGTTACAATACTGTTAGATAACACTATCGTGCCCTGATCGTAGAAACGTACGTTCAATTACTGCTAAGGATATAAAGGTCTCACTACTATAGTGACTGAGGTCATGCATCATGTTCGTGACCGAAAGACGTCTGCTTCTTGTTGTCTTGGATTTTTGACATTTGTAATTTTATTAGCAATTGATCGCATACGTTCAGTATTTCACTGCGTGTATGGGCTTCCAATTCGCGCCAAAAAGCTCGGTCATTGGCAGTAAACATCTTGTCAAAAACATTTTGGTTAGAATAGTGTCTTGTCTCTATCTTAAAGCATTGTCATTGCAGACGCGTGAACGAGACGAACCTATACAATCTGTAACGCGCTGTCTCATTCTCGCGCAGATGTAAAACTCCAAATAATATCGTTGTGTGTGGCTTTGGCTATTACTTGATTGTGTTCATCACCTCATCATGATTTAATAATAATTGCAGCAATAAACTAGGGTGTGTTCTATTTATATCTTAGGAATAATTTAACTCTGTTCAATTTAATATATTTACTGGAGATAAGTTAGCATGGGTGTAAAAAGATCGCCATATAAATAAGCTACATAGATGTTATGATGGATTATCAAGAAAATAAATAGTTTTCATATACTACATATATTGATATATATGTTTATGAGAAATGTTTGGAGGTTTTGAGTCTTATTTGTAAAGCTGCTTAATATATATATAAGCTTAGCCTTTGCATTTGAAATCTATAGCAATAATATTAATTGAAACACTGCCTATAGTTCATCCAAGACAACAATAGATGGAGCTACTGCAAATTTCTTTCTCAATTCTGGAATTACATATTTTCAAGGTTATGCCATTATTGGCAAAGGCATAACTTTGGTGACACTTGATTTGTAATATAAACTACGCTGCCTCTAATTGGTCTTTTTTTGCATCATTTTTTTTATATGTTCCAATGCTAGGCAAAAGTCTCTCTCTTGGACTTCCAAAATACTCTGTTGGTTGATTTCTCCTGCCAATCGTTTTCAAAAGTGAATTTGTCAATTTATTCTGTGAAATAGCTGTGTTCGTAGTAGCTCCATCTTTGCGGTTCTTGGTAGCACTACCTATTATGTGGTGATCATTAAAATCTTAAGCATAAAGCCCCAAAACCTTTGAACCAATGTATTGTTACACGTTGATAACTCAAACTTGTTATTTCCATTACCAGTTGCACTGTGTAACACTGAGTGAATATAGTTTTTAATGCATTTAAACACTAATAAATAAATAACCTAACAAAATAGTTGTGATCAATACAATTTTATATAAATAATATTTACCTACGATCTACCTATAATCACGGCAAAAATACATAAGGTATTTTTATACATAGTTTTACTTGCAGCAATAAGTATTTCGTCCAAATATTATTTGCATGATCAGTTTGATGTTGTTAAATTCCATTATGTAATCTAAATGGTAAATATCTTTCATCCTTTGAGAAATCACTTTATTGTTATAGATGTTCTGACATATAGACGAGTATAAGGCAGTGATGTAGCATTATTTTAGGCATTATTTTTAGTATACTATAAATTTTAATATTGCTGAATGAATTATAAACTGTTGAGTTGGTTACTTGTGAGATTAAATGTCAGCCAATGCCAATACGCGTGGTTATAGCAATACTGTATTTGAATGATAGACAATGTATTAACAACAGGTCACAAGTACATATTGTATTCGAATATCATTCGAATAAACATATGGGCCTACTTGAAAACAGTTAGTTATTACTATTTCCAAGGACAAGAAACTGAGATAAAATTTGTTCTGAATTAGAAATAGAATCGATTGCTGTAAATCTTAATTAGGTACATCATCAATATGGCTTAGAATTGACACTTGATTCTAGGACTATTTCTTGATAATTAAAGTAATTCTGTATAAAAAATAAAGCACTTGGCGATTGTATTACTTTGCCTTATACTCGCGAAATGTAGTACCTTAATCGCCAACACTAGGTATACATTTCGACATTTAATTTTGACAACTTATAAGCAATACCGCTCAGCCTATCGACCTGTATATTTTTATACTCACTGTAAATAGACATTATAAATCTTGTTAAGAATATTAATAAAATGTATGTTAAAAAGACTTGGTCAAATAATTGAAAGGAGTGACTGACTATTCTGTTATTTTTATTTCGGTGCCATTTTGAGGATACGCATTTTTGAGAATCATTTGATATGTATTTTAATGATAACTTATATCCAGTCTCTTTATAAAATGATTGTTATTATTTACGAATAGAAATATGTTTGAAGTAACGTACACCTACAGTGTATTATTTCGCCGTTAGACATTTCCAAAGAAGTGTATAATAGTTAGTACTGCGTTCGTCAATACATCCCAAGGCTCGTAAAATAAATAATAGTTTCAACCACCTTAGAGGCATTCCACTTTCGAAGTGTTAAAATGTACCTATTTTTAATACGCGATAACAGAAGCTCAAGCTCTGGTGGTGTGTACACTGTGATTGATATTAGGGCCTTAAACACAAGGTCATAGTTTAAACTTAAATATAAAACATAATGTTAATCATGTTGGCCCGTAATATCATCCTTAATATGAAGTCACTCAAGAGTAGTATGTATACCAAGTTTGTTGTAGGTATTATACAAATAGACAATCACTATGCTGTGGTTTAAAGTATCATGGTCTGACAGGCGCTAGGCCTTTTACTATTCGTAACTAAGACAATTCGTTTTTCAAATAGATTGGAATAATGTCATATTAAATTTTTTTTAAAGGTTGGTTGTTTTTCGTTTGTATGATTGCTATGACAATATGACCTTAATCACGGCTATCGTTAGTTTTAAAAAATGCAGAATACATAGGTACTTATGTTATTAGTTTCCTTTCACTGCGCGACTAATGTTAGCTATTAAATGTGACAAACTGTATGTATTCTATACTTGTAGCAGTTTATATAGTTATAGTTGAGTGTTGCGTGACACTGTGTTGTGTTGCGAGATACAAGCTTCATGTTTGTAAAACTGTTTATACATTTTCATTAACGGCTTCTGAAATAAAATACGGATGTTTTATATGCAAGTTTTATTTTATTTAACCTTTTAATAAACAGGAACTTCTCAGTCATAATCTTCAATTTCTGAGATTTCCATAGAGACTGATTTAGCCCTGCTTGCGTATAACTCTTTGTAGGATGGTATGGTGATCCTATATACCTAGATTTTATCTATCTACAATCTAGGTATATCGTATATAGGCAAACACAGACACACAAAGTGTATATAGTGATGATGATCTAATAAGGTGAACTATCTGTCAACGAGGACACGAATGGCGTGTGGTCGCCTCGCTACTGCCTCTGTGGTACCGATTGTTCTAATACCACGCGGAATAAAAATATTTTGATGCACAAATAATTGTTCTGAGTCTGGCTGTGCTTCGCGTCCCCTGAATTAATGTTTGTAAAGTCCCTCACACAGAAATTATAATTGCAGGAAGGAGGGTCTATTTAAAAATGAAAACCACACATTTACTACTTTAATAAAATAACGTCATAAGCCTGTGATATCACATAACAATATCACATGCTCATGACGTTATTTTAACAGCATACAAAGAGTGAGTATTTATACCAATAAATTGTTTATTTCGATTCATTCAACGCCTAGTCGTAAAAGAATATTATGGTGCATGATGATCATTGAATATTATACAATCACACAGTTAACAGTTATTATATATTCGCAGCATCGTGACAGTCACTGAATGTGGTACAAAAATCGGTGTCAAACCCAACTCGCTTAAACAGCAAAATGCTGCAATACCCAATAGGCCAGTAACAAATTGTGTTTAGAATTGTATGAACGGCCATACTGCAATGCTCAGCCTGCCAGCGTGCCTCAGGAAAACATAGTGCACCGCAAGTGGCTCACTAAAACGGGAAACATACGATTAATCACGGCTGCGAGCGAACGTCTGCGATGGATTGCGGACGCGTCTGCGATGGATTGCGAACGAAGTCGATGCGGTGCGGTACGTTGAAGTGTGGATATCATTATCCGAATGCGAAGTCTAGTGAAAAAGGTCGACTCTGTGTATAAATGGTGAATGCTTTTTCATGTATCTACCTACGGCTGTCTGTCACAAAACAATAATTAATAAATGAAATGCAATAGGAACTAATGGACGAGTCAACAACGTACAAAAACTGACAAATACACAGTAAGTAAAGTACTGTATGTTATCGGGGTGATGAATATTTTAAGATCTGTAAGTCCCTCAAAACGATAAAGGTGGCTCAGCTATTTGAAACTAGCGTATATAGTATGTAACTTTGTTAACATAATGTATATGGTACACATTAAATATAGAAAAACAACTTCGCTAAATCATCGTCGGATCGGATCTAACATCTTTAAATCTATTAATTAGTGGGTCTTCCTTTTACTTATAAGGCACCTAAATATAATTTTCAATGTTGTCCAAGTAAAATTTTCATCGTCGACTATTTACATTCATATTTGACTGCCTCATTATAAGTAGATACGTACGGTACTCAGGGGTTCATTTCTAAAGATCTCCCTTTCTGACTTAGAAAATAAGAGTTAGGCGAAGGTTGGCGGTCGATATATTGATTGCAGCTTACAAATGGGTCAAATCGATGCATCGATTGCAGCTTGCATTTGGGGACGGCGGCTTGACAATGTGCGTAACTACGGACGAATACGAGTTTGCCGGTGCAATAGTAAGTTTTTAAGTGGTCACTCGCTGTCATTCCCACAGAATAGAATATAAATAATCGTGTATAAATAATTATGTTAACCTCGATCATTGCATAATTATCACAATCAGGCATGGGCTTCTCAAAATTAAAGTTAAGATTGCTGCAAAGCTGCCGGCACAACGTAGGTACCTATATAGGTAAAACCATCACGAAATGTGTTTCGTTCCTATTGGTTGTGAGCACGATTAAAAAACATCTTTATAAGATGTAAATACCTATAATCAATTCAAATTTAATATGCTACTATAGCGTCGATATACATAATTATACTTATTGTAGATACGTCCTGACGCAGGTGCTGACAAAGTTTCTACATACCTAATTAATCATCATAATAGTTTTATCGATTTTATGAAGCAATATTATATTTCTTATTAATTAATTGTTTGCAATATATTAAACGTACCTATTGTGTCACATTTATCTAATAATCTACCTATACATTAATACGTGAACAAAACTGCACCGCTTTGTTATTCTGCGCGCGCAGGTGTGTGGGACACAGTTATTATGAACGAGGCACCCAGAAATGGAAATAAATAATAAACACCTATTAAATTTAATTTTACTTGAATTAAGACTACTGGGCGACTACCAGTACCTGTCATATTATTTCTTAAAAATACACGCCAGGTAAAATAACCTACCAAGGCTTTGACTATGAAAAATGTCGTATTTATGTAATATATTAATAATCATCATCATCATCATCATGTTAGTCAAAAGACGTCCACTGCTGGACATAGGCCTCCCCCAAGGTTTTCCACACAGACCGGTCTTGTCGATATTAATAATAATCCATTATTATTATATAAAATAAATACCATCATATTCAAAACATATTTTTAATTGACTTCTACCTTGAAAGTATTTAATTTTATCAAGCAACTTTATTTTCAGTGCACCTTCACATAACCGCCTAGTAAATTATTAAAATGATTTTAAAATTTTATAAATATAATATTCAATTATTCTGTGTAATAAATATTATTAGTATACCTGAAAATATAATCGAATATAAAAGTAAAATTAAAATAAACAATAAAATTACAAGCCAAATGTTGGCACAACACAAATGCATACGATGTGCAACCGTTTTGGCACGTTGCAGTGCAAGTGCAAGTGCAAGGAAAACCTATCTGCAGAATATTGCAACCGGTGCACCAAAGGTACTAGGAGCCCAGAACTATGAAGGAGTTTATCGATGCAATGAGCACTATATACACTATAGACTTCTAGATACCTATATGCTAATAGGTTTCAGGCATGGAAATGCACTTTCCCGCTCCCACCTAGTGCCGTTAGTTTTATTACCTTCCTGCTTGCACTGGGCTGGCATTGGGTGCAACTGCGGTAGTGGTGTGGGTCAGTGGGTGGGCAGCGCATTGTTTCTGTTTCAGTTACCCTTTGCACTGTGACACGCAGTGTACTGTATGAAGTCAATAAACGTGCATGTCTCTGCGGAAAATGCATTTAAATGAAATCAAGGCGAACTTTCGTTGAATGAGCGTTTGTTTTGTATGTAGTCTGATGTTGATTTACGTATGCCTTTAATAAAATAGATAACTATTATTTATTTATTTTATAGAACGGCTGAATGTCTGAGTTTTACATACATTTGCATTGCAAAACAGGTACCAATGTGTTGTTAACATGTGCACTGTGCAGTAAAATGCAGAGTAGTGAATAAAATAATTTACCTATTTGTCATGACACTGACATAAATATACTACGTACGTACGTAACGTTTTTTCATGTACTTCGATTGTATAGTTTCTATTAGTCAATACAACTATATCTAGACACCGTCAAAAGCTTTTGTGTCTGAGTCTGGGCCCGCGGGTGCCGAAATTATTAACGGAGCGGAATGATGCTTATAACTATAGGTAATATATATTATTCTAAAAGTGCATTGCTGTACCGGAATAGCAAAGTTATTGTATAAGTAATATAATTAGATAATAATTGTAAACGGCATAATTATATTCACTAATAAGTTTTTTTGTGTATATCTATTATAGAGGTATATACAAAAAAGTTGTATAAATATTACAATTATTATCTAATTATATTACTAATACAATAACTTTTTATTGGCGACTATTTAAAAAACATATACCTATCTCTGGGGCAACTATTTAATTTTTGCGATTTTATCTAGGTAATTAATATGAAAGAGTTTGTGATCAAGCAGTGTCCGCGGTAGTGATTTGGATGGGTCAGTACTATTCGGTGATGTCTATTGACGATTTCAAGGCATTCAAATAAGTAATTGTACTTTTGTTATAGTTTACTTAGGGATTCAATTAGTAGCTGAAGTAAACCTTAGGATGGGTGACCATTTATGACGTAATAAACGTCAGTAAATTATAATGCAGTGTGAGATAAAACTTGTGCCGATCCTGATTTTATGATTTTCATGATGACAACAACACGGTTTTCTAAAAGGTAGATCCACTACGACTAATATAATTATTTGCAGCGATTTCATCTCGGACTGTATGTCACAACGGTCACAAGTCGACTACAGCAAGTGCTTCGATCGAATCGATCATGACATTCTACTTGAGAAGCTATGTGCCATCGGTATCAGGGGTAATCTCTTTAGATGGTTTAAGTCTTATGTTGACAATAGGTGCCAGACCGTGGTGTTGAATGGGTACTCCTCTAGATCCACTTTTATACCTTCCGGTGTTCCCCAGGGATCCCTGTTAGGGCCCCTTTTATTTAATATTTTTATCAATGATATTAATTGCTGTTTCCAACATTCCAAAATTTTATTATACGCAGATGACATGAAAATAATGAAACAAATAAATTCTATGGACGACGCTATGCTACTGCAAGAGGACCTACAGAGATTTCAGATGTACTGTATAAAAAATAAACTTGACCTTAATCCTGTCAAATGTAATGTTAGCACATTTACCCGCAAACCCAGCCCTATTGTACACACTTATAAGCTCTTAGACTCTATATTAGCAAGAGTGAGTACGATAAGGGATCTCGGGATCACTTTTGATGCTAAACTTTTGTTTGATGCGCATATAGAAAATATTATAAAAAAAGCATCCCGTTCGCTGGGTTTCGTCTTTAGAGTTTCAGCAGATTTCAATAAAATTAAAACTATAAAAGTTCTATACTGCTCCTTCGTTCGCAGTCACCTTGAATACGCCTCTCAAGTCTGGAATCCAAATTATAATATTTATATAAATCGCTTAGAGGCCATACAGAGGAAATTTCTGAGATACATTCAATTTCGATTTAATTGCTATATACCCAATTATTATAGCAGGTGTAAAAAATTCCATCTTCTTCCACTAGAGGAAAGAAGAAAAGTTGCGGATATCTCTTTACTTTTAAGAATCGCGAATGGGTCGATAGACGTTAGTGAACTGGTGAGCAAAATAGGGCTGCGTGTGCCATCTGCATTCCTGCGCAAATCACAGCTACTACATACAGCAACAGCTAGTACAACCTACAGGCAAAATTCATTTTTAATTCGAGCGAGTCGCATGTTCAACACGGCATGCCAGAGTGTTGATATAGACTTGTTTACCTATAGTAACAGCCAAGTCAAAAAATTTTTGTGTAACTCTTTCTTTGTCTAAAAACCAGATGTGTGTCTATTTTTTGCTGTTATCTTGTTGTTTAAATGTCTTCTTCTATTATTTACACTTTATTCTGCTATCTGTGAAAACTTTTAATTGGCCTTCTTTTTTCGTATCAAATCTGTCTATGATACTAATTTAGCTGTAAGTTTTCCTAAAATTGTAAAATAAAATAAAATAAAATGATAGTAAATAAAGTGGTGGTAATACAGATAGATGGAACCACATAGATAGATTAATGACGTTATATGGCAGTACATCCAAATTAAAAATGAGTTTGTGTAACCCACGGCAGTATCACTTGTTTTGCGTGTAGGTATATCTGCGTGTTTTAATTATTTTAACAAACACAACTAGTCGTATTTCTACCCCACGCGATACTAATATTCAGTATTCTCTTGTGTAAATTATTGTGACAAGACTTCTAATTTAAAATATAGGTACACTTATTACATCAAACCGAGTTTAAATAATACCTAAACCAATCGCTATTTTTAGTATACTTACCTAATGAAATCTAGCTAAGTATCTGCTCTTGTAGCAATTTTGAAATTTGTTTTATGGACTTGCTATCTCTTCTTTTATTTGAGTTTACTGTTTATAACCAGACTTATTAATGGAATACTTCAAAAGAGTGGTAGGTACTCTTTTGAAGTATTCCATATAATATATAGGTACCTACATACTGTGTTAGTACTACCACAGTATAAAGATTATTAGACTGTGGTACTACTACGTACCTATTTATTATTGTATTATCTAACTAATCGTAAATATTCCTTTATCAGATATATAAATTATATTTAAAACTTGTAATTTATATGTTGTCAAGGACCAATATTCAATCACTATTATAGGTAATTCACTATACAGCTCTTATCTACTTGTAAGAGTACCTACAGATGATTTTTGAAAATTATAAATGCAGTTAGGATTTTATGATATATGCTCTTTTATAGATATATTCCCAGGTAAGGCTGTCAGTTTGTTGCCAGTTTTGGTCTTACGGCAAGAGCAGAATGACTAAGAAGTATATTCTTAGGTACAGCAACCACGGTGCCGCGTAGGTGTTGTTATTTTCGCTCTATGGTGCTGGTGGTGCTCGACCCTGCTCTGGATGCCTAGATAATATACGTAATCTCGATCAACGTTAACGTTTATGGAAATATTATAATATACGAAAATGGCAATTATTTGACAACATTTTTGTCGAATAAATAACTTGATCTTGTCTCTGCCCTCTGAACTAGTCAGTAAATTAGGTATGTAATATTCATGTATGTTAAATATTTACCTTATTTAGGTTCAATTTAGCGCCTAAAAACACATTTCTCAATTTCTTAGTATTACGCAGCTTCACTAAATATCCGTAACAATATGAAAACAAATAGAGTATATATATTTTATTATAAAATAACTACGTAGTAAGTACATTAGTTTATGTAGCATAATAAATAATAAACCGAATTTCGAACGCAGAAGTTTGGTAATATGTACCGGATCCTACTTAGTTAAGTATATATACCTACTCATTTTTAGAATGGTAATAATTCCGTAGCAGTCGATATCAGGAACATATCCGTGCGATACAGGAATTAATAGGTAGGTACTAGATCTAATAATTCCTTTATCGCAAGGGACTTTACAAATATTTCAACACAAAGTTCTTTAAGTCCGTTTTTAAATATTTGTAAAGTAATAACCCAGATTCAGAACAACAATTCATGCATCACATAAATTTTTGTCCCGTGTGTGTTCGAACCTCGACGTGGCGGCAGTGGCGACGCGACGGTGCTGGCGCGAGAATATTACTACCGTCTTTAGTAGTAGGTGTCGCAGCGCAGTGTTCCGTACTCTGTGACGATTAGGTACTATAGAAAATCTCTAACTCAGGAGTGAGTGTGTTGATAGTGAATTGTTACATAATCGCACAGAAGCCTTCACTCGCGCGCGTTACTGCCGTCGCGCTCATGTAGTCCGCAGGAACCGCTTCCTTGTCCAATAGGTTCATAGTTTTCATATTCACTTGCTGGCCAACGATATTCTGGAATAATAACAATGGATAATTAAGTACTTTTACTTTATTTATAAACCAGTAAAAAGAAAGGTTTTAGATACAGTCGGTCAGATAGCAGTGATTGCATACGGCCAACTTGTATTTATTGAAATGCATGCACGCGTCATATATAGGTACATATGTATGTTCGTGTGAGTGCGTCTGGCTTCGCGCTTGGTAGGGTAAAACTGGGTATTACCGGTCAGGAGGTAATACCGGTCACTACAATTTCTCCCATGTTATTTAAGTTGCCGCACAAGCACACGTAAAAAACGGGTGGCGCGGGCGTGACGTTACCCCTCGCCGACGCACCAATCCCCCGCTCATTCCGCAGTCGACATCTAGGATGAAAATAGGTACTTCAATTGTTTTCGCGATTAGGTACTTGATGTAAATTTTCGGTGACAAACAATAAGAGGTGAGTGTTTGTTTTTTCACATTTCTTGCATTATTACCTATAATTTATGTAACATGGTCATCAACCATCCCAAGTGTGTTTTTGACATTTTGCGTTTATCTCGGCAAGATTTTAAACTAAAAATGTTTTTTTGGAAGTGTTTCTAGGCGGGTAAGCCCGCTAGTAAAATAAGTACATGGTCATTGATTTATTGTGTATTTTAATGTTTATTTATTATAATTGAATAGCACCGTTTGCGAATTGGTCAGTAGGTAGTTGTGAGATTTGTTGTTGAAGAAGCAAATAAACAAATGAAAACTGACAAAAGAAAAACAAAAGTAACAATCAAAAGAAAATTAAAAAAGACAAGGAAAAAAGGAAAGTAGGCTAAAAAGAGAGTGCTTCGACACAAAACCAAGAATGGTGATAGTACGTCGGCCTTAGAAATAGAAATGGCAAACCTGCGTGATGATGAAGATAGTGATGCTTATGAGGAAAATAGAAAATATCTGCGATGATTATGGCCAAAACAATGAGTTGTGGTATAGGTAGGTGTGTACTGTGTGGTCTCTGGGCTCACGCTGAGTGCTCAGGATATAATTCGACTGAAGGTTATATCTGTAACTTATGCCTCAATTAAGCTTGACCAGAATTACCAACCTAATGACCATACCGGTCATTAGGTTGGTTTTACCTGCCATAGTGCTTAATACCTACCGGTCAAAGTTGTTTTTTTGTTAATATTAATTATGTCAAATTTATGGTACATATTGAACTTAATTATTGTGATTTTGTTAAAAGAATAGTTAAAGTTTAATTAGAGAAAGGATTAATATCTAAAGAAGTATTGATTTTTGTTTGATTTGTGATTATTTCTCCTTAAGTGACCAAATAATTTGCTCATATGTCCTTTGTCCCCTTTGGGGGTTCCTCGGGCAAGAGAATTTGCTCGTGGTACCTCACAGGGGACTTGCCTGGGGGACCACGGGCAAGTACCGGTCGTACTGACACTATGTAGTTGTAAACTGTATTGCATAAGTAGCTATCCCAACGGAATAATTTATATATTCTATTATAACTAAGTATATGACCTACAAAATGTACTGTTAGTAAATTTGCTTTGTAAAGTCATAACTAAAGACACTAACTTTTTTTTTGGTGCAATTAATTGATTATTGTTGTCGGTCTTTATCTTAAGTTTATTTTATGGAAGAAAACAATTATATACGATTCAACATGTAAAAGGCCGTGCCGTAAACAACCGAGCATCTGAAAATAAAGTAATACCAGGCCTGTACTAGTGCAGTACAGTCGGTCAAAAATGTGGTCTACCACTCTACTGTTGAGGGTCACTTGAACATCATGAAACAACAAGGGCGATTTCCCCTTGCAATAATATTATGACAGTGACTATTGCTCTTTTTATCATGTATTATATTTACGTCGTGCCATGTGTCAAGTTAGAAAAGTCAACCTTAGCGATATTTTTTTTTATACAACAAGGGTGGCAAACAATTATACGGCCCACCTGATGGTAAGTGCCTAAGGACACCTGCAAAACCAGAAGCATCACTTGCGCGTTGCCGACCCTTTAGGAAAGGAAGAAGAGAAAAATGGGTGTGGGAAAGTGGGAAGGAGAAGGAGCAGGGACGGGGAAAGAGGGTGATTGGGCCTTTGGCACTCTCACTCACCGAACGAAACACAACAGTAAGAATACTGCTATTTCACGTCGATATTCTGTGAGAGGGTTAGTCCTTCCCCGGTCGAGGCATCCCGGCCCATTCATGCTGAAGCGTGGCTCTACTACAATAACTTTTGTCAAAACTTGTAGACCATTTTCGTGGCCGACCGTACCACATATTAGGTAGATAAGTATGCCACTTGGAAAAATGCGATAAACTAGAAACACTCACACCTATTATGTAGATGAGTAATTGAGTATGTAGGTGTAAGTAGGATTCGGATCAAGTCGGCTGAATGTAGCCATTGGTTTTCTTCATCTGCTTTTACGCGATGAATTGAGCTTCTCATATCTATATACCTATCTAATTTCTGCTTGTTACTCAATACAAGCATGATATCGTTTCGCACATACAAATCTAGCAATTTTAGGAATAAATCTATTTGTTCTGTATATCTGGATTGTTTCAGCCATGGTCGATAATCGAGTAAATTATTAAAAAATCTATTGGTATGCATCCTTTCATCACAACTAAATGTAATAGTGACAAGTATTAGTCTCTTACAATCATTACGCGCGTCTTACAAGCAGTTCGACGTCGTCTCATATTGTGTTGTAAATGGAAAGATTTCTTACGTAATTATCCAACGCTGGTCTGTAAGTTCTTAGTATAGGTAAGTTGATCTTCTCCGCGTAGAAGATGATGCGTTGGTACGCGGCCACTGCTTCCAGCAGTAAGTCAACGTTAATGCGAACGCGGTCCGATGAGCGCGTTATGCAGCTGATTTCCTTCAGCGCGTCCAGAGCTGTGTTAAGTTGGACGCGTGCGAGGAACTCGTACAGAGTCCTTTCTTCCTTGAGCTTCTGCAATATGAAAAATCCTAAATGAATACCTAGATACAATAAAACGGACTCGGAAAGTTCTGACTGGCAATTATTGTCCATTTGTTCTAGTGATATGGGCGATTTTATACGTATATAGGTATTTAAATGATTGGCGAATGTGTAGTGTTGTCAAAACTATAAGGAAGTACCTACCTGTACTGTGTTTAACTAGGCAATGTCGTGCTTGACGTAGGTATCGCGTTGTGCAGGACTGCATTCAAATACCACTCGAATGTAATTATGCATATTACCAGGTAAATATTAGTGACGAATGCAATTGCATTGAGGTAGAAGCAAGAAAGTCACAAACGATTCTTATTCTGACCAATTGATTTTATTGACAGCACAATAATTACCGTGACGGCCCTCCAGACATCATTGCTAAATCGTAAAAGACTATAACGTAATTTTATATGATCCTGATTCCAAAATACAGTCTTTAGTATATGAATTGTTTGATGTTGCGTTCCCTCATTTGCAAATGTTCCGTGTAGAAGGCAATAGGAATGCCTATTGTAACACACATTTACCTCTTCCTTCTGTAGATAAACATGCGTAAATATTTGTATGTAATAAATACCTCGTCTTGATCACGTGCCATGATATCTTCCTGCAGGCGCTTTATTTCTTTAGCCCATCCTCTACAACATAAATTATCTATTTATTAATTAGGACGGCGAAAGTACGAGTCACTTAGCTCCCTTGCCACTGTCGCCGCGCTTGGTGTTGGAGGTTTGATCCCCAGAGGAGACATTAATTGTCTGCACTATAAATAAATTATTGTTCGTTGTCTAGCTGTACTTTGTGTCCGTTATTTGTATATATAAAGTCCTTCGCGATACAAGAATTGATCTACCTAGCGATCTAGAGTTGGATTAGCCTTTTTAAATACAAAAGAGACTATACCTAAATTATTTCTAGGTTGTAATGTAGCGGGTTGGCCTAATGCTAGTAAGCAGTCTAGTTAGCGTGTTTGGTTACCGTTAAAGCGTACAATAATTAACTATTTAAATAATTCGCTATAAGTCAGAGGTGCATGCCATGGGTTTGAACTCGAGACAGCCACTCACTACTTTTTAGTATATTAAAAACAAGGTTAAAGACAATCAAAGAAGCAGGACTCCAACCTGCGACCGCAAGTCGCTTTACCATCTTAGCTATGAACCCTTATGATATTTATAAGACCTTGAGGTATTTTATTTTTAAATTAAACCCATTATTTTAATAACAATATGTGTACTCACGTGCCAATATGCAGAAATTCTTTAACTATATCCATATCCTCCTTTACCAGCCCTACACCTTCAACATGATTTGCCATCCAAACCTCGTTAAGCTTCAACGTGAGGTAATGTGAGCAAAGAACCAACACGGTCTATAAATTATATGTATATATTAATATCAGCTCTGTACCTATTATATACTGTCCCACTGACGGACACGGGCCTTCTCAGTGTGAAAAGGTTTAGGCTATAGGCTACCACGCTGGCCCAGTTTCGATTGGAACACTTGACATACCTTGGAGACCAATGTGAAGAACTTTCAAATATGCAGGTATACTCACTATGTTTTAATTCACCGTTAATGCAAGCGATAATTAACTAATTAGTACAAATATAACTGCGAAAACTCAGAGGGTTTTAGACCTCGGGATCGATTTCGACACCCGTGCGGGGCAGTCAAACAGTCTTCCAAAGGCTATCGCTGCTAAAAGACTTTATAGAATCATGAGAGTAATGAGACCGTGGCAGCAATATGTGTGTTCCTGAAGCACCCGCGCGACGAGAGGACGGCCACGATGAAACTGGATGAGCATGCTTATTTAATATGATAAATGCAAAAGTTTCATTGATTGTTTGGAAGCAAACATGACATCTGGGACTTTTATTGAATAGCATCTAGGTCGTGCCTTTCGTAACTTGCCGGCAGTTTATCTTCTCAATATTTTCACTATTAGGTATTATATATCTGAAACCATTCGTCATAGTCGTAGAACAAGAATGGATTCGATTTTCAAAAAATTTTCTACGTCGTACGTCGTTAGGATTGTGTCTAAAAAATATTTTTTTTATATCTAACTATCTAGATACTAAAGAGTTGGTATTCTACCATAAAACAACGTAGATTTAGTACTTTTAAATGCTCTCCTGGAAAGTTAGAGAATATCAGATTCGTCGTTGTTATACGAATAGGACGCATTATTCGATTTTTCTCAAAACAAAACACTCAAAAGAAAAAGCTAGTAAGAACAATGTATAAAAATAACTTTTTCAGTGTTGGTTAGAACAGCATGAAAACGTAATTTAGTGCACAAAATGACTGACCTCATCTGTCGCCTTCAACTTTATATTCTTGTATAAATTATAAGCCTCGTCAGCGATGGATACTTTGCGTTTTAAATCTTCTGATAGCATATGCAGTATCGCGAACGTCTGTAACGAGACGTCATAGTGGTAAGCGCTACGCCGATCCCTCAGAAGCAGGGACCGTTAGCGATTAAGGCATACGGTTTCGCTACCGGTATAAAGTAACTGTAGCACTTTATTTTATAGGTTCACCGAAAATTTAAGATTTGCGGTTACGCTACTTGTATAAAATATTGACAGCGATATTTTTTTTATGTATCGCTATACCTTTATTTAACCCTTACTCACCCGAAATAATGACGGTACCAAAAAGAGTCCCTTGTATGTGTACCTACTTACGACTATCACGACGTTGTCAGCTCTCAGCGACAAATTAACACTTTACAAGTTGACAAATTAATATACCTTATTGTTAGTGGTTTAGGTAGCGTAAAAATTAACAGTATGGTTATTTTACGGTAGCGAAAAAATTGTGTATTGTAATTTTGAGATATTAAAATATAAGGATATGACGTCATACGTTAGCCATTATAACCGATATTTATTCGATATGCGGTCCATGCTCAGAAGTCTGAAGTATTAACATTCTTTTGACTCCGGTATTATATCAAGAAACGAATCGTTTTAGATACAGACAGTTATAAATAGGCATGTTTTACATAGATCATAATTAGCTGCTTGTAGGTACAACGACTCGTTTTTTTAATAAAGAAACCAGGCCCACATGTGCCTGGTCTCGAAGTAGGGAGTATATCTTTACTGAAAGACTAGAAAATGTAGTACAAGTAATTTAAAATAATATGATAGCGTATATTGTATAAAATATTTTGTAGATTTTGAGTATTAGGTTTGTATTTTGTAATTAATGATGTACCTATGTTGTGTTTTATTGATAAAATTGCAAAAGTGAAGCGCTTTTTGCTAACTGCACGGAAGGCGTAGTGGTTTAAGTTATAGTCTCGCTATTACTACTACGCCGAGTGTTGTGGATTCGATCACAACAAGGAATAAAAATATGTGTGATCCAAAAAAATTGTTTTGTGTATGTGTGCTTTTGTGTCCCTTGTTTAAATGTTTGTTAAATCTCTCGCAACACAGGCATTACTCCTAGTGGTAAAGTTGTCTTTGTAAAAAAGAAGAAAGATATACACTCGTTGTTTCACACGCGCATTCAATATCATTGCTTAAAAAGATGCTATCAAAGCCTTTAAACAGCATGCTACTTAAACTATACCTTAGACATTCGAGAGCCAGCCATTTCTGCGGCACTTAACGACGCTGCAGTCCGATGACTTCTCGTATAACACAGATCTCGGTTGTTTAAAGCTTTCCTCATTGCATGCGTCATGATAGGATGGTCCAAATCTGTACAATGAAAGATTATTTAAATGCGAAGATGAAGCATGAGTGTTGTTTCATCCATACAAACTAAGTATATATCATATAGCACAAATGATAGCGCACTGCTCTTTTGTAATATTAGTGTAGTATTAGTAATATTCGTACCTATTATATATTATATTACTTACTACAAAGGATATTTTACTGAAACTATCTAATCCCATTTATACAAAACTGTAATTGTGCGTAATTTTATAACTGCTGCGTTAATGTAAACAAAGACTAAGCTTACTCGCCCTAGACTAGACATTCGATTCTGTTTTACGTACTTAGGTTATAATTAATGACCTACACAAATACTATCAGAGCCATTGAAACGTTCTCTGACGGCTGTCTTCAAATACGTATGGGGTTGTGAAAAAGAGGTGGACTGTGAATCAACGCCATTTTATTTGCCAAGCGATTAATCATGAGTGGAAGAATATTATATCGGAATTAGGTATTCGTATAGCGTACTTTGACTCGAATTTACTTTGGTAAACACCTAATATGTAGCTCGTTTTGTTTAAAAAGTACAAATCTCGCATTAGAAGTAATTTCTCTCTCGCAGGCACCTTGGAAACGTTCATGTACCAATTATTTGTGAATTACACAAATATTTGTCCCGTGTCGAACCCACAACACTCGGCCACCGGGGCGACCACTCAAATGGCTGCGCTATCCGTGTGGTTACATATATGTATAATTTCGGCTTGTTCACATTTATATAAAAAGATATTGTGTACCTTCCAAGATCCCGTTTTCATCTAAAGCTATGGCTGATAGTTGGCATGTCTCGCGAAATATTGCAGCTAATAGTGTCGCAATCGTCGCGCCGTGTTTCACTAAAACTGGGCTCTGAAACAAACAATCGTTTATGTATCACTAGCTTTTGCCTGTGTTTAGTTTAGTTTTATAATTCTAACTAATATTATAAAAGCAAAAATGAGTTTGTTTGTTAGCTTTTCACGCCTAAACCACTGAACCGATCATTCTGAAATTTTGCATATGCATTTTCAGGTGTATAGAAACGGACATAGGCTACCTTTCATCCCGAAAAAAATTACTGTTCCCGAGGAAAACAAGAATAACGTTCTTATGATAATAGATGGCGCCACGTGTCTTTCGAATCATAATTGAATTATATTTTTACAAGCAGACTGGGCAGCGTTTGGGGAAACTACGCCGAGTCTTCTCGTCATCCATACCGCAATGCTTGAAGACGAAAGTTTTCAATCAGTGCGTGCTACCCGTCATGACCTACGGAGCCGAGACATGGACACTCACGGTAGGGTTGGTCCACCAGTTCAAAGTCGCTCAGCGAGCTATGGAGAGAGCTATGCTCGGAGTTTCTCTAAAGGATAGAATTCGTAACGAATATATCCGACAGAGAACCAAAGTCATCGACATAGCTCAGAGAATTAGCAAGCTAAAGTGGCAGTGGGCTGGCCATATCGCGCGAAGAACCGACAACCGCTGGGGCAAGCGTGTTCTTGAGTGGAGACCGCGACTCGGCAAACGTAGTGTAGGACGCCCTCTGACCAGGTGGGATGACGATCTGCGAAAGACTGCAGGCAGATGCTGGATGCGGCAAGCTGAAGACAGGGCGCTATGGCGCTCTTTGGGGGAGGGCTATGTCCAGCAGTGGACTATTATAGCCTGATGATGATGATGATGATGAAGCAGAGTACAACCCGAATTGATTGTCAAATTCTAAATTAACGCGAGCGAAGCCGTGGGCAAAAGCTAGTAGGGAAATAATTTTAAAAACGGTTGGTTAATTTTTAAGTAACAAAAAACTCAATAGTATAAGATAAATTGCACCAATTATGCTTAGGTTCCATATAATAGGTAATTAACAAACAAGCTGTCACTGCGAGCCCGACGACGTAGCATTCAACACACACGATTCGTAGATAATGTTTAAGACTAATTCGAACATACCACAAATACGCCACCGGTACCGTTTCGCCACCGCTGTCTGTGTGTATAGGACATAAAGGTTATTTGTAGGTGATCTTCTACATATTAGTAACTAGCTATTACCTGCGACTTTGTCCGCGTAGATTTTAACTAAAAAGTATTTGTCTCCGCGCAAACCTATTTTTTTTCTAAAATCTATGTAGCCTAAGTTACTCCTTATAACATCAGCTATCTGCCAGTGAAAGTCCCGTCAAAATCGGTTCAGCCGTTTCGGAGATTAGCCGGAACAAACAGACAGACAGATAGACAGACAGACAGACAAAAATTTTAAAAATATGTTTTCGCATAGGTACCTTATATACTTTCATATGCATTAGATAAAAAGCTGTTATTTTGACATTACAAACAGACACTTCAATTTTATTTATTTGTATAGAAGATAAAACTGCGTAACTTTATATGAGTAAATTATCCTGTTACTCTTCATATACCATATTCCACACTCCAAAAATTTCACAGCTAATAATATTAAGAGGAAACACAAGGGCCGTTTTTCCATACAAACGTAGTTCCCTGTTTCTTCCTGGATAATGCCAGTAGAGCAATAATTTTTCCATAAAATGTATGGGCTCTATTGGCGTGTCCCTATGTTTTTCTATTTTTAATAAATTAATTAAAAGAGACATGAGCCTTCAAAAATCTCAAAAATTGACCAGATTTGCCGCTGAAACATCTAGAAAACAAATTTGAGTAGATTATATAAAAAAAGGAAAACATAGGAACACGGCCAAAGTGTTTCTTTAATTTTTAATGAAAATAGTAGTTAAATCGGTTAAGTTTTGGAGAAGGAATCAGGGGACTACGAAAAGTTGATTTTGTGTATTAATAGGTATTCTCAGTCCTAGCTGCAGTTGTCTTTATCGCGCTCATTATACTGTACATCGGCACAGCGCGACAGCAATAGCTTTTACAAATACCTATTGTTCAATTCTATCGCCCTTAGTGTTTCCTCTTAAGCGAAGTGCGAGGCATCGCCGCCACTTCAATAAATGAACTAATACAAGCCAAGAGATAGTCGCACTCTCTTTACAATTGACCGTATTTCAAGTACCTATTATAATCAATAACAACAACCTTAAGCTGCATTATACTGGCTTCAAATTCTATATAAGATGCATAACTGTAGAAAGAATGGACGAGGAAAGACTGACTAAGAAAGTTTATAAGGCTAGTGTGAATGGAACAGTCGCAAAAGGAAAACCTAGGCGAACGTTTCTCGACCAGATCGGAGGCGTTCTGGACAAAGGCCAGGTTAAGAGCTCCTTGAACCGACGGGCGTGTATGAGGAATGTGATGAAAGTGAACGAAGCCAGAGAAGTGTGTCAGGATCGTAGCAAATGGAAATCCGTAGTCTCTGCCTACCCCTCTGGGAAACAGGCGTGAATCTATGTATGTATATATGTATAGATAGATATTTTAATTTATGCTAAGTGTAGACTGTATTTTCTTAAGATTACTAATTATGCCTTAAGGTGATTCGATTACGTAAACTTATATTTTAATCTACTATGGAAACCTTATAAATGCACCTTTTGCCAAGGTTTTGTATTACCTACGTTCTGTTCGCATCAAATTCCTTTCATCATCAATAATAATTGCTGTTTTATCTAAAGTTACCTGAAAGTTTCACTATGTATTATGGCTTCGAAACAAAAAAGTAGTAAGAAAGAAAGTACCGATAGCTCAGTGGGGAGACCAACAGACTGTAATTCGAAATTATGTGCGTATTGATTTGACAATAAAATTATCGCCTGCTCTGTACCTCGGAGAGCACGTTAAGCCGTCGGTCCCGGCTACCATGAACATCTATGGCAGTCGTTATTGGGAAGTCAGTGCCCTCTAATATCCTGACACTGGTCTACCCTTAGGGTATCGTTAGCCTTCGGGTTGCGGAGGTCAGATGGCAGTCGCTCCGTGTAAAAACTAAAACTGATATCCAGTCAAATCTGGTTAGATTAGAAAGCCGACCCCAAGTGACTTGGGCATAATAAAGGCTAGGGAGAAGATGGATCCGAGCAAGTTACACTTTAAAAAGCACATTATATATCACAATAAAACATATCCCTTGTATTTAAGATGACCTTACCTAACAAAGTATCAGTACCTACATATTATAAAACAAAGTCCCCCGCTGCGTCTGTCTGCGCGATATACTCAAAAACTACTGAAGCGACTTTCATGCAGTTTTCACCAATAGACACAGAGTGATTCATGAGGAAAGTTTAGGTGTATAATTTGTTAACATTTTGTACTATCCGTGCGATGCCGGGGCAGGTCGCTAGTATAGAATAATAATAAGTTAAGACTATAAATGGCGAAGCGCCTGAAGTCGTTATCATGCGCTAGTTAGACACCAGATATAGTAGTGGATAGTAGTAGGCGCCTTTTTACCAAAATAATGTTATAAACCCAGAAACTGTTGATGGTATCGTGCAAGCGACCAAAAACAGCCACGGAAGTAGGTATTTTTTTTAATACATCTTTTAATTGTGTACGCGGTCAGTTGTGTGGTTACCTGTATAGTTCGAGTATCTATATATTAATACGTGAAGCGAAAACTTTGGATCCCTTTTTACAAAAATTGCGCGGACGGAGGAATAAAATTTGGCACAATTAAAGTTTATATGGAGAAGCAGTGACGAACCTAACATTTTTATAAAATATGCATTAGAAATACATTAAATTAATAAAAAACACTACACGCACACAACCATGCATTTGACACACGCAGTCGAAGCGCGTAACTATGGTTACATATATAAATATATAATGATATAATATGTCAGCAATATCTTACAGGCAAACTTTGGTCGAATTTCGAACACTAGGCGACCGCTAGTTTAAAGTAAATCGCCAAGGTTATCGACTAATTGAACCTGTATAAGAGAAGTGTTAAACATGTTTGTTATGAAGTTTCTAAAAGGGCATAACTTCTTCTGCAATATATGGCTGCAGAGCAGTCGCGAGCTATGTACGTGGTCAGCAATACCAGATCACCCAATACACGGCAATAGCATTAGAATAGCTCAGCCATATTGATAAATGACGACTGCTCGGGCAGCGTAGTGGTTTAAGTGTTCGCCTCGCCGCTGCCACTGCGTCGAGTGTTGTGGGTTCGAATCTCACACGGGACGAAATTTTGTATGATCCACAAATGTTTGTTTCGAGACTGGGTGTTCTTTGTGTCCGTTGTTTGAATGTTTGTAAGATGCCCCGCGACACAGGAATTATTCCTAGTGGGGGAGTTCTCTTATTAAATAAATACTAATAAATATTATAACCTACGACTTCGTCCGCGTAGATTTTAACTAAAAAGTGTTTGTCTCCGCGGAACCCTATCTTTTTTCTAAAATCAAAGTAGCCTAGGTAAACCGATTTTGACGGGACTTTCACTGGCAGATATCAGCTATCTGCCAGTGAAAGTACCGTCAAAATCGGTTTAGTCCTTTCAAAAATTAGCCGGAACAAACAAACAGACAGACAGACAGACAAAAATTTTAAAAATAGATGTTTTCGCATAGGTACTTTATATACTTTCATATGCATTAGATAAAAAGCTGTTATTTTGACATTACAAACAGACACTTCAATTTTATTTATTTGTTTGGATGTATAGATATGTGTTTGATATGGCCGATGCTGCGGTAAAGCTATCCAGTTGTATCGTTTTATGGCGGAAGTGCATTCTTATGACTTCACGATAATATAGCCATTTGTTTGCGAGGCTAAATGATCTTTGGACTTTTAATCTATATCAATACGCCTGCAGCAGACGCATCAGCTGATACGCGATGCATATTGATTTTTATTGTTTTACTATAATTTTCACAATTCAAGCCATTACCAGAATGATTCGTTTTGAGGATAAGCCATTATATAGTAGATATAATGGCTTATCATTTCATAGTATTCGAGTTGGATGGTTTGAGTGGGTTTTTATGGTATTTCATAGTAGGTATCATGATTTTCAGAGTAGATCATTTTCGACAATAGTCGCTTTGAGAATACGTAATTTCAGACATAAGACGATTATTATTAATACCTACGCATTAATCCCGTCGTACGTGACAAAAGAAGCTCGAGCCATCAGCCACCATATATTAAACGATGATCTTACAAAGTTTCAAAGCTTACTTAATAGCTTAATAAGAGCAGCAATAGCTCAGTGGGGAGACCAACAGACTGCAATGCAGAGGGTCTCGGGTTCGAACCCACGTCGCGCACCTCTGACTTTCGGCAGTTATATGACTTTTCGAAATTATGTGCGTATTGATTGACAATTATCGCCTGCTCCGTGCCTCGGAAAGCACGTTAAGCCGTTGGTTCCGGCTGCCATGAACATCTATGGCAGTTGTTATTGGGAGAGTGTCGACACAAAAGATCCCACTGGGTCGAAGTGTCGCCGGTCTGTACTGACTGGCCCCCACATAAGATAAGATAATAGCTTAATACGTGAAAGCAAAAACTTAGTAAGTGAAGTATTGAATAAATGGGGCTGCTTTCTGATACGCTTTACATACCCTATCGAGGATATCTATAGTGACCTGAATTGTTAAGTTGTGGTCAGTTGCATAATCCTAACATGACTTATCAAATCCCTTGTCGCATGCATGTATGTGATATCCAGTGCTTTTCGGGTACGAGGTGGTCGGTTACTAGGTGAAAACATTTTTATATTTTTATTATTGGCTTTCAAAATGACTACTAGTCGTGTAGATCACGAGCAGAACCCTCCACACCACATCCTCACTAGAAGTGTTGCCGAGGTATCTAGTTTGACGGCCTAAGCAAGTGCCTTTTTCACGCCTTGCTTGAAAGACCCAGGATCGCAGGCCGAAAGAAAGATGTGCCCCGGTACAGAATTCCAAGTTAGCAGTTCGGCAAAGATAAGAGGAGACTTGGTCAACTTAGTAAAAAACATTAAGGTTTGATGAACTGCGAAGACTACGTACAGCATTTGTGGCCCCAAAGTTTGCACGCCAAGTTACGACCTGGCCCACAGCTTCGCCGGCTCGCATGATATCGCAGATTATCGCTAGTGCAATACATTGAACTGGAGGCCGCGTCATCTGAAACAAAAGAAGAGCTGGTAAGACTGCATATGTAATTTAATCCCTTAGTTTTTGTATGTTGTATATCTGCCAGTGCTGCGCATATTTGTAATTGGGGTAGCACATGCACTTTGATAATTGATAATTTTATGTGAATTTCTGTGTTTACCCTGTAAATATGCCTAAATAAATATGTGTACCAGTAATACTTTGCCATCCGGGCATCGAACTCGACACCTCATGCACAGCAGCTGCATTCGGTTCCCTATCCATTTGCATCAAATTTTAAGACATAATATAACATTGCATACTTTTGTTTGTCCTAATCATATTTACGCATAACAGCTTACGCATAATTTGTTATAATCATGAAGGTGAATTTTATATTATCACAACTGGCCGCCTGGGGTGGTTCTGAGGCCATCCGGTGCAACCTGCACCTATTTTTCGGGTTGTCACTAAGATGCCACTAGTATGCCAAAGATAATTAGGGCAAAGCATTATTATGGCAAAAATTATGCCAAAGTATAGGTATTACTTATAAGATAAAAAAACATTATGCGAAAAGAAGGGATCCCGTTGCATTCACTACCGACGTACCACCGAGACAGTGATTCTAGATATAAAATTATGTTGTTAGTCATCTTTCAGTAAAATTGTATCTGTTATAGAAATAGCAACGATTACTCTCTCTAATAAAACACTTTCGTTGATCGTGATTGTGGAATAATAACTATTGTTGTGTGTTTTATTAATGTTTCAGTTAATTGGAAAGTGATTGTGAGAGGTCTAGACTGTATTGCAACATCAGACTTTACGCTAAGATAATAAATCCCTTTTTGCGATTACTAGGGTTCGAAAGTCCATCTATAAAGAAGACTTCTCGTTTTCAAAACGACGTATCTATAATCGCCGTTGAAATTATCTAATGATTGTTTACAGTAACTTTCACAAATTACTTATTAAGTAACTACTATTAAGTATTTTTACTGCCTTGTCTGCTCGTAAAATTTGCGTTTATGGTTGCATAATTATGGTCAAGTAATTGGATTTTCCACTAAGTTAATTCTCAATAGTAACTTTGTACGGCAATGTGCCTGAAAAACGTCTATAGGCTCGTCCCGGTACTTGGGAGCGGATCTAAAAAAAATTGTATGCGAAAAGTGGTTCGTTCTCATCCCCGTCTACTTAAATCAGACCCCTCGTAATTATGTACTTATCTAATAATATAATATATCGTTCTTTTTGTATTATCATGACATGCCATGTTAGTGATCTTTAAAAATGAGTTTGGTTTCAATAAAATCGGGTTAGTCCCATTCGCCACCCCCAGCATTGCCCACTCCGGAGACGAATGGGACATTTTCCAAAAAAATATCCCACTCGCCACCGGGGATGACGCAGCGTTGCCTCCTTCGGTGGCGAATGGGATCTTTGTTTTGGAAAAAGACCCAGTCGCCACTGCAGGTGGCGAACCGGTGTCAATTGGGACATTATTAGGTAAAAATGTCCAGTCACTGCTGGGAGTCAACTTTTTATTTTACCCAGTAATTATAAACATTACTTAAACCTCAATTGTCATCCTATTCTATTTTGAGTTCAGACTAAAATTTTTAGCCATACCTACTTCAAAAACTATAAATGTCATTTCAAATACAAGTAGGGACTTGCCTTATGTTTAAGGGTGGCAACTGAGATTTTTCGTACGCGACATCCTATTTGCCACCCGGGATGGCGAATGGGATTCTTTCTATTAAAAATATCCCTTTCGCCACCAGAGGTAGGAATGCTGGGGGTGGCGACTGGGATTAAACTCATCCCAGTTGCCACCCCCGGTGGCGAATGGTATGTTTTTTTGAAAATATCCCATGAGCCGTGCTGGGGGTGGCGAATGGGACTAACCCATAAAATCCACTGAAAATTGATTTTGCTAATAATTTTTTCGTAATTCATAAATGTTGTACACATAGGCTAATAATTATGCATATTTATAAACTGCTAACCATCATCTTCAAGTAAAAGTACTAATTAATCATTTTAAAATAAACGTCCTTCTCACGTCTGTGAGTTTACGAATGTAAGTTTGTTCGTTACGCTCTGACTTCCTTACTACTCAACCGATCATTATAAAATATCGCATATACGTTGTCAGGGGTGCAGAAAAGGATATAGGGTAACTTTCACGAGCTAACAAAGCCGCGGGCAAAAGCTAGTAATAACATAAATCGTCGGTAGCCTCGAGGATAACAGCAGTTGCGATCGAGATGTTGTGGGTTTTATTTTTCAATCATCGCCCTACTGTAATAAACGCTCTCCTTTTTTATTCGTGAGATAACGCGCCTTGTGCACACACCTTTGTCATAATGGAATAATAGAAGTTTATACAGGGCTCTAGTTTAAGGCCTAGCGACTAAAACCACCAGGGTGCGTTTACTTGCTTCTTTGCTGATGGCTAGATCTCTAGAACTACATGAACCCATTCCTAATACCTCTCTTCTTATCCCTCATTTAGCTCAGAGGTTAAGAAGAGTACTTGGAATATGCAACCAAAATCCGATTTAATTTGATAAATAAAACGTACTCCCGGACTTGTAATAACTCCTGTGTCATGGGGGACTTTGCAAACATTCAAACAACGGACGCAAAAAACATTCAGATTTTTGTCCCGTGCGGCGATCGAACCCACAACGTTCGGCGCAGTAGTGGGTGGTCACCTCTCTACTTAAGTCACTACGCCATCTGTACACTCGACCTTTATATTAACCTTTAAAAAAATGTGGCCCTTTCTCAAGATTAACACTTAATAATACAGCGGAGTCCTGTTGAATCCATACAGCAATATCGATCGCTGAAGGATAAAAGAAAACTGGCTATTATGTACCGTTAAGAGGAGAGATAAATTGTTTTATTCAATTCGTCCGTTGCAAACTGTTTTTTAACGTCCTCTCCAAATCTGACCCATTTAATGTTCCGGACAGCGTTTCTTAAACTACATTTTACATGGTATCACTCCCGTATACATATGAGCCCTACTGATTACATGTACAACGCAGTACGTAAATTACCATTAGGCGATTCCTTCAACCAGTAATGATAATAAAAAATTTACCACACCAAAAAGCAAAAATGATTTATTTTATAAAACATCAATCACAAGAAATTAACGGATACATCAAATATTAACTTTTTCTGTGCGCACCTAATTTTCAATTGCGTGAATACGCTAAATACTTTTACGCATTAACAAAGCGTCACTATTTTGATTGTAAATAAGAAATTTCGAATCTTTACATATTTAACTTATTTCCCACGTTCGGATATTTTATCCTTATTTTTGTAGTTACTATAACGAGACACACTTATACAGTAATGTACTATCTAGTTCTTATAATTGCAATAACAATGCCTTAAGGCATAGTGATAAGAGTTTACAAGCTATTAAGACAATGAAATTAAACTACTTTATACGGCTTTTGCCGCGTTGTTTATTTAAAAAAACTCTTTTTAGAGAATTTTGAATTATAACACTCGTATTATTAAAATTTACTATAATTTAAGGTATTTAAATTAATTAAAATTATTTATATTTACGTTTACACTTTTCGTTGACAATAATAGTAGTGTTTTAATTCAAAATTATGTAATAAAAGTGTTTTAAAATAAACAACGCGCCAACATCCGTATAAAGTAGTTTAATTTCAGTGTATAACATTCATTCAAGTGTGTCAGGATCGTAGCAAATGGAAATCCGTAGTAGCTGCCTACCCCTCTGGGAAACAGGCGTGAATCTATGTATGTATGTATAACATTCATGTAAATATAAGACAATATTATATCATAAAACAACTTTGAGGTACGCTACTAAACTGTCTAGCTATCAAAAGAAACGGTCACCAACATTTACTTCAATTGAATAGTCGGGGAAGGAAGTCACGATTCCCCTTCGCGAATGTTCGTGCATGTATACCTACTGATATAAAATAGTAGTTGTTTATTTGCGTTAACAGCAATAGGTAATATAGCTGTAACGGAAAGGATTTTGATAGTTGCTTTCAAATGTTTCAAAACGCACAGATTAATGTATAAACTATGGCTGTATATTGTTCATTACTTTTATAGGAGGCATACTAATATATAATAATGGTAAGCAGTTAAAGTAGGCCGTGATAACTTACTTAAAAGTGAAATTAAAAATGGGATGACAATAAAGGAATGGTTCCGGCGTTTGCAGTAGCAGTGTTTCTACACTTAACACTAGTTTTCTGTAAGAAGATGGTAATTCTAAGATCAAGTTGGCTTATTAGTATCGTCACCAAGTAATTGGCGATGGCGTACTCGTCAGTATCTGGCTTATCACGGCTCTCAAGAGCACGGCACTATTTTCTTCTATCCTTAAGAAAAATCAATGTAAAAATAAATTATCCATTTAGGTGACAAAGGATCACTTATGAATGTCGAAGTTTGAGTTAGTATTGTTAAGTTACTGAATTTACATACATGTTAGTTGAGGGTTGAGCATATGAGAAGATACCTGCAAGATACTGCGACTCATCGCAGCATAAGCTTCGAAGTTTTTTAACTGTCGTATGCTTTGTACGGATGATTGAATTAAGACTATAGGTTTTAGGCGTCCCCCACATTAGGCGTGCGCGTTCCTCGGGCGTGTAAGTAGCGCGGGCGCCGCGTGCGCGCCGCGAGCGCGCTGCGTAAGCGTCACGTGTTGCCGCCGTGCGACATGTGTGCAGCGAGCGCGCGACGCGCACGCGGCGCTCGCCTTGGCTGTGACTGATCAAAACAGTAGCGGGCGGCGGGGATAGCGGGCGAAGGGGTAAGAACGCGACGCGAGTGCCGCGTGCACTCTTCACACACGCCGCAGGGCAGCAAAACGCGAAACTCACGCAGCGCGCTCGCGGCGCGCACGCGGCGCCCGCGCTACTTACACGCCCGAGGAACGCGCACGCCTAATGTGGGGTCAGCCTTAAAATAACATACCAATTATACTAACTTATATAGTAATGTAACTAATGCTGTCTGTTTGTGGATTTACCTATTGAATTAATAAATTCACGTTTTGCATTTCGTTACCATCGATTGTATTATGCTTCACGCTTCTATCCTCACCCACACACATCTAAGCTAACATACCACAACATATAGGAATTAACGCGATTACATACTTATTACAAAATATATATACAACTACTAGCTATTGCCCGCGGCTTCGCTAGCGTAAATGTAAATTAGGTTGACACCCTACACATAATGGTATGAAATATATATATTCTCATACCTACTAAATATACATAAAAAAATTATAGGAATTGGTTGAGCCGTTTCGTAAGCGTGCGACCACAAACACCGTGACAATATTTTTATACATACATAGATTCACGTCTGTTTCCCAGAGGGGTAGGCAGAGACTACCGATTTCCATTTGCTACGATCCTGGCACACTTCTCTGGCTTCATTCGCTTACATCACATTCCTCATACACGCTCGCCGGCTTAAGGTGCTCTTAACCTGGCCTTTGTCTAGAACGTCTCCGATCTGATCGAGAAACGTATTTTTTATATTTATAGATGTCACGCAATCCTGTACTTTTATATTAATTATCGTATTATTAAAGCCTATAGAATGGAACCAAAGTAAATACATAAAAATGCAGATAAAACTATCTATTGACTTACTGTAATAATATCAAGGAGCTTGAAGACGCCGTTGGTGTCAACAAACATCTTTCTATATCCAGTATTCCAAACGACTCCTTCCCAAATGAAGTTTAGAAGCGCCACCAGCCATCTGTCCAAAGGAATTTTGTTATAAGTTATCCTATAAATGCAGATAACATTAAAAGTACAACTAGCAAGGGCTTTGACGGGCAATATTTTTTTCTACTGCTATAATATGCAATATTATTTTCAGTAATAGCCCGGCCAGCAACATCCTTTTAATGCGTCGGCAATGCCATACATATTTTTTTCTAGCTACGTAGCAGGCTCATACGTATAATATTGCCGGGTATTGTATAGTATGGATGTTACTGCTAATGCAGCTATACATTGCAATTAAAATAATATCAATTTAGAAGTCCAATATGATAATTATTCAAAATAATTTAGTCTGATTGACTTATTTCAGATATACAAATACTTATTGCATAATAATATATAGTTTACCATTGGGTGTTATTTTTAAATAAGCGGCATTTTACAAGCATATGGAGTTGTATTCTACTTTTTATCCTGTGTGTATAATTTTAGCGGCGTCAATACTGTGCGGTTTAGAAAAGCTGACGACGTAATCTAATAGTTTTTTAATGTGAGTCATTTATAAGTGTTTATTTCAAAAATGATTTTAATATATTCTAAACATTAATCTTTAGAATGTATTAAAAACATTTTTGAAAGACCTTTTACTAATTTTAAAATTTGTTAAATGACTTCAAATATAAACAAATTTCTTCCACTATATACATTTACCTTAGTCATTAGCATATATTAAAATATTGTACCACTCGGAACATGTTACTTGGCGTAAACGTTTCTATGGCTTATTAATGCATCAATACAAATAATCTCAAGCTAACCTACGACGTTATCAACTTACTTATCGCTAACCAAGTAATGTTTATCCAAGGACAGCAACACAATCTGCAGCATGTGCGTGGCTGTATTAAATATGGCGCAGGGCCATATGATCGAAGGATACACACAGCAAGACACGTAATGTTGCCTCTCCCTGTGCGCTGCGCTTGTTAGCATCCGTAGACAAACACTGAGCACCGCTTGACTCCTCTCAACTGGCGGTTCCTTCTGTTCCAGAAGAGTATCGCAGATACCTAGCAGAAAATAGTCATTATCTATATAATACTGTGTAGCGAAAGCGACCGTTGGACTGCCACGCAGAGGTCTCAAGTTCGATCCCAAGACGCGCATCTCTGACTTTTCAAAGTTATGTGCGTATTAAATATTTAATTATCGCCTGATTTAATTGTGAAGGAAAACACCGTAAGGAAACCTATATATCTGTATAATGTTCTTAAAGATATGTGAAGTCTGGCAACCTGCACAGGGCCAGCATGATGGGCTATGGTCTAACCCTTCTCATGCTGAGAAGAGGTCCGTGCCCAGCAGTGTAACAGTTTAATACAAGGCTGATATTATTATTTATATATAATACGATTAACATATTAAGTGGCAGCGGCACACCGGAGGCCAGACAATGATGTCTGGCATTCTAAAATTGACAAGTTTATGCAATTTTAGATGAAATATATGTACGTATGGGACAAATACTATGCAATGACTTTGGTGTTGATAATATACATGTCGGATGTCATGTTTTGACACGATGTAGCAACAAAATATAGGCGTGGTATTATACTTCGTACATATACTAATGATAGGCAACTACAAGAGAAATAAAACAATAAAGATTCACTGTGATTATCTCTGATTTGATCCGTAACGCAGCGAGTTCGTCAACCGAATGTGCCCGCCAAAGAGTAAAGTAATACATAGGGAAAAGAGAGCCCTCTTAGGGTCAATTTCAGCCAACCCTATTTGAAATAGCGACATCTGGCATTTGGCCCCGAACTAATCCTTCTATACATAGCTATAGCTATTCCGTATTCTGTGCATATAGCTATTTATATTATGTATTGCGCTGCAATTACTGTAATCCAGGATTCGTATTTAAATTGTTTTGTATCAATCGTATTTTTGTAACAAAAATATGCAAATAAAAATTGGGCGTTATTAAATTATAACAAGTAGAATGTTACAAAAATAGATCCAAACAAAACAATTTAAATACAATAAGTATAGGGTGCATATCGTAGTATAAGAATAAAACAACAACAAATAACATTTTATTATGTTTATTAAAATATAACTGTGCAGCAAACTCTAGGTTCTCAGTGAAATGCGCAGCATCTCGACATTTTTGTTGTTGGAAAAACGGCATAACACTAAACACCAAAAGCGTCTCTATCGCACACTCACAACAATATAAGGTGGAGGAACACAGGGCTCGACTCAACGCACTTACGTAAGACCTTCACAGCCGAAAAATATACATTATAGGATGAAAAACTACAAACGTGCGCACTAGCAATATGCAGTCGCCATATTGTGACTGACTTACAAATCCAATGTTTGAATCGTAGTCTTTAACCCACATATTTACTAATTTGTATTTTAGGACATTTTATGATAAAAACAATTAAAATGAGAATAAAATATGGTCCTAGATAAATTAAATATATAAAAGTATAGATAGGTAAGAACTGAAACTAAATAATAAATTAAAATTTGTTTAAGCGCCATCTTCTGTGATTGATTTACAACACAAGTATGGGGCCAAAAACACTGATGTCAATCCTATCTTTGGATAGAGGAAAGGTATTGGGCATTTCCCCCCCCCCCCCCTGGTGCCCGCGCACGAGTATCCGGCGCTTATATAACGTCAATATGACACTGATAGTTATAACTGTCACTTCAACTGACACATTGGCTCTATGGCGACCTCACTCAAGCTTATGCTTGACGTTCCGAAACAAACCAATAGATGGCGCTTTATTCAACTCTAATTACAGCAATAAATTACATTCCAATGATTATTTTCTTGATGCTCCGACATACATAATAAAATACGTTCTAATAGACATTATTATTAAAATTGATAATCTTGCTTTTACTGTGGCATAAGTTTGTGCTTATGTTTGCATGTGGTTGTGAAGTTCAGGTTCAATTCCGATAAACAAGCTATACATATATATATATATGTAGAATTAAGAAAATCATATATTTTGATTAAATACAAAATCTTTAAATGGTCCGAAGAAAGTTAACATATAACTACGGATAAACATTTCGGTTGATCGGCGTACTACTCGACCGGTCATCATGAAATTTCACCCATTTACACGTTGTCAGGAGGACAGAAAATATGTACGGTACCAATAAGAAAAAAGTACTATTACTAACCTTGTATTTTATAAAACAACTTGCAAGACCAGGCCACGCTTTCTTGTGGCTCAAATTTTTTTTTAATTTACTGTTCCCGCGAGATTTGGGTATAAAATTTATATAAAACACTCTAATATAGAAATGCAACTTATGTAAAATTTCAGCTCGATCACTTTCCGAATTTTGCGCCACAAAAATACGGAAGCAGAATTCTTATATAAAAAGATGTGCACAAAAAGTGAATTATTGTTCAGACTAGTGCTCATCAACAGACTGGAACAAATATATTATGTTAAGTAAGACGCATATAGCTCGAAATTAAAGTGAATTTAGTTTTTAACGTTAATACTACGATAGATATTCTCAAACTGTATTCTTAATATACATATATGTGAGCTATACACATAAGAACTATGTACATCCTCACTAATATTATCAATGCGAATGTGAGTTTGTTTGTTTTTTACGTTTTTACACCTTAATTACTCGACCGTTCATCATAAAATTTAGCTTACACGATGTCAGGGGCACAGAAGGTACGCTAGAATAGTGTGGAAAGAAAAGGCGATAAGAGATTGACCAAGCCCAATTGAAAAGTCACAAGGAAGTTAGGAGTGTCAGGACAGTGACATTGTGGATAATCCCTGGGTTAAAAACACCTTAATCTTTGAGTGCGTATGAATAATGTAACGAAAGTGAATACAACCAAAGATGTAATATGATAGGATTGGAGCATGTGAAAATATGTGGACTACATACCGCCCTGTAAAGAGGACGCATCTGTGTATGTGTTTATACAATAAGATAATGCAAAGAGTAAAAGTAATAAACAATAAAAAACTTACGAATAAGTATTATTATCCCATGAGTATCAAAGAGATCATTGAGAGATATCTCGCGATATACGCTGTTTCTGCAGCCTATAACAACTTGAAGGAAACGCACACACCAGTACAGGACTTGTATTTCATACGGACTATGCAAATACCATTCGATGTACCACAATATTCTGGAAAAAGAAAACAGGAAGTCAATGACAAACAATATTTTATACATCCTTATGTAAATAACTACGTTCCCGCCTCGGCTTCGCACAAGTAGTACCTTAACAAATTATACACTTAATACTTCCTCTTGAATCATTCTGTCTATTGGTGAAAACCGCATGAAAATCCGTTAAGTAGTTTTTGAGCATATCGCGAACATGTAGACAGGCGCAGCGTGGGACTTTGTTTTATAATATGTAGTGATAATGTAAAGATATAAGGAGAAACGCACTATGCAGATTTACTGAATTATTATATTTATAAATCGCATAATATGTACTTCCTCAAATAGCTTTTTAATGTTAATTTACAAGGAGTAGCAAGGTCAGGATTGGACAGAATTGTGTAAATTGTTCAGTAATATTTCAATTATCTCTCAGGGCATACCTACATAGTGGAAATAGTTTGGATTTGAGCTGGATTTAATATTTGTTCGTACATATAATATTGAATTATTAGTGTTCGCTGCAATACAGTTGATTGTAACGCACACTTAATAACGTAATTAACTTTGGTATATTTTGATGGCCGCCAAGTTTATAATTCTAAACCATTTCCTAGCTTTGGTTTACACTTCAAGTTTTTAAGCATATGTACCATGTTTTTGGCGAACAAGAAGTTTCAACGTACCTTTGATTTATCATACATGAGTACGTACACGTATTAAAGCTAGATAAGTAGTTAAGTTGGTTATCACTTGGTAAAAGGGCGAAGGCAGTCATCATATCGAAAACATCTGCATAAGTTAGCGCAGTTTTCCACCTGAAAGATTCTATCTGGAGTGATGTATAATGGTATTTACGAGTACAGGTCGCGACAAGCAACGATATTGTTTATAATCAAAATGCTGTTGTAAATATAAGTATACATATTAGGTAGTACTTATGATATATCCATTCCTATCATAAACAATTCCTCATAGTATTAACATGGATCTACACAGTTATAGATTATACAAGAAACATATAATAACAGCCATCGCGTATGTATATAAACGACATGGTACTATGTTTACTCACAAATAATATCAACAAAATATTTTCTACAGAAATTGTTTATCAATTTGTAGAGTAAAGCGAAACATTGAAATGCCGAGCGACAAGATTGGATTCATCTAAATAATTATTATTATGATAATTATGACTGTTTGCAATGTTATAACTCCAAAATAGAAATTATAATTTGAAGAGTATGCTCTTAAGATTATTGATTAAAGTGTTCCACTGTTGTTATTGTTCAGGACTCAGAAATGGCTGCTAAAAAGCAAACGAAACGTCGAGCAGCTTAAATAATGCACGAATTGTTACATTAAAAGTACCTAATCACTTAGCATAAAGGCGTTATATTCCATTAGTATTATATAAATCATGAAAATTAAATAATAATAAAAGTTATAAGAATTATATATTTGATGATGGCAGTCACCTTCTAATCAGACAATATTCTTGAACCAAACTATAGTCGCAAAGAGGCAACGTGCAGACTAATGCTTGCAGGGCAATCTTTCGAATCTCACCGAAGTGTGCTGAAGACCAGTGAGCTCGCAACGGACTGAGGTCAGCATCCAGTAAATACATCATACCCAAGAGCCAGTACCTTGATTTCACCATCTAGAAACATAGTTAGTTAGTTGGATGTGAGTTATCTGCTCTTAGCCACAATTGGGGTATTGTGCGTAAGTGACTGACGCGAAAAGTTGTTTTGTTTACTCATAGCTATAAAGCTATAAACATGTGACTGCTCCGTTAGTCCTGTAAATGAGTTAGTGAATATATTTACTGTGATGCTTTAGCATATGTACAGAGTCAGACGAACTAGTATTAGTGCATACGAAAAATCCTTAGGGCCAGAAGTAATGTAACCTTCATAAAAGTGTAACACATCCGGCTGACACTACTTTGTTTAATGCTATTCAATCTTATGTTAGCATCCACGACATGGAACGTTTAACAATAAATGTTGGGGTTGCCTAATTCTGAATTTCTAGACATACTAATGAGATCCATTATCTTCTAACAATAACTTTATATAACTTAGTTACAATAATCGGATCTACAGTTTATCTTATGGTACTTGAACACGATGTGGGTAATAATGTGCAAGTTGAAGCAATTTCACAGGTTGTTGAAGTATCACAAAAACGATGCATTACGAAAATAAAAGACACAAGTCACTTGGGAAGTTCCCCGTGCGATTAACAAGCCAACAGTTGTTGCGAATATATTCAGCTCGACCCTCTTGTTCTTCGAACTGAAAATAAAGATGTGTAGTAGACCTCTGCTTATCACTTTGAGAACATGCAGGTGTATGCATGTATGATGCTCGATTAAAAGCAATGACAGTAGACTGTTTCCAAGAACACATGTTAACGCATAGTAATTTATAATGTACTCACAAACTTATTGCAAGGGAATGTTTTAAGCAAATCAACAACGAAATAAATAAGTATTTTCTTGAAAAACACATCCTGTTGCCTTGTATTGATGTTAACCGTGCCTATCCAGTCGTTTCTTTGAGGTAACTCCGTGAAAACTGACAGCGACATTATATCTGCAGAAGATAAATGTTATTGATAACTGCTACTGTAGGCGCTATGTGTATTGATGATGGCTGTAAGGACATCACAATCGACACTACTGGAAATCTATACTAATATTATAAAGCTGAAGAGTTTGTTTGTTTGGTTGAACTCGCTAATATCAGGAACTACTACTACATGGTTTGAATTGAAAAAAATATTTTAGTGTTGGATAGCTCATTTATCGAGGATAGGGTTGCCAACATATTTTCGACGAAATATAGTATTTTTAAAATAAACTACAACAAAATATAGTACATTTATAAAAATATAGTATTTTATGGCAAAACATTTATTTGTTATCTACTGTTTTTTAAATATGTTCGAAAAACATTTATTTGTTATCTACTGTTTGTTAATCTGACATCTGGACATCGCGGACAGGTTCGAAACGGATTATGTACGGATATATGCTTTCGCATCAGTAGTAAAGGAGCGTCGATAGTTTTTTTTTAATAATGGTTTTGGTTTCGTGTTTTTCGTTGTTGAAATATAGTATTTTAGCATACTATATATTTATTCAACAGTATATAGTACGCAGACTCGAAATATAGTAAAATACTATATATTATAGTACGGTTGGCAACCCTAATCGAGGAGGACAACAGGAGCGGCACATCAATAAATTTTTTGTAAAAAGCACCCACTTAATACATAGTATTCTTACTAATATTATAAATACGAATGTGAGTTTGTTACGCTTTCACGCAGTAATTACTTGCCCGATCACCATGAAATTTCATTCATGAACAGAAAAGGACTTAGGGTACCTTTCATAAAAAGTAGTTACTGTTACTAAGCTTTTTCTTTTTTTAACATGTGGGAATGCTTTGACGCATATCTCTCCGCGGGGCGACGGAGAGGTTATGTCGGACTCACCGGGTAAAGATGGTGAGCGACATCCCGGTAATATCGACTAAACCTACCACGGTGTTCCTCGACATAACCGCAATCGGCAGGGCCGCGCGAATTGCTTTCACATACAATCGCGACCCCGCCGAGGTTTCGGCTCGCCGTATAAAACGGCAGGTCACTACACAAATAGACCTGCACTTTGGCCACCACTAATTTTTATCTCTACTGTCCCCCTGACGGACACACGATACAGAGGCGTGCGTGGGAACACGCACGCCGCGTCTCGGACCTGGTGCTGATTGGGTGGCGGGCAGGCCCACGAAGCCCATCACCCCCAGGTAAAACCTCAAGGTGGCTGGAGGTCTTCTCGTGCCCTCTGGCGCACGGTTCTGCGGTTGGGGAGAGGGTTTTAGCGCTCCCTCTCCCGCTCCGCCGCCTCCTTGATAGAAATAACTTTCTCACGGAAGGAGGCGACGGCGTTCCACGTCCTCTCACTCCGGACTATGCACTGAACCACGGCCGGGAGCGAGAGGGCAATCTTACCGACTGCCGCGATCAACTCACGGCGCTGTGATGCCCAGGCGGGGCAATCCGCCAAAGTGTGCAGCGCCGTGTCTTCAACAACGTCGCGGCAGGCACCGCTTTGGTCACATCTGGGCGTCTCTTGCCGACATATGCGATACAGGAACTGGCCAAAGCAACCGTGGCCAGTCATTACCTGTGTCAGCCGGAAGGTGAGGGCGCCATGCCTCCTCTCCACCATTCCTCAAAAACGGGACTCCTCAAAAACGATCGTGGCATGCCCAGCACTGGGGTGCATAAGTCGTTCCTTCCATTTTTCCACTAGGACCAGGTGGAACTCGGACCTTGCCGCCTCGAGAATGGTAAGACCAGGTCTTTCGCCCCGAGCTAGCGCCTCCTTGCACCAACGGTAAAGCGACGCCAGAAGCGCCGCGTCCAGGTCCCATGGCTCTGTTACTAAGCTGACTTAACCTACATTTACGCGAGCGAAGCCAAGGGCAAAATCTAGTTGCTAAATAATGCAATTTGATGATACAAAACTATCAACTGAAACAATTTAATACACACAGCAGTCACAATTACCTATGTATCGCTCTCGTACTTTTCATAACCTAACAATATTTTTGCTTAGCAAAAATATTGTCAACTGATATAATTATCAGTTGCTTTTAAGACGATTATATAAACCTACAACGGTATATTGCCTCCATCCATTCATCCATCACTCTGTAACGTGCTGTCTCATTTTTGCATATGCTATGTAACGCTTAAGGAGATGATGGTAGGCATAATTAGAAGAGACAACAGCGTCGCCGCGTCGGCGTCGGTAATAGATGCATAGTCATTCATCTGCACCGTCGAAGTTATTTCTGTTTTACCTATTATTTTACGTCTTCACTAATAACGAACCTGGCATGAGTAGATTAGAGAAAGCCTGCATCTTAGAGCCAAAAATCTTGAGTAAGGCAGCCGCTATGATGGTGAGGGTGATTCTTTCGTGGTTATGTTCCCGAGCACGGCACTCGTAACGATATGCCCAGATGAAACATCTGGAAAATAAACCCCATTATGACCTTCGGATATAAGACCTGCAGAATTGATTTACATTTCGGTTAAGAGTTCAGTGTGGCAATCGATCGTTATAAAGAAGATTATATCGATGATTATTTGACAGGTATAAGAACAAATTAGTGTTTTCAATTACGAATTACGGCATATGAGTGACTAGTGGCACAAGTGATAAAAGTGACCAATCACGGGATGCGTCAGACCCCGTGGCATCTGATCCTTACTTTTAAAAGTAACGACTACATATCTTTGTTTGAAAATTAACATCATAACTGATAGTCTTAGAACAAGTGTACAAGTGTAAATAAGAATTTGGCTTGGCCTCATCAGATCTATAAGACACTTTAACCGATCACCGATAATTTTTCTTGTGTGACTTTGATTGCGATCACAAACATATTTGTTGGATTTTATATATACGGTATAATTATCACAAGTAGCAGTTAGTGTACCGTAGCGTGTCCACAACAGCTAATAGTATTTCAATATATATATTTTTTTCTTCTTCTTCTCTCTAGCCTTTATTATTCCCAAGTCACTTGGGATCGGCTTTCTAGTCTAACCAAATTTGACTGGATATCAGTTTTTACACGGAGCGGCTGCCACCTGACCTCCGCAACCCGAAGGCTAACGATACCCTACCGCTAGACCATTGTCAGGATATTAGAGGGCACTGACTTCCCAATAACGACTGCCATAGATGTTCATGGCAGCCGGGACCGACGGCTTAACGTGCTCTCCGAGGCACGGAGCAGGCGATAATTGTCAATCAATACGCACATAATTTCGAAAAGTCATATAACTTCCGAAAGTCAGAGGTGCGCGACGTGGGGTCGAATCCGAGACCCTCTGCATTGCAGTCTGATGGTCTCCCCACTGAGCTATCGCTGCTATATATTTTTCTTTTCTATTAATTATTAAATTAAATCGAAAGTTAATGATGATTTAAGAATAATGTAAATTATAGAACGATTTATCTTGACCATGCTAAGATCGCACAAATAATAGTCTACACTTAGAAGAATGAGCTTCCACATTAGGTAATGTACTATATTGTACTGTTTTCAATATGAGTGAACGTCATTATACTTAATATGACTGCACGGATGGCGTAGTGGTTTAACTGGTCGCCACGCCGCTGCCAATGTGTCGAGTGTTGTGGGTTCGAATCCCACACGGGACAAACATTTGTGTGATCCACAAATGGTTGTCCCGAGTCTGGGTGTTCTTTCCGTACGGACACAAAGGACACACTGACTTGGGAATTAAATGTTTGTATCTATATTTTAAATTAAAATATATATAATTCTTATTTTTTGTCCGTGTAATATGTAGATGACAACTTAATATGCAGAAAAATTACCATATTTAAACTAAGTAGGCCGCGTCTATGATTTAAATCTTGGGTTGCTTATCTTTATGACTATGTAGGAGGATTATCATTTAATATTACCTGATACTTTCATAGTCAGGGTACGGAAGGAGGGCTCGGTACTGAGGATTCGTTTTTAAAAGCTGTATAGTAGTCTTCAATAACACCAGGAGTAGCGACATGATTGTAGATATGTGTATGCTGCTGGCACCTGTTAATAAATGGGACATGTAAATATTTTATTTTTATAGATTTCTCCCTCACTGGTAATAATGCCTGTGTCGCCGGGAACTTTACAAACATTCAAACAAAGGACCCAAAGAACAACCAACCTTGGAACAGCCATTTGTGGATCACACAAAGTTTTGTCCCGTGCGGGATTCGAACCGATAACACTCGTCGCAATGGCAGTGGAAAGGCGACCACTTAAGCCAATACGCTATCCGCGCAGAAATAGAACACATATTCTTATATAAGGATATAAGGTTCTTCAGATAACCTTATCTTAGAAAGGTTAAAATCGTTCAAAGACTTTTAAGACCAATTTTCTATGAATCTGATACCCATCAGATTCATAGAAAATTGGTCTTAAAAGTCTTTGAACGATTTTGATCTGATGGGTATCAGATTCATAGAAAATTGGTCTTGAAAGGCTTTTAGTCAATTGTCGGATAGACTTCATAAATAAATTAAATATTTATTCTTCTTATACAAAAACTAATAACTACACGCATTCTTATAAATACACGGATGACCTAGCCGCGCAGTTAGATTTTAATCCATAATTACTACAAAAATCTGTATGATGAATTGATGCAGGTCTATCTTTGAATTCCGCTATAACAATGTATGCAAGTCCTTTGCACAAAAGGACTTTCATACTTACCCGATTTTTAAACAAAATGTCTATACCTGTGTTAAAAAACGGTTACGTTTAGGTAGGTGTACATCTTTCAATCAATATCTACGACTGTAGGAATAGCCCTAACGTAGACTACTACTGTAGGATTTTGGCATGATGACAGTTTTAGTATAGACAATCTGATAAGTTCTGTTCTTCAGATAAGGTATCAGATTCATAGAAAATTGGTCTTGAAAGTCTTTTGGTCAATTGTCGGATAGCTGACTTCAAAAATAAATTAAATATTTATTTTTCTTATACTAAAACTAATAAAACTATTATTTAATGAAACCTTATCTGATGATAGAAAAATGCACCCTTAGAGTTTATTTTAAATCAGTAGATATAGGTACTTAAATTTCTTCCCCAGTCCAGGAATCCGATTTTTCGGTAAGAAAATCTTATAATAGTGCACTTGATTCGTTTTTATGTACATATGTGGGGCGCGTCTGACCGCACCGTGTGGCGAAATGTGAATCGTAAAATACGCCTCTGTCTTATCCCCATAAATAATAATATATAGTCGTAATGCTATGTTAGCCTATCATATGCTGGACAAAGTTCCATTTGACAAAACAGACACAATTTAAGTCACTGACAAAATAAAGATTATTTATCATCCTTCTTTCTAGGTATTGTGATAAAACACATTTTCTAGACCATAAAATTTTTTACGGTGCCGTCTTAGAATTAAAAGGTCATCATCAGCCTTACCGCACAACGGTGTTTACACTAACCATCTGATAAACATATTGATATATTGACATGTTGACATTTTATCATGTCGTCATATTGTCATGTTAACATGATGGCATGTTGACACGTTGACATGTTGATTTGTTGAAATCGACATGTCAACGTTAACGTCAACTACATGCCAACATGTGTATATGTTAATATATTGACATGTTGACGTGTTCACATGTTGACATGCCGATATATTGATATCGCTATGTCGATGTCGATATGTTAGGGCAGCGCGGGGGGCGGTGCGACAAGTGCGCATGGTGGGTGCACGTCACGGGAGCTTCAGTCGACCGCCGGCGTTGTTGACAGTCACTTATGTCAACAAGTACAGGCTTTTAAGATAAAACACACACGCTATTACTAAACGAAGATGAATCTGCCTCTAGGGAAAGTTATTAGACGTCAAACCAAACAAATTACGTACAATGTTTATAACTATGTATTTTGAAAATCGCAAGGATGATCCAGATTGAATCGAACATAAAAATGATGTTAATTTGGCGACCTTAGTTGCTAATGTTACAGGTTTTCAAATACTACAATCAGGAACATTATTCGCTAAGGAAATTTTTTATGTAAAGATATCGGTGTTCCTATTCGCTGGGTGCGAAGTAGGAGGAGAACCACGAATCGATCACAGCGCGCACCGTGGCCAAAAAGGAACTTTCGGCAGACCAACTGTCACTTTTTACTAGCAAAATGTGTCACGAAACCTATTGTAAACCTGAAAATGGCAAAAACAGTTATCACGAATTCTGTAATATATATATATATTTATATATATATATATATATATATATATATATATATATATATAAATGTATATATATCTATTCTATAATATTATATAATTTAATTGTAGTATATCAGAGCCGTAATATGTTTACGTCAACCACCCTGATTGTACACACAATCACATTTTCCACTCGTAACATAACAACTAGAATTAATCTGTAAAAATAAATTATTTCTTTACTTTCTATTACATTATTACATTGAAAAACTCAGTGAAGATTTAACCAATTTTAATCCTTTGTGGCGAGACTGGTGTCTATAGTAGGAAAACCTGTGTTACAGATCACCAGGCTCCCACCTCTTGGACGTATAGTAGATAAAATGTTAACAATTGCTGTATACAGGTAACCTCATATTTTAATTTGGGGATGAAATTAAGTAACAATTTAGTGTACGTGTGTGTGTGTGAGGGGGTGTGTGAGGGGGTGTGTGAGGGGGTGTGTGAGGGGGTGTGTGAGGGGGTGTGTGAGGGGGTGTGTGAGGGTGTGTATGCGTGTGTGTGAGTGCAAGTGTGTGTGTGTGTGTGTGTGTTCGTGTGTGTATGTGCTAGAAGTGCAAGTATGTGTAAAAGGGTATATTTTTATTTGTGCTTAGTTTTGTTATGTTATCGGTAGAAGTAGATTTTCGGTCTCCGTATATGATAAATTCTGCAACCATGCTTGATTGTTTTCCTTTTATTGTTGTTTGTGGTTGGAAAGCGATGTCGTATACGATTACTCGGAATCCAGTTTTTATAATAAATTTGGCCATATTTAACTGAAAATACACAAAAAGTCTACACTCATAAATTATCGTCTGCAATTTATAATGAAATGCGTTATTCGATTTAATTTGTTTATTTCTTTACTTACTTGTCGTGAAGTCAGCCATGAGAAAGTCCGTGTCTACTACCTGAAATTTATTGATTGTGCCATTTTAGACAGGAAATAAAAGGTCGACATTATTATCGACACTATAGATTTACATGACCGAACAGAATATATGAAAATTACGATATTTCATTGAAATTATTGGTTTGTTTACTTACTCTTCGTAATGACAGCCAGCCATTTGATATTTCAAAGTCCGCCGTAATTATAACTGCTAGTTGGCGTTGTGATCGCGCACCCAGCGAATACTCAACTCCTCAAGGAAATCCAAAATTACAAAGAAGCGAATTGAAATTGATAACTTTATGGAGAGTGTTATACGGCGAAAAATTACACAATATTATACAGTGAAAAAAGAAATCCCAACATTTAGAAAAATAAATGCCAAATTAAAGCAAGATGTTAATATTTGACATGTCAACATGTCATGTTGACATCGACAACATGTCAACGTAACGTCAACATGTCAGTATGTCAACATGTCAATATGTCAACATATACACATGTTGGCATGTAGTTGACGTTAACGTTGACATGTTGTCAATGTCAACAAATCAACATGTCAACATGCCAACGTGTCAACATGCCAACGTGTCAACATGTCAACATATCAACATATTTAGTATTCGCTTGGATTGACATTTTCTATATATGTACGTACCTATATGGTTATGCCATCTTAATGAAGTAATATCAGCGCGCTTAATGATCAGTATTTGCTTGGATTGACATTTTGTATATTTAAAACCCAACCTCTGCAAAAATCGACATCGACATATAGGCATATCGGCATGTCAACATGTCAAACTGTCAACATGTAAATTTATCAACAGTATATCGACATATCGATGTATCGACATATCGATGTATCGACATATCGACGTATCGACATATCGATGGACTCGCATGGGACAAAAATTTATGTGATCCACAAATAATTATTCGGAGTCTGAGTGATTCTTGCATACGTTGTTTGATTGTTTGTCCACCGCAACACAGACAATATTTCTGGTGCAAGCATTGTCCTTTAATTAAAAAAAGAAGACTTAATAAAAACATATAATGACATACCCAGTTTCAGGTTCATGTCTTGACAATCAGCTGGGTTGATTTGATGCCAGGGTAAATCCTCGTTGGGAAAGAAAGGATTGAACCGATAGAATATTATTTCTATTATATTATATTTCATCATTTCTATACCTAGAACAATAGATAATATTCATTATTTTCGACACACATCGAAGATAAGCAGCGATAGCGATAGCCTAGTAGACAGACTTATTGCCACGCAAAGGTCTTGTGTTCGATCCCTTTGACTTTTCATATCTAGGTGCGGTAGGTATTAAATAGTTAAATATCGTTCCCTTTAACGATTAAGGAAAACATCGTATTCGACACACATTGAATGACTTGCTGGTACTATAAAGACTTTCACTAGAGACATATACATATATTATGCTAGCGTATGTCTACGTAACTATTTACATTATAATCAAAATGTTTCCTTTGTACTTACTTAGCCTAATTATAATTTACTTTGGCTATGGAAGAGCAGTGGCTTCTTACACAAGTAAATGTTAAAAGGAGCCACCTAAACCAGAGTTGTAATTAGATTGAAGTTAGCTTCAGTAAAATTATTATTATACAAAACAGTTTCCCTTAAAACTAGCATGGAGAATAGAATAATCTATACTAATTTAATTTATTCATCTATTTTATGGAATATAATTGTGACAGCATTAATAAAAGGCTTTTCTGCACATGACAGCAATAAACTGGTACTTTTATTAGCTGTAGTGTGTTCCAAAACAATACAATGGACACTGTGAGATCGAATACAATTAAAAAAATTGCTTCTTGTCACAAACAGCCTGCAACTAAGAATAGAATCACGGATGCGGTTAACTTCATTTGCCGTTTATAAAAGAGTAGCTTTTGCCCGCGGCTTCGCTCGCGTTAATTTAGAATTTGACAATCAATTCGGGTTGTACTCTGCTTGTAATAATATAATTCAATCATGATTCGAAAGACACATGGCGCCATCTATTATCATAAGAGCGTTATTGTTGCTGTCCTCGGGAACAGTAATTTTTTTTGGAATGAAAGGAAGCCTATGTTCGTTTCTGTACACCTGACAACGTATATGCAAAATTTCAGGATGATCGGTTCAGTGGTTTAGGCGTGAAAAGGTAACAAACAAACAAACTCATTTTCGCTTTTATAATATTAGTTAGGAAGTTAGGATTTATTTAATGCATCGACCTGTGTCATGAGTGTTTAAAATGATGATATTCGCAAAAAAAATGTTTTACTACCCAGAAAATACAGCAGCATTATTTTAAAAATAATAGTGTCAATTATACTTTAGCTCGCCACAAATGCTGCAAAGGCATAATTTCATAATAAATAGAACGTAAAGAGGTAAATAAACTATGCGCAATATAATAAAGTGGCACGGGTAAATAAAGAGGTCGATATTTTTGACATAAATTTTAATAGATATAAAAAGATTGTATTCAGGTGTACTTAGTTCCGAAAAGTTCCAAGTCTAGTTATATATATAATGTAAAATTACAGTTATTAAGTAAAAACCTACTTATAACAATTATCCACTTGTATCCTACGCTAACGAATTTAAGATTTTAATAATGTTTTTTGTTTTGCACGAGTAATCTGCTCTTAATATTATGTACGTGTTGTGTACACTACTTTAGGATTACTGTCCGGTTTATATATTATGTTCATTATTACTACTTACTATGTTAAGACTGTAATCTGTTTGTGTACCTATTATATTTAAATAAATAAAACAAAAAATAAAGAGAGAAGTGGAACAGATTTTTACATTTTTGGCTCTTCTGGAAAGTAGTGTTTTGGCGTTTATTACATTTCATCCTCGAAGGGTCGATATGTTATGAAACCATAAAACGTGTTCGTACTTTATGGTTTCTTGAATCGGTTTACTGAAAGTGTTTTTTTATTATGTATGAAAACATAATAGTAGAATTGAAGCTGTCTCTTAAAACGTATGCCTTCCCTGCTGTTTTTTCAGAACGTACAGTAAGATACTGAACGCGATTTTATGTCGATGCTGTTATTCTAGATTGCCTAGATAATTGTGACGTAACACAAAGCACATCTAAACAATGGCCTACGTACGAGATAGACAGCTTCCTGGTGATTATTTAAGACCGAGAGTTGTTATAAGCGACTTGAAAAAATAATGATCTTATACTATTGACGACATTACCTATCATAAACACACAAGTCTTACAAAAACTAGAAATGAAAGAATCTATATCATTATAATGTTATCGAGAGCCACTTTGCTATGATGTTTGGATAAAGTACCGTTACATACATACAAAAATTGATTCATACATATATGACTCTGAAAGGGTTGGCCAGAAGTGTTATGTATCCAGACTTCACCAGCCTTGTGCCACCGTTGACACATAGCGATTTCCTCATATACATCTCTTTTATGTACACGACATTTTGTATTATATATACATTTCTTAAAATAGAATACAGTGTCTTACTTGCAGTAGGACACATGTGCCTTATGCGGGACCGCACCATTGCTGAGCCATAATCAAACAGGCGGCCAACTAAACGCGATAGGTATGTCACAAATCATTATAAATTTTATGGAGAGCTCCATAACATACATTTATCATTAATATAGGCAGTAATTAAAACGTATACAGAAGGCATAACGGCGTGCCGTGAATTCAACAGTCCACCAATATCTCAGCAGGCTATTACAATTAATCAAGCATAGATATACGCAAGCGAAACAGAGGCCTAACTATCGTCTTATAAAGCGTTAAAAGCGAGAACGAAACTTAGTATTACACTCTGTAACGCGCTATCTCGTCCTCAGAACACTCCGTGCACACTGATATTACATAAAGCCCCAAAGTTAGAATTGTAGGTATCGAAAACGCTATGAAGCCATGCATTGACGGTGCTTATAAACAAATAGGCGTGCATCTATGTAAATTTATGAATAATAATCTTAGCGTTTGCTTAATACTTTGATTAAGAAAAACATATATCGATATCTATTCAAACAAGCAATTCAAAGAACAGAACCTAATGTAATATGAGATCCAGAGCATATTTAGTTTCACCGAATTAAAATCATACAACTACTAATCAATCAAACTGAGGTTAAATACGACTAATTGTTATATAATCACTTACAATTATCCTTCGTGTGAAACGCCAGCAATAGAACAATCTCCAGAAACACAGGAAATGAGTTTGGTGGTGCGATCGCTAGCATTTTGATTGCAGGCTCAATTAATATAGATGCTGCGGTCACCATATGAAAAAGACGGACACTGGCCGACCCTCGAATCGAATCTGGTGCGGTGAGCTGCCACGATATAGCTTTGGACACCAAGTCGAACATAATATGTTCATCCTGTATTTTCATTAGAAGGTACCCTGAAACGGTTTGCATAATGTTAGGTACTTTTAAGCTGTCAGGTTAAATGTATCGAGACGTAATGATAAAAGCATTGTGTCTGGACGCAGGTGCTCGTACGATTGTTAAAATATAATGCTTAGTGCTTCTTCGTTTGTCTTGTAGTAGCACGTGCGCTTATCACTGCGTGCCTTCGTGAGGTCTTAGGTCTTAATACCAGTATGAGAAATTTTATTAGGTTTTCCGTTGGAAAATTTTCATAAGTAGCATATAGGCTGGTAATGAGGTAAGTCCTCTCTTACGTAGGACATAAAAAAGTAATGTAGATGTATTAGATATCTGACTTCGCCTACAAGGTTACAGTCGTATATTCCTGTAGCCTATGTTATGTTATATTATGTAATGCTCAGTGCCGACGTTATCGCTGACACCACGCAATATTTTGTGTCATTCCTTTACTGTCTGCTTTGCCGTGGCGATCTGTGGCCTCAAAAAAGTTCCCCTTGTTCTACATAAGACAATGTGTTACACGCGATTTTCTAATTGGTCGAACCCTGTGGTGTGGAATTGACAACAAAATATTTAAAATTTCAGGTACCGTATGTTTATGTCCGCATGAATCGAAAAGTAGTCGAAGGATTGACTGATAATTCTGCTTAATATACATATGTATCAACACTTTAATAAGGAAATGCGTAAAACATTATTATCACGAAAATCCTACAGGTAAGAGCAATTTAAAATATCAGACGCAGTTATGGCGAAACGTGGTCGGGTTTACCTAGTTATACATAATTTTACCTAGATCATGTAGTCTATTTTGTTAATCATTTAACTACATAGATTGCTGTAAGACTTCTATTGCTCATTGAAGTTACAAAACCCCCATCATTTAATTGTAATTGGACACTCCAGTAATCTCCGAAGCTTAAAAATTCTTGATATTTTCGTGACTGCGGTATCGAATATCTGTTGGTTTAACTAGAACATAACTTTACTCGAAACGACTTTACAGCGTTGGAAAGAGAAACTGTTTGTGTCTAGCATAAAAGAACTGACTGTAGTATAATGTATAAAATCCTAAATAATATTATAAATGCGAATGTGAGTTTGTTTGTTACACTTTCACATCTTAACTACTCGATCGATATTATCATGCAAATTCGCATGCATATTTTCAGGAGAATAAAAAGGAAATAGGGTGATTTTCATCTGGAAAAAAGTATTGTTACTTTTTTTTACGTGGGAGGAATGCTTTGACGCATACCTCTCTGCGGGGCGACGGAGAGGTTATGTCGGGCTCACCGGGGAAAAGATACCCCGGTAATAGGTACCGACTAAACCTACCACGGTGTTCCTCGACATAACCATAGACGGTGAGGCCGCGCGAATCGCTTTCACATGCAATCGCGACCCTGCCGTGGTTTCGGCCCGTCGCGCCGCCGTATGAAACAGCAGGCCACTACACAAAAATACTTTCTCCTGGACCCTCGGAGGGGACAAAGACACGACACAGAGGCGCATGTGGGAACACGCACGCCGCCTCTCGGACTTGGTGCTGATCGGGTTGCGAGCAGGCCCACGTAACCCACCACCCCCAGGTGAAACCTCAAAGTGGCTGGAGGTCATCTCGCGCCCTCCGGCGCCCGGTTCTGCGGTTGGGAAGAGGATTTAAGCGCTCCCTCTACCGCTCCGCCACCTTCTCGATGGAAATTACTTCCTCACAGAAGGAGGCGACGGCGTTCCACGATTTTTCACTCCGGACCATAGACTGAACCACGGCCGCGAGTGAGAGGGCAACCAGTCTGACTGCCGCGATCAACTCACGGCGCTGCGATGCCTAGGCGGGGCATTCCGCCAAAGTGTGCAGCGCCGTGTCCTCAACAACATCGCGGTAGTCGTCGCAGTGATGACATCCGGGCGTCTCCTGCCGGCCTATGCGCCATGCCGCCTCTCCAGTCATTCCTAAAAACGAGACTTACCGCCACGATCGTGGCGTGCCCAACTGTTACTAACCTAACTTACACATACGCGAAGAAAGCCGCGGGCAAATTCTAGTGTATAATATAAAAGTGATGGTAGTATAACGGTTTTGATTTGGAATTGCGATCGAGAGGTCGTAAATTCGATCCCCTTTCATAACGCTTCTAAACCAAGTATTACTTAGCTTGAGGGGTTAATAGGAATATTGGTAATATGTTACACAAATTGAAATTTATTTATTTATTTAGATTTGCTAACAAGTGTAACAATAATACATTTTCACAATTTTATAAACACATGAGGTTTGAGACAAAAAGTTACATCCAATTACAAGCAAACACTACATGCACTAATAAAGATACCTATTAATAAAAATTTACAACTAAAACTTATAAACTAGTAAAATATTCAGAATAATACTTTTCTTAGTAATTTGCGAAAGTGAGTAAGAGAATCTGCATATATGTCGACCGAATCACTACAGAGATTGAGTAGCTTGCACAATCGAGGAATAGGAGAAGCAGTGCCAAAAACCGTTCTTCTGAGTGGTGGATAAAGAGGAGTGATGTTAGACCGAGGGTATTTATATGGAACTCTAAAATTATGTCCAGCCAGCAATTGTGAACAGTCTATCTTGTTTCGAATCAACTTGTACAGGAATACTAGGTCTAAATATTTCCTTCTTGATTCGAGTGAGAGAGAGACAGAAATTATAAGGATATGGGTTAAACATTGGATTTGAATTATGAGATTGATAGTAGGTTCGATTCGCACTCATTGCACTTTTGACGTAAGTCTAGCTAGAGGCGTTATATGTATGTATTCTTTACATACATCGTCTCTATATGCCCGAATGGGTTGGCATAGATGCATAACATCCATATTTCGCCAACTCTAATTTTAGTTAAATAGAGGGCAAGCCTAGGCTAGTGATGCATAGCAGTCACATCTAATAATGCTGCATTGCCTAGGCAGTAAATAAATATGGAAATATGTTGTTCTTGAGTACAAATTACAACTTTGCAAACGTAGGGTGAATTGTCTTAAGTCTAGATGTAGTAAGGGTAATTAGCCTGCCTTGAGAACATATCCAATATTGATTGACATGACGTCATTATGATGTAGTATTAACAGTTGCGTATACCTTGTGAATAGCCGTGCCGGTTGTCCTTTACTATATTGGAGCCAACGGCTTCATATTGCCTTGGTATTACTTTTGCAACGCTTAGGGACAAAAAGCATCTATGTCTATAACCGGCAGTTATCACCTATTCGGTGAGTCACTGTAAAAACAACTTATAAAAAGCCTATATAATCCCTTTTTCAGCTATTTAAGTAAATAATCACAGTAATTATGTTATATCGCTTATTCTGAAGGGCAAACGAACAGTTTCGTTTATTACTCGGACATGGAAATAATGTTCTTTCAAGTTATCATAACAAACCTAATGGCCACTACTAACATAACTACTACTCACATAAAACAAACACATGACACGTCGCTAAATAAATTAAAATGTAAAGCACACATATTCCATAAACAATAACTCTACAAAAGGAGTAAAACTCCCTCGAGTGACAACGACATTGCCCTCTTTACTAGCTGAGAATGGCGTGCCGATACCGTCTTGGCCTCAATTAAAAACATTACGAACACGAAACCGAACGTAATAATTGATATCGATTAAAACGAAAGCCATTCATAAATATATAAAATACAATATACATATTAGAGGTTAGATTGCTTGCAGTTGTTGCAGTATGCAGACGTATGAGCAATTTGATTTACGTTTTTTTATTTTTGATGTTCTGTTTTCTTGATAGACAACACATGTGTTAGGAATAGCGCTTGTCTAGCAGGGAGATAAGAGTGAACACCTTATAATAAATAGAATTTGAGAAACACACAAAATCTCACTTGCTTGAAATGAACCCACTGCAATCAGCGTAGAAGCCGTAGCAGATAATTTTAAATCCACGATAGCGGCTTATTTACGTGCACATTTTGTCAGTTATATCTTAATTCCCACGAAGTAGGTGTCAAGTATCTTACAGTAATCAGACGCATTTCTAGACTTCGGACTTATACTAAGGCTTTTTTTTAGTTTATATTTATATCTGATAGTTGCAACGATGCATTTGAGTAGCATAAATTCGAAACGTTTTACTAATGCCTAACTAACTAACAAAATTGATAATAAGTTCTTCAGACTGAATTTCGGTGATATCGTCCAAACTTAAAGAAGGTGAGGGCCACCTGGAATATTTTAATGTACAGGTGTATGCACATACAACTGTACAATAAAATATTCCAGGTCATCATAATCACATCTGGGTTCTCTATTACCTAACTGTCAAAACTCACAGGTGCGACTGAAGAGATATCAGGCGCAGGAGCAATGGTTTTATATGATTTCGGAGGGCCGTGATTGTGCAATACTGGCAACATCCTACAACTTCAGGCAGCTATTAAGAATTTCTCAGCTACTCCAAAATCAGTAAACCTCGAAAACTCTGTGTTGGCTCGACCGCTGCGTCAAATAATAACAAATATATTGGAAAGTAGAAGACAATGCTTGGTATATTATAGATGTAGAAATGTATAACAGCCTGAAGCTAGATCTCAGCAATACAAGCACAATTCACTGTTGCCCGAACTATCTATCATCTAGAAAAGATTCTCCCTCAAGGCAAAGGACATTAATATTACTTGCTTACTTGATAGGCATATCTGACGTAGTTGTAACAGAAATATATGGATAATTTATCATTTAACAATCTGGATGGAACACTATGGTAAGTACCTATAAATAATCTATAGTGCTCAATACTGGTTTTTATCGATTGTGTTTGCCAATGCCTGTGTAATTGCCAAATTTCACACTCTCAATTAGGTACTTGATTAATATTCTTAGTGGTAAAATTGAACTACATGTTATTTTTCATAATCCCTATTGCCATTATGACAAGGTGAATTGAAGCAACGAATCTGGGAAGACACTAAACATACAACTTTGTATACTAAAATGGTTTAAAACAATTGATGTAGATTATTAATAACACCTATATACTTATAGTAAATTCTAGACATAAGCATTGTAAATAAGAATCAGTTAATAAGGTCAACAAATATATTATTTTCTACATCTTCATGGTCATTTTAATCTACCGTAGATTAAAATGACCATGACGATGTAGAAAAACGATCATTTTATATTAAATCAATATTATTGGATTTTAATATAGGCAATGGTTTAAGTAGTCATTTCAATTCTGCCAATGTTAGGACTACTGTGAGGTCGAGTCTTTCATAGGGAAAAAATATCTTATGCATTAAACAGTCGTGGTAATCTATGTGATATTTCTGTAAAGTCTACGGAATCACAAACAGAATTGCATGGTGCGTTCTGCGTTGATATTTAAATGTATAGACTTCTAAATTTAATTTTAAAACGACTTATCCACCGACCTCATTAAATGTATCCAGGGAATATATCTAAACGTCTGGTCTGAATATTCGTAACTATGTTACTAACATTCAATTATCTATAACAAATTTAGGTCACTTTTTAAAAGAACTCTGTTTTGTATTAATATACAAATTCTATACTCCATCTTTTAAATGTTGCTTTATAGCCACATTTTAGGACACAGTTTTATTTATGTCGCCGCAAAACTAAAATCCACCTTGATCTGGATTATAATTTTATTATTTTGTTAATGTAATGCATGCTAATATGATACACGATACCTTAAATGTAATGTGGCAGTATGTAAAGAATATACATCTATTTTTTTTTGTCACAGCAGGCAATGTTTAGCCACGCTAGAGATAGTATAGTGCATAAGTGTGTGCGCAAACACGAGTGCACTCTCTGTTCCAAACATAGCCGAAGTTTCGGGGTTACTGTTGGTACAGTCGGCCAAGAAAGTGTACCAATAAAGTCTAACAGTTTGGACAAAATTTTCTGTGAGATCTAATTATACTGACTTTTCTAACTTGACACATGGTTCGACGTAAATATAATACATAATACAAAGAGCAATCAATGGTCACTGTCATAATATTATTGCAATAGGAAATTGACCTTGTTGTTTAGACCACATTATTGGCCAACTGTACTGTAGTACCATAACACTTGCACTTACTGATCGGTAAACGATTAGCGAGGTTAAGCAATGGTGGGTGCGGTCAGTCTATAGATGGGTGACCGCTTAGTGGTATTTTCATCTGAGCGTCTCTGTGTTTCGGAAGGCACGTAAAAAGTCGATTTCCGGTTGTTGCCAAATTGACAGCAGTCGTTAAGTAATGTCAGAGGCCTACGGGCGCACAGTGGTCGGAAAATGGAGCTCCATACTCATAGAATCTTAAAGTAAGGAATTCAAAAATAAAAATTTTTAATGTGTCTGGTATGCCTCTCTTGACGTAATATTAACATATGGATGGTATTAGTAGCTCTATGCATGAGAAAAAAAAGTTTGGTTTTTGTTGTATGGGAGAAAACACTTAAAGTACAGTTTTTTTTAAATGAATGGAACTGAAGAGCTGGTGCTCATACGAGCTATTGTACCATACACGGCGATCAAGATGACATACAATTCATGCACCTTTAGGTGCCGCTTTGCGCGTAGCAAATATTTGAAGTATTGAATTTTGGATATTTGATTTTTCAAATCAATGACGTGGTTAAATGAAGTGGCCGATCGATTTACTTATACTATTGTTAGTGTATAGCTTGCTAATGACCTTTGAAATAAAAAGGTATAAAATCCTTTATACCTTTTTATTTTACACAATTGCATTCCAAGAACTAAGTAACTCATTTGTTAATCACCGAGATTATGTTTGAGTTACAATTAGATACTAATGATATGAACATTAATGTTCATGTGTGGCTTGAACAACTCTTGACAACAGGTTGGCCACCACACGAAAAGAAGAAAAGAAGAAGAAGTACCATAAAATACATGAAATAACGCTGTCATCATCCTAAACTCTACAGAGAGGCGGGTCAAACAACGGAGTGATATCACTTTCAAAGAAAAGAAATCCAAAGAATCTTCGTGATAAGTGTAATCTTAACATTTAGTTTGTCCTAAATTTAGATAAACATTTTGTATGGTAGACCTAGAGTTCACTTTTCGCATACTCACCCATGTATCCAATAAAATAACTGATAGAATCGTAATACTTGACAATATCAGTCACCGAGGTCATCAGTATCGGCTTTTTCATGTTTTTCAATAGCAGCAACAAGGTAGCTTTGTTAGCCGGAATTTCCTTCAACGAGTTCAATAGAAACTCAATTATTACGATAACACTGTCCAAGTAGTCAACTCTCTGCGAAGCGAAAAGTCAAGGAAATGCTCGACTCATATAATATAGTTTTTCTATCTTTAAGCTAAGCCGAAAACGACACAATTAAAGAAAGTACATCATCATCTTAGCCGAAAGACGTCCCCTGCTGGACATATGCGTCCGCTAAGTACATCATCATCTTAGCCGAAAGACGTCCCCTGCTGGACATATGCGTCCGCTAAGTACATCATCATCTTAGCCGAAAGACGTCCCCTGCTGGACACATGCGTCCGCTAAGGTTTTCCACACAGACCGTACTTGGGTCGCATTCAACCGAAAAAATATCACGAAGTACTAAATTTATCTATTTAATAGTATGCACCTATTAAATAGATAAATTTAGTACTTCGTGATATTTTTTCGGTTGAAAGGGCTAACAGATACACTTTCAGGTGCATACTTTTTTTTTTTTTTTTTTTTTCCTCCCAGGGGTAAAACCGCCCTAGGGGGATTTTATTGCGACGTTATGCGCTCAATTCTGCTATTTGATACAGAAGTGCAAGGTGAGTACAATCACTTATGTACTCACCTTGCACTTCTGTATCAAAAAAAAAAAAAAAAAAGTATGCACCTGAAAGTGTATCTGTTAGCCCTTCTGACATAAGATAATGAATAGAGACTTATTTACAAAAGGACAACAGTTAAAGAAAATATATCATATGGTTTGTCTAGCCTGTAATTGTAACCATTCGTAAGTTTAATTGCATCCTAATACGCCTTATTATGATAACCAGTTGGCCATACTCCGTACTTCCTAAAGGGACCTAACTTTTGAATAAGACTCACAATACGTATTTTGTGTCCCACGATAAATTTTCCAAAGCTTTGAAATGAAACAATAACTACAGCCTATATGATGGCAAATGCCATCGCCGGCCTTAAAAATCATGTTTGATAAGGATACATATCCCTCGCTGCTTATAATAGTTAAATCTCGCAGCTCGCTTTGGACGCGGTCTAATTGTTCCATCGCTACCTTATCCTGGATTAAATACGCCAGCTTGCTGGCTATCTCCCAGTTACGCGTTATTGGACAGTTCTCCGTAAACTCGAGAGCTGAAAAGAAGCAATGCTTATAGTTAGAATAAAAGTACTAATAATATGCATAAGTATAAAATATATTATAATAAAAATCATGTGCATGACACTAAACATGTCGAATATCGAATATGGATGTTTCTATTATCATATTATATGCAAAATATTTGACGCTTTCTTGAATTTTATTCAAATTATAATACATAAAAAAGAAAATTGTGAGACCACTAAACGTCATTAAAGAGAGTCACGAGTTTATAGACAATAAACATGCAACAGTTACACCGAGCAGTTTTAGTTTTCACTACCATCGTAATTGTTTCACCGCCGCATCCTGATCGCGATTAGAAATCATGAATAATAAAATGCAGAAATTTTACGTAGTACTTAAATGTTATAAACATGTCAGATAGAACAATTGCTACCGTAAATTGCTACCGTAAATTGATACCGCGTGATAGGACTGATCGTGCGGAGTTATGCTGATGCTTGTCTGTGGCCGGACGAGCGCATGTTTTAAACCGATACGAATTAGTTTTACAACCATCTTCAAACGGTAAGCGAATCTGTAAGGGCCCTTCAATGTTAAGAGGAAACACTAAGAGCAATAGAAATGAATAAACAAAATTTTAACAAAAAAGAAAACCGAGTTCCAAAAAGAATATTCTAAAACTTAAAATGCACTAAAAGGTTAATAATTATTGCATATTCTTGTGAATAATTAAATTATTGTTATTAATGGAGTCGGTGTCAGCCAGGGTAGGTTTGTAACTAATTAAACATGAGATTTCTTACTATAATCATAACATAACATTGGCATGCACAATTACACACATAGACGCAGCACGCGGCGCGGGCGGCTGACACCGGCTCCAAAAATAACAATAATTTAATTATTCACAAGAATATGCAATTATTTATTAACTTTTTAGTGCATTTTAAGTTTTAGAATATTCCTTCATGAAGTCGGTTTTCTTTTTTGTTAAAATGTTGTTTATTTCTTGGTTTTTAGTGAACCTTGCCAAAAATGAGAACATCATCAATGTAGCCAAATACGCATTATTAAGGATAACTCGAAAACGAATGGTCAAATCTTGATAAAAATTAAATAGGACTACACGGCAAGCCCCAGCTTTCAAATAAAAAAGGAATCATCAAAATCCGTTCACCCAGTCGAAAGTTATGAGGTAACAAACATTAAAAAAAATACAGGCGAATTTTTCTTTTTTTTTATTTTGCTCGTCGTTGTCGGTTAAAAATAGGTATTTGTAAAATCTATTGCTGTCGCGCAGTGCCATGTAAACTATCATGAGCGCGATAGAGACAACTGCAGCTTGGACCGAAAATACCTGTTAAAAGTACACAATATCAAAGATTCGTAGTCCCCTGATTTCTCCAAAACTTGACCGTTTTAACTACTTTTTCCATAAAAATCTGGTCAGTTTTTGAGGTTTTTGAAGGCTCAGTCTCTTTTAATAATTAATTTATGAAAAAAAAGGAAAACATAGGGACGAGCCAATAGAGCCCATACATTTTTAGGAAAAATTATTGCTCTGCTGTCATTATTCAGGTAAGAAACAGGGGACTACGTTTATATGGAAAACGGCCCTTGTGTTTCCTCTTAAATATAGACAGATTGTAGATGTCAGGAAACAAGAAATAAATATTGTTATTTCTAGTTTTAATTATGAGTAGCTTTAGCTTACACAAATAGGATAATGAATGATGGATACACATTGTTCGGTACAATTGCTCATATGCAAGAGATTTTAACGTCAAGAAGCTAGTGTCAGTTAGTGATCGTTAAACATATTTTGGACCTAATCTACAGTGTATTAATATTTACCCGTATTATATATTTTAGGACATAATGTCTGAGACTAATCACGAATGGTGCTCATTCAATAGTCTGATTCTGTTTGAAACAATGAATAGTAATAAAACAATAGTCATTTGCAGGTCAAGTCGATAGTGTTGCACGAGAAATTATGATGGTTGATTAAAACGGTAAGTGGGTGAGGGAAAGCGTACTTTAATTTAATAAAAGGACAATCGTCCTATTTGTTTAGTGAACACTTTCATAAATACTGGGCCGATGTCTATTCAATGTCATCGTGACAAATATAGATGTTACTATAAACTACAATGCGGGCATCTAAAGTGTAATACGTAAACGTTGACTTTCTATAATATTTTGTTTGAAAAAATGTGAAGGACCGCTGGAGGAGAGATAGGAAGATACATAATGTATAATTTCTGCAATAGCAGAGGATTATGGGTAAAGGGTCTGTGCTCACCCATACCAAACACAGAAAACAAATAGCAGGAGATAGGAATCGACTAGTTTTTATAATAGTAAATACCTAGTATATAGACTACAGTATCGGCCGTACGTTTCCTAGTCTTCTTATAAGATATGTATAAATTGTAGACTAAAAGCAAAATAGTACCGCAAACACTTTGTAAAATGCATATTGTTTGTTTTAAATATGTAAATTGAAAATACCTACATATACCACACCAAAGATATAGGCAGAGCTCTATTACACATATATTTTACTCTATTTTGGTCTTACGTAAGTAGTAGTCGGCTAGTATTTTCACACAGCGCAGTATCAGACTCTGTTGCTATCTACTAAGAATTTGTTGCCAGAATAACCCAATGATAATACTTTGCCCGACCCAGAGATCGAACCCTGGGCCTCATGTACAGCAAACCAATCGTAATCACTACCGCTGCGCTACTGAGGTAGGATCAGCGAAATGTAAGTAAACTTGTGTTAATAACTATCGGTACTCTCCTATTGACCTACATACGTTATTTGGTCGAAGAGTAGGTACCACAAATAAATATTTTCACTACAGCCGGTGTGTCCTATTCTGTCAGTGTTTATTTCTGATGGCGTACAAATTAGTTGAAAACTGTCAGTTCTAACTTCTGTTTACGCCGGTACATACGAGTAAGTATCAGGCCATTTTTATTAGATTATCGAGTAGTACCGCGTATGTCTGGTGACGAATTATCGAGTGCTACAAACATCTTTTATATCGTCTCAAATGTAAACAAAATTAATAATATTTAGTGTACTAAGTCAACCCAATTACATATGCGATCGAATATGTATGATCAGATGGCTGTTTCTTGTCGATTAGACTGCATGAATGCCGATGTGGTCCGCTCGCCACACACCCGTAACAACAATTTACGGACGATACAATTTTTCCCTGTGGGATTCCAACCTGCATTACTAGGTGCACAGGTGGCGAGGTGAAGCCAGTTGATGGTCACTCGACATCACACCAAATTGATTGTAAAACTTTCTGATATTATTAAAGTACAACAAATAAAGACAGTAAGAACCACTTACGTATCACAATAGGATCCAATTCCTTCAAAATATTCCTTTTCAGTAATCCCTCTTTCGTATATACTTTTCCTTCGGGACCATGAATGCAGTTGTATGTTTCTGACGAAGAGATCGTTTCGGATATATTATTGTATTGATCTCGAGTAATCTGTTTGAAATCCTTCTCATATTTTGGTCTTCTGAAGAATTTTGAGTGTGAAGAACTCGTCGGTGTACTGCAAGGATCACGCTCCCTCTTTTTGATTACATCTGATTTAAAAATTTCTACGTTTTTATTCTTCTTCACATCACTTTTTCCGACTTCGTTACTTTTCATAGTATCGCGTGATACCTTGTCTCCTTCCATATTAATGCAGTACAAATCGAAAGTAAACACTATAAATATGCGCCTCCACAAAACAAAACTTATTTTCCTCTCTAATTATTGACATGTTACTCAAATATGACAATAGCCAGAGAAAATAATATAACGTTAAAGATTTATACAAAAAGTATGTAAGTACATATACAAACTCTTTGGATTCAACTTTGATCAATGCACTCACAAATTAACTAATATACGTTTTCTGTTTTAAAATAAAAATTACTAACAACTTGGATTACAAATGACTATACACAATTCTTGTTCACCCCTTCAGGTAAGCTAGAATGCTTAGAATGCTGGTTCAGGTCGGTAGTGCAATGGATGGGAGCCGATCCTGAAACCGCTCAGTCGCAGTCCTATGCCTTATCCGTTGGGCTACTGGATCTTCATTCATAATATTAAATTACTATTAGCTTTGCTGCCACAGTTTAACAGGTCTATCCCGCAGGAACATTGTACTGGGATAAAAAATCTATGTCACCCCCCTGTCTATGAATTATCTCTATAGGTACATAAAAATAAGGTCAGGGCGTTGTTCCCATAGATTTATACATACATTAGTATACTTATACGTATATTACGTAAAGAAGTAAAAAACGGACAAACTTAATTTGGAATTTATGATAAGCAAGAAAAGTAACTATATTACATACATATAAATATAACAAAGAACCACTAAATGTCTATGTAAATTCATAAAAATAAAGATTGCTATCAAAATATTAATTTTAAATAATAATAATATGCCTATTTTGATTTTCAAATATTAATATTTTTCTCTATTAAGTACTTTTTATAATTTCATTTTAGTACTGGTTGCATTTTCGCAATACATATATGATGTAAATATAAGTTAATCATAACTATTATATATATAGTAAAAATTTAAACGTAGAAGTTTACAATTAGCAGCGCCTTTAAAATGTATTCTAAAATGAAAAATTAAATGTATTTTAATTAAAATTAGCCTATAATATTACTATTGTTGAGTAGTAATTCTAAGTTTAATATACCTATTATGAAATTTTCCCGATAGTTATTCAAATAGAATTATGCAATTAATGTATTAGTATTTATACTACCTATATAGTAGCAGTCTTGTTGTTTAAACAGCGGTCGAAGCGGCGGCGGCCGCGCGGCGAGGCAAATCGGTCAGGTCCCCTGCGCCGGCGCCGGCACAACTTTGCGCGTCACCGAGTTTGTCCGACTGGAGGGACCAACGGAAAGACGGACAGACACATTCACTCAGTCGCACTTCCACGCTCGCGCACGACGGTCGTTCGTCCCGTTAACGCAATAACACAGTACCACCACACGATAATTCATTAGTTTTCCCCACGAGAAAACCAAGTGAAATAAAATAAACCGCATCAGTGGACGAGTTGTGAGTGGATTTGTCACTAGTGATTGTTTGACGCCCCATATACAAAACGGTAAGTGTTAACTATAAGTTTTTTCTAAATGCGGCCAATCGTTTGTTTTGTTGACATTGTTACGTAGATATGATAATGGAAATTTTGCTAATGGGAAATGTTATGTTAAGGCTGCACCTATAAATACAGTTTAAATATCAGTGGTATAATAAATATGAGGCAAATAAAAATAGTTTAAGAGTCTAGTTTATTTTTGTAGACAACGTATAAAATCGGTCGGAGATAAAAGTGAAACACAGGAGGAAAACGAGGCAATTAACGGACAAACAGGCTATAGATTAAGAGGAAACACAAGGGCCGTTTTTCATACAAACTTAGTCCCCTGTTTCTTCCCTGGATAATGCCAGTAGAACAATATTATTCCAAAACAGGTAAGGGCTCTATTGGCTTGTCCCTATGTTTTCCTTTTTTTCATAAATCAATTATTAGAAGAGACATGAGCCTTCAAAACCTCAAAAATTTACCAGATTTTCCACTGTGTTCAAACATCCAGAAAACAAATTTGACTAGATTATATAAAAAAAGGAAAACATATAGGAAAACAATAGGAACACGGCCAAAGTCTTTCTTTAATTTTTAATTAAAAAAGTAGTTAAATCGGTCAAGTTTTGGAGAAGGAATCAGGGAACTACGAAACTTTGATTTTGTGTACTTTTAATAGGTATTTTCGGTCCAACCTGCAGTTGTCTCTATCGCGCTCATGATACTGTAGATGGCAATGCGCGACAGCAATAGATTTTACAAATACCTATTTTTCAATTCTCTCGCCCTTAGTGTTTCCTCTTAACTGTACTCTGCAATTGTTGCAGTCTGAATGACAGGTGTATGAATAGGTTGATGTTGTGACGCAAGTCCCCAGCTCATTTCATATTACCAAATGAAGCAGACACCGTGACTGTTTTACCATCATTTGTTGTTTTGTACTGTCAATGTACTCAATGATCAACCTTTAGAATGCGTGCACTATAGTGTCATCAATACAGGTGCATATAAGCACTGTGTCATTACCATTAGTTGGAAAACGAATGGTCACTATATGCAACACCTGTCCGATGCAGACATACCTACCTAAGCGAGAGATAAATAATTAAAAAGTTATGTAAAGACGTCTGAACTATTGCATTTGTTATTGATAGTTAACCATTCTATAACAGAAGGTAAAAGCATTTTTTTTTGTATCGAGGTTAAGCATTTAGTTCTAATAAATTCGATTTAAAAGTTACGTGAATGTAAATTACTGTTATTAAACATAAGTGTTATTTACTCCATTTAATTAGGTTAATTTCTGTAAATTGGTGTAGTTTAACGTGTTGGTATAAACTTATGTTGCGGCCGCACGTAAGTATGATATAGGAATTAATATAAATCGATCAAGAAGTATGGACTGGGTTTGTTTTAACGCTAGCTAGAAACACGTTTCGTTATGTCAGTAAATTATGTATATGCAGCGTATGCAGTAGGTTATATACCTGCCTACCTACACAAGTAATACATTAGTGATGAAGGCCGCTATAGTTTGTTTAGACTTGAATGAAGTACTGTGATAATAGTAGGTAGGTAGATACCGGTTGTAAATAATACACCATGAAATTGTCACTGTGATAAAATAACGACAATGAGTCGCATCGCAATAAGATTGAATTATTGTTATAAAGTTATATTTTCTTCCGTTATTAGGTACTAGCTATTGCCCGCGGCTTCGCTCGCGTTAATTTAGAATTTGACAATCAACTCGGGTTGTACTCTACTTGTAATAATATAATTCAATCATGATTCGAAAGACACGTGGCACCATCTATTATCATAAGAATGTTATTGTTGTTTTCCTCAGGAACAGTAATTTTTTTCGGGATGAAAGGTAGCCTATGTCCGTTTCTGTATATCTGACAACGTATATGCAAAATTTCAGGATGATCGGTTCAGTGGTTTAGGCATGAAAAGGTAACAAACAAACAAACTCATTTTCGCTTTTATAATATTAGTTAGGATAGGATTAGGATTACGATACCTTTCATATTTTATGCGTGAGAAATGTAACGCAAATCGCTAGTTTGCGTAAACGTTAGAAACTTGTATCGGCTGAGGCAGTGTGCTATTTCTAAAATAGCTCAATAAATCGACTGTTACTTAATTTAGTCCAAACTTGACGTTTCTAGTGTTGCTCAATGCGCTATTATCGTTCGTACACCTGATAATAAGCCAGAACACCGTAACAAGACATAACATAATTATATTAGGTAGGTATAATAATATCAGCCCTGTATTAAACTGTCCCACTGCCGGGCACGGCTTCTTCTCAGTGTGAAAATGGTTAGGCCATAGTCCACCACCCTGGCTTAGGCCATAGTCCACCATGCTGGTATACAGTTTTAGTGATGAGAACCCCTAGGATGATCTATGTACAGTGACTGTCTTCGCAAACATGCACAAAACGCTACCCAAAACATTTTTATGTGTGCCGAGCAGTATTCAAATCTACTACACTCATGCAGTACTAATATGTATAACTGCTTCAACCGTAATATAGTATAACAGATTAGGTAATTTAATCTGTCAAGTCTAGACATAATTAAAAATGTATTGTGTCTGACCACCAGCGTGCCGATACCGCTGTGACTCGATAATTTAATTCGAATGAATTATACCGGATAGTTTTGTTATGATATGAAGCTTTGCGATGTTATTTTGGACACCCAGAAAACTTACTATCGTACTTAATATTCATCGTGTTATTCAAACCACTCACTAAGTAATGCACTCCTAATATCCTCATATCAGGATATGATCTAGTAAGTAATAAATTGATACGTCATGTCAGGACGTATCAATTTTATTACTTACTAGCTGTTACCTGCGACTTCGTCCGCGTAGATTTTAAAAAGTGTTGGTCTCCGCGGAACCCAATTTTTTTTCTAAAATCGAAGTAGCCTATGTTACTCCTTATAACATCAGCTATCTGCCAGTAAAAGTCCCGTCAAAATCGGTTCAGCCGTTTCATGTTCATGGAGATTAGCCGGCACAAACAGACAGACAGACAAAAATTTTAAATTTAGATGTTTTCTTATAGGCACCTTATATACTGTCATATGCATTAGATAAAAAGCTGTTATTTTGACATTAGAAACAGACACTTCAATTTTATTTATTTGTATAGATAGATATAATTTTAGAAATAGAATCATACTTCTATTCAGGTAATCCTCAATTAATTTAATGCAGTATAGTGGTCGCCTCTCTGTCCTTGATATATGTGTATAATTATTATCAAGGCTGACGATTTGCCCATCGCATGCAACGTATAAGAACTTTAATAAATGCTAATGTAAATGGCACAGTATTTATGAGATTACAAAAAACGAAAACGTTCACAGCACCATATATCATCATTGTTTATATCGTACAGAAGATTTGCCACAGCCTTAATTATTTCTGCGTTATGCATTATATTATTACCTCTATATAAACTAGTTATAATAGTTTAGATTAAAAAATTGCATGATGTAGGTACCTTTTATAGTACCGATAGCTTAATGAGAGACTGTTGGACTTTTACGTAGAGGTCTCGAGATTGATTCCAAGGCACCCTCTTTGACTTTTGGAAGTAATATGTGTGTTAAATAGTTAACTATCGCTCAATTCGATTCGACGACTCGATGGCGTAGTAGTTAATGTAACCGACTGCCACGCCTGAGGTCGCGGGTTCGATTCCTGCACAAGTCAAACATTTGTGTGCATGAACATGGATGTTTGTCTTGGTCTGGGTGTTTCTATGTATAATATGTATGTATATCCATTGTATAGTATCCATAGTACAAGTTCTGCTTAGTTTGGGCTAGATGGTGTTGTATGTATGTGATAGAATATAGAATATATATATAAATTTGACGATAAAGGAAGATATCACAAGGAAACCTGTGTGTATATCTGAGAGTTCTTTATAAAAGTGCTTGAAGATAATGTAAAGTCTGCCAACCCGCACTGGGCCAGCGTGGTAGTGTATGACCTATCCCTTCTTACGTTAATAAAAGCCCGCGCCCAGCAGTGGCATAGCTTATGTACAAGGCTGCAATAATTAGGAACCATACTGGGTTCTAATTACAATATTGAAACTAATTACCTACTTATTAGTCCTATAACTAGACTTCGCTGGGATACACTGAGCAGCGAAATGCAGCGAACCGTACTACAACGATACTTCAACAGTGTAAGCTACTGTTTAAAACATAAAAAATGTATGCAATAATAATAATCATACCTTAATATATCACGTACGTTGTTGGGGCCAAGTGTCAGAGATTTAGGGCAAAATGAAGGTCACTGGACCACAATGAAATAATAAATAATTATACTTTATAAACCGGACCTATAGCTATTCTGCTGCTTTTAGTAGGCTGTTAAGAAGCAAATAAACATAACATATTGTCATGGGGCTGGATCAAAAAGTAATTAAAACTAAGTTAGAACTTTTACCGCAGTGGTTTCAGAGTAGTGATGCAAGAAACTCAATCGTTTAAGTCTGTTAAAAAATCAAAATCAGTTTATCCGATCGGGAACTACGATGCCGCAGACAGACACACATACACACACACAGACACGTCAAACTTATAACACTGTCGTTTTTGCGTCGGGGGTTAAAAAGAGTAGACTTGTTTTAGAAGACTCACGACTAGACTAATATTTTTAGCCCTTAAGTCTTGGAGTCAAAAGATTAAAACTGAAGTTTAAATTGAGTCGCAGTCCTTTAATCTCAGGTCTATAAAGACTAAATCGTAATAATTTAAAAGGCTTATATAATTAAAAGCCTTATAAGACTAAAAATACTTGAGCCTTAACGCTTCGGGAGTCTTGTGAAGTTTTCCTCACAGATGAACATTATGAAACTAACTAAATGAATAGGTAATACAACTTTGTAATTCCTAGTGGTGAAGAAAAGTGTATTGTGTTATTGTGTGTGTAAAGTGGTTTAAAAGTACGAATAAACGCTATTATTTTAAGCACCGTATTATTGATACTTAGTCATTTATATCACATAATTTTACTTATTTCATTGTTTTTACTGCTTTATTTAGTATCATGTTATTAAAGAACGAACGATATTTATTAATAAAAATATAGATTTATTTTTAGCTTTGTTTACATCCATAGTGATCGGATTCATTGATGATTTTTAAATATAGTAAATAACTTTCTAGGAATGCTACCATCGATTAACCTTAAAGCTTGAGCTGTATTGAATATAATATATATCAAGCACGATTAAGGCGCGAGTCTTTTTAAAATCAGCTCGAGTTGTTTTAGTCTTTTAGTCCTTTAGTATAACGACTGAGTCTTATTACTAAAGACTGGAAACTCTAGCCTTCTTTTCAGACCTAAGTCGTTTAAACTGATGTCGAGTCTTTTTTAAAGCCCTTAAACGACTGAGTTTCTAGCATCACTATTTCAGAGTCACGTTGTTACCGCCGTGCGCTAATTGATATGTGTATGTTCCCTACAGGGAATAGTAGTGTGATCTGTATTAGTCTTGTGCTCTTTGTCTTGTGTCTATGTCTTTGAAGCACTACAATTATCCTGCGTACGTTGATGTTTTTTATAGATAAAATATTAGCATTTTAGCCATCTAAAACTATTTTAGGAACCATACAAAAAACCTCAAGGTCGCATAAAATGGAACGACATTTTTAACTATAAAATCAATTTTAATATTATCTGTTACTAAAATCATTAAGTGCAAAGACATTAAAAGTATTACTTGTGATTAAGTGCATATCAATACAAACGATCAAACGTTGCATATGCGTTCACACTAATATCAATGAACTAACGAAACCAATAATATAAATGCAATATACAAACAAATGACAAGAAGCCGATTGCTAAACATACCTATATAATATTAATGCAATTTACTTTTATTCATCAGGCTATTTCAACGTATCTGGAGCAAGAAAAACAAGATGGATGTCAAATACAGGCTAAAGAAAATTGCGTGTTAGCCACACCATGTTTTTATGATAGAAATAAGGAGGTTTTGATACTAAAGACATTGAAGAATAGCCTTAATGACTGTCGTGGCTTTAATGATAGTAGTTCATGACGCTAAAGGTTTTGCAATCTTCTATTCGTTTAATAATGATACCGACATTATAACATTCAATTATGACAGGTATTTCTTTCGTATATCGATTGCTTCAAGACGTACGTGTGATATGCGCGGCAAATTGAATACGGACTGCGGTGACGCGATGACATGACGGTTCAAATATGTTACTGCTATAGTTGTATTATATTGTATTGAATGTTTTACTGCGCAAAATGGTGTAGTATTGCCGTAAATACATACATACATATATAGAGTCACGCCTGTTTCCCAGAGGGGTAGGCAGAGACTACGGATTTCTATTTGCTACGATCCTGACACACTTCTTTGGCTTCATTCACTTTCATTATATAAATATTGCTATGTAGTGAAAACTAATTGTGTGTACAGCTATATGGATATAGCAAGTAAGGTATTTTGATATACTGCAAAAGTTAGGAAGTATTTCCATCAGCTGATGGAAATACATCCCATCTGATCGTTTGTGGACGCTTGCAACTTCAAATCACCACGTGCGGTTTGATGCCAGTTCATAATAAAAGACCATTAGGGTTTTTGCATACAAAAAGCAGCGATAGCTGTGATAGTTCTCTGTTTTGACACTGGGTCAACAATTTTCTTTAATATATGTATATACTACTGTAATGTTCCTCTGCTTGCGATTTATTCCGCCAGTCTGTTTCAGAGTAGTTTGCTTAAATATCTTAATCCACAAGATAGAGGAAGCTAAAATTCGCACTGTGATAATTATCTAATGATGTGGCTTTAATGGGACTGGCTGATTAAAATCCAACCTGTCCCGTATAAAAAACCAATGCATCGGCATAATTAAGTTGTTACGCAATATGTCCGCTGACATGCGTAAGTGCAAAGGTAGACCTAAAAATGATTGCAGGATGATATGGGCGCGCAACACCGTCTGTTTATAATATAATATAATAATATCTTTATTGCCTCTGATAAATACAAATGTGTTACACATTACAATTTTGATTTGCTAGAACATTGTTGTTGTATTTTATTTAAACATACTGATACTGGTCCTCCAAACTAGGCGATTGCCTGTATTTTGGGGATCAGTGTTCAACCCTAACAAATATGCAGTTCATTACAAAACATGTTTTACTTTGCATAATACATTTGATGCAAAGTAAAACATGTTTTGTATTAAACTGCATATTTTTGTTTATGTTTTAATATCGCATGCCAGAACGAGACAGAGCTATACACCCTTCAGCACGCTATCTCGTTCGCACATACATAGTTTAGTTATAGTGGAAACAGTAGTGATGCGAGAAATCGCATTTGAATGATTTTCGACACAATACGATACCTACATGCTTACCAAGGTATTTTTAAAGTGATTAGTTATTTGTTTTAAAAATGACTAGTATCTATTCGGCTAAACTCGAATGTTTGTTTTAAGCGTGGGCATCAGTAGTGTAATGGGTAGTATTCAACCCTACAATCTCTTGATCGCAGGTCCAAAGGTTTATCCTGGACTACCACCGTTAAAATGTTAAAAATACACTTTCATGCATAGTGTTGTCAATATGAATTCTTTTATGAATTGACTGCACGGATGGGTAGTCTTTCAATTGGTCGCCTCGGATCGCCACTGCCGCCGGCGCCGCGCCAAGTGTTGAGGGTACGATTCCCACACGGGACAAAAATTTGTGTGATCCATATATAGCTGTTCCCAGTCTAGGAATTCTTTGTGTCTGTTGTTTGGATGTTTGCAAAGTTCCCTGCGACATAGAAATAATTCCTAGTTTTGCCTTTAAAAAAGAAAATAACATCGAATGCAATTATACGCATCACTAGGAAACAGTAGTACGGCGGACGTCAAGGAAACCTTAGTGCAACAAAAAGAAAAATAAAGAAATGTATTTAGAGAACTGCTGACTTACAAATGTGGCCGGTATTCTTACATTAAACTACGTTGAGAAGCCTGTAAAGTTCAAACAACTGGTCTTACTTTAAAGTGGCGATGACCTAAGGCCTAGGCGATCGGCACTAGTGCTTATGTTAAAGACAAACCTACAACAATTCAATAATTATTTTATAGTAAAAACGGAACATCAAATATAACTTTTAAAATTAATTTTACTTATACCAAGATTTTAGAAAGGAAAAGATGGTGTCATGACACGGGTATCCTAACACAGGTTATCATTTTATACAGAAAAGGATATAAGTATTTATTGTGATATAGCAATATTTTTTTTTACTATCAGGCTTTCGGGTTAAGAATGGTGCATAAATTAACAGCATTATAAGGTCTCAGATTAGATCCTTAGGCTGACAAAAGCGTTATTGAGTGTTGTCCTTAGTTATAATCTTAGTGACAGAATGAAAGCAAGATTTATGTCCTATAGCATAGCATTAGTTTAAGAATCGCAGGGCTGAGTTAAAGATACACGTAAGCAACGTATAAGTAAACATGTAATATCATAATAATTATGTGTTTTCCTCACATTTTCAAAGGTTTATTCCGCATTCGCCCCTCACCTTTCGTCCCGAATGTAAAAATTCACATTCGCCCCAAAAATTGTTCCTCATATGCCCCGAAATTAAAATAAATATTAATTTCTTAATGTAATTAATTTTTCGTTCCAAAATTTTGTTCCTTTTCTGCCCCTGTTTTTTCTGTGTAGAATTTTTGTTGTAACGTCTGCCGAAAAATATTTACGCTACCTCGTTGTTCTCGCGGCAAAACGCGGGCTTATGATTGCATGACATCACGGGCCCGACAACAATAGGATTTTATATATTTTTAACTATCTTTTGGTAACATATATGCACAAAAATGTAGGACGAAAAAGGAATAATTAAAAAAGAGGGGCGAATGAGGAATATTTTGGAATGTGGGACGTAATGTAGGGGCGAATGCGGAACAAATCTTGTCAACCTTAGGGCGAACACTTGTACCTATTAGTAATTATTTTTAGTACCTATACAAGATAACGCACTCATATTTAACAGGCTTTTTAGTTATTTAATAAAACGCAGTATAAATATAACATTTTATATTTCCTAAACAGTTAACATGTGTATTTTGCAAGATCATGCAATTTCGATTACAATGTCGTATTAATTATCGCCTCTTTCTCGACACGTTTCGTCACCATTTAATATGTTGGCTCAATAATATAATTTGTATAATAAATACCGCTTATTCTCGTTTATTTTCGTAAATCAAATTAAATATGGATATAGGTATTAATTTGTTTACTTTTTGTAAGTACTTAAGAAGTTTAGAAATAAATATTGTTGATAGATGATGCGACCTGCCAGGCATGATCACCATTTTGTCTTGGAGTAATCTCCACTCAGCGATTGGCTCGTTAGCGCTTACATGGAACCCAAATATTAACTAGCAAAATATAGATCAAATAGTCGTCTGTCTTTCCTTCAAGTATATAAAACTCACAATATGTTTGCTCGAAATACCCAACTACCAAATATTAGTAAACATAAAATAAGGTATACTACTTTTTAATATTCAGTCACGAAAATTGAAGTCAATGCCGTTCAGCCGGCTTTACATGCAACCGAAAGAGCTTATAAGCATAATAATAGGCACAGGAGACCTTTAAACGGACCGCGATCCGAAACAATCACGTGGCGACCAGCAGTTGCTTACTTGGACCAGTTCACTTCTTATGGATAATACATTAAACATCTTGCCTCTCCCCACTTTCCTTTTGTAATTACTTCCAGTTGGTTTTAAAGATGTACCCGGTCTTTTTTGTATTTATAACACTAGTTTGTATTTAAAAGAAATGTTGCCGCGTCTTAAAAATCATTCCTAGTGCAGGAGTGCATTAGAAATAATTCCTATGTCGCGGGAAATCTACAAACATTGAAGGAACGGACACAAATAACATGCAGACTCGGAACAACGTAGATTACACATTTTTTTGTCCCGTAATCGTCTCCAGAACTCCCAACGTGGCGGCTTTGCTGAGGCGACAACTTAAAACACTAGGTACGTCATCCGGGCGCAGTCAACTTTTATCTGTCATTTAATGAGTCTTATAATTGGTTCAATGGTGTTAGTTTGCGTGTGTGTATCTTTAGTTCCTCTGTCGGGCAATATGTTTTGCTGTTAGAAAATTGCATATAATATGCACGGCGACTGAAAATGTATCCGTCATATGACAATAGAGTCGTTTACTATAAAGTAGAATCTAGAAACATAGTTAGTGATATGTAGCTGTAGTACTTCTCTGCTTAACCCTCTGGGATAGTGGGTGAAGCTGTGTGTGTTATGTTAGCAGGTAAAGAAACTATGTTTACTAACACGCTAAGAAATGCCCGAACCTAGATAGGTTCGGGCATTTCTTAGCGTGTTAGTAAACATTGTTTAGCGTGTTAGTAAACTAGATAGTTACTAGAAGTAAGTACGCACTATGCCCACTTTTCACACTTGATCTTTTATTAATACGCTTCTAGCCTCCTTTTTTAATAATCTGCAAATAACTGACCCAAATATGATTGCAAGTGATAATCCTTGTTGCAAGTCGTGTTCAAAATGAGGTTTTCAAATAAATTGAATAATGGCATGTTCGTACACACAGAGTAGAGAGTATCCCGTTAATATATTATATATTTACTCGTTCCCAATAGAACTGGGCCACGATATATTGTAAATGTTTAAACATACGTCAACCCCTAGCTCATGTGTGTGACGGTTCATACATACCTATATCACGATGTGGTTTAAGATATACAGATTCCCCAACTTCGTTGATCATGTAGCGTAAGTCTATGCTTGTATTTGCGTGCGATCGATCGGGTTCGATTTGATAGTAAATTGTTAGTAGCAGTACTGGGTCCCTTGTATGTGCTTGGTAGGCGATGTTATGATTGCCTTCTATAGTGTGTGATTTAAAAAACAACGGGCGAAATATGGCTATTATTAAACTTCTGCAAATATTTTCATGTATAGTATATACAAGTAAGTGAGTATATACTCGTATGTATATGTTCCAATTCCCCATTGGATGTCCAAATCTTTGCTCGCACTCACTATCTTATAGCACTTGGATTTGCTTAAAGTTCTTGAAACCAAAACTATGACGTAGACACAGTTTTGGTATAAAGACGTAATAGAGCAGAATTCTTTGGGACTTTGATACCTCAAATGAACTGACATAGGTCTAATCTTACCTTAACATCTAGCAGATCGACAGCTTAAAAGTTATATGAAGACTCTGTATGGTAGGATGTCAACAGGACGTAATAACTATACCATTTCACATCAGACAGTATGAAAGGGAAGTTGTGTCTGTCTGCATTACTACCATCTCTTAAATCACTGTTATTGCATACGCAAGATCGAGACAGTACGATACTTTGCATGTAATACTTTAACCTGTCGTCTGCGGAAACCTCAGTAGATATAAAAATGTTTTAAGAAGATATGCGTTACAAAATACGAAGAGCTTAACACGGTGGTACGGCCCCTAGAGACCGCCGAACAACGTAACTACCAATCTTGGTTACGTTTACACCAGACCACAAAGTCAATATACTTTTTTATGCAAGCCATAATAATATCAACAAAATGTTTAAAAATATATCGAAAAACACTGGTATCGTTACACAATACACTCGACAATCTTGTATTACGCGAGGTTGAACCCGGCCTTACGTTTTCTAAGTGCTTCGTTGGAACGCCGCCAGTACGATTGTTTTTGTTACGTAAACAGTAATAACCTAAGTATCTAACACACGTTTACTAACAATCTTACAAACTACATAGTTTCTACTTATTGCGGTTTTAATTATCTAATGTTATGGCACAAAAAATCTGCTGTACAATGTTACGATTCGATCGCCTAGTATCTTTGATTGTTCAGCTTCGAGTCAATAATTGTTTTATAAGTATAGTAAGGAGATATATAATTATATGATTGTAAAAAAGTTTTTTAAGTAAATAGTACGGAGGACATATACATATAATACCTATTCCTGAACAGGATCTGGAGATATAGGTATACGTATTGTATAATATGTAATATCACCATTATAGAAGGCAGTGTAGTCTATTCTACTTTGTCATATTTTATGACAGTCCTACTTTATTACAAATACTAGCTTTTGCCCGCGGCTTCGCACGCGTTAATTTAGAATTTGACAATCAATTCGGGTTGTACTCTGCTTGTAATAATATAATTCAATCATGATTCGAAAGACACGTGGCGCCATCTATTATCATAAAAACGATATTGTTGTTTTCCTCGGAAACAGTAATTTATTCGGAATGAAAAGTAGCCTATGTCCCTTTCTGTACACTTGACAACGTATATGCAAAATTTCAGAATGATCGGTTCAGTGGTTTAGGCATGAAAGGTAACAAACAAACAAACTCATTTTCGCTTTTATAATATTAGTTAGGATTCAACTTTCTGGCGATGTTTGGATGTTAATATTCAATCATATGTAAGTCGTTGGTTAGATGAAACGTGGCACACGAATATACCATGTTGTGAAATAATAAGATACTTTCCCGGTGCGTGTTTTCGTGAGATTCAGGCGGGTGAAGCCGCGGGCAAAAACTCGTCCGTTATACATTTATACTTGGTCATTATCATACGCCGAACTATAGATATAAGTTTGAAATATAGATTTTATAAATGGAATTTTCTTCTATATCTATACAAATAAATAAAATTGAAGTGTCTGTTTGTAATGTCAAAATAACAGCTTTTTATCTAATGCATATGAAAGTATATAACGTACCTATAAGAAAACATATATTTTTAAATTTTTTGTCTCTCTGTCTGTCTGTCCGTCTCTCTGTTTGTTCCGTCTAATCTCCGAAACGGCTGAACCAATTTTGATGGGATTTTCACTGGCAGATAGCTGATGTTATAAGGAGTAACTTAGGCTACTTTAATTTTAGAAAAAAAATAGGGTTCCGCGGAATCAAACATTTTTAGTTAAAATCTACGCGGGCAAAATCGCAGGTAACAGCTAGTTACAAATAAAATTAAATAACATTAGATAGGCAACTGCAGTAGTGAAATAGAATCTTCCAAATAGTGGCATTTTAGGATACCCATGACAAATAGTATCCTTTTCTAATTGGCATAGGACAAGGCAGTATTTTACTGTATATACTAATTAGAAATCAAACTTCCATTAACCTTTAAAATATAATATTACTGAGAGCAAGTCCAAACTCATAGTAAATGTAACGTGGTGTATGTTTTTATGTGATGGTTATACTGAACCAGATTCATGATCCATATTTCATACTTATCTTGTACATTACAATTCATATTCACTAAACATGGTTATAAAGCGTTGTATATTTTTATACAAGTGACATTGGACTGACCTTAACAAAACCTTCAGGGCCACTTCGAAGGCACGTACAAAAAATGTCTGCTTTACAACTGACTAGAACCGGGAAATAATTGAAATAATAGTCTAGATATTTATATCAACAATAACATGCTATTAGAATTGTATTTACCTGTTGATAATAAAAGTTATTACCATAATAAAAGATGCAGGCGAAGAAAATTTACGGTGATTTCTACACAAGGGCGTCGTGATGTCTACGGTAGTATACTATATTATGTAACTAAATGTTTATTTAAAAGTTGTGCGGTTTGGTAATCATCGTATTAATATACATATATCTACTGCTTTTATGGCCGCGAGTAGTATATGTAATACCGTTTTTGATAAACATTTTAAGGTACTTAAACTGAAAAAGTATGTTAGTTATCATATAAATATAAATAGGACTGCACACATAACCCAGTAATTTAAGAGCACGCTTCGCCAATGCTGCGATAGTGCGTGTTAAGTATTTGTATAGTCAACCGCGACATAGTTATAAAACATAGTGTGACAGCAGATATTTAAAAAAGTATATTTAAAAAGTAGCTCATCTTAATAGCTTTATCACAGTACCTTCGGTTTATACATTCCAAATACATACTACTATGTCTCAACTTCGTATCACTATTAAGAACTCTTATAGCACGCCAAGGCGTTACCACAGGTTACTATGACACTTTTAAATAATCTTAGGTAAGCAATAACTACTCTTATTACCTACTATATAAGGTTTATATTCAAATGTATCGACAACGGACTATTATGCATTTTCGCTGCGTCTCTGCTATAACCATACAAACTAAATATCGCGTTGTGGACAAATGTATTCGAGTATCATTCGAATACAATTGCTCTTATTATTCGAATGCAGCTTATTAGAAGTGTCCATGATAGTGTCAGCATGTCATAAGGTTCGTAATATCGACTATCGAGCTCGTCTAGAGTTGGTAGAGTACAAAAGAGTTGCAGTCGTTGTAGTTAGCAAACCGAGAAAGTATAGTGAGATCCATTAATCAATCATAATTGGCACGTACTTATATGTTTTGGTGATAAATCAGTGTGTCAGTTTGTATTGAAATGCTTGTTAGGAAGGTCATTCATTTTTATTTATCAAATTAGAAGTTTGATTTATAGAGCTAGAGAACTTAAAGACTTCATAAAAATTATACATAATTATATGGAGTGGATCTTCTCAAATAATTGTTCGGTTTGGCTCTTAGTTTGCTTAATTAAGTTGATATTTATCAGTACCAGATATAAGAATACATTAGAATACTTGAGGGATCATGTCATATTAAGTGGCATACATGTTTATGACAACTTAGACGGATGGATTCAGGCAGTCACTGAGGGTATTTTAACTAAGTATTTTATCATTTCATAGAATTAAAACGTTATTCGTGCCTTATTAGTCGAGCTAAGACCTCAACGTTACAGTCGTATCTGCATATATCTTTCGGCAATTACTATTACAGAATATTTATTTTAATATGACCTTAGGTATGAACGCCTGCACCGAGACACATTGTTTTTATAATTTTGTCAAAATATTCTTAAGATATCAGATAAAAATAGAATTAGAAGGGTTTAACCATAACAATGGCACAAATTAAGTATAATTAGATATTCAAGTAAATACAAGGTGTCCAAAAGGACACATGCATACTTGTAGATGTCTGGGACGAAGTGTTTACGGGTCAAGTCGACTTTTAGCACTGCTGTATGCACGTGTGCGTTGTAGCCGTCCATCTATTTCTATGTAATCTATGACAAGAGTCGTATTAGTCCTCGAGGCTGCACTTAGTTTTCAAATATCAGACGAGATAAGTGACAGTCAAGATTGACGTTATTTTTAGATTATAGTGATAAAGTCTTAAGAATATCGCGATCTGTCATGATAACGCCGGCACAGTGTTGACAGTGTTTCAGTGTGGACTGAGGACGAATGTGTACACTTTGTGATCAATTTCATGATAAATATTTGGTGTTTGGAATAATTGTTGGTTGGCAATAATGGCCAATTTGCTGAAAAGGTATTTTGTTTAAGTTTCTTTCTTATGATTTATGTTTAAGAATGTACCTATGTGTAAAAATGTTTGTCTTTGCATAATTTTAACAATATTCTCGTATTGTGTTATTTATATTTTAATACATCCATAGTCCTGCACCTACATTCCTGAAAAGCAGGCAAAGGTGTATTACACAAATATTTCATCAACTATATTTTAGCAAGTCTATTGCTAATACCCAGCACATTTAATGACACCGTGCTGCTGAGAATATTTTGTCAGTAAAACCCAAATACACTGATCGACTGAGAATTCAATCCGCAAGTTGTCGGCCTCGATGGCGTAGTGGTTAGTGTAACCGACTGCCACGCCTGAGGTCGCGGGTTCGATTCCCGCACAAGTCAAACATTTGTGTGCATGGGCATGGATGTTTGTCTTGGTCTGGGTGTTTCTATGTATAATATGTATGTATTTCCAAAAGAAAGTATATATGTATGTTTATCCATTGTCTAGTACCCATAGTACAAGCTCTGCTTAATTTGGGCTAGATGGTGTTGTGTGTATGTGGTAAAATATTATTATTATTAAATGCACAGCAGTCGCCTTTACGACTTCTGCGCCATCGGCAGTTGTATTGTGTTTCATTATCTATATGTATTGTAATATTTATATATTATTGAATTTATATTGGCTTTGTTAATTTTGATAGTGTATATTTCTATGCTGTTTAATCTCTACATTATTCTAAAATTGACTGGTAGGGCATGCCTTGTACTTTGTGCAAAAAGATTGAAATTCATTAAATAAGTATTTTCGTATTGAAAATACTTATTTACTTATTAATTTCAATCTTTATATATTATCATAATTATACTATATTACGTTTTTTTTGCTTGATGGAGTTTTTGCATTACTATTACAACTAATTACAAGTTGTCGAAAGAGTCAAGCGTGACCTTATCTAATAAATGAATAATTTAACATTTAAGTAGAGTCTCGTACATTAATTTCGAGCTTACAATATAAAAGATGTATATATAAATAATTCGATAACCTCGTCCAAAGTTGTTCTGAACAATGTTTTATTGATTTTGAGAACTGGTTTAAGGCGTCTGGTGCAAAATGCATTCGTTTCACCTTGTTTCAATAATATTTGTATAAATTGCATCACCTCTCAATTTGTAAGTAAAACGAATTGTATATTCAACTCTATATCCGTGTTCTATTTAAAAAAATATATTATTACTCCAAACTAAAACATAAAAGTAAGGCACAACTTAAATGTGGCGACAATTTTATTTATCACACAAATAATAATAAAAAGACACTTCATTGCCTACTACAATGCTTTGCATGAAAACAAAGACAGTACGGAAGGACATTATAACTTTTATAAGACTGCACGAATAATAATAATTATTATTATTTATTTATTGATTAACAAGACACAATGGCGGTATGGCATAGTGATTTAAATGGTTACCTGGCCTCTTCCACTGCCAATTGCTCTGGGTTCGAATGCCACACTGGATAGAAATTTATGTGATTCACGAGTAGATTTACAAACATACCTACTCCGTACGTACGTACGTTGTGTGTTTGTAAGTCCCTGAATTTGTCATCAAAGCATTTAGTAGAGGCCAATGCGACATGAGATCCGATTCACCGCCTACCGCGGCGGTGCGCGGTGCCGCGTGATAATCGCCTTAAGGCTCCCGCGATCCAAGTATAATTCCAAGCGCAGGAGCTGTCTTCGTAAACATATTGTTTATTTAGTATATTGTAAAAAATGTATACCTCATAAAAATGTGTGCCATCGATGAGATCGCATATGCTTGACTATGACGGCATTAGGTATTATGCGGGTAATCAGAATATAATATCTATACTCAAAGCATACTTGGACAACGTATACAACATATTGTATGACAATGTGTAGTCATCAGAAGTCACATAAGATGGATCACCAAGTGACTCTGTGCTACCTAGATGACTTAAAATATCTTTATTGAAGCTACATAGTTGTACTTTAAAACATTCCCCGTCGCTCTTTATTTCGTCTTACGATTTACTCGGCCGAATGGGACGACCGAAGTAGCAAAATCAAAAATATATAATTTCTCTATCGTCAACTTGTTCCACGACATTTATCATGTCAATCGAGTAGACAGGAAGAGCTGAAGAACGATATTCAAAGTAAAACCCAGCAAAAAAGGAACAAGAATATGGTAACAAAAAGGTATCATTAACACTACGAGTATGTCCCTTATATTCAACTGCATCTTATGTACTATTTAACTTTCAATCAATTGAATACAATTAAACCGACTTACATATTATAAATTACTAGACTCTGTCCGCGGCATCGCTCGCGTTAATGTAGATTTATGTTAAGAAAGATTTGTACTAGCCTATATATTATTTTGATGTATAAACAATAATACTGTAAAGTTTCATCAAAATCCGTTCAGTAGTTTTTGCGTGAAAGAGTACCTAACAAACAGCCATCCATCCATCCTCACAATCTTTTATATTTATAATATTAGTAGGATTTAAAGGTATTCTAAAACATAAAAACATATAAATAAAATTGCAAACAATGATCAAATAAGCCATACGGCACGAGATGTCACCTAAGTCTCCATATCTCCGAATCGATCAGAGATAATAACATATCAACTGAGTAAACTAAGATAAGTACCAACGTTTCTGTTCACCAGTCATATTCACGCACGAAACTACTTTCCTTATTATGAAGACGCATTCACACTGAGCTGTACAATTAATAATATAATGTGGTATCAAAAGTAACCTCAGGTATTTTTACGCCGTCCGTGGACTAATAGTCCGCGTACGGCGCAGTAATTTAATTGGTCATGTAGACAATATCAAGGCTCTGAATGTTGGAAGTCCGATGCATAATGTTGAGTGAATCCAGTTATTTAGTCTTTAGTAATATTTAGCGTTCACCCGAGGTTCTAACAACAAATAACTATTGCGTTCAAGGCATTTTTACGTGATTAAATAATGGCCTATCCATAAAGCAATCCCAAAGAAAGACACAATTATCCGTTGCTGCTTGAAAGAAGGATAGCAGACATTTCGCATTTGCTTCCTTGCTTAGGGTGAAAGTGAGCACGATATTAGATGGAGTATCCTTCCTTAAAAATATGTTATATTATGTAAAATAAGTATTAAATACCGACTGGTAGTTCTATATATTAGCGTGTTCGAACAAACAATCGAGATATTACTTAAGCTTAATAATATTAGTATGGGCATTACTACGTAGAAATAAAATACATACCTACATACATATAATTGACCGGGAGTAGAACAATACTTATAATACACCTTCCACAAATAACCGTACCACAGAAATACAAAGAGTGCTAAATCCAAAACACGCTCATTGTTGGAGCACGCTTATTTTAACTCGCCGGTCACACGCGACAAGCGTCGCGTGGGCACACACTACATATTAATAAACATAACACAAATAACACATACTAGCTAATTAGTATTGCGAAACTAACTTACCTTCGACGGGGACGCTTGTAGGCAGAGGGCTGCCAAATGATGTAAACATACGTACGACATTTAAATATAAAAAGTATCTACTAGTAATATACGAAAGAGAACAATGATAACTTTCGACCATTTATGAATAAAGTCAGACTCGAATCAAAGTTTGGAAGCCCTGGACAACAACGTTGTGGAGGAAAGAATTATACGGCTATCGAAGTAGTTCTTAAAAGAAGAATACGGCTCCTTTATGTCAAGGCCTGGGTCTGATAACCCTGTTGCTCTAAATAAATTTGGCCTTGAGTCAAGAAGTCCACAATCAGACGCCATGATTATTATTTGGTTTTTCTTCCTTTGTAGTGTCGAGGAATTAGTTGTCTTTTCCTTATGTTAGCGGACCGATTTAATTTTATTTAATTGGTTATGAGCATATTGGTTATGAGATAATGATTGATGAATGATTGTAATATAGCTGTTGACTAGAGTAACTGCTTTCTATTAAGTAGTTTACAAAAAGAACTCTTTTATTCGATATTTTTATCTCTCTTATCTCTTCAATGTAAGATACGTTTTTTATTATTTTATGTCTTCGATAGTCCTACTCGAGATATGAGTGAGATGTTGACCTATCGTATCATGGAACTATTAATTGTCTTGTCAATAAAGCGTGTAATGTAATCTAGTTTATCTCATAGGCGATTTGTAATTTATTTCATATTTACATTGTGATAATGACAGGTAATATATTCTTATAGAGCAAGAGCCCACGACAGCGAGGGCCAGACCTTCGTTATTTTATAAAATGTGAAAGTTTTCCTGTGCATGTCCCCAACACAGGTAACAACGATCAGCGAGTATGGAGTTTGGATTGTGGTTACTTAGGCAGGTTACAGGTAGTCAAGGTGTATAAAATAGTACCTCAAATTTGTTAAAGTATAAAGCTCAATTTTTTATATTTTCTTCGGCATAACATTAGAAATCACGTCAATCATTGCCGGACACTTAGTACAGCTGCAACCCCCTGCCAGACACCCCTAAACATTAATAAATTATAGTTATACTGTCATTATAGTATAAAAGCTGAATTTTATATATTATATTACCTATTACCTGCCCATGTAACCACAATCCAAACTCCATACTCGCTGATCGTTGTTACCTGTGTTGGGGACATGCACAGAGAAACTTTCACCTTTTATAAAATAACGAAGGTCTGGCCATCGCGCATCGTGGACTCTTGGGGTATTTAATATGGTGCTTAACATTCACAAGCTATTGTATTTGCCACATGACAATTGCTTATTTAAAGCCAAGACGTTCGTAAATAAAACATTATTATATTATTATTTATTATATAGAAACGAATGGAAATGCTTCCTTTCCACCGTTATGTTGCATAAAGGACCTCGGTCGTGTAAATGAAAGCTAGTATTTCGAAAATAGCTACCGCCAATATGTTATATATCCCGTGTTACCGTAGATGTAAGGTCGACATGATAAAACATATGTATATGTATCACGTATTTAAACTCACAGCACTGAATTATTTTCTTTGTAACCATTGTTTCAATATTCATAAAGTCCCCCGCGTCGCAGTAATTACTCCTAAAGCTTTCCCTTTTCATAATTACTCAAATAAAAATAAATAAACTCTGTGTTGATTGTAAGAGAGTCGTCTTATGAGTTCCAACGTAGTAATGAGTATACAGAGTGTCACGTTTCCAGCGCTTTTAATATCGTGTTGCTTGACCAAGTATACGAAGCTCCAAGGTGACTGAGTGATATTTGGAACGTACGACAAATAATACATGCACTATTATAAAATTAATTTCCGATACTTAATCCTGTCGCGATGGAGACCTTGGTTGAGATTTATAAGGAAATTGCTTCATAATAAATTAATATGAAAGTTTTAAATATAAATGTTATTGAATCCTGTTGGCAAATAGTCATCTTTATATAGATGTTAGTTATAATTACATCCGATTGTTCATTACTTAAGGTGTCGTGTTTTTGTGTCCACTGTTTCATGTTTTTTGCTTTCGTCACATTTGTTCCCAAGTTTGATAACCTATTCATATAATGAACTATGAGCTACCACTAGCGACAACTAATTCTATAACAGTCTACTGCTAAATACGCTTCTTGCAATTTGCACCTAGTCTTTCAACTGCCGCATCTTGTGTGGAAACTAAATGCGGAAGGCGTGAGTGCCTGATTTTAGGTGGTCCATCCAGAATCTTCGAGAACTCATGTAGAGAAACATGTAGATTTTCTCACGATTGTTTCCGTCATCGTTGAAACGAGCGAATATTCACTATTTAATAAGCACGGAGATTCAGAGGTGGATACCGTGGGTTCGAACTCTAGACCTCTGCGTCGCAGTCCAACGTCTAGGTACCTACTCGTCTATAGGTGCTCTTTACGTTTTTAAATATCAAAACGTATTCGACAAGAATACATTTTTGTACCTACATACGTTTTTCATAAACTAGTCTAACTTTACAACTCTGTACAGTACATTATATCAGTAACAAAAAAAATTACAAAGTTATTGTGAACGCAATACGAGAGATTGTAAATTATTTACAGTATTGCCAAATTACTGTGAAGTGAGCATTAAGATGTGATTTTGCATACAAATTATAGTCGACGAGCCATGGCTGACAAAACTTATGCAATTAAACATGCCTATGTAACTTTCACTGCGAAGTAACAAAATCTTATTACTACATATTGCGTTGATGTTATGTTTACGATTATCGGTAGTAGCGAGAGTACCGCCTGGCTTGTCTAGTGGTTCAAGAGCAAATGCGACTGCCCATCTTATACTCCCGGATTCGATCGTATATTATGATAAACTGTTTTTCAATTCCATGTACGTATTAGTAAAATGTCGTTAAGATTGCGCCGAGCGAAATGTGCCAAAACAGGCGGTCACAGTTAAGTGAATAAAATCAACACTCTTTGTTTAATACAAATATAAAATATACATTTACCATAACAATGAATGTGTTTACAATTACTCCGTGTAAAAAACTTAAAATAATTAATATTTTAGCCGGAAAAATAACGTAAATTTGCACGAGAAATGCAAAAACGTAAGCTCGTATTACATGATTTTTAGATTATAACAGTAGAAACCTATCCTATTTTACAGCTTAAACGAAACATAAATAGTTATATTACAATTTGTCCGTCCCAAATATTTAAGTTATTGGTTGACAATAAAGATTTATCAAAAAAGCACTTCAAATCCTCCATACAATTTTACTATGGCGGCCGCGCGCCGATTTGAATATGCGCCGCACGAGCTCTGTCATTATCTGTCTTACACTCGGCGCAGTCATAACCATAAGTACGCATCTACTATCTTTAATAACAGTTCAACGTAATATTAGATTTACCTGACAGACATTTCCGTCGAGCAAATGTAATTTCCATACGATTTTTTTTCTGGCATTGTCAATGTCTTATCACCCTAGCAATAATTGTTAACCTCGTCACCGATTGCCTGGAGCATTTATTTGGGAAATAAACATATGCAATTACAAATTATATTTTTGAAAATGTTGCCTAACAATATACAGATACAGTTTCATCCGAATACGACACATTACTAGTGAACATATAACATGATTTGTTTTATACTATAGTAATACAAAGGGTTACATACTAATTAGTTAAAGAGTTAACAAGACTAATTAATATTTATTGCCATTTTCCGTATACAAACCAAATATTTGAGCAGAGAAACGTGAAAGATAATATGTAAGCTATTGACAGAGTAAGGTAAGCTCAACATGTTTTTTTAATAAAAAATTAAGTAAAATGCACCTTATTTTTCAATTTCTCGCACATCTTTTAATATGCTTACAAAAGCACGCTGTTAGCATGCTAGTGTTATACTAAATATCATAAACTCATATACATTTTAGTAAGTAAATTTTTTGTGTATATTGCTTGTTGGCCTCAGATGGCCTTGAAAACTTTACGTGGACTATGGGTGAGTGTAGAAGGCTCCCAACCCAGCCTTTGCTTTATACGAATGTATCTACTGCCACTAAATGAACGGAACAATAACCTATACTAATCTTCATTAAAAGCAGCATATACATTCAAAATAGATCCTCTATCGTTCATTAATATTTATAGTTTTGTGCATCGTATTGTTTTCTTGTCCCTCTGTTGTTTCCCAGATTTTCTCTTGTATTGTTGCCACTCTCTTTTTACTGTAGTACTGAGTAGCGAGTTAAATACCTATTGCTTTCCGTTGTGCTGTCATAAGAATATCAATGGATTTCCATGCAATCAATCTTACTTCAGGTCATTAAGTCATTACTGGTTTTGAAACTGCCTTTGACTATTACACACCAGTCTTTTTTACCTGTTGGTAATTTAGATTTAGAGTTCATTGATTCCTTTAAAGCAGTGTACTATCCAGAATAATAATAATTTTTATGTTTGACATGTCAAAGGTGGTGAATAAGCATATTACTAGGTAAATAAGAGATATAGATTTGATGGAAAATGAGCGAGAGTAGTAGTGGTACAAAATATGTGAGTCCCCGGAACTATATTTTGAGTTTATTGAGTTGACTAAATTAATTTAAACTGTTGGTGTCCATATTACATATAAATTCATTAGCTGTTCGTATTTTAAAGGCCTCAGGCCTTTAAATATCTCCGTAACAAATTTCATCATCATCTATCAGATGATTATGATGATTGCTATGAAGACGAAAACAAGAGATAGTCAGTTTCGCACTTGTATATGTTTTATGTCGGCCTCGATAGCATACTGGTTAGTGTAACCGACTGCCACGCCTGAGGTCGCGGGTTCGATTCCCGCACAAGTCAAACATTTGTGTGCATGAACATGGATGTTTGTCTTGGTCTGGGTGTTTCTATGTATAATATGTATGTATTTACAACAAACAAATTATATATGTATGTTTATCCATTGTCTAGTACCCATAGTACAAGCTCTGCTTAGTTTGGGCTAGATGGTGTTGTGTGTATGTGATAGAATATTATATATTTTGGTATTTGAAGAGATAACTCGCAGGCTACTTAACCATTCAAAAACGGACACGAATAATACCGAGATTCGGTACAACTATATGTATATTTGAGGATCACACAATATTTTGTCCCGTGTGGGAATCGAACTCCACTTGTTGCAGTGGCATCGAAGCGACTACTTAAAACTACTACGCCATCTGTGCAGTCGTATATATATTCTTATTCGTATACAAAATATATATACGACTGCATAAATATTTGTATAAAAACCTAACGACGTATAATTTCTAAAGCTTCAAACTCTACACAAAATCAAAACGGCTCAGCTCATTACTTTATACATATTACAAAGAAAGACTGTCTTTACAATGTACCCCGTATGTCAGTGACATACGGGGCAACACAACATTCAATAATACTAACATTAATAACTCTGTTCTCGTAACCTGTATTTCGTATTGTTTGTCTGCAATACTTGTAATACATAGGAATTTAAAAACCAAACATAACGTAACAGGTAATAGGTACAGCATGCTGGCAGTGGCCGGCAGACAATAGGTATTATTTGAAAAGGGCACTTGTGTAAATTTCATTGACCCGGTAGGCTAGAACACAGCGTAGGTACTTGCACTGACTGCCGCTCTGTTATTTAGAGTTGTGACGACTATCTCTATAGGCCAGCTTTATGGTCGTTTATGGGGAAAATTGTATTGCGAGTTTAAGTCATATTGTTATAATACGATGCTATTCATTTGAAAAGTAGGAGTATTAGGCATCGGTTGAAATGGATAAATTAATAAGATATCAAATTCTTGGTTGTAGTTGCCTGCCACAGAGATAAACAAGAATAAATGTTTTAATTAAGTGTTATTGCTGACAACACTGGCAGCTCTATACATTGCAATAAAAATAATAAACACGTGCATATGTGTTTAATCATTAATGTCACGTCTTTATCCCCGAAGGGTTAGGCAGACGTGTATTGCACGTCATGTCGCCAAGTATGTATTTAGGTCCCGCGTAATAGCTGCTACTGGGAATTGCCGGGCCGGAAAACGCAATAACAATTTGCGCGACTCGAGCATCGAACTCGAGACCCATGCACAACAGTCGCATACACTATCGTTGTGCCACCGAGGCAGTCTAGTAGGATCCAAAATATTAAATAGTTCAAACATAGTAAGCATATTAAAAATTATCCGTGAGACTGCCTGTAAACAGGTGAAAGGGTTATCAAACTTATCAATAAAGTACCGTACCCATTGTGCGAGTGGAACAGTTTATAATAATGTTTATCAGTAGGTATGCATCATTCATAGATGCTAAATAGAAACGGTATCGACTACCATCTGTAATGTTTGTTAATACAATTGTTTGTATCTTTATATTAATACGTAAAGAGAGGAAACTTCATACCTTTTTATAAATATATTGCGATATAGGATTTGTGTATGATTTGGTGACGTTTTAAATTATATAAGAAAGAATGCAGGATAGTTAAAACGAGGTAGTCCACTTAGGGCACCCGTCCGAATGGCACCTGCGCGAATAGCATACGTGCTAGTCCACGAAAGGCACACATCAATATTTTTGGCAGGTGCTCTTTGTGGATTGAAATTTATTTTTACATTTTTGCCCACGAAAAGCACCAACGACTCAGCTGCCTAGTGCTGGGATGTATTTGTTTTACAGGACGTTATTAAATTAAAGACATCGATAAAAAATACTAGAACGTTTATTACTTACATCGTGGACTAGGCTAGATGCTATTCGCGCAGGTGCCATTCGGACAGGTGCCCTCAGTAGACTACGTCGTCGTTAAAACGGTCGAAGGAAAATTACGTTTGAATTTCGATCACTATGCGACCACTAGTATGAATTAAAGATACTATCTATGATATTTTTACTTATATAAGATAGGTATAGACCATTAGTTCCCAAAGTGGTCCAGGTGGGCCCCCAGGTGTCCACGAGAGACTCGACGGATGTCTACGGTGGCGTGACAAAAAAACGGGGTCCACGATTCGTAAGCGGGGGTCGACGAGATAATTTATTTGCTTTCGATAGTGAAGAACTATATATTTTAAGAAGCTCAAAGCTTGTAAAAACTTAACTTATTCCATATTCAGTACCAATGGTCTCGAATCTGCCGATTTGTCGGTAGAGAATTACTAAAAAAAAATATCAGCCTGTAGAGATTTGATAAAAGTATGTATATAGCTACAGGGGTTCCACCGGAACCATTAGCTAGTTGAAATTGGTCTATGAGAAAAAATTGGTATAGACCTTAGGAAAACACATGTGTCAGTCAAAAAATTATAACACCTGCAAGGTGTATACAGGTGTTATAATATGGTGGCAAAAGGCATATTCAGAGATGTATAAGTCTTGACTAAGTATGTTATAGCGTACAACTTATAAAAAGCGAAGTGAATACCTTATTTCTTTTTAAAAGACATCTCCCGCACTAGGAATCATTCCTGTATCGTGGGGGTCCTGCATTAACATATAGGATACTTTTATCCGGGTATGTTCTCTGCGGATTCACGCATGGTAAGACATTTGCAGAACATAGTACATAAAATACTATGTTAGCTTCGTTGCGAGCCTCGACTAAGTGTCATAATCAATGACCAGAATACAAGTTAAACTATTTCTTTTGCTGCTGTGTTTCCGTTGAGATAAAAATAATATAATGTAATTTGAATAGAAACTTCTCTCGTTCCATTAATTGATTCAGTAGTCCATGATGGAGTGCATAGTGGGCGTCCAGTGGACCATGGAAGTAGACTATTTGTATTATACAGTACATATACTGATACATAATATTTACCGTGATAGCCAACGGAGAGAAACGAGATACAACGGTGTGTACACGATAATCAATGGCTGTATATAATACTGTATGGCTTTTAAAGGTTTTGTCTGTATCGCTTGACTCATTTTAATAATACCATCTTCTGCTTTCTTAACCTAGCGATATAAATAATAATATTCTATCACATACATACAACACCATCTAGCCCAAACTAAGCAGAGCTTGTACTATCGGTACTAGACAATGGATAAACATAAATATTATATACTTTTTTGTAAATATATACATATTATACATAGAAACACCCAGACCGAGACAAACATGCATGTCCATGCACACAAATGTTTGACTTGTGCGGAAATCGAACCCGCGACCTGAGGCGTGGCAGTCGGTTACACTAACCACTACGCCATCGAGGCCGACCAAAAATGTGAGAAAAGCAATATTATAGAGCTTTTATTAAATCATTTCATTGTACGCGCGTTACTTTACGATCGTTTTTAAACAGATACAAGGAATGTCTTAACTTTTATCTAATTACTAAAATATACTTATATTTATAAAAGCCTGTGCGTTCAAGGTAACTACATTAGTATTAGCAATGTAGAGAGTGTTGAATCCCTGCACCCGTGCAGTCCAATACTCGTAATGAAAAATGTTCAAAATAGTGTTCGAATCTAGTCTGTCATAAAAATAATTCTTGAAAGGTTTATTTTTCGAAATAAATGTCAAACGTGAACTTAAATATCATTTTAGTTTATATTTGACGTTTATTAGACGAGATAGATACTCTATTTTAAACATAATTTATTACTAGATACAATTGGCCATCTGATGTTCTTTTACGTTAGCCAATTAATGTGGCCTGTTATTACAAGAATCGCAATTCATATTTTTAATCCCTCTGTTGTTAAAGATTACCAACATGTTTCTCTTTCTGTATGTGGGTGTTAAGTCCTGCCTGTCGCCATGGGCTGTCTTGTCATTCATCCTTCCTTTCTATGAACCATTGCTGGTTTTTATAATGTCGTGAAAAAAATATCGCTTGGGCTTTCAAAGTATGATGTGACAATAATTGTCAAGATAACACCCATAATTCTAGAATGAAGCCAAGGCGGTTGCAAGATAAAATAATTAATGTAAATTTGGCTATACAGGATCTTTATAGCTTCACCTTTGACAGATGACGTTAGGATGATGCATGATGCATGATGTGTGGCGTTGACTCATCAACAAACTTGCGTCAGTATATAATTTGTATTTTGGTTCAAATTACGAACCATCGGTTATGGTTAATTGAATGTATTTATAGCTGCCGATGCAAATCGAAGTTTCTTGTATCGTCCACTTTTTGTCTGTCTGTACATTTTCAAAAGCACCTTTTACGGAAAGGTTACTAAACTAATCTAAATGTATAGAAAACATGTCACCGATCAAATTTGTCAAACTGCGTTGACAGCTATGAAAAACATCAGGATTGCGCAAGTAGAACAGATTATAATATATTTATCAGCTATAGGTATGCATCATTCATAGATGTTAAATAGAAACGGGATCGATATCGATCTTAAATATTTGATACTGAAATTGTACCTGGAGTAAAGGCCTCGGTTTGTTTATGCGCGTCAATGCATAAGATGCATGAGTCTACGCACTCAAGGTGACATGTGTCTCTTGTTTCCTTCAACCCAAAACCAAAGCGTAAGATTACTTTAAAGGTAATAAAATAGTATGTGGGAATTGCACTGCTTTCAACGCATCGTATGGTGCATAAACAATCCGAACGCTTAATAGAGACTGTGTATATCGTTCTTTAACTATTAATAATGCCCATAGCTTACAAAGTGTGAGTACCAGACACCAAAGTGACCTATCGAAGACAGACATAAAACTACACTCCTATTTTCAACCGTTGTAAAAAATGACTTTCACGTTTTCAATCATTAATAATATTAATAAAACTAACTTTCATGCGGCTTGTCTCGTGTTTATGTAGATATTGTCAATATTTCTTTTATCCTCGGAAACAATACTTTCTCTTGGATGATAGGTATCGTATTTTCTGTACTCTTGACTTCGTGTATGCTAAATTTCATGATGATCGGTCGAGTTAAGGTGTGAAAGCGTAACAAAAAACAAACTCAAATTGGCATAATATTAGCTAGGCTAGATGTAATTCTAAACTAACATAACCGGCATCAAAAGTCCATTTACTCAATGTAAAAGCAAATAGATTATCATTTCACCCCACCCGGTAGGAGCTGGACCTACAAGACGTTCTAATAGTTTACCTAACGACAGCGGTAAAGTGATTGGCCGATACGACGTAGCGCTTACAAATGTCTTTAAATGTGCCAACTTTCAGCTCTGTAATCCAGATCTTATAATCACAGAATTTATAGACATTTGACTGTCTCATGACTCATAGAATTAAAAGCGCGAACGAGAAGCACGAAACCTCAAATAGGTCTATTGGACTTTACAAACATTGAAACGGGTACCAAGTACGGCGATTTTTGGCACAACTATTATTATTAGTTCATGAATATTGTTATCTCTTGTCTGAGCATAGAGCGCACAACACTCGGCGTAGTAGCAGTGCCAAGATGACAGTAGCAATAGCGAGAATCACTGCGCTATTCCTGCAGTCAATTTGCTATGTTGCAGTCAGAAGTAGTTTTGATGTACCTTAGATTTTAATTTCATTATTATTCGTTGAAACGGTAGTTTCAGTTTGTTTTAACTGTAGATCTCTACATCTTTTTAATAGTTTTAAGTTTTGTTGCTCGTATCAACTGACATATTAATAAAACTACTGACTTGAGTGCACGGACGTCGTAGTGGTTTAAGTGATCGCCTCGTCACTGTCACTACGCCGAGTGCTGTGGGTTCGAATCCCACACGGGACACAACTCTGTGTGATGCGCAAATAGTTGTTTCGAGATTGGGTGTTCTTTGTGTCCATTGCTTGAATGTTTGTAAAGTAACCAGTGATACAGGATTTATTCCTAGTACGGGAAGTATCTATTAAAAAAAAATTTGCCACCGAGTGTATACATTTAGATATCTATGGATCGGGCAAAGCGTTTGCCTTTTTTCTCAAGAAGTTCTTAGTTACAGAACTAGATGTACAGATCGGGAGAGCAGTTGTGTACGGCAAAAGGCTTGGATCTTGCCTGATGTAATATGGGTGTGATCCAAAGAGAAAAATATTATACCGTTTGGCCATACATATTAGTGCAGCTTATTACATAACGTTCGTGTTTAGTGCTCCACCGCAGTGAGACAGAGCCTTCTAATCTAATTATGAAAACTAGGTGAATGAGCGACGTAAACGGCCTATAATTCGGCTGTAGAAAGGGTGACAATCAATTTCTCGGCTATGCGGCCTGTCCCACTGGCCTCTAGTATTATGTCTCTTATATAACACCTTCGAATTTTCGCTCTCTCAACAACTATTAGCGAAAGATAACGTAAAGTTATGGTTTTTGATTGAAATTACGCAATCAATGCAAATATGGTGTTAAATTATAATTAGCGGTGGTATTAATCACTATTTTGTGTTATTAGACGCGATTTTTGTATTTTGCTTTAATATTTTGCTTGATTTATTGCTTGTGTAAGCTATTATATACCTACCTATCTATTGATGTAATATGCATTTGTGATGGTTTTTGAATAAAATTAGTCTGATTGATTCGCCGTTAGATATAATTTATTTATCTAAAAATAAGAAAGAAGTATGTCTAGGAAATAGCGTGCTCATTAAAAAAAATATGGTCAGGGTTATTCTATATCACCAGTAGAATGCGTGGTTAAAAGGAATTACCAGATTTCAAAATCAACCTGTATATGTAAGAATAAAAGTTTAAGTAGTAGGTATAAGTGATCTACATCCCGCCATTAGCAATCCAGCAAGTCTTTGATATAGTCATCAACTCGCGAAATTAAATTTCGACCTTTATTGAAACACTTTCCATTTATAATACTATGCTTTATGGCGCCCTTCTACTACCGCTGTTAAATTCATCATAATATAAACTCGATAAAAACAATAAAAAATTTAGAACTAGAATTCTTTTATGAGCATACATTTTAATATGACTGTATTTTTCGCACGTCGCTTGTACATAGTATGTAGACATAGTGAATAACTGAATATACAGCCACGTGCAAAAGTATTAGGCACCCCTATTGTTTGTCTCTATCTCAACAATGAGCGCTCGGATAAGGGTTTTATGGTCTTACTATTGCATCGGCGGCATTTTTAAACAAAAATAAAACAATAACAAATATTTATGACACCCAGGTGCAGTTTAAAACAATGTTTTTACAAATTTGCAATTTTAAAGTTTACTCTTTTAGTGTGTTATCAGTGCTTGCAGTGAACAGACACATATCGTACGCAATTGTTGCTACCATATTCCTGAAGACTAATATTCATCGAGTTAATAATGCCTAAAAAAGCAGAACTTAGTGCAGAGCAGCGCCTAAAAATTAAAATTTTACATGAACAAGGCATGTCTCAAGTGAAAATAGCCCGAGAAGTGAAGTGCTCGCGTTGTGCAGTGCAATATGCACTAAATCGCTTCAAAGAGATCGGTACTCATGAGAATAGGCCAAGAACAGGCAGAAGAAAAATAACTACAGATCGTGAAGACCGATTGTTAATTAGGCAGTCTCTACAGGACCGTAAAAAAACTGCTTTGGAGCTCGCTGCAGCTTTATCTGAAGGAAAAAGCAGATCAGTGAGCGCGTGTACTGTGAGAAGAAGGCTTATTGCAGCTGGGTTAAAAGGTTGCAAGGCAAGAAAGAAGCCGTGGCTATCGGAGCACAACAAGAAAAATCGGTTGCAGTGGGCCCTCAGACATAGAGATTGGACAGTGGAGGATTGGTCCAACGTACTGTGGTCAGACGAATCTAACTTTGAGGTATTGTTATTTAATTTATGTATTATACCAAAACACATAGCCGTCTTTGAAATCACGTCCTGCGAGGGAAATATGCAATCTTGAATTAAGTTATTTTTTTGCTTGTTCCATAGGTGTTTGGAACACCCGGTGTTACTTACGTCAGGCGAAGGGTGGGCGAAGAGTACAACCCAGATTGCGTAGTGCCCACTGTTAAACACGGTGGAGGCTCAATAATGATCTGGGGTTGCATGGCTGCCGATGGAGTGGGCGAAATGATGTTGTGTGAGGGGCGAATGAATAGCACCAAATACACAGAAGTTCTGGAAACAGCTCTAGCACCGTCTGTTACACAGATTTTTGGTGATACAAACACCGACGGCGTAAAATTCCAGCAGGACAACGCCACTTGCCACAAGTCAGAACACACTATGGCATGGATGGCTCAAAATGGAATAGATCTTTTGGACTGGCCGCCACAATCACCGGACCTCAATCCTATTGAACATATTTGGTCTATTTTGAAGAAAAATATCCGTAGACACTCGATAAGCAACAAGCAAACACTACTCGCCGCGTTAAAGCATGAGTGGCAAAAGATATCCCAAGAGGAATGTTTTAAGCTGGTAGAGTCAATGCCAAAAAGAGTGGCTGCTGTCATTAAATCCAAAGGTGGACCGACAAAATATTAATTATTTTATTAAAATAAATCTTAGTAATCATATGTTTTGTTTTCTTTACATTCCCTATGCTCAATCACCCTAAAACTGACATTACTATAGGGTGCCTAATACTTTTGCACGTGGCTGTACATGATAAAGAATTTCACGCATTACCTATCTTCCATGACAATGTTTGTCTAGTAAAAATATCGTTGCTTTATTAAGCTAATACACGCTTTTGTCATTACGTGGTTACAGCGACACACTAATTACTAGCCGGTGAGCGATAAAGATGTATTATGTGTTGTCATGACGTGAGTTCCAACAAAACGATAATATCTTAAACATTTTGTATGCATACGACGCCGACGTCGACGTTATGCTAGGAAATATTATTATGTAACTTCAATAATGACAACTTCCGCACTACACTCCGTTCCCTTGGCTGTGAGGATGATTACAAAGATAGTCACACAGAAAGAACACCTGGACGAGGAACAAGTATTGAAATGTTTTATTACCTGGAGATTAAACCCAACACTTTGCGGCAGTGACGATGTTACTACTTAAATAACTGTGTCACTTGTGAATAGTACCTCGTACTACAATACCAAGTAAATAGTAAATATGAAGTTCGAAAATAGCATCCTATGGCAAGCGAATTTTTCTTTTACTAAATGTCGCTTATGTATCTCTAGAAGTATAGGCAGGATTGACAGAAAGAAAAATATTTTTATTTGTATCTCCTTTTCACAATACAATAAAATATAAATATATACAGAACAGTATATAGTATTGAGGCCAAATTAGGTACCTGCGTCAGCTATTGTTGCAGTTGAAACTGCAACGCTGGTATTCTCGTAAGACCAATAACAAAAAATTATATTATTATAAATATTTACGTACCTGTTCATTTATTTTTGTGATATTTCTTGGGAAATTCGGTTTTAAAATGGTACGTTATGTCAATCCATTGACAACGTTTCTAGTTCTGCGAATTCAAACATACGGGAGCTGAAATTTCATATAAGTACCTAGTCTGTGTTATATACATACATTGTTAGATATGTAGGTGTACATACACAATTGCCTAGTTTTAGAATACGCGATGCTATTCAAAATTTGCTGATTCATGAACGAGACCAATTTTATTTTAATCTTACTTTCTAAGATTTGAAGTTCAATATGATTTAGCCTTCATTGACGGATGAAAGGGAAAGTGACCGAAGCGTAAATGCGAGCATCTTACACGACACTAGTTATAACTCGCGTCTTCATCGATATTTCCGTTTTAAAGTAGCCTATGTGCTTCTCTGGGATGTAAACTATCTCCATATCAAATTTCATCCCGATCGGTTTATGGGTTTAGCAGTAAAATCGTTTCAAAGAGATAAAGACAGGGCACAACGTGTTGCTTGCTTAAACAGATGTACTGATTCTGAATACATCATATTCATATTATACTCAAGATGGTTATGGTGATGGTTTATGCATATATAATGTAAATATATAATAAAGTATCCAACATTTCTATGATATTTCTAAAGATGGATGGAGATATAATCTACCACCCGTACTATGCCCATGTGGGTAGAGAAAATGAGTGAGAATGGATTTAATCGCGTAGTTTATTTGACACCTATTTAACACAATGTATATTTAATTTAAATGTGTATTTAATAGTTATTTAACACAAAAGTGTTAAATAAACAACGCGATAAAATCCGAATCCGATAAAGTAGTCTAATTTCAATGATTAACATTCACATAAACATAAGACAATATTATGTCCTAAACCTAGTCATTCATTAAGGCGCAAAACTTTTAATAGGATAGGGTGTAAATAGCGCTAATATTATTGATAGGTATTATAATCAAGGCAACACGCTGTCCCACTATTAAATTAAACATGTTGTCAAATATTGATGCTTCTACACTTCTGCTCACCCTCTTTAGGATATACAGACGTGAATCTATGCGTATAATCGATTACAACAACAACTATCTGTACTGACCTAAATAAGCATGTCAATGCTATAAACTACCGGTCACTATTCTAAATACCTAACGCTTAAAATATATTTTTAATAATCTTTGTACATTATACAGAAATAGATCTCGTTCAATATTAATTAATATGACTTCAGACCTCTCCTAAAAGCCCCCAGCAATCGACACCATATTCATTCATATATTTCAAGTGAGCTACATTAACCTATTGCTGGGTATACTCACTTCATTTTAAATGGATATAATCAGGTAGCATTTTTTATGACTATACAACTGCGCCAACCTTCTCAGTTCTGTGTAAATCAAATCCAGTACGATCCCTTCAAATTGACAACGTCGTTAGACCACTGCATCAGGCTGGAGGTCTACTTACCGTTCTTGTCGCTCCTGTTGGCTACCATTCTATGAGTGCCTCAGTCAGAGTATGGACGGAGGTTCCATCAATTTTTCTAACCATATGTCTTGCTCAAAATATACCATTGATTTAATGATATACTTCTTGGTATACGTTTCCTACTAGAGAACAGATGATGACGCCGCATATTTAGATAAAAGACTGTTATTTTTTTAATCTTAGCTTTGGTTGCACGTATATACACGTAAAGTATTCCTAATGATATAAACAAAATATTTCTACTCAGACAGTATAAAAAAGTTCTATAAATAAACATGTGCAGTGGTATCGCGATTGTTGCGTCTAGCACGGCCTAGGTATTTGCTAGTTCATACGAAAATCTATTTTAATATGTCTAATTTAGTTTCTTTTACACAGCGACGTTCGTTTGGTATATAGTTAAAAATCAGAAGACACAAACACATAAAAAGTACCCCGTTGTGTCGCTGCTTATAAGCTAAGACATAAATATATGTGATATCAACTATAGACGTAGCTATGTTCCACGCAATCTAAAAGTAATATCAATAATCGATCCAATTGTCAACTTTTCAATCAGTTCGCTCCTGTATTGTCAACGACCCCACTGAACCACACAACTGCGGTGTTGTTTACAATTTTTTTTAAGTAATCACACCACTTCCGGCTATTGATGTGTAACATGTAAGTATAAAAACAATCTGTTATGTTTTAATTTTTAATGATAATAAGTAATAAGATGTTGAAATTGGGCGAGTTCACAAGGGTCTCGTAAAACATAATAATTGTATCCTTTACAACAAAACAACATTAGTCATAATCATAACATAACTTCACTATAAAACTAAATAAAAAAACTATACCCGATATTATACAACAACTATCAATTTTTTTGTACGTTACTTTGTTTATAGTAATTTTCTACCTTTGCTGTAATTTGTGAAAAAGCCTATGTCATGTCGTGATCTTACGAATGATAAAAAACTGATATAGATCAATGCATACATAAGTTTTGTATTAGAACTTCATTACGGTGGTGCGGTTACCTAAAAAGAATTGTAAACGACATGACACCACAGCGGTGTGGTTCAGTGGTGTCGTTGACAATACAGGAGGTCGCTTAAAGCTAGACATCGAACGGGATGAATAAATATATACTACTACGGGTGCGACAAGGACATAGTGTGCACGTTTTGCACTATTGACATACATAGATTACATAAAGCGGTATAGTCTATAAGAGTCACTTTTACTAGTTTTTATATCTTCTTTCGTACAACATTTGAAGCCGCGAGACTGAATTTTGCACGACAATATATGTAATTATATAGATGTATTATATCTATACTTTATAATATAATTGGCAGATACATAGTGTACTAAATATTCTAGTACTCTTGTTATAAAGTCGGCCTTATACCAATAAAGCTATAAAATGTATTTAAGCGTGGATGCCCTTTGTGATGCAAGCTTCCATAGGCCACGGGAACCGGTAACCGTTAAGCGAGCCACATGTTAGTCTCATTTCTTATTGAAGCAAATAAACTTCACGTAGACAGTCATTACTTCCTTTGTTTGTAGTCTTAATAAATACCAACATGCTTAAGAAGCAACGTATACAGAACAATAAAGTCAAAACAATATTATCTTACAAAGAATAGAATACAATTTTATATCCTCTAATAGAAATGAATCTATTTATTTACACTTTTATGTATTCACGATATGAGTTGTAAACAAAAATTTGTAAACTTAGAATAATTGGATACTAATTTACATTTTACATTAATTAGTTTTCGAGTTTTGCAGACACAAACACAAGACAACTCTATGTTTACATACAAAGATCAAGAAAGGTAACATTGTCCGCTCTCTGTGTATGAGCCTGGCATCGCGATTGAATATTCTGTCAAACTATCTTTGGGCATAAACCCTCTTATTTCAGCTTTACCTACCTATCCTAATTAATTGAAGTTAAATACAAAACACAAAAACTTACATGACCATTCATAAATGAATATTTTAATAAGCGCAAATACCAGATTGCATAGTTTCATAATAAAATGAAATTCACTTTCATTTTACGCATACAATATTATGCAAATCTTTTAAGGCAAATATTGCGTGTATCACATGCGTATAAAAATAAATAGATATACAGACACAGAAAATTCTTTTATTTATTTTATAATATGTTTGAATATAGCGTATACGAGAATAGAAAGTATTTAAGTGTATTACTGCGCTAGGAACGTAACTTCGTTCACACCGTGAAACGGAACGATGTCGAAATCAAACCGCCAAAGGGACCAGATCACTAGAATAGCAAAGCACTGAGGAGCTGAATTAGTGCAAAAGAGACATAGATTCAGAACTAGATAAATATATTGCATGTTGACGCTAGCCACCACACTGCACTCTCACCCACCCTCCTCAATCCCCCTGGAATTGAAAGCCGTATTAAATTAGATTTTAATAAAATAGTCGACTAAATTCGAATTTGTTTATATTTATTATTTATATTAATGTATTAGTAATCTTATTATATCCATATTTCGTAAAAATTTGTTTGATGTTATTAAAAAATAAAAGTTTCGTCACACCCGTGGGAGAGGGTCGTGATTGCACAGAATGCAGGCTACACCATGAAGCTAATACAATAGCTTCACGGGCTGCAACCATCTTGCAATTCCATCACCGAATATCGTAACATTTTATGCTTCCGATAAAGACAGCACGTGCTTGCCCGATACGAAAAAAAAGAGACTAATGATTTATAATAATAAAATTAATGTAAACTATTTTACCTCTAATAAATTTATGTTCGCGATCGATAGAAAAGTCTTTGGTTAGATACTGTGTTATTCCAAATGTTTATTATCAATTTACTTTTAGTTCTTTATAGCAAAAAACTTAGTTACTCTATTGTATATGTTTTCGATAAATGGCTATAGGTTCGCCTCACACTACACGGGACTTAACATAACTGAGATGAAATTTGAGCGTTTAATATATCTCTGACATATGTCAGATACAGATACAGGAGATACAGATATCTATCTTATCTTCGAAAAGAGACTGTGGAGACATAGAGTCATAGACGTAAGTCTATGTATGCAGTGACTGTCACCTAACTATAACACATATGGGTGAAGTCATAACCACTGACCCAGTCGCGAGCAAATCCATTTGTCATACAATGTATTCAAGATGTTGTATAAACCGTAAGGCATTATGCGATATAGCGGTGTATACTGTTTACTGTTTATGTGTATTATAGTATTAATGCCTCTAAACCCTTGTCAAACGGTCGAATAACAAGGTTTCCTTACAATAATAATAATGTAATTGACAAATAAGAGCTGCAACTATGACTGTGACCCAAAAGCCGTCAGATCTATTTTAGCAAAGCTGCAATTGCTATGTACGGTAAATGTGAGATAAGTAGCTAAACAACGCTTATGCTGACTTTGATTTTCTCACTAGTTTTAAAGCGCTGTTTTTATGCCTTGGAACTGAAAGGCGCTGCGGGTCATCCTGGCCGCATACGGTCACTAGTCACCGAAATGTACACAATTCAGGCTTATTGTTAATCTATGTTTTGATTTGCCATAAAGCAGTATACGATTTGTAAAGTTTACTCGTAAGTTTCTTATGTATGATTATGCCTTATGCTATGATAGAAGTTACGAAATTATGGCATACAAATATTCAATATTAGCAAACATCACCATGGTCTTAGTGTTGTCGAATGTGTAATGCTGGCCGAAACCTTTTCTAACTTTGTAAATGGAATAAGTTTAAATTTGCTCTTAATCTAAATAATGGGGTGCCTCTGCTCCTTTGACTTTTTCAAGAGTAGTTATATTTTAAAACACTTGATGGTATATTAAAATATATTACATTTCACCGTTACAGCCACTAGAAATGTCACAGAGAGTCAAGGATAATAGAACAGTAAAGATTTAGCAAGAAAGCATACTAACTTTATAAATCTAGGTAATATGGTCTACCATTCATTCTTTTCTTATGGTTCTTATTGGAATAGGATATAAGGAGGTTTGGTTTGATTACACATAATGACAACTTCAAATTTGATAAAATATTGCAGTAATTAAATTACTTTTCTGTACTTTTTCCATAATGATGATAAATATCGTAAGCTTCTTAAAACTTACTGAAGAAGTAAGGAATGACACAAAGGCAAGTTTTATTTATATATTCTCCTGAAAGAGGATAATGTAGGTCCTATAAGATGTACATAAAATAATACAAATCAGACAAAAATTCATGAATCCAAGTGAAAATTCGTGTTGCTGAATGTCCGTAACTGCCAGGTTTATTGATTTTGTCGTCCGTCTTAAATCCTCATGCTTGTAATATAAACTGCGCCTTGAACCTGGAATGGAAGTGTGACTCCATCCCCAAATTAAAAAACAACCTCTTCATATACTTTGCTGTCCTAGTAACTTCTTGGCGAAATATCCAAATTTTGTTCAGATATTTCACGATGTTGAGGCAGAAGTACCAGGCAAGCATAAAAGCGAGGAGATGTAAAATGACAAACAGAGCAGTCCGACTTAATTTTAAAATGACGTATCGAATCGGTGACCAGTTGGACGTTACGTTTTTCTCTAAAATTACAGAAGTTCACACACACAGTCAAATACTAGGTATGTGTTTAGATATCTAGACATGCTAGGGGGCTGGATGATTGCTGACGCATGCGTATTGAACGATACCGCCCCACTCGTAATAGAAATTGCAAGTGAATAACATGGCGAAGCATCAGTGCAGCTGTACAAGTTATGAAAGCATTCTTTAAGCGAAGTTTTTGGTTATCATGTTGATTGCCCACAGAAATGCCTGTTTTAATATGTACATTAAAAGTTAACAGAGTACTAATACTACCAATGAGGGCGACATAAAATAGAATAAATTAGGTTATAAACGAAATGCTTTGTGTTGAAAGTTGGAAGTGCAATGTCATGACTTTGTCTAGTACTTAATACAGATTTATTTTTGGCTATTGAGCTATACCAAAGATGACTAAGTAACACACCGTACCAATATTACAGTGGTTGTATAATTTAAAATCATTAAACAATATATTATGTTGCTTGTGTGTTCCACATACATGTGACGTGTTGTTTTTGAAAGGCTTATAAGTTAAGCCTATTTAATTATAAAGCTGTGTCGAAATGTCAAGAAAAGTTTGACAAATTTATGGTTATATTAATTGAAATCATGAAACAGTTTATTATGTTTTATATTTCAAAGGTTATAAATTACGCCTAGCCAATTATAGTACTGTGCCGAAATATCTTGAAGAAAACCCTGCCAAATTCAAAAGAGGATTAATCATTAGAATGCAGTGACATAGCTACAGTATTTCCGTTCAAATACATTACTTTATAAACTGTCGCATAACTTTAATACAATATGTCTTCCTGGAGTGGTAATTGACTCTATATACACATAATTACTTTCCGCTGTGTAATACGTAATTGCACCGGGATATCAACGTGATTTCACGATTTTCACGCCGGAATCGACATCAAGTATCATGCGCCAAGTAGCTCGTAACGTCTTTTGTAAATTACATTTTAATAGCTTAAAGAATTGTAATAAAAGTTGTATCAAGACCAAGCGAGATTAAGTTGACTTTGCTAGATTAATACATAGTTATATGTTATTCAAACTAAATAAAAGAGTGAGACTTGAGCAGAATATTTCTCAATTAACGTTTTGTGGCAAGACAATTTCAAAAGTAACTACGTGTAGTAGTCATGTGTGTGTTCCGCTGATCCATTGAAATAACTTGAGAGTATATATTATGGACATATATATACACTAGTCCCAGTTATATATAATATAAATATATATTGAGCTATGACCTAACTCAGTGGTTGAGGGGAGACGACTAAAGCTTATAAATGAAGAAAATAAATAAATAATTAGATGTCAATTATCAATACAGTAGATGCCATACATTATCATCTGCGTTTTATACAGATGCATACAAAATAATAGCCGTTAAAACACAACATAAGATCCTTATCACTTTTAAAACAAATTATATATATATATATATATATATATATATATATATCGACCTCGATGGCGTAGTAGTTAGTGTAACCGACTGCCACGCCTGAGGTCGCGGGTTCGATTCCCGCACAAGTCAAACATTTGTGTGCATGAACATGGATGTTTGCCTTGGTCTGGGTGTTTCTATGTATAATATGTAAGAATTTACAAAAAAAAAGTATCTATATGTATGTTTATCCATTGTCTAGTACCCACAGTACAAGCTCTGCTTAGTTTGGACTAGATAGTATTGTGTGTATGTGATAGAATATTATTATTATTATAAATATCGACGACAGTAGTACATTTACCTGACTTAAACGAGAATGTGGTTATTTATTAGAAAACACTGTTATATAAATAAATTATACAAATCTTTTACCTATTCGTTGGAGATAATTAGAGCTTTGATTAAGCTTATGTTATCAGTTTAGATTTAATTACTTGAGTATATTTTCTCAGTATTTTAAGATTTAATGAGTTTGAGTTTCACTTGGTTTGGCGGCTACCCGGTAATAGTCAGTACACCCAAGCAGAATTAGGGTGGATGGCTCGAATATAGCCTTTTAGAACATGTTTGCTATTTGAACGATCATAGCATTTTGAAGATAACTTAATATTATTTGGTGTATTTTTAAATAACAGGTTATTAAATTAAGATTTGTAACGCTATGGCGCTCTTTGGGGGAGGGCTATGTCCAGCAGTGGACTATTATAGCCTGATGATGATGATGAACGCAAACCTAGACACTTATATAAACAAAGGAATAATTTTAAAAAATGTCGTCCTCAGTAAGTCCTGCTAGCTGTGTCTAATGCTACCTTTTCGTGTACCTAATGCTAGCCTTGTTTAGGGTTATACCTTCGTTCTTGTGTAGTGTGCTTTAGTCATAATTGTTTAAATCGGATCTTATTCATTTAAATATAATTTTGTGTTGTTGTAGAAGTTAAGAAGTAATTCAATTTAGACGCACCACATAATATAATTATGAATTACGTATATGTATTATGCATTACAAAAAGAAAATAGCTGCATTTCAATCTCTTTTTTATTCAGCATGTTGTTGCTACAATTGGATTTTTATTCGAAAAAGGTTTCGCTTTTCATCCAACCGATTTCAGAGCGCTTAAGGAGCCAGTTTGGAGGCCTGGTTTTATTTTATAATAATTCTCCAAACCTTTGGTTCTTAATGCAAGTTTGAAGCACCACTTAATTATACCATTAAGCTGGAATAAAGTCTTCTGTCAAATTAAATATTAGCCTACTCGGCCGCTGTTATTTTAAATACATTTTGTGTGTGCAGTCATATTAATTCCCACTGATAGAAAAGAAAATTATGTAAATTGACTAAAAAATAAAATGCGTTATGTAAAAACTATACGAAATATACAATTTTTGTGTGATTAAAAATTAGCAAAAAAATATAGGAAAATGGTTGACATCTACAAATTTCATGTTTCGATGCGCTACTGATGCTAACAGACACTTGCCAGTTTTGCTTAATCTGGTATGTAGGTTCTACTCGGTGTTAAGACTTTTTAACTAACCGCTTTGATAGATAAGACCATTAAAAACTTTATTGTCAAAGGCAAAAGGCGGAAATGCATGTATTAGGGACAAGGCTGGTATTAAGGGCATCCACCCTATGCCACATTATTTATCAGTATTATGATTTACTCGTGAGATATATTATAATATAATAATAATAATATAATATAATATTCTACCACATACACACAACACCATCTAGCCCAAACTAAGCAGAGCTTGTACTATGGGTACTAGACAATGGATAAACATACATATATACTTATTTTTTTGTAAATACATACATATTATACATAGAAACACCCAGACCAAGACAAACATCCATGTTCATGTACGCAAATGTTTGACTTGTGCGGGAATCGAACCCGCGACCTCAGGCGTGGCAGTCGGTTACACTAACCACTACGCCATCGAGTCGTCAATATATAATTATATCTATTAATTTAATAAAGACGGCCCAAAATCTGGCCCCAAACTAGTTCAAGGCCAGATTTTAAGCTGTCTATACAAACAAATGTATACCTAGGTATATTGCCCGATATACCATTATCCGTATTTCAAGCAGATCAAAACTACATTGATTCTAGTAAAATAATGTTACGTATTATTACACCTTACGGTATGCAAAATATAGTAAAGCTTAGATCCGTTTTTAGGTTAAAGTATTTTCTTACACTGACAGGCATTTATATAAAATGACGGCCTCGATGGCGTGGTGGTTAGTGTAACCGACTGCCACGCCTGAGGTCGCGGGTTCGATTCCCGTACAAGTCAAACATTTGTGTGCATGAACATGGATGTTTGTCTTGGTCTGGGTGTTTCTATGTTTCTATGTATAATATGTATATATTTACAACAAAAAAAAGGATATATGTATGTTTATCCATTGTCTAGTACCCATAGTACAAGCTCTGCTTAGTTTGGGCTAGATGGTGTTGTATGTATGTGATAGAATATTATAAGTGTATTACAAAACCAAATGTATGTAATAAATATAATTTGAACTTACCGAATATAAATAATATGATCTTTAACACTAAATAATTTATTTAATGTCAATGTTATTGATTTATGTAATTTTAGTGTTATTATAGTATTTTATATAATACTATCTACTATTCTAAATAAATAGTTACGTTTCTAATAAAGTGATACACGGCAATCAATTCGAGTTATTTTTTTTTTAAAGTCGTCTCCCGCTCTAGGAATAATTCCTGTGTCGCCGCGGGGGACTTTATAAACATTTAAACAACGGACACAAAAAAACACCCAGGCACGGGACAACTATTTGTGGATCACACAAATTTTTGTCCCGTGTGGGAGTCGAACACTCACACACCACACACTCGGCGCAGTGGTAGTGCGGCGAGGCGAGTACTTTAACCACTACGCCATCGATGCAGTCGAACTGGAATCCTAAAATTATCTATTATATACTATATACATACATACCTAATTAATTTATTTATGCAATTTATTTTTGAATATGTAACTCAGTAACCTGTGCATGTGGTGCTAACCTCTAATAAATTGTTACATTAGCTAATGTTTCCGTTGATTTTATTTTAATTTGCCAATGTATAAATGTAAACAGTTGTTGGATAACCAAATAAATAGTATATAACAGCAATAAGAGTATATTATTATAATCACTTGCCTGTATGCATACCTACAAAACAGGTAGGAAATTTAATAAAAAGAGTTTCAACTTTCAAGTATTTATACGGGTTTGGAATATTTTGCTACAAGTAAAATTATTTTTAAGCTTAGAATGTTCCTTTATTAACACAGTTTAATCAAAAAACGTATCTGTCTTTTAAATTAACGATTCGCCTCCTGGAAATAAAATATCGCCAACGCGGAACGCGAAGTTACACACGAAATTCCACGTTCAATTGTTTTATATGCAGATACACACACCGAGACGATTAATCGCTAATGGGACACCTAATGATCGCCGCCGCTGTTCGCGTCGTGACCAGTTTTACGCTCCGCTTGACTCCATTATTTGAAAGTGTACTTTAATATATTTTGATGGCATTTGATGTACTTCGAGACGTTTGATCGTTGGTCTTGCCATAATCTTCTAAACGCACCCAGCAGTGTCGTTGACGTACTAATCAAAATGAATAGAAAGACAAATCGACGATGAGAGCATAGTAGACCTTCAATTCCTAAGACTATTTTATCATTGATTGATGTAGCTTTACCTTCATAGAAACCCAAACACGAAACTCGTTATGATTCAAAGGTTTCCTACCTACAATTAATATGGCCAAGGGACCATATTATAAGTGACGGATAAAGCCGACCTTGACATTCCGATTTTGTGTGATGTAACAGTTTTGACCGATGCGATGTATCACCTATCGTGTGTAGTGTGTGACCAGCTGATCTATAAAGTCACGTCACGTGACCGTAATGCTAAGATTCCTTTGACATACTGATTACGCTATTATTGTGTTTTTTATTTTGAGTCGTTATTGTTACTATGGCAATCTTTGTAAAAGTTATGACGTCACACGGTTAACATTCTCTATAGATTATTAAAAAGTAAAAAGAAAAAGGCTTTGTACTTATTCTATTTATTTAATAGCCCAACCACAATACATAATTATTTATATTTAATTATTAATTTCGTTACATAGTATTTTGTCTGATATGTATAACACTTACGGTGTACATAACATCCGCTGGTTATAGAGAAGTTAAGTGCTTACATTTTTATATAACTTAATTTAATAGTAATTTATCTTACTAAGTTTAGAATAAAAAAGTTTTAGTAATTGAGCTTTGAATTTGCCAGACTCGGAAGAACCATTTGTGGAACACACAAATTTTTGTCTCGTTTGGGATTCGAACCCACATCACTCGGCACAGTGACAGCGATGAGGCGAAACTACTACGCCATCCATGCAGTCAAGTCAAGCACAAGGACGAGTGTGAGATTCGGCATACTATGTAGGTAACCCATAGTAATCTATATATTAATACGTGAAGCGAAAACTTTGGATCCCTTTTTACGAAAATTGGGCGGACGGAGGAGTATGAAATTTCGCACACTTATAGTTTATACAGAGAAGAACTGACGAATGCTAATATTTTTTTAAAATATGCATTAGAAATACATTAAATTAATGAAAAAACACTACACGCACACAACCATGCATTTGACACACGCAGTCGAAGCGCGTAACTATGGTTACATATATATCAATATATAAATTAATGACGTAATATGTCAGCAATATCTTACAGGCAAACTTTGATCGAATTTTGAGCACTAGGCGACCGCTAGTATTGTTTATTAGCTGACCCGCGCAACTTTGTTTGCTTCATATAAGAGAATTTATTCCATATTTGCAACATTTTTTATTAATGCTCCGCTCCTATTAATCGTAGCGTGTTGTTATATAGCCTATAGCCTTCCTCGATAAATGCTGATGCTATCCAATACTAAAATAATTTTTCAATTCGTACCAGTAGTTTCTGAGATTAGCGCGTTTAACCAAACAAACAAACTCTTCAGCTTTATAGTATTATTAGTGTAGATTACTATTCTATGTATAGACATATAATAGTACCTAATAACTAACAAATGTTTCCTTTTTACAATATTAGCATAATGTCCTCCAGACCGAATTTCGGTCACGGTGGCCAGTCTTAACGGAGACTGGCCATCTGCGCAGGAGATATTATAGTGCACAAGTGTGTGCGCAAACACAAGTGCACTCTCTGTTCCCTAACTTTCATGATCCAATGGGACGAATGATCCGACACGATCGGAGAGAAATCAGGCGCAGGACCAACGGCTTTACGTGCTTTCCGAGGCACAGGGGTGTCTAACACAGCCAACTTCCTAACTCCGGGCTCGTATTGAGATTTCTTAACAGAAAAACCCTTCGATCAAATATACCATTTGATCGAAGGAAAAACCCAATAACTTTTTGTAGGCCCGACCTAGGATTCGAACCCGAGACCTCATGCACAGCAGTCGCATTCACTACCGCTGTGCCACGGAGGCAGTTACATAGGCTAATATTGTTAAAAGTAAAGATTTGTTAGTTTGTATTGTAATCGATAAACTCCGATATTAATAATCCTTACACCAATAGATAGATAGATAGATTCTTGATCCATGATAACATCACCCTACTCACAATACAGTTAAAGCTTTTAGTACTTAGCATCAAATCTTACAAATATAAGATCAAAGAGAAGTTTGTCCCATTCCCGTGCTATAACTTCCATATTTAATTAAAATCTCATTAAGAACATTAGAATCATAACGAAATGGGTGTAAAAACCCAGGATTTTGCATCGGACGCTTACAAAATGCAAAGCGCCCGTGTGATTCCTCAACTGGCGCTTGTTACTCGCACTGCGTACTAAAGTCAGTACTAATTTATCACAGGAAAAATTAGTTTAAAACGATGTTCTAGTCAATTGACTCCGATGGCTGATAATTTGCAACCGGTCATAGAAACTTCATTCACATTCACATACGTACAAAGATAAATAGATACACAGAAACACCGTTACATTATTTTATAGTAATTTCGAGTACCTATTGGACATATTTTAAAGCGTATACGAGAATAGAAAGTATTTAAGTGCAATAATGCGCTTGAAACGTAACTTCGTTCACACCGTGAAACGGAACGACGTCATAATCTTACCTCTAACGGGACTAGAATACTAGGATAGCAAAGCACCGAGGAGCTGAATTAGTGCAAAAGAGACCTAGATTTAGAGCTAGATAACTATATTGCATCATGACGTTTATGTGGGCCGGACTAGCCACCACACTGCAGTCTAACCCACCCTCCTCATCCCCCAGGAATTACAAGCCGTATTAAATCAGATTTTATTAAAATGGTCGTCTAAAATCGAATTTGTTTATATTTATTATTTATATCAGTGTGTTAGTAATTTTATTTTATCCTTATTTTGTTAAAATTAGTTCGATGTCATTGAAATATAAAAGATTTTGTCGCACTTGTGGGAGAGGGGCGTGATAGCACCAAATGCAAGCTACACCCATCATGCAATTCCATCACCGAATATCGTAACATTTTATGCTTCAGATAAAGACAGCACGTGCTTGCCCGATAATAAGAAAACGAGAGTAATGATTTATAATAATAATTTTATTGCAATATTTTTTACTTCAAATAAATTTGTGTTTATGTTTGCGATCGATCGTAAAGTCATTGGTTAGATATTGGGTTATTCGAATTGAATGTAATTATTTTACTTTTAGTATTTAATAACAGAAAAACCCAATTACTCTATTATCTATATGCGTTCGATAAATGGCGATACATTCGCCTCACATAATACGGGATTTAAGAACATGACTGAGATAAAATTTAAGCGTTTAATATATCTCTGACATATGTATCTTCGAAAGGAGGCTGTGGAGATATTGACGCAAGTCTATGTATATGTTCAGTTTGCCATTGCAGTATTTGGCATCGAAACTATAGCACTTAAAGGTGAAGTCATAACAATTAAGCTAGTCACGAGCAATTTCATTTGTCATACAATGTATTCAGAATGTTGTATGAGCCGTAGGGCTCTTACGGTCTTAAAGTAGTCATCAACATATATAAAATTCGGGCTTATTGCTCATAAAACTTAGATTTGCCATAAAAAAGGATAGAGTTTGTAAATATTTTCGTAAACATGAATCCATGATTGATTGCCTTCAGCTATGTTAGAACTTACGAAATGATAGCAAATAGACCTTCAATCTTGACGGAAAATCAACGCGGTCTTGTTGTAGTCAAATGTTTTATGATACTGGCCGAAACTTTCTCTAACATATAAACAAACGCTTCCTATAGGAATTGGGCACGCAAATGGAACAAGTTCAAACTCAGTGGACTTACTCTGAATCTTAATAATGGGGTACCTCTATTCTCCAGACTCTTCCGAGACCTGTTCTAACTTAAAAAATATATTACATTTGACCACTAGAAATGTCATAGAGATTCAAGTTAATAAAAAGATATTGAAGTTTTATCAAGAAAGTGTACTAATTTTATAATTCTAGATGTCGTATACCATTTATTAAACTTTCCGAATTCATCCATATTTTTTGATAATCTAATTAACATCTGTTAATTAGATTATCAAAAAATATGGATGAATTCGGAAACGCAAATGGAAAGAGTTCAAACTCAGTGAACTTGCTCTTAATCTAAATGGAGATGAGTAATGGAGTGCCTCTACTCTCCAGACTCTTTCAAGAGGTGTTCTAACTAAACAAGACTTGATAGTATACCTATTAGAATATATTACATTTTACCGTTACAGCCCCTAGAAATATAACAGGCAGCCTATTAATAGAACATTGAGGTTTTAGCTAGAAAGCATACTAACTTTGTAGTTGTAGATATCGTCTACCATTTATTATTTTCTTATATTGTTATTAGAATAGGATATATTAAGGTTTTCATTTAATAAGATTTGTATCGATTTACTTTACATGTTTTGGATTTTTGATTACACATAACTTAAAATCTAATTTGATAATTCAGTAATTACATTATTCTTGTATATTATAAACATTACGATATAACACGTCGTCCTCAGCTTAGAAGTGATGGCATAAGCTTCTCAAAACTTACTGGGGAGGTAAGGAATGACACAGTGGTAAGTGTTACCTATATTTTCCCCTGATCCCATAGTGAAAGGATAATACAGGTGCTATGTAGAAGCATATAAAATAAAGATCACACAAATATTCAATTATTTAAACTTGAATATACGCGTACCTGTCCGGTTTATGGAATTTATCATCTGTCTCAAATTCTCATGCTTGGAATATATAAACAACAATTAGAACCTGGAATGGAAGTGTGACTCCACCCCTCAATAAACAAAAACATGGTTGCCATGGTAACCATCGTGCAACCGCTTCATATGCTTTGTTGTCCTAGTAACTTCTTGGCGAAATATCCAACTTTTGTTCGAAAATTTCATGATTTTGACTCCGAGGTACCAGGCAAGCATAACAACGAGGAGCTGTAAAATGACAAAACAGAGCAGACCGACTTACTTTTAAAATTACGTATCGTACGGATGGCTACTAGGATGATATGTCATTTTTACCCGACTACGACGAAGCCAAAAGGAAGGATAATGATTTTGGCACTCTGGGTATGTTTGTATGTTCCACCGTAGTTTAGGCACCTAAACTACTGAACCGATTTTAATGAATGAGGTGTCAATAGATTCGTAATAACGGCCCGGGTGACATAGGCTATATAAATTTTAAATTCGTCCTTTTTAGACCCCTTTTTTACGTAGTCGGGTTATAGTTTTTAAACTTTCCCTCTAAAACTACAGAATTTAACGCACACAGTTAAATACTAGGTATGCGTTCAGATATCTAGACACGCTAGGGAGGCTGGAAATTGCTAACGCATGCGTATTGAACGACCTCGTGTCACTCTTCCCAGGAACTGCAAGTAAATAATATGGCATAGTAGAAGCGTACGAGATATGAATGCGTTTTTGATGCGAAGTTTTTGCTTAATGTGTTGACTGACCACAGCATAGCCTGTTTAATATTTTCATTAAAAGTTAATAGTGTACAAATATCACTGGTGATGACGTGGTGGGAATAAAATAAATAAGGTTGTAAACGAAAGGCTAATTGTTGAAACTTCGAAGTGCAATGCCTTGAATTGGTTTAGTACCTACTTAAATACAAAATTATTTTTGGCTATTACATACATACATACATAGATTCACGCCTGTTTCCCAGAGGGGTAGGCAGAGACTACGGATTTCCATTTGCTACGATCCTGACACACTTCTCTGGCTTCATTCACTTTCATCACATTTCTCATACACGCCCGTCGGTTCAAGGAGTTCTTAACCTGGCCTTTGTCCAGAACGCCTCCGATCTGGTCGAGAAACGTTCGCCTAGGTTTTCCTCTTGCGACTGTTCCATTCACACTAGCCTTATAAACTTTCTTAGTCAGTCTTTCCTCGTCCATTCTTTCTACATGTCCAAACCAGCTTAACATACCCTTTTCTATTCTTGTAACTATATCCACTTTCATGCCGCATCTTTCATTTGGCTATTAAGTTATAATAAAGATGACTAAGTCACACATCTATAAATATTAAAGCGGTTAAATTCATTATAATCATTTAACAATATATTATGTTGCTTTTGTGTGATAGACGCGTTACTTCTTCAAAGGTTATAAATTTATCCTATTCTATTATAAATTACAATACGTTTTATCATTAAAAGACAATGATAAAGCTACAGTATTACAATACGTTTTATCATTAAAAGACAATGATAAAGCTACAGTATTTCCGTACACATACATTCATTCCTTTTTAAATCTTTTGCATAACTTTAGTACAATATCTCGTTCTGAAGTAGTTATTGACTCTATATATACGTAACTAGATGTTCCCGCGGTTTCACCCGCGTTTATCGTTACTGCGCCGCCCCTGTGGGCCGTAGCGTGATGTTATATAGCCTATAGCCTTCCTCGATAAATAGGCTATCCAACACTAAAAGAATTTTTCAAATCGAACCAGTAGTAATCACGCAGAATAAACCAGGACAAACATCGTTTGTATTATATCTGTAATGGGTAATTATTTTGCTGCAATGTTATTTGAAAACTGCGATATCTCCTAAGATATTCATTGAAATCGAATGATTTAAAGGGCAATTTTGTTTTAAATTAAATACTTGTGATGAATAACGTATTTATATGGATAAGGATTAATATCATGTTTATAATAATACCTTCGCAAATAATGCATTATTTTAGTACAAATTTAGTTAGCATAAAAATGGTTATAGTGAGCCAACCTTAAAAGATAGACATATGCTGTTGCGGATTTTTTTTAGAACTATAAAGGGGAACAATTCTGTCATACATGATTTTTGCGAAACTTTAACTGTTTACGCAGCGCACGCAGTGGAAGCTCTCAAAAAGAAAAAATACCCTCCGATTTTGAAACATTCTTCATTGGTGCTCAGCTCCTATTGATCTTAGCGTGATGATATATAGCCTATAACCTTCCTCGATAAATGGGCTATCTAACACTGAAAAAAATTTTCAAATCGGACCAGTAGTTCCTGAGATTAGCGCGTTCAAGCAAACAAACAAACAAACATACAAACAAACAAACTCTTCAGCTTTATAATATTAGTATAGATTACTTTCATAATTATTTGGAAAGTAGACAATCTAAACAAAAGGTAAATAAAATTAAACACGCGAAGCTATTTAATGGAGTAAAGAAATAAATAATGATAATAATACATATATGGTGTTGTGTGTATGTGATAGAATATTATATTATATTATATTATATTATATGCCATACAGCTTCACTTGCGTTTTATAGAGAAGTGTACAATTTAATGGACATTTAGGAATACTATACGGCCCTTATAAAACACTATTTAAATAACTAATAAACAATAATTTTGGTATTTATTTGACAACCCTGTTAAATAAATAAATGACACAACTCTGTTATCTATTCGTTAGAGATACTTACTTAGTGCATTGATTAAGCTTATTCTATCAGCTTAGATCAAATTACTTGCGTATATTTTCTCACTATTAAGATTTAATGACAAGATCGTTTAACTCAAGTGAAACTCAGTATATTTGAATATACTGAGTTTCGCTTGAGTTTCCGGTTATCCCGGTAATAGGTAGCACACCCAAGCGGAATAATATCATATAATTTATCTAAATTTCGATTTACTCGTCAAAGATAAATTACTTTAATTTAAGGACACAGCCTATACCTGGCCTCGAACCATGTGTATGCCCTTTATACATTTATCTGTACTTTACAAAAAATAAGTTTATCATTATCTAAACTTAATATTATGTAAAAGATAGTATCACTTAGATGCATTTTTAGGGAAAAGGATTTTCTGACACTGACAGGCATTTATATAAATTATTACGAAACCAATGTAATAAATATAAATATGATGGTATTTTTCTTAATTAACACTGTGTTCGTCTTATGAGTACTACTCACGTAATGTGTTTACCTATAGTGTGCGCGAGAACGCTGGTACCCTAAACACGAGTTGAATCTTATTTTGGGTACCAGAGTTTATCGTAAATACTAAATATCGTGTTTGTGACGCTGTTATTGTATTTTTGTGTCAAATTAAGAAATAAATTTATTATTGATATTGATATTATTGATTATTGATGAGAACTTATCGAAAACATAAATCAAAAGGATCAATTATAAAACCACATATATTACAGCCATAAGAGATTAACTAATTAATTAATTATTATTAACTAGCCTGCAGACATAAACAACACTGGAATTTAATTAATTTGTAAGAGTTTTAGCACAAAGATTAAGGGATTCTGTACCCTATAATCTTCTACAAAGTTAGGTACTGTTTTGTGCTAAGAATGTTTAATTATTTCTTATTAGCTTTCTTAATCTGTTACTTATTAAAATCCTAGACATAATTGAAAATCTATTGTGTCTGGCCGCCGGTGTGCTGCTGCGACTCAATAGGTTAATTTAACTCAATGCGGTAAATTATTGACACGATATTTTATGACTTATGTCGAAAACGCGGCCTGGCGTAGAAATATCGCCACCGCAGATCGCAGAGTGCCACGTTCAAATTGTTTATATGCAGATACACACACCGAGACGATTAATCGCTAATGTGACACTTAATGATCGCCGCCGCTGTTCGCGTCGTGACCAGTTTTACGCTCTGCTTGAATCCATTATTTGAAAGTGTACTATAATATATTTTGATGACATTCGATGTAAGTACATCGAATGTCATCAAAATATGTTATACACACGAGATGTTTGATCATAGGCCTTGCCACAGATTTTCTTTTAGACTCGCAATTCCTAGTTCTGGTATTGGTAACTCTACCTTCATTTAAACACAAACACCCACAATTAGTATGGTCAGAGGACCATATTAATTAAGTGATGGATAAAATCGACCTTGGCATTTCGATTTTGTGTGACATAACAGTTTTGACCGATGCGATGATTACCTGTCGTATGTAGTGTGTGACCAGCTGATCTGTATAGTCACGTGACCGTAATGCTAAAATGCCTGATATGCTCCTTTGACATACTGATTGATTTTTTATTTCGAATCGTTGTTACTATGGCAATCTTTGGACATGTTATCATAAGGGTAACATTCTCTATATGTTATTAAAATGTATTATTTTGTCTGCCCGTGACAGTAGAGAATGTATAAGGTGCCTTTGCCCACGTAAAAAACAATCCCACAACCCGTAGTAACTTCATGAATAGTTTAATCACGATAAGAGTTCAAATTTCTACTGAGTATTGCATTTTCAAAATGCGCTTATCTTGACATATAGATAGTTTAATTTATTACTAAAGGGATTTCTCCAAATGTATATTAGACACATATTCAAGAAATCTCTAATATTGTAGACTTCAACCAAAATTTTGAGTTAATGGTACTAAAGCAACCTTTCCTTCCTTCTTGACTTATAAGTCGAGACGTCGAGTTGAGAGCTACAGTGCTTACTTAATACACGACGCAAGTATGTAGTTGGCGCGATTCATGCAGAAGCTACTCGCGGGTTACATGCGCGATGTACACGAGAGCCAGTACCAATCTGTCATAGATTAAAATTAGTAAAACGATGCTCTACTCAATTGACTCCGATGGCTGATAATTTGCAGACGCTCATAGACTCGCATAGTGACCATCACCTGCCATACACATGTGCCAAACAGTGACATCTGCTCCGAGTCACATAATTTGTTGTTTCGTTCCAAGACCATTCACCTCTACCGCTCAAAAACGGCCCGATTCTCATCATTAAAAATAAATAACCGTAAGCATTGTTAGAAGCAACCAAAAATTATAGTATCTAATGAAAATGTAGGTATTTAGTATGATTTTGAAATGGAAGTCATGGCCATCTAGATTTGCATTTTATTCATTCTATTACATACTTTCCCATTTATATATGCAACCATTTATCCCTGATATCAGTAAATAATTCCAGCCAGTATCTGTCTAAAATTTATCAAAACAAAACTCTTGTACAACCAATCAAGATAAGCTTCAACCAAGCAGCAAGGTTGCAGCACGTCTATTTTGTAAACACGATCTCACAAACCCCTCATTGTCTAACATTTTCATTGTGTTGTACACAGGAATTGTGTGTCCATTCAGTGTTTTCGCACGGCTGACGACTGGATCGAATAAAAACATGATTGTAAAAACAACAACCAAAGTATAAAACACCTTTCTAAACTTACACTTCATCTGACTAAACCGCAAACATTTAATATATGCACATTATTAAAACAATGCGTTCGAAAGAATGTATTGCGCATTCAACCTACACGGAGGTGTGTGCCCTAATACCGTCCATAACTATTTGTTCAAGTTCCAAGTGTTAGTTGTTGGCGCACGCCATAGGTTCTACTGACCCAGTTTGTGGCATTAGCGTCTCCACGACGTCGGCTATCCGTCAACCGGCTGTACAGTTACATTGCAACCACCAAGGGAACGGCAACCCGATGTAAACAGCCGATACAATGATACCGCCCGATACGCCTAGACAACTTTCCACTGACGAAATTGGTGCTATTTTCTCCGTGCACTCAATTTTTGTGTCCCCAGTCGACACTCGATAAACGCTGAAAATCGCTATAATCAAGATAGAAACAATTGTACTCCTATTTACTGAGATAAATCGCCTTTCTCCTGATCTTACGCGTCGCGGCTCGCTTGATTACCGGGGTCAGTGTTACACATTAAGAGAGCTACGCTAATGTAATTACCGCGACCTTTCTATTAAAGTCAATTGAGCGTCACAATGTGGAGTATTAAATAGATCTATCTGGTGTTTTAGCATTTTATGTTATTGTGAAATGACCGGACCGTTAGTTGGATGTTCGTGCGCGTGACGCGATGTCGTCAGCGCGCACTCATTACACCAATTGGCGGGTGATTAGGAGCACAAAAGCTATCTCACCAATCGATTGTAAAACCGGTCGTCTCGAAGCCGTTATTAATCTTCGCCATTGTTACGTAAAGACAACTGAAATAATACCTTGAATAATTCAATTTATCGTGGTGTCTTTATTTGCATAAAATGTGCTACACAGTAGTCGACGAGTACTATAATAACATATAATTGGAGAGCGTCCGACGCCACCCAATTAACTTTGCATTAAAATACTTTCCCCTAACGCAGGTATTATTCGAGATTTCATAATGAGACGATGATGATCATGTGAAGAAGAGGGGGTAAGAATAGTGAAAGCATTTGCTTTATTACCTTCACAAAAGCAGACGTTTCATAGACCTGGTGACGACTACTGACTTAAATAATTATAATGCCAGAAATGTTGCTATGGGGAGTATTTTATTTTAATCTAGTAAAATCTAATCTCAATTATGGGTAATAAGAATGTACCAACGTTTAATAATATGCAAAACGTTGGAAGAAATTGCAGAGAAGTAAAATGAGGCTTATATAAGACAGCGGAAGTTAAACCGAGCGTGTAGTATCTGAACTTTACTTATCAGCGTACCATTCCGCCGCGCGCCGCATGTAGACCGCAAACAAACTAGGAAACCGCGAAACGAAAGTGTATTCTCAACAAAGAAATGGATTTACCCTACCGTATTGCAATACCGTTCCGGCTACGTGTATTCAGTACCAAATATTATTGTAAATAATATTGTGAACTGTCATAACAAATATATTATACTCCTTGCTTGTGTGGTTTACAGCTTAGCAGTTGTCTTGTCCGTAAAATATATTATGATAACTGACGTCCTATATAGACTAGCTTTATAAATAATCTCTCTCTCATACACATACCCGAATGATGTACTATGTCGTCCAGGGCTCTTACCACTATTTCTTATAGAACTAATATCGGATGCTTGAGAACGAGTCCGTGCATATACCACAGTATATTTTATAGTTTTGTCTAGTTTTCATGCACGCAATAACTAGTTCGGGCCAAGCCTGCCTAAACGAATCTCTTCTCTGTGAACATTAACACCAGTGGGAAGAATAAATATATGATAATGACAGTTGCTCCAAATATATCGAGCCTTGCCCGCCATTTTAGCGCAACCGACAAAGACCAAATTTTACAGGAGAAGGTTTTTTTTAAATATTTTTATACAGGAATGTGCTAATAAAGTAAAATTTGATGTACATTAATGATTATAAATGTCTAAAATATCATTAATGTACATCAAATTTTACTTTATTAGCACATTTCTGTATAAAAATATTTAAAAAATACCTTCTCCTGTAAATTTTGGTCTTTGTCGGTTGCGCTAAAATGGCGGGAAAGGCTCGATATATGTCTGTCATCCAAATGCCACACATCATACATTCCAATCGCAGGCGTCAGAGAATGGCTTTTGTCCCTCTGACTCCATGTTGTTCCTGAGTAACCAAACAGCTAAAACTCATAATATATTTTGTTTGATGAATTGATCAGCAGGATACTGTTTATGAGGTAGTTAACACCGCCATGACACACATCACAGCTATTGGACTATTTGTCATTAAAGCTACTAGCTAACATAAACTATGATGATAGTTTATTAACAAATTGTGTTTATCAAAACATTTAATATTAGTTTTAATCTTACTATGATTTATTATTATTATTAAACTGTGTACAACAGTAACTATAAACTGCGGTTAATATACCAATTAGCGTTTGTTATAAAGACGTGCCCTATCTCCTAAAAGAGCCGTTAATTAATCAGAATAAAAGGCTCATAGCCTAGCCTTTGTCAATCACCGGCCTATAAATGATCTTAATAAAAATTGTCACTTAGACCCATTACTCTCTGGCTATGTAAAGAAAGGACAACTAACTAAAGTACTTTAGCATTTATAATATTAGTAAGGATGCTTTATGACAGTATATCGCCAAAGACTGTAGAAGTCCCACATTTCACTTTCTTTTTGCTCGCCTATTGACAACTACTGGAGATAATTCCAGACATGCTGCTGTTAAATATTTCCTCATAGAAAACTCCTCAACGTCGAACCGGTAACAGAACTCAACCTCTCGAATAAAATATTAATAACTTATTAATCTCCCAGGATAATCGACAGTAAACTTATCTCAAGAACCAACTAGAGAGTTATTTGCATTAACTAATTAAATTAAATGGTCATTAAGATTACATACAAATTATATAGCGTCATTTTCTCTGCATATTAAAAGTAAATATCATGACCAACATTAGCATTAACTAAGTACATGAAGGGCGAGAAAGCCAATGATATAACTCAACATAACTTAATTGCATTCAGTTAAAGCGAGCCAATTGAGCAAGAGAACAGCTAATGACCCATTTACAACAGTTATCTTTGCTGTTGACCCTCTGTTTGCCTGGAAATATCTGGTTGACATGCTGACAATTAACATAAACGTAGTAAAATATACTGTACGGATGGCGCAAAGGGTTAGCGGTGCTCTCACCGCTGCCGCCGCGTTGAGAGTTCTAGGTTTGGATCCCACACGGAAGAATTATTTGAGTGAACCACAAATGAATGTGTCTGTAAATTGTATTTTTGTATTATCCCTTGGGACATCATCACTAGAGTAGAGCTGAATTTTAACGATAATAATAAGCTAAATACGTATTAACTACAAAATGTTATTAAATTGCTTTAGAGCGCATTCAAATGGCAGAATAAATCAAATTGACCACATAAGATTCCCTTAGAAATTGTAAAATGTAAATTGGACAATGGACAAGAAACAAAGTTTAGTTCCACCAGATCAAAGACGTCCTAAAGAAAGATCAAGTTAAGAGTACCTAAACTGTCAAAGATATGCTAGCATACTAGCAAGTGGAAATCCGTAGTCTCTACTCTCCAAGAAACAGCGGGCGGCTATGAATGAGTGCGCACAAATGAGTCGTGGCATCACATATTGTAAATACCGCTATACTGCAATTACAATTCGACGCTTCGATAAAGTAACATGCATCCCACACGTCAACAATCTCGTAGCAAAATAATGCATAGACCGTCTCCATATATGTAACCTGTATCGATTGGCCAAATGTGTAAGCGGCAATCGATGGGCCAAGGGGTGAATAACCCTCAATGAATCCCTGCCAAACGTCACTAGGGAGGCAAGTCTCCCCTTAGCAACCATTTTGAAGGACAAGAGAGTGGGTCGGAACAATGTAGAGTATACTAAGAGATAACATAAAATAAAATAAATAACTAATTATATCGCCTGTTATATTATTATGACGCAGCGGACTTTAACTAGTAGTTAAACAGTACTGTCACCGAAAAGTCATCTTGATAGGGTAAGATATTATACGTTAGTAATATTGGTGAATGCTAGACTTTTGACAAGCACATATGTATAGGAAGACAGTAAAGGAGAACACTTATATTATATAAGTTGCAATATCTACCAACCCCAAATTTGAGCTGAAATCAATGTTATCGATTGGCCACAAACATATGTTAAATCGATACATCGACTGACCCATGCTTCAGCCATAATCGATGTCTCACCAGCCCCAAACATAAGATGACATCAATGTTATCGATTGGCCACGAGCAGATGTTACAATCGATACCATCAACTACCCCTATGTTCAAGTTACAATCGGTTCGTCGAATTGCCCAAAAACAAGCTGAAATCAATAATCGACCGCCAACATCCTCCTCGGCTTTCAATGTCAAGGTTAAAAGGGGAGTTCGGAAATAAATCACAGTGTACTCTGCATTCAGAGATTATTTAAAATCTATACAGCGTGGGTAATTTAACCGTTCAGACAGAATTATTAGTCACACAACAATAGTATGTTGCATATGTAATACGTTTACGTTTCTTAGATCAACAAAACTGGTTGAAGCTCATTATAAATAATTAACGGTATAATTAGTTATAATAACGTTTAGCGCTCACGCTCGGGTGAGTATACTTGTAAATTCGGTATCAGCTATCATCGAGGCCAGAATCTACTAAGGTTACTTACGCCGGGGCTGTGAGTCCACGTCTTTTCGTTTTCGTTTCTTGTATTGTCAAGGTCGTTCGGTATTCATGTAGGCAGCCAGTTTTTGCCTTACACAGAGGTGCTCCAATACTTTGCGCTTATTTTTATTTTACCTATTTCATTGATTGGGTTGAGTTTTAATGTCAAGTGTTTGTATTTGTTTTTTAAGAACTTGTTTTCAAATTATTTTATGGCAGTAACATGTCTATGCGAAGTACTAAATGGCTACTTCTATAACAAGTCCTCTTTTATGCAATAAGTGGAAGCGCTTAGAAAATGGATCGTAAAGAACCGGTTCGATTCTCTGGCCGTGTTAAGATTTCTGTCAGGAAATCATCATCGATAGCACGGGCTTCAGCAACGAGATTGCTTTGTTATCTGTGGGGTATATAGCCATAGAAATGGAAGTATGATCTGCTTCTGCTACACCTTAAGTATACGCAAGAGTCTGAATATATTATTACATTTGTATAAGAATCAGCCGAAACTGTACACAAACACAGGAAGTTTTCCATTGATATAATTAACAGCTACCAAGCGTACCGGCTATAATGCTAAACACCCCGCAGCTATTAAGGCAGAACATTGACATAATTACCTATAGCGTGCCCCTGGACGATTGCAACAATGAGTCTAGCATCTGCCGTGCAATTAATGGAAAGGAAAAACCTCATTGTTCTATATTCAAAACAAACAGTGTTGTTAGTCCCGAAGGATTTATTTAATGCGAACACGCGCGTATCAGTTACCTTTGCCAATAAAATACTGTTACGAAATGATTATATAGTTCACGAACAAAAGTCTATGTTTCATTTTGTACAAGCTGTCATCCACGACTTCGTTAGATTTTAATAGATAAAATCATCTATATCCTTTTACAAACTAATGCATATCATTTAAAACATTTCACCATTTTAGCATTAACAAAACCTTAAGGGTTTTTTAGGGCGTCTGGGCGCGTAAATTTATTCCTGCGCGCGTCTTGTAAAGTTGATTATACCTACTTCTTCTTTGTCTCGTTCTGCCGCATGCATAAAATGCATATATTTTTAATATATGCATTTTATTTTATGCATTTTATACATACATAATCCTTCTGTATTAAATCAAATGGTAGGATAGGATAGAAACGTACTTAGTTTAGTCGTTTATCTACTCATGTGGTTTAGTTGCTCATTTTTAACTAAAAACAATAAACAAACAATCTTCCTTATATAATTTTAGTTAGGATGAAATTTATATAAATTTTATGCATTTTGACGTGGTAATATAAGGATATTTTATACAGGAAAATTACATTCGATCACCAATTGTTAATATTCAATGATATCTTCGAGTTCGGTGGACGGTAATAGCCTTGCCTTTATTTCGTGAAATCTTAATCCATAGCTAGCAAAATAGTTAATGCCTTTGCCTAGCCTTTGAGAGGCTAAGCTTAAGACTATATAATATATGTATGTTCTTACGTTTATTTATACCTCGTTATACGTTCTGTATCACATATTAACTTACATATTTCTTTTATTTTCAGGTAAGGCTTGGCTACAATACATACAATTATTGTAAATAACATTTTACAATGATTATACAACACTACACCATTATACAACAGTATATGGCGATAACGAGGGTAAGCAAATAAAATTTGATAATATCTGACTTCGATCCAATGATATCGATAATTTGCCACCGATACCGTCACAATAGGAAGTAGGTTGGCAATTCCATTAAGAATTGCCGTGAAATTATTTTGTAGAAGTGACCTCCACTTGTTAGATAATATAATAGAGAAGTTAGAGTAATACTTTAAGCGTCCATTTCCTGATTTGATAAAGCTAATTTCATTTAATTAAATTTCAAATTAAATATGTCATTATAAAAGAAAACCTAGGTACATAGTTGTGCTTGATTAAGTATACTTTAGTCAGCAAAAGCAAGTTTTATATAAATTAACACAGTAAATAGACGAAAATAGTAATTATTAACAGCCTATAAACCACTCTCAAATATTTAAGAGGTAGTTAAGTATTAATTAGCGACTAAACAGAAAATGTTTTATTACCTTAATAAACGTTGAATTTTAGTTAAATAACAGCCGTTAATCAAAGCATAAACTTTGATCAAGGGCATGTGAACCATCCAGTTGAGAGAATCCATGTATTAGATTGCAATATATTTATATTTTTAATTACTATACAAGTGTTATTATGTTACATGAGACAAATCATACACGTAGGTATTTCTAGCATAGTATAAAACCTACAAAAGTATTATAAATGTAATATTCCAAAGCAATAATAAGACTATTTGTGTGACGAATCCATTGCAAACCTATAAAAGTCAATAACATAAGCACCACGGTTTTAATTAGATTACATTCACTCACCGTTTTAATACGCACTGTAATGTATGTATATTATTTATCGCTTTGCATGTTGTAAAAGGCTATATTTTATGACATACCTACATATATCGATTTTGACATGAAAAAAAAGGTTAATCAAATTTTATTACGTGTGTATGCAACGATAAAATTGACAGTAAAAATTGAATAAAATATATGTATAGGAAATAATTAAATATTCTGAGAACTGTGTCGATTATAAGGCATTCTATGACGCCTATTAAAGGATTTAGTTTTAGATTTTTACACGAACCTTTTTTAATATTAATCGATTGCAGTCGGTATATTATATTTTAGGTATAAGTTAGTCATATAATTGCTATAGTTGTATGTATATATTTTTTATATTATTCTTTTTTGATATCAACGCTAGTCTGTGTGAAAAGATATTGAAATAAATCTCTTGCATGTGTTTAATTATGTTGTCTTTTTGTAGACTGTTAATTTAAAAATAATATTTTTATCATTAATATTTATTTGTACCGATATCTATCCCAAAATCCCGATATTATCAAATATTGTCCAGATATTTTGGTTTTCTGATCTGGCACCTCTATATGTACGACGTTTTAACCAATTAGGTCGCAGGGCACACCGGCGGCTAGACACAAAAGATTTCTAATTATGTCTGGTATTCTACTACTTGACAGAATAAAAATCGAATGATATGCAACCAAGTTAAGCGAGACAGCTACAACAAAACAGATAACGAATTTAACGAAACCTCAAGAAATCTGATGTACCTAGTTATATATAGTTCACGCAACTATAAACCATAAGGTTAATCCTTAGATTATGGCTTTGAATCTAGATATATTTGACATTCTGTTTAGTAATCACGCCATATTTTAATACTACCTATTAAATATTTTTTTATTTATTGTAGAGTATAATAATATAGCTGTTTCTAAAAAAGCTCTCAAGTTACGTGTCGTATGCATTATGATGTCCCTTGTACCGTTGATATTAATTGTGTATATAAAAAGAGTAGCAGCATTTCGCAGCTCAGACTTTCTACCTAAATTCGACTCATATTGCCATGACGTGGTAAGAGCTCTTCAGAAGTTTCGTCTTCCCATCTCAATACATGTAACTCCATCGCCGATCTTGTGATACACTGATAAGATACAAAGTTAAATTAGATATTACGTCAAGCACCTTGTGGTTATATTCCATTGGCTTTAATTTATCTAAATAGGTTTCACATTGATACGTCAGAATTTTGACTGAGGTAATAGTTTGTCCATCTCTTCTTGAACGTAGCAATCAGAATTATAACCATGAACACCGTGGGACAGCGCCGGCAGAAAGTAGCCATTCATGGATTATTTTAAGGACGGCCGTGTCTGCAGTTTCTTCTTTGCTTCAGGATAATGTACCCTATGTTACTCGGCTCATAAACTCCTCTATAAAAATGAAGTTAATCAGTTGCTCTATTTCTAAGTAAGAAAAGAACTAACATAGGTACTTTTGGCCATATTTTTTTTGCTTTGGTTAGTGCGTATAGAATATCATTATACCTACTAATCAAATCACAAGAATTTGGACTAGTAACTACGCATATATTTTCGTCGGTATATATTTCGGTCATGTCGGATTATCCGCCCATCGGATCATGAGGGTTAGGGAACAGAGAGTGCACTTGTGTTTGCGCACATACTTGTGCACTATATTAACTCCTGTGCAGATGGCCAGTTTCCGTTACGATTGGCCGCCGTGACCGAATTTGGTCTGGAGGACGTTATTATATATTTTTTTATGTTTTTGTCCATGTGGACAAAAATCCTTATAAAACAATAAAGATAAAGGAAAACCTCCGTATATAGAGTAAATATTTCTTAGATACTTGTCTTTTTTGTAAACAAACAATTAATTATAAAAAACATTCAGCTACTGCTTTTAGACTATATTCAATCTCTTATAAATGGTTTAGTTATTGTCTCTAGCTAATTAATATTTGATCACTCAATAAGTCAATTAAGAAAATTAGACTATATTTGACTAGCTAAAACAAAACTTTTATACTTTAAGATTCATGCATAAATATTGAAAATGCTAGTTGATTATTTGGCGATCGTTCAGAGACATCGTGCAATCTATAAGGCTGAATATACTAAATAAAATCATATATACCTCTGCGTAACCTTTAACAGAGAAACAGTTGCAATATTATGAATATTCGATTGAAATGTCAGAGGGGCACACGTTCGACCAAACATTTACTTTATAAGGAGACTGGTCATCCGAATAGCCTGTGTGGCATAATAAATTTGGATTCGATTTGGGTCCCTAAGCCTAATATTACACAACACAGCACAACACACGCAGCCCAAGGCTTAGATGCAAGTACATCACCCACAACTTTTATTTTTAAGTGCACCTATAGATCGAACATATTTCGGTATTCGATCAGTTCCGAACTCGGTGCAGGTACTGAGAATTATACCTTTAACAAAAACCCAATACTGAGTTTTCACAATCGGCGTTTGTAACAACGAGTACGTACCTATGTTGACCTGATAGGGTTATTATAGATATCAATACTTAACCTTAACATACAGATAGGTATGATAAGACCTTCCGTCAAACTTTTAGTTGCAATGGTCTGCGTAGTTCCACTCCTCCCGTACCCGCGTTCACCTCGTATACCAGCTTTTTGTCAGTGACGCTATTAGAAGCAACTTCAGAGAAAACTATAGATTTGGCGCATGGTATATGAACTTTTTTTACGGACTTGACCCAAAACGTAGTAATACGCATATTTCCATGCTATTGTCTATTGGCTACGGCGCCAAAGGTTTGTCCTCGTGCTGACAGCTTCGAATAGAAAATTTCGTCATAAATCGGAATTATTTTGTCCATTTTGGCACGCACGCGGTCTTGTTGTGGCAGTGCACGGGGTACCGTGACCTCTAAGGCTGCTGCGGTAAAAGTGACACTGCAACCAATACAGGTGCGATATCTAGAAACACAGATCTAGTAATAAAGCCATACGACAAATTCGTAATATGGTTCTGTTATCTTATCTCTTATCTTATCTTATGTGGGGGCCAGTCAGTGCAGACCGGCGACACTTTGACCCAGTGGGATCTTTTGTGTCGACACTCTCCCAATAACGACTGCTATGTTTATGGCAGCCGGGACCAACGGCTTAACGTGTTCTCCGAGGCACGGAGCAGGCGATAATTGTCAATCAATACGCACATAATTTCGAAAAGCCATATAACTTCCGAAAGTCAGAGGTGCGCGACGAGGGTTCGAACCTGAGACCCTCTGCATTGCAGTCTGTTGGTCTCCCTACTGAGCTATCGCTGCTCATGGTTCTGCTACGTTATCTATGTCATATTAGTATCCTCTTTGCATAAACATAAAGGTTAGGCGTTATATTTGTTACTAAAACAAAACTTCTGAACAGATTTTAATGCAGCTTGGACACATAATTACAAGAAAGCAGTTTACATCAAGGGTCGTAAAACAATAAAGTAAAATATTTTAAAGACTTCGAAGGATCGGCACTATTTTATCTCATAAAATCATGTCGTGACATGGCCACTTTAAATAAGTTCCAATTGCTTCTCATTTATATTTGATGGCGAGATATTACAGTAGACAGACAGGTGCGTCTTAGTTACTCCGCATTATGTCTAGGTACCAATAATAATTAAGTATTGGGTACGAAATAAAATAAAATAATTGAAATTAAACTACTATATACGGATTTTATCGCGTTGTTTATTTGACACTATTACAAAATTTTGAAAAACTGTTACACTACTATAATCACTATTAAACTTTACAAATTTTTAAGCTAATTAAATTATTGAAACTATTAAAACTATTTATACTATTACTATACTATTATACTATTTAGATTTATTTTTACACTTTCCCCGACGTTTCGGTTGCTTTTCAGCAGCCATGGTCACGGGGAGACTAAGATGGTAGTTGTCTCAATGTTCCAGTGTAGTTATTTCAAAGTACCCGAACATAATTTAATCATGGGTGTTTCTATTTACGCAGAATTAACTCAAAGTATCATGAAGTCTAGCTGTAGTTTTCTTCTTCTTGGGTTTGACTAGTTGAATTACTGGATCCCAAGCTGGTGGTACATTCCAACCATCTTCTCTATTGAAATTAGTGTAACAGTTTTTCAAAATTTTGTAATAGTGTCAAATAAACAACGCGATAAAATCCGTATATAGTAGTTTATTTTCAATGAATAACATTCGCGTAAACAGAAGACAATATTATGTAAAATAAAATAAGTTAACGTTAGCTCAGACCAAATCTCGTAACAAGTTGATTAAAAGCTATATAGGTATATTTAATCTACTACCACATAGAAATACATAATAATTATTTATGAATGAGAACGCCTGACATGAAATTATCATAAAAACAATAACAAATGCGGCGCTCGCGCGTTGAAAAACATCTTGTCACGTGACGTCATCGCGTTGACAATACGCCGTTGAAAATAATCACATGTATGATGAGACAATACTTACGGGACCTCACATTCTTACTATGTATGCTCCGGAGATAAAATATACTTAAATAAATTAAATGTCTCAGGTAGTGTCAGTATTATTTACATTTATATTGTTTCTAATTTAAATCTCACTACCTCGAGAAAGAAGGTATCACTAGTTTTGTTTCAAATATATATTTTATAATATGTATGTACATATTATATACAGCAGGGGTAGGCCTCCCACAAGGTGGACCGACGACCTGGTAAAGGTCGCGGGAAGCGGTTGGATGCGGGTGGCCCAAGACCGGTCTGTGTGGAAAACCTTGGGAGAGGCCTATGTCCAGCAGTGGACGTCTTTTGGCTGACATGATGATGATGATGACATATTATATTATGTAGACACTGTCTCAACGGCAAAGAATGTTTGCTACAATCTACTGCTAGATCACTTTATCTAAATTTACACTCAGCGCATTTTTCATGCACGCTCGTCGGTTACATAAACCTTTTTGTAGAACCCAGAGCACGCTCAGATTCCCCCATTCTTATGGCATGTTAAAAGACGGTCCAAGAAAGTATAGAAGGTGCACTTATAGGTATACTTTCTTGGTCCATCTTTTATCTGTTAAGTGTTTGTATCATAGAAATTAAGATACCTATTTATTGCTTGCTTGAAATAAATAAATAATAATAATTATTAATATTTATTGTCCATTTTCAATAGCCTAAATTCACCATATTCTTGACGAATCGTTTCCTTGTTACTAAACTTAATCGAGTGGTGAAATCTGCTGAAAGTCTGATATTCGACATATTTATTGATACCGCAGGAAATGTCCGTGTCCGTTGACTACGCATCCTCTGCCAGAGAAGACGTACAGGATGCACACGCAAGAATAATTATAAATTTAAATTTAGAATTCATTATACCACATGCATATCCTTCCCTTCTAAACATTTATGGTAGACGTCAGAACCTCAGGAAACAGGTTACTAAATTATTAATTATAAAATTATTGTTTGTTTTTGTATGTACTAGCACAGCCTACCTTATCCATACTATCTGCTAGTGACTGTTGACAATTGCCAAAAAGTTTCATTTTCACGATAAATCGCTAAATAGTACTAATAAATACAGATTACTGCAGAGTACCGGTAAATCCAACAGTTAGCTGGTGCTTGCCTCGTCCCGTGACTCCACAGGATTGATATTTAATAAATTAATCGTTATCACGACTGGTTCTGTTAGCTTATATTAAGTACATTACCCTATAAAAAACCAAAACAATGACAATATAGGTAGACCGTTATTAAATTTCTCGATGATAGAAAAAGCATAAATAGAAATGTCAAAACTATAAAACTTAGCCTAAGTATCTAGTATAAGTTGATCACGAACATCGTTATGATATAATGATCTTGTAAGACTAAGTGGATAAATAAAATGTAAACAAAATAAACTGAGATAATTTAATAAAAGTTACTTCAATTTGAAAGTCATTAAAACGTGAAAATAGCTATTAAAAATGCAGTTATATAAAACATATAAACGCAACGATTCTGCATGTTTAGCAATCAAATTAAGGTTTGCATTTTCGAAAGGTTTTTCGAAATACCATATACCTAGCTGGTCAATGTAAACACATAACACATAATGAGTACGTATAGGCCTAATTTCATAACAGTTTCAGAAAGTAACAAAAATATGTGGTAATGATGTTTGGAAATAATAAATATCCCTTCACGGAACGTCGAGTTGAGACACAAGACTGAGTGCCCTTGAGATGGGGATAAAAATAAAGTAAACTTAACAATATGAACTTTCACATTGCACTCATACAAGCGTTCTTTGGCTGTTGCAGTTTTGTGCTATATTGTGTTTTTATTAAAATGAAACTAGACTTCATCGCGATTCAGTTTCATGCAAGCTTTTTATAAGTAATTTTCGCCTTGTTATATATGACCTTGTAACGCGATGGTGTCATCTTAACAGCAGGTGCTAAAAAGACTATTCGTCGGCAACATGTGATCATTCATGCATTCGATAATATAGAATGAATTGGTCTGCAATATCTTCAACTATTATTATAAACGTGAAATTTTGTGACGATGTTAGTTACGTACACTGGAGAAGAGCAGCGATAGTTCAGTGGGGAGATCAACAGACTGCAATGCAGAGGGTCTCGGGTTCGAACCCACGTCGCGCACCTCTGACTATCGGAAGTTATGACATTTCGAAATTATGTGCGTATTGATTGACAATTATCGCCTGCTTCGTGCCTCGGAGAGCACGTTAAGCCCTCGGCCCCGGTTGCCATGAATATCTATGGCAGTCGTTATTGGGAGAGTGTCGACACAAAAGATCCCACTGGGTCGAAGTGTCGCCGGTCTGCACTGACAGGCCCCCACATAAGATAAGATACGTACACTGGAGTTCGTTTTCGCACAGATACGCTAGTCCCGTACCTCGAATTTAAAACAAGGTATATCCGGTCGGTATATTTAGATTAAGTAATATTAATCTTGTTCCTTCTCATTCTTTATATGCGTGACGAGAACGAGCTCACCTAAGTACACTGAAGACATGCTAATAGGTACTAGATTGAACGTCATCATATGGATCCACCATGCTAATAAGTTTAGCCGCGATATTCTGCTAATATGTACTAAGATACTTTTTCGAGTATTACCTACTCTCGTGGGATAAACTAAACCTGAGGCAGAAGCTAATTTATTGTATTGTAGTTTGATAAGAATCTTGAGGTCTTCTAAACGGGCATCGGCCATACTTTCACTATCTGTTAATTTGGAAGACCTTAGTGTTTAAGATCAATGCCAAAACTTAACATGTAATTATGTATTCTCGATACATACAAACTGCAAGTTGTATTTAAGTGAATATTTTTTATACATTCATCATTGATAGATGTGTTATCAGCCATTTATCGTGAGAACTGTTTGAACTTCTTCGATCTGTAATTGTAGTACCTACGCATATACATTATACTAGCTGTACACGTGACTCCGTTTGTGTAAATCCTTCAGAGGTTTGTTTGAACTGACAAACAAATAAACTATGCTGTTCTCTAGATTGTTATATGTAATTATACAACGTGTGAAAATCTAATTCACTGCCTTATTGACCCAGCGGTAGTAAACGTGACTTCTGTACACAAGGTCTCGTGTCAGCAAAAAGTGCTAAAACTGTCAAGCAATGCTTAGTAGCAGCGCAAAGTATGAAAAGGTGGCCGGTAGACTCGTCTTTTATTTCACGGGATTTAAAATGATATTTGATAAAATGATACGAAATAAACAGGTACAACTTACCTATTCCGGGATAAAGGCGAAGGTGAAACTATCTATGGAGACTTCTATAAATTAAATTGTTACTAAAAATAGAAACGCACACTTGCATTCGTATGATATTCGAAAATTAATATTTTTTGGAATAATACTCTCTGGATTATTCCCAAAAAACCAACACCTTTGTAGCCAAGTCCAGTAGTGGTGACTATGGAAACTGCTAAGTCCGAAATACACCTCGTGAAGCCCTATTCTAGACTATATTATCTTGAAGCCTACAACGATTTTAATCAGATGTACATATATAGGAGTTTCCAAATTATAGACAGAGAGTTTTTAAACTATCCATGGATTTCTGTATTCATAAATTGACAAGAACATACACGACAATTTATTGAATGTATGTGTATATTGGAAGTATTGGCAACCTGATACAAGCGAAGCATCGGTTGCGTGTAGCGTTCAGCTGTCAGCGCAAACCGCAGCATATCAAACCGACGGACTTAAATGCATCTGACAGTTGATGTACTGAGTATTGATTACGAAATATAACATCGATTTTTATTCGTCATTCAAATTTAATGATTTATTGTCTTTAACAACTTATTACATTAGCCTAAATAGTGTTGACCCCTTTAAAAGATTTATTTAGTAATATGTGAAGACAAAACTTTGTACCTTTTTGTAAGTACACTGCGGGTATGGAGATGTGTTACATTTGGCATAGTTAAATCCTAACTTCCTAATCCTAACTCCTAACTAATATTATAAAAGCGAAAATGAATTTGTTTGTTTGTTACCTTTTCACGCCTAAACCACTGAACCGATCATCCTGAAATTTTGCATATACGTTGTCAAGTGTACAGAAACGGGCAGAGGCTACCATTTATCCCGAAAAAAAAACTGTTCCCGGGCAAAACAACAATAACGTTCTTATGGCGCCACGTGTCTTTCGAATCATGATTGAAATATAATATTACAAGCAGAGTACAACCCGAATTGATTGTCAAATTCTAAATTAACGCGAGCGAAGCCGCGGGCAATAGCTAGACATATAATAATATAGAGAAGATTCAAATTTACTAATGAAAATGTTATATTAAATACGGTCGAATTTCGTCTCTTGGACTTAATAGGATCACCGGTAGAGATAATTGTGCCATGGGAGCACTTGTCGCTAAAGCTTATGTTACAATATTATTTATTAATTGCTTGGACAGACATCTAGTAGCTGTTACATTGATTATTATTCTAACAAAAAACAACTAATAGGTAAGTACTAACACTTAATGTGTAATTTTTTTTTAATGTGTCGCCTGTGCCATAAAATTATTATGTAGATACATCGATCAAATATTTCATCGATGTTTAGATACATTAACAATTGATTACTCGTACATATGATCGTAGTAATCGATTGAGTTATAAATAGTTCGAATTTAAAATTGCTTTAAAAATATTACTCATGTTAAAATCTATAGTATTTTACAAACACTAGCACTGTATAGTATTCTTTATCATTACGCTTCTACAAAAATCCTTAACCTACATTACACACAGGTACTTTGCAACTGGTTTACAAAATACTTTTTAATTTAATATTATCGCGAATAAATACAACATAACATCACGGCTGTAAAAACCCGAAGTGTGAGGTGGATAACTATAGGTTTTAATTTATAGGAGGTAAACCTGTTACCGTCTACCAAACATAGTTTTAAACTCTGTGCTGCTACAGAAAAATGCCTCATAGAAATCCTAAAAATGCTTTCCAAAGAAATACAATGCTTGTAAAATATGCAGTTGCGCAAATTAAAATAGCAAACAAAACTAAATTTAATCAGATACCATCAATAACTTTAATTGCGGACCTTTCAATACATTTTTTGAGGCAGTATAACTATTACTAAATAAAACTGTTATCGGTTTACACCTGTCAATTACAATCGAGAAATCTGTATCGAGAATTTTCACGATCGTATCGCCTTCAGTATCGATGCCAAATCGACCTTCATTTCGTTTAATTTCAAATCGATTTTTGAAGTTGTGTAACCGTATATGGAAGGTTGCTGTACAATGTGTGTGACCACAGGTTGATACCCGGTTTACGAGAAATAGCAGATCATATACAAGGTTAAGTAAAGCAGGCGAATGAGGGCTAAAGTATTCATGACAATCATACATTTAAAATGTTTTATTGTATAAATCTTGCAATTAGTTTATATCTTTTGTTTGTGTAGTCGTCATAGGTACATGGTTTTTGTGAGTAAAGTAGTTCTTAATTAATTGCTATAAACGCAAAGAAATAAAATATAAATATTTTAAGTACAGGAAAAGTAGTTTCGTAGTAATAGAGCCTCGCTGATTTCAGCATGCCGGCTCGACCGGGGAAGTACTACCCTCTCACAGAATATCGACGTGAAATAACAGTGTTCCTACTGTTGTGTTTCGTTTTGTGAGTGAGAGTGCCGAAGGCCCAATCACCCTCTTTCCCCCTTCCCGCTCATTCTCCTTCCCACTTCCTTTTTTTCCTAAAGGGTCGGCAACGCGCAAGTGATGCCTCTGGTATTGCAGGCGTCCATAGGCTACGGTGACCACTTACCATCAGGTGGAGCCGTATGCTTGTTTGCCACCTTAATTGCAAAAAATATTATAAAAATCACTGCAACCAGCTTTGCTTATTAATTAGTAACAAACTTTACTTAGTTTTATAAACATAAAATACTTTACAAATTAATATAAATATACTTACTACGAATTAAATAACTCATTAATCGGTGTACGGACGCCGGCGTCCAGATATAATTCTTTTATCATTGTTACTATATGGTGAAGCTGACATGTATATATGTATAAACTAGCTTATACCCGTTGCTTCGCTACTATTGTATTAAATGTGTATCCCACAGTAACCGTGGATAAAAGCACCCTGTTTCTCCCCGGCCTATTAACTATATATGTGTAACAAATCACGTCGGCGTCAGTCCGTAGATCCTTTGCTGCGGTAAAGCCAAACCAACACTGGCTACACGGATGGAGCAGTGGTTAAAGTGGTGACGTCATCAGTGCGCGAAGTGATGCTCGTTTTATCAGCATAAGGGCCAATATTTTTTGGGTTCAACTACAGTAATCTTAATAATAAGGCAATAATAAGACATTGCCTTATTATTAAGATTTGTGTAGGTTCAACTAATAGTTGTGCCGAGTCTGGATGGCTTTTGTTTACCTGTTTATAAAATGTTTACGAAAAAGGATTTCAAATAATTTGACGAAAAAAAGAGCGCGTGAGTTTTCTTTAAAAATTGCTTAGGTACTTTCTCATTACAACACGTATTAAGTAAGGATATACTTTTTCGAAGGTTATCTCGTTACTTATAATTGGTACCCAATTTTCGCGGCTCGTTAGATCGAAAGAGTAATTATTTCCATCTTTATCATACAAATCCAAAACTTTCGTTTTTATAATAATTATTGCCTACATTTACTATAAATGTTACGCAATTGTATAATAAATAAGTAAGCATAAAATTAAAGAGAAACTTACCTAATCCGGGTAACAATTATCGTTGCCATAAATTAATTAACAAAAATAAACGAAGCTTTCGATCGAAAGCTTCGTAATAGTACCTAGGTATGTGGTTAAATCCCGTGACATAATAAAAAAGAGATTGCCAAATGCATGTCAGATATACGGCCTAGCGCCGGGCTATATATAAAAATTTGTTATTAAATACTAGCTTTTGCTCGCGGCTTCGCACGCGTAAAAGTAGATCAGGTTAGGCTATGCTAGTAACTGTAAGTTAAAAAAATAAAATATACCCTATGATACTCGGTGATAAAATGATATAGCTTTCGAATGGTGTAGAATTTTTTTTCGGATTTGCAATTTTTGCAAACAAACAAAATATCAAATCTTCCCTCTTTATAATATTAGTATAGATAATTAATGGCAAACGTAAAGATTGACACAAATTAGGTACCGTTAAACTATAGGTAGTGAACAACTTGTGCCGGAAGACAGCGCGGAGGTACCGTATAATACTGCTGGTTAGTCTGGAATATCTTTGATATGAATTAGGTACCCTATAATTTAGAATTAGTCAGCACGCAGTTTTATATAATTATATTTTAATTTCCTTTCCACGGCAATTCAAGTTTATTTAATTATTACTTTATTGATTAAGAATTGTCCTGGCAATATCTTGTAAGTACCGTTTTATCAGTAAACGAAACATTATAATTATAAAATAATTTAATATAAATAAGCTACTTGTAACTATTACAGTATTTTGTGAGTGGGTAAGAATGAACTAACCATTTTATAATAATCATCTATCGTCTATATTCAAACATTCAAATTTTGTATTTTTATAAGCAACGAGCTGACCCGTGCAGCTTTGTCTGCTTCACATAAGAGAATTTGCCCTGTTTTTGCAACATTGTTCATTGATGCTCCGCTGCTGTTGGTCGTAGCGACATGTAACATAGCCTATTATAGCCTTCCCCGATAAATGGGCTATCGAATACTAAAATAATTTTTCAATTAGAACCAGTAGTGCCTGAGATTAGCGCGTTCAACCAAACAAACTCTTCAGCTTTATAATATTAGTATAGAAGTATTGATAAACTTTAGAATAGGAATACCATTTTATGATAATTAATTTTGAAAGCCTACGTCAGTTGTCTAAAGTCAAATGTCAAAATTTATTGAATTAATTTAAAAAATGTTTAATTTAGCGGATCTCTCATAATATTAAGACATCACTAAAGGATGACATTTGCGAATTGCGCAACATATCGGTTATCACCACGAAACAACACTATTATGACCCATTAAATTTGTTATTTAGATATGAGAACTCGTGCAACACTCGTATTTTTATACAATTCAGCGAATATAACAACTTTAGAACAGGCCTCACGTAATTTTATTTAGTTGATCTAGATTTTATTCAGTGTATACCTAACTAAATCCTTACTAATATTATAAATTCGAAAGTAACTCTATCTGTCTATCTGTCTGTTTGTCTGTCTGTTACCTTTTCACGGCTAAACCACTCAACCGATTTGGATGAAATTTGGTACAGATATAGTTTAAAATCTGGTGAAAGACATAGGCTACTATTTATTTATGTAGGTACCACGCGGGCGGAGCCGCGCGCAAAAGCTAGTATTACATAAATATCTCATTTGACAGTATGGTATTGTCGCCTTGTGATGAGAAATGTTCGTAAAGGTATGGTTTTGTTATTATTGAAGAAAATTATTACTTTACTATTTATTGAATACTTTCTTTAGGTATACTAAGCGAAAAAATGCAACGCAAAATTTTGCGTGTTGGCCCAACACGCTGGCCCACTACCTTGGCCCAATGTGTACAGCCGCCTTTAGATCAAGTCCATAACATTTACGTAAACCACAATATGGACAGTTTTCATAAACATAGACTGTCAAACTTATGGCATAGGTAAGCTTTGATGATTGACAATCAGCATTTAGGCAATATGAACCGTCTTCTCCACTTCATACGTTTGATATTTCAAGCAACCAACGACTCTAACAACGCCGGAGAATATGAATGATAGGCGAAAAAACTGGCATTAAAAACATGACCTCACTTCTATTTTATTGTTGAACGTCTACTTCTAAACATGCAAAAATGAAAACAATAGTGTGTAGTATCACCGGCTGGTGCCAATGTTTGTACAAACATACTTAATTACAATAATATTGAACGTTTCGGATTGGCTATGAAAGCCATTGTCTATTCACCAAATATATTGATTACATAATTATGTGTCATTAAAATATCAATGGCAATTGGCATAAGTAATATAATAGACTAGTCTATGCGGTTTCACTCGCCTCAGCCGCTCAATTCTTGGAATGCACGATAAAATTGCGAACTGTGTCTAGCCGCCGGTGTTCCGCTGCAACTCAAAATATTAATAGAGACATCAAGCTCTATTGCAGCAATTATTCTATTGATTGATATGAAACATATTATCGCAGTTTTTAATGTGGAGTAGTAGTTACATATTATGTAATATAGATTTGACTAAAATCTGTACAACCGTTTTCGAGTTATAAAGGACAAATATGTATAATTACAGACATAAATTCTAAATAGTGTCAAATCCTACTTTTCCTTTGTTTTCTAGTAGTTCTAGCTGATTTTATAAAAAGGTTTATAGAACAGGATTTTGGTTTCTTTAGCATTATTCTAGGTAGTATTTACCGATATACATAGTAAGATAGTATGTGATGCGCCATTGATTATTTATTCAAGAATAATTCTAATTGTTATTCGAATAAATACGTTATTCAAATGTGTACAATAATCTTGTTTTCTTTTCGTATTCTATAATAATAGCTAGTATCAGTAAAACATATAAGATACATAGCACTGCACATTATTACATTCGAATATTTATTTATTATTCGGATGATATAACAAATAATAAATCGATATTCGAACGCGCGATAGTAACTATGACGACAAATGCGATATTTTTGGTAGCTCTCCTACCTACCTACCTCTTTATCGCATAAGAATGCGTATCTATATTTCATCCTTATTATTATATTTGTATTCATTAGACGTTTGGCCCCAATGCCTGAGTAGTCAACATGCAGGTCTAGTAGCGATCGTATAAGAACGAACCCTGGCGACTATTAATGTCCGTTCCTGGTTTCGCATACTGCTGTCTTCTAGATTTTTATAATTTTAGTTCACTGTAATATTACTGGAACCGTGTTAGGTGAAAAGTACAAAAATATCATTTTCTATTTATAAAATGCATAATATATGTCTCAGTCTAACAGCCTTTTAATAAATACAGGCGAGATTTTATGTAAGTAGGTATGTAATAAGTATTTAATACGAGTAGTCTATTAACTACACTACATTCCGGCAAGAAATTATAAAGAAAATCGGATCTATACCAAATATTTGTCCACATTAAATCTTTTAATAGGTACTTAATAGAGCTATAAGACGGCCATTCCAATGAAAATATGAATTCATTAGTTTGTCAAATATTAGATAACAACATAAATTCATGTTGCACAATATGTTCGTGGGAACATTATATCGTGTGAGCAATTTATGTATAAAACAAAAATATATATCTCGCTATACGAGTCCATGAATTTAATGACGTGCATCCTCGGTGCGCTTGCGCAGGATGTGACGTCACTCCCACGTTTTGACATTGATACACACACTTGGCCGCACATGGCCCTAATTTTAGTTTTTTTGACCATATAACCGGACGAAGCGGGGTTTTTATGTCGTAGTGAATGTATTGCGTTGTGTGGTCTGCCTATGGAATAGCGGTACGTAATTTTTTTATTTATGGGAGTAATCTGCCGTAGTTACACGACCTTCTGATGATAGAGGTCGTGATGTGTGGGTTTAATAGTCACTAAAACGGCCTTCTAAATAAATAAGCCTATCGGTAAATGGAGCAAAAATACTGGCCGGCAATTTTAAACTAAGCGATAGCTTACTGAATTGAAGTACAGAGTCCCAATTTGTAGTTCTTAGCGACCTTTTCTTTTGTTATTTCCTCATTAGTCATTGCCACAACTTGGCAATAAGCGATCATTGCATGTTACCACCACCCACAGAAATCTTCTTATTATTAAGATTTCTGTGCCACCACCATACCAAGCTGACACAGAGGTCTTAATGCTTGTCTTTTCTGGGTAATGGGTTCATGTCAGTAATGCAATGAGTAGGAATCAAATCTACGAACAAGTCATAGATTCTTAGCTTTACTTATTTAGCCGCCTCGCATCTCAGAGCTAATATTTATTATAAGTTAGTGAATTCGAAAAGAAAGTCTTCCAATGTAATAGGTAGCAGCATTCGTAAAACAGAGAAATTGAATAAAATTGTCTAGTAACCGTACTAATTACACAATTGATAGATACATATAGTCCTTAGTGAAAATTGTCGGTTCCTTGCGCATAGCACCATGACGACGGCGACGATTTGCCATAAATTACAATATTTCACACGCAAACAAACACACTCACACAACAATGCGTGTATACTTACTACCCCACTGTATTCGGCTAGTCCACCATTTATATCCAATACCACATAATCCCTCTTGACTTCCTCGACTTAAACGTACTCTAGCGGGACCAGCTTCAGCGAACATTTTTGGCTTATTGCTTTTCACACTGTGACGACAGCGACGCGAAGTGTCCACGATTGACATAAATACTAGATGGCTGGTACAATACCTTAATAATGATTTATTATAACAATACTTCGTGCGGAAACAAGCACACTCACACAAGGGCAAACCATATTATTTTAACATATTAAGTTGCAGCGGCACATCGGTGGCCTGACACAACAATTTTTTTATTGTATCTAGTATACTAAAACTTGACAGATTCATAAAAAAATGACTTAAATCTAAGATCTGCAATACAACTATTTTTCATTTACTAATAAGTAGGTACGATTAAAAGCCTTTTAAATGAGGTACAAGTGGCAGGTATGATGATTTAAAAAATAAAAGATTCGTGATAGTAATAATGTGACCTAACCGCTTTTTAAATAAAGAAGTGTGAGGGAAATGGTGATATGCACAAAGCCTCCTTCCTCCCCATTTTTTGCAACAAATGTTGAAACTGATTTCACAAAAGATTTATTTTAAGTGCTATTACTGTTGCGTATATGTAAAATACTCGTAGGTGCTGTACAGAATGAGACATAGGCTACCCTATTATGAATGAAGTCAACCATGTGTCAATTACTGTATTCGACCGAGCGACCCATCTACATATATTTATGTAATATGTGTGGCATTACGTCTATAGCTACTCGTACTGTATGTAATTTGTGGCATAATGGTATTACATAAGACAGTCTCACTTGAACAAACCCGAGTGGGATATACCAGAAATGTGTATCATTTTGTGGCGCAGTCTACCTGTGCCCTGGTCATGTATAAATCATAGCATATCATCGCATAGTGACACGTTTCGTCGGTGTTAAGGCATCTATACACGAACCACGATATCCATTTTTGTATACATTGCGCATAGTTTTGTAGCGAACAACTGCGGTGGACTATTTAGGTGTGTCCAGTCTCTACTTAACGTATATTTTTAATGAAAGATTGCTAATTACATGATGCGGTACGAATTAACCGGCTCTCCGGGAAAAGTTCCACTTTGTTAAAGAATAACGGAGTAAGAGTACGGATACAGTTATTGCAATTCACGCGATAAGAAAAAGATACAAAGGCTCACAGACCTGTCTCACCTGTCCCTTTGCTTTTGTCTAGATGTGACGACAATTCCTTTTCCTTCGTCGGTAACAGCGAATTATATCCCCGATGTTGTAAGCCACGGCAACCGCTTCCCATCTGTCAGGCTGTAAGCTCATTTGCCACCTTGATTGTAGAAAAATGATGTATCTGTCGCTCACCACCTGTCGCGAACGATCCATGAGCAGGTGCCTTAAATGATGAGTGCCGGTAGCGGACGGAATGCTTCGTACAAACTCACTATTACACTATGAGCTGTGCATTCGCTCAATGACTTGCGGTTTGTACGTCTAAGCTAATCATATATAGCGCCGCAATGCAATATTACTTTATTAATTTAATCATGTCCGTTTAGTCTTTAGATTTCGCGTGACTGAGTCGCATTTAGCTGGAGCATGTTAAATAACGGTAGTGTAATAATGGATTCTTTGAGGTAAATTTAATAAAATAATTATATTTCATTTACTACGTTTAAAGAGAAGAGCTAGGCGAACGGTATCTTAACAGCTCTAAGGATGTTAAAGAAAGACCTGGGTGAGACAATTCTTAACCGACAAGCGTACATAAAGAGTCTAAGAATGAATAAAGCAAGTGCGACGTGCCACAATCATAGCAAGTGGAAATCCGTAGTTTCTGTATACTCTCCGGGAAATAAGCTTGAAGACTGTTGAGCTTTCAACCAACGTGACAACTTACATATATGACATAGAGTCAAAGATGTGTGCGTAACAACCACGACTATCCTTGAAGACGTGAATTTGTCTCCCGAATCGGTATTGGAAAAGGTAGTGCTGTTGATTTTCCTCTTAGAAAATTATCAGCATTCCTAACTAGGGATAGAGCTAGCGTAGTATAAGTGCTGTCACATCTTTGCCTGATTTTAGAAGGATAATCGTTAGAGTTACAGTAATATATATAGGTCAAGTTTATCCAATCCCGATTAAATATCTAAAAATAATAAAAGTAGTTATAACATGCCACATTTCCAGTTTATTAATAGTAGGTATATAACATTATAGACAATATATAATAATATACATACCGATCAAAAATCTGAAAAGCCGGCCTTATTATGCCTTGCTTACATTAATGGTAATTTCTAGATCCTAGGTTTTGGGCTGGGTGTTGATGAGTCAGTCAGCAAGTGAGTGAGGACATTTCTTTTTCACAGTCGCACACAAACATAAACGCACTCTTGAAGTCCGCTGAGGCTGTCATCAATTTGTCACATTTCTATTCAAATAAATGACAATGGTCTGTATTAGATTGGGCACACGTTATGATCAAATCGCAGCATCTTACCGCGCGTATTCAGATAATGATCTAACAAAGTTTCTCTCGATCGAGTCGAACACAAAAACTGGTGTAACTTGTGGCTGTTCTCGTCGCGTCCAGTTTTCCGATCCATCCCCTTCACAGGCCGCCGGCCGTGACCACCAACTGTACCAATAGTTTGCCTCATACTAATAAGTATTACGCCACTTAATAACGTACGAATCAATTCGTTCAAGCCTTCTTTACAAGCTTCCAAATATAGTCTTCGGCGTGTCCTTACTGACTCACGAAATAAAGGTCTATAAACTTTGAGGCTGTTCCGTGATTGGTCAATGATCAATTATGGTCATATTTTAAGCATTGCTTGCTCTTTATATAGTTAATACTGGAGGTCCTTGTAGTTTGATTTAATAAGAACGTTTTGCGAAGCCCTAATTTTATAAATCCCTTATCATACTACCCTTAAGTGCTTAATATTATGAAGGCGAATGTATGTTTGTTGCTTTGTCCTCCCTTCAAACGAACGTACCAATGAATTGACGTGATGTTAAGATCTAAAGAAATAAGTGACCAAAGTCACAGGTAAAAACTTGTATGTTATAAATTATAATGCATAGATTGCCTCATTGGCGCCAACGCGTAAATAAGCTCGCATGCGCGACTGTCTAATGTGAGCTAATGTATTAATAGATTTTGAACAGCAAATGCTTAGCTAACATGTAGCTCTAGATTTTATATAGGCTGTTAAAGATTATATAGACCCATTGCCATCATACAAGAACGACAATAACGTCTATTGATACAAACGGAATACTCTGCATAAAATACTCTTTAAATAGAATAGTGTTCTCAAGTTCGACGGTCTAATCTCAGAGTTACCGCTCATAACAACTTGTGCTACTTTCTTGTCACGTTTGTAGACACGCTCAGAGGTGATAATAATAAAATCAGACACCGTGACGTAGAGACCTGAGTACATGATAAACATATTTACAAGAATCATGATAATAACGTTGTCTCTAAGAAACCGCCACTTTTTACAGAGATTTTTTATTGCTGTTTTCTGCAGACACACGCATTGCCCGTTTGATGATAAGCGGTAAGCCCTGTGCATTTCTTGGCAGTACACAGTACCAAGCCTTTGCATATCGTAAACCACATTGGTGGCAAAATACACAGCCTGCTTGTTGGTATGCAGACCCCGTAGCCTATGTGCAATTGCTTCACCAGGTACCTCATTCATGCGTTAGGACCTAAATGAACACGTAGGGAATTGGGGGCAGGGGAAAAGATGGAAAGGAAACGAAGGAATAATTGAAAAGAAGAATTCCCGTACCAGCAAATAAATTAATAATAGCATAACAAATTCCTGTACCTCCTCGCTATTAAAGGACCGGGTCTTTATTAGCCCAGCGTTACAGGAGAGACCAGTAGCAGAATTTTCCTTCGAAAATATATTATTCTTAACAGTAAAGAGAGAATAATTACAATAGTTGTATTAAGTATAACTAGTTTCGTATTAGCAACTTTAGATCAGATAAACGAGAAATGGATGTAATCATACGATCGTTTTAATGTGGTATTGTTCAAAAGGCGATCAATGTCACCGTAGATCCGGCGAATGGATTTCACAGAACAGTTTGTAGGTTGAAATTTGCACTCAGATTAATTTCTTTAATAAGGACCGTGTCAGATGAAATAGAAAGAGTTTCGTGGAACAATAGCTATCGGATTTCTCATTGTATGGCCAGTTGAATGAAAAGGAGTGGTCCCCATTTGTAAAAGCTAGCCACAAAGTGAATATGTTATACACTTATTTTATACTACGAAGGTGGCAAACAAGCACACTGACTGCCTGATGGCAAGCAGTTAGTATAACTCATTATCACTTGTAGACCAACCATTTGCTCCCCGACAGTGACAATCTTACTACTCTTATTACGATTTCTTATAAGAGTGTTTACGCCCTGTCGCCCATTCCGAATGACGCCGTTGCAAATGAATGTCATATTTTGAGGTATGTAAATGTAATTAATTTATTTGGGTGGATGTAATTCACTGCTGTCTACTTCTTCAAGGATATATCAGCATGAGTCTATGTCTTATAACATTATACAGCATCAGGCTTGTGTATTTGCAAAAGGCTCGATAAGAAGTAGACCTATATCATATCCACATTTCGCCGAAAAGATTTTAAACCTATATAATGACTTCCAATGCTTATTTATAGACACTTTGCTGCTACTGAGATATGGATTACAGAAAACCTAAGATTTTATGTTTGCCCAGAGCAACAAGCAGCGCCAGGCCATAAAAATCCGTAAATATAATTGTAATACCTTTAAACTAATATTAGTAAAGTCATAGTAAGTAATAGTTAATAAACATATTCCATTTGTTTATTTTTGGGCATTGGATGTCGATTTACCAAAATTGTGACGAATCGATACAATTCCTGATGTTCGTAGAGAACAAGAAACAGAGGTATATGTACATATGTGTGAAATTACTATTACACGAAATACGACAATCATAACAATATAACTACGAGTATGGTAAGTGAAGAGCAAGCAATAAAACATCTAATGAAGGTGTAGCGTGATTAAACTGTCAGTTTATCAGTAAAATCTTTGCCTAAACACATGTTTAGCGACTGTGAAAAAAGCGTAATGTAATCTTAGGCAACATATTTTCAAATTGAAAGTGCGAGCACGTGGGAAATGGCTGGACAATCTCTACACACATCAGATGCTTGAATGTAAAAGGCAAACCAACAAACCATTCTATATAGACCTTTGAATCTTAACAGTAGAATCAGTCATTCTTGAATATGGAGAGACCTACCTTGATCGGTTAGCATGGCCACTTTTTTTTAATTGCTCTTTTACGATTGGTGACGTAACATAGAGACGACAATGGCAGATAGCATGTTTATTTTTAAACACACACAACAGAAGTAGCAAGCATATCTACGGCCCGTCAAACACTGTAGTCTACCATCGCTCGCAATAACAACAGTATCTTCGCGCGTCACCGACCAGATAAAAGGAAATTAAATGGAAAAAGTAATTTTGTGAGCGGAACTACTTACTTTCCTGGCGAGCGTAAGAAAGGATATTGTGGGAGCCTGGGACGCTGTTGCAGCACTTGCAGCCGCGTAGATAGTTTGTTCTGCGAGGTGACTAACATTAGCGTCATCGTCTTAAACAATATTTAGTTCTAGTATAGAAAGTCAATCACAATGATTGGAACTAATACGACTGGGATGTAGTGTATGTTGTAACATTGTCTTAATGTGCAGCTTCTGCAGGCACTATTTCTGCATTTATCAAGTTTCCGCAATCTTTTGGCTTATTGCATAGTCAAAGACTAATGATTCTTTGGTAAACATTTTAAAAAACAAATATATGTATATTATATTATACAGTATAGTTCAAAGGTCATAATATCGAATTTTAGTATTGCATATGTAAATTATATCTACATTAATGTTTCAGTAGATTCTTAGACGATTGTAACTTTCAATTAATTAATTCTAAGGTCCCTTGTCAACGAGACATAATGTCAATGAATCAAACAATATTATACGTATACTTACACTTCATATTAATAGAAAATATTACTGAGCATTCGTTGAATATTTTAACAATAAATCACAACGGTTACATGTTTTATGTTTAAGCCGAATTGATGTTTATGCTAATAAGTTATTAGCTAATTATAGGATACATGTGCTTCTAATATAACTAGACGACTTCCTGCAAGTTTATCTCACCAACACGACGTTTCAAACTATCTAGGTATCAATTGCAATTAATTCTAAGTTTAAAACGAAGTCTGTATAAACAAAATCAAGTACTCGTACTAGGTCAAATAAACATCGATTACCATCTAGAATCGATATGTATCTACCGTACGTACTTGTAACACATGCCAATAACATAATCGAATTATCAGGAATAGTAATCGCTATGTCAAATCTAATTTATTAAATCAAGGCTTCAATTCTAATTTCTCTGAGGCATTCACAACGTGACAGTCGAATGTTTTCCGAATCACATGTTGTAATTATCGATTGCATAGGTCTTCATCGTATAAAGTATGATAACAAAACGTCAACATATTTTTTACAAGCGTTCTGACAGTCAGTGAATCAAATCTAAATAATTTATGGCAGATAATTTACATGATTATCGAATAATTATTAGTGAGATTCGTGCTCATGCGCGCGTTGAGGTATCGTTTGTTAAACGTCAACAAACTGCACTCTCGATCAATCACTGACAGCGAGATGACGTAGTTCGACGTCATGCCGGTCACTGGCACTCAGTGAAAGTCGCCAAATCGTTGCTATAGAGGCATCAATCTGCAACACTTTCGTCGCGGTAAATCGATTGTTATTCGGAGCCCGATCCTCGCCGTCGATTTCCCTCAACTAGATCGGACCAGATAACACGAAGCTATTTAAAGTTTGGTTCGCCATATACGTCGAGGATCTAATTACGATGGATGTTTGTGGTATTACGGATACATTACGTGCCGTGGTTTTGTAGGAAGGAAATGGCAATGATTTAATTCTATGAACGTTATAATTGTTTTGAGGCAAGGTTGTGAATTTTGTATTTTGTTAAAAGGCAATATTAATTATGTGCATACTTTGTTAGATAAATATTACAGGTAAACCACTGTGTTGCGTAAATTCAGCCGGCTCACATTTCTAATACTGCACCGACTCTATTATGAAATTAATACGCTCTGGTGTAAGTTAATAATAATAATAATATTCTACCACATTCACACAACACCATCTAGCCCAAACTAAGCAGAGCTTGTACTATGGGTACTAGACAATGGATAAACATACATATACTACGTTTTATTTTGTAAATACGTACATATTATACATAGAAACACCCAGACCAAGAGAAACATCCATGTTCATGCACACAAATGTTTGACTTGTGCGGGAATCGAACCCGCAACCTTAGGCGTGGCAGTCGGTTATACTAACCACTACGCCATCGAGGCCGACAGTTACGTATACATGTAAGTATATGATGCCACAATACTTTGATAGATATCGCTTAGATATATTTCGGTTTTATTTACATCTGGGACGAGAGTTTCATAAAATTTGAGTACCTACCCACACAAATTGGAACTGACTATACCTATAATACATATTACATTAGAATATCGTAATTATTTTCTCTCTTATAAAATAGGGTACTTAAATGAATGAAATGTTTTAATAGAAATAAACTGAACCATTTCATCTTTGAACATTAAGATTGTAATAAAAATCAAACTGCGAAAAATTATATTATGATCTTGTAAGTGAGCGGCGGTATACTATATTTCACTCGTTAAATTATCTCAGCTTAAGACACACATAATCGCCATTAAAAATCTTTTTATAAGCGTATAAACTCCTACAATATTTGAGTATTGCTTATTATTAAGTTGTAATTCAGTAATTACTATCGTTGTATCAAGATTGGCAATCTTAGCTTTGTAAAACCGAAACAAAAAGTTGATAATGCCAAGATTTTGCTTGCGAAACTGACCATAACAAGTTTGTAACCCTCACACTTCAACTATAAACCTTATTAGTGGCAGTATAAAGGTTATATTTGAATGGTTCTCTAGTGATTTACCAATGTAAAAAGTGTCTATACTATTTATTGACATTACATCGATGTTTGCACATTCTTCTTACATTGCGTGCTAAACCTACTTAGTTCTCATGTTAATTATACACACAATACCTGCCTACAGCGTATTTTTATGTACTCTAATAATTAATTAACTGTTTGCTTATTTAGACTAAGCAAATACGGTTTTACTTGTTTAAAACAATTACTTAATAAGAAAAGTAGGTGCTCCTGTTCTGGGTCACTGGCACTTATAATACGTATAAATACGTATGAATACGTATAATAAGCCACTAATAGCTCTTATTTGAATGTGTGTGTCGCATCATACGTGATGCTTACACAAACATAAGCGTATCCGCATAAAACCTAAATAAATAATCTATGACATGCAGTTTAACTGCTAGCTTAGAAAATGGTTAGGCAGGTATCCCTGAACGGATTGTTAAGGTTGAATGGCGATACTTATTCTGAGCTTCAGGCGTATCAGATTAGACAGATGGGTCAACAAATACGTGTATGTTGAAAGTAAACGTTGCTATATCTTTCGACTACCTAAGATATATCGCCGTGTTTTACAATTGTGTTTTCAACAGCGCGTCTAGGAGCAATAATGTGCTAATTATAATATATGCAATGCTCATAAATATAGAACATAATGAGAAATCTATCAAAACTTGTCGTAAGACTGCAGATCTCTTCCTATTCTTATATTTTAAAATATCTACTTAAGAAGAAGCAGACAGATATTTTGACATTTACACACTTGTTTGACTCTGCTCTGCTCCTTCGATTGCATTATATTTAAATTAGAATAAACATCATTACCATATGATATTTAACGTTCAATTAACCTGTCTCAATCGGTATTAATAGTTGTGTAAATATTAAATTATAAAATGGCTGCAATATAACGTGAAATCTTTTAAAGTCGTATCAATGCTACATATACCTACATATTAGATACTTATTGTCTTAAGAGGTCTCGAGCTCGATCCCACGGCAAGCACCTCTGGCTTTTTGAAGTTATCTGTGTATTAAATAGTTAATTATAGCTTTAACCGTTAAGGAAAACATCGTGAAGAATCCTGCATGTCTGAGATTTCTCCATTATTTTCTGCTAATTGGCACTGAGCCAACGTTCTGGTCTAACCCTCACATTGAGAAGAGGCCTGTGGTGTGCAGTTGGACAGCTTATAAAAAGGACTAATATTATTATATTACTAAATCCTATAATTTCGTTTCTTTTTATTTACTCTTTATTTATTATAAGGGACTTTAATACAATTGTATATGCCAGTCCCATCGTACCTCATAACAAGTTATACAAACATTTAGTTAAAACGCAACGACACGAACTAATAATTTCGTTGTTTTATCATTGTTGCAAGATCGGTAGTCTTATTGATAAATAAAACATTTTCTACGTCCAACAAGGATATGGAACTAAATATTGCAGATAAAATAAAAACAATAAGTAAAATAATAATAAGCCAATTCAAAAGATTATGATAATCTCGACGCTTGCCGCTTACTTTATTATATCCATCAATACTTGGTTAGACTAGATTATTTCATAAAAAGTCAATAGAATTTCATTCTCTTCACCCGTCGTAAAAATAATGACTGATTTCGCAGACCTGATCACTACAATCCACAAACTTAATATTTGATTTCATATATGACTTACTTGGCTCTAGTAACACAACTAACCTCAGAAACGCAACATAAGACAATTCAATTGTCTAGTAGCGATTACTGGCTTATAGAATGTAGTCATGTGCCTGTCATCTGCTGTGCCTATTTTGAGTGCAGTTTTGACAATCCCTACATCTCAAGACTGCATGTTAGCACTGGCTTGATTTACATCCGATATTTTGACTGGCGACTATGTATTACCTAATGGAAGGGAGCATAAGCTTGTCCTATTACCCAGTGCATTCGATGTTAGTACCTGTATCTAACATCTCTTCAGTTAGATAATTGGGCCGTGTCTGACTATCAATGAATGCATCACATAGTTACCTTACCTTTAAGCCTGAGGCAATGAAATGTGTACTACTAATCTCGACGAATTTACTGTATTCTATAACTTTAATTGCTATATAAATGTACGATCATACAGGTATACCTACTACCATTGCATAGCAAAATTAAGTCATAATTATTATTTACCTTTAAGCCTGAGAGCAAGCAATGAAGTCACACGATCAAATAATGTGTTGAAATTTGTGATTGCATTACTAAACTTGTAGTGACGGGTTCAAGCGAATCGCCTACGGTTACTTGCGAGATACGACGCCTAACGTTTCATTCGGACAATTATTGCTCACAATACAGAAAACACAAGCCATTTTTATTTTATTTTCATAACCATTAAAAAGCGCTTTGTTCTTCCGCTCCAGTTTTAAACTTTCGGTCTCTCGATCCGAAGATAATATCGACCAGTTAAAAGACAAAAGATGTAAGCGCCACATATTTCGAGAGATGTACCTACTTGTATAATATAATAAGTATAATTTTAAATAGATCGCAAATAATGATTATTTCTTCAATTTATCGTTACTGATTGGTAATGACAAATTTAGGTATTTGAGTAGATGTAACGAAAGTAAAGAATAACGTTTAATTTTTACAAATGAACGATTCTCATACTCGCATATAATCGCCGTACGTTCTCATAACATTCTGTTTAACATATTTTCTTATAACACACACATCATTATAGTCAATTGAATATATTACACAACAACAACAACAAAAAAGATCTTCTTTATAGTGTTGATGATATTCATAATTTGGAACATTATTTAAATTTACGAATAAATACTTACATCAATCATGTAAATTGGAAGCTAATGCTTCATTGCCATTTTATAAAATTATTATATCAATCTTATTGTGCAAGCAAAATAAACTTAATTCTATTCCTAATAAAAATATTCATAACTAGATGTGTCCGCGGTTTCAGTCGTGTTTATGGTTACTGCACTGCCCCCGTGGGTCGTAGCTTGATGTTATATAACCTATAGCCTTCCTCGATAAATAGGCTATCCAACACTAAAATAATTTTTCAATTCGAATCAGTAGTTCCTGAGATTAGCGCGTTCAACCAAACAAAAAAACAAACTCTTTAGCTTTATAATATTAGTATAGATATGATATTGGAAGTAGGTCAAATAAGCGGCGATGTATTGCCACAAGATTGCCGCGGCACATCAGAAAACGTTCGCATATCAACGTTTATTACTGCCACGTAGGATAGGCCTTTAATTTTAGAGCATTTGTCTGTTCTGTCAGAGTAAATAAAAATACAAGTTCACAGAATAGTACCTACACAGAGTAAAAGTAGTAATAGTGCCCTGTTATTCTCGAATGATCAACCTATATATTTTGCATGCGTTATTTTTTGTTGTAAAGTTGGTTGTGATAATTATAGCATTTTTATTTGAAAATAATTATAGCATATTTCGTTAAAACATGTTCAGCTCTCTTACACTCAAACAGTCGACCTCATTTTATAGAGACTATGTTATTTATACTTCGTTAATTATTTACAATAACGACACAAGAAAGTAGTCACCTAATTTTATAGAATTTTATTTTAATGTTGAGTAGAATAATTTACTTCAAAGCTTACCAAACATTAGAATCGTGTATATCGTTGATTTATCACGTGACAGATTGTATTTCGGTAACAAAATTTTGACGCGGTATGGTCAGACAAGCCTAGATTAGATACATTTAAATGAGTTATTAATTAACACATGATTACCACATATCCCGTTAAATACATCTAATGAATACTAAATAATGTCAAATGTCTCCGAAAACTGCTCTTGATTTCAGTGATAAACGTTTGATACTTCAATATTGACTTTAAATCAAGTTTTAAATACCACAACGTGATGTTGAAAGACTAATTCGATGATTGGATGACAGTACTTGCGTAGGGTTGTCTCAAGCCGTGAACAACTAGAGAAATCCCTTTCCTGTTAACAATAACGCCCGTGGAAAGGTCAAAATGTAAGAAAATTATATTTGCTTTAATAGAAACGTCTATCAACTAAATGCTATTTTCATACGTTTAACTGAGAATGAATTTTGTTTAGGCTCCTCGATTGGGATGAAAGGGCGACCCACAATCAGCTCAGCTCGCCAAACTTAGAAACTACAATGTTATGTTCGGTGTGTCCATACTTCAAATAATATACTTACATAATCTTTAGATTAAACCTACAGTTACCTACTAATTAACTGAAGGTAGTTAATTCGTTATTCTAAGGCTCGCTTGAATCTTTGTGTCGTTAATACTTAATATTAAATTGACAATCAGGGATGGTAGAAATTGTAGAACCATATTACTTTTCTATAAATATCCAACGAAAAGTATATTTTGTCACGCTGCCAATTTTTCTTTGAGATTATAAGACAAATAAAGAAATTTGCAATTCAGCCGGTGGTGTCATTTGGTGGTGTCACGGCTAAAGAACGGAAATTAGTATATTTTTACTTGTTTGATTTCTTTGTCCTACATTAAAACTAATAACTTTTTTATTTTACTAACAAATATGATCAGAATATCATGTCGCTTAGACCTGCAATTTGATAAGTTAAAAGGCAAAACTACGCAAAGAAAAATTATTTCTCCGCCGAGCAATATGTATATTCGCCAGCTTATATTATGCGTCAGCACAATCACAGAAATAGTTTATCTAAGCTATTATATATTAGGCTTATTCAAGTATTAATTTACGCGATAGTAATGTATTATATTAAATTTTTGATAATAAACGAAACTAAAATCTTGGTGTCATAAATTAGTTCTGTGACGTAACTATGAATATGATGTATATCTCTCGACCACTGATGTCAAACAAGACAGCGGCAGCCCTAAGTACAGGTGATAAATGGTGGCCAATGACGTACTATTGCCAACGGTCGAGCGAGTCGGTTACATTATGTAACGAACGGCGCGGCGGCGCGGCGGCGGCGGCGGCGGCGGCGCAGGCGCACCACGCTGCTGCGAAATCTAAGCAACACTGTCGCTTCGCTTTAGGCTATGTGGAGCAAGCAGAGTTCCAGGTATCGCTGTGTAATGCACATTGACTAAGATGATGTTAACATCGTCGCCATCATACTTTTAATAGAGTTTGTAAACGATGAACTTCGTAATTGGTTACGAAACGAACGAAACTACAAAAGAACTAAAAAATTTTACATCTAAACCTTCTTAAGCTGACGGAGACTATGGAATAATTTGATCCCGTAGGTAATTCCTTCTTTCAATTTTCTATCTCGGTCGACAAAACGGTGTTGTTATAATGATCGTAATGGGCTACCTTAATATGAGACAATACCATTTATTATAAACCGCCACTTAGCCATCTAATAGCTTCTTAGTGATGCTCATAACTTGACTCCTAATATTATCTATTTGCAAAACTTGGTTTTTAGAAAAATACTTACCAGTTTCAGTAGTTATATCTAGTTAAATAAAATATTATAAGACTATCTCATACTTTAGCTAATTCCTTCAAAAGCAAAAGTACATTAAACAATTATTTAGGAATCTCTTATTAAAAGCATTAAAATATGTAGGTAACTGTAATGTGTAACAAATAGGCTGAACATCTGACGTACATACATATATTATGTCTATAGAAACAGCGAAGTCTACTTAGATATAATATATATTTACAGCTTACACTTACAGCTTACACGGTATACTACTAAAACAAAATGGTATATGTTGAGCCATAATTCTTCTTCATGCATCCCCATTTCGCCAGCTATGATAAAAAAAGCCAATAACTATATAAATCACGATCGGCGAAGAGTCGAAGACACGCTAACGCAGTCTACCTATGACAGGTTATGAATATGTCCGAGTTTTAATCTTTATATAGTTTCTTGCGATACAAAGAATGTTGTAAGTATTACTATATTTTCCAATTATCCTATAAGTTTATAAGTCCTAAAGACTTAAGAAGACATTGGCTTCTTATATATGGGCAATAGATTTGAACACCTATTCCATTCCTTTTAAGTGCGATGGACTGATTTCAAACACTCTTTATTACGATCTTTTCAATAAGGTTCACAATTCCAAGACACGAAACGCACGAAGTTTTCAAAGTTACGAACGTATTAAATAATAAATTATCTTTTAACTAAAAAGTCAAGGAAAACATCATGAGGAAACCAGCATGTCTGCAGTCTGAGAGGTCTCGATAATGTTCTCAAAAGATAGACTAAGTCTGCCAAATCGCATTGGACTCCCATACGACTTAGCAGACTTTGTTTACTTCTCATCCTGTAAAGAAACTCGTGTCCATGAGTGGGACAGTTTATAAACAAATCTGATTATTGTTATAGTCAACTGATAATTACTGCAGTTGAATTATCGATATTAATCAAACCTTATTTAAAACATTTGTTCAATGCATAAACATTTTTCTATCTGCCAACGTTTGCCTATAATTAAGGTCACGGCTACTTTCATACTTATCTCTAGGTTTAACTCGAAACCATTATGTAATTGCCTTTTCTATAAACACCTATCTAGAGAGGAAACGGTGTGCTAAAAACAGCACACTTTAGTGTGATGTTATAGTTTTTACAAACTAATATGCAAAATATCAATGTATTTCACAGTTCTATTGTACGGTGGTACCGCAGTGGAAGTGTATGAAAGTTCTGTGCATGAACGGGTTTGATTACCCGATCGCGAAAAGTACTAGGGTTTTCATAGTAAAGTAAACATCACAAAGCCTGGATCTGTGCTTCCAGCACGAACACTTTGCGTCATCGAATACTTATCGTAATAATAACATTTTGTGTAGGAATCTCTATGACGCTCAGTGGGTGTTGAACTAAAATTTTGAATCAAGAACATGTATGTATATATAAACGGCTAGGCTCGCCTCCTATACTATATATAATAATATAATATAATATATTCTACAACATACACACAACACCATCTAGCCCATACTAAGCAGAGCTTGTACTATGGGTACTAGACAATGGATAAACATATATACATAGAAATACCCAGACCAAGACAAACATCCATGTTCACGCACACAAATGTTTGACTTGCGCGGGAATCGAACCCGCGACCTCAGGCGTGGCAGTCGATATCACTAACCACTACGCCATCGAGGCCGCCAACTGTGGGAACTGAAATCATAGCTAGCGAATTATGAGCGTAACACACAGTTGAGAATATAGGCGTGAAACTATTTATGTACAGGCTTTATAAAATAAGGTACTTAACCTCAAAGCACTGCTCTACACAGAAATGCCAGTATACTTGCGCAAGATAAACCAATCTACACTGAATGTACAGAAACAAAAAATAAAGATATCACTCTCAATATAGTTGCGTTGAGCAATACTGCCAACACACTAAACTATTATTAAACAATAATTAACAGGATTAAACACCAACAATTTGGCATCAAGTACAATGTTTAAAAATCTGGACCAAAATCTGTCCATCAAACGAGTCCAAAACTAAAACCGTATAATTAACATAAACGATTACGCTAGGCTTAATTATAGGAATTATGGAAAAGGTACGACCTTCGGGTTGATGGATATAGTCTAAAAAGCTGAGCATCTGTAAAAACATCGAGGCTAAGTGCTATTATTTGTCGTTATGAAGTGTGTTTATTGGTAAAATTCACAGAGGACGGAATACTACGGGCCATGACGCCGTGATACGGTCGACGTTGGGTGCAGGCAGCATCGTCAACCCAACAATATAAGCTTTTTTTATAATAGCTTGGGCACTAGGAATAAATCCTCTTTTTCACTTTACAAACATTCAAACAACGAGCACAGAGAACAGCTAGACTCGGAACTTTGTACAACACACAAATTGCCTCGTGTGGGGGATCGAACACACAATACTGGGCGGCGTGGCAGTCCGAGGCGACCACTTAAACCACTACGCGATCCGTGCGTTCAAAAGTGCACTCTCCATACCTTAGGTAACTTTTACAACGCCATGGAACTGCAATCTGAGACGGCCGGAGGGAGATCAGGCGCAGGACCGACGGTATTACGTGTTTTCAAGACAACTCTGTATTGCTATTGGGAATTCTTTGGCAGATAAAGACAAAACTTTTTGATGACCAGACCCATGATTCGAACCCGCACATTTCAACTAAACAGTCGCACTCATTATCGTTGCGCCACCGCTGCACACCTTTGGTAGTTATATCTATACTATTCCTATTTCCTTCGCCGAGGAGTTCATAAAGATATAATTTTACAGATTTTCACGGTAGGCCAGACTGCTTTGTATATGTTTCATGATTGTATTCATAGTAAATAATGTTCTTCTTTTTGTTTTTTATAGGAATGCGCAGTATAGTGTGTTTTAGAACGTAATTCTTTCACACTTTTTTAATTAATTTTATATTCACTGTATTTACTTTTGACCGTAAAGACTGCATGACTAACCGTATTATCGATTAGTTTTATTGAATTGTTTGCTGTAAAAGTAATTCAGGGAAGTGGATTTATACTTATATTATTTAAATTGTGTAGAAGTTGTGGTTTGAACTCTGCTTTTGAAATGGGCGTATGTTATTATATCTCTATAGTTATCCTTCTTGGTATCATCAACGTTTATTACTGCACTGCTCCCATGACTTGAAGCGTGATGTTATATGGCGTATAAAGGCTATCAAATGCAAAAATAATTTTCATATCTGACTAGTGATTCCAACACATTTAAACAAAATAACAAACAAACTCTATAGCTTTATTATATTAGTATATATTAATTTAAACCATCTTTAAAAGATATAGTAGTATTCGACTACTGATTTGGGTCACACGCAATAAATTAAGGTCAGTGTAACAGATGGCCCATTACAGGTTAATAATAAAAATAATTTGGCCTGCGCCTTCACTTTCAAGTTCATACAATAATTCTGCTCATATATGAAGATGATAGATTGTCTACTCTGCGGTGAAGTGCAAATTTATGAAACTAAAAATGGACGTAGATCACACGCAGAGCTCCCTGAATATGATTATCTCGACGTTATTTATTACAGTCATAACTTTCGCGAATTTGATCTTTATGAATACGAAATAATGACTATTTTAGTATGCAGGCAATTAAGAACCAAAGCGTTACTTCGCATGATAGATATCAGCTTTGATTATACTGGAATGTAAAAGTTCTATAAAAATATACCTATGAACACAAAAATCATTATTTTATGTTGTGCAATTTTTTAACAAAATTACTACAGCTCTTGACCACTTATTTTGCAACATAGCAATGATAGAGCCATATATGAAGAACTATAAGGATAGAGCCTACGAGTATACAGCCGTATATTTTCGATAGTTTAGGCTCCAAATTCAGGTAGACCGCATTGATGTGAGGCTTAGTATAAGTATCAACCTTAACATACGGGTCCTTAAGGACCCTACGGCGCAAAAGTGTCACTTAGGCCTACACAACTAAGCTCTGTCTTTATTAGAATGTTCTATTTTCTTAGTATAAATAAAATCAATCGATATTAGGTACAGCAATCGTCTGATATCCTAATTAATATTATAAATGCGAATATGAGTTTGTATTTTTGTTACGCTTTTACGCCTTACGACTCGACCTTGATCATGAAATTACAGGGTACAGTAAAGGAGGGTAACTTTTATCCGGAACGCGAGTGAAGCCGCGGGCAAAAGCTAATATTGTACATTGTCAAGTCGCGTCTATAATTCACACAACAATAATTGAATTTATTACGTTAAGACTACATTACACGATTTCATTATTCGTGTAAATATGGCTTTAACATTTTAATAGCTAATAATCGTGATACCTACCTACTATCTTGAATCCACAGTGACGTGGAGAAATGCGACTTTATCTACAATCTAATCTAGATGTATGTTGCGTATCTAAATGATAAGAGAGTCCATTTTGCGTAAAATGCAAAGCTTGTAATCAATCTTTATAAAGTGCAAATTTGTCATTCACACTGCGAACGTGACTTTGTGCCTAAATGATTTATAGAGAAGTAAACTTTCAAATTTAGTTAGACTTTGCTCGGATGGCGAACATTTAAGAGGCCACCACATGAATACTAGCAGTAAACACGCTTATTGGTGTATACTTTAGCCTAGGATCAAATAAAATGTTTAAAAAGAAGATCACAGCTGTACATATTTGCCCGAGAAAGGGATCGTTGATCATTTACACATCAAAAAAATTATCCTTTGACCGCGTTTAACAAAGCAGCCTTCATAATATTAGACCTTAAAGGCTGATGCCGCTGCGTTGCCGAACTTCGCCCAGCCAAAAAGGCCGATAGCTTAGTAGCGATGTAACTTTAAATCTATATCGACTCGACCACTTTGCCTGCAACTTCAGCCATAGGACGTCATTTATGTACAATATAAAAATGCACTTAACTGAATGGTAGCTTTTATTTTTGTCATATTACAATACCATAAAATCACGTCACAATCCATTAATTACATAATAGACTGAAAACAAATAAAATCGGTCCTAATTTTTACAATGTACAGACACAAACTCGTTATTTTTATAATAGTACAGATAAATTATGTAGATAATTTACCTATCTATGAATATATCTGCAACAAATGAGCAAATATAGGTATTAGCAGTCTGCATTCCAAAGCATTCTATTCTGGTTGCGGTAATGGTTTACGAAACTAGTATTTTGTCCAATTTTCTCCGTGTGCAACTAACACATATTGTTGCTCTAGCATCCTAATTACGTCATTAGCTACTGTTATTTCAAGTCTGTAGTAATTTACAAATGTAATGACTTACATTACAACAATCCGAACGCCAAGTCATTGTTTCTAGTCTATGTTAGGCTGATCGAAAATGTCTATTGTTGAGCATGCCTATTTCAAGAGCTAAAAGACTCCTTCAACCAAAGGACCAATTTTCTTAATGAAATCTTTACAAAATGAAAGACTGATCTAGTATTAGTGCTATAAATATGTACGAACCGCAAATTTAAAAATCGTCTGATTTAAAATATAAATTGCATTTCAGTTCACATTAGAAGTTTATTAAACTAGATCAGCATTTTAATGTAAACAGTTTTTATTACAATATATCGCCCCTTGGAGACCAATCGAGATGTCTACGATATCCAAACTGTTAATCGATTAATCTTGAGCCATACATTTCACTATATAGTCAATTTATAAAAATCGACACTGTATTCTCATACATCATGATCATACAAACATAGTCTTACGCGTTTATCATCGAAGGGTTGAATATACATAGGTGTATAACACCCTTACCTCGCCTACTATGGGTTAGGTTTCATATAATAGGAGACGCTTCTATTACCGTCTCTCGGACTCAGTGGTAGGCACCGTACTGACAATGAAAATTTCACGACAGGGTAACTCAATGATACTTTGCTTGACCCGGGTATCGAACGTTCAGACCTCGTGCACAGCTGTCGCATTCACTAGTGCTGCGCTTTTGAAGCAGGCGCTATAATAACTATAAACCTACAATATGAAATCATTAACATAAAGAGTACCTAAGTTCTATTATACCTACATACATGTGATCTTTCTAGATAGATATAAGTTCGTTCGGTATCAAGTACCTAATAGTAGTAAAATCTGTTAATTTCGATAAAATACACAAAAACACCAAAGACAATTATTATAACTTAACTATTCATCATAATCATAACAATGATTTTATAAAGAGTTCCTATTTTACTTACAAAGTGTTGCTTATTTATAAAATGTTACATCTGTCTGTTATTTCTGTAACCAAGTTTTAAAATTATCAGCCTAACTAGTAAAACATTCATCAAACTTTAATTTTTAAAGTAACTATTGTTTGATAAGTCTGGCTGTGTATTTATACTTTTATTTTCTAAAGACTTTCTTTATACTGTACTTTACACGTTATTAAATATGATTACACATTTCTACGCGCATATAAATGTAAACACGCCACCAAATAGATTGATCTTAATCACTACCTGCTCACGTTTGTTCTGCTCGTAACGTTTGTTCAAAACTTAAATAAATACAATTGAAGCCATTGAATAATTATTATTATTACAAAATATAATTATATTTGTTTTAAGAAAGCAACACAAACAAAATGTTAGTTATAATTAGAATCTAAGATGTAATCCTATCCTAACTAATCCTAATCCTAATCCTATCCTAATCCTATCCTAATCCTATCCTAATCCTATCCTAATCCTAATCCTATCCTAATCCTATCCTAACTAATCCTAATCCTAATCCTATCCTAATCCTATCCTAACTAATCCTAATCCTAATCCTATCCTAATCCTAATCCTAACTAATATGATAAAAGCGACAATGAGTTTGTTTGCTTGTTACCTTTTCATGCCTAAACCACTGAACCGATCATCCTGAAATTTTGCATATACGTTGTCAGGTATACAGAAACGGACATAGGCTACCTTTCATCCCGAAAAAAATTACTGTTCCCGAAGGAAACAATAATAACGTTCTTATGATAATAGATGGCGCCAGGTGTCTTTCGAAATGATTGAATTATATTATTACAAGCGAGTACAACTCGAATTGATTATCGAATTCTAAATTAACGCGAGCGAAGCCGTGGGCAAAAGCTAGTCGCATTATAAAGAATAAGTTATTGATTTTCTGTGTACACTTATGATATGCAACATTTTCCTATTAAATATAGTTTGTTTTGGAAAACGACAAAATATAACATAATATATGCATTACGTAGTCGGTAAGTGGCGAGGAGGCTACAGTCTTTAACATTTATATTAGTTCTTGACCACACCACGTCGCACGTCGCAGCGTCAGTGAGGACCTTTGACATTAAATTTTAGTTCTTCAGAACGCCACCTCGCAGCGTTTGCATTTGCATAGAGAAGGTGGCGACACGACGTTACTTTAACCTGTGACATTTAATTTTAGTTCTTTAACACACCACGTTGAGCGTCGAAGCGTAAGTATCTTCATAGAAGGTGGCGGCGCCACTTTATTTTGGCATTAAATAAAGTGTTAAATTAGTTCTTTAACAAGCCACGTCGCGTCGCTAGTTCTTTTGTGTAAACGGCGACGGCGACGCCACACTAATATTCAAGGAATGAGTGGACTTACATACTAAATATTAAGTAAGTTTCCTCAATAATAAGCATTTTACATGTACTATATATATGTTATATCATCTACAAAACAATAAAATCATTTCTAGTAACGCTACTAGTATGTATTACAAGAATAATTAATAAACACGCTCTGGTACCTAGTAACATCCAGCCGGCTTCAATAGACTAGATTGACCTGCTGTAGGATTATAATTTATCATCCTTACACAGTCGGATAATCGTTATGCGCCTTATTATCATCAAACTTAGATTTTATAATATTCATGCGTGTTTATTTATTATGTATATAGGTAATACATCATAATTAATGTAAAATTTACGACAGCGCCGCGCCACAGGTGACGGCGCTTTATGTTAACAATTTATAAGCGTCAAGGAAGGTCGGCGTAGTGCTATCGAGCGTAAAAAGCGGCTTGAGTGGCGGCCATATTCCAGAACATTTTTATTACGTATTTCAACTTAAATTGTATATAGTATTACTTTTATTATTATGTGTATTTGTAGCTGCACAATAATTAAATAATTTGTCAAACCGAGAGGAAAACGTGCCACAAATACTGTAGCACATTTTCCTCCACGTAAACAATGTTAATTTGCCAGATGTCCAGGTGCTACCGCTAGATGGCGTGGTAATCGCGCACCTAAGGAAAATTAAAATATTATATAATTTAAAGAGCCTGAATAATATATGGATAATATATTAATTTAGAAGTATAAACCGGAAACGTGGCATACTCAGTTAACTTATAAATTATGCTATACATATTGGTTTTCCACTCACACAAGCTCGTTTTCTGGTCATAAATCTTGGTATTTCCACGTGACGTACGGTGGAGCGTGTATAGCGCCTGCAATACCGGAGTTCTGTAATCAACAACCTCGTGAATAAACCTGAACTGTGATTTGGTAGTAGATAGACTGTGATTTGGTAGTAGATGAGTACCGCATACAGATGCGATACTTAGATAATTTCTTTGTATGTACGAATAAATTATAATGTTTATGCTACCTATATATTTCGTTTTTAGTTTTCCTTATAATATTTGTATATAATTATGTTGATATTGTTGCGTTTAGTGTATAAGGATGAATAATTTAACTGGTTTTATTCACGGTTAGGAACTTAATTTAATGAATTTCTGAATTTAGGTATTGATTGCTTTGTTCGAACTACGACGTTTTTTTGCCTACACATAATAATTTTATTAGCCAAAAGAGTACATAGGTAGTGTATGACATTATAATGCGGTTACATATTAGTTAAAATATATATTAATGTGAATAGTGACCCCGATGCTAGGAAAATCCTGTGTTATAGGGGCCACCCATTCGTCCGGGAAAGGGTTTATAGGTATTACAATTTTCGTGGGACAATGGGACTAATTGGCTTGACAATATCAACGGAGTGAATGTGTGTGCGTGTTTGTGTGTGTGTATGTGTGTGTGTGTATGGGTGTGTGTGTGTGTGTGTGTGTGCGTGTGTGTTTGATGGCGTTGTGTGTGAAATCGTTTAAGTAGGTACCTAGTGTATTAATTTAATTACATTGCTTCAATTATGTACTATTGACTGACTTATTTCTGACTAGCTTTTGACCACAACGTAGTTTAGATACCTACTTATAGAGATGTAACTACTTAAAGGTAATTTGTAGGATCTATTCATATTTGTATATCATTGTATTTTCAAAAGAAATACAGCTCATGTCTCTTTCTACGACCTTCCAACTAGTAATAGTTATAAGTAATTATTAGATACGTTACGGCTCCTAGACGACCTATAAAAAATTCTTATTATTTATACTCGACTTCTACGCGACGTTTTAAGATGAAGTTAACCTACAGTAATACAAATATGAAACCCGCATTCAATATCGTACAGTAGTTTTTGCGTGATGCGCGTACAAACATACAGACAGAAAGACAAATATTCTAATATTAATTGTTTTGGTATCTACAGCTTATAAAACACACACACATAAAGTTTTCTTGTATATTTCCTATGTATAGGCTGTCGAAAAAGAACAGTTGTAAATTATATTTTGTAATTTATTATGATAGTTCTTTTTAGGCCGGGTACATGTCATTAACACAGCATACCACCCCACCGCAAAGAGATTGCAAGCGTGAGCAAATAAAATAATATAAGTATAGTAAAATCCTCATGACCTTGAGAGCACAGACTCTAAGCTCAAGAAGATATCATATCGTGTGCATAATTATTCATTAACATTTATCATTTGTTTACATTTAAATGTAAACACTTTTCACGAATCACGCGACGAAATAGCACATTGCGTACGACCCGTGCAATTTCCATTACATTCCACAAGTTGAATACTATACTAGCTGTAAATTGCATAGATTATAAGATATATGTAGATGTCACGAAGGGTAGAGAGCAGTGAGAGCAGGAGCATTGCAATGTAAGTTCATCGAAGATGGTGTCAGGTTACATTAGAAAATGTACACACACGTATAACTATTGACTATTTAATACATATCACGGCTTTAACGCCGAATGGATAGGCAGTACCTACCTACTACACCAACATTTCACAAAAATAAATTTAGGTTAAACGAACAGGGCGACTCTTACATCCTTATTTCGCAACAATGATTTTAAGTTACACAAACTGGGCGACTCTATAACTATCAACCGGACCAAATTCCAGACTTTATGCTGTTACCGAGGATTATTTGAGAGAAAATGCTAATAACACTTTGCCCCACCCGGGCATCGAACCATGCACAATAGACGCATTCACGACCGCTGCGACAACTACGCATAGGTGACAGTGATTATTATAAATCAAGGAAATTATGTCTAGTACCAACATCAATAACAACGTCAACTATTGCAAGAAGACTCATCATAAAGATTACTAATTATAAAAAAGAAGATCTATTGCGCAGATGACGCATTCGAACAATTAGCACTGTATATAGCAATTATAACTCAAACTGGTAACAGTTCGGCCTTCACGAGGCAAACACTGTTATCCCTACGGAGTTGTACATAAAGAGATAAACAAATACAAATATAAACAGCAAACAATATTAAATTGATATTTAAACAAAATATAGCAGATCTCTTATTAAGTTGATCATTTAAAACTAGCAGTCGTCCGCGCTTTCGACCATGTTTATGATCACCTATGATGATCACCGCTTCTTGGCTCATAGCGTAATGTATTACGTTAGTATTAGTATTTTATTATCAGTAGGTATTGAATTTATTAATTATAAACAAATATACAAATCTTTCCTCTTTATAATATTAGTACAGATTAACTCTACTTGTAAAGCCCCAAACATTTTAATTATAATAGTGTTTGTTTTTAATAAATATCACATCAAGATTGCGCTATCTACCTTTATGTACCCATGACTCTTCTTGAACGTAGCTTGGATAAGGTTACAAAATACCAAACACTTTTAGGCAAATCCGTTCTATTTTCAACATAGATCGCGAACTTCATAATTATAGGAAACGGTGAGTAACAAAATTGTGTTACGCATTCACAGAAGGAAGTATGAATCACATTGAATCATATGTCTAAGTAATTGCCTCCGAAGTGGTCGCGTTATAAGTAAAAATATTTGTAAACTATACTGCCGTCAGTTATATAATTTGAAGCATCATCTAATAATTAGTTCACCTGGCTTGACATAATCAATTGTAAAGTTTGGTAAAAGTGTAATTTACTCTAACAAACAGTCTTGTGATACGGACTACTGGGTGCGTGTGAGTGATTGAAGTAAACAGATGTAAGCATCTTAACTGTCACCCCTTTGGAAAACAGGCGTGAATGACGTATATATGTATGTAATTTCACCTATGTATCTTGATATATATTATATACATGTGTTTACATATTTTTTATGAATAAAACGGTGTCTTTTAATTATGGTATACATTTTTTGCATCAACTACCTAAAAACATCACTAACATCTTTACTATTGCTTAACTTTATAAGTATTGTTAATACGCAAGGAACCTAACCCTTCAGAGACGGAATGCAGTAATTTGAGGCGTATAGGTGCTCGTTATGCTGTGCAATTAATATTTTTGATGGTCATTATATTTAATCCCATTAGATATTATAACTATTATGTTTTCAATACATATTTTATTAGTTAGTAATAAATGGTATAATGGGTGCAACACCTTCTACGGGTATAAAGTACTGAAATTATAATTGAACGGCAATTTAAAGAATTAAGAGAAGATTGTCATTTGTTTTTTGCAAATGTCTACTTATTAACTCAACCCTCTCATCTCAGTAACTCAAAAACTTTTACGTTCATAACTGTTACTCTGTGTAAATCATTTTTACATTGTAATACTACTTTACTAATGTACGATACTTCTCTATATTCTGTTAATGCCATTATTTAAATTACTTAGTACGAAGTAAAATACCAGTGTGGGTAGGCATAAACAAAATGTAGAGCTATTGACTTAAATTACAGACCTTTTGTTTTTACCTTTTGACCTTTTTATTTAGATGTACACATAACTGTATAAATTCATATGAATAATAAATGTAAAATCAAAAACTAGATCAATGTCGTCAATTTTGTAATAATGTTAACATTAATAATTCATATGTATTAAAAAAAGAAGGGATATTATGTTTTATATCTTAGTAGATATAAGCGTGGCCGGTCTTAGCTAGTGCTAAGACCGGCCACGCTTTGCTGTGGCTCAGTTGAATATTTATAATTACCTGTAATTTTTGAATAAATATATATAAATATACACTTATATGCAAGTTCAACATGCTATATAAAAATTAGAAGTCAATCCATTGACTACTATTCGACTTTTGCGGAGACAAACATAGATGCAAATGAACTCATTGTTATAATAATATTATGAATTTATGATTCAATGTATATTTTGTTTTGTTACAGAACGTTCAGTGCAATAAGTTGGGAGAGCAGTAAGGACAATCGTTCAAGCCATAAGGAGGGATCGACAGGCGATCAGGAGGGCAGTGAGGCTAGTAGCAGTGATGCTGTTCCACCTGGCCACCACGAGGAAGGCGAAGCGACCATGAACAGGGAAAACGTCTCGAACAAGATAGCCGCCGGCATGGACCGGTGGCAGACAACCCTGGAAGACATGATCAACCTCAGATCCTCCAACAACCAAGTGTTTAAGGACTACTATTGGGTAAGTCATGTTATTTATAAACTATACATTATGGTATATTTAAAGGGTTAGACCACGGTTGAATAATATGTAAATGTGTAAGTTTGGCGACGCTGGTTCTTGAGCAAAATTGTATTTAAGCTACTACCATTGTATATTCTGTTCCGTGGACTAGACTATACATTAGGTCATAGTTTGGCAGTTAGATACGACTAACCTTGATATGAGGTGTCAAAAAATAATCGCAAGAAAGTTAGTTGCGAGCTGTCCCATATTATGTACTACAAAAAGTAGTTTATATAGCTTGGAAGATCAGGCTATGCAAGACAAATTGTGGCCGTTCGTAATCTAACAATGCCTTATTTATAGACAAATATTTATCAAACAATAGTCAAAGAGCTACTGTTATAAAAATGCCTTGTTAAACGCCACCGACACAATAATTATTTCATTTTCAATTAAAAATGGCTATTCAGCAATCGAGGGATTGAATAGCTTCGAAAGTGCTGGATTTTCTTCATAAAAAAGTATGTAACTGTCATAGTAGAAACAAAAACGTTATTTATTTTTCGCGATTTGTGGATATATAAGACTAGATTTTGGCCGCAGCTTCTCTTGCGTAAATCGGGAACATTACTTTTTCTGGCTGAAAGTAGGTACTCTATGTCCTTTTTTGTGCCACTGACAATGTGTATGCGAAATTACATGATAATCGGTCGAGTAATTAAGGCGTGAAAGCGTAACAAACAAACTTATGTACATTCGCCTTTACCATTAGGATTTGTCTTAGTCTCGTTCGTGTGAATTTAAAGGTGTAGTTCTCGTCCTGAATAGGTAGGTAAATATATATCCATATTGACAAATATAGTGAACCCATCACCATGCAAAGGTCGACATAACATTATATATAGCATATCTATACCTACTGATCACCCTTATCATTATTTTATAAAGTCCCCCGCCGTGTCCGTCTGTCCGTTCGCGATAAACTCAAAAACTACTGAACGCATTTTCATGCGGTTTTCAATAGACATAAGAATGATTTATGAAGAAGGTTTAGGTATATAATTCGTTAAGGTTTTATACTACCCGTGCGTAGCCGGGGCGTGTCGCTAGAGCAGCGATAGCTCAGTGGGGAGACCAACAGACTGCAATGCAGAGGTTCTCGGGATCGAACCCACGTCACGCACCTCTGACTTTCGGAAGTTATATGACTTTTCGAAATTATGTGCGTATTGATTGACAATTATCGCCTGCTCCGTGCCTCGGAGAGCACGTTAAGCCGTTGGTCCCGCCTGCCATGAACATCTATGGCAGTCGTTATTGGGAGAGTGTCGACACAAAAGATCCCACTGGGTCGAAGTGTTGCCAGTCTGCACTGACTGCCCCCCACATAAGATAATAATAATAAGATAATAATGCCTATGCTACAAATATAACATGTTAACGAATGTCAACAATCGTTGGTCACATTAGTACCTACCGGTTAATTAAGCCCATAACCGGTATTTTCTTCTTTCGTATTGTTATCCAAATCTCACGATGACGCATTAAATGCGCTTAGTCCTGCCTAAAACCAGTTTATCTGTATGGCATCCCTTTATGATCAGAAGTTGCCAAATAGTGATAGTTCTGTATCTTAAAAGGTTTAATTGAAGTTCAAAAAGCATTAATTAATTTTCAAGAAATATGATATACTAGCTGTTACGCGCGACTTCGTCCGCGTAGAATTAAACAAAAAAATGTTTATGCAGTCAGCAGAGATTTTCTAAAATAAAAGTGGTCTAAGTTAGTCCTTATAATATCAGTTGTCTGCCAGTGAAAGCTCCGTCAACATCGGTCTAGCCGTTTCAGAGATTTGCCGGAACAAACAGTCAGATAGACAACATTTTTCGAAATTGAGTCTTTGATATAAGTACCCTATATACTTTCATATGCATTTAGTAAAATCTATTATTTTGACATTACAAGCAGACACTACAATTTTATTTGTACAAATGTAACTGAACGTTTGAATGTCTAAATAATCAAAATTTTTCAAGTAATTACCTACCATTGTTTTTTTATTGAGGCAAGTTCATCTTATCTTAGCGTGTTTTTAAATTGATATAATATGTATTTAATTCGTGCGAAATGTTGATTTTCACGAAAAGTGTTATGAAATATACTTATTTTGTTGTTATCAGCGTTTTAAACTATTGATTCGCAGCGGCACACCGTCGGCCAGGCACAATAGGTATTTAAATGGGTTTTTTTTAATATGTCCATAATTTAACAGGATACTATATAAATGAAACTTTGCGTCTTTACTTTTATATTAGCTAAAGTATTAAAATAATCATTATACAGAAACTATAGCAGATAATACTTGTTACAACTACCTAACCAAAAGAAAACAATTTAGATATACATGTTTTTATTCAACCTGTGCATCTGTACTCTCACAGATTATTCATTGGCTTATAATACGCAAGTAAACATCACAACAAGCTCAGACTGTCGCAAGATGTTTGAATTTGCTCAAATATAAACAATAATCTGGGTTACTAAAAAAATGCTCACTTAATCTAGAAGAAAGGTGGAAAGACTGACATAAAAATATAACAGCTAGAATTCTCGACAAGCACATTAACATGCTCAACAGTTTTTAACCGCGGTAAATTTTATAAACGGAATAAGCCATTAAGCAGTGTGTTGCCTAGAATGTTGTGCTCTATGGGCGAACCGCGACTTAAAAAACATAACCGCGCTTGTAAACCGACGCGCTGAGATAAATAATGTTGATGACAATTGTTGATTATAATATCTATATTTAATAGGTTGCAAATGAATAACAAGTATATTTTTTTTTTTTTGAGGCATTTGCCATGTAGCGGGCCTGTTTGAAGCGAATTTAAACTGTGTGCAAGTATACCACGTGCTCTAGGCTTGAAAAAATATGCTTGCTACTGTGAAGCTCTTGCAGAAATACCTAATAACATTTTATTCTACCCGGTAATTAAAAGCATAATCGACTTCAAACATAAACGCAAAAAAACATAGAGTATATTCAAACTGTACATTATAAATAATTCACACTCAGTGCTTCAGCACTTCGCTCTCCAATACATGTAATAGAGAATTACATGTCAAAATGATTGTAACATAACTGCAATTACATTAGTGTTGTTCGTAACCGCTGCAATCGGCATGTAGTAATAATCTTACAATCATAATGACGTCATACGCGCCATATCTACTGAGTTAGCATCTTACTTGCAATAGTGCCTACTTAAGTCAAACCTAAGACAAATATATAATCTTTACAACATTATATCATCGCGAGTTCATGGCAACCCTAGCGCAGTAAAATATGATTGTCATAAAAAAGATGGATGTCTGGTAAAGGGAAAGACCGAATTAGTACTTACTTGTTTCCTTTAAGTTAATTCTTTTATTACGAGCCCGACAATAAAAAGATTTAAAATAAATTCAGCCATGTTTTGTTTTGCTAACCATATGCACAAAAATGTAGGACGAAAAAGGAATAATTTAATGCGAGGGGCGAATGAGGAACTAACTAAACTTTTTGGAATGTGAGACTTAACGTAGGGGCAAATGCGGAACAAACCTCATATGTATGTAGCTTAACCTATCGCTCAGCAAGATGGCTTATTTAATACTTTAGATAAGCACATACATTGTTAATCTCACGTCCGTATTCCTGAAAGGGTAATAAGAGGTTTATGTCACACGTGTTGCTTAGAATTATTGAAGATCACACGTACCTAATAGCGACCGAGCCTATTGTCGACACAACTACTGGGCACACTTCCAGAGGCCATATTATAGTATATAGCACTTTGTTATTGTGTTTTTAACAAAAAATTCGCAGTAGCAGTACGACGTCTGTTAATATGCCTATTAGACGATAGTAAGAGCGCCTATTACGAAGGTTCTCATAGCATAGTGAAATATAAGTGCACTAGCTGTCCCGGCAGACGTTGACTTGTGAACACGAAAAAAGGCCACAAAATTTAAACCATTCTCGAATCCACTAGAACACACAAAAATTTCATCAAAATCGGTCCAGCTGTTTAGCAGGAGTTTAATTACAAACGCACGCACAAGAGATTATCTACTATCTATTAATTATTGCCGGGAATACGTCGAGTTACCAGTAACCCTGTATATAAAGATTACACACCTACTTATACCTTCAAGAATATTAGCGCGACACTATGTACTTATGTATAAATTAATGTCTACATATACAACCTTACACTTAACCTGATAATTTAAATAGTGATCATAAAAACAATAGTCAATATTAATAATACTTAAGTCTTATAACTTATATAAAACTAAACTAAAGTCACAACTACTAGCTAATTCACTACTTACTTGATTTGTAAACATTATTAATATACCGCAGTTACCTTAACTCGGGTAAAGAAAACGTACTGGATTACTCACAAAAGTATTTATTACAAATAGCTTACATCTACTTACAATTATACCGTCCTTATTATCGAAACATGATATTGGTTAGATAAAAAATATTATTACACGACTAGATTAAACGACTTTCGTAGTCTATATTCTTACGTTAAGAGTTAAAACATAATTAAGTTACTAATATTGCAAGCACAATTCTGACGTATTTACGAGTAAATAGCGTGTATCTATTCCTTGGGTTTCTCATTTTCGGCAACAAAATAAGGGCACACATCTCCTACCGGCGCCAATTGCTCAGGATCCACACTATATACTTCAAGGGTTTCATTTGAATCGTCACAATAATCACATACTAATTCCTTACTAAAAAGTAGAGGGAAAGACATCAGCACATCGTGATAGTTTTCGTTTTCTCTAGGATCTGGTCCGCCAGCCGCTGCCTCTGACTCATCGGAACCTGGCGCAGCTGCCCCTGATTGGTTGTCGTTGGCGCCAAATCTAAAACAGGCTACGTGTTCGTTGTGTCCGTCATCCGGGTTTTCCACTACAGCCACTATTTCTTCACTATCGCGAGATCCGCCCGCCTGGTTGTTCGTGTCTTCTGCCGAGCCCTCCTCCCCACTCCGGATATTAAAAGAGACACCTGCCTCCGATTCCGACTTACGAGAACCCATTGTATTTGTTTGTAGTCCGTTATCTACCTAACTATCCAATCCGACCAAAATGTGTATCGTTAGTATTCCGAAGGACTGCCGCTGTTCCGCAGTATGCCGTAGCTTTTTCTTATCTAGAAACGGGGCAGTGTATCAATTACGGGTTCGATTATAACTCACGCTATCAACTTGTTCTAGTGCATTTAATGTGACAAGTGCACGATACCATGTTATTGGCGTGACTCCTGGGAATCCTATGTTATTGATCTGTCTGCAGTTAGGGCATGCGCCCTTCATCCTACCTAAAAGGACATTGAGTATGCCCTTGATGGCTAAAATGCAACCATATGTCCCTCTGTTTATGAGCTACAACGTGTAGTGCACTGGTTTTTAATGATCCTTATATATTTGTTTTGCATTTTATACCTCGTTATAAATCTATATCCTTCATCAATCGGGGTGTCTAGCTATCGTCACGAGAGGGGATTTGTTATCGCACCGGTTTGTTTTGTGAATTTTTAAACCTATGTTGAATAATGGAGCGTGGCAAACCGTAAAAGCGGATTTAACATCTGATTAACTTTGAATCGTTTTGTCATACGGAACAATGTTCATGCCTAAAGACTACGCATAGTCTAAAGTATATTTTAATGTTTACAATTGCAGACATTTAGCTTGACATAACTTATATATTAATATTTACAGTTATATACTCATTTTAATGAAAATTTATAACTAAAATATAATAGTTAGAAAATATTTTAATGAGTAATGTCAATAATTTTTTTTAATGTTAAGTTAATTTGTTAGGTAGCGACCTAACAAATTAATCAGCGGATCGTACGTGGTTGTATTATTATAGCAAATTGTACATACGAATGATTTTATTCGAAAATAATTTTGTAAAAGCCCGTGATTCACATGACAGGGGACTGTTGTATACAATAACGTAATACATTACATATAAAATGACGTCTATACGTGTGCGGAAACAGAGTAAGTATAACAAGTTTTCCTGTTGAAATTCACTACACACATAATATACGTAATAAGAACAAAAACGAATTAAAATTTGTCATTACGAGTCAGGTTTTGCGGCCACAATGCCATGGTAAGTGAAAGCGAAATCACTTGTAATTGGGCTAATGGAAAAGTGAAGTTTTTTACTTGATTATCAGAAAAACTTTTAGTAAAAGTTATTAATAATGATTTGAGCTAGTTTTCACAGTAGGGGTTAAAGGAAAATTTATCTGAAAAGCTACAGGCCGTCGAGCTAGAAAAAACGTTGAGTATCGCGTGGATTTATGTACCGCCATTTCACTAGTTTACTTACAATTACAGCAACGTTGGCGAGAATTCTTGTAACTTGTGAAACTAACTTTAAGTTATGTATGTATTCTGTTTATTTAATTGGTCACTTGAAAATGTCATTAAATATAAATGAACGTGCAAAGAGAAATTAAATTTGCTAAATAAGAATTTTAGGTTAAGATAAAATATGAATGGTTACGTAATTGTTTGTTATATATACCTAATACGTAACGGGTATTGACGCGATCATGCATAATGTTTAGGTACTTTTTAATACTTGACGTTTCGACCAGGTTTCACTGGCCGTGGTCACAGCTTGTGACAAGGGCTGGTGTAACCTGGCGCGTGGTCGTGTTTAATACCTATTACGTATTATTGTATATCATCCAACGCGAAAGTTTAAAATAGTTGATTTTTATACAAGCAAAGATGCAAACAAGACGGGCCGCCTGAGAATAGGCAATTATCGTAAGCTATCGATGCTTGAAAGCTTGAAATACATATAGGGTGCGTTCCATTAAGCGCTCACGACACTCACGCTCACGACCACGGTTTTGCCCGTTCCACTTGTTTCCGAACGTTACAATTGTAAACTCAAGTGGAATGGATTATGGAGTGTTTTGAACGTTGATGTAAATAATACAAATGGTGAATTAGAAAAAGAAAGCGATAGCTTTAAAGACGTTAGGTTACAATTTGTAAGTCTGACCAATAAACACTTAAAAACTTATAGTTACTGGTTAACTAGATTTATATTAAAAAACATGTATAATATCCTACTAATATTATATATGTGAAAGTTTGTGAGGATGGATGGATGTTTGTTACTCTGTCACGCAAAAACTACTGAACCTATATTGATGAAACTTTACAGAATTATTGTTTATTCATCGAAATTATAGGCTAATATTATAGGCTACTAAAAATCTATTTTAACTACATTAAGACGAGAGAAGCCACGGGCAAAATCTAGTATTTCATAATTTTGTGGAGTATTTAATTCAAATATAATCAAAATGTATTTAACGGCGACAGTTGGATATTTGGCAGTGCGTCGCAATAATGCTTTAGAAAGTATTAGTTCATCCAGTTCAGATGAAGAGTGGAATAGCATTTTACAAAATCATGATCGTGAAAAACGGAAACTTAGATCACGTCATCATCATCATCATCATCATCATCAGGCTATAATAGTCCACTGCTGGACATAGCCCTCCCCCAAAGAGCGCCATAGCGCCCCGTCTTCAGCTTGCCGCATCCAGCATCACATCATCAGATCACGTAAGATAATGTAATTAATCGTTACTCTGATAAAGAATTAAAAAGTAATTTCAGGTAAATGATTTCCTGTCACACATTACACATTTCTACTTATTTAATTATTCATCGTTTCATCAAAATCGCTTCAAATAAAGTAATTTTCATTGGTGCCATCTTTGTTACTTTATATTTTTTTAAATTGCTCAATATTTCTCAACCCTCACGACGACCCAACTCTGCATGGGTCGTCGTGAGCGTGGGTAATGACGTCATGATAGACGTTTTCGCCACGACCACAACGATTGTAGTTGTCATGTGGAACGGCTAAACAAGCATATTAGGCGTTGTGAACGCTAAGTGGAATGCACCCATAATATGTGCTTTTTCAGCTTTATTAAATAGTAATCAGTGTGCAGTCGTCAGTCGACTAACAACACAAGAGAAAAGGCTACCTTACTCTATCAAGTCTTAGGAAACTAGAAATAATTAAATATCTATTGTATTTGGCCACCGGTGTGCCGCTGCGACTCAATAGGTTAAAAGCGCTAGTAACTTAGCACTAGATAAGGATCTTTATACTTCTAAGTCTTGTATTAAAAAAACTCCAAAAATGTTGTGCAGTGTGAGTTAAAATATTTTTTCTCAAAAATACTGAGTTTGCTTGCTGGGCGAAACAGACATTTATTTATCCACATGGTTGTATCAAATCTGGGTTATATCTGTGTCTTTTGTAAGGATGGAAAGATTGTATGTCACTAAAGAGGCAAGTATGATCTCCGTGTTATAATAAGTAATTATGATCGTTGACTAGACACGCATGTGGCGCCAAAGAAAGCGCTTTATACGCCCTTGTAAAACATAAGACAACCATGTGTATCGTCCTAAGGCATTTAGCGTCACTTGGTGTAAACAATATACACTGTCTATTGTGTGTGCACATTAAGTACTAAGACACTACTAATCTACGCGGACGCATTAAAAAACCGATATGTATAGGTAGTTATCTATAATTAATTCGCCTATTTCGGGTCCGGTCCGCTACCATTTCATAATACGGACACTTCCCGGGGCGAGCGGAAGCGCGTGCCAACATCCACATTCAAATCATACGAACAAACCATATTGAAATCTACATCACACTAAACGACAACTAAACCTTATTAACTGTATAATTAGAGCTATTTTTGTTTGCAGTGAAAGCTGCCATGTAAAGAAAGTTATTGTGTATTTTGTACTTACGCATAATGTATGGGTAGGTATAATTTAATCCATTGATGTACACCATTGTGGCACGTGACTTGTGGGTAAAGAACTATTTGTCGGGGTCTGAGGTGAATACAATAAAATGACTAGCGTTTTTTATTACGACATCTAGTAGAAAATTGTGACGTAACGGCGAAAAGCTGAATACATTACGGTGGACAGCGACTCTCACATGCGGTTAATGTGAACGTCGGCAAGAGAATATAATATTATAAAACACATTGTACTTTTATATTGCTGCCATAATACTATATAGAAATTATAAAGCCTGTTTCTGTTGTCTAATATCCCGTAAGTTTGGCCCTCGAACTCTATATATGAGTATCTTATGACGCGAGTATTAATCCTACGGACTGTCATGTCTGTTTAGGAGATTGAAAGTAATACCACCTGCTTTGTATTTAAAAGTTAAACATAGATACATATTCCTTTAAAAAAGGACTTATTAGTCTATTATAAAAACATTGCATGCGATAATAGACATGGAAAGGAGTTTAATGATTTACCAGTGAATGGTAATAAATAGAACTACCTACTTTCGCATTTAGAATATTAGTAAAAAGTATAGTTCAACAAATACCTTTGGGCAACTCCCAAAGTGTGTTTATAGGAATAGTTAAAATATAACACGCCTCATCACATCTACGGTTAAGGATGAGACCCGACTCCCTTGCTTGCTAGTTAACAAGTTAGTCACCTTGCTTAATTTTTATATTAGTATCGCAAACGTAGCTACGTATGGCCAGCTTAGACCAAGGACGGCCACCAATTAACGAAGCGACGACGTACGCGTGATATTAATGTTTAAATTATTCGTGAATATGCAAAACCACTCTATCACACTGCGAGTCTGAGCTGCCCGTATTGACATATGACCCTTGACTATTGATCTCATAAATGCTTATTTATTAATTCCTCATCGTGATCCCTTGCGTAATCTAATGACCTGCTTAATATCTCAATGAGCTATCCGACTGGCTCTGTAGCGTAGCGGTATTTAATGCTACTGACTGCTACTGATGAGGTCTCGGATTCGATTTCTGGGTCGGCAAATTTGAGAATATTTTGCCACAAAACTTGCAATACCGCCTATTGCAAGTTATGTGACAAAATATTCTCAAATTTCATAAGGTTATGTCAACAATAAATCTTTTGTCAAATGTCAACTGCCACACTAGGTTTACCAATATTGAAATAACGGACTCAAAATAACTAGCAGTGCATGCAATTTTTGCAAGTGTCAGTAGTGAAGCCACTTCAACCACTACGCCCCTTCTATGCAGTCAAAATGAAGTATTCTCATTTTAATTTCCAACTTGACTTGCACGCCGTAGATGAGTTAACCAAAATAGACTAAAAGCATAGTAATGCCAGATACCGAATAAAAGAGACTATTATAGGAGAATATTCTGGATCGATCGTTTAATTAGCCAACCGGGGCTTTTAGACTTAAGTAATACTTTTAGATTTAGTTAATGTATATGACAGACACACTAACAAAATATTCTAGACTATTCATTTATTATGATTTTGAATTAAACATTTTATATTATGATTTTTATGTGAATATGTAATGGATGTAATGAATTGTTATTAGCTGTCTATGGAACCAGTAGTCTGTAAAAAAATATTAGTACAGTCTCAGCTACGGGTAACTTTTATCCCAGTATTGCTAGAGATTAAACTCTAAGCCAACTGCTTAGCATCAATCGGTCAGTACGATTTGTCACATTAAGGACTATTTACAACTCTAGTTTTTTGAAGCAAAATCGTACTATCTATGTCTAACTAGTTGAAGCTGACTACACAGCACGAGTAAAGCATTGTGTTAAGTGGTCGTCTTGCATTGCCACGGCGCGGCGCCGAGTGTTGTAGGTTCGTGTCACAAATGTGACAAACTATTTACTAATCCATAAAAGTTGTTCTTGGTATGGGTGTTTTGTGTCCGTTGTTTTAATAATAATAATAATAATAATAATATAATAATAATAATATTCTACCACATACACACAACACCATCTAGCCCAAACTAAGCAGAGCTTGTACTATGGGTACTAGACAATGGATAAACATACATATATACTTATTTTTTTGTAAATACATACATATTATACATAGAAGCACCCAGACCAAGACAAACATCCATGTTCATGCACACAAATGTTTGACTTGTGCGGGAATCGAATGATGTTGATGTAATGTTTGCAAAGTTCACCGCGAAGCAAGATTTATTCCTTAGACTAGAGTCGTCATTTATAAAATGAAAGGCTATTACAATAATGGACTTATAATCGGTTGTATCGTCACTCCTGTTCAAAGTAGTATTACAAACACCTATCGCTTGCAACATTTATTTTCTATACATCACGATTTATACACATTATAGTGATGGCGACTTTCTTAACATAACTCTCATGACGTACTCGAAGATAATGCGTATGGCGTATATGTTATTTGTGTGTATAATATACATACATATATATATATATATCTAGCCTATCAGCCCTGTATAAACCTGTCCACTGATACGGCACGACACTGGGCACGGACTTTCTTCTCCGTCCAGTGCGGTTTGGCAGACTTCACCTATCTTCGAGAACATTATGGAGAACCTTCAGTCATGCAGGTTTCCTCACGACGCTTTCCTTCACCGTCAGAGCAAGCGATAATTAAATATTTTAACACGCATGTGCGTAGTGTGCAAAGATATGTAACTTCGAACAGTCAGAGAAAAAAACCCTTAGAATCGAACTCGAGACCTCTGGGAATTCCAACGGTCTCTCACTAGGCTATCGCTACATACAATATATATGTATAATCGGCTTATATTCCGAAAGAGAGAGAAACACTAAGACTCATAAGTCATAAGTTTAAAATATATTACTAGTGTGTCTCATTGGTTTCGCGACATAAGTTTGCTATAGAGCGCGAAGACCTAGGTTCGGTGCTCAATTTGACGAAGTGATATTGCGTTTAACCGTTAGGCAATTCTCAGTAAGAGTACTGAATGTAGGCCAACGAGGCATTCTAAGACACCGTACGTGTACCTGATTAATGTTAATCGCAGATTTGAAATTTAGATGTTAGAAACCTTTTCAATCCTAATTTATAATAATATATTTTAAATAAGTCTTATATGGCAGTACTGGAAGTATTTAGTAAGTAATTTCCAAATTGCCACTTTTTTAAAGTATAAAAAAGTAATATATGTATGTTTATCCATTGTCTCGTACCCATAGTACAAGCTCTGCTTAGTTTGGGCTAGATGGTGTTGTGTGAATGTGGTAGAATATTATTATTATTATTATTATTATATATAGAGCCATTGTCGACAAATCTAGACATCAGAATCTTCATGATTTGGTACCAATACATAATACAAATTAGTTGTTCATTCTCAATTTAACTAATACACTACCTATATAAACGATTTCATACACAACGCCTTCAAACACACACGCACACACAAACACACACACCCTTACACACCCTCACACACACAAACACGCACACACATTCACTCCGTTGATATTGTCAAGCCTATTAGTCCCATAGTCGCACGAAAATTGTAATACCTATAAACCCTTTCCCGGACGAATGGGTGACCCCTATAACACAGAATTTTCCTAGCATCGGAGTCACTATTCACATTAGTATGTATTTTAACTAATATGTAACCAAATTATAATGTCATACAATATGTACTCTCTTGGCTAATAAAAATTATTATTATTATAAAAATACATTCACGGATAAGCAACATTTTGAATGAAGATGATGAAGTAATTAATAAGTAAAAAAGGGAAGAAAATACATGTATGTTCGCGTGACCCTCGATGGAATCCACCATACGATCGTTAAATATGACCATACCTTAATGTTAGATACACATTAGGTATACCTACCTTACGCTAGGGTATAGGTAATTTGTTTGTTCTTATTTTTATCGTTAAGGACAACTTCCTCACTAGCAATAGATCCTGTGTCGCGGTTGACTTTACAAACATTTAAACAACGGACACAAAGAACTCACAGTCTCGAGACAACTATTTGTGTATGATGTATCATACACAAATAGTTGTATTAATTAATAATACTAATTATTTGTTATTTCATTATGTGTATATCATTATTTGTAACTCATTATTTGTATTTCGTTATTTGTAATTCATTATTTGTATTTCATTATTTGTAATTCATTTTTAATTACAAATAATGAAATATAGTGGATATAGTTACAAGAATAGAAAAGGGTATGTTAAGCTGGTTTGGACATGTAGAAAGAATGGACGAGGAAAGACTGACTAAGAAAGTTTATAAGGCTAGTGTTAATGGAACAGTCGCAAGAGGAAAACCTAGGCGAACGTTTCTCGATCAGATCGGAGGCGTTCTGGACAAAGGCCAGGTTAAGAGCTCCTTGAACCGACGGGCGTGTATGAGGAATGTGATGAAAGTGAATGAAGCCAGAGGAGTGTGTCAGGATCGTAGCAAATGGAAATCCGTAGTCTCTGCCTACCCCTCTGGGAAATAGGCGTGAATCTATGTATGTATGTATGTATTTTTAATTAATTATTAATAATCTGCTATTTGTAACTTTGTCCAATTTCGCCAAATGTATATGTGCGTTTTTACTTTGCATGCTGTGGCCTACTGTAAATGAGAGTGCACACTTAATCTATTGACCTAACACTTTTGTATTTAGCTTTAAGTTGTGTGTATCTTTGTAGATGGTCCAATAAATAAATAAATACATATTTATGTCCTGTGTGGCGATCGAACTTACAACATTCGGCGCGGTGGTTACTACTTAAACCACTTGGTTATCCATGCAGACAAATCTTAAAGTTAATTATCCTTCTAGCGATAGCATCAACGTTATGTTGTTTTCTTCCTGTGTTCATTCTCCGACCTAGACATTGGCAGCTGAAGTTCATTATAATTAGCACACATTCGGCAAGTATTAATTGCTCAAATCATTCCGTGTTGAGTTGATTAAACTCTGATGTTGCTAATTATTGGCTACTTCCTAATAATCTCGATATGTTAATTATTACTTTACGACCGTACTGCGAACTACGGTCAATTTCATCGCACAACATTTGCAAAATCAACAAATAAATATTTATTGTAACAGACAGATATTAATTTGTCAAGTCCCAGAATAACAGACAAATTAAAAGTATAGGTATTATGTTTGGGCACCGGTGTGCCGCTGCGACTCAATAAAAAGAATAAAAAGAAAGCATTGTATAATTAAAATGTTGTTTAAATTAAATACTCAGTCATTTACTTAAAAACTAGCGTTAGCTTCATGGATTGGTTTACATTTTTTTTGCGACCGGGATATCTCGGCTTTTAATCCTACCTATAGTTCTAGCAACGAAGAGGCGTACACCGATTCCGAACACAAGCATTCTAGATTATATGGTACCCCACCATCTAATCTAGAATGCTTGTGTTTGGAATCGGCGAAGCAAGAAAGTTAGTAGACAGTTAGTACTCCTAAAAAGGTTATTCTAACGTATCTATACAAATAAATAAAATTGAAGTGTCTGTTTGTAATGTTAAAATAACAGCTTTTTATCTAATGCATATGAAAGTATATAAGGTACCTATACGAAAACATCTATTTTTTAAATTTTTGTCTGTCTGTTTGTTCCGGATAATCTCCGAAACGGCTGAACCGATTTTGACGGGACCATTACTGGCAGATAGCTGATGTTATAAGGAGTAACTTAGGCTACTTTGATTTTAGAAAAAAAAAACAGGGTTTCGCGGAGAAAAACACTTTTTAATTAAAATCTACGCGGACGAAGTCGCAGGTAACAGCTAGTAGATACTAAAAACCTTACGGGCATCTACAGCCGTTGGAAAGAGGGCTCTCAAATCAATGTAGTATAGACACATCAATGGCTCGTTTACTTAAGTCAGGGTGGGTAAGACAGAGGGGATTCTAATCAATTTATGCAGCAGTTCTATGTATTTTGGCTTGAATTGAATGGGATAATTTAGTCCTTCTTTTACAATACTTAAAAAGTGCAATAGTCCTCTGAATTATTTTAGTGATGAACCTATAAAAAGTTATGCCCGAAACAAACCGCAATTACGCGTATAGAAAGTAGTTTAAACTGAATAAATGACATTTCGACAATATACACTTTATTAAACATTAAATTATATAGTGACATAAATTTTATGAACCCAGTGACATTTTTATGTTTATATATTATGGTCAATAAAATATAAAACTACAGAACATAAACACCATCCCATTATTTAGGCTAAGGTATTATTCAAAAGCAAATTAAAAAGAGAAAATGATGAAGTAAAATTTATGTTTGAGTTTAATGAGCTGGTTAATTAACTACATTAATATAACAATAATAGTTTATTAATTTTAAGTTGGCACAAATGAATAACAATAGGTCTTAAAAATACTTAAAATAGGATACATTACTTTGGACGCCTGTACTAGGTTATACTAGTATCACAGGCGATAATTATGTGCTATTTATAGTGTAATAGGAAGAACATTCTTAACAATATTAAACAAATAAAGATTGTTTCATAATAAGTTACTAATATAATAAAAATAATTTTACTTATTTATATAATTTTGTATTCAAATATGTAAGTTCAAATAAATTAAAAAAGGTAGCTTTAATAGTAGGTTCTAGGTAGGCCGGTTAGAGCTAGAACTACTTATTACCTTCAACCCGGTAATTCTTACTCACTTAGCTAGAAATCTAATGTGAATAATCTTATTTTTTAAATACGTAATATAGGCGATAATAATCATATATAGTTATTTATAGACATTTATAAGTTGCCTGGAAGTGAAAGTTACATTTTAAATTAAAAGAAGCTAGTATATTTATATATTTGTATATTTATCCATTGTCTAGTACCCATAGTACAAGCTCTGCTTAGTTTGGGCTAGATGGTGTTGTGTGTATGTGATAGAATATTATTATTATATATTATATTATTCCAAAAGGTACCAGGTATAGTTTAAATAAATTAAAACACATGTCCGTAGTTTTCTTGTACTTTTATTACGTATTGAATTATTACCTATTGATTGTAAACATACTGCACTAAACTACTGAAGTTATTTGATCTGTTTAACATTTAAACGGGTATTTATTGAAAGATGCCGTTTAACTCAAGGTTAGAATTATGTACTCTCTTTATCTGCCATATACTATGACCGATATGCTGGCTTCCTACCTACCTACTGCTGACGTTTCTTATAGGCCATATATTATTATGTATATTTAGCCCAGCCGAGCATTATTTTTTCAAAAACTACTCTTGCTCTATGAATAATGCCTGTGTCGCGGGAGACTTTACGAACATTCAAAAACCAGACACAAAAAACACCCAGTCTCGTAACAACTAGGTATTTGTGGTTCACCTTCGATCAACAATAGCAACTAGATATCGGGTAGGCGCAAAAATTACGTCTCGGTAAATAACAGCGCACTTGAGACGTGAGCTCTTATTTTGTTTAATTCGCTTGAAACTCAGCCAATGTAAACACGTCTCACAATGCCATAGTGTACATTCAAAAGTTGCAAAAATAAACGAAACAAACGATACATCGTTTGTTTCGTTTATTTTTGTTATAAAAGTTTGTGCGTGTTGGCGAGCCTTGGCCAAACATTTGTAGCAGTGGTTTAAAAACGGTAATTTTGTTCAAAATTTGATATTATTTGTAAGTTTAAAGTTTAAAATATAACTTATTCTTCGTGTAATTTCCGAAAATAAAATACTCCGGCCGTTACATTGCTTTTTCGGACATTATTTTTGCAACTTTTACAGCTACAGCTCTCAAGGCAATAACGGAAAAAAAGTACTTTAATTGTTGCCGCTTAAGGTTAATTTCACATTAAATGTTTTGCTATGATCGTTTTATGTGACGAATGATCGTAAATATTAGATAATATTTTGAAGATTTGTAACTTTATTACTAGGTGCCATGGTTGTAATTAGGTTGAACTTAAAACTGTTTTAAAACTTTTCTCTCCGTTTGTTAGTAAACAAATGTAGCTGTATACGTATTGTCACGCGGACAACATTTAGCTTTGATTTTGTATCTATCCCGGTATCTAGTTGCTATTGTTGATCAAAGTGATTCACACAAATTTTTGTCTCGTGTGGGGCTCGAACCCACAACACTCGGCGCGGCGGCAGTGGCTGGGCGACCACTTAAACCACTACGCCATCCGTGCAATCAGATAGTCATTCACAAGCAATATTATCTAGTATAATGTACATAACAGTTCTATCTGTCCGTTACGTCCCCAGCTATAGTTTAGATTGGGCAGATATTGGTGCCAATTCTGTTGTCACAAAATTCTCTAAACTTAACTAAAAATCACAAAAATTTTTTTTAGTCCTGTCACTTTTAACGATTTCAGAATACGAAATGTCATTTGAGAGGACTAACCTAAATTTTAGTGATTTTTAGTTAAGCTTAGAGAATTTTGTGACAACAGAATTGGCACCATTATCACCCAAACTAATTTACATCAAGACAGCTTCCTTCCGTTTTTTCATTGCTTAAAAAGTAAAATAAACATCGGCGTACAACATCCAGTAAGGTACATAAATTATTGTTTGTTGTTTACAGGCCCAAAATGGTTTCGATGAGCTGCGTCGGTACGTGAAACAAGGAAGCGACTTCAGCAAGGAACTAGCGTCCATATTACAAGAAAGGTAGGCTTTAATATCATACATACAGTCACACCTGTTTTCTAGAGGGGTAGTACATACATACATTTCTAATATATCTTTCTAATTTTATTCACTCTCTTGAGATTTTCGATAATAATATACTCTCGTTCGTATAAGGTAATCTCACCGTAGCTTATGCGCAGAATGTCTCCAATTTCGTCAGAGAACTTTTGCTTAGTCTGCTCTGTCCTACTAACGTATACATTCGCCATATCCTCTTGAATGTCTAGTGGAAATACATAAAAAATAATTAAAAATTCATTGTGCAAACAATACACAAACGGACAAATGTGTGTGCGCTCGACACTTGACTCATTAACGAGTCAAGTGTGCAGAGGACATACATTTGTCGTTTATTTTTTGATGACTCATTTTTGCGGACAGCGTATGTCCGCTCGACACATGACGGGATATACACTTTCTTGGTCAACCCTTGTCGTCCATTCTTCTAGAATGATCTAACTATCCTATCTAGGTACTATAGTATCTTCATTCACCACACAGAAGAGGCAGTTTAAAGCCACGCCATACATACGTAGGTACATTAACAATGATGTAATTTCCACTAAATGTATTTATTCTATTGTCGGGTCTCAAATGCTATACCCATCTTTCGCTACCAAGCATTTTATTATTACGCGTTAGTGGTATAACATACTTACCTACATTACAACACATACGAAATTATCGATTGCTGCTGAGTTGTTGAAGCTGATCTAGAAGATAAGTGTAATACGTTTATTATTTTAAGAATGATTTGGCCTTCGTACCCCGCATGAACGAATCGATAACAAAGTAATGTAAATGCACTTCATTGTAACAGTACTATCACTTTTTCTATTAACTGCTAAAATAGTTACGCATCATTTGGACGGGTGCGCCGGTTCGCCAGTCGCCACGCTCGGCCAATCCGGTCTCGAATGTACGCATCAGATAAGCTATCTTATCGACATTTTAGTTAGTTTACTTTCCAGACATAGCTCTAAAACAATACCTTATTGTTTACCAGTAGCTCGCTCGAGCGATCCTTCGTTCTGCAAGATACGAGAACCGGCCCGCGGACAATACGAAAGATCTCGTCATGCTTTATAATTGATTATGATATTGTTCACACGCACGCGTGTAGCTTTCGCTGATAAAAAGATATCGGGCACGTCGTAAAATAATGTTGCATACGAAAGTAAGGGCACGGCAATGGCCACAAAATCAAAAATAGCGCGTCGTGAGGTTCCGCTAAGTGGGCCAACGCGAGAGACACAAATAACGCGCGCTCTTAAATTTATATCCTCCTATTGGTTGAGACTGCATTTCCACTGCTTTTACACAATCACAGAGGCGAGATGTAAAAAACAAATCATTACGCCATTACGATATTTCCTATGAACGTTCGCTTCCGCGACAGATTGTGAAATATCGTAAATACTTATGCATTGTATTGCTTTCTTTGTAGGATTGAAGCAGAAATATACTACTCAAAATGTTTAGCAAAGCTCGGCACGAAGCTGACGAAAGCTTGCAAAGAGAGCGTCGGCTCCTGCGCCGAGGCGTGGAAACACGTCGCTATGGAGATGGAGAAACGATCGGAAATTCACAGGTAATTACAGAATAATTCAAAGACAGAATATTTAGCGTTCAATGTTACGCAAGGATTTTAAACGTAACCAAAATTGCTACATTTCAGAAATTACTCAAGTGCTCTATCGGACGAGCTAGTGAAACCAATGAAACATGTAATCGACAATCAGTTGAAACTTAGAAAGAAGGTGAGATTTGCAGATGCTTGAAATAATAGATACAATTTGATGTTTAAACAGAGTAACAATTGCTTTTTTACATTTGCAGATCGAAGGCAATGTAGATAAAACTACAAGGTCTCTAACTGACTGGAGAACGGCGGAAGCGAAATCAAAGAAACATTCGCACACAGCGGCGAGAGAGAACGAAAAGTTACAGGACGCCACGTTGGAGTTTAGGTCTGCCTCTTGCGATTCACTTGACGATGCTAATGTCCTGTTTTTTGTTGGTAATAGTAGACTATCCGGACATTACATCGCTCAAGTCATTATAGAAGGATCCTTCAGTTTTTTGCCATTGCGAATAGCTCAGCGGGCTGTGTTTGTTTGCGAACGTTGTTTATTGGAGCGTTCAGAATGAGTCATTACAGATGAGCTCCCTGTTGTTTACAGCGCGCGTCTGTCGCGTAGCTCGAGCGTGGGTCACATCCCTCACGCGCATTCTATCCTGAGCGCGGCGCGGGCTGAGCGGCTGCCAAATGCTACGAGTGAGAAAGACGCGGCTAAACTCCAGGTCAAGAAGAGGAAGACAGAAGATGCTGTCAAAAAAACTGAAATTGAATATTACAACGTTTGCGTGCAAGCTGAACGAGCCAGGTTAATTAACAATACAAAAGTATTTATGTGTTCCATGTATTAGGTAGTTTACTAACGTTAAGCATGTTCCAGGTTGGAATGGGAGACGAGTGTGGTCAAGGGCGCTGGCATGCTGGAGTCTCTTGAAGAAGAGAGACTGGAACAGCTCAAGACTGCTGCTGACTGCTATCTTAGATTGACGTCCGCAGTACCTTCTCAATTAGCAGAGGTGAATTATAAAAGCACAATACATTGTTTATCTACTTAACATTAATTATAAATATATAACCAAATTCGTAAAAGATATTTATGAAACGTATATAACTAAAACTAATAATGCCAATAAAAATAAATCATAACTTTTGTCGATACTATAATTCATCTTCAGCGCTTGCCTACTGAGATGAAACTTAATACGGGTCCTAAATGAGCGTTAGGAGCCGTATTAGATATATTAGACTCAAACAATGTTGCAGTCCCTTGTATAATGATTACGCTCGGAACATATATTATTTTTCTGCATCTGATCTTTGAAAGATCAACGACGTGTCAAAAATCTTACTGATTTCATTGGCTAACTCACTCAGCCGATCTCAGCAATTGATATACATTGACAAACTGCCTTTCTGATACATTATAGTACTAACTCTTATGTGTACATACAAACATAGACTCACATCTTTATCTTTTGGGTAGATAAAGGTATAATACCGCCAAATTTCGCCTTCATAAACATTAGTGTTAATTGAGAATTTCTTAACCGAAAAACAATAACGTTGCACGACCCGATAATGAGCTGAAATCTTCATGCACAGCAGTCGCAATTACTGCTGCGGCACCGAAATATATTTAAGGGTTTAATTGGGTATTAGCCGTTTTAAATATTTACGACAACGTCCTTCCTACATCACGTACCTTCATATTAGGTACGAAAGCGCCGACAATTAGGTACCTTTTTTTATTAACTTTTTTAGATATAGCGTATCCGAACATAGCCGACAGCCAGGCTCAATTGCTGTTCAATTATGTTTGGCATGCTAGCAATTGGCAGATTAATACAACTGTTTGTATTTGTGTCCAGGCCACGAACGTGTTAGTGACTCCAATAAACAACGCCAACGCGAATACAGATATGATGGTGGTCCGCGGAGTGCGCTCTGCTCCTACCGGGGCCAGCGAGCAACTCCTACCGGACTTCTACTGTGAACACACCACGCTGGCTATGAACCGAGAAAGGCGTAAACAGGTAACGTCGATAAATCGTCTATTTGTCGAACGGAACTAGTGATGCGCGTAATTGTATTAATGAATACAGATAAAGATCATGCGACGCCTACTTTGTACGGCCGAGAATGTAGCGCACGCACTTACGTATAAAAAGATTTGATTAAAATTCGAATTAAATTACGCACATCGTGCATGTTAAATATAACATAAGAGATTTGGACATCGATACATAAGAGATTTCGAGGTTACTAATTTATTTGCTTTCATAAAAATGACATTATTCTGAGTATACATAGCCCAATGCGATATGCTATATGCTTTTATTTTATTATAATAACGTATTTAACATAGCTCTATAATGTCCTTATTCAAATTTGATATAGGCCCAATGCTGAGTTTAGTTTTATTCCCGTTACACATAATATTCTTTCATACTTAAAAGTTCATACTAAAATTATTATAATTATTATGTTTTTATAAGTATAGCTTTACTACGGCCCAGTTTGCCCACTATCTCTGATCAATACATTTTGAGGCCACTATATTAAGGCCTCCACATTCCCATTTCACATACTTAGTTTGTGGAGCACACAATTCGTCGAACAACAGAAGTCACACTTGCGTAAGAAATTATTTGTTCAACTAGTTATGATATTTTACATAAAATACGTACTAGGTCTGGATCTGGTCTGGGTCTAGATAACTTTTATAATAATTACGAAATTCTGTTTGTTTGTCTGATAGATTGTAATTGAATATAAGTAAGCTCATAAAATAAGACATTCATACATAATTATAATATGATAACGGTGAACTAGACAACATATTATGACTCTGTCAAATCTTATTCTGTTAGTATCGCCCTCATTAATAATCCGTCCACCAACATTTACATATCTTATTTGCCTCTTCTCATGTTGTTTATGTAATCAATCTTGTCCATAGCTTTTAAAAGATATTTTCTCATTTCTAGGCACTGGTAAAAATTCTCCAACTAGTAAAACAGGACATCGACAGAGAGCGCAAATCCAAGCAGGGCTTGGAGAAGCTCTCGATGGCCATCAAACAGACTCCCACATTCGGCAATGATGATTCACAACAAAATGTTGCTGATAAGTTATATCATGTAAGTGTTATGAATACTTTAGTTTAATTATCTTACGAGAGCATAAGAAACTATATAAATTTAGTTCATTGAGTTTAAGTACCTAGCTTGATTCAATTGTTTGATTGAACCGGATATGTGTTTATATCGATATAAATATCAAACAAATACACTTATTCACTTTATTACAAAATACAAAAAATAATATCCGTAATATAGTATGGCGCATTCATAATTATAGGTATTCTAACGAAACAGAATTCGATATACTGTGTACTTAATAGTTTAAAATATTCATCCAGTTAACGATCGAACTAGTTTTATTATAAAACTTAAGATCTCTCCCTCTTTCTCGGAACAATATTATAATATAATGTCCTCCAGACCGATTTTCGGTCACGACGGCCAATCTTAACGGAGATCGGCCGAGATATTATAGTGCACAAGCATGTGCGCAAACACAAGTGCACTCTCTGTTCCCTAACCCTTATGATCCGATGGGACGGATAATCCGACACGACCGGAGAGAGATCAGGCGCAGAACCAACAGCCTTACGTGCTTTCCGAGGCACGGGGGTGTCTAATACCACCAACTTCCTAACTCCGGCCTCGTATTGAGATTTCTTAACAGAAAAACCCAATACCTTTTTTGTTGACCCGACCCGGGACTACGACCCGAGACCTCATGCACAGCAGTCGCATTCACTACCGTTGCGCCACGGAGTGTTTACAATAACACTGTTGTCAGAACCAGTAGCTATAGCCACATGCAAGTAAACACAACATTACCTATAAGCAAATACTGGTAGCGAACTGATAAGACTAAGTAACATATGTATTGATGAATGACAGATGCGGAGTATGCTCACGTACTTGGAGGCAGTGCGGTACAAGATCACAGCTAGTCTGAACGAACTGGACAGCAGACCCACGGTGCACCATCCACTCGCCGCACACATACAAGTCATCAGGGATAAGCAGGGATTGCAACAAAGTATACTCAAAGTTAGTATATTTGTTTTCTTAAGATGTAATAGCTTAGTGCGAGACCGTTAAGCTGACACGCAGAGGTCTCGAGTTTAATTAGAAGACACACATTTTTGACTTTTCTAAGTTATATGTGTATTAAATTGTTTATTATTGTTTACTTTATGATGAAGGCAAACATTGCAAGGAAACCTGCATATGACAGTTTTACATGTTCTCAGTGATATGTGAACTCTGCCAACCCGTAATGGGCTAGTGAGGTTGACTATGGCCTAGCCAAGGCAATGCGCTGTTGGACTACAGCCAACAGATCAGAGGTTATCCGAAATACATACTAATAACTAGGACAAAACAACGTTATAATAGCTAAGATTTATTTTTAAACCCATGAGAAAAAATGTGTTGAAAATGTGTTTTGCAAGGGATTTATTAGGGTCGCACCAAGTAGCAACTTGTAGTCCTTTATTCTCTTTCATTAAACAGATGAAATATAATTAACAAAGAAGCCAAAATTAGGAGTACACTGACTTTATATTGACGAGCATGCAGTAACAATGTAATGAAAGTGAATGGAGCAAGCTGTACACCAGGTTCATGGCAAGTAGCTAACAGCTAACTTAGTCTTTGAAACCCTCCAGGGAAAGGCTATAACTCTAAGTGTGTAATTGTGTCATAATATAACTATAGTATAAATCACACAAACAAGCAATCTTCCTTATGCATTTTATATTCTAATGTTCAGGTCCCTCCATGGCTCCAATCTAACTACCAGAATGAGGTAAACAAAAACCTGCAGCCAAACTACACAGCGTTGACCAAAAGCGTAAACGGGGGCGAAGAGCGAGAAAGGCGAGACTCTATCATGAGCAGAGCGTCCAGCAAGCTAAGGATAGAACACCTCTCGTTCAGAAGGAACACAGAACACAAGAGCGCCCCTGTCACACCTGTAGTGGATTTACCAACGCCGGTCATTCAGACGCAAACGATAGAGGCGCCAGTTCCACCAGAAAGTCCTTTGGATTGGAGCGAGCGTGGAGCAGGGGATGGATTGTCGAATCAACAGGACAGTGATTTTGGTATGATTATTTTATTTTCTTTATAAATAGAACTCTTGCACTTTCAATTTAAACAAATTTAAACCAACAACCGGTCTTCTAATGTGAGGATTGAATAGATATGGATAGTAGTGGTAGCAGCGTGATTTTTATTTCACGCAATTCACAGTTAATTTAGCACGGGTAAATTTCAAATTAATAATAAATAATTAATTTTAATTTCGGGTTCATAGTAAATGATATCAAATTGGCTGCCTACTTTAATAAGTCTGGAACTGCTCCTTCAACTGTTATTGCTATAATAGTTGGTTGTGGTGCAAAAGTGATTTATTTAACCAGAACGAGATAGCTTTACACTTTGTATGCCATTAAGTATGATAATAATAAAATTGTACTGTGATAAAACTGTTACACGAAATGGTGTTATGGCGCCGGCACAGCTATAGCCACAGCGTAGGTGTATTGCAACTTGAAGTAAACTTACGCGAATAAAATTAAAGGCTATTCATACATTCCCACAGTGATTTTGTTTTATATCAAATCAAATCAAAATATCTTTATTCATTTAAGTCACAAAGTAACGCTTATGAACGACAAGGTTACACTCACTAAACAATAATATGAATTTACATTTACATTTATTTACTATACTTATTAAATACGGTCATTTTCCATTTCAATATGCATTTCTTTAAAGAAAAATTACTATTTCCATTGCTAGTGAGGCAATACAAACTACAATGAATGAAGTAGCTTCGTAGCTGGTTACATTGTATTAAAAGAGGTTGGCAAAGTATCCTCTTTTAATACAATATATTAGCGACACAAAAAACTGCCTCATCCAAAGCCATCAAAGCCTTATCCAAAAATCTATTATATCTAATTATAAATATAACAAGTCAATTGCTACACTCCATTGTACGTTGTACAATACCTTTTGTCAATCTTGCCAAGACCTAAGACTAGTTTTTTACGTTTGCATCCGACTGTGACTATTGTGTTTAGTACCAAGACTTCCTATTTTGTTAAATTATTTAGTATTCGTCTCTTCTTATCACGCTCTAAGCGAATTTAGCAGCTATAGAAATATACTAGTCGTTTCGACCACCTGGTGAGCAAACTAGAATTTTGTTCCACGTAGAAAAATATAGCCGGACTGATCAAAGACCTCTTGTTCAGCCATGTTGAACAAAATATAACAATTGATTATAAGAGCCTAATTTCATAACGGCACGGACAGACGCAAACTACATGTGCAGTGTAAATTTTCTTTATTTATAATTTGATGTGAATGTTGGGCAGTAACATAAAACATCTTTATTCGATTACTAATACCTATTTTACTGAAGTTACATACAAGCATAGGTGAGTCTGGTCTTGTGACTGCAGCACGCTTGCAGCGCGTTTCTTCTTAGTATTCAAAGACTAATTGATCGGCTAACACATGGTACACGATTTATTTGGATCTATTGTTAAGAACTTCTGGAAATATACCACTATCGCTAGAACAGAGAAATTCACTTGACTGAAATTTTCTTATCTCGTAACTAGTAGTCTAGGAACGTATGGCTACTCTAGCTTTGGACGAAGAATAAGCTGTGGCCTAAAACGCAACTTTATGCTATTTTCTTATAAATATTACAGATGAGTTTTCGTCGCAAAGTGGCAGCTCTACTGATTTGACGGATATTATGAAGAACGCAGTCGACGATGTTCCCCCACCGACACCGTCGCTGGGCAAGTGCCGTGCGCTATATCCATACATGGCAAGGCTCAACGATGAACTCACTATAGCCCCTGGTAAACACACTATTTACGAATATTGATAACACTTAATCAAATAAAGAACATCAAAAATACATTTAGTAATATCACAGTCTAGTTAAAGAAAGAAGTTCTTGTACATTATACATAAAACTAGTTTACTAATAAAGTCACATTACTAATAAAGTCTGTTTTTCATAAATACTCTATAGATTCTACAGCTATCACAATAATTGCCGCAATTGTTTGCGTAATACCGATATGCCACATGAGACAGAAAATGCGATGCTTAGTCACCGTTTTCTTTCTAAGTTGATATAAAAGGTTGATTAAACAGTGAGGCTTTATTTCTATCTACATATAGTATTTACCACATACAAGCGCTACACCAAATTTCAATTCAATAGGAGCAATAGTTTAGCTACAGGATAGATTTTTAGTTTTTGCTAAACTGCAACGGGTTTTATCTGCCGAGAGTCTAAGCATAGGTATCTAAGGTCACCTTAAAGTGACAAAAATTTAGGAGACGATCACGCCAAAGTGAGTCTTAATCTTAGCGCAGTAAGAACATAAACACAAGCATAACATTACACCATTAGTTTGTAACACACACAAGGAAGCAATAAATAAACCCGTGACAACAATGAAACAATGAAAGAAAAACAACTATGAAACAATGAAAGACAGTAGAAGTTAAAAAAATATGGTGTCTGCGTATTAAATTGATTTAATTTGTTTGAAAGAAGTGATTTACTATTTTTATCTTTATCGATTTTTCAACCGTTTCGAATTAACACTAAGCCCATATGGAATACTCTGTCCATTTTAATGTCCGTGGATCATAGCAACCTTGTATTTCCTTCTTACTTCCACATTGCTTACTATAATCATGGTTACATCTAGAGGTATTTAATCTAAGCTTGGCTTCTAGATGACACAAGGCCATTTCCATGAGTGATGGTTACGGAATACCGTTTGTGGGCTATCGTTTGCCACCAAAGACAGCCACATAAGATTATGTTTTTATTTCACAGTCTATATTCCTAATTATACTATTTTATAACTGTTATAATGTTTAATTTTTATACGTCGCCGTTGGTAGACCATAAATGTTGATATTCAAATTATGTTTATTTTATTATCTGTCATGGAGTTAAATATGTACAATGTTTGCTTAGCGATTGTTTAGATTATTTACTTTAATACATAGGTACTCTACGAGACATTATCTACATAACATACATAAACAATGTATTGAGCTGCGTTGCGTTGAGCTTCACAACACATTTGGATACAAGCAGGAAACTGATACATTAGCCATGTCCATGCTTGTGCTCTATATGTCATTAGTTAATCTACGTTTATACTTACAATTGCATGATCATCGTGATCCTGAGGCCAGGCAGAGTATTGGTATTTTGGGTAGCAGCGTAGATTTCAATAATAAGCCCATTATACAATAAAATCCTTGTTCCCTATTACCTACTTGCAACCCAAACATAGCTGGCGAAATGTAGGTAAAGCTCTGCCTGATCTTGTAACGTACAGTTTTTTCAGCTCGATAATATATTACATCTAGGTTACATGTAGGTAATATTACACCAGAAAGTCTGAATAAATAAATATTTTCAGGCGACATAATAATCATCCACGAGAAGCAAGACGATGGTTGGTGGAGCGGCGACTTGAACGGCAGCTACGGCATCTTTCCTTCCTCCTACGTTGAAGAAATTACCACCTGTATATAAAAACTTTATGTTCAAACGTGGAACGTTTGAACACGATTGCTACGTCACAACTATGCATGTTTGTGACGTCACGATTCAGTTAGGCAATATGCTTTATCATATTGGCCTAAAGTGAATTGCATAAAAATAATCTTGCGAAAATAATGTCCATAAATGTAACTGCTGTGTTAATGTCTTAGTATTAAATTACTTGAAATGTTATATATTCATTGTTGAGTAATAATAAGGCAATATTGTAATGTGTCATCGTTATTGAAAATTTATATTGAGCTATAAGTTCTAAGACAAAAATGTAATAAACCTAGAAGCGATATTTTCATAATGAGACGAAAAAGGCTTTGTATAATATAATGCTGTTAACAGTTAAGGCTTAATTTATCGTCTATATAATTAGTCTTCCAAAAAAATTATTAGCAGCGCTTCAACCATATAAGTGAAAACTTTCATTTGCGCATATAAGTTTTGCCAGATGAATATAACATCTGGTTTTCAACGTTTAGCGCGAACCATTGTTTTTTGTTCTTCGATTCCACCGTGTAAGTAAATACCGCGTGACAACCTGCATTTCTGAATGTTCACCTCAAGGCAAAATGTGTAGCGTCACGGACGCATGCCTGAGATAGAGCGCTGATATAAATATTACCTAAGCAATAATTTAATGTAACGCAAACATGGTTGTATAATTATGTTCATTTAGTTGTCTATTTTATGTGAAATCTTCAACATTTAGTCGTAATATGTACCTATCTACCCAAGTCATAGACGCAATTCAAATCTGACTCAGGCTAGGATATACCATACATATAAGAACACAACACAATCACACTGTACATAATTATATTATTAACGTATGTATTCAGATTATAATTGTGCATGACTATGAAATGAATAAAAGTGTAATTTGAATAATAAAAAATAATTATTACACATAATCTTTGAATGTTTATAACAGTAAATAATTAGATAGGAACCCGAGGCAATGCGGGCCCCTTAAGGGAAATCGTGGATAAATCGTTAGAAATAAAATATATTAAAAAAATCAACTGGCATTTATTAGTGTCATTATTGTTATTTAAACTTAACTCACAATAATAATCTTAGACTATCAGTCTATGGCATGAATCAAATATAAAAGCAAAAGGAAAAGTGGGCCGCTTTGCCCCATGTCCGGGGTAATATGATCATATGTGGGGCATAATGGGCATTAACATTTATTTATGCTAATATTGGGCTAAAATCGAGCACAAAAGGAGCAAATATGAAGACTCGTCTTCATTGTCCTCTTCGTCAGCACAGGACCAGTGGAAGAGCGCCATCTGTGGCATGCACGGCAAGTGACCGAGCCCTCTGTGGAAGCCGAGTACCAATCGCCACAATATAAACATTCGTCTTCCACGTCCACATCTTCTTCCTCCGATTCGTTTTCCTTATTTTTTTTACTATTCTTTGTAGTTTTCTTCGTTCCTTTCTTTTCAGAAGACACTGGTTTCTGTTTCTGTTCTTGTTCCAGACTTTTCTTATAAGGCGAATTGCCGTCCTGCCGCATTTCCTAGTGACTCGTTTGTGGATATGTGTTTTAGGTTTTGGTATAATATCTATAGGCGACATAACTTGAAAAGATGTTCCTGATGGTGGTGTTGTACATGGCGGTAGCATTGTTAATGGCCATGGGAAGGGTGATAGAGGTGGCTCTGTGATATCTCGTTGTGTTAGATAATCAGTTGGACTTTCTATGGGGTTATGAATAGACAACGGCTGTGATTGGGGCTCTTGATTCAATGGTAACGGTGGTTCAATGGTAACATCCATATGTGGTATCAGCAGTCAAGAAATCATTATTACTAAAGACATCAGGGTTCAATGGCCATATTCCTGTTTTGCGAAAACCATTCATAGCTACAAGCATCGTCGCAGCTTTTAAATACGCATTACAGAATAGCCTTGCTACTTGGTAATGTGTTACTACTCGTGCTGGATTAGATCGCAGTAATTTTTTAACCTCATCTCCATAATATGCGCTCAGAGGTTTCATGAAACTGACATCCAGAGGTTGAAGACGGTGCGTACAATGTGGGGGAAACCAGATAATATGGACATTGGACACCATTTGACCTGGAAATATCGAGCAGTTCTAAACTTTTGACATAGCTAGCATGGACTTTTGAAGCTCTTGACTAAGACACAAACTTATTGAACCATTTAAAAAAAAAATCCTGTGTTATGCAACCTTTTTCATTACATTCTGCCCAAGAATTAGGAGGCGCTGCATCCATGAATTCAGGCAGTCAGTTAAGTCTTTGTCGAGGAAATATAAACATGGGTGGCATGAAATCTCCAGTAGCACTCATACAAATTTCAACTGTAAACAATTGTCCACGCTCTGCTGATTTCCCAGACTCTTGGCTACGGTAGTCATTCCGGTTTTGTCCATGTTATACATTCTGTGCACTGGTATTTTGTTTTTGTCAATAGTTTCTGCTAAAATTTTAAAGAAAACCCTCACAGCTTGTCTGTTGAAAGCTATGGCTCGAGCGGCAGACGTGGCTTCAGGCTTCCGCAGTGACAAAGAAGAGTTGCGTTTTAGGAAATTCGCCAACCAATCCTCGCTAGCAGTTTGAGTATTTATATCAAAATTACGTGGGATATTATTTTTAGTTGTCAGTTGATAAGCCAATTCACAAACCTCTTTCGGAGACAAACCAAACAGCCTATCTTCCATATCTTTGATATAATATATGAAGCTAACTCTTCTTCTTGAGCAACAGAGAATATGGGTCTAAAGCTACCTAATTTTGTTGGTAAAACGCAATTTTTTTCTTTGTACTGCTCAAGTTTTCGCTGCAGCGTTGACTGTGGTACATTATACTCTTGAGCAGCCCGTTTACAGCTTAGTCTTGCATTGGCAACTTCTCTTACGGCTGCTTCCATCGCCTCCATGTCCCACTTTGCACGTTCTGTCTTCCTTTGGTAGTGGCGAACCATTTACAAATCTGCAAAAAAAAGATAAGGATTGAGTTAACGCAATTACACGAGGCAAAACGGGCAACCTGCCCATTACTCCGCCTATAATGCCCCCGATGTCAGATTAAACAAATGCTAGCGCGAGGTCGACTACGACACGATTCGATAAGTTCCGAGTGGCTCGGCTTATTATCCTGCGCGAGAGCGGGGGTGCCCGTCTTACCCCGACGGCCCGTATTGCCCCAGCTTCCTACTGTTTGTTTCTAACTACTCATCACACATTTCATTGAAGTGTCCCATCTTTACAGGGACAGTGAGTGCATCTAATCAATAAAAGTTGTATCAAAAGGATCTGCCTGAAATACAAATCGAAAATTGTCTGTGAATATCGTTCAGTTTAACCTTTTGCGTCACAGCGGCACACCGGCAGCCAGACACAATAGGTTTTTAACTACGTCTCGCATTCATGCCTTACCGAAAGATTGTTGTTCTGCATACGTTTACGTCATTTGAGTTATCTCAGCAAACATTTTAGACGTAGTACTATTGGCGGTATCTGACGCGAGCTAAGTTTTCAAGCAACTGACTAGCGAAATGGTATATTTGCATTGGGTAATCGTATAGGCCAAACGAACGACAACAACCTCGCGCACAGTACGGTCTTCATATCTGTTTATACAGTGTTTAATGTGTGTGACTAGTTAGTAATTATTTAGTAAAGATAGCGTTCTAATAATGTAACTAGATTCAAATTACTGAAACGAAAGAACACATAATTACCTAGGATAATTTGTGCTTTTCTAATGCTATGACCATTATTACAAAGATCAAACAAATTAAGCTTAGAACCAATATCATAATAATTAAATAATGTAACATGCATTGTGTATTTATGAAACAGATACTTACACGAATTATTTAAAACAATAATATTTATCACGGGAGACATAATGGATAGATTAAGTTATATAAGTTATGATAATGTTGAAGTATCTATGAACTGTATTGTATAATAATATTAGAATAAGTATAAAGAAAATATTAATATGTTATAACATTATATGATGAACTCGTAAATTATATAGATACGATTTATAAAATTAAACCAAAGTGTTGTTAAATAAATAAATTGTTTAAGAATTTATTGTATATTATCATTGACCTACATAATAATAATTGTCTATTTTGAAAGCCAGTTACTTTTTATTATGATCGTTACTCTTGGCCAAACTGTACAATCTACTTAACTTATTACTTACACAAAATACAAAACTGTAGTTACTAGGTTACACCATGGGCAGGGGCCAGTTAGCTACCTATCATCAACCCGAAGCGTAACTGTTGCGCGTTGTGCAAGCTGTTAGATTACATTCTTCTTCTTCTCCCTAGCCTTTATTATTCCCAAGTCACTTGGGGTCGGCTTTCTGGCCTAACTGGATTTGACTGGATATCAGTTTTTACACGGAGCGGCTGCCACCTGACCTCCGCAACCCGAAGGCTAACGATACCCTAAAGCTAGACCAGAGTCAGGATATTAGAGGGCATTGACTTCCCAATAACGACTGCCATAGATGTTCATGGCAGCCGGGACCGACGGCTTAACGTGCTCTCCGAGGCACGGAGCAGGCGATAATTGTCAATCAATACGCACATAATTTCGAAAAGTCATATAACTTCCGAAAGTCAGAGGTGCGCGACGTGGGTTCGAACCCGAGACCCTCTGCATTGCAGTCTATTGGTCTCCCCACTGAGCTATCGCTGCTCTATAAGCAATTATAGAGCAGCGATAGCTCAGTGGGGAGACCAATAGCTGTTAGATTACATTACCACAGTTAATTAAATCACCTATAGGTACTGTCGTATCTTGTAAAATAAACGTATTAGCAATGAGATACTTTAGAAGTAGATGTATATGAAACGGATCTTTATAGAATTGGAATCAAGAATACTATGATAAGTGATGTAGTGACGATAGTTGAAGGAAAATTACCTACCAAGATAGCTTGCGGGTAAGTGAAGTGCATAGACTACTAAAAATTTATTAAATGTAAAAGCGACATCAGTATGGCAGCCGTCAGGAGCAGACATTGACTAACGTTCTTCGCTCCTCAACTACAAGGGGGACATTCTAAAGAAATGCCAAATTAAGATTAGGTACATACGCATACGCTAAACCGACTGGCGTTTATGAAGAATGTAATGAGATCTAAACAAGAGATATGCCAGGATCGTAGTAATTAAAATCTGTCGACCCAACCTAACGAAAAACAGACAGGTACCTATTATAGCTACCTACTACATACGTATTTAGTGTAAGTATATTAATTACAGCAGAATCATTAAAACAAGTATACTGAGGTAGTACGTACCTTCATTCTGCTGAATGATTCTGTCCTTCATTAGTGTATTTAGGGAATTTTCATGAGAGGCCAGGCCATTAAACAGCGGATGACCTGTATTATTTCTAAGGATTTTGTCTTAAACCTAACAATCTTGTGTGGGCACCAGACCGTTCTAGCATGGAGGCTGCTGGGTTCCTTGTTACTTACGCAGAGATGCTGCCTTTGTGCTCTTCTTAGCTTTCCGCTTCATAATTTAATGTCAACAGTCGCTAACGCTATATGTAATGACTAGATGTTCCCGCGGTTTCACCCGCGTTTATCGTTACTGCGCCGCCCCCGTGGGTCGTAGCGTGATGTTATATATAGCCTATAGCCTTCCTCGACAAATAGGCTATCCAACACTAAAAGAGTTTTTCAAATCGAACCAGTAGTAATCACGCAGAATAAACCAGGAGAAACATCGTTTGTACTATGTCTGTAATGGGTAATTATTTTGCTGCAATGTTATTTTAAAACTGCGATATCTCCTAAGATATTCATTGAAATCGAATGATGTAAAGGGCAAGTTTGTTTTAAATTAAATACTTGTGATGAATAACGTATTTATTTGGATAAGGATTAATATCATGTTTATAATAATACCTTCGCAAATAATGCATTATTTAAGAACAAATTTGGTTAGCATAAATATGCATAAAAATGGTTATATTGAGCCAACCTTAAAAGATAGACATATGCTGTCGCGGACTTTTTTTAGAACTTTTAAAGGGTAACAATTCTGTCGTACATGATTTTTGCGAATTTTAACTGTTTACGCAGCGCACGCAGCGGAAGCTCTCAAAAGGAAAAAATACCCTCCGATTTTGAAACATTCTTCATTGGTGCTCAGCTCTTATTGATCTTAGCGTGATGATATATAGCCTATAGCCTTCCTCGATAAATGGGCTATCTAACACTGAAATAATTTTTCAAATCGGATCAGTGGTTCCTGAGATTAGCGCGTTCAAGCAAACAAACAAACAAACTCTTCAGCTTTATATTAGTATAGATTTCTTTTCATATAAAATTCGCAATCGCGAGATATCTTCACTTAAGTATACAGATGCTGTAGATAAGTGTGCGTTTTATGGTTTTCATATTTTCACAGTAATACTCATCGATCAAATATACCATAGATGCACGATCGTCGCTCGAAAAACGGCCCCAACAAAACTGTGCATAAATCAGTCGTATGCGCTATATTATGCACCTGTCCCACTCACTCTTGCGTGCGCTGCCCGTAAGCGAGAGCGAATCGACACCACTATTACGGTGGAGATCGTACCATATACTTAGTACGCTTGCGTATCGCGAGTAACACACTTAGGGCGTCCTAAGTGTGTTACTCGCGATACATTGACGCGTTTTAACTAAACTATTACACAATGTTTCTCAGTGGGCGTTCAATGGTTATTCCGGTTTATTTCCTGGATTGCATAATAAATGCAGACACTTATAAGAAAGTAGTACTGGTCAGTGCCACATATTGACGCGGTTTTTGTATGAGAATGTGCAACTATGGTATATTTGATCGAAGGTAATACTAGCCTATTTACATAAATCCTCTTATTATGAAAGGAGAAAACAAGAGCCGGCGGCCAGCAATGTGTCAGTTTATAAACAAGGCTGATGTTACGTCGCGAACTGTTTACCTGCAAGGTAATTCCGTCCGTGTTTGAACTAATGACATAGCGGTGGCCTCGTCACTGCCATCGCCCTAAGTGTTGTGGATTCAAATACCGCACAGGACAATAATAAAATTATTTATGTGAGCCATAAATATTTTTTTCTGACTCTGAATTTATTTTGGCAGTTAATTATTGTACGTTTGTAAAATCCCCCGCAATATTGGAATTGAAACCTAATGCAGGCGGCGTATTATAAAACATTAAGAGGAAACACTAAGGGCGAGAGAATTGGAAAATAGATATTTGTAAAATTTATTGCTGTCGCGCAGTGCCTTGCATAGTATCATGAGCGCGATAGACAACTGCAGCTTGGACCGAAAATACTTATTAAAAGTAGGTACACAAAATCAACGTTTCGTAGTCCCCTGATTCCTTCTCCAAAACTTGACCGATTTAACTACGTTTTTCATAAAAAATTAAAGAAAATTTTAATGAAAACTTTGGCCGTGTTCCTATGTTTTCCTTTTTTATATAATCTAGTCAAATTTGTATACTGGATGTTGGAACACAGTGGAAAATCTAGTCAATTTTTGGGGTTTTTGAAGGCTCATGTCTCCTTTAATAATTAATTTATGAAAGAAAGGAAAACAGGGACAAGCCAATAGAGTCCATACATTGTTTGGACAATAATTATTGCTCTACTGGAATTATCCAGGGAAGAAACAGGGGACTACGTTTGTATGGAAAAACGGCCCTTGTGTTTCCTCTTAAAGTTAAGACACACCTATGTCACATTCGTCTCTACTATCACTCGTAGTTAGGTTTATTTGATCATTCCTACTATCTTTTGTTTGCTGCTTTGCTGTCAAGGTACATCCCACAAGTGTAGGTACATCGTGAATATAAAACATTTTAGTACGAAGAAATGTATGTAATTATGTAAGTAGGTACTAAATCTTCAAATCACGACGATCCATTATTGCATGAGGTCAACTTGCCGCGTGAAAAAGAAAATCTAATAACCACATTTCTATATTTACAATATGAGTAGGGATAGTAATTAGGTCATGTTTGATAAGAAAACGCATGTTGGGAGATGACAACAAATTATTTATTAAAATAACGTCCTTACATTACAGTTTTGGCAAGAAAGGACGTAAGTCCAAAATATCTATTACTACTCCGAGTTACACATATTAATACAAGGAAATTTTAAATAAGACCAATCGAAATAGAATTTCTTTCTTTTTAAACTTGTTCTTAGCAGAATAATTTTCATCTCTTTAAAGGTAATTTTAGTATTGCCATTAATTACGTACTGCATATTACAATTAAATTATCTGACGTTCACAAATTGTCCTTGTCATCCAATAACATTCTAAACTGCGGTTATCTTAGCACATCAAATCCATTTGGTCACGCAATCACACACAGAAATTGCTTGTCCTAAAAGATTCTCCAAAATCAAGACAAGAATTAGTCCGCTAAGAAATAAACAAATCATTTCGAAGGAATAACCAATTATAAATTTAGAAAACTAATTATTTCTTCTTCTCTTCTTGCCTTGCAATAATGTTCTAGTCTTTACAAACACCGGTCGAGATACATGTTATAGTTATTACATCTGTAAAATATAACGCAAATTACCGGATGCCGCTTGTTAAAGTAGTTTTGAGTAATGCATTTAGCTATTGCCTTCACATTAGACCACAAACGGTGTATTGTTGATTACATCATAGCCATCAAATCGTTGCCATGTATCAAAATCGACATTTGCAATAGATAAATAGACAAACTTATATCTAAATAATAGCTGCCACTGCAATTCCACAAGTTCGATTAGTTGCTAGTTCGGCTTAGTGCGGTGCGCTAGGAGCCAAACACAGTATTTCATACAAACATTTGAATACTACGACACCTAAGTATGTATCTACAAACATACAGAGAAATGAATCCATAGGTTTGATGGACCGGATTGTTTGATACACAATATGTAAATACATAATTAATACATTATCAATACAATTTTAAGTCACTGAAGTTTTTAGAATAAATCTTGAGCGAAACAAGGTGAGCTATAATAGATACTTACCTACATTTATGAGAAATCAATGTCGATGTTGCTTGCCCTGGTAAGATCTCCCAGCTATTTTTGTCTTTCCAATACATAACAAAGTGTAGGCAAATTTAATTTAAAAATAAATCGAAATGCCAAATGTATCATACATATGTAATATAATCGATTAATTATTTGTTAAATACTACAAAATACGAAAAATATTTTTTTTTTTTAAATAAACTTCATAACGTACCTAATTCGCAAATGTGCCCGAATTTACTTGAAAATATAATTTTGTTCCGTCTATCTTCTCCTATGTACAAAAATAGCATTACGTGTTATTCTATCATTAAGTCCAGCGATGAGCTCAGTTGGACGGTGGAGCACTTCCAATACTTAACCACGTATCTAGATACTTGCATAGCACAATTATTTATTTTACTCGTAATTACTGTAAACGGTTATAATTGTGTTTTAATATAGTTACGTCCTACCCACGCATTCGTTATTCTTCATTCATTATTTTGACTTCAGGTAAATCCAGAATGACAGCAGTACATAACATGAGATCGCCATTTGGTCGTCAAGGGCACAATAACACATTATATAAATAATGTAAAATACTTTAAAGCTTATCAAAAAACAATTACTTATATATCTCTAAAAAGACGAAGAATAATAGGCTTTTAAAGTATAATAAACAATCAGTTGAGTTATAATTTCTGTCAATAAACATAATAACTTCTTGAGTCTTAACTCTACTATCTAGTCTGATAATAATAATGTGTACCTACACGTTAAACAAATTTATGAGTTAAAGTGACTGACTATTTTTCTAGAAAATTCTATCCATATACATAGTATTTGAAAGCACTCCACCTACCTATCTTATGAATTTGGTGCCTAGGGAAGCTACGCTGTGTTGGTGCCAATCTATCAATACTGGCGGCACCAAACTCATTTATGTTGGGACCTTATCTACATAGCTTAACCTAGCGTCCTAGCCATCACTTTCAAGGAATATCTTTTAATTTTACCGGGCGGGTATCGGATGATATCGGTTAGGCACGACATTCTGAGGTGCTTACCTGAATATTACGACTTAAAACTATTACTGAAATACTTTCTTATACATTTGAGTTAAGCAAGAAAAGTCATGTAATAACTTGAAGCCACGATCATTGTAGCTGACGTTATTGGCTGTACAACCTTAAAAAAAACATGCTTCTGAACCACTCGGAAATAAAATGCAATTCACATCACATTTCCATACACGACAAACGATATCTTCTTAATATTTCTGTCGTATAAACAAACTCAAATAAACTTATTCCCTGTCTTGTACAAAATTATCACACCAAACATCTATCTCAACATTCCGATTTCATGCAAACCGCTTTCATCCTTCATATTTAAGTCAATATAGAATACAAAAGCAGATTTCCGTATCGGATACTTAGCATCGATCAAGAATATATTATTGAGTGGATTAACTCAGTGTAGTCTGATTTTATTTATACTGACATCTTAGTGGCATAATAATTGAGAATACCTAATTAAAAGATATTGCATGTAATCAAAAGATATAATATATTATTATAAAGTTAGAAGTAGCATGGAGAAAGGTACACTGAACTCCGACTACTTCTTTCAAACATACCTTAAAGGTCAACATGAATAACTGAGGACGTGATTTCAAGGAGTTACATGACTTTATATACTCACAGTGCATTATCTTATATTCGATCATACCAGTGCCAGGCTATGTCAGTCTATGTTGACTCTCATATATGAATTATATTTGTTTTTCAGTTTATTTTCGGCAGTGTTCGTTCTATTTGAATCTGATGTTAGTCTTTTAGTATACCTTAATATTACATGATTCGATACATTGAGAGGCGACAGTAGGTACATGAGTTTGGTATAGCGATGAAGCATTGTAAGTTAAAACTAGACGTTGCAAGAGATTTGAATAAGTTCTATTGCAATACGACATCGAGGCAATTGTAAGTGTACTTATTGTTTAAATATTTAATTATAATGTTACTATTTCAAATATGACTTAAATTTACATGAAATAGTTTAAGAAAAATTCTTATTGACTGTTACTGGTAATATATCCATAGTATCTGATAATTTTCTGCCTACGTGTGAGCTACGGTATATACGGTGTGTGCGGGATATGAAATGAAACAAAAGAAATCATTTAAAAAAGATAAAATGTCGATTACAAAATTACAATACAAAACATAACAGCAATAAAATAATTTTGTTAAAAATAAATAAGATATATATAATTATCCGAAAATAAACACTACATGCTGATAAATTATGCAATTAATCTAACAACTAAACAAATAATATATACATATGTGTATATAATCTCCAAAAGACAGGTTGCAATATGTAATGGATAACAAAAAAAACATCTCTGAACTCATACAAAACAAAGACTAGAAATTGAGCGAACGAGTGGACCATGTTTAGAGATAGAAAGGGATAAGGAATAAATTATATCTCTTAAACGTGCCACATTATGTCCTAAGCTAGTAATATAAATCCTACTTTACTCCTACAATATATACACTTATCCTTTTAGAACAAACCTAATACCTAGGTATTTGTTTTGCCTTTGAAGTTGAAAACCAGTACTCGACTAAGGTCGCGTTCCACTTAGCGTTCACAACGCCTAAGATGCTCTTTCAGCCGTTCCACATGACAACTACAATCGTTGTGGTCGCGGCGAAAACGTAAATAATTACGTCATTACTCACGCTCACGCAAAGCTCACGGTGACCCATCCCGAGAGGTGGGTAGCCGTGAACGTTGAGAAATTTAGCACCATTTAAAAAAAATATGATATAACCAAAATGGCGACTACGAAAATATAACTTTATTTGATGCGATTTTGATGAAACGATGAATACTTAAATAAATAAAAAATGTATAATCTACCGTGTTTCAGTTGTCAGTCTTTTGAATTCTTCAACAGAGTAACGATTAATTATATTATGTAAATCATAAATACGTGGTCTAAGTTTATGCTTTTCACGATCATGATTTTGTAGAATGGTATTCCATTGTTCGTCTGAACTGGATGAACTAGTACTTTCTGGAGCATTATTGCGGCGCACTACCAAATATCCTACTGTCGCCATAAGACATTTTGACTATATTTGAATGTAAAATAATTAAATACTCCACAAAATTATTAAACACTACATTTTGCCCTCGGCCTTCATCAAAATTCGTTCAGTAGTTTTTACGTGAAAGAGTAACAAACATCCATCCATCCTCACAAACTTTCAAATTTATAATATTAGTAAGATATTATATATATTTTTTTTAAAATATAAATCCTTTTAACCAGTAACTACAAAAGTTTATTGGCCAGACTTACAAATTGTAACCTCTTTAAGGTTTCACTTTTTTTTCTAACTCACCATATGTATTATTTACATCAACTCTCAAAACACTCCATTATCCGTTCCACTTGAGTTTACAATTGTAACGCTCAGAAACAATTGAAACGGAAAAAACCGTGAGCGTGAGTGTCGTGAGCGCTAAATGGAACGCACCCTAAGAGATCAGTTTTAAAATGTCAAAATAATGAATTATTGCGTCACTAAAGCATACTACACAGCTGCCAAATAAAGTAGTTACGCATCGATATATGGAATGTATTTAAATCTATTATCTATATGTCATAGTGTTTCAGAATCATACTACTAACCTGCTTTTCAACTGCAAAGTTACAATTAAACAAATAATAATAAATTTTAGCCTGCTCTGTTATTACTCCAAACCAAGTCTTATGACGACAATCTATGGATATACGCTAACCAGTTAAATAAAAGCCATTTCTATATTGCGACAACAATGTGACATTATTTTTTTCACGTCTATGAAGACTTACAATAATCACCTTTTTTATTTATCTGGTCACGCAATAATATAAAAAGTTTATATCACGACAGTTAATAAATACATGTTCAGAATATATATAACGTGTAAAAATAATAGGCGAAATAATAGTACAATAACACACAAGATAAAACAAATCATACGCTTTAAGCCATACAACAACTAAAATAAACTTTGGCCAAATATTAAATTATCACACTGTATAGAATGTACGATGTTTACATCTGTCGTTTGAGCAGATCTTTTGCTTTGAGCATATCTCATACTGTCCATAAAAGCATTTCCATCAAACTAAGAAGTTACGTCCCGCCAAAGTATCACATTAAATGCTCAAACGAACAGATAAAATAAATAAAACCGTTAACATTTATAATAACGTTAAAACGCTTTATGCTTTGCATTGGCATCAGAGGCCTAACAAAATAACAAAAGAACTAATAGTACAAAATATTACTTTTTATTTACGAAATTCGTTCCGTACTAAATACACTTTTAGTATAGTCAGTATTCTAACTTAGTCTACACTCTTTTTAAGAGCATACCCGTTCATCACATCCAAATCGCATTGTGCTTAAAGATTCTCGAAAATTGCATAGACATACTTAAGAAATGGACAGCCCAAGCTTTCTATCACTCCCACTTTAGGAAGATTTTGGCAAGAAATGATAAAAGGAAAATGCGTGCAACTAATTTTATCACAGGGCAGTGAAACCCTACGTTTTGCCGCCATCCATAACTAAAAGGAGTAGTTGTGATGTTAATATAGCTCTTGTGATGAAACGATACTACAATTATTTTTAGTGGCTTCTCTTGCCAATCTTCGGTATTGTAATACTTTGTATCTTACATGTATATTTACAAAGTTCAATACGCTTAAACACGGGGCAAACAAAACGAGCCATAGATAAATGCCAATAATCTATCTATTTCTTCAAATATTCTTATCTCGACATATATATATGTATATATCAATAGCATTTATATTACAAGCATCCTAACCGCATTTATAGATAGTTTATTGGGATTACCGCATATCTTACACACGCATTCTAGGGCCAATTATTGTGCCAACATTTTTGCGCCACACTTGGTAATGGTCGGATCGGAATCGTTGTTGGTATTGGTTAGCCATTCATAGTGTTTAAAGCAAATATTATAAAGTAACACAACCATATCGCAAGGAGTCCAAGACCATAGTAATATAAATAGGACTGAATTGTATTGCCGGCAGTGATTGTGGAATAATTGTGCGATTTGCATTTAAATAATATCTAGTTGATTTATTCTTAGAACACTAACCTATAAATATTCAATTAACTTTGGAATGTTTAGCACTCATACTACAACAGTATTCACATATTCAATCATAAAAGACGGGTTGCAAGTATTTTGTTCATAAATTCTTCAAAAAATTGCCATAAATTGACACAATTATAATATATTACTATTCTTAATACTAAAAACATATTTGGCAATAAACAAATTTAGGCCTTGAACTCCGTCACATACCCATACACGAATCAATAATAATCATAATATAATCATTATAATAATACAAATATACGATTACTAATAATGATAAACACTAATATGTAATAATTATGAGTGGATTCTCTTACGATAATACTGGATACATAGAATGAAAATAACTGCGCTCGCCTCTGACTTCCATCCCATCCTACCTTAAATTCCATATACATTCTGAAAGAAAACAAGGATATTGGTTAATTATATTATCAAAGCAAAAGTAAATGTAATGAGTGATCAGTACAAATACTGAAAGACTTAAAAATCAGGTTAAATTTAAATGTAACAATATTACCGCGTTTTTATATTTATATTAACGCTCGCATTACCAGCAAAAAATGTAAAAATTTTAAAAATTGCGTCTTTGAAACGTCGCCAAAATGGTAACGCACAAATGTATGATGTTTGCCAATTGTAATGACTTGCCTGGTGAATGACCTAGTGCCTTTCATTTTGGTATAGGTAATGCTTGTATAAATCTATACTAATATTATAAAGCTGAAGAGTTTGTTTGTTTGAACGCGCTAATCTCAGGAACTACTGGTTCGATTTGAAAAAATATTTTAGTGTTGGATAGCCTATTTATCGAGGAAGGCTATTTATAGGCTATATAACATCACGCTACCACACATGGGGGTGGCGCAGTAACGATAAACGCGGGTGAAACCGCGGGAACATCTAGTGAATTTAAAATTGTTGTTTGTTTCTGAAAATGAAGGATTTTGATCTTTGTCATTTGTGCTAAATATTGATCTGAATTTGAATCTGAAATGGTCATCCATCGCTGGCATCGATAGTACATGCGAAATCATGAGTATTCCTTTTTATGGTATTAAGGTGGAAAATACGCTTCGTATGACAGTTTGCGGTTATCGAACACTGGCAATACTAATTATATGACTCGCGCATTATTGAGACTAAAAGGCACCTTCTACTTTGCTGACCGTAGAAACACAACACAAGGTTTTTTGTGAACGTCGTCATACGAATTTCGTTCAAATGAAATTCTAGATTTAAACGGGTACCGTGTAGTGTCCGAGCTAACTAAGCTAAGTTAATCTTAACCAATAATGCGAATGTGAGTTTATTGTTTGTTACATTTTCACACCTTAACTACACGATCGATCATCATCATACATGTTGTCAGGGGTACAGAAAAAGACCTAGGGATACCTTTCATCTAGAAAAGGACTGTTGCCGAGTGAGGGAAACCGCAAGCAAAATCTAGTTTTTTATATATTTTTTTTATTTATAAAGAAGTGTTTATGATCTAGGATTAAAGTTTTCACTTCTATCGGCAGTCCCCAAAGACTGCCCTATTTTTTGTTAATATTACAACAACTACGTACAGTCGGTCAGGAAAGTGGTCTACCAAATTTGACAAAAGTTTCTGTGAGATCTAAATTGCTAAGGTTAACTTTTCTAACTTGCTTAATGGCATGACGTAAATATAATACATGATAAAGAGAGCAATGTCATAATATTATTGTAAGGGGAAATCGACCTTTGTTTCATGACGTTCAAATGAACCTCAACCGTGCTGACCGCACACCGCTGCATTCGGGCCTTAATACCTTTTCTGTCTTCGTTATATTTTTTAATATCTTCAATGTTGTATTTAAAAGGTAATTATGCTTACCAATAGGTCAGTCGTTTAGTGCGCAGCTCTGATCTGGTTGAGTTCGTCGTCGGAGTCGGTGGGCGGCGCGTGTTCAGACCCGGCGAGCACAGTCAGGTGTGTAGAGTCGCTCTGTAAAGTGCTGCATTCGCCACCGCCGCTGCCACTCCAGTTACCACACTGAGCTTTCTTCTGCAGCGCTTGTACGTATGACTGCGACAATATAAGCGGTTTTAACTAAAGATACTAACGGTATAGTTATGAGGTTTGGATAGAACTTTGAGTAAAAGGATGTTTTTTTAATAATAATATCAGCACTTTAAATACACCTACTAGACACGATCTTCTTCTCAATGTAAAAAAGCTGATTCTTTATTGAAATAGAATATTATTAACGTAGAATGCTACGTTAGTGTAGTTTAAAAAGGCGGATCTATTATATTAGTTACTTCATTTTGTTTAAACGAACCAACATGTTTATCATTGAAATTAAACTACTATACGGATTTTATCGCGTTGTTTATTTGACACATTATTACAAAATTTTGAAAATTGTTACACTACTATTACTATTAAACTTTACTAATTTTTAAGCTTATTAAATTATTGAAACTATTAAAACTATTTATACTATTACTATACTATTGTACTATTTATATTTGTGTTTACACTTTCCCCGACGTTTCGGTTGCTTTTCAGCAGCCATGGTCACGGGGAGTAAAGTTTAATAGTAATAGTAGTATAACAGTATTCAAAATTATGTAATAAAGTGTCAAATAAACAACGCGATAAAATCCGTATATAGTAGTTTAATTTCAATGAATAACATTCGCGTAAACAGAAGACAATAACTTGTTTATCGATAGCCTATAAGTGAATATTACATACAAAGCTTCACGGCTTCCGGCTTATCTATCTAGTTTTAATTCAGTGGGTATTACCTGTGAGATAACATCTCCATGCGCAGTGCGGACCTGATACAGATATCGGTACTTGCGCTGTTTCATCTCGGCGCGCTGCTCACGCGTTATCGGACGAGACTGCTGCGCTTTCATCCGTCGTTTCTGTGCGCTTATACCTGCAAACACACTTAGTAATGTATCTATATATACATACATAAGCTTATATGTATGTTCTGATTACGCAGAGATATATATTACGATGACATACCAACTTTTCTTTGTTATCTCTAAGAAGCAAGCCACAGTAAAAAGGCGCACAGTCTATGGAATGTGGATACGCCGTACGAGCGCCCGCTTCATAGCATACAGTTCCACTTCGCTCACATATTATTATGTTTTGTTCTGTGGCGACTCCGCACAAACAAAGAAGTTCCGACTACATCCAACAGATGGCGTGTATGGTCTAGAGAGTTGAGGATAAAGTTGAAGTTAGTTTGGTATGAGTAGTCACAAACCACAGATTTTGCACAGTTCACAGTTTATTTCTAAAATTATTGTTAGTATTACATGGGTTAAGATTTAGATGCTAATCCGTGGCAATTAATAAATCAACTGACGATATTAATAAGTAGATCTTATTACGAAGAAAAGTAATATAGATCGCGCATATTAGCAAAATGCACACGTAAGTTAAAGCCTGTAAGTTGACCGTACATGGCGCTATACAATCCCTACTAATATTATAAATGCGAAAATGAGTTTGTTTGTTTGTTTGTTATGCTTTCACGCCTTAACTACTCAACCGATCAACATTAAATTTTGCATACACTTTGTCAGGGGTACAGAATAGGACATAGGGTACCTTTCATCCAGAAAAAAGAACTGTTGCAAACCAAACCTAACCTAACATACATTTACGCGAGCGAAGCCGCGGGTGAAAACTAGTAAGCGATAAAAATGTAATTTCTCATACAATGCTGAATCGCACAAGTGACATTTACAAAGCGACTAAGTATATATACAAGTTTCCGACATCAGGAGTGGGCCACGGAGCGCTAGGCACGATCACTTAGCCTGGTCGGAGGATCCTACCTTTGTGTTGGATTGATACCGAACCACGTTCCTCTAATTCTAAATAAAAAATGGATAGCAATGATCCGCGCCACGCCAGCGGTAGGTGCCATTTTGGTGTAGCTTACGCTTAAGCAAAATTATTATGTTAGGAGCGATAACGATATCTCGTTTGCTTTTTTAATACTAAAGTAGTACTTACTCTGTTCGTGGTATATTCCAGTAGCAGTGAGCGCACATTGCGCAGTAAGACCGACTATGGCGGCGGCCGGCCAGGCTGCCAGGGTCAGCCAAGACAAACGACAAGGCGGTGGCACAGCAGGCTCTAGTTTCGCCCTCTCCCATAACTGCGGAATAAAAGTATTATAAAGGTCAATCTTATGGTCGAAACAAGACTAGCGCTTAATAAATATTATATTATTATTTACGCTTTTATACAAGCCTACATATCGTAACATCAATCATTTGCAAAACCAGTAGGTCTGTCACGAAAATGTATTCTGACAAGGTGACGTGCCTTGTTTGGACCACCTAATGGTCATAGCACACATATCAACTCGGAAACTGATCGGCACCGTATCAACTCGAGCCGTGTAGTTTTCTTTGTATGAAACTCTCTACTGCAACGCACACTAATCGGAATCGTAATGTAATCGCCTCGGGACAAGCTCGTGGTCAACTTGCAGTCCCCGCGCTTACGCCTCGTCGTCCCCGCGCTTACGTCTCTCCGTGCACTACTGTTGCCGAACGTGCTTTGAATTTGTAGGATAAACAAAAAATAACGATGAAAAGGGATAAACTAGTTGAAGAAGTGAGAAAATATCCATATTAATATGATTTAAGTGAGCGCGGCGTCGCCTAGCCATAGCCGAGTCGACGTACCGGAGCTGTTGATCCGCTTTGGTTACGTTAGGTTGACGCCTGTTTGACGGCGAGGCGAAAGGCGATACGGTGACGATCCCTTTCCGAGTTGTTATGTGTCATAACACACACCTTAAAACGATTAAAACTTTAGTTCATGGTACGAAAAGCATTAGCTATCAATCCGAAACTTCGGTATATTGACTTTTCACGGTAGGCTAAACACACACAGGTTAAGAAATGGTTTTAAAGGAGTATAATATGAGTGTTAGGAACTCTATGAAAGAAAAGGTAAAAATAGGTATGTGTCACTGGCAATTGCGAGTTTTACCTTATACAACTAAAAATATAGTTTTGTTACTAACCCATTTGAGCATCATCATACGTTCGAAGAAGTAATCGAGGGAGACGGCTATGACTGCCCCGCCATACACACTGGTGCCGAAGATCGTTAACACTGAAACAACAAAAAGTAGCTTATTTAATCGTTGTTGTAAATACATATACGAAGATACACAGTATATTTACATAACACATTCTAGCCTTCAGGTGTATTTTTACTCTTTTATTTCGCTAATTATATTTTTAGATGTATCTACTTTTCCTGGCTACGAGCTGCTTTTGAGAATTGCCTAACAAATGTTTCAATAACATTGCTGCACTGAACCTGAACCTAAATACTCAAATTCGACGGCAAATATGACTAAGTGCAAACTCATGCCACGGAGCTCCAACGAGACAATCAGAATAGCATTTATGTTATCTGCGATTTATTTTGTTGTTGGAAAATTTACACTATTCGTAGAATTTTGAATCAATACTTTTCATTGTGGTTTAGTTATTCAATTAATTCGCAATCGTAGTTGATTACACGAAGGTTGTCAAATACCACTATTTCTACTGTATACGCCGAAATGATGTTTATACACAATATTATCTACGTAGGCGGTAAACTTTATTTTATTGGAAGTAGAAAAGCGCAAATTGCATTCGAACGATACCTTTTTAATTGTTAATAACACGATACGTACCTATTCGTTTAATCCCTATTTTGTATGGTGTCAAAGGTGAGAAGCGCACACCAATATTTACAGTATTGTCAATAAGTTGAAGTATAATCCGACTCCAATTTCGAACATCGTTAATTGAAAGCCAAAATTCTCGCACTCGAAATATTCGTAGTAGGTACCGATATTTTTCAATGTTTGTAACAAGAAAAATCAAATACAAAGAAGGCTCGGTCGCCGAAACGAATATATTTGCTGCCCACATATTTTTATTCCATACGAAAATTCAACCATCGAACCCGCGACCTCAGGCGTGACACTCGGTTACACTAACCACTACGCCATCAAGGCCGACCCTACTGCTTTAAACATCGATGCAAGTGACACCACTTTGATTTCAATATGTCGTTCATATGTCATAGTAGCCTGTGTAAGGTAGGTCAACTGGAGGCGTTTACAAACATTTATCCTGATGTGGTCAGGAGAGTGGAAGGCGTAAAAGCTCGAACACACGATTATAAAATGTATTACTTCTAAAATATCTAGATTGAGATTGAACCACGCGTTATGGACGTATGACACATTATTTTAATAGGGGAGAGAGCATTAATGAGAAAGCTAATCAGTTGCGATTCACTGTGAGTAAGGCACCAACTATGCGATATTTAGGTTTCATTAAGTAAACGTGCGTCATAAAAATGACGCGCATTCTTTAACGCACGAATACAGTTTTAGAGACAGTTCAAATGCGTCGAATACCACTCTCACACACAGGAATACCTACATCTTTAGTAAACCTGATGCGACTTTTTTTATCATTTTCCTACGCAGAATGGCAACGCTCTATTATGCCAGCGTAATGTATTATAGTCTAACCCTTATCACATAGAAAAGAGGCCCTTGCCTAGCAGTGGGACAGATTATATATACAGGGCTGATAATTATTATGTGTATATCTAACGAAAGACTTGAACGCCTTCGATAAACCCTTCGATTTCTAGTAACAGAAAGTTTTGGCAATTTAAAAGAGAGGCGTTTGCCCAACAATAGAACATATTAAAGTACGTACAAAACCTTAACAGCCAATGTAACAAAAATTCCTTAACAAGACAGCCAATGTCATAATAAAATTGGAAGGAACGCTGTTACTTCTCGATCTCCTCGGTACATATCACATATAGTTCTCCTGGGTACATATCACATATAGTTCATTCACCATAATTAATATCAGGTGAATTCATATACAGCGATTTTGTTTGGGTCGTGGGATGAGCATTATGAAAACCAAAGGCATGTTAAGAGCGCAACAATTTGCAATACATTGTCTCTGTCTACCCGGTATCAGGTTTATACGTCAGTCGCAATAGCTGAGGAATAAAAGCATGTCAAAATCGCAACAGGTGGTGATCCGTTACTGCACGGCGTTATTCTTGTTTGCACACCGCTGTGGTGTTACCAACCATGACAGAGGATGCTTAGGAAGGCTATGGACACTTGCCGCCAAGAGTACCTGTTACACGCTACGTATCACATGTACGGAGGTACACCTACACTGCAGACCTCCGATTCTCCGTCTATTAAGACAGGAGCACTGTCGAGCTACTACTCGTTCCAAACCATAATTTTTTGGTATGCGACCAGCAGACGGTTATGCCATAAAGAGGCTGTTCCAAATTTGAGTAGAGATTGCAATATACCTCACTCTTTCTAGCAGAACTATTTGCTACTCTTTAATCATTCGAGTTAGTGGAGTCAGCCTTTCTTACTTGTTTTCAACGCTTCGATCTATTTTCGACCTCCGCTTCGGTTATTTTACAAGGCATCATACCTTTTTAACTAAACCCGTCCCATCTGACATCATTCTCTGAGTTTGAAATTTTCTAAATTATACTCTGTAAATTTTCTGTTTATATGTCCAAAGAAATGCCATAGTGGTACTATTTCCATCTCTTTACCACACAGTCTTACTTCTATCTCCCTGAACCGGTAGCCAGCGGTGATTAACATCCACACTTTGTCGTTTAGGATTTTAGGCTCCTCTTAAAGCCAAAAAGCCCAATACCACTTTATTCGAACCGGGAATGGAAGCCCATACGCTATTATAACCCACGCTGCCCCATCAAAAAAGTATCACAGTACTATCACTAAGTTTATGTATAGTCGGTTCACGATCCTTAATCATGGCAGCGCCTTTCTTTTCTATGTTGTTTATGGCACATAGTCGTGTTCGACAGTTTCATTGTTCGTTGCTTATGGCAAACATAAATGTGATTGCGATGCACGTTTCGCATCCTGTTTCCGTTCAAAGAATTAATTCATGAAACACGGTATATTTGGACGTGCTTAATCCTCCGTAACAGGGATAACATGTAGATAAAGTAGGTATATCAGTTATTCACTACGCGGTTATTGATAAAATACAGTCGTGATATTGTTCTTGTGTATCAAGCACTATATTGAATGTACACGAGGCTTTTTTGCAACAATACGATTTCGAGATGATCGGGCTTTGGGTGTATTATTTTTTATTGAATGCAATGCAGATGCATACTGGGACTATAAGTATCTAATGTGTTAACCCAGGACTCTGTTCTATGCGTGTACCAAGTTTCATCCAAGGTTAACGGTTTACGTGTAAACGGTAACGATTAGTAACCATTAAAATTTCTGAATTTATAACTGTGAGGTAATGAGAAGTGTTCTTGTGTGGGTGTCCAATTGAAATAATTCTTGATAGTTATGGATATATATTAAATAGTACCAGTTATAAATAATACATATTGAGCTACGACCTAACTGAGTAGTTGCGGGGAGTCGACTGCTGCGCAGTGCTACTGCATACTTGTGTCTGACTATATAAAACTAAGCGTCAGCAGTATCGCTACAACGACCATGTTACATAGTTATAAATATATTATTCTGATATAAAAATGATCTGTTTAGAATATCAATATACTTAAATCTTTTAACCGACCTCGGCTTCGTATGGCTTCGTTATTCACATATTTTATATTATATAATGAGAAAATGGTTACTGTGTGTCATCGTTAGGAGATAGACACTGCTATAACGGGTTTAATGTCGGCTTTTTTACTACATTTCTTTATAACAATGTTTTGGTATATTATCTCGTAAGGTATAGCCAGCATTAGCCAGGTAAGCGCCGTAACTACAAAACTTCGAGTTATCTGTAGTATTATTAATATATTTAGCTGGAATGCATAGTTAAAACCGTATCAAAAACCGTTGCCAAGTTTAGAAAAATAAGCGCCTAAACGGACAGACTTGGATAGTAACTACTTATTTTACTATTAAGAGATTAAATTTAATGAAGTATATAAAGTTGTATATTAAAAATTATAGTTAATGTAAATTAATCCAAACTGGAGCATAAATATTAAACATAAATTATTTATTTAATAGTAAACCCTTTCATAAACAATGTAAACAATTCTTGCGTCAAATAAATCTCCCTATTGTGTTTGACATAATAGGCGAAAATGAGGTGGCAACATGTTTTCACACAAAATAATTCCTGAAATGTGCATATAAGTATATATTTATACTAAAAATTAACTCCGTTATTTACTAAACATTGCATTTGCTGATATATTCCATTGCTATAATATCAGTACTATAAAGTGTCCATAGTGAAAAGAATATAGGCCAAAAAGTAAATGAATTTGCTCTTAAAAACGACCACGTGTTACCACATACACCACATTAAAGGGAAACAGACTGACTGAATTTTATGAAAGGTTATATGAAATTACTAGCTGTTACCTGCGACTTCGTCCGCGTAGATTTTAACTAAAAAGTGTTTGTCGCCGCGGAATCCAACTATATTTCTCTGCCCAAGTTACTTAAATGGCGTAGTTTTTATAGTGTAAAGCTAGATAATAGCATGGCTTACTCAAAAACAACATTTAAATATGCGTCGTTAGATTACACGCTGTCACAGAATGCGTAAGAAAAATAAAGATTCACAGCTCCTCCCCCGTAGGTGATAATATGTAGCCTATATGTTGACCCGACCTGTTAGTAATATTCATGCAAAATTTGAAGTAAAACCATGCTGTACTTTTTGAGTTTAGCCCGTACATACATACAGACAAACAGACAAAAATTCTAAAAACTATATTTTTGGCTTCGATATCGAATGCAGATCACGCCCTAAGTATTCTTTTAAAAAAATTTTAAATGTACAGTTTTGACTTTCCTACGATTTTATTATATGTATAGATAGTTTTGTTTTGGTTGGCTGCGGTGGCGACAGGCCTTTCTGGTATTACCAGCCAGCGGCTGCGGCTATGGGATGGAATAGATAGAATAGTCTTTGCAGAAGTTTACCCAGCACTAAACCGATCATTCGGTAATGAGCAACATGGCTTTATTAAACAACGGTCCACTTCTTCTAACCTGCTTATATGTAATGACATCATATCAGATGGTATGGATTGACAACATCAGGTTGAAGTAATATATACCGACTATAGCAAATGCTTCGACCGTATAGATCATATTATACTTTTAGAGAAACTACTAACTGCAGGAATACACGGTGACTTATTCAGGTGGTTCTCCTCGTATATAAGCAATCGAGCACAAGCTATTGTACTTAATGGTTTTATCTCTAAATGGATTCAGGTCCCATCAGGACTACTGCAAGGTTCGATTTTAGCTCCTTTTTTATTTAACGTATTTATTTCTGACGTAAGGAACTGCTTCCATAATTCAAATATATTATTATACGCGGATGATATGAAGATCATCAAAATTGTCAAAACCCCTTTAGACTTAGAAAACCTACAAGCGGACTTGGATAGATTTTCCACATATTGTGAAAACAATAAGCTCAAATTGAATGTCTCAAAATGTTACCACGTAACCTATAGTAGACAAAATTCGTTAATTACCTCTAGGCTTAAGTTAGATAATCAATTTATAAGTAAAGTCAATACCATAAGAGACCTCGGCGTTATACACGATTCTAAGCTTTTATACGACAAACACATCGACACTATAGTAAATAAAGCATCAAAGACTCTAGGGTTCATAATTAGAAACAGTTCTAGTTTCTGTACACTACAACCTATTAAGGTACTATATTGTTCCCTAGTGCGAAGTCAACTAGAGTACGCATCCCAAGTGTGGAATCCTCAATATGAGATCTATAAATCTCGTATTGAATCCATACAGAGGAAGTTTCTTCGATACCTAGACTTTCGAGCGCAGCAATTCTCAGTTAACTACGAACATCGCTGTAAGAGATACCATTTCTTGCCACTGGAAATGAGACGAAACGTAAATGATATCTGCTTCCTAGCAAATATTGCAAACAATTCCATTGATTGCCCGGATCTACTAAGCTAAATATCTTTACGTACTAATGTACACTGGTTAAGAAAACGACCCTTATTAGACACATCCCATGTTTATACAAACTACAGAAAAAACTTTCTGTTTAAGGAGCGCCAAAGCATTTAACAATCTGCCGGCGCACATGGATATAGATCTATTTTGTACCAATGCACGCACAGTAAAGAGACTATTTAATAATTATTTTTTTAATAGTGATCCTTAATTTCTGGCACAGATTTTCCTGAACTATGTTTTTGTTTTGTTTTTCTTTCGTATACTTATTTGTTTTTTTTTTATGCTTGTATTCAAACTAGCCATCTTAATATGTTCATTATAATATCATCTTAGTTGCAAGTATAATGCAAAATTCAATTGTATATTGTCATACATATGTGAGAGATTGTTATTAGCAATCGAAGTTATTTATTGTATTTATATATAAGAATATTAGCATGTAAGCTTTCTGCAAAAATAAATAAATAAATAAAATACAGGGTAAAAGACAAATCGCTGACTAACGTAAAGGTAGTGTCAACAGAAACAGCTCTTCTACCTTTCAGTCGGCATGCAAAACTGCTTGGTAACTGATATGCACAGGATAGTAGCACCAATCCACGCGACGCCTACATAGTGTGGGCAATCCTATTTAAAACAGGAGTCTGGCAACATTAGTATGTCAGTGCACTAAAAGTTAGATCCTAATACCATGTTAATTTCTTTGTGTTATTGATTATCTTTATTGTTTTTGTTATTGTGTCTTCCTATGGAGGCGACATGATCACTAAGTGATCAAGCCTCTTATCTTTAGTAAATAAAGAAGGAAAAAAAAAACATTTGTATGTAATATTCTCAGAGCTTTGACAGTAACTGCTATATCTAACATACACTATGTGTATTAACAAAAGGCGTTTTCATAAATGTGTTAATTTACATCATTAATCTATCTAATAAATAATAATAACTATAAAAAGCAGAGAATTTATTAAAAGTAAATAATATTAAAACGTCCAATGTAATATTTACAACCTAAATGGAGGCGCGTGTTACGCATCGCTGTAACAGGCGGCCCATCTTTCTAAATCAGCGGACCGCTGATGCTGCTCGTCACCCGCATCGAGTCAGCATAACGTCCCTGCAATATCATGCCACCCACAATCTCTATATTTCGCAATATATTTCCAAGTTGTAATTTTACGTGTAATAAAACATAAATTCATTCTTGGTACAACCATCGACCAATTATCATTTCTAAGTTGCTCAGTAATATTGTAATTTAATTTCTATATAATTAAATTTATTCTAAAGTAAATCGAGTTTCTTTGCATCCTCCGACTACAGTCTACGTAATTCGCGTAGTAAGTACTTATTTACGCTATATTACGTGCGTATTTACGCTATAGAAAATTAGATATTTACATAATATATTAGATATATTTGATGTTATATAAATAAAACATTATTGTTTAATGGTTTGGTTTGACACTATAGTATTACCAGTTAAATGCAATGTTTTTAGTCAATTAACGTAGGTACTGTTTAATTACTTCGAGGTTAAATAAACCGCACCGCATCAGGTAACGCTAAATAGCGTAAATTGATTTAAACCACAATTCGTTTAGTTGACTATACATAATATTGTTATTATTATTACATCAGTGATCCACTGTGAAAACAAAGAACAAGGCAACCGCTGACAAAGAAATCTCAGATCAATTCACAAGTTGGACAGTGCTATTTTTGTGAGGAAATATCACTGCATCAAGTCCAAAGGAAGCTGATTTAACAATATAAATAAGAGGAATCGGTATCACCGTGCACATGGCAGATATATGCTACTTCGTTTATTCTCATTTTGCCGAAAGAAACTCTTAGTAACATTACGAAGAACGTACAGTAAATAGCAAGACTCTGTAACTAGTAAATTGAGTCTGCGTTTCATCTCTGTTTAACCCGTCGCGGACTATTAGCGTTATGTTTTGTTATAGTTCACAATTTACGTAGCTGAATCCAGAATTGAATAGCGTCCAATGATGTTTATTATTTTAATTGGTTTGAATGACGCCCGGCGTAGGTACATGTCTGTAAATGACGACGTACATGTGTACGCAGAAAGGCCTCTAATTAAAATTTTCACATTTATCAATACGCAATGAGGTGCAATTAATTATTTTTACGTGCTTGAATGCACTTTAAAAGAAAACATGTTTTAATAGCTATCATTAATTAATGTGAATTCGTTTAATAGAGATTACATTTTGATCAAGCTTTCGTGTATATGTTTTTATTGTGACAACCGTTGTTTTATAGACTTTACAAAGACCAATAATTGGGAACAGCAATCATTATTTTTATCCAAGTCTCAAGTAGCGAGCAAAAAACAAAAAACAGGCAGACATGCCTATTAATCTCAACGGCTGCCATTGGAGCGACGACACGGCAAGGGATTTTAAAATGACAAAGAGTAATATATCATAATATAATGACATTATGGTTGAAATTTCATTGATTCGTAGCTACAAAACAAAGCAGCTGACACGTCATCTCTAGGTTTCCAGCAGCCGTATTGGATTTTTAACTACAGTGCAGTGCCATAATTATATTACTATTAGTCAGCAAAAAATCCGATTCCGTGTCGTCTTGTCAGTGGACTTTGAGGCTTAATCATGTCCACGGCACAACTGATATGCATGTGATACATTTTTGATTGTATTACTTTCTGTATATTGACAACACAGAGGACGGAACACGCTCACCTTTTACTAGGCTCCGCGTTTGTCATATCCTATAAGATCACAGGCGCAACTACAAAGGGGATACCAATATGACACCTGTATCGTCGAACATTTGTTGCACTTTTCCACTCGCCGAGAATGTTATTGACATATTCGTCTCTTTTAGAACTGCAGGTATTCGGTGACAGTAATATAATCGGGGTTAGTCCCATTCGCCACCCCCAGCATTGGCCCCTCCGGTAACGAATGGGATATTTGTTTTAAAAAGAGTCTCAGTCGCCACTGGGGGTGGCGCGTGGCGAACCGGTGTCAATTGGGACATTGTTACGTAGAAATGTCCAGTCACTGCTGGGAGTCAATAGTTACTTTGTCATAATATTTTAAAAGACTAGATGATCTTTTTATTTTACCCAGTAATTATAAACATTACTAAAACCTGAATACTCATCCTACTTCAAAAACTATAAATGTCATTCGAAATACAAGTACTTGCCTTATGTTTAAGTGTGGCAACTGAGGTTTTTCGTTTGCCACCCGGGGTGGCGAATGGGATTATTCCTATTGAAAATATCCCTTTCGCCAGCAGAGGAAGGAATGCTGGGGGTGGCAACTGGGATTAAACTCATCCCAGTTGTCTCGGTGGAGAACAGGATATTTTTTTGGAAAATGTCCCATTTGCCACCGGAGGTGGCAATGCTGGGCCGGTAGCGAATGGGACTAACCCTATAATCGCACACATAAACCAAAAATAAATGCTGTCTCACACATAGTCGACGTTATTATGTACCTAATAGTAGCGAGGGAGGTCTGCTATTATTGTGTGTGTTTTTTTCACATACACACAACACCATCTAGTCCAAACAAAGCTAGAGCTTGTACCTACTATGGGTAAACAATGGATAAACATACATAATATATTATATACTTTTTTTTGTAAATATATACATTTTATTCATAGAAACCCAGACCAAGACAAACATACATGTTCATGCACACAAATGTTTGACTTGTGCGGGAATCGAACCCGCGACCTCAGGCGCGGCAGTCGGTTACACTAACCACTACGCCATCGAGGCCGACAAATGCTATTACGTTGTCAGTTTATTTTTTTTCTAAATGACTTCTTTTATTCTAATGCTAATGCCAATCCTGTATGAAATTATATAAACAGAAAAAATTACAAATAGCACAACTATTTCTTATTCTTTAATTGTCACGGGCATCGAACTTGTAGCACCCGAACCTTTAATAGTAGCCCGATACCCTCAAACCGTTACGTCATTCTAGCATTAACATTTTTCTTCCTGTTCGGCATAACATTTGAAATAATTTCACAATCTTAACAATAAGCAATATTGTTATATTTCTGTCGTCAACGTTATCAGCGCGATAAGATAGCGTGCTTACCTTTCTTCCAGTATAGGTTGATGACTGCGAAGAAAATTCCTGAACACAGCAAAACTACCACGCACAGCCAGTACTGTAACAGATAGAGAAAAACCATTTTATGAATTAGGCATGTCTTATTAATCTAGTGTTGCAACCATGAATACAAACGAACGCATCTATCGATCATAAGGTTCACAGAATACATACAATGGCTACCTTTCTGAGGATATCTGTATATCCCAGGCACATAGCTAGAGGCACATTTCGCCAGCTTTGTATTTCGGTGTCACATAGGGTCACGGGACAAGCGTATTCGCCTTTACGGCCATTCTCAGTAGCAGCACAGCTCTGCATAGTGCCTTACGTGGAAATTAAGGACCTAACAAACTAATTTAGGTTTGATAAAGCCCGGCCCACGCAGACATACAGATGTGAATGCATGAACATAGTTAAATAAATACAAATGAAATTAATTTCCACGGATCGTTATACGTCACTCTTGTAAAGAGACGAAATACCTTTCACTAGAAAAACTTAATTGTATATGGGTAGTGTTACACCTCTGCATGATCCATCTGGGTTTTAAAAGCATGACGTTATGTAGGCGTGACTGATAAATATATATTTGCAAAATACAATTTTAGAAATGGCTATGGTGGCCGATGGCATTAAGATGGCCGCAGGTCAAATTGCGTCGTAAAATTATAATGTCAGTCGCCTCATGGATCACAGAAGGCAGAAATAATTGGAATATAATTATATGAGTTAGTATAGAATATTACATAATAAATATTAGACAGGGAATGATCGTACAGTTGAGTAAGAGTTACGTTAACATCAAATTCATATAAGTAATTTTTATTACAGACATTGTCATTGATACTTTTCAAGGTTTACCTACTCGCGAATTCAATGTCCAGTGGGATCCTTAACTCCTTTTCTTATCTTCCTTTTTCAAAATATCAGGCAACTTTGAAAAAAGAACTAGCTATGGTTGCTGAGTTTGCCAAGTGTAGGTACACTAGTTTCATAATGGTTAATTCAGTAATGTAAATTTCAATTATACCTAAGTCTGTTTCAAATAACAAGTTCCATTTAACAGATGATCGGTGAAAAGCAACAGTGAAGAGACCATTTCAATTGACATAGCACGATATCAATAACCGATTAGATTTACAAATAAACTGTAATCGCATGGTTTAGAATCGAAACAGAAATTTTAGAAAATAGAAAAACAAAAGGTTGGCGGTCCCATGAACTAAAAGATAATAGAGATAAGCCGTGGTATATTTTGGTACTTTTATTTTAATCTTTTTTTTTATAATTTAAATATATTGATGTTTACAGAATGGCATTTAAAGGACGTTGCGATCCAATAATAATTGATACCAAACATAAATTAACAAAAGGTTTTACTTGGTCATGTTTTTAGCACGAATTGGATCGATTTCATCCGATTCATATTGTCGCGTCATTATTACTAAAAGTATATCTCCCAAAAAAACTTTTTGCCTGTGTACATTGACCTAGCATCAAGCTTCCCAGATTCGGGAAGCTTGATGCTAGGTCAATGTACACGGGCAAAAAGTTTTTTTTGGAATGGATGGTAGACAAAAATAAAAAAGAACGACTTTGCGGTTATTTATTAATATATAATTAATTTAAAACTAATAAAATTATTACATGACGTACCTAATCAACATAAATATAATTTTATTGCAGAAAAGTTATGTACATAGTTATATACTTTCGTGCTTTCGTATGCAATTGCAAAATCCTTAATTATGTCACTGACTTCAATTTTGATTTCATGTTCAATACCTACTACGATAAATTTGTCAATCGACTTTGCGACAATGTTGATCTAAGTTTGAATGTAACTATCATGTTGTTTTTCTCACATATGTTGGAATGGGATGGAAGTGAATGAAGCCAGAGAAGTGTGTCAGGATCGTAGCAAATGGAATTCCGTAGTCTCTGCCTACCCCTCTGGGAAACAGGCGTGAATCTATGTATGTATGTTATCTGTAAAATTTTTGATAATTTGTTTTTCCTTGGTTTTGTGTTAGTATTAAGTTTAGTGTTAGTTTTATGTTCATTAGTTTCATAAAATAAAGATGTATGAAACTGTCCCAAATCATGCCGTGGCAACTTGTAAGTGAAACAACACTCAGCACATATTTTTGAAACGGTTTGTAAACCCTGTATTAGTGTATGTTTTGTAAGTTTTCCTAAATAAATAAACATATACTATAGTGCGTAACCAGGGTATTGTAGGAAAATGTTATTTTATATTGATGTTAAAATTATTTAAGAATAACATTAATAGAAATAAATAGGTAATTATGTTTGTAATACAATTATATCATGTTTTGTATTGTTTAATTTTTTTCAAAAGTTCCTTGGTACCATAAGTACCTTATCATTGTATATTATAGCAATTTATATGAAATGTGTCGAGTTACGTGCTATGAAGTATCAAAAGTGACATCGTATTTGAAACAGACTATAATATACTTCATTTCCGTAACGTTTCAAATATTATTCGGCAACGTCAAAATTTAAAAGCTATCGTTTTTGTCTTGAAACTAAACGACGCATGATAGGCGTTTACACGCTTTAAGCATATAATTATTTCATATCTAAAAGTATCGATCAAAAGTCCGGATGTTGAACAATGTTATATGTGATGTGTTTTATTTTTGATTTGACGTTTTAGTCTCTATAGAATCTACTATAGACGTGAATGAAAACTATCGGAATTTACGGTCAGATTAAATGCCACAGGTGATGACCAACGTCAAATATAGGGTTTCGAATATCCGCACAAAATACATTTTTGTACTTCACGGTATAAGTATTTAATAGCGGCTGGTTATGAACACAACAAGTGAATCACGAATTACTCGATAATTTTGCAGGAAATGTTTACTATGCCTGTTGCTTTTCTATGGATCGGAATTTCGGCCTGTTTGTGCGACAGATGACCTACGACTTAGTTGAAAAGGAAGGAATGAGAATTTATGCAGTAAATGTATTAGAAAATAATATTTCCAAGGCAATTAAAAGGCTTTTCTTTGAACAAAGTCTTATGCAATTAGGTTAATATACTCTGGCATACGTGAATTTAGTTTCTACTTCTATTTAGTATTAATATCATTTTTAAGATTTATCTAAAATATTTTGAAGTGTATAAATATATTTAGACCTTAGCAACAAGGTTGTGACATAAAACATAGGAATGTATGGATGGGATGGTTGGCTTATAAGAGCGATAAATAGCCAACTGAATAGTATTACCATGCAACGTAAATGCAAAGAAAATGCGTCTCAATAATATCCATACAAGTAAGATATCTCAATATCGAAGCAATTGGAAAGCTATTGTGCTTCTTGTCTGGAAAATCCGCGTAGATATTCATATTGAAAATGATATTATAATTTTTTATAATGACAACAAGTGCACAATACCATATCTATCTGATACATTATATCCTGTGTACACGATGTAATATTCTTATGCTGACGTTCATTAAACGGCTACGGAGCTTATTATAATTCGAATATGTGAAGCAGCAATTTAATTTTCTTACCTCGGAGATGATAATAACATAAACTCCAACAAAATCAAAATGTAAGGTAATTCAGTGAGTCAATTTATGTTCTTTATCAATTGATCCTACTCCCTAGTCGTAAAGACCATGTTTGTGTGCTAATTGTAACTGGTCGCAATTATACCATTTGTTTTTCATACAGTATTATCGAAAACACTGACAGGCAACCTTAAACCGACGTCAAAGCCAGTGAGAAACAACGATCTTGAAAATGTGTGATGTAATGAAGTTACTATGAAATAAATGTACATCCCAAACTAAATACTTTATACGACACTATGGCGGTAAAATTAAAATCTGACAAGCAATATCGTCGAAAACGATGCCACCTTTGTTATATGTGAACAATAGTATTATTAGGTGTGCAGACTATGGAATGAAGTATAACAAGGTATTGAATTCGAGGTTTTCTGTGAAAACTATAACATGTTGTTGCTGCCTGTTAACTCATCGGTCATAATCGCCATTAAGTAACCACTTGAGTAAATTGACTCCACAAGTTACACGAACATATACGCAGCAAACAAAAATTCTTACATTCGCAAAAGCAATGAAATTACTTTCAGACTTTATTTACTTTTTATGTTGGCAATTTTCATTTTAATTACATATATAATTAGTATTTAAGTTAACTATTATTGTACACAAGTCGTTTCGTAAAATGTAATGATAAAACAAACGCTTTAAAATGTATTTAATAGTGTGCTAAAAATCCATCGCAGAGCATTAAATTTAGAATTAAAAGCAATATATGTATAAAGTTTATAATTATAATATAAAAATACAATGTGTGACAAAATAATCGCAAAGCAATCGGAATTTTCAAATACTGCTGTGTTGCACTGCAGTCAATGCATAATTTCATTCATTTAAAGTACATGCTTCAGGAAGACATATCTCTTCGGTGCAACGGGATTTTTAACACAAATAAGTTTTCAAAATATCTACATGTGCAACTTTATAATGAGACGTCTTACAGAGACAGTACAAAACACAAGCATACTGCTCTTTTATTTCAACGTGGGCGCCCTTAATGCACAGATGACCTACTTCACGGGGCTGCAACAGTTAGATCTGGTAGCTTTCCGGAAAACCTAACATGCAATTCAATCTAACCTATTGCGCTGATGGCAATCAATGTTCCTCACAACTAATTTATTACATCTAGCACTGTGCTTTGTTCAACTCATCGGCCTAATTACGAACTATTCATTTTATAGAGTAATTAAAATGATGTTGCAATTTCATCCACCAAATTGTGCTGTTGTTAACAAAGGCAATCAATAATATAGCAATGAGTATTATGTGCCTGAACAGCGGTATAATTATTATTGGTCACGTCAGAATATCGCATAGATCCAACAGTGAGATGATTGTCATCTCACGTTCACAGCGCTAACGTGGACTCTTACAGCCCCCTCGGGAAATGATACCGATTTCTATTCTTAGCCCCCACACGGCACAGTTATAGCTGATAGGCTGCGCGCACACTTTGACAGTTAAAAAATACTTTCGCCTGGCAATGCATTTGTTTATCGGCCAACTCGCATAGCTAAAACGTGTTCATTAATAAATCATTGCGTGGATTCACTATCGCTAGTTTCACTTTCACTAAACTTGTTAGATAAACCTTTATCTAGTCTCTGTAAAGATATACAACAAAGTATTTACATAACATATACAGTGATAAGAGGGCGTCGTGGTATAACAGAAGAGCTATAGTAGTAATCGAAAAAGGTGTACTAAGATTGTTTGGATATATGGGTAGAGAGGACAGCAAAGGAATTACCAAAAAGTATAAAGGCACGTAAGATGTGATAGTCAATGGATCGATAATCAAGGCAAACGTTTTCTGACCAGACCAGGCCGTAAGAAGTGCGCCTTAAACCGATGAGCTTACATGGCGAACGCGATAAAACTGAAGCTAGACAGATATATGATTATAATATTATAGTATGAGTGGAAATACGTAACCTGTACTCAACCCTTCCAAAATGCAAGGTATGATTCTATGAATGTATGTATATACATACATAACACGAATGTTTTTATATTGCTCAATGGATATTTAGTATCGGCGACAATATGTCGGGTCACTATATCAAGCGAATACGTATGGAATACAAACAGCGATCGAAACTTCTATAGCTACAATATAACGAAGGCAACTGATTTAAATTTTATAATTAAAATTATATAAGCTTAACGCTATTAAAATAATAATTAAACATTCACTTGTTAATATTAATACCTTTTACTACTATACATTAATTCAGTACATTCGCACCGGGGACGGTCCTGTAAAATATATCATTTCCCAATATTCATATACATGAATATCTGGAATGTGACATTGTGCTAAAATTTCAACAGCGGGCTTAAGTAATTAAAATGAATTTCCAATATGCGAAAAAGCTTTTCAATGTACCTACAGGTAGCGTACAATATTAAATTAAACTACAAGTTGATAAAGTTCTAGTACCATCATGGAATCGTTAAATTGCTTTCTAGCAATGAGTGATAGAATTGTAGAACCAACGCCAGTAGTTGTAAGGTGAAAAGGAAAAATAAACGTGTGTGTGCGTGCAGCACTCAGTAAACAAGTATTGTCATTGAACGAGAGTGACCACAGTCGTAGGCGGTAATGCAATCTCTTTTATAAATAAACCACATTTCGTTCATTCGTAAAATACGGTGAAACTGTCATGTTTCTGGATTGAATTTTTAAATAGATTTGGTCGATGGACTGCCGCCGTAGTTGAATGACTCGCGACTACAGGCGAAGCACTTACGAGGCGCAATCGTGAATAATGTAGACTTAAATTGTCTTTAAACTGCTCCAATTTTACAACTAAGCACTTCGTTGAACACGCTATATAAAACGAATTAGAATTATATATATAACATGGTTATAATATGGTCTCTATGGTCGCTTAAGATGAGTAAGGTGTTATAGCAACGTTGGATTATAATAATACAACACCTTTGTCTAAAGATAAAATGACCTACTTGCTCTTTCGGTCAGAAGCGCGGTCTAGAGTGCCAATGTCTTCAGTTTAATAAATAACTACTAATAAACACGTGATGGCTCTAGACGAAAATTCATAACTTCTTGAAACGATTCAAGTTCACTTGAACGACCGTCTGTTCATTTAAATTTTGACAAAAACGTCTAAAAAGATGTTGTTTTCTTCAATAACAACTCATTAACGTCATCAGTGGATATAATCAACAACTTTTTGTAAAGAAAAGTTGTCTCTACATTTTAATGAGTATCATTTGTGTTAAAATTGTTCACGGCCACGATGTTCATGTGAGAAAATACAGTGTCTATACATTTTCAGTATACACGTTAGCACGTGACCATTTTAGTTGAATACTAATTGGGCTACTTCAGAGGCACTCAAAGGAAACGTGAATAAAATATCTGTTGCTGCACTGTATCCATTAATTGTTTAATAGTGGTCTTTTGTAGAACAAAATAACAAGTACAATATTGCGACAAAGCCTTCGTCAATTTTGAATGGAGCTTTTCCATTTACAAAAATGAATTGATATAAATATTATTGTATTTTTCAGGTAACAACAAGAGTATACCAAAGTTGATATTATAGGATCACGTCGATACGTTTACCAATTGAATATTATTCACTAATACGCCTCGATGGCACAGTGGTTTGTGTAACCGACTGCCACGCATGAGGTCGCGGGTTCGATTCCCACACAAGTCAAACATTTGTGTGCATGAACATGGATGTTTGTCTTGGTCTGGGTGTTTCTATGTATAATACGTACGTATTTATAAAAAAAGTATATACATATGTGTTTATCTATTGTCTAGTACCCATAGTACAAGCTCTGCTTAGTTTGGGCTAGATGGTGTTGTGTGTATGTGATAGAATATTAAGTATTATTAGAATATTATTATTATTACTTTCTCTAATTAAACGATGACCTAATGATGATGATCTAATGAAAATTATGATCTAATGAAACGAACTCATGTCGAACTATGCATGAGTAATATTCACACATGGATGATTGCTGATTCTTTACATGACAGGGCAAGAACAGGGCTATTTCTTTTTTGGGAGATGGATAAAATATATTACTTCTTTCTATTCACAACTACATATTGCTAATTTAAAGCTAAATGACTTTTTGTGGTTGTTGAATACTTTGTGTTTTGCAATCACGACTAATTTCTATCGTATTGATAGGTCGTTACCTCGTCATTGTGACAACAACACATTGCCAATTACATTCAAATTTTATTTATTAAATGGTCATATTAATAATTAGATCGAAAACCCCTAACTACTTTCTCATCTTTGAATCAGCAAAATAATTTACAATTAATATTATTATAGATATTTTCCATTATATCAAGACTGTTGGCAAAGCTATTAGCTCAAAACTACTAGGTTGTCATAAGACTTACAGAGTAAATACATTTTAGCGAAGCAAACGAGAGACCCGAGCCAGCCCACGTTTTAAAATAAAACAATTAACTAGCAAATACGTTTTATTTTTAGTCCTGTTTCTTGAGCTATTGTTAAGAAATAGGGCTCACAAATATATGTACCAAGCAACAATGTGCAGTAAACTTGGTCACTTGTTAGGGTTTCTCTTTGGAAAAAAACTCATTGTAAAATTGATTCGCCGTGTGCTACTTTTCATACAAACGTGCAGTTTCGACAGATGACCACGAGTTAGTCAAGTTAGCAAGTGAATCGCCTTGCATGATTCAGTCTCAGTATTGAAGCCTCGTCACCGCGAATAATTCACTGAAACGCAATCTAAGTTGGTTTCCACAGATGGATATCTTATCAATTCTGCCAAACATTTCATATGATTGTTCATCCCTCACGATTAGAGGTTATCTATAAGTATGCCTATGAAATATTATAAAATTATGTATAACCCAAAAAATAAGATAATGGTATATAATCATTCATATTTCAACTGTTGCATAAATAATTGTATGGTAAAATAAAATGTGCCGTTTGGTATTATTTGGTTGCGTTACGCATCGCAACAGATAGCCGGTATAAATAAATTGTTGGAGAGCGCATAGCGGTGTGTACTATGCATCTGGGAGTGGAATACATCGAAGCATGCAATTGAGGTCACATTATATTGTTAGACTGCACCGTGTAGCTACAACACATCCTATTGATTTAATGGTTGTTAAATGTACCGTTGACTGATCGGTCCGGCAACTAAAATTAGATACGACAGTACAACAGGCGGTAAGGCAAACTATCGTGCGACAACGCCATTTAAAGGCAACCGGGAAATAACAGACACGGAAATATAGATTTATTACGATCGAAACCTTTCATCGGTAAACGGTATCCATCAATATAATATGCTACTACATAATCATGTGTCATTTTGAGTAGGTACAGGAAATGGATTGCCAGCGAATACTTCCTAAATAACAATAATGTCCTAAGATTTAGTTAGCTTGTTTGAAAGTATTAATTAATTTATGTTTTATATATGTTCATAATAAACATAGCGATGGACATGAAGAAAACCATAACTATCAACAGCTAACAAATTGTTACTTAATCCATTCTGCAGCACTATACTAGATATAATCACTGCGCCAACCATTCGATATTTTTGTAACATAACATTTATTTATGTTGTAACTTTAAATGTGATGAATAATATTGTTTATCGCGTTGAAAGTTACGCGACCAAGTCCTGAGGCGATACGCGGTGAGTTGCAATCTCGATATCCACACGTTACAATTTCATTTTACTTTCGGACGAGCACGGTAACGCATTTAGTAAATGTGTGTCAAACTGCGACCGAGTTCGCACCTACTGACACGAGATAACAATGAATCACTTACACTAGTATCGATGACGCACTAACCAATATATTATACCGACCCTACGTTTGAATATTCATCTTTGTTACTTAGCCCGTACAACGTTGTAAATAAGTAGTTCAAACAGTAAAGCTGTCATGTATGTGAGATGTCCCATTGGTATCAAAGGCGCTCATTTCAAAATGTGAATTATTAATTGTAAAAATCAGTACTTTCGTAATATTTAGAAGTTAGCCTTGATTAGCTGGTTACCATCAGATTGCGTAGATTAGTAGTATACTACAGTAAATTGGATTAAGAACGAGTTGAGCATTTATTATTTTTACCCGACTGTGCGACGCAAAGGAGTGGTAATGTGTTTATCAGCCTATAAGTTATAAGTTTATTATTACTTCATAAGAAAAACACTTAATCTAAGTACAAAACTAGGGCTTAAGGAATACATGACAAACTGGAGACCCTGACTTCTAAACTAGGTATAGACCTGTATCTTAGAAGCCAGTGCTACCTTCTGATAGTAACATTAATATAATGGTTACAATCATTCATATTCTCATAAATAGTGAGAAAATACTAAGTACAAAAATAGGGTTAGGGAAGATGGAGAAAACTATCTTTCTTTATTGTATAGAAGGAATACAAAATCTGCAAGTGTCTGCTTAATAAGTGTGAGATTTATAATTAATTGTTGTGTGTCGTGTGTGTGTATGTGTGTGTGTGTGTTTATGTGTGTTGGTGGATTTTTATAAGGATGTTTGAATGTGTATGAATGTGTATGAGTGTATATATAAATAAATATGAGTGTGTGAGAGTATTTTTCTACATAACTGTGTATGTGTATTATCCAACTGTTAATTCCCCAACAGGAGTTCCTCGGTATCACGGAAGGTAAGTTTTTTAAGAAAATCCTTTAGTACAAGTTTAAGTTTAAATTTAGTTTTAGTGTATTTTTAGTTTTTTATTTAAATTGTTATAAAGTTTAGAACTAGCCACGTAGTAAAATGTATGTATGTATGTTTGTATGTTCCTTTGAAGCACTATACAGACCAAACGCCTGGGCCGATTTTTATGATTCACACGTCAATCGATTCCTCTTAGTCCGGCGAGTGTCACTAAAGACATGACGTTAGTGAAAATTCAATATGGCGACTACTGGACGCCATATTGTGAAAATGGAAAAAATTTAAGTCAAACAAACTATGTCAAGTGGGGTATCGTTCAATAGGTATATAAAAATCATTTTTAATTTTCTATCAACATTTTTCGAATCGACTGACCGTTTAGGATTTATATCGATTTAAAGTTGCGTAACAACCATTCTCACATATAGGTTTTTAGACAGTAGAAATGGTCAACTTTTTATTTGAATCTAGCTAGGTACTCATAACTAAAACGTATAAAATAAATAAAAATAATTAAAAAATCATAAATTGTTGTTTATTTATTTTCAGTTTTTTTTATTATGTACGTAGTTTGGTTCATTTTTTACGTAGTCGGGTTTTTTGATTTTTTAAATTGTTTTTATTTATTTAAATGTGCGTTGGACATGACATGTAATATTTTTAAGATGCTTTCAATTTGTAACGTGACTTCCAAAAAGCGCTTTTAAGTCTCTTAACAGATTCTATTCATGTACTGATATTTTATCTTTTAGAGATATAGTAACATGTTTTATAAAGCATCGTCTTTTATCTGACGAAATAATATTATAACATTTAAATGTCAGCAAGGAAACCTACTTTATAAGTTTAGCAAAGTAAAAACAGAACTTCCTGAACAAGCTTATTGATATTCATTGACATCACGGCCTACATAGAAACATCGCCGGGTAGCCACCGAATAGTCAAGAATTGAAGACGAAGGATGTGGCATACGCACGTATTCCATTATGCACATGTGACCATAATTAACAAAATTGACGCATTCGAAAAGCCTGTGACATGCTGGCGTAATTCCGCTATGTAACTGTGTGAACTTGTGTTTGGTTCTTGAAGATTTGCAGCTTAACGCAGTTGCCATATGAAGGTGACGTTATTATTATATGGGTGAAATGGATAAAGAACATTGTGGAAAAACAAACATCACATCATGTGTTATATGCTGGTACTTACCGTCGTGGGACGAGTGTCCAGGAAGTGGTCGTAGATAGCCAGACCAGCGATGGCGAGCAGCACGCCAGTATGAAAGCCGGTCATGAATAGACCAACATATTGAATCAGCATTGTAATCAGTCCGAACAGAAGACCAGCGCAAAGCGCTACACCTATGACCAAAAAACAAGTAGTTAGTAAAAGAATTAAGATTTCTAACATTAACTTGGCCTAAAATCTGTTTAGTCGACATTTGACAGATTCTAGTTTTGACATCATAGTCTAGGTAATATTGACAGATTCTATATTTGACAGATTTTATATTTGACAGATTATATATCTGACAGATTTTGAAAAAGTGAGGCAAGTAAGGGACATTGAAGAATTAAAAATAATACTGTTATATATTCTTTTATATTAATATATTATAGTCCAGTTATATTTATATATTTATATTTATATATTATAGTCCAGTTCAATCCATTTGGATGGAAATGTATACAAACCAAATTGATGTTAAATTTGTTAAATTTATCACATAATTACGTACTAAATGGAATAAGTAACACATTTATCCATATTTTCAACGTTTTCACATGATATTTTAGTGTATTTTAAAGCAATTGGCGTTTGATTAATAAATAATTATTTCATTTGAAAAATCTTAAGACGAAAAGTGAGGTTATTTGTCAGATGAAAAATATCTATAATTTATGATTGCATAAGGTTGTACGCCAAAAAAATCGTTTATGTCGTAACATTTTTAGTAACTGACTAGTTAATCGAAATTTGTTCAACAAAAGAAAGTTAAATTAATTTGCAATAAAATAGGTAAGTACACGATATTTAGAGGAATTTAAAATTTAAATTAATCTGTCAATTACTGGCATTAAAGACCTGCTAACTAATGGTACAGAAGATTTAAACTTAGTGCGGGTGTTAAAAAAAATGTATGCAGCTGGCCACTGCAACTCACGGTGTTAGCCGTAAAAACAATACAAAAATAGAAATAGAAATATATTTATAAATATATTTTTTGTTTATGTCATTTCTAAGTCTTTCACTGCATGAAATCGAATGATTCAATTGTGTAATTAATTGACGCTACAATTGGACATCACTGTCTATGGTCATGTCAATGAACCGTTTGTAGCTACAATATCTTTGTTTGTATACCTTTTGATATTGTTGTATTGAAATTGACTATAGTAATCACTATAATTATTCATAAGTATAATTTGTTGTTATAACTATTATTAAATGTTTGTATTATAGTCACTAATATTTTTCGAAACAGTCACAATTACCAAATTAAAGTCAAAATTATTTTTTTGTTAACATACCTAATTACGTATAAATAAAATCACTGGAAATAATTATTTATATTAGTGATTTATAAAGTATCCACTAGGTACATATAGAAAAACGGAAACATAATCGGAGTTATCAACCTGTAACACTCCTAAACAAAACCAGATAATCAATTATATCCGCTAAATCGTTCCGTGTTAATCTCTAATGCAAAAGTATATTAATATTCAGTATAATTTACATACATCTCAATATGGGCTGTTTAAGCCATAATATTATAATGGTTTTAAAAGTAGATACCCACCAATTTTTATAATATTTATCTTTGTTAGTTCTAATAACAAGGCAAAGGAAACTTGGCTATTAAGTAGGTATATAATTACTAGCTTTTGCCTGTGACTTCGTCCGCGTGGAATAGTTACTTTGGGCAGCATTTTTAATTTTTTAAGAAAGCTGTTTTGCAATTTTATCACACTTATAAATACTTTGGTTTACCGCAAATAGCTTATTTTAATACATTTTTATAAACTAAGTTTTTTTGTTTTCCACCCTTTGCCTTTGGGTTTGATACTCGTGAGCATGCCACATAGAATTACCCATGAAACACAGTTTTGTTTATTATTATCGTAAATGCTGCTTTTAGTCTGTACTCTTATAAACTGAAATGGCAAATTGCTCGGAATTATCGGAATACGGGGAATTAAAACATTTTCTCCTTTTGCAAAGCCTTTGTGCGGTAAGTTTTCTCATTGACAGGACTGAATACCAATTTTCAGCTTTAACTTATGGGAAGGCACTCCCGATAATTCTAAAGAGTTGAGATACTCTATAGGGTACGATGGCACTTGTTTAATATTCATAACATTGTGTACTGAGAGGTACACGACAACATCTCCCTCAACATCTGACATAATTTGTTCGTTTATCTAGCCTACTGTCTCATTTGTCGGCGCCAAAATTCACCTGTCACACAACCATTCTGGATTGCCCATACTTATTTGTAGATATGGATAGACATTATTACTTAAATCATCTGTGTTATCGACAATTTGACAGAATTCACGTCTTAGTATAATGATGCCGTTGCTGTCTGTTAGCATACAATCTTCTCCGACTTTTAGAAGAGCAGCTGCATATTGCCCTGCGTGAGAATCGTTGTGTAGTTGTACTCGCATATTTGTTGTCAGACAATACTTTTTTAGGTATACCGATAATACAGACGCCTTCAAACAGGCATTTATTTAATCTGCGGTGTACCCCTAGTAATAACCGGCAGGGTCTGCCTAAAGTCACCAGTTAAGAGTACCGTTCGTCTTCTATTACATCCCCATGTAGGTTGAAATCTCAAAATCCCTGGGGCCAATGTTTACTTATTTACTTCTTATCAAGTGCCTAAATATAAAGTCTCATGGTTTTAACTTTGATACTGATAAATTCCCATATAAACTTTCATCCTTTATTTCAACCCCTTCCTGCTCTTTATTACAACAAAAGGTAACCTACGACCTTTCCCAAGGTCTAGTCTATCTTTGTACTAAATTTCATCAAAATCAGTTCAGTGATTTAGGCGCGATAATGACGAATTCCCATACAAATTTTTATCCCTTTATTTCAACACCATGTCCGTTTTTACAACAAAAGATAATCTATGTCCATGCCCAAGGTCTAGTCTAAGACTGTACATAATTTCATTATAATCGGTTAGTGGTTTAGGCGTGAAAGCATAACAGACAGACAGACAGAGTTACTTTCGCATTTATAATATTACTAGCTTTTGCGCGGGGCTCCGCCCGCGTAGTACATACATCAATAAAAAGTAGCCTATGTCCTTCCCCAGATTTTAAACTATATCTGTACCAAATTTCATCTAAATCGGTTGAGTGGTTTAGCCGTGAAAAGGTAACAGACAGACAGATAGACAGACAGAGTTACTTTCGAATTTATAATAAAGGATATATAAGTAGGGATTAGCGACTATAATAAAAACATTTAATACTAGTTATAACAACAAATTATACTTATGTGTAATATAGTTGTTCCGTCCCTGACGTAGTTTTGACATGAAACGAAACGTCGAAACGTCAAACGTCAAAAATGTCACTTGACTGTCAAGTGTGAATAAAAATGAAAAAGTTTGGCGGGTAGACTTGACTTCGTTTTGTATCTTTTTGAGAATGAAGAGTTCTTGTAATCTTATTAAATTGTTGCGATCATCGGAACTTTTACGGGATAATCATTATATTATCTCGTTGAATATCGGGACAAAAGTTGATTTCGGCAATCCTACGTGTGCGTGGCGTTGTGTCGTCGTCGCGTCGTTTACCGCGAGCTGATTGATCCTCGCCTTGATTTCTATTGCCTTTATTGTGTTAACTGTAAAACTATTGTAATTTGTGTTAATCGTGTAAGAACATTAAACAATTGTGATACACGTGTGACGTGTCCGCGAGCCTTGCTGTCGCCGCTCGCCGCTTCTGTCCTCTGCAAGGTTTGGTAAGCATTGACTGTAATTCGGGCCCGTTTACTGATCATTGTGTAACCCCCTTTCACAGCTCATCCCTTGAAGAAGGAATCACTGGTAAGATTTAGAATAGTTTGCTTTCATTTATCTTGTGTAGTTATTAAGAGCTGTGTATCGCAGTCAATATACCACCACATAGTGGTGTTGGATCTGCCAGAAGGCAAAAAGCACGCTTCCACACATAATACCTGGTATTCCAGCATTGGATGGTACAATATATATCTTAAATACCATTCTTAAACAGCATTCACTTCTCCCATACAATCCCTCGATTTCAAATAAACGACTAAAATATAAAGTTTGTCCTTTAACTGGGAATCGGTGGTCAACAATGTTCTCTGGCAAGTTTTTCGGCTTTCTGGGAAAATATCTATATAATAAAGTAAATGAAAAGTTACAAATTTACTCACGTACAAAATATGATTGTAAAAGAACAATCTGTTGCTGGTTAAAATCCCTCAGCTATGAGGAAACGGAAAATCTTCTATATATTCCCTCATAATTACTGTTTCCATAAGATATTTCCTACTCCACATTCATATCTGCTACACTGCTAACAGATCTGCAAGCCTGCTAGTAGAATCTGATCCCAAGACAACTTATTGTCGTAGGGTTAGCGCATACAGACAATTACATGCATGTACTTAAACCCACACACTCATACACACACGCCTTTACGCATACACACACACACACACACACACACTCACACACACACTCACACACACACACATACACACACACGCACAAACACACACACACACACACACACACACACACACACACACACACACACAAGCACACACACACACACACACACACACACACACACACACACACACACGCACACATACACACAAGCACACGCACACATACACACAAGCACACACACACACACACACACACACACACGTCACACTCACACAAAATACATCATACGGTACTAATTTCCTAACCACACACACTAATATCACATAAGCACATACCAAAATCACCTACTTGAACTCTGGCTGTCCGGAGTTAGGAGAGGCTGGTAATCTGTCATACAGGTGCATCCTAGTACAGATACCAGTCTCTCACGCAGATTTCATTTTATAAGAAATGTTAATCTTAGCCTAAGATATATATACTTTTTTCTGTAAATTTCTGTGTGAGAGAGGAAAATAAATGCTTTATTATTATTATATTATTAATAGTGATTACTATATAACAGTATTATTTTTGATTCCACAATGTCCCTTACTTGTCTCCCTTTTTACAATCTGTCAAATGTAGAACCGGTCAAATATAGAATCTGTCAAATATAGAATCTGTCAAATGTAGAATCTGTCAATAGTAGACTATGATGTCAAAACTAGAATCTGTCAAATGTCGACTAAACGCTAAAATCCAGTACGTGCTTTATAAAAAACTGCACTTACCGACGTTACCGTATGGCGGCATCAGGTATTCTTGAAGACATATTAAATAGACTATAGCAGAACCAAAAGTGAAACCAGTGAGGAACATGCTTGCTTTGAAGCACCGGTAGCCTGAAATAGAAAACTAATAAAGTAATATGTTTTGGAGCTGTAAACGAATACCTAAATCGAATAACGCCGAATATAAATTGTTAGAACATGGTTTATTCTTAAGCCGAATTGGTCACTCTAGCGAATAATTGCTCGACAATGTAGATGCATCCGCAATGGGTATTAGAGTCATGATATCGTCGAAAGCAAATCAACCTCGCATCGGTGCATCACTATTGTTCTTGATATCACCACAATCGAGTAGCTATTAGTTGGGTATTGTAATTTCTGTAGCTATTATGGCAAACCCTAAATCAATAATCGCTACGAAGCTTTGCTTTTAATTAAATTTGGGGGCGGTGCTGGTACATTACAGATGCTTGAGCATCAGAGTAGGTAATTTAGCTAATTGACCAAAGTCAAAGGCGTTGACTGTGTATATGATGTTATTGCAATATGTTTAATGGTAATAGTAATATGCATTGGTGCTATCACATTAGTGTATTAAAGCAATCGCACTTATTATGTATTTTAATTATATAGAGTATAGTATCACGTAACAAAAACCGTAAATAAGTGTTAAAATACCGTAATTTACCATAAATAAATACAAGCGTAATAAGTTTTTGTCAATATTGGGGTTGAGATTTATGTATAGCCTCTACAAACGTTGTATCTGTATCATTATATACACAACTATTTAGAACGTAACTAGCGCGTTATATTAAATGAAAAAACGGTAGTTAGTATTTTTATTGCTCACGTGCATTTAGATTATCAAAAATGGCACACGGCCAGTGGCGGCGGCCAGCTGTTTTTTATATAACTTTACTATCAATTGAAGCAACCTTACGTTTGATATCAAGCCGTAGCGTAAATATACTTTATAGTATGTTAATTTAGATTAAATATGTATTCGTTTTTTAAGCGCCAAATAATTATTTACACCTCATCAAGCTTTATATAAGTATTTATATCATATATTTAATTATGTATACTTACTAATATTATAAAGCTGAAGAGTTTGTTTGTTTGTTTAAACGCGCTAATCTCAGGAACTACTTGTTCGAATTGAAACATTATTTTAGTGTTGGATAGCCTATTTATTGAGGACAGCTATAAGCTACATAACATCACACTACGACCGACGGGGGCGGCGCAGTAACGATAAACGCGGGCGAAACCGCGGGCACATCTAGTGAGTAATAATGACAGATAGATATAATTTAGATAACATCGTAAATATGATCGGCATATAATTATAAGGCTTTCATATTATTAGTTACATACGGGTTTTTGCGCTCATGCAGTAGTTCCTAGTTTCGCGAATATTTATTTATAATTATACTTTTACTTGACTTCTTTTACTGAAGTATAAGCTGCGTTTTTTCCGTAATTACGCGTTTCCACTATGTGTCGACGGTTCTGGGCAAGCCAACGTTCGTTCATTCAGTAAGTGAAAACTTATAGCGAGCTTGCTAATACTTTTTAGTAGGTAATAATCTATTAGACGAAGGATCTAGAAATTGTATTTGTTGTCTTATAATAGTGTAAGCACATATTTTCTGCCTTGTCTTTCTTACAGACGGACTGCATTCCAACTGCAAATTTGCAAGTTTGAATGCAATTAGTACGACTGCAACAAAATTGTAAACAAACCGTGCAACTAGATTGCAGCCGGTGTCCAGTTGTGCAGTTGCAGTCGTTGGAACTGCACGCCAACTGTACACTAACTGCAATCGGGCTGCACGGTTGCTTTGCAGTTTTATTACAGTCGTACTAACTGCACATTTGCAGTCGGAGTACAGTTGACATGCAGTCAGTCTGTCTAGAGCCATAAGTCGGTACCCTAATTATAATTGACGCTCATTGTACTGGTGGACCTCTAGATATACTCGCTCGCATGATCTACTAGTGTCGAAAATATAGTGTAGATGAAGATTAATTACGTTACATTTCCTCTCGTTCTTATACATTTAGCACATAGTTTGAAGAGAAAATAGTCAGTTAAAAATCAACAATTAATCTTATTCTATTTTGTACCAGATGTGCCCGCGGTTTCACCCGCGTTTATCGTCACTGCACACCCCGTGGGTCGTAGCGTGATCTTATACAGCCTATACTCTTCCTCGATAAATAAGCTATGCAACACAAAAATAATATTTCAATTCGAACCAGTAGTTCCTGAGATTAGCGCGTTCAACCAAACAAACAAATAAATTGATAAGTTTCAGTGGCATTATTTGCAATAATTACATTAGTCAAACCCTGTTCCTGATATACGCCGTTAAATTAAACCAAGATTGATACTGAACTCGAAGTAACATATCCTGGAAACTTAAATTGACAGACCGATAAGCACTTGGCAAATCAATTACGCGCATAGGCACTTGGCAAATGATAATTAAATACAAATATATTTAAAAAGTAACGCAGATAATTGAGTGCAGCGTAGGCGTATAATACTATCTTCAGCCAAACTCTAGTTATGTACTCATTGTAGTGGAAACATAATATTATTTATTTTAGTAATAACTTTCGGTGCTCAATGAGCTGTTTACTGATTTCTATAAACAACCTAATGAGCCGCAACTCATTAAGCTGTTAAGCTTTATCAACGAATTATTTATTTCCTTACTTGTTTATTACGCGGATATTTACTTTATATGCACATAATTGTTCGTTTCATTGGTTTAATTAATAAAAACGCAATAAATGAACATAGATCAAAGATAACGAATGAGTAATTGCCACTTGCTTATTCTTATATAATACTAGCTTTTGCGCGCGGCTTGCCCGCATGGTACCTACATCAATAAAAAGTAGCCTATGTCCTTCCCCAGGTTTTAAACCATATCTGTACCAAATTTTATCTAAATCGGTTGAGTGGTTTAGCCGTGAAAAGGTAACAGACAGACAGACAGACAGATACACAGACAGAGTTAATTTCTAATTTATAATATTAGTAAGGATAAGTTCCGACCGAACCTAGTTTACTTGTCTCGATAAAACCGAAACAGAAGTAATTGCTAGGTTTAGACCGTAACCTGACAAGACATTGAAAACACCGGTAAAATATAAAATTCTAACTTCTTAACTAATATTATATATGCTAATGTGAGTTTGTTTGTTTGTTTCACTTTCACGCCTTAACTATCCGATCGGCCGATTATCATGATATTTCGCATACACGCTGTCAGGGAAACAAAAAAGGACAGGTCTGTTTCCATCCAGAAAAAATATCATGCCCCCGAGGGATCGAAATTGTTGACAACATCTAGATGAACGCGATCGAAGTTACAGGGTTAACTTCTCATCGACCAATCACATGGAAATCGGCAGAAAATTCGTGCAAGGTTTTTATTAAAATCAAATTTTAATTGATTAGTCACGGCCATGGCCGCTTGTTTGAGTGTTTAACGCCCAGATCGTACGTCTAGTCAGAATTTCAGCAAAGAGTAGTGATAACCAAGATCTCATTCAGGTCTCTTACTTCATTTTGATATTGTTGCAAAGCATTCGAGTATTCGAGTCCTATTTATTTAGGGCTGATAATATCCAAGACACGACTCGCTACAACGGCGCTCTTCTATAAGAGCGTCGTTGTAGCGAGTCGTGAGAATAAAGCCTCTACATGCTCTTGAGTGCCACATGAGAGCTCTAGTGTTTTTATGTGCTCGATACCATTTTGCACGAGACGCGTTCGTATCCTTTTCGTGTACAACAACAACATAACAATAACAACTTGAATGGTTTCATCTCCTTATTATTTATCTTAAAATATAAAACCAATGTGTATCTCCGTATAAATAAAGACATAAATTTTTATTAATTTGTCTATTTTGTTATCTTTATTTATTTTGTAGGTATCGTAACGTTGTATAGTAACCGAACGTTGTATGTTCTTTGAACAACGAGTCATCTCGTCTTTATAGAAAACGCTTGTTCTTTTTAAGATTCGCATGCCTTGTGTGACTCGCCGCTGTTACATCTCCGAGAAGAGAGTCGCCGAGCTTATTCAGCATACTGAGCCTTGCATAATCAATTCGAGTAATCAAAACTGCGACTGAAGATTCAAGTCCTTTGCATCACTACTTTTTGATTGTTTGTTTGGTAGCATTATAATATCTGTGTCGTAATAATTTTATTGTTCAACAGCCCGATATTACTGACGTATATTTACAGTACACTTATTAAACAGCCCAGAAATGTACACGACGTCAAATGGACCGCAACACCGCGTCAGCAAAGATTTGGTTATGGATATTTAATGCATCTTCATATTTGTGGCAACATTTTTTAATTACACGTTGACTTTATGCCGTATAAAATAAATTTCGCTATTATTTACTACATACGTAAAGTTTATGTACGTAATACTAGCCTAATTTATTAGGCGGATTAATTATTTACATAAGCATCATAAGGTTATCTTTGCTCAGGGATATGGGTATATTTCATATGAACAGAGCCAAGCTGCTGACTACCGTAGCGGAAAGAATTGAAAAAAGGAACGGCTAGTTAATGTTCACTAGGAACGCAAATCTGCTTGGTAATTGGCATAGGGAGAATGGTGGCTCCTACCTGCATGGCAACAGCATGATATAAACACTGCTCTCGTTGATAAGAGAGGGCAAAAGTCTACCTTAAGCAAAGGATTACTTCTGGCGGCAGAGGTAGACCTTCCCCGGTACTTCTTCTAATCGTGTCGATGGCAACAGGTTTTAAATGATTTAACCTAGTGCTCGGCAAAGCGAATCGTACGATATCAATATCGGGGAAAGGCTAAGATGTTCATTGCTGCAGCTGTATCAGCTTCTAAGACAACATTTCCAAATCGTAACTTTATAGAACAAAAATGAAACACTTACCAAACAAGGTATAGACAATTCCAAAAGCTATATACATGGCGCATATAACGCTTATGATCGGATCATAGTTGTAGTCGATGGAGGTGCAGAAAGACCCCTCGATGTGAGGCCCGTTGAACTTGATCGTCATGTTGGGAGGGCTCCTCGTCACTTGGGGCACTAGTTGGCCCACTGATGACATTGTTGTATCTCACTGATTGATAATACTCAAATTGTGCGTAGTGAGATAATCTAGAGACAAAAACAATCAATACTTGAATTTTCCATACCTATTATTCCACGGATTGAGGTAATAGAATTAATATTACTATATACGAATTTATAATAAGTCACTGTCCACTGGTGTGTTCCCCAAGTAATGGAAAGTGTCAAAAATGGTTCTAATACACAAATCAAACAACATCGAGATTGTATCTAATTACAGACCTATTTTAATTTTATCGTCATTTGCGAAAATCTTCGAAGCGATAATATGCCTATACATTCAAAATCATCTACAGCTTTATTTAAGTGATTATCAGCATGGTTTCGTTAGAGGTAGATCTACTTCTACTAACCTGGTGCTTTTCACAGAATTGTTATCAAAGACAATAGACTCGGGACATCAAGCTGACGTGATATACTCAGACTTCAGCAAAGCTTTTGACGGAATGCCTCACAAAATCTTGATTTCTAAATTACAGGCCTATGGCATTGCTAGATCTTTGTTTAAGTAGTTGACATCTTATTTATCAGAAAGACTATTCTACGTGTGTTAAAGTGGTAAATGGATTTGAGTCAACATTGCAACACATATCTTTCGGTGTTCCTCAAGGGTCATATTTAGGCCCAATTTTGTTTAATTTTTTCATTAATGACGTCCCGGATCGTTTCCAATAATCAGAAGTCTTTATGTATGCTGACGACTTAAAGTTTGTGAGTTTAATCTAACGAGGATGTCAAACATCTACAGAGTGATCTTAATAGGCTAACACAGTGGTGCAAAAACAACGGCATGCACCTAAACTGCAATAAATGTCACTTTATTAAATTTACCCGGAAACTTAAGCCTAATAGGATTCCGAGTACTATCTTAACCATTCTAAACTCAACGAAGCGGAAACTATCCGTGATCTTGGTGTTCTGTTTGAACTTTTAGGCCCCATTTAGACAAATTGATCAAAAAGGGTTCAAAAATGATGGGCTTTGTTTTAAGGAACTGTAAAGTCTTTCGAAAAAACATAACTAAAATATTGCATTTTAACTGTATGATTCGTAGCATCCTTGAATACTGCGGTGTGGTTTGGCGGCCTCATTACGTATTTCACTCATTGCGTCTCGAGCATATCCAAAAGCGATTTCTTTGGCATCTCGCGTTCATCAATGGAAATGCCAAGAAAATACGCACCTATAAGAGCAGATTAATACATTTCGCTATGACATCTCTAGATAACCGTAGTAAGCTGAACGACGCAATGTTTGCATACAAAATTCTAAACCATAGTATTGACTGCCTCCCATTGGTTACCCTCTTTAAGTTTCACGTTCCCGCCAGGCTTCCACATCGTCCAGTCACATCACTGTGTCCTCCGTTGCGAAAGACAGTTCTAGGCGCTAATTCCCCCTATTCAAGGTTTTGTAAGGTTCTAAAAAGCTGCAGCGAAATTATTGACTTACACTGACTCAATTCTAAAATAAAAATCTACATTAAGCAGTTTACTGGAATATGATTAATTCCAAACATAATTATTTTTGAGAATATATATATCTAGCTATACACATGTTTTCTACCTATATATTACTTAATCATCTTGTATTAAATATTATTATGCGGTGTTTACATTTTAGTAATTGTTACATTGTCACCAGATTACAACAAATGTATTACTCCTAAGATCTAATGTAAACAATTGTTGGTGAACTTTAATAAATAAATAGTAGCAGTGTTTTCTGGCAAAAGAAGTGGACACATGTATTTACTATAAAAATTAAAACCCTATCTTAAGACGCTTTAACTATCTTGACTTTTAACGAGTAACTTCTTATCTAAATTGGTATGTAAAGAATTTTTATTTCTGCGGATTGTGTACGCTCGCACTCGGAATAAATCATGTGTCGCGGCGGACTTTACAAATATTCACAACATATATCAACAACGGACACAAACGACACTGGTTTGGAACAATCATTTGTGGATCACAAGATTGTTTTCCCGTGTGGGGTTTGAATCCACACGACTCGGCATAGTGATAGTGGCGAGGTAACGACTAAAACCACCACGCCATCAGTGCAGTCAAAAAACTGATTGTCTACATGTTGTGACCGAATCCATTTGAGGTTTAAGTCATCAGAGTTGTTGGTAAGCTTAGAAACTCTTTATAGCTTTTGTTTCAATGTGTAGAATAACTCTTGCACAGGGATTATCTCTACAGCGACAGTAGTTACGATCAGATAAAAACAAATTGTGATTCTATGCAGTAACGAAATACTGAATAGTGTATAACATAGCCGCAATCTACAATGGTTTGTAGTAAAACCGCAGAGTTAGGCTTGGTAAATCTGCATTTTCTGCTCTGTTCTGTAAATATTTGGTACATAACATAGTCACGGAGCAAGTCACTCGAAAATAGTCTCTTAGGCCAAGTAACACACACAATAATAACCAGTGGTCAGCGTAGGTAGTGCCATTTCGTGGGATTCGTCAATTGTGGTATAACATGGACATACCCTCTCATTTCAAAATCCCGGGATTTTAAAGACTCACCCCTCCGATGAAATATTACCGATATAAAATTTACAAATCCGCACCCTAAGTGTCTCTACTGTTTTTGAACTATACATATCCCTTTTTTATAAAACAGCCGTTTCATAGAAATCAACCAAATTGCTACAGCAGCGTTACGACTCAATACTTCCTGTACAAAAACACTGTTTTTAAACTTTCGTATTAAATACACTTCTTATACTTATTATTATTGACAACGAGTCATAAGTGCGTAAATCTAAAATAAAACTAGCTTTTTCCAGCGACACCACTCGCATTGTACTTTCTAAAAAATCTTCCCGCACCGGGATAAAAATATCCTAACTCTCTAGTAGGTGCTGAAAGTCTCAGTTGAATGGTTTCGGAGATTAGCGTGAACGAATATATTTTAATATTTTATTTTATTTTTATGTCATATATTTTAATTCAAAAAAATACGAGACGCCTTATTGTGATTCTGAGGAAGATATGTAATAAATTAAAGTCGGACCAAGCAACACTCGTTACAATCGGTTCAGTGGTTTCGGAGATCAGCGTGGACGAACATGTAGAGATTTATATATAAATCTCGTGTTACGATTATATATAAACTTCGTATATATTATATATATTCTTATTTAACTTGTGTTAAATCTAAAATAATTTATATAGGTATTGTCAATTCTTTTTTTGTAAAATAAATTTTATTGAATATTTTGAGATTGGTTTATTCGTAAGTAGCTAGCCCCTAAAATTCTCAACGCTCTTTTTATTATATTAATTAATATGCACCGTGTACACATTGAAAGAATTCACAAAGATGAACACGTTTTAGTAAGGAAATCTATGTATAATGAAATAAACAAATTTCACCTAAAATATGCGGCTTTAGGAGTTCAGAGTCAGATAATCTATACTAATATTATAAAGCTGAAGAGTTTGTTTGTTTGTTTGTTTGTTTGTTTGTTTGTTTACTTGAACGCGCTAATCTCAGGAACTACTGGTCCGATTTGAAAAATTCTTTCAGTGTTAGATAGCCCATTTATCGAGGAAGGCTATAGGCTATATATCATCACGCTAAGATTAATAGGAGCGGAGCACCAATGAAGAATGTTTCAAAATCGGAGGTTATTTTTTCCTTTTGAGAGCTTCGGCTGCGTGCGCTGCGTAAACAGTTAAAGTTTCGCAAAAATAATGTATGACAGAATTATTCCCCTTTAAAAGTTCTAAAAAAAGTCCGCGACAGCATATGTCTATCTTTTAAGGTTGGCTCACTATAACCATTTTTATGCTAACGAAATTTGTTCTAAAATAATGCGTTATTTGCGAAGGTATTTTTATAAACATGATATTAATCCTTATCCAAATAAATACGTTATTCATCACAAGTATTTAATTTAAAACGAAATTGCCCTTTACATCATTCGATTTCAATGAATATCTTAGGAGATATCGCAGTTTTAAAATAACATTGCAGCAAAATAATTACCCATTACAGATATAGTACAAACGATGTTTCTCCTGGTTTATTCTGCGTGATTACTACTGGTTCGATTTGAAAAATTATTTTAGTGTTGGATAGCATATTTATCAAGGAAGGCTATAGGCTATATAACATCACGCTACGACCCACGGGGGCGTCGCAGTAACGATAAACGCGGGTGAAACCGCGGGAACATCTAGTATCTCATATAACTCTCTTTTCGCAGGTTTTTGGTGGTAATATTCGTAACATCAATAATTGAGTATTAAGAAATAGTAGGTACTTTATGATAAATAAATAAACTCGAAAATTTTAAAATCCCGGAAGCCCGGGGTATGTCCATGTTAACATTATATATATTTGAGGTCATTCATCCTAAATGGCACTACCTACGCCGATCACTGATAATAACATTAAGGTGGCATCGACAAATTACAAAATAAACCACACATTAATATCAGCTATTGTTGTAATTATTTATAACGTTGATATAAACAGGACTAGCTAACAGATAAGATGTTGAACAGGTTGTTTGTTTAGCCACTATTCAATGTCTATAATAGTTGCAATAGAGATATTCAGAAACAGTAAGTGGAACTAATGCATTATAATAATCCTAAAAGCGAGTCTGGTGTCTGTAACTCGTATTAGTAGTTGCATCAACGTTTCAAATACACAAGATTAGTTTAACCTACATTCATATTTATGTATCTTCACTAGGTAGTTTACATAAATAGCTAGTTTTAGACCTGACACCTGGTTGCATAACTACACTCAAGTCAAATCGTAGTGTTTATAAACAAATAACTAATAGTCAATGCAGGTACCTAGGAGTACGTAATATTTTAAAAGTTCTATTAACTTATATTATACTACAAGCTAAACCCGGCCACACTTCGCTGTGGCTCAGTTTAATATTTATCATTGGAAGCTGCCGTGAAAACTTCGGGATAAAAGTTATATCGAAACACTCTTATATAGATATGCAATGTTGTGTAAACATTTCAAGCCAATCCAATGACCATTTTTTGAGTTTCGCGAGCACAAACATGAATTTCTCTGAATTTTCATGTATAAAAACAATAAAGGTAAAAATTGCTATTCCTTTTTTTATAACACGTAATAGAAAATATAACACGTAATTTTAAAAATAATATTGATGAAATATGTAACCATTTAATTACTTAATTTTTGATTAACATGAATAGTTGTTTGTTTGTTTAAATAGATTCCACATTCGATTTGGTTTAAGTAGGTATAATGGTAGTCAATCGATCAGTAGAAATGACCCTATCGCAATATACTCGTACCTACCTATTTTACTTTTTTTGATACCACAATGGTGGCAAGAGGTGACCGGCCTGCCTGATGGTAAGTGGTTACCGTAGTCCAGTGGTCGGCAACCCACGGCTCGCGAGCCGCATGCGGCTCTTAAACTCCTCGGCTGCAGCTCTTTCAGGAAATGTTTAGTGCAGACACGGAATATTACTTATTATCTTGCCTTATAAATATGATACTAAATTTAATTTTATTTACAGTTAGTTGAACTAAGACTATTTGATGAAGGCAAGCTCGAGAGTGTACTTTTAATTCTAATTATTTCCTTAATAATGCCTCCTGCTAAAGCAAAGCTTAAGTTAAAAAAAATGCCTCTTTGAATAGCTTTCAATTGTGTATCGTCTATATTTGGCTCTTTTGGAGGACAAGGTTGCCGACCACTGCTGTAGCCTATGGACGCTTATTATCTATCTATTAAAATTAGTCGATTATGATCGCGATTTAATTGAGTGCATTTCCTTCATCATTAACGTGGACCACATTTTGCATCGTAACTTAAGTTATACTGAACAGAGCTAAACGCAATGTGGCTTAGACTTTAAGTTGAACTCCATTTTACCAAACTCGCGGTTTTGCGTAGAGCTTAGCCAAACAAACTAACACAAAGAACTGATGTCGTTTTGTACTAAGAAACTCCTTAATTAGATGACCAGAAAAGTTATTATTTAAAAAAATGTTTATGGTACAGACAGGTCCTTTATAGCTTTATAAGTAAAGAGATGCTATGTTCAATCAACATGTCTTTGTTACAACAAATTGGCTAACCCTACTCTGTCAGATTTTATTTATATTTATTAATTAATACAACATAAAAACGCACATTAGTTACTGACATAGTTTACAGCGTTGCAGTTTCAACGATAACTTCTAGCTTTTTTACTTACTATAGATTAAATTATTTCATATTGAAACAGTTTATTTGATGATCCAGCTGAATGGTTAGGTTAATCAAATGACAAGTTGATAGTATGGTCCAATTTAAATATGCTATTGATAAAACCCGACCCAAAAAATAATGTTAGAACATCTGTGTAGATTTACTACTATGAAGAAGTGCAGATTAAATAATCTAATGACCCATAGATTAAGTGGTGAATCCATATATAGTTTTACAGGTTATTTAAAATTATAGCAGCCTGTTATTCTGCAACATAATATGATTTGATAAGACTTATTTAAATTCTGCTGTGCCAACCTATATTAATGTTGTAGTGTGATACTAACCAAGTGATGAAGATTGATAGGAGCATATGGGTAGTAGGACAAGTCTATTAGTGCAGTGCAGATACAAAGGAAGGACCAATAAATAAAATTACTGCATGACCAATTTGCAACAACATGCAAGCTTATCATAAATTTACTACCTAATAAAAGTGACACATACATATGTTTCATCTTATCATTTCTACCATTTTAAACGTGGCTGAAGGCCACAGATATACTTTCTACTAAATATCATATTATACAGAATAATTACAATTTGTGTATTTAACATTCAACTAACACTGTCCTATAGTCATAAGATTACTCAGAATAAAAAAGCAATTAAAAGTTGTATTGGCTAGTTACTATGCAACCAATTAATAGACATTTTGGACATTCTTTACAAATAATATAAATTTTGCTGTTTGTTTTAACTTTAAATATTTCATTAGAATAACTTTGTACAATTTTAGAAATGGCAATTAACCAGCCTTTTAAGTTCTTATACATGGGTCCAACACAAAAGAGGTCCTAAGTGGTTTTAATATATATTTATATGTGGTGATGTGCATTGTGATCCTCAATCCTCATATTATAATAAGATTGTTATATTGTTAGGTATGGTTAATAATTGTAGTTATAGTTTACAGAGTAAATATAACATATTATTGACTTATCTACCAACTAACAGTACTTTTCTTTCTTATAATGGTATGTATAACTGTTACAATAATAACTTATGTAAATGACACATTGGCTGCCATACTGTGAACACAATATTCTTTTAGATTTTTGGAACTTTGGTCACTGCAAAGGTATTTTAAAGAAAAGCAGCTGCAGATTTATGTTCTTGTATGACAAAATAAAGTATAAAGCTATTTTCATTATATAAATTACTGTCTGTGTCAATGATTGGCTGGAAACCATGCAAATGATTAAGCTGATTGATTGATTGAACTCAAACTGATGGATTACGTTCAATGGGCGATACATGACTGGTAAGGTTTAGAGAGTAGTTTAAGCAATTTTGTGGTATACCATAACAAAAAGGCATACAAAACTTTTTAAATATTGTCTCTGCCCATTATATAGGATTTATTTTTCTATTGAAATATAGAGCTAAATGTTGACTAGTTAGTATTCCAAGATTTTATCATCTTGTTGCACATAATTTCTGAACAAGAAAGGTTGTAGGTATGTGGATATATATATAGATGAATGAGAATTTAAGTTTTTTCAATAACCTCTATGAATACACAGTTATGTACATTTATTATTTTGTACCTACTGTACTCTCACCCTACTCTCCACATTTATAACTATAGCATATCAATAATATGTAAGTTGGTGAAAAAATATGTTATATGTATACATATATATGTTGTCAGTGGTAAATAAATACATTAATTATTTTATTTACATAATACTTTAAATTAAGCCACACTTCGGATAATATCTTTACGAAAATGTAAACAAAAAAACCTTAACCAGATGAATAATTTACAGTGTTATTTGACACAAGCATTTTATTTAAATTAAGGAGTTTAATTTTAGGATTTATTATGTTGTACATATGTTATAATAATAATGCGCTATTCAGATCGTGAAGTTCATATTTATTATAAAGAGGTATCAATCAAACTAAGCGCGTTAAGTGTGCCAAAAATTTCGAATGAGTCAATAATAAATACTTAAACTAAATTTTATGATTAATATTCCATGAAATAGATAAGTTTCTGAGATACCTACTTGAACTAATTGTGGTCCAAAAAATATCAAGATAACTATCAGATAAGCAGACTCTTAATTTTATGCCAGAAAACACTGTTATGATTATTATTTACACAGTAACTTAAAAAAACACTCACCATCCTACGTCATGTGTCGATTTCACATAGTAAATTTATAATCCGGAACACAGTCGTCTATTTATTTGATAACACAAATCTCGAATTATAGCCCTTTCTCTAATACACGCATTGTTTTATTAAGTAATTACCTACGTGCATCAATTCGCACTCGCGACTACATAGGTATAGAAAGAAAATAAGTCTAACAAAGGTTTTCACGGAGTTTCCTCTTCGAGTTCGACAATTCGACATAGATTTTTTTTAATTTAGTGCTTTACCCTTGCACAGATTACAAAACCGGACTTGAAGAAAAACTCGATTGTTGATATCGATTGTCAAAAACCGTTACATCAATATTAAAAAAAGATAAAAAAACAATATGTCAAATAAAGTGAAAGTTTCAGAATCGTGAACAACATACTATTGTTAAAATTATATTTGATTAATATATAAAAAATTTTTAAATAACATGGAGTCAAAAATAAAAATACCGATAACCAAACGCAAAACAGACGCGGCAGTGGTAGAAGCCATTGAAAACAACCCTAGGCCTTAGCAGCAAGTTCGAGTCCACCTTTGCAAATAATTTTATTTATCGCAGACCACGGTACCAAGAGTTTAATTTGTGCGTGTGTTCGTAAAACCTGTGTGTATACAAGGGGCGGTACAAGATCTAAAATGTTTTGGACAGTCATTCCTCAAATGTAAATCAAACAACACACACTAGCCTCCGCGTACACATTTCGTCCAAAGTCGGCACATCATCCAAATTTCACAATGAAAGTTACTGTTACTACTCTCAACGATGAAATCTTCGTCCTGGACGTATCTGAGGATTTGGAACTTGAGAATTTTAAAGCATTTTGTGAAATAGAATCTGGATTCCCTGCGAAAGATATAATTCTGAATTTCAATGGCAAGCCGCTTTTGGACGATAAAAGATCGCTCAAGGAACATGGTGTTCACGATGGAGACGTCGTCGTGCTCTTACATATGCTCCAGACCGCCTCAAACCTCAATCAAAACGATTCCAGTCAAGGTATGTTTACAAATATTTATTTTCACTGTGCACAATAAAATTGCATTGTCATGCTTATTGTCATGATTGACAATACGCGTTATTTTATAAAAAATAATTACTGGCAACCAAGATGCAAACAAAGAGTTCTCTGTATAGTCATTGAAAATTAATGACATAAGATGTCAATCAAATAATTTTAATTTTTGAGTAAGCTTCAGATACTTTTTATAATATAATAAATTTAAAACCCATTCCATTCCTTTGCAGCCTTGCCAACTGGCTTAGCAAGTTTAGACTTCAGTAATATCAGAGTACCAATAAATACAGGACAAGCTAGTACTTCAATGGCAGCAAGAAATCTGCCCGTGGAAGAGGATCCCCGCATCATCAGGGAAATGTTTTTAGCTAATCCAGACCAGCTAGCATTACTTAAACAAAATAACCCAAGATTAGCTGACGCACTTCTCAGTGGTAACCTTGGTATGTGATTGTAAAGTAGACATGATAATAAATAACTTATGAGAGATACTTTTTAAATTTAAATCTGTTTTCTATAGATTCATTTGCGTCTGTGCTTCGCGAACAAATATTAGCTAGGACTGAACGCCAACAACAAAGAATAAGGTGATACTATCTGGTCTATATGTTGTTTTGTCTGTCTGTTTACCTATGTAGAAGATATAGTGAAATAACAAACCTGTATTATTACAGGATGATGAATTCAGATCCATTTGATACTGAAGCTCAAAGACTAATTGCTGAGGAAATAAGACAAAAGAATATTGAGGCCAACATGGAAGCAGCCATGGAATACAACCCTGAGACATTTGGCACTGTGGTTATGCTGTATATCAATTGTCACGTTAATGGGTAAGTATCTCTCTCTCTTTGTGTGCATATATTTATTCTGAGAATATTAAACATGTGGCTTTTTACTTTATTTTCTGCAACTGGCGTCTGAAAGATTTTGCTATGGTGACTCATGCTATCCCTTGTAATATTAATAGATACATATTATATTGTTCTTAAATGTTATGTACAGCGATAGTTTTAATATGAGATATATTTATAATCTATGCTATAATAAAGTATGTAAATAATATATTTCATGTGTAACTTGTGATAATCTATTTATAGTGGGTTTGTTGAATCATTTTCTGAGGTATCTTGGTTATGCTAAGTTCAATATACTTTTAATTGGAATAGTGATTAAATGTATATGTAATCACCAGGGCTATTGTGCTGCTTGGTTTGTTTTGTTAAAATATACTACTGCATATTTACTTATTCCAATATTAGAAGAAATGTTATGTAGCTAACTCACTATCAATATATTTTACTTTGTTCATAAATGTAGATTTCCAGTGAAGGCATTTATAGACTCTGGTGCACAAACAACTATAATGTCGGCTGCCTGCGCTGAGAGATGCAACATTATGCGGTTGGTGGATACTAGGTATGTAGCACAACACTTCTTGAATTATTAATATTGTATATTATTGATTATTGACCTTACATTATCTCTATGTTGTTATTTCTTGTAGACAGCAACACAAAAGTCTGCTGCATTATATTTAACACAGCAGATTTTTATGCAAACAAATTATCAGTTTATATTGACCTACTTGCACTTAGTTTTTGCCAAGCAAGTATGAAATTGTCTTTGTATTGTTCTCCAAGTAAAGCTAATCAAGTCGAGACATGCTTTGAGAAAATATGTATCAGAAATTTGCCTTCAGTTTTCTACAATTCAACCAAAATCTTCGATCAACAATAGCAACTAGATATCGGGTCACATACAAAATCAAAGCTAAATACTATCCGCGTGAAAATACGTATACAGCTACATTTGTTAACTAACAAACGAAAAGAAAAGTTTTAAAATAGTTTTAAGTTCGACCTAATTACAACCATAGAACCTAGTAATAAAGTCACAATTTTTTTAAATATTATCTAATACTTACGATCATTCGTCACATAAAACCATCAAAGCAACAACATTTAGTGTGAAATCAACCTTAAGCGGCAATAAATAAAGTAATTTTGCCCGTTATTGCCTTGAGAGCTACATCGTTTTGTTTCGCTTATTTATGTTATAAAAGTTTGTGCGTGTGTTGGCAAACCTTGGCCAAACATTTGTAGCGGTGGTTTCAAATCGGTAATTTTTTTCAAAATTTGCTATTATTTGTTAGTTTAAAGTTTAAAATATAACTTATTCTTCATGTAATTACCGAAAGTAAGATACTCCGGACGTTAAATTGATTTTTCGAGCTTTATTTTTGCAACTTTTGAATACACACTTTGGCGTTGTGAGACGTGTTTACATTGGCTGAGTTTCAAGCGAACTAAACAAAATAAGAGCTCACCTCACGTCAAAATAAGAGAAACGTATTTTTTACGACGAACCGATTATCTGGTTGATATTGTTGATCAAAGACCGTAATAGATTTCATATAAATATTTTCAGTACCTTTTTAACCAAACCAGCTCATATAAGTAAGTTCCTGCCAACTTTTTTAACATTGACATTGTGTTCAAATTCAAATATACGAACCAAATAGAAAGCTGTGAATGTTTGAATAATGTACACAATAGTGGTTTTTATTCATAAACTAGCAACCCGCCCCGGCTTCGCATGGGTTCTTTACAGAAAATATAAAATATCCTTTTCCGGCATTACTCTGTTTAGACATATTGCAAATGCTAGTGACGTCATCACTAAATATTTTTAATGGTAGTTTGAATGTGTGGCTGCTATGCCGGACGATGCCATAGCTAGGGCAATTTTTCTGTCGGATCGTACTTTTGCTAATAATAAATTTACTAAAAATGTTGTACCTGTGCATCTAAAAAATCATTTCACCTTCATTACTATTATTAATTGAGGACAATATTAGTGCATAAACATTTTTTGTTCAGCATTCAAGCGACATTCATCTTGAATGACTTGTAAAAGTCTCGAATGGTTATACATAGTTAGTTTCTCGTAAACATTCTATATTGATTATTGAAATTTAATGGCAAGGTGAACCAAAAATCTTTTATGCATTTTCCTGACAGAGATTCCACTTCTTTATTCAATTCAAATAAAGCTTGATCAAAAATAGTTTAATCAAAATCTAAATTATTAAAATTGTGCGCAAACACAAGTGCACTCCCTGTTCTCTAACCCTCATCATCTGATGGGACGGATAATCCGACACGACCGGAGAGAGATCAGGTGCAGGACCAACGGCTTTACGTGCTTTTCGAAGCACCGGGGTGTCTAACATTGCCAACTTCCTAACTCCGGGCTCGTATTGAGGTTTCTTATCAGCAAAACTCAATAACTTTTTGTTGGCCCGACCCGGGATTCGAACCCGAGACCTCATGCACAGCATTCGCATTCATTACCGTTGGGCGACGGAGGCAGTTAAAAATTTATTAATATTGTGTAATGTGTGTATTTGTTATAGTACATTAATTATATAATAATTAATTATATAAAATGTTGAAGTACCTGCCTTAGAATACTAGTCATAATTAAGTCTATTGTGTTTGGACGCCAGTGTGCCGCTGTGACTCAATAGGTTAAATATACAATATGCTTGAAAACCATTTTAATGATATAAAATTTGGTAACTGAATTTCATTAACTAATTTTACATTCTAAGTACATTTATTTAAATATAGCTTGAAGCGTAGTTGAATAAAACAGCTATCTACCAATGTTTTATTGAACACAAAATTATATATTGAAATTATAGGCTTCAGTAAAAATAAATTCTCTTTACACGGAACATACATTTTTTAAACTAACTTCACCAGTAAACTACACTCGCGAGCAACCAAATCGACTCAACATTTTACTGCGCATACATACACCAATTTCACAAAAACTGCACTTGGTATTTATGACAACAATATGTCATTTGAAAGTTTTAAATTTAAGCTTTCAATGAGCATCTACCCATAATACCCTATAAAAAAAGAAGCCCTTATTTATTTACGCAATTTAATTGGGCGATACAATAAACTTGCTCCCTAAGCTACCCACGACCTGCGCTACTTACCCCGCTATAAAACCCATCTACCTACAACCGGTTACCCTTATCAGTCGCTTATCACAAGTTGACCGGTACACATCTCTGTAAATTGCATTCATTGTTTTTACGAAAATATGGATATCACACCTGAAGAAGCCGCTCAAGCTGTTATACTGTTGCAACAAGGGCAAAGTCAGCAAGCAGTCGCTGCTCAGCTTCACTTGAGCCAGTCTGCTATATATAGAGTATACAGACGATTTCAAGAGACTGGTGCCTTCGATCGGAGACAAAGGACTAGCCGCCGCCGGTGCACTTCCGGAAGAGACGACGGTTTCATAGTCTCAAACTCGTTGCGCAATCGGCATCTAACGGGTGTTGATGAGCAGCAAGAACTGAGACGTGTACGAGGGGTGGTTGTCAGTGAGTAGACAGACCCTTCCTCTACAGGCTACTCTGGAGTATGATATAGCGTTCCTACTCACTAACCTTTCGGTATATAGTGAGAGCCGCTGTACCTTCGAGTGCCCGAAAGAACCTTCAGGGACCAGTTATAGACAGGTCAATGTCAGGCACCGCGCACTCTAATCAGCGGCCAATAGAACACGCCTTTCGAGGCGCAGTGAGCTAGCCTGACCCCGTAGTACCCTGATCCTAAGGGGGAGACCCGTAGTTCGCCCCCCGAAACCCTATCTACTCGGGTCCAGTAAATATAGGGATAGTGGACAGTAAGAAGACGCTTGAAGGACGCTCACCTAGTTAGGTCAATTTAGGGCCCGTCGCAGGACTTCTTATAGTTCCAAAAGCTCCTGCAACGGGCCCTAAATTGACTGCAGGCCACCGATAAGCGCGCCTCCAGTTTTCTCGAGAGCATCTCGATTGGAGCATTGCCTAATGGCGGTCGGTCCTGTTCACTGATGAGTGCAGAATGTGTCTGCATGGCGGTGACAGGAGAGGCCGAGTCTACAGGCGTCCGGGCGAACGATTTGCACAGTACTGTTTCGCGGAAACAGTTGCATACGGCGGAGTTTCTTGCATGATGTGAGCTGGGATCTCCTTAGAAGGAAAAACCGAGCGTGTTTTTGTGCCTGGGGTAGGCCGAGGAGGCTGGCTAACGTCTGATCGGTATATCCCCGACATACTGTTGGAGCATGCTGTTCCCAACGCAGGGTTTGTTGGCGAAGACTTCGTGTTAATGCACGACAACGCCCGTTGTCACACGTCGCGTATCACTTGGCAGTTTCTTCATGATGTCGAAATACGCACAATAGACCGGCCTGCGCTTAGTCCAGACATGAATCCCATTGAGCACTTATGGGATGAACTCAAAAGAAGAGTACGGGCCAGAAATCCAGTCCCTTCGAGCGTAGAAGAGCTGAAGACAGCATCATTCGAAGAGTGGGACGGCAAAAATTTAATAAGGCCGATAAAAAACCGACTGCAAGTTGTCATTAGAGCTAGGGGTGTTAATACCAAGTATTAAATTAATAATTTTTGTATTGCCAATTATTTTTGTTTCATTTATAAAACACGCGACCGCAGCCCTTTGTCCTAAATTTCCCTTATTTCCTACACTTACGTTCAGACATTATTAATTTAAAAAATAATGATTGGATGTCAATAATAATGACACCAAATTAAAGCTGACATCTTAAGATTTCCGATGACATACTGTTATCATAAATACCACGCGTAGTTTTTGTAAAATTGGTGTAAGTTTGCGCAGTGAAGGGTTAAGTCGATTTGGTTGTTCGCGAGTGTATATTAAAAATTCTACACAATTTACAAATGATGATATAAATGTTAAGACTATCGTTAATGAAGTTTGGCATAACAAACAATGAAACTTCAAATGTATTATTAGGTAATTAGGCTTGCTAATGTGGCTTAATGAAGACGTAATGACGATATTACTGATAATATTGAAATGCCTCATTGTTTCAATGGCGAAATAATAATTGACGGGATACAATGTTATAGCTACTCATAAATATACACAAACACTTATGAGTAGCAGCACTATAATAAGATTAGTTCTGTTTTAAAACTATTTCGCTGCTGCGCACGGACCACTTCTCAGTGCCATAGTCCACCACGTTGGCCTAATGCAGTTTGGCATACTTCACACATAATTGAAAACATTATGTAGATCTCTCAGACATGCAGGTTTTCTCTTGATGATATTCTTCGCCTTTAAAGCAAGCGATAATTGTCGAATATAACTTCGAAACGACCGACGTGCCTTAGGATTGAACCTTAAGCATCTGCGAGGCAGTCCAATAGTTTCTCACTGCCTGTGTTACCTTCACACTAGGCACTGCACCTAGATATATGCAATAGGTTCGTCAGACCAAATATTACGTATGACGTAAATAATCTGGGTAATGTTGGTCTCGACACATATTTGATTAAAACCTTATACGATATACTTGTTCAGCTGTGATTTCATGTTTAACGATCAATATTAGCAGCTATTTATCATATTATGATCCTTGTTTGTATGGCTAATTATTATTGAGTGCGAGTTAAACGACGCTTGTGTTAGTATGTTTTGTTTAGCATTTAGCTCGAGAGGCTTGCATTAAATTACTACTCATCAGCTTTATTGACGACCATTGTTAAGCAATCTATTGGATGCACATCAGATGATTCTAGATTTTTATTATTGGAAGTAGTTATTATTTTCATCAAAAACATCAGTTAGAAAAGAGTCGAAATTCGGAATAAGCAATGCTCATAACTCATAGTTCCTTAAATAATTGGTATAGGCATTTACTTTTTCGATTACTTTAATATACACTTTGTTAGTTTATTGATATCATATTTATTGGTATGTTTATATCCAATTTAAGATGGATTATACAAATAGACAGTCAACTTATCGGAGAGATAAAGCCTTCAGATTGCCTATACAAAATTGTTTATTTAAAGATAAGAACATCGACCTTAAATTTATTAGCAGCATAGCATGGAACTACTACATTTTTATTAAAGATAATCATGTTTACTTAATATATTGACAAATATAAAGTGTCAGTTTATGAAATTAAAACTGGGATTAAATCAGTCATAGAACAAAATAGTCCTGTTTCTTAAGATCAATAAAAACTACGTCCACGTGGATAATGGTTTTAAAATATACCATTAATTTCATATTCTCAACCTATAATTTTAAAATATCAGCAAATGAAATTTATTAAAATTTAAGAGTACAGAAACCAAATCAACGTTTGGTAAAAATAAGTAAGAATCTTGGTGAAGCCAGCAAACCAAAAAGTTCTTTCTTCCAATCGAAAATTTCAATTTGATCAAAGTTATAAATAATCACGTTCTGTTTGCAACCCTACTTAACATATAATATTTACTTATTAATTATTACTTTTAATGTGAGATTTCTTAGGCCTCACGTTCTTCAGTCGGACATATCATTATGAAGATTTAATATAACTTGTATAATTTTAATTTAAGATGATATAAATAAATTAGACGTAACAATGTATAAGTTTTACAGTTACCATCTCCAACAAAATTCATTTGATAACATAGTAATAAGATAAAATTCCTTGTCCTTGGTAGATGGGCAGGCATTGCTAAAGGTGTGGGGGTACAAAGAATCATTGGCCGCATCCATATGGTGCAGATGCGTATTGAAAAAGATTTCCTGACAACATCTTTCTCCGTGCTCGAAGAACAGCCCATGGACATGCTTCTGGGTCTCGACATGCTCAAAAGACATCAGGTAATAACTTTATTTTAAGTCTTTTTGTTTAATGTAGACTATACTAGATAATTAATGTATGCAATTGTATTCGTCGATCAGTGCAACATAGACTTGAAGCGGAACGTGCTTCGCATCGGCACCACGGGCACCGAGACTCCTTTCTTGCCCGAGTCGGAACTTCCCGATTGTGCTCGACTCTCCGGCTACTCCGAAGATGAAATCGTCAACCAGTCCATGAGGGACCACGAGGAGAGACAAGTAAAGGAGGCACTCGAGAAGTCGAAACAAGGTGGGCGTGGAAAAAAAAAATAATGCGAACATTTTGTTAAAGATATTGTTGTACCGTCTCTACTTTGCACCGTAATAAAAATAGTAACATAAAGAAAATCAATAAAAATCGTAAAACTAATTCCTTGTTTCTGTGTAGTCATTGCACTTGCATGCGGAGTAACAAAACAGCTTAGTAACGCGTGCATATTTGTCGGGAAAGTTCGGTCAGTGAATGGAAACGTAATGAAGCAGCCAATGTTAAATGAATGATACGAGGAACTTACTTGTTTACTATTACCAAGAGTTGCCTTGCTTTTGCCTAAGGATATTTTTATTTTTCGGTATGATTTATTTTATGCCATTACTTCATTCATTGTCTGTCTGTATTCAAAGTTTCATTTGTGCTGTTATTGTAGAAAACATAGTGTATTTTGTTATGATTGTAAATGTACTATTCAAAATGCACTAATTGTTACATTTGTATTCACAAAGTACAATCATCGCTGTAGATTGCACTGTAACTGTTGTGTGTAGGTTAGGTATATCTTAGTCAGTTGTTAATATGATTGATTTATTACAGACGGCTCCGGTCTTCAGGGATTCCGAACGTCGTCGAGTGCACAGCAAGCTCCCGTTCCGATGCAGACTAATAGCAGTAGTCCAAGAATGGGTAAGTAAGAAAACATACACCGATGTATTAAATGCTATGTGCTGTATCTGTATATCTACATATATTCTTTCAGATTTTATGTTCTTCTATTTCAAGTATGCAAAATGGTTTGTGTACGATGTTATGATATTTTTTATTTGTATTTACTTGGTAGTAAGGAAATGTAAAAAGCATTTAAATAATTATATATTTGTGTCACATGAGTAACGGTTCCGGATGTAGTAAATTAACTATAATTGCGCTTTGCAGCCTATCTCTTAAGTACTAAATTAGCATAAATTGCACAGATATACAAGGTTTATTTTAAATTATGCCTAGACCTTGTGATTGTTGTACACATACAAAAACCTCTGCCCATATATCGGACGCTTATATTTCGCCAGCTTGTATTTGGTCTCAAGAGAGTGACTTTAGTATTTAGAATATAAATATAAGATAATGATTACAGCTATTAGATGAATAGCGGTAAAATCTGATCGTTTATTACAAAAACTAGTTATTAGTTCTACGAACTTGCTTTAGCCATTTGTTTTTTATTTCCACCTCTGCTTGGATAGTATTTGATAATGTTTTTATGATATGCTATACAGATTATATAGTGACCTGTGATGTTAGATGTATTTTTTAATTATGCTAGCAAATAATTTAATTCTAAAATATCAAATATAAAGGTTTGATATCAGTATCATTGCTACAATAATTATATCTACATACTACTGACTGAATGACTATAACTCTCTCCGTTCTCTTGCTTGTAAAACTCTATCCCATACGAACGATAATCCTGTTCCGAGTGAAAAGTAGCCCATGGCACCTTATCTAAAATAATTTCAAATTTTTGCTTGACATACCAACAAACACTTTCAAGTTATTAATATTATTAGTTGGAATAAACTATACTAAGCTACATTGAAATTAAACTACTTTATACGGATATTGTCGCGTTGTTAATTTTATAACACTTTTATTTTTCACTTTCGTTTCAGTTGTTTTACAGTAGCCATGTTCACGGTGTCTCCCCGTGAAGATGGCTGCTGTAAAGCAACCGAAACAAAGTGTAAACTTAAATATAAATAGTTTTAATTAATTTAAATACCTTAAATTGTAGTAAAGTTTAATAATAGTAGTAATAGAGTTTCAAAATTATAAAGTGTTTTGAAATAAACACCGCAACAAAATCCGTATAAAGTCATTTAATTTCAATGTATAATATTCGCGTAAATATAAGACAGTATTATAATAGTAAGCTAACTATAGTCGGACATGCAATTTGTAGATCAGTCTTCTTCTTCTTTTCGTGTGGTTAGTGGTCAACCTGTTGTCAAGAGTTGTTCAAGCCCGTAGGCCCCTGACATGGCTTAACGACTGCTGTCAATTTGACAACAACCGGGACCGACTTTTTACGTGCCCTCCGAAGCACGGAGACGCTCAGATGAAATACCACTAAGCGGTCACCCATCTATAGACTGACCGCACCCAACGTTGCTTAGCCTCGCTAATCGTTTACCGATCAATGAGTGCAACTGGCTATAACTAACTCACTGCGAAAAAAAGTGTTTTATTATTGTATATTTTTGTGTGATCCACGTGATCCACAAATAGCTGTTTCGAGACTGTGTTTTTGTGCTCATTGCTTGTAAAGTTCGCCACTACGTAGAACTTATCATTAGTGGCGCTATTATATGTAATACAAATAATATGAAATATTATGTATGTATATCTAGCGTATGTACATATAATAATCATTATTGAGGAATCTCCCCTTGCCCTTCGTGACATCATTCATGACGTTTCTGTCCCTGTTTTCTCTCTCACTCTCTCGCCCTCTCCCTGAATGATGGATAGTGAGAGAGGGAGATCTCTGCCTTTCTATACAACACACACGTGATTAAAATTAAGGTATGACGGTTGTGATGAAGGAATGGATGAAAATAATGACTACGTTGGTGAAACACAAGGTGAGGGTTGAATGTGTTGAACTGCGGCAGTCTGAGACTGAGCAGTTTATTGCGATACGGTGGCCACCCCAGAATACGAAGGGCAGCCCAGGTTGGAAGTCTTAGGGCGGGATTCTCCATCACGGTTAGCTCTGGTACCCGCCTGGGGTATTATTCTATTTCTTAGGCGCATTGCATTTAAATTTAGAGAGATGAGTGATGGGCAAGAGTAGAGAAGGTGCTAAATAAGTGACGATTTAAATGAGACAGGTTGAGTAAAGCAAAAGATGGGAGAAAATGAAGAAGGAAAGGAAATAGCTCTTAGCCTGTGACTGGGCCAAAAGCCGTGGTTGTATCCCGCTTTGTCCAACCTCTCACCCTAGACCTGTCCGGTATGAATAACTCTATCCGGCATAGCCCTAGCGCTCATTAAGGCGCGCAAGCCCCACCACGATGGCAACGTAGGGATACGTCGGAAAGTTATTATTATTAATGTTGTTGACTGCACGATGATTTCCGTATGCAAATATCGAGGCTTGCGCTTCATTCAGCAAACGTGTGATCCACAAATAGCTGTCGCCGGTCTTGTTGTTCTGTGTTTGTTATTTCTGCGGCTCAGCTGTATTCTCTTGCATTGACCCTGAAATGTCTAGGACAAAAGTTCACAGCTATGTCGCGTTTGAGTGACGGTTACCCCTTACCAGTAAGTGGGCCTCTACATATTCTGACATTAAAAGTGTATATTATGAACTAGATTTTGCCCGCGGCTTCGCTCGCGTAAATGTAGGTTAGGTTTGTAACAGTACTATTTTCCTGGACAAAAGGTACCCTATTTCCTATTCTGTAACTCCGACAATGTGTATGCAAAATTTCACATTGATCGGTCGAGTAGTTAAGGTGTGAAAGCGTAACAAACAAACTCACATTTACATTTATAATATTAGTAAGGATAACTACAGCAGGTATAACTACCTGTTTTAGTTATTCATAATGTGTCATGTCACGTCCTATTACTATGTTTTACCATAAGGTAAAACATAGTACTAGGACGTGACATGACACTATGTAACCATAAGTAATGAGTGACGTCATTGGTACTTTAAGTTTGCGCTTTACGCCAACGTTAGCGGGCGATTAGAATCTAGGTCTCTAATCCTGGGACAGGCTATAGTTGCATCTGCCCTGTAAACGACAGTATACTCACAAGTTGACGTGGAACATATAAACATAGTTGGCGATATATGCATGTAATACACGTCTGCTTACCCTAACATTCAGTATTACACTGGCGTGAAGCTTTGTAGTTTGTATGTAAGTACTTATCTTTCTTCATCTTGTGTTAAAACAAGTGAAAAACGGCAATTATATTTATAATAATTTATTTTCAGAATAACATTCCATAGTAGGTTAGTAACAGTTAACTTACATCTAGTGTTAGTAGTAGGTACATACATCTAATACCTGACCGGTTCAGACTGTCCGATCCAGAGAAGCCATCTACTTGACGGCGTGCAGTCGTATCCAGCGTTCCAGCATCGGAGAGTCCCACCGGTCAGTCAGCGTTTTCAGGATGATGTTGGGGCTGGCGCGTACGCGGCGCACCAAGAGGTAAATCTCTTGCGCATGATGGCAGAAAAGCTATCGACGTTTGAATGAACTGCCGTAAATCTTAGAGTTCGAAAAAATGGTTCAAGTAATATGCAAAGGTCACGTCATCAATGTTATAATCGTTTCGGGGGTATATCGACTATGCTGAGTCGAATTGCGTTGACGGCGAGTCTCTAGCTCTTACGGTTCTTGAGTTGAAAGTTGTATAGGACGGACAAAGCTGTTATATAAGAGCGTTTCGAAATCTAAAAAAACAACTACCGCACTAAAAACAATTCCTGTGTCGCGGGGGACTTTACAGACATTTAAACTATGGGCACAAAGAACACCCTGCCTCGAAACAACCATTAGTGGGTTATACAAACTATTGTCCCGTGTGGAAATCGAACCAACAACACTTAAACGAGACGACCACTTAAACCACTACGCCATCCGTGCATTACTGTGATACAATATTATAATAGGTTATTGTTTATGTACTTAAAAATAGCATTCTTTTATTTTGCTCTGCCTTGGTATCAAGGCAGAGCAAAATAAAATAATGCTATTTTCAAGTACATAAACATATTTTCTTCTGCTTCATTTTAATAAATATTTAAATGTTTTATATAAAATTGCCATAATAATATGTCTGATCTGTTAAATGTATAATGTGTCCAACTGTAAACGATACAACACTAGAAGCGTTTTTATATGAATTGAATATATCGATTATTTTAGTGTATATAATATAGAAAATAAAATAAATAAATATTTCTCATGTTTATGTTTACTCGTTGTGTAATATAAGTTTCTGTTATCTTTTCAGTCCTCGGTGATCCAAGCCAGACTATTTTGCCGATAGATGCGTTTGGTGAGAATGAAGTGGAAGAAATTGTATCTCTCGGCTTTACTAGAGAACAGGTAATTATATGATGTACTAAACCTAGAGAAACTAGGGAAGAGAGAAAGCTTATAATAGGTAGAGCAGCTGTGCGCTTGCGATATGGTTTATCGACAGTCGATATTCAAATAGTAGGATTAGACCGGTCTGGTGCACACGGAATTTTTAGAAACAAGTTATATCTTCGTAAATTGCACGAATAAGCATACCGGGATAAAAGTATTTTAGGTGTTAATCCAGTATATGATCTAATATGTGCCAAATCCTTTCAACGGTTAACATGTGATTCAATAAGATTTACTAGAAAACAGATAATTATATGACTTAGGTGCTATACCTAGAGTAACCAGGGAACAGAGACAGCATAAAATACAACAGCTATGCATTTGCGATATGGTTTACAGACTGTCCATATTCAAATTGTTTGAAAATAATGATCTGGTATGCGAAGATTTTTAGGAATAAATTTTGTCTTCGCGAATACGACGATTAAGCAAACCAAGTGAAAGTATTTTATGAGTTGAATCCAGTATCTACATGGTCTTATATAATATGTGTCAAATCCGTTCAAAGGTTTATGCGGGGGTTCCAAACATTTTAACACACTTTGACATCATAATATTAGTAGGATTAGAACTTTAAATAAACGCTAGTCCTCGTACTAATGTAGTTTAGTGTAATTGCCGACAAATTGATTCCTATTCCATGGTATAAAATTAATAACCCTTTAAAGTCATACCTAACTTGACGTGCTTTGACGTTTTCAAGTGACCATTATGGACTTCAAAGATTACATCTTGAGAATAAGAATGAACTTGAGGAGCACATTTCATGCTTTCGCTTGAACAGTTGTTGCCTCGCGCTCGCACCTACAGCAGATTTTCAATGTGTCTGGCAAGATGTCAAAACCATTAAAATTTTCATATGTTCAAAATGTAAATTCAAACAAAATGTTATTCAATATTTATCTGATTAATTATTTTTCGCCGTGTAATTATACCATTATTATTATAATTTCATTATTATTATTATTAATATTTCAATATTTTCATTATTAAATTTTAAGTATTCCTATTCCTACTAATAATTTCATTGTATTTATAATTATTTATTAATGATATGCACAATTAATTATTATATTTAAACATAACCTATGTGCTATTGATATGATGCTTTTTAGTGGCTTTTTTGTCTTCTGTCATACTGTTCTTGTTAAATCGTGGATAATGTAGTGGGCTGCTATATTGTAACATACTATTATGCAGCTTCTATATTTAAACATATTGTATATTGTAGCTGTTTATTATCCCAAATAATAATAAAATAAAAAAATAAAACTGTCCGGCTATCGAGGTAACATTTTTTTATAGGTAGGTACACAAGTAACATATGTATATAAAATTCAGGTTTTATACTATAACGAAAGTATCATTATAGTTTATTAAAGTTTAGGTGTGTCTGGCAGGTGGTTGCAACTGTACTAAGTGTCCGGCATTGGATGACGTGATTTCTAATGTTATGCCGAAGAAAATTAAAAAAAAATTAGCTTTATACTGTAACAAATTTGAGGTACTATTTTATATACTTTTACTACCTGTTACCTGCCCAAGTAACCTCAATCCAAAATCCATACTCGCTGATCGTTGTTACCAGTCCTGGGGACATGCACAGAGAAACTTTTACCTTTTATAAAATAACGAAGGTCTGGCCGTGGTGGCCGTCGTCGTCGTCTTGCTCTATAATCATTATTGTCTTACTACTATCTCGAGTTATGATGGCCTGAGACAATACCGATTACAGGATTGTCTCTCTTTCTAACCCTGTTATCTCACTCAAGCCATCAATTTTAGTTCGCTATCTGTTCTTGAAGACATACAAATGGCTAAAGCTATTTTACTAATATTAAAAAGATAAACTAAGTTGGCGTGCTAAATTGGCAGACCGCAACATGATTTAGGATGCACAATCCTAACTAATATACATAATAAATGCGAAAATGAGTTTGTTTGTTTGTTACGCTTTCACGCCTTAAACACGCCTCAACATGAAATTTTGCATACACGTTGTCAGGGGTACAGAATAGGACATAGGGTACCTTTCATCCAGAAAAAATAACTGTTGAAACCTAACCTAACCTACATTTATGCGAGCGAAGCCGCGAGTGAAAACTAGTATAATATAAATAAATTATTAGTATTTTTATTATTAGTTTGTTTTTGTTAATACGTTTGTAAATAAATATTAGATTAATAAAAGTAATTTAATAAATAATGTATATTATATTGTTTATAGTAATAAAATTATATTGTAAAAACATAAGAAATATATACATATATAGGCAAAAAACCAAAGCCGCGAAAGTAATTTATTAAAAGTATTGTAATTGGACACTGTTTTACAGCTAGATAGGCTAAAAAATAATGTTGGTATGCTAATTTCATGCAAATGAGGCCCTTTGACAACCAAACTAAGTCTTGTCTGTATGTATGTCCTCTCTTTAAAGTGATCTATTAAACTGTAATGGGTAGCCAGTATAAATATTTAGAGAATATAATATGTGTTACCTTATAAAATAATAAGTGGCTAATCGGTCACGCTTCCCTGTGGATCAGTTTGATGTAATTAATATCTCGTTCGCCTGGGAACTTAAACGGTAAAAGTTAGAACGGTCCTTAAAGAAATCAACATTGTATAAAAGTTTCATGTCAATCCATCAACTTATTAACACGCTTTTATTAGCTTAACCTGTATGTTTGTTTGTTAGTTTGTTTGTAACCGACCCCTTTGGACTTGATTTTGACCCACTTCAAACGGTCAGTTTTCATTTAACGAGATTTTAATGACGCTACTTGGTGCACATACGTTATTGATATTCCATTTCATATATCTTAGAAAGCACCCCACGCTTTTTTACATTAAAATAATTTCTTTTATTAATCACTCTAACCTTATTAATTATAAAAAAAATATTTTCTACTTTTTAGTTTGTTTTTTTTAATTAAAGCGTGTTTTTTTAGTTTTTTAAATTATTATTTATTTTTGACATAGGTATGCTGAATTTTACCTAATTTTAATAATGACGCAGCAAATATTATGGTATTTGAATAACGGTAAATGTTTGTTTGTTTTAGGCTATCGTGGAGCTGAGGCGCTTCAACGGTGACAAGACTCAGGCCACTGTGGCGCTCTTTGCTAAATCTCTTAAATTCTAATAAGTAGTTAGTCTAGGAACAACGTAGATTGTCGAACTATTTGATTGACACAAATTATTTAATATTTTTGACAGATCCCGTACCTCAGTTTCGGATTATAATGAGGGATAATTATATGTTAAATATACTATTTGCAAGAGTGCTTTATTTAATTATAAAACTAAATTGATTAAGTAGTTTTATAAAAATATATAAGACCCTTGGTAGATTGTCGAACTATTTGATTGACACAAATAAATTATTTAATATTTTTGACAGATCCCGTACCTCACTTTCGGATTATAATGAGGGATAATTATATGTTAAATATACTATTTGCAAGAGTGCTTTATTTAATTATAAAACTAAATTGATTAAGTAGTTTTATAAAAATATATAAGACCCTTGGTAGATTGTGGAACTATTTGATTGACACAAATTATTTAATATTTTTGGCAGATCCCGTACCTCAGTTTCGGATTATAATGAGGGATAATTATATGTTAAATATACTATTTGCAAGAGTGTTTTATTTAATTATAAAACGAAATTGATTAAGAAGTTTTATAAAAATATATAAAACCCTTGGATGTTGTTGATTATTATCCCGATTATGTATTTTTTCATTTGGTGAATTGCCATACTTGGACGCCGATATATCAATCGAAGCTTAAAGCTTGGCTCAAGCTAGTAGGTCCCCTTGTACGTTCATAGTGCTGGACGCTCGAAGCTTGATCAAATAGTTCATTAGTTTAAGTTAAGGTGTTTGAGCTTACATGCAGGTGGGCCCCTCGGACAATTATGTATTCATAAAGTAACCGTAAATAAGACTTAGTTATTTATAAGAATACTTAATGCTGACTCCAGCTCTATGTCTTAATGTAACATCAATATTCGAGCCACAAAACCTGTTAAAATAAAGTACGATTATTTGCTAAACTTGTTTGTCAACAAGTTGACATAAGACTTCATATTAATATCAATTGTAAGCATGCGTTTAATGAGTGTAATATGTATAATTTACTGTAATTTAAGCCACTTATATTTACATGGTATGTCTTGGTTTATTGTATCCGACTGGAAAAATTACCGAATATACCTCTGTATTATTCGGTACATATTAACTATTTTGCCAATGATGTGGTATATTTATTGTAGCAGAGACAAAAGTCCCATTATATCCATAATATATAATTGTCGTTTTCCAGTAGTTGTATTATTGCGTGAACATATTTATTCGTTTACCGCTTTCTACATAGGTGAAGTTACGTAAACCACTAGTCGCATAGCTACTAGCCACGTGCAATCAATAATAATCATAGAGCACGAGACACATATAATAATTATTATATTTGAGTCGAGGGACGAGTAGCGCTCAACGCAGTTAGTACCTTCAGTTGTACAATATAAGTGTCATATGTATGCCGTGTAGATGTCAATCAAACACTTTGACTGTATGGAGTATGACATTTCGGTGTTCTATGGTAACAATAATCTTATTCATAATTATTACCTTTCGATAAACTGCATTTTCGGTGACTTTTGTCTGTGAAACACTTTATATTGTATAAGTTATAGCTAGTACAAAAATTTACCTTTTCTTATATATTCTTAATAGTGTCTATTCTACTATGCAACCTGTGCAGGCTCCATAGTTCTATTCTAATGCGGGGTCTCCGGTTTTTTGGAATTTTATTTATCGGAAACACATTAAATACTATGAAGTAACTTTATACCTGATTTAGGTTTTATATTTTATATGTTTTCATTATTAAAATGAATAAAATTTCTACGGCATATCTTTGTTTTATTTCAGTAGATTAAAACACTTATATTAAACTGGTTTATATGATTGATATACACTTTAACTACGTCGGTCAGACGTTATTCTGACCTTTTCGGCAGGTTCGTGCGATGAGTTTCTATTGGATTAAATCGCTGTACAACAGTAAAGTGTACCACATCACCAACCATAAAGTGTAGGTAGATACTGTTCTAATATGTACTTATACAATCCAAGAAGCGAGGTCTGGTTTTAAAAATGTATTGTAGAGATCTGAGACAATAAACTCTTGGCCATTGTCTTGGTTAAAAACATGACGCTCATTTTATCTTGATATCCATTAAGACATAGTTAAGCAAAAGTGGGCACAGGCTTACAGAATATGTTAAGAAAGACTTCAAACTACTTGAATACATGCTTCAATAAAAAGTAACAGCATTGGTGTATGCTTTTGCTTTGCCAAAGAAAATATTCGCATGTAAGATAAAAATTAAGTAAACAATATTTTAAATATAAACAAACTTTAAATGCAATATGCATTTGAAGTTACTTTACTTACATAAATCTAATCTTTGATATGCTTTAAAATTATATAGGTAAATTATGGTGGTATGTTATTACAAAGTAGTATTTATCGTGCTCTCCGAGGCACGCAGCAGGCGATAATTATTGTCAATCAATACGCACACAATTTTGAAAAGTCATATTTTTTATTTTATGGCTTAGGGGGGCAAACGAGCGGACGGATCGCCTGATGGTAAGCGATTACCGCTGCCCATGGACACCCACAACCCCAAAGGAGTTACAAGTACGTTGCCAGCCCTTTAAAAAGGAATGAAGGAGGGAAAGGACAAAGGAAAGGATCGGGGTAACTAGGCCTCTGGCTCTCTCACTCACCGATACGAAACGCAACAGTACGGGTACCGTTACTTCACGCCGGTATTCTGTGAGAGGGTAGTACTACCCCGGTCGATCCGGCCCATTCATGCTGAAACCAGCGGGGATCTACTACCTTCCGAAATATACCTAACTTCCGAAATTCAGAGGTGCGCGACGTGGGTTCGTACCCGAGACCCTCTGCATTGTAGTTTATTGCTCTCCCACAGAGCTATCGCCGCTATTAACATGACATAACATGTTCATATTCCAATTATTATATTATAAATGCGAATTTTTGTTACGCTTTCACGCCCTAACTACTCGACCGATCATCATGTAATTTTGCATAGGTAGGTACCTTCACGTTATCAGGAGAATAGAAATAGACCGATTTACTATCTGCTTTTGGAATAGTCGACACTTCAGAACAATCTGTAGGTATACATAGTAGGTATAGTGAATTTGTAGCAGATAACTATCTATACACTCAAAAGAACCAAATCCGATCCGTTACTGCGCTATTGCTCAAAATAACAGAATATGTTCATTTTACTGTGGTAAGGCAATGATGTCTTTATATGAAAAATGCGCGAGATAGCTAAAAGGCGAAAGTAAACAAGGCTTAGCTACAAAACCGTGTGCCTATCTTTATCAAGTAAGTTAATAATATAAGCTAATTATTAAAAAAGTGAGAGAAACGTACCTAATACTAAGTAGGTACTGCGAGTAGGATATGCAAGAAAGTTTCGCTATGCGTGAGGTAGTTGCATCGAATACCACAGATATAGGTACGACGCGGACTATGTAACGACAACATCAACTTTACGGTATGTTTGGCCGCAGTGTCTACAGAACTTTGCTCCGCGCGTCGCATATAGTTATATCAGTGTAGATTAAATCTATGGTTAATCCCTCCAAATCCTTCGCTCGCTCGCATACTTCACTCTATCGAGAATTTAACAAACTTCGATGCATTGAAAGACATCTGAACTGAGCTCCGTGTCCCGCGGCTTAAGTTTTCGTTCGCTTCGCTCGTGAGTTCTCAGGCTAGTCACTCGAGTAGCACATTGCATTATGTATAGCATTATTTTATTAAGAAAATCTGAGGCGTAACTATAATAGCCCGCTCCTTATTATGTAAGAACGGAAAACACAGCTGAGGAAATGAGGGTGTAGTACAGTATGACTGCTCACCCCTGCGGGGATATTCGGGTCTGAATCATTTATTATATGATTAATAATAATAATGATAAGATTTATTTTCTTAATTTGGCACAAAAATACATAAACAGCGTCACAAATGCGATAGTTAGTAGGTATTTACGCTAAACACTGGTACCCAGAATAAGATTAAATTTATGTTTTGGGGGTACCAGCGTTCTCGCGCACACTATAAACATATTAGGTACCTACGTCAGTAGTACTCGTTAGACGAATTGATGATGATGATGATTAAAATTAAAACGGTCATGGTGGTGAGTTAGTTGCAAATTACTTGTAATCTGTTTAATTATTCTAGCTGAGGTGAGTTCTAGTTTCTGCCACGGAAAGTGGACAAATCACATGTAGGATCAAATGAGCCGCGCTTTGGGTACCATAAACACTTTTATATATTTAATTTTGTTTGCGAAACAACAAAACGTGTCACTGCAATGCATGAGGTATCAAGCTCCACACCCAGGTTAGAAAAGTGTTATTGGATTTACTGCCTTGAAAAATCTTAGTAGCGTACCTACTTAGTCGAGTCTGTAGTATTGTCCCTAGTAACCAATCGATAATTAGCCTAATGTGTCACAATACGATAATTAGGTATATCGCCGAAAGGGTAGGCAAAGGACTGCCTATCTTTTCGGGAATATAAAACCATTACCATTTCGATAGCATACGCGTGAGACTAAAGACTACTTATAATGTCCTCCAGACCGAATTTCGGTCACGACGGCCAATCTTAACGGAGATATAGTGCACAAGTGTGTGCGCTAACACAAGTTCACTCACTGTTCCGTTACTCTCATGATGCGATAGGATGGCCGAAACGACCGAAGAGAGAAAAAGCGCAGGACCGACGGCTTTACGTGCTTTCCGAGGCACGGGGGTATCTAACACCGCCAACTTCCTAACATTGAGATTTCTTAACAGAAAAACCCAATATATTTTTGTTGGCCGGGATACGAATCCGAGACCTTATGTGCAGCAGTCGCATTCACTCCCGCTGCGCTACGGAGGCAGTTTAAAGTATAAAGACTACCTACATATTATGTATGTATATTATTGTATATATTTTGTATCTATAGTCAGTTTCTATGACGTTATATAAATTATACTAAGGAACAATATATCTACATATATATGTAGATATGTTTTTTCTATACAGTATGTGATGAGTAAGCCACAGCAAACACACATTTAGTAATCCTGATGCAGGTCGACTTTATGTTACCTACCTGTGGCGAGGTCGTTTATGACTTTTAAGAGCCATTGAAGGCTCTATGAGAAGAGAATCGCAGTAATCTTTGCATCAAGCACTCGCAACAAAGCGACTCTATTTTTGAAAGGCTAGTAATGCGCCAAATACGCCTTTGCTAGCGTCCATAGACTGAACCAAAAATTACCAATATCAAAAATATGTTGTACCTAAATTACGCCTTTAACATAGTATATTCGTCTATAATCTATATTGTTAGATAGAGAATCATCGTCACTGTATGATATTCACAGATCAGTGCGATCGGACTTTATCCTATCTTTACCATGGACTTGTACCTATCGTTATTATTTCAAACATGGAATATACCTTAGTAGAACACTAATTACAATTAAGTTGGTATCTAATTACCTAGTTAGTATATTTACAATTAGGTTGGTATCTAATTACCTTGTTAGTGTATTTACAATTAGGTCTTTATCTAACTACCTTGTTAGTGTATTTACAATTAGGTCTTTATCTAATTACCTAGTTAGTGTATTTACAATTAGGTTGGTATCTAATTACCTTGTTAGTGTATTTACAATTAGGTCTTTATCTAATTACCTAGTTAGTGTATTTACAATTAGGTTGGTATCTAATTACCTTGTTAGTGTATTTACAATTAGGTCTTTATCTAATTACCTAGTTAGTGTATTTACAATTAGGTTGGTATCTAATTACCTAGTTAGTGTCGTACGCGCAACATAAAATTCTGTCCACAAAACAAACCACATCCGTTTCAGGGTATTTTGTGAGCGTCACCCGTAGACCTTTCCTGTATGCGTTGGGCATTGCCGGGTGGGTCACTGGTGTAGTTTCAGTTCCAGCGACCCACCCACTATACGAAGCAGCGAGTTAGCACACCGTGGTGCTTTTAGTCGGTAAACCCGAAGTGTCAGGAGAGGCCGATGTAAACCCCTCGCCTTCTCTTGTGGTGAGGGATATGCATAAGGAGCATTTCCCCACTTTAAAAAAAAGTCGCTAGTGTGATGACCAAGCTATAGAATATATAAATAAAAGCATAGATAAAGTTTTAAAATGTTATATTGTTTACGATTTACAAATGTATAACAAACGTCGTAATTAACTAATTTGAGGTCAATGATACGGCAGACATTGTTCAAATAACATGATCGTTACTGGTTGTATTTATTGCATTAAGATCTATACTGTATATAGTACCCATATCTATACGTATATGCAGAATAAAATTATGGTAGGTAAAAGTAATTCTATTTTTTCACAAGCACAATTGGTTATGGCAGTAAATGGCACAATTATTAAATCAACTTGGTTCATAAGATATTAGACGATATAATTAAAGAGGCTCATTTGAATTAGCTATACAGCAATAAATGATACTATCATAATTACCAACAAAACGGCCAATATATATTGCTACTTATTATTGCTAGCGAGATATAAGAGACTAATTATAGTCAACGCACAAAAACATTCGTTAAAGTAGTCACTTATTCAGATTTGTATTTATTTTGGTGCTATGGTAAAATGTTCTAAATATATAGTTATATGTATTTAAACACTGTCGTCAGCGTCGGGAGGCTGACTGGCTAATTTATTTGCCATCGCTGTCAGTATATCTGTTAGTCGCGCAAACCTTTGGTGTGGCGTTGTAAGAGCTCCACGCTCGCCCCATAGAAAGTTTATATGAAACTCGGTCCTGAAGAGCTCCAATAGTGTAGGATCAAGCACTGGTCCCAACGAGGACATTTCCTGCACTACCGTCCTCGCGTTACGTTTGAACATGTCTATTTGATTAGGGAAATGTCTAGCAGCATCCAAATGAGCTGCGGTCGCATTGAAATCAAATTCCAGACTGTTCATTAAACTGCTAGGAAATACATCATCTGGTTGCATTAAACCGCCGCCTTCGCCATCTACAAAATTAAAAACAAGAATCCAATTAGTATAAAATAAACATTCGCAATTTCTTCAGTTTCATCATGTCATCTTAAAGTTTTCTAGAATTGCCTTACCAAATAAATGGAAGCACAAAACTGGTGGAAGAATATATGGAGTAGTTGTATTAGGAGGTAAAGGATTAGTCCCTTCATTCATACTTTTGAAGCACGGCCTTAATTTCGCTTCAAACATGAATGCGTTATCCGTGTACACTCGCCTTAATATGTTCCATGCATTTTCTAAACATTCCACCTGGAAAAATCAATAATAAGCAGATATGTTATATTTTTAAACCTGTTCTGTATTATTTGTAATTATTATGGCAATAAAAATATTATTATTATTATTAAGTAAAAGATTTTTAAAAAAGCATAGTAAGGATAAATATAAAGAGATTAGAATATTCAGTCATTGAATTGAATTGATTGAATATATAGACTGTGGTACTTTTTATTACTCATGGTAAAACGCAATAGAAGGTGAATCTATTGGCATCTTCCAGGCACATTGTCTCACTTTGTGCTGCTATTAAGAATTACCCAACAGAAAGTCTCAAACTCGTAACCTCGTGTCGAAACCTCGACCACCGGTCGGTCGCAAACATAAGCGTCAACCTATGACACTTAACCAAAGAGGCAACCAACAGTCACACACATATTATGCCTCTAAAGATAAGATAATTTAATTACCTGAGGCATACACAATCCAAACATAATAGCAGAAAAGCCGTATAGATTGCCTAACGCGGTCTTCGTCTCAACTGCGAGAAGTATCCAGTCATTAATTGTATCCGCTCGTTGTCTGTCCGTCTGGCACGTCAATATAGTTACCGCTATTAGTAGCCGAAACGTCTCGATCCTGAAATGCATAATAGCTAAATTAGAGCATCATGTACATGTTTTCACAATAACATAAAAGTTATAGGCAAGTACTCAAACAATAGTGTGTGAATGTGATTACCTTTCAATAACATCCAAACGCAGTGACCGACCTTGAGGTAGAAATAGTAATTCTAATCCTGAAGCAGTTTTGTCGAGTCCTTCAATTTGTATGGCATCATCGAACAAGAAATACAAATCAACTTTTGTCATATGATTGGCTAGGATCCTAGGTCCTGATGTACGTAATAGCAACTTGATTGTGTGAAGAGTTTCTGACTCCAGCGGTTTCGTTAAACCAGTCGGTATTATTTGCGACTGGAAATTTTCCAGATTGATTCTCGATTCCACTACGTAATCCAAATTCTCCGACTGCAAAAGTTTCGCTTCAGTAAGCTCGTAATCAAATTGTTGCTTTATCGTGGGCGTGACGAGATTGTAATCTGAATCCATTCTTGACTTGTTGGGATCACTGTGAGCAGAGCTTTGAGTGGAATCGCCAGATCCGTTGCCTGAATCTGATCCAGACACATGGTAGAGTCGTTGCAGTTCAAGTCGTCTCTCTTCGGCTTTCGGACCCTCATACCTTGCTGGTTTTGCAGGTGGACTGGTTGGAAGATTGGCGTCCCAGGTGCTGGAACTGGAGTTGGATTCACTGCAAAATGCTTTGCCGTGCTTGTTAGTTTGGCTCTGGATTACTCCGTCAGCACTTGCGCTTTTGCCGTGAGTAATATGCTGACCCATATCGATAGGTGTAAGGGAATGAGAACGTTGTTTTTTAAAAGGTACTCGCAATTGCATTCCTGGTTTGGCTGCAAAATGGCTGTATAGACTGTAAGGGTTCCCGTAGTTTCCATCGCCGGCGGGGGACACAACTGAATTAATGTCTTCATTCTGAATGTAGTTTGTAAGGGGTGTCACTCGATTAGCCGGGTACTGTATTCTAGCACCCGATGCTGCAGAAATCGGTTTTCCGGAGCCTACGTATGATGTTATGAGATCAGCCACAGTGTCATAAGCTTCATCTTCAAATTGATATTGATGTCTTTCGTATACAGTATCAGGGTGAACCACGATCTGAAATAAAGAAAAATTACATTCATTCATACATTTCGATTTCATTTAAGACCTAATGAAGGCAACATTTAATTACATAATAACAAAAAATTGTTTCCAATTGAAAAGTTATATCGAGTGGGCGTCGTCAGACTAGAGCGTGGGTTGCGTATGCATACATACGCAACCCACGCTCTAGCCTGACGACGCCCACTCATGGGCAGTAACAGCAAAGGAGCGACAACGGTGCAAAATCTATCAAAACAAATATAAAACTGTACAGCTTAAAAAGTTTAAGTTGAATTGAATAGTTTTCTATGGATACTCGCAAGACAAACTAAGCTAAACTACAAAAGACACTGTTCCATATTTCTATGAATTTGTGACTTTTTTTCTTTAGAACTTTGAGTGTTGCTGGGTGGATTTAATAATAGCTGCTATTTAAATTCAGAAACTGAGACATACTCGTATCTTATGCTAATAAGACTGCATCTACCTACATTATAACAACGAGGTAGGTCAGTACCAACATACTTAGTTTTGAAAATGAGCTTGACCTTTATACGCAATTCGGTACAGCAAAGTACATGAACAATTAGTTTCTAAAGGGCGTTCCCGTTTACAATTTAGTATTATGATTTGGGAAATGTTATAAAATATGTTTTCAATTATTTTCCATTTCGTTTGAAATCTTAAATAAATCGTAACTTTGAGTATTCGTTGCTGCCTTTATTGACGATGCAGCATAATAGATGGCGTTCATAATGCCAATAAGTAAATTAATTAATTATTTATAGAATAGATATTGATTAAAAATCCTTCCACGATATTTTATTGAAATAAATGTATCGTAACGTTGACAGATACAGAAATTGGACAATTTATGTACCTCAATATTATGTATACGGTGCGCTTAAACGTAGGGGTGCCGATAGCACCCCTACCGGGCCGGTTCGACCGTATGCGCCTACGCTTATACAAATCACAGACAAAACAACCTACTGGATTCGAACCGTAAGTAATCGTTTATAACACGGGTGGCACAACGATGTAACCATTGATACAATCAAAACGCGATTGTATAAAGTTTATGTTTATCATTATAAAATATATCTCATACCCGTTGTATAACGAAATGTAAATGTTGTCCATTAGAGCGACAGCTTAGCACGTAGTTATCAGGTTGTGACGAAGAGTCCCGCACTAGAAATTCTCGGTCCTGTTGTAGTAAGTTTTCGGCCGCTGTCCGGCTGAGTGCACCGTGGTACCATCCGTGCGAGATGATTTGGTCTGACGGTAGCGAGAATTCCCATTCTAACAGGCCCGACGTAGTCATAGAACTTGGGTCCTAAAAGCAAGTATTTATTTAAATAAACACGTAAATAATACATGTTATCCTAACTAATCCTTACTAATATTATAAATTCGAAAGTAACTCTGTCTGTCTATCTGTCTGTCTATCAGTCTGTCTATCAGTCTGTCCATCTGTCTGTCTATCTGTCTGTCGATCTGTCTGTCTATCTGTCTGTCTATCTGTCTGTCTATCTGTCTGTCTATCTGTCTGTCTATCTGTCTGTCTATCTGTCTGTCTATCTGTCTGTCTATCTGTCTGTCTATCTGTCTGTCTATCTGTCTGTCTATCTGTCTGTCTATCTGTCTGTCTATCTGTCTGTCTATCTGTCTGTCTATCTGTCTGTCTATCTGTCTGTCTATCTGTCTGTCTATCTGTCTGTCTATCTGTCTGTCTATCTGTCTGTCTATCTGTCTGTCTATCTGTCTGTCTATCTGTCTGTCTATCTGTCTGTCTATCTGTCTGTCTATCTGTCTGTCTATCTGTCTGTCTATCTGTCTGTCTATCTGTCTGTCTATCTGTCTGTCTATCTGTCTGTCTATCTGTCTGTCTATCTGTCTGTCTATCTGTCTGTCTATCTGTCTGTCTATCTGTCTGTCTATCTGTCTGTCTATCTGTCTGTCTATCTGTCTGTCTATCTGTCTGTCTATCTGTCTGTCTATCTGTCTGTCTATCTGTCTGTCTATCTGTCTGTCTATCTGTCTGTCTATCTGTCTGTCTATCTGTCTGTCTATCTGTCTGTCTATCTGTCTGTCTATCTGTCTGTCTATCTGTCTGTCTATCTGTCTGTCTATCTGTCTGTCTATCTGTCTGTCTATCTGTCTGTCTATCTGTCTGTCTATCTGTCTGTCTATCTGTCTGTCTATCTGTCTGTCTATCTGTCTGTCTATCTGTCTGTCTATCTGTCTGTCTATCTGTCTGTCTATCTGTCTGTCTATCTGTCTGTCTATCTGTCTGTCTATCTGTCTGTCTATCTGTCTGTCTATCTGTCTGTCTATCTGTCTGTCTATCTGTCTGTCTATCTGTCTGTCTATCTGTCTGTCTATCTGTCTGTCTATCTGTCTGTCTATCTGTCTGTCTATCTGTCTGTCTATCTGTCTGTCTATCTGTCTGTCTATCTGTCTGTCTATCTGTCTGTCTATCTGTCTGTCTATCTGTCTGTCTATCTGTCTGTCTATCTGTCTGTCTATCTGTCTGTCTATCTGTCTGTCTATCTGTATATCTGTCTGTCTATCTGTCTGTCTATCTGTCTGTCTATCTGTCTGTCTATCTGTCTGTCTATCTGTCTGTCTATCTGTCTGTCTATCTGTCTGTCTATCTGTCTGTCTATCTGTCTGTCTATCTGTCTGTCTATCTGTATATCTGTCTGTCTATCTGTCTGTCTATCTGTCTGTCTATCTGTCTGTCTATCTGTCTGTCTATCTGTCTGTCTGTCTGTTACCTTTTCACGCATAACCACTCAACCGATTTAGATGAAATTTAGTACAGATATAGTTTAAAACCCGGGGAAGGACATAGGCTACTTTTTATTGATGTAGGTACCACGCGGGCGGACCCGCGCGCAAAAGCTAGTAATTATTATAAAAGCGAAAATGAGTTTGTTTGTTTATTTGTTACCTTTTCACGCCTAAACCACTGAACCGATCATCCTGAAATTTTGCATATACGTTGTCAGGTGTACAGAAACGGACATAGACTACCTTTCATCCCGGAAAAATTTCTGTTCCCGAGGAAAACAACAATAACGTTCTTATGATAATAGATGGCGCCACGTTTCTTTCGAATGATGATTGAATTATATTATTACAAGCAGAGTACAACCCGAACTGATTGTCAAATTCTAAATTAACGCGAGCGAAGCCGCGGGCAAAAGCTAGTACCTAATAAAAAACATATCTAATAAAACACATGTTTTATAAAATAAATTATTTATTTTCATACGACAGAATGTCTACAGTAAAACGCCGCTACCACAATAAATTGATATAATATTCGCAATAGCTATCTACCTAAATATGTTGCCAATAAACTTTATACAAAAGTACACATATTTACACCAAGAACTTCGCGAGAGGAAAGTACATAAAACATTAACACAATTATGTAATCATTCATGATATTATAATATGTTTCGTACATAAAACTAGGTATTCAAAAGCCTTATTTCGCAATGAAACAAATACGTGTAAACACAAATAAAATAAGATTTATGAATGAAATCACTATGAATTCCAACTATATGCACCACTTACCATGTCTTTATAGTTATATTTTGTGTCACTACATGAACTACGAACTTCAACAACACAGTTTCCGAGTAAAAATTCAGTCCCTTAGATGTCGGCGCGTGTGGAGGGGTCGGTTTAGATCAATAAAACACACCCGCCCATTTTTGACTGTATGTTGGCAATACACGGTACCACAGAATATTCACTAACTTTACTATTGTTCGCGCAAGCGCGACTTTATGCATTGTATTTTATAGTAAATAATATGGCATTATAGTTATGAGTTGCATCTTTCGCAACAAAACAATACAGACTGCGCCGAGCGAAATGTGCCAAAACAGGCGATCACAGTTAAGTTGATAAAATCAACACTTTTTGTTTAATACAAATATAAAATATACATTTACCATAAAATAACATTAGAAATTTATACTATTTTACAGCTTAAACGAAACATAAATAGTTATATTACAATTTGTCCGTCCCAAATATTTAAGTTATTGGTTGATAGTAAAGATACATATTTATCCAAAAAGTCATTTCAAATCCTCCATACAATTTTACTATGGTGGCGGCCGAAAATTCCAGGCAAAAAAATTATTGCATGGCTTCTCTGTAAACTGTATTTGATGTACTATTCGTATGAAGCAAAATAAATAACGGAATGTCCGATTTCAATAATATAAATAGTTTGAAGCAGCCTTGAATACAACATTATTTATTTATTATTGGATAAGGATTATTATAAAGGTATCAATAACATCATCTGAATTTAGACGGAACTTTTAAAATGTAAATAAGTACTTGTAGTGACATAACTGTAATAGTTAAACACATGGTATCTCGAACTTTTCTGTAGATATTGATAAGTTCTATAATATTGTAGAACATTTTTTTGTTCTATCATCAATAGTTTCCGCAGCGCATGCGATGACAGACATTTTATGACTCAGTTTTTCACACCTTGGGTTACATTATTTCAACTTTAGTAAGGATCCCTAATTTTTTGAAAATATGATGTAACCTTTGTTACTCAGTGAAGATGTAGCTTTCTAATGATGAAAGAATTTTGGTAATCAGTTCAGTAGTTTTGGAGCCTATTCAATACAAACAAATACAAAGAAACAAAAAATGTTTCTTCTTTATAATATCAGTGTAGATTAGTCATAAACGATCTGTAATCCTTCATTAAATACAGCGTCATATTAAGCAAGATAGCATTTATATAAGAAAGGTACATTTTCCAATTTTCCTATATGACGGCATAAATAAGTGTCATGTAAGTATATATTACTAGATTTTGTCCGCGACTTTGCTTGCGTAAATGTAGGTTAGGTTGAACTAGTAACAAAACTTCTTCTGGATAAAAAGTAACATACATTTATGTCCTTTTCGGTACCTACCCCTGACAACATCTATGCGAAATTTCATGATGAGCGGTCGAGTAGTTAAGGCGTGAAAGCGTAACAAACAAATAAACTTAACTTAAACATTCGCATTTATAAATTATAATATTAGTTAGGATTATTTAAAATACGTTACGATAAATGTAGGTGAGGACTCTGCTGTTTGTTCGCTGTAAGACTTAGCTAGCGGACTAAACCCGAGTGTTAAACATTTTCTATCTTCAATCACGTAATCCGTCTGTTAAGACTCGAGCCACCACGCTCCAGCTCCCGTTATTTTCTTTTTCAGCTTGAGTAGCTGTAACAGAAAGAAGATACAAATTTGCTAAATGCAATGTAAAAACTCTTGTGTAAATTCGAACTGGGACTTCATCACCCAAGTTGACAACATTGTGTTAATTTTTATATTGTTACTGGTAGATATATGTAACAGTATCTACCCAATATTGTTATCCATTTGAATTTTGACTGCCTCGCGAGGCAGGCTCGGTGGCGCAGTTAGTGTATGCAACTGCTGTGCATAAAGACTCAGTTTTAGATTCCCGAGGGGTAAAATATAATTGTTAAATAATGCCCAAAAATTTTCAAAAGTAAGTCTCGACCTGTATAGCTTGGGATGTAAAGCCAAACTTGCCAAAATATGATAGTAATAACATCAAATTCTAATTCTTGGTATCCTATCCGAGAGTCGCATCGTATTATATCTGAATGTATTATATTAATTATCCACTTATTTTGTCGACAATTAAAAGTAAACTAAGAAAATGAAACCTATTTTAGTAACAGAGATACCTACATATACCTATGGGGGTTAGAATAAAACGAATTTCTGTTTAAACATGAAGCAACCTGACTGAGACAGTACTAAGCTAGAAATTCCATTGCAATAAACTTTTGGTGTCATGTTTCTGGAGTGAGTGGAATTTCTAAGACATCGTTACTTTAGCTGGAAGCGCCATAACCATTTATTGCAACATCAGGTACATATGACATCTATTAAGCAGCAAGTCTCCATAGGTTTTGGTAATCGCTTACCGTCAGGCAGGTCCAGCGTACGTCAGCCAAGTCAAGCGTAGATTTTTATTTTAAAGAAAAGCATCTCACGCTCTTGGAATAATTCCTGTGTCAGTGTGTTGTCAGACAAAGGTAGGTAAGTTAAAATTAGGTCTCAAAGTAACACTTATGGACGTCAAAGGTTAATTGCTAGTGAGATTTATTTTACTAAAATAACATTTACATTAGTTTTTGCTAGTTTCAGGCAATTGGTGAAGCCTATGAGAAGATACCTACCTGCAACCAACACATGTCCACTAGTTGAATCGCTAGTAAGTTGTAACACCTAGTATTTCTAGTTAGTTAATTGTACGAGGTGTTGCAGCCATTACTTATCATATATTATTGGCGTTATATAATAAATAATATTCATGAAAGCAGTCAGGTTTGTAGTAGTATTTTACAACGACGGACAGGTATGTCATGAGGACAGTAGCAAAATGAAAACTAATACGCCTGAAAACCATAAACTAACTGTATACTACGTGCGAAAAGATTTTGTTGTTGAAACCGTAGTAAACATTTAACTACTTTTACAATCAAAACAACAGTTATCCATACTACATACCACTACTGGCTGCTTCTTAGTATGAGATGGGTTAGACCGGCCCTACTCCACCACGCTGGCCCAATGCGGGTTGGTAGACTGAACTATCAGGATTCCTCAGGATGTATTCCTCCACCATATAACTTATAAGCTATAGAGAATTAACTAATGAATGCGCTAATAATTTCTATAATATGCGTGTCTTGATATCGAACGCGACACTTCTGGGTGGACCTTACTTTTGTACCGTTACTCTTGCTTAATTACCACATCGAAAAGGGTAGGTATTAGATAATTACATAACCACAATAATGAGTGACGACTATCAGTCGGTTAAAACTATCATCACATTTTTACTTTAGGGCAAGGAAAATAAGCATACGGCGGCATGTATAGTGCTGTTGAATATTACAACAACTTGTACATAGGAAACATGAATGGTTAAATAACTACGTTTAATTTTATCACCGTACTGATAAAGAATTAATAATATATCAATGTATTTTTAAATCAATAATATAGCCGAACGTTTACACGTTATTATAGTTATAAATGCTGCATGATAATTCAATCCGATAGAATAAAACAAAATTGTAGTTGTAGAGTATTTATTCACCAACAGTTATATATGACGGCGCACCAAGACAATCAATTGATTTGACGGCACACCGAGACAGTCAATTGATTATTTTTGAACGACCGGCAGTTCTTTAGCAGGCAACATAACACCGAGCGCTGGGATCACAGAACACATAGCTGGGATTGTATTACTTTACTCTTTGGCTGGGATGGCGCCCACGTTTTCTGGTGGAATGTTATAAATTGTATATACTGTAAAATCTACAAAGTGAACATAAATTATTGGTGAACAAATAATTATTAAACGAGTGCAGATTGTGATTGAAAAGAGTTTTATTGAAACCTAGTCTCCTTGCCCGACTACCCATGTATTATGATGAGTTATGAACTTATGACTGATAAATCGAAAGATAATAATTTAATGTGCCGTCTATTGGTGCGTCTTTATATACAAAAAATCATTTACACATAATACAATTTATAGGTTCAGAAACTAATTGCATAACTAATAATAACTGAATACAGCATGCATTTCAATGTTTATTAAAAACCATAACATATTTATATAGTAATCAGTCACAATTATAATTTATAATTATAGGTAGAAATAGCATAATATTTAAATAATCACAAAATTGAAGGCAATGTAATACCAATATAATTCATTAAATTATAACAACACATAAATCAATTAATACAGAATAAATTATCGTTTGAGATAGATATATACAGGTTGTGTCGTAAATAGTGGTCCAGAGTAAAGGAGTCGATACACTGTATTCTTATGTATCACATACCGAAATTTTAACCATTTTTTTTATGCCCCTAAAGTCATATGATTTGCTGAAGATGAGTATTGAAATTGGAAACAGATTAATTTCTTTAAGTACCTTCGACTTTAAAACATAAAAAAGGGTTTGGATATGATGGTACACATATTCAAGAGTAATAATAAAAAAACAGAATTAAAAAATATTGATATTTGTTGAAATGACAGCCAAATTCGTGAAGCAAGGTGCAGAAATTTTAAAAAAGATCTTTTATTTTTTGTTAGGAGACCCTTAACTGAAAATGCTTAAAATTTTGGTATGCGATACATAAGAATACAGTGTATCGACTCCTTTACTCTGGACCACTATTTACGACACACCCTGTATATAGTTTGACTAGGTATATAGTTTCTAGTGCATACCGGCACGCAGACCACATGAGTAGATAGACGGAACAAAGACTTAAGCTTCTTAAGAACGTGCAAAATTGTTACCTATTTTGGTAGGGTTGTCACAATAGATGAAGACAAATTGAACAAAACATTTGTTAAATAGTTTTAGTAACCTCCGAGTCTTCTTCGAAGAGGTTAATGAAAACACTTTGTGGTTCAGTGTGTCTGCCTGTTAGTGACAGGCATAGCTCCGGAACCACTAAACCGATTGACTTATGACTTGGTGTGCATACATCTTGGGGTCATCTCTCAGTCGAGTTTGAATATGGGCCCTGGGGGTCAAAAGACCCCCGAGATATAGGGGTCACATATTTTACATGGCAAAATATTGACTTGTAACTTTGTATGCAGACACCTTAGGGTCATACCTCGGTTGAGTTTGAATATGAGCCCTGTTAGTCAAAAGACCCCGGAGATATAGGGGTCACAAGGTCACATGTATTTTAAATGGCTTCATTTATATGCAGAGTGGTGGTGTGCTGATTTGAGTTGGTTGCTGCTGTTTGCTGTCGAGTTTTGTCTTGTGCTGCGTTTTGCAACACAACATGCCCAGCAGTGGCCATGATGCCCAGCAATAGACATGATACCCAACAATGGTCATGATGCCCAACAGTGGACATGATGCCCAACAGTGGACATGCGGCCCAACAGTGGGCATCATGCCCAGCAGTAGGTACGATTGACTTGAAACTTGGTGTGCAGACACCTTGGGGTCATACCTCGGTCGACTTTGAATATGGGTCCTGTGGGTCAAAAGACCCCCGAGATATAGGAGTCACAAGGGTGATTTTGTGACCCCTATATCTCGGGGATCTTTCCCAGGGGCACAGGATTCAACCTCTTCGGCTTCATGTGAATGTAGACGAAGAGGTTCAATCCTGGGTTTTTACACCCATCTTGTTATTCAGTATGATAGAATACTTTACAAATTACTTACTCAATAATTTTCTTTATAAATTTTTGTTTTTTAATAATTTATGGTGTGTTAAATTCTAAATTTAACATAAAGTTTTTTCAAGAGTTCCCTCGTAAGGAGACAATGCTGGCTGCAGCAGCAGTTCATGATAAAAATCGTGTTAAACTATGAAAATTAAACTAACATACAACATCTCATGACCGTGCTACTACCCGTTGAACAGTTCCCTAGTGAGGAGACAATCCTAGCTGCAGCATCAGGTTATATCCATCATATTATTGCAATGTCACTGAAGTTACGGTATACAAAATTTCAGCTCAATCAGACATAGGGCAGTGGTTCAAATCTTACTTGCAATATTTGAACTTAACACACATACCTACTACATACCAATCCACCCACATACCTACAAATGTTTAGTAAAAGCTTGTAATAACAATAAAAAGGTAAAAACACACCGTGTTGTACCCTGTTCTTATTAAAAAAAGGATCATGCAATAAAATAAAGGTACTTACTTGAAAAAGTAATAATCCAAATTTAGTTACCTATTGTACTCCTTGGGATAATTAAAGTATGATATATTTTTATATTCCTAGCATTATTCATACACACAGTACAGTAAACAACCACTATTAATAATAAAATACCAGGCTTTTACATTAAAATAATCAAACTTGCAACTAACAAAACGTGCGTCGCACTTACCCTGAGATTGTCCACTGTCTGTGCCAGCGTAAACCGGTTTTTTCTAGTCTCGCCGCGTACGCGACAAGCGGCCAGTGGTCACGCATACATGTACATGCTCCGCGTGCCTGTAGTAATGCAACCGATTCACGCGGCTGTATGAAACTTATTTATACTCTGTTCCGTTTATCTACTCATGTGACGCAGACTGCAAGACAACGTTACCTCAATAAGCTCAATAACCTACGTTCACACGGCAGGGAATAAGCCCCGTCTTCCCGTTGCCGTACGGACTACGGAGAAAATATTTACTAGAATAATTTTAGTCTTTATAGCAATTCGAGTCTCTCGAGTCTGGGTGTTAGTTGTGCCCGTTGTTTAAGTGTTTGTAAAAACCGCTGTAACGCAGGAATTATACCTGTGTGGAAGTTGGCTATACTACTTATAAAAAATACTAGCATTATTATATGATCTTGGGCGCTGCGCTGAGAAGAGGACGAATTTATGAGATGCACTATCCCAAAAATATTTTCTTTACCCTTTACTTATTGATTACGCTAGCAGCGCCCATTCGCGAAAATAAATAATTTACCCGATCGCACTTCAAAAATGTGATACCTTTTTAAATTGGCTATTAAATGACACAAACACAAGTTTGTTGATGGGCTGAAAGTGCTCATGTTTAAAATATTTAAAATGTTTATAATGTCTTGTGTTTTTGTTTTTTGTTGTTTTTTCTTACTTATGTTTTTGTTTACTTGATTATTCATAGTGTGGCCTTCTTTTGTTTTGCATTGATGTTTTAATATTTTAATGTTTGGTATATTGTTTGTTTTTTTTTTTTTGTTAATATTTTAACTTTTTAACGCTATAATATGGTGCATGGTGTGACACCTTAAAATGTTGTGCATTTATTCTTATTACTGTGTAAATTTTTAATGTATAAGCACTAATGTAACAACTGTTGGTTGTCCAAATAAATAAATAAACACTAAATGACAAATCAAGTATAACTATCACTGATAACCGCAAATTGGTTTAAAGCATTTAGCGTGTACCAACGATTAGTAAAACAATACGTAAGCAAATGAAAAGCGAAATTTTTAAATAAGGGCTCAGATTTCGTATAGGTATCGCCTGGAGCTTCAAAAAACATACAATCCTCGGCTTTTAGTCAGGGTGAACGAAATAAAAAGAAAGTGGTATAATAATAATAATAAACCTCACTGGGACAGTCATTATCTCCTCATGAGACTAACGCGATACCGGAGGGCATAGTATACTAGCTTTTAAACTACCACTTTCGCCTCGTGATATAAATAAATAATGTATCACCAGGTTAAATAAAAGCGCACAAACCACAGGGCAGCTTGTGGCGAGCTGAATGTGAGTGGCGACACTGCGGTCCTGAATGCACTGCGGTCGATGAGGGCCTGGTCCCCAGCTTGTCGTTACTGGTTGGCTGGGGTGGAACTTCAAGAGCGCCCGTAGGACTCTCAACTCTGGCTTGCCTTGATTGGCTGGTCGGAGAGGAGCCGCTAGAGCTACATGCTTGGGGGTGGAAATGTCATTTTCAAGGGCATAACTACGGGGAAACCCGCTCCGGGTCTCCGTTTTCACGAGACCCGTGATGGTGAAACCGACGCCGCACAGCTCGACACCCCTAGCCGCTTGCACCGGTGTTGCCCTCTGCTGCTGGCTTGTATGCCTATCGTGGCTATTCAGGGGGCCCATCTAGTGAGTTGGCGAGTCACCGTCTGTCCATTCGATTGATGCTATTAGAGTATTCAGGGCAGACGCCGTTTTATCATCCATAGTTACCAATATACCAGTCCATTAAACACCCATACCCATAGCCCATATATTAGAATCCATACGTAGCAATAGTCCTACGCCTGCTGCGGCTGGCGCCGCTGTAGGTGTTCCATCCCACCTTTGATTAAAACTCTCGAAGGGCCTCTTCACGTTGGACCCATGTCTCCGTGTAAGCCTCCCAAAGGGCCAGGTATTTTCCTAACGTATTATAAATATACCCGTGAAAAAGAAACAAATAATAATAATATTCTATCACATACACACAACACCATCTAGCCCAGCAGAGCTTGTACTATGGGTACTAGATAATAGACAAACATAAATATACCTATATACTTTTTTTTGTAAATACATACATATTATGCATAGAAATTAACTAATTATTAATTGTTTTTTAACAAAACATTCCATTTCTTACATACAATTGTATGTAATATTAATTTTGTACTATTGTTTATTCCGTGATCATTGGCTGTGCAAAATATTAAGAAATTGTCTGATATTTATTACGCCTGTAGAATGTACACCGATAGATATAAAGCTATTGTTGTGTTATTTATGCTGATGTTATGCTTTTTATAATTATAAATAATGGCTAATGGTGTAGTTAGGAACCTGCTAGTTTATTACCAAAATGTACGTGGACTTCGGACTAAAACTGACACATTTTATAGACAGCTTTGCCTTATATCGTACGTTGTGATTATTTTGACTGAGACTTGGTTGGTGAGTGGTGTCTCAGACTCAGAGTTATTTAGTAATGAATATATTGTGTGGCGTCGTGATCGCGATTATTGTCGTACTGGCCAATCTCGTGGCGGTGGCGTATTAATAGCCATAAAGAAATGCATATCTGCTATTCCGCAACCGATATTTCATTCGACCGCCGAAGATTTGTGGGTGGCAGTGAATTTGCGATATCCTAACACTAGAAGCTATTTAAATTAAATATATGTGTTATTTATTTGTGCAGTGAAAGTCGTGGTTATTCCTTCTCAGAACAATTAACAAATTTTCTTAGTAAATTGAATAACTCAGTTTTAAATAATCCGGATGATAAGTTTCTGATTGTAGGCGATTTTAATTTGAGTGGAATTTCATGGCAGTTATCAAATAATTTACTGTTACCTACGGATCTTAGTAGTGGTGACGAGCATATGTTATTAGACGAGTTAGGTATCCTAGGTCTCTATCAGTATAACGGAATATTTAACTTCTACGGGAGAATTTTAGACTTGGTTTTGTGTAACGATGTAGTGACTGTTAGTGAATGTTCGTCGCCCTTGGTACCTGTAGATAAATATCACCCCGTTCTATTGATTGAAGTGAGTTTTGCGAAGTACACTCACTTAATTCCAGCGCCGCATACCCGCTATCTTTACAATAAAGCGGACTTTGATGTAATTAATAATGAATTATCGGAAATAAACTGGAAAGACTTGTTTACGGATCGTTCGCTGGAGGACTGTATTAAACTTTTTTATAAAATCATAACAGCTACACAAAATAAATACGTTCCATCAAAAAATGTGTATTATGACTCCTTTCCAGTCTGGTACACTAAATCATTAAAGCGTTTAATTAAAGAAAAGTACAAGTATCTATGTAAGTTCAGGTTGTATGGTAAGGCTTGCTGACGAACGGACGTACAAACTCTTACGTGATAGGGTGAAAAAGCTTGAAGAGGAATGCTATTCTAATTATCTTGCATTTACTGAAGCGTCTATTGAGAATAACCCCAAATACTTTTGGAGTTTTGTTAAACAACGAACCAAGTCCAAGTCAACTCCTAGCTACTTTATATATGGAGATGTAACAGTTTCTTCCGCTGATGCAATTTGTAATGCGTTTTCCTCTCATTTTTATTCAAGCTTTCTTGGTCCCACTAATAATGTATCACAGAGCTTCAGTTCTTTATCAAACTCAAATGCCTTGTCTTATATAAATTCAATTGTAATTGATATTGAAACTGTCACAAAATTATTAATTAATACCGACCCATTTAAGTCCGCTGGTCCTGATCACCTGTCACCGAAATTTATTATAAAAACCGCTAGAACTATTGCTATTCCTGTTTGCCTACTGTTTGAGAAATCACTCACTACTTCTACTTTCCCTCAAATCTGGAAGTCTGCGTACATAACGCCTGTGCATAAAAAAGGTTCGAAAAATGAGATAGAAAATTTTGTTTAATGGTTCTTATGTGTTTGTCGCGCACATACTTAATGCAAATTTAAGACTTATATGGTTTTCTCATGGATGCCATTGTCAGAACTGGACCAAATTAAAATTGGGCCACACGCGAAGCACCAGCATTCAAATAAAAAAAAATCATTACCATCGGTTCACCCAGTCCAAAGTAACGAGGTAAAAAACATAAAAAAAATAATAATAATAATACAGTCGAATTGAGAACCTCCTCCTTTTTTAAAGTCGGTTAAAAAGAAAACCGATTTCGAAAAAGAATATTCGAAAACTTAAAATGCACTAAAAAGTTCATAAATAATTGCATATTCTTGTGAATAATTAAATTATTGTTATTATTGGAGTCGGTGTCAGCCAAGGTAGGTTTGTAACTAATTAAACATGAGATGTCTTTTATAATCATAACATAACATTGGCATGCACAATTACACACATAGACGCAGCACGCGGCGCGGGCGGCTGACACCGACTCCAAAAATAACAATAATTTAATTATTCACAAGAATAATCAATTATTTATGAACTTTTTAGTGCATTTTAAGTTTTAGAATATTCTTTTTCAAAGTCGGTTTTCTTTTTTGTTATAATTTTATTTATTACTATGTAACGATCTAAGACATTCGAAGCTGGTGGCCTGCAATGCTTACTACGAAAGCAGCACTGTGAAACCAGCCTTACCAGGAAATCCGTTGTCATGTTGTTCGAATGATGTTTGCAAACAAGTAACGTTAACTGAATATGATATACGGGTCTGTGGGTACACAATGTGATGTTGAAAGAATATTTTTCAAACAATACTTTCTAAACGATAACGTGAAATTAGTTTGTCTGCGACGTACGGCAGTATGTTCCGTGTGCGGTGCTCGGCGTTTCTCCTTGTTATACTGCTGTCTACAAATGTCACTAGCTATGAGAAAAGTAAGTTAATTTGTATTAATCTTATATCCAAAATGAAATTATAAACATCACGACCGCATGTTGAATAAACATACATGACCTTTGAGTTGATGGCTACTTAACATTAACCAATTGAAAATACAATGTATCTCAGATTTTAGATCTAGATCTTCATTACTAGATATCGTGACAAATATAAAATAATTTATGCGAAATATACCTAAATTAAATTAATAATAAATTATTTTATTATTGTTACAAATTATTACAACCAAAAAAATGTTCTTAATCTTTCTTGTTTAAATAAATCTTATTCAAGTACTTGTATAATTCGAAATCTTAGTAATAAATTAAGGTCATTTTTTATATTACAGTCTTTTAATTTTATCTTTAAATTATAAGGCAATTTGTGCTCGGCTGTATTAAACTTGGAATCATATTTAAAGCGTATATCATTATAGTTAACTAACCCATGCAATTTTTAGCTTTACGGAAGATCGTGCGAAACCATTCTAAAATGGTACGAACACCATTCAGTGAAGATAATAAAGCATTATTATGGGGAAATTCATCATCGTCACGTCCTTTTCACTTCGATGAAGAGTTAATATTGACGGGTGTTTCACAGAGGAAACCAAAGTTCTACAATATGGTCAGACCCAGAATTGCTACGACAATGTTACCAATCCAATTAGCCAGAGGACCACCCGGAGATGCTAAAATGAAATTAATGAAAGCAGATCCATTAGCCGATAGATACACAAGAAATACCTTCACGGCAGCTGTTCATACACAGAAGAATAATGTAACTGTTAAGAATTACTATCAAATGCCTACATCATCCATATTTTTTCCGTCTATCGATGAGCGTGACGAAAGTTTTGACCAGAAATATAATGATAATAATACGATAAATACACTCATTATACCGGATAATCATAAGGACAATGGAACTATGCAAATCACCGGTACATTCACTCCCCAATCTCAAATGAAATCACACGGTCTTGGTATACAAGAATATAACAAAGTTTTCGAAAATCATAGTAAAACTGACATCATCGATACTGATAATAATGGTGAATATTTAGTAGAAGGATTATCTATAGAGAGTAATAATGAGCTTAACTTGAATTCCAACACAGACTCATTCGCTTGTGTTGTGATTAAACCAACTAAAGCCGATATCGACGCTCAAGAACAGTTTTGTCAGTTCAACATAGAGGTATTTAAAATAAATGTTATTTAATTTCAAAGTAACGTTTGGCATTCAGCTGTAACTTAAGAAGCTCTCTTTGCAAACGCTGAACTCAAGGTGCAAATAACATCTAGACTGGGACCAAACTAAGCAACAAGTATTTGTCTCGTAGTCGTATTATAACATTTAATCAATTAGCAGCGACAAGTGGTTTATAAATCACTGCATACTTACATATCTATCAGTAACTATATTTTAATTATCTTAGGTTTCTTATTGTGTATAACTGTTCAAAATATAGTTCCGCTTTATTATAATAAACATGAAATGTAAACTGGAATGCAATTTATGTTTACATTTGACATATAATTATGTTAATTTTGGAGTATACCATTTCGTGATATTTATGACACGAACTACATCAAAACTCTATTTCGAACAATTGTTATAAAGCGGCAGTTCTAAGTAAGTACATTGTTTTAGCCTTCGTGGATGATAAATAAGCAATATTGGAACAAAATATTCGATGGTCGATATGACTCACTGATGCGAAATTCCAAATGGCCACCATTAAAGGTAAATATTGCTGCAGTAGCAAATATAAAGATATTTTCTCTAACGTTTTATCAGGCAAAGTTGGATTCAAATATTTTAATTTGAAATAGTGCAATGCTGTTCGTCGAATCTTAAAATATTTATAAGTACTAAGTGGCATGTAAGCGTCATATTTCTTAAGCATTACCTAAGTAAGAGAAGCCATTTAATAAATTACCTATAAAAGCCCAATGCATAAATATTCGTTAATTGTCTTTTATGCAACAAAGGCCAAGGAAGATAGCCTGGCAGAGGTCGTCGCCCGAAGGTCGGTCTTACGTGCACTGCTGGGTTGGTCGCTCAAGTAGTAGCCATGCCAATCTACCAATACCAACATTAAAGCAAAATCACATGCCTTTGCTTGAATGTTGCCACGACATCGTGGCATTATAGCTTGTAGCTCTGGATCTGTCCAGGAGTGGCTCGTCGGCTTTACCAAGATGGCCATCCGTAAAGCATTTCCCTACGCTAATCGCATGACTGACGAGTGGCCGACCCGAAAAGAATAACTGGATAGGATGAAAACCAGTGTTCTAGCTTCTACCGTTCTTACTTATCGGACGAAGCGTAATTACAGTGTTATAGTAATTGTATTGTAATTGACACTTTCAGTAAGTTTCGCTAGTTACCTATGCCTATGTAAGAATGACAGGGCCTTGGGCGATCCAGATTATAAACGCCGTCACAAAAACAAAACTGGTTACAATGGGCTCTTCTACTTTTAAGCCGCTTATATCTAATATGTAATTTGTATTTACTCTATAATATACAGACCTTAACGAGATCATGCGGCAGTCCAAAGACATGCATGCCTAGAGGTACTTACTCGAATTACTTCGATTTATGATCTGCTATTTCTTGCAGGTTTTTTGTCATTCTACATTCCAGCGGTGCTCTTCTTCAGAACTGACTCTTGACACTATTTTCGAGTCTCCCTGTATAGCTAAATACATATAATATGTAATGTTGTATGTTATAGGTAATTTTACTGCCTCGTGTCCATGTTGACACAATATGGAAAAAAACGTTTGAGCAATATCATAAAGATTCAGTGAGTAAAATCTTATCAAACGTCGTCAAGAAACTACAGTTTTACGAAAATCTTACCTTTAGTTGGAACGAAGTTTCTCATTTAAGTAAGTGGTGGCAAGGAACTACAAATAAAAACCGATTGGTAAGAACTCTAACGTTTTAAATACTTAGATATTATATATAATGTGACCTTCTCGTTGGTGCAGTTCCAGTTTATGCGACTGCTGTGCATGAAGTTTCGGGTTCGATTCCCGCAAAAAAATTTCTACTTTATTTTTCTTAGAACAAAGGCGATCTACCGTAGACAGAGATGTACTTATATTTTAATTAACAGAAAACAACATTTGCAATTGTATTTGAACCAAACAAAGTATTATAGTCTTTTTTGTGAATATTTTATCGATAGAAGTGTCATAATAACTTGCTCTCTAAGCCCAACGTGTATAATATCCAAAGCAAACAACTACGTTTATTTGTGACGAAGTGGATGTATTTGCGGATAAGCTATCCACATTAAAAAAACTTATTTGGATTGTGTTTAGGTTGTTAAGATTGGGCAGACAAAATCTCTAAATTTATTATGTTACCAAATAGTCATGTTAAAATTCTTAAATTTTTATGTGTAGGTAACTTAGTTAGTAGAAATAATGTAACAACTATTGGATATTCAAATAAATAAATAACATGGAACTGAAAATATAACTGGAAAATTTTTGTTGTCAGTCATCTTTGCGTATCGAGGACGTATGGGCGCTTGAGTCTATGTTATATCCTATATTTTAAGTATTAGGCGTATCCTATAAATATATCTATCTATGTTAACACCATTTAAAGGTAGACGTTACAATCTATAAAAATATAATTTCTGTAATTTAGGCATTTCGAAAATTGCTTAAAGGAGGTCGACTTGAAATAACCACAGGAGGCTGGGTCGAAACAGACGAGGCTACGACGCATTTGTTTGGACTTATACATCAGTTAATAGAAGGTACTCCATCGCTATTACATTTTATAATAGTTTTAAAAGCAAGATCAACGGTACAATGCCTTCTAATGTTTGCAGGACATCAATGGCTGAAATCACATTTAAATTATTATCCTAAAGTCGCTTGGGTTACGAACAGCGTGAGTCATAGCCCTACAATGACCTATCTCCTATCAGCTTTAAATATAAACCAACTGGTATTCACTAATCTACATTATTCGTGGGAGCAATATCTAGCAGAATTTCAATACAGCGACTTTGTATGGATACAAAACTGGGAAGAAGATAATACATTTCCATCAAAACTGAATGAAGACTTGAGTAAGATAGGAAATGATCGGCATCCGAGACACGCAGTACTGGCTCATTATCTCCAATTTAACTCGGCTGAGTTTAGCGCTTGTGGCCCTAACGGTTCACTGTGTAAAACAGAATATAATTTTGCAAATTCTAACAAAAACTTTGACATTACCTCTTTTAATATTAAAGATAGGGCTGAAAAACTACTCGAGCAATATTCTAAAACTGGTACGATATCCCTTCATAATACTATTATTGCCCCGATAGGGGGTCCGTATCATTACGAAAGTCAGACCGAATTTGACTATCAATATAACAACTACTTAAAAATAGCAGATTATATAAATGTTAATACGAATATATACAAAGCCACCGTTGAATTCGGTACTGCTCAAGATTATTTCTCTAGTATAATCAACAGACATAAAAATTATCCTACTTTAAAAGGAGACTTTCTCACCTTCGCTGACATAAGTTCAGGAACGCCCGCATATTGGACTGGGTTTTACACATCGAGGCCTTTCATCAAAATTTTGCTAAGACGTCTGCAGTCCACACTTCGTACAACCGAAATTTTATTTTCATTTGCTTTGAATCATAATGTTTTTCGGAGATTCAATCTTTCTGAGACTTATGAATTATTAATAAAATCAAGAGAAACTGTAGCTCGTCTCCTTGACCGAAACGTCATAAGCGGTACATTGACTGCGAACTCTTTAAGGTATGTGTATGATCAAATATTAATTACGGTCAAAGACTGCTGGTACATTCAAGAATTATCTGCAAGTTTTTTGACATTAAAACCAGAAATCAAAATACCTTACCTCCAGAAATATGTCTATAGGGAAGGGCAATTCGTTTCTAGGTTCAGATCAGTTTCTCCGGGTGATCAAATTTATCTCTTTAACTCTCTAAGTCATGAAAGAACTGAGATTGTAGAAATTATAACAAGATATTCAAATATTAGAATCTTAGATCACAATAAAAATGATGTAAAGATCCAGATAAATCCTATTTGGAAATATGGTCTTAAAGATTACATTAAACTGTCTCGAAAATTCTTCAAAATTTATTTTGCGGTTACGTTGCCACCTCTGGCTTTGGTATTATTTGAAATAAAAGAGACTTATGATGCTTCACAAAATGCAGCTACGCTATATTGTTTATCTTGTAAGATCGATGAGGCAAGAAACGAGAAAGTAGCATTTCCTTTCCGGATTCATCCGATTGAACCAGGGGACATACAGCTTGAGAGTTACAAATATCGACTCATATTTGACGAATTCACCGGCTTCCTGAAAACCGTCGTTGAAAAAACAACAAATATCGGGAAAACTGTATTTATTGACTACGGTGCTTTTAGAGATTCGTGTAACAATTCAGGAATGTTTTTATTCAATACTAATGTCAATGAACCACTTCATGATATATTAAGAAATTATAGAATGGGTAATAAATCAAAAATCATGATGATTGTGTCTGGACAGGTGACCACCGAATTGATAACTATTTATGGCCGGTTATTACAACACACTACAAAAATATTTAATCTCGTGAACAGCCCCTTGTCGGGTGCTATTTATATTGAAAGTAAAGTTGACTATGAAATATCCCCAAAGAATAGAGAATTAGAAATGTTTCTATCTATACAGACAGATATAACGAATGGCAATCCTCCATTGATATTTACAGATAATAACAGCTATCAATATACACCAAGAATCATGAACCTTAGCAGAAGAGTTGAATCCAACATGAATCCTATAACTAGTATGGCTTTTATACAAGACAAGCGGAGTCGGCTAACATTCATAACAGATCATGCCTTGGGCGTAACTGCTTTACAAGAAGGACAGTTAGTTATAATGTTAAATAGACGCGTGCTTTTTGACGATGGTCGAGGCACTAACGAAGGTCTTGCAGACGTCAGCGCGACTTACCATCGACATTACATACTATTAGAAAATTTGGACAATTCAAACAAGTTGAGGAAATTATCATCGCAAGCTGAAGTAAAATTACCTAGTATAAATGCATTATATTTGGCCAATACGTTAAGTTACCTCTTAGATGTATTTATTATAACAAAAAATCACTCTGATCTCTACCATTACAGGCATTTGTCTTTAATAAGAACAGCGTTCCCATGTGACGTATCCATTGTAAATTATAGAATAATGTTGAATAGAAACAATTTACAATTGTATACTCCAATCGGTACGCTTATGATTCTACATAGGCAAAATTTTTCATGTAAAATTAGTTCTTTTAGTCTTCTATGCCGCAGTGATAGTAATTTTGCTTTAGATACGATATTACGTAATGTTAAAGCAATTTATCAAACTAATCTTGCAGGCACTGATGCTGGTGAGCCTCAAAATAGTTTCAATCTAGTTAATTTCCCACCTATGGGAATAATTACGTTACGGATAGAGTTTTGATTCAAACATTTTATATGCAGGCACATGGTGAGTAGATAGCGAAGACGTCGCTGAGGTAAAGCAGGAATAAGCAGCTGTTACCCCCATTTCCTCTGCATCATAGAAATAAGTACCTGTTACACATTTATAAGTCTGTAGATTTTAAATACTTACAATCCTCGGTGGCATAGCAATTGTAAATGCGACTGCTGTGCACGAGGTCTCGAGCTTAAGTTTCAGGTCTTGCAATATGGTATTTGATATTTCTGTCAAGTAATTCTTAGTAGCAACTCGGAGCCAGACTGTGTTTGGTAGGTATACGGCAAATGGCTCGCCACCTTACATAGTTACTTAATCCATATTTGGCGACACATGATTGTATACACTTCTGCCTAATCCTTCGGGGATATAGGTGTGACTATGTAAAAGACTATGTAAAAGACTGTGTAGGTTTGAAAACATTATTTTGTAAAATCGTTAATCTGATGCTTGCTCTCGTTAGTCCATAGGGCGACGCGCTTGATTATTAATTTGTACTATTATGTTACGTGCTGGGTTCGAGGGATAAGAATGTAAACAATATTACCGGCTAAAACACGTTTTATTCTAGCACACAATTAAATTTAAAACACAACAAACACTATACTACACTTTTTCACTGTAACTGCTTCTAACTCCGTAGTATTTTCGCTTCCGTTCGCTTCGATGAATACTTGACCGCTTGTAAACGGACTCGGCGAGCGCTGGCCTTGCCCTTTTATACGCGGTTAAAGCGTTTCTGGAGTTTTCTAGAAACGCCATATCCGGTATGTAAACAATACGAAGATTCGAGAATGTTCCAGTGTTATCTCTACTATTTGCGTACCTACAAACTACGTAGTTCCGTAAGATGTCAATAGATGGCACTGTAATAAGTTAATAGACGGAACTGCCGAGTCTTCCCCACCATGCCGAGAGATGGCACTGGCTGTAAGAATAATAAAAAAATGGCTTTTTTATAACAATTAGAAATACATTATTTTCATTTACAATTTGTCTATTATTTAATACTTATACTAATATTTCACCATCTTAGCCGCAAGACGGCTACTGCTGATTAAGGCCTCCTCCAAGGTTTTCCACACATACCTTAACCAAGCCAGACCAGGTCTTGGTCCACCCGCATTCAACCACTTTCCGTAACGCTTGCCAGGTAGTCATTCTATCTTATGGTGGGCCTACCCTCGCTGCGTCTTCCGGTGCGTTACCGCTACTCCTTTCCTTCCTACCTTTCTGCCCCAACGGCCATCGGTTCTGCGCGCTGTGCTCTACCCATTGCCACTTCAGCTTGGCTATCCAGAGAGCTATGTTGGCAAATATTTACAATAAGTTTTTGCTGGAAGCCAAATAATACTACGATTCTACTTGAAATGCTATGTAACATGTTACAGCGTAATTTATGTTTAATTAGCAATATATGTATACAGTCAATGCTTATAATAGTTACCACTTCAAAGTTATGATAGGTTTGAATGAGTACACTGTAAGCTTTATTACCTTTATATCTGCTGGACATGATTAAAGATTCTGCAGATCGATTTTCTGACAGGGCAGCGAATCTAAACGAAAATTTACCATCTGCGAGGGAGATATTGTGGTGCACAAGTGTGTGCACAAACACAATGCACTTTTAATTTGCTTACTCTCATAGTCCAATAGGAGAGCAAGGATCGGAGCGAGATCAGTTGCAGGGCCAACGGATTTAAGTGCTTGGTGAGATAGGGAGGTGTGCAAAACCACCAATTTTCTATCTGACTCTATGCTGATATTGAAAACTTATTGATAGAATAACACAATTACATTTTAAGATTTTACTACCGACCCACGAATTCGAACCGTGACACGTGACCTTACGAACTCGGTGACACGGCAATAATATCTTCTTTTTTTTTAATATTCTTTTTTTTTACTTTTACGCACAGCGTATGTCAGTTCCATCATAGCCTAAACATAATACTAACCACATATTTAACTATTTTAATACATCCAACATGAATTTGAACAAAACTTTCGCGTTGTCGCTATTAGGTTCCGATAAAATGTTGTGTAACATCCCTATGTCAGCTCTATTCAAATTCAAGTCGGACACTAATCTATTTCTGCTAGACTCATATCTGACACACTCCATCAACAAATGGTGTAAGTCCTCCACACGGCAATAATTGTGAATGCGACTGCTGATTTACAATTATTGCCGTGTCACCGAGTTCGTTCAATAGATCTTATGACGTTGAAAAACAGCATTAATTGAACATACTGCTACGACTACGACTATGACTGCACGGTTGGCGTAGTGGTTTAAGTGGTCACCTCGCTACTACCGAGTGTTGTGGGTTCGAATCCCAAACGAGACAAAAATTTGTGTAATCCACAAATGATTGTTCCCAGGCTGGATGTTCTTTGTGTCCGTTGCTTGAATGTTTGTTAAGTCCCTCGGGAAACAGGAATTATTCCTAGTTCGAGAGTTGTCTTTTAAAATATTAAAAAGAATATCCTAGCATGTACTGGCATAGTACACATAAAATACTATGGGCCAGACAAAAATAAAACAGCACTGCCGATGCAACCAATACGCTCCGCCTGACCATAAGCGGTTGCCGTAGCTTGCAATAATAGGGGAACTACCTGCATGGTCTTGTTGATAATGAATTAAAGTTAGGATGAAAAATCACTTTTCTTTGTGATGAGGAGGTAGGTATATGACCATTCGGTACTCTTACCACCGGTGTGTCCAGCATGGCCGACGAATGCGACGTGACACACATATTACGCGTTAGCTTGCGTTCCGCCGCACGCGCTCACGTAAGACACCTCCTTACTTACCAAGTAAACCGCAGTGACAGCATCACTATTTTTCTTCGGTGTCCTAAAGTAAGTGATACTTCTTCAAATAAGCCGGCTTATTCTTACCATTACTAAATAATAATAATAATATAACAATAATAGAGTCGTAACCTCAGCTGAGGATGTTTCGCAGGAGGCATCAGCCTGTCCTGCGACCACCAAAGCTGACAAACCCAGAGTGCGTATAATAATAATATTCTACCACATACACACAACACCATCTAGCCCAAACTAAGCAGAGCTTGTACTATGGGTACTAGACAATGGATAAACATACATATATACTTTTTTTTGTAAATATATACATATTATACATAGAAACACCCAGACCAAGACAAACATCCATGTTCATGCACACAAATGTTTGACTTGTGCGGGAATCGAACCCGCGACCTCAGGCGTGGCAGTCGGTTACACTAACCACTACGCCACCGAGGCCAATATTATGTGAAAAACGCCGGGTAACTCTCACAGGTGATTTCGCGGATTGCGCTGCAGTAAGAATATTCCCCACTGTGAGGTTAGTTGAAGACTATAATTCCAGAATGACAGTGCTGTTAGCGAGAGATACTGTTAATGCTGTGGATGAGTTCCGAGAAGCAGCAATGTATGGTAAGCAGCCGCCGCATAATGTCATTCCTGTAGATGTTAACAACTGTGGTGGATTATTACATAGCATATAAATAGGGATAGGCTCTAGAGTGATGCTAAGGAGAAATATGGCGGTCTCTGATGGATTAGTCAACGGAGTAATGGGTGTAACAAAAAAATCAAGTGGCCAGCCCTTCGCCGTGACCATCTAGTAGCAGGAGAACAGCCCGAAGCAGTTTTCATTAAATTTGATGATGAGACGGTAGGCACTAGGGTAAAAGATGCGGAGGGCCTAGTGGCAATCGATCCAACATCTAAAATTTTTCAGGCCAATAAAGGTTACGGTGATGTCGAGAGATTAATGCCGCCACTAATTTGAAGTTGGGCTGTCACCGTTCACAAGCTCCAAGATACGACATTGGAGAGGGCGGTGATAGACCTCGGAAAAAAAATGGCAGAAGGTCAGATATATATGTGGTTTTAAGTCGAGTGAAGAATTTAGGTGGGGTGGCATTAAGTGATTTGGAACCATCTAAATTATTACACAGACCGCATGATAACAAAGCACTACAGGAAATGCAACGATTAAGGCAGTTAAATTTAGATTAATTTTTTTACTAATTTTTGAAATTTCTTTTTATTTCTTCGTTCCGAGATTTTATGCAATCATATTGGTTATAACATATCTCAGTTTCACTACTCCGCACGCTCGCTCCGCTTCAATGACAGGTAGCCTAAGACCAACTTATCGGGACACGGGTTAACAATAATATATAATGAACCTAAACGAAAACTCCTAAAAAACCGTACACATACTAAAATTATATCGTCCACGTAAACAAAAATGTTCATAAAATGAAAACTACTGGGCCAAACTATGTTTAATTTTTATGGGAACAAATTGCAACTATTCCGCATCAAACTCAAGAAGAATCACGTAAATCGGATTATAAATCTCAGCGTAATCGGTGTACATACTCAAAAAAAAATACCAATCGAATTGAGAACCTCCTCCCTTTTGAAGTCGGTTAAAAATTAGTAAAGTTAAATACGCTAAAGTGTTACACTACTACTACAGTAGTGTAACAGTTTCTAAATTATGTAATAAAGTGTCAAATAAACAACGCGATAAAATCCGTATAATATAGTAGTTTAATTTCAATAATAACAATATTTTTTATTAACCAAGAGAGTACATAGCGTATGACATTATAATTTGGTTACATATTAGTTTAAATATATACTACATGAATAGTGACCCCGATGCTAGGAAAATTCTGTGTTATACGGGTCACCCATTCGTTCGGGAAAGGGTATTTAGGTATGGGATCAAATATAATGACCAGCAAAAATACTAAATGCGCAGCAAAGGTTAGGTTACGGATAGTGCATCAAGCATTTTCCCTGGGTACCAAAAACATAAAAAGGTTCCTTCTTAAACCCACCCAAAAATAGGAAAAATGATTGATGCACTATCCGTAACCTAACCCTTCCGAGACGGAATGCAGTGATTTGAGGCGTATAGGTGCTCGTTATGATATATTTTAGTAAGCATATTTTGCTGCGCAATTAGTAATTTTGCTGCGCATTTAGTATTTTTGCTGGTCATTGTATTTGATCCCATACCTAAATACCCTTTCCCGAAAGAATGGGTGACCCGTATAACACAGAATTTTCCTAGCATCGGGGTCACTATCCATATAGTATATATTTAAACTAATATGTAACCAAATTATATCATCATCCGTTGAAATGTTTGCTGGCCATGAGTTGCTGATCAATTAGCTATTTCTGCTCACAGATTATATTTTTCTGCTCACAAAAATACCAATACTATGCTAACCATTTAAATAACACCCTTTAGGTATTACAATTTTCGTGCGACTATGGAACGGAGTGCATGTATGTCTGTGTGTGTGCATGTGTGCGTGTGCGTGTGCTTGTGCGTGTGCGTATGCGTGTGCATGTGCGTGTGCGTGTGCGTGTGCGTGTGCGTGGGCGTGTGCGTGGGCGTGTGCGTGTGCGTGTGCATGTGCGTGTGCGTGTACGTGTACGTGTACGTGTGAGTGTGCGTATGCGAGTGCGCGTGTGCGCGCGTGCGCGTGTGCAGTTGGTATTGTGTCAAACTGCAAATTTGCAGTCGGAATGCAGTTGAAATGCAGTTCGTCTGTTTAGAGCCTAAAACTAGCAATTAATGCTTTTCCTAATATGAGATTTTTATTATTATCAGGCCAGAATTATGGCTATAACGCAGTGCCGTTAAATGTTTTGAAAAAATGTACTTAAATATATTTAATATTTACAAAACTTTAACCTCTTTTTTACTATTTTGGCTACTTTGAACCTTCCTGCCCCATGTTAGGATTACTTAGGTATATAAGATACATAAGATTTCTCGCCATATACTTAATACATTTTTACATCATTTTATCGGGACAAATGCTGCGTCGATTGGTCTGGGTCTCATATTTTTACGACGAAAAGAAAAACACTTACGCCGTAAGTTTGAACAATATAAGTGTCTTCTTTGCTGTAAGTCTACCAAAAACGAGTATTTTTTATGTATTAGTTGCTTACGGCATTCTTTAAGCAGCAAATCGCAAATCCTTCAAACAAAGGCTTACATCATTTTAGTGGTTCTTCTAGTAAACGGCAAAGATATTAACTATTTTTATCAATACGTATTTTAGTAACTAAAAGTCAGTTTCTAGAAATAAATAGTATTTATTTAAAAAATAATTATAATAATAATATAAAAGCGCACAAACCGCAGGGCAGCTTGTGGCGAGCTGAATGTGAGTGGCGACACTGCGGTCCTGAATGCCTCAGAGAGTCGGTGAGGGCCTCGTCCCCAGTTTGCCGTTACTGGTTGGCTGGGGTGGAACTTCAAAAGCGCCAGTAGGACTCTCAACTCTGGCTTGCCTTGATCGGCCGGTCAGAGGGGGGCTGCTAGAGCTACATGCTTGGGGATAGAAGTGTCATTTTCAAGGGCATAACTACGGGGAAACCCGCTCCGGGTCTCCGTTTTCACGAGACCCGTGATGGTGAAACCGGCGCCGCATCGCTCGACATCCCTAGCCGCTCGCACCGGTGTTGCCCTCTGCTGCTGGCTTGTATGCCTATAGTGGCTATTTAGGGGGCCCATCTAGTGAGTTGGCGAGTCACCATCTGTCCATTCTATTGATGCTATTAGAGTATTCAGGGCAGACGCCGTTTTATCATCCATAGTTACCAATATACCAGTCCATCAAACACCCATACCCATAGCCCATATATTAGAATCCATACGTAGCAATAGTCCTACGCTTGCTGCGGCTAGTACCGCTGTAGGTGTTCCATCCCACCTTTGATTCAAACTCTCGAAGGGCCTCTTCACGTTGGACCCATGTCTCCGTGTAAGCCTCCCAAAGGGCCGGGTATTTTCCTAACGTATTAGGAATATACCCGTGAAAGAGAAACAAATAATAATAATGTTCTACCATATTTACACAACACCAATTATTCTAGATAACACATTTTTGGCAGAAATTAAATAGCAACTGCGTGATGCTTACAACGCCAACGTTGCGAAATAATTTTAGATCTTTATTAATTTAATCATCATCTTTATTAATAAATCTTTCTTTTTAATATATAGAAGATAAAAATTTTTGTTATGTTTATTATTTTTTTTATAATAGATTTGTTGATTCCTTCTTATAATTTAATTTTGTTGAATTATTGTACTAATTAGGTTTCTTACACGAAGCAGTGTATAATATAATTACGTTTTGAAAGCTTAGGTACATTAAATAAATAAACCTAACTTACTGCATTTTATTCGTAAAAACAATTTCCACTCCACACATTTAAAACAATAACATCAATGCGAGATTTATTAAGCTTTACTTAAAAAATTAAGTATGTCATTTACAACATTTTAAAGTTCTAAACATAATAAAAATATTTTGGTGCCGTAGAAAATTCCTTATAGTTATCTTATCTTATCTTATGTGGGGGCCAGTCAGTGCAGACCGGCGAAACTTCGACCCAGTGGGATCTTTTGTGTCGACACTCTCCCAATAACGACTGCCATAGATTTTCATGGCAGCCGGGACCAACGGCTTAACGTGCTTTCCGAGGCACGGACAAGGCGATAATTGTCAATCAATACGCACATAATTTCGAAAAGTCATATAACTTTCGAAAGTCAGAGGTGCGCGACGTGGGTTCGAACTCGAGACCCTCTGCATTGCAGTCTGTTGGTCTCCCCACTGAGCTATCGCTGCTCTTTCCTTATGGTTACAGCATTTTATGATCTGTAAAAAAAAACTCGTTTGCTGTAAGCCACAAAACCACTGGTAATAATTGATTTAGAAGGATATCTTTATAGCTAACATGAAAAGAAATGAAAATAAGTTTTTAAAATCATGTTCCTACGATTTATGGTTTTTGAAAATGTTTTTTTCCATTTTCAGAAAAACTTTTGACTCTGGTGAACATTTCATGTTTTCATGTTGTCGATATATGTATGTATGTATGTATATGCTGGCTATGCCTATACAATATAGTACGCATGAAAGGAGATAGGTAGGTATATTATTATGTTTATGTAGCAAAAAATTTATCAGAGGAATAGAAAGTTATCAGTTATTTAACTTATAAGTACCTACTTATTCGATAAAGTCAAAAGTAGGCCACACTTTGTCGTTTAGCGTTGCAATTAAGGACGAAGTAAACTTGGCCAGTGAAGGTATTAGATTTGCTCAATAAGACCAAATGATCAGTAAGTCATGATCATGATCACTCCATTCTTTTTTCATTTATGGATATATTGATTTTCACAGCCTCTATTTTCTGTATGCGTTTTAAGTAACTGTACTAATATAATTCTATGGCAACAGCGAACTTTCCTTGTTGTACATAATATGACGAACTTAATAACGGCGCAGTACACTGCACAACACACACAGTAATGTGATTTTACGTACGAAACACATTTTTATAAATTTAATAAATATGTTCTTTGTATTTTTAAAACATACATAAAAATATCTTTCAATCTTGATTTAATTAAAAACATATTCCGTTAATTTCTTTTGTATTGCTTTCAAAGAATTGGTGTTCTTTTTTATGCGCGTGCCTATGCTTCTCTTGGTTTGACCAACGTATGAGAGACCACAGTCATAATCTATTTTATAGGCCCCTGCATCTTGTAAAGGTAATTGGCACTTGACGGATAGTAAACAAAATAGGCTAAATAATTTATTGTATGAAAAATGCTACTACTCTGTCAAGGTCTTTCTAAATGACACGTTTTGTTAATTATTTAAGTTATGCTTTAGTTTTGGTATTATAAATGTAATTTAGGCTTAGATTTGTTTTATTTATGTTTTATAATTTAAATTTTTGTACACCGATTGTATTTACAGCACTATGCACTATATCTGCGTTTGTTTTTGTAAGATTTTCTTATAAACCTGTGTTTTACTAATCAAAATAATTTAAATTTGAATAAACACCAACAAAGAGAGCTTTAACCAACACATACTTCAAGCCACCAACGAAGATAAGAACATTTTTCAAAAGAACACTGATTCCTACCAAGAATGCTTCGCGGGGCTATTGAAATCAAAAACAGGATAATTAGTAGAAGAATAGTTACGATGGTAGGAATGTACCAGCTTGGGATGCAGTAATTCAAATAGTCTAACCCAAGAAGAAGCAAAACACAGCTAGATTTCATGATACATTGCGCTCGTTCTGCGTAAACAGAAACACCAATGATTAAATTATGTTCGGGTACTTTGAATAAACTACACTTCAGAACATTGAAACAACTACCATCTTAGCCACCCCGTGAACATGGCTGCTGAAAAGCAACCGAAACGTCGAGAAAAGTGTAAACTCAAAGTCTCAAATATAAATATTTAATTTAATTAACTTAAAATGTAGTTAACTTGAATAGTAAATGTTAAATAAACAACGCGATAAAATCCATATAAAGTAGTTTAGTTTCAATTACCGGTATCATTTATTTGATATCATATACTTATAATTTAATTATCGTTTATTCTTCAGACAATAATGAAAATCCCGCATTATTAAAATTATGAAGCGTTTCGAAAAAAGAGCACGAATGTAATGTGAAGAAATTAAATCGATAAGATTAAAATGATATGAACTGGATGGAAGAATTAATTATTGTTACAGAGGAAGAATATCATAATAAAATAGAAGAAAATAACCATAATAGAGGAAGAGAATCAAGATGAAGAGAAAATGAACAAAATAATAAGTGTGATGAAAGAAGACGATCAGTTTGGGCAGCTAATAAAAAAAAGCAAGCGTTGATGCAGAAATTAGATTAAGTAGAATGGAAAGTAAGCATGATAGAGGAAGAGGACCAGAATGGACAGATGATGGCAGTGAAATTAAGCGCAATAGAAAAAGAGGATCAAGATAAACAAAATATTGAACAAATTTTAAGCATAATAAGCAGTACAGCGTCTGAAACTGAGTTATTAATAAGACCTGATTTATTAGTTTATAGAATATGCTTCTTTATTACGTATATACAAAAAATAATACTGATTTCATAAGACTCCCATTATGTTTGAAGAAAAGTTGAATTTGGATAGTTTAATTTACTATGGCGGCTATTTATAAACAATAAAATGTTGTTTTATTTTTTCAAATGAAAATCCACTTACAAATTCCTTCTAATTAACAAAATTCTCACAATTTTATTTTATCTGTATGGAACTTGTATCAATAAACACTTTAGTATTTTCAAAGTGTACCAAATTACACAACAGTTTGTATCATTACTCACATTTTATCTTAAATACAATACAAGTGTATAAAGATTCAAATTCAATTTAGCTCACAAATTTCTGGTTGTAATGTAAATTTGAATTTTTAAATGAAGTATATTCATTTTACACCTTTTTGTTTTATTAAGACCTTAAAGTATAAACCTCCAAAAATACGAATCATAGATCTTTTAACACCAAACCAATATACGACGTGTAAAATGGTTCATGTAATTTTAAATTAATTGACACATAAAACGACGTTAATATTCGTTGTGTTAACTGGTACAACTTGATTTATTTTTAAATAACAAAAAGACTATATAAAGTAATGCATTTTTCTTATATTGAAACATGCTCAAAGATAATGTTTATCACTGATATTAATCAGTTTCTATTTTAGTGAAGTAGAAAAAGAGTAAGAATTTTTTAAAACTTCAATGTTAAATATCTCAAAATCATGATTTTCAAGTTATATCACTTTTTACTGAAGGTACAGATATATCTTATTTATACGTAATAAAGTAAAAGAAAACAAAGTAACCAGTTTAGGAATATTGTCAATGAAAGATTTTTATTGTGATTCATTCATCATTTCATTACCTACATTGTTCAAAGAAATTTAAAAAATATAGGTATATTAACGTGTATAACCTTGGCGAAATCTAAATAAAATGGGTGTAATAAGGATATAGTTATAGATAATAAAACCTTAATAACGACCAAACTTAATATTTTAATTAATTGTGGTCAAATTTTGACCACTGGGCGACCGCTAGTTAAATTTAAAACGCAACAAACACTATACTACACTTGCCCACTGTAACTGCTTTAAACTCCGTAGTATTTTCGCTTCCGTTCGCTTCGATGAATACTTGACCGCTTACGATTGTAAACTGACTAGGCGAGCGCTGGCCTTGCCCTTTTATACGCGGTTATAACGTTTCTGGAGTTTTCTAGAAACGCCATACCCGGTATGTAAACAGTACGATGATTCGAGAATGTTCCAGTGTTATTTCTACTATTTGCGTACCTACAAACTACGTAGTTCCGTAAGACGTCAATAAATTATTAGACGGAACTACCGAGTCTTCCCCACAATGCCGAGAGATGGCACTGGGTGTAACAATATTATAAATTGTAATAAATATAAAAATTAATACAGAAAAATACTTTGGCCTAGTAGCTACTGTGAATATTAAAAACGGTGAATAATGTTCGCAGCATAAACATTATGACGTTTTTGTTGCTCATGCTACCCTTTTCAAATGCATTGATCGAATGTAAATTTAGCGAGCTTGAAAATTAAAATACAGAAATCCGCAATCGACTAAATACAGATACTGTAATATCTTTAATGGCAGCAAGACACGGGAATAAAAAATTTGGCAGCAGTGTCAAGTTTAACCCTTTGAGCAAAATGGTTGCAACAAATATGTATATGGGAAAAGTGTAACGGTACAAAACGTAAAAATAATAATAAAAATAGTTAAAACCTTTTTTCTTTGTTCAAAAGGATATTGAGGAGCAATTTGTGGGGATCAGCAGATTTTTGTCCCCAAATATGGGGAATTTTATTTGGATTTTTTGGGGAATTACGTACATTAACATTGGCAACCCTGGTCTTCAACTGTCTTGGTCGTTGTCTTTCTGTGTCCGACTGTGTGTAATCCGTCGCTCGTTCGGTTATAAAAGTGTCGAGACGCGTACATACCAAACATATTTTTGTACAAAATGCGATTATGTATAGTATTAGAGCGTGAAAAGAGTATACAAAGTATTGTGTAGTGGATTTTTTAATATTTACACTATACAAAATCAGTCAATTTGTCTTCTACAATGAGAATAAATAAGTAGTTTAAAACTAACATTCTTTGTCTCCTTGATATTTTAACTGTAAAGTTTGCCAATAATGGGTCTTCTGATATCAAAAATCTGGAGTTTGTTCGGAAATGAGGGTGAGTGATGTTATATTATTATTGAGTACCTTACTCTGAACGTAGTGTCATGATAAGATAAAACATTACCTACGGGACACCCGAAATTGTCGAAATAACCATCGTTACTGATAAAACATAAGGAGCCTTTGTTCCGCATCATGACGCTGTATATAGAAGTAATAAGTATATTGAAGTCTAACAGAAATGCTATACTTTATACAAGTTGTGAAAGCAAATTGTATTCCACTCACTTGTTGGCGGGCCTAATATAAGTCGTTCTACTTTTGAGACATAGGTATACCTAATGTTGCTGAAAATGACTTAGTTTATAAACATTGAATATAAAAACAATGTTCAACTAATACTTCTGTTATTACTTTGCAGTTTTTTATGTTGAATATGCCTATAACAACTTGTGAGAACAGTGTGCATTAATTAAGTTAATTTAGTAATGGTTTAAGTTTTGTAAAATTGAGAAAAAGTAGGTACTTTTCAAAGCATTGTCAATACAATTTAAATTTTGATAACACTATTCTTTCCTGTTTGATAAGTAAACAGCTGTTTAGGCAAAGTACAGGCAGTGAGCAATATAAGTAATCTGTTGCCATCCAGGTATGCTTTAGCTCTATTGCCAGTCTATTACTTCATGAGGTTAAACTTGTAAATCTAATATTTGACTAAAGTTATATTTATAAAATCTCTGCCAAGAATATGTTTCTCACAAAACTTATAGAAAAGTAATGGGAAGAAGAATACCTAAAAAATAATAATAAATGCACCTTAAACTTGACCAAAAAAGTGTTATAAGGAAAACATTATTGAATAAGCTTCCCATTACATACTCCTCAATAACATAGTAGAAGAAATCATATTTAACAGTTACAGGTATTGAGGAAAACTACTTAATAAATCATAATTGAAACTAAAAAATTATGTAATGTAGGTTAAAGAGGTTTGCATTAATTTTATATAAATACAGTTTTTATTATAATGAATGCTTAATATTAATACTAATATATGAATGTAAATCATAAAGTCATCTTATCTATTGCTGCAGAGCACAAATTGGTCCTTGTTGGCTTGGACAATGCTGGGAAAACAACTATACTTTACCAGTTATTGCTGGGGGAGGCAGTCCACACACGACCTACCATAGGCTCCAATGTTGAGGAAGTTGTGTGGAGAAACTTACGCTTTGTTATGTGGGACCTCGGTGGCCAACAGAGCTTGAGGTCTGCGTGGAACACCTACTACACCAACAGTGAGGTAACATCATTATTATTAACCTTACAATTATATGTCTATCTATATAGATATATTATGCCATTAATACATTTTGAGAACCAGCTTTTTCGTGGTTGAATATCAACTAAGTAATTTTTTATCAAACTGTTCGAAACTAATTTGGAAATTCAATAATTCAAATGCATTTTACATGAGCTGTGGTATTCTATTTAAAAAATAGAGCAGTGGAAATGTTTGTATAATACATTATTCTGTCAAACCTTTCGGGTGATAAAACTATATAGATGTTGCTTTGAAAAGATAGGTAGTCTTCCAATACTCTTACTATTTAATAATATGTCCTTAAGTAACAAGTTTAATTTTGGTACTATAATGTATATGTTAGTTACAATATTATCTTAATGATTTGCATATACACTACTTGGAATTGACACAAGCTAGTAATTTTCATTGTACCTGCTAAAAAATCTAATTGGCTCTAAATGCAAAATTTGTTGGGATGGATCCTACATTTTAGCATATAATGCAAAACAATTTCGGTATAAATATATGATTTTTATCTATTATCCATTTTATGTCAATTGGTTTAAAAGTGAGATTGGTTTATAAGACCAAAGCCTTAATAAGGTTTTCTTTAAAAAAGTCTTATACTCCATTTGGTTAGGTACTTAACAAAAGGTAAACAATCTTGATGTGCCTTTTTATTTTATCTAAAAACTCAGTTTAAAAATAAAATGCTGCTTAAGATCAATGTAAATATAACAGTAACAATTACTAAATCAATTGAATCGTTAGTTTAAGCAGTAGTTTATTTGTTTAATATGTGTTTATGTAATTATTATTATCATCATATCAATAATATTAAAACCACTAAGCACGCAGGGGTTAAACACTCAATAGTCGCACAATAAAATCACTTAACCATAGATTTTAAGGCAACCAAAATTGTGGTTTTATTGCCGGCAAGACGTACGGACTTATGCCTATTTGTATTATGATGTATTCCATGGCATTATATACGATATCGTACATCATTAGTATACTTAAGTACTTATATTCTATAAATAGATTTATTTTTAAATCGACACATTGGTTGACACGGCGGAAGTTATTTATTTGTGTGTCAATAAACATCCTCATACATGAGGATAAGCTTAGCGAGAACGGCCTTGTCGACACTTTACGTCCTTATAAGCCTTCGGTTATTAGTTATTACAGTTGCTAATCGAATTTGTTAAATCACTCTTACTAAGTGTACACTGAAATAAGATATTGACACGTAATGTTATAATTGCGAAGGCATGCTTGTCTCGTTTGACTCGTCGTAACGAGAAGGCGATGAAACAATTTGGTTTTTGTAGTGAGTCAGAATATATATACTCGTATATTAGAACATACCACGCTGGCAGCTGGTAGCATTGAATGACAATAAGTAGTACAATTTTTAATTTTTATTATTGTTCAAGCCATATTTGATCTTTATTCATACAAAGCCGAATTTAGCCAAACCGAAGCTTCACATATTTATTAAATGCAGCTGGCGCTATCTTTAATGTTTGTATCGCAATATAACCATTGCAATAACACACTTAAGAATAATAATACCAGTCTTAAATAAAAAAGAATTATCCTTAAAATGTAATCCCGCACGCATATGGTATAATTCATATCGCAGGAAACCAAATAAAGATTAACGGCGGAATCAAAATATACCATCAAGATTTGGGCCAATTATTAGTACGTGCGGTATTTTAAGGCGGCTGTACACATTGGGCCAAGGTAGTGGGCCAACGTATAGAGATCTACTTGGCGGTATCAACATACCGCCAAGTAGGTCTCTACACGTTGTTGGCCCAGCACGCTGGCCCACTACCTTGGCCCAATGTGTACAGCCGCCTTTACACAAATATTTGTTAGATGCAAAGCCAATCCGCAACACTTACCGCATATATAATTATGTGCCATCTCTGACCGTACAGCCTAATTAAATAAATACAGTTCGTCAGCACGTGTCATTCGTAATGTATTCACCAATCATTTGTTTTGAATATCTATCTGACAGTGTTGGCTATAAGACATATCGTCATTTAATTAACTTGTTTTTGTATATGTTGTGTTTTATATACCAGTTAGAAATTGCTGTGTTTGATGTAGGTATTCTCTGCTTGGTTCCTTAAATAAGAGAGATTCTTGTCCTTTTAAATATATGTGATACTACTGCTAGTTGTCATGTACCTATTCTGTAATTGCAAGTTGAACTCTTTTATGTTCTTGAATGATCAACTGATGATGTCTTCCTAAGATGTAGCGGTTCAGGTGTTTGCTGATCGTAAGATCCCGGGTTCGAAGCCCGTGAAATGTGTAGCCCTGCATTATGCTGTGTTAATAAAAAATCAGGCTGTGCGCTTTTTAGATTACCATTGGTAATTATTTATTCTACAATAGAATTGTCAAATCTGTGTTTATGATGCACAAAAAATCTTTATATGTATGTACGTTAACAGTTTAACACGTATAATAATTATATTACTTGTTTAAAAGAAGACAGACGCACGAACTAAGAAGATAACAAACTATATGTTAGAAAGTAAACCGTCTTATCTATGATTTATTAATGGCTACATGCGAGAGATAACTATAAGTAAAATTTATGCTTACGATAAAACGGAATTCATTTGTGTACTGCTTTGAATTTAAAATACTTTGCAATATACGTCAACAGTGACCAACTTAAAGATGTATTAAAGGAACATTTAGCAATCCTAACTTTGAAAATACTTGTCTTATATTAACGTTTACGTATGTATTATTCAACTGCATAACAGACTTTAATTCCAAGACTGTGCTCATGACTAACAATTTATTTATTAAATAAGTGAAGAGGTGCCGACAGCCGTGGCAATTGACTTCACTGGTCATGCACTAAAATTGCAGTTACTAGGAATCATAATTCATAATGCATTTATTTTTAATGGCGTAGTCTGGCGTCGCATAATACTTTTTGTATTGATTCCTGCATTCCCGCTTTGCAGTAACTGCTCTGCTAATGTGTTTGCTATGGCGAAATAATCAAAAATATTGGCTTTAATGTTTAAGAGACTGATTGAGATTTATATATAGATAGTAAAAAGGCAATCCATTTAAATTTCACATTTGCAGCGAATAGAGAGCGCTGGTATATTTACCAACATGCAAGGCAAGACATGTGGAAAGTTTTAAACTAGTTCCGTAGACCGGTCCGCCGACATTATTATGCGTCATGACGATGCTGTCCTTCGCGATTGTTTGTACATTTGGCAGCCCAAGCCTTCATATTACGAATTATAAGATATTCACAGTATTTTAGTATATATTGTTGTAGCTAGCTAGCTGAGCGACACTAATAATTAAAACTTTATTTTACAGATTAAAAATGATATTTTCATAGTTAATGATCGCCACACAAATGATCGAAGTTAAAACCATTTATTCACTTAGGTTACAAAGTGGCACTTATGAACGACAAAGTTTAAATATAATTAGATTAACTAGTGTCGCTGTATCGTATTATGATTGATTGTATCCTTCTCTTCTGATTCAGTTCGTGATAATGGTGATTGACTCGACGGATCGACAACGTCTGGGCATAAGCCGCGACGAACTCCATCAAATGTTGAAACACGAAGAACTGAATCGAGCCTGCCTCCTGGTGTACGCCAACAAACAGGTAGATAATAGCGCATATAAAATAATATACATATGATCATTGTTTAATATATAGACCTTGAAGCCCACCTGTTGAATGTGAAAGTACAATTATTAGTGTCGACCGAGTTCAATGTTGTGCCTTTGAAACTAAATAGCTGCATTCTACTTAGTTTAACATGAATGAAATATAATTATTTACAGATGTTCTAAATAAAACATACTTTACACTGCATTTAGAACTTCTTTACTTATCATTAAAAGTGTATGTAACCGTGCAGTAATTTATCACATGACGTTGTTATCAACATTTTTACCGCACGTGCTATACGCAACTATTTCAGAAGGCGAGTAAGATTTAATAATAAATTACATACTTAGTTTATAAAAAGTGGTTAATGTGCAACGTTTGTGCAACTTGTTATCAACATGGAGTACGTTTAGCCTCCACCTGTGTCAATCTTGTGTCGTCATCGTTATTTATACATGTGACGTAAACCAAACTGTTAAGCAACTTTAAACAGTTGTGTTTGATGACAGAATATTTTATCAATTGTGCCTCCTTGAAGCTTCCTGCATATTTTATCATTGTAAATTTACATAAACATGACAAAAAATAATCGAGATTAAACTTATAAATACGCAGATGCAGTCCTATTATGAAATTATGAATTAACGATATACAAATTAAGATAAAATAATATAAAACTAAATGACTTAAATAAAATATTTCGTGAAACTTACAATAAATTTAGTAAACATGTTTCTATTATAATTCTGATTAAAATAGCATTGATAATTTATTTTTAAACCTTGACAATGCGAATTGTGAGTTTAGTATATGATAGTGATTTCCATTCGATGATTGTACGGTGCAAGAGAGCTGAGCCGGTAGTTATCTAATAGACTCACTAGAGCTAAGGTCGCAGGGGATCCAGCCTTGTTTATCGAGCGCGTCACGTAGGTGCTAACCATCTGTTAGCCGATGAACAAAACTAAAATGAAATAGTAACGTAGATCGAATCAGTTCAAGTTTTTTTATGAGCCTAATTGTAACTCTAAAGCATAGCAAGGTCTTTTCCTTTCTTCTTTCACTTGTATCTGCCCTGTTGCAATCTTGGTCTTCTTTTTATGGGTGTCCAGTTGCAGTTTTATTTGGCCGCTGAGTGGCCTTGGCCTACTTAAGCAGTTTGTTTTAGAATGTAGTAAGTATTGAGTTTCTAACGTGACTTGTGGGCTTTCACGCTGACTGACTCCGTTTTGGTTTTCTGGCAATGAATATGTTTTTGATCCTTAAGAAAGATCCATGAGCTCCAGTTTTAAGAATAAAAAATCCTTTTTAAAGTATTGTCATCTTCGACTAGCTAGTACCATCCATTTTCGTCGTATGAAGGCTATTAATCCTCTTTCGTGCATAAGTACATACTTGTTATTTGATTATTTCCTGAAATTCAAATCGTTTTGGGTGAGTAAAATCGTAAAAGTAGTAGGAGACTGGAGAATGTTGAAAATCTAATATGAAATCATGTTATCTTCCTTTTTGAGCAGTAACATTATGTCTGGATTCAAGTTAATGCTTTAATATTACTTGATGGCTAAATTAGAATATGTAAGTAATTTAATTGACAGCTCGATCGCTAAAATATTTGTAATTCGATTCAATATTGTGCAGCAACTAATAGACAATTGAAATTTAGTAACCGACTAATACCCAGTCGACGCTCAATGGGTTAAATCAGTTAGAACAATTTATGTCGTATCGTTCTCAGAGATTAAACAATATCGAAGCATAGCATAAATACGTCATTAAGAAGCCCCTGACTATAGTGAAATTATTCAGTGTCGTAATGTACTAAAGACGCGAGGTGGTGGTGGGCACACCTAGTACTCGCTGCTTGAAACACGTCTTTATTCGAGGTCATAAGCCAGGCAAAAAATCGTAGACATTAGTGCAAGAAGCCAAACGAAATAAACGGACGATCATGTGACATTGTACTCACCAGTACCTACCTAAAAAGTAGCTGAAATGTTAGAAATGGGTAACGTTTTCGGCCTTTACCAACTTACAATACATCGCCTTTACAGCATATTAAATTTTAATGTGCAGCATCGCATAGAAAAAAATCAGCATTAAATTAAAGTATATTGTTTTATAGTATAGTATAGGTACCTTGTCCTCCAAAATCGCATACACGTCGACACCCACGTTTGACTTTTAAAGTAAAGAACGCGGTTCTTTTATGCGGCATTCACTTCGTTAAACGTATTATGTGCATTATTTTATAAGATTCCTATACTTTTAGTTTTACTACGTAAGTAGAGGTAGACGCAATGCGTCGAGCGTACGTAAAATAATACTTTATCTTCATAATATCCGTGTAAAGTATATATTATTGCGTGAACCGTTTATAGATTGCAAAATCTTTTTAAACACAATCTGACGCGCACATTGTGCGTATAACATAAGATATATAGGCACCATATATATACCATTAAAATATAATGGGCTCTAAGTAGAGTTTACCGCAAAAGATGAAAAGCCATTTTAACAGATGTGTACGCGGGCATCGATTTGTATCTACCGCGGGTATGTCCCACAATAGTTACCGCATAAAGGAATCGCGCTCTTTATATACTTACATTTCGTTGTTTTAATGTCTTTATCGACAAGGCAATTTGGCTCAATTGCCATTTGTTGCGATATTAAGTTATATATTTTTACAAATGAAATTGCCCTAATTAGTCGCTGACACAAGTGTAGCGTAACTGCCAGTTTCATGTTTAATAGTCAAGCAAGGCATAGTGTTATACGGCTTTACTTTAAAGCGATTATAACGCCCGGACAGAGCCCCGCGATGTAGCTAGTCAGTAAACGGCAGTAGGCTCGTGGTAAGACCAAAAGGCATACCCCATGCCTTGAAAGGAGATGGTTATACGCCAAACGTTCGGGAATATATTGTGATTGCAGTGTTATGTTCAGACGTATATAAAAATAAACCTTTTACTTTTCTTACGCCTTTAGGAGGCTAAATGTCCTCAACATTTGTCCAGCTCGCAAAATCCTTTAGAAAGTTATCCATAAAAATGTAATTGTCATTCAAGACCCAGTTATTAAACTGCTGGTTTACGAGGTCGTTATACCAAAACGTGTGTTGCTCTGTTGCATTTAAACCGTCGCGGTCATCATTAATATGATATGAGATAACATTACGATCAAACATAGATACATATTTAGTATGCGTTCAACATAATCGATCGCTTCACTACTATAGGTCAAATTGATTATACTTATGTTTTAATAAAAACTCTCCATAACTTGGATATTCTTTCATCATTGTCACGAATGAAGTAAATGTGGTACTTTTCGCGCGTTGTATTTCTCTTACTATACCAATTTCTATACGAAAGTATTCATCTCATATTTTGCTGTATTATATTTGTCTAATCTGCATATAATACTTAATTGTCTTCGCTATCTGAGCCACCTTACGTCATCCGCTAAACATAGGGCGACTACAAGAATATTTAAGACGTTCGCTGACAATAAATCATTATTTATTTGCACATAAAATACTAATAAGGATTGAACATGCGGATAATACGTGTGCCTCTTACTATGTTGTCAGTCTTTTTATAATCATATATTTGATTAATGAATTTATTGTTGATTTCAGGATGTGAAAGGCTCGATGACAGCGGCGGAGATATCAGAGCAGTTAGACTTGACGTCGATAAAGCAGCATCCTTGGCACATACAAGCTTGTTGCGCGCTCACCGGCGAAGGGTACGAGTGTTTATAACAATCACATCACACACTGAGTCGCAATTGCATCATTATTTATCTATTCCAATCATATATACAACCAAGTTCACAGGCTGTGCAACTTTATAAAGGGCCCGTGGGCATAAGTCTATTATTAGCATATTCATAAAAACCAATTGCCATCGATCTATAAGAGCATCTTGATTGGGGTCCTTCTTAGGGTCTAAGTAGTTCACATGCATTATGTTTGGCAACTTGGATTTATCAATATGTACGTAAATTGGTTGTATGGCAATCGTGGTTCAATACAAAGACGTTCAGGATAGTCGAGAGCTCTGGAAGGTCATAAGTACGTCATATTGAACACAACATGAAGCTCCTAGTACGCTTATAACACTTTTCATTCTTACTTTACGACACTTTTCATTCTTACTTGTGCACAGTGTTAAGTTGGGCATAGTTTGCTGAGAATTATATAACTCACTCATTCATCGTCCAATACAATTGTTTATGCCCGTCATAAGTGTGACATAGTTTACAAATCTTAACAATTTATGTACAAAGATTTATCACTCTTTTTCTTAACAAATTTAATAATTACTGCTTTACTATTGATAGCGTAATATGTATTTATGGACTGAACTTCTCTCAAAAAATTCATGTTAGAATTGTATTCAGTTCTTCAATGACTAAATCAGGCTAATTAAACTAACTTACAAGTTATTTCTTATCTTTCTCAATGCGTTTTTTCCTGCTTTACTGGCGCTCAGACACGCACCATATTACTACGTAACTTTGATTAATTACACGGTTGTTCATTTAAAAGTAATCATGACGTCATAAGGTTTACAACCTAACTTATTTGTTACGGAGGTTTGATTACATATTATCACATTTATCACATATATATATTATCTTCAATTATAACATATTTATTATATGGCAAAAATATCTGTAGGTAATTCCGTTTGTGATATTTGAATACAAATGGTCCATTCAAAAAAATATTTATGTTTTTATAGTCAAACAGACAACAATTTAAAAATGATATTGTAAATGAAACTCATTGTCAATGTTTTGAGGCAATACATATTAAATTTATTTGCCTGTACCTATCTACATACAGGTATGATCTGAAATGATAATAATAATGTCGGCTTCGATGGCGTAGTGGTTAGTGTAACCGACTGCCACGCCTGAGGTAGCAGGTTCGATTCCCGCACAAGTCAAACATTTGTGTGCATGAACATGGATGTTTGTCTTGGTCTAGGTGTTTCTATGTATAATATGTATGTATTTACAAAAATAAAGTATATATGTATGTTTATCCATTGTCTAGTCCCCATAGTACAAGCTCTGCTTAGTTTGGGCTAGATGGTGTTGTGTGTATGTAATAGAATATTATATTATTTTAATAATATTATTACGATGAACCGTTTTCATTTACCATTGCATATACATATATATATATATATATATATATATATATATATATATATATATATATATATATATATATATATATATATATATATATGCAAGTATCTATTTTCTTATACGTACGGTTTATATTGCTAATACATTTGATAAATAGGCCGATTATTATAGCTAACCTAAAACAAAAGTCAATTTTATTGCCGGAAGCCATCTGTGTTATTTATAACGAGGAGATTATACTTCAACTGTCGTTTCTTAAAATAAGCTATATCTATACAGCTTATGTTAATCAGCCAATTGCTGAAATCCCAGAAATGATTGAAAACAAAACTTTAAAATAAGGACTTTATTTAATTTATATTAAAATATGCTGTACTCGTGAACGAAGTAAGTCTTCCACATACATCTGTATAAAATAGTTAGACGTTAAAAACAGCCGGCCGTCGTTATGAGTGCGTATAAAACATTTATTAACTGTGAATTTGGTAGCCTTGAGTACAATTTAGGACAGTGCTTCTATTACAGCTATTGATTGCCTGTGTTATGTATTGACGCGCACGTACGAAATTGATGCAATTGTTATATGCATGTAGTTTAAATATAGGTCGGGTATCTATTTTTCACGGATGGCGTAGTGTTTTAAATGGTCGCGTCGCCACTGCCTTTGCGCCAAGTGTTGTGATCGACCCACAAAAAAAAAAAAAAAAACAATTCTAGGTGTTCATTGTGCCGGTTGTTTGAATGGTTGTATAGTCTGAATGTATGTAATTAATTTTATTGCGTGGCGTTGTTGTTTTGATCCTTTGTTGTAACAAAGTATATAGCGGAATAATTGACGGATCAAACCTGGCTAAACACAAAACATAAAATAATACTTTTACTTATATGTACTTGTTAAACTAATTATTATTACTTTTTTGCTGCCTCGGTGGCACATGGCGCAGTCATGATGATGCAACCGCTGTGCAAGACGTCTCTTGTTCCATTCCTGAGTCGGATATAATGATTGAACTAGAATAAAGGGACAGGCTCGTTCGTTCGTTCGTTCGTTCCTTAGGCGCCGTCCTATTGCCATCGCTCGCGTGATAATGCGATGCGATTTCATCGTCCGATGAATCCGCTCGCGCGATTAGAAATCGGGTGTCCTATTTTGGGACGATGCGACCACACTTGAAATGGCTCTTAACAGATATGCACAGTTTTGCTGTCGGGCAATATTTCTTTAATAGTGAATAGTATTACAAAAAGAAAACGTACACCATATAATATACTGTATAAAAACAGAAATCAGTGCGGTGAATTTCACAATCAGTAATTAGACGTACGGCAAAACGAAGATTTTACGAATATTTGTCTATATCAACAGAAACATTTGATTACATCTGTAATGGAAAACGCCGTCGTACATTCTTATATTGTATTGTTAATTTCAGTAGCAGTATTCCTAGTACTGTCTACTAAGTACATTTTCTACTAGCAACGCTTTTTATGGAGTCCTAGAAGACATCCTAACTAATATACATACATACATAGATTCACGCCTGTTTCCCAGAGGGGTAGGCAGAGACTACGGATTTCCATTTGCTACGATCCTGACACACTTCTCTGGCTTCATTCACTTTCATCACATTCCTCATACACGCCCGTCGGTTCAAGGAGCTCTTAACCTGGCCTTTGTCCAGAACGCCTCCGATCTGGTCGAGAAACGTTCACCTAGGTTTTCCTCTTGCGACTGTTCCATTCACACTAGCCTTATAAACTTTCTTAGTCAGTCTTTCCTCGTCTATTCTTTCTACATGTCCAAACCAGCTTAACATACCCTTTTCTATTCTTGTAACTATATCCACTTTCATGCCGCATCTCTCTCTAATCACACTATTTCTTATTCTATCTTTCAGAGTCACACCACATATGCTTCTCAACGCTCTCATTTCTACAGCATTTATTCTGCTCTCATGCTTCTTTTGCCATACCCAACTTTCACTTCCATACATAAGTGTGGGCACTAATAGTCCTCTTTGAACAGCCAAACGTGCCTTTTCGGATACATTTCGACTGTTCATAAAAGCGCGTCTTAACTAATATAATAAATGCAAATATGAGTTACTTCGTTTGTAACACTTTCATGCTTTAAGTACTCGACTGATCATCACAAAATTCCCCTTACACGTTGTGAGGGCTACAGAAAATGACATAGGACGAACCTTACACTAATAAAAATACGAGCGAAGCCGCGGGTAAAATACTAGTAGAACAAAAAACTAATCTGGCAGTATGTTGTAGATATGTAACTCTGCCTACACTTTATTAGACTACTTATGTGTGTAGGTATAATAAACTAAGTCGTAATAGGTGTTATAAAATATTCAACTTTAAAAAAGGTTTCAGCTCACTTTGGTATTTAAATAATACAATAAGAAATCTTAGTAGTTTACGTAATAGGTATTTAGTACAAGAGTGTGTATTATGTAAACTGCTTGACATTTCTATGCTAATATTATTAAGAGGAAAGTTTTTTATGTAGTTAATAAACTCAAATACTACTAAAGCTATTATACTAATTCTTTCCCGAGTCACGGGAGCGGAGCAGTGATCATAAATGTGGGTCAAATCACGGGGACAACTAGTACGTGGTACTCGCGTAAGTATACCTCGTTAATCGAGAGACATATAATATACCTACAGGAAGTGCCAGAAGTCGATGTCAATCTCAAATAATCGCAAAAATCGAGAGTTTAAAGAAACATTATTCGAGATTATAAAAAAATTCTTCAAAAGGTATATATCTGTAGTAACAGGAGTGAAAATACCGTCAGAGGTATAGATTTTTTTAAAATGCCTATAATTTTAAAATTCATAACATAGGTTTTTATTTTTCTGATAGCTATTAAGTATAACTTGGCCTGTTACCTGATTTCGGTTTGATGTCGACTTACGTATATCCCTCGATATACATGCATATACAAAAATAACATATCAATTACAAACTCGTAAATTACAAAGAAAACCTTAACCTATTGGGTCGCAGCGGCACACGATCGGCCAGACACAACAGGTTTTAAATTATGTCCGACATTTCAACAATTGCCAGGTTAAACTAAATAATTATGGTAATAAGATTCTCTGTCACTACGCAAGACTCGGAGCGACAACATGAGTAGCGTTTGATAAGGCAGCGAAGCGCGACAGGTTTAAGCCGTATTCCCTTCATATTTTAATAACGTACTGTGTTGGATAAATATTTTATTTGTAAATCATTTTTATTATTTTACAATAGGTAACAAGTGTTTTTAGATTTATTTTATAAGCAATTCCCATTCTAATGTAAAATGTAAATTACAACAGAGGTAAAGACAATCCATTAAGCAGGACAATAGCTCTTTGATAACCTATAACCTCCCTTAACATTAGACCTATTAAATTAAAAAATAACTTTTCAAATCCGCATATATATAAATCGGTGTTCAAACTAATATCTCTTCAGCTATACTAAATCGCGTTCATACAAGAATCTTTTTCAAGTATACCTACATACTTATTTAGAGTGAGCATCAATTAATCAAGACCATAATTTTAATAGCCCTCGTTTGACTAGCAACCTGTATAAATAACTCGTACATTTTGCACATTTGGGATTGTATTCAAAACACTCGACGCGTGGCATGTGTTGACCACTAAAACTATTGCGACAGTTTGACCGCGTTGATGTGTGGAATATAGCAGTCTTGAAAACTTAACAAACAGATTTGCATTCATCTTTACAATATGGCTAATTATGGCTGTTTATTTAAACAGCCATATTGTAAAGCCATGTGATGTAATTACATCACGTTAGAAGTTGTTCCATACAATTATTTGTACTCTATAAGTAGACGTAAAAGAATACTCATGATAAACATATTTTAAACAACATGATAATATGTTTGACTCTAATTCTTAATAATTTATGACATATAACTGATTGTTTTAGCTCTTTAATACTAAGCAAATATTTTAATCTATATATATATTACGGTGGGATACTTAAATGTCTTATCTAAAGACCAATTTTATTTTTATCGTAAGGGCGCGTTCCCACTATGTCGTGACGATAGATTATCGTGTCGTTTAAAGCGTCGTGGCTTGTGTATTTAAATAGAGGTGTTCACATATAGGACGACACGATTAACTATCGTCCACGATTTTTTTCGCAGTGACGACAGATTGTCAAGTCAATGGGAACTGCTAGCACGATAGTCGTAAAACGATAAAATAACGTCACGACTAATCATGACGGCAAATCGTGTGCCATTGTTGCAACTATCCATCGTAGTCACGATAAAAATATCGTCTCGTCGTTTATACGTTCGACGATAAAATATTGCGACGACACAGTGACGATAAACAGTCGATATAATGAGAACAGCTAGAGACGACAGTCGTCCAACGATAAATTAATCGTCACGACATAATGGGAACGCGCCCTTACTGTACTATTTTTACCTGTCGACGAACGTGATAATAGGATTTGAGACGAGTTTAAGTATTATGTATGTACAAGGGCAGTTTTGTTGCTGAAACATGAAATAACTAACGTTATAAAATAAAGAGCAACACAATGTAGGCAAGAAATGACTGGTATGTGTAGACAAGCGAAGGGAAACATCTTTTGATTTATTTTTTATACAAAAGGGTCGGCTTAGCGTACTGGAACGTGGCAACATGGAAATGGATAACTAAAATTGTTTATTTTTCTGTAAGCATTACCAATTAGACCATAATATATTTGATCTGGAGACTTGCTGAGTCTAGGAGATACATGCATTTTGCAAGCCTGTGTGCTGAAGACAAAATGTACAAATTTAAATTATTAATATCACAAATTAAATGTCTACATGGATTCGTTTTTTTGTATCTTTGGTTCATATGAGGTATCACGTCTTTTCTTCAGCTACAGGATTTAATCAATTATAACGTATAAATATATTTGTTAATAATTTTCATTGATACGAAACATGCTGTTCTCAATTGATTTTAATGTGTTCTCAATTCCTTTTTTAAGTAGAGTTTGACCTTGTGATTGAGATAAGATTGTGTATGTGTGCATATCTCATCAGTAAGTCAGTGAGCAACTTCCTATTATATTATTTGGTAATCTGGATGGATGTGGGTCATAAGTAGGTATTGTAGTGCAAGATTCCATCACATTAATGCATAGTACATGATAACTAATTAATAATTATGATAGCATACTAGCCTACGTTTAAATTTCTATTTTAAGTTTACCATTCTATTTCTTTTTAATATTATTTTAATATACTCATACGATTTATTTAATTTTTGGGGCTATCGTTTTGTTTTTGTTGCCTGTTTTGCCTGTAAGTAAATGAGTACAAGGAATGTCTGTAAATTATTATTTAGATGTAAGAAATGTGTATCACTTGTTGGCAATCCAAATCTATATATATATAAAGGAAGATGTCCTGACTGACTGACTTAGAGACAACGCACAGCCTAAACCGCTGGTCGTAGGAAATTGAAATTTGGAGAGCATGTGTGTTTTAATTTGTAGGGGTGTACTAAGAAAGGATTTTTTGAAATTCCATCCCGAAGGGGGTGAAATAGGAGGGTGAAGTTTATATGGAATTTGCTCATTTCTGGACTTATAAGTATAAAAATAGGTATACAAGTTATTGATTATAAATGAAAATGACCTGTGTAGGTAAAATGGACAAAACGCCGCCTAAAAAGGTAAAATGGGGGGTAAAGTTTGTATGGAAAATTTCTCATTTCTGGATTTAGAAGTATGAAAATTGGTATATTGGGTCCTGATTATAAACAAAAATTATCTATGTAAGTGGAATGGACAAAACTCCCACCTAGAGGGGTAAAATGGGGGGTAAAGTTTGTATCGAAATTTTCTCATTTCTGGACTTAGCAGTATGAAAATTGGTACATAAGTTTTCGATTACAATTGAAAAATATATGTGTAGGTGAAATGGATAAAACTCTCCCCTAAAGGGGCGGAAGGGGTGATAAAGTTTGTATGAAAATTTTCTCACTTCTGGACGAGTACGACCCGAATTGATTGTCTAATTCTAAATTAACGCGAGCGAAGCCGCGAGCAAAAAACTAGTAAAAAATAAAATAAATGCGTTCGCCGGACACTAACGTTCTATTGAGTTTAGGTTAGATATTATGTGTTCGAACAGTTATCGAGCTGTCCGTTCTTGAAGCTTTGTATCAGCACTTGAGGTATTCTTAAACGTATAACTAGAATTAAATATTCTTGAGGCGAGTCTAACGAACCCCAACTCGATAAGACTGCGCGTGTCATAGGATCGTACCAGCGCAATGGTACTTAGACAAGTCGTACAACAATAAACATGTGTAATGCCAGTATACATATACAATATGATATTGTATATATTAGTGTACTAATAAATATATGATTTACTAGATGTTCCCGCGGTTTCACCCGCGTTTATCGTTACTGCGCCGCCCCCGTGAGTCGTAGCGTGATGTTATATAGCCTATAGCCTTCCTCGATAAATGGGCTATCCAACACTAAAATATTTTTTGAAATCGAACCAGTAGTTCCTGAGATTAGCGCGTTCAAACAAACAAATAAACTCCAGCTTTATAATCTATAGCTGACCCGCGCAACTTCGTCTGCGTCACATAAGAGAGAGAGTGGGTCGTAGGCACCTATAATACAATTTTAAAGGAGCTGAAACTTTGTGAACATCAGGATGACGGGTGTACATAAAAATAAAGTGATTCTATACACACGAAAGGAATGTTCTAGCAATATGAGGAATGTGCGTAAAATTTAAAGCAATGTGCTTTTATAAAACTAGAGTTATTTCAAAAAATTAGTGAGCCGCCAGCCTGATATCAGAATGACGGGTGTATTTTTAATCTGAGCAAATTACTTAGTATCTAAGTACGAAAACATTAGCGTAGCAATGTTCCGGCAATGTGCTCGAACGTACCAAAATAAATTCAGATGCGGCAAGAGGTTTAAAAGTAATGATGAAAATAAAATTCTAAATTTGAACGCCTGCTAATTTTATAATGGCAATCACGACGAAATGTATAGAGGAACATTTACACCACAGGAGTTTCCTGCAGTGCAATGCAAATGAGATAACTATTTCCTCAATTTCCTTTACTTATTAAACTAGCTGTTACCTGCGACTTCGTTCGCGTAGATTTTAACTAAAAAGTGTTTGTCTCCGCGGAACCCTATTTTTTTGTAAAATCCAAGTCGACTAAGTTACTCCTTATATCAGCTATCTGCCAGTGGAAGTCCCGTCAAAATCGGTTCAGCCGTTTCGGAGATTACCCGGAACAAACAGACAGACAAAAATTTAAAAAATATATGTTTTCGTATAGGTACCTTATAATATACTTTCATATGCATTAGATAAAAAGCTGTTATTATGACATTACAAACAGCTATAGACAAAACAAATGGATATGTTTTGATGACTTAAGCAATAGAACAAGAAGAAGTCCGAAAAGTATGATACCGCATTGCCTTGTGTACGGACAAATATAATTTATTTTTCAGATTTCAGTAATGTAAATAAATCATGGTTAAAGATATTTTTACTTTTTATTAGCTATAACATAACCTTACATTTATTATTACAATAATTATGATTTTAGCAATAATAATAATTGTTCTTAATATAATTTACTAGCTTTTGCCCGCGGCTTCGCTCGCGTTAATTTAGAATTTGACAATCAATTCGGGTCGTACTTTGCTTGTAATAATATAATCCTTACTAATATTATAAATTCGAAAGTAACTCTGTCTGTCTGTCTGTCTGTTACCTTTTCACGGCTTAGGCGTGAGAAGGTAACAAAGAAACAAACAAACTTATTTTCGCTTTTATAATACTAGTTAGGATTATTAGACAGAGTATAATTTGACAACTTATTTGAAGTGGACTGATTATGTATAGGTACGGGCTTCAATTCCAGACTGCCGAATTTATGTATTTCTCGTGTATAATTTTATTGTGGTGAGAATATTAAATTTACCTTACTTAATGTATAATTGCTAATGTAAACTGATTGCGTATACATATATAGTATAAACAAAAGATGACATGAAACCTTTGTAGTTAAATTTTCTTTATATATTTCGTCGTGATTGCCATTATAAAATTAGCAGGCATTCCAATTTAAAAATTTTATTTTCATAATTACTTTTAAACCTCTTGCCGCATCTGAATTTACTTATGGTACGTTCGAGCACATTGCCGGAACATTGCTACGCTAATGTTTTCGTACTTAGATACTAAGTAATTTGCTCAGATTAAAAATACACCCGTCATTCTGATATCAGGCTGGCGGCTCACTAATTTTTTGAAATAACTCTAGTTTTATAAAAGCACATTGCTTTAAATTTTACGCACATTCCTCACATTGCTAGAACATTCCTTTCGTGTGTATAGAATCACTTTATTTTTATGTACACCCGTCATCCTGATGTTCATGAAACTTTCTTTGTTAAATCCACGAACCACATAAGAACCATTGAACAACATTTTATAAATATACCTACAGTGCTAATTTAAAATCACGCAGAATAAACCAGGAGAAACATCGTTTGTATGTCTGTAATGAGTAATTATTTTGCTGCGATGTTATTTTAAAACTGCGATATCTCCTAAGATATTCATTGAAATCGAATGATGTAAAGGGCAATTTTGTTTTAAATTAAATACTTGTGATGAATAACGTATTTATTTGGATAAGGATTAATATCATGTTTATAAAAACACCTTCGCAAATAATGTATTATTTTAGAATAAATTTGGTTAGCATAAAAAAGGTTATAGTGAGCCAACCTTAAAAGATAAACATATGCTGACGCGGACTTTTTTTTAGAACTTTTAAAGGTGAACAATTCTGTCATACATGATTTTTCCGAAACTTTAACTGTTTACGCAGCGCACGCAGCAGAAGCTCTCAAAAGGAAAAGAAACCCTCCGATTTTGAAACATTCTTCATTGATGCTCAGCTCCTTTTGATCTTAGCGTGATGATATATAGCCTATATAGCCTTCCCCGATAAATGGGCTCTCTAACACTGAAAGAATTTTTCAAATCGGACCAGTAGTTCCTTAGATTAGCGCGTTCAAGCAAACAAACAAACAAACAAACAAACTCTTCAGCTTTATAATATTAGTATAGATTAAGACACGTTTAAATTATCATGTCAAATCAAATAAAATCAATTTATTTGCATCATACAGGTTACATGCAGTTGTTACAATAAATATTTGATTCTCTGGTGTGCAAATGTTTATAATAAAATTACACAAATTTATTATTCAAAAATTTACATGCATTCAATAACAATTAAATTAGATTATTATATATTATTATAATTATATCCAGTCAGTGTATTTGTATTTATTAAAATTTTATGTCAGTAAGGAAATAATTGACAGAATAATATGTCTTATCTATTAAATATGTCCTAAGCATTTGTTTAAATACATTATCATCTTATATTTCGTGTAGTCCTTGGGATCCTGTTATATATTTTTTGGAGCCATACCTACAACATTTTTATTAAACCATGCTGTGGTGTGTTTCATGGATATCTTAAGGTCCAAAACCTGTGAACACTTGAATTAGAATGAATATGAACGAAGTAGATGGCGTTGTTTTATAAATATTGTAACGCGTACTTATTTTAGGAAATAGGTGAAATTTGTGAGGAATTACAATCTCAACCGAAAAGACGCTCGAACACAGGGACAGAATAATGTTTGCGTACGGACAGAATAGCGAGTTATCGAAAGTATCGATAAAATAAACAACCGACTATATATTTATAAATTCATTTGTAAATCTTTGCTTCTTATTTTACCCTCAGGTTTTCATTCATGTAAGAAATGTGTTCTTTTTTAAATAAACTTTGTAACACCGCTAATGGACACCCATACGCCGCGCTTCATCTACGCACACATGCAGCGCTGACGACGGTCACCGAGCCCGGCCGAACGCACACATACCTGCCGTTATCGTCCCCACCGCGCCAGGACACTATATAAGGCGTGCGCGCCGGCATAATAAGCGCAGACCGCAGTCCGTTGTGCACGGCTTAGCTTCCGAACCTCGTGGAACTATCCGGACCAACTGACACTTAGGGAACAATAGGCGATGGTGTGCGTACATAAATGCTTTGTTCGCGAACATTTGTGGACCATACCATCATTACAATTGTACTTTTATTAAGAAAATAAATCATAAGTGATTTCATTCGTCGTCTTTCCTTCATCACTATCGCTACAGTGGCGACCAACGTGCCGGCCCGGGAAGAGTACATAGTGACGCGTGCTGGAAGGAAGACTACAACCCTATGCATTGGGAGCTGTTCTTGTGCAGGGGGAGGACCACGATGAACATCCCGTTGAATACGCCAGTAGACTCCTGACTCCTGCTGAACGAAATTACTCCACCACGGAGAGGGAAGCTTTGGCTGTCGTTTGGGCTATTCAAAAATTTCGAGGATATGTCGAAGGACTTCTCGTAGTAATATTGACCGACCACCAGGCATTAAAATGGTTAATGAATTTAAAATCACCGACAGGCAGATTAGCTCGTTGGGCACTACAGCTGCAAGCTTATGATATTACCATAAAGTATCTTCCTGGAAAAACAAATGTGGTCGCCGATGCTTTGTCACGCTCTTCTTGCACTGATGAAACATACAAAACATGCGGAATATGTGGTATTGGATTTGAAATGCCTAAACGAAATCCAGCTGAGATTCATCTGGAACAACTAAAGGACGGCAATATTCAACGTATAGTCACTGCCTTGGAAGATGGTACTTCTAATGAGAACGCTGTTTATTGGAGCAATAAAGGATACTTCATGGATAGAGGTTTATTGTATAGACATCACACAAGTGACGCAGATGACGCTCAATTAGTGGTCCCAGAACATGAATGGGCTAATGTGTTGTCTGTCTATCACGACGATCCACTTGCAGGCCATTACGGTGCAGGAAAAACCTTTAAAAAGATATCAGAGAGATACTTCTGGAAAGGCATGTATAAATACATCGAGAGCTATGTTAAGAATTGCTTAGCTTGTCAAAGATACAAGGCTTCGAATCGGAAACCTGCAGGACTATTGCAAACCACTGTGATGAATCAACGGTTTGAGACAGTTGCATTCGATTTGTTCGGACCACTTCCAACCTCTTCCGATGGGAAAAACTGGATTTTTATAGTAGAGGATGTTGCGAGTCGATGGGTAGAACTGTTCGCCTTAGAAATCGCAACCGCTGCTAATTGTGCCAATATTTTAATCAGTGAGATATTCCTACGATATGGCGTCCCAAGAAGGGTAATAAGTGATAATGGTACTCAGTTCCATAATGCAACAGATGATGTTCTGCCTACAGATTAAACATGCTTACACTCTGCTATACCACCCTCAAGCAAACCCCGTGGAACGAAGAAATAGGGATCTGAAGACGCAATTAGCCATTTTGGTGGGAGATAACCATCGAGATTGGCCCGATAAGCTACCCAGTATTCGTTTTGCTATGAACACCGCTACTTGCTCCTCTACCGCCCTTACTCCTGCTTATATGACATTTGGGCGGCAACTTCGAACTCCGTATGATAATCTACATGATTTTAGGGCAATTATCAGTTCAGAAAACTTTGTCCCGGAGATAACCCCAAAACTTATACAACTGGTTGACACTTTGAAGAGAGTACAAGAAGTTCAAGAAGAAAAAGAGGAAAAGCGGAAAGAAATCGTTGATCAGCATCGTTCAGTATCTCCTGATTATAAGCCGGGAGATCTGGTTTTAGTTAATCTACACCCATTAAGTAAATCAAGTCAGGGCATTAGCGCTAAACTTGCTCCACGGCGCGATGGGCCCTATATAATACTAAAGAAACATGGCCCAGCATCTTACGAAGTAGCTGCTCCAGCCGCTCCCCAGACAGCTATGGGCATCTACCATGCTTCTGCTTTGAAAGCATATAATAGTGCTAAGGTCACTCTGCCAACACCAGTGGTACCTCTTCGCAAAAGAGGTCGTCCAAAAGGACGCGTGGTGGAATCTAATGAAAACTCTCTCCCAATTCTAGCAATCCCAATTCAGCGTCGTCGAGGGCGTCCAAGGAAGGTCGACTCTTCAGCAGGTCTTCCAAGTCGAAGGGGGAGACTGTAACACCGCTAATGGACACCCATACGCCGCGCTTCATCTACGCACACATGCAGCGCTGACGACGGTCACCGAGCACGGCCGAACGCACACATACCTGCCGTTATCGTCCCCACCGCGCCAGGACACTATATAAGGCGTGCGCGCCGGCATAATAAGCGCAGACCGCAGTCCGTTGTGCACGGCATAGCTTCCGCACCTCGTGGAACTATCCGGACCAACTGACACTTAGGGAACAATAGGCGATGGTGTGCGTACATAAATGCTTTGTTCGCGAACATTTGTGGACCATACCATCATTAAAATTGTACTATTATTAAGAAAATAAATCATAAGTGATTTCATTCGTAGTCTTTCCTTCATCACCATCGCTACATCTTTTAATAATTTAAAGTAAATTTAACAAAATTGAGATATTAAGAAATTTATTTATTTTTATGTTTTTAGTTTTGACATTAGTCAGCTCTCTGTAAATGTATTCTAGTGCATTGTCTTTTGCTGTTTAATTTTGAAATAATACTGGATGCGATTTAACGTATTAGGCAAGCTCATAAATATAAAGTGATGGTAGGATCAAAATATTTAATTCTTCAAAGTGTGATCTGCAGCTGTCCGGTAACCGTAGCTTGCAACCAGTCCTGACACATCTTTTTTGTGCCTTAATAGCTTCTACCTTATCAACAGAGTACCTCCAAAAAATAACACCATACTTTAGTGTCGTTAAAACATGGCCATTATATGCAACCAGTACTGCTTTTTGACTGGCAACTTTGGATAGCATGTACGCATATGAGAATTAATTTAGTTTTTACACAACTGGTTGACATGCGTTCTCCATGACATATCATCATCAATCCATAAACCTAAGATTTTTTGAGTGTTTGACTTGGTAATTTGCTGCCCTGAGTAATTAATATTCAAGTCCAATGTTCTTTGTTTGTAGTGCACTATTTAGGTGATTTCAAGGTTTATTATTAAATTGTTACTATTGAGTTATTTGATTACTATTTTGATTGACACATTGATGTCATTCTCATAGTTAGTAATGTGATTTTATGTCATTGAGAGTATCAAAGTGCAGTCATCAGCAAACAGTACCATTGGAGTATTTACTATTTTTGGGAGATCATTGATGTATACGAGGAAGAGTTGAGGTCATTATATACTGCCTTGAGACACACCGTATGGCACAACTTTTGAATTTGAATTGTAGATTACTTCAGTTTTTAATTTAGGGCATAAAAATTTAATCGTGTAACTTGTTTTCTGTTACTTATTTTGGTATGAGTTTATTAATTTCAAAGGTTTATCTCTTATTTTATTTGCACTAAGTTTAGTTTTCTAAGTTTCATTATTAAAATGCTGTGATCCACATGATCAACCGCCTTAGTCATATCCAAGTACAAAGCAGATACAGAGGTTTTGTGATCGACATTATACATAATCATCTTGATCAGATCGTAAACAGTGATATTAATTGACATATTTATCTCTGAAGTCTTTTTGTTCTATCTGTAAGTTTGTTTATTTAGATGAATTAGGATTCAGCAGATATTCTCAAAGCAACTCTCTTTTTCGTTTAGAACATTTTGCAATACCTTTTGTAAGCCAAGCTGGTTTTTAATGATCGAAATTAAACAAGCTTTATACGGATTTTATCGCGTTGTTTATTTTTTATAAAACACTATTATTACATAATTTTGAAACTTGAAACTATTATTGTTAAACACTTTTACTAGTTACTGTTTACTTCAATTTAAGCTATTTAAATGATACAACTATTTAGATTTAATTTTACACTTTCCCCGACGTTTCGGTTGCTTTTCAGCAGCCATGGTCACGGGGAGACTAAAATACGTTTCAACAGAGGAATACGTTTGTATGAACTAAACGCTGCCAGCACTTTTTCTTAAATTACTTTAATATAGATAATATCTAGATTTATGTTGTTTACACATTTTCTACGTATATGCTGGCTTTATGGTTTATTTTTAGCGCTCACAAAGTAAACCCTTCGGGTCACACAACACGTAAAAAGTAATTAAAATATCGCAGTCAGACCAAGAAACGTTATTATACATAATATAATCATTTATTCTCTACTAGCGCCATCTACACAAAGATGTAGGCTTTACTTGGCAATGCAATTCGTTGCACATTGACAGCACTTGCTGCATTTATTTTGAGTTATTACCATGAGTTCGCAATAGATGGCGATAGCTGTATCGTTTGAAAGTTTTATTATCAGTTGTCACAGAGGTAACTGCGTTTTAGCGCCAAAATTTAAAGATATTAAAGTATTGTACAACAATTAAAAGTTTTATCTGTGTACTTTGGGTCAAGAAATATGTCTTCCCTGATCTGTAGGTTCATCATAGCGGGTCCTAAACCGTCTAGAAATACAGTTTGGGGTTTTAATTGTATATCCTCGGCATATAAATATTAACTACTAAGTACCTAAACGTAGATGTGACTTGTAAAGTTTTATGAATATTGGGTATCAGAATGTATCTTTTAGTATAAACGTTTAAGTTGTACAACATTTTAACGTTCTGTTTGTTTTGTTCGCAGGTTGCATTTAGGACTAGAATGGATCGCAAGTAGAATAAAGAAGAAATGACACGACACCGCGGTGTGTAGACGAGTAATAGGTACATAAAATAGTTAAAGTTACATAAATCTAATTCCTGATTAAATGTTTGCATAAATTTTACTATATTCTAAAAAAAGAGAACTATCAGGATTTATGTCCGTTGTTTTGCATGAATGGGATAAATTATAATAAACATGTTCTTGTATATTTTATTTATTTTATTCCAACTACAATTTATGAACAAAAATTGTACATACCATTTAGTAGTTAATTCATTATTACATCTATTACGACAATTACAACCAAAATAATACAACAAAATGTTATAAACACCATTATTACAACACAGAGCTCCGTCAATTAACCAATTTCACTTACCCTTAGTGTCGATTTTATTTTTGTTGTCTATATACGAGCTAAATTCATTGACTAAAAGATATCGATGGTAATGATTTCTAGATATACATTATTATATACACATTAAGATATATAACATACAGATAGCGGATATCGTACGTGTAAGATAGATATGATATAAAACTTCCACTGCAGCCAACATGTTGCCACTGCTGACTTCACAGCAAGCCATTCATAAAGGTTCACAAATTATTTGACGATAATTAAAATATAGCGCGTAAATAATCATTAAAAATATCCTTATATATATATATATATATATATATATATATATATATATATATACACTGTCGCATCAGTTATATACAAAAAAATAATATTAACAAATATAGTCAAAAGTGAGACAGTTGAAAAGTGAAGCTCCATTCATGACATATATTGTTGTTACAGCTTAACAAAAGTAATGTTTGGTCCATCAAAATGCATAAACAGGAAAAGCCTTAAGAACAAAACTTATACAGATCTCGTATAAGTATTATTTTATTACATTAAATTATTTATTTGTTCTTTTAGAACTGCATATTTTTCATTAGTAAGGCATAATAGCTCAGGCGACGATGAACGTACGCCGATCAACGAGCGCTGTCTACGTCGCCCTTTATGTTAAATTCAAGTCTAATATAAGAATTAAATATAACTTACTATATAATTACATGTAACTCAAATATCACTTTTAAACTTAAAAATAAATAAATCCAAATAAGACACAACCTATCAAATGCTATCTACATAAATAAATAGGTGTAAACTGTCAAAAACTAAAACTTATACAATAGTAACGGAATATGACTGCAATTGTACACGATTTAGTGATCCTCACAGAAACGTAGGCAGAAGGCGATCGAAGCTATCGAATTCGGTAACTATTTAAACTATAATAACAAATTATATCGAGTTATGTCATGAACGCTATCATAGCAACTTATTATAATAGTGATTAAATATTATGACTTAAAGTTGCCTACCAAAGCTGACATAACTATTTTCCTGATTTTAAATAGAAAACAATTTATCATAAAAGTTAGTGTTATAAATTGAGATGTTTAATAGGACATTTAAATAGACTATAATTATAATTAATTGAACTAGTATAATTATTAATTTGTAATAGAATCAATAGACGAACAGGTATAACATTTGGTCCTGAGGTAGTTTTATCTAGTAGTTCTAGATTGCCACTGAACTAAGTCATTGGGACGATGATAAATTATTATATGTACTTTGTAATCAATTTAACGGGAAGGCTAATCGGAACGAATACGACACAATGGCTTACAGTGAGTGCGTGAACTAAAACAACTCCATTAAATGCTGTATCCAGAAGTGGTGGCGATATTACGGAAACATTTTAATTTCCCATCTAAATTGCATCTTCCTAGTTAGTCCTCTTAATGCGTTAAGCTTGCCGAAGCGTGTTCTGGCAATTAGGTTCACTAAAAGTTTGTAAAGTATTATAAAATTACAAATTTAAAATCTATTTACTACTAACAGTCTTCAAAACCGGATCTTATACGTTTTCACCTCCATCGGATCCAGGTGGAGGTCGCCCAAGCCCGACACAGCCTTGAACGTCTTCAGTCCCGTCAGGCTGACCGCAGTTATATTGTTAATGTGCAGGCCGTTAAACTTTGTCTTGGACGAGAATTTGGCTGTGATTGGCTTTGGCTTCTCACCCACCCTGCAGCCGATGCCTGGTCTGTGCAGTACCATGTAGCACTCTGTACTCGGAAACAGCTCCAACACGTCGTCGGTGATCGTACGAAGAGTCACCAGATGTACGCCATTCGGAAAGTTAGATATGAACGATTGAGTCGACTTCACTTTGATATCGCCCACTTCACTCGTGTCCAACAAATAGACATTCAATGGATAATTGAGCGTCCTACTCAAATAATCGGCAGTCTGGGATGGCATTTGATACTTGATCTCAGTCTCTGAAGGATCAAAGTGACGCTCGTTCACAAATTTGAACATTTTCTCGCTGGTTGCTCTCTTATTTCGGATGGCGTCGGGCATGGCTTCCAGTAAAATCCAGTTTTGGAATGTTGTTGGTTTATTGTCGATGACTCCTTCGCCGATTCCTCTAAAGTCGTCGTACAAAGTGCGGCGTTCGAGCATTACTTCCAGACGACCTGGTTCGTATGCAGCGGCGCCTTGAGCGTGGTTAGTGATAATTGTAAGTCTAGCTTGATCATCTTGCAGCCATGCCATGGTCGTGATTGGGTAATAATTGGCCTCAATTCCTAATTTAGATACCTTTACTCTCTTCTGGTACTGGAACCCATTTTGGTCAGTGTAAAACTCAGGTATGTCACCGTTTTGTATATCAGTCTGTATCCTCATGAATAATTCCGTCTCTCTATTTTTCGGTGGATTCTCAAAGTCGACAATATTTTCGACGTATACAGCTCGTGAGAGCACTGGATCGTCTATATTATAGATCCTGACAGTATGTATCAAAAATGGCAAGTACATGGTTGTAATTTCTGTAGTGATCGGACCTGAAACTATTATAATGTTGTCGTCTTGCAAAGCGTTCCAATTAGAGTAAGGATGCAGCACGTTTTTCTCCGGGGCGTCGTAATCCGGCATGAACAGGTAAGCTCCCGAATGCCGTTGTGCACTCTGGTACGCACCGAACTGCATTTCGACAATATTCCTCCTCCGAATATCCTTTCTAAATATTTGACGTAAGAAGCCAGTGTTTCTATTGATGAGCAGTTTTAATACATTGTTCTCCAATTGTATATCACCAGGCATCATTTTTTTGGTTTGGAATGGGAGTTTATCTTCATTACAGTTGTTGCAAAAAACGGTGCAGTGGTGAGAGGTATTGGTATGCTCTTCTATGTTAAAGGTAACGGCTGTCAGGGGCGGTATCGTGGCCATGAACAAAATGTCGTAGTTGGTGTCGCTAATGATACGTTTCCCGTCATCGCGCACGTCGATGTTGGGCGTAATCTGGTAAAGCACGTGTTTCTTCATACGGGTGTCGTATATTCGGATGCTGGAAGTGTTTGCACGGACTGTGACAACCTCAGTACGAATTTCCACCAAAGGGTTAAAGATGATAATTTTCTTTTTGTCGACGACAGACACTTGTAGCTTCTTGATTGGTTGTCCGTAAGTTTCCCACTCGCTTTCGCTTTGCAAAATACTTTGAGTGTGCAGCGCGGTGTCGGGGATCATTATTGTAGTTAGAGCTGCTTCTTGCAAACGAATACAATGGTACAAACTAGTGAACAATTTGGTTCCATAGTCGTACATGACACTCGCCTTCGATGTTCCAGTTATAGCATCGTGATGCTGGAACAAACCCATATTCCTGCGGGCGTAGATAAGCTGCTCATAAGATTTCTCCAATTTTTTCTCTGAGGCCGATAACTTTAGGTTGGTGTTCTGCTTTATATAATTCGAAACGAGAGTGAACAATATTTCTGCACTTCGCAATTGATGTTCGAGTTGGCGAGCGAGAATCTTAAGGTAAGGCCTTGTGGTGTAATAGCCGGACCAGTAAGCTGGTTTCCCCTCGCTGAAGATGTCCGAATAGACGAAGAAATCACCCTTCAAAGTAGGTATATTATGGTGCCTTTCTTTCATAGCATTGAAGTAGTCAAGAGGTGTTCCAAACTGAACTTCGGCGTTGAATTGATCCTTGTGGTTATTGATATAGTTGAACATCTTCATGTAATTGGTGTACTGAGCATCAAATTCCTCGGCATACTCGTAACGGAAATCGTCACCTAAGGGAACCAAAACAACGTTATGCGGGGTCAGCGATCCGATGCGGCTGTACTCTTCGATCAAAGTCTTGGATTTGCTCTGCAAGTTCTGATCAGTAATTTCCTCGTGCTTGGCAGCATACTCGGTATACTCGCCAGGGATCTTTCTAAAGTCAAAGCTCAAACAGACGGAGGGATGAGGACCACACGTACTTTTAATCGAGTAGATATCGAAAGGTTGGTTGTGAACGATCATCGATGGCTTCTTGCTGGCCCAGCCTGATGTCCAATAGAACTCCTCGATCTGCCGCTCGGCTAGCCATTGTTTCCAGGCGTAATGGATACGCTGAATGATGGTGCCTTCGAGACCGCTTTTGTCTAACAAGTGGGGCACCGTGGGTCCGTGGCCGAAGGGATCAATAGACCATCCCGTTTTAGGAACGACGCCAAGATTTGTCTTTACCCAGTGATGGCCTGCGGGAGAGACAAAGCTAATTAATATACTATACTGTATATTATGATATTATTCATGCTATTTAACTATTACTATGGTAATAGTTAAATAGCATGAATAAATGGGTAAAATTATTACGATAGTTTAAAAATATTAATATATATTTTCCCTATCAAAAATAGATTAAATAAATGGTAATTACCTTCTATAAACTGGTCAATTAAAGCATAGATATGGGTGCACGCTTCGTCGGGCATCACCCAGCCACCCGTGGTGATCTCGAGACGGCCTTCTTTGATTAACTTTTTCAATGCCTGTAATTATATATTGTGTATTATTGCCACTCTTTACATTATTCACACACATAACCTCGTTATCAAGTTGTTAGCGTGAATTTTTCTTATATTAACGATAGTATACTTATGATAAGAATAAGTTACTGAAATATGTTATTGATTAATATCATAAATGCAGCACGCGTTTCTTAATTAAAATGTGTACCCCAGAATTAATAACATTTTTACCATTATAGTACATAGGTACTTAACTCTAATCCCAAAGTCGCTATTATTGAACAGTGTCATAGTTCCTTTTTTTAAAAGCACCAATTACGTAGCCATGGTAAATAGGTATAAGAAGTATTTATCGTATACACGCAGAAAATTTCAGCCACGTGTTTGAGATAGAGGCAGTTAACGAGTGCTAATAACATGTTGTTAAACGACAGATTCAGTTTGTCGTGAACAATGTACCTTTTGTTTGACGGGGTGCGAGCGTTCCCACCACGCGTTCAGGAACGATATCTCAGTCCAGATGAAGGTCATGTTCGGGTGTTGGTTCAGTTTTTGAATGATGTTGTTGATAATATTCTTTGTCTTCCAATCGAAGTATTGTTCGAACGTCTTCAGCCATCCCGGATCGTTATGAGAGTGCGGTACGACAAACACCTGTACCGAAATAATATAGCTTTATATTTATATTATAATGTACGATTATGATACATTAAATAAAAATGTATGCTTATTTTTAAGAGTCGTAACGTAGCTCATGTAAAATTATGTCAGGTGCTTTACCACCATCTTTAAACCATATACGGGATGATGATAAGGCCCTACGATGTCCTTATGGTCAATCCTACCAATTTTGATTACCCTTTTGCACAGATATTCGCAGTAACTAAAAGATTTAGATACTAAATATTCATGAGAAACTATACGACTCTTGAAAATATGTCCACTTTTTCTGATACATGTAGAAATAGTTTGTTGTAATAATGATTATCCCTGAACAAAATTTATATCAGTGATCAATAAGTGGTGTTTACCTTCAATCTAGGGCGGGTGGTGTCATTGTGTATCTTTTCGTAGCGATCCTCAAAGGACTTGTCCCAAAATTCCTTCGTGCGCAACCAACTCGGCTAAAATAAAAAATAATGTTTTCAATCAATGGGCCTTTTTACCCGACTACGGCGAAGCCAAAAGGAAGGGTAATGATTTTGGCAGTCTGGGTATGTATGTTTGTATGTTCCATCGTAGCGCCTAAACTGAACTGAACCGATTTTAATGAATGAGGTGTCAATAGATTCATAATAATGGCCCGGGTGACATAGACGATATAAATTTTAAAATCGTCCTTTTTAGACCCCTCTTTACGTAGTCGGGTTATAGTTTTTGATCTTATTATTAGTCTCGTCTCTTTAGAACACGTTTGTCGGCAATTACACTACGTTTATTTATTTAATAGCGGTTTTGTTATACGATTATACGCGTAGGTACATCTACCTTAGAATAATTACATGTTAATTACAAAGATGAACATAAACATAACAGCAAAGCATTACATTTATATACTGGGCGCCGATTCAATCACCGGCAATATTGAAAGAGGTGAATAAGAACACGATTTAATGCCGATATCAAGAAAAAAGTAGGCACGTCAATTGTATATCAATTAATTTTCTAATACGCAGTTAATCCCGATAATTTGCGGGCGACGACCCGAGTCAATCATGCGGTAGCTCGCATGCGGTCAAGGGGCCCAGGTATGATGCATCTATAATCAATGTACAATTAGCTGCGAATCTTATCTACGTCCGTTTGAGATCATTACATTATCTCCTGTTGTTTAAGCTATACAGTTATGAAAATAATTTTATATATATTACTAGCTGACTCGAGAAGCGTTTTTCTGCCATATAAGCTGTATGAAATATACATTATGACCTATTTCTCATACCAAATGTACATAAAATTTCATAAAGATCGGTCGAGCCGTTTCGGAGGAGTGCGACTACAAACATCGTGACACGAGATTTTTATATATATAAATTTAAACCTGTGCTTCACCATACAGAGGTATAGCAAGTGATTAAATGGGCACCATTCGTAAAGTTTACTTTGAATAACTTAACACTAGTTAGTATTTATGATCCTCATTTGGTAGTACCATTTTAGATGATAATATTTACGATTTAAACACGGAGCTGAAACCGCAATTAGTATTCTCAGTGATCCCTGGCAGTCATACTGAGTCGAAGAGCACTTGGTTTGGTCTCGCATTATTTTACCATTCTTAATTGTTTAAAGTATTTATTTCCGATTGACATTAAGAAACAATAAATTGTTTTCTGCTATACTAGGTAGGTATATCAGCTGTACCACGATGCCAAAAAGCTTAAAGTCTGCCAAACTGAAATGAAGGCTTGGCCAACGCACTTTTTGTGTTATGTAATTTGTCGGATAGCCTAGTTAAAACGAACTTAAAACATCTTATTAATGGACTTTATGCAGTTGAATTGAGAATCTGCCAGTTCATTTTTGAACTACCGTTCTTCGACTACCATAGTCGTCAAAAACAATAAAACGCATATAACACAGTCATGCTGTATTTTTTTGTGTTTTTAACCGACTTCAATAAAGGAGGAGGTTCTCAATTCGACAGTATTTTCTTTTTTATGTTTGTTTCCTCAGTACTTTTGACTAGGTGAACCGATTTTGATGATTGTTTTTTTATTTGAATGCTGGTGCCATTTGGTCCCACTTCATTTTGATCAAGATCTGACCATTCGTTTTCAAGTTATCCTTAATAATGCGTATTCGGCTACATTGATGATGTTCTTATTTTTGGCAACAACAAAATAAAAACTGTGTAGAATGGTTTGGAAGCCCTTCGTAGTATTTCGAGGTAGCCCTATTAATTTACTGATGTTCTGATGAAGATCTTCGGTTTTATACAACGGAATTCTTTGATAAATAACAGCAAATCTGCCGTGATTGCTATAATCCACATACATTAACCAATTTGGAATTATGTAATCAGTACATATACATATATGTACTGATTACATAATTCCAAATTGGTTATTGATAGCATTTAATAGGTAGTATAAAGTTACGTGCAACTGTTAAACTCAACAAGGTATACACAAAAACCTAATAACGAAATTATTTCTATACCTAATACAACTTTTAATATGACTCTGAAGCCATTAGGCACCGGAACCCCGGAATAAAACATATCATCCCAGCCGTATTTGGAATTATCATGAGATGCACTATGGCCAAAAATGATATAAACTGTATACCGTTTAAAACATTTTTCATATAAGCCCCCATTTTCGAAAGCCTATTTTGGCGCTCTTCACAAGTCTCTTTTGAAATGGCCCTGGAGGTAGATTTCCTATTTTGAGAGAGGCTTTTCTCCCTTTCTTCGTTTGTCTCATCTAAACGGCGCTTGTCTCATATTATTATGAGCAGCGCGTTTAGTATGTGTTCAGACAAATAAAATCAGTTATCGAACTTCAGATTCACTAAAAACCGAGAAATAAACAAAATTTTAACAAAAAAAGAAACGACTTCAAAAACGAATAGGTATTCTAAAACAAAAATGCACAAAAATGTTAAAAAAGAATTGCGTATTCTTGTGAATAATTAAATTATTGTTCTTTTTGGAGTCGGTGTCAGCCGCCCGCGCCGCGTGCTGTGTCTATGTGTGTAATTATTGTGCATGCCAATGTTATGTTATGATTATAGTAAGACATCTCATGTTTAATTAGTTACAAACCTACATTGGCTGACATCGACTCCATCAATAACAATAATTTAATTATTCACAAGAATACGCAATTATGTTTTAACTTTTTGGTGCGTTTTTTGTTTTAGAATATTCGTTTTTGAAGTCGGTTCTTTTTTGTTAAAATTTTGTTTATTACGAAATAGCAATAGCTAAAACCATAACGTAACTTTATATTCTAAAGAGAACTCTAAATGTTTGGCTAACTGAGCACGAGCGAAGATGTAACGAACTGAATTTGCGTGACCTAGGCGAACTTAAAAGTGTCCGAGACTTTTAAGTTCGCGTAGGTCAACTTTAAAGTCTCGGACGAGCACGCTGAGAGCATTTGTCTCTCGCGTTGCTCTTTTTGTTGTTGTGTGGCACGTGTGCTAGTATTGTGGAAAGATGTATTACGTAAACAAAAATAAACTTAAATAATCTTATGTTTATAGGATCTAGGTTTTTTTCCTTATACATTATACATAAATAGTTTTGTGAAAGATCTTTAGTAGATACACACATAACTCCGCAAAAACAAACAATTGTTCGCACATCATAAAATTATTACCTTACGTTTACGCGTTTCAATGAAATCCGTACACTGCAATTAAATAACACGATTATTACGGATACGGATTTAATTTAAGTGTATGTTTAAAATACTACTTCTGAACTATATTTACTTAAACTATTCAATCTATTTATATTTACTTTGTACCTGACGTTTCGACTGCTTTTCAGCAGCTTAGGTCACGGTAAGTGACATAAATAGACGTAAAAGTTCAAGGTAGTGTTTTAAAAGGTAGCTATTTTTCATTAACAAAATAACTTGTATATGGGCAAAGAAACAGCTAATATTAATTCATCCCCAGGAAAAACCAACATGTACGTAGGGCTCTGCTGCCGAAGTGCCGCAGGCTCCGATTGAAAATCGTCATTGCATCCAAAAAACAGCAAATACATTTTATTTTACGTTGTGGAATGCACTGACGCATACCCCCCCGCGGGGGCGGGCGGAGGGGTTATGTCGGACTCACCGGGGTAAAAGAAAGATGTTGAAACGATGAAAATGGACCTCCCGAAATACCGACTAAACCTACCACGGTGTTCCTCGACATAACCATAGTCGGCGGGGTCGCGCGAATCACTTTCACATGCAATCGCGACCCCGCCGAGGTTTCGGCCCGCCGTGTGAAACGTCAGGCCACTCACGAAAAGACACTTTGGTCACCTAACCCTACTGCCCCCTTAAAGGGGGACGGACACACGACATAGAAGCGCGCGTGGGAACACGCACGCCGCCTCTCGGACCTGGTGCTGAACGGATGATGGGCAGGCCCACGAAGCCCACGAAACCCCCAGGTAAAACCTCAGGGTGGCTGAAGGTCGTTTCACGCCCTCCGGCGACCGGTTCTGCGGTTGGGGACAGGGTTCAAGCGCTCCCTCTCCCGCTCCGCCGTCTCCTTGATAGAAATAACTTCCTCAAAGGAGGCGACGGCGTTCCACGACCTCTCACTCCGGACCATAGACTGAACTAAGGCCGGGAGCGATAGGGCAACAATTCTGACTGCCGCGACCAAATCACGGCGCTGCGAAGCCCAGGCAGGGCAATCCGCCAACGTGTGCAGCGCCGTGTCTGCAACAACATAACGGCAGTCGCCGCAGTGGTGACAACCGGGCGTCTCTTGCCAGCCTATGCGACACAGGAACTGGTCGAAGCAAGCGTGGCCAGTCATTACCTGTGTCAGCGGGAAGGTAAGGGCTCCATGCCACCTCTCCAGCCACTCCTCAAAAACGGGACTTACCGCCACGATCGTGGCATGTCCGAGCAAATACAACATAGCGTTACCCTAGCAACCTATTCCCAAAAAGCTTCACATATTCATTTCACCAGCTCTTTTTAGGTTTCTCATATTACGTTTTGAACTTATTCATACTTATTCCTACATCGATAGTTGCTTATGCTCTAATGGCGAAGAAGTCCGAATCCACGTCAAAAAAACCATATAGACGGATTGCTAATTTAAAAGTTTGTGAGTAGCTGATAATGAGGCATATAAACGCAAAAGAAATACTTCACTTTGAAATCCAGTCGTCAAAGTACATATCCCCTTTGGTATTACCAAGTTATGGCTAGCTGAATATTAGCAGGCCGGAAATAGGCACCGAATGCCGCTTTGAATATAAAATATAAGTTTATTAAGAATTAACTTTTCAGTAAATATTGAAGAGTAAGCAAGTAGTGTTACTACCTTACTTACGTTTAAGAAAAGCATCAGCGAGTCGAGTGAATTTTTAATGACTTTTATGTTTCAAGAATTGCGAGATTTTATCTAACTAACCAAATTTAATATATTATGGTATCAATAATTATATAGTTACGATTATTGATTACACATTATGCAGTATGTGTGAGCGTAGTTTTAATTAAATCGAATAAGTGAAATTTTATTTATGATGACGATAACGTTGAGTTTACACGTTTTGGTTTCTTTATGTATCGTGGGTGCACAATATCGCTCACTTCATTGAAAAATTTGTCTGACGTCGTCGTTAAATAGTCGAAAATAATTCAACAGTGATAATTCGTACCCCGCTACAAAGAATTTTATAAATATTGAAACAACTGATGCAAATAATATTAATATTTTATTAAATGTAGATTGCATATATTTGTGCCGCGAACATTGTCTTACGTTTACGCAAATGTTATACATTGAAATTAATTTCAATTGTGCCACGAATGTAGTAAACTATAACCCTGTCTAATATTCAGACAGGACAACTCAATAATATCTTAAATTTACTTCTATGTACCTAACTGTTATTCAGAGTAAATAACAATAAATTTGTTAGTTAACCTTTATTAGACGTGACAAGAATGTAATATAGCTAAAATGTATTATTATTTTAACTGATTTAAGTTACAATAGCGCTTTAAGGGTACTGTCATGGTCATGGGTTAGAGCTGTACTTCGTATTTTTAAAAGACATTAATATTTCCTCTATCGTGTGGGATTCTTTTCTTTGCAAATATTTATTTTGTTGTTGCCGCTGTTCAAATGTTTGTATAGAAAAATATTTGTACCGAGTTTAGATTCAACACGTCAGGTTCACGACATGTTACCCGGGAATCAAACCTACAAAATTCAGCGCACTCCTGTGGCGAGGCGACTACTTAACCACTACGTCACACGTGCAGTCACTTACGATGAAAATATATTTTCTATTCATTCATAATCAATAAGGTCTCGGTCTCTAGATTAAAACTTAAACACCTACCTATATAAACTTAGCGCCACAAAATGTGGCCCAAATATAAATATGTCTGAAACCAGTCTCTCGGGACAGCAAATAAAAATTTTGTGTTATAATTTAAGAGAACCAGTATTATTCTTGACTCAAGCTAAAAATAATGCGTTAGTTTAACTTTTGTGACATATTAACCGCATAACTTTATTGGGACAATTGAGAATATGAGTTATAATTTGATTTTAAAATTATTGCGCTATAAGCATATTTTTTTTTGTTTTAAATTAATGTATAGCTTATCTTAGTTCTTCTAGGTAGAACACAATGTCGATAAATCCTGCACAGACTGCTAAAACTGTACTTTTTAGGAGTCAATGGCTCATTCAACGGAACGTCGCTAAAACTTTAAATGTACCCTTATGCAACTTAAAGATACTCGTTGAAAAGATACAACAAGACTGATTCTTACACGAAAATATCAAGAAGCGGCGGATTTAGATATTCTTAAGTGCGCAATCATTGATTTATTGGTTTGGAAATTTTGAAACATCGGTTTATCACTGCGGTGAAGATACAGCACCATCATTAAACAGAAAAATTAATAAATAAAAGTCAAAAGAAGAATGGAGCAACAAGACCTGCATGCTAAAAGACCAGCTCGAGGTTCAAAACACTCCGAGTAACATCGCGTAGCTCGAAAAAAATAGTCAATTTCAACACATGCGCAATGGAGTAATTTTTTTGTGTACGATTGAATGCAGAGCTTTGGCTTTAGAGTTTTAAACGGCAGTGAGTGTGTGCAGAAAAAGCATGGTAAGCGGTTTCTTCCAACAAAAATCCGGCAAACCGTTAATTCCTTAACCGTTCCTTAGAGGGTCTTTCATGGTTTGGGCAGGATAAGTTCAGATGCTCGTACGGAGTTAGTGAGGGCTGAGGGTTAACTAATGCCAGTTCGATACACTGAAGAGATCCTTCAAAAACATGTTTAGCATATCAGGTGTTCATCAAAAGCGAGAAATCACATTTATTATAAGACAATACCCGACGACACACAGCAGCATAATGCGGAAATTTTAGTAGCCAGCAAGAAGTACTGAAATAAATACTACTGAGTATATCTGGAATATGCTTAACAGGAATGTTAGACTAACTGCTAGCTCGCCGCAGGACCTCCATGAGTTAAAAACCGTACTGGAAGCTTTTAATCTCTATCTAGGAAGAAATTCGTCAAGTAGAGATTTAAAAATAGTTAAATAAATGTGTAATCTTATTTTTTACCCTGTTTTTGTAATTTGTATAAAATTATCAAATTCAGAAATCTTCCATTGCCCTATTAATCATATTCACTATGAAAATGTAAAAATAGACGTGTGTGGGCTCAAAAATCTGTTACCTACTATTTGAAAAAATATTTCGTCTTACTCTTTTAATTTTTAATTGCCCTCGTAGTTAGAAGGGGAGTTGATACAATGTACACAAAATTTTATAATTTATTATAAAAGTAATAATTCAAAAAAATGTCCCATAATATCTTCCAGTGTGTTATAATAATTGATGTGTTACATGATAACTTCCATAATTTAGTGACAACTACCCTAGAACTGCTTTTTAGGGGTGGCAACACTATACCACAACGTCAGGGATGTGTCATTTTAATGTCAGCCATTTTAGTCTAGCAATGTATGTGAGCTGACTTGTGGTGTTCATTTTGGTCATGAAAGTTATTGAATTTTTAACGCAGCATTGCCAAGGTTTGTAATTTGGTATTTATTATTAAATATATTAAATAAATAGTTTTTAGCTTGTGCATTATGGGTTGAGTTTTGTAATATCTTTGAATTTATAAAAGTATTATTATCCAAGTGAATTTAAAAATTCACAATTGTGTTAACACGTGGTTTATCCTTTTACCGATAGATATAAATTTTATACATACATGCATATTCACGCCTGTTTCCCAGAGTGGTAGGCAAATAGGGGTAGATAAATTTTATATGGTGCTTAAATGAAAATAAATATTAGTTTAGGTAATATTATGCATACATTTTTGTTTCAGATGTTCTGAGCTAAAAATCATGAAAATATGTCCCAGCAGTTTGATTATTTATTATCGTCGTATGTGTCGGTCGGGGGCTTGTAAATTTTTAATTTAATGTTATAATATGTTTGTTGTTTACATACTGCAATAGTATTTTGAGAACTATTGTATTATTGTTTTAATATTTGTAACATTCATTAAGTACCTAACCAGTTATTCTTGTTCCGAGTGTCTAATCTAATATGTAAGCTAAATAAATAATGTTTCAGTTTATAATATGTTTTTAATATTAATAACGATATATATTAATACGTGGCTCAAGCATATTTCTTGAATTATAATCATAATTAAATGAAAACTATTCGATTTGTCTAGGTGGGGCTCACAAAGTTTGTACCATAACACACTAGAAAGGATAACACACAATCTCTCACGTTACGCACTGGAACACTTTGTAACACACTAGAGTTGTGTAAAAGCAGGACTACATCATAGCAGAACTATGAAAATATGAATTTCTGTAATAATTCTGCTATAATGTAGAATTATTATAAAAAAGTACGACATTTTTGGAATAATTCTGCTATAACATAGCTCTGCCTTTACAGAAGAATTTATTTATGTACGTACATGAGTGAATTCTATTTTGACACATTCGCGAACAAAATCGCGGGGAAAAACTAGTTGTAATAATTACTACCTACCACCTCAACAAACTACATTTTTAAATGTATTAGATTAAATAAAAACAATATATCTAATAATACGCTAATATACGAGTGTATTATATGAACATACGAGTAAAAGTAGGTACGTTGTATAAATATAACAGTGGTAGGTACGTTGCAGTCCAAGTGATACTTAAGACGAGGAGCGAGCGCGTAATATGTAACTTTCATTGGTGTGCGTTACAGAAAGTGAACGTGAAATTGACGCGTGTCACACGATGTACGCTAAGAAGTAGCGCACATGGAAACATCACTCCCATTGATACTTAGCATCGTAAACTCGTAGTAGCGACATGTGAAATTGTAAACATTCATTAATGTTCGCCGTTGGCCCCCGTTTTATCGAGTAAATCCTGCCCGAATTAATTTAAACTTTATTGAAGGCCGTTTATGATCAATGAATTTAAAATGCCGTATAGATTATGTTGTTATATGAATTATTTTATACAATATGTATCTGTTATAACGTCTAGCAATTCAACCGTTTGACATTTATATGGAGCTACAACGATTTTATTTTGTCATAATAAACATGTTTTACTTTTTATTGATAGTTGTAAAAGCTAGTTGAAAAGACTAGGAAAGTCTTTTAAGTGATTTTACCTCAATGAATATAACGACATACTTGATAGAATAAAATAATGTCGGCGCTCAATTGTTATTACCTTATCTACAGGTATTGTGAAGTCTAGCTAATAATAAGGTGTAAGTAGCTGTGTAAAAGCACCTCAAAGAGAACCTCTAATAGAATAATAAAACTGGTGCAAGTAAACTATACAATATTGCTAACAATGAATTTAGCAGCTATTTGTAAATGCCAATTATTCTAATGCACGTGAGTAGCGATCTGTGGTTCCTAGTACCGCACGTCCCGTTCTGTCGACTGTCATGTTCTATACATGTAATTCAATTTAGGAAGCTAGACGGTATCCAGTTTCCTAAATGAAATTATGTAATCTGTAGCCGCAGTATCCAGTAGATACTGTGGTATTTATTTCTACGTAGAAAGAGGACAATTGAAAAAAAAAATGTACGATCTTTTGTAGACGGCAGATTATCCTAATTTCAACTTTCGCTGTGATACAGGTAATTATAGATTACAACTCCAGCTTTGACCTACATATTGAAATCCTTCTTCTACTCTCCACCGCTCTTTTCTATCACTAGTGGCAATGTGCTTTAAGCTCTGACTTAATTGTAGCTCCGAGCAGGTTGGTACTCTTATTCAACCTATTTCATTCTAGGACATTCGCGATGTACCGACTAAAACACGCGAATAGCTGTCCTCGGTTCATATAAACTTCGTATCAGCTTACGTGTGTTCAGTCTACTTGACATAGCTTTTGCACTCCCCAGGGAACACAACCATTGCCAAGAGACGTGGGTAAAGCTTACCACCAGGTAAACGGTCTACTTGTATGTCACCTAAGGATATATAAAATCCTACAAACTTTTGACCTATATTAGTTACCGCTCTTTCAATTATCTCTTTTCATAATAATTGCGCAAGGAAACTTCTATAATTAGTGGATTAATTATGGCTTTAGAGAATTTCGCGTTAAAAATAGTTCAACGAGTTTAGTTATATTAACAAATTACTAATTATTATTTTTTATTTATTTAACGAACTCATGACGTCACAAGCTGCTATATTATCAATATAAAAATATAATTCGTAGTTTAAATAAGTTCTATATCAGAGCTTTCTATTCTTACCTGTGGATTTTTTTAGTTTACAATATTTATAATAATTACTTTTAATATTAATAATATTAATTGTTCGATATTCTAAAGTTCAGTCTATAAATAAGTTGAGTTATTAGATAATTGTATTAGTTCTATAAGACATTCGTTAGTAAAACGAATTTATATTAGTAATACGTAAGTATAGACTTATAAAGCTTTTTTATCAACTGCGTTGCAAAGAAAAGTGATACAATTTTAATATTTTCGTGAATAGACAACATTTGGAGTGCACATCAAATACCCAGCTGGCCGATGGCGAAACATTAAAATATATGATGCTTTAATATCAAGTATACTTTACTAACCAAATTTAGAATAGCAATTAATATACATTTATATTGAAACTTATTTCTTTTACGCATAAATAATTGATTAGTTTTCCTTCGTTATTAAAAAGCCTTTGCAAATTATTTTTCTCGGTACCAACATTCCATTACATTAAATACAGTTGTGGACAATCTTTTTTGATCAAAATACATACATTTTCTCTTGTGTGTCTTAAAAGTTAAGCCTAGCAGTAAGTACAGCTGATCGGGCGCACGCATTTGTGGCTTTTATATCACATACATAATTTATTTATCCCTGCAATTTCATTTAGGTTGACTGTGGGTTCCAATCAAACTAACGCAATGTTTGTTTTGGATCTACTGTCCACTCATTTCACATGATCGTGGAAAACTAGGGCACCATAAATACAATTATATTTTAGTATCTAACCTTCTACCAGACTTGTTGGAACTGCAGGAGGCTAAGAAAAGTGACCTCGTTATAAGTAACATTCGAAATCGTTCGGTATGACGTGAATCAAATGATTATTATTCGGTTGAGTACATCCCGTACAAATTAGCCGAGTCAACGGTCGGTAGATAACTCGCCCGAAATTCCTGTGAGTTCGCCCAACTTTTTGTATAAAACTTTAAACCGTGTGCCAATTCCAATAAAGCATTTATGTTCGAATTACATTTCGAATGCATTTCTGTTCATCGTTGACGTTTAATTTTATTGTATCGCTATTGTACTTTGCGGCCTTTTGTGTACAGTGTAATGTATAATACGTTTAATTGCCTCCGCGTGATATAGCTACGAATCATACATATATGCATTAGGTACCTTTGAGTTCGTTTTATTGGCAACTAAGATCAGTTTTCATACTTTCTCCCGCGCTCAATTCTTCGCGTGAGTTACGCGTCTAGGTTTTTATGCTGACTTAAGTTTAGTTGAACTAGTTAAGTTATTATGAAACAGCGGGGTCGCGTAGTTTAGTTGAGTTTTTGTCGTGTTATGAGAGGAAATTATTTAAAGTGCTGCAACAGCTAGAGTCGTAGAATACTGGTTTATGTAGACGTTACCATACGTGCTAGATACAAATTAGTACTTATATACCTTAAGTTCAAACTACTTATAACTGTCAATCCAAACAAATCAACTAATCAAAGATTGAGAGACTGTCAGAAACTTATGCAATGAACTTTAGCGGAGTAAAGGAGTGCATTTCTTACAAGTTAAGGTATATTAAAATATGGCAACATTTCAACATTACATGCTCAAATATTTTGTAGGCATGCAAGACATATTTTCAAATATTTCCATCCTCGCTGACAGCTTAGAGATCCGATACTAGGATATTGGGCATTCCGACGCGTCACAATGTAATATTTGATATATTAAATATGTCGCCTTCACGGATTCAATCTTACTCCCTCGACGTATACCTACTCGCAGTATTAGTTTGGATGTGTATCTATAGTATGGATACTGTAGATATACGAGCACAAGATATTACGATTGCCTCGGCCGCGTGACGTCGACATAAGTAGTTGAGATAAGCGTTTGTTGCAATTGTCCCGGGTTCGACACCCGAGTCGGACAAAGAGTTCAAGTTTTCTGTGAGGCAATTTGCCTTAACAGGTGTCATCCATTATTCGATTACAGGGTTGCCTCTTATTACGAAAGACTAAAACTAAACAAAAAATGTTTAACGTTTTTATCCTAGAGATAGGAAAGTTTGATCTAGGCGATGCGCTATTGACACATTAAATATTTGAACATTTTTATTAATATTATTTCATAGTATAAAGCATCAAAAATAACGGAATGAATGAGTTTTAAATATTATCACGAAACTTACATCTCCTGCTATGTTGGCCTTTAAAAAACGCGATGGTATAATACCATCGCGTTCATGGCATTTACAAAATACAAATTTTATTTTGTCAATTTAAGAATCAAAACTATGTAATACGCGTCGCATGCATTATTAAGATGTGGGCAGGGTAAATTACGGTACAATGTTAAGATGTCGGCAAAAATGTTGTTGACACGATTGGTATCATATTCTAACTAATATTGAGTGAGTTTGTTTGTTACGCTTTACAGAAAAGCACATAGGGTACTTTTCATCCAAAAAAGTACTGTTAATAACATAACTTGCATTCACGCGAGCGAAGCCGTGGGCAAAATCTAGTGTAGATATAAAATTATCTTCATATGAAAGGAACGCGCAATTCATAGTTTTTAAAAATACCATCACTTTTTTAATATTCACATGCTGGTATGACGTTTGCCACGCCTTGTTGTTACATGCTGTATATATTAGGCAAGTGACGTAAAATTAGTAATGCGTGAGATTACTGTAAGTAGGGCGCGCTACCTATATACGTAGTGCGGAACACGAAGGCGTGCCAACACATAATATACGATTCATGTGAATTGTACAACACCAAACAATTCGAGAACTGTAATTTTAACTAATACATACATGTCGCTACACATCAGTCGAACACATAAATGTTTAAAGTCATTAGGTACTATAAATACATATATGTAGATATATAAATTGCCTGCGATTATTTAATCTTGTGATCAATGATACTAATCATAATTGCTATAAATTTCATGGGCTCATTAAAGCAATAGCTCTATATCATTTATTTTATAATATTAATAGTATCTACAATTTATTTTGTAATTAGATTTTATTCAGAGGACTGAATGCACGGCAATCAACATTACGAGAAAAGCATCCCCTACGAGTAAGTGGGTAAGTATTGGCGCCACGTCGCGAACCGTGAACGAAAAAAAAACGACGACTCAAAGCTGACTGGGAGGCGACCTCGAGACTTTTTCAAATAGAAATCAGTTCATATTGAACGGAGCGCTGATTGTGTTAATAAAATAACTCTTATAAACCGAACTCATCCTCCACTTGAAAAATAAATTTATTTTATTTGTGGAATAGAAAACTACACCTCTTTTATTTATTACGGCGCTGCTGTAAGCGTTTCATAAAATGTTGAGTTAATTTAGTAGTGAACAGTATATTGGCATTTCATTATAGAATGCAAATTTAAGTATTGATTAACCCTCTGATTGACCACACTAAACCACCAAAATATCAATAGTTTGTCGTCAATAGTGACAAAAATGTTTTTATAATAAAAAGGTATTACAGTCATGGTTAAAAAAATACGTACCTGAAATTCGAAAGACGGATAGATGGCAACGGTGTCGATGTCAGCTGAGTTTTCCTTCAATACTGGGCATTGCTCCAACGGCATCTGTCAACAATGTTCAACATCTTTATACTGCATTCGAATCTTATTATAAGTGTACGTGAACTCTGTCCAACGAGGCTATCCATGTTTTGTGAAATAATCTCATTTCATGAGTTTTGTTTCTATCTACTAATAATTGTAAACGAGAGTCACCCCGCCTCCTATCCTTCGACATCCTGGTGATAATGCCTATGCCCGAAAGAAAGTTCTAGAGAGAGTAGAGTTTTGTATCAGTAATTTATAACAATCCGAAAATTAGACAAAATCTTTTTCTCTATATACAAAGTATTTCAATTAATACACACCTATGTTATTAATTACACAAGCTGTTTTATATGAATTCTCAAAGCAATGTTGGCATAACATCTGTAGAAGCATCATGCTACTACATTGAATCGCTATTTTAAGCATGTCACAGTGTAAAAAGACAAGGTAGGATAATACTGCAATGAGATTTTGTGATCCATACAGCGAGTAAACCCGCATTTTCTGAAAAACTGCGTAACCAAATGCAAAGGTACGAGCGCATTCCATTGAATTTCTAATCCCAGGACCTAGTTCATTTTAACTTATCTCTGTGAGTCTAAATAAACATTTTAATTCTGTAATAGTTAGCGATATAAATGCAAATGTAAACTATCGACGAGACGACAGAGAGAGTTTTTGTTCTAGTGAATGCCAATTAATGACTTTAATAAGAAAAATATGTAGGATTGTTCGAGATAATGGAGTACCCTAGGTAAACAAGTTCCAGATTACTACATATTTTGAGAAAAAATAACGAGCAGAATTAATATTTATCCAATTTACCTCTACAACCAATCTCAACGAATACAACCCCAAAAATGTTGTTGACATGGCTTTAGAAGTTAATGAATATATTTATGAGTAAACAGGCTCCACAAATAGTAGTATAAGAAAACTGCCTTTGATTTCCCCACAGTAATCACGTGAAACGAACTGTAATGACGCTATATCAACGACACCTTGTAGGTATTAAGTAGGTAGGTATTAACTGAATACGATCGTTTTTAACGTACTAGGCAACTCGACTAGTTTGTATGAGGATACCTAGAAAAGATCGTTCGTGGCGATAAAGCCGTCTCTTGTACATATTTTAATTTTCCTCTGTACATGATTGCAAAGTCGACCGTTGTAATATGCTATAAAAATAATCCATCTAGCTATTTATTAAGATAGAACTCAAACCAATCTGCGAAGACATGAAGACTGATACGCTTCCATATATTTTAGATTCTGGAGGTTAATAAGATAAACCATTTAGCTGGATATTGACTGCCGAATAAACTAGCTTTGTTGTTACATTTCCTATTTATTTTAACGAGTTCAATTCATAGTAGAAAAATATTGAAACAATATGCTACAAATATCATAAAATTATAATTAAATAATGTGAAAGCTTTTGAAGAGGTTTGTTCCTTAACCACTCGTTACGCGATGTATGAAATTGGGTAAAACTTGGCACTTGGTTAAACCATGTCCTAGACTATGACAAATGATTATTTAGCCCGGTACGCGACTACGTGGGCTCCTCTTAAACGAAGCCGCGGATAAAATACTATATATCAACATATTTTACCCAAATATTCCATTCTCCTTTACTACCTACCGTTAGCATATATAATAAACGAAGTAAAATAGTAACATAAGGATTTAGTGCAAGAAATAAATCTACAGAAAATATATTTAAGAATAAGAGTTTAATGCAGTTGCGTGACCTCACAAAGCCAATTCGTAACCTCACATACAAAGGATTTAAAGCAGAGAGGTGGGTTAGTGACTATATAACCTGTAACGTAACAAGAGCGCTGGCATTACTACAGCAACCCGTCCATTCTATATAATCACAAAATATGCAGGCTAAAGTTTAGTGAAAGAGATAATTGCGCCTTGGGCAACACTATATCTTCGTAAGTGAGAACAACAAAGTCGAGATTTTATATTCGTGTTTTCACTTCTGGAACAGAATCAACTTTAAGGCTTTTTGAGTTACTGCTTACCAAACGTATTAAGCGGCAGCGGCCAACCGGCGGCTAGCCACAATAGGTACCAGCAATTGATATATTAGACGTAGTTAATAAAATTTTTACATATATCAAGCTTTCTTATGAAATTCTTTGTCACAAGGACACATAGTAAAAGAATAGAGCTTAATTACATGCTTTGGTTTACTGCTATTAATATACAAATGATATCAAATAATAACCCAACCGTCGAAAATATTTAAAGAGTCGTTTGCGCGGTTGTAACATTCAATTTATTATATTTTACTGCATTATTTGCTTCCACTGCAAATCTGAGAGCTCTTGAAATATCACGTGTATTGGAATAACAAATACACCACATTGCGTATTTTGATGTCAGATTAAGCTACGTAGTCTCACTGTAGGCTGAATGTGGTCTATAAACGCATATAATTGTGAACCAATGATGGTACTTGTATAAGCTTTGCTCGATCCAGAATATACGAAATTATTATAATTAATGTAGCATTCACTGTGCTTTGGTCAGCTCGTCTACGAAATACCAGTGAAATGTAACAATAAATGGGGAATAAAATGCTTTCACTTCATGCATATATTATATGTATATTTATATATTGCCTTTTTTTGGAACAATAGTAAAGGAACTCTTGTGAAAAGTTCTCAGTATAAGAGTTCTCTAAAATATCGATTTATTATTAGTGGTATTATTGCATATATTGGTCTAAGGTAAACTGTAACCGCATATTCGTGTTCTGCAAATTTCAACTTAACAATCGCAACAAGTTGAAATATAAATAGGTGAATGCTGGGTGTTACTCGTTCGCCGGATAATCCTCTATTCCTGTGCAGACATTGTTTTTGTACTCAAAGCCGATTTGTCAGTAAGTTCAGGGAATCAGCAGCTAGCACCTTTATTGCAATTTAACCACTTTATACGTATTTAATAGCGGTTTACTTTAAAATACAGTACAATACAGTTTTAACTCTTTAGCACTATTTAAATTTATTTTGCCTAATGTTTCGGATACTATTACAACAGCTACAACACTAAGAGACTAAGAGATCATCGCAATCAAAGGCTTGAAGTGAAATTCTTTAAATTACCCGAACCGAACATTAGATATTTAATCACTGGGTAACAACCTATTTACTCAAAATGAGCTTAAAACATTGTAGTCTTGTTGAGGTTTGCTTCCTCTGAGGAGTAAGTAAGGAATGATTGAAACCTATGCTGGTGACACATCCCAAACATCTGCCGTATTAATATATAGCATACTTCAATGAGCGTTATTGCAACGTGTAACAGGGGACCAAATATTACTTGAGGTTGGTCAGGCCACAGAAACTCCTGAAACAACACCAACTCTTACCAAGGATGCTAAAATAACACGCAATTTCAATAGAGAATATAATTGGAATGTTCCACGTGCTTCCATTATTTAAAACATTTTGCTACGTACCTCTTCCAGGTGAATCGGTTCGCGGAAAAGCGGTGACTTCAAGTCGAGTTCATCGAGGCTACTTCCTGTAACAAAGGAGAAAAACTTAAGTATAGAATATAAGTTTACCTCAAGGACTTTGAACGTAACTTCACACGCAGAAAATTTAGTAATATTTAATAGTACAAAAAATTATTAGCGATGTCGTTTCTAAAGGAACGGAACGACTTTAGATGTTTACATTTGTTTGGAATAGATATTATCCTTTCTATCTTTTGAAAGTATGTTACGAATTTATAAACTTATAGGTATGTGTATCTTTGTGACTGTTCCTTTGTTGACGTGACATTATTGATATATAAAAATCCTAAATACACAATTAGCGTCAAAAAAGTACTCACTAAATGAGCACCCACTTGAACATTTGGGTGCTCATTTAATTTAGTACCGTTCGATCGCTCCGAGAGTAAACATGCCGCAGTGCTCGTTTAAAAATTGTAAAATCACACCTCTAGGACACTAAAAATGGACGGTGTTTCATATTTTCGGTAAGTAATAATTATATTATAATACTGATTATTGCGTCAAGGAATCAACGCAAATGTTATTTTTGTTTATTTCGTAATAAAGAGCTGCCATATAACACGGCTAATTTAAATGAACACTTACTAAACACATTAATCATACTATTGTATTTCCACTTGATTAGTCCGGGTTACATGTTGACTCTGTTATAACAATAGAGACGTTGTTGCTTTTTAAAAATAAATATTTTTTATTTGGTTTAAAATGATAATGCGATTGTATATATTATTTATTACTAGACTTGTTATATTACAAACCATAATAGTGATCGTTAATTTTTTTAAATGATATTGACGGTATCCTTGTAGTGGGATATTTATAAAATGTAACTACATACTTATGTTGGATTTCAGCTTTCCTCGAGATCCCGTGCGATGTACAAAATGGATATACTAGGGCGTTCAAAAAGTATTGAGAATGAAGTGGTAATGGGGGGTACTTGAAAACAAAAATTATTGTCACGGAAAGATTAGGTCTTTGTCATAATACTCTCAAATAATTAGCTTTCTATCTTGTCTGTGTCAGTTGTATTAATTATTTGTTTGTGACGTGTCGATAGCTCTTACTAAAAATGGATAAAATTGAAATCCGTGCGGTGATAAAATACTTTTGCTTGAAAAATTTTACTACGGAACAAATTTTTAAAGATTTACGTGAGACATTGGGGGAGTCTGCTCCTCCATATTCCACAATGGCTCGGTGGTGTGCAGAGTTTAAACGTGGTAGAACATCGGTTAAAGATGACCCGCGCTCGGGCCGCCCTTAGACGTCAGTCACTCAGGAAATGGTCGAAAAAGTTGAAAAATTGTTCTGGATGATGATCAGGAAATGTCTACGCAGAACAAATAAAAAAATTACATCAGGAAATCCTTGAAAAGCGACGAGGAAAGCTCGCAAAATAAGTTTTGTTCCATCAAGACAACGCGCTGGCGCACAAGTCTGCAGTTACCACGGCAGCAATCCAAGATGCTGGCTTTGAGATCCTCAATCATCCGCCATATTCACCGGACTTGGCCCCTAGTGATTTCTACCTATTTCCGCGTTTGAAAGAACACTTGAGAGGCACAAAATTTGAAGATGACGAAGAAGTGAAGGCCGCCGTAAACGATTTTTTAAGTACTCAAGAGGAAGATTTTTTAAAAAGGGAATTTTGACTCTAGAGAAAAGATTTGCTAAATTTATTGACCTAAAGGCTGATTACGTCGAAAAATAAAATAATATTAAATAAATTCATTTTCTAACATAGCTATTTTCACTACTTTTTGAACGCCCCTAGTACGTCATAGCACAGCAACAATCACAAGCAAGCACAGCAACAACAACACTTATCATAATTTTTGGAAGACAGCTTATATTCTTCAAAGTGCCATATTAACAAATAACAATCATGTAAATAATTATATTATTATTATTTGTTATCTATTAAATCTAATATCGAGAGATATATCAAAATAAGATTATATAATAAATTCAATTTATTTCAAGGAAATTGAAAACCTTATTATGTCATATCTTTTCAAGTTTGAAATCTTAATTTTCTCTCTCATGTTATTGTTTAATGTTACATTAATTTGTAAGTACAATCATTCGCGTAATGTTCAAACATATATAATTTCAAAGTCGGGAGCCAAGTATATGAACAGGAACGAAACATACTCGTAACATAATTTACGTGCGTATTAATTTATCTATTACTGTTATATATTAAAAACATGCTATTTTACAAATGTTTTACTTGTCTTGCCTATTTTGTTAAATAAGTACCTACTACTGTTATGTCTGGTAAAATAATAAAAGATTTTCTACCATCTGTTTAAGAGCTGCCATATATTATGTATACATTATAAGGGCAGTAAATTTGTTTCATTTTTTTGAACATCATTGGACACAACCTTCGTAAAATACCTACAGGTAAAAGTAAAAGCAAATATGTGTTTATAATACACATTCACATGCATTTTATAAACTCCACATAATTACGTAGATTATTAACTTATATTCGACTCCATCCATTCCTTATTCTATCGGCGACCTCTGCTCGTAAAATTTTATTACTCTTTTAAATAGTCTTGTATATTCAACGTTAAATTAAGACGGTAAGGTTTAATTTGCATTAAAGAAGGTTTATGTAGTTAATATAACTACTTATAAGCAATTGGGGATAGTTGTAAGTGTTACATTCATATGGAATTGTGTATCTAGGTTTTTTTATACATCCATGCGTGACATACATTTGCGGCTGATGGTGATGCTACGGGATTGATTCTTAATTCGTTATCGGGTATTGGTATAATATTAGTTCGCTATATTTACGTAGATAAGTTTGACATAACGTCATTACATTAAGAATGAAGAAGGCAGGCAATTCATATTATTGTTTAAGCATATTTATGCCAAAAGTAAAATGCATTCAAGTTGAATATAGCTACGTTACATGAGGCTTTAAAACGCTACGTGTAAATTTCAGACATATATTGTGCTGTGTAGTATTTCAGATACGCTACGGTGTAAATGTACTATACAGAAAACAAATTTGAATCTGGTAAGTTTCATCAATGTCCAATTAAATTTAGCTACCTACCACATGATTGAAACTAGTCCTTTATTACGATATAATTCAAGTTCTTTTTGTTATAGATGATAAGCTATAAATTATTAGTTAATATAATCATATCAAAGTAGTTCAATGTTATAAGAAATAAAGAAACATTTGCGCCAATCAAAAAAAAATTATTAATCTTTGATTGCACTTGACCACTTCGTAACACTGCATCTACGCGCGTGCAATATTAGTAGATACATAATCATTATATAGCAATTCCTTGCCTTATTTGTCGCATGATACCTGATTTAACATGAAGACTGCTAGTCAATAAGTACATCGTAATTTAATAAACATTCGTGTGAAAATGACGGTAAGTGAATAAAGACTTTAAAAATGAGGAGGATGTAAGCCGGTTTCTGGACTGTTCATCAAACGATATTTTTCTAATGATTAATTCGATAAAACCCATTAAGAAGTTGATTATACTACACCGACTACTGATTAACACGGCTCAAATGAAATCTGGCTTATAAAAAGGTAACTTACTTGCAATCAATAAACATGAGATATAGATAAGACAAAAAATATAGTACAATCAATATTGTAAATAAATGTAAACCGGTACAAATACTAAATAAACAAACCGATAGTGAATCAAATCGGTGAGGATTAGCGAGAAATAAAACAAGGTGGTTCTCTGTTCCAAAAGCACACCCCAGCAGCAACAAAGTTTTTATGAAAAGGGTATTTTGTGTGAATTCATAGTCGCGTACGTGAGGGCATCTATCAATATAGTGCTATTTTTTCTATGTATCATGAATGCCACTACCTAGTTGTCTGATTGCCCACACGAGCTCTATAAAACGGAAAACGCTCAACTAACATCCGGTCGGTTATCGCGACCAATCGACAATACTTTTTGACACGTTTACTCAACTATGCCGGATCGTTTCATCGGTACAATAAACTTTCTTCTACTGTACCGAATAGGTTGATTATTCGATAAATAAAATTAGATTCATATATTTGTTATTGTGTCAAAATTATAACCGCATTCGTTCCTGATTTATATTCTAAAGGCTTCTCTAGTTCAGAATATATTTCTAAAAGTCGAAGAAGATATTACGAATTAATAGGCTGTTTATTGATGATTTTAATTAATGGTACATTCAATCTCGATTATTTTGACGTATACTTTCGCTCAAGATGTTTAGCATTTGAGAAAGAGACAATATTGAAACCTAATATGTACAATAATGTACGTTTAATCCTTTAATTAAAATCTCAGGTAAAACAACATAATTGATGATGCTTTAGTAATTAGAATATTGTCTAGTCACAGTGAGAGCATATACACACATCACACTCCTCATATTCTATGGTAATTCTCGGTACGACAACACCTATTAGTAATCATATTAATTCCATGCGTCATTCAAGTTAGGTGTACAGTGTACAGTAATTACCTATCCACTACTATATTATTGGCCCGCACATACAGGCTCACACTAGATTATGTGATTGTTAGTTTCGACACCACAGTATATTACTATTGGTATGTATTCCACGAAAACACCTAGATTAGTAATAAGATATTGTTACATGTTATTGTTGATCGAAGTATTCATCACACAGATTTTGTGTTTCACGTCTTATACTCAAATGTTGTATTAATGTTATTTCACAAAAGCTCCTAGAAAGAAATTAATGTTATATTTCTTTATAGGAGCTTAAGTGAAAAGCAAGCTAGCTTTGGTAAATCAAAAGTAGATTTAAATCCGTTAAAAGCTGCCACGAGCTTCACCTACATATATATTTCTTAATATTCCCGGAAGCAGATAAACCGTTCAATGTAAAGTATAAATTGTTTCCAACCCTACATTTGCTGCATCAAACGTAAACGTGTGCTCACGATTGAACTAGTTAGATTTTAAAAGTCTTGTCAACAGGCTAAGTCTTAAAGGCCTTTTAAATGCGGTCTAATTTCTATGAAATAGTCCCTTAACAGGCCATTTATCTACGTGCAATATCAACGTGTTTTAAAAGATTGAAGTTGGTTATATTTCCATGAATTTATACCATTGATTTTTTAAGAGGGATTAGAGTCACTCTGTATTGGCGGGATATAATATAAATATAAATATATCTATTAACATAACGAACGAACGCCGTGTTCGTTTCCGTCTGATTTCACGCCACCAAACCGATTGATCCACCACACAAGTGTACAACTGTGAGAACTTATGTGCATTTAGGTATAACAGCGGACGTGTTTCCATGCATGTCACGCTGTATCTTCTGTCCAGTTGCCAATGTCAACAGTATCCCTATCTCAATAGTAGTACTGCTATTGTTACAGGTCTGCATTGTCTTGTCCCGTCAACAATATTAAGGTGTGTATGTACATTCTGAGAATTTCGTCTCGTTACTTAATCACTACCGTATCGGTATTTCATACTAAATAAATGCTGTAATAGCGTTTACGAATTTTAATAACATCTAATCCTAACTAAATATTACAAATGCAAATGTGAGTTTGTTTGTTTGTTACGCTTTTAGGTACACCATAACCACTCAGCCGATCATTACGAAATTTCGCATATAGTTTGACAGGGGAACAAAAAATTACATAATTATGGTACCTACCTTTTATCCAGAAAAAAGTACTGTTACCAAACTACTACTACTTACTTTTACGCGAGCGAAGCTGCGACCAAAATCTAGTTATCTACAAGGACTACATTTAAATAAGGATAAATTCTGTTCATATAAAACTACTGATAGTTTGTTGTCAATTATGAAAATGATTTTATTTGTTTATAAACTTCATGCACAAAACAATACATTGGCGGTCTTAATGCCAAGGCCATTCTCTACCAGTCAACCGTAGGGTGACGCAAAGATAGAAAAAAGTAGGTGCATACGCATACAATAGCATTATAAATATACATGTATTTAATTTAAAGAATAACACAAAAGTAATTATATGTGTAAACATCGTCATGCACTCCTCCTTTTCAAATACCATTAATTTCGTCTTACTTACATTCATTTTCATTTCTCTACTCTCAAAAGCACCATGCATAATAGTTACCATCGCTTGCAACTCTTCTGCCGATGACACAAATCTTACTTGGTCGTCGGCATAAAGAAGACATTTGACAAGTAACTCATTCATTCTTAATTTCCATTCACAATCTTTTAAATCATTCAAACAATTGTCAATGTATACGAGTAGGTTAAACAGCCAGGGTGAAGCTACACGTCCTTGTCTAACACCTTTTTCGATACTAAACCATTCTGTGTAGGTCCCATTTATCCTAACATAAGCTCTGGAATCATCATAAAGAGATTTCAGAGCTCGTGTGAGGTTTGCTATTCACTCCATACATGGACAATACTGACCAATTTACTTGTGCTGCAGTTTTCATCTACACTAATAGGCTACGTATTTAAAACGCGAACGCGCCCCTTCGCGGTAGGGCGTCATCGATTATCCCTATATTGTTGACGGCCACATACAGAATTGTCTGTACATAACCTAAATATATCAAGCGTATTTACGATAGAGTTACATCTCATGCAAGGCAATTGCTTTGTGGACTGTTATCATATACGACAATACCAATAGTAAACTTAAATACATACAAATATATATGAGTAATCTGCATGTACATATATATATATATGCGATGTGCGTGTAAATGTGAACCTATTCCAATATGATAAACTTTGTCGCATCCACCATTGCAGTGACACATGATTACGCGGCATTAAGGCCGCTAACAGAGAGCTGGAGTAGAAAGGTAGTGAAGATTCCGATTCCATCGGTGTACCCTAAAATTTCCACACACGCTTTCTATTCGCATATATTCGGCATTTATTAAATTCTCCAAAACCGACTTTAAAGTAAATATAATAAGTTTTAAATGAGTTATTATATCATATTTTATTAATGCATAATTGAAACAAATTACTAACACATTATGGGACATAATAAAATGCAATTTAATGTTAATCTCCGTTTAAAACTATAAAAGGCGGGTTGCTGAAGCGAAAGCCGGCGTACAATATTAAGTTACCCATCCGCCGCAACAAGAAGAACCCATTTTGAACTTTGCCTTGTTAGAGCTGTTTGGTTTGCACGTAGGTACCTTCGCATTGCAAGCTCATAATAAATTATTATAAAACGGGTACGAGTGCGGAGATAAACAATGCGCAAACAATTTTAATTCTTTTAATAGATACAAACGTATTCACGCCTGTTTCCCAGAAGTGAATGAAGCGACCAGTGGTTATGAAATTTGCATTACCATAAAGACTAACATAACTCTGTCGTTTAATCGTTTCATATTCTTTAGGGATGATTGTCTATTTGAAGTACTCCTTATCTGGGTTTTCTTTAGGAGCTCCCATTTGTTCGCTAAAGATCGTTGCAAAATACTTTGTAATTGTCTCTTTTATTTTGACTTATATATTCTCTTATGGTATCATAATAAATAAATTATTATATGAAATGGTAGTAAAAGCTGAGGCTTGGGTCGGGTACACAACGCTGAGTGGCGAGGGTCGGTGCGCATTAAATTAATGACGTTGCATCGTAATTCGATGCTGGACGACGCAACGCAAAAAATTAGCTAGGCAGGTATCGTTCATTTTTAAAGACTAGTGTTACCGGCGGTCGAAATTCGGCCAAAATCATTATTGAAAATTTGAGGGAGACATATTTGGATATACATTTTTGTAACGTTTCTATTTCTCTTTCACATTCGTTCATTGTATATTTGAGAATATACACATTTATATGTCAAAGACTACAAAACAAAACAATTGGAAATCGGTTAACAAACAAATTAGAAAATGGTACTGAACTGTTTTTCCCCTGATTATTTATATATGGATACTATGATATAACAACGTAAAATATCAGGTCGATCATTTACAATTGAGAACGATAGAAATATTTACTAAAGACATTCGAGATACGGACACTTGGAAAACAGTAGTTTATAATTAGTTATTTAAAAAAGAAAACGCCCGCATCAGGCGTAAATTTTATTTATTTATTTATTTGGTTAACCAACAACTGTTTACCTTATACATAGGCAACATAAAATAAAATCAATGGAAACATTAGTTAGTGTAACAATTAATTAGAGGTTAATACCACATGCACAGGTGAGAGGAGAGACAAACTGAAAAATAATTTGCATTATAACATTAACTATGTGTATAGCATAATAGATAGTTTTAAGATTTTAATTTATAAATAAATAAAAATAAATCGTGAGTCACGGGGGATTTCATATAAATAAGGGAAACAAAAAACACACAGACTTCAGATAACTATTAATTGATCACACAAATATTTATCTCGTATGGGGATCAATCCCCATACTCACATTCAGCGCTGTTGCAATGGCGAAGCGTCCACTTAAACGACTACGTCATCCATGCAGTCAAGTTACATATATATCTGATTATTAATATAATAAAACTAAACAAAGTTTTAAAGGCGACAGAACAGTATCGAGGACAGAGTTTAATTTATGCTCTTTAAAAAAAATATGAGGTCTCATCAAATTTTTCTAAATTCGATCAACGATTGGGGCGCGGCTTAGTAAAAACCATCCAAATATTTAAACTTTTGCATACAAATATCTGTATGAAATAATTCAAAGACTATAAATTAATTTTAAAGCCCGCTTTTATTTTTAATTGTGTCAAGATCACGGCAACTTTCTTAGTTTAACCAAGGGAAGTGCCGGCGAAAGGCTATTTATAAGTTCTCAAATTTATCAACTTGGTAAATAGAATTTGAATTAAAATAGGAGTGTCAGAATGGCAGTCTTGTCTCTGCCTATCCATACGGATAATAGGCGTGAATTGCATGAATGTAGTTTTAAATTAACAGCGTAAAACTAGCAACGCTTGTACATTTTCCTCGTTCTCGTCACTAGTTAGGAAACCCGTGTGAGAGTATAATGCTGTAATTGCCAGTGCACTGGTAATACGCGTAGTATACAGAACTCGAGGTTGAGAGCGCTAATAAAATTGTAGTTGAATATTTGCAAATTATTTAGTGAGCGAACGGATGGAACAACAAATAGCAAAATTGGGACAACAACAAACAACCGAGATCGCGAGTGATCGAATGGATTACACGGTTAAATTGAAACGGAAAGTTTGGCACAACTTTAAGCATCAATATAAGATATATACTTGGTTTTACTTTATATTGTTTATAAAAATGCCCAAAGTTTGAGACAATATAAACTTAAGAAGCGTTAGGCCATAGTGTCCCATGCTGGCTCAGCATATGTGGCCTGTGTCGATAATTAATAAAATTGGAGAATTATAAAGAAATCTAATATGCACCTGCATCTCGGCGATTTCCATATTTCCCTGCTATGTTTTCCTTAACCGTAAATGCAAAATTAACTACATATTTAATACGAGCACAATTTAGAAAAGTCAGAGATGCGAGCCGGGGGTGTGGGATCAAACTCGCATCCTAATATCTTAACACTATTAAAGATATAGCAGTGTAATAATAATACTGTAAAGTTAATATTATGTACAAATGGTCGCCCAGTTGTAGAAATTCGATCGCAGTTCTATAATATTTATTTGTATTGTGAATATATTTGAAAATCGCACACAACTCCGTTCTAGTTTCATATTTAATGATTTTAGATTTTTAATGGAACTGCTCTTGCTAACATTTTTTTACGCTTATAGAATTTGCCTTCAGTAGCAACACGGCGTTTGTAACTGAAATCGGCACTTGGCAATACTTTGCCTGCTATCAGTGGCATGCCTCGGGGAATAGTAGCGCAAAATCAGTTTATCTTAAATTGTATTAAATTTCAAAACTTCCAGCAGTAAGATGTAATACAAGACAAGTACTATACCGGCTTTAGTAATGCCAATTTAACATTTAATCTGTTAAAAAGTAAGTAAGAAAAATAAAGTAATATAAAATTCTGACCCTTAAAGTAAAATCTATAATGTCCTGAGTTTTGGGTTTAACCTCCTGAATGTGCAGTAAACACATTGTTGTTCAATTAATTCTCGGATGTTAGAGTGAGGTCGGCTACGAGTGCGTATAAATAGATCTTGTGGAATTTTCGGTAACCCTCAACCGACCAAAGAAGGCAGTGTCGGTACCCACTGCAACCTATTATAAATATAGCTAGCTAAATTTACAACCCTATCTCTTCGAATATATTTTCAAGACTGCTTGTGATGTCTATGGTTCAAAATTACTTGTCTTAAAGCTATTTGCCTTCTAACAATCAGGATATGACGTTATATAATATTCATTATTCTAATACAGGTATATGTATGCCTTACTGATGCTATAGTGTATACGAATGCAATGCCTGTTGTGACAGGTGCGAGGGTCCGATTACCGGACCGGCCAGTGTTATTGCGATATCCGTAAGGAAACAATGAGCAGCACGGAATCTGCAACTGTGAGATGGAAATCGACATATGAATATATACTAAAAATGTAAACGTACATGTATGTGTGTAATATGCAAGCATGTTATCGTACCGCCATATGATCAAAGCACTTTGGTTATTGACTACAAAGCTACACGGAGATAAATGATAGAGCCTACTGTCCAAACTACGCTGTCTAAATGAGGCGCGGCGCCGAACATTTTCACATAAAATTCAACTGCACAGCCGTTTCTACTACAAGCTGTAAGATAATGTTGTTATAAAGAGTAACACAATGACTTAATCGCGCCGATAGTGCACTGGTGTTCTCCCAAGATCCTCATTCTCAGGTTGTAAACATTAAATCAATTATCAACACCCAACTTATTTGTAAAGCATATTTAAAAATGATAAAACGGTTTATTATTACCGACATTACCACAACAGGCATTATAACTGAATTCGATTGGGATTAAAAGTTAAGCGTTGTTTGCATTTAGGTATTATTAGCAGAGTCTAGCACATTTCCTGGTAGTACGCATTAAGCTCAAACATAATTATTACGTGCCACTTGTATTGAACGTAACAATAAACCTAGCGTAATGCGGTTAAAATACGTTTATTCTGTTACTTGTACTACGTTTCTATTATGGACAGTACATGATAAAGTGCAACTAGTATTCGGTACATATCACAAACTTGAAGATGGAATTCTTCAACTAGCACTATCTACCTGTTGCATTATGAAGTGCAGAGATGCAGGCACTATCTGATTCCGAATCCTGTTATTCAGACTATATAACAATGCAGGTTTGTATCGATACTGATGGTTTGGTTTAACATCAACATCCAATTATTGTTGTATTTATATCAAAATATGAACCAAGCACTCTGCGTTCTATAGAATTATTGTTGGTAAGATGTTGTGTATTAATTTAAAAAGCCGTAATATAGTTTACTATACTAGACAATAAAATTATATTGAAGGAACGAATAACTAAGTTTATTTTTTATCATATAAGCAATTAACACAATAGTCAACCAGATTACAATACAATTGAAGCAGCGCATTTAGGAACCGATTAACGGAGACGAAAACACAACATAGCATTTATAACGACATCGACGATTTTTTTGCTGCAGATACTAGTGTTCGCGATAACTTTAATGAAGCCTGTCAATTCTGTATAGATTGTTAATGCTTCGAAATATGGCATACTATTTTGTAACTGCCGATCCATAGTCGATTCCTATTTAAACGTTAAATGAGGCTACATTTACTAAATCTGAATTTATCGTATGCAGTAGGCAGAATGTAATGTCACGAAGTGGACAATTTTGCCAACAAATGGAATATAAATTATATAAAGAAAATTAACTAAGGTAGGTATGTGTAATTTAGGAATAGACTTTCCGCCGATAGTTTGCCTAAATGCTAATTGACTTCGACGTCTCTATATTTGTCTGACCTTTCGGGTAAAAGCAACAACTCGGGAACTCGTCTAACAGTAGTTAGAAAATAAAGTAAATCTTGATTTTATACGTCTCATTCACACACTATGAAGAATACCTGGCTCACAAGTTACGCCAAAAATTCCGTGACTGGAGTTTCAGAATAAGTCAAACATTCAATTTATCTTCCATCTTGTTCCCTCATTTCTTTAATTTTGCTTGCATATAGTGGATGAGTATTACAAAGTAGAATTAATAATATCAGCAGCTACCTACTCAAAGCAACATTAATTATCGTTAAGCTTGGATTTAAGTAGTACTTTGACACTTAGCAATATATTAGGGAATATAATACAATAAACAATAACAAAACTAAATACCACATCAAAATATGTAGTTAACATAATTATTTCATCTCAGTGATTAATCCCCAGTAAGACGCGCCTGTTATTTTCTTTTGCTATATGACTTTATTTTTTTGTTATATAACAGCGTAATCCGGACAACGTTGGTATAACAGCTAATTTGTGCGAGACCAGTGACGTCGGCAAGATTCAGATCTTACAGACATACTGAACAAACTGAAGTCAGCCAGAATATGAAATAAATAATATTCCTACAAAGAAATGACATGCAATTTGCTTCTGAGAATACTTTATGTATATACATATATAATAAGTACTCATTATTATTAACTTAATATTCCTAGAACTTATTTTATAGAAACTTTTGACGTTAGTGGGTGAAATATTTGAAAGGAAGCACATTTATTGTCGTCTTAGAGCCGAGAAAACGGTGATATTTCTATGAACGACATTTTTGCTTTGATAAGCTAGATACATCGAATGCTACCTCATTATAGATACTCAAATCTTTAATATCGTTTTAATATTTCGTATTTATAGACTTGTTTAACAGTCTACGAGGATTCAAATGTACTACGTATAAGTATGGCGATACGTCTCTAATGTTGCGTTCCAACGGTATCGGTCGATGTAATTTGTGTGGGTTTAAAGGTCCACTTGTTATTAATACAATGACATGGCGCGCCGCTTGTCGCCTACAGCCGTTTTAGCGTACACGCGCGGATAAGATGAAGAAAGGCATTAATGAAACCATGCCGATAACTTTGCTATACTTACTAAATCGAATCTCAGATGGTAAAATGCTCCTACTGAACTCCTGCTTTAAAGAAGTTAGGTATATGCTTATTTACAAACGTCACCTAATAAATAGAGATTTGAACAGTTTCAAGTTTAGCGTCGAGAAACAGCTACGACTGTGACTGCACATGTATACCGGGTGCACTCACGCCGACTGACGGCATGAATTTTAATAAGTGCAAATAGTTGAACATTGTAACCTTAATACCGTCAAATGGGTTGATATGTTTTATCTGTTTGATTAATAAGCCGCTGACTGCATAATTTGGATATCAATAAAAATATCATACATACTCAAAAAGCTTTCGACAAAGTTAAGCTACTAATAAAGTATTCATAGAATAAGCGCAAGAACTCTTACTAAGCGTATCAATTCGACTAAACTTATTGTCACTTTTGTTTAAAGATCTACTTTAGGATGCAGTAATATGATACAAATTGTTTGAAGAAACTGTTTAATGTAACATTAGCAAAGAACTTGGGATTGCATTTTGACTGACGAAACACGCACACTCAAAAGAGATGGAAACTTCTCAATTGCACATAAAACATTTTTTGTACAACAATTTATACTAATAAATGCACCACAATAATTTAATTTGAAAACATTTGACTTATATTATAGGCACTCCAAATTATGGTCTCAGCATTATATTGGTAAGACGGATTCATTAGCCGCATGTTGTAACGGGCAACAGCAGATAGAGAGAGCTATATTAAAAGTCAGTAAGTCGGTAGGTAATACGGCGAAGCACGCGGGTGATGTACCTAGTTCGGTGGCGGTACGAGGCATAAAGGTTGAGGCACACGTCGGACTGGCCCCGCCGCGCATCACATAGACGTCAACGTAACGTAACTTAACCTCATGACAGGCACGTCATCATCGACGTGTCAGCGCAACCATAGCCGAGTGACAGCGCGACGGCTGGGTACGGACACAATTTCATTGATGGTTAAGAGTTTTAAAAAGTGCAGATACCTGACGCTACTGCTCGACGGTGACTAACCAAACTTAAGGACGGCGCTAGCTAGACACGAGCCCGATGCTACTAGATATAGACGCTGCGACCGCAATGCCGTTTCGATGTTAATTAGTAAGAGTTACAGTATGGAGTTTCATACAAAGAATTTTAAACAGGTCAAGCAGAGGCACATGTGGTCTGGCGACGGAATCATATGTGTGCTACAACCTAAATGAGTGAATTTAGCGAACCGAGCATCATTATCCAGTGCATAACATTTATCGAGAATGGAGGTAGGCACTATTTCCCTCATCATAATCTCACTACACAGTATCTGAGTCTTTGTACTAATGAACTACATATATGTATATATCATAGGATTGCAAACTGGTTCTAGAATTATATATTTTACTAGCTATTACCTGCGACTTCGTCCGCGTAGATTTTAACTAAAAAGTGTTTGTCTCCGCGGAAACCTATATTTTTTCTAAAATCAAAGTTACTTCTTATAACATCAGCTATCTGCCAGTGAAAGTCCCGTCAAAATCGGTTCAGCCGTTTCGTAGATTAGCCGGAACAAACAGACAGATAGACAGACAGACAAAAATTTAAAAAATAGATGTTTTCGTATAGGTACCTTATATGCTTTCATATGCATTAGATAAAAAGCTGTTATTTTGACATTACAAACAGACACTTTAATTTTATTTATTTGTATAGATAAATATCGTCTTGGCTAAAAAAGCCTCACAAAAGTCGAGTTAAACAGATAAAAAGTTGTACCCAAAATGAATGTATTTGAGTGCATTAAATATAACCTATACAAAATACTTTAAAAATCTAATACATATTATATCATTTTAAAACGTACATACGTAACTATATATATTCGGACACTTACAAGTTAAAAGCAGCCGCTCGGCAAACAGGTAACGTTTTTACTAAAAATATTCAATAAAAATTTCTAGCATCCAATTTTAACGAAACAGAAACAAAACACGTTTAATTAATATGTCTACAGACTAGTTAGAATTAAAATTAGAATAGCAAGAATTAAGCCGAACTATTTCGAACACAGAAATGTAGAGAAAATTTTTCTCGTCTAGTTAATTGCATTCAAACGCACATTGGAAACTCTATATGTTGTATCAATTTATGAAATGTATTTATATGCCCTCGGGCGTAGCGACGGGCATTTATCGCTTAAATATTCAAATTTGGTTCAAAAGGGTCGATATTTTAATGAGAGAAGATCAACCAAAAAAGGAGATCAGCATCATACCATGTTTCATTCAGTCAATTCGAAAAATAATGAGTGACCACAAATTGATGAATATTCACGGGCAGTATCCTACAACATTCGAGTACTGGATTTTCTTTTCGTGGCATCTGCACAGCGTTACTTTGTTTTGGTTATGTGAAAAGTCACCCAGTATTCATTTATGGATATTACGGAAGGTTAATAATTTTAATAATTAATAATTTAAACTTGGCTCACGTGGATGTAGTATAAACGTGAGCCAAGTTCATTTTAATTATTAACCTAGGTAACCTAGAAACATTACATTAAATGTTGCAGTTAGTAATTAAGTGGACTCTTAGTAAAGATGTTAACATGCATCTTTATAAAATGTCATCTAAACATACATTTATTAAATTTGTAGAGATTTTAAATAAATTTCAATTATACGTACTTTACTATTTTACACAAACATTAAAAACAACAAATCTCTACAAATGAATTAATAATAAAATTAAATGTTTGGTACCCAGTTTGCGCTTCTCGCATTGTGTCTGATCAGAATATGTTTGAAAAAGCATAATGAAATCCTACAAAATTATAAGGTAATTGTGTACGGTCATATCGCTTATCTTTGAGGATTTCTACATAGTTTAGTTACGATCAATTCTTATACACAAAATGTACTGAACATGGTTGATACTAGTCGGTTATTTAAGATGTTTGTCGGTCACTTATTTTTATTATTGTAATCAAAGCGAACGATAGATTGAAATGGACCCTCGATACTTCAGTTAGTATCTTCCGTTCCGTAATGGAGCACATGTTAGGTTCGCTTCCCAGGGGTCGACGGACCCATTCAGCTGTACAAACAAGTCATAGCTTGAGGCACTTGTCAGATAGACAATTTAAACATGTTTAGTTTGCTGGTGGAAACTGCGAGGCGTACGAATTATTTTCAAGTGAACGCCTGTATGCACTTATTTCTAGTCCTATTACGAAAGGTTTAGACAGGGATGTGTTACGTCTACTTTTCGGCTAAGGTGCATTTGCTCGTTCCGTTGATAGAGCCCAGGACATCGAGTTTGGCAAAAAGTGTAAACATACGCAATCATCCGAAATTTTTCGTAGTTCATGCAAAAATAATTGTACACTTTTTTTAATTTAACATGCATAAACATTGACGTGACATGTGTCAATGTGTGTATACGAAAACTTTTCACCTAGCTCGGTGAAAACACCTATTTTTTAAATACGACGTGTATACTACTTCAAAGAATTTTATCTCAGTTCATTTTATTTATAAAGTTTGTCGATTGAAGATATTAGAAAAATTATAAGATTAAAAACATAGTCGAAGTTAAAAGAGCACGAACAGAGTTATATGCGTCTTCCATAGAGTGAATACAGAAAAAGTAGTCGGAGTTCCGCTAGGAGCAAAGAGCCACTTCATTTCCCATTAATATGTCTGCCTCACATGCTTTAGTCTTAAAGTTTATCCATTTAAGTCGGTTCCGTGTAGGCCGACATAACGGTTATAATAAGAAATTCCTACTTAGGAATAACGTCAGCAGCTCGGCCCTTGTAAGAAAGTTCTTATTTTACTACATGTTTTAGATGATGGCTTTTGTGTTTGGCAGTGTCATCTAATTACGAGAAAATAAACATAGGAATGTGTACATGAATAATACACAAATACTAAATGAAAATCGGTGTTCCTAAAATTTTATCAGAGCAGTGATTGAGATACGAAATTATGCAATGAAACACTAATGGCCAGTCCCAAACCTAAGAAGTAAAAGTTATCCGAAAGATAAATAGCATGCTGTCTTACTCTGGTTAGGCTAAAGAAGAGAGATGGTGAGACTTTTATCTTATAGATAAACGCTATTTGGAGGTTGTAGGACAAGCCCTAACTGCAGTTAGTTATGCTGATATAACCTGGACAAATAAATGCAATTAGTTAGAATGACATGGTTGATCGTGTGTCAGTCAAAATCAATTTAAGGTTATCAAGATGAGTATAACAATGTAAATAAATTACAAAATATTGAAACGAAACCCATAATCGCAGCTATCCGTGGATGAGCCTACACAAAATAATACAGGAATACACCAGCGTAACTTCTCGTCTAACTAGTCTCATTAGTCATAATTAAATACAATTCTTTATACTCGCTTAAATATTGAGAAACAATGCCAATCGCATTTTTTTAAGCATATGTTTACTACATTCCTTTTAATTAATGTATGGAATTCTCTTTTATAATACTGAAATGCAATCACGATTATCTAATTATCTAGGAAACTTTAACATGATGAATTGCAATGGTTTAATCTCATTAAGCTCAATTCAAATAAATTGATTAAGTCGAATAAATACAGTGATCGGAATTGCTCCGGTGCATTGCCGTTTTATTCTGTTAACGTGAATGATATTTACGAGAGGTATCCATTTTAACTTTGACTCCTCTTCAATGTCTAAGTGAATCGTCGTGTATTATGGTCATTACAGGCTTACTGAAAACTATTAGGTTAATTCTGTCAGACATGTGCGAGGATACCTAGCGAGGGTTGTGTGATATCGACCAATACGATCTTTTAACTTTTATTGCTTAGTAAAAATTAACTCTGATGGAGAGGTTACATGAAGCGAAGTTTTTAGGTACATGTTGAAGCGCAGTATGTTGTGAGCTAGGGACGCGAGCGCGTGATCTGCGTGGTAGATATGCAAAATTCGGAGCAGAGTTGGGTAGAAAAACACGTCTTCCATATATATATATATATATATACATGGTTCTATAGATTATCTTCGTTTGTACCTCTTAGGTACCTCGCACATGTCAGATGAAAAACCTTATATGAAAATATTTAAATCACAATTAAATTAATGATAATGAGCACCACGGGCCGCCGAGTTAACCTCAATTTGGTTTCAGAAATAAAAACTTTATACTTCGATACGACGTGTTCAAGCGGCTACGCTAAGAACGTTAACATTGCCTTAAGAAACTTAACAAGCTCGTTTTAAGCCTGTTAAAGTGTGTCAACATTTGTGTTCTTGCCATTGGTATAGTTACTATTTGCGGCGAAGGGGTATGCATCAGGCGCATTTCCCCAAGTTAAAAAAAAGGTGCCTACCTGGTTCGGGAAAATATTATTAGGTTTCCACGCTAACTCAGTAGTAAATAGCTACGATGTGATTGGAAGTTCGCTGCACTAGACTCACTTCCTTTTAAGCGGACCTAAACATAGCTGGCAAGCTGTACTTGTTGCTTTTCCCATTCTAACTCTTCAGGGCACACAGCGAAAGAAGTTCTATGCTACTATGTAAATAGACGATTATATTTGGCATACCTACTAGTCAAATTAAGTAAGAGGTAAACAGTGAACGTGGGCTATAATATTGTTTATCTATTGAAAGCTCACTTTGTAGTAAACTCAAGTTCTTTGTGTATCAAAGCTAATTACTTCCTGTTTTTACCATCATCTCATTTTAAACGCCGGGCAACACTTAGTGTAGAAGACAACAGCGCACCCTTGGCTAAGATGAAAACTGCAGAATGTCTACTTAAATTAATACAGTATTTTAAAATGTCATCTGCCTGTAAGAATATACTAAGCTGGATATGGACATTTGTGAGGAAGTCAGAAGAAAGGCACTACTGGTATATTACAGATAAAATACGTCACGTTAGTTACAGGCTAGGAGGAATAAAACAAATTTGTAAAATGCGCAATGCAAATTTGCAGACTAGTCTTTCCGTTTTATTTTGCCCAAGAATAAGCAATCACAACGTTATGTTATTGATAGAATTAATGTAACCATATTCCTAGTTTCCAATTACAAAACTATATAGCGTACATTTATCTATATAGTATACATTTTGCAATAATAAACGCTCTGTTGATGTTATGGTTAAAATATTTGCTACATCTCTGCAGGCTATATTTTTAAAACCGCATTGAATAAAAAGAACCAACGAATGACAACATAACACAATATTCATTTAATAGGCATTTTGGCTTACTCGCTTTTCATTCCTTTCGTAGTCTCACAATACTTACAAAATCTAAGAGCTGAATTTTCTGTTAACGTCCTCTGATTTACTTGACTGGATAAGAATATCTAGCAGTAGAATTGAAAAATATCAGATGAAGAAAAGATGATTTATTATATACGAGGGCAACAGTATATCAGTCCCTTTGTTTTAGTAGTTTTAGTAAATGTCATGTTATTTTTCAGTGAAATAAGTTTCTGAAGCTGCCTGCTGATATTTGAGTAAAGTTTGTTGTGAATAAATTCTTTCAGCAATCGACTCTTTCGGATCCTTTCATTTATGTAGCATACATTTTTACATACATATGATATAGTTTTTATTAGATTTAAATATTAAATTAGTTTTCATTTCTACTAGTGAGCATTTCAATAGATTTATTTTCGTTAATTTTCTCTGATCTCGGAATCGTGATAATGACATTCTCCTAATTGCAGCGAATCCAACAGATATTACAACATAGCATAGTTAAAAACATAGGTATAATAGTTATAGTCATACGGAATATAAATACGTATATATTGTCGTGTAATTTCTTCTTACGCACACAGCGTTGACATTGATTGACCTGCTCGTAATATATCAGCACAATATCGGTTATCAAGACCTGTCAACGCATTGTCTGGAATACTTTTATAAACACGTAGCCTTAATGTGTATATTTTCTTCAATGAGTATACTGTACAGCACTATTACCTTCGTTTTATTTACCATGAACACAAAGAGTTCTGAATATAAAATAGTTACAAGATATATTTCTAATAAAACATTCCGTGTCTGTCAAAGTTAAATTAAAATCAGTAAACATTGGTAGAATATTATGCTCCAATGCGAAGTTTCTATATGGTTTGTTCATTATAAATACAACTATTTGGGTTCAGACACTGGTTCGAACCATGTCACTCGAAATCCAGTTCAGTTAGAATATCATATTTTGACACTTTTGACTAGTGCAGCTTTAGGTTATAACATAATATGCATGATCTCATATCGACTTCACATGCATTCATGGAATAAGCCGGTATTTAATCAGCATCAATTACAGCACCAGCCTAGAATATGTGACACTAATTTTGATTTATTACATAGATGACAAACAGATAAATCGGCTATTGGCTTTGATATCATCATGCGGGCCAATGGTTGCGGATTGCCGGGCAATTGCACTTATCGGATTCACTATTAAAACCGCAATGAAAATACATTTTCTACGGTTACCAAATGATCATATTTAGATGATTGCTTTTCTGTCTATGTATCATGTACGAAATGAGAATTTTTAAAGAAAAGCGCGATTGTACTTTATAATAATATGATAACATTACTACTGTCGATATAGTTATGTTGTTTGTAAATCAGCATTATATAGCATTGTTTGTAAATCAAAACCCACGCGACACATGTTTACTTATAAAATAAACTAGCTTTTGCCAGCGGCATAACACGCGTGGAGCCCGCGAGGACCGCGTATACTACGATAAGTAGAGAGATAAAAGTATCTTATTTGTTCATCCAGGCAGGACATGGTCGATGTGAGCACCAAGCCACATCCAAATAATCTGAATCTATTCAGCGATTTACGCGTGATACATCCAAATACATAGCTACACAAACATTTCCGTTTTGGCCAACCGTAGTCATCAACAGCAACAGACACAACAATAGTCATCATTATTGTTGTACACAAAAATATACAATCTGTTACGACGCAAAGTCAGATATTTCCATTTTAATTTCCCCTTTTTCGAACGTCATTTCAAATAGTGCAGATTCGTTCCTTTGAAATATTGCTTATTGATTCGTTAGTAATCAATGTAGGTCGTGAATTCGTGATACTACCCAACCGAATCTTCATATAAAACTAGCTGTGCTAGGGTTTACCCGTTTTGTTAATTTTAGCGCTCTATAGTTTCGAGTCGTAGCATGTCTAAATAGCTATCATCTATGCGTTCTAGCAATATACTTATGAAACTGTTATATTAGATATACATACGTAGGCGATAATAAATATTATTTATCAATCTTGCTTACACAATACTTTCAACCATTGCTTACAGTTGCTTACCTATTACTTTCCTTTTGTAATAATTGAATTTCACTCTTATGCTCTTTCCTAAACAATGAACTTAATTAGGCTAGTCTTCTAGTACTTATTAGTATTAACTCTATGCGACTATCTGACTGGACTCGCCCATATTTGCTGGATTATTTTATTTGCAAATGTTTGATTTGCATTTTTCTTTCCTTAAAAACTTTATTCAGACTATTACGTACCTACACTTAATAAATAATTGCCACCCCGTCCAGCTATATTCAAGTGTTACGCTTGCCAACGAACAGCGTAAATTTTTTTTATATAGATCATTACTTGTACCTACTACAAACGAGATAAAATAAAATTGCAACAAGCAGTTACAACGTCCTTTTCGAGCCCAGACCAAAGAAATATTTTCGCAGTTATCTGGAGTGTGTTATTTTAATAAATTTATCCTTTACTAAATGCACACTTCGTTAGTATAAATTGAACTATATAAATATTGCTGGATCCAACCTGCCATGAAATGGAAACAAGATGGTGGTAGGTTAATGTTTATACATTTATTAGCATTAACGTTGTGTTCACAAATATATGAACAAAGTTTTGATGTATATTTAGCTTATTAAGAGTGTCATTTTGTGAAGGTTTCATTTAAATATGATGCATCAACAAGATCTAGGTACTTGTAACTGCTACTAAATTTATTATCGTAAGACCATTTAATTGATTTATATTTATACTTATTTATTTAATCACAGACACTGAAAGGAGGTAAATCAGTACACGATATATTACCAGGATCAGTAAAAAAGATACTTACATTTTTATTATTATATTCATTAATTTTCTAATACGCAAGCAAATCTCGGCAATTTGCAGGCGACAACCCGATCATGTGATCGCTCGCATGCGGTCAAGGGGCACAGGTACGATGCTACGAGATGCATCGTATGCATCCAGTCATTATAGAATTAGGTGCACATCTTGTCTGCATCCTTTCTTGATAAATACTTAAAACAGTATCTCGTGTTTTGTGTTAGTGATGTAGTTATTATAATTAAAAACAGGAGATACATACTTGTTACTACCAACACAATTTAACGTTTAAGAGTTATTACACTTATTACCGATTGATTTAAAATATCCCGTGAACCGCGGTAGAATTTTAAATCCATTACTAAAAGAAAAAAATCTCCTTAAATTTTATGTGGAATCTAGAAATGTTTATTAGCTTGTGCAGAAATAAAATTCGCCACACGCATTTCATAAGCAAGTGCCAGATGACACTTAAAACTAATAGATATATGTACTACTTAACATTAGAGCAAATAATATAAAACCTTATTGTACGTATTTCAATTACAGTGTCAATTCAACAACACTAATACAATTATCGCAATGGATCTTTATAAAGCAACTGGAATAAACATATTGGCAATAGCGATGAACCTATCGTGGTGAGTGGCGCGATTAATGGAAAGGCTTAGCACCAGTAAAATCTACATATTCAATTCAAGAACATAATGTAAACATACTTCAAACGTTTCTTTATTTGTTCAAATGTTCTATTTTTATATAAAACTTTTTCATTGAGTTTAAGGACGTTTACTAACAACATAGGTGATAAGATAAGATTGATAAATTTATTACCTTAATCGATTGTAATGTTTAGTTAAATCAGTAATAGTTTTTGACTTCAATTATTATTATTTGTTGCCATCTCCGTATACAAAAAGCTTTTTGTATTATTTATGTAGCACATATTATTGTGATAAATAAAAACAACAGTAATCAATAGAACAAAGTTTGTATGCAAACGTCATTGCCCTTCCGCATTCCTAGTTTTATTTGGTTTAGTTCATTTGCATATTAGCTTTTATTATTAAATATTTCTATTCCAACAACCCAAAAAATGCTCAGCTTTATTATTGTTGGCTTTTAGTGTTTTAAGTTTCATGAAATGAAAAATCGCATGAATATTTCAGTGACCACGTTTATTAAAAACAAATTAATCGTTTTCATTTCAAAACCGATTAAAACTAAATATAAAAATAGCTAGTCTGAATTTGACGTCCAAAAATTGCATCTGTACCACAATATAAAGTGCGATATTTTCCGATCAATGTGTATGCGAATAAAAAGCACTACACAATATATTTTTTTATGAGTTGTTTTCTATTACAGTCCTTAAGACTGCGCCGAACGAAATGAGCCAAAACAGGCGGTTACAGTTAAGTGAATAAAATCAACACTTTTTGTTTAATACAAATATAAAATATTCATTTACCAGAACAATGAATGTGTTTACTTACAATTACTCCGTGTAAAAAACTTAAAATAATTAATATTTTCGCCTACAAAATTACGTAAATTTGCACGAAGAATGCAAAAACGTAAGCTCGTGTTACGTGATTTTTAGATTATAACAGTAGAAATCTAACCTATTTTACAGCTTAAACGAACCATAAATAGTTATATTACAATTTGTCCGTCCTAAATATTTAAGTTATTGGTTGACAATAAAGATACATATTTATCAAAAAAGCACTTCAAATCCTCCATACAATTTTACTATGGCGGCCGCGCGCCGATTTGAATATGCGCCGCACGAGCTCTGTCATTATCTGTCTTACGCTCGGCGCAGTCTTAACGGCAATACACACGTGGCATTTTAGCAGGTTTTATATTATATTCCTTAGGTAAGCTAACTGACGACTGAAAATATCAACTCTAAATTAAGTTATTTTAATAGATATGAAAAGCTGATTGAAGGATTGCATATAAGGAAAAGAATCCGTCCTTTATCCGGCTATGCAAAAGACAGATAGGTTTTACGCAGAACATTTATTTTTATACATACTAAGCCTTAAGTTTATTAAAAAAATAGTTGTAAATATTATAATGACGGCAATCATTCGTATAGTCTTATAAATTGAACATATTTATTTTTGACTTTAGGTACTTGCAACATTTTTCGCATATTATATTACTGAAATTGTAGTTGTATTAAAATATTGCTAATTGCTGTCGATTAGTAAAACTTGAGTTGTATTCACTAATTCGATACATGCGATGCCATCATAAGAACATCGTATAAATACAAAAACATGAATAAGGCAAGTTTGTATTTCGTTAGTAATGAACAAAACTTATTAACGTTAGCATAAATATTAAATTATTATAATTATACGTAGTCTCGGGAGACGAACCGGCTGCAACTGCCGGCGAATCCGCCACTCATTCTCATTAATAAGTAATTAATGCACATATATATTTTTAATGAACGTAGCGTTATAGAGTGACGTATATAACATTATTAGCGAATAATTAACTTGACCTGTCGCCATGCGGTTGACATTAATCGTATTAGTCAAGTGGCTGGCGATTTGGGCCTACTGGTAAATTCATTATCAAGACCTTCGATGAGTTTATCAATTTACTTTTAAGCCAACACAGTTTAAAGCTACTGATTGATATAATTTAGAGACTGGAATGGAAATATAACGAGACATTGTGCAATATTATTTTCTATCTCCTTGTGTCTCGCATTTTTCGGGTATAAGATTACATTCGATATTGTATCTGTACCTACGTATATGGAATAATATGTTGCATATGATATAGTGCGTATCAATACTTTTCGTACTACAGCGATATCAAGCTATCAAATCGTCTGGACTTCGGTATATTATCCAGGAATATCAATTTTCTTTATGAATGTAGACTGAATAAAAATTAACTTGTTTCAAATTGGCTCAAAGTTGTTGAAATGTTATTAGGATTTAATAATTACTTTAATTAGGTGTGTTCATTACAATCAATAGCGAATTGCTTAATTCGGTGTACAATTCGCCGAATGTGTAGATGCATTTATAGGCGCGGCATGATAAAATAACGTAGATAGTTGTTTTTAAACTGAATAATCATATTGATAGAATACACTGATAAGTCTTTAGTTACGACGTAATATATTTTTGGTTTATTTAAGTTAACAATAGATCAGAATATAACTAAAATAAATTAAATTTTATTAAGCTAAGTTAAGCTTTTTGCATACGTTTAGTAATAAACCTTGGTCAAAAAATTAACAGACAAAGATAAGACAATTACTTGGCACCGAGTTCATATTGGTTAGATTTTATTGCAAGTTGAGAGGTTGACTCTAGATAGATAAAATTTTATTACTTGTTTTGTTAATAACTTTTAAGGTGGTTTATATATTTTGCTTATGCGCGTATACCTTATGTATATGCATCCGCATTACTTTTGTAACAAAACTTATTTGCTTTCATGTTAATTGCAATCATTACATACAAATTAATCCGTTACAATATATATCCATGCTGATTGTTATGCAAGTGGCATAGATGTTGCACATTACCCACAAAATAATTAACTGCACGAAATACCATTTGCTTCAAACACATTACTGAAATAATCAAATCAAATGCTTTTGTTTCATATTGGCATTCTCGTAAACCGCATGTGTATAGTTTAATTATTGGCATGTTATACATACTTGCATGATATGCCAATAGGTAATTAAACTATTTTGGTGGATTTAAACGGCACTGGTAAACAATATATAACACAATGTCGAATACATACATTGAATAATTATCCACTGTTTAATGATAAGCTTTACACCTGTAGTAATAAGTGTAAAGCTTCTCGGTTTTGTTATAGGTTTCTTGTTTAATCAAATTCGAGTGAAGAACGGTTATATTAGGTGCAAGTACCATCTCACCTATGCAAACCAAAGGAGTGTGTCAATGTAAGAACAGAAGTGTCTAAATTGGTAGCGGCTATAGAATTACGCTTCCTAAGTGTATCTATCTTGAAGCTAACAATAGGTGTCCCAGAGAAAGAGCAGGTGTACCTTTGCTGGTTTTATAATAAATCGCTGATGATATAATAGGTATTCCATTTTGGAAACATATCCATATTTGAATTGGTTTGACAGTTTTTAAACCACAGAATACTGATTAGATTCCTTTACGCCTCTCAGTACCGATTTATTTAAAACTAGCTATTGCCCACGGCTTCGCTTGCGTTAATTTAGAATTTGACAATCAATTCGGGTTGTACTCTGCTTGTAATAATATAATTCAATCATGATTCGAAAGACACGTGGTGCCATCTATTATCATAAGAACGTTATTGTTGTTTTCACCGGGAACAGTAACTTTTTTGGGATGAATGGTAGCCTATGTCCATTTCTGCACACCTGACAACGTACATGCAAAATTTCAGGATGATGGGTTTAGTGGTTTAGGCATGAAAAGGTAACAAACAAACAAACTAATTTTCGCTTTTATAATATTAGTTAGGATTATAAACGTCATACTATATTTCCGTACGTATACAGTTTACATCTGTCGTAACCGTGTTTATATTTAAGAAATGTAAAAGAATAAGGCAGTCCATTCTGTAATGTAACATCAAACACTTAAATTTTATATTTTGGGATCCTGTATTTTAGATATGTTTGTATAACCTACCGTCTGGTCGGTGAATTTAACCAATCAATGATTTCGTCCTGTATTTAAATATTATATATTCTTAAAACTGAGTAACGAATCAATATAAAAATGTACCAGTATAGGAGAATATTCCCTATTATTATTAGTGCTGAATGTGATAAGTACATTGCGAAACTTTATTTTCATGTTGCATTGATGGACATCGTTAAACACACGCCCGATCATTTATTGTAACAAGACCAATAAACTTCCGAGCTGCTGTAAATTGGAAAAGTCCTTTATTGTAACTCTAGATATGTAGGAACACCGAAAAGTGCATATACGGGCAAGTGCGACTAATTCAGCACTTATTAATTCGCTGGCTATGCGCTTTGACATATAATATTAGAACTCAAACTGCCGAGTTTGATTGATGAACTAAAACACGAATGATACAGGATAAAATTAAGTGGTGCTATTATAGCACATGACGTAACAGTTTAACTGTAACGCGGAGAGAAATTCTAAATATTCTGTGCATTCTAAATACTAAAATGAAATAGCCTATGATGGCTCAACTCCAAGCGAATTTATGATGAGTAAGCGTCTAAATATAAGTTACGGTCTAGGCGTCAGCATCAGGGGCTAATACTAATATACTAGAAACATAATATTATATATAAATAATTTAAAAAACAAAATAGCTACAACAGATTGTAGTAGCATTTTTTTTTTAAATATCGTTTGCTACATCATTAATTGTTACTACTATATTACTTCGTAGGTTATAATTATTTTCATAGATAACTGTTACTGAACTGTAAGTAGGGATGTATAGCTATGGGTACAGTCTCGACACACGATGGTTACTAGGAGCCTAGCCGTATTTGATGTCACAATGTCAACACGCTACATGTAGGTATAGTGGCCATCGTCTATTGCTCTGTAATTGAGTAATGAATATTGCCCATACAGGCGATATAAACTTGGTAGTGATACCAAACCTTTTCCACAGCTACAACATAGAGAACAAATAAGTATCGGTGAAACATAATTATATTTGCATCAATTATTCAGTTGTCAATTCGTTAGTAGACTGTCCTTTGTACAGGGGAAAATCGACTTTCGCTTAAATGGTGCTGCCAAAGTGTTCTGTCATGTGTCTGCACGCTGTGTTTGTGACGGTATATGTTTTTATTTCATTTGAGTTAACTCATATACGTAAAGGTGTGCTTAAGCTACGTTAAATTAATTTAGAACGTTCATATATTTATTTGATTGGCTTGTAGTTAGATAGATGACTAAATAGGCATTGCTGACCTTTGGGTCGCAGGATAGATTTTTGATATCCTATCATTCGATTTTTCTGGCTGGCAGTCTATAATCAGTTTTATACACGGTTTTTGGGGCTGCACACTACAGGCGACTATAGTCCTTCTCGCAATAACTTGAGACCTAAACATTTATTTATACAAATTTATATTGTAAACATTAATTTATTTAGAGAACATCCCGAAACGATATTATAAATTTGTGACATAATAATAGATATAAAGTAAAAACTCAACTTAATATTTTCTTTAAATTGATAACGTTGTGCTATTCCATACGTGCTTGAATTTTCCACCCGATAGTTAAAGACTCAGGGTGATAACTGCATACTTCTAAAGACTCTAAAACCGCAAAGCTCACTATTTATTAACTTAAATTAAAAACTCAATCTGAAGATATCTGATGTTCCCTGAATGTTGCCATGTTCAGTAACATTGGTTTATAATTGTACACTACTGTGATCATATAATCTATTTATTTCTAATTCTTCTAATGGATATTCCAATATTTATTTATACATTAGTTTATGAGAAAAATTGTAACACCGACGAAATTATTGGTATGTCATTTCGGCAATTTAATTTTGACAGCAAACCCTAAAAACGAACAAACAATACCTGCTGTTTCTTATTTATTTCAAATTTCTTTAAATTTCGACTATAGACGATACTAGTTATCATATTTATACGAATAGTATTATAAAATTAAGTATTTTAACCTTCATTTAATAACTTTTCGTTGAAAAGGAAAACTCAACACAGAGTCTAATGAAATTAGCTTAACGTCCATGATTACACCGCCTTAGTAGTGCTTCATCCTAAGAAATTAAATATGATGCTAGTACCTTGCCAGTCAAAGAACAAAATAGTGTAATCGGATTATTTTACCCACTTTAACAATTTATTTAATTAAAAGATGCACGTTGAAAGCAGTAAATAATATTAAAACTGAAAATGTAACATAATATAATTTAAGTACAAAAAGGCTTGTTGATCATAATTTTGAAATTGTGTCGCCGTTTACCGTCAGTAAAATTGCAATATATTATGTAACTTATATTATGGTCGTTGGAGAGATGTGGGTATAATATACCACGGTCCTCCCCTTCGGAGATACACAGATGCATTTGAGTCTATATATATAATATTCATCCTTTGTATTAATTAAGCTGTTTATCATCTTTTCGACGTTGGTTAGACTAGTGGTTTTATAGACTACACTAACTCTCTGAATGATTCTGCATTATTATTATAACAATAATTTTGTACTAATTGATCAGTCAAAAGGGAGAAACGTGGTTCAAGTTATCTACTTAAAAACGATCATCATAAAACAGGTATAATTTTTATTTTCTGTAATAAAATCTAAGCTTGTTTTTCTTAATAGATAGTCTTAGAGGTCGCCGAAGTTCAGAGCACACGTAACAAAATTACGAGCGGAGGTCAACCTTAACACGGGTCATCATCCCTTTGATGGAGCGTCTGCCACCCCTCCCCCGGATTAAGATACGGCACAAGCACGACGCTTGTGAATAACGCACCACCAATGTGTCTGTAATTGCATTAAACATATTGTATTAGGGCCACGATGGAAGATTAAAAGTTGTACAATGCATAAACTGTGCTAGTTTTTAATTTAATTACCACAGTATGGAAAACGTTTTACATTTGTGGTTAGAGCCGTGTTATAAGGCATTGGGAGTGGACGAATTAGTGAGGTTTGGCCCCACTGAGCACGGTACACCGCTAATTGTAGATCACAATTTAATGGGACGGGACGCCTATATTTACCTTATTGTTTTTCGCATAGTACTGGTATTTAAACGGCGCCTGTCACCATTCACCGCTTAAAGCACTACGCGATCCGTCTATTCTCGTACAACAGTACATGGTGAAAAAGCCAAGAATTTCATAATAGCTGTATTTGAAAAAAAATTCTTTCCCTTTTCCTTGAGAGGTAAACATACTTCGTATTCTTTAAAAGCTTCAGTATTATGTCGGGCTATGATAACATACTCTGTTAAGATAATATTCTCGCTTCGAAATTAGAATAGAATAATATATCAGACTGAATTACAAGCTCTATGTTTGTTTCCTTTATTTCTGCTATAGTTGTTTTAAATGCGGCATCATTCCACATTTCTAGACAAAGCGTAGAACAGTGTTTATATTTGCCCGTAGAGAACATCTAAACTAGGTCGATCTTGTCAAACTTTTGCATCGCTTGATTATGTAGTTTTCATAGAAAACTGGTGTTTAATCTATACAGTGTCTCCCGGGGGAATAAAGAGCAGTTTTATAATTACTTAAAGTTCGCCCGCACAGAAAATATCCTCATAATTTTATCAGAAATTAATTATTATATAATTTACTTTGTTTTTATATAATTTCCTGTTCTAGAAATATTTTAATGTATATATAGGACTTAATAAATAGGAACTGCTTGATCGCCTATTCCTTTCAGGGATAAAATGCATGCGTTGCTAGCCCTGTTAAAAAGGTGTCGTGCTGCGAGCACAAGGCACAGAAATCATTCACTTTATATACGATTACATTTGAACGTTCGTAAATCTTCAAACTTCACTTCTAGAAAAAGAACAGTGCATTCTCGTATTGAGCTTTTTCCCCATATTTATGCGACGCACAGCATAGCGTTAATTAAAAGCAGTTATTCTGCGTAATATTGTACGACGTGTTTGAAAGCGATAGGCGGTCAATTATCCGAAATAATTATTAAACAAAAAATATTATTACCGAACTATTTACCAGTATTTCGGTTTCATAAAGTTAATTACAATTTATAGTTAACTGTGCTATTTAAGAGGTATTTGATTGTATATAATTTTATGATTTATAAATTAATATACCCACAGAGTTAATGATAAATTTTAAAAACCTTGTAACCATGTCTTGTTCCATCCTATTTAATATTTTTTTATTTTACTACTATTAACAGAATTTTTACCAAAAACCGTATTTTAACAAGTTAAAAATTTGCGTGCATTCCGCCTCTACTCGCGGTGTGTTATTTGTTTACGCCGCTGTTTTCTTTAACGACCGCGCGTAGTTTTAAGTCTCAGTTCCGCGATTAGAGCAACCAATTTGAATATTTAAATATCTGTATAAAAAATCAAATAACTTATAATGAACAGTGATATAACCAAAGTTGTTAAGTAGTGTATAAATAAGTCACGGGTAAATTACTAATATTTTGCGATGAAGCCTGTATAGAGGCATGCAATGCATGCAGCAATTTCGTTCAAGCTGTAAAATCTTCCTATGATGACGGATGCCAGAGTTTGCCTAAGAATGCGTGGTTATAACACTTATGGTCTCACCTAGCTGTTGAATATAGAGATGGATGGGTGCAAAGAAAATAAAAGACTGACGAGGTGATACCTTCTTGGTCTGTCTTTTTTATTATATATCCTGTTCATTTTGACATTCTTCTGTATACACAATGTCATAATATTGTCTTACGTTTACGCAAATGTCATTGAATTTATACTACTTTATACGGATTTTGTCGCGTTGTTTATCGGTCACATTAAGACAATCACCATCTTAGTCTCCCCATAAACATACTGCTGCTGAAACGCAACCGAAACATCGGGGAAATTCGACTAATATTTAAGCTCGACTAATATTTAAGCTATTTAAATTGCTAAATAGTTTTATCAATTTAAATAGCTTAAATATTAGTCGAGATGAACATTTGTTGTGTAAAGGTCAAAATTATGTAATAAAAGTTTGATAAATAAAAAACGCAACAGAATTCTTTTAATGTTTAAATGGAGCTGCCGGAATGGCAAGATCTAGGCAACTAGTCTATGACCAATTGACCATATCAGAGATACTCTGGCGATAGGCAAGGTTAAAAGTATCCTGACCGACAAGCATGAAATAAAAATATAATCACAGTTAGTGAACCAAGAGGCATACCTATATCAAGATCGCAGCTAAGCTAGCGACCTATTAAAGCCAATTCAGAGTATACGGCAGTTACAGTGTGATTCGGATAGAATAAACACGGGACGTCAAATACGACAAAATAGAAAATTTTGGTGACTGAAAAAGGAAAACTGAAGAAAAGCCTTGTTTATAAGCCGGGTTACAATGATATAATTAAAGGGTGATCAAGTAGAATATCCTAAAAGATATATGTACCTGTTTTGCTCATTGAATATAAATATGTAATCAGCGAAACAGGTATATCAGTATCTTAATGAGCTGAAATATTTTCCCTCCAGGAAACGGGCGCGTGTCCTATGCATGTCTCGTTCTTGATGTGCGAAATAAACTTTCTATGAAGTTGCCGGGTTGTTATGTAAGTACAAAATAAGACGTCTACGACAATTAGACCACTAATATTATACTAGTAGACTAAATGACTGTCGTACTGGTACCGATCGACGAGCTATAGATTAGAAGCTGAATATTTGATAGGCACGCCCCGATAATTGGTGTCAATCCTATGTGACAAAGGCAAAATATTTTATCATCTATTTGCCTTAATGTGTGTACAAATAATATGATATACTTAGATATTACGATGTATGGTCGTGGAACGCCGTCGCCTCCTTCTGTGACGAAGTTATTTCCATCAAGGAGGCGGCGGGAGAGGTAGCGCCAAACACTCTCCCCAACGGCAGAACCAGGCACCGGAGGGCGCGAGATGACCTCTAGCCATGAATTCGAAGAATAACGAGAACACAATATATGTAATGTGTTCTCGTTATTCTTCAAATTGACTTGCATGTCATTTATTTATTTAGGCATATTTACAGGGTAAACACAGACATTTACATATAATTTACAATTATATGTAAATATCAAAGTGCATGTGCTATCCCAATTACAAATATGCACAGCACTAGCAGGTAGGCAACATGCAAAAACAAAGTAATAAAATTTTCAAGAGAAAAATACATAAAATAAAAACAACAGAGAAAACAATATTTATCTGAAAATTACCAACGTATAATACGTTATTGCTATTGGTTATTTTAAATTTTAAATTCTTCTAATGGTCATGAAATATATCTAAGTCAAGTCTCCTCCAACATTGGTTATAAGTTGCAGTATACCTAGCTATAGGCGCTTGAGCACCCAGGCTGGTCTGGTGTCTGGTTACATTAATGTCAATCAATGTCATGAAGCTAACTAAAGCTCACTGAATATAGGCTAGTGCTAGATTGAACATAAGAAGTTATTTTAGTAAGATGAGCCGGCCTTTGGATTTTAATGAGGGTAGCACATGTCTATGTAAAATGTCTAGATTAGTCAATCTAGATAATTATTTCTGTGTATAAGGTCGTGAAGACAGTTGCCCTCTAGTGGATTAAGAAGCCTACCCACTTATTTTTAAATAATTTCTGCTGATATATTGCTAATTGTGGGACGACAAGTATCTGTTCATTGTTAAAAGACAAATAAAGACTAAATAAGTACTTTCAATGACTACTAGGTTTATATTTGAGTCACACGCTATTCATCAACGTAACCCATTTTTAACTCTAAACACTATTAGTATCGCATAGTATCGAGAAAACAACCCGATAATATAAGATATATTATTGAGTTATTTTCTCTATAGTTTAAAATATTTTTATTGAATTACACAAACGATTAGTAAACCGTCGTGGGTTTTATATATAGCTGAAGCTAAAGCAATATACATTTTCTAAAATTTAATAATTCTAGAAACAGTTTATCGATATTACACGCAATTCTTTTGTATTAAATATGGTTTTATTATATTATTGTAATTGATCACGTACATACATAGCCCAAATCTGACGCATTATTTGTATATTAAACCCAGGTTTAAAAGAAAAGGTTTTCGAGACAACCGTTTCAGATACAAAGCTCTGATTTACCGTAACTCCTATTCATGACGTGATCGGATTAATTACTGCTAACACGGCGTCCACTTACACCAATAATAAATACCATTATGTGGTGAAGTCATCCATTTACGTACAATACAATCAAGAGAAGTATTGACAATCTGGACAAACTGATTAAACTAATTATTTATCAGTTTGCTCGCTAAGATTAGCCATCTTAAGCTTAACCGCTCTGCTGGCTAAGCTCGTACTTTATTGTCTGGGCAATAAAAGACAACGAGTAAGCTATTTAAAGGAAGGTTTGATTTAAGAATTTAAGCTCAACCAAGGAATATGACGTCGATATTATTCTTTGATAGAACATCATTAGTAGGCTACCGCAGCGTGTACAAAATGTAATCAAGTGGCCCTTTGATATTTATGCTGTGTTTTTTTATTTGCGTCGCCTTTTGATCAACGCCTGCCTACTAATTACATGGAAATGTTGTGCATGTATGTTACCATATGGTAACTTAGCCCTATGAAACAGTCAGCGCATTCAGGAACTAAGACCGAATTTATATTCGAAATTCGACATTAATAAAAGAGTCGGTTAATTTTAATAACTGACATCCCATTATTATAGTTTCTCAAATAGTCAAGTTGTTTTGTCATCCTGTCCTTGGTCTTTCATGCACATTCTATCTCAGCTATAGTCTTCGCATCGAAATAACAATCTGGTTGAAATGTATCCGTACTACTTTAACCAAAACTTCTATTATAGGATTTTATAACACAACTACAATCTTATTTTAATTTTAACCGAATATCTATTAATCTTACTGTACTAGAACCAATTTTTAAAAAGTGTTGCGTTTACTTATATTTTTAATGGCGAAACCAACACTACAAAAATATTAAATACATTACACCGAAACGCCACGACATAAATTGAATTTACATTTTAAAATATCTGAGGTCTGACGTTTGGGTGCAGATAAAATAAAGTTCAATAATAAATCCTTATAATATAATTTCACTATTATTATATACTAATTTCATAATTTTACTCGCCGTTCACAGGAATCGACAATTATATTTCAATATTTTTTACTGACTAATGACTGATATGAATACTCGCGAGTTATTTATATGAAACAATAGTCCAACCTGGAATAAAAGATGTAAGTACCATTAAAAAAGTATAATATTTAAACCGGAATTACAATTTTAATTAGCATATATTTATTTAACGTGAATGTGAGATTGAAATCCGTAAAATATGTGTCTTTGAAAAACTGTGCCTATACTTAATGCACTGCATGCGCGCAGCTACTACAATTGTTGCTGTGGACAAACTGAAGTCGGGGTGCCTATATAATGCAAGTCACAAAGAGTTTCGAGAGTCGGTATGGTTTGTAAAATTATTCAATACTAGATGTATACGCGGCGCATTCGTCAATACGCTTCCTAATATAGATAGTCATATAGGCAAAATTGTAAATAACCAGATTGTATTATTAAATTGGAAAACTATATTTGTTGTCACTTACTTTGATTCTGTCCCATTTACGTAGCTTTGTATAATTTGTAGTTCATTATTTCATCGTCCCTTTTGCACATGCCTAATCATGTACAGTTTCAAAAAAGAGAATAAAGGTTACTATTGATCATTTTCAAGTTTATTTTAGCTCAAGTTATAATACATAATCCAGACTACGCAAACTTTAACCGATACCAGTCATACGGGGATACCCGCGAAATGGTTACCAAGAAAAGTTATCAAAACATGTCGTACGAAGAGAAATTGCTAGATTTCTAGGAATTATATTATTGTTGTGCAGCTGTATTCTGTAGCAGCATTCAGCACACGTAGCTGTACTATATAAATGCATTAAACGATTAGTATAATCTTAAAAGTTGAACAGCCTCGAAGACAAATCTACTTCGAAGAACTTGTAGAGGGCACAGGTAGAACTATATGTAGTACTCAGAGACGTGTCAACAAGAAGGCTTCATAAAGTCAGGTGAGCAGTTCTAAGTACACCGACGTGAACAGCTGTGTGCGGATTACATGCTTCACGGCCACGCAGTGCAAAGAAAATGTATTTTTACCCTCTACTAATTCTTGAAGTTGTGGTGTTTTCTTCAAGTCCGTCGAGAAAAGATGTTATTAAAACTGATAAGTACGGCTACTAACTTTAACTTCTCAGTTTTATTCGATGTATTTGAACATAGAATAGGATTACTCAAACATTGACTAGAAGTTAATGTCGTCGAAGGCATTTCAGAGCTTATATTAAGAGTGAAATATTTTTTTAGTTCCAATAATCTTAGTAGAACATAGTTCATTGCTTTACTTTCTTAGACCGATCAAGCGATCAAGATCCAATAAAGCATTGAACACGTCCGTGCCGTCCTGTTTTATTGGATAGCGCATTTATTGCAAACAATTGAAGATCTATGGAACTGACTGCACAATCGGCATTACTAGTTGAAACTAAAGTATGACTGACAGTTTAAACTCTACGATGTACTAGTTTAAACTAGATATTACAGACTTTAGACGAAAATTAACGATCTATATGGATTGTGTCATGAACGAATCAATTCACGAAGCTAAAAAATTATAATAATAAAATTTCGAAGCGTTACTTTGACACAGACAATATTGACTACATCATACATAAGCTGCGATAACTTAGATTAAATAGAGTTGTGTGAACTACCGTGAATACGTTACAGACAAAGTTGGGTAGTATATTCCCTAGCAAAATTCCCCTTAACGTTGAACAAATTTGTAAGCTCTTTACCGACCCAAATAAACTGAATTCATTTAGTGAATGATAAATGTTGATTGACGGATATATTTTTAGTAAAGTTAACCTACTCTCGCCCAGATTTTACCAGTATTTTAATTTTTAGATCATATCAGAACCTATTTTTGGCAATTGTAATAACATCACAATAAAGAAATAGCCGTTTTTAATATTGCAATCGCAGATGTACACTATGAAGAAGTTTGCATGTCATTATAGCTTTCAAATTGTGAACTTTACAAAAAAAATTACATGTTAAGCGAACTTTATTGGCCTTTGACGTTCATCTGTCCGCACCGCATGCATGGGACAGATCGCATCAAACTAACCAAATGCCAATATCAGTGATCCGGTCTTGCACAGGGGTTGCGTCCACAATCCGAATGCTGCAAGTTAGTGGCCACACTCTGCTTTAGAAATCCGTTTGATGTGTTGATTGTGATTCCATTCATGCTTACGATGGCGACAGTGAACGCTTGCCGTGAGCTACATTCTCACCTCAATATGTGGTAGTAGCTTCACAGCCGCTATTTGGCCAGATAATTGTTGGTTGATTCCAACGGCAAACCTCTCGGTGCAGGGCTTTAGTTAATATTTGGTATTTTAAGGGTCTTGCTTCACTGCACTTCGATTTCAATAATGAATGCGCTCATCAGTTGATTAATCACTGGACACGAACCGTGCACGTTTTCTAAGGTATATGTATGTGTTTCGCACTCCCGCACTACAACAAATGTTACAGACAGACAAAATAAAAACGAAATGCGCAGTTGGAACGCATTCAACCGAGTCGATAATTTAATGTAAATTCCTGTTCGGTTCATCATCGTTTAGCAAAAACTGTAGGTTAAATATAATAAATAAAATAGAAAAATTAAATGTAGTAACTAACTTAGATACGACTTACAAGCTTCTTTGTTTATTATATTACCTATTGAACGAGAATGACAATGCATATAAATGTTAGAAAATAATTGAAAACAATATCAAATAGGGACACTTCTCTTAGACATCTTACATAGCCCAATAAAGAATTATAGTTTTAAGAAGGTATTAGAAATAGCATTTAAAAATGTGCGTAATACCAACTATCCTGTAATCTGTAAATGCAAGTACCATGGAGATATTGGGAATCAAGTCAGAATAGATCAAATAAACTCGATTATAAGCAACTCGTTAAATGTATTTACAATAAATGAGAACCACCACTTTTTGTTTTTCTCGATGAAATAAAGGAAGACTTCTTTAAAATAGACATTCGCTCATGCGAATCAAGTGGATTTGTGTGATATTTATTATGTTGGATAATAAATAAAGTCCCGCAGTGAAGTTGAAATCAATCCTTTTGTTATTTATGAATTAATACTGAAATGGATTTTATTTAATGCCTAAAATACATTGAACAATATATTCGTGAGGATTATACTTTTACTGAGCTTTTAAATGAAAAGAGAGAAATAATTTTTTCGCAACAAATGTATGATTGGGTTTCTTGTTCTAGATACTGTCTGTATAGGTCAAGTTATCATTAACACTGTTAACGCAATGTTGTAGTCTTGTACACTTAATATGCTCATGAATTATGTTCTTTGTGAGTAAAAATAGTTACTATCTACTTAGTATCTAATTTTAGCTACATAAACAAGTTAAATTTGCAAAGACTTACTTTGAGATCAGTTTGACTGGAAAATTTTATATTCCTATTGTAGATGGTATACGATGATGATGATGATCGTATGTATGCATGGTGTAAATACAAAAATTAAAATCGATGTTGATTCGAGAAACAATATAGGAGATAAGGAGTTAGTTTGAAGGCGTATGCAACAATAAAATCAATAAGGGACGGGTTTATTAAAACCTTTTTAGATATGTAACAGTTTATTTCCTTCGATAATTATTCCCGCAATAATTATTTTTTTTTATTCATCAAGTCTTAACAATTTGTGAGCACATTACATTATCTTTATTTCTTGAAAATAAAAGTAAATGACGCAGATTATTAATAAAAAAATATTTTGCCCGTTATACCGATACAAGGATGTTAAAACATGGATTTTAATTTTAATTCCAAAAAGCATGTAACATATTATCCCAATTTATAACTACGAATTTATTTAACATTTTAGAATACGTCATAAAGTATAACTTTTGTCCCACTCATTGGCATTAATAATGTAATTAATCTTTATTATCAAAGAGTTTCATGATAACGTTAAATTGCAATAATACCTTGTTTATTCTGTGCGCCAAACCTAAGTTGCAGTTACGCTTTGCTTTACCTCATACATAAGTTTGACTGCCGTTTCTGATCTAATTCAAATTCTAATCAAGCGTGCCTCCCTTGACTCTACGTAGGTATGTAGAAACCGAATAGCACTTAACTACGTAACGTACCTATTCAAGTATTCAAGCGAATGATTTTGTTCAGGTTGTCAGCAATTTAGTAATTACAGACGTATCAACGACATTGAAATTACAGGATCGATTTAAATTGACATTATAACCGTATCGAACGAAAAGTAGAACTGATTTAGAAAATGCATGGCTGCTTAACTTAAGGAGCGTTGTTTATTGTACAAACGAGGTCGTACGGTTTACAAATATGCGATAACTAGAAAAGTTGTACTAATATAATACATGTAATTGATTTCAAAGGTCAGCTAACTTTAGCAGAAATACTTAAAAATATCAAAACAGATATGCCGACCAACTCAGACTATATTAAAACTTCGCTACCACTTTGTTACCAAAACCATGACTGAAAACTTATATTAAAGTCAGTTTTGGTGGAATTAATTCAATGTAGGAACGGCATTGCATGTACAGTTTGAAATTAAACCTAACATATTCAAATAAAAAACCAATTGATACTAATTGCATGTAAAAAAATGTGTCAAATGAAAGGGGCTTTTAATAGAACAATATATTACTGCAATTTTTAACAAGTCTGGGCATCTTAACTTTTCAGTCCGTCGGACATGCCAATCATAAATTGCCGGCTATATATCTGGGCCATAGGCAATGCCGAGCACTGCTCAATATGGATATTATTGATGGCAACGTTGCCTGCCTCTGTATCGCAACCACAAATTGCAGTAAAATATTGCCCGTTTAGAAGCAGTCGCCGCGAAAGAGTTCTAAGATATTGAATATGGTTTAAAAATTAATAAGATATATGAACTTAATTTACGACCTTACATTTAACCGCTACGGCAACCTGTCCATCCAATGGCCTATAAAGCACACTTGTACAACAAAAAACCTATTCACTCGAGCCTTTTAAAGACTGCTCGCGATATATCTAACGGGAAATAGAGACGGTGGAAAGAAGTTCCACTCGTTAAACGTTCGCACAAAATATTAGGAAAAACATCCTCCGTAAGGACAGAATATTAACCATATAAGTGTAGCGCACCGCCACTTACTTAGACTGGCAAATGTAATTTTATGGTTATGACCTCGTTGAATATTTCTCTAGAATCAACTTTTTAAACACAATTCTGTTCCATAACAGAAAATATATGTATTACAAATAAAGCACACCATTTTCTTTAAGTAATTACCGCGACATCTACAAAACATTTCATTTTACTTCACTAGGACTGACCGCAGAAACAAAGTATCAATGCACTCTTCAATACGTTTAACGTAAATAAGATTCAAGTCCACTTCTGGGACCTTTTATTTACCTATGCGAGCACAAACAGTAAACGGTTTCTAGACAGTTCACGCGAATACGGAATGAAAGTAATATAGGTAGTCATTACATGATCAACAGAACAGGAAATATGGTAAACATCAGCCACAACGATTTGAAGGTGGCTAAAATATGTTATTAAAATAATATTCACAGTTCATATACGTGTATATTTTTCCGAGTGCCTAATCGTTTCCATTATTATATAAGTGACAGCGGTACACAGCATTTATTGCACTTGTAATGTAAAATTCAATAAACAAGAGAAAATAATATTAGGTAAACTTTTAAATTTAAGAGCAGGCGTTACGCGTCCAATATTGCACCTGGCTGTGCATAAGAGAGTATTGGTGCCTGCACTTATGTGTGGTAATAAAAGTTGGGAATGGAAAAAGACGTAGTAGGAAGTAATAAATATATGTGTTAGGGCACACATATAAAGGACAGAACGAGGATTGGTATATTAAGAGAACGCTGCGGCGTTCAAGAAGAAGTACGTAGTAATAACAATGAAGAAATATGCACTAAAGTTTTTGAGCATATGGCAACAAATGATTGACTTAGAAAGTATATAAGTTAAATTTGAATGGGCCAACGTTTTCGATTCAGTTCGGTTCTGCAGATCACATTGCGGCATAATTTAGTGATAGGGTGTATCTGCATTTGATTCGATGCAGTCAGTTTGATATAGTCTAGTAATTGGGTGCAATAAATTATAGGTCTATTCACATTGTAGGAGACCTATGGACTGCCAGGCAAAGGTCTCGAATTCGAGCCCAACCTTTGACTATTCGAAGTTATGTTCGTATTAAATAGTTAATTATAGTTTGTTTTAATGGTAATGGAAAATATCGTGAGGAAACCTGTATGTCTACAAGTTCACCATAATGTTCTCGGAAATATGTGAAGTCTGCCCACCTGCACTAGACCATTGTAGTGGACTATGGCTTAACCCTTCTCACACTGCGAAGAAGCTTATGTCTAGCAGTGGGACAGTTTATATATAGGGCTGATTTTATACTATTTAATGCTAAAGACAAGGCGATAGCGACCGTTTCGTTTTTAAGGAGTCACAGACAGATGCACTTTTCAAATTTATATTGACTTATAAGGTTGAATAAGTACAGGTATACCTGTCTTCCTCTTGTTCATTCTACCGGAGATTTCATAAAATATTAAATAACAGAAGCGAGAGAAACTTGAGTGGCTATCAGTCGTCTATACGCGTAAATATTAAAACTTACGGAGCTTTAGTTGCATTGTTTTAAAACAGCGTTGCCTGTGTACTTCAGATCCGTACTCCAATTTGTATTATAACAATACAATACAATAACGAAGAGCGTAATTATAAGTTTAATGTAGAATATCATTGACAAAACTAGTCACATTTACGCTAGTATTCAGATTGTGGGTATATCTTCAAATTTGTATTCCAATTTATATAATAACTGGCTAGTTACATATTTTCCATTAAAAAATTCGGCTGAATTTCTTCATAGAAAATCTGTATAAGCATTTATATTAACACAGCCATGAGTCTAGTAATATTTGCATGTAACTTGGACATCCAACACAAAAAAAAACCATTATTTTTATGAACATCTGTATCACAAAGCAATTGCTTTGGCATTTTTCTAACATGTAAGTATTTGACTACATTCAGATTTTATTATATCTATATATGACGAACCATACACCCCAATATTAAAAAACCTTTATAATCTAATTAACAACCATATAATTAATAGGTATCTACTTTTGTAGACCGAGTTTTATTAATACCATGGACACATCAAAAAATTTAATAAACAAAACAATTCCAAAGTTATACATTTTGTTCATGTACAGGTAACCAAACCATAGCGCGTTTCAGAAAACAGTATAATGCCATTTATTGAAAATAGAGGTAGTTTACTTAATGATAATGAATGTGTATTGCAGAACAAAAGCCGTTAGTTTATAATACAACTAGGTTAGATCATGAGTGTATCTATGGGGAGGCATGGAAGGATAGATTCCCTCCCTGGGTACATTCCCCTAGAGCAGACCTGTAGCGTTGCGAATACGGTTGTAGTCTACAATAAAAAAGCAGACCACAACTTACTAGTTGTACGACGACGAGATGAAGTGTAGTTGAATTATTTTATTATCTTACTAGTAATAAAATAATTCAACTACACTTCGTCTATGTGATTAAACTATACCATACCAACTTCTAATATTTTTTCTTCTAAATATAAGTTTTTGTCATAACAGTAGACTAAATTAATGAAATATTATATTTCAGAGGGAATTATTTCTTACTTCAATTAAAAACACCATCTAATTAGCATGTTGTTGTAAGCGAATACACTAAACCAAGATTATTCATGGTTTTATAATTATGTTATTTGGTTTGTATGAAAACAATGTATGATTTAAAACAATAAAATTAAAAAGCGTCATAATATTCCTCCGCGTTGTCGTCAGTTAGCAACGTGCCCAGAAGACTGGCAGCATTGCCACGTTGAATGGCAATACTTATTCTTTGTGCAAAGAAAATACTAGCCCTCTGGTCACGTGAAGCGTCAATCAGCCGGTCAGGTCTCTATACCTATGACCTAGCACTTGGATCCCATGGCACATTGCCAATTGACGACGATGCGGAGGAATATTATGACGCTTTTTAATATTATTGTTTTATTTTTCTCTTTAGTTAATATTTCTTGTAAATAATTTGTGTATATATTATGTTAATTATTTGTTTATTCGATGTGCAATAAAAATATGTATTTATGTATGAATTTATTATCATATTTTAATAAGTTTCACTAATCATAATATACAATTGAAATCGCGAACTACACATAAAAACAAGTTATCATGAACTCTGGCTTGTATCAGGTAGCATACAATAGAGATCTCAGGCATTTCAGTAACTACTCAACTAATTGAGATAACTGTTTCAGAGACTGCTGTAAGTTAATACAAATTTAATTGAAATCTATTCAGTCGTTCGCAAGTATTTAGAGAGACCGGTAACAGTTAAGTCGTCTCTTTTTGTTATTCTAACAATGATTATTACAAAACAATTTATCGTACAGATATTTTTATTTCTATAGTTTTATTATAGTCTAGATAGATAATACAACACTATTTCAAAAATAATAACGACGATAAAATAATGTCGCTTCGGGCTTCAGAATATATTACATAATTGTTAAATAATATGTACTTTTATGCTAGGAATCATTGCATAGTCAATTGAGCGTAATTAACGTATACGTATAGGTTATTATTACATATTCATGAATTATGCCCGAAGTCATATAATATCTGAATAGGATACATGTACAATGTACATCATACATGCATATGAATATACGTGTAAACATACATTTGCTTAGTTCGCTAAAAACATGTACAACGTGCAAATACATTACTAACTTCTTATAAAAAAGATATTCCGCATAATTTGCTCGCAAAATAAAACTTGGATATCCTAACTAATATTATAAATATGTAGTTAAATAAGTATGCGAATGTGAGTTTGTATATTTGTTTGTTACACTTTTACGCTTTAACTACTTGATCGATCATCATGAAATTTCGTATACACGTTGTCACAGAGTAGGACACAGGATCTCTTAATCCAGAAAAAGTACTGTGCCCATTTTTTATCCTGCTTTACCTTTCCACGGAATAGGGGAACGAAGAGGTTATGTCATTGAAAAAGAGGTTATTGAAAAAGATGGAACGTCCCGGGTACTACCGACCAAACCTAACACGGTGTGTCAACTATCTTAAATGTTGGGTGAGTAGCTGGAACTAAAACTACATCAGCGACGACTGTTACCATCCTAACCTAACCTACATATTTAGGTGTAGTAAAGGCTTTTTCGAGAATTATTTCTGTTTAGACACGTAACATATCAAAACATTTTCGCTATCGTGTGCAATGAGTGGGAGTCAACAACACAAATCTATCGTGCCCATACACGGAAAGTTTACTTACTACTAGGTATCGAAGCGTGCCCTCACTCGCCCGCTGGCGCGGTGCTACTATATTAAATTATTTTCGTCAGATTTCACACATTTACACGCACACATATGGTTGCTAGAAGTGGGATAGGTAGAAAACAATAATAATATTCTATCACATACACACAATACGATCTAGCCCAAACTAAGCAGATCTTGTACTATGGGTACTAGACAATGGATAAACATACATATATACTTAATTTGTAAATAATCATAATAATTAATAATAAATATTATTTATTTATTTTAGTATAAATTCTTAGTTTCACAATTGCATCTTAACAATAACATAAAGTGCACTTATAGATATTTGCCCGAACTAGGTTAAACCTGTGTTTCGAGCGACAAACTGATTACATACTATTATCAGTATAAATAAATTTACATTATAATAACTTTTATAATAAACTAAAGGTAAAAGTAAAAACAATTAAAATAAGTTTAATATTCTACTTTAAAACTAAATTAACAAAATTTTATTTACTGATTGCAAGTAACTGCTCGGTTTGGTTATAAGACTGAGTTTGAATATATGCAGTAATTAAGTTTTTACAGCTAAAATGAATAAATACATACATATTATACATAGAAACACCCAGACCAAGACAAAGATCCATGCTCATGCACACAAATGTTAGTATACGTATATTAACTTAATTTATAATGTTCCATTATAGATTAAGTTAATATGCGTATGTAGAAGTGGGTGTTTATTTGCAAATTTATGAACATTGGCCATAGACAATAACTATTTTTAGATGGATACAGATGGTTCGATCAATAAAATGCACGAAAAATAACACTCTCACCGACGCGTACGTACGGCGATTTCGGATCAAGTCAACCGAATCTCAATTCTGCTATCAGCGACATGTGGTAGATTTATTTTTAACGAAATAAAGCTCACGATTGCATATGCGTAGAGTTCACTTTACACGCAACGTTATAAAATCCGGTTCTAATTAACGGAATTAGATTAAATCTAAAATAGAGTTACAGAAAAAATACATAGTATGTACATCAGCACATGTAAATTTTTCAAGTGTCTAATTTACACGATCATATAAAAGTAAATAGTTAATATTCGAAAAATGGTTTTCTAATATTTAGATTAAAATCATCACAATTTAACAACAAAGCAGTCTTTGTTACCATGCCGAATTAATTATCAATCACTCCACTGAAAACGTTATAAGATGTTTCCGGAAGATGATTTAATAGATTTACAGATCTACTATGGCTACAAATAAAATTTAATTTCTGAGATTCAATGAAGCACCTTGATACTGAGATACTGTAGCGTTACAAAGAGAAAATCAAGGGAACGTTTGAAATTCTAACTATCATAATAAATTTTGATGCTGGATTCCTTTGTTCGCTACGAATATCCAAAAGCATATTCATAATTGATATGTCTTAGATATGCAGAGTTTAAGTTTCAATGCAATCATTAGTGGGTATTTAGATATAGGTATGTCATCATGTTGTGAATACATAGTAACGACTATAATTAAAATAAATGATAAATATTATAAGTTTATTTTCAAGATATGGTAGTGGTTTAAAAGGTCACATCTACACTATCGATGCGTCGCATGTTGCGTGTTTGATCCTCATAGAGAGTTAAAATTTAGTAATCCACTAATGTTTTCGCCGACTAGTACTTTTTGTTTTAATATATGTCAAGTTCTTAACAAAACAGTAACTAAGGCTGATATGGAGTTTGTCCTTTTATGAATAAATTAGTTTACATTTGTCATACATCTTTTTTACTGAAAAAGCTAGCAACTAAAATGGATACGCGCCTGTGCCTACAAAATTGGAAAAATAAAACGGTCGTATGCCGAACAGTGTATATTGACACGAACCATTTCAAATCACTTTTCGCCACGTAGCCATCTAGTTTTTACCATAGCAAAAATATACTATATGATACCTTATCAAAAAAGCCATCGTTTTAAGTCACACACGTGTGACATATTCAATGTCATAAGCATTGCACATGTCACATACATGTGACTTAATACGATCACCTTATAATCAAGTATCGTATCACTTTTTTGGAGATAAGTATAGAAGTTAATGAGATATGACAAAAGCTTTCATGCATGAAATACTGCCAAGATAAAACGGCACTTATCAAGTGGAAAGCCTCAGCTAAACTCAAGTGGACGTCGAGTATATAAAATGATATTTTGTCGTTGTATTTGCCCCATGTTGCTTATTGATTTGTGAACAACAAATCACAAACATAGGCATTCCGCATCAAATGAAACATGATAAGTCGATTAACAAAACATTTGTCTTTATAAAAACCGCAAATGAAATATTAATTTTGCTAAAATAAAATTCTAAAAGGCTGTTAACCATAATATCGTTAACTTTAAATCAATAAACAATAAGTCTTTAAATAACAAACGTTAGTATACAAAGCGTAGGATTTTGTAAGGATCACAAATAAAAGGAATTATTTTCATTAGCTCCCACAATTGTGCCGTTTGCACGGTTTCCACGTAATAAGATCAACAAGTCTGTATGTAAATTCTCGATTATTTTAATTACTAACAGCATCGAGTTACTCTTTTCCTAAAAAGTTAATTCTTTAATAATCGGATTCACCGTAAACATGATTGTTTCAACAAAAAAAAAAACAGCTTATATTTTTTTATTATATCATACATGCTAGACTTAGATCAAAATGAAATGAAACTTAATTTGATATCGATGTCAAACAAACACCATACTAATATAATAGAATAATTTATCCGACTTTCAGTGTTTCAAAGAACGTTAAATATTTTGATGAAATCATTTTATAAGTCTTAGGTATCGTTAGCCTTCGGGTTGCGGAGGTCAGGTGGCAGCCGCTCCGTGTAAAAACTGATATCCAGTCAAATCCGGTTAGAATAGAAAGCCGACCCCAAGTGACTTGGGAATAACAAAGGCTAGGGAGAAGAGATTTTATAATTCTTAGTGACGTCAAGCTCAAAAACTAGACGAGCGATCACTAAAATGCCACTGACATAATTAGTTAATTTGTCTATTAAAACAGATATAGAGGGAATACACCCGGGTAACACTATGTCTGTATCAACGGTAGCCCGTATCGGTAAATATCGTAGTTAATTTGCTATTGAGAGCTTCCATTAATTATCTCCAAAACTTATTTTCTTCAATAGATCTTGACCAAATTTATATAAGAATACGCTAAAAGTTACCCCTATTCAAACAAATTAATAATACCTACCCAAATCGATTGATAGAATCTGGCGATATAACATACATAAAAAATCGAATTGATTACTACGAAACGAGCTCATTTCTACAATCAACAACGCAATAGCTAGATTTAAAATGTACGGGTAAATGATAAGTAGAGTATAAATGCCTCATTTATCAGAATTATTTAGTCCTTCATTCCATTTTATTGGCCGTTAGTAAGCAAAGAAGGAACACAACAACAAGTTTCTTCCTTTTTGAACAACACACATATACTGTTTCATTAACAAGTATCCGAGAGCAAAATAATTGTGTGTTAATATTATATCGAGATGAGGTACAGATTTACATAAGATTACGTTATCGGAGAGTTCGAATGATAACCCGCCGGTCTCGGTCTTCACGCTATTGTCTTACTGTTGATGTGATTAAAATATAGCCATATACAAAATCCAATAATTGCACCACTCCCAACTGTTAAAGAAATTGGTTTGTAGACTGAATATGCTTCGATTAAAATATGCAATACAAGTTCTGTATGGCGGTCGCGCTGTAGTTTATGTATGACTTCGTGTTAATTGACACATGTCTAACTACATGACAAGTTCGCCCTGCCAACGGAACGTCTGTCATGGGGTTTATGTTATTTTAGTCTTAACTTAATATTTCTCTAGCACTCTCTCGAACGAGATAACATGATTTTGATTAAAACAGCGTCGTCTTGCCTAGTATGCTTGACTTTAGTAATTTGAGTATAGTATATGCAAAACTGTTGCCGCTTAGAGATAATGGTAATTGCCTAATTATTACAAAGTACAGTTCATTAATGAACAGAATTACTTTTGCGCTTTAGTTATTTACAGATGTAAGGGATCGTTTGGCATGTTAATTCAGGGTGGGATAAAGTAAGGAATAAAAAAGGGCGAAACAGCGCTATCAAATAATAATACGAGATAGTATGCGTTTGTTATGTTCCGATTGTGGATCTGCCTGTTTTTTTCTTTTATTGCCATGCGTGGTACAAGGGGATGAGAGCCCTAGTCAAAATGCGGGCTCTTGTTTATCTCGATATGGGACGAAAAATCATAAAACCAGAGGAGAATAAAGGATTTAAATGTGTGCCAGAATCCTTATATTCTTCCTTAAATTTAGATCGAATTAGCTTACTAGCCAGCATATTCATTAATTGACTTACTGTTGGCACGAGGCATCAGTCAAAATCAAATTATGCAATGTCTAAGGACAAGCTAAGTATGGGCTGGCAAACATAACATACTTTCAAATACATTATGAAGTACTTGTGGTTATGCAGCGGTTTCCTTCCAATTTCAACGATAAGGCAGGTTGTAATTAACATTTTGATATGCTTGTAAATTGAACAAACAAAGTTGCTTCACGAGTCAGCCAAGAATATGATCGCACTTGCGAACAACTTCACTTGCTGTTTGTATTTTTTTTACCATGTTAACTATTTACTAGATTTCTTTCATCGATGTTGACTTAAAAAATAAAACAATCATAATGTTTTCAGACCTCTTAATAAACTATATTGCCAGAGTAGCTCGAAATCCAGTGGATATATAACAAAGTAGCTAAATATAGTAGAATAAAATCTTTATCCGAAATTTTAGATCATATACTAGATAGATTGTTTATTTCGATCTTAAAGAAATACTTTCTGACGATAATATATTTTCAATAATGTACTGGTAATACTCTTAAATAGTAATTAATTTGAAGGTCGAATTCGAAAGTAACTGTAAAAAAAGTTGTTATAAATTATTGATTTGTTTTAGACACATAAAAAGCCTGATTTTGACCAACATCATGAAAAACTAGCGCAGTGTAGTTAGTTCTATTTTCAGCTGCATCGCATACTCCTACGCACGTAAAAGTTAATTACGAATCAACGTACTAGTCTGATTGAAAAAGGCTATTAAATTATGTCTGTATATTGATAAATATTTCAAAGTGGAGATACAAAATAAAATATATGGTCTGAGTAGAAAATAATTGCCAGGTATCTACATATATGTCAAACTCTATAGAATATTCAGACTACATATTCTACAACCATTCAAAAAATTATTGAGTAACAGCAGCGACCGAACGCGGAAGGCTCAGAAGTAGATGCCGAGGTGAACTGGACGCCTACAAAAGAGATTGAATGCATAATGTAGTAGATAGGATGTATGATATGATAGCAAAAATTTGGGACAATATTTAGGTTTATTGCACATTTCATAAGCGATGTACTTAATAAATTTCACGCAACAGACTATACTATCGTTGATCAATCAACATTAAACATAAATAATAATAATAATTATATATATATATATATATATATATATATATATATATATATATATATATATTTATATTGTACAGGTAGATCGCAAAACGCCTGATCGACATTTCGCGTGATCTGAAGGCTGGTCTATCAGCATTGCCATTCAACGTGGCAATGCTGCCAGTCTTCTGGGCACGTTACCAGTTGACATCGATGCTGAAGAATTCCACGATGCCTAAACCTTTTCTGTAAATATTTAGTAGTATAAATATTTGTGTTTTTGTAATTATGTTACCTTTTTTAATACGTTTGTAAATATATATTAGGTTAATTCGTTTTAAAATTAATAATGTAAATATTTGTGTCAATGATAAATAAAATATAATAATAATTTTTGAAATATTGATACTGATATAAATATTTTTCATTACTCAATATGTATTGGTTAAATAGATGTAAGTAAGCAGTCGTGTAAATAAGAAAGAGCACATGATAAGCGACTCATATTGCATTTATTTATTGTCGTTATAATACTTAGCTAAGAATATGTAAGAAAAATGTCCCAGCTCAATAATGTGACTCACTTTTACTTGTAATATCCACGCCTACACCATAACTCAGATAAACCGTTGTGTATATAATTGAAAAGCATGCATTTACCTAATATTGAATAAATGTATCTGATTTCTCTTACCAGACCATCTAATGAACGTTAAACAATTGCGAGTCTCTTTTATACAATGCAATTATAACTTGAATAAACATTGTTATTTGCTTCACAATTGTATCATAAGTAAACTTGTTGATGATACGAATAAAATACTTACTAAGTATGCCTTCTTATATTACCTACTTTTGTAAGAGTTGATGAGTATATCTATTGCTGTATGTCTCTACTCTCTATATGGTACAACAGTACGGTGTATAGTCTACCGTTAAATTCACTTCACTATTGAGTGACACAAATTATTGTATTCCATGGAGTACAATAAACTTTTCAGTAGGAGCTACGTTATGTATCACGTGAATACTACGTGGCTACGTCTAATGCAATAGAGGTGTCCGCACCACCGAGCACGGCTAACTCAAATAATATACGGGATTGATTCATTGGATATCACGCAGACTAAATTGGATTGCAGTTATGCTTTCAATGCAATTAGTAAAGTTCTAGGGGGAAGGCTGGTACCTTCAAAACTATGGATTATATAGCATACTACATGTAGTGCATAATTAGGACACATCAGCACCAAAGCAAATATCCCACCGTGGGAGAGCCACGCTTCGGCACGGATGGGCCGGCTCGACCAGAGTGATACCACGGCCTCACAGAAAACCGGCGTGAAATAGCGCTTGCGTTGTGTTTCGTCGAGTGAGCGAGGGTACCGGAGGCACATTCTTCTCCCCTCCTGGGAGGGGGGCAAATTTAAAAGGCTGGCAACGCACTTGTGACTCGGGTGATCCGTCTGCTCGTTTGCCTCCCATACCATAAAAAAAGCAACATTTATACTACATATGCACTATGTAGTTTAAATGTACTAGATACGCATTCTCGTCTGGCTTTATTTTTAATTAACGAGACATTTCGTTAAAATGTGACAAGATAATTCTATCCTAGCATATTATACCGATCAATACTTGCTAAGTTTATTATTTTATATGTTTCATACAGATATGAGAAATATATATTTAGATATGATGTTATGCATTGCCAAAACAAAACACGGAGCTTGTTTTTATTTACTAATAAACACTTTATGTGACCATCAATCCACCTAGTAAACGTTGTAACGGAATTACCTTATCTGGACCGAAACGACCTTAATGACTCAATACAGACACCTAGTTTAAGAAAGTAGCTAAATTATATGTTCGTAATCCGGAACGAAGAGTCTGTAGGTACCATAATTATATTCTATAAGAAAACCCATAGCGAGGGAGAAAATCTCTGATGGATAACAGATGTGATATATAATAAATGCGAATGTTAGTTTGTTTAGGCTTACACGCGTAAATTACTCGATCGATCATCATTAAATTTTGCATACACGTTGTCAGGTGTACAGAAAAGAACATGTGTACCTTTCATCTAGAAAAATGTACTGTTTCCGAGGGATAGAAAATTGACATAACCTAACGTACGCGAGCAGAGCCAGCGAAATCTAGCAATAAAAATTTATAAAAAAAAATATGTTTAAATTGTTATTATACTATGATCTATTTCGTAATTTTAATTGTAAGTATGCTATGAACTGTGACTTCATAAAATTTGTGCAATAAAAAATTAATCTCCAAGAGTGGTGTTAACTTGTATCAAATTATTCCTCTAAAATTCGTCTAACTGATTTCTCTTATAGATAAATACTTTATTACAGAATAGTTTCTAACTACACGATATAATTAAGGGAAAGCAAACAATTAGCACATACGCCTATTTCTTTACTACCCAATCCTTCTTCCAAGAAATCATATTGTTACGTGCTGGGTTCGACGGATAAGAATGTAAACAATATTACCGACTAAAACACGTTTTATTCTAGCACACAATTAAATTTAAAACACAACAAAGAATATACCTACTACACTTTTCCACTGTAATGCAGTGGTCCGACCGCCGGCGAGAAAACGACTAACTATCGGCGTTTTTCTCTCTCAAGAAACGCACAAATAATAAACATACCGTGTAAAGGAAAGAGATGCATATATTAAAAGTTGCTCGCTGACTGTTCACACTGCCGGCGACGACTCGCTTTACTAGTTTTGTCGCTGAGCGACAAGAGCTTTCAAAAATAAACTCGCTTAGCGATACTCGTTCAGCGATGCTCGCTCGTCGCCGCGCGCAGGTTTGCAAAGGACTGAGCGACCGCGGGCGAGTGGCGCGAGTAATCGCTCGTTGCACTTGCACAGTCGCTTATAGCCCGGCGACAAAACTATCGAAACTACACACTCGCTTCCCGCTGATCGTCAACTCGTTTATAGTTTCTAGTTTTACTCGTTTCTCGTTGGCCTCACTTCGCGGGGCTCCTATTTTTGGGTGAGTTTAAGAAAGAACCTAATATAACCTAACCCTTCCGAGACGGAATGCAGTGATTTGAGGCATATATGTAGGTGCTCGTTATGATATATTTCAGTAAGCATATTTTGCTGCCCAATTAGTATTTTTCATGGTCATTATATTTCATCCCAATATATTATGTAGACCCGGTAGTGCGAGACCCTGCATAAACTTGTTTAACATGTACAGAGGCAACTGCGTTTTGCAATGAAATCGGCGGCGATCAGGCGGTAGCATTCAGCTTATACAATATATGTAATTTGAATTTTGTCAAGAATGATAAAATTTTGTGTTTTGTAACTAAACTGCATTTAATAAGCAAAATAAAGAAGTTTAATATTTAAACTGCTTTTAGCGACTGTTATGATGCTTTATTTATTTACATCTTTTTATATTCACACGGTATCGTTTTGAGTTTCAACATCACCGGAAGGCAGCCATGCTACTAGTATAAACAAAACAAATTAAAGCGTGATAGAATCCATACAAAGTAGTTTAATTTAAATGTATATCCTGTGTGTAAGTAAGATAATAGGTAATAAATCCTCACTTAATTTAAAGATATTCGGTCAAACCTAGTTTTATTGCCGTACTAAAAATCCTGATAAAAGTAATCACTATTCTAGTACATCAATCAAGTTTGATTGAGGTAATTGAGAAAAGCCTTTCGGGAATTAAATAGTGTTGGATTTGGGTCGAGAAGATGCTCAGGTACCTACTCTTGTCACTAGCAGATTATCTTAACTATAACAGTCACTATAGACACCAGTTTGATGTCCTTCTGGTCTGGATTTTGTTTTAAAAGTAATTAATTCGCATCTTTGCGACTAAATAGTGAAAGGGGGTAACTATTATAAAGCAGCGTTGTTTTGTTACGTAGTTTTAAACACATTATTTCCTGAATTGAAATAATAGTTGAGACTTTAGTTCCTTGTCTCGTGTAATTTGCAAGAACCACAGAGGAAACTAGTCTAACAATAGTCTTTATGTTACAGAATTAATAATACTGGTGTGACCGCGGACGAAACTACGATAAAATATTAACTTTTCGTTCCAAAGATAATAGGAAAATTATGATAAAAAGACATGTATTATTATTGAATAACAAAACACAAAATCTTTTGTAGGCATTTTCTTGCAATAATTTCATTCTACGACCGGTTCTTTCATAAAGCACGACAGTAACCCGGTAAAGGCAAGGTAGTGTTTATCAGCGACATTTACAATCACTTAAAAATCGGTAAGGGCTGCGGTTTAATACTAACTATGTGGGAATCAAGCATATGGCTCACTTGATGGTAAACGCATACCGTAATTTATGATCGCTCGCACACCAGGAGTATCACCCGCACGTCGTCTATACTAGGGAATAGATAATAAAAATGTGGTGAAAGGAATCGGTTCTTGTACCTATGCGGTTCTTGTACGCTGCTTTGAGAACAGGGATCCATCAGAGAGCGCTACTGCTGTCGCTGGTGAAATCATCCTGGGTATGGAATATTATATTCCACACAGTGATGTCACGAGCGGCGGCAGGAAAAGGCCCTGGCTCGGTCGTGAATGCGCTGATGCTGTTGAACGCAAACAGACAGCGTACCGCGCTTGGACCAGCGCTCGCACTCTCCACGACCCTAACGTGGATCACCTGAAGGCAGCGTTCAACCAAGCCACAAAGGTCTGCAAGAGGGCATACTTAAGTGCGGATGCCCAGCGCGTCGCACGGTTCGGCCAGGAACTCATGGCGCATCCTACGGGCAGTCGTAGCTATTGGCGCCTGGCCAAAGCCGTGCAGTCCAACTTCTGCCAGACCTTGCTGCCCTCTCTGAGGTATCCGAATGGATCACTGGCTCATCGGCCGCAGGAGAAAGCAGATCTGCTTGCAAATCTCTTTGCGGCCAACTCCCGAATCGATGACTGCGGTTCGCAGCCGCCTAACATTGCCAACTGCGGCTACACCATGCCGGATATATGTATCAGGCAACGAACCGTTCGTGCGATACTGCAGTCTCTCGATGTTGTTGTCTCAGTGGACCTGACGGCATCCCAGCTGTGGTCCTTAAAAAATGTGCAGCGGAGTTGTCTCCTACGCTTACGCGCCTATACCGGACGTCTTACGCCGCAGGCATTGTGCCTGAGGCTTGGAAGGAGGCGAACGCTCAACCGATTCCCAAAAAGGGGGACCGTTCCGAGCCAAGCAACTATCGTCCCATAGCTATCACCTCGGTGCTCTTCAAGGTGTTCGAGCGGATTATAAACACCCATATTGTCCGCTACCTGTAGGATCAATCGTTGATCAATGATCGCCAATACGGCTTTCGGGCTAAACGATCAACGGGTGATCTTCTAGCGTTCGTCACGCACCTCTGGGGTGAAGCTATGGACAAGCACGGCGAGTCTTTGGCTATCAGCCTTGATATAGCCAAAGCTTTCGACAGAGTCTGGCACCGGTCTCTTCTTTCCAAGCTTCCGGCCTATGGCTTGCCCCCTCAACTGTGCACCTGGATTGCAAGTTTCCTGCAGAAGCGTCGTATTCGGGTCCTTTGCGACGGTCGCGCTTCCAAATTTATGCAGGTCAATGCAGGAGTGCCTCAGGGTTCTGTCTTATCCCCTACGCTCTTTCTTCTGCATATGTTGAATCTCGGCAACATACATTGTTATGCGGACGACAGTACCGTGCATGGGCGATATCTCGGACATCCTGGGGCCAAACAGGCTGAGGTTGAGGGGAAAAGGCAGAATCTTGTCGTTGAACTTGACCAGACCTTGGACCGCATCTATGAATGGGGTGCCAAGAACTTGGTCGAGTTCAACGCCAAGAAGACCCAGACATGCGCGTTCTCAACAAAAAAGTCTCCGTTCCTTCCCCTTCCTTCTCTGAAGAACACTCCACTGGTGATACGTGACAGTCTCTCCATCTTAGGTATGGATCTTTGCCGCTCCCTTAATCAGAAAACCTATATCGAGAGCGTCATTAAGCAAGCTTCGCGAAAAGTCGGAGTTCTGAACAGGGTGAGGCGGTTCTTCACACCTGGGCAACTGTGCCTATTGTATAAGGCACAAGTGCGCCCTTGCGTGGAGTACTGTTCTCATCTTTGGGATGGCTCCGCGCAGTACTTGCTGGACGCTCTCGACCGGTTACAGCGGCGGGCTGTCCGTATCATCGGAGATCCAGAGGTCACGAGTTCACTGGAACCTCTGCAACTCCGTAGGGACATTGCCTCATTGGCATGTTTCTACAGAATATACCACGGGGAGTGCTCTGAAGAGTTATTCCACCTTATCCCGCCCTCCCCTTTCCTATCCAGAACAACGCGTGCTGGGCTCAGATGCCATCCTTACACGGTAGAGTCGATTAGAGCGCGTACCAAAAAGTTTGGGTCCTCATATCTCTGCCGAACGACCAAGGCATGGAATTCTCTGCCAAGGCACGTGTTTCCTTCTTCCTTCAATCCTGGGTCCTTTAAGCGGGGCGTGAAAAATCACCTTCTCAGGCCGTCAAAGTAGAGACCTCAACATCGCCTCGGCTACTGTGGGGCCGATGTGAAGGCCACTGCTCTTAGATCACACGACTGCTTACCATCAGGTGGAGTGTCGTCATTTTGATGAGCAAAAAAAAAAAGAAATGCAAAACTCCGACGTCCTCATTCAATATCAGCGTTACTTGTTTTACACCGATTTCCTGTAACTGGCGAACCAGCTAATTTGTATCGTCACCAATTAATTGGCAGCGGCGGCGGTCTCTTCCACTAGATTAAATTGAATGTACAATTAAAACGGGCGGCTCGGCTCGCGTCGGTAACGTCAACAATAACAATACGTAGTATCAATTATAATTGTTGTCGATACCAAATAAATACCTCATGAGGATAGTTTAATCACTATAAAGAAATAAAATTAAACAGCATTACTTTGATAGATTAAATTGAGACTTTAGTGTAAGACGAAATCAAAAGTTTCATGGAGTTCTGAACAGTAATCACCGATGTCGGCAATTGCCGTCCATAACCGTCGCAATTTTGATTCTGTTGATGAACACGAGTTTGGGAAGGCACCTCAGAGCAGCTTCTTAAAGAGCATTTATGCAGCTACGTTGATATTATAGGAAGTACATTGTGTACTGTTATAAAGCTACATCGCATCCAAGCAATAAGCTTGTAATTTCCTTTGTGCACTTTGATTTTCCGTTTACAAATGGCAATAGAACAGATGGAACGAGTTCATATGCGCGCAAACATTTTAAGACAAAATAGTACCTAACTAGTAAATCACAATAAACATGTTACATACATTTGTTCATATGCATATATTTTACAAAAAATATAATAAAACATAAAAATTAATACCAATCAACACAATAAATAAGCAGAAATAAGAACAACATAACGCGAATGGTCATTCAGTGCATATCAACTACGCGTAGCCATTTCATATTAATATAAAAAAATTATTGGGAAAACACTGGCTGAGTGAATATGAATGCACTGTATGTATGTAAATATGCAAAACTGTAATAACTGCTGACGTAAAGAGATTTGTGGATCAATATGAAATTTGAATGCAAAATATAAATTTTCTGTACGTTGTTGTATTTTTATTTTATAAAGGTCAATAATTAAAAATCTATACAAGTTTTATATTGAAAATTGGATGACTATTTTAACATAATATTGTACAGATATTTACACTGGCCAGAGATTTCCATTCTTAAATTCGCGCGTGCTACTCATTAGGTATTAAATAGATAGATAGATAGATAGAACATGGACAAAGTAACAAAAATGTTAACAAAAAACGCTTTGGAATTTTTGCATTCGCAGGGTATATTTATACACAATACATGCAAAATCAACAAAAAAAGATCAAAAACAGAAACACCGGAGGAGATATTTAACTTTGCACGGGTTTACCATTTTTAATTGAGGATCGGAGGTATTATTGTTTAAACGTGCTGCCAGGGGCGCAATTCAGCTTACCTTTGAGTTGGACGCGTACCGAGCGACAACGCGCCCTATTATCGCACAGATAGAATAAAAATGTATTTAGCGAGGCGATATGAACATCTTACGCGAAGCAAACGGATTATTCATTGTTAGAATACTTAGTGTTTCATTTTGCGTAAAGCTTTAACGATAAACTGGAATTGTAATAAATTATTATAGGTATGTAGCGGTCGTGCGTTTCACAATTTCGCTATTTGTTCTGTACCTGGGGGTATTACGAAATTTATACGTACGATTCGGAGCGTTATATGCAATTCCAGAAAAAGATTTCGTACCGTGCAATTCGATTCCATTTGTTGAATGAATAGTGAATGTTTTTTACCTAAGTCCTTTGAACCCCGCAGTCAGATACTCGATGTTAGTCACATAAGCAAAAAAAGACCTCGCATAGCAATTTCTCAACGACATTGAATAAAAGCGAAATCCTCGCTGTACAATAAGACATTCGCAGTAAAGAGTAAGACATTGTATAAACATAATTATAGGTAACGTATACGTTATCAATTGCGTGATGTGGACAACCAATGTGATTCTACCAATAATCGAGAGGGAAACATTACCTGGCGATACGTATTTTCAAGCGCAAATGAGTCTGGTGACATATTGGTTGATTGGTTAATTATAGGAGAGCTCCAGGTTCAATTTTAGGAATCATTTGTTTTAGAAATACATCGACATTTTGGCACCTCCACATAGTCTACATTCATTAAGCGTATTACCGCATTTCACATAATGTTGTGAATTAATTAATGCGTTTCAGTCTACACAAATACACTGGTCATCAAAAAAATCGGCCCACCTATATTTTCACTGCAAACTACGTCTTTTCACAAGCGAAAGAAAATAAATTGCTTGGCAACTGAAATTATTAACCAAATTTATTTATTTACACCAACTTAAGCACATCAATCCATTAAAATTATAAAAATATCCGTTAAATTTCCTTTAGAAGTGAAAATCGTAATTTTACACATTTTTTTATATTAATTTCAAACACACTGCATTTTTTTTTCTTGGGAGTTACGATCACTATTTCTTCAATTTAATATTCGGTATTCCCTCCTCTTGCTCGAATAATAGCCTGCATTCGACGTTTTAAAGACTTTATCAAGATTTTAATGGTCTCTTGAGGAATTCGCTCCCATTCTTCCTTGATGGCGGTTTCAAGGTCTCCTAAAGTCGTAGGGGCTGGATTACGAGCTCTAACTTTTTGTTTTAAGGTGTCCCACATGTGCTCTATAGGGTTCAGATCGGGGCTCCTTGCTGGCCACGACATAACGTGAATACCGACCTCTTCTAAGTACTGAGTGACTGTGCGTGCTACGTGTGACCGTGCATTATCATGCATAAGCTCAAAGTTTTCGCCAATGTAGCCAGCGTACGGCACCACATGGTCTTCCAGAATCTCTGTAATGTACCGTGCAGCAGTTAAAGCACCTCTCTTTATGAAAATTAGTTCCGTACGTCCAGTCAAAGAAATCCCACCCCAAAACATTACAGAGCCCCCTCCGTAACTGACTGTTTCCCTTAAGCAGCACTGGGCATAACGTTCACCTGGACGTCGCATGACATTACGGCGTCCATCAGAACCGTATAAAGTCATTCGACTCTCATCACTAAAGAGAACTGATTCCCATTGGCCTATGGTCCAGTTAACGTGAATTCGCGCAAATTGAAGTCTGGCTTGGCGATGAGCTGTGGTTAATTGTGGCCCTGTTGCCGGCTTGTATGGTCTTAAATTCTGTTCACGAAGTCTCCTTCTAACAGTGCTGTCGCTTATAGCCACACCTCTATCTTCACGTAAGCGTCGCTGAAGATCGACACCGGAGAAGTGTCGATTTCGTAAAGCAGATACCACAATAAAGCGGTCGTCCCTTTGTGTTGTCACCCTATGTCTTCCAGATCCAGATCTTCTTCGATTCTGCCCAGTCTCTAAAAACCGTTGATATACTCGCCGAACTGCAGAGCGACTGAGATTCAACCTTCTAGCCACAATACGTTGACTTAATCCTTGTTGCAGTAAAGCCACCACTTGGGCCGCCTCAGCTTCACTAGTATCCATTATTTTTAGCTTAAATTATTCAAAACTACAGCCTCAGTAAATAAACTTAACTTGATTAACAAGAGATCACGAGGAAAGTCAGTTTCGAACTGGGAGCACGGTCCTAATTTGTTCCCACGTAAACCGTTAAATGATTACTTATCGGTATTTTAGCTAAAAAATTGTCAAGTACCTTCAAGTGCATTAAGATTTACGGCAAACTGAATGTCAAACATCTTATCCGACCCTCAAAATACAAAACAACTGTGTGAAACAGCTTATCTGTGAATCAGTCGACAAATAGTAAATAAAAACAGGGTGGGCCGATTTTTTTGATGACCAGGTCATAAACGAAACACATTCCAAATTATTTCCCTGTATTGGCATTAAATATGGCGACTGTTATCTAGGATTTGAAATGTATTGTCTAATGACGAGTTAAATTGATACGTCTCAAAGATTAGGTGCTTATGGACCGAATGCAAAATGCGTAGGTATATGAAGAATGTGATATGTGAGAAAGAATGGAACAGGAGCTAAGTAAAGACCCCATTACGTGAAAGTTAGCAACTACCTGTACCTATGAAAACAGCACTTAGACGTTGTCTATCTTGTCAGAAAAGGGTCAGAGCGATTCGATAGCGCAAGTTGAACAAACATTCCGTTGTTGCCTACTACGTCATACTTATTTGTGCTCCTCTCACGCTTCAAGACCAACAAAGTGGTTAACAGACAAAGTAACTTCACAATATTCTTTCAGGTTTATATTTAGTATAAAACTAAGCACAATGCGTGTTATTCCGTGATTCTCCTTAAATACTTAAAAGTATAAGCCGGTTCATCAAGGGCAAGAAATTTTTTAAGCTTCTGAACAGAGTAATCATCACCTCCACAATAGATTTGTTTAAACTCATTCAAATTTAGCAGGTAAAGATTATTCAAATGTTTATTAAAACACTGAATGTATGTCTGTCCGAGTATTTCAATGTACGTAGTAGTAGTAAATAAAGTAAAAAGCAATCTGTCATTGTTGCTTACACGAAATATATTTTCGGAATGTTAAAAATATGATATTGTCCATGGTTATTTATACGTGAACATGAACTATTATAAATAGGATTCTACGAAAAATAAATCGCGGTAACTAAATATATGACCTTAATTAAAATATTTTTAAGTGGGCTCTGTATTTGGAGACACGAATTTAGTTAGAGTTTACAGTAAAGTTCGATCATTACATTTACCTCCTCAGGAGTGGCTGGAGAGGCGGCATGGCACCCTCACCTTCCGGCTGACACAGGTAATGACTGGCCACGGTTGTTTTGGCCAGTTCCTGTGTCGTATAGGCCTGCAAGAGACGCCCGGTTGTCACCACTGCGGCGACTGCCGCGACGTTGGTGAGGACACAGCGCTGCACACTTTGGCGGATTACCCCGCCTGGGCATCGCAGCGTCATGAGTTGATCGCGGCAGTCGGATTGGTTGCCCTCTCGCTACCAGCCGTAGTTCAGTGTATGGTCCGGAGTGAGAGATCGTGGAACGCCGTCGCCTCCTTTTGTGAGGAAGTGATTTCCATTAAGGAGGTGGCGGAGCGGGAGAGGGAGCGCTTAAACCCTCTCCCCAACCGCAGAGCCGGGCGCCGGAGGGCGTGAGACGACCTCCAGCCACCCTGAAGTTGGACCTGGGGGTGGTGGGCTTCGTAGGCCTGCCCGCCATCCGATCAGCATCAGGTCCGAAAGGCGGCGTGCTTGTTCCCATGCGCGCCTCTGTGTCGAGTCCGTCTCCCCTATAAGGAGGTTTTGTGAGTGAGTGCCTATAGGGTAGGTCTCCTCGTATAGTGGCCTGCCGTTTTATACGGTGGGCCGAAACCTCGGCGGGGTCGCGACCGCATGTGCAAGTTATTCTCGTGGCCCCGTCGATAGCGGTTTTGTCGAGGAACACCGTGGTAGGTTTAGTCGGTATTCCTGGAGGTCCACTTTCATCGTTTCAACATCTTTCTTTTACCCCGGTGAGTTAGACATAACCCTTCCGTCCGCCACTGCGGAGGGGCGTGCGTCAATGCAATCCATAAAGTAAAAAAAAATGGTTTATTAGTTAATTAACGTAAGCTTTGCAAAAGATTTATCCATTGTATTAGTATAGTTATAAGTTGACTAGTGAAACAATCAATGCTATTTTTTAAATACTAAGATTGCATGTGTAGCATCATTTAAAGTTTTATTTTATTAGGATTATTAAATAAAGGAGATGCATTCAGTTATTATAAGATAATATAAGAATATAAATCACTTTCATGCGCTCACTACTTACTCATTAAAAAATTAATAAATACTTTGATCTTTACGAGTCAGTATTGTTAATATTTGAATGATTATGACTCCGGTTAAGTACATTAGTGATATATTCAAAAATAGACAAAAATTCATAGAGAGTGCTTTAAACTCTACCAACCATGTACAAAATATGGTCGGCAGCGGTTTCAAGCAGTCATAAAAAAGATTAATAGACTTTAGCGAAGGTATAATTGCTTAAATTAGCTCAACACTATTAGGAGCACTTGCTAAAATATTATTGTAGTTTGCACATATATTTTAAATAAGAGGTATTTAACTATGAAATTGCCATATTGTATGAAAGAAATCTGTAGTTAGATAGTTGTTTAATTGCTTGACTTCAGGTGCCAAGTAGGTATGGTTTGTCTTAAATTATTAAAAGAGCAGCAGGTATCATGTAACTATTTTACATTTAAGAAACAAAACTTTTAACACAGATAAGCGTCCATACGGAGTGCTAATTACATAAAATCTAGTAGTAGTCCTTTTGTTGTCTTTTGTTTTATATATTTATCGGTAAATTATACAGTGCAGTAATTTAACCTAGCTAGACAAATGGAAAGTAATGAAGTGTAATGTATAAGTTTATTTTTGAGATTGATATACCTATTGTGTTGTTTTAAAATGTTTACCCCACTCGGAATCATAGTGATGTGTTAAAATTATGTAATTGTTTAGATTTGCTCTGAATAATAAATAGAACGAAGAAGTAACTCGAGTTTATATCGTGTTTGTAGTATCATGTTTCAAGTATGTGTATGGAAAAGTAATACGCTGTGTTAGCTTTAATCGAATAATAGAGCTGTTTGTAATTAATATTGATGTGAAATAATTAGTTGAGAATTGTTTGACCATTAAATAATCTTTACATTACTTTTTTGTTACAGGGGGGAATATTGTAGCGACACTGCTGACGCGTTAATTTTGTGTAGTCAGGCGCAAGTATGCTGTAGCGCCGCGCGGCAGTCGTCCATGGTGTAGTATCTTAGAACAAATCTTCTAGGATTTATTTTACTAGCGCCATCTAACGGACATAGTTGAAATAAATTAGTACAAATAGTCGTCAATGTTGTTATTTAAAAAAAGAAAAACGAGTTTATAAAAGAGCCTTACTTTTTTATATACCATTACTTAAAATTAAAACTGAATCTCCAAATAGTTTATTACTTTACTATTTTTGATTAAACGCCATGCTCTAAATAATAAATTAGACTTTATTTATAAAACTTGATTACAGATATGAATTTTTTATTTTTATCTCGGCAATATTCTATCAATCAAAATTCAAATATGACTGCGGTGTTTTGATGCGTACAGGCATTTTTTCATTTCATAACTTTCAATGTTATTTTGTTTATGTATTTATAGTATTTATAACTGGTACCAGTAAATATAGAACCATATTCTATCAAGAAGTATTTTATTTGGACTCCACAAGATTACTTCTGATTACCCCCACATTGGTGACCCCGACGTAATTGGAATACGCGTTTTCGAAAGAGTCCAGTGATAAAGAGACGCCTAGACGGGTTAGGCAGCTCCTATTCATTAGTGAGTTTTCGACGGATATTCGACATGTTAGCGGGTCCGATAATATTGTGGCAGATGCATTATCGCGAGTTTCTACGATTGTTTGTCCGTATGCACTCGATTTCGCGGCATTAGCGGTAGCGCAACGGTCGAACCGAGATCTGAGTAAGTTGTCACCAGACCGGATGCTTAATGTAAACAAGCGCCGGAGTAATCTTACCGTAGAGTCAGCATTGACAGCGAGTCGAGCCACATTACTTGTTATAATTAGTGTAATGATGTAACGAAATGTATGAAACTTTTGTAGATCGATAGAATATATATTTTTACAAGACATTTATTTTTTATTTTTGTAATAATTTGTAAAGTGGCTTCTTCTTCTTATAAGAGAGGGGCTACTGTAGGACCACTTGTATGATATTGTTAACTAAGCATCTAATATATAATGCAATAGTGTGTGTGCCTACGTGCGGCTGCGCCCGCGATCATATAATAAGTATAGTCGCATTAAAGCATTCAACTTGAACTCTTGTCTAGTGTTATCATTTTACGCTCCTATACACAGTACCTAAGAACACATATCACATACAGACAATACGTCCTAAACACCGTTGCTGAGATCTCTATGAAAACTTTATCCTTACCGCTATAGGAACCCGGTACTATACGATCAACAGTTGCGCACGCGCCATGCTATACTAACGAGACAATCACGTATATATTAAAGTTCAGCTTTAAATAAAGCAAAACATGTGCTATCGAAGAGTTTTATTACTTTTTTATCTGTGGAGCTATGCGGGGTGACGCACTCGCACATGCGACCTTGCCCTCTACAAATAAATCGCTTCGATGTCGCGTCGTTGAACTGTGCGCTTGGAAATCTTGACCTAATAGTCTTCCACTTGACATATTTATAACAGTTGTGTCTATTTCTGTTACGTGCTCTATTCAGAATGTAGATTTAAACAGCGATATGTATAACGTAACCAATATTTAATTTTATAGTTACTTAGTTACACGTACCACTACTGTGTTTGTAATTAAATAGTGAAATGTTAATTATTATGTATACACGATAAAAGATTTATTTTGAAAATGTCGTTCGTAGCTGTATTTGCGATTCAAATAACAATAACAAGATTAAGTAACATGACTGTTATTGATGAAGACAGTAATTTTCGCTTTTGGTGGTTTTTACATGATTATGATGTCATGTGTGTCGTACTTACGCCACAGCGCCTCCTTAAGGACTTTGGAAACATTATTCACTGCAGCAACACAACGCAGCTCGGCTGCAATCACAATCATGTACAAACCACCAAAAGCGAAAATTATTGTCTCCATGCTGATGGAGACAGTAATGTTTGTGCCCACTGCGGGCAGTATTCGTGTTTGAGTGGTCGGCAACGCGCGAATGTTGACCCAGGTATTGGAAGTGTCCATAGGTTTCGTAATTAACATTAAGGTAAGATTATCTGCCGTCAAGATTATTTTAAGAAAGTTTAGGGTAGATTTAATGTTGACGCAAGTATCTACTAATTTTTGTTGTATAAAACACTATACTATAATAGTATAAGTTTTTTAAACACTGAAGTTATTAGTTGTAGACGTAATTAACGTATAAACGTAGGAAGTCTAAAAAAGTTTCTCAATACTGACGCTAAAAATGTAGTGAATACATCGCATTATCATTTGGATATCATCCACATATTATATGCATTACATTTGTGATAAACACTCGCGGTAGCTTAAGCTATCGATCTCTTTGTAACATAACAAGTAATTTGCAAATAGCGCTTTTGGTGGTTTTTTAAATATTCGTGTATGATGTTAATGCACAGACATTGATTACGAGTAATTACTAATTATTGACAGAGCAATTCCAGTAATACCTATGTTCATTATCACGTAGAGGATTGCGATGGGTCGTCGATTATTTTAGACTCCGATTGCAGAGATTAGCATGATCAGGCTTACCAATTTCAAATTTGACTGAATGATTTAAAACAGCTAATGGCCATTTGAATTGTAATGGTCATCATCATATTCAAATGAACCTGACATCCCAATAACCGCTGTACGATAATGATACTTTTTATTTTTCGAATTAACATCAAAAGACATATCATATCATAACATAATAATCATTACCGATTATTAAGTTATGAAATTGATACGAAGATTAAAATAATATTCAAACCGTAGTTGATAATAAACCTAATCCTGTAATATAGATACACAGAAAATGTTCCAAATAATAATACAACCTCCAATATAGGTATTGGTAGCAGGGCGACTAAAATCAATATTTAATACACAAATATTATATTACTGCCACTCCAAATAAGTTATTATAACAGATTACTTTATCTATAACAAAAAGAGTCACCTAGGCTATCATACAGTAACTAGTTTATTATCGCAATTCAACTGGAATTATTTAAGTTGGCAATTTGCATGGCATGTGTTCGTATAAAAAGGAAAATTGTTAAACTTTATTATATACTGTTACTGAGGGCAGTTGGTACAAACGAGTCCCAGATTTATTAAAGCGAATTGGTAAACGGAAGGTAGGTTGTCCCATGCCAGATGGGCTGACGACCTGAAATAAGTAAGTAGCTGTGTTGTGGCGCAAATTGAAAGGCGCTGATTAATTGATTGATTAAATTATTATGTATCGTGGTTCGCCAGCATTCTAGTTGTCCAGTTTATATATTTATATACACTACTGATACTACACCAGCAAACTCCTATAGAAATTCTAACAAAGTAAAAGTAAATATAGTGTGTGATATAATGCGTACTTGTGTGATACTTCATTAAATTAATAATCCGCGTACGAGTAAATGTTTAGTCATATCGCAAGGGTAGGTAATTTATATATCAAAATTGTTTATAAGTATAATCCACTCCTATAAATATCAAATAAAACCTTTAACCAGAATATATAGCCATTGTAAACCCGACGATTTTCTCATTACACTGCAATAGTGGCAATGCGATTCGTTCAAAGCAACAAAGAACTTCGTCGTAGAAGACGCACAAATGTTTAGGTTTGCTAAGATATGCATATCTTTATCAGATTCATATGGTATATGTATACGCATTTGTACATAGCTTATGTAATAAATCCCTATTGTATCGTAATATCGTATCTAATAATTTACTGTAGAGAGAAAACGACACAATGTGATATAATCCAACATGTGTTCGAGCGAATAATGTTGAGACTTTACTTTCTGTTTTTTATTGTCGCAATGACATTATCCGACTTCCCACAGAACACCATGAATTGCGGTTTTCTATCCCACGAGTAAAAGTTTATTATTGAAAGCGGGTTATGACATTATAGGATTCATGAATTTCAATAACTTCTCATGTCAAATGGTATTACCTAATAGTGCTCGTGGTTATATACTTAAGCAATATCCGTGCTAGATATTATATTGTATTCTTATTTTAATTCTGTAGTAAGTAATTAATACATTTTATACAGATGTCGCCAGACAATATAACTGAACATAACATCACTTATTTATAATCCCAAAGTCAGAGAGGAATGTACAATCACAATCTGTAGTTACTATACGTCATAGAGGTCAGTCTACCCAGCACAGAGTGACCTACAAAAAACCCAAGCACTTTGCTCATCCCGATATGTTACGATCTATATACACATTTATACTACACTGAACTAACGACGCAGTACCTAAATAAACACTATTCTTGCTTTTTTTAAAGTTTTCATTATTTGATATACGCCGAGTCGTAAAAGATTTAATAAACATTAAAACAACGGTTACATTACACTTAAAATAGTTTTAGTGAATCATACATGTTTCCCATGCGGAAATTAAACCGGCAAAAATTAGCACATTGGTTATGGCAAAGGGATCACAGAAACTATTACGTCATTCGTGTTATCAAATTAGCGAATATGATATTAACATTAATTTGGGTATTAATCTGAATAGCATACGTTGTAAGTACAACCCCAAAATATAAAACCATTCTAGAGCGCTTTGATTGTTTCTGCCGAATGACTAGGGGAGCCGTGACCGAGGTAACTTTAATCTGTTTGGCGATTTTATATAGAAATAATATTGCCCTCTTTATTCAAAACTAGTCACACAGGCTTTAATAAAAAAAAATTAAAAAATGCTCATACGTTATATTTATTTACATTTAGCACTCTTCTTTCCATCGTGGTTAACTTTGTAAGCAGTACTTCGAAGGACGTCCGTATCTACATTATATTTATAACCCATATTTAAGTAAAGTATTACTTATTACGCCCACAATCGTGGGCGTATTAAACCCGGAAATAGTGTGTCAGCCACGGAATAATGAAGACGAAGGAAGTAACATACACGTGTGCTCACGCGTGGGTAAATCCCAAATCTGGACAAATCATCATGAACTGATTGGCTGACTCGATCTCACTCAAACATGTATACAAATAATTAATCGTAAATAGTACTGGAAAATAAATGGTCACAAATAAGTAAAATCATGGCTATCTAGGTATACTTTGTGTCTGTCGTTTCTATGCTCGTAAAGAATCCTGCGCTTATACAGGAATTATGCTTAGATATATTTAAAAAAGCATAATGTATGCAAGTACCATATTGACCTAAATCCGCTACTTAACAATTTTACATACTTGTAAATTTATTAATAGGCAATTTTAATGGAATCAGCCTTACCTTATCTTTATTGTAAAATGTAATTTGCAGATCTCAATGACCAACCTTTGGCTGGCCACTAGCAGCCCCGTTGAGCGTTATCACAATAAATCAACAAATATGTTATTATTAACACAAATGAAAAGTAATATCTAAGTTCGTGTTATAATCGTGAATGCATGAGTTATAATTGCCGAGACGTGGATCTCAGTACCAGTACACTCTATTATCGTATCCTATAGACGGCAATAATCTCATAATGTGACACTTAAATATAGCATGCGAAGCGGGCGTGATATATCTCTTCCTTCCAATGTTAAGATTTGTATTAACTTTGCGTTTACCACTGGCACATCTCCATTACTATTCTAAAATAAAGAACATTACTACGTAAATATTGAAACGTAGGAACTAGCATCGTGTATGCATTCCGCATGGTAACGACGACCTGTCCCGCGCAGGACGGACGGAGACAAAGGGGAGCCAACTACGTAGTTCTAGAATTGATTCAGCCTGCGTAACCCACTCAAACGCAAATATCCATCATAATCGATACATGGTGTGTGTTTTCGCATACGATTGCCTGGTTTGCCCTAAATAGTGTGGACTGTTGACATAGGGTTCGAGTGTTACTGGATTATGACCGTAGGAAGTACAAGCAAAAAAACTGTACCGATGTGTGTGTAGGTAAATGAGTCGGAAAACCTGCATACATTCTGTCCTGCTATATGACCGTCATTGATTTGCAACTGTATTTAATGGGAATAAAATATGCATATCTTTACTAAACAAAAATAAATAATTGATTGAAATATAGACTTCAAAGTAGAGAGGGTTCAAACAGTGATATCTACTCTCCGACCTATGCCGCTCCAAATAGCTTTGGGCTCCGAAAAGTTTCAATTGGAACTTCAAAGTCGTTTCGATTCGCTGGAAACCACAGGCAATGTTGACAAGAAAACTGACACAGTGGTCAGAACGCTAAAAGAGCTGTCTCGGAGGTGGATGCCCGCAAACTGTAAGAACAGGGAGTTTAAGCTCTCGCTCGAGACTCTCGAACTTATGAGGGAACGACGAGTCGCATCCGAAAGCTGATGCGACGAGACCTTCGTCGCTCTAACTCTCGCCTCATCGAGGCAGCGATTGAGCGAAATAGAGGGTCAAAGGTTTTCGCTCAGTAGTTAGGGAGACCCCATCTGACAAAAGTCAAGACTACCGATGTCAGAGTCATAACCTCAAAGTTCGAGATACTCGACGAAGTCGAGAGTTTTTACAGACACCTGTATACATCACGGATGGCGAGACCTTCGGGACATAGCGACGAAGTCGAGAGTTTTTACAGACACCTGTATACATTACGGATGGCGAGACCTTCGGGACATAGCGACGAAGTCGAGAGTTTTTACAGACACCTGTATACATCACGGATGGCGAGACATTCGGAACATAGCGACGATGACCACAGAGCCCCACTTACGCGCCACTTCACCGAGGACAGCCCGGATATCGAACGGAGCGAGGTTAAAGCGGCTCTCGAGCAGCTTAAGAATAATAAATTTCCCGGTGATGATGGAATTACAACAGAGCTCTTAAAAGCGGGCGGGATTGCAATCCTTAAAGAGCTAACTAGCCTATTAATTCCGTCATCCAACAGGGCTTAACACCTCAGGCGTGGAGTGGAAGTGCGGTGTTTCTGTTCTTTAAGAAAGGTGATAAAACCTTACTTAAGAATTATAGACCCATCTCACTCCTAAGCCACGTATACAAGTTGTTCTCGAGAGTCCTCACAAACCGTCTCGCTAGAAAACTTGACGAGTTCTAGCCTCCAGAACAAGCCGGGTTTCGAAAGGGCTTCAGCACCGTGGACTACATTCATTCTGTTCGGCAGATTGTACAGAAGGTCGAGGAGTACAATCAGGCGCTGTGTATAGCTTTTGTGGATTACGAGAAAGCCTTCGACTCCATCGAAACTTGAGCAGTACTGGATGCTCTGCAACGATGTCGCATTCACTAGCGCTATATAGAAGTGTTGAGATGCCTGTATGACATCGCCACAATGGATGTCCAGCTTCAGGACCACAAAACAAATCCGATAGAGCTGCGTCGAGGAGTGAGACAGGGAGATGTAATATCTCCCAAATTGTTCACCAACGCGCTTGAGCATATTTTTGAAACACTGGACTGGACTGGACGGGGAATCAATGTGAATGGTGAGTATATTTCATACCTACGGTTCGCCGATGACATCGTCATTATAGCAGAGTCGCTGGAACAGATTAGCGGGATGCTGCACAGCCTAAATAGAGCCTCACGACGGGTTGGTCTCGGCATGAACTTCGATAAAATATGTTTACGTCGATGGGTCGATGCTCGTAGTTGTTCAAGAGTATGTCTACTTTGGACAAATGATTCCACTTGGTAGGAACAACTTCGAAAAATAAATCGACAGGAGAATCCAGTTGGGGTGGGCAGCGTTTCGTAAGCTTCGTCAGGTTTTTCTTATCGCCTTTACCGCAATGCCTGAAGACTAAAGTCTTTGACCAGTGCGTCCTACTTGTTATGACCTACGGTGCCGAAACGTGGCAACTTACGGTAGGGCTAGTCCAACAACTGAAAGTCACGCAGCGGGCTATGGAGCGAGCTATGCTTGGAGTTTTTTTGAGGGGTAAACTTAGAAATGAGGTTATCCATCAAAGAACCAAGGTTACCGACATAGCTCGCAGAATAAGCAAGCTGAAGTGGCAATGGGTTGGCCATAACTGTAGAAGGACCGATGGCCGTTGGAGCAGGCGAGTCCTAGAGTGGAGACCGCGACTTGGTACACGTAAGGTAGGACGCCCCCCGGGGCTAGATGGATCGATGACCTGAAAAAGGTAGCAGGGACAGACTGAATGCGGAAGGCGGAAGACCGGATGGTGTGGCGTAAAATGGGAGAGGCCTATGTCCAGCAGTGGACTGCGGTGAGCTGATTGATTGATTGAAATAATAGAGTGCAGCAATTGATTGCTTTTTTAAAAGTAAAGAATTATTTTTTATTTCTTATTAAATTCTTGTTAAAGCTAGACAGTAAGAATTATTTAATACGGTTGTATCAGTCTCTGACCTTATCTTTAATTTATCAAAATGGACTGGGTAAAATTCGTACGCTGGTTACGCTGTAACGACATTTTGAAGTTGAATAAAAAGTCGAATTAGTAACTAATTAGGTATGTATGTACAGAATAAGTATCCTACATATGATTTATACATAATTTATCATGACCATACTGTTTATTTAACCAAGAAACTGCATTAGGCAATTACCTTTCTCATAAAAGTTATGCTTTGCCTTATATCATACAAAGCGAAGTAACTTAAATATTTCATTGTGTTACAAAAGTTGTATTAAAATACTATGACAAATGTATCTGAGTTTCACTAATTCGTCTCAACATTGAATATCAAGCAAATATTTAAAAAACAAATTGCATAATAAAAACATACAAATATATTGTGCTGCTATATGTGCCGGTTATATATGACATTAAATTTACATTTAAAGTCGTTAACTATTTGAATTAAAGCATTAGGTATAATCGCACTAATTAAAAGCTCTTGTACGGTGCACGTCAATACATTTCAACGTCAAAATATTATGTTGTTAGTAAGCTTGAACAAAGTGGCTGGAAACCACAAAACTCAATTTAGTAGGTAGTTTGGCTACATCAGACAAAGCTAAATCAGCTGCTGAACCGATTCTAAAGCTAATCCTTAACATATTGAAGGATTATTTATAGAATCGGGTCTGTAGTTTAACCTTGGATTATAACACATCAACAATTTTTAAATACGTAGATAAAATGTGTGAAGTATTCACGAACAAATTTGCTTACGATCTTCTCCTCTTCTCCAGTATTACAAGAATAGTTCAGGGACATAGAATGTCGTCTGCAATAGTTTTCGCGGATTGTCCGCGAAACCTATTTATAGCAAAATCAATTAAAACCTCAAACAAACTTATGCAGTAGAAGTCTTCAACTTAGTTATCCGACTCTCTTAAACTTTGTCATTCACTGAATTTTAAGTTTATTTTAAGAATAATAAATATATACGCAGTATGTATGGAGTCCAATAGACTTGCTTTAGATAAAACTATAATAAGTTTTAATCGTTCTTATAAGTTAGATGCGCGGCTGAATCAGATGTCACACGGCAAGTTGTGATTTTCTAGCGTTAATAGAGACATTTTAACTAAGAGATTTGCCGCAGCGTTTGAACTTAATTATATCTTCAATTTCTACTAAAGCTTACACGCCATTATGATCAAAACGGCTATTTGATATCCAAGGTTAAAATAAGGCTCTCCAAAGATATACAGCGATAAATGATTTGTCACTGCCTGCTTGTGACAGCTTTTCTTTCTACCTTGACTTCATCGTCTATTAAACGTGACACAGGTAGAAATTTAAAATATAATGTATTTTTATTGCGATTGTATATAATGTGGTATTATCGCAATTCGCAAAAACGTAGTGGCAATGTGATACATTGAAACTGGAAAGGAGTTTGTTCCTCGTCCATACATCGTTTACTCCAGAACCAACTGCGAAGAAAAAATTATTTACGTCGTCTATAATACTCCAATATGCTCACAAAAACAACATTTTATGACGGAAACTTCGGCAAATAGATTTGTTTAAAATTAAAACCTATGATTTCGGAAAAAGATTTTGAGGTCATTTCTCTTAAGCGGCGTAGGTATGTCGCGCGCGGTTGACAAATTGTAGTATGCTTTTATTTTTTATTTTTCAGGATGCTTGTGGGGCTGCCGCGATTTTGTAGCGCATCAGGCATGTTTACCAACGCGAGGGTTGACGACTTCTATGCCATAATCCGGAAGCGATGCGCCTCGCTTCGACACAAAACATGCGCCAGCTCCCACAGCATGCTGAGAGCATTGACAAACCGATGGGACTGTCAGATGCTCGGCCGATGGGTGGGACTGCACACTCAATTAGGAAATAGATATAACTAATATTGTTTGTCATGTCTGTCTGAGCGTCCAGGGATTTGTGTTTATCTGTGTATTTATTGTTATTTGTATTTATTGAATGTATGTTCACTAACAATAGTTAATAAGTTGCTTTGTAATACTAATCCTATGGACCTAACAGTCTGCAAATAAATAATAATTATTATTATTATTGTTGCCTGACCAATTACTTAGAAGTAATCCTACCAAAAGAATGGGAGTCCTATGTCCAGCAGTGGACTGCAGTGTGCTGAATTGACTGATTAGTTGAATTTTAACATCATCGTGCTGAAAACATTGTTTTTCACTAACATAATTACTACGATTAAATTACTGTCTGTAGCTAAATATGTGACTAGATAAGAATGCAGATTCTGTAAAATATTTACATTTATTTAGATGCTTAAATATCAATATCAATTAAAGTTGATGTTAAGAATATGTAAATAATAATAAAATAATGCATTGAGCGACGCTCGCCGCTCGGTGTCGCCCAAGTGTTGGATTAATACCAGAAGTAGTATGTTATTAGTAAAAATAAAAACATATTTATTCATAATTCACTCACTTGATTATATTACATAGTGATATACGGAATTCGGTAAAAATTAAATATGGTTATTTTCAAAATATTTTTTAATCATTTTTAAACTTATGTATATCAGGATATTATACTGCCATCTTATTGTTGTAAATATCTGTTTTCTTAGATGGAAAGAGTAATTAATAATTTTAATACAACTAAATAAATATGAAATATGTATCGCAGTATTACAAAACGAGTCGAAAAAAAAAGAATGGACATCCCTAACCAACATGTAATCGGTGTCTAAATTGTCGAAGATGGCGGCATCTTCGACATTCTTTGTTCCGGTACTTTCAAATATTAAATAAGGAACGCGAAGTGTCCGTTTGATACGTAGAGCGGTAATAAGTATATTAAAATATGATAATATTTTTTATCTAAATTAAATGCTTGTTGATCTTGGGGCAAATAAGAACAGTCTCCTTTCCTGAGGCTTTAATTGTTTTATTTTTGATTGTCCTAGATGTTTCATACAAACATGATCTGCCATCCAAATATCTTTTTTTGTATAACCATAACAAAAAATATTATTTCTACGGGAGGTCAAATGTGCGTTTCATATGTTATGTATTTTTATTTGCGGCTTTGGTTTATTGACTCATCTCAATAACTGATATCAGGTTAAGCCAATTTTTATCGGTTATTATATTAATAAGTTTCGAATCAACTAAACAATAGCTTTATGATAAACAAGCAGCATGCAGTATTAGCTGCAAGACACTATACAGAGAATCACGAATACTCGTACACAAACAACCATTTGCACTAAAACTGCGAAAAAGTTCTGAATGTGTATTCAACTTTTAATCTGTAATAGAAACGAGCGAGCGGTTAGCACGTCGGTTCTAAGCTACAGTTCGGCCTATTTAATCAATTGACTTTTGTAACTGCAGGAATACTAGCAACAGTTGAATTCGTAATTTTTGGAACAATTAAAACTTTTTAAACCGTTTGGTAAACAGCATGTGGTACAACCAAAGTAGCATAAACATGGAGCGTGGCGACGTTGAAACAAAAACAATGTTTTAGTACTGTTGTCGGTACGTTTATCTTTCACAGTTTTTATTTATATACAAATAATTGATTTTGTATTTGTTTTTACTAAAGAAAATAACGTGTGCGGTTTTTGCAATGTATAGTATCGCTTTTTCGATAGATTGGCAATATACATTACATTAGCACATTTTAAACTTGCACAAAGCTAAGCAGCCTACCTAGCAAGGGTTGAAAACTGTTTAATCTTTAAACCGTTAGCTGACGACCTCTACTATAGGCGCTTAAAGTGCAGATGAAGTTAGTCTAGCGCATATTTCAACTCCAATGAACCGAGTTCAAAGGTTTAGGTTAGGTACCTACGGACAAATACTATAACTTATACACATTTAGCAAGTACTAATAAGAAAATTAATATATCAAAGGATTCGAACTCTACAAGACAAGTGCTTGTTGTTTATGTTTCTAAAGAAAATATTAACATCTTATTTGTTTGTTTTTATTAGCCATATGCAATTCCGTAACAAGGCCCAATATGCATGAGGCGAACTTAAATTTATGACTTATGAGCGACCCTCTTGAGGCTACGACTACATAGGGAAGTCGAATCTTATCTTCCTTTTATTGCCAAAGTTGAGACCGCCTGAGCAATCGCGAGCGCTCCTAGCGGTCAAGTAGCACGGCGAAATTCCGTCGTGCGGTCAAGCTATTGTAAAACATTCACTGGCTACTCTCGACTTCTCCAACTGTCAACTGCATTGGCATATTTATCATATTAACGCGTTTTGTCTGCCACGAGTGTTGTTATCTATTGGACATTGCTTAGCAATAAAACATTTCACCGTCACCTTTAAATTCAATAAATAAGCGTTCGCTTATATGTCCTAAACCTGAAATTTAAGTTGAAGCAAGCCATATTTCTGTCTTTCTTTCCGTTATCGTCTGCAATACGAAGTAAAAATTAAATAAACATTTTTCAAAGATTGACGTCTGAGCTGAGCTGCCTCACCTTTGGCGACTATGAGTTATCTAATTGCTCTTGTAGCTTTTTATTATTAATGTTTATTAAAATCATAAATTTTTGATTAAAAACATTAAAAGCGAAATAGCAAAGCATTGCGGTATCGAATAAACTGAAATGCATACAATAATCCTATATAAATATTTACATTTTGTTGACGCTTGCAATTATTGCCCATACCGTGAAATGTGTGTTAAGAGACACATTTTGAACTAATTAAATTAGTCCGAGATAGCTATTAAAATGCAGAAATTAAACTGTTAGCTAGCTGTTTGCACGAGGGCTGAAATCTGCGGTATTTAATGGTAAAACCAAACTATTTGTTGCATGTGGTTTTGGTAATATAAACGCCTTTTAAAGCTTTTTCACTAAGCGTGCACTTGCTATTAATTTTCACATTACGCACTTTTAAAACGTTGATTTTACTTTCAATATATTTAACCAATATCGCACGTCAATTGCAATTGTGTATCACCACACCATCAGATTAATTAATTTTAATAATTTGCTTACAATTTTAATATTGGGCTTGTCCCCGACAAGGTAAACCCCGTACAGGAACGTATACGCAACTGTATCAGAAAAACACATTCGGAATTTTCTACAAATATCACACAACTTCGATTCTCCACTACACTGTTCCAAATTGGTAACGAAAAATCAATATTATTTCATTTGTGTGCTAAATCACAGATCCCGCCAGGCATATTCTTTGATTATAATCTAATAAATAAAATTATTTTGCCGAGGCAACCCATATGCGATTAGTGAACGTTGCAGAAAAAACAAGTGACAAGGCTAACAACGAGACAAGAATCGACTCACTTTGATTGTGCGACACCGACTAAGCGCGTTCAATTCGGCATTTTTCGAGTATGGCGAATAGCGAACCTTAGTAATTGTTATGAGTTCTTCCATCCAATTCGTAGTTTTACAATACGGGATTCGGTTACAAAAAATAGCGATACTGAAAGCAACTGAAGCCTTTGTGACATGCCATAGAATTAATACGACTTTGTCGCGTTTGAAATTAAAGACAAAATCGGCTATCGAATCTGGAACAGGCATGTATTTAGCCAGTCTTATGTATTGAGATCGTATGAAACTATAGTCTACTCCAGTCAAATAAAATACAAAGGTATACAAATGGTTCATTGACATGACGATAGACATTTGAGTGATGCCCAATTGTAGCGTCAATTATAAATCAATAACCCAATCGAATCATTCGATTTAATGCAGCGAAAGAGTTAGAAATGACATAGACACTGCTACAATTATATGTTATCGCGCTATAATTGTACCCATCATTTGATTTTGCAGTTGAGCAAACAGAATATAATATACAAATATAGTAAAAAAATATTTGCATGGTATATACTTTCTCAAACCATTATAATTTTCCCATTATTATTGTAGCCAATTACTATTGTTATTTGTCCAATTCTTGTATCCAAATGTAGTTGCTTCAAGAAAAAGCACAGGCCAAATCAGTATGTAATTAACAGTGATCGGATAATCGGGCGCTTATATACCTAAATTTCTTCCCACGAATGAATAATATGGACATTCCTTTCTAAATAAATAAGTAATCCCGCCACTTACTTCCGTGGATGTTGAAAGGTCGTTTTCAACATGTAAGTGGATTTTAAATGTTAAGAGAATCGCATAGGTTAAAAATTGAAAATCTAGATAAAATTATGATTATTTATACTAAATCAGTGATTGTCCTTAGTAAGAGTACTTCAAAACGAGTAGTAATAGTAATTATTGTTTCAATTCCATAAGTAGTTAAAGCTACTGGCCTGTTACTAAACCCGTTCTTATAAAAACTTTCATTGTAAATTAAAAGTTCCATTAGAATCGGCTTTTTAAATCTAAAAAAATTACAATGAGAGTTTAACAAGGAACAGCCGTCTTGAAAGTGCGAGTAAGTATGTAAGCATTATTCAATGAAAATTTTTCATTTTACAACGAGTTCTAAATATATTTTGTATGCAGGTAACATTTTTAGCAACCTTAGGAATTTCAAACGATACCGGGATCCGGGATTCCGGGAAAGGCATGTCCGTATTATTCTTTCGTGGGAATAAAAGTGAAGTTTAGGTATATTAGCGCCCGATTATCCGATCACTGGTAATTAATATGCCTGAGTAAACCAAGTCGTCAGCAAAAGCACACAAAAGTAATAGAGCAGTCAACAAAATGGCAGTTTTAATGGTCAGGATAATTTATTTATTTTGGATTGGTCAAAATATATTTAAATTTCTTTATTTAATTTGGTTTTACGGCTGCCTATTGAGTTGCAGTGCCAGCCGCATACTTTTCTTTTCTTTTTAACTCCCGCACTAGTTTTAAACGCAGAAGACTTTACAAACATTCAAACAAAGGACATAAAGAACACTGAGACTCGAAAAAACTATTTGTGGATTACACAAATCTTTGTCCCGTGTGTGATTCGAACCCATAGCATAGTCAACTTTTTCAAAATGACAAACCACTCTTTCTACACACAGTATCGGCAACAGTGAACTTTCCTGTAGCACGTAAGTATTTAGTTTTTCTTGAATTTAATGGCAGTAATAAAAGATTATTTTAAATTTTAAATGCCTCTAAATACCGTATATTTAATTCCAAATTAATTTTAACTATCTTTTTGCATAGCAAATTTCGATTAACTAATCGATGACTGAAAATCTTAAGACTTCAACGAATTATTGTTTGTCGTGCAGCCCTATACAATCATAAATTATAGATATTTTTTCATCTGTCAAATAACCTCGGCTTTCGACTAAGATTTATCAAATTAACTAATCATTTATTATAATCAAACGGCAATTGCTTTAAAATGCCTTGTTGTATCACGTGAAAACCTTGAAAATACGGATAAACTTACTAAACTTATTCCATTAGGTAAGTAATTACGATAAATTAAACAAAATTTGGTTTGTGTACATTTTCATCAGAATTGATTGGAGTAAACTATAATTATTGTGACGCAATACTTTGCGTAATCTAGCAGCGCTACAGCTCGGTGTGCCGACATTGTCGCGTGGCCGTCCTGCAAGGCTCAATTACATGGAGGTATTTGTAGCGAAGAGGCGAAAACAGATCAATACGATAAACTTGTGTACCGTGAAAAGCACAATGCCTTATCCATAAAATAGTTCTAGTGCTTATGATGTCAGTCGATTAAATGTTATAATTACTTCTGGTGCTGGCGTCATGCTCGCGTGCGTTCGTAATGCCACAGTAAATATATAAGCTAGTAATGCTCAGTAATTTGTTTTATTAGGAAAACAAACAATTGTAGAATAAGCAAATTACATTTTGATATTGCAGATTATAAAATAGAAAACAATCCACAAACTTTCTATTTCATATGTAAGATGGTTGATTTAGGTTAGATAATAAGGTATTTATATATTTTTTAATAAATTATTTAAATATATGTTTATCATTTCTGTTATTGGTTTTGCCTATTGATAAAGGCCTATTATTTATATATTAATGGTTTTACTTAGCTGTTTTTTCTAAGTGCGTGTCCGTTAGGCAAACAAATAGTGATATTAATGTACAAAAATGTATTTTATATTTTATTTTATTTTATTCGGCAAACAAACAGTTTCTATTACTATTTTACAAATTTTATAAATTATCTATAAACCATTTATATGTTTTTGCATTTTATTATGATTATCTAAGGCTTGATCGATTTTACAGATCTACTTTTGTCGCATTGAGCTCGAAACAAAATATATCAATGTGCGAAAGAGATAACTACTGCTAAAATATTAAATCTTTGAAATCGTTTGCTCCTCCAAAACTAAATCGATTTTGATGTTTTGTATAAACAATATGAATAGAATTTTAGTGGTATATTTGTATTGATTATATTAGATTCCTTTACTTTTTTGCTGGTTGTCTGAAAATAGTAGTATACCCGCGTGAATTTTGTATTTTCAAGGTTCCTAGGCCTTATAATAAAAAATTAACACATAGGACTAGGACAGTGAACTACATATATATTATATCCTAATTTTTATATTTTCATCGTAAATGAAACTAAACGTGATTTGTGGTCACGTGGAAATAGTTAAGGATTGTAATTTGCGTACGAATGTCAGTACCGGTCAGACAAAGAGCAATTAGATTTACCGATAGGCAATTCCCGGCACAGAATCTATTAATATGTTTAATAGACGGCAGACCTGAATATCGTGGGATATAAAAACATAGCTCACGAAATGTGAGTGAGCAGAGGTATATTACCTCTGCTTTAGGTACTGCTACTGTAAGTTTATGTAATGTAGAAATGTCTTAATAATTTCGGTATTTAATCGTTGTTACGATGACATGGCAGCAATGACATGTAATCGATATTATTTAAATAGAAATAATAAAAAGACAAAAGTTTCGAATGCTAAACCCAAAAAAAAGTTAAGAATTCTCCTATTCCTACTTACGAAGTTGTCACCGCTCTATCATTTTTGACACTGAATGTTATCAAACATTAAAAATTGTATGGTTTATGTTTGGATTTTTATATTCATAGTAATACATTAACAGACCAATAAAACCTATGTTTATTTCATGTTTGCCTTGAATCTCACTTGACTAAGTCCATAGACACCTAAATTAACGTTGAACACACTACAAACAATAAATTCTCTTTGCCAACTGTCGCGTTGTATACAAATAAAATAAAACCAGAACCACAGGAAACTATAAACTAACAGTATCGCGACTACTCACTACACATACACACAAAACATAGAATGACACGTACTGTTTATAAAAGACAATTTTATACTAAAACTGTGGTATCAAAGCAATCGAGTTAGTAACAGAAATAACTTAAAGGATTACTAAAGTAGTCGGGCGTTTTCAATTCAGTTGAAAGCACCCATATTACTTTTAAAAAAATGGTAAATTTGTATCATATTGCTCGACATATTTCTTGCTATGCTTTATCTGGACTATCAGAATTGGTGCTTCAGCTTTACACATAACAATTTAAGTTTTGTTAACCGAGTTGTGATAGGCAACTACTCTCAAGGGACTTCTATACAAATAATGATTTGACGGCTATGTAATGTCGGCTATTTTTTATCCTAACTAATATTATAAAAGCGAAAATGAGTTTGTTTGTTTGTTACCTTTTAACGCCTAAACCACTGAACCGATCATCCTGAAATTTTACATATACGTTGTCAGGTGTCCAGAAACGGACATCGGCTACCTTTCATCCCGAAAACAATTACTGTACCCGAGGAAAATAACAATAACGTTCTTATGATAATAGATGGCGCTACGTGTTTTCTGAATCATTTTTATTTTTCAGTTTGTATGTCCCACTGCAGGGCAAAGGCCTCCCTTTCGCTTTTCCACATATCCCTATTATGCGCTAGTTTGCACCATGATTAAATTATATTATTACAAGCAGAGTACAACCCAAATTGATTGTCAAATTCTAAATTAACGCGAGCGAAGCCGCGGGCAAAAGCTAGTATATTATAAATTCAACGCGAGCGATGTCACACCTAACATAAGGGTCGTTACAGTTTCATTAAAACCAATGCCCAGTAATCGCATTTATTATAATCTGTTATGCATAGTTTTCAAATTACAATTACCGTCTGATTATTATTAATTTCGATGTTTCCTAAACAAAAGTTTCGAAATATCCTCGTTTTAATCATCTGCATCGCTATCACGCCCCACTTCCCGGCAGTACCGCGACAGTTGACGCAATTCGCGAAAAAATTCCGCGACAGCCGAGTGGATTTAACGATAGCTGGATAATAATCATTACGGGCTATATTGCCATGGAAACTGAACCACCGAAAGAAAGAAACATTTATTTGTTTGTAGCGAAAATACAAGTACATTTGTTACTAAAGTAAACAAACTAAGAAAATAAATTAGAAGTCGTGTTCAATACTTATAATATTTAAACTACCCTTGATATTACTTTTCCTTGTACACAAAGTGGAAAATAACTTCTAAGATTGCTAAAGGTATGGCAAAGCGTGTGACTACACAACTAGTTAAAAACTTTAATTCAGTAAGACGGTGTCAGACGAGAGTTATTATTGCAAAAACAGATATATTAGACATTCTGTTTACATGGGTTATGAATTTAAAAATAACCCTTAATGTGTTTAAGCATACCAAGGTTAGGAGTGAATTTCCACTTTTCGTTTAGCGCATGCCCTAGATAATTCGGTATACATACGTTAAGGTTAACTATTAGGTTGGATGGATGGCCTCGATGGCGTAGTAGTTAGTGTAACTGACTGCCACGCCTGAGGTCGCGGGTTCGATTCCCGCACGAGTCAAACATTTGTGTGCATGAACATGGATGTTTATCTTGATCTGGGTGTTTATATGTATAATATGAATGTATTTACAAAAAAAAAGTATATATGTATGTTTATCCATTGTCTAGTACCCATAGTACAAGCTCTGCTTAGTTTGGGCTAGAAGGTGTCGTGTGTATGTGGTAGAAAATTATAAAAAAAAAAACAAATTAATTCATCCTTACATTGCACGAAATCTCAGGACTTGGCACTAGTATTGTTTTATAGCATTAAAACTGGCCATGCGACAACTGAAACCACTGTACTACCTAAACATATCTACAATCAAACGTTACGTACATATTTGTATTAATTATACATGTTGCTACGTGAATAACTAATGTATGCTAGTGGTTCCATTGATTAACACCATCATGAATTAATTATGTCTATTAAGCCGTAATATCATAGTTTAAGCCACGAAGAGTTCAAGCTCCTTTGTGTCATTTAAACGTCAATATTGATGTCTTGACAGTTTAAACTCCCTTCCGTGGCTTAAATTATGATTGATATTACAGACGTTACGGGCCAACCGTCCCCTACAATTCTACTGCTCTTTAGGGTCAGCAACAGGCTAATCTTACCTAATAGCAGCGATAGGCCAGATAGGCCAGTGGTGGACTTAAGAGCTTTTTGATTTCCAACTAGTGAATTTCTAGCTTTGTCAAATCGGCGTGACGGCCTGTGTGGGCCCAAATTTATACAGGGCTTGATATTATTAGTAAGCGTAGATGATACAAAGACACACCTGTGCAAAATATTATTTTATAAAGTCGATTGCTCCGAAGCAAGCGCTCTCTGACAATAATATAATATCATAGCATTATATTAAATAAATTGTTAACTATAATATTTGGAAGTAGCCTTCCCGTTCGTATTATTCTGAAATATAATTATAAATTATTAAGAAGTGTGTCAGGATCGTAGCAAATGGAAATCCGTAGTCTCTGCCTACCCCTCTGGGAAACAGACGTGAATCTATGTATGTATGTATAATTATAAATTATATTTCAGAATCACTACTTATCCTGAAATAGTTGTGATTTTCTGTATAACCACCAAACGCGATTATCAAATGTATTTTAAGCAAAAAGTGCCTATTACGTATTCGTTTTAGTAGCATATGTTTAAGGTAGGTTATGACTTCGTGAGGTTGAGGCGATCAAGGTGTCAATATAAGATTATTGAAACAAAGTCTCTTTAGCAGCCCGACAAACGGCTATAGGTTACCGACTGGAAAATAGGATCAACATGTAAATATCTGCAATCGTTCCTAAATCCGTTGAGAATATACAAATATGTTGATAATTATTTCATGTTCCAATAAGTGCCGACATATAGCCGCCATACTAGAGTGATCCTAGAAGCAATATTTTTAGGGAAGCTGATTACTAAAAAAATACAAGAAGCCACTCATAAGTTCAACTTCATAGGTTAGAATGCAGTTTCTAACAGCCAAGTTTAAATCCTATACCAGCTTTGAGAATTTCCTTCTCTTGAATATTTGAAATAACTTTACCATATATATTAGGCGATTATTTAAAGTGTTAAATACCGCATTAGAGATGATCTCTGATGTCGCGAGGGACTTTACAAACATCATAACATCGGACTCAAAGATCGCCGGCCTACTATCTATAGAGCACATACATTTTTGTCCCGTGAGGGGATGAAATTCGTACCACTTGAGGCTTTGAAAGTGGGGCGGTGATCACTTAAAACAAGCCGTCAGCCATACAGTCAGAACTTTGTGAGCTAAATTAATATATTGTTTGAGTTTGGACGCCATTTTGCAGCAATCCTATCGTTTCATGTGGAGTTTCCATTTAATTTCTTTACGTTTAGAATTTACTTTTGATATCTTTGCAGTTCCGCATAAATGTTCATTAAAATCAAACCCCAACTAAAATAAAACCTACACAGCTCTAGTTATTTTAAGAGAAATAGAACATTAAATCAATGTAGAATCTTACATGTGTGGTCGTTACACAAATGCAGTGATTTTAAGGACTTGTTTCACTATATGCTAATCTTGTTAATGCTAAGAACTCTATAGCCACATGTGATAGAAAATAATATAAGTATAGTATGTACTGAATTATCCAAGTCTGTCTGAGATTCGGCGTTCTGTATGATAATTAGAGGATTTACGAATATTATACGGCTAAATGTTAATGCAAAAAATCAATGCAATATTATATAGTCTATTGTTTTATACTATTCCTTTTTATATTGGTTACATTGTATAGCTGTAATTAAGTACACAATTTATCCACTAATAACAAAAATCTTTAATAGTTTCCGAGGTAAAACAACGTTACTACCTATAAAATGTGCTGGTGCTGTGTTATTTCAATATTACTTACGCATACAATATCCGTTGTGTATTTCCCTGTCTACGTCGGAAGACAATATAGAGAATAGCCCGTGCTTGAATTGACATGCACAATGTAGATAGGTGGCCCGACGCACCGTTCGCATTACAACCCTCAATGGAATGAATGGAATTCAATGGAAGCACACAAATTACCTGGTTAATTCAACGATATACACAGCACTACACTGCATATCCCTTAAGCTTGTATTGTAAACACCTGAACGTATCATGCCAGTAACGAGTAATAAACTTAAAAGCGTTGTTCATTTAGATCACAAAAGAAGAGTTATGAACGTCAAAGTTAAATATTATGGAAGTTTAATTAAGTTACGGTTACATTTGCAGCGATGGTGACGTCGCCTTTGATGCAAAGCAAGTGGTTAAGTCTATAAGTAGGTATCTCAAATGGCAGTTTTGACTGTAATATTGTACTAATTATATCTGTTTATAAATGGTAACTGTTGTTATCAAAAAAATGCCAGGCAAGGCAATGTACGCAATAAATATTTTGTTTTCACTTCACAAAGCTTATTATGTATAAGCACAATAAAGTAAAACGTAGTCTTAAGTAAAGCTGAAATTAATGCAATAATAACTGCAATAATCATTTATCAATAAAGATATTTAGCTCAATTCATTTAACTTATAATGTTGTTAAATTAAAATTTCTATTCAGTCTACAATATGACTTTATCGCATCGGTGCACGGACGGTATAGCGAATCCCTAAAGCTTAAAAGTATCTATGTATCTAAAAAGAAAGAGTTATAACGTCGGTCCAAAGGCACATCGAATATTGGGTTGAAGTTTATGCAGCACAGGCGTTTTGACACCTTTCGAAGGACCGAGCGAGGTGTTCAAAATCCTTTGTGTCTAGTATGCATATATTGACGATGAAGAAGGCACGAAAATTTGCCAGGGTGTATCAAATTCACTACCATCAGCTCCGTATAAGCGGCGTACCTGCCCCGTAATGGACCAAAATTATAAACCTCAATGCATATTACGTTGCATTTCCTAGTTTTCTACATTTAATTCACTTAATAGTTTCACAAAAACGTTGGTAACACTTCAAGCGAAATGCATCAACGATATTATGGATAAAGGCCAGGTTTTAAGAGTACCCTAAATCGATAAGCATGCTTGTAAAATACAATGAAAGTGAATGGAATAGACATCATAGCAAGTGAAAATCTCTAGTTTCCGCCTACACTTACAAAGATCAAGCGTTAATGTATGTATGTATGTATGTAAACGATATGATATATCTCAGAGAACACTAACTGTTATAAGAGTTACATGACACTACTGTCACAACCATAATCATAATAATCATCGTCGAACAATATAATAATTATTCTAAAAGTAATCGTCCTTTTCAGCTTATTATTTAACAGAATACTTTCATATCAGAAACATAACATAATATCATATTACAACAGCTATTATAGCAGAATAGTTTCATATCAAACTTAGACAGTAATGTACCAACTTTTCTTTTAAGACTATCCTGTACAGACTCCTAGTGACTCACCTACCAATATGAGAAACAACGGACACAAACGAGTACCTGTAGATCATACAATGTTTAGAAGCGAAGTAAATGCAAGCACTACCTACTGTTTCAGATTCGCGAAGTTGCATTCAACTGAAAAGAAAGTGCATACCTTCTTTTTCTATTAAGCAATAATTAATCGTTTTTTAAATTATTTAGATATACGGTTAACAGTAAGAAAAGCATTGTAATTTAACAAATATTTTCCATTCTAAAATTAATATTGTTCACGTGTTGAAATCAAAAGCTTATCTTGTAAATGATTGAATGGCTTGCCCGAACTCGCCGTCCACAAGCTCATTTTAGACGAAAATTATTACGAACCAGGCGAATGGAAAAGCCAAAACAAAGTTCGCAACTTGTCCTGTTGTATAGTCGCAGTCAAAAGCTTTTACTCGCTCGGGCTAAATGAATTCGGTAAGCACACAGTACAGATCAAAGGTTCTCAATTGGCGAATTCTTGACACTGTCACCTAAGCGTAACGACAAAACTGACACTTGGCAAGCCGAAGACTTGTTTTAAATAGTGTAAAAAGTTCAATTTTTATAATTTTAATGTGCACGGGACGATAATACTACATGAGTAAAAATTTTAAATTTGGTTTGCTACAGATCAGTCGTGCAAGTCTTTCACAGAATTTATTTTATGATTCACTTTACAAACATCATTACGGCGACTGATATTTTAGTAATGAATTGAAGTTTCCATCCCCGTACGCAATTTGTACTGCTATTTTGCGTGACCGAGATATGTGTAATCAATAGATACATATATCTAGAATTACACCTGTTTCCTGCAGTCAAAGATTACAATTTCCTCAAACTGTCATACAAGGAATATTGCCTTCTCTTATCATATTATTCATAAAAAGTTCTCAATTTAGTGTACTTTTAACCTGACTGTTCTCCAGAACGTCTCTGATCTGTTCAGATAACGTTCGCCGTGGAACTTCGTAAACAAATAATTGTAATTTACGTAATTAAGGTAAACTATAACATAATTAGTCATTTATCGGATTGTCAGGTTTAAGGCAATATTCAACTATTGTGATGTAACACCGCAGCTTATTATACGACGTAATGAGCGACTATCAACAGTACTTATAGTTCAAATTAATTAGTTAAGGATTTGGTTCCGTAGTATACATTCATATTATCCGATCTGTGTAAGGCAATGGTTTCTATGAGAAATTCATAGTATTAGCACAGACAGGCAATGTGTTCGACAGAAAGCATTAATAAAGGCTCGCAGAGCGGGCTGATCTGTACAGGTGAGTAGTGAAATGTGGGCATAATACACCATTGGCTACCCCTTTTCGCGAAATAAATGCATGTACACTTATATACAATGTAATAAGTTAGGATAAAGTGTAACCGAGGAATAAAATTAAACATGATTGCACGCCTGCAGTACTTTAAGCTGATAGTAGAGGAGACCGTGGGAGATCGACCTTCACCGATCTGATAACCCGATGAGACATATTTTTTATCAAATATAATTTATAAGCCAATATGCCTATAATATTTTTAATTTAATCAATTTTCTTTCATCACCTTCACTCTTTTGGTAACTGATAGTTTTTAACACACAGAATATGCCTAGGTAGGCTTGCCTACTTATTATGAGGGCAATATCCCTACTTAAGCTGAAAAGCTAGCACAGTACTACTACCGTTATTAGTAGCATTCTAGATTCCTAGAACCAACGCGAAATCGAGTACTATGCTCGGTACCTAACAATATATGTATTATTATTACCTAACACGTAAATAGGCTGGTGAAATATGGGTTTAAATCCGCGGCAAACAAACCCTCTAAACCGATGACCGTGCATATGGAATGTAATGCGAGTGAATTAAACTGGAGAGATATGCCAGGACCGTAACAAGTAGAAATCTATAATCCCTGAATTCGCTGCAGGGAAACAAATCTGAGTCTATGTGTGTATAAAATATATTTCAATATATGATGTATAAAATATAGATATAATATATAAACACATGTTACTGTATTTTTAAAGATTACTCTTTGAATAAAACGTAAATAACATATTCGCTTAATGAATAACAATTACTTGTTATTCATTAAGCGAATATGTTATTTACGTTTTATTCATCGTGCAGCATTTATTATTATTTTGATATACGACTAAAGCTATTGAAATAATAGCGTAAATAAGGTCAAACCTTATAAATATGAACACACAACTTAACTAAAAACGAGAGATACCTTATATTAAATTACATTTTTACGTAATATGAATAAAAGTATTTATTATCATAGCAAACCTTGATAAAAACAAAATTCTAAGTAATTTAAAGTTTGTACAACAAATATGTTTTGTAGAGTAGAGATATTTTAAAAAACTTATTGCGCGACGTCATCTTTTATAGCCAGAATTCTGCTTGAACTATAAGCAAGAAGACTGGAAAAGTTCTAATTCCTCTAAAGAGAAGACCGCAGACAAGTAACTTAGTATCATATGCCTTCCGTAAGTGAGGTTTCTATGCTTCTTAAGGAAACGGTGTACCTACAGTAGAGGGACCTATGTGATCTAAGTTATTTAGCAGCACAGCGTCTTCCTTTTTAAAGACTTATTATCGCGCGATTGATGCTCCTGATGTTGTCACCACGCACCTCTACGCACCCCCACGGACACCGATCACTATTGGAAATCATATTTTACATTTCGATTATAAAAAGATAAAAACCAAAAGAAACAACTATTTCAGAAAGGCTACTGATGTAAATCCTTTGTCTCTACCTAGCTGACCGAAATCAGGCGTCAATATGTATCTACATACACATTAACCACCTTAACTGCTTATCAAATTGAACAATCTGAAAGTTCTGAGAAATTCTTAACACTATAAAACTGATTTTCCCACTCAGAATTGTATATAATGAAATCAACAGATAAAGTTGTACGCAACTTCGAGTAGTATCAATAACCGTGTACAAGAGGACCTCGACAAAGTATACAATAAATGGTAACAGTGCCCACAAATGCAAGTAAGTCAAACATAAAGTAGACCATACAAAGTTTCTTGTTTCTACTCACACAACATTTCACTATAGCTCTCGGGTACTCGGTGGCTTAAAAATCTCTTCGAATATACAGCTCTGTACGCTAAGTAAAGGACTTTGTACGGTCGGTATGTAATCAAATAATGCCTCGTTCGACCACGTAAAAAGCAAAACTCGAGAGTGAGCTCACTCTTGTAATAGCATTTTCTGTTAGGAAAATCTTCATAGCATCACGGCGTCTGGTAACGTGTCCGAGAGTCAGCAATAGGCTCATGCCATAGTACGTGAAACTTTTACATTCCTGGCGTAATGTGGGTGTAATGCATTTTTGTCTACCCCTCTAGGAAAGAAAACCACGAATCACAAAATGTGAGTATCAACTATGCATTTTTATTAGGTACATCGTGTATCAAGTCGAGTGACAAAATTTTCGCTGTGTTATTGGTGATGGAGACTCACAACGTTTCCTTTACCAACGCGGTCCAATGAATCGCATTTCAACATTGTAAAAAGAAAATTGGAAAACGACCGTGTCATATTTTATAGCGGTAACATAAACTCGTGCAGAATTTAGTCTAATATTAAAATCTACATAACTATACACCGAATAAATAAATACATTTATAGCAGGCGTGTTTTGACATAAATAGGAACTCCATAGAATGTTTAAGATCTAAATCTATTGAATAAAAAATTTCGTTTGGAAACTACTTTATCATTATTAAAGGGCTTTCTATTAACTTAAATTCATCTTTAGGTTTAATGTATGAGGCGCTATCTCATTGTAATTTAATTCGTCGACGGCGTACGGACCGGCGACGTCAACACTAAATGATTTTATCATTATGTCTCGATATAGTTAAGCTGAAAGATTAATTGCAGCGGCGTATAGTGGTCTACGAAATACACGTTCAATAAGTTCCTATCTGTCCTATATCCACAACTGTAACAAAAGCACAGGACGAAATAATACAGGCAGAATTTAGTTACAGAACAACAAAAAGAATAGTTAATCCTTTATGTTATGGTGAATCTGTAATCCGTTCTACGGTGAATTTGTAATACGTTCAAATATCTGCCGGTCTATGTTTCCTTAACAATGACAGTCTGTCAATCACAATTTGCGTTTTTCAGTAAAAGATTAACGAATGTCATTCGTTTGTACACTGCCCGTGTATTTAAAAATGGACATGAAATAAATGCAGCTGTATTGTGTTCAGTATTTCACACTGGACAAAAAAATATGTTGTTGTAGTGATGTTTTTGTGTCTGTTGTTTGAATGTCTGTAAAGTCCTCCGCGACACAGGAATTATTCTTTCTGCTGGCTTTATCTTCTTATGAGGCAAGGATGATTACATATTTATATTAACGAAAATTAATAATTAATATTCGAAGCACTTGCTGTGCTTCGAATATTAATTATTAATTTTCGTAACCACTACAGCAAACCTTATAAACTAAAACTAACATAACCATTTAAAAATGGGCGCATTAAATTTTAACAGATACCTACATGTAACAAGAAGTAAAATTTATTTGAGGTTACTAATAATTAAAAGAAAATTCATAGGTAAATCTACTAACAAGGCTGAGTCGTTAAATACAAAATAATCAAATCTGCTTAGATATGTGTCTACAAAGATATTTACTAGTATTAGTACAGTTATTACTTTAAAGAATATAAAAAAATCTAATCTCGAAGAACCCTCTTTTTTATATCTAGGCTGCCGTTGAACTTAATGAACATCGAATGTACCTGCAACCAATAACCACTGGTTTCAATGGGAGCGAGATTAGCTTAGCTACGGTATCACTGCAATCTATGCATATATACATAGATAAGATAGCTCTAGTAGCCGTCTAGCTCTATTGCTCTGGGGTGGACTAAGCGCTCTAAGGCCTCGTGCACACTAAGCATTTGTTGGCCATACATAGGTATTGACTTATACTTGAGCATTTAATCGACACTGACGCTTGCCCTATGCGGGTGGCAAGCGAGTCAAATGAGCGTACACGATGTCGTGACGTAAACACGTTGAGCACGTTCGACAATAACTTAGGAATCAAACTCGAATATGAACGAGAACTGAAAGTAACGTTTTCATATTTTAAGGTTCTATTTTTACGACTCGTTGCGTACTGTGAGGTCCCCGTATTCAATGTAAGTTTGTATAATCACCAGCTAATACCATGAAATCACGAACTGCCACAAATTACAAGATACGACATACATACTTGTCATATTATTATATTTCAAATTTGAGCGTTTACGTCAGCAAGGTGTTGCGTGAATTGCTGGAATACCAGACATAACCGAAAAACTGCTGGTCGCTAGCGGACCGCTGCAGTTCACATAGTAATTTTTAGCCTTGGTTTCCTGCAATTAATCAAAACGTAAACTAACAGCGGATTCTCTCTACAAATAAAATTAGATAGAAATATAAATTACATGAATCCTGAATACACTTAAAACTCTTTTCTTGTGCATTCGTGTAAATAAAAGCAAGGTAGGATAATGCACTTCCACAATCCTTTTAAATATTGGCAAGGATTGAGCAGTGAGCATGCCTCATAGATATCGTGCACTGCATAGGCAAGTGGCTGGCCTGAATTGCGAGATTTACGAAAGAATGCATTTCCATTCGGATTACGGATCGCACATCCTTTGTTAAAGCAATGTCCTTGAAATATTAAAGTAAGTGACTGGAAAGAAAGAAAAATACATACAAAGATCGATTTATGATTTCATAGACTTGCGTGTCCGTTTGATCAAACGTAAACTAACCACATTGAAGCTTAATGCGATACTTCAACATGTGTTTATATATTATTACTAGCTTTTGCCCGCGGCTTCGCTCGCGTTAATTTAGAATTTGACAGTCAATTCGGGTCGTACTCTGCTTGTTATAATATAATTTAATCATGATTCGAAAGACACGTGGCGCCATCTAGTATCATAAAAACGTTATTATTTTTCTCGAGAACAGTACTTTTTTTCGGGATGAAAGGTAGCCTATGTCCGTTTCTGTACACCTGTCAACGTATATGCAAAATTTCAGGATGATCGGTTCAGTGGTTTAGGCGTGAAAAGGTAACAAACAAACAAACAAACTCATTTTCGCTTTTACCTATAATATTAGTTAGGATAGGATTATATTCACGTCATGCCATGTGTCAACATGTGTCAACCTTAGCGATAGTTAGATCACACAGAAACTTTTATCAAAATTGGTAGACCACTTTCTTGGCCGATGGTACTATGTAGCACGGAACCGATAGTAAATAAATTCTTGTTCTTAGCCCGTTTTCCGTTCTTATTATTTAATTCTCTGCCCAAGTTACTTAAATGGCGTAGTTTTTATAGTGTAAAGCTAGATAATAGCATGGCTTACTCAAAAACAACATTTAAATATGCGTCGTTAGATTACAGGCTGTCACAGAATGCGTAAGAAAAATAAAGATTCACAGCTCCTCCCCCGTAGGTGATAGCGTGATAATATGTAGTCTATAATTATGTTGACCCGACCTGTTAGTAATATTCATGCAAAATTTGAAGTAAATCCATGCAGTACTTTTTGAGTTTAGCCCGGACACACATAGAGACAAACAGAAAAACAGACAAACACACAAACATTCTATAAACTATATTTTTGGCTTCGATATCGATTGTAGATCACGCCTCAAGTATTCTTTTAAAAAAATATTCAATGTACAGTTTTGACTTTCCTACGATTTTATTATATGTATAGATGTTGTCGTTGAGATCTTTACACAGAAATCTTATCTTGCAAAAACAACCAGCATAAAAAATTACTTGGAATGATGATCATTTAATTTAGGGTGAATTTGACAAAACACCATTTACTTTGTCCAAGTCACAATTTAAAATTGTGTTCTATCTTTGTTATAAATTGATAAAAAAGATAGAATAAACGAGCCCATGTGCAGAACGCAAAAATGTATACAATAATAACAAAGACGTGTTATTAGTGGTGTCTTTTTATATGTAGAGGGTTCACATAACTAATCCTGAATATTTTGTATTAGCCTTAAAGTCCTAAGAGAGATGCATTAGATTGCTTTACTTCGCACCACATCTTGGGACATTGCTTTCATTATATCGAAAATAAATAACACGGTAACGTAATTTATGTATATTTATTTAGTTCATTGTATAGAAACCAAAATAAACCACATACCTAAGTATGTTTGATAAGTTTTAATACTATACGGCTCAAGCTTATTGTCATACTTTGTATTAAAGCAACAGTGTATGCGTAGGCCTCATTATAGAAATTTTCTTAAGCATGTTACTACTGAATATGTTTAAGTATACTTCCTTTATTCGAATTCAGCGAGACGGAACTTGGTTGTTCAAGAAGATCTTAGTGATTACGACTTTGTGTATTATTTTAACTTCGTTGTATAATATGCATGTGCTGATTTACTGTTAAGTACGGCGGTCATTTTATAAGCATTGAGAAGATACACAGTTTAACAATCACGGGACAACTACCTATCAGCTATGTTTCACGCGTGCGTTCGTCCCATGTAAGAGTCAAAGACAACAATTGCTTTTGGCAGTAGCATCACAAATAACAGAACAAAACTGACTACTGAAACCATATCGCAATCGATAGGAACAAATAATTCATTCAATATTTGTCAAGCGTGGTTTTCAAGCTCGGCTTACTTTAAGCAAGTTTTTTACTCGAGTTGTATCCAATCTTCTTATTTCGTAGTTTAAACTGATTTATTACTTCCAGCCTGCATTTGTAATGAAGTCTAAATTTATCTTATAACTCTGAAAGTGCGGTCGGCTTTTAGTCGTGTTGAATTTAATAATATTTGTATACCTGTCCAACCTAATTTATTCAGAGATATTGTACCATTTCCTTATAGGTTACTAGCAATCGCTTAATAGACAGAAGATGGAGACGAATTTTAATATTCAAGTAAAAAATATAACTATGCTTTGAAATATAATTATGTTTTTGCTCCTCTATTTGTCATTAGATTTTTAGTATTTGAAAATATATGTCATTGCATATCTGAACATACGATATTCGAATGTAAAAGAGTAGAAAAGAAACGGCCGGTAAATGTAAATATGTTCTCCTAAAATTTTCAGTAATTATTTATTTCGATTCGGGCGCACAAACTACAACATATGCTACAAAATTAATTTTAGAGTTCCTTTTTTATTTTATTACTATCATACTAGGAATAACAGTTACAAACTCACGTGATTCAGAGTATTATAAATATATCAACACGGCTCAAAGCAGGTAATACAATAGGTACCTATCCTTAATGGGAGTTTGTATACATTGTGTACCTACGTAATATTTATAAATAAGTCATGGCTAAAGAAAGTATCAGCTGAGTTTAGATGTTACAACATAAGCGCGGTCAAATATTTGTTAACATTCTTAATCTTATCTTAGCTTCTCCTTGTGGACTCGCTGCATCGTTGCTTTGGAAACAAGCTATTATAAAATTAGTTATTTGGGACATAATTACTACTGAATAAATCATATTGTTTTGTTTGCGTTCTCAGAATCATCTGTAATACCTAAATGCAAAAGTGTATCTCTTTGCAAAGTAAAATTGTCACTTCACAGCTTTAATGATTTTGATAATGTTTAATATTGAGATAACCTTAATCCTGTTTTTATTTTTGTAAGTCCCTCTGCTATCCAATCTTAAAGATCACATGCTGACACCGAGATTTGTCTAAAAACCAAAAAATATTTGTCCGATCACTGAATCAAACCCAGCTCCTGACGCAGTTGCGTATACATTCAAGTTTGTGTCCTCACCCCAACGAGGTTGATGAATCGAATTCTTTTAATATTAATAACAAAAGTGGACTCGCCTGATAGCCGCTTGTGTCGTTTCACACAAAATATTTTACCGGGTCCAATGAATTAATGTATTCTATAACAATTATAAATAGAAAACCTTAGACGATGGTAAAAATACGACAATATAATTCGACATAGCCGCAGGCGAGAACTTACAATAGCCTACCTCCAATGCTCAGTTCCCCTGCAATTTTCAACGGGCAACGCATACCGACCGAGTTCGACCAACGTGTGTATTTCAGTGCAATTTCTAACCTTTTATATTTACTGAGTATTATATGTGCGTTCAGCTGTTTATTACTTTTAATAAGAGCTCTATATCCACATCTTTATCTGCGGCAAGCTGAAGACAGGGCGCTATGGCGCTCTTTGGGGGAGGGCTATGTCCAGAAGTGGACTATTATAGCCTGATGATGATGATGATGATCCACATCTTTCAAATGCTGGGCACTCTTTTATAGGGTGCGTTTTAGTGCAACCTTGCGCTGTGGTTTGAAGTTTTACATCAAAGTAAGGCGTGATACAGACTGCTGTATCCAACACTGGTTGGCAGTAAGTTATAGGATCAATAAATAGTTATTCGTTGTCTCCATAATTTCTATGCGTAAAGGTATAAATGCTCGCAAATTGCTTTGCACATTATTCCTACCGTTAAAGTATGATATGATACAGCAGTATTAGCAAAATAGTTGTCCTAACTATTTTGCTAATACTGCTGTATCATTCTTGTATACAAGGGGAGGACAGGGGGAGTGCTACGTGGCTTTACAACGACAAAAGTTGTCATATTAAATCCAATATACAAAGCTTGAAATTGTTTTCTACTAGATTCGAAGTAGCATAAAATTCTTAGATTTACTAAAACCCTACACAAGGAAATTTCCTAGATATAATAAATAGGTATTGACATTTCAGTAGTCGCAAAGCCGGAAGGTCTGCACAGTTGCGGGCGAATTAAATGGATAAAAGAAGTGCTGGTCAATAAAGCAGAACATGTATCTCAGCATCGTATAAGGTAGCGAGCCGCTGCTCTCTAGTAAACAAAAAGATGGTATGTTTAAGCCTACAGCACAACTATGTAAAGTAAACATCTGTCAGAATTTTAGGTATTACTTGCTGTTACCTGCGACTTCGTCCGCGTAGATTTTAACTAAAAAGTGTTTGGCTCCACGGAACCCTATATTTTTTCTAAATTCAAAGTAGCCTAAGTTACTCCTTTTAACATCAGCTATCTGCCAGTGAAAGTCCCGTCAAAATCGGTTCAGCCGTTTCGGAGATTAGCCGGAAGAGACATACAGACAGACAGACAAAACATTTAAAATATATGTTTTCGTATAGGTACCTTATATACTTTCATATGCATTAGATAAAAAGTTGTTATTTTGACATTACAAACAGACACTTCAATTTTATTTATTTGTATAGATAAATTATGAGACATTTAACGTTTAATGTTATTTTGTATGAAATCTAAATAAATTTAATTTAAAAAATTCGGGACGTCTGTGTTCAGCTGTAGTTCTTTTTTGTTCTGCATTTGAAGACAGACGAACATGGCACTTGGTTACTGACGCTCATGGACATGGATCGGGTCTCCCAAACATTAACGAAAGGAATCGTGGTCGACGAAATACACAGCAATATGAATAATTGTATCTAACATAGACATACCGTCCTACGTCACCAATCATCAGTACTTCGTTTTCATCGAAGTTATTATGTATCCATTATACACATCTACCTCTTAATCTTACAGCAAATTCCTTTAGGAAAATACAACTTCGAACGGGAAAAGCCACGAGAAAGCCATACACTTTAAAATGTATTAGAGATATCAAAATATCCTACAAGGCACAGATATCCTCCCCCAAACCAGGGCTGTTTGGCTAGGCACGTTCTGTAGAGGCAAGCAGAGACGTATAACCTTACGCAATGTTTGATTACATCCCACGTAATATAGAGGGAATCTATAGCCCTGTATGAATCACCGCCTTTAGTGCCGCTTCTATGAATATGTTTCATAATTCAATCAATGAAAATCGAGAGATCAAGTTGCATATATAATTTACATTTGTTTAATTCCACCCTATTTATCCTAAAAACTATTTGTACACCTTTAGCTGCTGCAAAGTAAACATATAGGTACTTCAAGACTCCATTGTTTTTATATCCTATAACTTAACTCTGATCGATTACTGTTAACAACTTTTAAATATTTGAGCGTAAAAAAAATGAATCTGTTCATCACAAAATCTAAACAACCATAAATAAAGCCGGGCAATTTAAAAGTCATTTTTGATATTCAACCTACACGAGTTTAGCTCGCGATAATCGGATTGTCTGTGTACGTTGCGAGACCAACTGGTCAATGTACACCTACGATAAACCTACGTATACAAATCGAAAGCAACCAGTATAAACTGTTTGTGAGTAATTGAAATAGGCGCCTTTTAGTGTGCGTCACTATAAATTATTGGTAACAACGTGAAACACACGATTAATCTATAGAATACAACGTAATGAGTAATGACAATCGAAAAACTTATACGTCGTATCTTAATATTAAAGCATCTGCAGCATTTTTATTTTGTTAAACATAATACCCAGCGAGAGTTATTTAAACAATTTATGATTTTTTTGTTTTAATAATCTCACGCAGTGTATCATTCTATGATTCCCTGTCATAGGAGATTTTGCAATCATAAAAACAAGGTGCATAAGTTATACCCAGACATTGAACAACTATTTGTAGATCACAATTTATTTTGTCCGTGTGGGGATCGAACCGATACCGCAGCGCAGCTGCAGTAGCGAGGTCACCACTTAAACCATTACGCCATTTGTACGCACACAAAAGACCCTCCGAACTCTATGTGCATCGTCCACATTTTTGTCCTAAGGGTTAGCAATGTTGACACTTAAATGGCTACGTCATACGTTCAAAATGTACGTTTCAATTGACTGTATTTTCATATATTATGTATAATAACAGTGTATCTGTAACAATGATATCCATATCTGCGCATTCAAAAGTGTTATTATACATCCTAAACTAAAAAGTAATTTTAATTTTGTAGAATAATTCTAACGTAAAAAGTTTTGTTTAAAAAAGGCAATCATAGATGTCATATAATGTCTATAAGTTTGGTCCATTAATTTGTCTAAAAGTCGTCAAACTAGTTAACACGTTATCATTAATAGGCACACGCGGAATCATAAAACTAGCCTTATAGGTACCGACAGCGATTATGAGTAAGGTCAAACTTTTTCATCTTATATTATCACTTATCAGCAACGTACTTCTTACGTAACACTAAGTTAACTTAAATAGAACCAAAACGTTTTCGTGTAATCTGGCTAAATTAAATATGAATGCTGATATGAGGATGTGTACCTACTTACACTCCAAAAGCACTTATAAAGACCGTACATATAAATTCTCCAATTTTATGCGCATCGTAAAATCACTGTTTATGAGATTGCATTGCGATTTATTATCACAGCATACGGCATTTAACGAAAATCCCTTAGAGCCACGAATACACAAATTGGATTTAAACTGAATACAAATAATACGTCGTCTACTACTATATGTTGAATAAAATAATTGGCAAACATTGGGTACTCCTTTTACTACCTTGAAGTTAGATTGCTGCGTTTGATTGCTAATTGGGTTTGCCGACTCGAAACATAGTTTATCTTACTTATTGGCATTGGCATAAAAAATCGTACATAGCAAACTTTACACGCGCTTATGGCTACAGCACAGTTATAACATTCAATTTAGGACGCTGGAACCAGGTGGTAAAATATTTTTTTATAATTTCATCCTATACGTCCGTTCGCATGTCACAGCAATTTTCCTCGGAGTTTATTGAATCATGATGAAATTGGCGACGTATATTCCTTGTACCGCTATACCAATGTTATGGTGCAGCTTATGCATTTACATGCATAAGATAGATAGATAGATTTAAAAATATCCAGGTGGCGCATAAGAGAATATATCAGATAAAATTTCGAAAAATATATTGCCAATATAATTATAATATATATTATACATTTACTTTCGTCCTTAACTTAATTGTTGGTGAGATACGCTTCTAAATTCGTAGAAAAGTGACCTCGCTCTAATGCCTAAACTATAATTTTATTACGGAGCAGAAGAATAATCTATTAAGCGATGCTTGATTAAAATACGTTGTGAAGTTTTTTAAATATTTTAATTACAACAATTCAAAAGTCATTGGCCGCAAACTATACATAATGTTATTATTACATGAACTTTATTTATGAACGTTAAAACCAATTGGGGCACTTTTCATAGTTCGTACTCCGTAACGATTTATTTTTTAGTTTATATAGCCTTACTGTAGAGCAGCTGTTGTAGTAAACTTTGCATTGGGACAATAAGCTAGGCCAATGAGGCTCAAAAACAAAATGTAGGCGTATAAAACTACAAACGTACTAGTTAGTCGATTTAGTGCCAATGCGCTGATAGATAACGGCTTGATCCCCTCACACTATTGTGTATAGGGAATTAGAAAGGACAAAGTAGAGGCATCCAAAATAGTGATAAAATGTAAGATTCAATAATAACGATTCAATCCCATTGTGACTATAAGTAAAATTTTCCATTTGTTATTTTGGACGTATTTTTGGCGATGCCGATTGCCGATCTTACAAAATCTAAAGTAATTTCCATCGTGTATCCTTTCTCTAGTCCATTTACATAGTTGTAGACTGGCCGATCCACAAAGTTATTTTCTTTTTATATGCTTCTATAGCCTTTAACGAGAGAGATTGTACAACGAAGGTGACGTTTGTGGGTTACATTAGCCCATAATCACTAGCCAAATTTACGGCTGTCAGTTGCGCATTGCCAGCTTTAGGATAAAAGAATTAAACGTCTGCAAGGGCGCAATTTTCTTTTCTAATATTAGCGGTATACATTCAAAGCGATTGAGCGAAGTCTTTGACGTAAAGAGAATATTAATATAACATCATTATTTTAAAGTGTTTGCTCATCGCTGCCGCCACTTTGGATAGACGTATTTAGATGCTGATTTTTCTATAGTACCCTAGTATATTTAAGAGTTAATATAAATTTGGTACTCTGTTTTTCTACTTATAATATTGGAAGTAGAATTGTAGATAATTTATCTTTGTGTTCGGCAGTGAATTCTCAGTTTCCCTGGCACCCGCGAACTCTATATTGGTCTAAAGAAATAATTACTCGTTTATGCCAAAACATCTAGCATTGCCGAGGCCGCTGAATCTATATTATATATTGAATCTCTATTTGCCCGAAGTCACAAGTTTAATTTATATTATACGTTTTTCTTAACAAAAACAGCTGACATACTTAAATGAGTTTATTCAAATGCACGGTGTATTTGCATTATTCCTCTGTAAAACACCAAATAAACGCGGTGAAGTTCACCCAATACCTATCACTCATTTATTAAAACAGTCAACAGACAAATTGAAATCCGCCATAGTACTATTTTCTTACTATAATAATATAGTTCATATGACATAAAGGTGTAAGATTCACTAGGAATAAATATTGTGCGAACATCGAGAAAATGAATCTTTAATGGCTTGTTGAAAGCAGTAAGTGAACCGTTCGTTACTTCTAAATATTGCTGTAAATAAACCATGCATTGGAAGTAAAAGGAAAATTATTACTTAAAACGAGAATATATTTAAATTTCTAGTGTGTTATGGTATATAAAATTAAATAACAATATTATATTATATCTATTTCTGGTTTTCCTAACCCACGCTTGCAATGACTTCATGCCGCAGTAACTTAATATTACTAAACGATGGACATTTCATTAAAGTGAATACACAGATGTAACATTATTTTTGCCTAAACAATGAAAAATTACACGTAACAGCATTTCAACATACTCTTAGGAATATATTGAAATGCTGTTACGTGTAATTTTTAGTGAATCTAAGAAAATGCGTAAATGAGAGGTTAGCCTCTCATCTACGCATTATCATAGATTCACTGTTAAAGAATGCCTATAGAATTAAGACCATGTATGTAATTCAGCGATACCATTTTTTTGCCAAACGATTATCTCGCGATGATATCCTCATAAATATCTTTCTAATAAATCTATCTTATGAGTTATGACCGTAGTACAAAAATGTTTACCTTTAGATTTAACCTGTAATTCACTGAGTTTAAATGCCACGTTAAATCCGATTTATCTTTAACTTGCGTCATAAGACCGAATCAGTTCAACTGTGAAAGCGGCTCGTTTACATTAATCAGTATTTGCGATTTCGACTTGTTTATTGAATAGTTAATCTTTTTAGTCCATATATGAGTTGAGAATTCAGTAGAGATTGACAACGTGATGTAGCAATTTTTATTGTATCATATTTATCCATATAGTATGACCCAATCGAATTACGAAAAATAATTTACGGTTATACCATTAACCCGGAACTACCGTTTCATTCATTATTATGATTAGGAAAATCTTTGTCTTACTACTTTGACGCCATCCAACGGAAAGTTCCGTAAAGATGCAAGTGTACTTACTTTTAATCTAGAGCAGATAGTAAAGAATACTAAATTTTTTTTAAAGTAATAAAACAATACAGACTTTTCTAGTGCTTGAATAATTATTCAAATCAGTAAAAGCGCGAAATATTTAAGTTAATACGTTAATGGGTATTGAAAAGTACTAAAAACTTAATTAAAAATTCATAAAGTGAACGTAGACTAAATTACGGTAGAAATATAGTCAAATACAATTTATCGCAACAATTTTATGTGGCGAAGTTCCCGTCGTTGTCCATGTCAATAAAATTTAAGTGTCCGTTTAAATATGGAGATTGAATGAAACACAGATGGTTATTTGCTTGTTACAAAAGTATAAACAACCAAGCTTGATATTTTCCGATCTGTCTCTTTGTACAAACTAATCTTTGAAATGGCTGAACCTATCGATCAAACTTCATACAGAGAAATTGAAATTAAACAAATTTATATGGATTTTATCGCGTTGTTTAATTTTTTAAAACACATTCCTTATTTTGAAACTACTGAACTACTATTGTTAAACACTTTTACTAGTTACTGTTTACTTCTACTTAACTTATTTCAATTATAAAACTATTTAGATTTAATTTTACACTTTCCCCGACGTTACGGTTGCTTTTCAGCATCCAAGTTCACGGGGAGTAATTTGAAAAGAAAAGAGTGCTGAAGCCACGCCGGCATAATCTAGTACATAAATAATATGATAATTTGTTTTATTGTCCATTTCGTAATTATATTCAATAGTCAAGACATTATAGCACCAAGGGTATGTAACTCTCGCTTTAATATTTAATGATCATTTTATTGATCAGCTAATTCTATTATATTGATATAGCTACTTGCACTATCGTATACCACGTAACTCATTTAGGCGGTGATACGCAGTAATGTTTATTTATTGGTCATTCTACGGTTTGCCAATCAAAATAAAAGGAGAAAAATACAAACAAGCAATTACTGCCGCCGCCCGTCTAAGCAGAATTGAGTACACACGTTACAGGCAAGTTTGTCAAGCCTACATACAAAAATATTTTCAAGCAAACATCCTTGTGCTTAAAAGTAGTAACGTGTATTCTGTGCTTGTTCGTCTGAACAACTATTTTGTACAAGCATCGTGCTTGTCTATGCGCCATAATTTATAAAATTTACTTCATGCAGCTTTTTCGAGCTGCATAAAGCAAGCCTATAAAGAACTTGTTCACTATAGGAAAAAACGTTTATTCTTGCAGGCTTGTCAAGCTTACAGGTGTGTGTGTACTTATAGCCTTTGTAAAACGTTTAATTAAATAATAAAGAAATATATATATACGGTCTAATTGAGAAACCTTCTCCTTTTTGAAGTCGTTTAAAAATGCAATCTTTATGCAACGGATTCTTCTAGTTACTAGTATAATAATCAAGGTCCGCTCTAAATAATTTGGAACCTGGTAGTAATTTCTGGTCATAGTTAAATTATACAATGAAAGTCTAGAAAAGGTTTTTATTGAATGGTTAGGATTGATAAAGGGTTTCTTTATCAATATATCGATTTCGCGGTCCACAACTATTGAGTTACATTACTATAGAGTAGTGATGTAACGAATGTTAGAATTTTCACATTCGCGAATGCGAATACGAATATTTATCTGCAATATTCGCGACTGCGAATGCAAATGTTGAATTTCAAATAAAGCGCGCACAAAATATCACCCATGTTTAAACCGAACATAGCCGAGATTAACCGTTACAAGTTTAATGAATGAAGCAAGACATATGAAGTTCATTCAAAAATATTGGTCATGATTTGGGGTTAGTTTATTAATTTTGTATCTGCTAAATAAGTACAAACTTTACACAATAAATTGTAACAAGACTTATTAGACCTAGATATTATTATTAACTAACTTGAACCTCTCAAGTTCTTTTTTCACAATACATACTATTATTTAGAATTAGATATTTTTAAAGTAAGCATCGAAATAATATTTTTTGTTTATTTGTAATTTTGTTTATATTTTAATTAGACTAACAAGAACAAGAGAGAAACTAGTTCTAATTTAGTTGCCTACGGCAAGACTGTTCTATAATAATTTGTTATTCAAATATTATAAGTAAATAAAAATTATAAATCTTGTCAGTTGTATTATCATTCCATATCTATACAATCTATATATAATTTCCTTTAAGTTTGTCAAATACATTCGCCAAACATTCGCTTAATTTCTTGCGTATGATTAATGAACTCCCAGAAGTAGTGAGAGACGCAAGATGCTTGCTGTTCGCGGATGATCTAAAGTTGTTTCTACATAATATATAAAAAAATATTTTGATTGTGATCGCTTACAGCGAGATAGTGGTCGTGTGGTGGAATGGAGCCAGACTAATAAACTATTATTTAATGAGTCGAAGTGTAATATGATGTCTTTTACGCGTTCAAAGACACCTAAGCTTTTCAACTATTGCATGGAAGGACACGATATTCAACGAGTTGATTTTGTACGAGATCTAGGCGTCATATTTACCAAAGATCGCTCGTTTCGCTCGCATATTGTAAACTATGTAAAAAATCATTTAGAAATCTAGGCTTTGTTACGCGGGAAACATAATATGATTTCAACAGCGCAGCCATAAAATCTTTATATAACGCATTGGTAAGAAGTAATCTGGAAACGAGTGCTATTGTCTGGAATCCCTACGAAACTAAGTACAGCCTAATGGTAGAGAAAATACAAAACAAGTTCACCCGGTACCTTTACTTGAAACAACACGGAGTATACCCCTTCTATCCTTTTTGTGTTAGGAATGGTAGGATATTATAAACTCGAGGTGAGACGGAACTACGCTTTGCTTAAATACATTTACCTTATCATAACAGGCAAATTGAACAACCCAACAATATTAGCATCGCTCTAGTTTCTTGTACCTAAGTCGAGGTTACGACAGGGGCCACGGGGAAGGCTGTTAGATCTGCCAGTTTTTCGCACAAATGTCTTAAAATACGCACCGGTGCTTCTAGGATGCTGAATGTAGTTGCACAACGTCTAGATATATTTTGCTGTACGTTGGCGGAATTTGAGAAGGTGACGTTACAATATCTGTCACAAAATTTATAGACTATTATTATATATATCCAATATGTGGCATTAGGTTTTCCTGTAATTTTATATGTGATTTGTAATATTGTCTTCTGTTTACGCGAATGTTATTCATTGAAATTAAACTACTATATATGGAATTTATCGCGTTGTTTATTTGACACTTTATTACAACATTTTGAAAACTGTGACACTACTATTACTATTAAACTTTACTAATTTTTAAGCTAATTAAATTATTGAAACATGGTCCATCATGTCGTTAATCGGTCTCAGGGTAGGTGAATTGTTTACTCTAAATAAATATCACTGTCATTACATCTAAATCTCCTCACTGATTTTAGTATGATACAAAATATCATCAGGTAATTGTATTTTAATAAAAGGCTATCTCTCGCCACCCTTTTAAAACGCTCTGAAATAATAAAAATTAAACAGATTTCAATCGAGCTGGATGCTAAATCGTGCTCCCTGTGTTATTTAAATACTAACGAGTTTTTACTTTTCACCTTGGAAACTTTAATTATTCTTTCAGGATAAAGCTCCTATATTATTATTCAATATTTCATGTTGGACAATAGTGCACAACACAGCATTTTACATAATATACATGGTGAAGGAAATATTACAAAAATCAATCAATAATAGGAATTCAAATGGGTGCATAATCAATTTTATAACAACGTGTACAATATCACGCACTAATTTAAAACAAAACGGTCTACTACGTTTAATTTGTAATTATTTACTTGTTTATAAACTCGTGTCCAATAGTGAACTAGTGGACAAGTGGCTACTCTTAATTTTGTTATTTTAACTCGAAAAGTACACTTTGAAAATGTGAAACCTTAGTGATATTGCGTTTTAAGAGTAGGTGCCATGTAAAACGGCCCGTGTGCCACTTTATAGCTCTACCCTTTTATTTGCACGGTCAATGTTTGCAACGTGAACACAGAGCAACACCAGGACACACTCGAAAAATAGTCGTATATTTTTAAAACTAATAGCCCCTTTCGAATTGTATTACAAGATCGATTTACAAGGGGACTTTAATAAAGGGTGGCTACGAAATAATGCAGTATACATCGATAGCGATATATCAAAATTCGACTACACTGAAAACCTAGCGAGCTCATGCGACCTGCAGCCTTGAAATTGTACACAATTATCTGAGCAAACGCTCAATTAGTAACTCGATCGAGCATTTTAATGAGAACTATCAAGTAGGTACCTAATGTCTCTTGCGCACTTGATTTTAAGTAACACCGGATCCCGGATTTGCGTTCAGAACAAAATCAATGAGACTGATGACGATTAAATTTGACTGTCGATGATTTATGTTACAGAAAATATTTACACAATAAATATATTAACTAGTAAATAATGAAATGACGATAGCTCTGGACAGCGACAAATAAACTTTTAAACTTTGATGTAATTATACGTAAATTATGACACTAATTCATTAATCCCGCGGCTATGTTTCTGCGAACATCGGAGAGTAAAAAACGAACGTTCTATTACCGTGGTCAAGGTTACGATAGTCAACGAGTTTACGTATTGAGTTGCGCGTACCTTGAAGAAAATGTACAGTAATTACGGAAACACTGAGTAGCAAAGTAAAAAAAAAACACGTCATACAAATCGTGAGGTCGATCAGCTGCTTTGCATTACGATTCTCATCATAAAATTAAGTCATTTAACTAATAAGTTAGCGATGTGCACAAATGTATTCGAATGCATCGACAGCATATTAAAGCTGCGGTGCATCGTTCACCATGCAATTGAGGTGTTTGCGTGTGATTGTGATCGTATCTCATTCGAATGCAACTATTATTAAGTATACTCAACACTAGTCGAAGCGTGTTTGCTTTGGACTAGTGGTGATAAAGACTACATATTATTATGATATCAGTATTACCGACTCAGCATATTTTTTTCTACATTTCAAATTTCCATCTAGTATGGGATTTCTATGTGTGTAAGAATGGTTTTTGTTGGATTCATGATGACAGTACTGCATCTGTAATTATGATATTCAAAAGAATGTTAATAACAATTTTGGAAATTTGGAATGGATGTGAAAGAAAATGAAAAATTCATACTTGAAGTATTTACTTAGATACATAATTATACTATCTAACATGACATCCTAACTAATATTATAAAAGCGAAAATGAGTTTGTTTGTTTTTCACGCCTAAACCACTGAACCGATCATTCTAAAATTTTGCATATACGTTGTCAGGTGTACAGAAACGGATATAGGCTACCTTTCATCCCGAAAAAATTTACTGTTCCCGACGAAAACAGTAATAACGTTCTTATGATAAGAGATGGCGCCACGTGTCTTTCGAATCATAATTGAATTATATTGTTATTACAAGTAGAGTACAACCCGAATTGATTGTCAAATTCTAAATTAACGCGAGCGAAGCCGCGGGTATAAGCTAGTCTGTTTATATTTGTATTTTGTGTTCTTCATATGCATACTTGCAACATTTTAAATAAAATTACTTTTTATGCATATCTATATGTTTAAAATTTATAATATAAAAGGTGGTCACTATATTGACATTGTGTATAAGTGAGAATGATGATAGCACTATATATTTCGATATCAGGATTCTAATCATAATCAGTCATAGGTCAGTGTGTTTATATGGGAATAGTGAGTGACTTTACAATTTGGAAGGTGATGATTATTAGGCAATGTGGGTGTATATGGTAAAAATAGAAAATAAGCTTGTTGTTATGAATAATGGTAATAGCTGAGATATTAGGTACTTGCTGCAGACAATCTTTACAGTTTTTAAAATTAAGTAAATTTATTTAATGTTGGTGTGGTATGAAATATTGTTGTAGGTATGTCAGTGCATAAAAATAGATTCCTGTACCTATTTATCATAAATAATTATTATATTAGCTTTGTCATATTTAAATTTGCAGTTGAGGAAAAAATAATTTATAATACTTATGTGTTTGTCAGTGTTAAAAAGTAGCAAAACATTTTGTTGTCAATTTTAAATATGTATTGATAAAACCTGTAATGTAGAGAATGTAAAAATAATAAATTAAATTACACAAAGCAAAAGAAACAATTGCTACATAAAATTAAAATAAATTAGAAATACAATTCAGGAACACAAAAGAAATTTAAATACATAAAAGAACAATAGAATAAGCTAAAATAAAAAAAAGAACTAAGGGAAGTTCTAATATTTAATCACTTACTTGGCTTGGAATAGTTCTGGGGTGAAGTGCTGTAGTAGTAGCAGTAAGCTCCAAATCCTAGCACCAGCAGCAGCAATGCCAGGATACGGGTAGAAAATGGCCGGCAACGCAGCAGTCTTAGTGCCCTCATTGTGGAATCTATAAACCATCAAAGAAAAAAATTTAATTACTTTGATTTCATTATATAGTAAATTTTAAGCACATTTATAATTTTTATTCATAAATAAAGAAAATTAACAAACTAATAAAAAATATTTTATATGATAAATATTATAAAAGAAACATTTATGACATTCAGGGCTCCACCTCCAGATAGAATTTATCTATAAGAAAAAGTTATGAGGTAACAAACATAAAAAAAAATTAAAAAAAGATACAGGCGAATTGAGTACCTCCTCAGTTTTTTGAAGTCGGTTAATAAAAGTCTCGCCATCTCTCTTCTTTAACCTAACATGAGTGAGACAGCATGCAATTTATCTTTCGGATAACTTTTACTTGTTAGTGGTAGGAGTGGCCATAAGTGTTGTATACTGAATACAAACTTATTACACAAAATGAAAACATTTTTTATATAAGGTTTGTTTGTACAGAAGGTTATATATAATTATAGTCGTCTATAGTTATTTATATAAATAATGGTAGCTACATGTACGTAACACAAATAGCTCAATAAAACATTTTTGCAAAGCTTGTAATTCTTGAAAACCTTTTAGAAAAAATAGATAAGATGATACAACATGACTCTAATTATATCAAAAATCTTGAGCCGAAATTTTCGGTTTAAAGATTCTTTATTGTCTTAAGAAATTGTACAAATTTCACTTTACAAGACAACTTATGAACTAAAAAGTAAAATAATTTAGGTGTAGTGAGCATGCATTACTATTTATAATTTAATATATCTATACTTTCTTATCCTTTTTTCTGAATAACTTTATTGTTTATATTTATAAGATTATTATCATTTAATATTTTATTTTTTGTTGCAAATATAATATGTATAACATGTTTTTGATACTTATATTAATTGTTAAAACTTCTTAAAAGTTTGAAGAAGTTACGAAAATACCTTTTATCGTTTGGTATAATAAACACAGGCAGGCATATTTCTTAAAATATTTCACGCCATTTCATTCAGAATAATAATTGAGTAATCTTATAAAAAAAACCTTATTATGCGAACTATGTATGTTTAACATTAAATGCTGAAACATTTACTTACTCTAAAAAGTTTAAATATACCGTATACAAACAGTCATACATTTAAAATTAGATACCAAAAGTTTGTTGACAAGAGAAACGCAACAAAAAAAATTCGATCTTCATTCGACTTAGCGTAAACAGTAAACAAGAAAGATGTAGTAAACACTGTCGAACACACATAAAAAAGAAGTACACTCACACTTTAATGAACACAATGTTTTAGTAAGTATTGTTTACATTTTATGTTACTTGCAATAAATTCGAATAAATTTATTTTCAGAAAGACAACGAGTAAACTATCGCTCCTACGAAACAGCCCAACGCCACTGCGTGTTTTTACCATCCGAGATACCGATTGGCAACTAGGAACGGGGATACCAGCGATCAAATTCTAAATTCTACCACCATAAGTTTCACTGAATAAGTTTTGAAGAACAAAAATATTTGGAATAATTCATTGTTATCAAATTTCGAGCCTCCATATTTAACATCAAAGCTTCACTATTATTTGCTTTTATGAGTGCATAACATTTTGTTATTTCCTTTAGCAACATTAAAAGTACGTTCAAAGGGTTCAAATAAAATAGTTCTGGTATAATATTATATTTATTTATCTATAATTTCAATTTAATTCGAGTTTGAATTATTGTAAATGATTATTGTACTTTTATTTGTATTTGCAAAAGTAAGTTTAATAATTATCGTTTATAAATAATTTAGTCGTCCTGTTAGACATTTTAAAAGTTTCATTCGTTACTTTTACGCGAATATTTCACGTTGCAATGAAACTATGCAGTTGAAACGTTGGGAAAAGTACATGTATAAATAGTTCAGAAATTGTAATATTTTAATGACGTCACGATATTATCCGTATTAGTTTAATATAAATGTTTATTTCATATATATTATTAATAACATCTGTTAAACTATATACATTCGATATGTAAGCATAAGTGTTACATTTTTTTAAATATGTATTATTCTTTTCGTTTATTTATTTATATACACATCATTAAAAACAGTTTGGGATTTAATTCAATAGGTGAAATAATTTAATTATTCATTTATATATGTATATATATATTAAATGGTAAGTACAAAAGTAATACTTTCAACAAGGAAATGTCTATATATATATATATATATATATATATATATATTATAATCTTAATATCAATATATTGGTTAACCAATGTCCGGTCTTTATTTTTATGCATAATTATGTTAAAAGAATACATAATTTAAAATTAAATGTAGTTTTATTGTTTACAATTTGCATTAAATAATAATAATTATCATATATTCTAATGAAGTTCTTATTCCGAACGCACCTCTTTTGACACTAACTGTTGGTAGCACCAACATGGAAAATAAGTTGCCAAAATGGTAGGAAATTTCACATTAGCTTGATTGAAATGTGTTCAAAGGTTATTTAGCCAATTTATTACCCGCTAAATCTTAAACAATACTTATAATTTATAATGTAGTTTTAGCTGTTTTAGCGGTAAGACAATAAAATTGTGTATTAGTATTTGAAAACAATTCTAAATTGTGTCTGCGGTTTTATAGTTAGGAACTTGGAAAATTACGTCTTAGTTACAAAAGTTATCAGTACCTAGGTACATTCACCGTATTCATCATTATTTTGGATATTGCGATAACACACTTAAATAAACATCTAGAGAATTAATAATAACAAGCAACGAATTATATAGCCACCAATTATTGCTTATCACTTCTCACGCTTCACAATGTATTCAGTATTCACTATTGTTAGATGAGAAGGTGACGCATCTTGTGTTTTGAAGTTGTTAATTTTAATTATTGAAAATGAAATATAACGAGTTGGGCAATACAGGGATGCAAGTTTCCCATATAAGTGTAGGAGGCGCTGCATTCAGTAATATTTACGGGTAACATATTTTAATTTCAATTATTTTATGTATTGATGTTAATAAGTTATATATTTTAGTAATGACTAACAAAGGATTATACCTAGGTACTTTGTTTCGGTTCGCGTAGCAACTCAGATGACTTTGTACTAAAACTGTCTCTAAACAAATGTAGTAGGTACCTATGTATGGTTGTTTTCTCGAACAGCGCGCAGCGTCGCTACGGTCAAGGTCATATTATATTGAAATCATTGACATTGATTAGATCAACACATTATATTCGTATATTATATCATTCAGTCCGTTCCAGCATGGGTTTTTGAAAGGTCGATCCACGGTTTCGAATCTTGTAGGTACTATTTAATGAGAATATTACAGATGCTATGGACAAGGGTAGCCAGGTATATACCGACTACAGCATTATTTGACCGTATCGATCACAGGCTACTAATTTTGAAGCTTAGAGATGTGGAAGTACGTGGTGACTTGGTCAAATGGTTCTCTTCTTACATTGATAAAAGATCGCAGGCTACAGTGGTGAGTAACTACGTTTCTAGTTGGGTTACGGTACCTAGCGGTGTTCCCCAAGGTTCCTTCCTGGGCCCGTTGCTTTTCATTGTATACGTTAACGACATAGATTCGTGCTTTAAATCTTCTAAACTACTATGCTTTGCAAACGACATGAAAATTTATACTACCGTATCATCACAAGCAGATATATTATCTCTCCAAAGTGACTTACGACAGCTAGAAAGATATTGCATGCATAATAAACTGGACCTCAACCCTAGCAAATGCTCAGTTATATTATAACGTACACTCGTAAGCGTTGCACTTTAACCGTGAGTTACCCACTAGGTGGCCAAACGTTATCCCGATGTAGCACTGTGCGAGATGTGGGCGTGTACCATGAATCCAAATTATTGTTTGACGAACATATAATTATATTTGCTTATAAAAAAAGCTTCCAAGTCTCTAGGTTTTGTGATGAGGCTGTCAAAGTGTTTTGCTGAGGCAAAGACGCTCAAAATTCTATACTGCACCTTTGTCCGTAGTATTCTTTAAGCGTCGCAAGTGTGGAGCCCTTATTACTATAAATACATCGATCGCATTGAGATGATACAGAACCGGTTCGTCAAATATTTATGTTACCATCAAAAGATACACTATCATTCTAATAACTATCTCAGTCTATGTAGAAAAATCCATATTTTATCTTTATTAAAACGCCGTGAGATTGCAGACTGCCTATTATTATTAAAAATCACGAATAATTAAATTTATTGCTCAGATCTTATCGCCAAACTTTCCTTTAATGTCCCTCGTAAGGTGACAAGGTTAAATCCACCGATAACCATACCATCCGCCTCCACCACTTAAAGACAAAACACTTTTAATGTGCGAGCGAGTCGTAACTTTAATAAACTCTGTAAGAGGTTTGACTTTGATGTCTTTAATGTCAATCCTATCCAGGCTATAAGATGCTTAAGCCTTGACTTCTTTACGGATAGCTAATAGTCAGTACTCAGCAAAATTCAATTGTTTTATCTATAGCTAAATTTTGTATTAAACTTCACATAATTATATTGTATAAAGTGATAAGATGTGTAAAATGTGCATGTTGTTTATATTATACCTACTGTTATATTTTTTTTACTATGTTAACTAGAAGTGAAGACTTGTAATTGGCTGTCAAATTACTACATATATTGCCATATTGTTATATTAGCTGTAAGTCTTCCACAATAAATTAATAAATAAAATTATATTGTATACTAGTCAAAAGAAAATAAGGGCCACTTGCATATTTTTAAATCAGGATAAGTTAGTTATTGATAATTTACTTTACGCAAGTGGTGAAATCTGTAGTGCTATGTTAGTTCAAGGATTAGTCAACATTTTTTTTTCATATTTGCCTGCTTATGTGGTATGTGGGTAGTTATTCCTTTTTTTTGTAACCGCTTGATTTTACTCTATTTTAACGTAAACTTTAAACTCATTTAACATTTGCGTTCTGCTGCAAACAGTTTATTTTTGGTGTCACAGTGTGCATTAGCATTTCTATAACAACAATGACTAGTGTTCGACGACATATAGATGTGGTTACTACGTCTGGGCCTTAACATTAATTCAAGAAGGCCATTTACAGCGTTTAGTTGCTTTGTAACTGTGTTTTTCGCGAAGAGCCATCCCGAATGCTTGAAATCGATTCCAAGACACTGGTAGAAGTACATACTAGAGGACAGGAATCAGGCAGGGTTTGAGGAACTTCAGCACCAGAGGACCGGTACATATGCTTGATTGCACGTAGAGAGCGTACTGTCGCTGCCCGTACGTTGCAAATCGCCTTATTCACAAATTAGACGCAGTTCTACAGGAGTCAATACATAGCGGTACTTAAATCATTATGATCGAAGCGTTCCGACTAAGTGCCGTGGACACACAGCTTACACTTTCGCCACTCGACGCGGCTGGTTGCGCTGATCGGTTTCAAAACCATCTCCATCAACGGGTTGTCATTATTGTTAGGCCGTATGTTGTTATTCCAATGATTGTAATGTTCACTTGTTATTTCTACAGACTATAACAACATGTTATTGTTTTAGACTCTTGAAGTAAATACTTTATAGATTAAGTATGTAATTAGGTTCTGGGAACCATCTCACATTATTTGGTTGTGTCTATGAACCCTACAAATTATGGATTTTTCAATTATTTGATGTACATATTTCATTAAAAAATGCATATCAAAATACATACACTGATTATTTATTGAAACTGTCAAAACGCTTGCTCCGACAATTTTGGCGTCGAGTCGTTTAGTGACGTGACATGTTTATAAATAAATTAGACAGCAAGCAGTGGCAGATGAGGTTTACAAAAGTCTGACGTCAAAATAAAAAAGCCAACCAAAACTGTTTACGACGTTTATTGGCTTTTTTTATAACCCATTTAAAGCCAAATGAAAATGGTAATAGATATGCCATAAATTATTTAATTAGTAGACAATAATTTAGAGGTAAACTATAACTAACTAAATAAATGAAACATGAACAAATGATAATACGAATTTTTTTCTGGAAATTACAGGGTTGTTCCCAAACTGGCGCAATGGCTTATTATGAGTGAAGATTTATAAAGTATGATTTTTCAATGCAATGTGTTTCTTTGCATTTTTACAGTTCCAGTAACGTGTAACATGACATAACACTTCACCAGTGTTGGGCGCTTTTCAGATACGTGGTCAACGCTATCTAATCGCAATCCTTCTGTATTAGATGATGAAAAACGAGCTGAAGTGACTGTCAGAGATAATATCTGGCGACGCTTCTTTGAAATAGCAGTGGATCCATCAGTTCTTCTTTGGCGATCACAGTTTATGGCAATCTCCATGCGTTTGCCATAGCCATGTCGATCATAAAAGTGAATAGTATCCACCACCACTTCTTGCCGTGGACGCTAACCCTGTACAGTGATATGGATTTACTTTACCTATTATAATTTTGAAATGCGTGCGGAATATGCCCATCAACCTGTTCTTTTTTTCTGTATACCATCTTTATACAGTTCCTAAAGGTTCATAACAGTCATGGTTGGTTGCTATTGTGCAATTATCTTTTCAACGTACCATTTTGATTATTCATTATTTTTATCAAATCTATAATCAAATTCAGTCCTTGGTTTCTTCTTCATTTCTTTGTGCTTACTAAAGGACACTTTTTAGTTCGATTACCATGAACAGTTCCAGTGGCACGGTACCCTAATTGCCGTAAAACGTATAGAAGATCACAGCTGGTAAATAGAATGAATGTTGGCGAACAGAGACAGTAGACAGCACTGATTAGGTTGAAATGATTCGTTGTATTTTAGCAGACAAAGGTTCATCATCAGTGCTATATTCGGATGACGAGAGTATTCCAATATCACGAAAAAAACCTCAATATTGCCAGGGACTACGTTAGGTAAACAGCGAGGCGCCATATCATCGTCACCCTCTTCTTCATCAGTAATAATGCTTGGCTCAGGTGGAATTATGGTCAAATCATAATCTAAATCGTCGTCACTATCTTCGGCCAAGGTATTTATAACGTCTTCTAAACCCTTAAAGCTATTGCTGCTACTAAAATATTATTTGCAACTTATTTCAATTCCGTAAAAAACAAAATATATTTAGTACACTTGTAGCCAATGTGCCAATATTGGTACATGTATGTTTAGATAACTATATTTTCTTATGTAGGGAAACTAACCGCATCAGAATACTTTTATGTGTAGGTACGTTATCTTATGATAACGTACCTACTTAAGCAATAATAAAATAATTCATTACCAATGTTATCAAATAGTAAAAAGAATACCGTACACTCCGTACCTCCGCTGTCGTAACATCATTAACAAACTTTAACACTTATAAAACCGAATATTTATAAACATATACTCAGTCATTGATTATTATGCGAAACCAACGTAATCGTATCTGCACAACAAAATAATAAGTGAGTGGCTAGACATATGTTTATTTAAATGTACCTACCCGGTACCCCCATATCATAACTGTTCCCAAATTGGCACAGTGGTCACGAATGGGATAGAAAACTTCATACACCTAATACCTCATACACACTTAATAACCAAATAAACTTAGTTTCAAGAATAAACTAAGATTATTTTGTGGTTTTTGTAAAGTAAATTAAATTATATATAGCATTTCATATATAGCATTTCGAATTTGTTTTAAAATCGATTATATTCGCAAACGACAATAAATAAATCATTATTTTCATACTGCCAAATCCTATACGTTCCTAGTTAATTTTTTTGGCATGTATCTAAACACAAAGCTTTATTAAAAGCAAGATACGTAAGCAAGGTTAAAATGCCACATAGCTCTCCGCTGTTAAGAAATTATAATCAGTTCTAACAGAGAAAATACACTATATACGTATTTTTTCTATAAACATACATATCTGTGTCTCTTAATAGACATAATCTCAGCAGCTTAACTAGACTATATATACATTTTAATAGTTAAATAGGATTAGGTACTATAACAGGACTATATATAAAGTGTAGTAAGTATTATAACTAGACAGTTATCTTCAATCTACAGTACATTTACACATACACATACACACGTACATTACAATCGATGACCTCGATGGCGTAGTGGTTAGTGTAACAGACTGCCACGCCTGAGGTCGCGGGTTCGATTCCCGCACAAGTCAAACATTTGTGTGCATAAACATGGATGTTTGTCTTGGTCTGGGTGTCCCTATGTATAACGTATTTACAAAAACAATTGGGGCTGTTTTTGGGGACTGCCGGTGGAAGTGATAACTTTAAACCTTGATCATAAACACTTCTATTATAAACAAAAAAAAGTGTCGGATCGGATTCCTGATACTCTATTAGGGTTTATTAAGGTAGTCAAAATTTCGTTATTTTTTGCGTAGGACGCACCATTTCTGAGATATTGTTAATATTCTAAAATAATTCAAAAATGGAAAGCGTGGAAGCGTGACGATGACGAAGTGTGACGATGACGCGAGTTCTATGATTTTTGTTCACCCAAGAAGTGCTCAACGCGCCTAAAGAAATTTTCACTTCAAAAAGTTTATATGTATGTTTATCCATTGTCTAGTACCCATAGTACAAACTGTGCTTAATTTGGGCTAGATGGTGTTGTGTGTCTGTGGTAGAATATATTATATTATATAATTATATTTACAATATTATTCCCTGTCAACACGGATGTCTTCTCATGTTTAAACAGAAGGTACTTACAAATTGCATTTATCTAAATATACTGGAACAACAAAACAGTAATGTGAGATAACATACGGATGGCGAAGTGGTAGGCTCCCTACTGCCATTGTGCTGAGAGTTGTGGCCTCAATACTCCTAATAAATCGAGACAAATATTTGTCTGATTGTAATTGTACCGAGTTTCCTTGTTCATTGTGCCCGTTGTTTAAATAAGTCTCGCGTGATACAGGAAAATTGCCATGACCATGAGTGTGCCGATAAATAATTGATAAGTAACCAGTAAATGTGATTTTAAAAGGGATTAAATATAATGACCACCAAAAATACTAATTGCACATTAAACATATCATAACGAGCACCTATATACGTCTCAAATTACTGCATTCCGTCTCGGAAGGGTTAGGTTATGTTAGGTTCCTTCTTAAACCCACCCAAAAATAGTAATAACCACCCTATTTTTGGGTGGGTTGAAGACAAAGGACACAGACATTCGTTGCTTCAATTTATCAAAATTACATAAGAAACATAGATGGTAGATGTTTTTGTTAATTTAAGATAAACCATAGTGGCCTAAATACAAGCCACTATACTTACATTTAAATACAGAAAATTCGAAATGGCCATTTAAAAAATGATTAATGTAATAATATGAAAACAAAAATGTTACAGATTTTCTACATACAAAGCGACAACTTCATATCTAATCCTCTATTATAACGCACCAAAACTGATGCACACATGCAAAAAGTGTAAGTAGAACGATTTCGGATTATTTTGGACTACATTCGATCGAACATACCTATTCTTATTTATAAATATCCGGTATCCTACAGGATACAGTGTTATTCGACGAGGTATATTCAAAAGCACCTTGACTTAGATGCTTTTCCATTGGCACGGCGAGATGAGGATGGAATGGGAGATAATTGTCAAAAATTACATTATCAACTCGCGATAGCCATCGTTAGCTATTAATAGCTATCGCGAGATTATTGAGTAAGTTTGTTTTCCTCACCTGATGGCTATCGCAAGCTATAGCGCCATCAAGACCACGTGCGGGCTCGCGCTTTTACCGCGCATGGTCTCGATGGCCGCATCGAGACTCCGCCTGACAATGTGCTGGTTCCGTAACGGAAATACGATTCTCGCGTCGGCACGCGAGAATCGTATGTTCGTTGCGGAGTTAATAAGTAATCTATATGCGCAGCAATACGGTTTAATATTATATGAACAACTATTTATTCTCATCTCGCAATTCCTCGCCAATTTAAACCACTTTAATCAGAGCTGCGTTAGAGCTAAATTGAATTTTTCCCATACAATTCAATATGCTCTCCTATCTAATTTCACCTCGCCGGTTGAAAAGCATCTCTATAATATGAGTTGCATCTGTTTCAAAGCCTTGGTTTAAGCCGATCATGTTTTTATAATTTGTAGTAGTGTTCATAACATTGTTAGCATTTTTAATAGTTTATTACAAGACGTTTTATAAAATTATAATGCCAGTCAGCCGCAGTAGATTGACAAAACATACGTATAGCATTAGTCACTACTCGTCGACGCCTCTAATGACCACAGGTCAGGCTTTATATGTATTACATTACCTTGCGTTAGTATTATTCTACGTGGCAATATTATCAGCGTCTTAAGTACACGATGTAAGTGACAATTGGGTAAAGCGAAGAAACATGATATAAAGCTTCTGTATAAGCGATATTATAATAATTTATTTATTTACAGAAATGAGATTGTAGGTTAACATTGACTTAGGCTATTATGTGTTACAGGTATTCATTTATACTCTTAGTTGACAGTATGCGTAATCTACAATAAGTTATGGGTAGAGTACTGTTCTCCTAGATAGGCTACTGAATAGCCTGTGTTTAGGAGTACAATGCCAATCCCCTATAAATACATATTTTTTTATTTTTGATGCACGTGCCATGTTGAATTATTAGAATTAATAACAGCAGTGGTAGTAAGTAAAACAATTAGACAATTACATTTCTTATTAAGTAGCGTGTGTGTGTGTGTGTGAGTGTGTGTGTGTGTGTGTGAGGGTGTGTGTGCATGTGATAGTGTGTGTGAGTGTGTGTGTGTGTGCGTGTGCGTGTTAGGGCATGTGTGTGTATTTATTTATTTATGAATTCTTCGGTGCTTTCATAATTAAAAGAGAGGAGCAATTTTGTAACAGTATTTTTGCAATGATGGTTTGACAATCCGTAGATAGGACATATTGCGTTAATTTTGTTATAGAGAGAAGGACCGAGATAAATGGCAAATTTTTTAATGAAAGAGGTGCGAGCGGGTTTTAGTTTACAGATCCTGTATTTCCGTCGTTTGGTAATTTCTATAAAAGGTGTCCGATGATGCTGTAATATGGTAAGGTGTAAAATAAATAACTGCCTTACATTAAGTAAATTACACTCTTTGTATAGCTCAGATGCTGGGAATAATATAGATCGGAATGTTGAGATTTTAAGTATAGCTCGATGAGCTATCTCCAGTGGCTTCATAATGGTCTTCGCTGCTCCTCCCCAACTGGAGATACAATATATTATGATTGACTGGCAGAGCGCGTAGTATACATTACGAATGATAAAAGGGTTAGCTACGTATCTTAAAGTTTTAAAAATGAATATGAGCTTTCGAACACGACCTGATAAAGTGTTAATATGGTGCCTGAAATTTAAGTATTTATCTAGGATTATGCCAAGGTACTTAATCTGATTTACTAAAGTTAGGGTTGGACATTGACAAGAAGGGTTAGGGTGAGAAGAACAAGAGTTAGCTATTAAGGTTAAGGGTGTTATGGGTTGAGAAGTTGTGTTAAGCGAAAAGGTTATGAACTTTGTTTTAGTAGTATTGAGGGTTAGGGTGTGAGAAAAAAGCCATTTTAAGACAGAATCAAAGCCATTTTGTGCAGTTATTTCAAGTTCTGACCATGACTTAGCAAAAAAGGTGATGGCAGTATCGTCAGCGAACGATACGATTTTCGTGTTTTGAAACTTAAGGTCACAGAGGTCGTTGATGAATACTAGAAATAATGTGGGGCCCAAAATACTTCCCTGAGGAACCCCGTATGGGATAGGAAGTTCATCACTAAAATTTTGATCTATAACAACAATTTGTGAGCGATTTGTTAAATAACTTTTAAACAATTCAAGGGCAGGGCCTCTGACTCCAATGTTTTCCAGCTTCATAAGAAGGATAGGAATATGCACTGTATCAAAGGCCTTCGCAAGGTCCAAGAATATTGTTAAAACCTTGTTACTTGCATTTAGATTTTCTACTACAAAATCTAGTAGGTTATGGATCGCATGACTAGTTGAGAACTTTTTACGGAAGCCAAATTGTTGAGGAGAAAGAAGATTGAAATGTTCCAGATAGTAAACCAATCTCTTGTTGATGAGTCGTTCGAGAACTTTTGACAGAGCGCTAAGGACAGCTATAGGGCGGTAGTTATTAGGTAGATGTCTATCACCATCCTTATAGATAGGATGGATGATAGCTTTTTTGAAGGAATTAGGGAAAATAGCTGTTTCAAGGCAAAGATTAAAGATGTGGCTTAGTATAGGGGCAAGGGTTTGAGCATATCGTTTCAGAAATGTTGGGGAGATGTCGTCCCAGCCTGTAGCGGTATTAGCCCTTAAGGTACTTATAGTTGAGAAAATTTCGTCAAGGTCTGTTTGTTCTAAAACAAAGGATTTAGTTGATTTTATAGTAAGAATAGGCGCACAATATGTTTGATATTTGTTATTTACAATGTTATCTGCAAGTATTTGCCCAATATTAACAAAATATTGATTTACATCATTGCAAGACTGATGGGGTGGTGAAGAAAGTGATAACAATTGATTGCAAGAGTTTTTTGGTTTGGAGGTATTTGTTATGTTTTTTATGGTATTCCAAAGCTTTTTAGGGTCATGACTAGCCTTATTTAATTGATTAGTATCAAACTGTCGTTTAATATTAAGAATGTTTGATGCGTAGAAGTAGTAGTAAGAATATTTTATTGTTTTCATAAATTACACCTGACAATGCATTTTTAAAGGGCTTATGTTTAACTTATCACCAGATATAGTAAAATATAACAGTCAAAAATAGTAAATGATCACCAAATTGCACAGCAAAATATATTTAAAGAGATCAAAATAAGTCGACGGAGCCCCGCTTTGCGGGGCTCCTATTTTTGGTCGGGTTTAAGAAGGAATCTAACATAACCTAAACCCTTTCGAGACGGAATGCAGTGATTTGAGGCGTATAGGTGCTCGTTATGATATATTTTAGTAAGCATATTTTGCTAAGCAATTAAAATTTTTGATGGTCATTATATTTAATCCCTTTTTTAAAGTAGCAAGTAAGCATACGGTTCGTCACCTTGAAAACGGTTAACGAAGCTGATGGTCGCTTATAGTACGTCGTGGAGACCCTAGAGGGAAAGAATTAAAGATAGATGAATGTAAAGATACCTGCTTCCCCATTTCTATCTTTCATCTCATGTGAGCCGTCATAACTCTTACCCATCAAGCAAAACGCAGTAACAATGCCACAAATCTTAAGTCGGTTTTCTGCCAACGGCTGGTACTTTTCTGAGCGGACCGGCTCATTTCAACCGTCACGAAATAAATACCTATGGTAGGTTCTTGCATTCATTAAATTTAATCAATCTAGTTACGATATATATAGTATTTAATTATAGTCATTTCGATATGAAAACAATATCTAATTAGTATCCGTATTACGCAATTAATCTTTCTGTGAAGTAGAGGTGGGAAGCTAGGAGCATTAGATCTCGAATGAAGAAACTCAAAGATCAGAGACGAGCCAGTAAAAATTTGGTTCATTCTATCAAGAAAACTCAGTAGCAGCCGTGAGTTAGGAAGTTATAGGTTTTTCATCTCCGAAAAGCGCATAAAGATTTTCTGCGCCTGATTTCTCTCGGCTTGAATCGGAATGCCGTTCAATCGAACTATGATAAAATGTTCGCGAACATATTTTGTGCACTATTCTTGGCTAGTCTCCGCTAGGACTATATAGCTACCGTGATCGCACTTCATAATCTAAAGGACGTAATAACGATAAGCGCTCGCTGAAGCTACTATTTTTAATTAGGTTAAGTATACTTTTTTTATTTGTCTTTTGTGTAAACATTCCGTCTGAGTTTGGACTGCACTCGAAGACACACTCGAGACATCTATACATAAGAAATAAAATGTAGGTACGTATTTGTTAACAAGGATATCGTTTGTGATGTTTAATTTCTCAGTCACACGGTCCAGATTCCCAATTTAGTGGCAAGCGCGTAGGTATAATAGAGGTTTTAGATGAAGTGCCTGTGTTTATACATTCGCTGTACTCTACTCAATTAAATGTTGGATGTTGCAAGTGTCCAGCGTCAAAATACAAAACCCTTACTTTATAAAAATAAATTTGCCGTCTTTATAATGAGAGCTAATGAGAAGATAATAGAAGTTCTTGATCTTTGGAACAGTATGTTTTAGTTATTCTTCTTAGTCTTTACCGGGTAAGTTACAGGACAGGAAAAAAATTAAAAGAAAAATGCATTTAGTTATGCTCACAGTATTCATAATAAAATTCTATGAGTTTTCTACTAAATTATGAAAACCACATTGCACGATTTTTGCGCTGCTGTCACCAAACAATGTTACCTGCATATTCTGCTAAAACTTTATAAGCAACATGCAGAGTGTAAAGATGAACCTATCAAAGTTGTGTAGCAGAGAAAGCTTACACAATACGATTCTTTCGTTTGAATTACATTGCAAGATGGAAGTTGCATTAGGTATGTGCTGTAGCACTATATTAAATATACTATAGAATTATGTACGTTCATAGTCTAACGCAGCAGGGGTTGGCCTCCTACAAGGTGGACCGATGCCCTGGTAAAGGTCGTAGGAAGCGGTTGGATGCGAGTGGCCCAAAACCGGTCTGTGTGGAAGACCTTGGGGTAGGCCGATTGCCAGCAGTGGACGTCTTTCGGCTGAGATGATGATTGTCCAACGTATATATACGCGAAGTAGTAGACATTAGCGTATTACACTAACAATTCGCTTGATAAGGTTTTACAACCCACGTAGTACCTATCACCGTTTTTCATGCACAGTTCCTAATTCCATGAATTTCTAAAAAATATCTATTGACTCTGCCCGTTCCGGGAATTTAACCTCGGGCTCAGCAGTGGCATACACTCCCGTTGCGCTACCGTGGCGGACTTAATAGAGTTCACGACCTAACTTTAACTACATGATGATTCAGATTATATAGCGAATGACAATAAATTAATGCATGTAGTCGTGGCCCACGGAATATGTCCTCTCTAAATTAATTTTAATACGAAACTTGTTTGTGGACATAAAAGTTATGATGAGACTTTAAGCTCTACATGGATACTCGGTGCACGAACATGCGTCATACGTTAATAAAGAGCGCCATACGAAGCTCTAGGTACAACTAGACGCTCAAACATGGTGCAGCCGTACTAACGCTCGGTACGATGCTCTTTTCTCATCGCATGACACACCGTCATATTCGGTACCGCACCAAATTCGATGTGCAAGTGATCGAACTAGCATACCGAAAATAATAATGTTCAGCGCAATGTGGTTGTCAAAGAGCGGACCGCATTCGTGGTCCGTCCGCACCACATTCAATCACCTATTTGCACTTTAAACTAATGCGACTCTAAAATGTTTACGATATTCAATACTTGCTACTTTGGCTCAGCGTTAGGCGCTTAACACACGGTACCGCGTACCGCCGCGGTAGACGGTGAAGCGGATCTCATGTCGCATTGGCCTCTACTAAATTCGTTGATGCCTAACACGCGTACACCGCCCGACCGCGCGGTCGAGCGGTGCTCTTCTGCTTTACCGCCACCGCCCTCCGCGGCGGTGCTCGTTGCCGTGTGATAATCGCCTTAGTGAATGCATCTACTGTGCGAGAGGATTCGGCAGTCTATTATTGGATTTTTCCGTCAAGAATTTTGCAGCACGGTGGCATTTGTAACTGTTTTCTGTAGACGGCAATAATAGGTTCCCTCTAATATATAATAGGTTCTCTACAGGGCGAATAACTATTGGATCCTATATAAAGGATCCAATAGTTATTTGTTATGCTCATGATAATACACATACAGGCGCGAGATTATGTGTATTATCATGAGTTAGTGCCTAATAACCATGTACCTACAGTGAATGTATTCTTGTGTCAAATAAACATTTATATTTTATTATTTTGTTTTTATTTATACTTTATGCGTTTAATCTTATAAAATTGCCTTTCACTATTGTTTTAGGGCATTTGTTGAAGATAAGAGCATCCAACTAATAAGAGAAGCACTCAACCTTGGACTTAATTACTTGGAGACTGGTCCCTGGTATGGACAGGGCACTTCCGAGCGGACTATGGGCAAGGTGATGTCACTTATTGTTTACCACCAATATGGCTGCAAATTACTATAATTCTTATTTATATCTCCAGCTGAATACCCGTATCTATACATATAATAAAATTGTAATTAGCCGATGTGTGTGCATTGAAGATATTATGTGAGAAACTATACTGTGAGATGTATTTATAAGAGGTATCTCTTCATCATCTCAGAAGACAAGACAATTATTTTTATAATTTTTGTCCTGCTGTATGTTTGTATGCGCATCACGCAAAAAACCAATGCAGAAAATTAATTATGGTTATCACAGTTGTATTGCTAGAGATAGAACTTAAAAACTGGTGTGTTTCATTTTGATACGCCTTCATAAAGTCTATAAATATAGATAGTCACTCACTTACACTTAGCAAAAAGTTCAATATTTGGATTGCAAATCTAAACTAAGAATCTCTTCATACAAACCTAATTAGTGTATTCGACTTTTCTATTAAGTTGTTAAGATTTGTTTCCTCCTTTCTTCGATCCTGGATCCTTTAACTGGGGCGTGAAAATCCACTTCCTTAAGCCGTCAAAGTAAAAACACACCACAGCTGTTACGACGATATGGTGTAGAGCACCTCTGCTCGTAGACTACATGACTGCTTACCAAAATAGAAGATATTGTCAGTAGCGGCACGAGTGTCAGGCAATGTAACTAGTAGAAGACAATAGACTCGCCTCTTTATACGTGAAACCTAAAAATATAACTAGCAGGAATATGTGGCTATAGTATATATACTATAGCCACATATTCCAGCTAGTTATATTTTTAGGTGTCTATAGATACATACTGGATATGTTTTAGAATATAAACATTGATAAAAATTCTAGACCCGACATCAGCGTTTGAGTATTGTGTAGTATTAAAAATATGAGAGACCATTCAAAGTTGCCAGACAGACGTTGTGCCCATATATTCGCTATACATGTGGGGAGTATTAGCTGCACACACTCGGATGACGCGTCAGCATATCATGCATCATGACAGATGGGCCCACATACCTCTCGGCCGCCGGCCGTTTCTTTAAAAGCTCGCGCACACCTAACTACTATAAAACGCATGTTTAATAACAAATAATATTTTTATTTATCAACTGACTTCTGCAACTGCTGTGTATTTAATATCGGGTCCAATTCCCGAGCCAATCAAAGTGATATTGGCCCTTTTTTTGATAAGAAATTCGCAGTAAAAGCACAGGGTCTGGATCTGTGCCCGGCAAGAGACTCGTACATTATTACGTTGTACATAAAAACTTTTGTTAATATGTTTGTTGATTTTTTATACTATGACTAACAATAATACGCCAGTTACAATCTCACTAGTTTTATTATAAACTGACGGTTCTTACAATTAAACCTAACGCGAGAAGAATCCAAAGCAGTCCGGAATCCGGATTATTCTTGCCTATTACTTGAAGCGGTGCAAAAATTCCCCAGCAATAGTGATAAAAACAGATTTACCCATTCATATTGCATACGAACTTACAGACTGCGCCTTATAAAACGAGCAGCTAACCAGTGCATGGTCAAGATGCAAGATCGCAACCAGCTCGTGCAAGTACCTCGCGTCTTTACTTGCTTCAGATACTTCTATCACGTAAACGAACACCTTTATTTATAGATATCTATGTTTTAGGCATTGGTGGGTGTGCCAAGAGACTCCTACTACATCGCCAGCAAAGTTGGAAGATATGAGTTGCAGGCGGACAAAATGTTTGACTTCAGCGCCGAGAGGACTGCAGCTGGGGTCGACCGTACGTTGGAACTCCTCGGCTTGGATTATGTGGATTTGATACAGGTCAGGTCACGATGGCCTTCAAGTAAACATACCAAGAGCTACAGGTAACTTTTTACCTGTGGCCTTGCTTTAGATACTTGTTTACTTATCCCAGAATTATTGAGGATTCTGCTAACATAGACCCATTTCCAAAAGTGAGATATTACTCTGAGTAAATTCTTAGTAGTCTCAAAATCTGGAGTGATCTTTTACTGGGCAAGAGATATCCATAAACATATGGGTATACGTTCATAGTAATACTTGGTAGTTCCCAGAAATAAGAAACACATGTGACATTATGTTATGGTTCACACTGTAATTTAAGTAACAGGAAATGTTGTTTCACAAATCTTAGCGGCGGCGTACTCGTGTCATGAATGGCTAACCAAGGTCGCTCATCTATATGTACCTTATGATAATTCGGCGGACAGCTCCCACAAATCTTATTTTAAAATTTAATATTGACTGCTATAGGTATGTTGTTAAATCCCATAGGCGGTAAGGAGTAAGGACTATTTTGTTTTATTGTGATATCGTCCACATGATGCGGGTAGGTGCCAATTTGGGACAGTATTTGTACGGCCATCCATCTTATATAATGGAGGGGACCAAGTAACAACAACAGTTTCGTTTAGAGTGCATTGGTGTTGACCTTACATCTGATTGGCGTAATAGTGTGATTGTTTTCTTCTTAAGTAGCTGTTGCAAAGACGTCACTGTACGCGACTGCGTAGCGCTGTTGATAAATAAATTGCACCAAGTGTACATCTACGTATATTAGTAAAATACTCACGCAACTCATACATTATATTTTTATTCTGCAGGTCTTTTAATATTGGAAATCTGCGGGCTTGTATGTATATATTATTTATAACCTTATTATAATTATTATTTTAACAAAAACTACGTAAACTAAACGTATTTGTATACGTACAAGTTCGTGTTAAAATAATAATTATAATAAAATCACGTGATACTTGTTTTCATGGAGAGCCTTACTTCGTTAGATTAAGAATGACATGGACTTCGTAGATCGTCCGATTAGCTACAAACATGACATCTTATTTAAGTTACCTACAATAAAATGTATTGCTCTTCATTATTTTTAATATTCTTTAAGACGTACCACATATTACAACGCAGCTATGTACACGCACAACGTTGGTCAAAACTTTTGTGATGTAGGTACTTGGTTAGCAGAGCGAGATTAAGTTAGCGCAGAGCTTGTAGCACGTTATGCCCATAGGCCCATTTGTGTATGTACTTACAATAAAATGACACTACTATAAACAAACTTATTGCAATATACATAACTAGCTTTGCTTACGGCTCCGCGGAAGTAATTGTAGGTTAGATTATGTTACTCAGTGATAATATACATACTCGGTGATAACCCATAACACAAGTTAGTTCTTACATTGGTTACCAGAGTTCAACAAAAACACTTACTTTTATTGTTTATACAATATTATTGTTTCACCAATATCGTTTGTAAGTGTACTAAATTGTAATTTTTTGGTAAATAAATTATTATTATTTATTATTAATATAGCTTTATAATGGAGAATTAATTTTTGAAATCGGTTGAATAATTTTTGAGTTTAACAAAAAAACAAACAAGAATAAATCATTTTTTCTCCTTATAAGTATAGAAAAAGAAATGATGTGTGTGGTAGCAATTGAAGTCCTAATTTTAGTATGTTTTCCTTTTTGGACGCGCACCTCCGACTTTCGGACGTTATATGACTTTTCGAAATCATATGCGTATTGGTTGACAATTATCGCCTGCTCCGTGCTTCGGAAACCACGTTAAGCCTTTGGTCCCGACTGCCATGAACATCTATGACAGTCGTTATTGGGAGAGTGTCGACGCAAAAGATCCCACTGGGTCGAAGTGTCGCCGGTCTACACTGACTGGCCCCCACATAAGATAAGATAATGCTATAACAGCTTTCGTATTGGTTCATATTATTGTAAATCATTGTATGAATAGATTTTCTATTAAAATACATGTATGGTGTATGGCATAGTGGTTTAAGTGGTCGCCTCGCCACTGCCGCCGCGCCGAGTGTTGTGGGTTCGATTCCCACACGGGACAAAAATTTGTGTGATCCACAAATAGTTGTTCCGAGACTGGATGCTCTTTGTGTCCATTGTTTGAATTTAAGTAAAGTCTCCTGCAAGACAGGAATTATTGTTAGTGACGGTTCTAAAGAGAGACCTTTTAAAAAAGGAAAATGTAGTAACGTTTGAATAATTATCTGTGAATTTCTTAACAGAAAAACCAATAACCGTTTGCCCGAACCGGAAATCGAATTCGATAACTCACTACCGCTGCGCAAGCGAAGTAGACCGAAGCAACATTTCTAAGAAACATTAATTAAATCATAATCTTCTATACTTATAATAAAACTGTAGAGAGGTCAATTCTGTACATTGAATATATATTCAAAATTAATATTGGAGGATGAATGGTGATCGATACTGATGACAAAAATGCAATCAGTAAATTTTTTGTCTGTCTGTCTGTCTGTATGTGCACGCATGGGTCAAAAACAACTGAAGGGATTTTAACCAAACTTGGTACGATTGTAGTCCATACTCCTGGGCAGGTTATAGGCTATATAACATAACGCTAAGACACATAGGAGCTGAGCAGTGACGATAAATTTGAAGCAAGTCGGACGAAAATGCGCTTTCGAGCTCTTATCCTCGCATACGTTGATCATACACCAAAAGTATGTATTACAAAGATGATGGTCTTCAAAAGATCTACAAAAAAGTCCTTAATAGTATATATCTATCTTTTATAAATTAGCCACAATATCGTGTTTAATCGTTAGGCATTTCTTCAAAGTGTATTAAAATACATAAATATATTGTATTTCACATAGATATATCTTTATCGAACTCCCATATTCAAAAAGTACACTTTAATATTTATATTATAAAAAAATATATAGGAATCGGTTTATAAACACACAAGATATAGATGAAATAAAACTTCCAAATCTCGCCGCGCCAGTATGGGTACGGCTACACGGTTGATTGTTGTTTAACGCGCGAAACGGCCATCCGCTGCATTTATAAAAAGGCGGGAGCGCTCACGCGCCGACGTCACTCACATTTTGTTTGTTTGGTTGAACGCGGTAATCTAAGGAACTACGGGTAAAAATTAGAAAAATATTTCAGTGTTGGATAGCCCATTTATAGAGGAAGGCTATAGGCTATATAACATCACGCTACGACCAATAGGAGCGGAGCATAAACGAAAAATATTGCAAAAACTAGGAAAATTCTCTTATGTGAAGCAAACGAAGTTGCGCGGGTCAGCTAGTAACATAATAATAAACTTTTATTTTCCTGATATCCTAAATGACATAGAATGATAGAACCTACACTAGGATACACTGTGTTGTAAGATCTATTCGCATTCGAATGATGCTGTTAAATATTATTTAGGTGTACATAGTTAAGTTGATAAGTACATATTAAGTTATTATGTAATTTTACTTTACGACGGACGAAACGAGATAGTGTTATGCATTGTGTATAATTCTGTCTCATTCTCTTTCAAAGGATGATAACATTAATAATAAGAGATGTTAAATTATACATATATGATCATCATCCTTACTAATATTAAAATTCGAAAGTAACTCTGCCTGTCTATCTGTCTGTCTGTTACCTTTTCACGGCTAAACCATTCAACCGATTTAGATGAAAATTGGCACAGATATAGTTTAAAACCTGGGGAAGGACATAGGCTACTTTTTATCGATGTCGGTACCACGCGGGCGGAGCCGCGCGCAGAAGCTAGTATACTAATATTATAAAGAGGAAAGATTTGATTTGATTTTGTATTTTTGTTTGTAACGAATAAACTCAAAAATTACTGAACCTATTTTACAATTCTTTCACTTAGAGAGCTACTTTATCCAGACGTAACATAGGCTTTATAACATTGCACTACGAGCCACGGAAGCGGAAAAATAATCAAAAACATGAGTGCAACCGCGAAAACAGCTAATCTACTATAATGTAATAAATAATATTAGAAGTACATTCGTAAATAAATGCCGAATAAAAAGTCTGTGGCTTCTAATTAGCAAATGACTTAATACAGGGCTGATATTATTATTATTATAAGTAATTATTGTTATTATTTTAGATTCGAGTCCATATCGCACCTATTGTGTGAATGCGACGCGTTGTCTGGACTGAGGATGGGTCTGATGGGGTTGGCATATCCAAACCCTGAAGACTTCAGGCTTCTCCCTCTGAACTGTATACTGCGGCTTATGCAGTACATTCATAAGGAAATAGCTAAGGGTTAAATCTTGGAGCCGACACAAAAGATCCCACTGGGTCGAAGTGTCGCCGGTCTGCACTGACTGGCCCCCACATATAAGATAAGATTATTTTATAGATTCTTATAGACATTAATATATGGTTGTATCTTGTTGATATGAGTTGTAAAATGCTAAAATTATATTTAATTGGTGATTTAAGAGTGGCTGTGAGTTTCCTGCTGGTTTCTTCTGATAGGCTCAACCCTTTACCTGAACCTTGCAACTAACCTAAATGTAGCTACAGTAACTTAGTAAACTTGACTTTTCCAAAACGATAGCTCTTCTCTTCACTGAGGTGTAAACCTTAACATGAGGGAGTCCACAAACTTAATAACATCCTGACCTGATAAAGCTATTGGTGGACCACACAAGCTATTGTCTCATGACTGACACAATAGAGCGCCACCCAAGCAATCTATTTATTGTAAACCTATGTTAACAAACAAACGGTAAACCGAGCAGGGTAATTTTCTCAAAATTGCATAAATACACTGCAGTAATTGACGGCCGGTGCGGTTCATCCGAAATTGCTTCACTTACGAGTGCATCTATTTGTGAATTTCTGTATAGTATTTAGCTGAGCCGACAGTCTGTACATAATTACACAATTTGAGGTGCTCGGTTACAGCTCCGACGTGAAATTCTGATACTGACTCGCTACACAGAGCGTGATATAGGCACCGCATCGGACGTATGCTATACAAAAGTAATATTAATATTCGTGGCAAGTGACGGACTACGGCGAGCGTAGCCGGCACCCTCATTTCGACAATTAAGTTTCAGATTTGTATAGTCAGTGTAATTGTCATTGGCAATGTGCTTCGGAGGGCACGTAAAAAGTCGGTCCCGGTTGTTGTCAAATTGATAGCAGTCGTTAAGCCATGTCAGAGGCCTACGGACGGCTTGAACAACTCTTGATAACAGGTTGACCACTAACCACACGTAAAGAAGAAGAAGAAGATTGGCACACAGATTGTTTTGAATACTAGGTGTTGTCTGCGATTTTATACAGTTTGCCTGTGACTTCATTTATGTGAATTCATATTGCACGATTCTACCATAGAAAACTAAACAAAAGGATTTTTAAATTTTACTTTGAACGCTTATCAATAACTCTCCAAACTTCAAACTTAAAACCATTCTGATTTCAAATACAGAAACCTACAGTTAGTTGAAGTATGTTTAATTTTTAAAATAACTTTAACTAGCTTTTGTTTGTGGTAAAAGGTCCTCTTGGCCGCAGACCGCGTAGCATTTGCTACTTCCGCTAAGTGGCTAATCCGTTACTGCTAATAAGTTATGTCCGGGTGACAATATTGTAGCGTATTTCAAGATTGCATTTTATATATATTGCGCATAAAACTGCACTATTGTCAGTTGTTCCAAGAGAGTGTCTATTGTGTGATCGAACGCTTAGTTAAAGCATTTCTTGATAAAGAGCATTAATCCTATTGTGGATGTTGTCATGATGTCGTTCTAAAAAAATAATATATCTAAATATATTCTTATGGGGACGGTACGTTTAAGAGTGGTAACATTTTAACAATCTTGTATCTCAGCCAAAATAAGAATATTGTCAAATAGCAGACATCGTAGGAACGATCTTGCAATCACTGTTAATTTATTCACGTTCACCATAAAGTAACAAAATTAATTGTCATACTTTATTAAATATTTTAGTTCATCTTCCAACACTACGTATAAACAAACGTAGATGTTTTGGGAATGTAAGTATTTATTTGCTTTACCTTTTCGGCTACTGCGAATGGAACTCATTGAATGGAAAATGTTCAAAGCGTTGTTATGAGATAATTAAGATATTATTATTACTATCTGAATACCGCGAGGCCACAATGCCAAATACTACATGTCGCCTTTCTAAATTTTAACATACATTTGAATTGAATTATGAAGGTATTCTTTTACCAATACTTTAATGTATCTTTCTATATATTTTATCCAATTAGTTATTAGATTACGAAGTAGGTCTTATCTCTTTCTTATTGGATTAGACGCATGCAGAAATATGGCTCAATTTTGGCATTAACGTAACCCATAATCAAAGATATGGTTTTTCGTGTTTAGTACTTTATTTCTTTTTATATAGCTACTGAATCCACTTAAAACAGAGACCAGCGGTTAATTATATATTAAAGGTAAAGCATAAACGTCTTTGCTGCCATTAGTTCTAGCCAGTGCTTAAAAAGAAGAAGTTCTTCCTAAGCAGTGGCTTAGACCAATGATCGCCTGCAACACCATATATACAAATTAATGTAGAAAAGAAAATGTTGCGTTTTCGAAAAAAGTAATATAGGTTGCTCATATGACCACTGATAGCAGTCTGGACTTAGTTTTCTCAAAGTCTGTTTGGAAACCTAACAGGTGCATTTTCAGGCAATTATGATATGAGACGAGACTCGATTGTATCTTAACGTAATCCTGCCTTCTTACAGGTTCATGACGTCACATTTGCTCCAGACACATCTCTTGTTCTTAAGGAAACTTTGCCGGTCTTGGAAAGGGCAGTAAAGGATGGTAAAGCGAGATACATAGGAATAGCTGATTACGATCTCGATCTGATGAAAGAAATCATTGAAGATTCCGACGTGCGGATATCTTCGATTCTGTCTTATGCCAAGTCCACGTTACACGATAACAGGTTGCAGAATTATACAAATTATTTCAAGGTAAGTGCAAACTGAAATGTTGGTCCTATTTACTGATGCGTATAATGATATTCAAATACTAAAGTACAACGTTATATCTAGTCAAGGATGCAGCTCACTTATGCATGTTCGATGTTATCAACACATTTAAATTTATTTATTTATTTATCAGCTCTGTATTAAACTGTCCCACTGCTGGGCACGAATCCCTTCTCTGTGTGAGAAGGGTTATGCCATAGACCATCCCGCTTGCCCAGTGCAGCTTGGCAGACTTCACATATCTTTAAGAACATTATTGAAAACTCTAAGACATACAGGTTTCCTCACAATGTCTTCAACTCGAGACCTCTGCATCAACGCCAACGTCAACGGTCGCCCGCTATCGCTGCAGATCATTTAGTACTTTAACTAAAAATAAATAAATCATTCGAATGCAATGAGGGCTATCGCACTAGAATTCACTGCTGGAGGTGCTAGTGGATAATAAGGTGTCTAGACCTTAGACCTCATACTCCATAGTCACTTCAACAGTACCGTGAGTAACCGACAATTGCTACCGCCAAATACGGCTTTTGACAGCAGCTGTGACAGGGTTGACAAGACTTTACTCGCTTGTGGCGCTGACTGGTGAGAAACGATAGCCCACATTGGGTACATCACTAATCGCATAACAAAAGGACCCGCGTTACGCGCAAAGTGGTCTTATAGTATTTTGTAAGGAAATAGTAGCGAGTCTGACTATTTGCCCATTGGCTTCTTATTGCGTGGGACCTAGGGCGCAATGTGGATTTAACTCACCTCTCTATCATTTTTCTCTTCACATTGGCCGTTTAGGAATATAAAGCTATGCAATTCTGTAAAATCTTACTATCAGACCCATCTTACTATGGAGTAAGATGGGTCTGATAGTGAGATTTTACAGAATTGCATAGCTTTATATTCCTATAATTTTTACCATGGGGTAAATATTTTTGTTGTGAAGTTTCTGACGTAACTAATAATATCGTTGATAATTACTATAATTTGTGTCGAAGCCCTGGCAATAATCTTACGTACAACTAAGTACTTATTAATTCCATGGTCAAAGCGCAGAATAACTATAGTCTCAGTGTGTGTGTCGAAGTTAAAATTCCAAGGAAAGTACGACATGAAAACTTTGACACAATCATACAACACGGCATATTGTAGCAATCGTCCATGCTCTCTGTACACATTATTACAAATAATAATGTTTGTTCTATAAACATATTATAGCATTTCCCCTACATTATTCATAATGTACATAAAGAAGTCCAGTACGGCAATAGAACGTCGCTGTTCTTTAACAAATGTACCTACTCGAAACGACGGTCACAAGTAGTGAACACAAATAATATCGCTAGGTCTCGCAGCTTTGCTTCAAAGGGTTCTTAGTATTTGTCGATTCGATGTTTGTATGGGCAAGCGACACAGAGTTTCTAATGCACTTATCCGTGCTACACATTGGTGAACGAAAAATTACTTTTACGACCTTTTATTTAATATTTTTTTAAAGCAACTTATTTAAAACTTGTTAGTTGTAAGCTACTTTAAAATTGAACTACTTCGTGGGCCTTTAATTTGTAGCTGATCGTAAGGCATAGGGTTTGATTGTAGCTATATTCTATTCAGATTTTTTTATACGGATTTTTAATGTATGTGTGTTAAATAAATCTTAGTTTGAAACATAGTCGGTGTGATTTGTTCCAATAATTAAAAAATATATATGCTATATTTAAGTTGTAAGTAGAAATACAATGATAGCCTTTGGCGCGACCGTTGGGCTGTCATGTCAAAGTTCACCACGCATAAAATTATAAACAAGGATAAATAATATATTATTGACAAAGCGAATATATAGCGCGCAAACTGTGAAACTCTATTACAATAATTTTTACACCAGGATATTTGACTGCCTATTTGTGGAACACACAATTTTGATGCCGCGCGGGACCGAACCCACAAGAATCACTGCGCCTACAGTCATCATAAAATGACTTTCACATTGTTTATTTAAACATATTTATTGTATTTTTATCGCACAACGAATAAGTATTGCCATTCAACGTGGCAATGCTGCCAGTCTTCTGGGCACGTTGCCAATTGACGACAATGCGGAGGAATATTATGACGCTTTTTAATTTTGTTGTTTTATTTTTCTCTTTAGTTAATATTTCTTGTCAATAATTTGTTTAGGTATATTTACAAGTAATATTCTATCCTATAATATTCTATCACATACACACAACACCATCTAGCCCAAACTAAGCAGAGCTTGTACTATGGGTACTAGACAATGGATAAACATACATATATACTTTTTTTTTTTGTTTGTAAATACATACATATTATACATAGAAACACCCAGACCAAGACAAACATTCATGTTCATGCACACAAATGTTTGACTTGTGCGGGAATCGAAACCGCGACCTCAGGCGTGGCAGTCGGTTACACTAACCACTACGCCAACGAGGCTGACGATTTGGACCTTACTTTACCTGGGTTTGACACAGCGTTGTTATTGGATGTTTAAGCATGAATTCTCGTTAATAACACGAATTCTAGTTTCAAATAGATAGCAAAAGCTACCTAAAACTTTATCTGGAGAAATATGTACACTTATACCAATGTCCTTATATACCGCAGTCGTAGTGGGAGACCGTTGGACAACCACATAGAGGTCTCGAGTAAGATCTCAAGGCGCATCCCTGACTTTTCGATGTTATATGCATATTGAATAGTTAATCATCGTTCGCTTTAACGTTGAAGGAAAAAGATCCTAAAAACCCTGCATGTCCGAGACTACTTCATAATGTTCTCGAAGATATGTGAAATCTACCAACCCGCACTGGGCCAGTTTGGTATGGCCTAACCCTTCTCACTGAAAAGTGGCCCATGCCCAACTGTTCTACAGTACCTACTGATATTATAATTTATATAAAATCTAGACTTAATGTTAACCTGGCAATTGTTGGATGCCAGACTAAATGGAAAACCATTTAGCCGCTGGTGTGCCGCTGGCATTAAAGATGATGAACATAAAAACAGAAATTTTAATTTACATTGACACTGAAAAATGCATGCGACCTATCGTAGAACAAAGTAGTCTCGTCTAATGTCGAGGGCAAACCGATTAGTGTTTGAAGGTGAACAATCTAGTAGCATTACGTTATTAAGTCGCAAAATCAAAACATTATACACGATATAGTGTGTATTGTATGAATATGTCAGTGATGTTTTACTTATGAACTAGGTATTTACTTGATTCTCAATTGATCATAAATACATACATAGGACAACACTTCAAGAAAAGAGCGTACTCCTTTTTAAAAGGCCGGCAACGCACTTGTAACTCCTCTGGTGTTGCAGGTGTCCGTGGGTGGCCGTAATCGCTTACCATCAGGCGATCCGTCTGCTCGTTTGCCGCCTAATCCATAAAAAAAACATAGATTCACACCTGTTTCTCAGTGGGGTGGGCATAGACTACGGATTTCCATTTGCTACGATCCTGACGCACTTCTCTGGCTTCATTCACTTTCATCACATTCCTCATACACGCCCATCGGTTCAAGGTGCTCTTAACCTGGCCTTTGTCTAGAACGCCTACGATCTGATCGAGAAACGTTCGCCTAGGTTTTCCTCTTGCGACTGTTCCATTCATACTAGCCTTATAAGCTTTCTTAGTCAGTCTTTTCTCGTCCATTATTTCTACATGTCCAAATCAGCTTAACATACACTATTTTTCTATTCTTATCACTATATCCAATTTCATGCTGCATCTCTCTCTAATCACACTATTCCTTATTCTATCTTTCAGTGTCACACCACATATATTTCTCAGCGCTCTCATTTCTACAGCATTTATTCTGCTCTTATTTATTGTGGCTTTTACTTTTTATACTAATTATTAATACGTGAAGCAAAAACTTTATAGTTTATACCCTTTTTACGAAAATTGCGCGGACGGAGGAGTATGAAATTTGGCACAGTTAAAGTAGAAGGAGGGGCGAGTCCTAATATTTTTATAAAATATGCATTAGAAATACATTAAATTAATGACAAAACACTACACGCACACATCCATGCATTTGACACACGCAGGTGAACGGCGTTCGAAGTATTTCGGCATTGTTCGTCTGACGTCGTACAATTCTTTGTAACTATGGTTACATATACCTTATTTATATGTAATAAAGAAAAAGAAAACAAAGTAGGAAGCTTAGGAATTTTGGTCGAATTTTGAACATAGGCGACCGCTAGTACTAACTAATTATTTCTTTATTATTTTTTGTATGGCCTATTTGAATTCTATGTTATTTTAATTCAAGTATATTTGCTTATATTTAGGCTACTAGTAATGGTTTGCCTTAAATTAACAAAAACATTAACCGTCATGTAGTTATAGCAAATTGAAACAACGAATACGAACAGATACTAAGCGACAAAACTTTAAAATACAAAATCAATGGAAGGTTATTGATATTTAGGTACTATTTAAAACACATATTATTAATAATACTATACTCCTTTCTCCAAATATACCTAAATTAATTTTCATAATAACCATTTCATTTTGTACAGAAACCATAAAATTAGATGTGAATGTGATATGTGAATAGATTTTGTATTTTAAAGTTTTGTCGCTTAGTCTTTACCTATGAAATTGTCATATTATGACAATTTCATAGTTAAAGACTATGAAAATGTCATATCACATTCAAGAAATTAAAGACGTTATATTAATTTTCTAACATAGTTGGAAGTCTTCATTTTTATTACCTACTGCACTGACGCAATTCATTCGCATATGTGCAATTAGTTTATCTATGATAATTTGCTGCTATTACAAATTGCACCTGCATTTGGAATAAATAACATAGGTACACGTCATTTTTCTGACTTGTTTTGTTTAGTGAACAAATATGCGTACTAATAGCTAGAGGCCATACATAGAGACCCATCTTTGAGTATTGTCTTCGTTTTGTTTGTTATCTCTATTTGTTAGACATCGAATATAGTCTGGCAGCAATAACTGAATGATTTGGTAATGAGTTGTTAGTTTACTCATCAAGACAGGAATTGACTATACATATAGGTACATAGTCACACGCCTCTATTCACGAAGGGGCATTTTACCATTTTAATAAACTCAGCCATTTGACGTCAACCGCGCCATTCTAAAGTCCAAGTTATATATGTGGATGTATATAGTTAGAATAACCTAGTAAATCCTTGCCTCACCGGGAATGAAACCCTAAACCTCATGCACAGCCGTTGCATTGACTATCGTACCGTAGCATCACAAAAAGGATTTATAGTGCAGTATTGCTAGTTCTCCTCTCTCCTTAGAGCTAGATTGGTATTAGACACTATCATCGGCCTGAGGCGAAACTTCTGATCGCCCCTGTGTTTGCTCTACTGATATGCGAAGCGCAACAGCGAACTAAAAAAGATCATCAATTCTACTTCGGGGCACGGCGAGTGATGACGTCAAAATGTCCACTATTGTTCAAAAGGGTTGGAGTTAAATCTTTGATAGCGGCAGATTGTACCAGCACGGGGCCAGTGACAAAGGACTTTTTTATTAAGATAAATCGTGATAAATATCACAAAGTACTGCAAAACTAACAATAAAACAAAACCTACCAATAGGTACGTCATTTTCTTTGTAATATTTGCAAGCTGGTAATGCTTGCCAAATAAACTTTCATTTTATCGCTTCCTATGCGCGGCCGCGTAGCATTTGCTACGTCTTCTACGTGGTTAATCTAATATTAGGTGGTAGGTAATGACGCCTACGAAGTCGTTGAATATAAGCACTACGTAGCATGGATCGGTAGCAGTTCTTTACGTAGGCAAAACAGTTTAACATTAGTTAACATTTGCCCAGCAGTGGACTTCAACAGCTGTGAAGATGATGATGTAAATAAGGAATAATAACAACTCACTTGCCATGTTCTGCTTCAGCCGACCCATATTTTGTTTGAGCGAATCCACCATTAAAATAATTTATGTGAATAATTTTTCATTACATTATTTCTATGAACTTTAAAAAAAATATTTCTATAAATTTAAACTTCAAACTGTATTTTAATTGATGTCCTTTCTATCGGTTGATTGCAAGTCAAAATTGCGCAGGATCGATTTCATACGTGGAAAGGAAACCTATAAAAAATTCGGTTGAATGCATTTAATTTAAAACAGTGTATTTCAACACCAAAAATACTCTATTTATTTGTATCCCAATGACCTAACATCCAAAATATGACATGAGTGTGATCACAGACTTAAAAAGAACTTAAAATGCTTTGGCTAGTAGGTACATATGTATGTATATATATTCTAAGTCATGTGTGGTAAACTTCTGCTTAGCGGTTTTAAGGTATGCAAACGTAAATCTATATATGTATTATATGTGCTCCTTATATATAGCAGCGATAGCCTAGTGGGAGGCCGTTGGACTGCCACGCAGAGGTCTCGAGTTCGATCCCAATGCGCGCATATCTAACTTTTCCAAATTATGTGCGTATTAAACAGTTAATTACCGCTCGCTTCAACGGTGAAGGAAAACATCGTGAGGAAACCTGTATGTCTGAGAGTTCGCCATAATGTACTCAAAGATGTGTGAAGTCTCCCAACCTGCACTGGGCCAGCGTGGTGGAACACGCCAAACACTTCTCACACTGAGAAGAGGCCCTTGCCCAGCAGTGGCACAGTTTAATATAGGGCTGATATTATTATATTTAAATCTGTGATGTTACGTTTATTTCGTTAGACAGATGGCTTAGGGATAGTTACTATCACCATATAAATGTACTGTGCTATCACCGTTAGCAGCACCGGTTGATGACATGTAGCTCACAAATGTATGTTACCTATAAAACGAATGAGGCATATTATGAAATTCAATAAGTGCACGAACATGTAGGTAGGTATAATCTTTCTATGCATTCTACACTACATTGACGTTACCACGATGTTCCACTATCCCAAAGCTGTACAGTCGAAACTATTTAGTCATAATAACATATTTGACGAATGCTTACAGTTTAAACGCGATAGTTGTCGTCAATTTATCAAATTATGGATCCAAGTCGTCAATTTATCAAATATTGCGCCATATTTCCAGCTTCATAGGTCAGTTGTAATCAACCACACTCATCCTTGTGTTACTCTGGTCATTACCAAAGCGGTAACTTGGCAATAATATTAGGGGAACTATGGTCTTTGTAAGCATTGTCTTACGTTCACGCGAATGTAATACACTGAAATTAAACAAATTTATATGGATTTTATAGCGTTGTTTATTTTTTTTTTTTATTAAACACTATCATTACCTATACAATTTTGAAACTTTACACTACAATTGTTAAACACTTAATTACTAGTTACTGTTAACTTCTATTTAAGCTATTTAAATTATGAAACTATTAGGTCCGTATAAATTTGTTAAATTTCAATGTCTTTGTAGGTTTCGAGTTTATTACTTACTAGCTGTGCCCGCGGTCTCACCCGCGTCATTGGTATTTGTGGTTACTGCGCCGCTCCTGTGAGCTACAGCGTGATGTTATATAGCCTATGTCCTTCCCAGGGTCTCAGGTTATCTTCATTGAAAATTTCATCTAAATTGGTTCAGCGGATTGAGTGTGAAAACGTAACAGACAGACAGATAGACCGACAAACAGAGTTACTTTCGCATTTATAATATTAGTAAGGATTGGTAAGGATTACTATAATATAGTTCGGTAGACGTCTTTGGAAATTATATAATTATATGTAATTAGCTAACCATTAATTATATATGAAACTAGCTTCTGCTCGCGGCTTCGCTCGCGTAAAAGTAGGCAACGGCACTATTTATTAAATAAAATATAGCTATGTTACTCGGTGATAATGTAGCTTACTAATGGTGAAAGAATTTTCATAACACAGATATTTTTCAATTGTAATCGAAAACTTATGTACCAATTTTCATACTGCTAAGTCCAGAAATGAGAAAATTTCGTTAAAAATTTTACCCCTCTAGGGGGGAGTTTGTCCATTCCACTTACATAGATCATTTTTGTTTGTAATCAGGACCCAATATACCAATTTTCATATTTCTAAATCCAGAAATGAGAAAATTTCCATACAAACTTTACCCCTCCATTTTATCTTTTTAGGGGGAGTTTTGTCCATTTTACCTACACAGGTCATTTTCAATTATAATTAATAACTTGTATATCTATTTTTATACTTATGTCCAGAAATGAGCAAATTCCATATAAACTTCACCCCCTTAGGAGCGGAATTTCAAAAAAGCCTTTCTTAGTACACCCCTACAAATTAAGACACACATGCTCTCCAAATTTCAAGTTCCTATGAAAAGCGGTTTAGGCTGTCCGTTGTCTCTAAGTCAGTCAGTCAGGACATCTTCCTTTATATATATAGATAGTAAACGAAATCTGACAAATATTAGATCAAACACGTAGTTAGTCAATTATCTAGTGGCATACGATAAAATAACTGGGAGACTGAGCCCTACCGACAGTAGGGCATGCAAACCGATAACCGATAATCGATTATTTATCGATAATCGGGCCATTTTCAAAACCGATAAATATCGAAATAAAAGTCTACATATCGATAAATTATCGATAATGTACTTAAGGTAAAAATCGTATACAAAGACGACATGTTTCCGATCTTGTCTTCTCTTCTTTGTCGCTTTTGCATTTAAACGCGACAAAAATTTTAATATTATGGTAATTTTAATTATGTTGCCATTTTATAATGACTCAACATTTATTAGTAAGTTCAATTTCTTATTGTATTTAATATATAAATTGAAAATTCGTCAAAAAATTGTTTTAAAATACCTTACAAAGCGATAGTAGTAAGATTAGTGGCCTAAGCGGTAGCCGCCATTTCGTTTATGTTACATAAAGGAGACAGTCCATATTCGGCTTAAACGGGTCGGGACCCACTGGTCCCCTAATATTCGTCTCCCAGAATAAAAATTGTAGATTCGGCCCCTATATAGGTGCCCATTGGTCCCCCGGTAGGAGATCAGCCAATATTAATTTATTTTTAAGGTACCTACTCGTCCCCTGGAATAAAAATTATAGACTCGGCACCTGCTCAGGTACCTTTTGGTTCCCTGATAGAAAAAAAGCCATATTTTTACTTATAAAGTAGGTATTGACAGAACAGTTATGAACAACACTTCAACGAAATTTAAAAAATTATATTGGGTCGTTGATAAATGAAAAGACTATTCACACGCTGCAACATTATAGCATTCCAAGTGCCAAAATTTACAACACCAACACAATGGCCGTCCGATGAAGGGACTCGCACCTGATTGGCTAACAATATTGCGAGCCATCGTTCGCTTAATTATTCCAGGAATTTGTCAATATTCATTTAGTTTGTCTTTAAGTTGCAAATCCACTATTAGTGTCTCGAGTGAAAGTGTATGTATATTAATTAGTGTATTTTATAAAATTAACTACAAAATTAAGTGAGTTGTCAAACTGTCAAAATCTAAAATAGATCAGGTTCAAAGGGGTTTGCAAACAAATAATCGGAAACCTGAATCTATGGAAACAGAAGCAAGATTAAATCGCATAGTTAGTCAATTTCTTAAAAGATATCTATGCATATATGCTTAATTTAAATATAAACAAGCAAATCTTGGAACAATTTTTATACTTCAATTATGTTGATTTATCTGGAGTTCGATAATGACTGTGATTTTAGTAAAATAATTTGTAAGTATAGTTATATTTTGTTAGTATACGTTATTGTGACTCTGCAAGTATTTTTGTTGATCTCTATAAATATATCAAAAACTAAGAGTTGATTATTTATTGTTGATATACTTAGATGTAGATATTTGATTTATTGTTTGTAAATGTGACTGTTAAGTAATCTGTGATGTGCACGATCTTTAATTTGTTAATAATTCTTTATAGGCAAGTTTAAAAAGTACAAATAAGACGAATCGTTTGTTTTCTAGAGGACTGATTGTGACTAAAACCTATTTTTTTAATCTTATTATCTGTGTTTTGACATAAATATTATTTACTATTTTTTTTTATTTTTACTTTTTGTACGCGACTGTACCACAACCACAGGAACCGAAAGGAAATATCTAAATTAGCAGTGTGAATGGGAAATATAAATGATCTTTAAATAAATAATAGATCAGAGGACGAGTGGGAACCTCAAACATTTGAGGGGACGAATGGGCACAGGGTGCGAATTTCAGGGGACCAGTGGGTACCGACCCGCTTAAACGTGGACAATCGTCTTATAAACAAAGTAAAATATTTTTTACATTAGTTTAATTTTAATACAAGTTCTTTCTTTTTTATAATTGAGAAGGAAGTTAGTAATATTTTTGTTAAAGATCTCATATTTAGAGATATTTTTTTAAGTTAAGGCTAATTGACAAAGCAGTATGTATTAAAGTTTTTAAGGATAAGAATATAAGTTTATTTGTTTGAATATTTATTTCAATATAATTATATCATGGCTTATTTTAGGTAATTGTATTAGTGTACGTAGTACGTACGTAAAAATATGTTTTTACTAACTATTTTGATAAAACCGATAATTATCGGTTTTATCGTTTTTTTTCGATATTATCGTTTATCGGAAAGTTTCGATAATTGCATGCCCTAACCGACAGTGCATCAGGCACCCCTAGGCCCTATGGAGTCTTCGCTCGATAACGTTGCTGTTACACGACCGCAGAACTCCAGACATTATGTTCTAGTGTTTGTCTGAGGTCACGAGTGCGATTCGCAGGGCGGACAGCAAGTTTTATTGGTTGTTATTATTAATTCAGTAGCAGCATAAATCTAAGTCTGTGCTCGGTAGAAGGTAGGCTCGTCCTCTATTATATGGCCCTTAAATCATAGCTAGCGATATTTGGGTGTAGTACACCTTCGTCTATGCCTTCGGAAAAATAGGCATGAGGCTATGTATGTATTTACTAACCACTCGGTTTATAAGTACCTATACTTAGCTACTATAAGCAAACTATAGACAGGATAAATGGTCAGTTGTGTTCAAGCCCCCTACTCATCTATCTCTAATTTGGCCTAATGACCTGACTTAATTGGGTTAAATTGTGTGTCAACCATCTTAAAATATATAATTACTAGCTTTTGCGCGCGGCTCCGCCCGCGTGGTACCGACATCGATAAAAAGTAGCCTATGTCCTTCCCCAGGTTTTAAACTATATCTGTGCCAATTTTCATCTAAATCGGTTGAGTGGTTTAGCCGTGAAAAGTTAACAGACAGACAGATAGACAGGCAGAGTTACTTTCGAATTTTAATATTAGTAAGGATGATGATCATATATAATTTAACATCTCTTATTATTAATGTTATCATCCTTTGAAAGAGAATGAGACAGAATTATACACAATGCATAACACTATCTCGTTTCGTCCGTCGTAAAGTAAAATTAAATAATAACTTAATATGTACACCTAAATAATATTTAACAGCATCATTCGAATACGAATAGATCTTACAACACAGTGTATCCTAGTGTAGGTTCTATCATTCTATGTCATTTAGGATATCAGGAAAATAAAAGTTTATTATTATGTTATTTAAAAGACAGTAGCACAGCCCTTCTTGTAATAACTTTATGTAGGTACCTACGAGATGGATGTTAACCTCTCTCAGATTTCATATTGCTGTTTATCGCTATGTTTAAGTGCAATCGACAGTCCTCTTTTTTGTTACGAAAGTATTTTGTAGCTTATGCTTAGCTTATATTATATTATTGCCCAAAGTACTTATCGCTAATACCTAAGCACCTCCGTCGCTATTACTACCTTCGGGTGAGCTAAGTAAAGTTTTCCATCGTTTCACTAAGTTTATTTATTTTATTATATCTTGCACCTTCTTCAATAAACGTCGAAAAATACCCACTGTCTACTAAGCTGAGCCTGCGGGGCCGGTAGCGAATTTGAATTTAGCCTCATCCTGCGCGAGAGGCCATTTTTCGGGCATCAATCAATTTAAAAAAAGTACAAACATCAAAGCTTTTACCAGCAGTCGTAACTCTCGTATTTTAACTCGGTTTCGCTCTTCGACGCAGACGGCGCAGCTGAGGTAAAATTGTAGATATCAATCATAATCCGATGATAGGTACCTAGCGGATTTGCACGAAAATTACTATAGCGACGTAACACGTTTCAAACAGAAAAGAACAACAGAGGAAACACGGATGGCGTAGGGCATAAGTGTCGTCTTACCGCTAACAATGCGCTGAGTGTTGTGTTCGAAAAGTGGAACGCCGATCTGAGGCCACGAGTGGACAAGAGGCTAGAGAAAAATAATTTCCATTTGATTTTGTCGTTAAAAGATATGTATTTACTTTTATTCAAATTGACGCCACTGCAATTTATAAAAAATAGTTCAAAAGAGTAAGTCTAGTGGGCAAGATATGAGTCCAATATTTGTCCTCCTGCGCCTTTTCTAGATGATTTGTTAATAGTATATGACAATGAAGAGAATATAGACGTTTAAAAAACCAAATGTATTTTTTTTCATACCCTATTAAGTATAACTGGATAAAAATATATTACAAACACACCTCCTATCATAATTAAATAATAGAGCATTGAGAAAAGAGATGTTTTTGAATTATCTCACAGCCAGACACATTTTCGTATAGAAAAATAACCCCAAATACATATTTTTTATAGGTATTTCTAAAATAGTGGCGTCAATTTGAATATATATTTTCAGATATCGTATGTAATACTGTTAAGACCTTAAAACACTCAATTTTTATAGTAATTTTCGATGTCCATCTTTGGACTGAGACACTATGGAGAACAGGCATTCCCCTATGTGTATTTCACAAATATTTGTAACCCGGTGTGGCTTATCTTTGTCCGTTGTCTAAATGTTTGTAAAGGCCTCAACGACACAGGAACGAAAAAAGCGCGGGAGATGCATTTAAAAAATAATCTGTTAACATATCTTACCTACTGTTGTACGCATATAAATATATTTGTCGGCCTCGATGGCGTAGTGGTTAGTTTAACCGACTGCCACGCATGAGGTCGAGGGTTCGATTCCCGCTCAAGTCAAACATTTGTGTGCATGAACATGGATGTTTGTCTTGGTCTGGGTGTTTCTATGTATAATATGTATGTATTTACAAACAAAAAGTATATATGTATGTTTATCCATTGTCTAGTACCCATAGTACAAGCTCTGCTTAGTTTGGGCTAGATGGTGTTGTGTGTATGTGGTAGAATATTATTATTATTATATTACTATATAAGGATTTTTGGTACAAAGCTTTTGCATAACTATCAGGTCGAAACAAAAGTGTGTGTAACGCAGTCAAATATAAATGGTGCGTAAAGTACCGCGTTATACCGACTGTACGAGGAACGATGTAGTTTATGCACCATTGCATCGAATGTACCATGTCCGATCCCGCGTGAGACTCAAAATTATGTGATCCACACGATAATTCTGTCTTGTCGAAATACGCTTTGATTATCCAGGCGTACAGTTTCAGTGTTTGTTTCACGTTTCACATCACAGATAGCTATCGTTTATGAGGCGCAATCGTCTAAATTATCATTCAAAAGTTCAATAGAGTTGAATGACTTGATATATTAAGAAATTTGTATGCATTACTCGATAATAAAAACAATAAATAAAAACGCTGTTATTAAGAAGATATGCGTTAATAACGACATTAGGCATAGCCAAATATGAAATATATATAGGTAGGTAGTCTTTATCTATGACGGCTACGTTTCCATGACTTGCTTATTATCCGACTACGGCGAAGCCAAAAGGAAGGGTAATGATTTTGGCAGTCTAGGTATGTATGTTTGTATGTTCCACCGTAGCGCCTAAACTACTGAAGCTGAACCGATTTTAATGAATGAGGTGTCAATAGATTCGTAATAATGGCCCGAGTGACATATTTATAAATTTTAAATTCGTCCTTTGGAGACCCCTTTTTTACGTAGTCGGGTTATAGGTTTTAAACTTTATTTTCATAATTATAGAGAGTAGAAACTTTAAAATTACAAAATTCATTTGGTTCTATTTACTGTTGTTTTTATACACCGAACAAAATTTAATGAAACTAATAAAATGAATAAATACATACAGACATCGCCAAACTCTTCTTATATAAGTATGTGTATTTACCTATATTGATTATAGAAAATATTAAAATTGTTAAGTAAGTAATTCAAAGAGAAAACAGAGGAATACGAGATAATGTCTTCAAGAATGATCAGTCCGAGCTGTAATAGTCTCTTTTGCTCATTGATATTTCGTGCAGGTTCAGCGCGACAGTAGCTACATATTAGATCTGTTAAAAATCTTGCTTAACTGTAATGCTCTGATTCGAATATTCTGTTATGATATAAATAATTGCAAAAAAAGGTACGATTAACGTCTAAATAAGGATTGCACACTATAACAATTTTTTATAAACTTATTAAATATCTAAAATTGTTATTATAGAGCAAAGGTGTGGGAGTGATCAATGCTGCCGCTACAGGCATGGGGCTTCTCTCCAACAAGGGTCCTCAACCATGGCATCCGGCCAGCGACGACATCAAAGCTATCTGCACGAAAGCCTCCGAGTATTGCAAGGTAACTTTCAACATTTGTTTATTCTAATAGCGATTGACACATAAAAATATCGTCCACTCTAGCCATCCAGTGCCCTTTTATCGATCAGTCATCAAAAGCATGACAATAGTGTTACTAAGTTATTCATAGAGATCATAATACCCAGCTATCCTACTGTAAGACTGCCTTGATGACGCAGCAAGAATGAATGCGGCTGCTTGCTGTGCAAGAGTTCAATCAGTGTTATTGGGTTTTCCTGACAGACTGAAGTTGTTTGCAGCAACACGGTGACAACTGCGCCTGGTAAGCAAAGGTCTCGCTTACCTAAAACTATCGAAGGTGTAATGTACACCTAATACCTCTGCCTGCCTTTTCCTTGAGGAAAAGAGCGTGTAACTATGTATGTATAATAGGTACCTACATATTCACGTCAGTGTACCCAAGGTTATATTCCTTATAATATAAAATATGGCGCACCCTGGGGGAGGCTTATGTCCAGCAGTGGACTGCAATAGGCTGAAATGATGATGATGATGATGAATATAAAATATATTGTTTATATTATCATCTTGATAATTAAAGTGGCATGCGGTTGTTTTATTCCTTGATGCCTTGCAGCTGATAGCGAGGTTCTGAGAACAATGCTTTGTGGATGTGTTCTCATTAAAGTACCTAACGGGTTAGCTTAGCTGATTAATTAAAGTGGATATACATATAAAACACAAAACCACTTGAGGATTTTCTTAATACACTTGCTTAGCTGATACTTTTTGTGAAAGCTGTACGCATTTTATAATAAAGTAGGATGCTATTAACATTATTGAAACGGGAACCCTTTGTCTCTAAAGGATAACAGACTTAACAGAGATTAATATGAAGAATTGTGGCGGTCTAAGTTATTATCTTGTGAGGTAATGTTATTCATTTTATTAACAAGGCCAATTAGTGAGAGCAGACGGAATTTTTAATTTTTTTTACTTTTATTTATTGAAGTTTTCCAAATTGTGAGATATCGTGAGCAATTTTACTAACAGTCTGATTAATGGACACTCAGCCTCAGAACGACGAATGAGCATCACACAATTTTTTGTCCCGGTTAGTATTTGAACCCAGATTACATACTTAAATATTAATTTACTTATCTAAAATTATAATATACTTTTATGTCTACACGCACGTAGTACTTATACTATATAAATTAAACTACATTATACGGGTATAACAATGTTTTTTTTAAACATTGCGTTTAACTTCGTATAAAGTATTTTAATTTAAATTATCTAACAATTATTATTTATGAATGAAGCTGCAACCGTGCAATGACCGTCCTTTGGCACATTAATCATATTAGATCATTAGTTCAACGAGCTGATACAATTACATTCAGCCCACGTACGCAATTGTCGACTTAAGACTTCTTAAAGATAACCTACTTGTAGTCACAGAACGTCGAGCTAGCCCGCCTGGCGACCTGGTTCACGCTTAATCAGCCCGACATTGACACCAATATCTGCGGATTCTTCAACAGCGAGCAGCTTATCGACACTGTTGGTGTACTGGAGGAAGGATTAACTGAACACGAGAAACGTGTGTTTACGGAACTTCAGCTTAAGTGAGTATTACAGCACATTTTCTTTAATTTCTCTAGAAAAATGTCCTATTTTATTAATAAGGACATCGCCCGCACTAGGAATAAGTCCAGTGTCGCGGGGGACTTTGCAAATATTCAAACAGCGGACACTGAGAATACCAAGACACGGGACGACTATTTATGGACTGCATAAGTTTTTGTCTCGTGTGGGGATCGAATCCACAACCGGTGATCACATAACTAACACGCCGTCCTTGTAGGCTACTGCATGCAATGAAAAAAGTCTCATGAATTGGGTAGCCTTATCATAGTATCTTGACAAAGTCTGTCACACCTTTGAAATCTTTCAACAGTAACTTGCTGGTTCGCATAATGTAACAAATTAGCTTTTTAGAGTTCGAAAATCTCTTATATAACAGCTTTGTCCGTCTGTACGTCCGTCTGTCTGTTATACAACTTTCAACTCAAGAACCGTAAGAGCTAGAGACTCGCGGTCGACGCCATTCGACTCAGCATAGTCGATATACCCCTGAAATTACTATGACTGACCTATGACCTCAAGGTCACCTGGTATCACGTGACCTTTGCATATTACTTGAACCATTTTTCGAACTCTAAGATTTACGGCAATTCATTGCCGTTTCTCACTTGTTTTTATACTACTAAGTTGGCAAACAAGCATACGGCCGGCCCACCTGATGGTAAGTGGTCACCGTAGTCTATGGACGCCTGCAACACCAGAGGCATCACTTGCGCATTGCTGACCTTTGAGGAAAGGAACTGGGAAGAAGAAGGAGCGGGAAGAGGTAAAGAAGATGATTAGGGCCTCCAGCACTCTCACTCACCAAACGAAACACAACAGTAGGAACACTGCTATTTCACGTCGAAATACTGTGAGAGGGTAGTACTTCCCCGGTTGAGCCGGCCCATTCATGCTGAAATCAGCGAGGCTCTATTACACTCAAATACTATTATATTAAGTACTATACTACACTCAAAAATATTTTAACGTTGCCAAAAAAGATTTAAATAAAATCCCTTTGTCACGCTCTTCGCATTTTTATAAACATAAATACATAGGTAGATACCTGTATAAAAAAAAACAAAGCACCCATAGCCCGCGCTCTTTTATCACTCGATAATTGTGATAAATGTAATTAAGTATACTAACGGTAGCCTAGTGCTCGAAATTCGACCATTTTACCTGTAAGATATTGCTGATATATATGTCATTATATATTGATATATGTAACCATAGTTACGCGCTTCGACTGCGTGTGTCAAATGCATGGTTGTGCGCGTGTAGTGTATTTTAATTAATTTAATGTATTTCTAATGCATATTTTATAAAAATATTAGCATTCGTCACTTCTTCTCTGTATAAACTATAAGTGTGCGAAATTTCATACTCCTCCGTCCGCCCAATTTTCGTAAAAAGAGATCCAAAGTTTTCGCTTCACGTATTAATATATAGATAAAAGATTGTTTTAGTATGCATAATGCATGTCAGTTATGCCCGACACCTGGTTTATCCAAATATATTTCTATATTGCCAGAAAGGTATACAAACATAATGTAACAGACAGCCAAGGACTTTGCATTTATAAACATAAGTATGTAAAACAAAATATAAAATAGTCACACACGTGACCTACGCCCTTTTAAAACACTCGATAACTGTAAAATATGTAATTACATAAACGATTGATGTATAATTCATACCAGTTATGCACTATGCATAATTTATATAAAAGAGTTCTACAAAAAAAAATACTGGCTGCTAAACCCTTCGAACTTGTAAACACAAGTATATAAAACAAAATATAAAGTAGTCTAGTCCCGCACCTGTTCGTAACACTCGATAACTGTTAAATATATAATTATTATATAAACGACTAATTATTGTAGGTATGCCTAATTCATGCTAGTTATGCTCGATGTCTAGAAAGTAAATCAAAATATATTTCTATATTGCCAGAGAAGTTCTTACACAAAAATGATTTTAAGGCAGCCAAGGCATTTTTTTATAAACGTAAGTACTTACATAAATTAAATATGTAATACATAAACTCACGACATTGGCTATTTTATAACACTCGATAGCCGTGAAATATGTAATTATTAATTACATTACATAAACGATTGATGTATAATTCGTACCAGTTATGCACGGTGCATAGTTTATCAAAACATATTTCCACAAACAAAATAGCTTTAAAAAAAGAAACTGGCAGCCCAGCCTTTCGAATTTATAAACGCAAGTATATAAAACAAAATATAAAGCAGCCACGACCCACGACCTTTATAATACTCGATAACTATTAAATATGTAATAATTACATAAACGACTAAAATTATAGTATGCATAATTAATGCCAGTTATGCTCGATGCATAGGTAGTTAATCAAAATATATTTCTATATTGCCGGAAAGGTACAACAAAATAATTTAAAGGCAGCCAAGGCCTTTCTATTTAAAACATAAGTACATAAAGCAAAATATCCGCATCTACATATAACACTACCTACCTACCTGGTACCTGTTATATATCTATACTAATATTATAAAGCTGAAGAGTTTGTTTGTTTGTTTGTATGTTTGTTTGTTTGCTTGAACGCGCTAATCTCAGGAACTACTGGTCCGATTTGAAAAATTCTTTCAGTGTTAGATAGCCCATTTATCGAGGAAGGCTATAGGTTATATATCATCACGCTAAGATCAATAGGAGCTGAGCACCAATGAAGAATGTTTCAAAATCGGAGGGTATTTTTTCCTTTTGAGAGCTTCCGCTGCGTGCGCTGCGTAAACAGTTAAAGTTTCGCAAAAATCATGTATGACAGAATTGTTCCCCTTTAAAAGTTCTAAAAAAAAGTCCGCGACAGCATATGTCTATCTTTTAAGGTTGGCTCACTATAACCATTTTTATGCTAACCAAATTTGTTCTAAAATAATGCATTATTTGCGAAGGTATTATTATAAACATGATATTAATCCTTATCCAAATAAATACGTTATCCATCACAAATATTTAATTTAAAACAAAATTGCCCTTTACATCATTCGATTTCAATAAATATCTTGGGAGATATCGCAGTTTTAAAATAACATTGCAGCAAAATGATTAGGTACCCATTACAGACATAGTACAAACAATGTTTCTCCTGGTTTATTCTGCGTGATTACTACAGGTTCGATTTGAAAAATTCTTTTAATGTTGGATAGCCTATTTATCGAGGAAGGCAATACGTTATATAACATCACGCTACGACCCACGGGGGCAGCGCAGTAACGATAAACGCGGGTGAAACCGCGGGAACATCTAGTGTAATTATATAATCGATTCACCATATTATACATAATTAATTCTAGTTATGACCGATGCCCTGTTTATCAAAATATCTATACTAATATTATAAAGCTGAAGAGTTTGTTTGTTTGTTTGTATGTTTGTTTGTTTGCTTGAACGCGCTAATCTCAGGAACTACTGGTACGATTTGAAAAATTCTTTCAGTGTTAGATAGCCCATTTATCGAGGAAGGCTATAGGCTATATATCATCACGCTAAGATCAATAGGAGCTGAGCACCAATGAAGAATGTTTCAAAATCGGAGGGTATTTTTTCCTTTTGAGAGCTTCCGCTGCGTGCGCTGCGTAAACAGTTAAAGTTTCGCAAAAATCATGTATGACAGAATTGTTCCCCTTTAAAAGATCTAAAAAAAAGTCCGCGACAGCATATGTCTATCTTTTAAGGTTGGCTCACTATAACCATTTTTATGCTAACCAAATTTGTTCTAAAATAATGCATTATTTGCGAAGGTATTATTATAAACATGATATTAATCCTTATCCAAATAAATACGTTATCCATCACAAATATTTAATTTAAAACAAAATTGCCCTTTACATCATTCGATTTCAATGAATATCTTGGGAGATATCGCAGTTTTAAAATAACATTGCAGCAAAATAATTACCCATTACAGACATAGTACAAACAATGTTTCTCCTGGTTTATTCTGCGTGATTACTACAGGTTCGATTTGAAAAATTCTTTTAATGTTGGATAGCCTATTTATCGAGGAAGGCAATACGTTATATGACATCACGCTACGACCCACGGGGGCAGCGCAGTAACGATAAACGCGGGTGAAACCGCGGGAACATCTAGTGTAATTATATAATCGATTCACCATATTATACATAATTAATTCTAGTTATGACCGATGCCCTGTTTATCAAAATATCTATACTAATATTATAAAGCTGAAGAGTTTGTTTGTTTGTTTGTATGTTTGTTTGTTTGCTTGAACGCGCTAATCTCAGGAACTACTGGTACGATTTGAAAAATTCTTTCAGTGTTAGATAGCCCATTTATCGAGGAAGGCTATAGGCTATATATCATCACGCTAAGATCAATAGGAGCTGAGCACCAATGAAGAATGTTTCAAAATCGGAGGGTATTTTTTCCTTTTGAGAGCTTCCGCTGCGTGCGCTGCGTAAACAGTTAAAGTTTCGCAAAAATCATGTATGACAGAATTGTTCCCCTTTAAAAGTTCTAAAAAAAAGTCCGCGACAGCATATGTCTATCTTTTAAGGTTGGCTCACTATAACCATTTTTATGCTAACCAAATTTGTTCTAAAATAATGCATTATTTGCGAAGGTATTATTATAAACATGATATTAATCCTTATCCAAATAAATACGTTATCCATCACAAATATTTAATTTAAAACAAAATTGCCCTTTACATCATTCGATTTCAATGAATATCTTGGGAGATATCGCAGTTTTAAAATAACATTGCAGCAAAATAATTACCCATTACAGACATAGTACAAACAATGTTTCTCCTGGTTTATTCTGCGTGATTACTACAGGTTCGATTTGAAAAATTCTTTTAATGTTGGATAGCCTATTTATCGAGGAAGGCAATACGTTATATAACATCACGCTACGACCCACGGGGGCAGCGCAGTAACGATAAACGCGGGTGAAACCGCGGGAACATCTAGTGTAATTATATAATCGATTCACCATATTATACATAATTAATTCTAGTTATGACCGATGCCCTGTTTATCAAAATATCTATACTAATATTATAAAGCTGAAGAGTTTGTTTGTTTGTTTGTTTGTATGTTTGTTTGTTTGCTTGAACGCGCTAATCTCAGGAACTACTGGTCCGATTTGAAAAATTCTTTCAGTGTTAGATAGCCCATTTATCGAGGAAGGCTATAGGCTATATATCATCACGCTAAGATCAATAGGAGCTGAGCACCAATGAAGAATGTTTCAAAATCGGAGGGTATTTTTTCCTTTTGAGAGCTTCCGCTGCGTGCGCTGCGTAAACAGTTAAAGTTTCGCAAAAATCATGTATGACAGAATTGTTCCCCTTTGAAAGTTCTAAAAAAAAGTCCGCGACAGCATATGTCTATCTTTTAAGGTTGGCTCACTATAACCATTTTTATGCTAACCAAATTTGTTCAAAATAATGCATTATTTGCGAAGGTATTATTATAAACATGATATTAATCCTTATCCAAATAAATACGTTATCCATCACAAATATTTAATTTAAAACAAAATTGCCCTTTACATCATTCGATTTCAATGAATATCTTAGGAGATATCGCAGTTTTAAAATAACATTGCAGCAAAATAATTACCCATTACAGACATAGTACAAACAATGTTTCTCCTGGTTTATTCTGCGTGATTACTACAGGTTCGATTTGAAAAATTCTTTTAATGTTGGATAGCCTATTTATCGAGGAAGGCAATACGTTATATAACATCACGCTACGACCCACGGGGGCAGCGCAGTAACGATAAACGCGGGTGAAACCGCGGGAACATCTAGTGTAATTATATAGTCGATTCACCATATTATACATAATTAATTCTAGTTATGACCGATGCCCTGTTTATCAAAATATATTCCTGCATTGCCAAAAAAATTAATTACTTAATATAATTAAACAGGCAGCCAAGTCATTCGCATTTAAAAACATAAACATATAAAACAATAAAGTATACACAGACACGTCGCGCCCCCTCAAAACACTCGATAACTATGAAATATTTAATTATAACTGCCAAAGGGCAGCAGCAGGCAAAGGGCGGCAGATGCATTGCAACGAAAAATATGTGGGGTCCTGCTAAGTACAGTCTATGTCCAGAAATGAGCTGGTAGGTACCGAATACAAACATTAATACAAAATAAAAAAGTAGGTACGCACTTTTTAATTAAACACGCTAGCCAAGGTTATTTTTACGTGAATTAAAATACATTGAAATATTAAATAAAATTTATTGTATTATTTTATTGTTATTTTAAAATAAAAAATAACTATAAATATAATATCTATATTTTATCAGATAAATAACAATAACTTAAAGTATTACACATATCCATATTATAATCTGCAAGAATTAAATAAAATTCCAAACGCACCCCATTTGGTGCTTTAATATTATTATGGTTTTTATAGTTGCCCGTGCACAGGGTTGCAGAACCGGTCGCATCGCCTGTGCAAGGGCGACTGATTGAACTGCTATAGACTAGACCGAGAGAGAGGCAGATTTTAACAAAAATATCTAGATAATAACCCACTCCCGGCTTTCTTTGCATTTAGCACTATTCCCAACACAACAATTAAAGTAAACGATCAAATAAAAAAAAATAACAATAGAAATGAAAAATAAATGCATCCATATTGGAGTTTGCCAGAGTCCGCCTTTGTTCAGGGATGCAACTGCGCGCAACGTCTGTACAAGGGTGACTAAAACCCCGACGATACGAACACATATACAATAACAACCTACGGGCAATTCTCACTCCACACACATACGAATTGCAAGGCTTCCATCTAGTGTCCGTGAACTGCACGACGGGGACGTAGACAAATGCATTTCGGAAGTGAAAAGTGCAAGTCTATGTCCTAGGTCTCATCAAGTTCATACACTAAGTGATAGATGGATGCACTATTGCAATCAAGGACAAGCTCATTGGTCTATCTAGGTAGCTTAAAAGCGCATGCCCTAAGTGCGAGCAGATCGATAGCTAGGACTTAATCGGCGGCAGTGGCGCTGCAACGCACACGGTCGTCAGCTTTCACAACTTTATAACATTATTAACCGGGTGTTCTGATTTCAGATACTTCACTGCCACACCGCTGCACTGGGATCACGTTGAGCTACCGCTGTACAAGACCCAATTACAGGCTCTGTCCACGAAATCGCTACAGCTACCGGCGACGGCGAGTCAATCACTTTAGAAACAGGAACTGCGTGTGGGTACGAGGCGGCACTACGTCAAGACAGTAATCTTCGCGAATTCATCTACAACCATGTAACCGATTTTATGTTCATGTAAAATATATTAACCCCATGTAAACTAGACATAAGTCTTTTACTGTGTATTTGGTGTATATGTGTCATTGTGAACAAATAAAGGAAATATAATAAACGTGAAATAAAAGATAGGTATATGAGGTAATCAACTACGTATCTATAACAAAATTGGTAAAATTATACTGCTTAACCTATAGTACCTAAGTCATAATTCAAGTTTATGTATCTTGTTATATAAGTAATAAAAATATGTATCTGATCTCTCTTTGTCATTATAACCGAATTAATAAAAATATAAAAAATTAAATTAATCATGTAATAACTTAGAGGTATATTCAACTATGTGTTTATAATAAAAATTGTAGAATTATACTGCTTAACCCATAGTACCTACCACACAATTATTGTTTATGTATTTGTAATCTCTTTGTCATTGTAACCAAGGTAATCAAAAACAGCAAAATAATATTGATCATGTAATAACGTAGGATAAAATCAACTATGTGTTTATAATAAAATTGTTAAAATGATGCTATATAATATTCATTTCTAATCCATATTACCTAATAAATAATTATAATTGGCGTACCTTGTCAGTACCCATGTATTATATTAAATGATTTTAAATATAATATACCAAAGTAAATTATATTTGTCATTTAATATGTACTGTGTAGATTCAGATTATCTGTGCCATTGTGGGCAAAATATTAGAAAATACATTAAATATATAAAAACATTCAGATATATAAAGCTAAGTATATTATATAGTTTTATAAGAAAATTGGTAATATTATGCTATAGGTACCTACATACATTCTTCATATCTAGAACAAAGAGATCCTATACCCTGCAGGTCACACACTGCTTTCTATTTCGTCATGAGATTCCATGGGTTTTAGATTATAAAGGAAATATGGGACAGTTTTATTGAAAGCCCTGAATATCTATATAACTAGTAGGTACATATTTTTGGGATTTTAAGTTATGTAAAAACTAATGTCTTTCACATTTCTGGTAAGTATAAGCTGATGAACGAATGTAATTCGTAAAAATATATCTTGATAAAACAATAATGAATATTCACCATTTTCTGGTTAGGTATACCTATTACAAATTGTTGCTCAGTATGGAAATTGTAACTCAGGATTTAGGGGCTGGAAACAAAATATTTTGCTAGATCAGCCAGTGTCTGAGAAACTATAAATTACACGCTGCACGCTGGTGTTAATTTTTATCCTCTATAGATGTGCCCGCGGTTTTACCCGCGTTCATGATTACTGCGCCGCCCCCGTGGGTCATAGCGTGATATTATGTAGCCTATAACCTTTCTCGGTAAATAGGCTATCTAACACAAAAATAATTTTTCAAATCGAACCAGTAGTTTCTAAGATTAGCGCGTTCAAACAAACATTTTTTTAATGACATACGAGTTATAGACTTATTTATAGACTTATTTATAAAACAAAATATATTACTTACTGGAGTTGTCTCAACCTATACAATTGAGAAAGAATGAAACGCCTACAATACAGGAAATGTCAGTTTGTGTAACCTATATTTTGGATTAAATAAAATAATTAGTGTTGATGAGTGTAGTCTAAGGAGCAAACTACTTCCTCGCATTCGGTAGCAACTGGCCGGCAAAGGCAACATTTGGGTAATACACATACAGTTATGGATATCTTTGCTCTGCTCAGCGGTATATTTCTCAACATGATCTTCAAATAAAGTCGCCAATGCTCATTTGACCTAAATAGTAAAGAATAAATACAAATTACAATTACGCAGATATATGATACCATGGCACAAGCTTCTTTTATAAGGCAGTAATAATACAATATACTTAAATAAAACACAATACATTTCATGACGTCTTTATTTTAAGTTTTTAAACAGGTATGCACCATTAATGATCCATCATATGTTACACTTACTCGCTAAGTATAATTCTATTATAGTACCTACAGTTAATAAATATAATATTTTGATTCGACTAGCTGTTGAAATCATTTAAGGGACATGCATATAACAATCTTAACTTATAATTTATTATTTTAATACGTTGAGTGTTGGCCAATCTATCCATACTCCATCATGAATTGGAGCTTATTTCTTATTCACGCGTACTCAGCCGACTCTCAACGTCCGAAAATCAACACATATTGCATTTAGATGGTCAATAAGTTAACACAACCGATTCATATTAATTATTTATTGCACAATTTTCATATATAAACTCCCGCATCCAGCACGAAGTTTTATAGTTCAATAACTCCTTAAACACATTTTTTGCGTCGTCCCCAATATGTCCAACATTACATTTTAGTAACTAGGCACACCATTACCTACTAAAGAATAAAACTAACTATATAATAAGAGTATTAGGAATAAAACATTAACTGGAAAGGCGAAACAAAAAAATCTTAGATGGTGCAATCTAATGTTGGTAAATTATGTCATTTGTATTTGGTTAGTTGATGAGGACGCTATTGTAAATAGTGACTGTTTATACTGGTGCGATAAACCGCGCGGTAGCTGTCGATATAAGCTGCGAAGTGTTGCAGCAAATGTTCAATAAGACTTTATAAACAGATCGGCCACTCCCATAAGTTCAATTGAAATCAGCGCTGAAAGTGAAGAAAGAAACAACCCAGTATTCGCATCAGTTTTAAAATTTCTTTATAGTATTAAATATGGCCTTCCCATCTTAACATATAGACGTTTTTCTCTCAACATCTAATAATATTAATATAATAATAAATCTCCTTAATTTGTAGATCTTAATGGGTTAGCTCATCAAACACCCAACTCTATAGTTTAATTTGTTCGCTTCCGTATCTAAGAATAGTCATCTAGAATGCAGCTGTATCAATCGTCACAAGTGTCCTATGCCACATTGGAATAAAACTTTTTAATTGGCCTCTTGAGTGTTGGACCCATATTATGTAAGCCTCCTACATTTTTCTATCGTAACATTTTATAAACAAATACCCTGCTCAGTTTGAAAGATGCTTGGATACAAGGATATTTCGAACTGGGCTGGGTAACCTGACCGTATTCGAAAGGAATGTGTATTACGTATCGTATTAAAACTGACAACTGTATTAATAAGTAGCACTTAAACTTAATAATTGATAATTTGTAAATGAAATATGTACGTTTAGCTAATTCAATAAAACGAATGTCCCTGTAGCTAAAATATATCTACAATCTGTTAATCTGTAAAAAAATAATGCAACCAAAATATGCCTATGTTGTTCTTTATCACTATGTTTATGTTATAGTATAAAAATAAAATGTTGCTAGTTTATTAAATATTTTTCTGTAATGATAAGGGTGTTAAGTAAGCGTCTATTATTATTTTAAAATCATATTGGGCTAAAATATTTTACTAAATCCTATAAACAAAAAACAGTTTACAAATCTCACATCTCTTGATAGTTGATATTTACAATATTCATTTTTGTATTATTTATTAACGTAAGCATTGTCGAGACGTCTAAATAAGAGTTTAAGAGTTCTGCGTTTAAGAGTTCTGTATCTATCTAAAATTGCAGAGTAACAACTAAATCACTGGTACTTAAAATGGCATATCTTTATAAGGAATTCTCGTGCCTGCCTTGCAGATAGATCAAATTTACATCTGAGTTTTCCAAACTGAGGTATAAATTTTGTATATCTATTTTATCTAAATAAGTTCCTAAATGTATTAGTCGCGACGTATTTTCAACAGTTGGTTCTTAAAGTTTTATTAAGAACTTATGCATTCATTGTATATTTATTTAAACCTTTATACAGAAGCTGAGCCTACCGCTAGATCTGATTGTAAGTCTAATGAAGAAATCATGTTTTTTTTTCACTTGTAAATCGAATAAACAGCTGATATACGGCTTATTACTAGTGGTTAAAATTCAATTGGATCACAAATCGCTGAGGTCTTTCGATAGACATATTTAAATTAGTTTACATAAATTCTTGCAATGAATAAGACTTCGTCGTCGCTTACCGATTATCGACATATCGTGCTTTGTGTGAAATATTAAACCCAACATTTTAGCTTTCGAAATAGCATTAACTCCTAAAAAGTGTTAAATTTCCACTGAGTTACTTTGAAAGGTTTTACATAATGGAAATGTTATTATTTAAATTTATACTTGTAATATTGTTAATGTTTATTATTAAATGCAAGAGCATTCTTGTATTGTATCCATGACATTGACGTTCTAACGTGATGTTGTTGGAAACTTATCCAGCATGTCATTTATAATATGAGGATAAGGTAGCTAGCCTCACATCAGCTAAGCCAGTAATGTACACAATTGCATCCGAATGCAATTTCAATCGACAACACTATACATAGGTAAGTGTGGCCTTTTGTAAAGTAGGTAGGTGTCATACCATTTATTTATCGCTTATTATTATGATCAATTATGTACATAACTAGTTAATAGTCACCGGTAAACGACAAAGTCAAGAACTCTACGTTGATGTACTATTTAAATATAAATTTAATCAGGTAGTAATATAGCAAACAGTTTTATAGTCGACAATAATTATTGTCGACTATAAAACTGATTGCTATATTACGTGATAGGGGACGAGCCTATTATAGGCTCGTCCCTATCACGTGGCATTTAAAAACATAGTTGACGCAATGTGTGTATAGCACATCTGCCAACCTTTTCGTGAATATAAGCCTGACACTATGTATGTAATATAGTTCAAACTTCTATTAAAAGTACAAGAACGTGTATTATATTTTAATGTATTATGGGAGATACGTATGAACACATCAAGTTTCGAGCAATCACATACAGAATGATAAATTAACCGGTTAAATTAGGCACTGTTGTATATTGAGCCAACGTATAGTCACTAACATTAATATTTATTCAGAAGTCACTTCAGTGATGGATAGCTTTTAAAACTGTTTTATTACATCTGTTACTGTCTTTAGGCATGGCTGTCCAACTTAATCTCCCGCTTTGTATAATTGATATTCCAGGAACTCATGAGAAATTTAAAGCGTAAAACATACTATCATGACGGTTATATATTTTATATGAAGGATGTCGTAAACACATTACTTTTCAAAACACTATAGAAAACATAGGTTGAACTATATTCGCACATTCGCTGAAACCGCAAAACTTTTAAATTATATACAATTATACATTTTATAATTAATCGCCGCGTAAGCATAATTAATCCTAAGAAAGTTATCTTGCTATTAGGTCTATATTTAATCATTTAAATACGCACGCCAAACCTATACTAAAACATTTGGGTAAAACCTAGCATTTCAATTCTATTTATTACTAAAATACCTGCAAGAATTTTTATTGGCTTATTTGATTTATAATCTGCGATATTTTTGTACAGTGAGTGAGGTAGTGAATGTGAATATGAGCGAGTGATTTCTTTATAGTAACTAATTCCTAAACTTGTTCACTAAAGTATCACAACAAACGTTTAGCCAATTATATTTCAATCAATAAACTCATTTCGCAGCAAAACTTGTCCTGAACATTTTAAAATGTCAGATTTCACTTCAAAACCTATCCGATCAATAATATTATGTTTCACAAAATCATAATTTTATTATTGTCCTGCTTATTTTTTTATTAAGATTATCGAATATCCAATTACGACAGAAACATTTGGACGCTGAGCTTCTATACCTTGAGTCTTTGGCAACCGCACTGGCGTCGCAGATCCCTTAGAAGCCAGTCGAGCATAAGTTAACCATGTTATCGTAAAGTAATTTGCGAAAGATGCTCGCATGGGAACCAATCTAGCCTCCATGGCCTAGAAAACCTGATTGGAGTATACTACCGGCCCGGTATCCAATAATTAATTTACGAAAACCTACGAAAGACAAAACATAACTTAATATAATTTTATTTTATTCTACCTAAATAGTAACGGCAATAACATAATTAAAAAATTTAAAAGTTTACTAGGAATATGGATTACATATTGCTACTATTGTTTTTAATCCCTCCAGCAAAGTTGAATGCTTGTGTTTGGAGTGGGTTCCCGTTGGTAGTGACCACACTATTTTGGTGGTTATCCAGCAGGATGGTGAATTAACCCAACCTCTAAAGTCAAACCCAAATTAATTGCAATCGTCTGAAAGGCATTAAGCTAACACCGGTTATTATAGGTACGCTCAAGTACTTCGGAATACCATCATACTTCAAGCCACTCTTAGTCTCCCAACACAGAATCACCACCAGCTGGGACCACGTATTAAACCATTGTTTGTAATGCCGCAGATAGCCTAGTCAAGACTAATGAGAAATTAACGGAGACAGTACGCACACATTTCTTCAGTCTTGAGTTTATATAAAGTGCCGAAACCTAATATTCCCTAAGAATGATCACTTGAAAGAACTTACGACTTCGGTTAAAGATAACAGTACTCCGTGCAAATAAAGGCAACGCGATAATCATAATCGGTACGTGACAATACAAATAAAACAAGGTAATAAAGATCCTACAAAATAACGTCATAACATCATGTATAAACACTCCAAAAACCCTATAATAATAATCGAAGCAGAAACAAAAATACATGATTTTCTTCAAAATTAATCGTAAAATGTCTATAATAAAATATAATATGACTGAAAAATCGCCTTTGAATATAAACGAGTCGCATAGCGTATTAGTAGAATAAGATAGCGTAGTTTTAAATTCGCTTCGGCATTGATTTTACAACAGAAAGGCCGTGTATTTTTTAAAAATTGAACTTTGATTGATTGTACAGCAATTCTATAATGCCTATTGTTTTGGGACTATTGAATTTATATCATAACTCTAATTATGTTCTTATTATGCTTAAATTGTTGATTAAGTTTGGCGATCATGTTCAATAAGTATTAAAAATCACTGTCCTAAGCATTGCGACGAAATAGTCAACACACCGGGTTTATCTGTAGATGATAAGCTTAGCAGCTAAAATGTATAAATTTAAACTATTCGTAAAGTGATAAAGTTTAAGCTACTTATGCTAATTTGTCACAAATTTTATAACAACCGGCTTAATACTCGCTGTGGCCATCTAACGTACAACTACAGTTATAATACATACAGCATTGCAAGTTGAATTTATTTAAACTGCTGTATTGATAATCCCTGCTCAAATCTAATAAACCTTTCACAGCTATTTTACTTGATAAACCGCACCTTCCATGTATAAAATGTTGCTTTTTTAAATGCTTTTCTTGACCTTAATGATATTATTAGATTTCTATAACAGTTTATTTTTAACCTGTAATATTGATACTATGTCACTTATTCGAAGGGATTTCTAAAGAGGCAATATTTCGACTGCAATGCTTGCATCTATCTATGTATATATTTAAGTTAGCCGGGCGTCAACTCAAAAATACTTCAATGCACCATAATGATCTTTTCAAATATAATTATTTGTTTTGCCATATTATGCAAAATATTGTACTTAGTATATACTATTTCGCAATATATAATTAGCTGTTATTCCCGGCTGTGATATCACATCCACACATTGCAGTAAAAATAACACTCATTTAGAAGCCCCAGTTACTTCTAAATCTTCCAATATCAGTGAACTGGCCGCCATGGTAAAATTGATGAACACTGGTCTAATGAGACTTCACTACGGCGACGTACCACGAAAATAATCTTTGTATCACGTATATATATATTATTAGCTTAATCTATTTATCGAAATCGTGTACCAAGTGATTGGTGCAAGGCCGTCATAGTATCTTTATACAAGGGAAAAGGCTCACAGCAAGAGTGCAAAAGCTATAGAGGCATTAGCTTGCTCAGCGTCGTCGGTAAATTGTATGCGAATATGTTAATTGAAAGGATTTTGAAAGTATCCGACGAGAAAATATGGGATGCCCAAACGGGATTTCGAAAGGATATGGGATATACGAATCAGGTCTTTTTCCTTACGGAGCATAGCCGAGAAAATTTTGGCCAAAGGTCAAAAGGTCTATTGCGCATTCGTGGACCTGGAAAAGGCTTATGATAAAGTGGTGGTCGGTATTGCCCATGTATGGAGTGAATAGCAACCTCACGCGAGCTCTGAAATCTCTTTATGATGATTCCAGAACTTGTGTTAGGATAAATGGGACCTACACAGAATGGTTAAGCATCGAAAAAGGTGTTAGACAAGTATGTGTAGCGTCACCTTGGCTGTTTAACCTATACATGGACAATTGTTTGAAATATTTAAAAGATTGTGAATAAGGATTAAGAATGAATGAGTTACTTGTGAAATGTCTCCTTTATGCCGATGGATTGATGGAGAAAAAGTGGAGCAAGTGAGAGTTTGTATATTTAGGTACTTTGTTTATAATGGATGGTAAACATAAGGCAGATATTGAAAGGAGACCGATTGCTGGCAACAAAGTGAATGAAGCTCTACGCGCTTTTATGAGCAGTCGAAATGTATCCGAAAAGGCACGTTTGGCTGTTCATAGAGGACTATTAGTAGGTATACACTTACGAGGGGAGTTCAATGTATTCTCGGTATAGGCATGAAAGAACAAGCAGAAAATTCTGAAAAAACTTATTTTTCAATGTAGTCCTCATCACCTCAATACACTTATTAGAGCGGGAAAGTAACTTTCTAATACCCCCTAAAAAAATTTTTCCTCCTTGTGTTCATCAATTGCCGCCCTTAACTCTTCATCGTCGTAAAAACGTTTATCTCGAACATCTTTCTTAAGGTTTGGTAACAGAAAGTAATCACTAGGGGCCAGGTCTGGGCTGTAGGATGGATGATTGATTTCTTCAAATCCGCATTCCCGCACAGCAGCCTTAGCAAGGCGCCCTGTGTGAACCGGCGCGTTGTCGTGAAGAAGCAAGGCACCTGCGGTCAATTTTCCAAGTCTTTTTTCTTTTATTGCCTCCTTTAAATTATGTAGGGTGTTCGCGTAAGATGCGGCAGTAATACTTTGATTCTTTTTTGTGTACTCAATCAGTAAGATACCCTTAGAATGCCAAAACCACGGGGGTCGTCTGCAATACTCTCTCTACCCTGTCTAAATTCACTAGACCACTTTTGAATAGTAGATAATGAAGGAGTAGAATCTTGGTAAACAGCCGCCATTTCTTCATGAATAACTTTTTGAGTATTTCCTTGTTTTGTAAGGAATTTTATCACAGCGCGATGCTCGATTTTTTTCAACATTGTCGCATCGGTCATCGTAGTTGCCTTTTCGTATTGATATCTTGAATACTAATGGTGACAATTAAATAAAATTTTATATTTATACGCTCAAAGAGTGTCTTTAACTAATGAGATAATTTAATTACCCTCATCATTAGTTTATCACCCCGATACCGAGAATACATTGAACGCTCCTCGTATATATGGAAGTGAAAGTTGGGTATGGCAAAAGAAGCATGAAAGCAGAATAAATACTGTAGAAATGAGAGCGCTGAGAAGCATATGTGGTGTGACTCTGAAAGATAGAATAAGGAATAGTGTGATTAGAGAGATGCGGCATGAAAGTGGACATAGTGACAAGAATAGAAAAGGGTATGTTAAGCTGGTTTAGACATGTAGAAAGAATGGACGAGGAAAGACTGACTAAGAAAGTTTATGAGGCTAGTGTGAATGGAACAGTCGCAAGAGGAAAACCTAGGCGAACGTTTTTCGATCAGATCGGCGGCGTTCTGGACAAAGGCCAGATTAAGAGCTCCTTGAACCGACGGGTGTGTATGAGGAATGTGATGAAAGTGAATGAAGCCAGAGAAGTGTGTCAGGATCGTAGCAAATGGAAATCCGTAGTCTCTGCCTACCCCTCTGGGAAACAGGCGTGAATTTATATATGTATGTATATATTTATCGAAAAAACTTTAAAATTTTATCCGAGTACTAAAATTTCAACAGGACTTATGATAATGTAAACATTATTGACGTTTGTTAAAACGTTTAAAACTGTTGTGATATTTTTTTTAAATCCTCGAAGAATTTTTCGTTGTTATATTAATAGAATTTGTAAAGCTTTAATAGTATTCCGTCGTTTATATTTAAGATATAATTATACCTTAGCATAATTAGATTTTAATAATATTTTTCTTATAATAATATTAGCGTATTTCGCTGTCCCAATTTAGGTGTTCTATACTCCATTGAATAAAATTGATGTGAACTGTTCCAGAAAAATGTATATAACGCGCATTCGCATTTAAAATATATTTACTATCCCAATGTGTGTGGTAATTATTCAATATTAATATAAACAAAGTGAATGTAAGTCAAAAATAAAAATATAACATGAAATAATATATAAAAACACATTAATAACCAAAACGATTTCTACTTGATTATAAAAGTTAATTATATTTTATGAAAAATTTGTATACACATACTACATAAGTGCTGAACTGACTATCGTATAAAAGTCTTTACATCAGCAGTAGTAAGTCAATTCATACAAATTATATCAGATTCTTGTTTCTAGACATACGATTTAAAAGCTTATCATATTCTCTTTGGTATTCATTAATTTTATTATGGCTGATTCCAAATTCAAACCACTTTTTTTGTATATTTACGTTGTATAACGCGCTTTTAAGTTACCGTAACCTGACGACCTAGCATGTCAATCAACCTATATTTTACAGAGTAGATATAGTTATACTAGATTTTTAATACGTGTATAGTAGGTCTTTTAACATTATTGGGGCATATTTGTTTAATGACTGTCAAGTTTATCAGAACATAGCGACATAGCCGCTTGCACAGCCTAAATAAGGAAACCAGTAACAGCAGCACAAGGCAGACGTAAAAAATATCTAGTTGCATTTTCAATATCTGAGATATCGAAACTAAAACATAATTATGTAAATTATAGTCTACGTTAAGCATGGCTGTAATATTTTGAATGAGGAATTATCATTGCGAATATATCTTCACTTAATTATAATTAATTCATAACTTCTATCTCTAAGATCACACATTTAAATCCTAATACTTAATTATGAGATATTAGCTATATTTGCTCTCAAAGTTTAATTTTAAATTGTTGATACACAGATCAGATTATGCACAGATCACATTAGAATAACAAAACGAATAAATCGATTCATCGTTTATAATCGAATATCTCGAAAACGATAACTAGCGTTGAGTGCCGCGAATCCTGAACAGATGAACGGGTAACTTAAGAACTGATGTGATATAAATCAAGCACACAGTCGTAGTTCTATATTGTTGAGAGTTAGTAATTCTCGTTCTCATTAATATTCGAGTTCAGACTTGAAGTTTCTTTGAGGAGTACCTAGCGAAAATATTCATCGATTGGTACGCGGTTACAAAACCAGATGCCAAGATACTAACTATCGCGTAGCCGAATGTAACTTTTTATAAAGGGTCCGTAACATTTTATACTGGGTGTATCGTGCCAACTTATTCATGGGTCGTGCATTTACCTTAAATAAGGGAAACCAGGGCGACACACGAACATTAATTACTTTACTTAGAGATAAACTATTAATATATCTAATAGTTATGTAGGAATAAGAAATGTAGTGAACCTAATATAGAAAGATTCAGACTGTTTTTTAGTTTAACAAGGTTCATATCATGATATTAAGTCATGTAAGTCTACTGTCCATAAATATGACCGCATTTTTAGTTATACGTTAACAATTCTTCAACTTCGTTTTATTTACGACCGCTATACGAACAGTTGAGAACGTTTTAATTAAATGCACTTTCGAGATTCTGGAATCTATTTGTTGATGTCAACAAACAAATACAAGTTAGATTCAACTCGTAAATGCTGAATCTATACGTAGAGATTAATTTCGAATCGTAGATACACAACCGCGTTAGTATTGTAACATTTATATTACGTACATAAAGGCCTTGTTCATGAAGGTCGATACTAACCTGTGGAAAATGAATTTCAATAGCCGAGTTGCGATCTAAGTATCTAAGGTAAGCCGCTGAGGGCATCATATTGCTTGCGATTCCGTATGATACACGGCTTGCTCCCATTGGACGAGTTAATACTAGCCATACCTAACCTAAATGTTTCTTTAAGTAAACTACTGAAACTTTCGTACTTTGGTAAGCCATCGAGCTTATTCATATTGAATCTAAGCGACGGTTTCTTATATTTAGCAGTTTTGGTGTGCCATACGAGTACTTTTGAGCAATTGGCCGCTAATGGTTCGATGTCGTCCAGTTTCAATCCTAGACTAACGAGGAACCTGTCTTCTTCGTGTCCAGCGATGTAAGGCATCGAGGCGGCTGGGTTGAGGAACTCGATGTTGATCGCAAACCCTGCCATGTCCACCGGGTACGTCCTAGACCCGGGCCACGAGTCGAAGAACGCGACCACCTGAAAATATACATAAAGCTGTTTATAGTAATGCCAGGATTCGACCTCTTCGTCTTCATGTGACCTTGTGACCCCTATATCTCGTGGGTCTTTTGACCCCCAGAGCCCATATTCAAACTCGACCGAGGGATGACCCCAGGTGTCTGCACACCAAGTTATACGTCAATCGGTCGAGTGGTTCCGGAGTTATGCCTGTCACTAACAGACAAACACACAGACCCACAAAGTGTTTTCATTAACCTCTTCGAAGAAGACTCAGAGGTTAATAACTTGGCGTGGGGTTGCACTTTAGGGCAATTCTCAGTAACAGTACAAATATAACCAAAATACTTGGAAGAACTAGAGCCTTTTGTAAAGTAAAGTACCTAGTCTAATAACCTTTAGAGTATTTAAACGTCATGCTGTTATTTTAACTATTATAAAACGGAGAAGAAACTGTGTATAGTATATACCTACCTAAGTTAAAGATATTGTGAAATGTATTCATAAAAACAAATTGATGAGTTTTGGAATCCGAAATTGTTTCTTTTTGTTTGTTTGTTCGAATTTAACAGATTTCGTTTTATAGCCGGTTCTACTTAAAATTTAAGATCCTTATCATTTAAATCGGTTTAGTAGGTTTTACCTCAATAATGGTTTCTAGTATGATACGTGTAAACGATCGCGATGTTACGATCTTACTATAATCAAAGCGAAATCGTGGGCTTATATGAGTATCTAAAACGTAGAGTAATATTACAGACTTACAGTATCTATAGAATGGCCGATTGCCGTTTAATCAACATGGCATATCCACCCCGCTAACGTTACAAATATTCTTATTATTCTACCCCGAGAAGGGCACCGGCTGTTATAGTACTAAGTACACATAGTACTAAGAACGATTTTGTCAGAGCATATATTTGTTAGCTGCCATATCGATACGACTTCGACTTCCAGATCTCAAGGACAGACACAATACTTTTTCCTAATGACTAGATATCATCACATGGACTTAATAAAAGGTAGAATGAATGTCCAGATATGTATACATACATTACACGTTGGCTGATGTGTTAAAATTATACATAAACATAGTTGTTGGACGTATTAATTCAATGACAAAGCTTACGTAACTTCGGTCTCGGTATTCTAAATCTTTGTTAATGGCGTCTATAATGTAAAATATTCGTACTATTGTGTATTTTTTTAAAGTTGAACAAGAGGTAGCGGTATCAGTGCTACCAACAAAGCGAGATTTAGGTGACTGCCTTGTGAGCTGGTTAATGACAAAGTACAATACAAGTGACTATGCAACCTGGGTTTCCAGAACATTCCGTACCGCAACACTGTTAAGGCAGGCTAACGGCCAGAACTACAAGTGCAAGTACCTACACGTCTAACCCGAACAGCACTGAAATGCTACCTAACAGTCTTTGACGCACATCTGGTGTACGAAATTACACCCTATTCAAAATGGTTCCTAGTGCTAGGTAGGTCGCCTATGCACCATGAATGCGGATACCATGAACATTTGAGCGCAGTAGAAAGAGCGGAGTGCTCAGGCAATTAGCATATTCAGACAGTAGGATGTTTAACTGACACAAGACGCTTTACCACATATATGTACATATAGTATTTTCCTACGCCAGTCAAACATAAGATCATATATTACCATTGCTAAATGGCAAAGCATCGGCGTAATCGCCTATTCTGCTATCAGCTAATAATATTTGCTTTCCATAATTTAAATGTAGCATAACTACATAAATACGCTATTACCTTTTGTAACCAATTTATAATAATATAATGTCAATATAATGATGACTCAAACGACTGACCTTTGGCTATTAGTAGGTGTTTCGTTCGCGTGTCGATATTCATTATATGGGACTCTGTTATTTGTATAATTTACCAAACTACATACGGAGTAAACGATAGCCTACAGCTTACTGTAATAGTGAATCAACCCATTATTCTCGACGTTCGTTAAGCTATTTCTACGCTATTAAACATAACATATCATAGATTCAAATAAGCAGATCTCCACCGCTTACAGATAACACAAAATTTGCTTGTTATGGTAATAAAACTTGCTACATGTGTAATGTGTGTTGCTAATCAACTGTACTAATTGTGCCGACTTGAAATTTTGTCCTGAATTTGTGCCTATTCTTTTTACATTTTACCGTTGTCAAATGTTATTGTATGTATATTATACTTATTTGTCTATTTTGGTATATATTAGAACATAATACAAGACCGTTCTAACCTTTCCTTCTTTGACGATAGGCGTTGAAACTCCATAATCTCCAATCAGTCCGACAGGAAACATGGACACTTTCTTAGTTTGTCGTATTTCATCAAACAGCTGCAAGTCCACCGTGTTGTCGTCATCGCCGAAGTACAGAACGCCTTCATGCACATTCTGCCTGAGCCAGGAGAGCGCAGCGAGACGATTCGCTACGCCACGAGGGAAATTCGTAGATTTGTACGCATACGGCTTTGGACTAGAGATATGTGTGAACGGTAGACCCGACCGCCTGGAATAATCAATATTACGATACATATTAGAATTCCATACAGATCATGAGCGTAATAAGCATTCATGTCTTAATAAAATATGTACTTAATGGGCAATAAAGAGTGGAATTTTATCGTATTAGCCGAATGGTAGTCCGTGACAGAAATAAATTGCAACTTATTTTTTACGACATATTCAGTCGTTTTATTGCTTATGTTTGCGTATGGCAGTACATGGAAAATATGAATTAGATAATACCATTTCAACAAAAATATTTTGAAATGTTTCTCACCACGTAAAGCAAAAATAAGATATATAAAATTGCTTTATTCAAAAGTTGTTTATAAGATAATTGCCTGATTATAGCCATTTGCCTTCTACAGCAAACTAAATTTACATTTCTGGTCTTAGTTGCCCCTTTTTATTTTTAATGTTGGGATGATATATAAACATTTGGTAACTAGTACGTCATTCCTATTTTAATAAAATTTTTAACATTATACAGAAAAAGTTTGTAAGTTTGGATGTAGGAGGCAATCTCCAGAACTTATATTTAGTTTAACCTAGGCTTAGTTTGAAGGCGGAAGTATTAAATACTAGATATCTTTCGGGAACAGTACTTTTTTCTGGATGTAAAGTACCCTATATCCTTTTCAGTACCTCTAACAATTTGATTGTTACGCTTTCACGCCTTAACTACTCCGCCGATCATCATGAAATTTCGCATACACGTTTTCAGGGGTACAGATAAGGTCAAAGGCTAATTTATATCCAGAAAAAAAAGTATTGTTCCCGAGGAAAAGTTTATTGGCAAAACGTAGGTTAGCGCGAGGGAAGCCGCGGACAAAATCTAATGACTACATATTATAAAACAAAGTCCCCTGTCGCGTCTTTCTGTCTTTTCGCGATAAACTCTAAAACTACTGAACGGATTATCATGCGGTTTTCACTGACTGACATAAGGAAGGATTAGATGTATAATTTGTTAAGGTTATGTACTACCCTTGCGAAGCTGGAGCGAGTCGCTAGTTAGTTATAAATACGAATGTGAGGGATAGGATAGTCGTAACATTACCTTAGTATGCTATAGACGGTGTCAGAACAGATAGGTTGGTCGTCAGCTATGATCCAGTGTATTCGTGGCACATGCATTAAGGTATGGGCGAGCCTCGTCAGCTCAGGCACTTGCTCCGGCCTAGGATACGTGGGCGTGATAAAATATATCATCTTCAGATCTGTTGTCTTGTTGATATAACTTCGGTCGTCGTGCATATTCACATAGCATAGTTTGTTCTTCACGTTGAGCGGGATACCTTTTGCTACATGGAGAGCACCGAAGTCCAAACTGTAATTAAAAGAAAATACGATGCATTGAATGACGTCACGAGGAATATGTTTGACGTTTTGACAGCTTTTCTATAGAAATCATGTCAAACAAGTAGCGAAAATTTTCTAAATCTATATCTTCAAACCGCCATATTACTTCCTCAGATAATAATAATAATAATGTTTTTATTTACGAAATAATGATTGTAGTACAGAATGAAAAATATACATGGTAGGTCTTATAGCGATTTTACGTACAATCCTGTGGGTGAAGTTCTGTTACCCTTGATAGGTTAGTTATTAACCTGTAGTAAGGATTAACAGTCCTCTTCCCTCCTGTATGTGTTATAATTACAATTACAATTATTCTCTAAAGTATAACCATGTAATTACAATTCAAACTACAATAAAAAGTTTAACATTTTAAAATAAATCTATGCAGTGAAAAAGTTAGTGTGTGTATTAGTGTATAATATGTATGTGTAGTGTGTGCGCGTGAGCGTGTGTGTGTTTGTGTCTGTGTTTGCCTGTTTGTGTTTATGTAATGATGTAAATATAAAATTAATGTTACTCATTTTAAAGGTTATGACAGGAATGCCTCAGTTTCATCATAGGATTTGTTTTGGAGAAATGATCGGACATAATTTTTACATAAAAAGTGTGATGAACCATATACCGCACATGTTAAATTTATTTTATTAGGTATATAGATAGGGGGCTAAGTAATAAGAGAAACGCTTAGTAAAAGTTGTCCGTGATTTAGGGACAAGGCAAATTTTGTCTTTTCGACGTTTTGTTAGCTTTTTGTATGAAGTGTTTCTGTGTTGTAAAAGGATTGTGTTTAATATAAATAACTGTCGCACATTAAGTACGTTACATATTTTGTAAAATAAGTTAGTAGAGAACATAATCGTTCTAAATGTTGCTACCTTAAGTATGGCCCTGTGTGCGATTTCCAGTGGCATAAGGACTGTTTAGATAAAAGTTATCTGACGATTGAAAAACCATCTCTTAATAGTTGCTTGCATCGCGAATGACGGATACCTAGTTAAACGTGACAGTACTGATTTTATAGAAACCTATAGTATTGTAGTCGTAGCTGATCTCCATCACAATAAAGGGAGTGTACCTGTATTGTATTCACATATTATCATGTATAATGATCTTATGCACAATAAGTACTTACAGGTACTCAGTGTGCACAAGGCTAGGCGTATATGCTATACACTAGGTACATATAATCATCATTAGCTGTAAAAATAAAAGTTTATTTCGTATATTGTAACCTCCATTTCGCCGTACTAACAGAAATCTAATAAAAAACGAGCCTTTTGCCGTTAACTGGTTACAGTTTTAAGACTTCTTTCTGTTGCTGAGAAACGTGCTATTACTATTCCTAACAGGAAAACCCAATAACAGATTTGGAAATCTAGCCTGGATCCTCAATTCGGCATGCAACCTTATACATTATAAAGCCTATCCGTGAAACGTAATTAATGAATGATATAAACAAAATTTTAACAAAAAAGGAAACCGACTTCAAATAAGAATATTTTAAAACTTAAAATGCACTAAAAAGTTAATAAATAATTGCATATTCTTGTGAATAATTAAATTATTGTTACTTTTGGAGTCGGTGTCAGCCGCCCGCGCCGCGTGCTGCGTCTATGTGTGTAATTGTGCATGCCAATGTTATGTTATGATTATAGTAAGACATCTCCTGTTTAATTAGTTACAAGCCTACCTTGGCTGACACCGACTCCAATAATAACAATAATTTAATTATTCACAAGCAAATGCAATTATTTATTAACCTTTTAGTGCATTTTAAGTTTAAAAATATTCTTAATTGAAGTCGGTTTCCTTTTTTGTTAAAATTTTGTTTATTTCTCGGTTTTTAGTGAACCTTGCTAAATATGAGAACATCATTAATGTAGCCAAATACGCATTATTAAGTATAACTCGAAAACGAATGGTCAAATCTTTATCAAAATTAAATGGGACCACACGGGAAGCACCAGCTTTCAAATAAAAAAAGAATCATCAAAATCGGTTGACCTAGTCGAAAGTAACGAGGTAACAAACAAAAAAAATAAAAAAAATACACACGAATTGAATACCTCCTCCTTTTTTTGAAGTCGGTAAAAATACATAAGATCGGTAAGCATAACAGTATCTGATTATATTGCATAGGGGTACTCGATCAACGCGCAAGGCCAATGCGAGAATAAGTTATTCAATAAAGAACTACGGCACGAGTAGATCAATAGATCTTAAAATATTAATAACTAACTATTGCCCGCGGCTTCGCTCGCGTTAATTTAAAATTTGACAATCATTCGGGTTGTACTCTGCTTGTAATAATATAATTCAATCATGATTCGAAAGACACGTGACGCCATCTATTATCATAAGAACGTTATTGTTGTTTTCCTCGGGAACAGTAATTTTTTTCGGGATGAAAGGTAGCCTATGTCCGTTTCTGTACACCTGACAACGTATACGCAAAATTCCAGGATGATCGGTTCAGTGGTTTAGGCCTGAAAAGGTAACAAACAAACAAACACATTTTCGCTTTTATAATATTAGTTAGGAAGTTAGGATAGGATTAGGATTGGATAACAGCCCTATATAAACTGTCCCATTGCAGTGCTTCTCAATGAGAGAAGAAGCTAGGCCATAGTTTGCACTTACTTTATCATATCAACCATCACTTTCATATTCTTGTGTTGCATTATTCACAGTAAAGGTAGGTATTAATGTGATCATGCTAGGTATGTACATGTCTTTTTGTAAGGCTTCCAGTTTAGGTCAGGTTACACTGACCGTAGTCAGCAGCTGAATGTGACCATGGCTACTGCAACCTGGCCGAAACGTAAAGGCTATTTATTATAAAGGTACGTAAATACATATCATATTCGCCGTAATACACGTTTCCTCTTATATAGATCATATAAACCATATTAATAATAAAAATAATAATAAAATTTATTTATTTCGATACTGACAATTATTAACACTTAAACTTAAGCATAGAACATATTATACATATACAATATTAGGAGCCTAGGTTTTAATATGGTCGCAAATACCGGTCAGTCACATCGGACTCCTAAACTAGGTGAATAACCTGTACCTTAGGAGCCATGCAACTTCTGGATGTGAACTTAGTACAGCGTCATAGACTCCATGTATTAAGCACAGTTATGGAGAATATTTAGAAATAAAATGTATTAAGTACTTATGTGAACAATTATGAAAAAACTACAATGAGATTTTCTGTGTTATCGTATGACAACGTCTGCAAATAGATTGTAAGTGTATATTTTAGATTGTATCGCGTAATTGGGTAAATGCTAAGGATGCGATTTATTTTATTATAAAGACGTGCACTTTGGACACTAAAATTTCGACTTGCAAATGTGGTGCAACATGGGGCGTAGGCACAAACAGTGGAGCTTTTAAGTCTAAATAAATAAATAAAAGAAACCTGCCGTCAAGAGAAAGAGAGGAGTGCAGGCGTAAGATTTAAAGTTGGCGTACGGTAAGAACATTGTAACCAACCTGACGTCAGGTCCGCGGGTGTATTTCTGTTTCTGAACGAAATACCAAGTTAAAGTATGGATTCACTTCCATATAAATCTACCTGTATACTACCTTACAATACTACAAACAAATATTAAATCTAAGGAATTAATAAAGCGGAATTTGAAAATAATAGTTAGAAATTATTAAGCGCCTGGCAAATTGATAGCAAATTTGCTACAATTAAGAATTGCTATTTAAAAGAACGTTAGCTCTAGTCTAACTACATGTAGATTTATATGGAAGTAAATCCATACTTAAACTTTGTATTTCGTTCAGAACCAGAAATACACCCGCGGACCTGACGTCAGGTTGGCGGCTCACTTTCTTTTTGAGCTATCTCCGAACACAAAGAGGTAGAATTGCTTTCTTTATAGGTAGATTTAGGTAGATTTAAGGTAGATTTGATACATTCTTATTTCATGTTGATTCGTAACATTACACTCGCCATTCTGATGCAAACGTTTTTTTGCGTCTTTGATATCTGCTGCAGGTTCAAGAACTTTTAACTTGTCTGCCAGCAATTTCTATGCTTAAGTTTTTTTTTAATCCTATAATCATCAGATATAGAGATAGCACCGATAGCCTAGTGATAAACCGTTGGACTGCCACGCAGAGTTCTCGAGTTCGAACCCAAAGCGCGCATCTCTGACTTTTCGAAGTTTTATGTGTATTTAATAGTTAATTATCGCTTGCTCTAACGGTGAAGGAAAACATCGTGAGGAAACCTGCATGTCTGAGAGTTCTTCATAATGTTCTCTAAGATATGTGAAGTCTGCCAACCTGCACTGGGCCAGCGTGGTGGACTATCGCCTAATTTCATATTCAGAATGATGGGTCACGTAAAGCATTTATTAAAAACAAAGCTATGCAAAATCAACATTGCAATACGATATCGGCCCATAATGACGTCAGTATTTCGGCAGTAATGGTTGAATTTACAAAACAATATTTACATTAATGAATGCTAGTACAAAAACTACAAAATGAACAGTGAACATCTAATGTGAGTACTTATAGGTACATGCATTAATTGGTCACGCTATTGAAACAACGCGTGCATTCAAATATAATCAAATTATTATTTTGATAATATTATTTTCTTGTTAATTAATAATGGCAAACGAATGCAAAAACTGCGTATTGTTATGTCATAATTATATCATAGGTAGGTGGTATATTGCTTGAAAACTGATGGAGTTAGGAAACAATTATTTTGGATACTGGTCTGTAGTAAACCTACAAAAAATATAGGTATATAATAACACCGTAGTCTTTGATTTCTAAAGGCGGCTGTACACAGTAGTGGGCCAGCGTGTTGGGCCAACGTGTAGAGATCTACTTGGCGGTATGTTGATACCGCCAAGTAGATCTCTACACGTTGGCCCAACACACTGGCCCACTACCTTGGCCCAATGTGTACAGCCGCCTTAAGGTGTGGGTTACTTTATGGACAGTAACATAACTAATCAAACAACGTAGAGCATCAATTGAAAGCAAAACATGTGCTATCAGGAATTTACTAAAACGAATAGGAAAATGGGTTTTTACCTGTATAACACTAGTTTATAAGAGCTATAATTGCATAACATTGTATCTTTGGTGAACAGTAAACATTGATGTATAAAAACCCTAGATACACAATCAGCGTCAAAAAACGTCCTCACCAAATGAGCACCCACTTGAACATTTGGGTGCTCATTTAATTTAGTACCATTCGATCGCTCCGAGAGTAAACATGTAGCAGAGCTCGTTTAAAACTTGTAAAATCACACTTCCAGGACACTAAAATAGGACGGTGTTTCATATTTTCGGTAACTTATAATGTTATTATTATAATTATATTATAATACTGATTATTGCGTCAAGAAATCAACGTAATTTTTTTTTTCTGTTTATTTCGTAACAAAGAGCGACCATATAACACGGCTCATTTAAATGAACACTTACTAAACGCAATAATCATACTATTGTATTTCTACTTGATTAGTCCGGGTTATACGTTGACTCTGTTCTAATATTAATAGAGACGCTGTTACTTTTTTTTAATAAATATGTTTTATTTGATTTAAAATGATAATGCGATTGTATATATTATTAATTACTAGACTTCTTTTATTACAAACCATAATAGTATCCGCTTAATATTTTTTTGAAATGATCTTTACGGTATCCTTATAGTGGGATATGTATAAAATGTATCTACATACTTATGTTGGATTTCAGCTTTCTTTGAAATCCCGTGCGATGTGCAAAATGGATATCGTTCATAGCACAGCAACGATCACAAGCAAGCACAGCAACAACAACACTTATCATAATTTTTGGGACTAAGCTTATATTCTTCAAAGTGCCATATTAACAAACAACAATCATGTAAATATTACTATTAAATCTATTATCGAGAGATATAATTATCAAGATAAGATTGCATTATAATATAACAAAGAAAGATACGAAAAAAATTAAAATCCGTCAAAAAGAAAATTATACAATAAACTCAATTTATTTCAAGGAAATTAAAAATCTTATGTCGTATCTTTTCAAGTTCGAAATCTTAATTGTCTCTCTCGTTTTATCGTTTTATGTTACTTTAATTTGTATGTACAATCACTCGCGTAATGTTCAAACACGTATAATTTCAAAGACGGGAACCAAATATATGAACAGCAATGAAACATACTCGTAATATAATTTACGTGCGTATTAATTATCTATTACTGTTATATATTAAGGTAAAAGTAAAAACAAATATGTGTTTAAAACACACATTCACGTGCATTTTATAAACTCTACATAATTACGTCAGAATATTAACTTACATTAAATTTTTGAAGTGAAACTTCTTTATCGATCTATGGGAGAAATTTTGTAGCAGCGTCACGTTTTTCGGTTACGCGCCATGTTGCTTTTTTATCAAAGTTTAGTATAGTGACGTAAAGAATATAACGTAATATATTTATAATAATAACAACAATATATTAGTTTTGAAGTTTGGTTTGAAATAAGAATAACAATATATTAATTTGAAAGTGATAAAATAAAAAGACTTATTCAAATTTAAGTGAATTTACAAGAAAAGTGAGAGTGATTATATATTTCGTTTTATAAATTCAACACGTATGAGCATGCTTTTAATATTTATTTGAGGTTAACCTCACTTTTTGATTGTAAGTATCAGTGAATGTATATAAATCTGTTAAAATTAGCAAGTATTAATAAATATGACTGTAAATCTAGTGAACATTATTAATTCTAAAAACAATAAAAAATATAAATTAAATAATAATTTAAAAATAAAACAAAACACGATTAGAAAATAAAAATATGTATACGTACATCTTTTTTAATTATTCGTTTTTAATGATTTATTTATTCATTTTTAATTTTATAAAATCGTTGCATTTCTACAAGATTAACTGTCATCATATAATTGTATTACTTTGAAAAGATAATTCCAATTATTTATTCATAACTTGTGTAATTGATTAAGTCATTAAATATCTGCTTTGAATTATTTTTATTAAGTTATGAAATAAATATTAATATTAAAGTTAGTTAAATAATTTTTGTTAACTAATTAATGTCGTAAAGAAGTTTCACTTCTTACCTGTGTACTCTGGTACACACACACATTTTTTTTTATTATAGTTGTGTTGAAGAAAGAACAAATTAATATTGCACAGAATTTGTAAAAACAGTATTCGACTCCATCCATTTGTGCGAACGCTGCTCGTAAAATTTTATTACCTTTTTTAGATAGCCTTGTATATTCAACTTAAAATTAGGGCGGTGAGGTTTAATTTGCATTAATTAAACTTTATATAGTTGTAAAGGAATACCTAGAGGTGCCTAGGATCCCATACTATTGATATTTGAAAAGGTTTTATCTAATTCTATAGATGGCCAGTTAACGAAGATTCGAAAAACAATATTGTTTTTTTTTATTCTAGGGAGTTGACATTTCAGTATGTCACTGGAATATTGTAAAAATAATTTCATTAATTGTTGTTGAATTCTAAAAGAGAAACAAATAAACATAAAAATGTCGTTTCTTTGATATACAAAGCAACACATAGTTTTATTTGTTCAAATAATAATTGACTAATTGTTTTATAAAACGACATTTTTTGTGAAAAAAAATGGAAAAGTTACGATTCACATTTACAGTGTCCGCAGGATCTGATGGAAAAAGCAATGTGATCTACATAACCTCAATTGAGACACCCGATGGACATATATTTGACATTCCTGATGATTTGAAATCTGCAAGCAAACACACCGCCATAACGGCTACGAATGTTTTTACCAAAATTAAGAATTCTCTAAAGAAAAGACATCAAGTACGGAAAATATGGTTTCCCTTAACCCAAGATTTGAGAAAAATTTACTTAGATGAAGGTGAGAATTTACAATTTGGTTACCAATACCTAGAGGAAATTATACATGAAACAAAGCTATCTGACAATGATACTAGTAAAAACATTAAGGACAGTGAAAATAAAAATCTAGGAAAAATAGCAGAAAGATTTTTACTAGAGAAGTTTTCAGGGAATACACCAAACGTTAACCAATGGATCGATGATTTTGAGAATGAATGTACACGTTTCGATATATTAAAGGAGGAAAAAAAATTGAGACTAAAACATTTACTTGAAAAACAGTGCCTAGATTGGTACACTAGTATGTTAATAAAATATACAGTAAACACAGGATGGGCAATATGGTAAACAAATTTTTGTGAAACATACGGAATCAAAGGTTGGTCACAAATTAAATACGCATTTACATTTAAATTTTAAGGAGGTTCATTAAGGGAATATTCCACAAAAAAAGAAAGATTGTTACTAGAGATAAATAAAAATATTGACACACAGACATTGATTCATTTTATTGTTATGGGTCTACCAGAGTATATAATGTACAAAATGGATAAGGAATCAATAACATCAACTGCAAATCTTTTCAATGAAATTGCTAAACATGAACATACAGTCAATAAAAATAATTATAATAAATTCAAGAAGAATACATTTTACAGTAAAGTAAATGTTGATAAAATTAAACCTTGCAAAATTGGTGAAAAATTAAATAAAGGCAGTCGTTTCCATTCTAAAGAAAAATGCTGGTTTAAACAGACTGATGACTATGAAAACAAGAGAAACTATAATAAGAATGTAAACAATACTGTATTAGATGTTGAATTGAGTGATAATGAGCCAAAAAACGAATAATTACACCATTAATTAAAGTAAAATTAACATTAGAAGGAAAATTAGACATATTTGGTATATATGATTCCGGCTCTAAAGTTTCTTTGATAAATTCTAAATTATTAAAACTAAAGGAAGAAGAAAAAAATATACACAACAATACAAACTTACTAACAATTAATGGTGTAAAAAAGACAAAAGGTAAACCTTAAAATAAAAATAAAAATAAAAAACAAACAATAATAAACAACAATAAAAATTAAGATATTTAATATAGAGAAGAAAGTTGATGTTTATATTATAAATGGTAAAGACTTCAAATATGATTTTCTAATTGGACTTGATACTATAAAAGAGTTTAATTTGATTCAGAATGACAATTTGGAAATTTAACAGAAATCTGAAGAAAATTTAACAAAGGAGGAACAAAATTTTAAAAACAATCCTAAGGAAAGTGAAGGACAAAAGAACTTGAATCTTGTAAACTTTAATGAACATATAACAGAAAAAGAATTTACAATGGATCTGAGTCATTTAAATAGTAAACAAAAATCTGAAATAAATAAACTTATTGATAAATATAAATCAAGCTTTGCAAAGGATAAATATGATATTGGAACAGTAAAAGATTATGAAGCACGCATTGATCTACTAGTGGACAAATACTGCAGTAAAAGACCTTACAGATGTTCAATAGAGGATAAACTAGAGATAGAAGAACAGGTAAGAAAACTGCTTGAAAGAAACCTTATAGAAGAATCATACAGCCCATTCGCAGCACCAGTAACCCTAGCTTTCAAAAAAGAAGACAATAGAAAAACGAGATTGTGTATCGATTTTAGAGATTTAAATAAGGTGGTAGTACCTCAGGCTCAACCATTTCCTTTGATTGAGGACTTAGTCACAAAAACCAGAAACTGTAAGTACCATTCCACATTAGATATAAATTCTGCATTCTGGTCTATTCCCCTGCGAATTGAAGATAGAAAGAAAACTGCTTTTGTTACACAGGAAGGCCACTACCAATGGACATGTTTACCCTTTGGTTTGAAAACTTCCTCAGCCATATTTCAAAGAATATTAAGCAACATACTAAGAAAGTACAAATTAACAGATTTTGCTGTAAATTTTATTGATGACATTTTTATATTTTCTAAATCCTACAATGATCACATAAATAATTTATCACAGCTTTTAGAGGCGATAGAAAAAGTAGGTTTTCGACTTAAGTTCACAAAATGTCGATTTGCAACAAATTCGGTAAAATACCTCGGACATATAATACAAGATAATACAGTAAGACCAGTGAGAGATAACTTAATTTCAATAAGGGATTTTCCAACACCAAATAATCAGAAAAATATTAGACAACTTCTAGGAAAAATCTATTTCTACCGTGAATATATACCTAACAGTTCTATAATTTTAGAACCTTTACATAATATACTAAGGAAGAACCAAAAATTCATATGGTCAACAGAGTGCCAAGAAACTTTTGAGAAGATCTTAGAAGTTTTTGACCGAGACTTACCAATAAACATATACACAGATGCATCATTAGAAGGTATTGGAGCAGTATTAAAGCAAATACAGCCAGATAGAAAAGAAAACCTGTAGCATATTTTTCAAAAAAATTAAATGAAGCCCAAAAGAAAAAAGGTTATATATTTAGAATGCTTAGCCATTAAAGAGGCCATTAGATACTGGCAATACTGGCTTATAGGCAAACCTTTTACAGTATATTCCGACCACAAACCATTGGAAAATTTTAATATTAAATCTAGAACGGAAGAAGAGTTGGGCGATTTATCCTATTACTTATCACAATATAACTTTGAAATAAAATATGCACCAGGAAAGAATAATTTAGAGGCAGACTGCTTGAGCAGAAACCCAGTATTAGAAGCTAATAAGGATGTACATGAACAATTAAAAATAATAAACTTAATAACATTGAATGACATATTAGCAGACCAAGAGAAAAATGAGGATATTCAAAAATACAAGAACAAGTTAATAAATAAACACAATATATATTATAAGAGGGTAAGAAAGCAAGAAAAAATACTACTATCAGAGGAACTTAGTATAAAATTTATAAAACTAATACATGAAAATATGTGGCATATAGGTATAAAACAAATGCAAAAGAAAATAGGAAAACTTTATACAGCAAAGAATTTAACTAGAAACATCACCGATTTATGCAAACAGTGTGACATATGTTTAAAAAATAAAACAAGAGGACCGGCTAAATATGGTTTAATGTCATATCTAGGCCCTGCCACAAAACCATTTGAAATTGTCTCAATAGACACAATTGGGGGATTCGGTGGCACTCGATCAACAAAAAGATATTTACACCTTTTAGTCGACCACTTCACTCGATATGCTTATATAGTAACCTCAAAGACTCAGAGTGCAAAAGACTTTATAAAACTTATAAATATTGTACCAAACTGTAAAGACATTGGCATGGTTCTCACCGACCAATATCCTGGAATCAATTCAAAAGAATTTAAGACTTTTTTAAATGAAAGATCAATCACACTAATTTTCACTGCAGTAAATTCGCCGTTTTCTAATGGACTTAACGAAAGATTAAACCAAACACTTGTAATTTACAAGATAAATGAAAATCGAAATACTACAGCATGGACGACTACTGCACATAATTGTGTGGATAGATATAATAACACGGAACACTCAATAACATGCTTTTCACTCTATTTCGTTCATACCAAATGAACTTAAATTAGCAAAAGAAGCAGATGACTGGATTAGAGTCAGAAAAATTGCATTAGAAAGAACAATTAGGTCACATGAATATCATAAAATGTTAATTGATAAAAATAGAAAAACCCATAATTTCAAAGAAGGGTATATGTTGAAAATGGTCATTAACTAAATAAAAGAAAATAAGACGAGTTAAGGATTGGTCCATTTAAACGCAATCAATATACAAGATTAATACAGGACATAAAACGATGGAGTCAAATCTATTCCATATTACAAAACTTATTCCTGCCCCCATAACATAAGCGAAAATCTTCGGATAAATTTTCTAACCCTGGGGAATGTAAAGGAATACCTAGAGGTGCCTAGGATCCCATACTATTGATATTTGAAAAGGTTTTATCTAATTCTATAGATAGCTAGTTAACGAAGATTCGAAAAACAATATTGTTTTTTTTTATTCTAGGGCGTTGACATTTCAGTATGTCACTGGAATATTGTAAAAATAATTTCATTAATTGTTGTTGAAAATAAACATAAAAATGTCGTTTCTTTGATATACAAAGCAACACATAGTTTTATTTTTTCAAATAATAATTGACTAATTGTCTTATATAGTTAATATAACTACCTATAAGCAACTGAGGACAGTTTTAAGTGTAAGTTTTGTATGGGATTGTGTATCTAGGGTTTTTATAATATATCAATGACAGTAAAGTATAATTTATCTATTGATAATCTTTCAATTGATAAGTTACCCTTTTTCTTGCTGTGAGATTTATGTTTTTCACTCGATGTCATTGGAATATAAAATTGATAAAAAATATAGATGATAAACCAAGCAAATGTAAACTCGTACACATATTTGTCGCAAGTTTACCGTTGTTGTAGTACATACTAGGCAACTCTCATGTCACGTTAAACATAACTCATAATTATATAATAACGAACAATAATATTGTGAAACTGAACACACGATATTACAAACACGATAGCAAAATAAAACAATATCATACATACATACATTCACGCCTGTTTCCCAGAGGGGTAGGCAGAGACTACGGATTTCCATTTGCTACGATCCTGACACACTTCTCTGGCTACATTCACTTTCATCACATTATTCATACACGCCCGTCGTCGGTTCAAGGAGCTCTTAACCTGGCCTTTGTCCAGAACGCCTCCGATCTGATCGAGAAACGTTCGCCTAGGTTTTTATCTTGCGACTGTTCCATTCACACTAGCCTTATAAACTTTCTTAGTCAGTCTTTCCTCGTCCATTCTTTCTACATGTCCAAACCAGCTTAACATACCCTTTTCTATTCTTGTCAATAAATCCACTTTCATGCCGCATCTCTCTCTAATCACACTATTCCTTATTCTATCTTTCAGAGTCACACCACATATGCTTCTCAGCGCTCTCATTTCTACAGTATTTATTTTTGTTTCATGCTTCTTTTGCCATACCCAACTTTCACTTCCATACATAAGTGTATACCTACTAATAGTCCTCTATGAACAGCCAAACGTGCCTTTTCGGATACATTTCGACTGTTCATAAAAGCGCGTAGACACATTCACTTTGTTGCCAGCAATCGTTCTCCTTTCAATATCTCCCTCATGTTTACCATCCCTTGTAAACAAAGTACCCAAATATACAAACTCTGTCACTTGCTCCACTTTTTCTCCATAAATCATAATATTACACATAGTCACGCACTCTTCCTTTTCAAATACCATTACTTTCGTCTTGCTTACATTAATTATTTTTATTCTTTTACTCTCAAAAGCACCATGCATAATAGTTACCATCGCCTGCAACTCTTCCGCTGATGACGCGGCATAAAGAAGACATTTGACAACTAATTCATTCATTCTTAATCCCCATTCACAATCTTTTAAATCTTTCAAACAATTGTCCATGTATAGGTTAAACAGCCAAGGTAACGCTACACATCCTTGTTTAACACCTTTTTCGATGCTAAACCATACTGTGTAGGTCCCATCTATCCTAACATCTCTGGAATCATCATAAAGAGATTTCAGAGCTCGCGTGAGGTTGCTATTCACTCCATACATGGACAATACCGACCAAAGTTCATTCCTCACCACTTTATCATAAACTTTTTACAGATCCACGAATGCGCAATAGACCTTTTGACCTTTGGCCAAAACTTTCTCGGCTATGCTCCGTAAGGAAAAGACCTGATTTATCATTAAATGACCTGACAATATCATTAAAGAAATAAAACAGAATACAATAATATAATGTGACTGGCTCGTTAGTGTTTCCGCTTATGTTTCGGCGATCCGTGGGATTTATTATTAGGTTGCCTGTTACGAAGTTCTCAGAAGCAAGACGAAATCAATATCCATAAAGCTCTTAAAAAACCTTGCCTGCACGGGTGGCATAGTGGTTTAAGTGATCGCCTCGCCACTGCCGCTGCACCAAGTATTATAGATCCGATCCCTTTACGAGACAAAAATTTGTGTGATCCAGAAATAGTAGCCCGTACGTTGTTTGGATGCGGATGAGACGAGGAGGTGGGATGGATGGGTTTAAAATAATCCCACCCTTTCGGAGATACACAGGTTTGATCTATGTATACACAATAAAATAATATTGTATTTAGTACTATAAACTCTAAACTCAACTCTCAATAGCATAATTTATTTATCAGATAAAGTAATTTATTCGTGAGTGAATCGGCTCTTAATAATTGGTATGTTTCTGTATGGGGTTAAGAATAATTTTTACATAGGTAAGACTACTGCAATAGGCACCATGAACACAATATGTAAGGTTTTCCTTGCACGCTATAGTTTGTGCATAATTAGTAGTACCTATTTCTTGCATTGATAACATTTTTAATTATTGTTTTTGATGTGACATACTTACGCTGTACATTTTTATATGAATTTTAATGATTAATAGGCTCACGGTATGTAAGTACAATCAAAGCACAATAGTAGAACAATATTATTGTAAACTAAATTGAGACTGAGTAATACCTTTGTGCTGTCAATAAAACAAAATGTCCTTCAAGCTTTGTTATCAAATATAATCATTCTATCATAATTAAATAGGATAGGGAATAGTAACCTATATTGGACCACTTTTGATATAATGATATCTCTGAATCTTGGTTCAGTAGCTAGATAATATCAGTCTGTTAATACTGTAGCACAGTCGCGATTGTTGCAAAAAAGGTATTTATTTAAAGTTGTCGTTCGGTCCAATTAACGCAACCAGTATCTTAAATTGGACCACCAGTGCCCTAAATTGTATCATATCTAAAAACAAACACCAAAATTTGCAAAAAATAAAAATATGTATCATCATTTATTCTTTGAACATAAAAATTAGTCTTTATCATTTAAGCTTAATCAGTATTTCAAATAGGAACAATATTACTGAACAAATTATAAAGTCATTATAAACTCAAAAAAGCTTAATCAGTATTTCAAATAGGAACAATATTACTGAACAAATTATAAAGTCATTATAAACTCAAAAATATAAAATAATCAACAAAAATTTATAACTCTGAATAGCATAATAATTATAATATCAATTCAAGCAATTATCACATATGTCAGGGTTAGTTGTCAGGTGCAATTTAGGAACTTTGGAATCGTCCAATATACAGACCATTGTAGATTTAAATACAAATTGTCATAAAAAATAAAAACATAACTCCTACAGATTCGTGGTCATTTGCCGGTATTTAAAACAGTATAAAAGATGCTATCTTATAGTATATCATACAAAATTATAACTTATCATTACAATCTCCTTAGACAACACAGAGAAAATTAACATCGATACAGGTCAAAAACAATATTTTTCTCTCACAACCGTAATACCTGTCATACGTCTATACAAAATGACAGAATGACACCACATTCACCTCTTTTTCTGTTGCCAGTGTAAAAAAATAGCGTCAATTTGATAAAAATATAGAAGTGGTACAATATAAGTGCCGGTTCAATATAGGTTACTCTCTCCTACTATACAAATACTAGAGGATGCCCGCAGCTACGCCCGCACATGTTTTTTTATTTATCCATTTCTTCCCAATCCCGTGGGAATTTCGGGAAATCCCTTCTTAGTGCACCCCTACAGTACCCAAGGAACATACATGCCAAATTTCAGTTTCTTGCGTTCAGTAGATTCGGCTGTGCGTTGTCTGTCAGTCACTCAATAACGGAAGTTTTATATATATAGATTGACGGCAAAATTCTCATTGTTTGTTAATTTCATTAAAATGTATACTTGATCCCCAAATGGTTTCAATATTAAAAAGTGCATGTTTGATTCGTGTATATTTTTTAATTTATATGATATCGTATTTCAGAACTATTGTGTCACACTAAATGTTTTACGACAAACGAATGTCTAATATTACTATGTTTAGTTTAGTGTAGTTTAAAAAAGACAACGGCCGCTCTACGTATAATTCATGTGTCGCGGGGGACTTTACAAACATACAAACAACGGACACAAAGAACACGCAGACTCGGAACAACCATTTGTAGATGACAACAATATGTAAAAATCTAATATTACGCAGTGTATAAAATTTTTGTTCATTGAATTGAGATGATGCACGGTAAAACTCGAACGAGTTTGTGATTGCATCACAAAAACATAATGTAATTGTAACTTTTATTGCCTATGTAAAATAAAATAAAAAAAAGATCAAAAAAAGTTTTGTCTCGTGTGGAATTCGAACCCACAACACTCGGCGCAATGGCAGTGGCGAGACGACCACTTAAACCACTACGCCATTTAAATATGAAACGTATCATATCTATACTAATATAAAGCTGAAGAGTTTGTTTGTTTGTTTGAACGCGCTAATCTCAGGAACTGCTGGTTTCATTTGAAAAATTAAATAGCCTATTTATCGAGGAAGGCTATAGGCTATATAACATCACGCTACGGCCCACGGGGGCGGCGCAGTAACGATAAACGCGGGTGAAATCGCGAGAACATCTAGTAATTAATAATTGTGAAGTGCGCCACGCATTTAACCCGTATTATTGACCAAACATACGCAGGCTACTAGAACAGCGTCACGCTACCCCGCATGTAACACGTTTTTATAGCCTGCGTATGTAATCTGCATGAGTAGGATACGTACGCAGCGCAGGCCAACTGTCTACGTCTCACACAAGTACCATAGTCGCATAGAATGACTGAATTCAATCAAGTCATCAAGATCAATTTAGTCAAATTTCAATTACTGCCTATGTCCGATTTTATCGAAAACGTGTACTAGAATCTACTTAACTTGTGGCCTTATAGGTCGATAGTTCTAAGAAGTTGAATTGCAAACGAGAACTTTATTAATTAATATGCTTATTACGAGTACACGGGAACTAGAAAGTTCTCGTTCTCTCTCTAAATAAATTATTTTTATACTTTAAGGCTTCTATAATATCGATAAGACGATGATAAATAAGTATGTGTATAGTACGTAGTTAAGGAGACATCTTAACTAAATTGACTGTAACATATCATTGAGTACATGCTCTTTAACTCACTTAGGTATTTATTACGCCGGCGGTAACTTTTAGAGTTAAAATTATATTATTAAAAACATTTAATGATGTTTATATATTGTAATATAGCACTCAAACGTGTCGTTCCAGTAATCGCCTGGGTCAGACTAATTAAGTAAGAGAGCATGCACTCTAACGCGTCACTAATAATGTAATGTTACGTAACAGTATTGTAACTCAGCTGTATCCTTGAAATAATTACCTACAGCCGAGCGGTCCGCGAATACGCGAGAGGGCTGCCCACCTACAGTACTTTAATTCCATCTAGGTAGATGACAGACCGACAGACAGAGTTACTTTCGCATTCATAATATTAGTACGGATAAGGATATTAGTAAGGATTTATTTATTTACTGTAAGAATATTATCAACAAACACAATTCTTTAAAACTCATGCCTAAAATATTATTAACCAGAAATGAAAAAGAAAAATAAAATCTAAAGCCCTCTAATAGGCGACATAGAATTTCTCCGCATCATAGACGACTGGCAGTGTGCCCAAAAGACTGGCAGCATTGCTACGTTGAATGGTAATGGTTATTCTTTCCGCGAAATAAAGACCAGCCCTCTGGTCACGAGAAGCGTCGATTAACCTTTTTGCTATTTCTCTATAGAGAGCACAAGCACTGGGACCCCATGACCCTAGCGTTTCGACCCCAAACGGCTCAAAAACATAATCTCCTACCAGGTTTTTGTATTTGCGCCGTTTAAGAATCTCCGCGGATGCAGCAGCGCCAGCACAACCCGCCGTGCTGGGAAGATGTGATGGCGCAAGGGTTTCGACACACGTTGCGTCCCACATCAAAGGCTTACCCATCTTCCAAGGCGTCAATGGCATACCGTCCGGTCTCTTCCCATCGCCACGTGCAAACCATTAGCTTCAAGATGAGCTGGCACGCCGGCGGTGACAAGAGCACGACGGATAATGTCATTAATGGCTTTCGACGTCTTCACCACAGTAGCATCGATGCGGAGAAACACATGGAGCACCTAAACGAAAGCAAGAAGCGATGCGGAACATTGTGCCTATACATAGGTGCCTATTTTGGACGATGGGAGTGCTTGGAGCCAAAGACCTGATTCCCACAGCCAATAAACGGGCACGCTCAGCATTAGGAGATGTATTCATGAGATGTTCTCTTACCATGTTGCAGAGCGGCACGTCCCACCGACTCTGAGAGAATAGATCGGATGGCAAATCAGAGCTTGGACAGGTCATTTTCCAAGCGTTCAGGTTCGATCTTGCACGACACTTTAGAATTAACCAGTGTGGGAGCTATAATATTCCTGGTTAATTTTTCAGTGCAGTGGACCGAAGACAGAAACGCCGGTAAACTGACAGTACGGTTAAAAATAAATAAGGTGTAATCCTCGGACCAAGTATCACACGTGTGATAATTGGTCCGAGGTGTAATCAAAACGAATTGTCACCCTTTTTTAATTCCTAAACTAGAAGGCATGGTATGTATTGAATGTCAGGCAGTTTTGTTTCAGTGATTAAATTCTCCTCCAAGTACAAACTAGTACCGCTAAAGCAAACATTCCTGGCTGTTTGCTGAAGTATTGGTGCGATTTGTTTCTTTTTAACGATTGTCTTTTATTTGTTGAACCCCACGTAACAGTAATAGTGATTTGAACGGTTAAGTTTTAATTCAATCGAAAACGCCTTTCCGTATATTGCGCATTGTGATCAAAATGTTTATGGTATGGTTTATGAGCTTACTAGGTGTTAGTCGCGTCATTGTTCTCATTTTTAGTAGCCCATGACCTTTTCAGCTCCAACAATATTGTAACGATTAAGCTCAGTTAATGAAAATAAATCATTTTATTTATTATCTCAACAAGATCGAACTCTGTTCTTTTCAAGCATTTCCTTTCAGAAAACGCAATAACACTTTGCCTCTCTAAATCGAATCTGATCACTTCACGATCAGCCGCAAACATAATAGCAAACTTTTGCTATGATCAACGAAGTCAGCAGGACAAAAATCAGCAGCGCCGGCATTCTCTACATAAATAGTGCCGAAATCGATATCTACCACAGAGAGTTATCTATGGTATAAATAGAGATTAAAATAGCAGCGATAGCAGTTATTATGTTTTCCATTAGCAACTGATAGCCACTGTTTTGGTACTCCAATATATGGATCGATGTAACTAGGGTCTGCCTGGTCTTAAAAGCAAAAAGTCTTTAAAATTTCTATCTTGGACTTATGTCCTTAAATAAAACTCCCGAAGTCGAAATCTAACAATATCATGTACATATTTATATCACTGCTGTGCGCTGGCTACTCTTACCATAAGGTGCAATAACCATCTTGACCGGACCGGGCTGGCAGACTTTATACAAGTTGAGAAAATTACCGATAACCGACAGAAATACTATCTGAAGGTATAAAATAATGTTCTAAATAATATAATCTTCCATAATAAATACCATCATTATATATTTATATTAAATAGAATTTGAATCACTTTGTATATGAGTTAGTTAGTTGGACGTGTGTTATCCGCGCTTAGCCCCACAATTGGGACATTGTGCCGTTGTGCGTAAGTGACCGACGCGAAAAGTTATTCGGCTACTCATACCATCCCAGCTCCATCCAGAAAGACAATAGGGGACCGGTGTTGCGCAGTACTTCCTTTATCGTTTCTGGACTGTTTAGTAGTCCCGTCCGTTGGTCGCTCACGCTTTCGCAATGCAGCAGCACGTGAGCCGGTGTCTCCTCGGTCTCCATGCAGCCTCTACATAAGGGGCTGTCAGTGATGCCGATGTTGAATAGGTGTTTGTTGAGTGAGCAGTGGCCTGTTATTATACCCACTAGATGTCGCAGGTTTTCCCTTGAAGAACGTAGCAGTTTGCGTGACAGATGTATGTCTAAGGATGGAAGGGATTCCTTTGTCTGTCTACCTACATTCCCTTGTTTTTGCCTATTGTTTTTCGTGTAGTTTCGTGGTTCTGTCGCATAACCATGTTCTGAGTTGGCAGAAGGGTATCGGGACAATTGGTTCGGGTCCTACCATTTTAATGCTCGATCCTCTCTTTGCTAGTTGGTCTGCAGCGTCATTGCCAGAAGAGTGGCTGTAGCCACATATCCACTGCAAAGTTACCCGGTTTTTTGTTGCAATCCTTTGCAGCTCACGGTGACACTCCAGGATGAGTCCACTATTAAAGCAGTTGCTTTTCAAAGCTTTTAGTACCGCGGCACTATCCGAGATAATGCGTATTGACTTACCGCTTATACCCCTTGATGTAACCGTTGTTGCAGCCTGGGTGATTCCAACACATTCTGCCTGGAAGACGGTGTTGAGGTTTCCCAGGGTTATTGAGTAATTGATGTTTAGGTCTTAGGAGAAGACCCCGACTCCTGTTCCTGATTATGTTTTGGATCCATCGGTGTATATTCTCACTTCATGTATACCAGAGCTATCTTTAAATTCATCATGAAGTTGGATGTGGTATTTTTTGTCGAAAACAAAAGTTTTTGGGATGATATCACATTTCGCCGCTATCATTGGAATTTCGTTGTATACTTACTCCTTTAGGCGTGCATGAGCTATCCTATTGCCCTTCCAGAGCACTACCTTTTCAAGCAGCATGGTAGCTGTGACTGCTTCCTGCTGTATGATGAGGTGTAGGAGTTTAGTATGGCCTCCAGCGCTGTCGTGGGGGTTGTTCTCATACAGCCTGTCGTCGCCAGGCAGGCGAGTCGTTGTAGGCTTTGTAGTTTGTATATAACTGTGCTTAGAAGAGGCCACCAATCTATGGTGCCATATATTATCATAGGACATATTATGGCCGTGTAGAGCCATAAGATTATAGATGGTTTCAGGCCCCATTTTCTGCCTATTAATCTTCTGCATTGCCAGAATGTTGATCATGCTTTGGATATTTTCGTGTTAAGGTGCTTACTCCAGTTCAGCTTATGGTCGAGTACTGCACCCATATACTTGACTTCTTGCGATAGGGTAAGTTCCATTCCAAATAATTTTAGCATGTTAGTTAACTGAGTTTTCCTTTCCTGAGTTATTTAATAAACTAATGTTCAACAAAATATGTTTTTTCTTTTTGATATTCATTAAATAGTAAGTATTATATTAGGAATACCAATGATGAACCTTAGAGCTTTGGTTAAAGCTCAAGTACATAATATGTGACATATCATAATGATTATACTACCATAAAATGAATGATTACTATTTGTAAAACAGTATTAAAATAACACTACTAGCTTAGAGACCATTTTGCAATGCTGCAAAGTCAACTAAGTTTTAATTAATTTGTAAAATATATTAAAAATAAATCCTGCTTATTCAATTTTCTATATTGTTTACTTTTTTCACATTGCTACATACACAAGGGCAACACATCACTACTAACATTCTTATTATAAATAATATATTAGTTAAAGAACCGTAAAACCAAGCAAGAAATAAATAGCAGGCTGTGGTTAGCTGTTTATGTGTGTGAAGGTCTAAGGTCAAATGTGAGCTACAAGAAGTTGCTGCATACGTTTTGAATTTGAACCCTTTTGATAACTCTTCATAAAAACAGTTGATGAATTAAACAGAACACCAGTACAACCTTATATTAAATTTATTGGGAATAACTCGGTCACTTTATCCGCAAGGGCATGTAAGTACGTAAGCGTCACTATCACTAGTATACTTACAATATATAAAAAAACGTTAGTAAAGATTTAAACCAAATCAATTTATGTTATTAATATCTATGTGCAAATGATTAGTGCTGTAGTAACGATTGCGCAAACATAAACATTTTATACTGTAATTACATAAATTTGATTACCTGTCAACATCCATGTTAGCCCAGAAAAATACAAATAGTACAGCACTTAGAATAATAGCCATCACAAATGTTTTTTTGAATATGTTCACCGATTTCATTATTATTAATGTGAAAATCACTATAATTTAATAAGCTATGAAAGCTAACGTACTTCTTATCATAAGTTATTATACAATTTAATTCACTTTATTTGCGTTATACTTAAATCATTTATTCGTACGGCTATATAGTTAGTTCATGTGTTGACGGACATTGAATGAACAAATTGTATGACAATTTGACATTACTATAGTTTGACAATTCCGCGGCGCAGACAGACAGTACAGATCTCACAAGAATACCACAAATATAGCATACTGCCACAGACAAAACCAAGTGAAAATCATTGACAACCACTAGAATCATAGTAAATTTTAATATTATAGCAATGATTACAACAATGATTATAACAATATTGCAATTATTTGTCTCCCCTATATAAAGACATCGTATATATGTATGATTTAAGCTAAAATATACTTTAATTCAATATATTTTTTACATTGAATAATTTCTTGTCTATGTTTAGATTTCTTCTGTCATTAAACTTGGTCATATGACCATGCAGTCAAAAAGATTTTACATTTCGGCTTCTTATAATTACTGTTTGAAACTAGTTGGTAAATCCAGTATAATATTACGAAGAAAACACAATAAAAGCAATTTCACGAAACAATTTTCATAACCTGTGAAACAAGTCTTATTTCTTAAAATTACCTTATTATTCACATTATCATTGAGATACCAGTCAGCATTTAAACTACAAAATAATTATAAATGTTACAGTGACTGCATTTGAGACAAATCTCTTTTACAGTCTCCATCTACATAGTCTCCTAAATTAATTTATAAGCTCCTTCTCTTTAGTCTTCTTCTTCTTCTTTTTCGATTTCGCATAAATTTCATTAACATGCGAATTCATGACTCTTAACATGCTAATTGTTATTGCTATGCTATTTGTTATTTACGATGATGATTGATAATAGTTTTGTATGTGAAGTGTGAAATTTATTAATAAGGGAAAAAAAACGCGTTTGCTTTAGAAAGTCTCTTGCATATTTTATGTAATTAAGATAATGATCATACTTAATTAATTATAATTGACATTAGCCTATGGCCTATTCTGTACCCCTTACAATATGTATGCAAAAATTCATGATAATGGGTCGAATAGTTAAGTCGTGAAAGCGTAACAAACAAGCAAACTCACATTTGTATTTATACCTAATACTAGATTTTGCCCGCGGCTTTGCTCGCGTTAATGTAGATTTATGTTGAGATAGTTTTTTTAGTAGCCTTTATGTTATTCTGATGTATAAACAATACCTAATATTGTAAAGTTTCATCAAAATCCGTTCAGTAGTTTTTTCGTGGTAACAAACATCCATCAACCCTCACAATCCTTCACATTTATAGGTAATCTGGATTGGCTGTAACCTTTTCTTTTTTACGTGGGGTAATGCATTGACGCATACGCCTCCGCGGGGGTGGGCGGAGGGGTTACGTCGGACTCACCGGGGTAAAAGAAAAATGTTAAAACGATGAGAATGGACCTCCCGGAATACCGACTAAACCTACCACAGTGTTCCTCGACATAACCATAGTCGGCGGGGTCGCGCGAATCACTTTCACATGCAATCGCGACCCCGCCGAGGTTTCGGTCTGCCGTATGAAACGACAGGCCACTCACGAAAAGACACTTGGATCACTTAAACCTACTGTCTCCTTGAGGGGGACGGATACAAGACACAGAAACGCGCGTGAGAACACGCACGCCGCCTCTCGGACCTGGTGTTGAACGGGTGGTGGACTGGCCCAAGAATCCTACCACCCCCAGGTAAAACCTCAGGGTGGCTGGAGGTCGTCTCGCGCCCTCCGGCGCCCGGCTCTGCGGTTGGGGAGAGGCTTTAAACACTCCCTCTCCCGCTCCGCCGCCTCCTTGATGGAAATCACTTCCTCACAGAAGGAGGCGACGGCGTTCCACGAGCTCTCATTCCGGACCATAGACTGAACTACGGCCGTGAACGAGAGGGCAACCTATCCGACTGCCGCGACCAACTCACGGCGCTGCGATGCCCAGGCGGGGCAAACTGCCAAAGTGTGCAGCACCGTGTCCTCAACAACATCGCGGCAGTCGCCGCAGTGGTGACAACCGGGCGTCTCTTTCAGGCCTATATGACACAGGAACTGGTCAAAACAACCGTGGCCAGTCATTACCTGTGTCAGTCGGAAGGTGAGGGCGCCATGCCGCCTCTCCATCCACTCCTCAAACACGGGACTTACCGCCACGATCGTGGCGTGCCCGTGGATTGACTGTACCCATCCCAACTAATATAATATTAATATTTATATAAGTATTTATCTATACTAATATTATAAAGCTGAAGAGTTTGTTTGTTTGTTTGAACGCAATAATCTCAGGAACTACTGGTTCGAATTGAAAAATTATTTTAGTGATGCATAGCCCATGAATATCGAGAAAGGTTATATGCTATATAACATCACACTATGATCAATAGGATCAAATGTTGCAAAGACGGGGCAAATTCTCTTATGTGAAGCAGATGAAGTGTCACGGGTCAGCTAGTATATGTATAAGTGGTTGCCTGGCCACCGCGCCATGTTTTGTGGGTTCGATTCCCACACGGGACAAAAATTACAAGTGGTCGTACCGAGGCTGGGTATTCTTTAGGCCTACGCAAACCGGGACGGCATGGCAAGGGATTCAAATTTTTACCAATGGACATTCAAACGTATTGTTATAGAAATACGACATAAAATGCTATGCTTTAAAATAATGCCGTGGCATCGAAAGGGATTTCATTGCATGGCATTGAAAGACGCGCCACGGCCTCCCGCGGCGGGATGCCGTAACGTACTACGGTAGGCAACGGCATGCCGAGGACGCCGCCGGCGTTCGTTGTGCTTGTGACATACCGCGAGGTGAGGCGGGGGTAGAGAAGCGGGGGCATGCACACCATTTGCGCCCGCGTCTCTGACGACTGTGTACGTGAATTTTTCGGAAACGACGTGTTTTTGATTCCAACATGGAGGAAAAATTAATAAATTTAGTTCAGTTGCCGCGGCATGCCGTGGCACGCCGCGGCATGCCATGGCAAGGCGCTGGTATGCCGCGGTATCTTAGCGGCTAGTGTGCGCTGACTGACGGCAAAATCCTTTGACATCCCGTCCCGGTCTGCGTTGGCCTTTTGTGTCCGTTGTTTGAATGTTTATAACTTTTACAAGGCAAGGTATTGGTTTTGTCTTTTTAAAACAAAAGAAAAGAAAAATGAAAAGTGTATTTGTATTGTATAGACGCCTAGCTTTTGCTTGCGGATTCGCTGGCATAAAAGTAGGTTAGGTCATGTTAGTAAATGTACCTACTCTGAGGTTTTACTTGGGGGTGGTGGGTGTCGTGGGCTTGCTCGCCTACCGATCAGCACCAGGTCCGTGAGGTGGCGTGCGTGCTCTCACGCGCGCCTCTGTGTCGTGATCCGTCCCACCTCAAGGGGACAGTATGGTTAAATTGTAGAAGTGCCTAAAGGTTAGGTTATGTCTTTTCGTGTAGTGGCCTACCGTTTCATACGGCGGCTGGCCACAACGTTGGCAGGGTCACGATTGCATTTGAAAGCGATTCGTGAAGCTCCGCCGTTATGTCGAGGAACACCGTGGTAGGTTTAGTCGGTATAACCGGGATATCTTTCCCCCGCTGTGCCCGACATAACTTATCCGTCGCCCAGCGGAGAGGTATGCGATAAAGTATACACCCACGTAAAAAAAGAGTAAGTTAAACCCTTACAAACTAACAAAGAAACAAAAAATCTAATCTTTTCTCTTTGTAATATTAGTATATACTAATATTACAAAGAGGAAACATTATATTCTTACTTATTTCCATATTCGCTAAATAGTAATATACAGAATCATGCTATTTCTCCATGCAAAGGCAGAAATTACTCGCACATTAATTGTACCGTGCGTAATACGATGTATACAATGGATGTACATAGATAGGTATAACTATTAACTCTGTTAACAGTATACAGAGAAATGCGGTGGCGTACGTATCCTTTGACAGGGTTAGGTATAATATACCACGAGTTCCTGGTAAGACTAGATTTTGCCTGCGACAACGCTCGTGTTAACGTAATTTTTTTTTGTAGCCTGTATGTTATTTTGATGTACCTATAGACAATAACTAATACTGTAAGATTTCTTCAAAATCCGTTCATTATTTTGGGTAAAAGAGTGACAAACATCCATCCATCCTCACCACAAACTTTTACGTTTATAATAAGTACTAGATTTTACCCGCGGCTTCGCTTACGTTAATGTAGATTCTTGTTAATATAGATTTTAACATGAATACTGTAAAGTTTTAACAAAATCTATTCAGTAGTTTTTGCGTGAAAGAGTGACAAACATCCGTCCATCCTAACAAACTTTTACATTTATAATATAAGTAGGTAGCATGATTCACAGAGCACATTAACAGACTTACAAGGAACTTATGTACCAGCAACACGACTAGCTTTTGCACGCGGCTTCGCTCGCGTAAATGTAGGTTATGTCAAGTTTCTATCAATCGAAAACAGTACCTACTTACTTTTTTCTAGATGTAAGGTATCCTAATAGGATATTAGGATACCTTACATCTATGTATCCCTGATAATATGTATGCGAAATTTCGTGATGATCGGTCATGTAGTTAATGTGTGAAAGCGTAACAAACAAACAAACTCATATTGGCATTTATAATACTAGTTAGGATTAGAATCCCGAGTTCCTGGTAAGGTTCACAGTTCTCTCCAACAGACTTACAAAGTACTTGTGTAGTGGCAACATAGGCAAATATGCTTTGATTGCCGGTAATAAGATCACAACCTAAGGGCGCGTTCAGACTAGGAACAAAACGAACTAGATATTGCCCGTGGCTTCGCTTACATAAATATAGTTTATGTAAATTTTCTATCTCTCGGGAACAGTATTTTTCTAGATACAGGTACCTTATGTCCTTTTCTGTACTCCTTCTTCTTCTTCTTCTTATCGTGTGGTTAGTGGCCAGCCTGTTGTCAGAGGCCTACGGCCTGCCTTGAAGAAGCCGCCCGTAGGCCTCTGACATGGCTTAACGACTGCTGTCAATTTGGCAACAACCGAGAATCGACTTTTTACGTGCCCTCCGAAACACGGCGACGCTCAGATGAAATACCACTAAGCGATCACCCATCTATAGACTGACCGCACCCAACGTTGTTTAACCTCGCTAATCGTTTACCGATCAGTGAGTGCAACTGGCTATGAGCGCCTCTCTGTGCCCCTGATAACGTATTATGCGAAATTTCGTGATGAACGGTTATGTAGTTGAGGCGTGAAAGCGTAACAAACAAACTTACATTTACATTTATAATATTAGATTTCGCCTGCGGCATCGCTCGCGTTAATGTAGATTTATATTAAGATAGATTTTTAGTAGCCTATGTGTTATTCTGATGTATAAATCAAAATCAAAATCCGTTCAGTACTTTTAAACATCCATCCATCCTTAAAAACTTTCACATTATTATATTAGTGCCTACTAATATTATAAAATGTCAATATCTACCAGCTAATCCTTTAGTTAGGATAAGCTTGTAGATATTGAATTGCTTCCAAGGAATACAACTGACATTTAATTTTGGTACTCGGTTACAGCTTACAGCGAAATGGTAATTTAATATCTCACCAGCTTTTAGTTCACATTGCTAACTATTGAGATTCCATCTCAGCTTGTAACATAAATGTAGTTGAACGAGGATATTCTTGCTCGCATTATTTATTTATATGTTACTAGTTTTTGCCCGCGGCTTGGCTCGCGTTAATGTAGATTTATATTAAGACAGATTTTAGTAGCTTATATGTTATTCTTAAGTATAAACAATATTACTTTTAAGTTTCATCAAAATCCGTTAAGTTCTTTTTGCGTGAAAGATGTTTATGGATGTTTGTTAGTCTTTCACTAACAAACATCCATCTATCCATCCATCAAGCCATCCTCACAAACTTTCACATTTATAACAGGAGATTTATAAGCGTTTGGTGTTTAATTTTATAAAAATTGTTTTTTATTGGAGATTAAAAATCAATTCTTGGTATTTATTTTTTAAAGATTACTTCATGTAAATGTTGGCCACGACTACGTTTTGGGTGATCCATACGAGAAGTCCATAAAGATGAGAACAACTTTACTTTGATGATCGCTATCGTGCAATCATTTCCAACTTTTTACTGCCCAAAATACAGGAGCTGAATCTGGTTGACATATTCTTAATCCCCAATAAAAATATTTTACCATTTTCCAATTTGGCTGTTTTTTTTGAAAATTAAGTACCAAACTCTCAAAAAATCACCTATTATTAGAAGGATAGTTCTACTAGTTTCCTATCTTCTATCTAGTAGCTCAGCTTATAAGACCGCCATGTGCTATATCTTTATTCATACACCATCTACTAGTTTATAACTCGCTATGTGATCGCGGCCTTACGTAGTATTTTAAATATTACATAATGCGAACCTGGACTAGCTCGTTTATTGCTTAGCTTTTTTTAAGATAAATACTTTAAAACTTATCGTCTAATAACTTATAAGAAAATAAAGTTTTAATTTGTCGAGAAACTATAAGTGGACTAGCTTTGCAAACGTTATTCTGCCGTAGCATGAAGATCCTAAGTAATCTTATAAATGCGAAAATGAGTTTGTTTGTTTGTTTGTTACGCTTTCACGCCTAAACTACTCAACTGATCAACATGCAATTTTGCATACACGTTTTCAGGGGTACAAAATAGGACATAGGGTACCTTTCATCCAGAAAAAATAACTGTTGCAATCCTTTTTTTTTTTTTGGGAGGGTTGAAATACTCCTGATGCATACCGCCCCACTCGGGGAGGTGGGGAGGTGGGACGGTTATGTCGGGCTCTCCGCCTAGAGTGAACGGCCATCATACCGACTAAAACCCCCCTGTGCACCGTCGCCTCGCCTTGGCGGGTGGGCCACCGAAACCTGATACAACATCAGCGGCTCACCCAGGACTGTTGCAAACCTAACCTAAACTACATTTACGCGAGCGAAGCCGCGGGTGAAAACTAGTATTATAATAATTGTGAATGTGAGTTTGTTTGTTACGTTTGCACGCCTTAACTACTCGACCGATTATCATGAAATTTCCCATACACATTGTCAGGGGTAAAGATTCATCTCGAAAAAAGTTCTGTTACTAATCTAACCTACATTTACGCGAGCGAAGTCGCCGGCAAAACCTAGTATATTATAGTTCTACCTCCATCCATTAATCGTTTTGCTAGTTTACTATCTTCTATCTAGTAGCTCAGCTAGTATGACCGCCATGCGCTATATTTTTACTAGCACATTATCCTCTAGTTTATAGCTCGCTATGTGACCGCGGCCTTACACAGTATTTTCAATATAGCAAAATGTAAATCTGGCCTAGATTGGTTTGCCTTTGCATTTTCAGATATATGTACCTAATATAAAACTGATTTCATCTTATAACTTTTAAGAAAATAAAGTTCTCTGTCGAGAAAATATTAGTTAACTAGCTGACCCGCGCAACTTCGTCATGCTTCACATAATAGAATTTTCGCCATTTTGCAACATTTTTCATTGATGCTCCGCTCCTATAAGTCGTAGCGTGATGTTATATAGCCTATAGGTTCCTCGATAAATGGGCTATCCTATGTTATGATTTATTGTTAAATGAAGGTAGCGCTTTAATAGGTAAGTAAGATTTTGCCCGCGGCTTCACTCGCTTAAATATATTATGTTAGATTAGGTAACAGTATTTTTCTTGATGAAAGGTACCCTATGTTCTTTTATGTACACCGCAGCGTCTATGCGAAATTTTATAATGACCCGTTGAGCAGTTTAAGCGTAAAAGCATAACAAACAAACATACAAACTTAATTTTGCATTTATCATAAAGGATTCTTAGTAAAATGAGTAGACACAGGTAACATTTTTATATTATAGATACTAGCTGTTCCGGCGATAAAAAACGTTACCCGCGACTTCGTCCGCGTGAAACGTTTTTTATCGCGGAACTCAGATTTATTGTAAAATTAAAGAGTATGTTACTCCTTATACATCAGCTACCTATCACAATCGGTCGATCCGTTTCAGAGATTAGGTGGACCAAATGGACAGACAAAAATTTAAAATTTTATAGTTTGATAGTACCGTAGGTATATACTTTTATATGCATTTAGTGAAAAGCTGTTATTTTGACATTACAAACAGACTCTGCAGTTTTATTTATTTTTATGTATAGGTAAGTATACAGAATGCATGATTTTCGTTACTGTTAAGAGCTCTGCACCATTAGTGCATTGCGTTGCGTTGCGTCGTTGCAGCGACACGACGCTGCGTCGTTTTCCATATATTTTTTTGTGACATGCCTCATTAATACGTTGCGTGCGAAACGACATCTGCGTTTTCAGACGGGAACGATTCGCACGAAAATATATACCATGTGTGCGAAACGACAACAAAAAAAATATTATTTTAAAAAAGAGTCTTGTCGCAAGTAGTGTATGTATATTTAGCCTTGTGTATTGCGAGCGCCATTTGCGTAGGCACTTTTGATACATTTGTACCGGCCGCATGAAACGCTATATCATGATATACATACATAAGTACATGGCCGTCGGTTTTATACCAATATTGAGGGGAATTCTATTATATATATTTTTTATATAACCGTATTTTTTATGGTATAGTATACGAATATTGACGAATGTTTTCTTTCGCCAATATTTATGCAGTTAGTGTTTATTAACCAAGGTCACAGGATATATAACTAGGGATAGGTATTTAGCCTTACTGATATTGCCATCGGGGGAACCCTACTTCCATTTTTGTGCAGGACCGGGACTGAAGGCCTTGTTGTACTCCTCTAAGCCAGACTCAGTTCCAAATCACCGGAATAGCTCACTAAAGGATTGGCAACGGTAGCTCTTTTATTCCTGCATGATACTAACCTATGTTCTACAAATAAATTATTATGATTATGATTCATATAATCTACCTATAGGTGATGATACCTTGTGTTAACTTTAAAAAAGAGTTGTCTCGCAAGTGGTTCATTGGTCCGCTATGGATTATATTTACTTGAATTTGAATACCAATTGACTGCCTCGTTACACGCATAGCATCAGCTTTTACTAACGACTGACTATAGGCGGGATAAAGTGTTATACCTACTGAGCAGCAGCACAAGGTGTGCTCGCTTAAGGACGATGGTAGGGGTTACTGGTAGTTGTTCGTACATCTTCTGGATTGCGTTAGTGACCAGTCTAGCGATTTATGCATAATTATCATAAACCGAGGCAAAAGTATTTGTCTAATTTTAGTACTTATTGCTTAACTAGCTGACCCGCGCAACTTCGTCTGCTTCACATGAGAGAATTTGTCCCGTTTTTGCAACAATTTTCATTGATGCTCCGCTCCTATCGTTGGTCATAACGTGATTTTATATAGCCTATTATAGCCTTCCTCGATAAATGAGCTATACAACACTAAAATAATCTTTTAATTCGAACCAATACCGTTACTGAGATTAGTGCGTTCAACCAACCAAACAAACAAACTCTTTAGCTTTATAATATTAGTATAGATTATAAATTACTAATAGCTCTTTTAAATTACGTTTTCTAGGAGGTTTCTACTTTCAATAGTAGGACAATCCTACAAAACAGTAATGATTTGAATTGGATTATTGTTACTTGTTACCTGTTCCGTGTTCTTACAATAAAGTAATATTCACATCAATCAAAGTAACTTCATGAAAGGAGGGTGCACGATTTATGAAGTTATATACAATATCTTCATATTACAAAGATAAATATGTAGAAAATAGAAGAGAGTTGAGATATTTAGATCTTATTATGAATTTCTAAAAGCCTTGTCCGATATTCGATGTAGGTTTGTAGGTACTTTTGCTATGAGCACAGCGACAATCGGCCAACAACAGGAACAATAGTTGTGGGTGAATTCTTAATCTTCCGTCGCTGGTTCATCTTGATTCTTTGTTTCGTATCTTTGCAATTTTTTATTTGGCATTAATTTAGGTATTTAATTGACAAGATGTAAATACCATCTTATTACTTTGAGGTGCATAATACCTACCTACAGTAGATACATATGCATATGTAGGTACACACAGCGGCACATCAACCTAGACTGTTTGGACTTTGAACTATTAGAAGTTGAACGCTGCGAATCGTGAGAGTGCATTATATTTTTGTTACGCTCTATCCTTCCCATTACATCGACACCACTATGCACTGTCCCTTTCCGACAATTCTCTATTTTGTATGTAGCGTAGTTATGCGTATATAGGGATGTCTAACTTGATGTGTAGCCGTGTGTACCTAGGTGGAAATAATTTTAGTGGCCATGATATTTCTTCTTAGCTTTACTATCTAATATATCGTCTTAAAGGTATAAAAAATTAATATAAAGCATAATTATTTTAGACAATAAGTTAATGAGTACTATTTTGTATAACAAGGAGAAATCTCGACTAGATAGTTTGTAACACGCGTCAAAGTGCACGCTCTCTTAACTGATTTAGTCTGAACCTTGGACTTACTGCAAAGGAAAAGTATGAGAAAATAATAATTAGTAGAACGAAAAAAATTAAGAATTTTGTAATTGAATAGATAAAAGAGATGAAATTCGACTTTATACGAATTTGCTAATTAAAATATCCTCGTTTGTACTTGTACCTCTATTGTATTATTAATTAGTATTATCAACCTGAGAGTCCTGTGATCGCAAATGCTTTGCCGTAGCCGTTTTACCCAATTTTACCATAATAGTAATGACAACAAAAATCCAATCTAATCTATAAATAGACAAAGACAAAACAGTTCAGAATTGATTCAGAAGGTTCAGAACATTTTCTTTTTCGCCTCAGTCAACCGAATTTTCTTTTTTTTAGTTGCTATTTGACGAGCTTTAGTGTTATCAATAAAAAAATTAGAAACAGTGGATTTTTACCTTTACAACTTGTTTACAACCTATATAATTATTTTATTAAAAATGGTACTCGGATCAATTATCACACAGAAGTGGTAGGTAACATAGTTTTCTCGTCTAAGGGGCCGATTTTTCAAACGTCGGATATATTTTATTTGGGTAATATGTTTGACGTTTTGACAGTTTTATATCGCATAATCTGCGCATGGCGACAGAGTGCAAGATTTGGCATATTTAAAGTTTATATAGAGAAAGAGTAGGTACAAAAAGCGAAATTTGTAAGAATAAATAAAGAAGTATTATTTTAAAAAAAATACTTCTTTACTTTTTATCTTCAAGACCTGATATGGTGAAAATAAAAGTTTAGAAAAAAAAATGTTTTTAAACACATCTATAGCACAGCGCATTTTGTTATCTCTGTTACAATTATTTTTAATTATGGTGGACCTAATGATATTTTAGTTTCATACTGCTAAATCATACATACAATGAAATATGTATATTGTGCAAATAATAAAGATCTAATTAACATGGTACATTGTCTCTTATATTAAATTAGTATAATAAATTAATGAATTATAACAACGAATCGATGCGCATTAGCAGATATAAACATATTTAAAAGCAAATTGAACAAATTACTGGTTATTAAAGCTTACTATTCTATTGATGATTTTCTAAATGATAAAGACTTAAATAATAAGTATGTGTTAGTCTGGATTTTATTTAATTATAATAAATTATTACCGTTTAATTTTAAAGAATAATTAATTGATATTATTCTGGACTAAAGATTCTTGTAAATTATATTATAATTTGTACACCATATTATGTGGTAGGACATAGCGCACTTATAACATAGGTAGCTTTAAGAACTGTATTACTAACCTATGCTCCACAAATAAATTATTATGATTATGATTATACATTTTCACATTACAGGGCATATTAATGAACTTTATTCCAAAAACAACCGAAATAATATAATTAAATTAATAAAATAACGTAAAATTGTTATTGATAAAGCAGATAGTTTTAGGATTTCAAAACGTAGTTGATTCAAGATAATCAATATAAAGGAGCATGCGTATGATTTTCATAAGAAATGTTTGAAAAATATAGAGAAAAATGGGTAATAATTAAAATACATAAGTTTTTAGTAAGATTCAATGCGATTTTAATATTATTTAGCACGGAAAATCAAGTCTTTCTAGCTGCCGAGGCCTTTCAGCACAAAGTAGATCCCAAAATAATTGATTAATTTTATCTGTCATGTTGGCTGTATTGATTCGTTGTCAACAACTTCAGTATGGTGGAACCCAAGTACTATTGCGCGTAGTGTGTTATTGTTTTGTGGAAAAAATTGTGAAACTTAACTAAATCCTATACTATCAGTGTATAATTTCGATATAGTTCAGTTCTATCTTTGACTCTATTTATTTTATTTGTGGAATATGTCCTTCTCGAGCGTGGTAAGTCCAATTTTATACTACATCAACATCAGCTTAGGGCGGTACGATCGTGTGGCAATTGACAGCATTACTTATCTTTACAGTATTTTTTATCAATAAAATTAGTCGTATTTCGATTGTAAATAGCTTAAAAAGCCATTTCTCTGTCTTGTACATCAACATATTTCGATTTGGTAGAGATTTTAGATAGGTTCGGATATGCATCCTCCATATTTTACTGCTACGTGCATGGTACCAACTACATAATATAAGTAGCTATAGAGGCTTTTTTAGCTTGTGTGCCCAATATTTTGTTCATTTTCACTTGCATCGATTGAGAAATAAACACAAATTAGGCTATTTGTGAAGCATTTTGTTCAATACATATGAACGTGATACTTTTATATTAAAATATAACACTATTATTATACATCAAGTATCAAATATATAATTAAGTCTTATTTTGAAAAATAAGTACCTAATATATTTTTGTAACAAGGCCAATAACATCAGACATAAGCTAGTTTACTTTGATAAGGTCAAGTGACAAAAATGATGTAGTATATAGGTTCGATTCATCTTTAATCAATAATTGGGCTTTATTTTGTTAATATTGTTTTGTTCTAATTGATCACTACACTGTTGGTTCAATATAAGCAATACCAACACAACCATAACAAAATGGCCTTAGATTCTGTATCTCATGATCCTGTTCAACTGTTAATCAATAGTCAACTTGGGAAGACCTCATTATTCCAGCAGTCTTACATGCCATGGAATAGAAATTGGCCCTTTTATATTCCTTTCCACTTGGTATTGATTTAGGTTAATGCCACTAGATGGCGCTAGTCACCAAACTAGCAAAGAGGGAATATTCCTGTTGATGAATTTATGTTGAAATGACTAAAACCATTAAGATGTTGGTAAAATTAACATTACATATCTGCACCAAGGAAGATTAAGGTTAGCTTGGAATCTCACCAAATAATAACCTTATCATGATAATTTTTCAAAAATAAATAATAACATGACCTCTCTACATATATAGGCACTATTCTATAGATTATACACTTATTTATCTAAAACGGGTTTTAGAAAATGAAATGCAAATATTAAAATGAAACTGCAAGCATTTAATGCTGGCTATAAAGACAAACACAATTTTGATGATTGTGTATTTACAACTTTTGGACTTTTATTTATATAATTTAATATATCTAAGTTGCAATATTTAGCAACTGTAAAACTGCTTTTTATGACGATGAAATTATTTGTCAAACAAAGTATTTGCTGCATTTGCAAAATGGCACTGCACATGTAGTTAATATAAACTTGGTACAAAAGGTACACAAAAAATTTATATAGGGTTTTTAGAGGATATTACCGTAGATCAGATCTATATACACCAAAATGTGTACAAACATAGCTGGTTGTTCACATTTTGTTATACATATATATTATACTAGCTGACCCGCGCAACTTCGTCTGCTACATATAAGAAAATTTTCCCCGTTTCTGCAAACATTTTTCATTTTTGACATGTATACATATGACATTTATACCTGCAATAGAATCACCAATGATCCTTAATATATCAGCTCAAAGTTAGTTGATAGATTTTCTATTCTTATAATATATCTATATACTTTAATTTATATGAAAATGCATCTCAGTATGCTATCATTAATTTGGCTAACCTGAATCTGAAGGCTCTTTAAACAATTCCTATTTAACCAATAACAAGCTAAGCAATACTGTAATACAGTAGCAGAACAAAAAAAAGAAATTCCTTAGACTACTACTTAATATTTATTTAGATATCTATAATACTCAAAATGCTTATATTAGGAGTCTCTAATTGCATTATATACAACAGAATAAAATATTGGCCTTGCTGTCTATTTGCAGACAGCCAGTCCTTTGTGTTAGCAATAAAGGTTTGAGTAAATACTGTGACAATTTGAATGAATGCTTAATTTTAATAAGAAGTACAAGCTCACCACAGCTTAGTTTATTCTAGATTGTATATACCTATTACTACTAGTTAATTGAATATAGCATTATTGACATTACCTAAGGTCTTTGTTACTAAAAAAAATACTAGAATATATCATCCTTCATCATAAGATACAAGGTAAAACAAATCTCACTGGGGGCATCTCACAAATACTGGTATCAATATGGTGATATCAAAGACATATATATCATATTGCATCTTTGTTCTTCATTTAAAAGTCATTATCAATTTCACATAATCTGTCCATTGCATCATACAGACCTATAATACAAAATCAGAGAGAGCCCATAGTATTCACATCTATGTATGTCTAAAATTCCTTTCAAGACATACTCCTGTAACCCTATAGACCAATGCAAAGCCAATACATACACTATGCTCTTCTTCTCCCTAGCCTTTATTATTCCGAAGTCACTTGGTGTCGGCTTTCTAGTCTAACTGGATTTGACTGGATATCAGTTTTTACATGGAGTGTTTGCCATTAGATCTCTGCAACCCTAAGGCCAGACCAGTGCCAGGATATTAGAGGGCACTGACTTCCCGATAACGACTGCCATAGATGTTCATGGCAACCGGGACCGACGGCTTAACATGCTAGCAAGGCATGGAGCAGGTTTTAATTGTCAATCAATATGCACATAATTTCGAAAAGTCATATAACTTCCGAAAGTCAAAGGTGCGCAACGTGGGTTCGAACCAGAGACCCTCTGCATTGATTAGAAAATTATTAGTGTACTATATATCATTTCAACATACTAAAACCAAGGCCTGTTTTATTTAAAATTGTTATAGGTACCAACTAACAAAGTTAATTCTCTTATTTGAAACATTCTGCCCATGTAATACACCTCAACCTCTACCCTATGGCCACATAGACCTACAATCTGGTTTTATACTCTATACCCTGTTTCTCTATGACTAACTTTTTTAGTGAGCCAAATAAAGTAAATAAATACAAATACATATCCATATCATATCAAAAACATGCTTATTTAGTTACAAATGCTGCTTGCAAGCTTCTTTTGTTTTATACATTCCTTAAATCTTACACCTCTTAAGCTTCTATCAGGTTCTCTGTGATTATATTGTTTTACACAGAAAAAGTCTTATTCAGGTTATAAGTATCATGCTATCTATAGCAACTTGATGCTTGTATTTCTGACACTGTCTAAGTACATTTAATTGAAATTTGTAGACCATATTTTATATTATCTAATGAAATACTACTCAGTGAATCCTTATTAGTTGGACAATAATTAAAAACCTGGGTAATACTCATTTTTAATAAGTATTGATCAAACATCTTTACTATTAAATTGTTTCCATAAAAGTTAAATAAAATCACCTTTTCCTTTGTATGAAGCTAAATTTCCAAAGCAAGATTAGCATTCTCAAGCTTAGATTCCAATAATTAACGTCTAATCCGCATAATGAGGCGCTGAATTATAAATAGTCTTTAAAATTAAATTCAACAAATTAAATTGATACACCTCAATATAAGAAAAATTTTATAAACATGTCAATGAAAGACTTAATAAGTGTCAATTTATATAGAAAATCAATTAATAACTCCCGTGAAATTTAAAATATTTGTCAGAAATGCACTGTCTATTTGAACTTCAAACAGATTGGGCTATTTCTGGCTATACTTACAACAATATAGCCACAAATAATATTATTACCTACCAAATACTGGGACTGTAACAAATTCTAAAGCAAAACATATCCATTAAATCAATCGAAGTTATTTTATTGCTGCTTACAGCAATTGTGTTCATCATTTCGCCCAAGATACATTGGTGCTATAAACAAATTACTACATTATCAACAGTAACTAATTACTGTTGACTAATTGTTATTATTTTATTCGGTTTCTGTAAGTATAAGACATCTCCAATCATTTGTAAGGTCCTGGGTTAAATTACCTAGTCAGACAAATATTATACAAGATATCTAACAAAAAATCTTCCTTCTTTAACATTGGCATAAAATGCATTTATCATCATTATAGACATGATTGTAATACTTCTGCCTAATCCTGCACGTGATAAATAGGCGCGATGATAAATATCAGATCGCATCGCTGTCCCCACAGCATAAGATTGCGCTTATGTTCACGTGTTACCTGAAATAATTACCGGGTCGAACAAACTGTTATTTGATTTTCTTCTAGGAAATTCTTAGTCTTAGTAAGCATGGACTCGAGAAAAGTAGGCTTCTAAAAACGTAGGTGTAATGTAGATGTAATATGCCCTCTTCCTACCCCTTAAGAGATATAGGCATGACTCTATATGTATATATTATATAAAAAAGACGTCACTTTACGACAAACATACTACTAACTTAAACCCAACTGAAAATTCGTTTTTTCGCACCCACAACAACTTATGGTGCCCGGATCGAGATTTTTGACTACTCTCGTGCTATTGAATTGCTAATATTGACTTTACTTTTGAAGGGAAATTATGATCAGTGTGTCGTTTAAAATTGATACTGTGGCAAAAGTTTGGGTCGGTCGTGAGGTCCCGGGTTCAACTCCGGCTTAGGCAGTATAATTATGTAAGTTTTTTTGTTAGGATAAATTCTCAATAAAAACAAAGCGTCGGCAAATAGGCATATTGCCCAACTTAATGCTTCTATAGTGAACGAGGCCATAGACGACTCCTTTGTCGTCTTTCTTTTATGTGGGACCTAAAACGTAGTGGCGATGTGTGTGTATGTAATACACCTTAAACTCTATCCTATCCCCAGTGTACCTGTTTGGATGTACCCCAAACAGGTGCACTCCACACAGGGATACAGGTGTGAGCAATGATATTGTAAACAGAAAAGACGAAAGAAGATAGGTATTTTACTAGCGCACGTATAGTGAAGACTCAATAACGTTCCAATTGAGACATTTTTCAATTGATTTCAAAACAAGATTGAGTCAACAAAATACTTTTCAGAACATTTTAGGCAATTGTTCGAATAATAGCCATTGCTTTCACGTAAGCTCTTTCCATAACTATTGTATTCCTTATTAGATCAAATTATTAACTGAAGTGCAGTTATCTATACTAATATTATAAAGAGGAAAGATTTGATTGTTTGTTTGTTTATTTGTTTGTAAGAATTTAACTCAAACACCACTCAACCGATTTTAAAAATTCTTTCACCATTATAAAGCTACATTATCACCGAGTTACATGGCCTATATTTTTTTTAAAAAGTACTGTTACTAACATAACCTAACCTACTTTTACGCGAGCGAAGCCGCGAGGAAAAGCTAGTTACTAATAAAATAATTTAGGCACCAGTTTTTCGACCGCCCATTATTATGAAAGTACTTACACTTTTACACTATATCTTGCCTTCAAATATTATCGGGTATGAGGGAATGAATGCATATAATATACATAGGTATGTTTATATTAATAACTTCACACATTGATCATGGAAAACCTGGAGTAGTACCTGTTTGTGTCTCAAAATATCGACATTGCATTCATGAGAACGAGACAAAGTTATATAGGTACTGACGCATGACGCGCTGTCGTTTTCGCGCATAGCACTTGCTGGTAAATACCTTGGTTTGCTCAAGTTATCCTCGATATATACTTGCCCTTTATATAGAGTAAAATTTGATAAACTATGTATTATTCAAAATGATTCAATAAAAGTAGCTATGATATAAAATTTGAATCATTTTGATGTGATTTATGTCGATATTTAATTTTAAATGATAATGAAGATATTGTTAACTAGCTGTTACCTGCGACTTCGTCCGCGTAGATTTTAACTAAAAAGTGTTTGTCGCCGCGGAACCCAACTATATTTCTCTGCCCAAGTTACTTAAATGGCGTAGTTTTTATAGTGTAATGCTAAATAATAGCACGGCTTACTCAAAAACAACATTTAAATATGCGTCGTTAGATTACACGCTGTCACAGAATGCGTAAGAAAAATAAAGATTCACAGCTCCTCCCCCGTAGGTGATAGCGTGATAATATGTACCCTATATGTTGACCCGACCTGTTAGTAATATTCATGCAAAATTTGAAGTAAATCCATGCAGTACTTTTCGAGATTAGCCCGGACATACATACAGACAAACAGACAAAAATTGTAAAATCTATATTTTTGGCTTCGATATCGATAGTAGATCACGCCCCAAGTATTCTTTTAAAAAAATATTCAATGTACACTTTTGACTTGTCTACGATTTTATTATATGTATAGATGTGATTGTTTATCATATTTATCACTAGCTTCGACGAGAGGCTCCGTCCGCGGTAAAGTCACGGGATCGAATGTGATGATGTGTGAATCTAGGTCATGGTCTATGTCATGGGTGCGAAGTTTCATCCAAATCAGTTCAACGGTCGTTATGTGATTCACTAACAAACATAAAACAACAAAATCTTAAATCCCACTATCCTACCATTACTGTCTACCTAGAGCTTTTAAGAACTTGTCTTTATTAAGTGACTCCTGCTCATCTTGCCATTTTCGTCTGACCTGCCGCGATGTCGCTTGCTATGTTGAAAGGTCCCTTCACCCAAAGGGTTGTAAGTTTGACCCATTTGTCGTTTGACTAGCCACTTATATTTATATATATATATATATATATTTAAATGACGTGTTCTTCACACGTTTTTATTCCTGGATCGCAGGTTCTTAACGTACTCGTAACGTAAAATCACCGAATCTGGAAACAATTGTGGTACAAACAAACTTTTGTCTCATATGGGTTTTGAAGTCACAACGCTCAGTGTAGCGATAGAGGCGAGGCGGCCTCATAAACCACTACGCCATCCGCGTCACTACGATTAAATGTAACATTTTTTGACTAGCCCAGTTCCATTACAGACATCTATGCTGTTTGTTTGTGATGGATTATTGTGTTCTTTACCCTGTCAATAAATTGAATACCCTGAGCACACCGTTCCACAGTCCTTTGGCAAAAATGGATCACTGCTGTTTTATTAAAGGCCATGTTTGAAAATCATATTTAAAAGTGGAAAGAAATCATGTCTATGAGTGTTCTTTTTAAGGGATGACGGATATAACCCTTCATAAGGTCTTCGATTGCCCGTTACTTCCTTTAGGCATATTGTTTTGTCTTGCAATTTCTTTCTTATGTCTTGCCAAGAAAGAAACTATTAGACTGAGATAGATATAAACTTATCGACGTATTAAACTTCTCAGCCCCAGAATGTGATCCAGCAATGCCCGCTGTTCAACATCAATTTCAGTCTTAAATCTTTTGGAGCTTGGTGTCTAGGTTATTCACACTAAAGCATCTTGCATTTGACTTAACAGAGAGGTTCTATACTGCTAGATAATTATTTAAAATTCACATGTGTAATGCTCTATCTTAAAAAATTATAGTCATGATAATGCTTAGACTGAAAATTTTATGTTACTTGTATTGGAATACACACTTAGTAAAGACAGTACACATATACTGCAGAACAAATCTATTAATGTCCCACTTGCAGTGTTCCCCCTGCACTTGGCACACTACCTTGACATCTAGTTAGATCAATCAGAACACTTGACAAGACATTGGTGATCACTGGCTCACTAAAAGAAATAAAAATAGTCCACTTAGGTTTCATTGTAAGTGGTCTTGTATCGAGTGTATGAAATCGTTGTCTCGCCATTATTGTCATTGAAATGCCTTATTTGTGCCTGGGTACTTATACTTAGGGATATGTAGAACTTTGTGTGTGTAAAAAGATAAGACATATTCAATGCATTCAGTTATTATCTTATTGACACAAGAAAATAGATACTTCTACCTTTATGTTAATATAATGCCTATATGTTTTGAATAAAGGAAAATATGGAATATGAAGTAATTAATATAAAGAATAAATAAATATGAAGTAATTAATATAATGTATAACAGACAGGTGTGGTCATTTATAACTGTGGAAAGATGTATTTTATAAATCATGTTAGGCTAAATATAAAATGAACATAATGTATGTTCACTTCATGTTTTACATGATTAAAGTCAGTCTTATAGGTTATTCATGTTAGTTTATTTTCTGAAAGATAAGACTTAAGAGTCAGTTTGTACTTGCAATATGACACACAGATATGTTATAAGTGCTCTAAACCAAATGAGTATAAACGAAGACGTCCACTTCTTTCGAGCTGACCCCTGTTTTATAGCGCCTTTATCATCTTTCACTAAAAACCAACAAGGTTCCACCTTTCTAGAAAGTTGACCATGTCCTCTCGACCCGAAAAACGGTTACCGGTCACACCTATCAAATTACAGATCAAACGTCGGCGGCCGAAACGTCTTTGTTTCCAAGTTATTGGAGCTAGTTATTAACCGGCGATAGCTGCATTACCTTAAGTATCACCACCAGTTTAATGGTCGGCAGTATACACTAGTCACAAAAATTAAAGGATTTAAAAATAATATTAAATAATTTTTGGGGTGATTGTCAACAGGCTGTAACTCAGAGAAAATGATTATCCAGCTAAAAAAAAATTAAGCAAATTTTAGCTTTAAGTATACAGTTTCTAGATCTGGTCATGGTCGGTTCCTAAGTAATCCTAAGAAAACTACCGAAATAAAAGGATCCATCCATTTTTGCTTGTCTTAAAAAGGTCTACGGGCATAAAAAAATATTTTTTTGTCATTCCACTAGAAAGCTTGCTTAGGAAATTTAAAGCCCTTTAATTTGACTTAATTAAAAAGCCTGTACGATGATTTGCCGCGGAGTCATCGTTAATCAAAGGAAAAAAGTTCTTTTTAACTTTGATAATCAATAACTCGGAAAATAATGATCGTACAACAAATCCAAGGAGGGTTTTGAAAACTGCAAAACATTCCCTATCCACTGGGAGTGGGTTATGATATGATGGACATTTTTTTCGAATCGATAATTTGGACTGTAAAGATATAAAAATTCCCATATTTAAGGATATTTGAATAACTTTGTGTAACTTTGGATAGAATGGATGAACGAAGGAAAGAAACCCTGAAAATTTCAAAGCGCTGTGATTTTTTTATTAGTGCCCGATGCTTAAAATTTATCGTTTTCGCCAAAAATCACCATTATGAGAAATTTCACGACTCTTATTCAAATTTCCAATTAAAAAAAAATATTTTCCGGCGATAATCCTTATTTTGTCATTCATTTTTCTCTGAGTTACAGCCTGTTGAAAATCACCCCCACATATGGAATATTTTTATATCCTTTAATTTTTGTGACTAGGTTAGTTTCCGTCACGGTCGACAGCTGGTGATCTTATAGTATATCTTACGCACTGCTAGGAGAAAGCTCTGGTAGATAAAGTTGGGTTTTCGCTGTTGGTCTGGCAATTCATATAAGAGGTTTGACATAGTGTGACGAGGTAAATAAAGTTACTGTTCTATGAAATCCCCGAAGAACCATGTAAATTGCCAGCTTTCTGAATCGTCGGCACAGTAAAGTCTTTGTAGATGGTAAAAGCAAAATCAAGGCATTCATGATAGCATTTCACGGGGCTAAGCGCTCTACCGTACGCTATTCATTTGGCATATTGCTGTCATTTGAGAACATGCATTATTATTGAGATGAAGGCACGGCTGATTCATATTTGTACCGGCTATCAGAATGTTTTTTGATCATGGTTTTGTAATAAAATGTGCAACAAGGACTAGGGTGGTAAAGCCCCAGCCCCACAAAGACACAAGTGTACCAAACCGATACAGTTACAAATTTAGGGTCCTCTAAGTCGTAATCTCTCAGCAAAATCCACGAACAGCAACGCGCTTTAAAAAGTGCCAAGCGCGTCACGAGATGTTAACGACTTGTGCTTTAGAAAACACAAATTCGTTCCCATGTGGAGTACTGCTGTCATCATATAGCTGATAGCAATTCTATATTTATGTAAGCTTTGATATGATTTAAAAGGTGTGATATTACCCGGAGAATGGGGGCTACCGCGCTTGAATTCACTGCTAGAGGTGCTAGTGGATAGTAAGGTCTAAACTTCAAACGGTATAGCTATTTCAACGGTAACCATAGAAACCAATAATTACTACCGTCAAAAACGGTTTTTGACAAGCTGTCACTGGTTTGACAGGACCTTACTCGCTAGTGGCGCCGACTAATGAGCACAAAAACGATAGCTCCCATTGAATTGACCATCACCAATCCATCAATATTTGTATAAAGATCTAAAACATTTTAAAAAGTCCTAATTTAAGATGGTCCAAAGGACGATTTTTGAAAACGTGTCCTGACCAACCGATTTTGATCGATTCTTGATCTTGAATGGAGACTGTAAAATTAAACTATTTATAAAAATTGTATATTTGTATCAAAAGACGAGAAGTCGGCTGAGTATTAACTCAGACCAAGTTAAAACTTGATCACTGTACTATCACTTATTCACTTGCAGCCCTTCCTCGTTCCGCATCTTGACTGCTGCCATTTCGACTTAAGCCCGAAATAAGCTATCGATTGTTTGACTTCTAAAGATAGATATTTGACGGCCGCTCCATTATAGTTATGTTTAATATTGTATCTCTGGTTGGCGAAACATTCGGCAGACAGATTAATAATTTTGCCTTCAGTTTACCTGCCTCGTAAGTGTGAAACGTATAAGTACATAAAAGAAAACTGATAGGTAGGTTTGAATGCTAGACGCTTTTCCAAAAGGTGTCGCAGGCTTAAGACAATCTATAATTATAGTTTACCATTGCCTTAACCTACTTAGGGACGATAAGTGAAAACAAAGGTTTAAACTTTGTATTATGCTAATTAATATTTATCAGTTTTATTCATACCTAAAATTAATTTAATGTTATAGTTTACCAGCCGCTTAAGATGCCTAAGTGGCGTTAAGCAAAATAATAACCTTCAGTTATGATGTCATCTTCATTACTGCAATTTAATTTATAACTTATATTTCGAAATCTTTCTTGAAAATTATCCAATTCAAATATTTCTTAGAATGCAATTTATAAACGCACATTTTTCTACCAAGTACGAACATTATGAATTTGATTAATTTAATCATGTTGCTGTGCACCATAGTTGCACCCGCTTGGAGATTTTGCATTCAGGAGATTGATCTTTTGATAACTTTTTGGCAATCTACTTCGTAGATGTAAAAGACTCGCCCCACGCTGCACCCATCTACCAGGGTTCCCGAGAGTAAATTAATTTATTTGAATAGCGTATTTAATCTATTCTATATTATATTCTACACTGGATGACCAGAAGATAACAATGTTCATACAAATGTTATTTATTTTAATATGAATTGATATATTATACCTAATAAATACGAAGCACCTCTTTGTATTATTTCAAATAGCTTTTATATTGTGTTACCTTGAACGTAAAAAACCATTATAGTGACTAAGATTTTTATCTAATAGATCGTCGAGGACTAATTTAATACAATTTTTTAAGTAAACTTAAAAGTTGTATATAAAATGTTATACTCTTAGTATATCTGCAGAACATTTTGTTTAATTCTAATATTCCGTTTGATCACCATATAAAGCAGGAGGCGGCGGAGCGGATCCGTGAGGAGAGTATCCTTGCGGATCCGAGCCGTCGCCGGCGAACCGAGCGGCGCAGGCGCGCGTTCGCGCGCTTCTTGCCGCCATAATGAGGGCCGCGGGCGGGAGAACGAGGATCTCCCGTCCGCCAGCCATTGAGTCGGTCCGATGCCCTCTGTAGTGCCGGGGCGTCGCTCAGGAGTTTTAGTCTGCTGGGTGGGTCGCTGAGGTAGTCTCTTTTCCAGTGGCCCATCCACTATACAAGGCAGCGAGTAGGCACACCTTGGTGTTTTGGTCTGTAGGCCCGAAGTACGGGCGAGCCGGACATAACCCTCTCGCCTCCTCTTGTGGCGAGAGAGGTCTTTCAGGGAAATGCGCCTGATGCATACATCAGGCGAATTTCCCTGAAAAAAAAAGACAGATATGAAACTTAGCTTAGTCTTTCTTTACAAATAAGATCATTTTGTAGTGAAAGAATGACAACGAACCGTAATAAAATTTCATGCGGCAATCGTGTAGCTATTATTCTATTAAAGAAATATTTTTTATGAACATATCCCTTTTATTATCAGTATATACTTACTATTATGTCAAGGAAGTACCGGGTTTTACCTACTTACCCGTGGTAGTACCACGGGTAAGTAGGTAAAACCCGGTAGGGGCCCTCTAGGACTAGATTTTGTAATAGTCATTGTAAACTATAAGTGTCCAGTGCTGGAGTTTCCAGTTTAAAATTATTTGTTGGTAGTTGCTTTAAATTTGATAAAAAGGTCGTTAAAATACAAAGCTGCGGATTTAACTTATAGTTTTTATAAATATAAACAAGCTCGGTTTCTCTCAAAGGCAACACAACATTTTCTGCAAAGCTTTATAAAGTCAAGCTTAAGTATCAAATTAAATACAAGTGTACAGAGCAACAAAGTAATTATAAAAGAAAATAAATTGTAAATGAAGCAAGCGAGATATGCAAGGTTTGGAGCAAGTGGATATCCGTAGTCTACGTCTATTCAACGGGCTACAGGCGTTGGTCTAAGTAGTACTATTTTATTTTATTATTTGCGTTTCAGAAAGCAGTCTTTAAACCACAAAAGTGGCCAAGTGCGAGTCGGACTCGCCCATGATGGGTTCCGTAGCAGAAAGTAACAATATAAAAGTTCTTGTAGTTCGTTGTAACGTTGATTGTAAATTGCGATTTATGATTTATGCCGTATTAAAAAGAAACTACTTACTAGATCTCGTTCAAACCAATTTTCGGTGGAAGTTTACATGGTAATGTACATCATATATTTTTTTTAGTTTTATCTTTTTCTTATTTTAGAAGTTACAGGTTGGGGTGGACACACACATTTTACCAGTGTCTCTCGCGCAAACGATTCAGTTTAGAAAAAAATGATATTAGAAACCTCAATATCATTTTTGAAGACCTATACATAGATACCCACACGTAAGGGTTTGATTTAAAAAAAATTTGAGTTTCAGTTCTACGTAGGTATGGGGAACCCCCAAAATTAATTGTTTTTATTTATATTTTTGTGTGACAATCTTAATGCGGTTCACAGAATACATCTACTTACTAAGTTTCAACAGCATAGTTCTTATAGTTTCGGAAAAAAGTGGCTGTGACATACGGGCGGAAAAAAGTGGCTGAGACAGACAAACAGACATGACTAATCAATAAGGGTACCGTTTTTTGCCATTTGGCTACGGAACCCTAAAAACGGAGTCTAATAATTTGTATGAAGCATATGTGAGGATGCATACCAAGGGCAGTGCGCCTTATATTTACATTTTTATACCAGCTTTATAGTTTAACTTACAAGTTGTTACTAGATGATTAGGTAAAGTCAAATGGGTCTAAAGCCTTACAGACTAATTACATAAACGAGTTAACATATTATAATTAAAGTTGTTAATAACAAGCATCCACATGTATATGTCATTAGTATATAATTTACCTACGTAACCTATTTATATTTGTATATATATGAAATGAACTGTAGTATATAATTGCAAGCATTGATTTACTTTAATAATAACTACCACTACACCTACGTAGTCACTAGCCAAGTTAACGTAATAGACTACATGAATAGGAGGTCGGTCTCCAGACGTTCTCCTATTCTATCATGAATTGCCATTTCATTTTGTATTAAATAGATGTGTATCTGGGTTTATTTCATGTCAATATAATAATAATAATAATCATGTATTCAACTTAAATTGGTACAAATGGATACAGAGCTTATGTTACAACGTAAAGGTAATATAAAAGGGGTGACTGCTTAAAGACAATACCGTCGCCTGTCCGTCTGCCCGTCTGCCATCTAACCGCTTTATAAACCGCTAATATATCTTGGATTTAATATTAAATACCTTGGCGACTACTGGCAATCCCGAATATAACTATGTAAGCAAATTTCAATGGAAAAGCAAACACTCTTTGAGCTGCCTTAGCGGAATTGTCACTCTAAACTTGGTAGGTATAGAAAAAACAAAGTAGGCTTTTGTAGTATAACAACATAAATTTGCGATATTCTTGGAGAGAGTTTGCGACTTCTATGCATAGCTGGACCTTAGGAATTAGAAAGGCGTTGCAAGGGTTCTGATGGTGCTCGAGATATTAGGTACATAGCCATTTTGCCTAAAACATCGCTGATCTTTACGCTTGTTTGAATACACAAAAAATATTCATTTAGAAACTGGATTAACTCGAGACATATTGCAGAGGGTTTCTTGATGACCAGATGAGAAAAATTCTTTCATTTACAAAAAAATCATTTATAGGTAGGTCGCAGGAGAGTTTTCGTACTTCTCCGCCGAGTGAGATTGGTCGTGTTAGTAAAGGCAATATTGCTGTTACATCATGTCGCTTTTGTAGAGGAGCCACGTTTTACTTATTCGTTATCTTATACAAGTCTTAGTAATGTTACCTTATACACCCACTCAAATAAATACAGAAATGAAATGTTTGGCATAAGTATCTCTTTCTCTTTTTCTTCCTAGCGTTCGCATTCGTGGGCTGTTTGTCACTGCATTTGTTTTCAGTCTTACAAAATGTTTAGAGCCATTAAGAATGTAATCTTCTACGGTGTTAATATTTATGTATATCGATCCAATAATAGATGTTCTTACACATGTTTTGATAATATTTTATTCTAATTCAATAACGGGGAATGTTCGTGTCGTATTTTGAATAGAAAAACTTTTAATTCAATCTGCGTGTTTATGTACCAATTTAGTGTTTTTACACAAAGAAATGTGGAAATTTCTTCTTGCTAATTGTGAACTAAAGTATAGGTATGGCTAATCTTGGAATAATCATTGCGTAAATTATTTTAATATTTCGCCGTCACACAGTGGTCCTTTTTATGCAGTATATACAATAAAAAGAAACAATCTCTTGAATTGGTGCCACATAGGTATACCCCAGACTCTGCTTTATTTCTCTCGATTGTAATGAACGTCAATGTATCTATGAAAGCATTTAGAACAGTTAATTTTAAATTGACGTCGAGGATGTTTGAAATGGATCCTCGTTTAAACCAAGTTTCGCATGAACAAGCTAAAGTATTCCGACTGTAAAAGTACCTCTACCCAATACAAAATCTCTGCACAATATCAGAATCTTTTGTTGTAATCCTTTGACGAGTAGGAAATCCAACAGAGAGCCAGTAACGTTTGTCCTTTGCACTGTCAGCTTAGTGACTGGTTTTTGAAAGGTCATCGACGCATGAGTGTTCTCCTCAGTATTGCCAGTGTCTATAGTTTAGGGCAACCGCTTACCATTAGGACTTCTTTTGCTTATAACACACAACAATTTAGTGAATCACTAAATTGGCTGTGTGTTCTTAATACGTATTATGGCTAAATTATAATTGTATAAAAGTAGTCAAATAATCTTGTACCGCTGATTCTACAACATTACAACATTTTCTTATTTTGCAATGTACGTCTTATAATAGATATTGATAACGTAAGATTATTCAAACTAATAGACTATGCATAATAAATACAAAATCTGACACTTAGCCGGCGTGTTGTTCAAAATGTATTTAACTGAGTTGGATTGGCGTCAATTAAATAAAAGCTAATTGTTGGAATAGACAGACTAAGAGGATGATCGGGGAAAGAACAATATTAGAAATATAATAGACACGAGAAAAATTAAACCTTATTTATGGACAGCAACGATAGTTCCATTAATGTATTATGATAGCTTATAAGTTATGATGATCAATTGCCACACGGGACCGTTTAATCGATATATTTTTAAGTATATTATAATTAAGTTACACGTTAGTTATTAAGAGTTTCTCACCAAATTGTATTATTCTCAATTTTATTTATGCATAATCGAACTCGTTTATAACAGAGAACGTACAAGTTTAAATCGATTTTGTTAACAGGCCACTGCCAAGCACTTTGTCAAAACATTACACGTTATAAAGCAGTACAGAATAGCGATAATCCGCGCCGTCGGTCACCCTTTGTTGTGCGTTCGAACGGACCGAGTCTGCAAGATTGAACAAACAATTAGGTTATGTACATGCAGTATGTAGGGAAGTTATTCTTTAATATGTTGTTTATAGACCAGAGCCGATAATTTTTGAAACACAAAATATAATAGTAGGATGAAACCCAGTGGAAAAGGAAGAGAATGTAACAAAAATGAAAGGAAAAATAATTTACGGGTGGTCTGAGGTCGGGAAGTGGATGGGGGTGAGTTTTTAAAGGTAAAAGACGGTTTATCTCGACTTCCGGCAAAACTACAAGTCCTATGGAAAAAAGTTAAATGGCAAAGTTGTAGGTAATAAAAAGATCTACAACTTTTGTATTTATCCTTTTTGTATCTTAGTTTGACTTAATATCGAAAAAGCACCCTAATTTTCAATCGAAACTCTTCCGTCAAAATATCTGCTTGTTTTAAAAAGTCGGTGGGCTTTTTGTTCGTTGAAATCTCTACTTTCTGACGGTGTAAAAAAATATTACATTACTATGGTAAATTTTCTCAGAAAATGCAAAAAAAGAAACGAAAGAAATTCAAATCCGAAAATGTTTTTAATCATTATTTACAATTTTGAGCTATTTATTAAAATTTACACTTTAATTACTCAAAAAACATAAGATTCCATGTTACATTGATAAACAAAAAAATTGCATATCGAAATATACAACGCGTTTAAATTTAGTGTTACGTCACTTGTAGGTACAAATTTTACAGCTTTAATGTGTTAAATTTTAGTAAATTTTTATTTTTTGTTAAAACAAAAAATAGGTGTACAATATTTTTTGCTAATCTTAAAGATGGAGTAATCACATAAGTAGTGTCTTAGTAATTTCTTTTGCTTGTAATTATTAGGTGCTTAATCTCATTCTATTCCTAACAATACACGCTCAAACCCTATTAAGTACGTATAGAACCTGTTTAAAAACGCTCTGCCAAGTAAGACTAGCATACATACACCAGAAAATCTTTGTCATCTGTCACAGTGATGCATAATTTGGTGCGGTTGTGTATTACGAATATTACGATTCGATGCAACTTTACATTGAAAATACAAACTACAGATTGTTTAGCTACACTTAGCGGCACGGAAAGTATCCCAAGCATATTTCTTAAACTATAATCTATACTAATATTATAAAGCTGAAGAGTTTGTTTGTTTGCTTGAACGCGCTAATCTCAGGAACTACTGGTCCGATTTGAAAAATTCTTTCAGTGTTAGAGAGCCCATTTATCGGGGAAGGCTAAGATCAATAGGAGTTGAGCACCAACGAAGAATGTTTCAAAATCGGAGGGTTTCTTTCCTTTTGAGAGCTTCTGCTGCGTGCGCTGCGTAAACAGTTAAAGTTTCGGAAAAATCATGTATGACAGAATTGTTCACCTTTAAAAGTTCTAAAAAAAAGTCCGCGTCAGCATATGTTTATCTTTTAAGGTTGGCTCACTATAACCTTTTTTATGCTAACCAAATTTATTCTAAAATAATGCATTATTTGCGAAGGTGTTTTTATAAACATGATATTAATTCTTATCCAAATAAATACGTTATTCATCACAAATATTTAATTTAAAACAAAATTGCCCTTTACATCATTCGATTTCAATGAATATCTTAGGAGATATCGCAGTTTTAAAATAACATACGCAGCAAAATAATGATCAAGTTTGTACTGCGCGCGCATTTATGATGTGCAAGGCCGGCCGAAAACTACGAGATACCTACCATGCCGCGCGGCTCAGACGCGTGGTCATGGTCGGCTCCTTACGGAACGGTATACGGAACATCACGCTACGACCCATGGGGGCGGCGCAGTAATGATAAACGCGGGTGAAACCGCGGGAACATCTAGTCATTAATAAATGAAAACTATATGATTTTTTTAACCATATTTATCTATTTATTTATTATCACAGTGAATATGATAAATAGGGCAATAGAAGATTTTATACAAATAATATAAACAGTAATTCGAGGTAAAAAAACATGATTAGACATATAATAATTTTTTTTAAGGAATAACAGAAAATGTCTCAAATTGATAACCAGTACTTTCACTTCGGACCCTGATAACGGCCTGCTTGCGATCAGACATTCCCTGGAATATGTTTTTAAATCTCTTCTTGAGGAATTCCTTCCAAGATACAGATTTAAAGCTTCCAACACGGTTTTTCATTCATGGAGGTTCTGCGGCAAGTTTGCAGCTAGTCTAACATTCCTCTTAAGCATATTCCAGATATATTCAGTGGTATTAATGCCAGGGCTTTTGGCTAGCTACTAAAATTGCCGCATTTTGACCTTTAACATGTACTTATCTACGGAACAAGCTGTGTTTGGTTGGGTATCGTGTCGTAGTAAAATAAATTTCTCACTTCCAATGAACACTTCATATGCTAAAACATGTTCCTGCAGGATCTCTTCAGTGTATCGAACTGCTATTAGATAACCCTTCATCCTCATTAACTCTATACGTGCATCGAAACTCATCCCGCCTTAACCATGAAGCACCGTGTATGGAGTTTTCAGTGGGCCGCTCAAATATTGTGTCTTGCAGGGAGATTTAGTTCAGCCCCATTCGCGGTGCGGAAAGTAAGACAGCTTACTGATGTAGATACTGCGAGACTAGTATATTTTAGTTATTTTCACAGCGTCATGTCCTATGGCATACTGTTGTGGGGTAAGGCAGCTGATATTGAAACAATTGTTATTCTTCAAAAGCGTGCAGTACGTAGCATTTATAATTTAGGCCCACGAGTTTCCCTGAAAGAGCGTTTTAAAGAAATTGGTATACTTACCGTTGCGTCGCAATATATATTTACGAATATTATGTTTATAAAACATAATATTCACTTATATAATAAGAATAGTGATATTCACAACTTAAACACTAGAAATAAGCATAAGTTAGTAGGTCCGTATCATCGTTTACATAAAGTTCACAATTCATTTGCAGGACTCAGTATAAGCCTTTTTAATAAACTACCGATTGATAATATAAATTTATCGTTACTCAAATTTAAAAGTGCTGTTAAAAGTAAGCTTATCCGAAAGGGCTATTATTCAATCAATGATTACTTCAATTATAAAACCTCATGGAACTAGTTGCTTGTTTCATACAGGATTCAAACAATGTATCTATTATATAAATCAATTTAATTGTGTAAAGGTACTTCGTGTTTATTTTGTGGTGTTAAAGTATCTTTCTTTTCTTTTAAACAAACGTAAGTAATAACGTAAATTTTGTTTTAACTACATTTAGTCACGAACTACCTTTCATATGTCACAAAGTGTAAGTGTATGCGTCCTCATGCCATACTATTGTATATTACAAATGACTACAGATACATATTATTTCAAAACTGAAATGATTGTTACATAATATTATTAACTTTCCTTTATTTTTAGAATTTAGTTTTATATGGACAGTCACATATGGCATAATGACTGCAACACCTGGTACATAAATAAAAATAAATGAGTTGTAAAATACTGAAATTATAATTTGATGGCGATTTAAAAGAGTGGCTTTGAGTTTCAGGTATCTTTTCATAGGCTCAACCTTTTGCCTGAACCTTGCAACTAACATAAATGTAAATTCAATCAATGTATCAAACTCACTAACGTTCATAAGTGTTACTTTGTGACCTAAGTGAATAAATGATTCTTGACTTTGACTTTGAAATTAACGGATTGCCGGGCTTTTATTGGAAGAAACCGCTTACCATGCTTTTTTTGCACACACTCGCTGCTGTGTAAAGCTTTCAAGGTCGTTCTACATTCATTCGTCCACAGCAATTTACTCTATTGCTCATGTGTGAAGTTGACTATTTTTGGCAAATCAAAGTCGAGCTACGTGATGTTGTCGGAAGTGTTCTGCACCTCGAGCTGGTCTTTTAGCATGCAGGTCTCGTTTCTTTATTCTTCTTCTAACTCTACGCTAATTTATGTCGACTCATTTTCTGTTCCAGCAGTCTCTGCAGGATTTATCAAAATTGTGTTCTAACTCGAAAAACTACAATAAGCTATATATTTGTTTTAAATTATAAATTAATGTATAATTTAAAACAAATAGAAATTATGCTAAATATGCAATCATTTTAAAATCAAATTTCTACGTACTATATTCTAAGCGTCCCAATAAAGTTAGGCGGTTAATGTGTCACATTATTAGTTAAACTAACGATTGTATTTTGTTTTGGCTTGAGTTACGAATAATACTAATTTATTTAAACCATAATACGAAATTTTGACTTATTTATATTTGGGCCATATTCCGTGGCGCTAAGTGTATTTCAATAAAATCTTTTCTTACTTGTATTAATTTATCACCATCTAATGATAGCATTCTTAGAAATCTTGAAACCTGGCCATCATTTGTAAAATCGTATTGCTTTTTATGTATTGTTAACCAGCGATACTTCGTAGGTCTAGATGTGTATGAAAACATTATATTTAATAAATTTTGATAGAAATACTTTTTAACGTTATCCCAAAAATAAAGATGGAATATCGATGCTTTTTGCTTAGCTTACTAACAGGCGGGTTGTGTTTTGGTTTTGTTTGACTATAAATTATAAGTGAATTTAGCGAATAAATAGAAAATGTACATTGATTCCAGCAAGTTTTGTAACCGCTGTCGACAAATCAAAGGGAAATTAAAGCGGACGACAAAATGTTTGCATTTCCTATTTAACTAAACGTGACAGTTTCATATTACCTTATAATGAATGTACAACCAAAATGTGGTTATTGGCAATCATTTACATTCACAGATGACTTAACTATAATTTGTGTATTTAATCTAAACTAATATTATAAAGCTGAAGAGTTTGTTTGATTGGTTGAACGCGCTAATCTCAGGAACTACTGGTTTGAATTGAAAATTCTTTTAATATTGGATAGCTTATTTGTCGAGGAAGGCTATAGGCTATATAGCATCACGCTACATCCACGGGGGCGGCACAGTAACTATAAACGCAGGTGAAACTGCGGGCACAGCTAGTTACATAGAAAACTGGGCACAGCTCGTGGTGGCAGTGCTACCATATCGCGTGGTTGATGTTTATTTATTGAATATTATGTTATTATTAATCAACGACCGACAGTACGGCTTCGGAAAGTTCTAGAATTGCTGCCACTTCGGTAGCGGTATAAAATAATCGTCGGATAGGCGACAAAGATCCCGTGTAAAAATTGCAACTGTGCACTGTCGAGTAATGTCTGGTTTAGATTCACTAGCCGGACCTTAAATCGACGGTTGGCACTATTGTTAGATAAATCTAAAAAAATAATTAATAAAGTCTAAAAATTAAAGTTTATCTAAAATGATCTTTAATTTTTGCGTACTTACTAGTGAATCTAAACCAGACATTACTCGACAGTCCACAGTTGTGTTGAACTAAGCAATTTAGGAGCCATTAGGAGCCAATATGTACAATTAAAAGGGGATTGTTTATTGAAGTTAAGATTGGTTATCGTTTAATTTTGAATGTTAAGCATCACGTTTAAATACAGATCGCCTAAACCTTACATTTACATAAGGTATTTTGTATTTCGTAAATATGTTATACGGACTTTATACGATATCCATCCGTACCGGGCGACGCTTGTGTTGAAATCGGTAATCGGACAAAAGCTTAACAACGCTTTATTTAACGCATTTGCCAAGAAAACACGACGATTTCACGGGATGACAAGTCTTCTATATGATAATCTAATTAATTGTTTATTTATGTGTCACAATTTGCCAAACCAATATTAAAATCAAATTAATAGCTAAATAAAAACAGATATACAAAAAAAACAACTGTAAGTTTTTAGCGAAGGTTGCCATGTAAGTTTTGTTTGTAAATATCTCTTTTATAAATAGTCAGATTTAGATTGATTTTATTAATTAATTGAATGCTTCTAAAATTTATTCAAATTAAAAGCTATGCTATTTACAGAATATATTTTAGTAACGCCTACTAGTAGCAATTTATCCGGATCAGAAATCGCGCTGTTCGTCATACACGCACTAGATGGATAGGTGAACTAGATAAAGTGGCGGGAAATCGATCAATGAAATCTGCACAAGATGGATACGGGCAGCAATATAACGCTTTATTTTGTTGCCAAAGAGTACTGAAGCAGGTATGTTGTCAGCAAAGTACTAGTTTGAAGCGAGGCGCTTAGCCGACGCGGACGCTTCAATAGTTCAATTGAAATGCCCGATCACCAGTCTGAAAAACGTGCGTTTTATTCAGAGCGTTCGTAGATGTGTTCGTAACGTGCATGAGCTACGGTAATCGCTTATCATCAGGCGGGCCGTAGCCGTATTTGCAGTCCTAATATTAGAAAAAATATCGTTTATAATAATTAAGTCTATTTAAAACACGTTTCAACTAATTATATGCGATAAAATGAACCTTTGGTCAACTCGTTATTTCTTTCTTATATGTATTTACTTAGATAATTCATAGCAAATATTAAAAACGAGCCTTTTCGTAGTGGTCGTCTTTATTTATATCAGTATAAGGATTAGTATTTCATTAAATCTAAATAATAATGATAAAGGTTTTTTATATTGCGGTATCATCCAATATAAAATGACTTTAAATTACAGGTAAAGGGGTGAAACGGGGTTCAAAATTTTAATATGATCGCATATTCTTAACCGCTAAGAATATTACCTTAACATATCATATAAAGGTTATACAGAAGCAAAATTGACAAAAAGCGTTTTTGAGAACTTTGCTCCTGAAACAGCGTTTCTAAATTTGGGGTCCAAAAACGTGAAATTTAGTACAAATGTTTCTTACATATCGCTTGCATACACTGTATAGGATATATGCAATTTTCAATGCCTAAAGGTTTAGGTAAACATATTCTAAAAAGTGAGACTCCTAGAGGTTTAAAATGGAGGTATGCTAACATGTATGATATAACTAAATTTTACGCGGGTGAATCCCGAGCAACAGCTGGTCTGTATATATGTAATAGCCATTCCAAATTCAAGTTTGGCGGCAGCAATTCAATATCTAAGCTATACTCAGGATGTAGTGCGATGATTATGTTTAAATCACGCGCGTGCTCAGGTAGAAGAGTCAGATAATGTTGGCGGTGCGTTCCCTACCGTACGAGTTGCTAATGGTTCTCTTTAACATAGGCATATATTCGACTCAAATAATTGTCTTATGATGTCGTTATGGATCTCGTAGCAATACACATAAATATAGTACATAAATCAGCAAATAGGTAAAAGGCTGCAAACTCGGCAGGTAAATACTAAAAACAGATTTATTTTTGTGCCGGAAACTTGGTCGCGAAATGAAGCATTTCAATATAAAAAGAATTAATACATTTTCAAGTTGAAGCTTGCGCAGTTATCGTTGTGCAAGTACTATTTTGATTCTCAAATAAGACTTGGGAAGTATACAAAGTTTATGTTCATGTACCTATTTTTCGTGAAGCACTGTTTATTTAATATACATTTAATAAGTTGTACAGTACAAGACTTAGGACTGCACGGATGGCGTAATGGTATATGTGGTCGCCCCGCCACTGCCACTGCGCCGAGTGTTGTGGACTCACACATCTTGCGCAGAGACCGAGTAGCCGACATTTTGTGTCTGTTGTTTGAATATTATAAAATCGCTCGCGATACAGGAACTAATCCTAGTTCTTAATCATAAAGACTTCTCGTCTTTTAGGAAAGGAGAAAGGTATATATATGACTTGAAAATAAATCAGTACATAGCTCATACGACAAATTAAGATAAATTAACTTAATGAGGTACCGGTTCTTTTAAATAAGTGCCGCTCAATGTACATATAACACCTGGTTTAACAAATATTAAATAATAATAAAAACGCATCGACACCTTCGCCTTCTCATTTAAACGAACTCGGATGGCTAACTTGACATCTTAATTAGATCTGTATTTCAAACAGGGCAGAGATAAAGTAGGCAGAGGTATGATTTTTACTTGCTGCGATCCTGGCATAAATTCTTTACTTTTATTATATTTTTATATATTTTTTTCTAATGAGAAACTTTAAGCAACTAAACACCCCTCGATTGTTTATCTCAAGTAAATATGGCAGAAACTTAACAATATTTTAGTAAATTTCTGTTCCACCTACACAACTTGTAATAAAATATTAATGGCCTGGACTGCTACCTGTTAAATGGCGATAATCCGTTTGGATAAAAATGTAGCTAATTGCTACGACACAATTCAGTCTGCCGGTTGCTTGTAGAAGGTTTTAATAAGCGGCTTATTCGCTAGATCTCATTTAATTAATAGTTTTCAGAATATCAACATTACAATAATGGCAAATAATAAATAGTATTTACATTATAGTATTAAAAAAAATACAACAATGTTTCTAATAAAATGTTAGAGACATTTTCTATACTTCTTTGGATAAAAATTTAAAAAGTTTACTTGGTACGACTTCTTTATCCTTATCCACGACGTACGCCTTTAAATTCTTCAATACTGTTACTTGATTACACAATTAGGTACTAAGACACAACATTGCCTTATGTATCGAATTATCTCTTTGGTGAATGTTATATCATATCATATAGTAGTGCACCTGAACAGAAATTACATATTTATTTAAAGTAAAAACAATGTCCGAGTTAAGATAAAACATTAAGGATCTATTAACTTAGAAATACAATATATTATGAGTAATCACGATTGAATTACGTAACTATAAAGCTTCATGTGGCGTTGAAAATGTATGGACGCTACGTTTGATATTGTACTTATGAATGTATCTTTTACAAAGAATTGTTAATTTGGTATAGAAAGTGCTGTTAAAAAGCTAGTTATCGATTACTAATAAATAATAATGTTTGAATTTTCTAAATTTTAAGAACAATTTAAAGCAATACTTTTATTTTGATCTGGAAAATTATTTTCAGTTCAGAAAATAAGATTTTAACGTAACCCGCGTTAAAATCTCAAGTTACGTCGTGCCGAATTCGATTCCCGCACAAGTGTGTGTGTGATAGAATATTATTATTATTATACACAATCATGTTCCGGGCAACAATTTTCGTATAAAAGACGCATACATCTATTCCGTTTAACTTGGTAAGATGAAAAGTAACCACTAGTATTGGACAGTTTGCCCCGTGACTTTGGTGACAGTATACATCGCGACATGTCAGTGCTGAATGATAGTCATTCAGCACTGACATGCTGAGATGTAACACGATTTTTACCACGACATATATCTATCTTTAAATCGTGAACTCGAATCGCAACTCGTACAAAGAGGAATAGTCAATAACATTAGATTCACTCCATATCACATGTGGAGCATGTAACGTCATAGGTAGTGAAGTCGCAATAATAGGTCCATTTTAGCGCAGACCTATTTACTCTGACACCTTTTAACGTACCTCATTCACACATGTTTTCATTTAATTATACAATAGAGTGATGTAACAACAGCTCCTATACGTATAGCCTACTACATTTTATTTGTATAAGTTTTGATTTATTTATAATAAATCAATATATATCATATTTTGATTTATTATAGGCAATAAAATAAGAACAATATATTAGGTTATTTGGTAATTTTCCTTTGAGATATGCTCAAGATCACTTAAAGAAATTCAAAAATATGTACCTAATTCTTTATTCGAAACGGAAATATAAAATACCTAGCTAATTCCATTTATTACCTTTATACATTAAATAATATCGATCCGTACCCACGTGGAATAAGAACTATTCAACAAAAAAATTCGTATTTTAGTATTAGTAAGGGTAAGGATTTTGACCATTAGCTTTAATATAATCTATACGTAACTTTTTTTGGTTTTATTTTGTACTCATCACTAGGCACATACATAAACATTCTACTATTACCAAGTTTTAACGATTACATTTGAAAGCGTTTGGCGTCGATTGCCGTTATCACCTTCATTTTGATACGATTGGCGCTAGAAAAAGACAATGAATACTCATTTAAGAACTATTGATTTTAAACCTTATTTGAATAGGTATGTATTTAATGTCCGTTGTTATAATAGCAGCTAGAAATGCAAATGTATGTATTATTACATCACTCAGGTGGATTCCCTCTTATTTGATGTTCACATACGACTAGATGTGACGGCTAAGTGACCGATACAAAATATTGTCATGATTATTTATATGCGCCTATTAACTTAGATTTAATATAGAGTACTTTATATAAGCGCACCTTTTAAACGTTGTTTGTTATATAATGTAGGCTGGTTTGAAAAATACGTAGTAATATTTACAAAGGATAACTTTTATGGGTACATTTATTTTTATTTATCAATAACGAAGGTCTATTGTTTGATCCATGCCCATTGTTTGTCATATATATTTTGTAAAATATAGTGACGCAGATAACAATGACTAAATAATTTATGAAATTGGACGAGTGTTAGAAAATCACTTAGTTTTTAGGATAAAAGAATAACCCTTTATCCTTATTTAATTAAAATTCCCCTCCTAATGTAGTATTTAATCAAATATTTTATGTATATAAGTAAGTGAAGAAATAGGTAAATGTAATTATCCAGAGGTATATCGGCTTTAGTATTTGAGGACAATGACCGTACTACAAAACAAGACAATCCCGCTTGTTGACTACATTGATTTGTGCCAGACTTTTGCAATGCAAAATTTTGTATTAAGCAATACGTCCGGGTCCTATGGTGATGATGACATATGGTAATAGAAATAGTATGTCTGACTTCTCCTTCAGAAATAATCACATACTATAATACTTTCCAACTATTTATAGTTTATTTATAATAGATTCCACACAAGGCACTGTTATTAAAGTCAACAAAATTACGAAAAGTATGGACATGCGTTTGACAATATTTAAATATTCAATAAGCATTACATATATTTAAATTTCCTCGTGTCACGTTACGTGTGCACGTCGGGAAGGCGATAAGCTTTGCAATGCCACTTAATTTGCTTTTTCTATCTACCAGGTACAAGTACCACTGTCCATACTTTTGAAATGGAGAATTGGTATTAAATTATTCGAAAATATCCGGCACACACGAGACCTCAAAATGAGCATTGCCCGCCATCTTATTTAAGTAGTACAATAAGGATAAATAATAAGTCAACAGGATAAAGATATGCAAACTATTTAAAACTAACTGCGAACCTCACACCGTTTACGTAAATTTATATTTTTCCCATATATTATGTACCCAATTGAATCCGTATACAAGACCTAATCCAGCCATCCATCTGAAGCCTCGGCGGATGGGGGAGAAGGCTTGTGATAATTAAACCATTGACTGATACTACTATCAGTACAATTGTCGCCGAGTCTGCGTAGTTTTATTTAGACTTGGCGCACGAGATTGTTGATATGTGTGTGGGGATGTTTTTATCCTCCTAAACTTCCTTGCGCTCATTCGTACTGAGTACCAGCGCTAGTTATCTTTGGCTAGAGATAACGGATTAATTCATGGTGCATATCTAAGTCTCGAAAAATATATCCTGATAAGCTTGGCTTGGCTTGGCCGGCGTGACCTGACAAAACCTATATATTTGTTACTAGCTTTTGCCTACGTTAATTTAGAATTTGACAATCAATTCGGGTTGTACTCTGCTTGTAATAATATAATTCAATAATGATTCGAAAGACACGTGGCGCCATCTACTATCATAGGAACGTTATTGTTGTTTTCCTCGGGAACAGTAATTTTTTTCGGGATGAAAGGTAGCATATGTCTGTTTCTGTAGGTACACCTGACAACGTATATGCAAAATTTCAGGATGATCGGTTCAGTGGTTTAGGCGTGAAAAGGTTACAAACAAACAAACAAACAAACTCATATTCGCTTTTATAAGTATAAGTAGTTAGGAAGTTAGGATTGGTATGTTTGGTATACACATAGACTCGAGCCAGTATTTTTAGGCGGTGGTGTATTGCCACAAGTCATCGATCAAATATACCATAGATTCACGATCGTCGCTCGAAAAACGGCCACAACAAAACTGCATAAATCAGTCGTATGCGCTATATTATGCACCTGTCCCACTCACTCTTGCGTGCGCTGCCCGTAAGCGAGAGCGAATCGACACCACTACTACGGTGGAGACCGTACCCTATACTTAGTACTCTTGCGTATCGCGATTAACACACACTTAGGACGCTTTACATTGACGCGTTTTAACTAAACTATTACAAAATGTTTCTCAGTGGGCGTTCAATGGTTATTCCGGTTTATTTCCTGGATTGCATAATAAATGCAGATACTTATTAGTAAGTAGTACTGGTCAGTGCCACATATTGACGCGGTTTTTGTATGAGAATGTGCATCTATGGTATATTTGATCGAAGCCACAAGTATAATAAATACCTACTTATTAAAGTTATGTTATTACATCCACATTTCATGTATTAGAGGACCAGCCTATTGCGGGGTAGTGAAACCTGAGACATAACGAATCGGCTCGTAAATATAAGAGCGATGTTATGCCACGGTACAAACAACACAGTAATTATTCATCTATGATTAATCATCAAAAATATTTACTCTAAGCTTTGTGCAACAGCAGCAAAACTAAAATGTGTATTCTGCTGTTGTTTGGCAGGTAAATTTAAAGTTTAGAATGAAACAAACCATTGTAAAAGTGTAAACTACTACGAGACTGCTGTTGGTGGCTTGTTTATTCGTTAAGGGATTAGTGTGCACTGTATTTGGTAACTGCGGTTTAGAGTTGTTAATCCACAACTATTTTAATTGCAGAATGATTGTAATGAGCAATATATAATATATAATAACAATAATAAAAAAATGTGTGTGTGTACCAGAGTACACAGGTAAGAAGTGAAACTTCTTTACGACATATGAACTTTAACTAATTTTAACAGATTTATATACATTCAGTGATACTTACAATCAAAAAGTGAGGTTAACCTCAAATAAATATTAAAATCAACGTGTTGAATTTATAAAACGAAATATATAATCACTCTCACTTTTCTTGTAAATTCACTTAAATTTGAATAAGTCTTTTTATTTTATCATTTTCAAATTAATATATTGTTATTTTTATTTCAAATCAAACTTCAAAACTAATATATTGTTGTTATTATTATAAATATATTTCATTATATTCTTTACGTCACTATACTAAACTTTGATAAAAAAAGCAACATGGCGCGTAACCGAAAAACGTGACTTTTTTTTTTACACTGCTACAAAATTTCTCCCATAGGTCGATAAAGAAGTTTCACTTCAATAACCCCTCTGGGACAGTCGTTATCTCCTCATGAGAATAACGCGATAGCGGAGGGCATAGTACACTAGCTTTTAAACTACCACCTTCGCCTTGTCATATAAACAAAAAATGTATCACCACTCACCAGGTTAAATAAAAGCACACAAACCGCAGGGCAGCTTGTGGCGAGCTGAATGTGAGTGGCGACACTGCGGTCCTAAATGCCTCAGAGAGTCGGTGAGGGCTTCGTCCCCAGCTTGCCGTTACTGGTTGGCTGGAGTGGAACTTCAAGAGAGCCCGTAGGACTCAACTCTGACTTGCCTTGATCGGTCGGTCAGAGGGGGGCCGCTAGAGCTACATGCTTGGGGGTGGAAGTGTCATTTTCAAGGGCATAACTACGGGAAATCCCGCTCCGGGTCTCCGTTGTCACGAGACCCATAATAGTGAAACCGGCGCCACACCGCTCGACATCCCTAGCCGCTCGCACCGATGTTGAAATGAATGAACCGTCTTATCAATTTACAAATTCATTGATTTTATACGCAGTGTAATTTTGGGTAACGGTCAAGCTATTATAAAACTTATTTTTTTTTGTTTTAATTGCTATGTTACTAATAAACCATGTGCCGTAAAGTACTTCCAACATAGCTACGATCGACACATAATAATATATAATCTCATACAAACTACTGATTTTTATGAAACCAATGTTGCAAGCGTCACTGCTTAATAATATATTATAACTAATAAACGTTCTTCTTTCACTCAAAAAGAGTCGGCGTGCTGCCAGCGCTGTCGTCAAAGATTACTAGTTTCTGCCAGTATTTCATCTCCTTAAGGAGCTTAGTGACCTTCTAACAGCACACAACTAACACTAAACACAACGCAAGGTTGTTCGGCTGCGATTTAGGGTAGATGTACTTCCGCAGCGCAGATGGTCCAGTTTTAGAAGAAATATCGAGAAAATTTAATCAGTAATTTCCCTGCCTACCATTAGTAAACTATCTGTAAATGATATATTAGTACCGTGCAGGCGGGATTATAAAGATGCAAATAATTATGTTATTTGTATGAAAACTGTCAACCCGTGACCACGATCGATGCAAGTCGGTCGAAACGTCGGGCATAATAGATATTTATTATCTTTTAAATACTTTATCGCGAATAAGACCCGTTACCTACCGATATATTATACCATGTGAATGAAAACTGTCTTTCATCTATAAAATGAGTGATAGCAACTCTATCGACAAACGGCAGATGCTACTCTTAAATATTTCTCTTGGATAAACCAAGCTAATAAAAATAATTTCGTACAGGTATTATTTTTAAATTTTCCATAATTATATCAATATAATTTCATTTAAAATACTTGTTTTAATACTAGTGTAACATTTTCTGTCTTTAACATTATTTCTGATATCACTATCACTACATATTATAAAACAAGGTCCTCCGCCGCGTCTGTCTGTCTGTCTGTCTGTTCGCGATAAACTCAAAAACTACTGCACCGATTTGCATGCTGTTTTCACCAATGGATAGAGTGGTTCTCGAGGAAGGTTTTAGTATATAATTTGTTAAGTTTTTCTATACATTGGCTAAAATATAACGATATTTGTTGAAGGTGTCGAAAAATAAGCCGTCTGGGAGCTTTCAACGAAAACGCTGCCTAAACCCTTTGAGATATAACAAAATAATGTATGGTGGAATTGTGTATCTTATATAGGTCTACAGAAAAGTCCGCGATGGCATATGTCTATCCCTTAAAGATAACATACTATATCCATTTTAATACTTTAAAAAATGTGCAATTATAAAGCGGTAATTGGAAAGCTATTTACACAAATACGGTATTAATCACGGCCTCGGTGGCGTAGTGGTTAGTGTAACCGACTGCCACGCCTGAGGTCGCGGGTTCGATTCCCGCACAAGTCAAACATTTGTGTGCATGAACATGTTTGTTTTGGTCTGGGTGTTTCTATATATAATATGTATGTATTTACAAAAAAAAAACGTATATATATGTATGTTTATCCATTGTCTAGTACACATAGTACAAGCACTGCTTAGTTTGGGCTAGATGGTGTTGTGTGTATGTGATAGAATATTATTATTATATTAATCCTTATAATTTTAAATACGTTAGTTGGCTTAAGCATTTCATGAAGATTATTTTTCCCTTTACACCATGAAAATTAAATGAATACCTTAGGAGATATAGCAAAATCAAAATAATGCGCAACGAAATTAATTTCGAGTAATGAAGGTAAAATGTTTCTTTTAGATGCCCCTGGAGGCACAGGTAAAAAATTTTTAATAATTTATTATTAGCAAAAGTACGGTCCGACAAAAATATTGCCCTAGCTGTGGCATCGTCCGGCATAGCAGCTACACTTTTGGAAGGTGGGTGAACCGCCCCTTCCACATTCAAACTGCCATTAAAAATATGTAGTGATGACGTCACTAGCATTTGCAATATTTCTAAACAGAGTAATGCCGGAAAATTAATGAGAGATTGCAGTTTGATTATTTGGAATGAGGCTTCTATGTCTCATAAAGCTTCAGTTGAGGCATTAGACAGGACAATACGAGATCTGCGCAACAGTAACTGCCCAATGGGTGGTTGTACTGTTTTATTCTCTGGAGATTTCCGTCAAATTTTGCCAGTTATAACTAGGGGAACGAGAGCAGATGAAGTCAATGCATCGCTCAAAAGATCGCATCCTTGGCCACATATAACGAAATGTGAACTTAAAACCAGTATGAGAATTTTATCGTCTAGCGAAGATAATAGGCAATTTTCTTACGACTTGCTCCAAATTGGAAATGGTGAATTTCGGGGCGGGTTGATAGTTAATTATAAAAGCAAAAAATATTCCTATAATAAAGCAAAAAATATATGTACCTATAATAATTTTCCATTTCCCTGTATTGACAGTTCAATTATCATTTTACAGCGGAAAGTAATGCAATATTTTTCTGAAATGCTACGAGTTTCTAGAATAGGCTACGAAATAAACGAGATAATTTTCCACCAAGTAGCGATGAGTATTTTAATTTTTAATTCTCATTTTTAATTAATACACTATTTTGGCTTCGATTCCGGTATGTATAATTCAGTTGTTAAGATATTCATATTCTCAATAGCAGCACGGAGTTTAAAAAGCAGTCACCACCTATTACATGGCAACAAAACCCTTAGTTGACGAATTAAGAAGGCACCATCCTTTGCCTACTTACCCTTAGGGATAAACAGCCGTTACTCTATTTACGTATCATTATTTTGAGTTGTTAATAAGACAGATATATCCGAACTCCTCATATTTATGTACCAATTAACAATATGGTAGAATTCTATACATATTGCAGCATATTCGTAGCACGCTTTACATTAAAGATAGTACAGTGCCTGTGAGTTAAAGTAACTATATTTTGTTGTGAATTATAATAATTTATAACTGATTAAGCTCTAAACAATTTAAAGTAACATTAAATTTTTTTTTATTAGTTTCCGTTGAGCACGCCGTTCAATAAATAGTTCAAAATATCAGTACTGAAATGAAAATGTAACAGTATATAATCGTCGACCTAACATCCAGGCAACTAAATTACGTGAGATTTGATACCTGACTTTTTCAATCTGTCGTTAATTTAAAAACCGAGTAAGTAAGCCAATAAGAAGATTACTTAAAGTAGAGATTGTTCGAACATAAATGTTACGATATATAAGAGTACAAGAGCTTAAGCTTTAACTTCGAAGTGGTACTCCAGTCCAGGATGAACTGAATTGAAATGAACTAATTATTATTGGGAGCTGGAACCTTGTTCTAACTAATAAAAATTTTCTGTAGGGTTGGGTGTGCTGCTGGTAATTATCGATTACAGCCGTCTGTCTGCCTGCCATACTTGTATAGATTCTGTTATATTTCATACTCGTCCGATCACTAGACAGATCGTATAACTGTGGCTATAGCTGTATGCGACAACATCAATTTGGGTGTATATTAGGGGTGCCGACGGCAGGGTGGCGATTTCAAAATAGGGGTGGCATCGTAAAAAAAAAGAGTTACCGAACAGGATCCTCTGTAACACAGACAGTATTTTAATGAATGACAGCATCGATCGTTTAGTGCTTGCGATATTGGAATCTGATAATAAAGAAGCATGCTAAAATGTAAATGAAATCCGTGGGTCAGACCGATCCTTTGAAACGTTCGGTAAAAAGCGTTACTATTAGCGATTTAAATGAGCTTTGTGAACAATTTAAAACGCAGCTGGATTTACGGTTCCGTCTTTAAAAATGACATATTTCCTGTGTGTGCTACTTAGTACTGCTAGTCTTATAAAAACGCGTGCTTTTTGCGACTGTGTATTAGTAAAATATAACATAATTAATTTATGTATACCTATTGCAAAAATTCAAATACCTTACGTAATTATATAAACTGTCACATCTTAATGTGATGCAGTTTTAACATTAAACTACAAATAGCGGCTATCTGTTTAATTTAAAACATGATAGATTAGCTGATATTTATCATTAATTGAGAGATATGATTAAAAATCAAATGAAATACAACAAAGATCTCAAAAAAGAATCTGTAGGTATGTTATGTCCGGAGTAAGGCTCTGTCATGAGAGGTTTTATAGCAATAATAATGTCTTCCAGACCGAAATAACACGGTTGTGACACGACTGGAGAGTCCAGGCACAGGTCCAACTGTTTTACATGCTTTTTGAGGTATGGGCTGTATAATACCGCCAACTCCTAATTTCGGGGTGTTGACAATTTGTTGTCAGTAAAGCCCAATCAAAGTCTGTTGGCACGAGTCGGGCTTCTAACACAAGAGTTCTTGCATACCAGTTGCATACAATACCACTGGGCCAACGAGGCAGCAAAAACTACCTAAAAGGGTTGTTTAACGAGATGGGTGTAAAAACCCAGGATTCAACCTCTTCGTTTTAGATGTAAAAGTAATGAAAAGAAATGACCTCTATATCTCGGAGGTCTTTTGACCCATAGGGCCCATATTCAAACTCGACCGAGGTATGACCCCAAGGTGTCAAGCATACCAAGTTACAAGTCAATATTTTCCATTTAAAATACATGTGACCTTGTGACCCCTATACCTTGGAGGTCTTTTGACCCACAGGGCCCATATTTAAATACTGCACACCAAGTTACAAGTCAATCGGTCCAGTGGTTCCGGAGTTATGCCGGTCACTAACAGACAGACACACAGACCTACATAGTGTTTTCATTAACCTCTTTGAAGAAGACTCAGAGGTTAATAAGTAGTAACGGATACAGGTTGCCTTATAAACAAAGGAATTAAATATAATGACCACCAAAAATACTAATTGCACAGCAAAGTGTGCTTACTGAAATATATCATAACGAGCACTTATACGCCTCAAATCACTGCATTCCGTTTCGGAAGGGTTAGGTTATGGTAGGTTCCTTCTTAAACCCATTTAAAAATAGCAGCCCCGCCAAGCGACCCCGACCGACGGCTCCCTCGACTTAATTTGCTCTCTTTAAAATATTTTAGTAAGCATATTTTGCTGTGCAATTAGTATTTTTGGTGGAACAATAGCAAAACATTGAGTAACAGTTAAATACTACCCATAAACAAATATGCCTAATCGTGGAGTGTCAACGTTATTTATTTTGATTTAATGTTTCGCACGCCGCCGCGGTCATCGGTGACCGTGAACAAATAGATATTCTATTGTGTCTGCTACATTACGTATAATGTGTTAACATACATCAATTCATCGATTGCACTTAACTATTAAACATGGGTGTCTATCATTGCGCATTGTTATTCTGTTGTTGTTTGTGTAGAATAATATTTCTCGCTATACATAAGATTTTCTAAAAGGTTCGCCATAATGTCTAAATTCCAAAAATTGTTTACTCCTTCTAGTTTCTCGGATTTACGACAAGACAATTATAAGCAAATATGTCATCTGATTTATATGATGTCGCAACCTAAATGAAATTGTTTTTTAATCTTAACGCCTTCTTAGTTTGAGAGTTAAAATAATTTTGTTTTATTTACTAAATATAGTGGATTTCGGGTATAATGGCGATGAAGGGACCACTGTACCTAATTTCGTCATTATATCCGGAAGTCGTTACAGGCAAAGGCAAAGACATAGACAAAATTTCTTTAACAGTGAATTTGCGTCTAGAAGCCATAATTATTCAAAAGTTTACTAAACACAGTGCTACTAAAGCCTTGTTTCCACTAGGCAACATTTGACGCGCAACACGACACTCAACATGTTCGGCAGCGTTCCACAACATAACGCGACGTTGCCAGCTGGCGCGCAACATGACGCGCGGCTTGTTGTTTGTTTCGGTGCAACATGCAATTGAGCATCAAATGTTGTTGAGACGTGACGCGCAGAAATGTCCGTGTGGTGTAACGAACGAGTGCTCAAATTAATTGATATTATGGGTAAAATTTTTTGTAACAGTATCTCAAAGTCTGTTTTGCTCATTCGGATAAAATTTGTAAAAGATCCATCAATCACGCGGAAATCACTGAATACATTTTCTTTATTTTGTAAGTAATTTCTAATCCACCAACGGAGCTTTTTTCTTTTTGATGCATTTTTCGTTAAATTATAACCACCGCCACTGAAATCAACACTAGTTCCTCTGGCGACATGTTGTCGACGACTGATGCGAACGGGATCATGTGTAGACAGACAACGTTGCTAAACAAAAGTTCCGCGCTGACTTTCAAAACGTTGAGCAACATGTGCAACATGTCGTGCGCCAAATGTTGCCTAGTCGATACGAGGCTTCAGAATATCAATTTGTAACTGAACCATAAATTTAATTCCGAAACGAATACGCTTATCTACCTATCCAGCTAATATCTATAAACAAAAAATAAAGGTCACCACAGTTGCCGATCATCTGTGTGGATGTAAAGAAAAGTTAAAAAAGCTCTTTGTGTCTGGCGGCCGACTCGGGTCGCAATATCTGCATGGGATTTCTAAGAATTTACAAATTATTCATTAAAAACAGTCGCTACACCCGACCTCGGCGTTACATACAAAGTCGCTATAGCGATATATTTTGTACTCAAGTATGCTTTAAAGTCAAGGGACTTAGTTTAACGTCGTTATAGACAAATGGTCGCTACAACCAAGGTCGTAATAAATGAAATCCACTGTATATCGTATAGTCTTCAGTGTCTACCTGTTCTGTACAGGGTATACAACCATTTCTAATTGTTGCAGAGTGCCGTAATGCCATAACATTGGTATCTAATCATACCCTCAATTCGATTTAAGAGTTTACAAAATTATCCATTTCTGCAATTATTTTATTTGGTAATCAATGATTGTCGTCAAACTTCCAAAAGTCCCTAAAGATCAATAATAATAAAATGGTATACAATATTTTAATATGATCGAATATTGTTGCCATGACATGAAAATGATAGTGACGAAACTCAGAAAATTTCTGTCTATCCGTAGGATAGCTATCTCGTCTTGGTTCAGGCTAACCACATATAAATCCATCCATCATCTATCACTTACTGTTTGTTTGTATACTGAAGACTAAGACTGAAGACGGCCTAGAAAAGATTTTAACTGCTTCGCAGAGTCTTATTCTTAAGACTCTGCGAAGCAGTTAATATCTTTTTTAAGCCTTTTCCTGCTGTAGGCATAATTATCACTTTACCACCATTCAAGCAACGGACACAAAGTATACTCAGACTAGGAACAACTATTTGTGGATTATACAATATTTCTTACTGAGTGGAGATTGAACCCGTAATACTTGACGCAATGACAATGGCGAGGCGATCACTTAAACTACTACGCTATGAAATAGGTAGCCTTATGAGTTATTGTTTCACTCCTAATATTCTGTAAGATCTCCTGACACTTGGTCATTGTCGAAAATAATGCTATCGTACATAACCGTAAGTTTGTGAATTTTGAATGTTATACTTATTATCCGTGACACGATTGTCACGGACAATGTTTATGGCCAGTCCTACAACTAACAATTAAAAGTTATCTGAAAGATAAATCGCATGCTGTCTTACTCATGTTAGGTTAAACTAGAAAGATGGCGAGACTTTTATCTTATAGATAAATGCTATCTGGAGGTGGTAGGACAAGACCTTAGAATACTTATTTAAAACTGATGAAAGGTATTGTGTAGTATTATCATAAAACATAATTAAAGTTTAGATAATATGTAATAGTGAATGCGACTGCTTTGCATGAGGTCTCGGAGGCAATTTCTGTGAAGAAATTCTTAATAGCAGTTCGGAGTTAAGGAGTTGGCGGCGTTACACACTATAATGCCTTGGCAAGCACGTAAAGCCATTGGTCATGCGCCTGATCTATCTCCGGTGGTGTTACATTGTCGACCCATCGAATTATGGGAATTAGGGAACAAAGAGTGCATTCGTATTCGTACAAGCGCACACGCTTGTTCACTATAATATCTGAAACGCAGGTGGCCAGTCTCCGTTTGGAGTGACCGCCGTGACCGAAAGGGGCATGCCAGTATTAGGCGCAGAGTTGCACAAGAAATTGCATATACTGCTGTTGTTGTTGTTTTGGCTCTGAAAAGAACCGTAGTGATTTGCTGTGGGCATGGGGTGACCATTATTAATAGGTGTTCGAACCATTGTGGTGAGAGGATTGGTCAGCCTAGACACTGCGTTACCGTGATTAGCTGCTTCCAGGTGCGCCGCGGGGAGGCTCCTTCATGCACCACATGGATATACTAAAAAAATATATTAATATATATATTCTTCCTTGTATTTATTATTCTGTATGTATGTATTATATAAAAATATTAAACAAGAAAACGACTAAACTATGTAATGGAACTTGCAAGCAAGTACCTATATTAACGTAAAAACAAAATATGTTGCCTTTAAAAAATATGTTGACAGGTAATTAGTCGAAATAGTAATTTACCATTGCTATATTATATAATAATTATTTCAATCGTTCATTTCATTTTTTATACAAAGGTAATGCAAAAACTAATAATAATTATTATTTTTATCTTTGCACGATTGCATCGATGAACTTAATGTCTATTATCGATGTATCGAGGTTTTGTGTTTATTATGGCAACACCTTCTCTAACTTGTCAGACGCCGGAAAATGTCAATGTTAATATCATTGCTTGCTTTGCAACTCCATTGTGACAGTTACTGTTTATGATTGCGGTTAATATCGACTAGTATTACCTGTAAGCTATAATACTGCAATGTATTCTATTTTATTTTATTCCTAATTGATTGTAATCATAAATAAAATAATGTATAAAATGATAAATATAATATAATAGGTATCAGCCCTGTATTAAACTGTTCCACTGCTGGGCACGTGCCTCTTCTCAGTGTGAGAAGGGTTAGGCCATAGTCCACCACGCTGGCCCAGTGCGGGTTGGCAGACTTCACATATCTTTGAGAACTCTTAGACATGCAGGTTTCCTCACGATGTTTTCCTTCACCATTAAAACCAGCGATAATTAACTATTTAATACCCATATAACTTCGAAAAGTAAAGATGCGCGCCTTGGGATTGAGCTCGAGGCCTTAGCGTGGCAGTCCAACGGTTTCCCACTAGCACATGTTGATTTGATAACTTTAAAATTACAAGTTTTTGTTAATGACTTCTTTTGCTAATTAATTATTGGCATTGCTTACTATTATTATCATTAACCTTAGGTGTGCACTGCGGGCCCGAATTACTATGGCGTCTTGGCATGCCTCTCTCGTCTAGAGTAAAACAAAAATAAATTTCTGAATGTAGGTAGTATCTTTCGTAATTTAACTCTTATTAATTCATGTAAATAACTTTTAAGTGACTATTATGAGAAATATACCATTAACTAAAGATGTAATAAGTATAAAAATATGTGAAAAGTTCACAACAACGTTTGTTTACAAACGCAATTACTTGTGGAGCACTCAGTGACTATTATTACTTGTATCCAATAGCAGCGACGCTTTATAAGTCGCTAATGTGCTGTGAGCAGGATAGCCGACGGACTTTGTCCCTTGCACGCCAAAGGATCCGTACTTTACAAGTAAATGCATAAAACTCAGTTAGTTCATCCATTTAAATGAGTAAAACCATCATCTCACACAAATCAAAAACAAAAATGAAGTACCACTTATATGAGAGACCATAAATTAGTTGGTTTGTAATTGATTGTTGCTTCAACTATATCAATTACTTTTGTAATATTCTATTTTCGTTTATTTATTCAAACAAATGCACCACATTACAGCATACACCAAATCGTTGTACAGTTAAAAAATATAACATATCATTGTAATATACTAAGTACTTATAAATTAATTTTGCATATTACTAGATGTTCCCGCGGTTTCACCCCCGTTTATCGTTACTGCGCCGCCCCCGTGAGTCATAGCGTGATGTTATATAGCCTATAGCGTTTCTCGATAAATAGGCTATCCAACACTAAAAGATTTTTTCAAATCGAACTAGCAGTTCCTGAGATTAGCGCGATCAAAGAAATAAACAAACTCTTCAGCTTTATAAGATTAGTATAGATTAGTACAATAAAACATTTATAATATAAATCATGAACTGTATATCCATGACCTCACAAATTCTTAAACAACTACAAATATGTATATATCAAACTACATGAAGTATTGTTGTTATCTTGCAACTCCTCCCTCTGAAAATAATTATGTCATCTTACAGAAAAATGCATCTTATGTATACTAATATTATAAAGCTGAAAAGTTTGTTTGTTTGGTTGAACGCGCTAATCTCAGGAACTACTGGTTTGAATTGAAAAAATCTTTTAGTGTTGGATAGCCCTTTTATCGAGGAAGGCTTTAGGCTATACAACATCACGCTACGACCAATAGGAGCGGAGCAGCAATGAAAAATGTTGCAGAAATGAGGAAAATTCTTTTGTATGTAGCAGACGGAATTGCACGGGTCAGCTAGTTAATTATAATAGTCATTGGTTGACGCGCGCTCATATGCACCATGCAATAGATAAAAGGGGTGATGGCATGCACGCGATAAATAGTCAAGTCAAAACAAAGTGTAGTCAATTTGTTTAGTTATTTTTTAAACGCAGTGTTTATTTTGACAAACAAACATTTTGAAGACTTACCTTTTATGCAGTCCTAACATGGTACTTTATGATTTATTCACCGTCTCTGTAACTTAACATGACTGTTTACTCGAACAAATCTGGATATTGCAACATCAGCCTCGAGGTTTATTATTTATGGGTAATACACGTTTGATTTTCAAGTTTGTCATCATTGGTCTTCATTGTACGTTACTTAAATATGATAATACCTACATTTTACAAGCTCTGTATATTGATTTCCGGCTGCGACGCACATAGAGGGTTCAAGTATAACATAAAAATACGTGGAATTGCGCTCACGTTGCATCGAGCTTTGCCCGGGGGCTAGTTCGGCGAAAGCCTCCTGGCTGGGGAGGGGAGGGCTGGGGTGGCTAGCGCTCTACCTCAACCCATACCCGACGCACGGGGTGTTTTATCGAACTGCAACGTATAATAGTTGCCATGATTTAATATCTCTTGCATATTATTTTAAACACATACTTTGCTACAAGGAAATATTACCAAAAGTTGACAAAGTACACAATTTCGTTACCCACAAACCACTATACAAATGTTAGGTTAGACCATGTTATCACTTTTATAACGCAGTAATTATTATATCAAAACGTTAATCGGCCAATTGCTGTAAAGCCTATACATATTTTAAAATGCAATTGTGTGCAACAGTAATTATTTACTAGGCCAGCACATAGTATCTACTATAACACGTACGTAGTATTAAAATCTACCTTTCGAACGGACTATATTTAAAGCATTTATTAGAGGATCATATAATTATGTCATGATGCCAGTGCACCTGTGTATATCAGTAGGTATATCTATATATTAATACGTGTAGCAAAAACTTTGTACCCCTTTTTACGAAAATTGCGCGGACGTCCCCTAAGAAAGCACGTGTAATCAAAAACTTTTTGTATTTTAATTATCATTTATACAAGTTAAACTTCGCTGATTCGTCAGAATTAAGACATACTATTATAAATACCACCACAATCTTATTGATATAAATAGCTATAAATGGATTTCTTGACAAACTAAGCCGTGCAAGTAACGAAAGGTATGTCGTAAATGTATGTTACGCTTAAAAGTTAGTATCAATCAAAGTGAGTTAAATAACTCTAGCTAGACTGTACAGTATTGTCATGATCTTGAGTAGTTGAAGATATTTGCACTCCATATCCATGCAAACACGTTTATTTAAGATTTTTGATTTGGCTTGCATCGGAATGACAAATATTTATTAAGTATTATAAATTTTATACTTATATAGAGACATATTGCCTTATTTCAACTCAAAATAAGTCGCAAAACGCAAGAATTACTCGTAATATTATTGGAAAAAATCCATTAATATCATATTTATATAATTATCTAACATCAATTCTGTCGCAAAATAATCTAGAAATCTTAATTTAAAAAGTCAATTATTTAAATTATTGTCAATGCAACAGGTACAATGTGTTGTTATGCACAGAGCTTTATGTTAAATGACGATGGCGGCGGGGGGACCGAAGAGATGTACTTTTCGGGTCCAGGTCTTGTAAAGATAGAATTTACTAAGCTAAGACTATTTTCAGGGAGAAGGGGTGGGCTCCACCCCTTTTCTGCGCGGCCTAATTGCGACTACTTGGACGGGATAAAAACTTATAATGGTTGTTATTTCAGGTGAAAACGATTGATATGAGCTCGCGGCTGCACCAAGCTGGCTGTAACAACGAGGGCCCACTGTGAAAGAAGCCCTAGTCCTTGTTCGCGTATTGGCCAAAGCGAGGAAAAGGCGCCACGTGTGGGCCTGCGTACAACCGGGGGCGGGCGCACTGCGCCGCCCCGCAAATACACATGTTAGTACACCTAAACGAACATAAATCAACCATTTATACGATACATCTATACACACACCGATACGTACACTTATGTATAACATTAAAGTAGTGCAACGAGCTTGTTTATAATGCGCACGCCCCAGCCGGCCTGTCGCCATGGTGATTGAATCCTCCTCCCAGCCATCCCTTACCTGCTATTGCGATCGCCCATTACTCGTATCGCGACTGCATTGAGCGTCGGACGTCGATTGAGTTGTCTACGACCGACATGCTGACGCGTCTATTAGAGTATTTTGCATCGAGGAAAATCGTGTTTGTTTCAATTTCGGTTTTTCTGTTTTTCATTTTGAACATTCAAGATATTAAGAACAGTGCGGGAAAGTACATCGTTTCCAGCGAGTGATTTCTCATTTTTATTTTACGGACAGTAATTGATTTTTCTTTTTTTAAATATTACTTATTTATTTTATTTTATGGTGAATAATTTAATTCGGCAAGATGTACATCGATCCGCCGCCCATTCTGTTTAAAGTCTTCCCATTCCGGAAGCGTCCGAGGTACGTTATTTAGCTAATATAAGACGGCGATTGCATTAACCTGTTGCGTGAAGCTCAGCGCTACGGTTAAAACTTTACATTCTGTTAGTATTATTTTGCGACGTTTTGTTTTTTATTATTTTATTATTTTCTTATTTTTATTTTCTTATTTTAAGTTTTATTAATTTATTTGTATTCAACTGATTCTTTATATCTTGTTATTATTTAATTTTACCTTCTTGTCTATGTGCTGAGCGCGCTGTGTTTGCATTTTGAGGCTGTGTGTTTTTATTTTGACTGGCGTAATATTTTAACAATGTGTAAACCGAAATGTATAAGATTTTAAACGGAATTAATTCATATTGCCTTAAGAATTCCATAACATTTTTGAGGGAATATTTTGAAAATACAAATTCAACTATCAAACTTAAATTACATGAAATGTTTAAAATTGTAACATAATATTTCTATGCTTTAAATATTTCGTAGAAAGTAAAACAATCCAATAATAAATTACTTTAAATATGGTCCGATGTTAATATTGATATTCAATTTAAAACATATTAAAATGTACGTATTTGTGATAACATTTTGATACATTTTAAGTTAAAATGTTGCACTTGTACATTATAAAAAAATATATGAGACTGCTATTTGATTTATAGTTGAATTTGTTGTAGCATTTTATAATTAGCGCAAATTTATACGCGTTTCGTAATATTCAAAAAAGATTATTGCTACATTTCTTATGCAATTTCTAATGATTAAAATTTTACCTGGTTATAACGGATTTCCAATGCTATTTCTTGTAACAGTTTTATTAAATGCAAGGGGGGTGTTAGAGAATTTTTCGCGATATTTTAATTATGTTGTTAATTATTGCTTTTTTGTGGCAATTACAAAAATTACAGCGACATATGTCATAACTACGAGAGAAGTTTATGAGTCGTCAATTAGTGCGTCTCTTGATAGTGGGGAAATAGGTCGAGCTTCGCAGAACGAGGCTCAGTGGGTGTCAGGGTGGCAGGCGTTCTCTCCCACTCTCATCTGTTGCGTTAGGTCCTCACTTACGTTCGCATCCATTTATGCATTTACAAAACAAACATGTTTTAATTTTTCATTCAGATTTTTGAGTATGACCAAATATATACATCTAATTAGAATTTGTTCTAAAATTGCGAAAACGATTTAATTTACATATTACGTAATGAACAATAGGCTATTTGACTTGCTTTTTTTAGTAGGTATTATAATTAATAAGTAACGTAATCCATTACGCGAAAACTAAAGTATTTTTACATGTCTTAAAAACAAATAACATAAAAGACATATTTTGATATTTGTCAAGTACCTTTTACTTGTCAAAACACGGTAATATGTAAATAAGACGTGCGATATTATGTAACGTAAACGCTATAATTTAATTGTAGACGTGCGAAAGAAACGTATCTTCACTTTTCTCATGCTGATATTTAAAAAGTAATTGCTTCTTCATTTTCCGACCTATTATAATGCCGTGTTCACAAAAAAGATTAATTTACAGTCATGTTACGTATAAAATATCTTACAAAATTAAACATTAAAAACAACCGTACAGATAAATCGCGCAGTAATTTCTAAGTAAATTATCCTTCAAAATAGCTTATTGCGTTACTTATAGTTGGATGAATGATATATAATAGGTTCCTTATTCTATTCTTGATGTAGGCTTTATGTCTCTTAAAGTTCTCAATAATTTGTAAAAGATTGGCAAATAATACACGTACCAGCTGTATTGTATTAACTGGTCGGCATTTTTGTTATGAAATAAAGAAATCAGTAGAAGCACTGTCATATTAAACTTTGTCTAACCTAGAGCGCGCTTCAAGGAAATCGTTCCCAATGTAATATTTATGAGATTCGATCTGAGTGAGATCGTGCTACCTATTTGTCACTAGGCGCGTATGAATTTGCAGCTATCACACTTGAGAATATTTTATATCGATGCCAGGTCAATATTATCTTATTTGTTTTAATATTGAACGTATATTGATTTTTTGTAAATTTTGTTTAAGATTTCCTTCACCCAATGGTTTATTGAAGTCGGACAAGCGTAGCCATGATGTAGAGTTCTTCTTGGACGACCACATCATTTCGCCGGACTGGTCCGACTCTGAAGATAATTTCAATGTCTTTTCTTCGCGTCGCCTGCATCTACTGACCGGGTAAGTGCTAGATATTAATCAATGTGTCTCTTCGGTATATATTTGTTCAAACTGTGCGATAAAGATCCTTATTCTTTTATTCATCTTTTATATTCTTCGAAGGGATATAACATTTTACAACACCAATACAACCGAGCGTTAAGCTAAGTCATGTAACTGTGGCAGCAGCTAGCAAATAAGCAAAGAATTGCATGCAGACGCTCTGTATATTTTAGCCTCCAGCATCAAATTATCACAGAAAATGAAAACGTCAGCAAGGAAAACTGTTTTAATTCACTAAAATGTATTCAGATATTTTGAAATATTTTTGTAAATGTTCCAGTAATTACGGTCGCATTTATAAAAAGTATTTAAATTTAACGTCCAAGTAACTTACTTGTTAGTTACGCAAAAAGTTAAAAGATTTCTCTCACCACTGAAAACTTTATACAATATATTTTATATTCGTAAGTAATTAGAAAATAGAGTAATATAGTAATTTACTTAAACTATAAGACTGCGTGCTGTAAGCTAATAGAAATAAATGGCTTACAATTATATTTGTATGAAAACATCTAATTAGAATATTTAAATTATAGATTGTATATTATTGTTTAATCGACAGGTCATCACATATTAGGGTAAACAAGATTTTAAACAGAACTTTGTATGTCTACGGTAATTGCATAGAGTAGGGCTGACGCTTATAGATTCTATAACGTTAATCTTCAAAAGTAGTGACATGGTGGAATATTAAAAATAAATTATTAATATACGGGCACCATGGCATGACATTAATTAACAATAATTAAACTAAAATAATATTACATCCAGAGATGGTGGCAAATAGGCAGATACGTATTGTATTTAAATACGTATTAGAGTAGAATGGCTTACAAGTTCTTTACAGGTATAAAACGTTGCAGTACGTACATCAAAAAGCAAACGCATTTAAAGAGTGGCTTGCTTTAAAACAATAAACTTAAAATATTGTAGATCCACAAGGTTACTCCGAACTGCACACTGCAGTAGATTTGCATACAAGTGCTATATGTGGATGATAAAGCAATTGTCGTCGCATCAATCATACAATCTGCCCACACTTTAACTCAATCGGATCTCCCAAGAAGTCGCAACACCCGGTACCTAACAGCTATATTGAACCCTCGTTGCGTATGAATTAAACTACAAGTGTCGGGCCAGGACAAGTCGATCATTATTATAGTGTAAGATTTTGTTGCGTAACAAGCTGCATCGCTCTCTTACTATACTAATATAATCTAAATACAATGTTACGTTTAGTCTAGTTCTGGTCATAGTTTTTTGGCTGTAACGTTGTTGCAGAATAATTATTTTATATCTTAGTATAAATACTCATATTTTTATAAACGCATTTATCAGTGTTTGTACAATCGTCTAGCAAGCAACTAAATCGGATCTGACATGTAAAATACGTGTAAAATGTAATAAAACGATGACGACGATCTACCGACGGGGCGGCCTATTGAGATGATCACAACAAAAGATAATGTCTATTGGATAATATTTGTTCGAGGAATATAACATTTTTAAAAACATTTTAAAAACCAGCCTATCAGGAAAACAATATTGTGTAGCATTTTCGCGTGCGTTTTTGGACCCTTGTAAAGAAGACAAGAGCAGTATATAAAGTAAAAAAGTTGTGGATTTAAAGAGGCCCATCGTTGGTGTTCAAAGTGTTAAAATCAGGCGCTTACGTAACGGCAACTGCTTTTGATATTTAGGCAGTTCATGCTAATGGATTATGAAGGCAAAAAGACAAAGGCGTTTTGATAACTGGTGACAACAGCAGACAAAATTTGAAAATTTTTAAAAACACTAACAATAAATAAATGTTGGGTATGAAAATTTGTCTGTTTCTGCGCAACAATGTTTATGATCATAAGAGTCGCAGAAAGCTAGCTGCCCTGTATAACAGTTAGAGGTTTGACATAATAATGTATATATTCCACCAATGTTGACGTAACTGGATTACAAGAAAATGCTTCAATTCTACGGCCTAGAACGCACTAGCGGCTGGCCGCGATGCGGCGCGTGCCGTTGCTGCAGGCCGTAGTATATACGGTCTGCCGTAACGACATGCCGTATTCCGGATAACGGTATCGTCTTGGTTCTATTGCGGTCTGCCGCAATCGTCAGTACTAGAAATATTGTACATGATGGACGTCAGCGACGACTGAGGCGGGGCGCGGCGCGGCGTTTGCGGCTAACCGCGCCGTACGTGGAGGGGATGCGGCTGGCCGCAAATCAGTGCGTCGTTATCATGCGGTTTCATGTAAAAATTGATGTGCGGCCTGCCGCAACGGCACGCCGCATCGCGGCCAGCCGCTAGTGCGTTCTAGGCCTACAGAAAATTAAAATATACAATGAAAGAAAAGTCTAAGAAATTTTGCGGAATATTGCCTACTTCTGCGCAACAATGTTTTCAGTCACAAGAGTTGTAATGCGCTGGCTGCCCTGTATAAGAGTTAGAGAATTGACATAATATGAAATATATTTTACTAATGTCGACATAACTAGATTTAAATAAAAATGCTCCAGTTCTTTTTTATTTTTTTTTATTTTGCTCTTCCATGAAAAAGTTCTAATGAAATTGAATGTAACAACAATTATGGAAAAGCTGGAGAATTTTTATGAAAATAACGAAAGAAACAATTATTATATAAAAAAGCGAAAAATATTTATACAGAAATACCTGCTTCTGCGCAACAATGTACCTAATCACAAAAGTCATAATGCGCTGGCTGCTCTGTATAAGAGCTAAAGGATTGACATAATATGCTATCTATTCCACCAACATAAAAATAACAATATGGAAACAAAAATGTTTCAATTCTAGTGAAAACTGAAAGAAACAATTATGGAAAAAGGCGAAGTTTATTTACGAAGAATTGCTTGCTTCTGCGCAACAAGATTCCTAATCACAAAAGTAGTAATGCGCTGGATGCCCTGTATAAAAGTTTGAGAAATGATATAATAAGCTATGTCTTCCACTAATATAGAAATAACAACGTGAAAACAAAAATGCTTCAATTCTAGTGAATACTGAATGAAACAATTATAGAAAAGGCGAAGAATGTTTACGAAGAATTTTCTGCGTCTGCGCAACAAAGTTCCTAATCGCAAGAGTCGTAATGCGCTGGCTGTCTTGTATAAAAGTTAGACAATTGACATAATAAGCTATGACTGCCACTAATATAGAAATAACAACGTGAAAACAAAAATGCTTCAATTCTAGTGAAAACTGGTCGAAATAATTTATAGAAGAAGGCTAAGTATATTTACGAAGAATTTTTGCTTCTGCGTTACAATGTTCCAAATCACAAGATTTGTAATGCACTGGCTGCCCTGTATAATAGTTGACATAATAAATTTTATTTTTTTATTTAAAAATAACTAAGTGAAATCAAATTTTTCAGCGATGAAGTAGTAAAAGACGCAGTTCCTATTGTTTTATTTTTCTGACAACTGTCCCACAGTAAGGTTCGAAGATTGACATAATAAGTCGACCATTCTGCAGTTCAGATCACACCGACTATTAAACGTTCGCAAAAATGAAAAAGAACAGGGTAGAATTAATTTTTCCAGCAATCAAGAAATGAAAGACAATATATCAGTTTATTTTTCTGATAACTACCCTTCATAAAAGCTTGAGGATTAACACAATAAGTCATCAATTCTGTTGTCCAGATCCGAGCGACTATTATTCGCAATAACTCAAAATTAACTAGATAGAAAGAAATTTGCCAGCGTCAGAGAAGTGATAGACACAGTATCTGCTTATGTACTTGATAACTGCCCTTCATAAAAACATAGGATTGACTGTTGTCCGGTTCCCAAAGATTATTATATGTTCTCAAATAGAAAAAAAACTGGTTCGGATTTTTTATGCCTGCAATGAAGGAGAAAAGACAAAACACGGTTTATTTTTTGACAACTGCCTTTCATAGAGGCTTGAGGATTGGCGTAATAAGTGACACATTCTGTTGTCCAGATTCCAGCGATTGTTAACTTCTGCGTAGCTAAAAACAAAATAATAATGGATGGGCAGAAAATTTCTAGCGATGACGAAGCGAAACAACTCAATTCAGCTTTATTTCATGGAAGCTGCCTTACATAAAGGCTAGAAAGTTACTCAATCTATACTCCGAACCACAGTAATTTTTTTCTGTACTCAAAAATGAAATTAACTGAATGTGAAGAAATGTATCAGCAATAAAGAAGTAAAATACTTAGTGTTTTTTTGTAATACACATAAAAGATATTCTAATAATTAAAATAACTTTTAATTTATACAATCAATAATAAATAATAGCATCGAAAAATTATTGAAATGACTATTAATTAATAGATCGAAAAGGGACTTCTGAATACATTGAAAATTAACGTACTATTTTCAAATCTCGTTATTAAAAACATATCCCCATTATGAAGAATTTACTGTCGGTTGAGCGTTACTTGAAATTTAATCTGTCCTACAGATGAAATCTTATTGAACATTAGATTGACACTTAATTTTTTCGACCTGCAAGTTTCATGAATATTCGGGATTTGAACATGAACTGGCATTGAAATTGTTTATACCATAAACATATGCCGTAATATTTTTTTTTTTTAATAATCAATGATGAGGATTTGTCAGAAAATCGGTCAAATAAAATAATAAATATTAATAAAGGCAATTATTAAAATAATTATAATAATACATTTCCATTTTATTTTAGCAACCTTTATGTTAACAACTTTGATACGGTCCTTTAATTAGTATTTCTATTTAATATTCTTCTCCCTAGCCTTTGTTATTCCCAAGTCACTTGGGGTCGGCTTTCTAGTCTAACCGGATTTGACTGGATATCTATTTAATACGATAGATAGATTAATATATATTTCAAATAGGTATATTTGAGTTTCAAAAATGACTTTTCGATGAGCTTATATATTTTATACCTATGTGTTAACACTTAAACTTGATTTTTGCTTATAATAATACATAGCAATGTTAAAATAGAAACTTTTTAAATATACGGGTGTTTATAAAATTTCTTGCGGCGATGGTCAGTTGCACATACAGATAGAAGGAGCTAACTAAGCCGAGGATATACCAAAAACTAACTAATAAGGGGTTTAATATCCATCGCTGATATCACACATTAAAAATGTTTTGAATTACTTTCTAAATTATTAATGGTTTTCTAATTTCATAATTATTAGTTTGTGAAATTATAACATATTTTTACAAACTTACATAATTGTACGATTATAGATACGTACTAGATTCGTGGACCGCGAGTTCGATTCAAGGATTGAGTCACGGTCGGATTCATTAAAATAAAAAGATATCTTTCGAAAAAGGTTCATGTGAAATCAAAGGATTTCACTAAAACTATAGCTGATTCCATGTACGATTCTATATGATATAGATGGCGCCACGACACATCTATTATCATAAGAACGTTATTGTTGTTTTCCTCGGGAACAGTATTTATTTTCGGGATGAAAAGTAGCCTATGTCCGATTCTGTATACCTGACAACGTATATGCAAAGTTTCAGAATGATCGGTTCAGTGGTTTAGGCGTGAAAAGGTAACAAACAAACAAACTCATTTTCGCTTTTATAATATTAGTCAGGATATAATTCCAAAGAGCTTTGATAAAATATCGCAAATTTTGAAAGTGGCTTTATAATGTTTGTAACGATCGTAATATACGCAAGCTGTAACAATATTAGTGATAATTTATTACTTTAGGACATACAATTCTCTGCCCTAGAAACCATAAATAGTTATTATGCAGTCAGTTAATACATTCAACATACCTGTGTCAATGTTAATGACTTATAAAAATTAGACTAACATATAGATTTTCTGTCAAATAAATGGTTTGGCAAGCACGTAAAACCGTCTATCGTGCGCTCGATCACTCTTTGGTCTTGTCGATTGCCGTCTCAGCGGATTGTGAGAGCGAGGGTATAGAGAGTGCATTTGTGTTTGTGCACACAGTTATGCACTGATCGCATGAGCAGATGGCAAGATTGCCTGAAGATTGGCTGCTGTGACTAAAATCGATTTAGCATCGTCGCATCCAGTGGGGTAGAAAAGGTCGATAGTTTAATGTTAAATCAACATGTAAACAAGATGTGTACTGAACTTGACCTAATTTTGGAATCAGCATCGAGTTTCTATTTCGTTTAAGGGCAGAATGTCAACTAGTTCTCTCCTCTTATTTACTTGTCAATGCTCCACACGCTCATACGATAAATACATGTCTAATATTTTAATATCCTGGTTGGTACCATGACATAAGGGCTGTTACGACCGTTGCGATTGTAAGATCCCGGGTTTAAATTCCGCACCGCTAGGTCAGTTGCTGCATTGGCTAAATGCGGTTCTGCTATTTAAATACCTGAAAAATCTGCCGGTTGCAGCAACTAGTCAGATACAACGATACAACATCTCCGTGCGTAGAATCCGCGTTTATATACTAAATTCAATATTTTAACGGCGTCATGCGGACACATCAGTGCGCGTTCGCCCAAAATTAACAATGTCGGGTATAATTGACTAACAAACATGCAAATGGATCATACTCTCCATGTGCAAATTATTCCGTCACTAACGCTGCATACACCGTTTGACAAACAAGTTCGTCAGTCACAAAAGCAGCTTGTCATAAACGGCGTTCGTGACACACGCAGACAGAGATCACAGCTTGTTACACTTTTCATTACATACATAGATTCACGCCTGTTTCCCAGAGGGGTAGGCAGATACTACGAATTTCCATTTGCTACGATCCTGACACACTTCTCTGGCTACATTCACTTTCATCACATTATTCAAACACGCCCGTCGGTTCAAGGAGCTCTTAACCTGGCCTTTGTCCAGAACACCTCCGATCTGATCGAGAAACGTTCGCCTAGGTTTTCCTCTTGCGACTGTTCCATTCACACTAGCCTTATAAACTTTCTTAGTCAGTCTTTCCTCATCCATTCTTTCTACATGTCCAAACCAGCTTAACATACCCTTTTCTATTCTTGTAACTATATTCACTTTCATGCCGCATCTCTCTCTAATCACACTATTTCTTATTCTATCTTTCAGAGTCACACCACATATGATTCTCAATGCTCTCATTTCTATAGCATTTATTCTGCTCTCATGCTTCTTTTGCCATACCCAACTTTCACTTCCATACATAAGTGTGGGCACTAATAGTCCTCTATGAACAGCCAAACGTGCCTTTTCGGATACATTTCGACTGTTTATAAAAGCGCGTAGAGCTCCATTCACTTTGTTGGCAGCAATCGTTCTCCTTTCAATATCTCCCTCATGTTTACCATCCCTTGTAAACAAAGTACCCAAATATACAAACTCTTTCACTTGCTCCACTTTTTCTCCATCAGTCATAATATTACAAGTTAACGTTTTATTGGTAATTTTATGTTAGGCATTAGACGTAAATAAAAATAGTAGGCAACATCATATTTGATACATCATTATTTGTCAGACAACAAAACAAAATAATGACATATACATAACAATATTGTATACATAACAATCTTCCCTTCTTCTTTTCGTGTGGTTAGTGGCCAACCTGTTGTCAAGAGTTGTTCAAGCCCGTAGGCCCCTGACATGGCTTAACGACTGCTGTCAATTTGACAACAACCGGGACCGACGTTTTACGTGCCCTCCGAAGCACGGAGACGCTCAGATGAAATACCACTAAGCGGTCACCCACCCAACGTTGCTTAACCTCGCTAATCGTTAACCGATCAGTAAGTGCAACTGGCTATGAGCGCCTCTCATAACAATATAAATTATACATAACATTAATAGTAACGAAATAATGATTTTGTTTTGGGTGCAGAATTGCAGTGGTAGTACCCACCTATTTTCAAATTTATTTCGAAGTTTATATAAGTAGTTATATGGGAATTTAGATTTGATCATGTTGTTTCTTTCCATCTACTGTGATGTCATATGGTGTTGCGCTTGCTCATAACGTGTGTGGTGAAAAATGTTTTCAATCACATTACACTTACTCATTTCGGTGACGAAAGAGGTAAAAGACGTACTACTATTGTGACGTTAATTAATTATTACTTATCAATCAAGCAATAAATCTGCAAATTAGCACAATTTCCCCACGAGAAGATTCGCGTATGACCAACTAAGTTCGTGATATCGAGCGTATGATACATCTAAACTGTCTCAAATATAATATTAAAAAGTTAAAGTTAGTTCGACTGTTAAATATATAACAGGTAATCTGTTATATATTTAACAGTCGAACTAACTTTGGTAAAGTATAGCTAGAATTTTTTTATCAAAGTTCTTTCATTCTCGCCTTAGTACGAGGGGAGGTCCAAAAGTTCGCGGAATGGCGGGGTTGGCGAGGGTGAGTTTACTTATCCATGTAGGCGCTAATTGAGTGACTCATTGTTAGTATATATACCGAGTTTCAGCCTAATCGGGTCATTAGCTTTTGAGTTTTCAACGAGTAAACAAGTCAATCGGGAAGAAACTAGCCACTATGGAGAAAAGTGTCCGTGCACTCAAGCCATGTTGCGACGGCTGCCATTCACCGGTGCGGTTTTGAAAAATTGCGCCACCCACCCTACAGCCTAGACATGGCCCCAAGCGATCATTTTGAAAAAAAAATGGAGACAGAACTGTGTGGAAAAATTTTGCGACGATGATGAAGTGAAGTCGGTAATTTCGGTCTATTTAGACGCCCAAGAGAAATCTTTTTTTTTCAACGTTATTAATAAGTTATTTGACAGATCTAATAAATGTATTAGGGTTAAGGGAGAATACATTGAAAAGGAAAAATAGTTTGATGTTTCAATTCATTATCCTTCCCTGTCATTCCGCGAAGTTTTGGACCTCCCCTCGTAATTAACTTAAACATTGAAACTACCGAAAGAACACAGTAATACAAAAATAAACTTCAGTCTTCTCTTTAGGACAAATAACAAAGGAAAGGAAAATTTTATACAAACGGCTTAATCAATATTTGATTGGGATATCCGCTTTCGGTGATATATGGCATGTATAAATGCTTGACTTCAGACTAAGTACGGTTTGTTTTGAATTATAAAAATCTTTAATTACCATGTAACTATAGCGACTCAAAGCAATGATTTCAGAATGATACTAAACTGCCTGACCCAGAATACAAAAACAAATCAACCCATTATCAATTACATATTATAAAACAAAGTGCAGTGCTTTCTGCAAAAATAAATTATTTGAATTTTCCCTTGCCGCGTCTGTCTGCTTATTCGCGTTAAATTAAAAAACTACTGAACCGATTTTCATTCGGTTTTCACCAATAGACAGATTGGTGGTGTATAATTTATTAAGATTTGTCCTACCCGTGTGAAGCCAGGGCTGGTCGCTAGTCTTAAAATAAACACGAATTCCTAAAATAAGATCTCGACTCGCTCATCTAGGGGTCCGACTTTAGAAGAAAACAGGGTAGGTATATATAATTTCGCACCTGCATCAACGAAGGGTGCAATGACCTAAAGTTTGTCAGCTATAATTTTAATTCCTATGTAGAAGGAACTGCATCCATTACCATTACCGTCTACCGAAACTAGTTCCAAACGTTTTGCTGATATTTAAAATTTCTTAGACAAAAACGCCCAACCTCTTGGAATCTAAGACCTCATATACAGCAGTCGCATTGACTATCGCTACGCCACCAGGCAGGTTATTTGCCAACTAAGTATATTAATAGTTAGTTAGAAAAGTCGTTAAAACCATGCTAATTAAGAGACACCATTTGTCGGCCTCGATGGCGTAGTGGTTAGTGTAACCGACTGGAACGCCTGAGGTCGCGGGTTCGATTCCCGCACAAGTCAAACATTTTTGTGCATAAACATGGATGTTTGTCTTGGTCTGGCCGTTTCTATGTATAATATGTATGTATTTACATAAAAAAGTATAATTATATGTATGTTTATCCATTATCTAGTATCCATAGTATAAGCTCTGCTTAGTTTGGGCTAGATGGTGTTGTGTGTATGTGATAGAATATTATTATTATTATAATATTTAATTACATATCCATCAATTATAATTATTTATTTTAGACGTTGCAAATTTCGGAGGTGATGGGGTGGACGTGAATAGTATATGATTTTTTACAGTATATCTGTAATGTTATATGCTTCCTTTGATCAATAAATTGGGGCGAAGGATAACTTTGGCGATGTTCATATTTGGCCAATTTTCCTAAAACTTAAAAATACTCCTCGCGTCTAATAAACGTCTATATATTTTCAAATGTTATGTTCGATACATACTAAGGTATGTAAATGCAAGATTTTCATTCCTGCATAAACATTTTCTAATATTGGTAACATTTACATTTAATTTTCTAACTTGTTGCACTAAAAAAATATTACCTCTTATCGTAATTGTAATTAAATGTATATACCAGATCTCTATTTCATTTGGACAACCGTGTGCCTAACATCCTGTATATTGTCCATCGAGCGCAAAAGCACCGATGTCGTATAAAAAAAACTTAAATATGCGTTATATTTTATAAATAATTTGGCGGCTTGTAGAAATAAATAATACCATATAAGTAGAAAATATTTATTTTAGAGACAAATCTATTACTTATTTAAAATTTTTAATTATGTTGGTTTAAATAAATTTGATTATATTGTCGCCCTAATTTTAGGTACATATCACGTTCGTTTTATGTCACAAATACTTACCTCAATATAATTTATTAAGTAATTCAAGGAATCCCTAAATAGTTCCTACAAATAAAAACATTGTTTTTATTTGTACACACTTTTAAAACACAATCTTGATAAAGTAACAAAATATAAAAAAACAAAACAAGTCATACACATTTATTTTGGATTTACGATAATCTGATGATGAGAGTACGGGTGAGCAGTTAATACATTATTTATATACACATTATTTTTAATAGGGATTAAATAAGGATCTTGTCGCACAGTTTTGTAATCATAATTTGTAGTTTATATATAGATATGATATGATAGAATATGACAGAGCTATTGTCACATATTTTTATTAAACATATATTATTTATTATAGAAGTACGTATCAATGAAAATCTTATTACACAGTTTTGCAATTGGAATATTATTTTATTATCTTCAGTCAAACCAATTTATTTTCCTCTATTTGTGTGGAGCCTTCTTTGCAATCCTTTTAAATTTATTTCTAGAACTGAGGAAATCATCACGATGAATACTAGTGAAGATGAACCATTATCTGGTTTAAATGGAAGGCTCAGACCAAGAAAATCAAATGTTGTCAGTCCACAAACAAAAATTTCAAAAAAAAATGAAGGCAGATCTGCTTTGGATAGACCGAAAAGAAATGTCACTCCGTCCAAAGCTTTGCCAACCAAACCAGATGATCTCGCTAACAAGTCTGAATCTACTCCAGCCCCGCAGCTTCTTTGTCCATACTGTGACAGAAAATTCGCTTCCAAACAGACTGTATCCAAGCATGCCAGGCGCATACACCTTTCTACTTCCAAACAAGACTCTTTTATTTCTTGTCTATTTTGCAACCATACAGAGGGCGAATCTAATGATATTATTCGTCACATGGTTGATAGTCATCCAAACCAATATTTTGCTTGTCTTGACTGCCATACCAGATTCCCATCAACTTCGGAATTGGCTGAACATAAACTCAACGTTTGCGAAAAGCAAAAACCTTACCGCAGTAAGCTACGGCAGAAGACTTCGCCTGGATCAAAGAAAGGGCCAAAAAGTCTTCATGATAAGAAAGACGATTTTCGAGCTGAAAAAGATTATACCGATGGGCATGGTTTCAATGGCATTGTTATATCATGTGAGCTAAAACCGTCGCAAATACATGATGATGCCGATATTGAAGATAACATTACAACGAATTTAATTTTGCCGCCCAGCAAAAGTCTAGGTAATAATCCTGTTATAGAAAAAAATGCTGTTATCGTTTTAGACGACATACAGTGGAATAAACGAATTCCTTCAAACTTTTCTTTTCACAATACGGATGCTGATCAAATCCTGTCAAGATTAGGAGTCGTTCACCGATCTCCAAGAACTGGTGAGTCTACTAGAAAAGAGTGGTTTAAAACAACTGATGATGCCACACAAAAATTTGAGAAATGTTTTGATACAAGTTTCTACTCTAAAGTGGCGAGTAATGTTCAAGAAAATCTAGCAAAATGTCTTGACGGCTCGTTCAACTTTAACCCAGACTTGGAAAATACGATCAAGACACGAAAATCCAAAAATAGTGTCGTTATTAATACAGCGGAAGGGTTCCCTATATTGCTGGCTTTCGAGCAATATTCACGCAATCTATTTGATAGTTATATGCCTCGTGGTATTGCCCCAAAACATAAATGGAAGTGGGACAGTCTCGAAAGCGATAAATGCTTAATTAATCCTGATCAAATTAAGCGCGATTCTCATGCCAATAATTGCATCATAACACTTGTTTCGAGCTTAGATATTTGGACTCAACTATATATGAGACGAAAGTATGAGCAAAAGTTTCATATTGCGCATGTTGAAAAAAAGACCGAGAAGCAAAATATAATTGAGAAGGAGCTCAAAGAGATACTTGAGAGTAGAGAAATTCCGACTACATCATCCCAAGTAGCGAAGTACACAGGTAAACCTGTTACTACTAAGAATGCACCGGAATTTCCAATTTACCTCGGACTATCGCCATCAACGCCAGCTTTTGATCTTCAACCTGCTGTACTAAGTGGTGAATGGGTGCGCCCAAGATGTTACGTTTGTTGCGCATGCGGTGCTCAAACAAGAGATTCCCGAGCGCTTTCCTCGCATATTACACTGCAACATCCTAATGCGCAAGTACAACATTACGAAATCGTGGGTGAACCTTTGCTTAACGCTGATATACTGAAACATTTGTATGTGCCACCAAGCCAGGTTAGCAACAGAACCAGGCCACTTAGAGGATTCAGAGATTGCACAAAGTGCAAGAAATCGATAACTCTAGAAGAATTACACCAGCACATGTTAGATTGCGCTGGGGATACACCTGCTGTACGCAGAAAATGCCGATACCGACCATTCGGGGTGCGCAAACGACGTCCTCGTTTGCCAGACAATATGTTGCGCAGAAAAATGCGGAAAGATTTACGAAACCGACACAAACAAAAAGCTGTTATGCGGCCTAGACCAAAAATAAGGACAGAAGTTGGTGATGGTAAGTTAAATACTGTTTTCTTAACTATAAACATATCCAGTACTTATAAATGTTACTTTTCGTGAATAATTAGGTAATTAGGATAAGTTATTTCTTCTTTCTCTATAGGAAAGGTAGGCAAGACTTATAGGAATGGTATCGAGAACGAGTGATGCGAATAGTATCCATTGAAGAAGTGAGACGAAATGTTTGCCTGTCTGAAAAAGTCGTATTATTTGTTTAATGCCTATTATTCGCATTGCTTATTCGAAATAATAGTCCTTGACTATTTTATTGATATTATTTATTCGTTCGTTTATAGTCTTCATTTACGTCGAAGCTGTTAATATATGTATTATGTCAAATATTACAATAATTGCTTACGCCTATGTAAGACATACAGTAACATAACCTTAAAATATTTTCTTTACATTTTGTATGCAAATTAAATTGTAAATAAATATTATGATAGCAAGTTTTTTTGTAACTTGGTTGGTTACTTTGTCACGAAATATGAGAAGTTTTTATTCTACCAGTCGCAAGAAATCGTGTTTGATAACTAATAAGAATCTGTTACCGGCGAAAATACTACGTGACACTAACACTTCATCATGCGTTTATTAAAATTATTACTTTGTATTTCTGTGCTTTTCTGCATGCTACATTTTTGTTCGTTTTTTTATAGCTGAAACAATCCGCAAGATGATAGCTGATCTGCCTGCAAAACGTCATCGCGTTATGATTAATCCAATGAATCCTTCATTGCGTCCACGTAAAAAACTCGATCAACAGAGAGGCAAATTAATTATGAAGCATCGATCATCAGAAGATCCAAAGTCCAGAAGATTACGTACCATAAAGGAATTAAATATAAATAATTCGGCGGATTCTTCATCCATAAATAAAGAAGAACAAAACAACTCTGTACCAAACAAAGACGATGACGATAACGTACCTTTGATGCCCAAAAAACGTATTCCTGAAAAAAGTAAACGCCATAATGATACTATAAAAAGAAAAACTGTAGTAAATAGGACAAGAAGAAAAATTAAAATGAAAAATAACACGGCTAAATTACCTAAATCTGATGATGTAGGTAAAAATGATAAATTACAAAACAACGATATAGCGGGTAACTATCAACAACCTGATAGGATTAATATTAATAATGGTCAAAATAATAACGCCCGACAACATGCTGGACGTGGAGGAAATAATAACCGCGAGTATGATAGAGGCAATGACCGTGGTAATGGTGAAGGGAACAGCAGATATAATGGTAATATAAACAACAATAACGGTCGCGGGCAAAACGCACCAGGTCCGAACATTCCGCTAAAGCATTCAATAGCAAGTTTGACTGCTGATACTGAAACTCATGACAAATCTGTACAATTCCATCAGCTTTTCCTGATGCAACAGGAATGCAATCTGACGGGCAATGAGCATGTACCTTCAGAACAAAAACAACTATTTGAAAACGAAGAAATAGAATCGAGATTAGATAAGCCACCTTTAACAAGTAAACAAAAAGTATCAATAGATCCATCACAACTTCAGAAAAATAAATTAAATAAACCGAGGAAAGGGTTGAATGATTGCATTGCAATGTTGAAAAATAAATTAGTAGACCCAATTCCTAACCCTTCTACTGAACACATATCTGTCCAATGTGGTAGTGATGATCCGTTAGACCCAGATCCTCGGTTTTACCTGAGGGGACCTATAATTGACACTAAAATAGACTCTAAACCTGCTGAGGTATTCTCTCGGTCAGTTATGCCACACGAAGCTGCGATCGAATATCATGTTACAAATAAGCAATCGCAGAAATCATGTATGATTCTAGCAGAACAAGCAAGTAACTTAAATCCAGGTAAACCAGCACCGCCACCAAAAACCGGTGGTATAACCAGACATAAGAAATGTGTGGCACCTGGCAGCACTAAGTCAACACAGAAACAAAATGAACCTGTAAAACGTAAATCAACTCGATTACGATCAAGTAACCGTATTGATGCACACGCACAGCAAAAACTGTATGGATTACCTTCACAAATAGAAATTATTCCTCAAAAGTCTTCAGGACAAAACAAAACTCGGACCCCTTCGACGCATCCCTGTCCAGATCAATATCCCATAATAACAGTAAATACTGAAGGTGAAAACCGAAATCAAGTTCTTAATATAGAAACTGATTCAATTTCAACGAAACAAAGTCTTAAAGAGCTAAAGTCCCCACAAAAAATGGAATACCTTCACAAATTTGATATGTCTGGTGGCAGGCTTATTGAACAGAAATCATTTCAACAAGATCCCTTTGCTGAGCAACGTGCTTTGATTAAGCAGAGGCCCTTACTAGCCTCAAGGTCTTATACTGAACATAGGTCGCAAGTTGAGCCTAACATTTCAGAACAATTATCTCTAAATGAGCGTATTACAATTACCGAACAGGGTCTACTATGTGAAGCGAGAAACTCTGATCAAAGATTACTGACATCAGAACAACAGGCATTCCAGGACCATCGGTTTGCCGACCATATGGAACATAGAACACTTGCTGAACAGGTTGCACTTGCTGACCAGAACGCATTGATTAAACAGCGGGTTTACCCGGATATAAGAGCATTCTCGGAACAAATAGCTTATCAAGATCCAAGGGCATTTTCGGAGCAGATGGCTTATTCGGAACCGAGAATAGTTCCTGAACATAGAGCTCTACCAGATCCTAGAATGTATCAAGAACAGATATCACTAATGGAGCATAGGCCATATCCTGAACAGGGTTCTCTTGACCAAATAGCTTACGCTGAAGCGCAGAGGATGTACTCTGAGCAAAGAGCGTTTGTTGAAGCGAGAATGTATCCTGATCAAAGAACTTATGCGGAACAGAGATATTCTGAACAAAGAATATATCCCGATCAACGGAATTTTTCGGATCCGAGAATGTATCAAGAATTAACGCAACAAGGAAAGAAGACACACACAGAACAGAAAACGCAATTAGAACAAAAGCCGTCAAATAAAAAGCGCTCAAAAGAACCGAAATATTTGCCAGAACGCAGGGTTTCGATAGAACATTGGCAAAACTCAGATACAAGGATGATGAAAGAACCCAGACCAAAAGTCTCAAAAGCATCTTACGAGCATAGATCTTCTTTTGAGCGAGATTCCTGTGAACTTAGATCGTCACAAGAACGCAGACAATCATACGAACTTCGCCAAGAACGTAGGCCATCATTACGTGAACAAGAAATGTGGCAATTACATGATCAAAGATCGTCCTTAGAACAGATTGCATCATTTGAGCAACGAGCTTTGCAAGAACGAAGAGCGTCTCATGAACAAAAGCCTGTACAAGAACGCAGGCAATCTCATGAACTTAGATTATCGCAGGAGCAAAAACAATTACATGTCCAGACATTAACACACGAGCTGCGCTCACCAAATGAGTTCAGGGGATCCCTCGAGCAAAGATCGCCTCGAGAGCAGAAGGCGGTGCTAGATCAAATATCAGCACATGAATTGAGATCACCGGGCCACGAGCATGGCACGAGCAGGAGTCATTATGAGCTAAGAACTCAGCAGGAGCTAAGAGTTCAACAAGAACTAAGAATGCAACAGGAACTAAGAGTTCAACAGGAACTAAGAGTTCAGCAGGAACTGAGAGCTCAGCAGGAATTGAGAGTCCAGCAGGAACTAAGGGTTCAACAGGAATTAAGAGTTCAGCAAGAACTGAGAGCACAACAAGAATTACAAGTTCAGCAGGAACTTAAGTCTCAGCAGGACTTAAGAGCTCTTCACGAAGCGAGAATTCTTCACGAACACATGGCTTTATATGAACAGCAGAATCTACATGAGCAAACGTCGCCTAGAATTCAGCGTGAACACAGGTCGTCATACGAATTGAAAGATCAGCGAGCTATTCTTGAGCACCGCCTTTCACATGACCAGAAAATATTCCATGAACAGACCCTCGCCGAACATTTAGATCAACACGAACAGAATATTACTCAGGAACGAAGAATTTTGCACGAACAGAAGGCACGATATGTACCGACGACGATGCAAGCTGATCAAATGGCTAAGCATGAATACGTCTCGCACGAATTGATAGCCTCCTGTGAACAGACTGGCCATCATGAAGTAAGGGTTCATAATGAATTAGAAGCTTTACCCGATCATGGAGATCAAAATGAATTGAATATCCAAGATGTAGACGTTGAGCAGGAACCAGCAATTGTTAATGAAAGCCGTACTACACACGACCAGAGAATTACCCAATTTGAACCCAGAATTTATGCACAGAAAGATACTCATGAACAAAAGATATTTAAATCTAGAGACCAGCATGAAACGTGTGTTCCGCACGATCAAAGACCTGAAACTGATAGCGAAAGGGATTCATATCAATTGATGAAAGCTCGTGAACAATGGCAGCAGAAACATATTTATCAGTATGAATCAGCGTTATCCATAGAAAACAGGACAACCAATGAGAAGCTATTGCAAAAGTCTAACTCACAAACACCATTAAACCAATACCAACAGCTAAATGATAACAGCTCCGTAGATGAACAACAATTATCCAAAGATCAATGCCAATTAATTGAAGTTAGTCAAGAGGTGTGCCCTAGTGATGAAAGATTGTTGAATGCAGAATTTTTTGAGCAACAGTCATTGAATGATAGACGGTTGTCCGAACACAGTTTACCAAATGAACGTAAACCATCAATTGACGAAGTTCATATCGAGCCAATGTGTGATGAATTAGCGGAAGGTACAATCGATCATCAAGAAAAACGTTCATCTGAATCTTATGATAGGCATATACATGACACACATCCACCAAAAAATAAATTTTCTGATAATTCTCCTTTACAACCTAATATGAACGTGCTAGATGTTCATCCCACTGATGTCCATAAAGTACCTAATACTGTATATAAAGATGATAAAGACAGGGTCAGGGTTCATAGTGGCATACCGCCTGCATATTCAAGGTTAAATATTAAAATTAATATACCACGTGCTCATGCTATACGTAGCGTAATTCCGCCACCTGATGTTATATCATCACCTGATGATTGCAGCAATTTAACACCTCTAGATTTATCAGGGAAAACTGAAGATTTATTGAAACAGGATAAGTCTAAAATGATTAACAGTAACAAGTCAGGTTTAGATGACGTTATTGATTTACGTGTTAAAACTTCTGTACAACCTGTTTGCCAGGATGATAGTCCCAATTTAAACGAGTCCGCAAACAAAATTGAAAATATAAATGAATCAACCAAGATGTGTCAGAATAAATTTATCCCCGCAGAGTTATCATCGAACAGTTTGAGGACAGAATCTATAGAAAAACGAGAGGTGCATATGACTTATGATATGCAAAGCTTATCAAATCAAACTATTAAGTCTATTAATGAAACTGAAGAATCTTCTACAACGATTGATATTATAACAACACCAACAGATAGCGGCAGTAAATCTTCAGATATAACTTTAGATGTTGAAAACATGGATGTGCCCGAATCCAAAAATATATGTATTTCTATAGATTTAACGGATGATGATGATAATCTTATAGAACATTTAAATAAAAATGTCAAAGAACATCAGAATAATAATTCTTTGGAATTGGAATCAAATTTAATTCAACCTGTCATGGAAACATTACAAAGCAGTACTATAAAGTCATCGCCGATACACGAAATCGAAGATTCATCTCAAACTTTGCAAAAAGCTGTATATGACGCAAGGTTAAAAAGTCCAGATTGTGAAATACGAGAGACACCGTCTTCTACGTCGGGTATTACTTCAGACTCGATAGATTTAGTTAATATTGGTGCAATTAATACTTCAGCACCTTCGATGCTACCATGTGAGGACTCAACTTGTTTAACGACAGACGCAACAAGACCCTTATCCGATACATTATATATTGACACTTCTGTATCGGAAAGATTGCCATATACTTTTGTTGATACTTCTACAAATGTTGTTCGTTCACTACCTGTATACACACTGCCAAATCCTGTGATGTCAACTCAGGCCAGTAAATATGAAAGTACAGTACCAATATACACATTGGCCAATGCCTGTACTTCTGTCACTAAAATAGGATCCACTAGCTCAACCACACTGACCAATACTCTGCTCAGTATTGCAGGGACGACTATCTCCAGTCCAAAATCGCTTTATACGTTGGCAAATACGACTGTTGCAACGCCAGAAAACTACAATAGCGGACATTCTAATGCCTCTTCGATTGGACAGCCTGTAAGTGGCAGCGTTACGAATTCAGCTGCTACTATTAATAATGACGTTGCAGACAATGACAGTAAAATTGAACCAGAGGTAAAATCTGACATTTTGCCTAGTTCAGATCAAGATCCGGAAACTGCCAGAAAAATTGCTATGTTACCCAAAGAATTGGTAGAAATATTGGGAACAATGCCAGCAGATCACAGAAAACAGCTTTTAGACGTACTTCCCCAATATGTTTCTACTTCAACAGCTGGAACAAATGCAAAAAGTAGAAGTGATACTGTAAATAATATATCTTATACAAAACCACCGACATCACCTGGAACGTCATGTAATATACAAGTGTCGTTATCTAATGATATGTATGTATATTCGGAACATCATGCAATGTCAGCAATTAACGCATACATGCCAAATTATAGTTTACCTTCAAACATGTCGCAATGTACAGGGCAATACATCGGTAATAGACATCCTATGCCGTTCCTTTTGGCACCACCACCACCACCCCCACCACTGCCGCCGCCACCGCCACCGCCACCACCGCCACCACCTTCAGTATCGCGAGCGTTGTTATCGTTGGCGCCGCCACCGCCGCCACCACCACCGCCACTACACCTATCAAGACCCTCGCTGCAACCGCCTACACCCCCGCTACCTCCGCCACCGGTATCTCTTCAACCGGCCCGGTCTTTGCAACAACCGGCCCGGTCTTTGCAACAACTGGCCCGGATGCCTTTGCTCCAACAATCGCCCCTTTCGCCTCAACGGCTACCAACATCGCTGCTGCAGTCCCATGTACTCTCACAACAGTCAGACCGGCTATCACATCATCCACCACCACCACCACCACCACCACCACCACCACCACCACCACCACCACCACCACCACCACCTTCTCCACCACCGCCGCCTCTGAAACAAGAACCTACTTCGCCGCCACCATTGCCGCCACCGCTGAACCAAACGTCTCAGCCACCAACATCACATCCACAACAACAACCTTGGCTGTCGCATAATCCACCCGCGCCTGCACCACCACCGCCTCTTCCTCCAGCGTCCTCACCTCGACAACAACTTCGTCTGGCATATGAATCAACCAACGCTTTACAACAACAGCCCCGGCTGCCACAACAAATAACTCGACAAAAGCAACAACCGTCCCAGCTAGCACATCAGACGCCACCTCTTCCACCACTACTACAACCGCCACTACCTAAAAGTTCACCACCACCACTGCCACCAGAGGAAGATATTAAGCCTATTATATTGGCAAAAGAAGAAACTTATAAAGAGAATCTAAACAATGAAGTTGTTGAAAAATCTGTTGAGTCTAGCATTCTCGAGACACAACAGGAAAGCCGAAATTATTGTAACAAAATAGAGAAAGTTAAAGATATAACTGCAGGCGAAAACATAGCTTTGTCTAAAAATTTAGAAAATGGTGATGAAGATCAAACTAGACCAGTAGCCGGCATATCACAACAAATAACGAACTATGTTTCTAAAATAGCAAACCATAAAACTATTAATGATAAGACTGCTAGTTTACGGGCGGTACGCATTAAAACTCCATCAGAAAGAAATAAATCCATATCTACGGAATCACAGGCGAGTACTAAAACAGACACACAGGCATCCACTGACACAAATACCCAAACACATGCTAAAACAGAGGTACAACCGCCTTGTGTAACCAATACACAGGCACATACAAAACCAGAGATAAAAGATCCTTCTGTGTCAAAGACACAGGCACTTACAAGAACTGAAGCAAAAACACATAATAAAACAGAATCACAGGGACTTCCCAAAAACGTTATCAAAGTTCTTAGTCAAACAGATGAAGGAGAATCTCAGATAATTCCGAATGTATCCATCGCATCGGTTGTACAATTAGTTACAGAAAATACGACTGACATCAAAAAACAGTCAGGCACAAAAACAATCACTGATTCAGAAGCACCAATATTAATAAAAGATGTTATTGAAACGAAGTCTACAATAGTCGATGAGAAAGTTCAAAAACAAGATATACAAGATATGATGACATTGGAATTACATAAATTTTTGGCTATTCAACAGGCAGAAGTCAGTAGCACTCAGCATACCAATAAACTGAATGTCGTTTCCACTGCAATTTCACCAATAACAATTGAAGCTAGCACATCTGGCTCTAGTCAAATAACAATATCACCTCCATTGCAGGAAATAATGAAAGCAAAAGATGTCACTCAAACTGAAACATCAATACCAAAAGTAGCAACAGTTACATTATCTATTACTTCAAATAATAGTGTATCTAAAGAATCTAGTAACAAACAAACTGTTATAGCTGTTTGTTCTAAAGGCGTTTTAAACACTGATGAGAGTTCAGCATCTGTAGCTCTTCAAAACATAAACACACCGATTGCAACATCGCTTGAGGCTAATAACCCGTGTCTACAAAGTAATATGCTAATGCAAGTAGCTGATAAAGATGTAATGGATAACAATATTACAGTACAGGCAAAATCATCAGAAGCACCTCTAGAAGAAGATTCTGAAGATGATATTTCATTAGCCGTAATAGTAAAGCAAAAGCAACTCGAACAGCTACAAAGTGTATCACATAACTATACATCTGAAAATATTTCTCCTCAAAATAACCACACCACTAAGAAAAAGTATAAGAAAGCTGATAAAAATGATAAGATTCTTAAAGATTGCACTAGTAATGTTGAAACAGATAAAAACAATAAATCGAGCAATCTTGGTTATGACGAAACTGAAATTAACAAAACCTCTAGTGAAAGAAATGTGTTAGACACAAAATGCGGTGCTCAAGCTAATAACGAGGAAATATATTTAGCTAATGGAAATAAACGGAACAAAAGGAAAAAGAAGTCAAAAGTCACAGAAACAGTAGATATACTATCCCAAAATGAAGAAGTTAATCAACACGCTCACAATGTTACTGAAGATAATGTGATTACAAATATAACCGCCCCAGTCTGGACTAAAATAAATGCGAAGGATGCAATTTCAACAAGATTAGAAGAATCGACTGGACTTAAAGAGGACATCATTAATGTAAAGCCTATTCTAATGTCAAATTCAAGTGAAACCTGTAGTCCAGATGAAGTAAAAGAAGCACATCGTTTAATAGTCAGTACTGCTGACGTTAGTCTCGGTGTTAAAGAAATACTCGTTAAAGAAAATAATAGTGCAAACAATTCTCTTCCATTACGAGATAATTTGGTGCCAATAAATTCATGTTTAGACGATAATAAATTAGAATATCGTATAGAAACCGCAAATAAAGAAAACAATGCGCAAACAGTCGAAGACACTAAAAAGACAAACAATGCCGCTGTAAAAACTGATGATAATATTGAAACACTACACATTGATAATACTCATAAAAATAGTTTGGAGCTCTGTCCTACAGCGAACACTGAAAAAAGAAATAAGAAAGTAGTTCGTATTAGAAGATCAAAAAATTCGGAATCGTCTGATGTTATTCCTAATAACGACACACAGCTATGTACTGAAATAGAAGATAATTGCGTGACTCCATTACGTCGAAGTAGACGTGGTAAATCCATGTTCGTAGATAGTGCTTTAGCTGATCAAGAAAATACTAATTTGCCCGTAGCATCTGTCGAATTGAGAACACCTCTGACCAAGAAGCAACTGATATTTTCTAAACTGTTGCTCGATGTTGAAAATCAAACTAGCCCGCCAGCGCATCCTGAAAAGGATTTAAGTCTTTTCCAGGATGATATACAGTTGAATGTTAACACTTTGACAAATATGTCAAGGGGTTCTAGCGACATTAATACTGAAGTCGTTCAAGATATAACAAAAAATAAAGGACTTAAGCGTAAAAGGTCACCAGTTAATAAAAGAAAATACAAAAAGAAGAAATTATGCAATGATTCTGAAAATATCGAAAATGAGATTAACATTCAAGAAGAGAGTCAAATTCCTAATAAATCCGATGAAACCGCATTACCTGCTGAAAATTTAATAAATAAACTAGACAGTTATAAGAGTACAACTGTTAATATAAATGAGTGTGAAAAGGATGATGATGAGGAAGAAAAAATACAGCTAAGTCAAGACAAAGACATGACAAGAACCAATGAAGTAAAATTCTTAAATCAAAATGTTAAAGACAGTGACTTGTCTGCGGTCCTAAATAAAAATAATGATAAAGAGTTAACTCTATCGGGCGAAAAAAGAAAAGTAAATGTGATACTAACAGACCATTACTGTGATCAAAATTCTAAACCGAAAAAGACTAAATTAATGACAAAGCTTGAAAATTATTTCGAAGATGACAAAACTGAGAAGGAAACTGTTTTAATAAAACGTGATAAGACAAATATTCCAAATGAAACTAGGACAACATGCTATATGCCTGTCGCAGCGAGAAGGACTCGATCAAAGTCGGTTATTGTCAAATCTTCTTCAAGCGACATGTATGATCCATACGATATAGATTTAGACGATATGATTGAAAAAACTGAGTCATTTGGACGTAAACGAAACGTTGATAAAAGTACAACTATTCAAAACCAAAGGAGTGCTAAAAATGCATTAGTTACTAAACCCTCAAAAGTCCTAGATGTTCACATTGAGGACAAAGAAATAGCAGGATGTTCTAAAGAGATAATGACTGATTCTGATGACTCCTCCAAAAGTGACGTGCCCTTGAAAAAATTAGTTGAAGAAAAGGAGAAACGAAATTTACAGTCTGAACACATTGCTTTTAACAAGAAAATTGATCACAATAAAAACCATGATTCAAAGAATAATTTGTTAGAAAAATTGAATACTAAAGAACCAAAGAAAGGTAGACGCACTTTAGTCGCTTTTAATAATGTCGATAAAACTGACAACCCTAGCGAAGCTGAAGAGCAATTGCGATCAGAACAGTTTATGGAGAGCTTTGGATTTTTCTCTGAAAGAAAACCACGTAAGTCAAATCTGTTAGCATCTAAGAAAATATCTGAAACTTTTCATATAATTGAAAGAGATGACAAATATTTCTGTCGCCAGCGACCAACTAAACGATCTCTACAAAATGAGAACAGGAAATTTCTTGAAAGCGGCTCTTCAAGAGCTCATCGAGCACCTATTAAGAGAAGCATCAAGCGTGGCCGCGTAAATAAAAAGAAAACTTTTATAAAACCTTTGCCATGTTTCTGTGGCATATGTAAAAGAGAGTTTAGACGTCCAGATAACTATTTGCGTCATCAGATGACTCTATTGCACATATCAAAATTATCTGAAATAGAAATGAAAGTGAAGACAAACCCAATACACGAAGAACCGAACTATTTGATAGTCTATAAACAGCAGTTAGACAGACTAAAAATATTGTCAAAAAAGTTTGCCCGAAACAAAAAGAAAAATCCAAAATCGAAGGCTAAATTTAAATTACCTACATTGGATGAAATTTTGGTAGAAGTTAATAAAACAGTCAGAGATCAACAACTAGCCCAAAGAGGATTAAGTTGCGACGAAGCTCTGTTTTACGATTGTTGCCAAATGTTACAATCAAATCAAAATGATGTTAATACGGCAGAAAATGCAGCAATAAACGGTCAAGTTGAGACAGATAAATTCACATGTGCCACAGAAACGACGGTAAAAGAATTTGATTTATTGGAGAAGCCAACTAAAGGCGATGGCGATGTTGATTCAATTACAGCGAAAAATATATTAGAAAGTGAAGAAGTTCGGAACTTGGAAAAAGATTTAATCTCGGGCCTTAAAGAAGCAGCTAATGCCAGTACACTTAAAACTAAAGTTCCTTTTCAACGAAGTGTTAGTGATGTTGAACTAAATCATTCTGAAGAAGCTAGTGTCAGTTATCCTAGTCCAAACGTAGCGACAACAAGCTATGCCGCTATGTCAAATTATGTTGTTCAAGAGCCAATCTCTAAAACCAAGAAACAACCAGACGTGAAAGAGAAAATGTATCCGGACATCATCGAGCCCATAGATATGTTTGAAGACAAGTTTGACAAAATCAAAAGAAAATGTAGATCACAGGCTGCAGCTGCAAAACAAATGCAAACTATCATCGAACCTAGAATAAGGTAAGCTTTTATACAATTTTTATTTTTTTCTTAGGTGCCAAACTTTAAAAGGGGCTTGGTACGTACGGTACCGCTTGATAGAAAGCGGTTAACGTAACTTATGGACATTTTTAACAACGAGTATATCAGTCACGCGTTATTCACTCATCAAAAGATGACGCTGTGCTTTGATCACACTAGTGTCTTGTTGAAATCATAGCGACACTAAGGTTCCTGAAAAGTTCTAAGCACAATATAAGGTTGTTTGATTGCTGATCTTTGGTTGGGTAGGGGTGCTTACCTAATTCCAGTTAGCCTAGTGTCTATCTGACAATATAATATATTAATATTATGTATATAATCAAAATGGCAATAACATAAGAAAATAAGCTATTCGTACATTTTCTAATAATATTTTTAATAAAGTATTGCAATCACATAAGTTATAAATTTTAGAGCCACCTCAGGAGTTAGTGTAAATAATTAACCATATCGACGTGTCAAATGCAATTCCTAATAAATGACAGTCAATGATATATCGTAACTACAGGGTAAGTAAGTTAGAAAGGTCATCGAGACTCTTTTGCTGTCGTCGTACATCGTATTTGCAAAACATAAAATACATCATAACAATTCGTTAACATTGATTGCAAGTAAACACCAAAAACGCTTCATTATATTAAAATTACATAGATATATTTTAATTATGATGTACATATGACAGAAAATAATGACTGACTTTTAAAGAAATAAATAAATAAATAACGAGGAGAGGCGATAAGTACATAACATACGTCCATATATATATATATATATATATATATATATATATATATATATATATATATATATATATATATATATATTTGTGTGTGTTTTGTTCTATAACTTTCTAATGAATAATTAAATATTATGTAACAATAACGATTTCATTACAAATTTGAATTTATTGCTTACTCAATAAATGTAATGCGGACTAACAAAGCAAGTACGCCACAACGGTGACCAAATTTTACCATATCATTGTGCAGGTGACGTTCTGTGTCAAGACATTGGCAAGATGGCAAGATGGCTTGTTGCAAGTATTATCCGCAACGTGCTGAATGCATGAATGCTGAAATTCTGAATGCACTATTAATTGCGGTCACTCACGTTAATTGAGATAGTATCTTTCTATTCTAAGCTATGTACAATGTTAAATCTGATTGCGATCGTGTTCACCTATAAGCTGCACAATACTTAAATACTTATTACACTTTTATTATTTAAATTTTAATAAACTAACTTACCGGTCCAAAGATACTCATTGAGTCCACACTTTGCTTATTTTCCTACGGCTTACAGCGCTGACGCCATTATTATATTTTTTTCGCTATGTTTCTTACGGTGTCTGAGTGCGATTTTCAATAGTTTTCGTTGGTATATGAGCATTGCTCATACGTGAGGCACGCCTTTACTGCTCACAAGGCCCTGCTAACTTTATTTGCGGTGTTCATATCAATATCGGTAAATAATATCTGGTTAAGAAGGAGGTGTAGCGTATAAATATAACAACCTGACATTATAGTTTAGATTTTTAATAGATTCTTAATTACTTATCGCCACTCATTAGGGATTGCCTTTTAACTGTCGATATGGTAAAAATCTGAGGGCATTTTTATGTCTGTAAAAGATATATTTTTTTTATTTCAAAAGTTTATATGCGTTATTTTGCCTTATAACCTTGTGTGCATTCGTGTGATGAGTAATATTTCTTTACAGCCACAAGGGTCGGAAGAAATCTGAAAAAAAGAAAGGCAAAAGAAGTTCTCGGAAAACTACCCAATCAACCCAAATTCTGACCAAAGGTGCTCTAAAAGGATTTGATGGTATTAAGGTCTCCATACCTACGACCGATATCAATATGTCTGCCATTGTACCATCTATAGAAAGCACACCAAAGAAGAAAAAGCGGAGCAGTTCTAAAAAGAAGCGAGACAAAAGAGATTCGGAATCTAGCACTAAATACGAGAGCCAAGCTCGCACTAAAGAAAGCTCTAGCCCACAAAAGAAAGTTGATGTTTACGAATTTATGGATAATGAAGATACCGAGCTTTTTGAATTTAGACCTTCCACGCTCATGGAGAGATTCAAAAGCATCAGTAATAAAGATACACCGAGCACTTCGAAATTTAATCCAGCTCTTGATGATCCTGACAGTAGCGACAGTGTTTCGGATGGAGACGACTTTGTATATATGTCAGATGATTACTTGTGTAGTGATGATGAAACTGAGAATAGCCTGCTATCTTGTGAATTTAATAACAGAAAGGTTGGCACTGATCTCAAGAAAAACATGTCGCCATTAAAAAGAAAAGACGTTGTCGAAAAGAATGCGGTTATGGGGAAAATATTTAAACATAATGCTGTACGTAGTGACAGAAAGAGTACAAAGGCTAAAGAATCGGTAAAACCAAAAGCAAATTTAGATCAGTTGTTCGATAGCTTACTTGAAGAAGAACAAAACTCGTCTTTGTTAAACAGTGATTCCGCTTCTCCTCGGAAAGAAGATTACACGTTGCCAAAAAAATATGATCAGTCTTCTAAATCTGAAAAATATAATAGAACCCACTCTAATAGAGATCAATATCCATCTCCGAAGAAGTTTAATAGTCCATCGCCTAAACATTATGCTGAATCTTCGCCTAAACAATATGATAGTTCTATACAAATTGACTACGGGCCTTCAACGTCTAGAAAATATGATGAATTGGCTTCGATAATCAATTATGGAGCGGGTACGTCGAAAAAACGTGATATGAGTTTGCCAAAAGAATACGCTTTATCACCAAAGAAATATGATTCCATATCATCAAAGAGGCATGATGGAAATATGTCTAAAAGTTACACATCAACGACTAAACATACCGATACATCATCTAAAGACAGCGACTTATATTTCAAAACGCGCGATTCAAACAAAACTACAAAAGAAAAATCGCCGTCTTTAAAAGTAGACAAATTCAACAGCAGTGACTACAGCGCTGACGTTTACGATAACTTGGCCTACGATGATATGGGTGTAGCTAGGCAAAGAGCGCGACGAAAGTGTACGGTTGGTAAGCAAAACGTATTAGCTGAGACATGGAGCTCAGAATCTGAGCCAGATGGCCTACCCCCACGGCCCAACAGTGCGGAGTCGGTAGTAATCAGCTCAGCTCGCAAAAAGAAAGGGAAAAAGAAGGACGCCCAGCATTCCGGTTCGCGACGTGGCAATACTCGACATGTTACATTTAAAAAGCAGGACGTCGAAAGCAGGGTAACTAATCGTAAACAACGCGCTTCGAGTGCCGGAGGAAGCCGTGCAGATGACGATAATGAGAATGAGACTGGCTGCAGCGCGAACCCGTACGATGCGCCGGTGCCATCGACGTCGCATGCGCCGCTCGCGCCCCCAGCGCCGCGCCCGCGACCGCGCTCCTCCAACTATTACTGGTCCTCGGAGGGCGACGAAGAGCAGGAGCACTTGCAACAACACGGCTGGATCGTGGGCGATAGCCACAAAAAGCTTGTAACGATGCTCGCGCATGCTAAAGGGCGAAAACGAAATGACGACAAGCGTAATTTAATTGAATAAGTTTAGTTTCCTAGATTATATTAATCTTGTAAATATATTGTACATAATATTCTAGTTCTTTATAAAATGTCACTTTTCATGACATTTTGACCAGAAACCTTTAAAGCTAAATTTAATTATATTGAGTTCTGTAAATACTGTATATCTTTTATAGATTATTTAGTTAATTATTTTATTTGAATTTTAATTAAATGAGCCCTATTATAAATTCTTTGATTTAGTTCAACTTAATAAATGTAAAAATAATTTTTACTAGCGAAATTATTCTTGTGTGTATGTAACGAATCACATATTGTATATTTTTATTATTTGGTTTAACTGCATCGGCATTACCAGAAAGGCGGGGCATTGTTAGCGCATACGAGCATCTGTTGTAGTAATTTTGAGCAGATTTAAGGAATAATATGTGCAAATTTATCATAAATCAATTATTGTTGGTGCACAGAGAATGTATCCGATATCGATGTATTATTACGTATTATACGTGTAATATGAATTGTTCTTACAGCACTCGATGCCGTTACATTTAATAGTTAATGAGTAGTGATAATAACTGTATACGTTAGATGTTTCCCCGCGAGCCTGCGAATGTGAATATTACAGTGTTTATCTATCATTCCTAGCAGACATATTTATGTTTTAGTCAATTTAGTGCTGTAAATAGATTAAATATTATAATATCAATGTTAAAATAAATAATCGTATTGCTGTAATTCAAGATGTGTGTTTTTAAAGTATTCTTTATATCGATGTCAAAGTAAACGTAATACTCAAGTTATAATTATTACATTAAATGTATGAACTAAAAATGCCTCCTCCCATATGTCATACTGTTTTATTAGTCAAAAACATAATGTGATGCAGTTTCAATGCATAATAAAATTACTTTTTTTTGTGTTCCTTTATTTGTTTAATTAAGTTCTCCCTAATGAATTATATAAGTATTTTATTTTGCAAATTATCGTAACGATATGAAATATATTATGATTGACTGAATGTCTTCGTTCTTAGAGAGTGTATATGTTGTAGTAGTCACTGTAGGGCTGATAACGCGGTCTGTGGTCGGCGTGAATCCTTTAACAGGAATAATTCATTTGTTAACTATTTTTATGCATTAGGTTTTCTCGAGTAGTCAATGTTTTACATAATATGAAATCTCATCGCATTAGTTATTGTTTTATCTAGTCCAATAAGGAAAGAGTAAGTACCGCATTGTCAGCCTCGAAACTTTGTGATGTTCGTTTTCCAATACCTTTTGAAAGAAGACTTATTATATTAAACACAAGTCATGTTAATTCGCTTGTGAAATTAAATAATATTGTTTCAAATCAAGTTTAAATTTTCTTGAATAAAGCTCAATGTTGAAAAAGTATTTGTCATTTTATATTTCTTACCTTAGCTACTATAGAACCCTACCTACTACTAGGCACCTATGTATAAAGATCTAAAACTTGTGATAGCTTCATGTTTCTCATATTGGCTAAACCACACGTGAAATAATATATTCACTAGGTACAGTCAGCGACATAAGTCGACAAACATTCACGAGATTTTCTCATCTATCACACAATAATGTAAATTCCTCACCTTTTAGTGCAGTTTTATATAAAGCATACCTATTTTAATCACAATACATTACGCGTCAATTTTCATTAATAAAACCTTACAACATTGCTTAATGCACAGCTACTTATGTTGCTGACTGTACATATTTACACACCTTAGGAACTGATAACTTTGAAAAAGGCACTACCTACCTACTGGCACTATTGCAATGGTAAATGAAGCTCTTTCTGAGTGCCTAGTGACACGTTTATGGCGTTCGGCGTTCCGATTGGCCCGCTCCAAGCCCTTAACCAATCAGAGAGCCCAACCCGGTAAACGTTTCGATAGCGTTAACGTAAATACAAATCGCAATAGGTGGGTACAGGGTTGATTCGATTATCATGCTCTTAGATGTCGATCAGTGACAATAAGCTGACAAATATAAGTCAGTTGTTATATTGTTGCTATGAATCTATTGCTTTATAGTAAGAATATGACAAGACACACAAATATTAAACACAGAAATTATTATTTCTGCACATTCACGATGTTGCGTACTCACACGGCGATCCAGGAGAGTCCAGGCTGTTTAATTGGCGAGGCTGAATGGCAGTGCATGGATAGATCAAATGGTATACCTACTAAGTAAGTATATATTTGATAAACAATACGTAAGTATATTACAAAATAATGATAAATAATAAGTACCTAGGTAGGTATATAGTCCGATGGTACGCGGGACACGAAAAGGGAACGAACCCGACCAGTAAGTTTGTCTGTTGTCGGCCGCCGGCAGCGATGGACGTTTGTAATGAAGACTTACGTGGTTTCCATTTTGTGACACTCACAATATATTTTTTCCAAAATGGAAATACTGATGCTACGATTTAAAAATAAAAAGTCAAACATAATTTGCTATATGTGTAGCAAAATATAGCAGTATTGTAAAGTTATTTGGCATAAACCTATATGATTAAGCTCGAAAGAGCACAGCGACCACACCGAAGCGGTGCGATTCTCTTTCGAGCTAATGCCTACAGAAAACTTTCTGCTGAAACTTCCCTGCTGAGTGTTAGAAAAAGTACATATTGTGTGACAACTACGTTGCACAAAAACTTTTTAAAAATAAGTCACTTTGTCTATTTACAAGGTGTGCGTTACCGCAGCAAAATGTTGAAAAATTTTGTGCTTTAGAGAGGTGAGAGTATGGCAAATAATTAATTAGTCCATCATGAAGAGTAATTTGTTCACTAATAGCAAAATTTGTTCAAGTGGTAGTTTTAAAGTTATTCGAGAAAAACTCATTTAGCCTTTATAATTTGGTCAGCTTATAGAAGAATTGCCGACACATTATTTTTGTTGATATAACTTTTATATTAGTCGTAATTTAAAGCTGAAATTAACAGGATTGTTTATTGATGGAACATTTTAATTTGTTCAAGGTATTCCATGTTTCCTTGTTTTATGGGAACTGCGTATTCGATCATTTAAATCTGACCATATAAAATGTAATTAAATTTCTATTACATCGTACGTATCTTCATATTGCGTAGAGTTACGTAAACTAAATTTACTGTCGTGTACCAAGGGTACATGATACAGCTTTTTATTTGATTGTAAGTGTTATGGTTTACTTGCAAATCCGTTTCTTTCTGAATTTCGGCACCATTTAATTACATTGGTGTTTATCAAAGAAATCAAAAACTAATGTTTGAACAAATTAAGGTCTATTATTAGTATTTTTTTCAAACTTCTACGTTTAGCCGTTTTTGAGATCTGGACAATCCCAAAACGTTACCGCAGCAAAATTTAAATAACTTGAACCACGACACAAATTTTGCTGTTCACAAACATTTAATACGCAATAAAAGTTATCTATGCATGCATTTAATTCCGGGCTAAACGATTTAAAAAAATAAATTGCTGGGGTAACGTTTCAAACGTTACCACAGCAAAATGAGTTTTCTCGAATAACTTTAAAACTACCACTTGAACAAATTTTGCTATTAGTGAACAAATTACTCTTCACGATGGACTAATAATTTGCCATACTCTCACCTCTCTAAAGCACAAAATTTTTCAACATTTTGCTGCGGTAACGCACACATTTACAAGCCAAACGAAAGAGTGTTCAGAGTTTCAACACCTGCAGTCAGTTCAGCGTATGCAACAAAACTTATACAATTTGAAATTTACGAGGCTTACACTGAGAGTTTTCAGAAAATAAAAAACGTTATGATATAGAAGCCCGTTAATATTCTTATTGATTTTTGAAGTAGTCTCCATTCCTTTCTAAGCACCGTCGCATGCGATGAAACCATTGACTGAAGCAGTGAGCCCAAGCCTTTTTCAAACCTAGCCACGGCGTCTTCAAGGTTCATAAAACGAATTCCTTTTATTTGCGTGTGGTGTGAGGGCCAGTATGTTAAATCTCTTCGAAAGTGTGCTTAGGATTTAGTGAACATTTCCAAAGAATTTTGAAAGTAGGAATCAGATTTTGTAAAAATAAACGAACTATGGATCGTAAAGTTGGGCCCTCAATTCTCACATACAGGATTGAGGGCCCAACTCAGATAAAAGAAGGACACTACAGAAAAAGTCAATTTATGCCAAAATCTAAGGTAATGCCAAACAAAATTTGTGAAAACAAGATATTATCACAAAAATACTGTCCTACTTTGTATACCTTCGTTCAAAATGGGCCCTCAGTTCTCATACACGTAAAAGTTTATTCCGTAAATAACATGAAACTGACGTCCGTTTTCCGTAAATAAAATGAGCCTGCTATTTAAGCTACCTGAGTACACTTGCATAGGTTCAAATTACTTCATCCAAATTTTAGTCTCCAGGAGTTTCATCGGTTATATCGGGTTTTACGCTTATTTAGTGCGACTAAAAATTTTTATTTTTTAAGACGGCTTCTGCTAATGTTCTAATTTATGTTACGCGGAGGGCTTTACAAACATTCAAACAACGGACACAAAAAACACCCACACAAGAAACTCTTATTGTGGGTCACAAAAATATTAGTACGTTTGGGGATCGTACCCATAAGGGTGTTCGATCGAACGATTGGTCTGGTAACACTCTAACACTTGGCGCTGTGGCAGTGGCGAGGCGATAATTTAAACCACTACAGGCATATAGGGGTAGGTAATATCATAATCTTGAATATTTCTTAGAGTACAAATCGATTTTCAGCACATATTTTATGGTTGACCATGAGTCACCTCAGCCTTTTCGGAAGCCTCGTGCATTAGTTATACTTAGATCAGGGACGTTATTGATTCTGTATAGTTTGTGAGGTCGTAATTTAACACATTCATACATGTCATACATGCATAGTCTCACGCCTTTTCACTTTGAAGGTGTAGACAGGCATATATTAGGTACATCTACATTTGGCCAGCTATGGTTTTAAGACCCAAGGAATAGGGAAATGCATGTACAGCATAGTGGTTTATGTGGTCGCCTCGCAACTGCCATTACGCCGAGTGCTGTGGGTTCGAATACCACACGGAACAAAAAATTGTGTGATCCACGAATGGTTACTCCGTCTCTGGATATTCTTTGTGTCCGTTGTTTGAATGTTTGTTAAGTCTACCGCGATACAGGAATTATTACTAGTAGGGAGTACCTACCTTTTTATTAAAATAATATATAAACAACCGAGCGAAGTGCTACTAAACATTTCTTGACAGAAATTACTCATAAACACTTCCCGATCTAAAAATCGAACCGGTGAAATTATGCTCAAAAGTTTCATTTAATACCGCTGCGCCACCAATATGGTGTGTCACAATCAAACTTACATACATAGTCTCACGCCTGTATCTGGTTTTAAGACATTTATTTCTCATAACAATATACCTACATTCGTTTCTTTGAGAAACACAAGATTAACATAATTAATTAGAATGTTTACAGCTAGATAAGTAGGTACCGGAGCGACATTATTTTAATTTTAATATTATATATTGAGGGCATATTGGACATGACATCAAAACTTTTTAAGTCCAAAACATAATGCGATATAACTATAATGCGGGTAGACTTAAGATAATGAACATCGAAACAATCGATGTAGGTAACATAAACGCAGGGCGATTGGAATGGTCTCATTACGTGTCGAAAAACGATGTATCCACTCTCTATTCCTATCTCTACCCAAAAGGGTAAGCAGAGGTACATTAGGTACGCCCACATTTCGCTAACAATAATTATACGTCCGATAGCACAGTTCTATACACCATGTTGCTAATACAATTACACTGCCCGAACCAGGAATCGTATCCGAGAACTTGAGCATAACAGTTGCACTCAATATCACTGCGCTAGCATAATAAAAAAATAAAAAAATGATTTATTTTCATTAGCTGATCTTAATCTAGTTACAATATTGTTGGAGCGATCCTTTTAGGCATAACATTGCCTGTGTTAAGAGGTCCCGCTCTGCCGTGTGCAAGTAAGCATACATTGATTAAATATCATAAATATTATTCTGTATTAAAATTTGTTAAAAGGAAAATAAAATAAAAATATCAATATAATAATAATAAATAATAAAAATATCAATTAAAACTAATTTATAATCATGCATGGTATGTGTGTGTATAAGTGTGCTCGCGCAGGCGCGGATGTGTGTATGTATGTATATATATGTGTGTGTATGTATGTATGTATGTATATGTGTGTAGGTATATATGTATATATGGATGTATGTATGTTATGTTGGGTGAGAGTATTCTAGCTTTATTATGATAATACTGCTAACAGAGATTCAGTTTCATCATAAGATAATTGTTTTAACCAGTTTGTCAGTGCTTTTTTACAATCGAATTTGTTCATTTGATATATTTGTAACATGCGATTTATTTTATTGTAGAGGAATGAAGATTGTCTTGAATATTGTTGACGAGCAAATGTAGTTTTTATTGGAAAGTATGTAGCCACCAGATCAAATCTTCTTTTATTTTGCAGAGCCTGGTTAAATTTTAACGCACTATGGACTTTTAATAGGGCAAATAATATATATAATTTTCTAACCGAGAGCTGTTTGCTAAAAATATATAAGTCTGTAGTCGGGAATCTAATAAGGCTTAAAGTGCATCACTTTTAGAAGTGACCTCTGGGCCCTTTCCAATTCTAGAAATTTAATTTTTGTTGCTCCGCCCCAAACTGGTATGCAATATATTAAGATAGATTGAGCTAGCGCTGTATATATTTTATTTATAATTTCCTTGGCAGTAACGTGCCGTAGCATTTTAAAGACCCAAGTTAGCTTTCTTATTCTAGTGCTTAGCAGATCAAGATGTGAGTGCCATGATAGTCTGTAATCAATATTTATGCCTAGGTATTTAACTGAGTTTACTTTATTTATTTTAGGACAATTGCAATGCGTAATTTCAGAGTTATCACAGTTGTGAATCCTGATCTCAAAAGCTGTACATGGTTGGGAAGAGTTTTTTAAGGAAAATGATATATAATTAGTTTTAGTTATATTAAGGGTAAGGAGGTTTGTAGATAGCCATGTAGATACTCTAGCTAGGCCATGTTCAGCACGTTCACGTACTTCTTCCCATGTAGAACCTGAGAAGACAACGGCTGTATCATCGGCATAAGAGAAGATGTTCCCGGCCTCAACCTTCATACTACAGTCATTTATGTAAATTAGAAATAAAGTTGGACCGAGAACGCTTCCCTGGGGCATGCCGAAGGTGATATTAGTAGCCTGGCTAACATGGTTATCTATTTTCACCCGTTGTTTACGATTTTTTAGATAATTAGCCAGGAGGGCGAGTGGAGTACCACTGAATCCGATGTTTTCGAGTTTTCGTATCAGAGTGGGGACAAAGACGGTGTCGAACGCTTTTTTTAAGTCCAAAAATACCGTTATACATTTTTTACCACAATCCAAATGCTTAACTAAAAGGGTACTTAACGCTAACACTGCATCTTCAGTTGACATATGTTTCCTAAAGCCATATTGAGTAGAGGATAGTATATCATACTTTTCTAAGTAGGATAGTATTCTCTTATTTAATATTTTTTCTAATATTTTAGACAGAGCAGGTAGAACCGAGATTGGTCGATAATTGTTGAAATCATCAATGTCCCCACTCTTATATACAGGTGTTATAATGGATTCTTTGAGAGCGTCGGGAAATACTCCACTATTAAAACATAAATTTACTAAATAGGTGATTAAAGGTATTAGTTCTACTCTAGCTAATTTTAAAAATCTGGTAGGTATGTTATCCCAACCTGCAGCACTATAATTAGAGTCAAGACTCATCAAAACCTGTTCCACTTCAGACATATTAGTCTCCAATAGCACGAATGATGACAATTTAGTATTTAATGATGTTAAAATAAAATTGTTTGGGTATTGCATTCCATTGTTAGTTAGGATGTTGTCAGCGAGGGATTTGCCGATACTGGCAAAGTACTGATTAATTTGATTTACAGATTCCCTTGGCGATGACCCACTGTTTAATAGATTAGAGTTATTGGTTTTTGATGTTTTGTACTGTACGATGCTATTGATAGTATTCCATAAAGCTTTACTGTTATATGTCGAGCGTGCCAGTCTATCGCAGTCATACTTTCTTTTTAATTTCTTTATTAAAGAGTTACAATAATTCCTGTAGCGTCTATAAGTTAAACGTAGTATGTCATCACAAGGATTAATCTTTAGTTTCTTTTGCATACAATTTCTGTTCCTTATACAACGTAACACACCATCAGTCATCCATGGTTTAATTTTTTGTTTCGATCGAGGTGTGGTAAAAATACGCGTATTATTAGTTATACATTCTTTAATATGTGTAATTAAAATATCGGTAAATAAGTTAGGGTCTGTACACAAATACAATTCTGTAAGATTTCTAGAGCGAAGTTCAATGTGTGCCTGTTCCAGATCAACTTTATTTTTAAATTTACGGCAGTGGTTGTGCTGTACTTTATCATTAATTAAAAATAGTAGAATTGTTAGATGGTCGGTAATCGAGGTATTAAGTATAGCAATAAAGGCAGATATTGGTTTCCTATTTCATTTTAACATAAAATGATCCAAACAATTGTGTAATCTTGTGGGCAATGTATGTCCTGGAAATAGACCATGCATGGACAGAACTGTAAGGTATATTTGCCTATTCTTGCGCTCAACTGAGGTTTCAGAATTCTTGGATATAAGGTTTATATTTAGGTCACCAGTAATAATTATATTTTTGTGGTTTTTTATGTTTTCAAGATAGGTATTTAATGAATTTATAAATATTTCAGCGTCTGTATTGGATGGTGATCTATACACACCGAGCACTGTATACTCACCCAATGATATCTGTAAACAAGACGCATGTTTTAGTTCGATCTCTTTGACCTTAAATAAATGATTATTTTTTACATATACCACCACTCCGTCGCTTTGGTTTAGAGATAAAATTGTATGAGATGAACAGTAGTTTGGAAGAGAAGGAATAATCTTATTTGTGGTTAACCGACATTCCGTTAAAATTAAAATATCCACGTGAAATTTAAACTGCGGCAAGATTAATTTTATTTCGTTAATATTACTATATATACTACGAATATTTTGACATAGTATGTTTAGTTTTGAGTGCTTAATTTGTAAGTTTGTAAGTAGGTCTTCTATTGAACATTCGACTGACTGAGCTATCTCCAGATTATCTAAGTCTCGCAGAGCATTTAATGTGTTATCAGTCATTTAGGTACATAGCGAACTGATAATCAAAACAAAAACCGTACAGCAAGATGCAATGATTATAATATAATAGAACAGTGCTAGGGCCAAAGGTTCGGATAGCTATAAAAAGCGTTGAGCTCTCGGACAATATCGCGGTAGCAGCTAGATAAATAAGGTAAAACTGTGTGTGTATAATAATAATAATAATATTCTACCACATACACACAACACCATCTAGCCCAAACTAAGCAGAGCTTGTACTATGGGTACTAGGCAATGGATAAACATACATATATACTTATTTTTTTGTAAATACATACATATTATACATAGAAACATCCAGACCAAGACAAACACCCATGTTCATGCACACAAATGTTTGACTTGTGCGGGAATCGAACCCGCGACCTCAGGCGTGGCAGTCGGTTACACTAACCACTACGCCATCGAGTCGTCATGTATGTAGTAACTGTGTTTCTGTTGTGTTTTTTTGTCTGTATGTTTGAGAGTAAGAGTATGCGGTAAAATGTCTTACACGTTTCTTAAAAATGGCTGGAAATTACGGGAATAATAGCTAGCAGTTTATGAACATACCTTGTCTAATAAACTAACATCACTGGCGTCTTTGAGCCGCTGGCCCTAACCTTGCTCTTCTGTGACACCTGACTGACTTTGAAATTCTGATTCTGCCACTGAACGGAACTGAGTATTAGAAACGTGGAGCTGTGATAAACAGACACATTCAAGATTATAATTTGAACTGAGGCACTACAATCGAGGCATGCCATGTAGCGCACCAGTTTTGGAGCGCACTCGATCGAAGCGCACCAAGAGTATTCCATCCAGCGCACCCATTTAGTGCGCAAACATTAAAGGATAAATTTATTAACCTCTGAGTCTTCTTCGAAGAGGTTAATGAAAACACTTTCTGGGTCTGTGTGTCTGTCTGTTAGTGACAGGCATAGCTCCAGAACCACTGGACCGATTGACTTGTAAATTGGTGTGCGGACACCTTGGGGTCATCCCTAGGTCGATTTTGAATATGGGCCCTGTGGGTCAAAAGACCCCCTTGATCACAAGGTCACATGAAGACGTAGAGGTTGAATCCTGGGTTTTTACACCCATCTCGTTAAATTTCTATTCCACTTTGCGCATTAAGGGTCATGGACCGACAGAAATTTACAAAAATGTTAATTAACCATGGCTGCAGCCGTACCACCGTCTCTTAGAATCAGAATCAGAATGCTCTTATTCTTAAGGTTGACACGAAAGCTTAAGTTAGTTACTTCGAATAATATACATATTACATGTCGGTTATATCTTCCACATTCCAGAATTCTTAATAGTGGCAAATCCTTTGCTTGCAGCGATGTCCCAAGTATTTGCTTATGTTATAGAAGTTAAGGGCGCCATCTTTCAGAAAATTGCGGCTGGTCATGCCCGTTGACTCATAATTATAAAGTTACATAATCTCATTGTAATACACTGCCGTACGCAACAGCTATACGCTGCAACTTCAGTATGGACATTCAGTTGTACGCGATAATATAATGTATGTAGTAGATTCCTTGCCCCGCGGGCGAATAAGGAAGTAGAAATATTGTTCAAAACCAATTACTAAACAATTTTGATGTCATCGGTGTCATTTGCATCGGTGTTCCGCAGCCATTTTTGCCTCTTGTGGGTGCGAACATCCATGAACTCGGCACCCCAAGTCGTTATCGAGTTGTAGTCTAAAGACTGTATTTACAGTCTTTAGACCTTATTGTAATAAACATGTAGTAAGTGTTATTTTTTAATTCACTTCATATAAAAGGCGACTCCCGCATTGGAAATAATTCCTGTATCGCGGGGGACTTCCCAAACTTTAAACAACGGTCACAAAAAACATCCAGACTCGGAACAACCATTTACGGATCACACAAATTTTTGTCCCATGTGGGATTCGAACCCACAACACTCGGCGCGGTGGCAGTAGCGAGGCGTCCACTTAAACCTTTACGCCATCCATGCAGTCAAGTTGCAGCACACTATTGAGAATCTTACCTGGTTCAGAGCACTGAGCGATACAGTCGTAGCAGAAATAAAACAAAATTATAAGCTTGTATTTATTTTATTACATTCAGTTCTATACAGTCCATCACCAGCTCAATCTACTTAGGTGTATTAACATCGGCGCCATTGGAGAGCACGTTACCTTTTTGTAAATCAGACTTTTTACATTTAACTCTAATGGTAAGTACAATACCTAACAACAAGACAACACAGCTGATAGAAATTATAACGGGTATGATAATGTCCACCAGTTTAAGTCTGTTCAGCAATTTGGTCGTCAATTCATCGACGAACTCCTCCGGTAGATTGATGCCCTGAAAAAATAAATAATTATAAGAAATCTAAATTGGTCGCGAGTTCGCTCGTGTAAATGTACGTTAGGTTAATAAAAGTACTTTTGCCGGGATGCAAGGTACTCTATGTCCGGTTCTGTTCCCCTGACAACGTGTTTGCGAATTTCATGACGATTTATTGAGTAGTTAAGGCGTGAAAGCTAAACAAACAAGCAAAGTCACATCCGCATTTATAATATTAGTTAGGATTACGATGTGGCTCGAATTCAATTTAAACAGTGGCGGTTTAGGCGCAAACTCGACTAGATCGTAAATTCTACATTGACAAGAGGGTCTGCCCTATAATGTACAGAATATTTTGATGTTTGTCAATAAAATCTCACTGCAATAGACTGCGTTCTCATACAAGTTTACATCAGTAGGTATATACATACATCAGTAGGTAATGCGTCAAGTTTACATCAGTAAACTTGACCGAAAAATCCTGTTGCACGAGACTCACGGATCGAACTCGGTCTCATACATGCAGCTGTTGTGCAAATAACAATCCTAAGTTCCTAACTTAATATTATAAATGCGAATGAGATTTTGTTTCTTTGTTTGTTTATTACGCTTTCACGTCTAAACTATGCGACCGACCGCCAAGAAATTTTGCATACACGTTGTCATGGATTCAGAAAAGGATATTATGTCCTTTAAGGTATTTTTATTTTATAGTAAGAAAAGTACTGTTCTCAAGCAAGCGAAACTACGGCCAAAAGCCAATACCTATATTACAAAGTTTCACGCCGGTAAAGGCTAAATGCTATAAAATAAAAAAACAGAATCGTTTATTGGATACAAGAATTATATGCATTGGCCTGCTATGTTAAGATAGCATAGCTGGAAAGAAAGCAACATCGAGATGTCGCTTTTGGGACGCCAATAGCGCCATCCTCTGAGAATTACCAGACAGGGAAGTTCAATCAGGCAATTTACAGAAGCTTTGACTATTCTGAGAATTGGAATTCGGACCTCACGTTATGCATTCGAGTTTGTGTTTACACTTAAGGCATAGTGTTAACGTTTTAACTAAATATACAGGGTTACTGGTAACTCAACGTATTCCCGGCAATAATAGATAGAGGAGCTGAAATGCAATATATTTAACCGAAGAAATTAATTTAATTTATTTTATTTTATTTTACGAAGCAGTTTAACTCGAGCAACGTTCAAATTATCAATTAGATTAAAAACATTTTTAGTCACGGTTATTGTTTATTACGTATTTATGGGTACTTTTTTAATTACTAGGTTCTTTATAAATTAAAATAATGTAAAAAGTCATCCAGTGAGTCAATTTTTTTTGTATTATGTCTTAAGTGCAAAAATACGGATATTTAAAAAATAAAACGTTAATTTTAGCATATCTCGAAAACAGATAACTTTCCGCCATACATATGGGGAAGGGTAAAATTTATTGCATTTTAGCTCCTCTATCTATCATTGCTGGGACTACGTCGAGTTAGCAGTAACCCTGTATAAACATGGAAACTATCTCTAGAATAATTTACTTTCTGCTACACCCCGCCATATTTATTAGTTAATCCTAACTAATATTATAAATGCGAATGTGAGATTGTTTGTTTGTTTGTTACGCTTTCACGTCTTAACTACTCGACCAGTCATCATGAAATTTTGCATACACGTTGTCAGGAGTACAGAAAAGGACATAGAAACCTTTCTGCCTGAAAAAGATCCTGTTTCCGAGAGATAGAAATTTATTGACATGCACGCGAGCAAAGGCGCAGGCAATATCTAGTAGAATATACAATTGTCAACATATAATTATTATATTGATTGGCCCCAAATCATAAGTTTTCCTATCATATCATAGGTTTGCAATTTAACGTAAGTTTCCAGTTTCGATTCTCAGTTATGGTGTGGTATGAGTGAAATTTACTGTTAGCAATTTTTTTTTATCAGCACGTACACGTAATCTGGCAATCTGGCATAGGATCTCGAAAACCTCGGGAAAAATGTCCGTAATAATTTAATAAGAAATGGTCTATGTCTATAATTAAAATAGTTTAATCGACTACCGCGTTATGTGCTCTTGAATGGATAGGTAGACTCTACTTATCGAAATTCAAAGTCGAAAACTATTTATTCATTAAGTTCACAAGTTAATACTAATGAACGTCAAACTATAGTGTTTAAAGAGTTTACTAATACTACAAAATACCAAAGCCAGACCTAGGTCATTTCAGTACAGCTGAATGTACCTACACAGTAAATCAGTAACGCGTATACAACCTACATAATATAGGAATACGACAGACATTTGATGCGTATAATGGATTGACGCCTATTTCAATTCAATCCGTTATACGCATCTAATTTTCAATCTATAAAGAGGCAGGCACAAAGTAAAATAGCAATACATAAATTAATGAGAAAATAATACATTTTAAATAGGCACCGTGTAGAATAATTGTACTGTAAATATGTAGTTAAACTACTCTCAGTCTATAGAGACTATAGAGCAAAACGCAAAAGTAACATATATGCTTTTTGTATGTACATAATCTAATACCTATATCCCTGAAGGGGTAGGCAGATGTGTAATAGAACTCAATTTCACTAGCTTAGGTCTTTAGTTTATACGTAAGTCTAGGCGAGTCTTGCCTTTATTCGAGCATAGTTACAGACTTTATACAGAATTTCTTGACGACAAATCAATATAACATATTGGAACCCGCAATCCTGTGTGAGACCTAGTGTAAAGCAGTCGCATTCAATGTTACTATTATATTAATTGCAAAATAATTATAAAACCGATGCATTTTTATACTTTGCTGAATTATGATTTTTCAATCAAATCAAATCTTTTATTTGCTAAAATGTGATTTATACAAGACCAACACATTTGCCATCAAAGTCCCATGGTCCCATATAGGTACCTGTTTGTTTACAATTTAAATACTCGTTTACAGAATAATAACATGCTTGAATGAACCATTTGAGATTTTATTGCTAGTTCAATCTATCAATCATCCTGATACAGTCCACTGTAGGACACACCCCTCACCCAAATTATGTCCGAATAGGTCTTTGGGTCATCATCCGTAGTTCTTAGCCTATACAAGTCAGCTAACTCAGGCTATTTCAATATACATCGTATGACCGTTTATGTTTTAATTGCACCATGCGTCACTGTGAGTTAGTATGATTTTTTGTGCAGGCGCTATTTTTATAATATTAGTCCCATTATCATCTAGGTACTAAATGTTTGCCCTGTGTTTGAAATTTGACTCTAATTATCATTGAAATGTTAGCAAAATATATAAGAATTTACATTTATAAAGAAATATATTTCCAATTATTTTTATTAATGTAATGTAAAGCTCTTCAATAGCTACTAAACCAAAAAAACCGATTTCAGTTTACAGGCAGAGGAGAAAGAGCAACTAAACTAAGATAATAATGCCAGTATTGACTCAAGTGATAATTCGTAGTCTGCCTATCCTTGTAAATCATTTATAAACTGTCCCATTATGTACTGGACATCGGCCTCTTCTCCACGTGATAAAGGTTAGGCCTCAGTCCAGCACGATGGTCCAGTGAGGGTTGACAGACTTCACACATATTTGTGAACATTATGGAGAACTCACAGACATGCAGGTTTTCTCACGGTGTTTACCTTCACCATAAAATAACTTCGTCAGACGTGCCTTCATCGGGATCGAGCTCAAAATCTCTGCGTGACAGTACCATGGTTTCACCAGGCTATCGCTACTTGTTTTTTTGTTTCTATGCATGTATTTGTATATTGACTAAAGTAAAAATAGCAGCAAAATTACTGCCGGCGCGGTTTGCCAATAATATATATATTTGTCGCATTTCGTACCAAAAATAAAAATAGACACATTATGTAAAATCCATCCAAATTATGTATTTGGTAAAGAAAACCACATATAGTTAAACGTTAATTATATTTTGAATAAAGATTGCTTTATGAGAGTACCAAGCTCTGATTACACGTAAAAACTATCCCCAATCCAATATTTATTTGTCTTGCAAATTCTACTTAAACAAGACAACAAGGCTCTAGACATGATTTCTACGTCGTGGGTTATAAACATTCATACAAAGAACAAACATTCATACAAACACACAAATGCTTGTCCCTGTTTAGGGATTGATCCCACAACACTTCGCTGGTCCAATATTACAAGGTTTTATGTTACATTTTTGAAAAAATTAGCTATGGATATTGCATGGTTCTATATGTCATTCCTTTTTGTTTAGACTAATATAGTAATAGATGGAAGCACTTACCACCTCACAATATTAAATCGCAAATAGTTATTTTTTACGTTATTTTTACTGATATGCAAATTTTAAACCTCATTTCCCCAAAGTTAAAAAAAATAACTTAGAACCTTGTAATAGTGAGCCAGCGGACTTGTACTAGCAATAGTAAGCCGAACACTTAAACCATTACGCCATCTGTGCACTCAATATACATATTATTATGTATATATTTAACCTTCCTTACATCTTCATATAGTTCGTTCGTTGCTCATAGACTAGTATATACAGGGTTAATTGAAAATAATAATATCCTTTTACCCGTCACTTATTTACATACATACATACATAGATTTATGCCTGTTTCCCAGAGGGGTAGGCAGAGACTACGGATTTCCATTTGCTACGATCCTGACACACTTCTCTGGCTTCATTCACTTTCATTACATTCCTCATACATGCCCGTCGATTCAAGGAGCTCTTAACCTGGCCTTTGTCCAAAACGTCTCCGATCTGATCAAGAAACGTTCGCCACTTATTTATACTTTACTTTTGTCTTACTATTTTTTCATAATCATTGATTTGAAATTGGTTGCTCTAATCAAGCGAGAAAGACTTAAAGTGTAAATAGAATACACGCGATCGCAAAAGAAATCCTCGGCGTAACCAAACAACAAACCGCGAATGGTCATGCGTTGAACGGGGTGCATGCAACTTTTAAATTACGCCACGTGCAAAAGTATTAGGCACCCCTATTGTTTGTCTCTATCTCAACAATGAGCGCTCGGATAAGGGTTTTATGGTCTTACTATTGCATCGGCGGCATTTTTAAACAAAAATAAAACAATAACAAATATTTATGATACCCAGGTGCAGTTTAAAACAATGTTTTTACAAATTTGCAATTTTAAAGTTTACTCTTTTAGTGTGTTATCAGTGCTTGCAGTGAACAGACACATATCGTACGCAATTGTTGCTACCATATTCCTGAAGACTAATATTCATCGAGTTAATAATGCCTAAAAAAGCAGAACTTAGTGCAGAGCAGCGCCTAAAAATTAAAATTTTACATGAACAAGGCATGTCTCAAGTGAAAATAGCCCGAGAAGTGAAGTGCTCGCGTTGTGCAGTGCAATATGCACTAAATCGCTTCAAAGAGATCGGTACTCATGAGAATAGGCCAAGAACAGGCAGAAGAAAAATAACTACAGATCGTGAAGACCGATTGTTAATTAGGCAGTCTCTACAGGACCGTAAAAAAACTGCTTTGGAGCTCGCTGCAGCTTTATCTGAAGGAAAAAGCAGATCAGTGAGCGCGTGTACTTTGAGAAGAAGGCTTATTGCAGGTGGGTTAAAAGGTTGCAAGGCAAGAAAGAAGCCGTGGCTATCGGAGCACAACAAGAAAAATCGGTTGCAGTGGGCCCTCAGACATAGAGATTGGACAGTGGAGGATTGGTCCAACGTACTGTGGTCAGACGAATCTAACTTTGAGGTATTGTTATTTAATTTATGTATTATACCAAAACACATAGCCGTCTTTGAAATCACGTCCTGCGAGGGAAATATGCAATCTTGAATTAAGTTATTTTTTTGCTTGTTCCATAGGTGTTTGGAACACCCGGTGTTACTTACGTCAGGCGAAGGGTGGGCGAAGAGTACAACCCAGATTGTGTAGTGCACACTGTTAAACACGGTGGAGGCTCAATAATGATCTGGGGTTGCATGGCTGCCGATGGAGTGCGCGAAATGATGTTGTGTGAGGGGCGAATGAATAGCACCAAATACACAGAAGTTCTGGAAACAGCTCTAGCACCGTCTGTTACACAGATTTTTGGTGATACAAACACCGACGGCGTAAAATTCCAGCAGGACAACGCCACTTGCCACAAGTCAGCACACACTATGGCATGGATGGCTCAAAATGGAATAGATCTTTTGGACTGGCCGCCACAATCACCGGACCTCAATCCTATTGAACATATTTGGTCTATTTTGAAGAAAAATATCCGTAGACACTCGATAAGCAACAAGCAAACACTACTCGCCGCGTTAAAGCATGAGTGGCAAAAGATATCCCAAGAGGAATGTTTTAAGCTGGTAGAGTCAATGCCAAAAAGAGTGGCTGCTGTCATTAAATCCAAAGGTGGACCGACAAAATATTAATTATTTTATTAAAATAAATCTTAGTAATCATATGTTTTGTTTTCTTTACATTCCCTATGCTCAATCACCCTAAAACTGACATTACTATAGGGTGCCTAATACTTTTGCACGTGGCTGTATTAAAATTCTAGATTTTGCCCGCGTCTTCGCTCGCATGAATATAGTTTAGGCTACGTTAGTAACAATACTTTTGTGGATAAAAGGTAACCTATGTCCTTTTCTTGACAATGTGTATGCGAAATTTCATGATGATTAGTTGAGCGTAAAAAACAAACATACTCACATTCGCATTTATGATGTTAGTTAGGATGTTTTTGGGAAAAGCATTGACTTTTGTAAAAAGTTTTACAACAATAGTTATTTAGTAGGTATATTTAAAAGAACACAGGGGTGGTTATTAGTATTTTTTAATTTAAGTCTGTACAAGTTTTACTCCATATTGTCTTGAACAGGTCAGAATAACACTACACTATACAGATAGTGTACGCTGGTCAGCACTCCTGTCCTCATCTGGCACCAATTAACACAGGGTAATTGGTGCCAGAAGAGGACAGGAGTGCTGAGTGGACCAGCGTCTTCATATAAATGAACCAGCGTTGAGGAAAAGGTGTGCATTGGTCGGAATTTTTAAACAGTAAAGATCTGTCAGTTTAGAAATACTAGATACAAACATAATCACACACCTTTATCTCCAAAGGGTAATGTACAAAAAAGTATACATCCACATTTCGCTATCTGTAATTTTACGTCCCACGGAACAAGGGACGAGTATACTCTCGTCTTCTGCGTGTAGTTCCACACTCCAGGTGGCTACTGAGACTTATTTTTTATAAATACCCCATAATCTCTTTGCCCGACCCAGGAATCGAATACCAGACCTCATGCATAGCAGTCGTAATTAATACTGTTGCGCCATCGGCATTCTCCAAAAAAGTTTATAGAGTACCTTTATATATATATCATCATCATCATCATCATGTCAGCCAAATGACGTCCACTGCTGGACATAGGGTTTTCCACACAGACCGGTCTTGGGCCACCCGCATCCAACCGCTTCCCGCGACCTTTATCAGGTCGTCGGTCCACCTTGTGGGAGGCCTTACCCCTGTTGCGTGTTTCCGTGTGTGTAGTTATATATATATATATATAACTACATTATTAATAAGACAGCTAGCTAGCTCTAGGCTTAATATCTGTGTCTTGTATCCTAACATTCAAAGATTAGTCACAAAGACCACTCGGCACAACTATTGAGGATTACACAAATTTTTGACCCGGGCAGGAATTCAACCCAAACCACTCGGCACACTGACACATCACTGTACTTTCAAATAATATTATTATAAATTATTATTTACTAATCATTGGTGAAGGTTATACTAACACTGTGGCACATTCATCTGAAATAAAATATTGTAACTATAGAATTAGTAGGCTTACCTCTTCCACCCACAGGAACGGCATAAGAAGTGGCCGAAGATTCGAAGTGGCACCTATTCCGGAGACAGGTCGCGTGAAGATATTGAACTGCGCTCTTTTAAATCCACGGACAGGAGTACCAGTGTTCTGAAAAAACAAAGGACATTATTGACTTGCTTTAATATCACACGCTGGCAGGGAACAACTAATCAATACTGAAGGTTTAGTTCATTTAGATGTGACAAATATACATTTTTACCGGTTGGCTTAAGTCTCATATTTAATCATTATCATTGTCAGTCAACGGTGAAGGAAAACATCGTGAGGAAACCTGCATGTCTGAGAGTTCTCCATAATGTTCTCGAAGATATTAATCTTCGAGAAATTTATGTGAAGTCTACTAACCCGCGCTGGCTCAGCGTGGTGGACTATGGCCTAACACTTTTTAAACTGAGCAGAGGCCCGTACCCAGCAGTGGGACAGTTTAATAATGGGCTGACATTATTGGCAGCCAATATCAACCCACTACTGGGTTCACCAGGTTTCTTTAAGTTCAATATCATATCATCATCATTTTGTCAGCCAGCTTTTGGGGTGGCAGTATTGTGTCCGGCTCACCGGGGAAAAAAATGAAAGTCTCGGGTAATAATGACTGAACTAACCACGTTGTGTCATCTCGCTGCCTTTAATGGTGGGTTGGTCACTGGAACTGAAACTACTTCAGCGAGTCAGTCAGCCAGCCTACATAAAACACTACTGAGTACATTCCTCTTCTCTATTACGCTAACCCTCATGGGTTGTGCTAAGCGCATTCAGTGAGATACCGTCACCTTGACGGACCAATTAATTATAATAGATGAGAACATTTTGGCTGCTTGCAAATTTTGCAAATAGCATACAGCATAAAAATAATCCAAGTAAAGGTCTAAGAGCTATTCTCGATAAAAAATTATAATTAATACTGTCGGAAGTTATAGAACTATCCAAATAACACTTTGCCGTAGCAATCAAACCCTGAAAATCGATAGCTGCGCACACGCCAACGCTTACGCTACTGGACCAACAATAAAATGTTAGTTATATAAAAATAACGTCAATGCTTATTATTTATATGAAACATGATTATATAACACCTATGCAACTTCATTAATTATTGACAATCGTATCGGTGTTGGCTTACAAACTAGTTGGGGTCAAATATAAATTATAAGACGAAACGCCAGCGACCTGACCTTGACAAGCCAAAGATATAACTAATGATTTTTATATATTATACTGTCTTGTTATACCTATTGAATGTACAATTACCGAAATTGATAAAGACTTCTTGATATTAAAGTAAAAATTTTAAATGCGATATAATATATGTATATTTAGATTGGTTTTACATACAACATATCGTTACTAGATATGACAATTACAAGATATTCTTAATGTCAACAGTGATTTAAAGTGCATGGGATGTGTGATTTCATATAATTTCCTTATATATTTGGCTAGAGCAAAGCAACGTTGAATATAACTAATATATATTATTTTTATAATTATTGGCGCAGTCACTGATAATTCAAGATATTTGTGATGTCACTGCATGCGTAGGCTAATACGATACGTAAATATTTGGTTATTTGTAAAGAGACATTATTTTATTCACGTGGAACAAAAAAGCATTTATATAGCAAGTAAGACAAATACTGATATTACAGTCTAGAGTGCAAGAACGTACTCTTGCCGGCACAGAGAAGTTTTGAACAAAACAATAGAGAACCGTCAGGACCGTAGCGAGCAAAGTAATAAACAATAATCAACAAGGAAAGGCATTCTTCCAGCATCTAGGCGAGCACCGAATGTCGATTGATGATGTCAATTATTAACGATACTTCATAACATGAATGGATATATTTTTTTAAAATATACTACATCTTCTGCTAAACAGCAGCGATAGCTCAGTGGGGAGACAGACAACAGACTGCAATGCAGAAGGTCTCCGGTTCGAACCCACGTCGCGCATCTTTGACTTTCGGAAGTTATATGACTTTTCGAAATTATGTGCGTATTGATTGACGTTTATCGCCTGTTCCGTGCTTCGGAGAGCACGTTAAGCCGTCGGTCCCAGCTGCCATGAACATCTGTGGCAGTCGTTATTGGGAAGTCAGTGCCCTCTAATATCCTGACACTGGTCTAGCCTTAGGGTATCGTTACCTTCGGGTTGCGGAGGTCAGATGGCAGTCGTCAAATTCGGTTAGACTAGAAATACCCAAGTGACTTGGGAATAATAAAGGCTATAGAGAAGAAGACTACATCTTCTGCTGGCAATCCACACCAAGTCGTAATTCAAATGTGATTCTGATTGTTTGCTGCTAGTAAAGATAAGCCACTAAACGCTTTGACGCAATTCGACACAGAGATAGCTGCAATCATTAGTACACATACACATAAAAACGTCCTTCGAAACATAGCTCGCAAACTGGCAACCGCTAAGTAAAGAATGTGGTGTCAAAAAAAGGATTGGTAAACGTAGCGTCACATCGTCTATAAGAGGCAAAGACGAGCTGTAAAACTGGCGGGAACCACGACATCGATCTCTTGAAGTAACAAAGATGGCTACATAGACTTTGTGCGACTGAATGATGCTAAAAGACCACAAAAGTTTATAGAATGTTATAATAAATTTGTAGTCTAACGAGTTTACATAATAATTATGGGAGGTATACAGGGATAACTGAAAACAAAAATTAAACCTTATACCCGACTTATTTAAACTTTACTTTGTAAATTTTGTTCTACTATTTTTATAATAGGTAGGTACATTATTTAATTTATTTCTAGGAAATACAAATTTTGAAATTGCTTGGTCTAATCGCACGAATAATACTTAAGACTACAGGCGGTCGCAACAGAATTTAGCGGCGTAAACAAACAACACAGTCACGGTAATGTTATCTAACAGTATTGTAACTCGGCTCTGTCCTTGAAATAATTACCTATAGCTGCGCTATCCTTTGACGACAGATAGAATAGTCTGCCTATTTTGTCTAATATTTATTTATTTTCTGTCTGTTTAGGTTGTATGTCTCAAAGCGTGTTTATTTATTTGGAATTTGAGTACCTACTTCTAAAGACAATTATCTCGCGAAGCGTCCTTAGTAGGAATCAGTGCTCTTTTGCGAATAGCTATTGGCAATCAAATATTAAGAATAGTGCCTTGTTATAAGTGTTCAATGTTAGCAGACTTCATCGGGTTCTTCTTCTTTTCGTGTGGTTAGTGGCCAACCTATTGTCAAGAGTTGTTCAAGCCGCCCGTAGGCCTCTGACATGGCTTAACGACTGCTGTCAATTTGACAACTAGCGGGACCGACATTTTACGTGCCCTCCGAAGCACGGAGACGCTCAGATGAAATACCGCTAAGCGGTCACCCATCTATAGACTGACCGCACCCAACGTTGCTTAACCTCGCTAATCGTTTACCGATCAGTGAGTGCAACTGGCTATGAGCGCCTTAATAATAATATTCTATCACATACACACAACACCATCTAGCCCAAACTAAGCAGAGCTTGTACTATGGGTATTAGACAATGTATAAACATACATATATACTTTTTTTTTGTAAATACATACATATTATACATAGAAACACCCAGACCAAGACAAACATCCATGTTCATGCACACAAATGTTTGACTTGTGCGGGAATCGAACCCACCCTCGGCGTGGCAGTATCTATCTCTTCTAAGTTATAGATATGAGATTATATTATCTTAGGTAACAGAGCCGATTCAGGTTCCTCCTCATGTTTGAAATCTTTGACATTAGGTAAACCCACTAGAAAAGTAAAATTAATTTGTTCAAAGATATGTTCGATCTGGGTCCATTGTGGTTAACGCCTGATAAAGACTGTATCTCTGTTTAAGCACTTCATAAGAATACATAAGCACCCCGTCCAAACACGTGTATAAATCTGTTAACAATAGAAAGGATTTGTTACTAAGTAGGTACATATTCGTTCCGATAAATATCATCTCTATTCAACTTAGTTTTAGGAGACATATTTCTACCATTGTCGTACGTAGGTACAGCTAAGTTAGGATGCTGCTACGCAGAAATCTCAAGTTCGATCTAACTAATGCCTGTGGAGTAAACATGTTTGCCTAATAGACCTATGAAAAAATAAAATAGCGAATTTCTTTTGATCTAAATTTTCAGTTTTTATTGCTTTAGTGGCTCAACAGAAGTTCGTTCAACTTTGCTTAACCTCGCTAATCGTTCACCGATCAGTGTGTGCAACTGGCTATGAGCGCCTCATACTTCATCGCTTGCTAGTGTTTAATACCGTCACAATAATAGGGACAGTGTTAAGACTGTCCCACAAGCTTAGCTATTAAGTCCAAGAAGAAACAAAATACAGCTGGTAAAAGTAACACCAGTTTCTAAATAGTAGACGGGTACTTTAAAATAACTTTTAACTTCAAGACCTTGAGACCAAGACTACCCTAGTCTCTTCCGGACCATGACATCCACCCAAGAGCATCAGAAACGTTGACGAATGTATAAATATAAATAATTGGAATGGTCGTTAAACTAAAAAGAACTGCTATAAAATGGATTATGTAGTTTAAATTTTAATGCGTATTCGATCCGATATCCCTATAGAATATTAGTGTGTTCTACGTATATCACAATAATGAAAATGTAGGTCTTCAACCAATGCATTCTGCCCATTAGAACATGCGTGGCCGAGATGTAGATTACGGTACGATTTGCAACCGCCATTCAATTGGGCCAATTCCAAAATATCTAAATCCTTTTAAATTTTGATACCTTTTTGTACTCGTTGTATGTAAAAAACAAGACAATAATAAAAATACCACCAATGCGTTAGGGATAAAATATTTATATAGTGTTTGTTTTTTGGATGCTTTTTGTGCTTGTTTTGTCGAGAGTACAAAAGTGAAAATGGATTTTTAGAATTGAACTTACAATTTTATTCGGTCGCCGAGCTGTGCGTATGAAGTTTAATAGTTTGCTGAGTGAAAAGCAAATCTCTTCAGATGTGTTTACAGTCGCTGTGATGGATCATAGTAGGCTGGTCATACAAGCCGAAGAACTGACAGCAGAACTCTTTCAACGTGTGAGTTAGTGACTCGCCAATTGTAACAAAGCAGGAAAGTCTGTTTAACAGAGGTCAACTATGGTGAAAAGGAGAACCGGAAAAGGGCCCTGTAGCACACTTTCAGCTACATGCATAGTTGGAGTGATAAATCATCCCTACTATATAACTCATCCCTTTGATGATTGTTGATGATTCTATGCTTATTTTAAAATAATTAATTTAATTAAAAACGTAATACAATGTTAAAACCAATAAGCTTAAAATATTCAATATTAATAATTACTATTAGGTACATAAACAGGCTTGCGTTTGATGGATAGATTAAGAGTTTTGATGCAGAGGTCATGAGGGATGAGATACACGGCACGCATCGCATCGTGAGGAGCTTCCTCTCTATAGATCCCTAACCACCAGTTGCTCAGACTGTTGCTTAACTATGCCCGGATCTTGGTAGGCCATTATGCATTTTATATTTATAAATGTGTTTTGTAGAACAATTTGTTTAGAAATGTCTATTGGTATGTGAAATAAATTAATAATACAGGTCTTATGATTATTTATTAAACATAAATCGCACGAAAATGTAATTTAAATTATTTTGTAACGAAACGTGTCACAATCTGTTATAATACCTATGCTATGTAGCTTATATTAATAATCCTAGTAACGATTTTGACTGACAACGAAACACTTTTAATATTACCATGCAAAATAGGCAGGATCCTATTGTAAGCACCAGTAGTAGCGGATATCGGTGTCGACTTAGCCAGGATTACCTAACTCTAAAACCTCCTAATTTTCTACTAGTATTTTCTTTATCGCGCGGGATTTTACAAATATTCAATAAACTGACACAAAAAACACCCCGACTCGGAACAACCATTTGTGTATCACACAAAATTTTTGTCTGCGTGGGAGTCGAACCCACGTCACTCGGCATAGTAGCAGTGACGAGGCGGCCACTCAAAACATGAACCCATCCATGCAGTTAAATATGTATCCAACTATAATAAGGTAGTTAGTATGCTCATAAAATAAAACGTTTTCCTTCAGTACCTACAGCATTCAGCAAACATATTATAACTCACTTAGCTTACACTGAAATATTAATTAATAACATCGCTGGGCCACTGTACCCTTGACCTGGAGACCTAAAAACTGATGCAGCGGTGTCGTAGCTATAGACAGGTATAGGAACTGTATCGGTATGCTAGCTGTATCGATCTCAACGAGCCCGCGTCGGTAGAGACCTAGCCACAGGCTAAGGCTATTGGGTTTTAGGCTTTTAGATGCAAAGGTGATTTCTGTAAGATGTGACAAATCTGGCTCACGTCTGTATTTCAACGGACGGATATAGAATTGTGTTACTTTGAACTCTTGCTAGCTTTTCTTGTAATGGAGGGCGATTTTATACTGTCTACTGGGAATAATCTCAGATACCGAGCACGGTATCTGAGATGTGTTCTTATTCACGGTATATATATTCATTAGCTGCTGCTAATGAGAATTTTTTAACAAGAACACACCTTAGTCTGGTCTGGTGGTCGAAACTGAAAATAAGCAAAACGTCATGTCACGGGAGCAACAACACAGTCTTTATCATAATTATGTTGATTGACTTGACCGACGTGCTGATTATTACTCTGTGCTGCTCTTTCCCGTTTACATTTAACTAGTACCTATTAGCAAGGTATATTTGCACGCACGAGGTCAATATGACGACTTTATGAATCTAAATTACACATAAGATGTTATTAACCAAACATAATATGTGTTTATACACAGCAAAATTTTAAAGTGATGTTGTGGTCATGTATTTGTTATTCTTATTAATATAAAATAATATATTATAATGCAAGGGAACGAGAAATCGTTCTTTAAATGTATCAAGCTTATTCTTATCTCAAAGTTTCGCTTCAGTGCGAGATTAGCCATAAGTAAATACTACGTTTTTAATATACATTTAATACTTATGGATAATAATACTGCTGTAGACCCGCAACTAAACTCAAAATTCTTTAATACATATTATAATATAATTCCTCTGATTTCTACTTTTTCTATAACACATTTTATTCAAATTGGTTCAGCCGATTAAGTGTATCTATTCAATTACTTTAAAAACGTAATAATTGCAGTTACTTTTACACTTGCTATATTATATATTTTATAGCTTTTGCCCGCGCCTTCGTTCACTCGGTAACAGTAGGTACGTACACATACGCGCGAGCTAATAAGGTATATTGCAGTATTTACACAAAGGTTTTATTTGTGATGGATGTAAGTTTTCAAATGTTTTTCTCATGTCTTGAAATATGTACCACATTTTTTTAAACAAAGAATACTTCCGTTATGTGGCAAATTGGCTTATCAATGTTATCGTAGTTCCAGTCTAATGTCTCCTTAACTCTGTTATATGGTTTGCACATAAGATTTAATTTTTAAACTAAATATATACCTTGAATAAACGATAAACGACAACATATTGCAACGATTTCGAGAAATCAAGCTCACGTTGGTGTCTAGAAGAATGGACTAAGTTGTAAATTGCATTAGCACTTTAGCCTAATTTATTAAAATTGGAACAGTGGTAATATCAGTCCTGTTATTTTGCTGGCACAGACTGGCACAGACTTCTTCAGTCGTCCATCACGCTGGGTCAGTGCGGGTTGACAAAATTTGTACATCTTCGAGAAAATTATGAAGACCTTTCAATCGGTTTACTCACAATGTTTTTGTTAGCCAAAGGGACCAAAGAACCAAAGGTTTGATTTCTTTGCCTTGGTTATGTCTTGTCCTATGCTTGGACTCCGGATAATGTTTAGTTATTGTGCTTTTGTTGCTGGCTAATTGATAAAATTATTAATTAATACATTATTATTAATTAATAATTTTATCAATTACTATTTGCTTAAACATGAGCCTGCAGTAACGGTGGCTCAACTTAAGTGTTAATAGTAATTATCGTTCCACCCAAACACGTCAATAATATAAATACATGCTAGAAAAAGACAGATTCAGCTGTGACACTTTGTATTTTACATGGCAAACTTTAATGAGATAAGTAATTATTTAAAAGATAATATTACCTATTAATAATGTTACCATAATTTACGTATTATCAAGTTATTAATATTAGAAGAAGTTAAACTACTCAATACTATTATAGAGTGTAGTTTAGTTTTTGTAGCAGCGATAGCTCAGTGGGGAGACCAATAGACTGCAATGCAGAGGGTCTCGGGTTCGAACCCACGTCGCGCACCTCTGACTTTCGGCAGTTATATGCCTTTTCGAAATTATGTGCGTATTGATTGACAATTATCACCTGCTCCGTGCCTAGGAGAGCACGTTAAGCCGTTGGTCCCGGTTGCCATGAACATCTATGGCAGTCGCTATTGGGAGAGTGTCGACACAAAAGATACCACTGGGTCGAAGTGTCGCCGGTCTGCATTGACTGGCCCCCACATAAGATAAGATAAGATGTAGTTTTTATATCTTAATATTTAAAATAATTGATTGTTACCTAGCATTACCCTAGCCTGAAATATGTACGACTAAAAACCTGTGTATAATAAGCAAACTGACTGTACAATATTTTATTGAAACCGAATATTCCGTATGCTAGGTATTCAAATAAATATTTTTATTCAATTTGATACAGAAGTTTCATCTGAAGTCCATACATGTCAGGATTCAGATATCTAGGTCACCGGGGAGCTGCATTCGCTACGTTTTACCTACACACACATACGCACAGACACACGCACACATGTAATAAATAGTTCACCCGCCACCCCATCACCTTGTTGCGTCCCCGACAACATGTAATATATGTAGGTATTATTTTAAACATTGACGGATGATTGATGTAGTTATTAAGAGCTCTCTGAAGTATCTACTTAAGGTTATGTGAGTAGGTACTTCAAATTAATAGACATTTTGTTTTTTTCTTCGATTACTGAATTAGCATTTATTTCTGATTGCAGTTTGGGAATATATTGATATATATTTATAGCCCAAAACCTGTGGTTTAACACAGTGCGTTGATCAAAACGCAACACTTGAGATTTTGGCAGATACATATATGATGTCTTAGCACTGGACCACCAGTACGTAGTTTATAAAATCTATACTAATATTATAAAGCTAAAGAGTTTGTTTGTTTGAACACGCTAATCTCTAATGGTTCGATTTGAAAAATTAATTTAGTGTTGGTTAGCCTATTTATCGAGGAAGTCTATAGGCTATATAACATCACGCTACGGCCCACGGGGGCGGCGCAGTACCGATAAACGCGGGTGAAATCGCGGCAACATCTAGTTTATAAATAAATCTATAAATATTATAACTACTGTCCTAGACCTTCCTTGTGTTTTAATTAACATTTTCGGTAGCAGTAAAGTAAGATATTTGCTACAGGGAGAGCTTATACATCATGCGTCACGAACTTCTTCGTAAGGAGTACTAGGTACCTTTGAGTACTTATTGTAAAACTTCTCCGGACATAACGTCCGCCGACCAACGCGACGCCAGGCCTCGTGAAGCTTTAAACACGACTGATTGACGTTAAGACGAAAAATATGTAATTATTATATGTTACTTACAGGTTCTATGTCCATGAAGATTTTGTGTAGATCTTCCTGAGGTGACAGACCAATCACGCCCTCTTTGTACGACTCGTCCGCGAAGAGGAAGTGTGGGTACGACATCACCAAGAACGCACCTAAAATAAAATATACACAAATTATTTACAGTCAACCTTTTTGTACAATTAGTAAAAAAATATGGCGAACTGGTAGTTAAAGACAATACATATATGTAGATGCCTATGTCTGAAAATAATCTTTCTTTTTGTCATCTCTATTTATTAAAAAACAAGTAAAGGCAGAACGCAGTAAATGAATCGTAAGAAAATATTGTCTACATGTAATAAATCAAAAAAGGATTTTCTCGTTATCTTATACATGAGTACTTAGATGTTAGTATGGAGGTATCCTTATAAGTATAAAATGCATAAGTAATTGTGATTTTAATTTAGTATGTGTTTGAGATCTAGACAGCAGTAGTATTTTCATTATTTAATACATAGAATATTGAAAACACATTAAATTTCGAACTTCGAACTACATTTTTGGGAGATTTCTAATAATTTTGACCAGTTGGACAAGCCTTCTAATGTCCTTTTAAGAAAAATAATATTAGCATCATCATTCGATATAATTATGCGTATGGATATGTGCAAGGCCAATCAGTCAATTAAAATAAACAGTTCAATTATAATGAACATGTCAGGAAAGACTTTAGTACGAGGAGTTAGTTTTTTATGTATGTCCGTTATCGTTATTAATGTTGGTAATAAGTAAGCATTGTGCTTCCTACCTGACGACTATATATAAACATTACTAATGATTTATGTATAATGATAAGATTATACAGTTAGAGAAATTAATTAGTAACGTGCAATATCTTCTTAAATCAATAGTATCTCATATATATACTGTGAGACAAGACTTAATGTATTGAAGGTATTTTTAAAGGACTTCAGAAAAGAAAGAGGTTCGGAATTCAACAGGAGGTAGGTACATATATTTTGAAGTATATTTGGACATAACTTTTTGTATAGGTATAACCCGATTATAAAGAAAACTTATAGCTTCACAATTATTGTACCGTATGATTGACATTTGACCTTGGAATTCGAAAATATATCAGGAGAAATAAATTAAATAAAGAGATTTCTCATAAATTCCCGATAAACTAACCAATAGGTAAGGATAGTGCGAGTCACCAGCACTGGTTATTTTACAAGTACTACTGAGTCACCCATTTGGTTTTTAAACTTGGTGACCGTTACTGAACACTGTAATATATTTTTTTATAAGTAATATTAACCTACATCAAAAACACTAAATATAAAGAAATAGTGATTTCAAGTAACGTATATTTTAAAAAGGTGCTTCAAATATTTACATTATTAATTTTATCGCAAAATTTCCGATGTTAGTTTACTGGCGTTCCTGTCCTCGGTTCACAGCACGGAAGAATTAACCAGGAAAATTTTAGCACCCACACTGGTTAATTCAGAAGTGCTGTGCAAAACTGACGCTGTAAACGCCTGGAAAATGGCTTGTCCGAATTCTGTTTTGCCAACCAACCTATTCTCTCAGCGGCAGTGGGACTGGCCGCTTAGAAACTCTGTTAGAGAAAAGCTTTTTTCTACACCTTCCAATGTTGCTGAGCGTGCTCGATTGCTGGCTGTGGGAGAATGGGAATCTGGTTTTTGGCTTCAGGCGCTTCCATCGCCCAATATAGGTACCATGTTGGACGATACCACTTTCTGCCTCGCCACTTGCCTCCGTTTAGGTATTTCTTCATTCTTTTATAGTGTGTTTCTCCGCATTGCTGTCACTGTGGAGAAGTTGTCGATAGCCTCGGACACCATGGACTCTTTAGTAGAAGCGCTGGTCGAATTTCTCGCCATGCTAATCTTAATGACATAATACGTAGTGCTCTTGTCACTGCTGGCGTTCCAGCTGTACTTGAACCCAATGGCTTGGTACGCGACGATGGGAAGAGACCGGACGGAATGTCATTGTTGCCTTGGAAGATGGGCAGGCCTTTGGTGTGGGATGCAACGTGCGTTGAAACCCTTGTGCCATCACATCTTCCAAGCACTGAGGGATGTGCCGGCGCTGCTGCTGCAACCGCGGAAACCCTCAAACAGCGCCAATATAGTAATTTAGTCGGAAATTACATTTTTGAGCCGTTTGGGGTGGAAACCCTAGGCTCATGGGGTCCAAGCGCTCGTATTTTGTACAGGGAGATCGCAAATCTTCTGATCGATGTTTCGCGTGATCAGAAGGCTGGTCTTTTTTTGGCCCAAAGAATCAGCATTGCCATTCAACGTGGCAATGCTGCCAGTCTTCTGGGTACGTTACCAGTTGACAGCGATGCTGAAGAATTCTCTGGGTACGTTACCAGTTGACAGCGATGCTGAAGAATTCTACGATGCCTAAACCTTTTCTGTAAATATTTAGTAGTATAAATATTTTTTTTAATACGTTTGTAAATATATATTAGGTTAATTCATTTCAAGTTGGTTTATTTTTATTACACCTTAATGGTTCTTACATTTTTGGCGAACCTCGATATATTTTCCAGGTAGTCCCGGTCCCTATCCACCATTGCCCAAATATATATATATATATATATATATATATATATATATATATATATATATATAGATATATATATATATATATATAATCAGGGCTGTGTAAATACTGTCCTAATGCTGTGGGCACGGCTCTCTTCTCAAAGGTTAAATCTAAAGGTTAAACTACTTAACATATCTTTAAGAACGTTATGTAGAACTCTTACTTACTCACTCAACATGGTTTCCTTCTCTGTTGAAGCGAGCGTTAATTAAGTATTTAATCCGCACATAATTTGTATAAGTCAGACGGTCTACCTTGAGATGGAACTCAAGACCCTTGCGTGGCAGTCCAACTGTTTTGTCATTAGCGTATCGGTGTTGACTGATCCTCTATAATATATACCTATACCGATACCTACTGCCAAGTGGCAGACCGCTGGACTGCTACCTCTGAATTTTTAAAGTTACGTTCATATTATGTATATGTAGCACTAGCTGCGCCCCGCGGTTTCACCCGCGTAAGTCCCGATGCCAGGGGAATATCGGGATTAAAAGTCTATGTGATTAATATAAGTTAGTCTATGTTTAAATCCAGTTCGCCAGTTATCTTCATACCACGTTTTATCGCAATCCGTTCACTAGTTTTTGCATGGAAGATTAACAAACATCCATCCATCCATCCACCTTCACAAACTTTTACATACCTATATAATACTAGCTTTTGCCCGCGACTTCGTCCGCGTGGTATAGTTACTTTGGGCAGCATTTAAATGTTTTAAGAGACTTATTTTGCTTATAATTCTCATATAAATGCCGTGGTTTACTGCAAATAGCTCATTTTAATACATTATGTTTTTTGTTTTTCCATCCTTTGCTAAAACATAGATATTGCGGTTTTGAAACTCGTTAGCACGCCACATAGAGTTGCCCATGGAAAACAGTTTTGTTTATTATTACCGTAAATGGTGCTTTTAGAGGAAACTGCCTTCGTGGCGCAGCGGTAGTGAATGCGACTGCTGTGCTCATGCACACCTCATGGTCTCGCCGGCCAACCCGGGCCAACAAAAAGTTATTGGGTTTTTCATTTCAGAAATCTCAATAGCAGCCCGGAGTTAGGAAGTTGGCGGTGTAAGACACCCCGTGCCTCGGAAAGCACGTAAAGTCGTTGGTCCTACGCCTGATCTCTCTCCGGTCGAGTCGGATTACCGTCCCATCGGATCATAAGAGTAAGGGAACAGAGAGTGCACTTGTGTTTCCGCACACACTTGAACACTATAATATCTCCTGCGTAGTTGGCCAGTTTCCGTTAAGACTGGCCGCCATGGCCGAAATTCGGTCTGGAGGATATTATTATTATTATTAAAGGAATCTGCACTTTTTAAACTGAAATGGCAAATCGGTCCGAATTATCGGAATACGGAGAAAAAAAACATTAAAACATTTTCTCCTTTTGCCATTGTAGTCCCACCCTAGCCTTTATTATTCCCAAGTCACTTGGGGTCGGCTTTCTAGTCTAACCGGATTTGACTGGATATCAGTTTTTACACGGAGCGGCTGCCATCTGACCTCCGCAACCCGAAGGCTAACTATACCCTAAGGCTAGACCAGTGTCAGGATATTAGAGGGTACTGACTTCCCAATAACGACTGCGATAGATGTTCATGGCTGCCGGGACCGACAGCTTAACGTGCTCTCCGAGGCATGGAGCAGGCAATAATTATTGTCAATCAATACGCACATAATTTCGAAAAGTCATATAACTTACGAAAGTCAGAGGTGCGCGACGTGGGTTCGAACCCGAGACCCTCTGCCTTGCAGTCTGTTGGTCTCCCCACTGAGCTATCGGTGCTACATCCTTTTGCCATTCTAGTATTATATATTATTGATTATAGCTTTTATAGTATTGCGTCCTAGATGAGTAATTTGCTGCCGTGTACCATTACATAGCCTTGGTGCGTCAAGATTTCTCATTAACAGGACTGGTATACCAACTTTCAGCCTTAACTTATGGGAAGGCACTCCTGATAATTCTAAGGGGTTGAGAATCTCTATAGGGTACGATGTCACTTGTTCAGTGTCCTTAACATTGTCTACTGAGAGTTTATAATTTGTTCCTTTATTTGGCCTACTGTCTCATTTATCGTCGCCAAAGTTGACCTGTCACAAAACCATTCTCGATTGCCCATGCTTATTTGTAGATCTGTATCTTCTCCGACTTTTAAAAAAGTAGCCGCCCATTGCCCTGCGTGAGAATCGTTGTGCAGTTATACTCGCATATTTGTAGTCAGACAAAACGTTTTTACGTGTACCCATAATACAGACATTTGAAGGCAAATAGGCATTTATTTCATCTGCCAGTGTATCCCTAGTATAACCGGCTGGGTCTGTCTAAAGTCATCAGCTAAAAGTATCACCATATCTTTCATGGTGTGATATAGTGCTTAAATTGCTCTTTTGTGGGACATCGTATATTCATCCCAAACCAAAAGCTTACACTGCTGCAACAATTTTACACGCTTACCACTTTTGCTAATGTTAAAAATTCTCTCTTGTAATTATAAGATTTGTTTGGGCTTCCACACGAACTTTCGTCTTCTATCGCATTCCCATGTAGGTCGAAATTTCAAAATCGCTGGATCGAGTGCCTAAGTACAAAGTCCTATGATTTTATCTTCGATAATGACGAATTCGCATACAAACTTTAATCCCTTATTTAACCCCTTCAAGTCCTTTTTTACAACAATAGGTAGCCTATGTCCTTTCCCAATGTGTAGTCTATCTCTGTACCAAATTTGATCAAAATCGGTTCAGTGGTTTAGGCGTGAAAGCATAACAGACAGACAGACAGAGTTACTTTCGCATTTATAATATTATAGTAGGGATTAGTAGGATTATCGCTTGCTTTAACGTTAAAATAGTTTGGGAAAACTTGCATGTGTGAGTACTCTCTATAATGCCCCAAAAATTACCTGCCATTTCAGATTGGGGCTGAAATATGAACTTTGGCTTTATCCTTCCCATACTGAGGAGATTATATGTACTATACTTACACATCGGTTGAAATTCGATTAAACGAACAGCTACCAATTTTTTTAATAAATGTTTTAAAGTTGCTACTAACTAAGAAAAAAAAATCGGTTGACAAGCATAGGAGAAAACGGCACTAAACTGTATTGTCTCTGCCTGTTTATACTATTAGGAGTTCGAATATGAAGTTGCGGCTTTAAAGATTATGAAGAAAATCGGTAACGTTGTGGTTTTCATACTTACTTTTTATTCACTGTTTTTTGAATGGCCAATACGAAAATTATGTTCTTTTTGAATATTTTTTTTGTTATGTAATCTCGAATAATGCTTCTTTAAGCTCTCGACTTACAATTATTCGAGTTTACATAACAAAAAAAAATAATTCAGAAAGTAAATATCTTTAGTAACAGGAGTGAAAAGAGTCTCAGAGTGTAGATTTTTTGATATTGTTTAAAATGCCTGTAGTTTTTTAAATACGTAACTTAGATTTTTGTTTATATTTTTCTGATAGCTATTATAACTTAGCCTGTTACCTGATTCCAGCTTGACGTCGACTTCTGGGCCATTCTGTATACATTACATTTTAATAATAATAATAATAATTATTTATTTATTTACAGAAATGAGATTGTAGGTTAACATTTTGTGCAGAAACCACAAAATTTGATGTAGCACTTAACGACAATTTCATACCTAAAAGCCTAATACATATAAGTGATCATCCATATTTGTCTTGGTCTGGGTGTTTCTATGTATAATATGTAAGTATTTACAAAAAAAAAAGGTATACATGTATGTTTATCCATTGTCTAGTAGGTACCCATAGTACAAGCTCTGCTTAGTTTGGGCTAGATGGTGTTGTGTGTATGTGATAGAATATTATTATTATTATATTAAAGATGAATATATTAAAGAATTAGAAAGAAAAACGCATTTTCTAGTTTTACTACATATAAACAAATACACTCACGCTTGTACTATTCGAAGGGTACGTCGGTGTATTACACCTACGTATCTCTAACTATATATATTTTAGACCCACGCATGTCTCAGGTTCCGTGTTCACAGCCGACGGTTTTCTAATATAAAAACCCAGTAACACTTTGCCCGAAATCAAATCCAAGACCTTGCGGTCACGCGCAAATATAACCGCACACTTGTGCCGCGGGACCACAAGGTCAAGTCAGTTTAACAAGAACTTTAAAATGGTAATCTATACTAATAATATAAACAGGAAAGATTTGTATCTCTGTTAGTAATGAATACACTCTAAACCTATTTGTTCGATTTCATGTTATTACAACGCTACTTTATCCAGAATTAACATAGTATATGTAACATCACGCTAGGAGTCACAGGAGTGGAGCAGTAAACGTAAATGCGTGTGAAAACGCACTGCCGAAGTTGTAGTTTTTAAAAACAATATTATAATATTGTGACTTTCAAGAATGAAGCTTTAGGCCTTTTAAAATTCTTAAACTTAATGACAGTCGGTCTAACAGTCCTCATTCTTGTTTCTGCCTGAAACTGTTTTAATAAATTTCTCTAAATTTGTTCATTTGAAAATGCCAGAAGGACTGTCTGAAGTCTTGCGGACAAGAATAGTGGTATTGCGTGAAGAAGGATATTTTAAAAGGCAAATCGCAGCCAGTCTCCGTTTCTCAAACCTGTGTCGTTACTAGCCTGCAGAAGTACTGGAGCATGGGTATTATGGCTGATTGACCTCGCAGTGGTCGCCCGGCTGCCCTTAGTGATGTTCAGAAGCGCTACATCAGACTTCTTGCCGCCCGTAATCCGATAATATAATTAACGCTACCAATCTGAGATTATAGCTGCGAGCTGCTACTGGTCTGGATATTAGCACTCAGACCATTCGTAATTATTTACACCAATTTAGATTACGATCTAGGAGATCCTGGCGAGCACCTTTGAATATACGGGAACGACAGCGACGGAGATTGCAGTGGGCCAGGCAGCGTCAAAACGACGAAGACGAAGAAGATGTCTGGCGTAATTATCTTTTCGTTGATGAAACACGGATTAATACGCACCCTGATAACCGGCGTCTCCGAGTTTGAGTTTGAGAGACGGCCTGGGAATTTCGAAAGGCAAAGAACTGCCACTGGAACCGATTAGCAAACCGGCAAATCGGTATCTTTTTGGCGCGGAATAATGATTGGAGCTCGAACACCTTCGATCCTGTACCAAGGCTCTACGACAGCTAATTTGTACAAGACAGTTTTTATGGATAGCTGCATCAGACCTTTTACGATAAATTATGGTAACCAATTCGTATTGGTCGACGATAATGCACCAGCACATCGAGCTCAACGAGTGTGCGCTGCTCTCCGGGAGTACGAAATCACGCGGTTAGAATGGCCTGCCGGCTCTTTGGACTTAAACGGCCTTGTGGATAGAGTTGATACTAAATACCTGTGCGAAACCCGCGCGGCAGGCACTTCTACCCACAGCGGCAGCGAATACCGCTCAGGTCGCTCTAGCCGCGGAACTTGATACTAAGTACCTGAGCGGCAGCGAATACCGCTCAGGTTTGGATAGGCCTTTAATGTTGTCGTATAATGAACAGGTATTTTAATTGGCTTTAGAGTTGAGCGTTTCAATGTCACTTGTCGTCAAAATAACGCAAATGTTGTAATCAGGTTGTTTTTATAGTTATTTATTTTAAGTTATTGGCTAAAACTGCGATGTTCGTAGCAATTAGTAGATATATACAAATATTAAATTAATATTATATTAGTATTAGGTTAAGACCTGTGATAATAGTTGTATGTGAGAATAAATAAATAAATAAATTACTGTTTATGACAATGTTATAAATGCTTTTTATTAATATTAATTATTTTAATTACTATTTATAACATGTCATCGTTTGTCTGTGGCGATCGAATCATACAGAATAAATTATTTGATTAGACCTTTTCATTTAAAATTAGTCATTAAATACAAATAAAAAAAAATGCATATTTTTATTTTATTTATTTTTGTTTAGTAAGATAGTTATAATACTAGATTGGACGCGTCTCATAGTTATAATCCTAGTAAGACATTTAAGAACTGCTTTCATATAACTTAAATATTTTACTACGACATAATAATAAAAAGAGTAATTTTGACTCAATCACTAGCTGACTCGTCAGTCCAACCAACACCTCGCCTATATACCCTTGGATCAAGAAAGCTGATATTTTGCACAGAAAAGATTCACTTTATATTATATTATATTAAATACTAGATATCTGTCGAAAACAGTATTTTTATCAGAACTAAAGTACATGTCCTTTTTCTTTACCCCTAGCAATGGGTATACCAAATTTCGTGATGATCGGTTAAGTAGTTAAGGCGTAAAAGCGTAACAAACAAATAAACTCACATTTGGACTTTATATTTTGTATGTAAGTAGATTATGGCGGCCTTGATGGCGTAGTGATTAGTATAACCGAGTGCCACGGCTGAGGTAGCGGGTACGATTCCCGCACAAGCTAAACATTTGTGTGCATGGACATGGATGTTTGTCTTGGTCTGGGTGTTTATCTATATAATATGTAAGTATTTGCAAAAAAAAATGTATATATGTATGTTTATCCATTGTCTAGTACCCATAGTACAAGCTCTGCTTAGATTGGGCTAGATGGTGTTGTGAGTATGTGATAGAATATTACATTATTATAATAATAACTAATAACTATATCAGGTATTTTTTCGAAATTCTCTCTGTATAGAAAAAAAGCACTTAAGAACCAAAATCCATGCGAATACAAAAACGGTATAAAGCCTAAACAAATAAGATGATAGGTACCTACTTAGATTAAATTTAATTTCGGTACATTACATGGCCTAGAACAAGGGATAAAACATTTTTTTTTTAAGTAACGGTAGCTCAATTGATAAGGCACTGGACGTGTGATCGGTGTGATCAAGACTATCGATCTGATCTACCATTGAACCTCCTCCTAAAACAAGCTTTTGGCTAAATTTGTTTTTGAGGTCCTCTCACGTAGTAGTAAACTTTCCTGTATTGCTTGGACTTTACAAACATTCAAACAACGGACACATAACATTCAGACTCGGAACAACCATTTGTGGATCACACAAATTTTTGTCCCGGGTGCCCACAATTGTGGCAGTGTTGAGGTGACCACTTAATCCACTACGCTATCCGTGCAGTCAACAGTATATACATATATGTATATAATTCGCAACGGGAATAAACGCTATCGTACATATTGTTTCCCTTTTAGGTGCGTAACTCTGTGCATCCAAACATGAGATCTACTTGCGAATCGGAGACGGACAGATCGTTGTCATTGTTGGACGTCAATATCAAGAGAACAAATGGGTCCTTGTCACATTGCGTGTGATTGATATTCTACACATATGGATAGATACCTGTATGCAAAGTCAAGCCCCGCCCTTGTCACCAATCCGTTATAACATCATTAGGTAGGTAGAAGAACATTGAAGAAGATCCTCAAAAACTGCTCAGTATCTTAGTAACCTTGAGTATTTAGAGTATAATATATATAATATCAGCCCTGTATTAAACTGTGCTACTGCTAGGCACGGGCCTCAGAAGGGTTAGGCCATAGTCCACCACGCCGCGCCGCCGGCCTAGTGTGGGTTGGCAGACTTCGCATAATAGGGTAAAATAATAATAACTCAGTATGTATTTACAAAACAAAAAAAAGTATATATGTATGTTTACCCATAGTACAAGCTCTGCTAAGTTTGGGCTAGATGGTGTTGTGTGTGTGTAGGTATTATAAAATTATAATTATAATATGTAAATTTAGGTTCTCTATGGGCCTATGCAGCCCACGATAAATGATTTAAAAAAAATATGATTATATGTCGCAAGACAGTTATAAACATGTAGTAATCTAGTACCTATTTATTATCTACACATACTATTTGCAAACGGCAAGATTTTAGTATATCTAATGAGTTCCGTACGACGCAGTGGTCGTATAAAAATGCCAACGATGATTAATCGGCATATAGTTTTTTTGTTTCTTCAATTAATTTTATTAGTCTTAGGCATTTGTACCACGGGCGACGATTAGCGAGAAGCAAGTTAGAAACTAAGATCGAGATAGCGAATAACGAGAAACGAGTATTTTGCACACCCCGGTTTGTAGCCTGTGCAATCACTCGTGCTGGTTCCCAATGTCAACTTACTGACAAATTATGTAATTGAAGGTCGATGAATCATTTGTACGATTCTTGTACCAAGCGCGTGTTTTTCAATTATTGTTCCGGCCGCCAAGAGAACTTCTTTTCCTAGTGTTTTCTTTGATAGTTCTTGATACTGCGGCAAACAAGTGTATAGTGAATTTACGTTGACGCGGCGTCAAAGTAAACAATCCATGATTAATTTACACAGAGTCTTATAACATCTATATAATTCTTAGCTAGTTGTCAACCGCCAGCCGCTTTGTGCTGTTGGCGGTGGGACAAGACTCTTAGATAGAAATGAGCAAAATTTTTTAACAGTTTAAGCATGTTGTGTTGAACATTTATTTACTCATAAAAAGTTATTTACACAATATCTGTACATTATATAGAACTCGTTAAATAAATACAAATTTTAAACTATGATGTAATATTAATATTTTTGGAGACGAGGCGGAAGCCGAATAATTATTCGCTTTTAACCTTTTCGGCTAATCTTTAACGTTTAGTTATGTAACTGATAAGGATGTCTCTAATAAAATATTAGATGTACTGCAAAAATGTAGAATTATTCTTTCACATAAATATGTGATCTTTTGGATGGGAGAGCCTGCGTCTGTCAAATTTTTGATGACGGTACAAATAAGCCGGCCCGGGGAGGTAGGTACCACTCTTTTACAAGAAATCGGCGTAAAAGTATACTTATGGCAACTTTGTATCTGGGTTGTGCGATTACAAGCATCAGTCCGCAATATCGAATTACTAACACATGTGATCAAAGGTCGCTCGATCAATCCATGCCTTTCAACCCATTTTTATTATTTTTTGCTTTGAATGGCAAACCACGTAGTATTGCAAGCAATCATAGGCTGTGGTACACATTTCCAATCAGTGGGCCTTTGAATGTTTGGATGTGTGTCAACTTTGTGGAAATAAAAAAGGCTTACTTCAGCAGTATTCAGCAACTGTAGCAGTCTACAAGTAATATTTATTATACCGTAATCTATACTAATATTATAAAGCTGAAGAGTTTGTTTGTTTGTTTGTTTGAACGCGCTAATCTCAGGAACTACTGGTTCGATTTGCAAAATTCTTTCAGTGTTAGATAGCCTATTTATCGAGGAAGGCTATAGGCTATATAACATCACGCTACGATCTACGGGGGCGGCGCAGTAACGATAAATGCGGGTGAAACCGCGGCAACATCTAGTTCGAGACATAATTGTAATGCCATACAAAAAGGCACTCCGAGGATTACAAATTGTGTTAAGTTCAGAATTTGAATTAAGAATAAATCTGTTTGTTATACTCGGGGACTCTCTTTTTTACCGCTGACTACTACGTCACTAACTGAACGATTCATAACGTGAACGGAGGAAATATTAAGAACTAGTTTATGCTCTTAGCTTCGCTTACAGAAATTTCATGTAAATATTGCGATTTGTGCGTGTTTAAGCAACAAACTTCCAAAGATCTTTACAATCTTTCACACTTGTAATATAGTAGGTAGGTATGTATAATTTTGAAGTAACAGATCACCTTTTATTAATATATATATAATAATATATAATATAATATTCTATCACATACACACACCATCTAGCACAAACTAAGCAGAGCTTGTACTATGGGTACTAGACAATGGATATACATACATATATACTTATTTTTTTGTAAATACATACATATTATACATAGAAACACCCAGACCAAGATAAACATCCATGTCCATGCACACAAATGTTTGACTTGTGCGGGAATCGAACCCGCGACCTCGGGCGTGGCAGTCGGATACACTAACCACTACGCCATCGAGGCCGACATAAGTGGGTATAGCATACCTATTCGTAGGTAAATAGGATACATACATGCGTGTATTTATAAATGTTTTGTTAAGTCTTTTTCTTCTTTTACCCTTGTCTTTTTTATTATATTTAACAACTTTTGAAAAATAACTTTTTACAAAACTGCTTTTTCAGAAAACATAATTTAATAAGTTCAAAATTGCATGCGTCCCTCGCCGCTCGCACATCGTTGCCCTCGCGGTGTGATACCGTACTGTTGTGCCGCTTTTTCTTTTGCGACCGCGTGTACTCTAAACACATTCGCTGCCAACTGCGCATATCTGCGGCGTGAGAGTCGTGCGCGAGAGGCCAGCCCCGCGTATCCGCGGAGCGTACGTAGTACGTACGTACTTAAAACAGACTAAAATTATTTTGGCCTTCCGCGTGACACCAGGAATTTCAGCTGGCAGTGAAAGTGGTCGTACGATTAGAGCAAGTAATTAGCAATATATGTATGAAAAATCAAATTATGAAATGTGGTATGTAAAACAAAAGGTGTTTATTAATATTTTCCAGTTAATCTGTATAATCTCATTAGATGTATGGATTGATAATGTATTTTCTTTAAGCTTAGTAAGGTGCGAAAATATACAAATTTACGGTAATTACAGCGTCCACAGCACAAGTAAGTGAGCGCACCTACTAATTATATGAACCCAAGTAGACTCCTGAAGTTCTCAGCAGTATTATTATGTTGTTTTGTCTAAACACCCTCAGTGGCAATTCAGCCTCGGGCAATGAGCCCGATACACAGTTTAGGACTCGCCCTCTATCACGTGGGACGCTAATACAGTTAAGATAAATTGGCTGCAATACACGTCTAGATAATGCAAGTCTACCCGTTAACGGTTTAAGCAACCAGTTTGCTGTTACGGCTCTATATGGTGCTCGAATACATGCGAATATTAACATGAAAAACTGAATACAATACGCTTTTGTTCATTCATTTAGGGTAATATTTCGATAGCCAGATAATTTTTAACGGAGGAAAAATGTGGCGTTTTGATAGGCTTCGTATAGAAAACCTGTCGGTCTGTCCTCATGAGCAAACTAGGACGGCTTGTCAAATTCATTCCTTAAGTAAAGGTCGTTTCTAAATGGACATTATTTTTACAGCAATAGGTGGCAAAAGATACGCCAATAAACGAAATATTCCATAATTATCTCAATTAATTACAATTTTAATTTGGCAAACACAAGTGCACTCTTTATACTCATTTTCATTCTCATTGTCAGACGGGACGGCAATCCGCTACAAATAAAGAGAGATCTGGTCTAGGACCAACGGCTTTTATCGAAGCACGAGTGTTTGCAACACCACCAATATCGTGATGCTATTGAGAATTCTTTTAAAAGTATTCCCAATAAAAAACAAACGAAGAATTACACTCGAGACCGCGCGACTACATTCGCATTCACTACTGCTACCGAATATATCAGAAATATAGCTAAACATGTTATAAGGCAACTCCGTAACATCAAGAATAATGATTTTCATATTTTAGAATATTAAAAAGAGGTAGGTAAAGCAGAGCAATTCTCATTTATCATCTCATTTCTTATTAAGAAAGAAAATTGTATTCTGATAGACGTCTCGCCGTATTTTTTAGTATCACAATACCCAGAAATCTGACAAGTTCTTTTCAACTTTTATTTGTTGAAAGTTATTTCATTGTCGCCCAAAAATATATGAAACCATACGACCAAACCAAATCAATGGTTTAAAAGCAACATGGAATACATTTTATATTCTTTAAGTTCCCTCTACAGAGACTTATCACGTAAGAGGATTGGACGATTTCTTTGAAAGTGCGAATTATTCTATTTTGCCCCTATCTTTTACAGACAACAATCATTCTAAGTCTCCTATTGAAACCGTGTTAGTCTCTCGCGTATACAACTTCAAAGACTATTCAAGTTTAAATCTTAAATAAATGTACCACTACTTTCTGAGCGCGGCTTCGCCCGGATGAATGCATGGATAAAAAGTATGATTTTGTTAATCTAGGGAATTGTATATCTGGATTCGTCACTTGTAGAGTGTTGTTATGCATTGGACCCTGCTCAGAAAGCCGCTGATGTAGTTGCAGGGTCCATCTACCGGCAAAAGCAGCGGCTAGGCACAGTCTGAACTTTGGGCGAGCCCGACTAGCCTCCTAGTCTCCCCTTGTGACGTTGTTAAATAATAAGTATAAGGCGCATTACATCACGTTAAAAAAAAGAAAATAAGAAAAACGGCATCTTATATCTATGCCAAGTTGATATTTCCAACAATTTACGCTTCATATTTTAATAATTTTCACATTATATAGTACATCCCCACCGCCGTCCAGCTAGAACCTTGTCAGTGGCTCACGAGTGCATGCCATGTAATGAGAAGCTCGTTGAACGATCTTATAAGCATTAATTAATAATTTCTAATGGTAATCTATAATATTCTCTCGACCCAAACCTCGACTCAAAGATCCGTTGGAGTTTAGTTCTCGTCATTGCATTTTTTTGTTGTTATAATCACAACCATTATAGCAAAATCGTAAATAGTATTTTTGTTTGTGCATTGTGCATGCTAATTACAAAAAGGCCGATTCTATTGATATATACTTTTTTGTTATGTACTTCAGGTTTATTAATACTAACTGGTAGCAAATAAGCATAAGGTCCGCCTTATAATAAGCGTACATGGTATTTCGACCGCCCAAAGGAAATTTAAAGCCTTATCTTCTAGAATGCACTTTTAATACCCAAACAACGTAAAAAAAAGGTATATTATTCTTTACCTCTCAGCTACAGATATGATGTTGACATTTTGTTTGCTGATAGTTTATTTCATAAAATTACGTCACTTCCCGTACTATAAATAATTCCTGTATCGCGGGTAACTTTACAAACATTTATAACATCCAGTCCTCTACTTTAAGACTATGGAATTCCGAATTCATACTTACAGATAGAAAAAACTTGATACAATTCTTATATCTTTATATCATTATACAGTCAGCGATATAAGACGATCATCATTTGTGATATTTTGAATTGATATTTTTTTTTGATCATACACATTTATTTAATTAATAATAATATCTTATAAAATCTTGTCTTGGGTACCAGAGCACGGTAATGACCAGTTTCTTAATTTTTATGCTTTAAATTTTTACTGTATAATGTATTTATTCATTTAACTTTAAGACTATATGTGTATTTATGTTTTTGGAATTAAGTATTTATTGTAATTATAATTTGATTACCGTTTAGCTACTTACCTCTTGCTAGGATATAGTAAAGCGGGCATTTCTTCCATCCCAATTTTAGGACATTTATTCGTCATCGTTATAATAACGTGGTTTTATTAAACGTAGTATGAATCAATAATGACCATCAGTATCAGAGTGACAGAGTTCTGTGAGGTCATTGCGAAGGTCTTTGCATATCACGGAACAATTATTTGTATGTATAAAATTAATAAATATTTGTTTTGAATCCTTGTGTTTGACACAAACTCAGTCTGTGTACCTTATTGCCAGTATCTGAATAATAATTGACTGCACGAATAGCGTAGCGTGCCATTGTCATTGCGCCGAGTGCTGTCGGTTCGACGCGATACGGGACAAAAATTTGGGTGATACCTACACAAACGTCAATACTTGTTCAGAAGCTGGATGTTCTTTATGTACATTGTTAAAATCTATGTATAGTCTTACGGGACGCAGGAATCATGCATATATCGCGGGTGTTGACCTTTATAAATTTAATTTTTAGAATTAATTTATATGTAATTTTACTAAATTTAATTTATTTATTTAATTCTTAGTCATTGAATTTTATCTAGTTTAATTTGGTTTATTTTAATTTTATTTCAATATTTTTATTTTAAAAATTTATATGACATTGAATTTTGTAAGTGCTGTGCACACCTGTAAGTGACAAATTCACTCAGTATAATTATGTTTAATATTAAAGTATGTCGAGTGTATTAGTGAATAAGTCGTTGGAGTGCCATAATTAAATAAATAAATAAAAGGCTGAAACAGAATGGAGACTCCTACATATATAGGTACGTAAATATAAAAATGGCTACCTTCTTATTCATTGTTATTCTACGTGTTTGTGGCCTAAAATATGAGCACAATTGAGTTGGATGTACTGGTAATGATAGTTGTAAGATTAGAAATAAATAAACAAATGACTACATTACAAAATACAGCCCATCTTTCAAACGAGTGATATTCTCATTTGAAGGTCTATGTTAGTTAACTAGATATTACACGTTGTCATGACATGTATTGTAGAAATGTAAGCTATGCTAAGTAGACGTAGGTCTGGGACCCTTAGCGTCTTATACCTATTATAACTTAACCCTGAATAACAAAACTTTATGTAGCTGACGTGATGGCTACATCATTTATAGATAAATATGCGATTGTTATATTTTCTAGATTCGCTTTCTAACTAGCGCAGCAGTCTTACTAGGTCTCAGGTTTGTGTTATTGGGTTAGCGTATACTTACTATATACTGTATGCTACTGTATGCACCTACTTCATTTTATCTCTGTATGCACCCTACGGTTGACTGGTATACAATGCCCTTGGCATTAAGTCCGCCGATGTATTATTTTATGCATAGTTTAAAATAAATAATAATATATAGACAATAATAAAAAAAGCATACTATTACTAATGTAACCTAAGCTACTTTAACGCGAGCAAAGCCGCGGGCAAAGGCTACATAAAACTACACCTCTAACTAAAACTACAAGTCACAGTCTAGTTTTGAGATATCTCAAATAGATTCACTTACAACTATAATTATAATACAATCGTAACTAAATCAAAAACAGTTGCAATAATATAACTTATAAGTACTACAAACACCGCTTATGGCATAAATACTCTTATAAATTTTTGTCTATACCCATGTAGCAAAAATAATTTATGAATGGATTTTGATGTAATTAAGTAGGTATTGCTATTATTAATCTATCTGTATGCAAATTTTCTGGTCTGGCTTTTTATCGTTACTTCAAAAAATATTATGTGCCTAGTAAATATACCTAGAACTATTTAAATTTTATTTTAATTTCTGATTTTACGACGCTGCCGTTTTCTAATATTTTTGTCTTTCTTTACAGTCCTATATTATATGTCTTTTCATTTTGTTTTACTTATAGGTAGTTAGGTTTGTTAATATTAGTTGAGTTGTAAATTATGATTGTTGCTTTTGTTCATGTAAATAATAGACGTATAGGTATATAAAGTATAAATAAAATTTGATTTGAATATCCAAAAGCAATGAAAAAAAGGAACTATATTGTAATAAGATGATTAAAGAAAGATACTGTTTTTTAAAACGAACCTACCAATAAAAAATCGAACGCAAAGAAAGTGTCGGACACAGCTAGTGAGCAATAAACCTCGAGAATCTTTTAAGGTATTTGTCAGAACATGTCCGTGCCCGTAAAGTAATACAGACAGAAAATTATTGAAACTGTCTGGAAACATTATGGTTTTTCTATGTCAACATTTGTTTATCATCAGATTAAAGGAGCGAATGAAAAATATTTCATTAATAAATATTTAGCCTAGTCTTCAATGACCTGAATAACAATAGAGTGTATACCTATGACTAAAATATTTTTGAAATATAAATAAATATATTGTCAAGTTTTTAATTAACTAACTATTAATTGAGTGCACTATCACTATTTTGATATAAAGTATTTATGGTTGGACCTCATCGTAAGGCCTTACTGCCCTCTCTTAAAACACAGTCATTGCATGCGTGAAAGTGAAACAGCGCGTTACAGAAAGTAGCTTTATTTCGGTTTCGCGCACGCTGTGACAATACTTTCCATAAATATTTTCAAGTTTCGACATCAAACGACGCTGTTGTCAACCACCCCATAAAAAGCAATACGAAGTCTAATCACAGGTTTATTACGTGTAATTTGTAAAATTTCCGGTGCGTACCTACTAAGATTTGTATACTAAATACTGAAAAGACAAACAAGCTTGCTGCCAGTCTGATGCTATCGAGCTTATAGGTGGTAGAGCCTCGCTGATTTCAGTTTGAATGAGCCGGCTCGACCGGGGAAGGACTACCCTCTCACAGAATATCGACGTGAAATACCAGTATTCTTACTGTTGTGTTTCGTTCGGCGAGCGAGAGTGCCGGAGGCCCTATCACCCTCTTCCCCCTTTCCGCTCCTTCTCCTTCCCGCTTCCTTTCCTAAAGGGTTGGCAACGCGCAAATGATGCATCTGGTGTTGCAGGCGTCTATAGGCTACGGTGACCATTTACCATCAGGTGGACCGTATTCTTGTTTGCCATCTTAGATGTATAAAAAAAAAGAAAGTTATACCGCTTGCAATAGCTGCGTCTCAATGCAAGATACGAACAAAGCTTTCTCTCAACACCTCGAGACGTAAGCCTTTTCCACTGCAGGTTTACAACACAACTTGCGTCCGTGGCGTACTGGGAACTTACTGAAAAGAATCTTTGCTTTATATCATATCTTAGATTTTACAAACATATTTGCTTAGGTTAAATTATTTCCATTGCATATTTTATTAAATATGTTTAATTGTATGTATGTATATAGAATTTTTTTGAATAATGTCTTAATTAATGCAACCACCATCTTTGTGAACATGGCTGCTGAAAAGCAACCGAAACATCGAAGAAAATGTAAATATAAATAAATACTATTAATAATTTAAAATAGATAAAATACTATTATAGATTTAGTAGAAGTGTATTATTTTTAAAATTATGTAATAAAAGTGTTGTATAATCATCGCGATAAAAAACGTATAAAGCAGTATTAATTCAAACCAACATAAACAACTGTCACAGCTGGGTTCGATCACTGGTGATCGCTTTTATATAAAGAATGGTAAAAGTAAAATACTTTTACCATTCTTTATATAAAAGCTTTTAAAAACAAATTTTACCTTGTTAGCTAAATAAAAAGGCGAAACTTTAAACGTGTTTTATCGAAACATGGCATTACGCAAACATTTTTTCCAGTGAAACTGTTCTAACTAAAAGTGTTGCATCATTTTACAGGTTATGCAAACGATTTTAATTTTGAACACCAGTGTAGTTAGGTTAATGCGCTCGCTGGACAAGTTATCCAGCCGTCCAGAACTCTGTTGTTCAATGCACGAACACGCAACTACTCTTATGTGTGTTTCTACAGATCCACATTGAAGCGAACGACACAATTATGTCAGGTGAAACTATACATTCTGTACAATTGTTAGTAGCCTATCTAAAAACCGTAAATGTAATAAAAAACTAAATTGCTAAGTCTTTTGGTGACGCACCTATTACTAGTGCTGAGCAGGTACCAGTGCTCTTGAATGAAACTCAACTAAACTAAATGAATTAAGTTAGAACGGAGGTCATGTCACCGGCAATGCGATGAGTGAAGATATAGATCTAGAATTGAAAAGCAATTGTGTCTGGATGTCAATTATTGTATTACGATCAACAATATTATACAAGATAATTATGTTACATTCATAATAACTGGCATTTAAAATCTGGTCGCAGTCTATACACAGTATAAACCGCAAACTTGCATTAATGAGTAGTATATAAGATAGGAAAACATATGTAAAACACATAGTAGTAATTAAAAAAAGTGATACAAATGTCCATTTAATTATTATAAAAAAATACTTACTAATTAAAAGACAATGATATCGCAAACTTGCTTGTGATACGATATTTCTTTAATAATCTTAGAATAACAGTAGATGCACTTGTTAGATAGACACGAAGGCATATTTTGTTGATTTTGACTTTTATTTGACAGTATCACTGGTTTCTTGCTTGTCACCTTGCTAACCGCGGACAAAAGACTAAACATTCCAATTGGGCCGTTTTCGAGAGTCCACAACATGCGCGTTACGGATAATATACCAATCTGCTTCTTTTTTAAATAAAGCTAGCTGACCCGACCGACGTTGTCATGTCTTAGACGAACTGTCAAACCCACAAACGGTTACAATAGTAGTTAAGTTTGCCGAAATTATCCAATTTACAGCGCAATTTTCTTCACTTTTCTTTCCATCAAAACCTTCTACAAAGTATTTGAAAACTATAAAAAAATATGAATGAAATCTCTACAGACGTTCTCAACTTAAGGCGTGACCAAGAGAAACGGGGATTCATTTTTATATAGGTCTAGTACTAGCTGACCCGTGCAACTTCGTCTGCTTCACATAGGAGAATTGCCCCCGCTTTTGCAACATTTTTCATTGATGCTCCGCTCCTATTAGTCGTAGCGTGATGTTTTATAGCCTTCCTTGATAAATGGGTTATCTAACACTAAATTAATTTTTCAATTCGAACCAGTAGTTCCTGAGATTAGCGCGTTCAACCAAACAAACAAACTCTTTAGTAGATATAGATATAGATAGATATAATTGCTTACGTTGAATGCTCTTAATCTCTTATATATGAAAGGATGTGAACACGTTTAATCATACCTTCTAGAATATATAGTATTTTATACCGGTATGCGTACCCGTGGGATTCACGCGAGCGAAGCGGCGGGCAGAATCTAGTAATGAAATTGAAAGGCTTGAGGTGCTATTCAGACAGGGTGAATGTCGCAGGTGCTATTCTCGGATGGAATATAAGTATGTATTATCCATAATCCATTTATCCGTAGCTGTTCCAAAACTTTTCAATTTTATACTTCATTCTCTATAGGAATATTATTCCAGAACCTGAATTTAAAACGAAATTATTTCCTTAACTATCTATCTAGTGAACTCAAGATCTATTGCCTCTTTACTGGGGTGGACATTTTCATTTTATACCCTTTTTTGTCAAAATAATATCGTTGTAGCAAAAACAAAACTTAGTAAAATTATAAAATTGTTACTATTTTGTCAATCGGAAACCTGATTATAATTCACTTTTAGTTTATTCAATATCTATTGGCTACTGCGATTGAAACTTGCAAAAATAAATTTGTTATTATTGGCCGCTCAGAGATCTCATCTTAATGATTGAAGAACGCATAAATATTGATGTTATCTATTTCTATAGAATTAATTTGCCAAGTTCAGCTGGTCACCTAATTTGTCGCGTTAACATACACAGGAAGATATCCACACATTGGCCCAAAGTCGAGAAAGCCATATTGTGTCGTAATATTATTCTGCCGAACAACTGTCTGACAGCTTTCCAATATTTAATCGATTTTGATTTTATTAAATAGTTGAAATTGCTAATATTCAAAATGCGTTGGATTGCAAGAAGGTTTTATCAGAAACCGATATCTACGGGTTCAATAACTTAACAAAGTTGCATCATAATCGGTCAAATCAATAATATAGCAAAGCATCTACTGACAGTTTCCTTTTTATATAAGTATATTAATATATGTTTAATAGATACAAACGTAAAGTTCATTTGTGCAATAAATGAGTATTCTCTTAGAAAAGTTGTGTATTATGTATACAATTCAATACCTACATGTCTAGTGTCAGCAACGTATTTAAACTCAGATTGAAAGAGGAAAGAGGTCACATTCCGCTCAAATTTCCGCGTCGCCCGCAAAAGGCAACAAACTTAATTACTATTAAAAAAAATCTGCTTCCATCTTATTTCGCTGCGTTGGTAAAACGATGAAATTTAAAGTAAAACTGTTTTAAATTAAAAGTGGTGAGGAAAAAAGTTGACTCTCGGCAAAACCTCGTCTTTCATCGGACAAACTAAAAGTACATACGTAAACATTTATTCATAGACCAGATCGATATAGGTACTTGTAAATATACTAGAGGACGCTTTTAACGGACGCTACGTTACAACAAAAGGCATAGAGCGAGTCGAGTGATTGATAGGTGGTCAATACATCGTGGACTGGCTACCTATGATACATCCACTTTGCACATGAACCAGCCATAGAAGCTGCAGGATTTTAATTAATTAAACTAGCAGAAGTTATGAATACCACTCAATATTTCTCTATGCATCGAAAAATTCGTTAGGTACGCGAACTTTGTGAAGCACTTTTAGAATAAAAGAACTAAGTTTCAAAGGGAAATATTTTACACCAAATATGATAAAATGTCACTGTTTTTGTGGTTTATTTTCATATTTTCTAAGAAAACGAACTTTAAGAGAGCTGTAATATGCAGGTGTTCTCAATGCTCGCATAATAAATAGAGTCTGTGGTAATTTTTCTACTAAGATAAGACCATTCTTTGATAGCACGAATTATATGATAGTAAAAAATATAGGTAGGTACGCGCCGTCGACCATCGGCGCCTGGTCCAAACTACTTTTATATAAGTGGCTATTTATATCAATACCTATAACAAAATTGTATCGGATCTGTGATTTTGTATATTAATTAGAGCGGTTTTCTAACAAGTCTTTAAAAATACGTCGTCATTGGTAAGATATATTGATATCCTCGTGTTAGTTTGTGTAGTTATTATACACGAACAGGAAGACTATTTTCCGCGATATATGACTAACGTTGATAGATACACACATCATTGAACTGAACAAATTTTAAGCCAATTTAGAATAGCAGCAAATATTGGCTGTCGAAGTATAAATATGATGACGTCTTGTATATTTTTAGGCAAATTCGGACTCGTGCGACGTTGAGAATTTAAAAATATAACTGAATCCTAGCTGGACGCAATAAAAGTATACACAGGTAACTACGGGGTTTATTCGTACGAACCACAAACGGAATATGTATATGTCATCAAAAACATACTTGTAAAAAAAACCAAGTCTCGCAACTCAGTTCTTCTACCGTAAAAAGTTGTGAGATCCATGTAATACCAAGTCGGTTAATTTATTCAGTCCCTAGTCGTCTTAAGTTATTATGTAATTAGCTAACCTAACAAAATCTTATAGTGCCCATATTAATATTAAAAATCTTTTATGTTTTAAATAAATAGATTGACTTGGCAATCGCACTAAATAATCTAATTTAATATAATATATATTATTATTGTTTTCAAATTAGATTTATATAAAGATTATTACAATTTTTATACCCATACTGACTTATACAATTTGCGTAAGTTAAATAAAATATGGTTTGTGTGTATACCTGCGATATCGCAGTAAGACCCAAAGGTTGTCTAGAAGAAAGTGGCCGCCTTTCTGTGACGGACGAGAAGCATGGAAGCCGCGGCGCAGGCAAGCCACCTCCGCCGGCTGCGGTTATAATTATTAATGTTCTTTCTTTCATGGCAATTTAGGGTAACTTAGTCTACTTAATACTTTGCGGGATTTTGGTACAACTTCATAAGACATGTCCCATTCTTGCTTTTTCATTCCGTTGATTGACAATTTTACAAGTTACCTTTGAACATAATTATATATCTAGGTACCTGTCTACACCTATTATTCCATTATATTATATTATACATATACAGGTACACTGATTCATTCTCTGTAAATGTAACTTTGTAATCCTATGTATTTATATGGGATTACAAATTTATTTATACAGTAGGTGTATCTAGAAAACGGGACCAAACTTGCAAAATATTTTAGTTTTTCCTTGATTTATACACTAAACACTAATTATATTCTAAATTTGAAGCTTCTATGTCTGCTAGAAGTGCCTTGGAGTTTTGATGATCGGTCAGTCAGTGAGTGAGTGACAAAATTAAGAAACTTTGACAAGTTATAATTCTTAAACTACTGGTTCAAATTGAATGAAATTTGAAATATACCGTGTTTATACAATGTCTGCTTGGTTACTTAAAATTCAGGCTTCTTTTTTATTTACAACGCAGTTATAGGGCTTCGTAAATAGCCTGAACTGTTCCGAGAAAAGGATGGTACGGCCGTGTCGCTTTCTTGCTCAACTTGGCGAGGGCACTACCGTGCCCCCAGATATTGGAGCTCAAAGCGTTTGATAAAACTATATGCAAGTCAGTTTGTTTTTGAACGAATGGAACAGTTTTTACTCGCCCCAAAACTACAGTTAGGACGAATAAAGGTTATAAACAAATATTAAAATGGTGCAGCATATATAACCAGGTTTTGCTCGGTTCTTCGCTTGCGTAAATTTATGTTAGGAAGGGTTAGATTAGTAACAGAATTTTTTTCAGGATGAAAGGTACCCTATGTCTTTTCTGTTAGACTGACAACGTGTATGCTAAATTTTGTGATAATCGGTCGATAAGTTAAGACGTGAAAACGTAATAAATAAACAAATAAAGTCATATTTGTATTTATAATGTTAGTTAGGATAGGATTAGGAAGTTACCCTGAGGTTTGACCTGGGGTTGGTGGGCTTCGTGGGCCTGCCCGCCATCCAATCAGCACCAGGTCTGAGAGACGGCGTGCGTGTTCCCACGCGAGCCTCTGTGTCGTGTTTCCGCCCCCTCTTTAAGGGGAGACAGTAGGGCTTAAATGTAGTAGTGCCCAAAGGGTAATTCTGTTGTGTAGTTGTCTACCGTTTCATACGGCACCGGCGGCGGGCCGAAACCTCGGCGTGGTCGCGACAGCATGTGAAAGTGATTCGCGCGGCCCCGCCGATTGTGTTTTGTCGAGGAACACCGTGGCAGGTTTAGTCGTCCACGTCGTCGTAATTAGACTTTATTAAAAGTACCTACAAATAGCGCAAGTGCCTCGTACTATGCATTTAATTCTTACAATAATTGAAATAATAGAAAATATCTTATTATTTTTTGCTAACGGCTATAATATTGCATAGTTCTTTGTGTGTACATGAGATGGGTGTTTAATAATTACTCATAAACGGACAAAAATAAAAAAGTCGAAACAACTATCGACGCACATTTTATACTAACCGGGATACACAATAGCATGGCTAAGTATTTATAGTAAAAAACTGTGCTGTCAATTATTGTTATTTCTAATACTGTATAATAAGTGCCTCAGTATGTTTACATTAGATTTTTATGCAAGTCCCTGTCGTAATATGTGTTTACGAAGTATTTGAAACTCTGACATGTGTGCGCGTATATTATGTAACGCTCTATGGCACGTGTTGCGAGTGCAATACTCTCGCAGTTCTATGTTTACATCGGCTGAGGTCGCATACTAACTTTTTTCAATTTCTGTTCAAATTTCTAATGCCCGAGTTGGGCGGCTGGTCCTGCCAGGGTGCGGAGTGCGAGTCGCGGCTGGCCCGGACGCGCCCGCTGCCACCGTGGAGTGAGAGAGCACGGAAGCGGTTACGGTAACGGATATTGATCGTTACAAAAATATTAAAAAGTCTAATAACTTGACTAGTCTTCGATAATGCATTTTATCACATAAATGCAAATGTTTCCTATAGATAGCTCTGTTCTCATCTTTTATTTTACTTAATATTTATTAATTTTGTTATCCTTGTGACTGTCCGAGCTTAGCTGAGATATATTACTAATAAATGCGATAAATCAATTTGAATAATGTTGTTTGTGACAGCCCTAGCGGAACGCAGAACCGGCTCGGCGACGTACCGACGTCGATCAACTCACTTTTCATGGGTGTCACTTTATGAATAACCTATGACTTAATTCATCCTCCGTGTAGCCATCTCCAATCTATTCGACATTAATTTAAGCTTATTTTATTGGGTTAATAGTCTATTATTGTGAATATGTTATACATACTAGTTATGATTATTTAATATTGCTAGAGGTTAGTGTATGCGTACGTTCTGTGTACTTAGCTCTTCATTACATTCGCACCTTCAGCTGTTTCCGCGTCAAAACTTGTTATTTTAAATGTTAATTAGAAAATAACTTGCCACTGATGATATTATGCATTATTTTTAGAGATTATTATGTCTATAAGCCATTTAAAATTATGTATATTTGTATATGATACTACATCGCACAAAAAAAAACGATAAGAATTGTAAATTCATTTATTTTAAATTCTTATAAATAGCTAGTTAAATGCTTTAGCTTAATACTATAATACACATCGACCAAATTTCGCTATTAATTTGCATAATATATAAGAGCAATCTCCGTCGCATTAGCGTAGTTACTGTCGTAATCAACATGTTGTGTTCACAATTGACATTTATACAAAGCGGTGAGTTTTCGCGCGCAATAACATGTCAACTTCTCTGTCTTTGTCTTAATTCTAAATAATATATATAGATATAGAGTGATAATAACTAACACAGCGGGACAATTATTTAAATAACATTTACTTAATTCTAATCTACACTAGATTTACTAATAAATAACGTTAAAGCTATTAATATTGGAGACTTCGTAAAATTTGTCGTTTGATCTGGTTTTTCTCGGATCCAGAACGTTCGTTATGATTTCGTGTGGACGACTTCTGCCACGGAGGAGGTGTAGTGGTCCCGCTTTCAAATATTTTGAGTCTAAACTTATTATCCGAAGTTGAGTCGAATGTGTATGTGCGTAACATAGGTGGCTTCGTCGGATTTAAGTAAAGGTCAAATATAGATTGCGTAGTTTTTGGCTTGCGCGTTGTTGTTTGCGTTTTCGATGTCATAGTTGATGGACTGATAGGTCGGGAAGTAGTCGTTTGAAAAGCAGATTGAAACTTTTTCGTCGTCGCAGTTGTTGTAGCTGTTCGAGACGTGAATGTGTACCATGTAAACTCTTTTGATTTTCTTGTCGTCGTTTGAAGAGATCTAACTTCATAAGGCCTTGTTGTTGATTGTGTTGCAGTGGTAGATAATGTAGTGTGCAGGTTTCTACTAGTCCATTTTGCAAGTTTAGTACTTGCGTTAGGTTTGTTTGTTGTGAACCACGATATCGTTTTAGCTGTGGAAATAGGCGGCGATGCAGTAGTTGACGCTACATTACTTAATTTAACGGTAGACAGAGTTAAAGGCTTTTGTGCACGTGTAAAAAAAAATGGACTCGGTGTGGTTGTAGATGCACGTCCAAAAGTAATGTTTTCAAGTTTTGCTCGGGATATTATTGCTGTCGTCACTGGTTTTAATGTGCTGTATTGTGTTGCGGTTGTTCTTTGGGTAGACAGTCGTGGTACCAAAGTCGGACTCGTAAGTTTTGAAGATATAGCAGCAACAATAGATGTTCCTATCGAAGTATTTATCGGTGCATATGTTGTTGTTGTCTTAAGGGGTTGCTGCGTTGTCGTTACTGTATAAGGTCGCTGCGTAGTGATTGTCGTCAAGGGTCGCTGCGTAGTTATCGAAACTGACGGAGTCTGGAAATTAGTTGTTGGTATAGAACTTGTTCTGTAATTGAATGATATTGGCGAATTATCTTTCAATGTAGCTGGTTTCAATGTACTTTTGTCATCGAATAACTGTTTTTTCCTGAATTGGTTCGTCTCTATTCTTCGCCACGGTTTCACAGGCGGTATGTATTCTGTAGTTGTAGTTTGCGTTGTAGTGGTCGTGCTTGTTGTCGAAGGTTCAGTAACTGCACTTGGTGCTTTGGCAAACGACTGCGGTAATTTAAGATCATCAATATTGTTAACTTTGTAATTATACCAATCGACTCTTCCTTTGGTATGGTCAAGAACTTTGCCGTAACTTCCTCTAAATATGTTGCTGATCGCCAAATACGGTGGTAGCAAATCTTCAACGTTATGTCTAGTATAATTAACACTTGGATAATACCTTTCATCATACGCGAACCCTCGGGACTTCGTGATCGGTGCAGCATTCTTCACGTTTGTATCACAATCCACTAGATATTTCTTCGTGTTATGTTTACAATGTTGTGGATACACGACCCACGCTAGAAATCCGTTACCCTGAAGCCGAGTGTGTTCTTCGTGGACAAGTAGTGCACATTCCAAATCGTTAGAGATGTCTTCGTCCCGGAGCGCGGCGCAAGATAAGCCGCACGCTTTCCCCGGACCGCACCAGTACAGCTCGCTGATTTGAAATATGCCATGATCGCCACTGTATGGATTGTTCGCGGAGGTGTCAAATCGGGACTCATGGTAAGCGATGCATACCCAGGTTGCGATGTCGTCGGGGTCGACGCCGAGAGCCTGCAGGTCACGCGCCAGTTCGCAGCGCTCGTAGACGCGGGCGTGCGCGAGCGCGAGGAGAGCGCAGGTCAGCCACGCGACGCGACACATCGCTACGTGCGTTTGACCGTCGGCGGCACGCGCGCTCTTTTTTACGTTGGTATCGACCTCCCGCCGTGCTCACCTCGCTACTATGTGTGTCGCGCCCGTATTTTAACTGTAATCTTAATTGTTTCAGAACTATTTGCCTTGCATTTTAGGGCAAATAAGAGGGGCCAATGTTTCCGAGTGATAACAAATGATTTTTATCGAGGAGTCGGTCTCGGGACACGGCACCGGCAGCTGTGGCAACCCGCGGCCCGGCAAGCTCACCTTGGCAAGCACGTCATCGGCACTGAGCCAGTGGCGCTCAACTCGGCGCTTGCATCGCACAATATTCATATTTTGCTATTTCATTCACGTACAAACGGCGACGCTAAATACATGCACGACATAAACTAAGTATATCTTTTGTTTTATTTTTGAAAAATAATCACGACGCACCATAGTGATCGTGTGACCGGTTTTTAAAGTTTAGTTTATTTAATCTTTAAAGGTCGATATAAAATGTATCAATTTATCGTTTTACCCGAATTTTGTATTTATAACCAGAAAAGGTCGCTTTTCATTAGGTATACTCAACTTGAAATTATATTATAATCTAAGTCAATGTAGACATTATTGATCATAAATAAGGTCAGATATAAAGATTAGGTGTTGTGGATATTTTAGAAACGAGTCGATGTTGTACAAGGTTGAGCTGCCCTGTGCGAGGTGTGTATGTAAACAGAAGGCAGAGGTTGATTTCCGGGCGGGTCAACAGGTGAGACAATGGCCTCTATTGCCTAATCTTAGCTTTAAACTTTAAATACTTAATCATTTATACTCAAACGTCACATCTACATACACAGTAATCACGCCAATCAATCAATTAAGTAAAAGGTCTATTTGTTATTGGATATTACTAACCGGCTAAATAATTATTTTGTCTATTGGGAGACGGTTATCAATGTGTTTTTAAGATCGACAAATCAACTGACACATACTTTAGTGCTATTTGTACAAAGGTCAAGGAACCGGTCAAATGCGGTTTCACCGGCGGCGCCCTGAGCGATCCGTACCATTAAGATGACCATGTCACTCACCTTCTTTATATTTTCCGGCAAAACTTGTTTATCTCAACAATTAATACGAGGTACGTAGAAACAAAATGAGCGATACGTACCTATTTTTATTATAGCATTTATGAACAAACTTAAAACACGTTAAATAATGTACAGATTTTTAGCATTTTGTAAGTTTACAATAAGTAGGTACTCATAGTCTCGACATCTTATAATTGATCGTAGTAAAATTCGAGTTAGTCACAAAGCACGAACCAGATCGAGCTCACAGCTCGCTTCCTTTCCTACAGCTCCCAGCGGCTAGTAGAGATACGTGGCGCGCTATACGTCGAATAAATAATTATGGCGCAAGTTATACGATTAGAAGCTTGGGTTTCAATAAGTATATTATAATCCTTCTAGACATATATTTAATATTATAAGATTTATCGATGTCGAAAGATAGGCCTCGACCAAGGTAATCCACACAATCCAGTTTTGGGCCGCCCGCATCCAGTCGCATCTCGCGACCCATAACTGACCGTCGGTCCACCGTGAGGGCCTACCTCTGCTACATCTTATAAATCATAAGTTATATATTTATCTGATAGTCAATTGTACATAAATCTCATAAACAAGGGCCTAAAGTTGAACACACATTAGTAAAAGTATGCAGCAGGTAAAATGTTGGATAAAAATAATATACGGAACTCCATTTTGTATATTTTTGTCGTGCAACTTAGCCATGATATTTGTAAAGGATACTCAACACTCGTTATAAATTATGAAATTTGATATGTTTGTTGAGGTGACGTCACATTCTTTTTTAATAACTACGTTTTAATTCTCTGTCTAAATGTGCCTTTATGCTATACCAGATTTTTAAAAATGTTAACATTTATTAAACTATATGTTCTATTATCAAATCGTAACGAACCTCTATAACTAAAGACATTTAAAAAAATAAGCACAGAACCACTAATAAGGTATTTCTAAATCCGAAACTAAAATCTGTAGCTGTCTGTACAATAAAGACATTTAAAAACCTAGCTCAGATCGACTAATTAAGCAAGGGATTAAGTATAATGACCATCAAAAATACTAATTGCACAACATAACGAGCACCTATACGCCTCAAATCACTGCATTCCGTCTCGGAAGGTTATGTTAGGTTCTTCTTAAACCCACCAAAAATTGGAGCCTTGCGAAGCGGGGCTCCGTCGACTTAGTTTGATCTCTTTAAATATTATATTTTGCTGTGCAATTAGTATTTTTGGTAAACATTTTTTGCTGTGCAATTAGTATTTTTTTGCTGTGCAGTTAAATACTACCTATTAAGTAATTCCGATTCCGAAACCATGGGTTTTGCTCATGTCTGTTTGATTATTCGAGTTGTATACCAAAACTACAGATTTTGATGCAGTTTGCAAAGTTTAACAAAATGAGGTTTAACTTAAAATCTAAGTCACTTTGGATCGGTAGAACCGAATTCATGGTGCATAAGGTGATTTGTGTAAATAACGTTACGAGTGGATTAGCGGCCATACGGACGAAGTAATAGGCATGATGCTTGTTCCCATTTCCAACACAAGTTTTTATTATGCAATTATATTATGTTTTATGACTATTCCTACTACACGCCTGCCCAGAGTGCGCGAGCCCGCTCCCAACAACTATTCAATTGTCGTTTGTGACATCTCATGGCTGAACTAAGTATCGGTGCATTAGATAAGTGCACTGCATGCTAAGGGTTCAATTTGCCCACGACAATTTATCGCAAGCGATATGTCCTCGCATTTAATATTTGCTAAACGATACCACGAACGCGCGAACAGAAACTATTACACAGGTTTTCCAACAGCTTTGAAAATAAACAATTGCTCCGGCTGGCTCGCTGGTTTCGTGGCACAACTTTGTAACCAATTGCGAGGTCCCGAGTCGAGCTTATTATTGTTATTGATTTCCTTTCCTTCTGTATGGTAATGGCAGCGGGGGAAAGTCTAGAAATGTGACTTTTAGACGGCAATAAACTTGCCTTCAGTAACGTGGGACTTGACGAAACGTGAATATATTATATACCTCTCTGCCTACCTCTTTCAGGAAAAAGGGGCGTCATTCAATCATTGATACACAATATTGTATAAATACACATTCAAACGGTAGAGTAAAGCGCAGTGAGCGGAAATCAATATTTTAAGCCCTGTCCTGCTCTAGCGAATCTGTCTCCGTGTACATCCATCGCTCATTTTAATTATATATATAACAAGTACAACCACAGATACGTTCATTCAACTATCATTTCCCACGTCATAATTCGTCATAAGTCATTAACATTTTTTCTAAATTCTATTGATTATCTGCTACTCATCAACCGAATGTAAGGCGCAGTGATTTAACTGCATGTCACCTTATTTTCCTCAACTGGAATCGATAAGTCCAGATGTGGATGAAAAATATTACCTAATGGTCCACCTATATGGCGACGACTGATTCGGTGGCGTAGCAGTAGGTAGTTAATGCGATCCCTGTGTACAAAGCCTCGGACTCGGTACCCGGCAAGGGCCAACTTTGCAATATCATTTGCAACATGCAGCTAATTTGCAATACCAGCCCGGAGTTAGATATTCGCGGGTTTGCACATCCTAGTGCCTCGAAAAAATGTAAGCCCTGCGCTTAATTTCTATACAGTCGTGTCGAATTGCTGTCCTGTCGAACTATGAGGTAATAGAGACTGCACTTGTGTGTGTACCTAGTAGACTCTAGATCAAAATTCGGTCTAGAGGGCAATATTTACAGTTTAAAAATTTTTAAGTAACTGTTCAAAGAATCACACTTTCAAAAGTTGTAGGAGTTCTAAATGAAACTCAGAACTTGCTATGTTGTGCTAACTATAAACCGATAGGAGGTAAAAGTTATCTCATAATGGCCCTGTTTATTCTCAGATGCGGTTGTATCTCGATAGAATATTAAAAATATGTAGTTAAAAATGATTTTTAACTACAAGCGAATTTTAATAAATTCGCTTCACCACCATGCGATAAACTATGCCTATCTTTTAGTTACACGAACAAATTCCTCTGAATAGTTTCATTCTGGCACACAGCTTAATTTGTACTGAATAATGAGGTATATTTTGCTATGCTATGCTCAAAGCATTAATTAAATTCTGTAGTGGATAACTATTCAATAGTTGACTGAATACCTTGTGCATACAGGGAGGAAAATAAACGATTAAATTACGCTTCAATACCCCACATTGAAGTCTGAATACCGACGAGTGATGTGCATATATCGAATTATACTTGAATGCACTGAAACTCTATAGATAAATACGCACATAATACGTATTTAACTTGCGGTGAAGTATATTTTTTATTGTTGAAGGTAGCAGACGAGCCGGGGCGAGGAAGTAGGAAAAGGAAGAAAAAGAAAGGAACGAGAGGGTAATTGGGCCGCCGGCGCTTTTACTCACCGGACGACAGTACATATACCTACTGCCACTACCGAGGGTTTATTTACCCCGTCGAGCCGACCCATTCATGCTGACAACAGCGAGGCTACTATTTTAGTAATTATATTTTTTGGTTTATTGATAAGTATTATATTACATACTTTTTATAACTTCCCAAAACTCTTATCAAGTTATTTTATACACCATCCCATGGCTCTGTAAAGATATCTAAGGTACATACAATACACAATCGTATATGCTTATTGGCATAATCTGGATATAATAATAATAATATTAATTCTTTATTTGTAACAGCAAGGTGAATACAGACATTATGCAGCCCTGATACCCAAACTAGCTTGAGCTGTATGTTGGGAGTCAGTTCCTTCCCAAAGACAATTTAAATCTAAATAGTTACAAGGTGATTAGTAGATACAATTTATTTTTCTTTTAGTTAGGTACAGTAATAATAATAAGTAATAACAAATGTTTTAACAATGTATGGTGCGCGCATGCATGAATATGTGAACAAATGTGTATTTATGATTGTATGATTGTGCGCGCTTTCATGTGTGTGTGTGTGTGTGTGCGTGTACGTGTGTATGTGTGTGAGGGTGTGTGTGTGTGTGTGTTTGGTGTTTATATGATGTTTGAGTCGGAGTTGCAACTTTTATTTTATATAACAATTTGTAGTAAGTTTTCTACATCATCGTATCCTAAATGTTTAATGGCTTAAACATTTACTTTAATAATATTTTTAATTTTATAGTTAGATAGGCTTTTTGTTTTATAGGTTGAATTAAGTTTATTATACAGTCTAGGTGCAACATTACCATAGTGCTGTTGGGCAAATTTGCTTTTTACTCTTGGAACTGGACATTTATCTATTCTTTTACCCGACGGTTTTAAAAAGGGTACAATAGTTTTATGGTACTTACGTATACTTTGGTAGACAAATAATTTTCGCACAGTTAAAACATCAGCGTTTGCATAAACTAAATGTGTAGGGTGACGAAATGGAAGGTAAAGAAGTACTTTGAGCACAGTCCGTTGTGCTCTTTCGAGCTCAAGCAGGTGTGTTTTGGCCGCTGAGCCCCAAGAACATATACAATAGGTGATTACATATTCAGCTAGCGCTTTGTATGTTTTGTATTTTTTATATATACATATATATAAGACAAATCACAACAAACTTGGTATGGAATCAACCGTACCGCGCGTTGTGTCAGCAGCTAGAACCGAATCCACCGCAAAAGCAATGCCTAGTATGCCTACCGGCAGCAATGCGGGGCGATGTCTGACCGCACTGCCTTGCCTCGCACCGCCTTTGATATTTGGAGCTCCCTATAATAACGGAAGACGCAGTAATTGGATCTAGAATGAAAGCAATGAATATTGTATCTGGAATTAAATAACAAATTCAATTGAATCCAAACTATGAATTCTTGGTACCAAAAAGCTTTTGCCGTAGAAAATTCAGCTGTAGTGCTGAATATGTTTCTATTTCTATGTTTTATTAAATATCGATATTCAATGAACTGTATGAACTCGAGTAACAAGGAAATTTAACGTATTTAACGCAGATCTGCGTAGATATTCGAATATTCAGATACAAATGTTTTTCCCGCGGGATGAAAATATTTTATAGGATTTATCTATGCCAATCAACCATTTAAATGATAGAGAGGTAAAGTTTCCGAGCGGAAGAGCCCACGCCGTTGTCTATTATTTTGTGAACGTAGCCTGTTCGCCCGATGAAGTACTACCCTCTTATATGTTGCCAGTGTGGGAGTAATATCTTTGTTACTGTGTTTCACCTAGGGACTAACCAGTTATATAAATCGAAAAATAAAATAAAATACTAAAATGAACCCTAAAATAAGAATTGTAGTTTGATCGACGAGTAGCTAAATCTGAACCGATTTGTACAGAGCTACTTCAATTTTGTTTTAATACTTTGCGTTTGTTTTTTCATTTCGTGTAATTTTATAAAAATGTTAGCTACCAGTATTTTATCTTCAAATAAAACGATAATCGGATATACAAGAGGAAAGCTCTTAATTAACAATACTGCTCCGGGCACCTCTATTGTGAAGAAGAGAATCGGACGCGGTGCAGCTCGGATTGGTAATCGAGTACTGTTCAACTATATAGGTCAATAAGTCATCATCTGATTGTCAGTGCATAAGGTTTAATTAAAATTAAAGCGGATTATGGAACCCGCAATCAATACTACTTTGAAATAATACTGGTTCTTTAATTGCCTCGCCTTAAGACTTATTATACTTAGTAGGTATTTAAACTTATATTGTCGATGACGGAGACCGTAGATTAAGATGCTGTAGGCGACTTAACAAGAGACTACAGAACTATGGATCACATACGTGTTAGTTTTGTGCGGCGATTTAACCCACAGCATTCGGTACATTGATGTCTAGCTAGCCGTACGCAATGAAAAGCCGTATAAAAGTATGCAAATAATGCTTATACAAATTAACGACTCAAAGAGACATTTCGCCAGAATTATTTTTGTAGAATTATCTTTTTTAATTAATTTATTTATTTAAACAAATACATATCTAGACACAATCTCCTACCAAAATGCATTACAGTTTGTCGGTAGTAGTTTATTTTAATGTATTTTAATGTTCGTTACTAAGTACGACATCGCATTAAGTGCGTCTATTAGGATAATTTTATTTATGAAATATACAGATCGGAGGCGTCCTGGACAAAGGCCAGGTTAAGAGCTCCTTGAACCGACGGGCGTGTATGAGGAATGTGATGAAAGTGAATGAAGCCAGAGAAGTGTGTCAGGATCGTAGCAAATGGAAATCCGTAGTCTCTGCCTACCCCTCTGGGAAACAGGCGTGAATCTATGTATGTATGTATGTACAATTAAATAATGAAGTAGAAGTTGCCAGACTAATTACTATTGCTATCGAGAATTTCGTATCAGAATTTCGTAGTAACACTGACATCTCAGACCCAGGTATTAAACCCGGCACCTCACAGTCTTTTGAGGCATTTAAATCTATAGTCATCTAAATCCCAATAATCTCATTAATACGTTCGCCAATACGTCAAAGCTGCAGACTGCGAACATTGACTGTGCTTTTACTTTTAAAACTCGACTGATAATCCTAGCTTTCAATACCTGCTGTAAATATGCCTGCACTCATTTTAATATCTCTCTACTGCTTTTGCCTTGATATCGTTCTAGTTGCATTTAGCTAGTCAGTTCTTGGAAATGCGGTCCCTCTCGAAATCGGGATGTCCATTAACCGCGCCCCGTTCAGGATCAGTGCAATCTCTATATGTCAGTCATCATTTTAAATTATATACACCTAAGTATAACAGATACGTGTTTCTTTATCGTCAGGTCAGCCGAGACACGGGCACTGCTAGACATAGGCCTTCCTCAAGGTTTTCCAGACTGAACAGTCTTAAGCCGCCCGCATCAAACCTCTTTCCCTATCCCATAACAGGTCTTCTTATTCTTATTATTCAAAAAATTAATTACTAATAACTAATTAAAAAAATGTTGCCACCAGAAAATAACGCTGCTAAACCACCGTAGTATAATAATAGCGCACAAATTTGAATCAAATAAACAGTGACCTATTTCCGTACTAGGCATTATTATTCAGATATCAGTAAATAGTTCGCTCGCTATAAATGGAGAGTTTATATCGGATTTTTTTAGAAAAGTCATACATTTAGTGTTAAAAATATCTCATCGATCCGTCATGATGGAAACTTTATTACAAAATACATGTTCCATCTTAATTTCATAAAATGCAGCATAAAATATACTCTCCGTGAAAATATTATAATTTACTCGGCTCACTTTGAAGCAGTTTATACGTGGGTGTATACAGCGAAGTTATGCAACTGGTCGATGCGGGCGCGGGCGCGACCGTCTCTTCATTACTTGAGTTAAACTTACATAATATAGGTACACTTTTTAATTTCAAGAACTTGTCGTTCTTCCTCGCTAATATGCAAGACCTATAAACATTTTAAATTCTAGCAACGTGATGATATACTCCTGCATGATATTTGGTAACACATCATAATTTTGTTTAAGACATTGGTTGCTGCGTCTTATAAAGCTTGCAATAGTATGGATAACTTTACGATAGGAAATACCAGCTCCTTTATGATATTAAGTGAGAATGACTTCTCACATGGCGTAATGGTTTAAGTAGTCGCCTCGTGACTGCGACTATGTTGAGCGATATGGGTTAGATCCCGACACGGAAAAAATTGTGTTATTCACGAATACTTGTTCCGAATCTGGTTGTTTTTTATGGCCGTTGTTTGAATGTTTGTAACTTACAAACAAGGAACACCGCGCGACGCACGAATTAATCCGTTCGGGCGTTGTCTTTTATAAAAAAAGACAAGTACTCTAGTCTCTGGCAGATACAATGCAGCGTTGCAACATAATGCATATAATACAAACACACAAGATTAGTAGGATACGAATTTCAGTAGACTGGAGATATCTACCCAGTGGGTCTAATACGCGTTTGAGTGTTATATAGTAATTCACATATAAAATAAGATAGATATAGATTTACTTAAATAAATAATTGCAAATGAATTCAAGACCTATCTGCTCGTAGTTAATACAAAATAATTACATATTTATCTCCGTATTATTGATCCTAAGTTTTCCTATTCACCAGATGCTTTTGTAATCATAAGTTTGCATGTTTTAATTGAATATACTGTAAAACTTGAATTTATGTATATTTTATTTGAGAGTGAATTTATGTATATTTAGAAAATATAGTTAATCTTCCACAGACAATTTCGTTCTTTCTTTCTAATAAGTTTACTTCCAGGTTTAAAAAATAAATGAAGGAGTTATTTATTTTTAATTAATATATTTTTACTGTCTAAATTTTGATATGTCAACATATTAACGAATTTGACTATAGCAAAACACATTTGAATGTACGCCTGCCATAGAAGACAAGCGCGCTTCTTGCCGTGCCAAGTGTTGTGGATTCGAATACCATAAAGAACAATAATTTGTGAGATACACAAATGATTGCTCTGAATCTGGATTACTTTGTGTTCATTAATTCTATATTTGTAAAGTCCGCTCACACACACCTTAATGTAGGAATTTAGCCTATTAAAAAGGAGGGAAGAGCCATATTGCAGCAATTAACCTGACGATTGTTGAAAGGCCAGATATAATTGAAAACCTATTGTGTCCGACCGGTGATGTGCTGCTGCGGCTGAATAGGTTAAATAATTTAGTTGGACCTGAGCTAATTACAAAAACACAGTTTACCAGTAGAAGGCAGTGACGTCATGAAACGTATGCAAGGATTGCCGAGTGGCAACACAGCGATAATAAAAACATGTATAACTTACCAACGCATGTGTACAATTCCATCGCTCCCTTTAAAAGGCAGCCGTCGGCTCTATTGACGCCCGACGTGACGTTAAGACAGAAGCATCCATCGTCGTTGTCTAGAAGCCACTCGTCAGCAACAAACCTCACTGTTGGAATGCCCTCGTACTCCGAATCCACTTCGTATCGAAGCTCCACTGACCTGAAAACATAGTTTGTTGCTATAATAAGTTCAGTATATAATTGTAAATGGTCGTTCGGGGAATATCAAACAAGAATTACTACAAACTGCGTTAGTAAATGTAGAAAAAGATACCGATATTATTCATATCATAATATGATAAGTTAAGTTTAAGTGAGACTTTTTTTAAACGAGGTACGGAGAGCAACCTTAGGTTGGACAAATATAGATTGGTGGCGTCCTTTTCTAGAACAAACCAATGCAGAGGTAGTACGTGTATCTTACTAAAAAAAACATAGAATTTAAAGATGTAAGCCATCATCATCAACCAAAGTTAATCTAATTATAGTATGCATCCATAGGACACCTACATCCGATTCAAAAATATTTCTAGACTAACTCGAGCGACTAACCAACACCATATGCAAAAGAGGGAATAAAAATTGGATATTATGCGGTCATTGGAATATTGATATGCTAAAAGCTAATAAACAATCTAGTAAACTAACTTCAATACTCCATAATAATAATTTAACTAACCATATCAATTTACCGACTCAGAAAAACGCATGTTTGGATCTTATAGTCAGCAATATAGAAAAGCCTAACATAAACCTCCACTATCTTGCCCTCTCAGATCACGAAACTGCGCAAACAATTACAGTCAAACTAGAAACGCGTAACAAAGACAACAAGATGCCCAAATATTGGTTTAAACGTGTCAGATATCTGAGTGAAGGAAATATAAATAAATACAACAGTTATTTATCATCCGTCTCCTTTTCTGAAGTTTTTGAATGTGAAAACACAGAAGATTCTTTTAATAACTTTCATGATACCATTACTCTTTTCTATAAATAATCTGTGTTAAGGCCAAAGGCCAGGTTAAGAGCTCCTTGAACCGACGGGCGTGTATGAGGAATGTGATGAAAGCGAATGAAGCCAGAGAAGTGTGTCAGGATCGTAGCAAATGGAAATCCGTAGTCTCTGCCTACCGCTGTGGAAAACAGGCGTGAATCTATGTATGTATGTATAATCTGTGTTTCCCATTCATAAGAGTAAAGTGTGCCACCAAACCAACGAAAAACAAAAGGCTGACAAAACACATAAAAAATGTTATACTAAAAAAAGAGTTCTATACCTACAGTTCTATACCTATAGAGTTCTATATTACCTTAATAAATGTAATAAAAAATATACTAAGGCAATATACAAACGATACACGAAAACTATGAATAAATGCATACTTTTCTCACAGCAAATTAACAGCCAACACTTTATTGCTTGTTTTATAGCTTCCTCAAAAAATGTATGTAAAGCCGCTTGGAAATTAATTAACGACACTAGAAACAGCGTATTCAATAAATCGGAGATTGAGTCCATAAAGTTTAATAATTCAGTATATGAAGACCCCTCACAGATTTGTAAACTTTTCAATTAGTTTTTTATTTCACAAACCAGTGTAAATTTGAGTAATACAAATAATCGACATTGTTCTATCCCAAATAATCCCAATACCATATTTTTGACGCCAGTAAATGAAATTAACATTTATAATATAATTAAATCATTAAATAATAATAATATTCTACCACATTCACACAACACCATCTAGCCCAAACTAAGCAGAGCTTGTACTATGGGTACTAGACAATGGATAAACATACATATATTACTTTTTTTTTTGTAAATACATACATATTATACATAGAAACACCCAGACCAAGACAAACATTCATGTTCATGCACACAAATGTTTGACTTGTGCGGGAATCGAACCCGCGACCTCAGGCGTGGCAGTCGGTTACACTAACCACTACGCCATCAAGGCCGACAAATATATAAAATAATAATATAATTTATAAATATATAAATAGGTAATACTTATTCCACCGGATATGGCCATATGAATTCTTGTCCCACTCACATACATTGTTAACCTTTCATTGGTAGAAGTAAAATTCCCATCCCGCCTGATATAATCCACAGTTAAAGCTTTACATAAAAGGGAGATAAGACGGATATGAATAACTACAGTCCGATAACTTTAATTCCGATATTGGCCAAGATATTTGAAAAAGTTATGTACAATAAAATAGAATAATTTATATCCAACTGTAACATTTTAAAGAGTGAACAATTTTAAAGAATGATTAATTTTAAAAAATGAATAATTTTAAAGAGTGAATAATTTTAAAGAGTGAATAATTTTAAAGAGTGAATAATTTGGGTTTATAAAACAAAGCTCCACTTCATTAGCATGCTTCTCTCTACTCAAACAAATCGCAGAAGCCATGAATGACAAAGCTATGTTAGCCTGTGTATTCCTCGATATGACGAAGGATTTTGATTTTGTTCATCATGATACACTAATGGCAAAATTACATTAGTACGGATTGCAGGGTAACGTGTATAACTGGGTTAAAAGCTACTTAACAAATATAACTCAGTGCGTAGAAATCGTAAAATTTGACCAGAATGAACAAAAGTGCTACAGATCCTCTTATATGCAAAATGATTTCGGGATACCACAAAGTATCCTTCTCTCGCCTGATTTATTCCTTCTTTACATAAATGATCTTCCTGACGCGATCAATCAAAAGTATATCCTTTTTGCGGATGATACAACTCTTATAGTCAGAAGTAACGACTTTAAAACTTTAGAAACAGAACTCAAAATAACAATTAATAAGTCGATAAACTGGTTAGTAGAAAACAATCTTACAATCAACATTAACAAGACAAACATTATACAGTTTCAAAGATAAAAAGCTAACACACCTCATCTAGAAATATCTTACAATAATCAGTTCCTAAACAATGTTGAAGAGTGTGTATTTTTGGGTATCTCTGTGGGCAAATATTGTAACTGGAAGCCACATACAAAAAACTGTCAATAAGATTGATCGATTCATTTTTATTTTAAAAAGAGTTTGAGAAACTGTAAATGAAAAGGCTGCAACAATGACTTACCATGCCTATGTATCCTTCTTACTACAATACGGCATCGTAGTCTGGGGCAATTCAATGGACTCTGATAAATTATTTGTAACCCAAAAGAAATGCATCAGAGCAATTTTCAATTGCGACTACCTCGACAGTTATAAACCCTTATTTAAAAATCATCAAATTCTCCTATTGCCATCTATGTATATATTAGAAATCTGTAGGTATCTTTGTTAAGACTAATTCCTCACTTTTCAAAAAATTTGGAGGTAAAGAAGGTAGCCGAACCAGACATAAAAATCGTCCAGAAATACCGCAAATTAGCTTAGAATTATGTAAACGCAACTCATATTGTATGGCTATACACCTATATAACCATCTGCCAGATAATTTAAAAAAACTACCGTGTAGACAATTTTGTAGAGAATTATGCAAGCTACTGCAAGAAAAAGTCTACTATAACATTATTGAATATCTTCAAGACAAATTAATTATTAATCAGCTCTATAAAATGTAAGTAATAAATTGACATTTCAACCCTTGACATAATATATTTTATTTTTCTATTAATAATATAATTCCAGACTTTAAATTAACATTATCAATGTATGATGTTACATGACCTATTGAATGTTATATAACTATGTAATAATTTATGTAAATTACTATAGATTTACAGAATTTAGATATTGGTTAAATATTTGCACGCCACATTAGGCAGAATATGCAAAACTAACAAGAATAATTGAATATCGGTAATTACCATATTCTTGGAAATAAACGCTTTTATTCTTTTCTATTCTTTTATCAGCTGTTTGTCATGTCATGATTTATATCCGATCTCATTATACTGTGTCTATATCCCGATTGTATTGTACGTACCATGCGGTATACCGTCGCTGTGGGTTCTATACTTGCATAAGACATATGCATACTTTAGTTCTGGTTCTAAGTAAGTAATTATGTCTATGCATAGGCGACAATTTTACATTATGTTTATGTATTTTTACATCCAGTTCGCAAAATGAACTTCATTTAAAAGCATAAGTGATGAATAAACATTCCTTTTTAAAAAAGAGGTGCTTTATTGTAAAGCCTTTGAATTCTTAAAATAGAACTATGAATAGTGGAGCTGCTGTCTAATAGCGCGCACGGCGGAGCATGACGCGTGGGCATATAACTGACGAGACTACTATTCAGTATTTTACAACTAACTTGCACGCCCACGCACTGCGTGTACAAACATCTGTAATATAAAGCCCTTTAACAATTCGGTGCATAATGCAATAATATTATATAAATGATTGAATGTTCCTCGATCCAATCTAGGTTGACAGGTTGTAAGGCGTTTGTCACACAGCATTGATTAAAGGGTATTCAAGTTTTTTTCTTTTTACGTAGTTCATTTTCCTAATTTCAACGGAATATATCTTGTGTCGCGGGGTACTTTACAAACATCCAAGTAACGGACACAAGGAACTACCAAACTCGGAACAACCATTTGTAGAACAGACAATTTTTGTCCTATGTGAAGATGGAATCCACAACAATCGCCGAGGTAGCAGCGGCAGGGTGACAGTTAGGATTGTCTTTTTTATTTCTATAATCTCGTAAATTACCTTGTAGACAAGCGTCTACAAGAGTCACAAATCTGAACCCAAACGATGCTAAATGCCAATAAACATGTGGAGTGAACTTTAGAATCTATTTGTATAATGACTTTTTTGTTTGTTTTCACTTTATATAACGACTGCTATTTATATAACGACGAGTTGTCACTTTATATAACGACTGCTCCTTGTCTCTTTTTGTCGATAACATAAAATTATTTGGCATGGCTTTTTTATTTATGTCTCACATCTAAGTAAATAAAAGATTGTAAATGTGTACTGAGCTTTTACTTAATTCTAGTCTATGATCCAGATCTAATATAGACGTATGAAGTCTCACGCCTATGTCAAGAGTTATGCTGATCTATTTATTCCTTCGAAGATATAATAAGTAGGAATGCTTATTATCGTTTATCCGCCACAGTGCCAGACGCCATACTGTTACTAAAAATTCTTGACAAAAACGGATACTTAATACTTTCCTCAACCCGGGAGTCGAATCTGAGACTTTGTCTACAGCAGTTCTCAACATTACCGTTGCGCCACCGAGGCTGTCTATTGAAACCTTAAAATATATACATATAAAGTTTTCTAACGTAAACTCTATCTAGAAGCTATATTTGACATCGCCTTTGTAAATTTAAATTGATAGTTTGGTAAGGCAATCTTCATTGAGGCGGAATATTTCATGAGTGGCGGCTGAAAATCGACAGCGCAGAGGCGAGGATCCGCCACCTACAAAACGGTACAGGCAATCTAGGGTGTGGCGAGAAGCCTTGTTTCAAAGTAGCGATGTGAAATTGCTATGAAAAAGGAAATTCGAATATTCGAAAATTGCATGATCCGATCCAAATATCGATCGAAACGTTGTCATTGATTATAATTCGAATCACAATCGCAAATTCGAATGCTTTTTATAAAATGTCAATTCTGCCTTTTAGTATTTGATATTATGCGGCATGAGTAACCAAATTGTGGTAACGACATCCGTATAGACGTAGAGCTACCACGTAGTCAAATAATTAATCAATATCCAAGTTTCCGCATTCGAATATTTGTATAATATCCGAATCTCTCGGTGTGCATGATTCGAAGAAATAAATGTTGTTATCAATAATCACCAGTTATTACACATTCAGAACTCGTCATTCAGAACATCATTAAGTAACTGCACCTGAAGCTTGGTATATTAAGTTTAAATCGGTAACAGAATATAGTCACGCCTTAGGTAATGGTTCAAAATCATTACATATCTAGTACGCTTTGTGCAAGCAAATACTGTTGTGCAGCCAGTTCATCGTTGTCTAACATGGGTAGGTATAGCCATAGTTTGTAGAAACAGTGTCTGTGTATTTTGCTTCTCATAGCTCTTGCTTCGCTAGTATTGTAGGCTGAAATATAATCCAGACTGATGGATGTTAAAGCACAGTTTAGACACCTTTGTTTTGTGTTGTCTGTGAGCGGCCTCTATATTCATTTATAGAAGCTTTTCTTAGTGAAGACGTAGCAAAGATTTACATACGGAAATAGTTTATGAAATGGTAAGCAATATAGGTCAAATATTCTCGTAAAATAATTACATAATTGCACTTGATAACATTTGATATAAAGTATTTAAACTTCTAAATATTATGATTATTTGCTTAATAGTATTGTTATAAAACATACCAACGTCAAAAATATTGACAACACGCCTGTGTTGTCAATATATCACCGTTAATTTGAGTTTTTAGAGTTGCGTATTTTTTATGATAATATTTGTTTCTTCTACAACCAAAATGATAGGCAAATAAATATGATGATATAATATGAGACCTAAAATGTAGCCAGCATAGTACAAAAAGATGAACAATTATTTTATTTATCAATATGAATAATTTAATAGTGTGTCAGGATCGTAGCAAATGGAAATCCGTAGTCTCTGCCTAGCCCTCTGAGAAACAGGCGTGAATCTATGTACATATGTATGCATGAATTAATAAGAAAAGAATAATTAGCAAATACGATTCGGATAGTTTCCTAAATTCTTTATAATATATTTCGGTTTTAAAAGCTTTTACTAAGTAAATAAAGTCTCCCGTTACGTGGCACGAAATTAAAAAAATGCGTTAATCCGTGACAAATTGAAAAAGCCAGCGATCAGCATCTTCATGCTCAAGCACTTCTACAACTTATTTTTTAAATTAACCCGCTGACTGTGCAAATATGTCAAGTTCTGTAGAGTAAATATTATAGTAAGCGTATACCAGCTTTAGTTCAGCAAGTTCCAACTGCAAATAATGTCCTCACCTCACGACGATATAGTTCTAGGAGCTACGTAACACAGTTTGTTAACAATTTCAGTGCAATCGACCTTACCATGGCATATTCCATTAAGCTTCGTGGTTTCTTATTGACTACGATTAGATATAAGCGAGAGCAATTTGTGTGTACTGAGCAACTAGGGATACTTAAGACAACTGCTGTAGCATCGGAAATGCAGGGAGCGCAGAAATTTACGCTGAATCTTTTCTATATGATCCACCTATGTTTTATATAAAGACGACTGACGAAGACCAACTATAGATCCCTGCGGAACGCCGGAGGAAACCTTTATGTTGTCAGACTGAAAGCTATATGAAACAACTTTTTACAATTGATATAACATACAACACCAAATACCATTACATGAAGTAAGATAAATGCAGCTGCAGTAGTTGGAGGTAAAGCGCCGTTATACTCTGGATTTTATACGTGTTCGAAAATCAAAGTGTAAAGGAAAACTTATAATGGTTCTTTCGACAAAATTTGATTTATGCCAACAGCAACTTCCGATAAATCTCTTACAAGCGTATAAACTACATTTACCTGTGGGTTTGTGTTCAAAAATAAAACTGTTAACATATTGTTATCAATATAAAGATTATATCATATCGTTACGTGAATATAATATTCATTCAGCAATTGGTGGATATTAATCTCAAAAGTCCCATTCGTTAATGGGTCTTTTAAGATTAATACCCATCAATTGCTGATTGTCGATAAGTCCGATTGCAAGATTTTAATGCAACGTTACTGCAGCGGTCACTACATACCATCAGCGGTAATTACAACTCATTGAAAAAATGGCCTTATTAATCCTGCGTTTAAATCGTTGATAGAATCACCTAGGTTTTCTTTTCCATTCAGTCAAGCCAATCATTACTTGTTATTTTTAATTTATATGAGTACTTCCTCTCTTAGGATAAGACAAGACACAGAACTCTGTGTCGCGGGAGAATGTAGCAACATCCATCCCGTTTGGGGTTCGAACGCAATGTGTACCGGCGAGGTTACCACCATAAGCACTGTGCCAGTCATGCTCTAACATCTTATATCTCTGGATCCATCGTATAAAACAGGAAACTATATTTCACATTTATAAATTTACCTATTACATTGGGATGGAAATCCAAGGCACATTGCCATCACATTTTTATATAAGACGTTCAATAACAACTTTTAATATTAAAATGAGCATTCTCACTTCGTATCGAACAATCCACACGATAATTATAATTAAAATATACAATATAATTAAAATGTAAGGCAATTATTTACAACTAACTCTACGTGCATTATCAGCACGGCAACACCTGCGTAGCTAAGTTTAGTAACGATCACCTAAGAAAGCATCAAGTTTTTAAACTAGTAAAATGAAAATGTCCTGAATTTGCAGCAAATTTATGATATCTTCCAACGCCTCCAATACAAAATATATTATAAGGCGTTGGGAAAATAAATTCCACGTCAACAATCTAAATAAATATAATTATGGATATTGCAGAAAGTTTCCAGTACAGTACCTAGAGTTCACTATTTATCTTTAAAAGATTTTCACCTTGTACTTGCCCTGTTAATAGAGCAAGTAATACATAGATAAATTAATTATTTCTCGGTTCCTTCCATTTATGTGTACAATTGCATTACTATTTTCTAAATGTCGTCCGGTTTCAATCTACCGTGGAGCAACTGATTTATTTTTTTTACTAAAAGCAATTCCAGTCTCATCACCGCCCCGGATGGCAATCTAAAATAATATTGCGTTGAGTTGCTAGAAAGATTAAAAACTCGTGACCTCAATAAGAAGTACATAACCGTACCTTTATGAAATTGAAATTATTAATTATTGATTTCAATTTCATAAAGGTTTTGTAAATTAAGCATTGCACTGTATGATAATAGATTTTACTTTAAATCATCCGACGGGCAGTGCGTTTAATCTATTAGCAGCAGTCATCTATACTAATATTATGAAGAGTCAAGATTTGATTTTTTGTTTGTTTGTTTATTTATTTTATTTATTAGGTCAACCAACAACTGTTTACACCAATACATCGACCAGAACTTACAGACTAAGGTAACATAGTTCAGTGCAACAATTAATTAATAATAATAATAATAATAATTATAGGTTAACACCTCATGCATTTGTTACGGATCAAGTTACTTAATTTAATTATCTAATATTAATTTGATTAAAATTTTAAGAAAATTGTGTGATAATTTGAAGTCGGTTACATTATAAATATTGATAATTAATACAGTTTAAAAATGGAAACAAAATAAAATAAAAATAGGATTTGATTAGTATAAAAACAATAATAATAATGAACATAAAGATTAATTAATTGTTTGTATGTTTGTCATGAATTTTCAAAAACGACGCAACTGATTGTAAATATTCTTTCACCATTAGACAGCTGCATTATCACCGGGTAACATAGACTACATTTTATTAAAATAGGAACTGTTAAACCTAACCTAACCTACTTTTACGCGAGCGAAGCCGCAAGCAAAAGCAAGTATTAAAATAAAACCCAATACAACATTTAGGTATAACTATCCGTATTTCAAATAAGTACGTTTACATTTAAATTGAAATAATTATGACTATGTCGCGCAAGGGTGGCTTTCGAGATGAGGATTAGGACGTTGCAACGTTTTTCATAAAGCGAGCCGCCTACTATGCCTAGTCTTAATATGATCGCCAACGCTGAGTCGCTTGTGATAGTTTGCACTCCGCTTTAGTCTTTATATAAAGCGAGCCGCCTACTATGCCTAGTCTTAATATGATCGCCAACGCTGAGTCGCTTGTGATAGTTTGCACTCCGCTTTAGTCTTTATATAAAGCGAGCCGCCTACTATGCCTAGTCTTAATATGATCGCCAACGCTGAGTCGCTTGTGATAGTTTGCACTCCGCTTTAGTCTTTATATAAAGCGAGCCGCCTACTATGCCTAGTCTTAATATGATCGCCAACGCTGAGTCGCTTGTGATAGTTTGCACTCCGCTTTAGTCTTTATATAAAGCGAGCCGCCTACTATGCCAAGTCTTAATATGATCGCCAACGCTGAGTCGCTTGTGATAGTTTGCACTCCGCTTTAGTCTTTATATAAAGCGAGCCGCCTACTATGCCTAGTCTTAATATGATCGCCAACGCTGAGTCGCTTGTGATAGTTTGCACTCCGCTTTAGTCTTTATATAAAGCGAGCCGCCTACTAAGCCTAGTCTTAATATGATCGCCAACGCTGAGTCGCTTGTGATAGTTTGCACTCCGCTTTAGTCTTTATATAAAGCGAGCCGCCTACTAAGCCTAGTCTTAATATGATCGCCAACGCTGAGTCGCTTGTGATAGTTTGCACTCCGCTTTAGTCTTTATATAAAGCGAGCCGCCTACTAAGCCTAGTCTTAATATGATCGCCAACGCTGAGTCGCTTGTGATAGTTTGCACTCCGCTTTAGTCTTTATAAATTCATCAATCATACGGTACAAAGTATGACTAGGACTATATTAAGTAACGGGTCGCACAATGTCGATTCTTTAGTATCAGCAGATCAACCGTTTATCATATTTACATACAGACATTCGATTGGCAACCGTTATGTCTGCATAATGCAGGTATTTGAACTCGGTAATTTATTTAACATGAATTATTTATCACTTTGCAAATGAATTGTTTTAATCCCAGTATATGACTTACTAGGTTATCCGTTTAACCCTACGGCGTAGTTCGACATTCACCTTAGCGAAGTGTTCCTTTCCAGATTTTCTAGCTAGTATTAACCTCAATATAGCCTCGGTTTTCACAGTTCCTTAATGTGTTATACTGCTAACTCAATATGATTGATATATATGACCTTTCCAAAACCAATAATTGGTGCACTACCTGACCGTGAAAGCTCCAAAGTTCTCAAAAGCGCCTCAGACTTAGAAACTAAGTCGCTAACGACAGACAATCTATCAAATGCAGGCTGAACTTGGCCTTTTAGTGTTTCCTACTGTGATTGATTACCAAATGTAACATAAAGCTAGTTTTCACTGTTATCGGATTTCCTAACTATAATGTAAGATACGAAATTTCAAAAATATTATTTAGATGTTCTTTCTGGGAACTATTAGATAGCTAGTTTAAGGTAATTATTTGATTCCAGGAAAAAGGCTGGACATGAACTGAACTAATTTCGTTTTGCATTTAAACTGGAATCTCTTTAATCTATGATCTTGGAACACTACTCAGTTATATTTATGTGTACTTACTTACTCTTTTTGTGTTACCTATTTTGTCATACGTGCCTTAAATGTATTGTGCTATAAAATATTTTAATTTATTACCTCCTCGATCACGGCGCGGCCAGCGTATACATCTAAACAAAACGTCAAGGAAAATTTTATTCAAGGTTCAATGCATTTTCCCTTTGTTCTTGATTTAATATAAATACTAAGACTGCACAATATTTTCACCGTGAAGTAATTTATAATTTACATGCTAACAGCAGCAGCTGTTTATTACTCCAAGCTCTAATTAAAACCTAATTTACAAAGTGGTTATAAAATGAACATAATATGTTCAAAATACAGAATGGCCGAGGTTCCAGTCGACTACTTTGTGGGAACACGTAGTTTTAAATGCTTTTTTAATACTGTGAAAGAGGAGAGAGCACACAGCCCGCCTACTGATAGTAAGTGATGCAAAAGAGTATCTCTCTATTGTCGCTCATATTATTTACAAAGTTATAATTGCCCAAGTAACAACTAAAAGTCGCGCTCTCTTCATGAACGTTTATTTCATCAAGGTACATGCTGTTGTGTTTTCCTTCCCAATCTATATATAAATTGGCCGCCGATAGATATATTAAAAGGTCTCATTTGGTCTTATATAACCTCCTTGATCACATTGTATAAGTTAGCGCTTAGGTTGTATAACCGTGAGTTTGTAGCTTCGATCCGGAACTGTATTTTTCATTGGAAGATTTTTGGTAACAGTTTAGAAATTTGTCTGAAAAACAGCAAAAGGTTCATCTCTTGTTCCGTAGAGCCTAAAATCATATCTAAAGTGTATTTCAACCACATTTTGGTTAAAATACACTTCTTCTTTCCGCTTTCAGGAATGTTCAGGAGTGAGGTTTGTATGTAATAAAATACGCTGCGCCAGTTATTTCTTATAATTGAAATTTAATATTTGCTTAGCAAAATTTCATCCTAGTATTTCATATTGCAGAGAAGCGAACTGTGAGAAAAAGGATTTCTGAGAACATAAGTCGGAGGTAGCGTCTAGAAATGCAAGAGATCGTGTCTAGTCTTAGTGGAAGTTTATGTGTTGTGTGCAGTTTATTCTTGCAAATAAAATTTATTTTATAACGCAGTGATTGTGGGTGGTCTTGTGGGAGGGGTGTAAAGCCTACCCCCTTACCGCCGCCATATTTAAATGTAGAATCAATAGCTCACCTGCATATGTCCGTGTTTACTGCGTATAGGTGGTTACTCCTGTCAATGAGCGGTGCGAATATACCGGCGTCAGTTCCATTAATCATATTGCAAACGCTCACTTGTTCCACCTGTTCCCCCCCTTCCTCCTCCGACACTAGTTCGTTCGTCCAGTATGGAAAGTAGGTCGATTTGTTGTAACTAATTATTTTGCCCAAATCAGTGTGGTCGTTCAAACCACGTAGTACCTTGTATTCTTTGCTCGGCCTTTCTTGTTTCTGGAATATAATATATCTTTACAAACTCAACTGCAGCAAATAATGCTGCGACGGCAAACGATGTTAGACACATATTTTATTATCTTTTTATACTTCTGAGGTAGCCAGCACTTTGTCTGCGTTCTACTGTATAACGTCGGCATTCCCTTAGTCGGACTGCCCCAACTTCCTAATGAAATCCTATGATTAAGTTGACATGCCGCGGTGCACCAATTCTTATACTTAAACGCTACCTTCCAAATACCTTAAAAAATATTACCTTAACACTTTTAGGTGGTCTTACTTACAGTGCATAAAACCAAACAAATAATAAATACTTTCATACCTATAAGTCAGTATGCACTGTACTTCAGCATTATCATTAAAATCAAACTGTTCAACTAATGAAAATGTCGAACGAATTTCGATTAAAACTCAAAGGAAAACGGTGATTGCATCGCATTGCTTTGAAAGGACGATTTTAGTACGAATAATCTGGTTTATGACTTTAAATGTCAGTTTGTTTACAAGAATAAAATATTTTGAGAATGTCATAAGTTGTGTACTTAATACAAAATTTGTCAGCGACGCGACGTCGAGACATAAAAAGTATCTATACTTTTAAATACTTACCTGCGAACGATATTTATACTCATTGTCTAACTGTGTACCTACTATGTAGTACCGACTATGTTAACAAGAAGGTTTGCTATTACTATTAAGTTTGAGAAGCGTACGTAAACAATACGAAAGAAAATAATATGCCAAGTAGAGTACAGCGTTAAATGTTAACAATAGCAACAAGTGAGGTACTTATATGAAGAGACGACAACCGGCGACATTACATTCAGACATAATGTGTATGTACGTTTGACACGTATGTAGGTCGGAGTCTCGAAAAGGATTTTTGTAAGCGAGTACCGTTGCATTTTTATTCTACTAGGTCAACAGGTGCAGAGGCAGTTATGGAGTGTGCAATTCTACTTTGTTAAACATAGGTACTTGAATATTCTGCAGAATTAATAAAACTATTTACTGTCACGACCTAGTTAGGTTCATAACTCGACAGAGGAAAACAAAAACTTGTTGGTGCTTTGACAGGCTTTTACGGGCTTATTTTATAAAAGCACGAATAAATAAAATCTAGTAATATTTTAGTGTGAGTACTGCGACAGTGTATTGTAGGTATATGTTATAATGTTAACGCTAGTCTGCTTTACTTAGTTTACATTTCATTACTTTTACGTGGAAGGCAAGACGGGAATCTGTCGCATATTTTAAAGCAAATTTCCTATAGCTCCGATAAGCCATCGGAAGTCGACTGCAATATTATAATTGGATTGAGAGATCGTCGTCGACATAGATTTGTACTATAGGTAACGTATTGGAGTGTTGTCATGGTAACCACTTTGATCTGCCTCGACTAAGTGCACCTTGTTAATGATGTAGGTAGATGCATCTTGTATATTATGAAATACTAATATCTTATATTTAATCAAGTTGTTTGAGTTGCTACTTACTTAGATAAGTGTACTTTTAATTGCAATGACAATGATCGTAATAAAATTAAGATTAAGTTGTCTCACAAATAAACATAAATATGTGCTCTTCTTTAAAAGTTTAATATTTTAAGTTCAAAATACGTCGATGTCTGAGCAATACATATAGACAGCGTCACGCTGAGATTACTGAGACACCTCCAGCGGTGGTTAAATTATATAATCTATGTCCGATGCTGTACTGATTACGGGATATTGTACTACGTGCGTCAGTCGTCAGGATGGTGGGGCGGGGCGAGGCGGTGCCGCGGTGGGTGGCGGCGGGTGGCACAGCTCTCGGCCAGTTTTAGTAATTAAGATCTACATAGGCACTCGGTACTGCGAAATTGATTTTCATGGTGTGCTTGAAGAATATAATAATGTATATAAACCAATGAACTAAATAAGCCGGTATCATATTTTTATAAGGTTGTTTTAATCTACGATTTAGACTTGACTGAGCGAGTCGAGGCGCGACACGGCGGTTTTACAATTAACGTGAGTTACCAATGTGTCTGTCTAATAGATAAAGTAATTAATTGCTGGTGATGAATACAATTACGAATGCAAGCTTATTACGGGATGAGGTCGGCGACGGGTGCCACTTGCAAAGTTTGCTTAGCAGCACGCGTGGGTTATACCGTCTAGTTTGTTTCGCAAAGCTCACTAGCTCTCTTAAGACCGACCGGCAGGCGCTCGGCTCGACATGATCACATTAGACGATCATGCCGCGAGACACGTTAATATTCCAAAACTTTCGCTGCCGGTAATTAAAATGCAGTTGTAGCGACATGCGCGCGTAGCCGGTCCCTTGCGATTCCGTCCGCACCCGCACGCTTCGTCAGGTCTGAATCGTAGGCATATATTTTTGCCCTAATTACGGATTCCTATAGCTTTCTGAACATACGTGCTCCATATTTTAGGAATTAGTTAAATTACCTATTCAAGTACTCGATGTAATATTTCGATAGGTAGGCATTACTGTTTAATGGGTACCCACTTAGGGATAGGACTTCGCTCGAATTGGGGCAGACCGTTTGAGAAAGTCAAACAACTTTGTATTGTATTTCCGGGTCGACTAGGGTTTATAGGTGTCAAAGAACCTGTATTTTTTGCTTCTTGCGTTGTGGGACACCTATTCTTTTTTAGAGTTGGTAACTTTCCAGTAATAACTCTTTGTGTTACAAGTATAGGACACGGTAAAATATACAATCAGGCGGGCTGGAAGCTTATATGCCTCCTCAGTAGTATAATAGAAAATATAAACATAAAAGCATTTTATACATTTTTTTTTATTTTATACCTTTTAGAAATATAATTAATATTACGCAAAACGCCTCCATTAGTGCCGACCGTTATATCACATTTACACTTTAAACTAATTATGTACCTACTTTTTCAGTTCATACGAGGAATGAAGTCTAACTCCAAAAATTCATGTTGTCTGTATTGACCAACTCAACATTACAGAAATCTCTGAATCTCCGTGAGGATCAAGAATAACTTGACAAAAATCTCAATTAAACTGCTCGATCCGATCAGCAAAGCTGTCATAATTATACACAACCGCTGCGCCACCAAGACAGATATAATAATAGGTACATCGGTCAAAAAACAGATGAATACATATTAAACATCGGATAAAAATAGTACTTACATATCCTAAAGCAGAAAAGATAAGAGATCCATCTTCCATCTCATCAAGGTTCTGTGCACTTGCGCCGATGTCTCTAATGATGTTGCAAGCAATGTTGCCGATGAGTCCGGGGCTCTTACAAAGCGGCACTCCGTCAAAGAACAGGTCCCGTACTCGGAATGTTGCCACGGGAGAGTTGTACTCGCCGAATATTCCATTCATAGCCAAGTTTATTATAGTCGCCAAGTTAGGGTACATTTGCTCCGCAATCTGGATTATAGCCTGAAAATAAATGGAAGTTATCGCACAATGATACAGAGCGTATTTATTCTATTGTCTACATTCTCGAAGGGGAAGGCAGAAGTACTATTCATCGACGTTTCGTCAGTTATGGTTTTAGGTCGAGGATTATTGGGTGTAATAGCCCTCTGTAGTTTACGGAGTATAGTTGTATGTACTAACTGCCGTTAATATCCGCTCTAAGGACCGAATTCATCACGCACAGATCGCATTAAATTATCAGTCCAGCCTGGTATATTATTAACATTGTTTTTTTTTAAAGACATCTTCTGCAATATTTATTGTCCCGTATGGAATCAAACCCAACGACACAGTGGCAATGGCGAGACGAAACCACGACGCTATCTGTGTAGATCCGAAAGATACATTTTGTAATATTTTAATAAATATAAAAAGGAAAGCAGTAGCAAGTATTTTCCGATGAATATATTCAGATGCATACATCATATCGCCAGCTATTAGCCTAAGTTCCACGTCTAACTTGCCAAGTGTCAGACTCTGTGCAGAATCCAATACTAATTACTGGACGCACTTTCAAAAATAGATGCGCTCGGAATCTCATATATAAGCGAGCCAGATTACTTTTTGCTTCCCGGATCAACTCGGTGTCCGAATTTTCAGTTCAGTTCAAAGCATACCTATCTAAATGTCAAAGTTGGCGTTCAGTTTCAATGTACGAAAGCGACGCACTGCAAAGGCTTAGAAATTAGTACGAGGAATTTCCCGTGCACTGCAAATCGTGTGAGTTGTGCAATTTGACTTCTCCTTTGTTAAATGTAAAAAGCAATATGAAATAGAAATCAAATGAAGAGAAACGATTTTTAAACTTATACTTCCTACATTGAAACCATATGGAGGTGGTTGATTAATGCACAAGTGTGGAGTGTTTGTATTTTATTCGATATAAAAAGTTTTATAATGTGATCACTTAAATCGCTAGGACGTCCGTTACTGCCTAAATTGGGTTATCCATTTGTTCACCGTGACATTAGCGAGCAAGATGGCGTTTGCATAAATTTAACAATCAAACCAACTTTACAACGTCATGTCTCAAAGTATGGTTATTAAATAAGTATCATATTCCATGTCAGTAAGTATTTACTACACATACACCAACTTATTAAAGGTTTTCTCAAATGCATGACCTACACTAGAAAAGAATGCGGTGTCGCGGTGAACTTTACAACCATTTAAACAACGGACATAAAGAACACTCGGACACATTAATTCTAGGTTCATCTATTTGTGGATAACACTAACTTTTGTCACGTGTGGGGATCGAACCCACAATACCTTGGCATAGTGTCAGAGCGAACACCTAAATCACTGCGCTATCCGTGCTTTCAAAGAAATCACATTCGCTTAGACGCCATCGTATAAGCGAATGTGGTTCCTTTGAAATCCATATTCGAATGTATCGACGAAAGTTCCATATTTAAATACGCAACGTAAGTTTCGTTGTACAGAATTGTAGTCGAATACCAATCAAATGCAATTGATTACGCGTATCATTTTTCTTTTTGTCGTCTTTCTTCACAGACATCTGCGGTATACCTACACGATTGTTTCATCGACGCGGACGCGTTAAGTAACCTTGCATCGTGAGGTGCGTAGTTCTGATAAGATGTCAGGCGTGCCGTCCAGTGGTGCATATAAGTGCAGGGTTCAAGTGATTGATTGTCCTGTCGACGCGACGCGCGGCTTAAGTATCAAGAATGATCCATTTCCGTCACGTGACTAAATAACACTTATTTAAATTAGTTGACAAAGACTTGTTTTGCATACGTTGTGCAAGTATCTGCGTTTTATTTACACAGACCGTGACGTCAGTTTCTTATAAGAATATCCGCGGTTATTTCTGATCTTCACTTGTTATGATCCTGATATACAGTTATTGCGTTTTATTTCTCTATTAGGCAGTTTTAAATGTTTAAGCGCCCGACTACGTTTCAATAAGTTATAATAGAGTCACCTATCTCTGCTTTAAGTATTTGTCTGGCACACAATTCCAACATGACATCTGAATATAGCGTGATCATATTAAGTAATTATTATAACGCTGACTCTTATTAAAAATTGTACAATATCGTTTATGTAATGTGTCAGCTCTCTTTTCTTAGAGTGGTTAATTTTTCGCGCGAGATCTGTACGTTTCACACCTATGATTGAAGTTAGACTTACTAAGTAAATATAAACATGTGATCTAATATTTATCTCACTAAAATATTGTATCGCCTTAGGTAGTGTAATTGATTTATTTTATTACATTATTATTATTTTGGTTTAGTCTACAAACACCCACTCATGACATTGAGCTCACCTTATTAGCTTTTATAAGAAACAGACGTATTAAGATATACTTCGGTAAAAACAACATATTAAAATTCTGCTAAGAAATTATAAGTAACAGCATGAAAACTGAAAGCTGAGTGTGTGTTTGTTTTACGCTAACGCGATCGACACGTTTATGACGTTCGGCGCTGCGATTGGCTCGCTCCAAACTCTTAACCAATCAAAGAGCAAAACGTGGTAAACGTTTCGATCGCGTTAACTTAAAAACAACTCGCATTAGGCACCCTGATATTTTACCCATTGCGCAGTAGGCGCCTCGCTGCTTGTCACCTGGGACCTGGCACCTCTGCTTACCTCTTCGCTGATATACATATCTACATACAAGTAATTACTCTATATGCATGATTTTAAGAAAAAGACATTTCCGGCACTATTCATACTTCTTGTATCGGAGAACTATCGGACAACGGATATAAAAAAACAATTTGTAAAACATATTCTTTTTTGGGCCGAGTGGGGATCGAAGACACAATTGTCGGCGCAGCGGCAGTGTCGAGACGACCAGTTAAATCGCTATGCCATCGATGTACGGAAATTATGTATAGGAACAGGGTATTATGTATAGGAGGCGGTACTTTCATATAAGCTCAAAACTCCGACCTGTCTTACTAAAATAACTTATTACAAGTTTAACGCTAGCATGCCGTCAGTGTAGTGAGCATGACGTGCAAGTGAAATTGAACAACAAAGAGGGAGCAAGGCGGGCTTTCAGTTTATTTACTGTTAAAAAACTTTATGGACTTGCCATGTTTCCAAACATGGCGCGCCATTGTTGATGACGTTACGCTTCGCCTGGATATATTCTCTCAAAGGGTTATATAATACTATCAGATTCAGATATTGTATACAAATTCTTAGACTAAGTTTTAGGTGCTGGGCACGGGTACAAACTCTGTAAAATGTAAAATGTATTATAGTAATTATGTATTTGTGTTCCATAACAATATACATCTCTATTCCCAAAGGATAGGTGGAGCTGTATCAATCAAACATTTCAGCAACGGCGTTTTAGGAGTAATTAAATAGAGGGTGAACCTATTGTCGCCTACTAGACACAGTTCAGACACCGCGTTATAACACCCGGTAACCATTTTTTTTATTGCTATGAAATCGGCAAACAAGCGCCTGCCTGATGGTAAGCGGTTACCGCAGCCTATCAACGCTTACAACACCAGACGCGTCACTCACGTGTTGCCGATCTCGAGACATTTGTTCTTAAGTCTCATATGCACAGAAATATCACTAGCTACAGTATGCTTCCAACCGAAACATAATAGTGCACAATTTGCGCACTACTAATTGGTGGTAGAATATGTACACCACTAATTGGTGGTAGAATATGTACACCAATAATTGGCGGTAGAATATGTACACTACTAATTGGCGGCACTGTGGTGGTATCCACCTAGATGGCTCTTGCAAGAGAGCTACCACCGGTTAAAAATACCGGTTAAAACCATACCCGAAGCCTAAACTGCAGCGTCACCGAGGAAGTTAAAGAATGAAACTAATTTTCAACAGTACAAATATTGATGTAAAGCTTTGTATTATACTATTATTTGTATAACTCAATCACTGTATATTGTGATAGTAATCAGTGAATCCATAGATATAAGCCAAGCCAAGGATGCCGCAATCGGCAGTCCAGGTATTGCACGTATTTAACAAAATATTTATAATTCCTATAAATAGGCATAGACAAAACAGTTCATTAACTTTTTCTCCGCTGTTTGTCAACCGATATGCTTATTTTTGTTTCGTTTAGTAGCTACAGACAAGCATAAGAGTTATAAATAAAAATTTTGAAATCTGTCCTTTTATGTTGTCCTCAAATGCTCAGCAATTATTTTAATCGAAATCCGGAAACTTGGCGAACACTAGTACTAGTAATTAGTTAACCATATTGTTGTCTTTTAAAACCATATCAAAAAGAATAATTATAGAAGGAGAGAATGGGTAAGACCGAGCCGTACCTTCATACCATACCTCTGTGCTTTGAGTGAAGGAAAAGTGGGAAATCAAATAGTATCAAAATATAATAAGAAAAGCAAAAGACAGAGATATGTGGCGGTTACATCACCGGCAAGTGCTACGCTCTTAAATTAAAGACGAAGATTGTTAGTCGGTAAAAATATTTGCTGAAGATATTGGGCAGGTGCTTTTTTTAATGACTAATCCCGCACTAGGTATAATTCCTGTGTCGTGGGGGACTTTACAAATATTCTAACAACGGACACAAAGAACACCTAGACTCGGAACGACCATTTGTGGATCACACAAATTTTTGTCCCATGTGGGGATCAAACCCACAACACGCGGCGCGGTAGCAGTGGCGAGACGACCACTTAAACCACTACGCTATCCGTGCAGTCACCAGCCAGTGTGTGTATACCATAACTAAATAACATTTAGCTATGGCAGTCGTGTGTCGCCTTGCCCGGTTATGTAAGTATCACCTTCTTGCAGGAGACTGAATTACGAGAAAAAACAAAGTTAATGAGTTTCGTCCGGTGATTAAAAGTGCCGGATTGTCACATATCTTTTCTCTCGAGAAAATAAATGCGAGATCTCTCTCGCATTTATTTTCTTGCATACGATCTTTGAATCCTTTTGATTGGTAACGCGAGCACCTCTGGTACTGCAAGTGATCACATTCTACGGTAATGCTTATTTGTACCTGCATTAAGTAAGGCAAAACAAAATTCCTATAAGTTCTTAGATAAATAGGCATGAAGATAAGAAACAATTATCTAAAATATGCGATAAGTAACGTGTGAGTAGATCGTGGATTAAGGGACGGATAATATCACATGTTCCGATATATCAGTAAGTAAAGGAGGATGTCTTAGTTCTGGAATTATTACTCGAATTTCTTATTTCCCGAATTCCTTATTGCCATAAAACTCTATATTACCATATTTTTGCACTCACATCAGGGAAAACTATAGGTGTCAGATATCAATAGAATAAACATAAATAAATGTCAACGGTTTTATTAAAAATGTGTAAGTTGTGTATTAATACAATGAACCAAGCAGATATTAAAGTTCTGTTCTGTGGCACTGAACACCAACATTCTCGATAACCACGGTACGGATCTAATAACCCAGAATATACCCGTACTCGGAATTAAAGCACGCACAATTGTATACCCGTGGAGGAACAAGCCTGTAGTTATCGACGCAAGCCAAGGTAGAAGTAGATCTACATAATTTACATAATATTTTTCATGTAACTTAATGATTCCTTCTAGCCGTCACTTAGATAGAACTTGTCCCATAATAATCAGATAATAGACTGATTTTATAAGATATCGCTTTTATCTTGCGAAGCATCCCATATAATAAATATAGATTAAAAAGCGGCCTCCAGATTAAAAGTAAGCGTGTAACTGCTGATCATGAGGTACTGATCTCGATACCCGATTTAGTAATTTTATTTGGATATTGACATTAGCAACATGACGAGCACTGCATTTTTCGAGTGCGTCTCATAACGTATAAACTCATTTGGTCTAATTTCATTTTATTATCGTTCATAAGATATAATCAACGTGAGATATACCAACTGTTGATATAATTTCTTTACATATAACATTTATTTATTCTAAAACTTAATTAGTATAACGTTGTTTGATATAACGTTTAAGTAATCGAAAATCATTTGGTCTAACGTTAAATATATGTATATAAAAACGTCATTATGGTTAACACCCCGACTCGGATAGGTTAGCCTTCGTGGTTATTCTTTTTAAACCACCCAGTAATAGGAGCCCCGCCAAGCGGGGCTCCGTCGACCTATCTTAGCGCAGGTGGTAATCAGTTACTAGTTATGTTTAATATCTACTTAGGTTACTATTACCTATAACTACAATAGAACTTACAAAGAATAAAACAAAGAAAAAATACTTTTAAATATTTTATATCTTTTGAGTGGTATGTCAAACGATTTTATATTTAATGTATGTTATGTCAAACGATGTTATATTTAATGTATGTTATGCTCATAAAAATTTGTTATTTTAAAATTATATCAATCGTTTATTATATTAACTAATCGTTATATTAAATAAAATCATAGGTTCCGTTGTTATATGTTGTTAATATTAGAGATTTTGTTGTTATATCATCTATTACTTACCCGCATTTTTCGGTAAACACTACATTTTTGTTTTTAAGTATTATAATCAAATAATTATGCCTTACTAATAGATATTATAAATGCTGTAGAAATGAGAGCGTTGAGAAGCATATGTGGTGTGACTCTGAAAGATAGAATAAGAAATAGTGTGATTAGAGAGAGATGCGGCATGAAAGTGGATATAGTTACAAGAATAGAAAAGGGTATGTTAAGCTGGTTTGGACATGTAGAAAGAATGGACGAGGAAAGACTGACTAAGAAAGTTTATAAGGCTAGTGTGAATGGAACAGTCGCAAGAGGAAAACCTAGGCGAACGTTTCTCGACCAGATCGGAGGCGTTCTGGACAAAGGCCAGGTTAAGAGCTCCTTGAACCGACGGGCGTGTATGAGGAATGTGATGAAAGTGAATGAAGCCAGAGAAGTGTGTCAGGATCGTAGCAAATGGAAATCCGTAGTCTCTGCCTACCCCTCTGGGAAACAGGCGTGAATCTATGTATGTATGTATTATAAATCATTATCAGTATAATAATACTAAGCCTTGTGAAAAGCACAATAAGCCAGTACACATTGTACAAAAGCATACCTAGGTAATTCTATTCAATCGCAAACAACAATTAAATTAAGCTCAACTCCGAACGGGAGATATGCTTTTACACGCTTTGAGCTCAATACGTCTCTGTATTTCAATTTAATAGTCTATTTTAAGCTTCAGGTCTCCGGGAAGTTACCGTCTGCGGCGCCTAGAATATATATACGTGTATATAGTATATAGATCGTATTATATATATGTATCGTAGATTTTCCCGGAAGCCCTTATGCAGTGGTCCGACCGCCGGCGAGAAAACGACTGACTATCGGCGATTTTCTCTCTCAAGAAACGCACAATAGATATTCCGTGTAAACGAAAGAGATGTATATATTAAAAGTTGCTCTCTGACTGTTCACACTGCCGGCCACGACTCGCTTTACTAGTTTTGTCGCTGAGTGACAAGAGCTTTCAAAAATAAACTCGCTCAGCGATACTCGTTCAGCGATGCTCGCTCGTCGCGCGCGCAGGTTTGCAAAGGACTGAGCGACCGCGGGCGAGTGGCGCGAGTAACCGCTCGTCGCACTTGCACACTCGCTTATAGCCCGGCGACAAAACTATCGAAACTACGCTCGTTTCTCGTTCATCGTCGGCGATCGGACCACTGCCTTACCTGGGAGTGTGCATTCATTTTGGGGAGGCGGGAGCCCGCAACAATATCACTCACGCAGTTGCAAGCTCCAATTAATGACGGATATTATCCACAATGTTATTACGTGTCAGGTCCTCTTTTGAGAGTCGACTTACATGTCTGTCATACATCCGTAATAGGCTTAAAAGTACTAATAAAAACATAGCATGTCACTTTTCTTGTGCCTGTTACGCTCTCGCGGCAAATTAATGAAAATGACTTTTATGTTCTGACCTAGATTTTTAATTAACCTTTTTTGTTATATAGAATAAATTCGGAATATTATATTAATATTTTCTGAGTCGCTATATGATGCAATGCATGATGTCTCGGGTTTAATACCTGTGTCGAGCATAGTATTATTGAGATTGGCTTTATCTCAGCAGTAACGCGGTGTCTCAAAGTATGTTCGCTAGACGCAACAGTTAGTTATACGTGAAATCCAAATCCAAACCTGGCGAAATGTGAGTGTAAAATACTATTTAACATGTATCTTTAAATGCTGCCGTGATCACCGATAACCACAAACAATAACATCTATTGTGTCTATCACACGGCAATCGACGTGTCTAATTTTTTGACCGAATGAAACTTCTTGTAAGTAACTAGAAAACTGAGAGTTTCAACTTTAGCTTCAAAGCCAATGATTTATATGAATCATAATTAGAATAACTCACACAAGAATGACGCTATTGTCAATTAGTTGCACGTGCCGTGTCATGATAAAAGAGCAAAAAACTAAACAATGGGACGCGACTAAATTGCTATAATTGCATTAAGACGTCCTGTTGTATATTATGTGATGTTAACACGTACTTAGCCTTCACTTTGCCTTCATAAACAGGGCTGCAACATGTTCAATGGACCATCTCTTGAAAAAACATTTATTTTAAAATCTATTCGATTTTTATTGTTTTCCATTTTAACTATAATCCGTCTGAAACGCATGCAGGCCTTGGTGAAGGCAAATTTTGGCCGAATAAATTTTATAAAATAAATAATATCTTTATCAATGTTGCTATCTTATAAATAACTCGAAAAACAAATTAACAAAATCATCTTTATATCAGGCAGATGACGAGAAGATATTAGCTATCTTGGGAATAGCCGCAGACGACGCAACTGCAATCTGGCTCAGAGAGTAAACCAGTGTACTTTACGTAGTTAGATCGTTATTAATTATCCAGTCAACTTTTTTCCTTAGGCAACAATAGAATTATGCCATTGCCAACGTATTTTAATTCACATTGGCAAATGAAAACTACAGTCGTGTGTACGTCAATGCTTTTTTCGATAAACAATTCATCATAATAATTTTAGTTTTCTTTGCTTCGCTTTTATAAAGGAGAAAGGGCGCTTCGCCACCCCGTCCGCTCCTCGTACGTAGGTCAAATTAAACTTTGTCTTCGGTATAAGAGCATATTTATATCAACTGCCGGCAGTATTATTGCGTAAATAAGGTTTAAGGCTAATGGCTAAGTTTTGTTTTCTTAACTGTTTTAAGAGGAGTTTTCTAAGTCAGACTATATTAAATAAGTACGGTGAACCCGTACATTATAAAGTAGGTTTATTTAGCAAGCCTAGTGTTTACGTACGCGCAGTTATTTTCTATAATTTGCATAAATACGTTATGATATTATGGGAATATTAACCGACCAATTATCTCTTACTTATCATACGGAGCAAGCCCTTCAGTCTACAAAATGAAAGCTCTTATGCAGCTTTAGTCTGCGCGCGGTGAATATTTGTAACCTTCTCTTTAATAAGCATTATTTTTCAGTATATTTATATTTGTAAAATGTTGTATGATGTACCTAAGCGGTTACGATGATTATGATCAAGACCACGTTTATAAACACTTAGGACATTTAAATAGAAAAAAAAACAATTGAAAATATATTTCGTATTTGTTTTACTTACTTTATTACTTTTGTTTACCGATTATATAAATAATAATTGAGTGAAATACACGATACAGACTTGTGACAAATCGGAAGTCTCGGAGGCCTTGAGCGAATTTTGGCGCCGCTAGTGAAAATTAAACGAACTGCCAGACCTTGATGAACTACAATCTCGCAATCAGAACCTACGTGGAAGTATTGTTTGTAAATAAAACAATATTATAATGAACCTCGCTTCAGTCCACATTTTAATAAATAGTTTATTAGTGTATATTACATTCCCACAGAACAAGACTTTATAACGATGCAACAAAATAACTACGTTGTACGCAAACAAACGCTGCATTCATTTTATATAGTTGAGTGCTACTGTGAACGCACTCAACACATTTCAGTCATTTTCGGTTGTACGGGTAGCGCAATGTTTTTTTTTGTTATCTAACTTCCTATTGTTGTATAAATCGCAAATAATTATACTGAATCTGTTTGTTTTCGTGTCTATAGTTTAAATGTTCGTCTATAGAAATTCACTCAATCATGTGGCTCAGCCAACCCGGAGCATTGGTGCAACATAGTGCAGCTCAAGATATTTTATTAAAATGTTATGCATAAAACTATTTCTTGAATACGTACCTATACGTTTCCACTAATTCCCCAAATCGTAAATTTCGACGCATTACCCAAGCTTGGCAAAAGGTTGTGATATGACTACCTAGCTTAGCATACATTTTGTTAAAGCCAAAAATGAACGTATGAAATAGATTTCAAAAACCACTTAGTAAACCGTGTGGCGCGTAGTCGGCACAGTCCGGTAAAAAGTGTAACCCTACCCTTTCATCTTTCATCTGCCCACATACGGGGAGGCAATGTCGCAAAATTGTCCTGTTGCGAGATATTAATTGGATATTGCTATACAAAAAGCTTTTAGTGACCAGTGACTAGATTAAAATCAGTTGGGAACAATATCGTTGCGTTGTTCAATGATTAAGGACTTGGACTAGCAGGCGAATGGGTGTTGGGTCCATACCGCTGACGTAAAGATACATACATACATAGATTCACACCTGTTTCGCAGAAGGGTAAGCAGAGACTACAGATTTCCATTTGCCACGATCCTGACACACTTCTCTGGCTTCATTCACTTTCATCACATTCCTCATACACGCCCGTCGGTTTAAGTTGCACTTAATCTGGCCTTTGTCCAGAACGTCTCCGATCTGACTGAGAAACGTTCGCCTAGATCCCTCTTGCGACTGCTCCATTTACACTAGCCTTATAAACTTTCTTAGTCAGTCTTTTCTCCTCGATTCTTTCTAAATGCACAAACCAGCTTAACATACCCTGATGTAAAGATAATATCTTAATGTATGCATTGTTCTAATATTTGTAACGAAACAAGCCTTATCCCAAATTCGTTGTAGGGTCGTCTTTAGTCGTCTTAGTCATAGCAACAATTACATAGCTTTGTAACGTCGATGCGCCTTATGTGTACCTACTAGACATAACAACCAGACCAATGTCTCAGGTATTCCCTTTCATAAAGGACGGCGTATCTTAGGGCTCGTCCACAAAGAGACAACTCAAGGCACATATCGGCGTGACTTTTTGATACGGTAACGTGGCAAGTCACATACTGTGATGTCAGGCCATTACGAACACGGGTGGTCAACTTGCTTCTGTAAAGCAATCCATTCAAAATTCTCTTGAATCACAACAAACATTTTCCCTGCCTGTGTCTTTGTTATACAATTGTAGACGCTTTGTACTATCACGGCAGTCACTATCACGGCAGTCCGAGTGTTCGATGCGCCCAAAATGGGTCATTGCAGGCATTGTTAGACAGTACACGTCACACCGTGGGACAACAGTACCACTATTTGAAATCACGCTGCACACGCCGTGCGCGGGCTTTCTTTGCAAGTACACTTATTATTGAAATGTCACACCGAAAAGACAGCTCTCGACCGTCACCCGTCCACACATACCGTCACAAGATTCTTCTCGTCCTTTCACGCTGTGATTGTGCGATAATATAGTAATTTCGGAGTATAAACAAGTACGAAATAATAGTTTGTCTAAAATGATAGTCACCCGGTTAATCGATTTACGCGCAACCCCAGCTTAGTCTATCTACTTCAGTTTGTGTTAATACGTTACATGTCAACGATATGGCTGTGCTCGTCCTGATATGCCTTTAATAACGTAAAATAATTGGTATGCCGGGAGGCTTTGCGAGGGCGGCGCGACGATCTGGATAGAAACCAATTAATTGTTCGATCCGGCACACAATGCACTGGAGATTCTAAGAGCTTCGAGATATGCATGCGGGCGGATATGTTCGCAACGCGCACAATGTTCAGCTATTTCTGACCAACGTCGCTTTCCGTGTATTCTACAGACGTCTATTATAAAACACATATAATATTTAATAAATGGAAATCCTTGCAAATATCGTCAAAGCAACGTTACAAATAGAAAAGTTAATATTCTATGTGGAAATAGCAACGAACATGCTGCAAATATTTATTTGAAATTCTCTAGACACAAACGAATATTTACAGCAAGCCTTTGATCCTTAAATAGTAAGTAAGTATAAATAAAAATGCTTTTGCTTCAAACTCAGCAAATACAGTTCCTTGTTTGCTAATTACGTTCGCCAGTACAAGCAAAGTAAATATAATTTATCTGTGTAAAAGACTGGATGCACTCCAGACATTTTAATACTATTCGTGTATTTACATTCGTAAAATTATCTAGTAGTTTTCTAATTGTCTGATATACAATTTTAATACCAGTTACGATTTCATATTTGTACAGAACAAAAAACGTAAGTGTGTAGCGTCGTGTCTGTGACTCCGTAATCAGCCTACGGAAACTAGACGTGAGCTTGATAATTGCTACTTTATTTTACTATATATATATATATATATATATATATATATATATATATATATATATATATATATATATATATATATATATATATATATATATATATATATATTTGTGTGTGTTTTGTTCTATAACTTTCTAAAATGAATAATTAAATATTATGTAACAATAACGATTTCATTACAAATTCGAATTTATTGCTTACTCAATAAATGTAATAAACAGGGTTTATCAAATATCAATTTACCAATTTTCAGCTCCAATGCAACTATTGAGCGACCGGCGTGAATGTATTTAGCGCCAGTACCTAATTAAAACGTTTCATGTTTGAGCTCTGATATAGCCAAACGAGGGATATTCGTCCACTCCCGCTGGCACCGATCATCGAATATTCCGATCGCTCGAGCACCCTTAAACATGAAAAAAGAAGCACCATTTTAGGGCCCCTAAACGAATTTTGAATTTGGAGAAAGAAATCTGGTGCGAATTTTCCCCACGTTTAATCGCTAAACGGTATAAAATTTTCAGCGAGTTTTCTGTCGTAAAAATCTTCCTAAGTGTTGATATGAATTTACAATTATATTTATAAATAGTAAAGAAAAATCAAAGTATCAGAATTAAAATTGAAACATTAATAATTAATTAGCGTTTATTGAGGAATGAAGCACATATTAGTCCATCTAATCTGCCATTTTGATAGTTAATAATTTTACGGCGCTTGCTTGCTTGATTTGCGCTGCTAGAAATGTCAAAACAATGTATATTTTAATTTTAGTTATGTCATAGAAAAACCTATATATATATATATAAAGTATTTTGCGAAGCTTTTTGAACTGATCAAATACCTAATTCATGTTCCAAAATCAAAATTTACATTATTTCTCCAGAAATATTTTTAAAATAATACAAACGTTATCTTAAATCGGATTGTGTTGCGCTTGATGAGTATTTTTGAAGATTAATGTCTTAAAAATACTATATATACACAAAAATAAGTAGTTCACATGACACGACTTACTAAGCTAAATACTAAGTTACATAGATATCAATTCTATGTATTTGTCCCCATACGTAATTAAAAAAAGGTTCTGCAACGACGACATAAATTCTGTTAATACGACATTATTATTAAATTTATTGCAAGTTTATAACCACTGCTGAGTGAACTTCAACTATTCCCATTTTACTTTGTTAATAAAAACATCAAAGGCCAGGAGACACATAGAGTGCTCTAGAAGTTTCCAAGTGAGAAAATACAAATCTTTAATTGTGCACCAACATTGTCTCAAGAATGTTCTATAAGTTGTTTGATAGTCATGGGTGAAAGACAACAAAAATGTTTAATATTTCATCTCCACAGAAAATTTCATTTCTATGTCAAATGTAATAAATATGCTGTTTATAAAACGTAGGTAAGTCACAGGTGACCCGTTCCTTCTGAAGGGTGGCAGTGGGCGTGGGCGTGGGGGGTAATGTGGTCAGCAATTTGAGGAGATGGGGTATAATTAAACTAAGTCTATATGACGAATGCCGTGGAATGCTCGCCTTACCAGCCATGAAACATATTCATTAAAGAAATAAGAGTTTGTTAAAACGAAATGGTAACTCTTTTGATAAAAATCTGTTTACTGGTCGATGCGCCACATTCATTGCTTATTCTGCGACGACACCCTCGTCTCGGTATGCAGTCCACAAAGAGAAATAATAAGCATTATTAAGATTTAATTAATTAATTTATGAGAGAGCAAACATCGATGCAACGAATGCAAAAAATACTTAGATTCAGAATAGCTATCTGTGAAGCGAGCCAATTATGCCGCGCGAATCGAGTTCGTGAAATTCAGCGCATTATTAGCGTTGAAGTTTATGATGATCGCTCAGTCATCTGTCCTCTCGTATTGTAATGTACTGCATTTTTCGATTTAACGAACCGTGTTCGAAGTGTTGAATGAAGCTACGGTTCATGTGTGCGTAGGTAATTTTCTGCGGTGTCACCGGTGAAGGATGCACCTCGCTTCGCGCTAATTGAATAAAACGTGATGAATACCGAGGACATGGGCGTCAACGGTGACGTAGTATGAAACTGATTGCAATTAAATTTGACTTGATTTTTGTATTGAATAGTTTTATACGACGCTATCTACAACTTTACTTTTTAGTTCTTAGCACGGAATAACGGCACTATCCCGATGACAAGTCAACAATCGTCATTATGTATGCAAACTAATATCACCACAAAATAGATTGCAATATAGTAAAACCAAAATCATTATTACGCGCGCATTGTACCTGTAACCCGCCAAATGTAAGTTATAAGCCCTTTAAAGTAAGTTATTTTTATATATATTTCTAATTTACTTTCATCTAACTAGGTATACTTATTTGAATAAGTTCCCACTTCTTATTTATAAAAGGTTTCAAACGTCGTGTTTGTGCTACAATTTAACGAACGATGAAAACCGGAATAAGTATATAGATAAATGTAGATATATTATTATAATTAATATCAGCAGTGTTTATAAACTTCCACATTGCTAAGCATGAGCTAGCCAATAGCACACAGCACACTGCCAGGTGTTGTGCGGTTTGGCAGTATTACACATCTTCGAGAATATTATATAACACTCTGACATGCAGGTTGCCTCACGAACTTCTGTTGAGCCACTAAAGCAATAATCACTGAAAATTTAGATCCAAAGAAATTCGCTATTTTATTTTGTCATAGGTCTATTAGGCAAACATGTTTACTTCACAGGCATTAGTTAGATCGAACTTGAGATTTCTGCGTAGCAGCATCCTAACTTAGCTGTACCTACGTACGACAATGCTAGAAATATGTCTCCTAAAACTAAGTTGAATAGAGATGATATTTATCGGAACGAATATGTACCTACTTAGTAACAAATCCTTTCTATTGTTAACAGATTTATACACGTGTTTGGACGGGGTGCTTATGTATTCTTATGAAGTGCTTAAACAGAGATACAGTCTTTATCAGGCGTTAACCACAATGGACCCAGATCGAACATATCTTTGAACAAATTTATTTTACTTTTCTAGTGGGTTTACCTAATGTCAAAGATTTCAAACATGAGGAGGAACCTGAATCGGCTCTGTTACCTAAGATAATATAATCTCATATCTATAACTTAGAAGAGATAGATACTGCCACGCCGAGGGTGGGTTCGATTCCCGCACAAGTCAAACATTTGTGTGCATGAACATGGATGTTTGTCTTGGTCTGGGTGTTTCTATGTATAATATGTATGTATTTACAAAAAAAAAGTATATATGTATGTGTATACATTGTCTAATACCCATAGTACAAGCTCTGCTTAGTTTGGGCTAGATGGTGTTGTGTGTATGTGATAGAATATTATTATTAAGGCTCACTGATCGGTAAACGATTAGCGAGGTTAAGCAACGTTGGGTGCGGTCAGTCTATAGATGGGTGACCGCTTAGCGGTATTTCATCTGAGCGTCTCCGTGCTTCGGAGGACACGTAAAAAGTCGGTCTCGGTTGTTGTCAAATTGACAGCAGTCGTTAAGCCATGTCAGAGGCCTACGGGTGGCTTGAACAACTCTTGATAACAGGTTGACCACTAATCACACGAAAAGAAAGAAGAAGATTATTATTATTTCGCTGGCTGGTGGTTGCTAAGCGGGCACAAGCCCAGAATAATATGGCAATGCGAAGTTGCTACTGAGAATTCTTGACAGAAAATCTCAATAATTTTTTGTTCGACTTTGCCATCCTAAACCGCATGCACAGCAGTCGCCTACTTTTCACTTGTCTTGTTGAATGGGCAGTTTTGTTGTTGTTTGTCCGTCCATGAATTTTCGTGTACATCGATGTCGAGCTTAATACACTAATTGAAACTGTAGCAATTATGAAATGGATTTGGCGGAGCAAATGTGTAAAGGGCAGAGACCCTAATGGATCGACCCTAATAGCCCATCGGCAATCTGCATTCAACAGCTAATGCTGTTGAATGCAGATTACCGATGGGCTATCTGTATAATTTGATATTCTGTATAGGATACCTAAGCATTTTTATGTTGCTTGTTCAAGCAATATATGAAGTATCATTTACTTGTAAATATTCTATACAATAAGGAATATTCAGCAGACAATGTGTCGAATTCGAGTTTTGCGGCATGTTGAGACATGGTCAATATGGACAAAATGCGGCTACTTGCTTACCACCTAAGAACCAGCTTGTAATAGATAGCTCTTATTACAAGCTGGTTTGAAAAAATTTAATAAAGAGGTTTCCACCTATCCGCGTCCAGCGTGCTCCGAGACGGAGCGGATGGTATCAATGTGCTCCGAGACGGAGCGGATGGTATCAATGTGCTCCGAGACGGAGCGGATGGTATCAATGTGCTCCGAGACGGAGCGAATGGTATCAATGTAATTATCCATTAATCGATATATCACACGATTTTAATTATAAATTATTTTTGGTCGAATGATTTTTGATGAAATAAGTATCCCAGCATATGTATGTATGTTATATGTAATGGAGTTATACATGTATATCAACGATTGGTATACCGGACATTGGTTATATCTTGTCAACGTTATTATAATTAAATTAATTCAATTAAATTTATTTCATATGAGACGTACTCTACAACTTCCTACTCTACCAGAACTCTTCAAAGCATTTTATACAATACCTAGGTATTACAAACATTGCCTAGGTAGAGTATGTAATAAAAGAATAGGTAGAATATTTTATACATGTCTAAACTAATCTGGTATCCTTATTATGATAAATAATAAGGTCTATGTCCAGCAGTGGACTGCGGTGGGCTGATTGATTGATTGATTGATTGAAACTAATCTGGCATTGTAGAGACTTACTAGATATTATTTACAATGTCAGAATCATTTATGCTTAGCCAGTAACCTACATGTACTAGTGCATCCTCCTATTATAAATATACATAAATTATTTTTTTATTAGGTACTTTTAGAAGATGATAAATGTTTTTTTCGTTATCAAAACATAATACCTCTAAGAATGTGATGTAGATTATATTTAGATACACGCGAGCTTGTTTTTGTACGATAATATAGATTACAATACGTACAAATTAAAGTTCGAAAAAAAGTCTAATTTATCTGCTTATTTATGTAAATAAAGTCGTCTTTATCGAATTACATTCAAAATTGTTTAGTTTTTTCTACGGTCGCTTATTAAGAGGAAACACTAAGGGCGAGAGAATTGAAAAATAGGTAGGTATTTGTAAAATCTATTGCTCTCGCGCAGTGCCCGCAGAACGCGATAGAGACAACTATATTAAACGGACCAAAAATACTTATTAAAAGTACAAAAAATAAACGTTTCGTAGTCCCCTGATTCCTTCTCCAGAACTTGAACGATTTAACTACTTTTTTAATTAAAAAATAAAAAAAGGCATTGGCCGTGTTCCTATGTTTCTTTTTTATATAATCTAGTCAAATTTGTTTTCTATATGTTTGAACACAGCGGAAAACCTGGCCAATTTTTGAGGTTTTTGGAGACTCATTTCTCTTTTAATAATTAATTTATGAAAAAAAGGCAAACATAGGGACATGCCAATAGAGGCCATACATATTTTGGAAAAAATGTTTACTCTAATGGCGTTATCCAGTAAGGAAACAGGGGACTACGTTTGTATGGAAAAACGGCCCTTTTGTTTCCTCTTAAGATAGTCAAAGACTATTATATTGACAATTCTATAGAAGGCACACTCACATTCGTTTCAATAATAACGTAATGAAGGTTAATCTATACCTAATTTTAAGAAAGCATAAATTGACCCTAAGTCTGTATGTCTGAGTCTGCACATAATTTTTATTACATTTGGTTGTAGTTTAGTAGAGTTTTACTAAGGTAGAGTGTACCATAATAATACCAGCTCTGTATTGAACTGTCCCACTGTTGGGCACGGGTATCTTTTCAGTGTGAGTAGGGTTACACCATGTTCCACCACGCTGGTCCATATCAGGTTGGCAGACATCACATATCGTCGTGAACATTATGAAGAACTCTCAGACATACATGTTTCCTCTCGATGTTTTCCTTCACCGTTAAAGCGAGCGATAATAAATGATTAAATGCGCACATAGCTTTAAAAATCAGAGACGCACGCCTTAGGATCGAACTCAATACCACTGCGTAGCAGTCTAAAGGTCAACTAGGCTATCGCTGAAGTGTACCATGGCATATCAAAATTCATAACTTTTATTTCATCGTATCATCATTAATTTAATTATGGATGGCATTTTATATCGAATAAACGATTTACCATTAGTCGTAGCCCTATTGCCATCGTAACTTAAATAACTCTGACTTACGTTTCGTGGAAAGCTTTATTAATAGGAACTACGTTTAGTCAGATCTTCTTCCATCTTACACTTGTGCTCGCACATTTGCCGAGCAAGATAGGCTTTGCCGGTGCTGCTGCTGCAGCAATTAAATAGGATCTTAAGTTTTTGAGCCGTATGGTTTGGAGATGCTAGGTCTATGAACCTAGCATCTCAAACCATACGGCTCAAAAACGTAAGGTCTAGGCGTTCGTGCTCTTTTCAGTGCTCTATCTAAGCGGCTAATCGACGCTTTGCGTGACAAGAAGCTAGGACTTTTCTTGGACTCAAAGAATCATCATTGCTATTCAAGGAACCATTGCTGCCAGATTTCTGTGCACTTTCCAGCAGACAGCGATCCTGAGAAATTTTACAATGCTGCCTCAATCAGCTATTTTTATTTACGTACTTTTTAACTTTTAATTAACATAATTTTTTTTACTTTTAATTTGTTTTGCTTATAAGTTAGTTTTTATATTAATATAATATAAATAATGTACAAAGGCAACAATCATTAGATACAATTATACTAAAGTTAATAACATTTATATTCTATGAATATCCTTTATCTTTTATTAACTATTATGTCAAGCTCTATCTAGACTTAGACCTGAACTGGCAGTATTGTTGTAACTGAGCTTCAATCCTTGTTCACAAAGGCGGCAACAATGCGGGCTCAACAAGTGTGATTATTATTTGTGATAACATACTGTCGCTGAGCTGTGGTTTATCCTATACAACATCCTATCTGCTGCGGTGGTAACTATCGATGTACTGTGTGCAATTCTGAGGCGCACGCAATTAATGTTAGAACTTCTCCAGCGTGTAATAACTACGTTCGACGTTTAACAAGCTTAATTCAAGAGCTAGAGCCGTTGCCAATTATTGAGTGGTGGTAGCTGGAAGTAAATAAACTGGCTCGGAGATGTACCACACTCTTACATGTGTATGGTCACATTGTAACTGCGTCACCTTTGAACTTTAAGGCTCGGTGCCAATATTCAAGAAACGAGTCGTTATACCACCCTTGGTTACGTTTTAACTATAACTTTTATAAGACTATTATTTGTTAAAATTTTGATAGACACGATGACGAACGATGATGCCTGATACAGTCTAAGTTTACGCAAATATTATGCATTTAAATTAAATTACCTTATAGGAATTTTATCGTGGTTTATTTGAGGAACATACTAATAAACTATTTAAAATTACATTTCACTTACGTTTCTCTCAGGTAGTGATTGGTTCCCTGTGGCACATGTTCACACACAGTAAACTTCATCAAGCATTCATGTTATACATCAGTGATGTGTTCTTTTATACGTATGCCTATACTTCTCTTGGTTTGACGTATTTATAAGAGACCATAGTCACAATCTATTTCATAGATCGGACACTTGACGGGTAGTATACATTTATTTATCTTTAACGGCGATGAAGTATGTGTTGATTAAAATTACTTATAGCTAATCTTGGCAGTACAAGAAGCTCCAACTGCCGCACCGCAGTCACAATTTCCTAGAAAAGCACAATTGGTGTTTTCAAATAAACAGCAATAAAATCCGTATAAAGTGCATAGTTTAATTGCAATTAAGAGTATCTTATTTTTAAGAGTAGAAATGTCATGGATCCGTTTGTGATAAACATTTATGGTAGTTTAAACGTGGATTATCCTCATATATTCTGAAATCAGTCCCTAATCTTAGAATACTGTTTTCATTTCGACAGCGACAGTCACATCGTAGTCTTTATCACAACTAACATATTGCTGAATTTGGTCAGATTATAAGAAAGATTTCAATATAATTAAACCGAAAGCTGAAAGAAGCTTTAAGAAATTGATTCACACGTTTCTTGGCGGCAATCTATTGGAAAATTACTTTTCTAAAAGAAGCAGTTGTTTAATTGGAAGCAGCCGAGTTATATTATATGTTTCGGCTTTAAGTCAAATATCAATCCAACGCTTTTTCTAGTCTACGTGGGACTATGTGCATATGAAAACAAAATATCAAGTGGTTTATCCACTTATAAATTTAGAAAATGATATGGCTAACAGTTTATACCTACTAACGATAGATATGCAGAACTATATTCGAATGTGTTGACAATACATGAGTACATGTGTTACGTTCTTGACAATGCAAAGTAGCCATCGTGCTGTGTATAACTGTATCTGAATATCATACCATTCAAATACAATTTTGCACATCACTAATCACTCTAAGTATCACTACTTATAATTTTTATTAACATACGTTAAATCAACTAACGTAGAGTTTTTAAATGAAAATTATTTTCGCAAGTATTTGTTACTTGAACATAAAATAATAAAGGTAAACCATTCTCAAACAGAAGCGTTGCTGTTTTAGTTATTTCTTGTTGTGCTGTACCCGATAATGTTTGGAGCACACTTTTCCTGACCTTTTTAGCACAGTGTTATCACCGTCTCCACTCTATTTAATAAACGTATTGTAGCGGTTAAATTAATTTCTTTGAATGCGGGAAGCCTGTCAAAGGCTCAGGTTTTGTATTTTGTTTTCAATTAGGTCGGACAGGTATGGCGAATATCCTTGGAATATTTGGACACAGTTATGCGGAATACACCAAGTAACAAATTGACAATTATAATTATAGACGCCCAGCCGATCACAATGCAATTATTTTATTACTCAGCGACATGAGTATCTACCAATCTGTGTACAATGTAACTGATATAAAAACGAAATAAGTATGGCACACTTCTTTAATATAAATAAATCTGTCAATTGTTCGAATGCCAGGCGTCATTGAAAACCTATTGAGTCTGGCCACCGGTGTGACGTTGCGACTCAATCGGTAAGATAGGTACTAACTATGGACCGCGACTTTGCTCGCGTTGTATTCGATTTAATAATGATCAATAGGCGAATAGCGAAGGCACATAGTTTGATTTAATAATGGCAATAATTACTTTTGTTTGTTACTAACACTTTATGGACCCTGGTCTGCTATACATATATTTATTATTATTACTATTACAATAATATCCATGAATTTGCCTCAAGTGTCGTGTCCATCGTAGGTCTTAAAAATAAATATAGGCTGTAATACTTACTCAGTAATTTAGGACCCAAATATTGATGGCTTATATGGATTTAATCAAAACATATTTTTACGCTCACCCTCTGTTATCTGCGACGCTCAAATACCCAAAACGGTCATCGGATGATACTGGCACTATTTTTAGTGTTGTAAATGAATAAATAAATCATTTTAGCTTTGTTTGTTCCTAAATACCGACTGAAAGCACTCAACATAATACAATTAAAACAGGTACATCACTATAGATTTGGCGTCCCTGTTATCTTTATTAAAATTATATTTTTCTTTCAAACTTTAATATCCCGTTCCGAATGCAATTCCTGTCTCACAGAAATGTCTAATTACCTTTTTATCAATAGGGATCTATAAAGGAATAATTAGAGTTTCTGTGAGACAGGCATCTAGCTATCAGCTTTAGTTGATATCCAACAATTCATCCGATAATCCAACTTCTTAAGCCACATTGGAACGTGGCGTATTTAATATTTTATTATTCGGATCAAGAAGCATGCATAAATTTTCGATACAAACGTTATAACCACTTTAGTGACGAAATATAAAAAAAATTACTGCAGTGATGACATAGTGGTTTAAGTGATTCTCTCGCCACTGCCACTGCGCCGATTGTTGTGGGTTCGAATCCTAAACGGGACAAATATGTATTTCTGTGATCCTGAATGGTTGTGTCGAGTCTGGATGTTTTTGTGTCCGTTGTTTGAATGTTTGTAAAGTCCCCACGACACAGGAATTATTCATAGCGGCAAGTGTCTTTAAAATATGTTTTATATCAGCATAAAATAGATATATGTTACCTTTATTACCGATTTTCAAGTTTAATGGTTTGTTGTGACCATTAGACTATGTAGACATAACGACACAAGGATTAAATTACCAAGAGTCTTTAGGCTTCTTTAGAATGCATGCTATTTTTATGTCTATAAATATGTCCAATATCGGCTGTCATTAAGCTAACTTAGAATGGTCAAAATATATTTAAATTTCTTAATTTAATTTGCTTTTACAGCTGCTTATCACCTTGAGTTGCAGTGCTAGCCGCATATTTTTCTTTTATTAACTCTTGCACTAGGCTTAAATATTGTATCGCAGAAGACTTTACAAACATTCAAACAACGGATATAAAAAACACCCAGACTCGGCCAAACGAATTGTGGATTACACAAATGTTTGTCCCGTGCGTGATTCGAACCGATAGCATAGTCTAACTTTTTCAAAATGACAAACTAAGCTTTAGAACCCCTCTTTCTATACACAGTATCAGCAACAGTGAACTCTCCTGTAGCACGTAAGTACTTACTTTTGCTTGGATTAAAAGGCAGTTAAAAAACATATGAATTTAAATTTTAGATTCCTCTAAATAATGTATATTTAATTGCAAATTAATTTTAACTATCTTTCTACGTAGCAAATTTCGATTAACTAATCAATTACTAAAATCTTAAGACTTAAACAAATGATTGTTTGTCGTGCAGCCGTATACAATAATAAATTATAGATATTTTTTCATTTGTCAAATAACCTCAGTTTTCGACTAAGATTTTTGAAATTGAATAATCGTTTATTAATCAAACGTCAATTGCTTTAGAATGCTTTGTGGTATAATGTGAAAACCTTGAAAATACGGATAAACTTACTAAACTTATTCCATTAAGTAAGTCATTATAATAAATTAAACAAAATTTGATTTGTGTACATTTTCATCAGGATGGATTGGAAAGAACTATAATTATAAACAGTTGACGTCATTCTTAACCCTTCTCGGCGGTCGACGTCAATTGAGCTCCGCGCCAACGTCAGTGCTTCATGCATTTGAAGGGTTTACTTACAAATCCAAGGAATTAAATATAAGTGCTACATATATATGCTATATGCACAAACTAATCGCAGAATGGAGACGAATTCGGTAGTTCGATGTAACGCCTGAACTATTAAAGGTGAGCATGAGCCAAACTCTCTATTTTTAATTTTAACATGTGCATAAGTGCCTGCAGAACGTTAGCGAATACGACTGCTGAGCATGATTTGGAGTTGAATTCCCGGGACCGGCAAAGTGTAATGAATTTTTGGTTCATTTTAAGTCAGAGTATAAAGGATAGTGGTCGTTCTTCCAGAATAGGCGCTTATATGCTCATACTCTATTACGCGGGACTTATCAATAAATGGCAAAGTATGGATGTAGTGTACACACACACACACACCTATATTTTGACATCTAATGTTTGCGAAGGTGCCTGCTCTGCCTTATCCTTTGAGGGATAAACACGCAAAACTATGAGATAAACTTTTCAAAACATTGGTTTATCGATATACAAGTTTTAGTTCAACAAAATATTTCGATTTTGTATGTTTGGCTGTGCAGTTTAAATTGCATCAGTCTCAAATCCAAAGTTATGATAGTGAACCGAGTTAAACATTACATTACAGGACTACTGCATATAGCTATAATAATAATAATTTTATTTATTTCTCTCTTCACAAAGGTTCACAACAATATACGCACATAAAACACAGTTAACACAAAACAAATATTTATAGAATTATGAGCCTTTGTGAGATACTGAAGTCCATACTAGGGAAACCCTGTGTTATGGATCACCAGGCCCTCACTCAGAACTGTAGTAATCTAGCTTGTGCAACCAGTTAAACAATATGTGTTTACACCGTTGTCTAGTCAAGGGATATAATGGAGAATTTCGTGTTTACTTAATTATATAGGTAACTCCCAAGGAACTGAAAGTGACGCTGAGCCAAAGCTGTACAGAAACGGTGTTTTGTACATACTGCGATCCTGCGACATTTATTTTGTAGTATGGTGTGGCTAAATTTAAGTTACGAATGCTGAGACAGGATCGTATTTTGAATAAAAAGTTGCCGAACTGTCTGTACACCCGTGAGCTCGTATAGGTCCCTAGTTGGTTATATGAACATACCGTTATAGCTAATTGCTAGGTAGTGCAGAGATATATATATCTACGTTGATTCACCCATCTCGAACTTTGGAGGATATAAAGACGAGATCAAGCGCCGTACCCGCTATTACAAGGTCAATATTTCCAATCCATCAATATATCAAGGGCGCCCAGACACCAGCAATATAATACTCCTCAACAAGCTATCCTCAAGGATCTCCGTATACAACATCTCTGGAAACGAGGACTCGATGGAGACACTAGTAGTACAAAGCCACGTTGAAGCCAAAAGAACCCGTGGTCGAGAGCCAACACGCTGGATCGATCTTATATAACCAAAGCTATACAGTCAACCGCAGTACAGTATTTTCGCAATGCTAATATTTCTCAGAAGTTGAGGAATACCTCCCGATGTGTGGCAACCATAGGACCAAATGACTTCAGCACACCTTAGTTCTGTCCATGCGACCACTCTGACAATGGAGCCCGACTAAGAAGAAAGAAAATTATATCTTAATCTGTATCAAATTCCAGTAGTTATTTTCTCTTATCTTGCTGATATTACGAGGAATGATAGTTGCTGCCCGTTGAATGTCTGGCAAAAAAAGGCCTCCGTCCAGTAGGATTAATAGTGCTTCGATCCCCTGGGGGATTTATGTGGATTTTTTGTCCACACAGATCCCTTTATCGAGTGTGATCCTCTGGTAGATCTATATGGATCCCACTATCCATTAGGATCCCCTGGGAGATTTATTTTGATTTTATCGACACCGATTGCTTTATCGAAAACAAACAAATAAATGACGGTTTCTTCAAATAAAATAATGTTATTTAAACAAAAAGCATAAGACGTGTACTAAACAGTCGAGTAAGGTCGAAAATCGCATGCACCTCTTTTTTGTTAGCACTATCGATGGCTGATCACTTTCTGATAGTTATTTGTTTTGTAGACGATTAATGCCTATTGCAATTTTGTTCAATTGCCACAATGTATTAACAATAAACCTTTATGTTTTATTATTTACAAAATGACAATAATAAAATGAAGTTATTATTTAAACATCTGCCAATGTCAATAAGTCTGTTGACCTTTTGACGATGTGAAATTATCATACTTTCACATCATAATATTCTACAGAACTCTAACTCTTAAAATGTAAAAGTTTAAGGAGATCTGTCTTGTCAAAATCTTCCATATAAATCCCCTAGGGGATCCATGTGGATAGAAATTCCAAATAGATTCCCCAGGGGATCTATGTGGACAAAAATTCCAAATAAATCCCCCATGGGATCGAAGCAGGGTATCCTACTGGACGGAGCCTTCCAAATAAATGCAAACGATATTGGACATTGTAAGGGCTTGTACGTTATATTAAGATATAAGTAAATGAACAAAAATATTTTTAATTATACATATATGCGATTAGCTGACATGAGCTTCAAAGATAAACACATCCAGCGGGTATGTCATATTAAAACACATGTTTCCTCTATTCCCACGGGTGAAGCCATATGCAACAACTACAAAAAGTTATGTTTTAGATACATAAGGACGAGGCGACGAGATTAGCTTAGTTTCACAGTGGACATGGCGACGTGGTAAACAAGAATAGTTGGCGAGTGTTTTAGTATACAGCGTGCATCGCTTATAAAGCTGTTTATTTGTTGAACGTCCGAAAGCTGCGGGCTTTGAATTAAGTTACCATGCACAATTTTGTCACATTCATAACTTGATACAGCTCATGTATGAATATTCATATGATCTCTACAAAAATCTGAAAACAGTAAAATCAAGGCTGCTTCATATTTATTTATATCACATTCGACGTGTTGAAATAGATGTAAAATTAATAACTACGTCGGGGTAGGAAAATATATTTTTGAGAGAAATATGCAACACGCGATGACTAAAATAGCTTGATTGTATCGTGGGCGGAGGAAGATGAATGTGGAATGCATATAGTATTATAACTGTGAGAAATGTGACTCGAGTTGTTGTTGGAGAGCCAATTTGTAACGACTTATCGGCAGCAATAGGAATAGCACTCTTATTATAGCAAATTAGTTCGTGTTCGAGGAAATCTATTGAATTTATTCGGTTTTTACGTTTCAGTAAAATGTAAATTGATGCATCCATTTTCATATTCGATATCACAATCGAATTTTTTGTGACGGATAACGGTTGGTAAAATATTAGGTGCAATATTTGCCTAGATCGAGCAGTTAGCAAAACAAAATACAATTGTCCGAAACTAAACATCACATTCAACATCGAATGGTTAATTGATGCGTTGTAGCCACTGATATTAGACATATTATGACAACTCTTTACATACCGTCTACTTATTTTTTGAAGCAGGTTAAAGCTGGTAGAACCGCAGTGATAGGGGATGCAAATCCCCGGCCACACGATCCAAGGAAGGGGGCAGCACATCGATCCCGGCTGCCCTCCCTTCTGAACTTCTGTCTGGATGTCTTCTTCTTCCGAGACCCGCGCAACAGTCATCGCCCGTTGGCGGACAGAGCTCCTCACTTTTCGTGGTGGGCCGTGAAAAGGCTGAACCGGAACCTACTGAAAGAGGCAGCTATAGTCCCGGCTTGGCTGTCTCCTGCACCCCCGTCTGGGGAGGTCAACGCCGAGGCTGTCCGTTTACGCAGCAGCATTCAAACTGTTTGCGATGCGGCCATGCGCCGTGTGCTACACCGGACTCCGAGAACGGGAGTGTACTGGTGGTCTCAGGAGTTGGCGGCCCTCCGTGCGACCTCCATTCGTGCCCTTAGGTTGTACACACGTAGCTGAGGCCATCGCCACCGTGATGAGCAAGAGAAGGGCGTCTCTGCAGTTGGCCGTCTGTCGCGCCAAGAAACGGGCAAAAAGTGAGTTGCTGAAGGATCTAGACCATGACCCTTTGGGCGCCCATATCGCGTGGCGCTAAACAAGCTCCGTGCGCAGCCCGTGAGAGTACCTTCGTGGAGGCGGTCCGTTTGGCCACAGTGGGGGTTTCCCAGGTGGTTAGGCGTATCGAGGCGCTGGGTTTACGGATGGCTTTTAGCAAGACGGAGGCTCTGGTCTTTCATGGGCCCCGTCGCAGTCTACCCAGTGGCGCCTCAATAATGGTGGGCTCGACGCGTGTTCCCGTCCAGGCTCATATGAGGTACCTGGGTCTGGTCCTGGACGGAAGGTAGCGCTTCGACGAGCACTTCAAACAGCTCGTTCCGAAGCTGCATCTGCCCTTGAGCGGCTATTGCCAAACTTGGGCGGGCGCAGTGTCGGTCGCCGGCGATTTTACATGGGGGTTATCCAGTCAATTGTGCTTTACGGCGTACCGGTGCGGGCGGACTCCCTGGCCGCTCAGTGCAAGACTCTCTTGCGGAGACCGCAGAGAGTCATAGCGGTCAGGGTAATTCGAGGATACCGCACGGTGTCGGCCGACGCACCTTGCGCATTGGCTGAGACACCCCCGAGGAATTTGGAGGCTGAGGTACTTGCCGAAGTATATACAGTGAGTGAGGAAGTGTGGGAGGAGACGGGTTATCCTCCCCTCCCGGCGATCATAGCACACACGAGAAATCGTGTCCACCAGGGCATGATTTTAAAATGGAAGGCGCGGCTGGAGGCGCCTATGGCCGGTTTGGGCGGTGGGCAGGGTGGCAGCATGGTACCCTTTCCTTCCGGCTGGTGCAGGTGTGTCTGGTGCTTGTGTACGGTCGCTAGTAGAGAATTAAGTCCCGTCTGCCACCACTGCGAGTTTCAGGAGGACACTGCTTGGGCGGTGCAGCGCCATGAACTCATTTAGGTTGTGAGTGAAGACCTTTCGCTGCCAGCCGTGATCAAAGACATGGTCGACAGCGAGAAGAAGTGGGCAGCGGTCGCATCCTTCTGCGAGGACGTCATCTCGCGGAAAGAGGCGGTGGAGTGGATCCGTGAGAAAAGTATCCATGCGAATCCGAGCCACCGCCGACAAACCGGGCGGCGCAGGCACGCGTATGCGCGCCTTATGCCGCCATAGCGAAAGCTGCGGGCGGGAGAACAAGGATCTCCCGCTCGCCAGACATTGAGTCGGAGCGACGCCCTCTGTTATGCCGGGGCGTCGCCTAGGAGTCGTAGTCCTAATTTGTTCTTGGACACTGCTTGGTGGGTCGCTGACTTAGTCCCGTTTCCAGCGACCCACCCACTATACCAAGCAGCGAGTAGGCACACCGTGGGGTTTTGGAACGTAGGCCCAAAGTACGGGAGAGCCGGACTTAACCCTCTCGCCTACCCTTGTGGCGAAGGGGAAGGGGCACATAAGGTGCGATTCACGAAGAAAAAATTAAAAATAAGGTAGATGATAAGAACGTATCGCCTGCTATACCACTGAGGTCATTTGGTATCTACACACCGCAGACTATAAAAGTGATAGGCGCTCTTCTTTTATAACATGACAATTTAATAATTATTGACATTTTTAAAGTGGTAGTTATCTAATTTGTTGACAAATATTTTAAACCAAATCTATATTTTATTTCAATCAATATTAAAGGCACATAGCGGCAATCACATCGCAGTCAAGACGACATAAAAAGTTACCAAGATGAAATAAAATGTACCTGTTTAAGCCTTCTCTGTTCAATAAGCCTTTATTAGATCGAAAGCCTTTATCTTTATACTAAGTTACTTGAGCGAATTCCTATAAGTAAGAAACTGAATCAATTTCATTCAACAGCAATAAACGAGACTTGACGTAAATATAGTACATTATTTTAAAATACTGCACGGACAACGGCGTGTTTTAAGTGATAGCTTCGCTACTGCTTTTGCGAAGAGTGTTGTGGGTTTGATCCCTACACTGGTTAAAAATTTGTGTGCTCTACAAATGTTCTTTGTACGTTGTTTAAATGTTTCCAAAGTCCAGCGACACACACGTGAAAGATGCTGCGTATTGCCTTTTTTTTTAAGAAATTTGCCTTTTTTTTAAGACGGTGCTAGTTTTTCGGGCAACCCGGCTCAATTAAAAAGCCACGACCGGAAATTATATAATCCTCCCTATTATATGTCTCTATAAGATATTATCTACTTAGTCTGGACAAAAATACCGTAACAATTAAAAAGAAACATACTATTACATTTGAATTTGGAATCTGTCATTCTTAGGCCCAAGACACACAGAAAAGAAGTAAGACGAGGACGCGTCGCAGACGTGGCGCTCCTTCAATTTTCATGAATATTCATTGTTTTCTCATTTTCGCGTCAATCGGTGTTAAATATTTTTGTGATATTAAAATGGAGTGGGGTGATAAAGAGAACCGATTTGCTGTGATAGCATTACATAAAGTAAGTATGGAGCCATATGCAATTTTTGAAACTCTCCATCCGCTTGGTATTAGTCGAATGTTTGTGTATCGGGTACAATAGAATCGCCTCTATTTGTGACAGGAAACGACCTGGTCGTTCACGTAGTATTCGTACGAAAAAGGCGATCAAAGCAGTGAAGAAAAGAATTCGAAGAAATCCTGTCCGAAAGCAAAAGATTTTATCTCGGGAAATGAATATAGTGCCTAATGCGCCATCTTTTAAAATACGCGTCATGGTTATGTTGCGTATTTTAAAAGATGACTTAGCACTTGCAGCCTATAAAAGCCTGACCATTATTTAACCGATAATTTAAAAATGAATAGTGTGGTAATATCAAAACATCTTTTTAAGTGGTACGCAAAGGGAGGTCATAGAAAAATTATTTACTGACGAGATTTTTTTTACTATTGAGCAATGTTTTAAGAATCAGAATAACCAAGTTTATGCGCAAAGCTCTATAGAAGCTTCTCAATTAGTCAGCAGAGACAACGAGGACATTATCCGACTTCAGTGATGATTTGGTGGGGTGTTAGCTAACAAGGAGTGACTAAGCCATATTTTTGTGGAAAAGGTGTCAAAACATCAGCACAAGTATATCAAGATACGATTCTAAAGAAGGTGATTAAGCCTCTTAACAACACCATGTTCCATAACCAAGAATGGTCCTTTCAGCAAGACTCACCAGGTCATAAAGCTCGATCCACTCAAATGTTGTTGAAAACGAACGTTTCGGACTTCATCAGAGCCGAAGACTGGCCGACATCTAGTCCCGATCTTAATCCGCTGGATTATGATTATTGGTCAGTTTTAGAGAGTATGGCATGCTCTAAACTTAACAATTTTGAGTCCTTAAAACAATCCATAAGATTGGCAGTGAAGAATATTCCCTTGGCGAGAGTGCGTTTTTCTATTGATAACTGGCCTCAACATTTAAAGGACTGTATTCTGCTGAAAGGATATTATAGCATATTATATATTATATGGCTATAATAGTAGCCAATGGAGATTATTTTGAATGAGCTTTATATATTTTAATGTTTTTGTATTAATCTATTCATTACTGTAATGTGTATTAGACATTACAGTTATAAATATTTAAGCAAAAGAAAAAAAAATTTTTTCCTTGGTACAATATTTATGGCAAGACTAGGTATATGTATGTTTGTACGCGCATCACGCAAAGACTACTATCACAGTTGTATTGCTAGAAGTCAGGAGTATGTTTTACATTGCCGATTATTATGCGTGTATGCTTCTTTTTACATGCAAAGAAAGAAAATATAAATAATTACCTACGAAAATTCCATGCGTACGAAGTTGCGATCAAATCAAGAAAATGAATAAAAAAAATAGGTATAATATAGCGATAGCGCAGTGAAAGACCATTGGACTGCCACGCAGAGGTGTCGAGTTAGATCCCAAGGCAAACCCCTCAGACTTTCCAGGTTAAATGCGTATTAAAAAGTTAACTATCGCTCACTGGAACGATTACGGAAAAACATAATGAAGAAACCTACATGTCTGACAATATGTGCAATGTCCCAACCCGCACTGAGTCAGCTACGACTATGGCCACCCCTCAGTGAGAGAACACGGTGAGAAGTGGCCTTGTAGTGGTAGAGGTTATATGCAGAGCCTGTATTTTATATAAATTGAACGATAATATTTTGTCGATTTATTCTTAGGTGAAACAGTGGTAGTGGGTGTTGCGCATGAGACATCTAACTCGACGCTTCGACGCCAGGTCTAGTTGGGTGTTATTGGGTTTATCTGTCAAGAAATTGTCAGTAACAACACCGAGTTTGGAACTGTTCCCTGTGGACCGTGGTAGGACCGCCCTATTAGACGACACTCAAAAAAGATAGTTAGTGTAATGTGCGTATAATACCTACAGATGTATTATACGCACAGTACACTATTAATTATTTTTGGGTTTCGTCTAGCAATTAATAGGGCAATGCTTCAAGGACATTCTATAGACATTTGTTTATAGGCTTTTGTCCACATACACAGTCTATTCTTAAACGGTCTGTCATATAAGCAATGGTAACGTGGGCACAGCTATGAACGCGTGCAACTAAATAGGAATCATTTCCGAATTGTCAACGCTGTTGAAAAGCAGTCACCATACTTTCAATGTAGACTTACCTTTTGTATTAAACACTGAAGACAGTCGCATTAGGATAATAACTTTACAAACTATAAATTTGTTTAAAACAATGAATACGAGTTAACTGCTCGGATACAGTAGTTTACCAACAACACTCTTGGCGTAGCGGCAATGGTGAGAAGTCGTCATTGCCGCTGCGCCGATTGTTTTAGGGTTGATCCCCACATGGGACAAAAATTTGTGCTATCCATAAATAGTTTTTCCGCGTCTGGGTGCTCTTTATGTCTATTGTTTGAATGTCTGTAAAGTCTCCCGCGACATAATTTTATATTTTAATGCAAGAGTACTCTTAAAGTAAAAAATTAACAGAACACTTAAACTGGGCACATTGAATTTGTCACAAATATGTTACATCTGGGGATTGAACCCGCAACACTTGGCATAATGCCAGTAGAAAGACAACCATTGGACCATTACGCTTGTTTAGCTTAAAAATAGACAAAACGTAGGATAACCCCGTTATTACAAGGGACTTTACAAACGTTAAAACTTTGAACAGAACACTTTTTATGAATCTGAGAAATATGTTTTAACCACAACACTTGGCGCATCATAGTGGCATGCTGACTACTTAAACCATTACACTATAAAAATTACTTATTAATAATTAAAAATGAAAACTGTTCGTGAAGATAAATAGTCGCATAGTATCGTATATAATAGTCGTGTGTGCGACAGAAAAAGCCACTAACTCCACCCAAACCGAGAATCAAACCCGATACCATATGTACAGCAGTCGCAATCATTACCAACGCACCATCGAGGCAGTAGATTAAATAGAATTGTCTTTTAATATTTCTCATTGGAGATAATTTAGTTTTCCTTATATAATCTTAACACGTATGACCGATAAATGGATAAGCATTTTATATACCTACGTAGTACATAGGAATCTACTTATCATTGTAAGTAGGTATTTGTGCAATTGTCGTTTTATGAAATGCTAATTAGTTCAAGTGTTTAATATTTTTATATCATTGTAAACGTGGCTTGTTACATCGCCGTATGTTTGACATATTTATTGATAAATAAAGTACACCGATAATAACATTTAATCTTAACGAACAGTTTTTATTTTTAATTATTTGTAAAGGGCTAGAAGATAGTGTACTAGAACCAAATTTTTTTAGCTATGGTTTTTAAGTCCCACATAACAGAAGGCGAGGCTATTGCAATCTTGTGGATACAGTTTCGGACTTCATGCCACGTCTCCAAATTTGGCCTGCCTTGCCAAGCCCAGAAATCGAGCTCAAGAAAACCTCCTTCACAGCAGTTGCTTTCAAACTCTGATTATTACTTATCGTTTATATAAAATATTATATTTTGAAAATTTTCGAGTTTATTCATAGTATTCGGTTTCCGTAATCATCGGTTTTAAATCTGTCGCTGTTTCGTTGCATGACGCCTAAAAAGGGGACAAGCAAGCCAACTGAGTTTTGTATTATTAAGTTAGGACTAAATTTAATCATCCTGAAGCGGAGCGCAAATCGAAATATAAATACGTTTCAGTTAGGATCACTAGCATTTGTTAAAATATTTTGCAGTAAAATAATTTAAAATGTAGTGCAATTAGTAATCCACGGAAAATATGGTAGTAAAATGAGGTGACTTTGATCAATTTCGGGATTAAAACTATAGTTTTCTTAAAATATGCGAACGAAAAATTATACAAAAATATGTATAAATTATGTCGGTTTTGTCTGTACCGTCGATGTTTTTTTTCGTGAAAAATTATGAAATGTCCGTGATCAACTTTAAACTATGATCGGGTTACTTTGATACCCTCCCCACCTTTTTATTACGGCGATCGAAAGTATCACCAAACAAGAACAAAAATTAATCAAAACTAGTACTTACATATTTTATGTATGTTTTCGCAAATCGGCACGGATCCATCCACAACGATTGAACACACAATGACAATGATATATGTACAATGCTGCCAGCCGTAAAGGAAAGACTGAAAGGATGCGTTGAGAATTTGCACAATTTAAGTTTAAAACTAAAGCGAAGTTTTTATCAAAGTCACCCCGCGATTCAAAGTAACCTTCTACGGTACTATCTAAAAATAATAAAAATATAATTCACAAAGTAAGAGCTGACATTTGTTTTACTGTAGCAAAAGAATATCGATCCAACTGATATATATTTTAAAAATATATTATTTTTTAATATATGTATTGTGTCTGGGTACTATTAGCCAGACACATAATATAGTACAATTACAGAAGATTGGCAACCCTAGTTACGGCGGCGATCATATTTTTATGTTACACTCTTTAAGGCGCTAACACCTTAGCGCCTGAAAGAGTGTTATTATGAAAATCTTATCACCGCCTGTTTGGGTTCGTGTCCTGTTAAGAGTAATTATAACGTGTCTCGGTATTATCTCTCAAAACTGGCACACCGTCTGAGGAAGTATTGAACTATTCAGAAAATCATACGTTGTATTAACTACCTGTGGTTAGAACAGTTACCGTATTAGTGTTACTAATGATGGCGATCTATTGTCAGTAGAATGAGGGAATTTTTGTTTTTTGCGGTGGCAACGCTACATTAGCTAAATATAGATTCGGCAATACGCGAATGATACCTTTCAATCACTGGCGACGACAACATAAGGCTTGGGGATGCCAAGATACTCAATGTTATTGTCGGTTGCACTGAGCATCCCCAATATTTTATCTAGGGTCCCTTGTTAATTGACTAACTTTATTAACAGTAGCAAAAGAAAATATCCGTCCGTTGTTTTATAAAGTCGACACCCTGCTTGCAAGTTGTTGCGGTTCTGAACTTTTAAGTTGACGCTGTAATGTCAGAAGATTGAGGGGCTTTTTGCTCATTGC